>OZ020509.1:44671755-49471755 GCA_963971375.1 Platycheirus rosarum | reverse complement strand
ACGATGCTGTTTCCCGTAAATGCAACCCTAGCATATGAAATTATCTTCGTCCTCATACTCGATTTTTGCAGCGCCAAGAAAACTTCTCACATGTGCCGCACACTGGTTTCCCAAACGCTCATGCCACAACCTCAACGACTGACGAAAAGCAATATTAGCATCACATACCTGTTCAGCACCATTCCAAATCAGGCCTTCACCATCACCGACATAACCTTGAACATCATTTTAAAGAATTTAGTTTTGCGGACTCCCACTGCAACCGTTCGATTGCCCATTCTCAGCTCACATTGATTTTTGTTTGAGACACAGTCAAAACCTTGTCCAATGCGCACCCAGCTGAAAAAAGATTAAGTCGGATTTCTGGCACAAATAGGACATCGATCAATTGCTTTTCATTCCATTTACTTCCATCAAAAGCCAATATATCAATGGTACCCCTACCATGTGCATGGATAATATTACCATCTCCTACTCTTACAGGAATACTTTCGTCCAAATCCTCATAATGACTAAACCAACACCGTTTGTTTGACATGTGGTCGCTAGCCCCAGAGTCAAGATACCATGCGTTTTCATCGACACATTCAGATAACATGGCTTCACTGACAAAAGCTTCACTCGATTTTTTAAATTTGTTTGCATTGAACTTCTTTTTTGGGCAATCGCGCTTCCAATGACCCTTTTCGTTGCATAAAAAACATTTTCCAGGTTTAGCTGAAGATTTATGTTGCTCTTGTTTGCTGTAGCTGTTCTTAAGACGTCTGCACTTGTTTGTAACTAGGGCTTCGCTCGATTCTGATTCCTCCTGTGTTGCCATTCGGGTCTCTTCGATCATAAGACGTGAAATTAGGTTATTTAATGTACGCTCCGTTTTATCTGTGGACTCCCATGCACTATGGAAAAAATTAAAACTTGGAGGAAGTGTCATTTATACTTTTGTTATAACCATCGAATCTGAAATGGGTTCACCTAAATCCTTGAGCTGTTGCACGATGTTTTCCAATGTAGAAATATGACACGCCATATTATCACCAGGGCTCTTAGAAAAACTATAGAAGCGTTGTTGTAGCGTATGTATACCGGAGTCAGATTTTTGTTCGTACACGCTGTGTAGCTTTTTCCACATTTCATTAGAAGTTGCACAATTGATAATATGAAACATGGGCTGCTGCCCAATAGTTGAAATAATTTGTTTTTGTGCCAAAACATCTGATTTCTGCCAAGCTGCCTGTTTTGCTACATCGGTTGGCTTCTTGGTGACCCCAGAAGCCGTGTCAAACAAATCGCTTGCACTCAGCAAAATTCGCATCTGGAATTTCCAAACGGACCATTGACTTGCATCCAGAAGTTTGTCAATCTTAAACGAAGTCTCGTTCTCCATGCTCGTTTGTACAAAAAAAAATTTGCTTACTGAATTTTTGTACCCGTTGTAACGCCTTTTTTCCGTTTTTTTTTATGTATATAGCAACAAAAACGCAACCAGGTACTTTCTTAAAATATTTTCTTTTTTTTTTTTAACTCTCTGGGCCCATAACCTGATACGCAGAGTGAATAAAACCAAAATCGATCTTGTGTGTTTAATGACAGAATGAATAGAAAATTATATAATGGAAAATTATAAAGGAGTGAGAGCATTCAAAAGAGAGTTATGTATTACAATGACATGACAATACATTCAAGTGTATATAAACTGGAAAGTATAATATACAAAGGGTACGATTGAATAAATTGTTCGAGATGGAATCAGACAGCGCATCAAACTCGTTACAAGTCGAATTACTTTCAAGATTTGGACTCCTGTAAATAAAACAATAACACTGCGGACAGTGAATTTGAGCCACAAGAAGTTAAAGTCCGTGTTGGAACACTGACCATATTGGGGAAGGCGGCAAGCAATATCATTCCTAACATAGACCACGAGACCATGGTGGGAAAAGAGTAATGGCACCAAGCTATACCCATGTAGAGCAAATTCTGATAAATCAGTATTTACTCGAACCTGGGTTTCACTTAATGCCAAAACAGCTGGCCTGTATTATTATTATTATAACAGTATAGACGTACACGTGAAAGAAATTCTTTCTTAGGCCGCGAACATTAGAATATACGACACGAAAATCACTTACCATTTAAAAATACTTACATTCAAAAACACAATTCTGACTAAGTCGAACCATGCAGTAAAACTCCAAATTAATTTCTGTAATAAACAAACTGTCTTAGGTGTTATGACCATAAGTCAGCTTGCATACAAAAAAACAATTTAAATATTGAGCATAATATGACAAACTCAGATGCCCTTATCCATTTACCGCAAGCATTAGATGGTCTTACGATGTCTACAGTAGATAAGAAAGAGGCAGTTAAGCACAAAGGTCTTGGGACAGATAAGAGGATAATTTGCTATACGAGTGCGTTTTATTTATTTATTTTTTTGTTCCACAGCGCGAGTGGGATAATAAATATTATCATTCATCCTACGACGCGAGTGTATATTATTATATTCTTTACAGCACACGCGAGGGGATTTTTTCCAATTTCTTTAACGAGTGTGTATCATTATTTTTTTTAAAACACTCGCGATAACAATGTGCAAAAATTTTTTTTTTTTTACTTTTGTTAAATTATTTGTGCGCGCCCCTCGACGTCCGGCCTCAACGAGCTTAAGATCGACACTCAAACATGGACAGCGAATGCAGCTTCTCCATATGCAAACACTTTACCAAAGGCGTGTTAATAATGATCTAATATTTGTTCATGCTCTTTATTTATTAGCCTGTATTGGATTAAACTCCCGTGGAGGATATTATCACCTGTGTGGATCGGAACTTCTGTGCATGTTGAATTTCATAGAACAAACTGTAGAAAATATAAGACTCTAAATCTTTGATTTCACCCCAGAAGGACAGCGCAGTAGAGAAAGACCCACCGACCCACTTGAAGTGAAAGAGGACCTCAGACAATTTCAAGTTCAAAACTGGAGGCAGCTAGGTAGTGACCGAGCTGGCCGCAGAAGCTTGTTGGTTGAGGCAAGGTCCACCCCGGATTGTAGTGCTAACATAGGTAATGTAAGGTAAGAATCGATCCATTTAGTTCAATGTTTGGAAAATATAGAGTATCGAGTTCAGAATTACTAATCACTATACCTAAACAACAATACAATAAAAAAAAGCAATTTTATGTTTCAAATTTTGAAGACAATTGGCCTGACCGTTCTGGCTGTAGTCCAAAATACATACGTACAGACAGACAGACAGAATTTTGCCAGTAACTCTCAGTGTCTCTATCATCGTAATGTCATTTGTCTTTTATACGAATGCATAAGGCAGGTGAAAAAGAATTGAGCCTTATATTGACCCGCGTGGAGAGAAAACCAGAGAGCACCTTATTTATCTACCAGGACAACCCGGGTTCTGCATCTATCTACCTTTTAAGAGAGACTGCCGTGTTATAAAGTAGTTTTTTTTATCTTTTTTTAGTAACAGCGTGTCCGGACTCCGGAGTAATCGAGAAAAACATTTTCTTTTAAAAAGATTTTATCAATTTTGCTGGGGTATATCGTCGACTATTGTTAGTTATTGCAGCGTTGACTTGATCTGAAGCCGGGTTCGTTGTTCGACAGTAGTTGACAAGACACAAGAGTTAAGGAATGATGAAATCTGCTGCCTTTGAAAATAAAAAGGAAGTGGGCCATATTCTGCTTGCTTTGAGGTGGATTTTTTTTAAATGCGATAACTTTGGAAGCTTTTTAGTTTCAGTGACGATTTGCCAATTTCGCTTTTCTGCATATATTGTGTAAGCAAGATATTAGTAGGGAGTAATCCTAAGAAAGTTTCAGTATTTCTTCAGGGAAAGGGAAATCATATTGTATATGGCAGTATGGTTTCAGAGTAAGACACTTCACCATCCATCCGCCAACCTTTCCCTTCATCTCATCCATACGCTTCTAAGGAGGAGAAACGGACTGAGCAGAAGCACTATTCTCCTGATTTATAAACCGCTGGTCCATCCGTTCTGACGTACGGTTGCTCCATTTGGTTTACGATATCGCCAACACATATGAAGAAGATTCAACTTTTTCGTGGAAGATACTTTGTAGCTGGTACAGGTACAGAAATCCCATAACAAGGAAATATGTCCCAAACAAGAAGCTGTATGATGATGATGACTCCAAACTGATTCCAATTAATCAGTTTATGCTGCAGCCTACCAAGAACATTTTGACAAAATTTGAGAACCACCCAAACCTGGAAGTCTAGCAACTACTACTTAATTGCCACCGCACACGACCGATTCGAGGATATTATAAACAACGAAGAAGCCCCAAGTAAAAGATTATTCAAACAAAAATATGATAGAAGAAGAAATTGGCATTATATAGAGTCATTTGAAGTAAGTCCGGCCGTAGTTGTTGAATCGACATGTTTTAGTTGGCCAATTGTAAATAAATCTTAAACAATCGTATAGAAACAAATACTTAGATTATATATTGTTGAGTTGAAGCTCTAAATGTTCATTGCCAGTATCCTATAGTCAATCCCAAGTTAGGAAAGCAACTCTTGCTTGACCAAATGGATTTGCTGAGACGTGAGACCCGATAGAGGTTATGCAAAAAGTTGTAGAATTCTATTTTAATTTTCCGTAATTTCAGGTAATCCAGTGTTTCTTTATATTAGACTATTAAGTATAGAGTTTCTCCAGGTTTTTGTGTCAATATCATTACAATACGCAGTCTCTGTCCAAAACCTATTACCGAACGACAGCTGATACAAGATCTCAAGACATTCAAATAGAAGTTAATTTGTAAGACAAAAAATATATATTTGAAAATGATGCTCAATGTACGAACGTCAAAGTTAACGCAGAAGACCCTTGGTTCAGCACAATTATCTTTCAACTGGCATTCACTCGCACTATATACATTTTACCAACCATCGCGCACCCACTGTTCCTTGTTGGTGCGGCTGCTGCTGATGAGCTTCTGCTGGCGGCCAAGGAGAGTAGGTCGCGTCGCCGCTTATCTAGCATCTGTTGCCAATGTTGCTACCAAGCACTATAGGTATGCATCCACATCCCATCGTAGCATCCCCACATCCAACGCCGCACTCCAAAAGATACAACAATCACAGTGCTAACCAAACAGTTTGTCTGTCCATTTGGTGTATCTTTGCGCTTCAAAATCCAAAAAAACACAAACATTTTCCGGAGATCTCCACTATTTCTAGGATATATATGTCCACTAATTTGAAAAACAATTTCCGTAATTACACAGCGAATGAGTGAGGTCGGTGCATAAGGGTGCCCGGTGAAGGTATCATCCTCCTCCTCTCTGGAAATAGCTTGCTAATGCAGTTCGTGAAATTATTTTCTTTTATCCATATGGCAGCGCAGTTTATGTGTGTGCAAGTGCTTCATCGGACTAAATTGCACTAATCGCCCGCGACCTAAGCAAATTATTGTAAATACGCTATGCCAGCAACTGTATACGGTGACCAGCACCCAGCACTAAGAAGCGCTCAGTATATATAGTTGGCATATCCTGGGAAGCCATATTGGACTGGGTTGTGCAGTTAGACAGCCAGCGTTAGCAGATTGGCAGCGATTAGCAGCGGTATGGTGTATAGTTTGGCTGAAGAAGTGGAAATTGTGTGAAAAAACGGGTAGGAAGTGGAATAGTGTACCTACGCGACTATGTGTGTAAGCCAGCACACCCTGACGCGCAGCAGAGTGGATCTGGGCGCTTTACCATTCTTGTTATCAATAATTTGTGATTTTTACTACCAACTTGCTAATAATTTCTAGTTTTACTAAATTATTTCCATTGGCCATGTGCCTAGAGACCAAGGGGATTCAACAATATGGCTATGTGGAACTCCTAATTACATTTCTATAGAAAAGATTGGAAGACTTGGAATTGAGATTCGCAGCTGCGGCAGCACCAATAGCTTACATCTTGGCAGTTTGATAAGTCTGAATGCAAGTGAAATTTTAGTTGCAATTAAAATCGATGATCGCTTGCAGTTTCAAAAACAAAAATCCAAACCAAATGAGACTTTTTGGAGAAAAATAGACCTTATTCGTTCTGACTTCCTGTATCAATATAGTGATATAAAGATATTACGAGGCCAAGTTACAGATTGAAAAATTATTCCGTTAATTCTGTCTGAACAAATAGCTATATTTTGAATTGTATACCCAATCATCTAGACGTTTATAAATATTAACATTTTTTCTCAGAATTTTGGAGAACTCATCTTTAGTCTTTAAAAATGTTTCCCAAAGATCCTGCTTCATAGGGGATACATTGATGGGAAGTAGGATAGATGTAGCATGGAGTCTCCTTGTTCACCACTTCATTAGAGCGTCATCTATACATGATAAGTTTAATTTTCTCTCTGTACTAGCCCCTGAAGTTTCCTGGTTGTGACGTAAGACTTCAACGGATTCCATATCTCGCTTGCTTTCTTTAATAATTGTAACCTGATTTCTCGTTTGTTGTAAGCAGTATCCTAATTTTGCTAGTTCACTAGTATTTTGGATTCCCGACAAGGCGACAAACCACTGTGATAAGGGAACAACCAGAGAGTTATTTTATGCTGAGCCGCACGAATTTGTAGCTCTTCGTTTTCGCCAGAAAAGCTACTATCACAGATTTTCCCCATCAACACTGATTGTGAGGCACAAGAAAAAGTTAAACCGATTTTGTGACTTTTTCGTATTCTCTCACAGTCATTAATTGTGAGAGTCAAAAAATCAATCCAAATTGTGATCTCCCTCAGAGCAAGTCACAACTCACAAATTACTTGAGTTTTGACATTTCAATAGGTAGAAGTTGCACCCGAAAACAAAAAGTAAGAATTTGACAACCACTATACTTAGGCGTATTAAGCAAGTACGTGCGACCCAGTCGTGCTCTCTTAACTTTTTATTTTCTTCTTTGACTTTTTATATTGTCAACTTTGACGTTTGATATATGTAGAGTAGAACCTTGTTAAATTGTTTTGAAATAAGGTCTGTTCGACTTCACATTATATAAATTTCAACTAAATTTAAATGGGATGATTATTTCGAATGTGATTTTGTATGGGAAACTAGATGATTTGTAATCAAATTTGGAAATTTGATACGAAATTAGCTTACATGGCCTAATGAAAACGTAGTATTACATCCGAAGATGGAAAGTCAAGGGATTACAAAATTACAATAGCACAGAAGTAGTACATATTAACAAAAATATATATTTCATTTCTTGACTTTCTGCAGAATAAAAAAAAACTTCCTTGCATTTTATGACGTTTTTGTTTTGTTTTTATTTTTTCATTCACGATAGTCACAATAAAATTTCACCATGGTGTGGGGAGTTTCGTTGTGACTACGCTATTCACAATAAAAATTCACCATGGTGTGGGGAGTTTCGGTATGACTTTCGTTATAATATATAACTGTTATCGAGTCACAACAATCCTCACAAGAAATAGTCACAAAAGATTGTGACTAGTGTTTCGTCATAAGGGAGAGAATCGGGTTGTAATAGTGCCTCTATTATATGTGCTATTATAGTCAGAAAGACTAGCTAGCCTGAGAATTTCTGAAAGTCCAGCATCAACGCAGGCCTTCTGTCACACATTCTTCTGTCACACATTTTTTACTTGCGATTAAATGTAATATAATGCAAGTTATGCATTCGTGCAGATTAAAAATTTTGAGATAACAATCAAACATGACATTACGATGATAGAACATATTTGAGTTACTGGCAAAATTCTCTCCGTCTGTTTGTCTGTCTGTCTGTTCGTCTGTCTGTCTGTCTGTCTGTCTGTACAGATGTATTTTGGACTGTAGCCTAAACGGTTGGGCCAATCGTCATCAAATTTTGAACTTAAGGTTATTTTGACATTCTACAGAGGAATAGTGCCTGTCATATAACCGTTATGTAAAAGTTTATTTTTCTCGGAAACGGCTACACATTTTTTTATAAAAAAAATCATTGTTCTACTGTAGGTATGCATTATTTGGTGAAAAAAAAATTTAATATGGTGGGCTAAAAACAGTACCTCCCATAGGACCGGTTTTTTCTTCCACTTTCTCGAAAACTGGTGATCCGATTACAATCAAAATTGATATTCAAGAAGATGTAGGTAGCCGAATTAACTTTGCATTCATTTTTTTCGAAAATTTTATTTTGTATTTTTAATTTTTTTTTTTTTTTTTTTTGAAAAATCAATTTTTTTTTAATTTTGTTTTTAAATGTACGTTATTTTTGTGCTGAAGTTTGCATTCTTGAATTATTTTTTTTTAATTAAAAAAAAAAAAAAACCGTTTTATTTAAAAACGGCTCCTACAATTTTGCAAAAAAAAATTCACACTTTTTTACATTTCCTAAAGAAATAAAATGGCGTTTAAATTATTTCACCCAATACACTTTAACGTACTTTTATTCGAACAATCAACAGTCATAAAAATCGAATAAATGCTTTGATGTTCACTTTAATTTTCTTAAATTTTATTCTACAATGTGACCGCACATATGAGCAAGTACGTGCGATCCAGTAGTGCAATTTATTTTTTATAATTAACGCGCACACAAGGGACTATCTGTTTCCCTCTTAATGTATGTATGTGTTACCGGCAAAACTGTGTTTTAGGCAAAACAGTTAAGTGGATTAGAAGTAACAGACAGAAGATCATTTATAAAAATGAGGAAAAAGAATCGGAGCCCTGCACACCAGCATTTATTTTGTGGGAATCGGACTTGACTCCATCTAATACAATTTGTATTGAACGGTCTAGAAGATAGCTTCTAATCCAACGAACACGAGTATCATCGATCCCAAAAGCACGCATTTTTGATAAGAAGGCTTCATGCCAAAATCTATCAAATGCCTTGGAGATATCAATACTAATAATATTACTTTCACTAAAGCGTTTTAAAGATTTGTTCCACTGTTCGGTGAGATATGCTATAAAATCACCAGTGGAACGGTTGTTGCGAATGCCATACTGACGGTCATGGAGAAGCTTTCGATCTTCAAGATATTCCTTAAGCTGACCGTTTATCAGCGTTTCCATGGCCAAAGAAGGGATGTTAGTGCTATGGGCCGGTAGGAGAAGGTGGAGGATGGTTGACCTTTCTTGGGGACAGGCTGGACAAATACTGTTTTCCATCTTCTAGGAAAGATTCTAGAACAATAGGAACGATGGAAAAGCTTACGCAGTGGCTTTGCCAGTGTGGAAGAATGGGGGGTATACCATCCGGGCCAGCTTTCGCTTGGCCATTCCCATTCTGTTACCTGCTGATTCCAGTGAAAGACCGAAAACATGTCATGTTATCCTTCCAATCATATCGATGTCTTACACTGAGAAAAAGTTCATTTTCTGACAGGCAACTTTATAAGTTATTGTCATTCATCTTAATATTAATGAAAAGAAAATCAAACTTTTGTTAAAATATATATTTTAGCTTAAACGCATTTCAGTTTGTTTTAATTTACTTCATTTGATGTGGCTTCAAATGAAACTATATCCTAGACATTATTCCTATATTTTTAAACACAATGTAAAAGCAGCTGCATGACAGTGCGTCTCCTTGCCTTAATTCTCTTGTAGGTTCTTTTTCTTTTACAATTGTGACGGAGCAGCGATATTGGTCATGGTCATCTCCAATCGTTCGGCATACTTTCCTCCGACTATATACTGATGTATGCTTCTGACCAAAAGTGGCCCAGGTGCCTTGTTGATTCTTAACCTGAAATTGGCTTGTTTCATTTTATTCTGGTCGGGCTTTGAAACTGGTATTGATTTTATTTAACATCCAAATTACCTGAAACCAGTTGATAGATTTAGGGTTCGTCATCATTAGGCAGCTCACTGAAATAATTTTTTCCAGATATTAAGCATTTACTGCGTGTCTAACCGCGGTGTTCCTATTTTGATTCTTGCAAACTTCAGGGCCGTGCATCCCTGTTATAGTTTGCTTAACTCTTTAAATTCGGCACCACTTTTCTGCTATAGCGTTCTTGCACCTCTTCGACTATACGTTGCTGATTGTCTCCTTTTTCTGTCTACTAGGCAGTTTTCATCCTTCCTTCGGTAGACACAGAGCTTGTTTGTAGAAAGCTCTAGTTTTCATCTGGAGCGATGTATTATATGCTTCTGTTTCTGCTTCGTTTGCCTGTGTGCAGTCGAAACAAAAGCTTTTGGATTGCTTGCAAGCTCCAAGGATATACGCGTCCAGCATATGATTTAGCGGTCACTTCCTATTGAAGCCTTTCAACGTTGAATTATTTATGACAAACTATTAATCGCCTTAAAACAACTTCGTTGGATATTCTTTCGGCGCTAACGTGATATTCATCAGAGTCAATATTAGCTCCTCGGATTGTAGAGACATCCGGAATATTGCTGGAGTGCATTAGGACGATCTAGTGAACGCAACGTGCCTTCGTTAAAATTTGAGATTCTTGTACTTCTTATCACCATATTTGTACAGCCTACAAAATCGATGAGCCTACGTGTCCGTTCCCGCAAGTGCTGTCGCGTAGTTCTGTGCTTCTCGATCGATCTACCAATTCCTCTTTCCCAATATCGGCGTCAATACCCCAAAAAAATATTTTAAAGTCATGCTCATGTGTTTTTGGTTGGAGTTGTTGAACCATTCTTTGGTAGTGTCGTCTTTTATATTTTTGATACTAGAAATTACCCTGCTTTTGTAAGACTAAGATGTTGAAATTTTTCTTTGATACGGATCATCTTCATTCTCACGAAATATCAAGACTCATCTCAAATCTCAAGTCTTCATCTCATATCAAAAGCGCTTTCAATCAAGCGCGCCCTCCCATCTAGGTGGCAGTCCACAGAATAAATCACAGCTTTTCTTCACCTTCACCTTCAGATTTCCAAAAAAAATATTTGAAAAATGGTCTACAACTACCTTAATGACTCAAGATTCTCATCTCCAAACTTTTCAGCTATGAATCTGGGATCAAGTGGTTTGGTTAGGCACTGGAAGTAATGTAATTTACTTCTTATCTACAGAGGGAAAGGATAATACTCGAAATTGGGATAGCTATACCGTCAAAACAAGATCGCGGTGTTTTGCAAAAATAATATAACTTTCTGATGAACTGTGTGGGTTCTCATCGGGTAAATCAATCAGAGACTCAATCCGCCAGTAGAAGCAGGGACTCCTTCAAAGATTCACCCATTGTATTGGTTCATTTTGAAAAACCATTCAATAGACAACGTGTTTTCGTATGGGTGCCCTTCATCATCATCATCGGCGCAACAACCGGGATCCGGTTCGGGCCTCCTTCAACAAATTCTTCCATACATCCTGATTGCTGGCCGACGCCATCCAATTGCGCACCCCAAGGCTTCGGGCGTCCTGGTCTACGCCATTCTTCCAACGTAAGCAAGGTCTGCCACGTTGTCTTCTACCATAAAAAGTACCGCAAAAGACTTTCCGAGTTGGTTCCTCTTCGCTCATGCGAGCTAGGTGTCCAGCCCACCGGAGTCTACCGAGCTTTATTTTTTCAACAACATCTGCTTCGAGATAGATTTCATACAATTCATTATTGTATCTTCTCCGGAATCGTCCTTCCTCACACACGGGGCCAACAATTATCCGTAAGACTTTTCTCTCGAACGCGGATAAGAGATCTGAGTGCCTTTTTGTAAGCACCCAAGTCTCGGATCCGTATGTGAGTACTGGTAAGACCATAGTCTTGTACAGAAGCAGTTTGGTTTTTATGGTAAGGTTTCTGGATTTAAAGAGCCTTGACAGACTATAGTAGGTTTTGTTGGATTTCAGCAGCCGCTTGCGTATTTCTTCCTCCATATTGTTATCGGCTGCTACTTTTGACCCAAGATAGTTAAAGGACTGCACTACTTCAAGTTCGTGCTCCGCTACCCTGATGGTTGTACCAACATTTCTCGCAGACGTTGCCGCCATGTACTTAGTCTTCCCTTCATTTATGTGCAGCCCCAGGTATTTTGCCGCTTGCTCGACCTGGGTAAAAGAGTCTTGTACAGCTTGTTGGCTTCTGCCGATGATGTCGATGTCGTCTGCGTAAGCTAGTATCTGGCTGGACTTGGTGACGATAGTCCCTCTTGTTGACGTGCCAGAGTCACGGATTGCTTTCTCTAACGTCAGGTTGAAGAGGATGCAAGCCAGACCATCCCTTTGTCGGAGTCCATTAAAGATGTTGATTGGTCTGGATAGCAAACCGGCTATTTTTACATGGCTTGTGATGTTGGTCATGGTCAGCCTACAAAGTCGTGTCAATTTATTTGGGATGCTGAATTCTCTCATGGCCTTATAAAGTTCTACCCTGGCTATGCTATCGTAGGCGGCTTTAAAGTCTATAAAAAGATGGTATGTTGGGATATTAAATTCCAGACTTTTTTCCATCACCTGCCAAGGGTAAAGATCCGATCAATTGTTGATTTGCCTGGTATAAAACCACATTGATATTTGCCGATTATGGTATTAGCGTATGGGGCTATCCGTTCTTGCAGGATAGAGAAGAATGTCTTATAGGATGTACTCAACAATGTTATACCCCTATAGTTGCTGCATTTTGTGATATCTCCCTTCTTATGTATGGGACATATGATGCCTTTTCGCCAGTCTTCTGGCATCTCTTCGTGTTCCCATACGTGTACTATGATTTCATGAATTGCTTGATGTAGTGTTGGCCCTCCATGTTTGATCAGCTCGGCAGGTATGTCATCGGCTCCTGAGGCCTTATTATTTTTGAGCCGATTAATCGTCTGTTTTATCTTCTCAATGCTTGGTGGCTGCAGCATGAGATCTTCTTCTTGAAATGTTGGAGTCTCCATTTCTTCCGTGAGCTGACCGTTCAGCAGTTCATTAAAGTACACTTTCCTTCGCTCCAGAATGCCTTCAGGATCGGTGATCAGATTACCCTCTCCGTCTTTACAATATGTACAACGTGGAGTGTATTGCGACATGTTTCTGACGGATTGGTAGAACTTCTGCGCCTGGTGCGAACCTTGCTCTCTATTTCTTTCCATTTCAGACAATGTTTTTTCCCAGGCTGCCTTTTTTCGTCTGACCAGCGGATGCAATACTTCTTCGCATAGCAATCCGCCCTCGGAACACCATACCAACGAGATAGTGGTCCGAGTCGATGTTGGCACCTTGATACGTTCGTATCGTCCTGAGGCTCGAGTAGTGGCGGCGATCTATCAACACGTGGTCAATTTGGTTACGAATGACTCCACCAGCCGATACCCAAGTGACTTTGTGGATATCCTTACGCGGGAGGCTGGTACTCGCAACAACCAATTTTGTTGATGCTGCCATTTCTATGACTCGTAGTCCATTGTCATTAGTGTTCTCATGCAAACTATGGGATCCTGTACTGCCTGAATACTGGCTCCCTACCTAATTTTGCGTTGAAGTCACCAAGGATGATTTTAACGTCATACCTTGGGCAGGCATTGAGGGTCCTCTCTACAAGTTCGTAGTAGGAATCTTTTTCTTCTTCTTCGGACTCCTCAGTAGGTGCGCGAACGTTTATGAGGCTGATGTTATTGAATTTGCCTCGCACGCGAAGGGTGCATAGCCTTTCATTTATTGCGTATTGGTTCGTCGTTGAGAAATCAGTATATTTCCGAGGCTTGTTGTCGGGTTCTGAGTAATATTTTTTTACGGGAGAGGTTACTAGCCCCTCACCAACCGTTAGGAAGTGCTTGTAGTTTTTGCTAATTTGTGTACAAAAATATACGAAAATCATTGCCCGGGGACCACCACGTGGAGGTAAAGCAAGCCGCAGGTCCCCATGGGTTGTTGAATATGGACATCTACGTATGAACGATCATGGTCATATCAAAACAAAGATTCTTTGCAGGAGTCACTTTTGGCTAAAGTTTAAGGTGACGGGCCGATTACTGCTATATGACTATTCTCTCAATTTTCTGTAACCAATCAGGCGGACGAAAAAAGTTGTTCTCGTCTTACCTTTTAGTTCAATATCTTCTAATTCGTCTCCAGAGTTTACAACTACTTAATGTGTTTAATGAGGCTTCCTATGTTAACGGCTTCAAGTTCCATGATGTTAAAAAACATCTAACTGGGTTTATTGCATATAAAAACCGTGGGATCAGCGTTATTTAACGTCGCAACCTACCTAGCTATATGGTGAACTTTTTTACAAAAATTCTCCCCGAGGGTATATCTATACGATTAACTACATTGTTCAATTTTATGTCCCATTTCATCCCGTACTATATAGACACTCCATGTGCACTGCACCTTTAAATTCTTTTTCATTCCTCATTCGGTCCCAAAAATGATCAAAATCTTTGACGACATCATGACGAAATGTTCTGGCCAATGTCAGCACTAATCTGACGTCTTCAATCGAACGCCACCTTATACCTTAAAGAGTGCACACACTGTTGCCGTGTTGTTGTTTGGTTCCTGATGTCAGGAACGTAGTTCTCTTAATTAAGAATATTTTTTTTTTATTTTTTACATTTTGCGATCGGCCTGGTTCTCCTATGGTGGCATTCTTAGATCCAACTGCTGATATAGTAAAGGAGGTGCATCCACCCACGCATCAGCGCACCATCACAACTCTTCGACGACACAATCAGCCTTGAGAGATTATGTTAGAAGATGATTCCGCATGTCATCGCGTCTGCATACAGGTTTTTCTAGAGCGCATCCTGTGTGGGATTCCTTTCACCCAATCTCTGTGGCATTTGGAGTGTATCGCGCGAGTGTTCCAGAAGATAGCCTGTCAAACTTTGGCAACTTAAGATATCGCGAGGGCGATTCATTGTTTTTAGCCCAGCCAACGTAAGACTTACGAGATATGGATTTCACAGCCTTCAATGCTCCCGAGTGTGAGGAGTGTATTGTAAATATATAGGTATAGGGATTGTAGTTTGATGTTGTGCTCCTCCAGCTATAGTAGGAAGAGCAGCCGCCAATGCAGCAGCATTATGCTACTATCAGCACTTGTATCTTTAGCTAAATGCATGTTTTTTGTGTCGGGCTTATCTGGCGAAGCAGTCAAACTCATTTTCGTTCACTGGATTATTTTACGTCCAACTCGGTTGTTTACAGTGGGCCCAGGCATGCCACCGGCCGGGCCAACCGAAGCAATGGCGATGGTGGATTTGCTGCTGCCTGCCTGAGAATTTTCCGTCGTTTCCATGTCGGGTGTGAGTCGATAGCTGTGGCGGGCTTCTGCTGCACTCTCCTCCAGTTGGGTAAATAGTTCATATACATTCGTAGAACGTATTAAGTCATATTGTTGTGTGTGCGGCTGTACCTTGGGCCTCATGGTTGTTGGCACCGAAATAAGTCTCTATCCTTATTTAGAGGTGTGAAAATGTGTGAACATTGTGCAACAATCTGGTGAAGTATATTCTCATATAAAGCATGGGTTGGGTGGGTCCGTTTGAAACTGAAGTCAGTGTTTTTTTTTTTTGTATTCATTTTTCTAGGTGCAACGTACCCTTTTTTAGAGAGTTGCCTGAGGTGGCAACGAAATCGAAGCTCATAACGTTTTAACCTATTTGTTTGTTGCTTACTGATTTATCTATCTGCTAGATGAATGACAAAGTGTGGGGTCAGAATTGTGTAAAAAGGTCCGAAATTGCTTGTAAGCCAACCAAAGGCCGATTGGGCAAACATATGCGGAGTGCAATAGTGATTGAAATGTGATTATTCTTAGGAAGGACTTTTGGGTAGGACAAATTTAAAGTGAATAAAAAAATATTGGATTTTAAAAAGTCTTGCATAGGGACTTCCGAACTTTGACAATTGATAGCGGCCGTTTTGTTGATGTTACATATGTCAAATTGGCTGTAATTTATTTAGTCTGTTTTGTCAAATTACCATGGACAGATATAGCGTTCAACAACACGTGCAAATGATAAAATTGTTTTACCGAAATAGGTGTTCTGTTCGGCAACGTTCCGCGCGCTTCGCCCATTGTACGATCGCCATAATCGAGTGGACTATTCGCAGTGTGGTGGATAAATTTGAGCCCACAGGTTCAGTAAAAAATCAACATCCAATGAACAGCTATTTGTCAACGAAACGCAAGATCTGCCGAAAACGTAGCTGCCGTCTGTGAGAGTGTGCAGGAGAATCCGAGGCAGTCTATTTCGCGTCCCCTACAAGAACTCGGCCAACTTGGCGAATTTTGCGTCTTGACTTTGGCCTGCACTCGTACAAAATTCAACTGACCCAGGAGCTGAAGGTAAAGGACAATAGACAACGAAGTGTGTTCGCTGAGCTCGATGATTACCAACTTCTTTTGGCCTGAATTGAATGATATGGAGACCAACAATATCTGGTTTCAACACGACGGCGCCACGTGTCACACAGCTCATGCCACATTGGACATTCTGCACGAGCGATTTGAGGGCATGGTCATCTCACGTGGAGGTGATGTGAACTGGCCATCGAGATCGTTTGTTTTGGCCCAATTAGACTTTTTCTTGTGGGTTTTTCTGCCGAAAACATAGCTGCCGTCTGTGAGAGTGTGCAGGAGAATCCGAGGCAGTCTATTTCGCGTCCCCTACAAGAACTCGGCCAACTTGGCGAATTTTGCGTCTTGACTTTGGCCTGCACTCGTACAAAATTCAACTGACCCAGGAGCTGAAGGTAAAGGACAATAGACAACGAAGTGTGTTCGCTGAGCTCGATGATTACCAACTTCTTTTGGCCTGAATTGAATGATATGGAGACCAACAATATCTGGTTTCAACACGACGGCGCCACGTGTCACACAGCTCATGCCACATTGGACATTCTGCACGAGCGATTTGAGGGCATGGTCATCTCACGTGGAGGTGATGTGAACTGGCCATCGAGATCGTTTGTTTTGGCCAATTAGACTTTTTCTTGTGGGTTTTTCTGCCGAAAACATAGCTGCCGTCTGTGAGAGTGTGCAGGAGAATCCGAGGCAGTCTATTTCGCGTCCCCTACAAGAACTCGGCCAACTTGGCAAATTTTGCGTCTTGACTTTGGCCTGCACTCGTACAAAATTCAACTGACCCAGGAGCTGAAGGTAAAGGACAATAGACAACGAAGTGTGTTCGCTGAGCTCGATGATTACCAACTTCTTTTGGCCTGAATTGAATGATATGGAGACCAACAATATCTGGTTTCAACACGACGGCGCCACGTGTCACACAGCTCATGCCACATTGGACATTCTGCACGAGCGATTTGAGGGCATGGTCATCTCACGTGGAGGTGATGTGAACTGGCCATCGAGATCGTTTGTTTTGGCCCAATTAGACTTTTTCTTGTGGGTTTTTCTGCCGAAAACATAGCTGCCGTCTGTGAGAGTGTGCAGGAGAATCCGAGGCAGTCTATTTCGGGTCCCCTACAAGAACTCGGCCAACTTGGCGAATTTTGCGTCTTGACTTTGGCCTGCACTCGTACAAAATTCAACTGACCCAGGAGCTGAAGGTAAAGGACAATAGACAACGAAATGTGTTCGCTGAGCTCGATGATTACCAACTTCTTTTGGCCTGAATTGAATGATATGGAGACCAACAATATCTGGTTTCAACACGACGGCGCCACGTGTCACACAGCTCATGCCACATTGGACATTCTGCACGAGCTATTTGAGGGCATGGTCATCTCACGTGGAGGTGATGTGAACTGGCCATCGAGATCGTTTGTTTTGGCCCAATTAGACTTTTTCTTGTGGGTTTTTCTTAAGTCGCATGACTTTGCGACTAGGCCAGAAACCACAGCGGTCTTCAAAGCCATCGGTCAAATTCATCCTGATTTATGCGATAGAGTCATGGAAAATTGGACACTTCGGATGCGTTGCCACCTAGAGACCCCACGGCAGACGTTTAAGCAATGTTATATTCCACATATAATGGCATCAATAAGCCTTTGAAACTAATAAACAAATTTGATAATATCTTATACACACTTGGTTTTATATAAATTTAAAGTTAGAAAGCACTTAATGAAAGACTCTTTATATTTTTAACCTCGTAGGTAATCTAAAACTATAAGAGGACGAGGAGGGTTGGGTAGAAGAAGCCATTTTTTGAAAGAAAAAAAAGAACTACATATAAATTTGCTGACCCGGACCGCTGCGAACCGTCTGCGATGCAGGAAGTCAATAAAGGGCGGCAAAAATTGAAAGACTTAAGCCATCTTTTCAAAATTTTACCTCTACAACCTTAAATCTGCACCGTTTTCAAACTCGAATTTACATTTTTTTATTTAAATCTTCCTGTCCTTATATCTAAAGATCAATGCCTACACTGCATTAGCTCCCTGAACTTGATGCTGCATTTATCCGTCACCTTTGCATTTATAAATCCTATTGACAATCGCCGTAACAACAAGCTTAACAACATTCACAGGCTTTGAACACATGTTACTATTGCTGCAGCAAAGTCGGCATTTAAGGGTTATCAACATGTCACCATAATATCTATTAAAATATTCAATGACTAAACGCAAACTGTTTGCTAACTTCTTGTCAACCAAACCAACAAGAATGTCAAATCAATCCGCCGCAAGTCCGTAACCATTAGAGTTTGCCTTCAGAGCCAAGTGCATTTTAGTAACCCAACATAGCCAGCAGCCACTTTGACAGCAATAAATACTGCTTAAGACACGTCACTTGGGTAAATTATTCGTACACCCCAAGCCACGATAAAATGAAGCCGCTTTGCAGCTAGAATTTCCGTCCAGCGTTACGCCACAACGCCGCCGTGACATAATTTGCTAATTTTGAGCTTAAAAGATCCGCGTTCCCCAAAGACTGCGCTCAATTAGTTCTCACGCTGTACACTCTATGCACTCGGTTCAATACATGCTTATAGATACGTACGATTCCTGGCTAAAGCGGCCATTAGCAGAGCTGCAATTGTTCTGCATACTGAGTCTAATTGCGCCGCAAGGAGACACTTGTCTCCTACAAATAGGGGAGAAGTGATTCTCTTCCCCAATTCCCCACTACCGCGTGTGTTTGGTGTAATTGAAAATTAAAATAAATAAAATTAAACTCAAGACCGTCAAAGAACGACAGACGACCGACCGACGCGACGCGACAGACGTGAGTTTGTGCAACATAACAACTTCCACATCTTCAATCTATCTATATGCCAGGACACATTATATGACTCACCTTGTTGAAAGTAGTTCGCTTTTCGAACGTAAACACACACCAGCGCCATTAGCTGAAGCTGCGATAACCGCTGTCTCGTTGACTGTGGCAGCGGTAGTAAATCTCTGAGGTTGGCTATCTCCGCATTGATTAGATCCCGCCGCAGCTTCGATGCACCTTTTGTTGATTTATTCGCGTCGAATCTGTGAAGAACCAAAAGAGAGACGGAAAATCTCATTAAAGGAATGTGAAGTGTTTTAATGGGCTATCAGCTACAAAGGGGGAAAGAAAGGCTAAATGCATACATAAGGGGTTTAGGTACTTAGGCGCTTAGGCGCTTAAGATAGCTTTGTTAGTTTTTTTTTAATGAAGCAGTTAAACGCATTACAATTTTGTTAACAACGACACTTTGTGTGTCCATAAAGTTTTGCTTAGTTTTGAAAAGATAATGTTTTTTGACTCAAGCAGGATGGCTTGCTTAAGTGTGGTGAGATGGTAATGGCTGTAAAGTGTTATCGGTGACTTTTTAAAGTCATATTATGATGCGTACTTTATGGACCACACCTACACTTTATTACACTGAACTTTTGGGTTACAAAGTTTGATGGATTTGTTTAAAATTAAACATTAAAAAGGATTTTTTGAGATATTTGAGATCACTTTAAGAGCAACACTTTTACTTCTAAAATAGAAGAATTAAAAACACACATTTATCAAGCCAAAAAATTGACATGTCTTATTTTCGAAAAATTTGATAACTGTTATCAATATAAAAGGCTATTCAGCCTATTATACGTACAATCCAGGAAAAAGGTGGATCTTCTCTATTTATAAGAGAAAATATTGACCATTTCCTAAACCTAAAGTTAACACCCGAGCGACAATGCAATTTTGTGCAGACATTAAGAAACTGACGTTCGAACGTCATCAATATATTGTCATCCTAATTGCACGACAGAGAAAACTGATTTCATAATTTTTTTTTAAGCTTTGGAGTTTATTATAAAGCCGTGAATTTAAATCCAAAACATACCGACACTAATTAATGTAAATCATTTAGGAAATATCCACCCAACAAAAGATAAAGCATACGGTATAATGGAATGAGAAACGACATTTAAAAATCCCTAAAGAGGAAAATGACGTCATGATAGCCACTTTTGCTGCATCACCTAGCTCAATCAAAATCAAAAAAGCTAATAATTTAAAAAAACTGGACAAAGAAATAGAGCATATTCCTAAACGAATCCAAATCAAGTTATGATAAGTTCAATTACAAGAATGTTAACCAGTGATAGATTCAGGATTTGGTCGTGGGGAGTCCAATGATTCAAAAGTTCAGACGATTTTCATACGATCAGTAATTTTCATTTTTCTTCTCGCCCGCACTCTAAAATATATTGCACGACTGGTTGCGCACGTAGTTTCCCTTATGCGCGGTCACACCGTCGAATAAAATTTTAAATAATGTTTAGGGAATTTCAAAGTTTTTATTTGATTTTGTGAGTTTTGATTGTTCGAAAAAAGTATGTTAGTAAAACTGTTTTTAGTAAGGAAGGAATTTAATTTCTCTAAAAAAAAATGTGAAAAAGCGTAATTTTTTTCAAAATCGTTGGAACGATTAGGGAAAACGGTTTTTTTAACAACTAAATAAAAAAAAAGAATCTACATTTAAGAACGCAAACAAAAGTACATACGACCCACAATCGAAAAAAGAAAATAAAAAAGCTACATACATATCCGTTTTCAAAATATTGATTTTTCAAAATTGTTTTTATTATCATAATTATTAAAAATAGAGAAAAAAACCTAATTATCAATTTTAATTTTAATCGCTCAACCAGTTCTCGAGAAAGTTGCATTCAGTAGGTAATCGAGTTTTTTTTTATTTGTTAGTTGTTTTTGCGTGTTTATGTGTTTATCATAGGCGTCCTTATTATTTATTCTGTATGCTGTTATGATCATGAAATGCTTTAAAATAAATGACGATAAAAAAATTATAATAAAAATAACGAAGTTTGTTTTCATTAGACTAGTGGCTAGGGCCCAACCGAGCATTATAAAACAAAATTTGGAGGAAAATATTAAACAAATAAAATTTTTATGAAATCAAAAAAACACTACATATTTTGAAAATGTTCTCAAAATCCGTGAATTCGTTAACGAGAAAGTCTGATTTAGAAAAAACCGGTCAAATGGAAGTTACCGTTATAAAACTTTTTCTGAAAAATCCATTAAAACTAAAAGATAGATTTTGCATAGAACACCATTCGGAAAGTTTTATCAAAATCGTATGAGCCGTTTTCGAGAAAAATAAGTTTTTCATTAAAAGTTATATGGCAGGTACCGTTAGTTTTGAAGCTAGAATGCCCATTCGAAAAACAGTCGGATAGAGTACTCTAAAAATACTATATACCAAGTTTGAATCAAATCGGCCCAACCGTTTAGGCTGTAGGAATCGATACGGACAGACAGACAGACAGACATACGGACGGAATTTCCGGACCCCACTTTTTTTGACTTCTCTATCATCGTAATGTCATGTTTGATTGTTAGAATTTTTTTTACGAATGCATAACTTGCCTTATAGTCCCTATAAATCGCAAGTAAAAATGGTCTTATGGTAATTTTCAATTTAAATTTTTTTTTCACTTGCAGAAACTCAAAATAACTGTATGTACTATGTTTGATTTTTATTTCAATTTTGTATCCATAGGAATGCTGAATGCATAATGCATTAGAACTTATACTCGGAAGTAACAATTTTAAGATGGTGTGCTAAGAACGGCAAAGGATTTTTTTCTTCGTCTTTCTTGAAATTACCCCAGACCTTCTCCCCTCCCCCCCTCCCTCACCCAGTTGACTATTATGTTAACATTTCATTTTTAATTCACAAATACCATATGCTAATGAAGCACAGAATCTAGACAGTAGACATGACTCTTGATGCTGAGTTAAAATGGAAGACGCACGTTAAAATGAAAGGAGAAGAACTCGATATTAAATTACGAGAATTAAACTGGCTTATTAGAAAATCAAAATACTCCAATATAAGTAAGTACTTATAATAAACTGTACCACCAACTTATAGCTCAAGCAATTTACCACAAATATAGTTACTATAGGGCAAGTAAAGGATTCGTGAATATTTAAAAAATGAGATAACAATCAAACATGACATTACGATCATTGAGAAGCCTCAAAAAGTTAGTGACAAAAAATGTCTGCCTGTCTGTCAGTTTGTCCGTCTGTATGTATAACGAACTTTAGCCTAAACGGCTCAAGGGATTACCTTCAAATTTGGTAGGTGTATGTTATTCTTTTGGCATTCCTCAGAGGGGTTTTTGAAATTTAATTTGTAGGGCTAAAAATAACGGTGCCGTTAAGGAAAAGCTTAAATTTCTCGAAAAACGATTCCAACGATTTTGGTGAAAATTTTTGAGAGTATTTTTGTACGTATAAGCTATTAGTACGGGAGATAACGAAATATTTTTCGCGTTAATACCTACAAAGCTGATATTTTTTTTCTATGATATGATATGATATAGTTTTAGTACTATAAAAACGAAAATGAAAGTCTACCAAACTGCCTTCCAAAAATTAGTAAAACATTGGGCATAATGGAACAAAAATGAGCATAATTGTCTTATTCCTACAAAGCTGAAATTTGGCGTACTGTGAAGCCATAAAACCATACCAGAAATTCATAGTCTACCACAATGTAATCCTTGCGATCCCATGTCTACCGCCCCCCCAATGTGCTAAGAAAATGAGCATTTTTGTCATATTCCTACAAAGCTGAACATTTGTCTCGGAAAAGTTTATCAAGTAAGTTATTCAAAAAGTAAAATCTACCAATCGGTTCCACTTAATGAGCCTCGATAGACATTTTGGAAAGCAAGCGCATGACCGTCGACTTACGCTTCGATTCTTTATTATTTTTATTCTACGCCGAGCAATTTTTTTCTACACGGAGTTTTCACAATATTTGAATGAAAACCTACCTACTTTAAGAGTATTGTCGATTTTTATTGATAATTGATTTATTGATAAATGATAATGTATGTGGCCAAAGTACGAACATCCCAAGTTTCCCCCTCGGTGTACCTCCAAAAGGGGAGATTTTTTGTGATTTTCGCTTGTATGTTCTAAGCTAATCAATATTTTTAAAAATTATCTGAATAAAAGTTGTAGAACATTCAATTCCGCGTCAAATGAGATCAAAATAACATTTTTTGGACCACCTACTCGTATTACCAAACTACATAAGGTCAAATTAGGACCAATTTTCCACATTTTTCATTTTTTCACAAATATCTTTTAGTCCAGTGGACAGGTAATTTTAGGTCGACAACGGGCGGAACTTAATTAAACTTTCGCTTACCGTTAAGGGATGGTAAATTAAATTTTTTTCAAGTTTTAGATCTCGTGGAGCTGTGCTGCAAAATATTCGACCTTTTTTACTTTTTCATTAATAACTTTTTTTTGTTTACGTCCTAAGTTAAAACGTTCTGGCAGATTGTCCCCTCATTTCTTCTGTTAAACTCAAATTATGATACATTTTCGTTGTAATTTATGATTTCTGGATATATACACAAGCTTTTTACACCCTTTAAATGTACCTACCCCTTTAAACCATATTTAACAAAAGCTAATTTTTGTCACATCACATCATGATGGTCACATCACATCATGTTGGTATTGAAGGTAGCAGAGCATTAAACCATGAGTAGTCTATATTTCGGATTTCGAGAAAATCGTGGTGAAGATTTAGCCGCCATTTTGAATTGATTGAACATTTTGAAATGCCCAATAACTTTTACATAATCATAAACAACATTACTAGTTAATTTTACTGTCAAAACTAATCAACATCTTTAATAGGCTTCCATGTAACGCTCATGCTTAATGCTAAGTCCTCCTCAACCTGGCGTTTGAGAAAGTAATTTATGATTTTGGTACATCCACAAGAGAAATCACCCTAGTGCATCCAGATACCGGCTCATACAGACTATACCGTTATTATCGGAAGAAGTCAACAGGCAATACCATAAGTCTTTATCAAAAGAGTTTCTTAATAAGGTAGGTAAATGTTGAAATTGCATAATATAAGATTTGTGTGAGATATTAAAAAAATTGTATTTTTATTTGAAAGGTTCATGTAGGTATCACGTTATGCATGGAATATAACATCGTTCTAATAACCGCTTTAGCTTCTTACGATGGCACGGACCAGATTGGTCTTCTTTTAATGACTTTTCGCATAGATATGAGTGAATTTGAACGATGGTTTGTGTTATGTCCGGGAGATTGCGGTATGGTACGGACCAATGGTGCACCCGGTGCCATCGGTTCAACATCCACACTAAGCGGTAACTTTTTCAGGATGCATTGTCACATGGGCTCTGAAGTCCAGCCAGCGAACAAATGGCGTTTTATGTGGTCATTGTTAGATATAGAGCAACTAGCACGAAAAACACCCAAATGCTTGATTCAAAAATTGGATGGCATCAGCCAACAACCGTGATATTTGGAAGAAGTGGTTGAATGAGGTCTAGACCGCATTCCGTTTGTTCCAAGATGCTGATATTCAGAACCTTAAACAGAAACAGAGTAAAATAATTATGTTATGCTTTGGGAAGGCATGTGTCTTAGATAGAACACGATGAAATTGATTTGAAAGGCATTCGGGATATAGAACTTTTTATTTAAATAAATTTTGTGTTATTCCTAAAAATAAGATCGGCTTAGTTGCCAGAAACAAAAAACACTTCTACTTAGCATTAGTTCTCATTTATATGTAGGCATAACCAAACGTATTAAAAAAAACCTTTTTACCGCAAACAATTATCGACCTTAGAAGACAATTATGTAAATGAATTCGCAAGCAAACTTTACTGAAAAGGTAAACTTTGTTTTCCGTTCAAGTTCAAAAACAAATTAGGTCACCATCAATTGCCAATTTATCTTTTGCTAACTCAATGATTTACAACCGTTTTAATGCATTATTTGTGTTATTATCCCCCGGGGTGTATCTTATTACAATGAAATTTATTGTCTAACATTATCGAATAGTTCAATGGAATTATCCCTCACCACTGCACCATTAGTAACAGAAAAAAAAAGTTTTAATAAAATTATATTCACCGCAAGATACCGCATCATTAACAACTTCAGCTTAACAACGTGGTTTTTTTCCAACAAAAGAATATCTAATGAGCATATATAAGTACTTGTATCTAAACATCACCAGAGTGTATCTCGTTGTCTCTTTAGTTAGTCTATCTATGAATGAAGATTTTTCCATTTTCTTATAACCACTTGCGTTCAAACCTAAATAACCTTCAACTTTGTCCGCGCACTTACTATGATCAATAATCGCCAATCGGCCATCAATTGAAAAGCTCGAGGGACGAGGTCTAGTATAAATACATTCCAACAACAACAATGACGGTGTACGGTCCATAGAGAAAGAGGTGAGTTAAAAAGGCCGAACGTAATTTGTTTTCACACAACATAATCAAAATGATAACCCGTCTTTAAATTGGATCTAATGATGATAAACGTTTTGTACCGAAACGAAACGAAAGCAAAGCAAGCTGGGCTTACCGACATTGAGCGCGCGCGCGCGCGAAGCTCGAACATTTCGTCTGTATAGACTGTCTGAATCAACAGCATTCCATGGCGTGTAAGAGATATTTCGATTAAATACCCTCATCGAACATGAACTCCTTCGCTTCTAGACGGCTATATAGGTGGTGTAGCTGCAATACCATAACCATCATCATCATCAGTATTATCGTCATCAGGAGTAACATCCACAATGCAACCCGATGTTAACCCGAAAGCCACCCGCCTCCACACCATGGATCCGCCGTCATCTGTCGGTCGTCGAAGACCAAGGAGTAAAAGTCATAGCGCTGGCAGGAACTCCGGGTTTGGAAGAGTGAGAGTGTGGATTGCAGGGCACAAAGGTCTCATTGGAGTCTGAGAGCACTTTTCACATCAAAATGATTATTATTACGAGACAAAATGTCGGAAAATAAAACTGAAGGGAGAAAAGTATCTCATAGGTATTTTGAGGTAAAATACCCAGTTACGGGATGTTTTAAATCAACCATAATGAGATAGTGTGTACGCGTGCTCATTGCAAATAACTGAGTACTTCCTTGGGAGCAGCGCACAAGAGCCGAAGCTGGAGCGAGTGTGCGCATGCGCATAGCGTTTAAAGTAAATCGCTTATGTCCATTGATTACATGCCATTTAAGCCGACTTGGCGTGCCATATTTCGTCTTAATGTATACATACACTTAAAAAAAAAACAAGAAACTTAACAAGGATCCCAATGTCATCATGGTTTTTGTTGTTGAATCTATCTGAATCTTCTCGAAACCGTTTGTTGTATTAAATAATGATGATGATGATCTATCTGGCCTAAAATGTCCGCTAGATTAATGTGACCATACCCAAATGAGCTGTGCAGTTTGCAGTGCATAAGAAGCTTAATAGCTTCGCGGTACTAATATCTTGGCGATAAAACACCCGCACCCTCCCTCACTACGACAACATAATTAACATAATTGAATAAATTTGCAAGAACACATAAGTGTATCCGTAAGATACTTTCACGAATCTATAGACTTGAGTTGTAACCATTCATCACAGAGCACTTGTGACATTCCAATTACACCTGTTCAATTTCTTAAAGTGGAATTGATATATTTCAAGTAGAGAAACCCAAGGTGGGAGTAGGTGTGTGGTTCTTATCTTTGGCTAGTGTGAGAAGGTATATAATATACGTCAACTGAGATAAAATAATTCGTTTAATGAAGTGACATTATTAGCCAACTGGGGAAGCTGTCTTTGAAGTTGATTATCGTAAATCATTAAGCAACCTCCACCAATTATGGGAAACGACGAAAAAAAACGCCTTGAGGGAGTTCTTTTTAGAGACTTTGTGTGTAGAAATATGCTGATTGTTCAGTACCCTAGGGAAAAATTCTTCATAGAAACTTTAGGCCCGTGTACCTAGAAGTGTGTTATTATGACAAAAGCATTTCTGGGTAACTTGTTAAGAATGCGGCCAAAAAGAACGTCAATAAATTCACTTTGTGATTACCTTATCTTACGTTAAGTGGCGCTCCAGTCCGGGATGGACCTCGTGTCAATAAACACGATTGCAAGATCGGTCGCTACCTATAGTCTGTTAGTTAAAATTTGTCCGTTTAGAGCTTATGGGCGAGGTTTTTTCAAAACAGTGGAGTCGGTGTATATTATCACGACACTGAATTGAAACGTCTACCAAAAAAGTTACAAGCTACTGACAAACGTACATGAATTCTGTGTATCTCTTTAAACAAAAAACTCGTACAATCCACCATAACCGATTACCATCAACGTTGATGGAATAATGATTGTTTAGTCACTTCTACCTACCCTTTCCGTGTGAATTAAAAATAAATTGCACGACTGGATCGCACGTACTTGCTCATATGTGCGGTTACATTGTAGAATAAAATTTAAGAAAATTAAAGTGAACAACAAAGGATTTATTCGATTTTTGTGACTTTTGATTGTTCGAATAAAGTACGTTAAATTGTATTGGGTGAAATAATTTAAACGCCATTTTATTTCTTTAAGAAATGTTAAAAAAGTGTGAATTTTTTTTCAAAACTGTAGGAGCGGTTTTTAAATAAAACAGTTTTCTTAACAACTTTTTTTTAAAAAGTTAAAAAAAATAATTAAAGAAAATTATTAAAAATACAAACAAAAAAGTTTTCGAAAAAAAATTAACGTGAAATTACTTAGGCTACAAGTAACAACCTTCTTCTTTACTTTTTTTATTACCGACGGTTTTCTGATCTCGACTAGGATTACAATGCTCCCATTTTATCGCTTCACATTAGTGTTCCGCCTGTGGGGTTCACCGGTTTGAACTCAGTAAACGTCGGCAAGCCTCCCGGTTTCAATATTTTAGCATTTGTTTGAACCAAGTGCTTAGCCTTTCCTCTCCTCTTTGTATTGGTATGTTGTGTGATATTGCCTTATTGAAAGGACTTCAGAATTTCTTCTTAAATATAACAATACCAACTGAGCCAGTCGCGCTCTATTTTTTCTAATATGGTATTTTTGACGTGAAGGCTTCTTTGCATTTTCGTACTTCTTATTCGGTCAAGCTTTTTTACTCCTGCTGTCATGCAAAGCATCTGCATCTCATCTCATTATTTAACTCATCTTATTTACTTTCATACGTTTTGAACATTGTCCAAGATTGTAAACCGTATGTAAATGCTGGACGCACAGCTGCAGTGTAGAGCCGGCCTTTCAGCGAACGCAGAAGATAGCAGAGTTTTCCCTCCACTTCATCTACGTCACTTTTCAAATTTTAATCAATACAATTTTTTTTTAGTTTTATAATCGACTGTATATTAATAGACTCTAAAAAACTGCATACCTACTAGAATCTCTAAAATATACAATTTTTTTAAATTGGATTTTATCAAAATCAGACAACAATTTTTGAAAAACTTTCTTAGAAATTCATTATTGCTTAAGACTTGTAATGGGGTACTTCATTTTTCCCAGAAATCTTTAAGTGTTGTGGTTTTGTGACTTTTTATAAGTTGTGGGTTATTTTTCTAAGTTAAAAATGTTACTTGTTTTTGTCAAAGACCTTGCCTTCCAGTCCGTAAAGGCACATAAAGAGCCAGTAAGTGCGACCTAGTTGTGTTAATTTTTTACAAGTATTGCGCCTAAAAATATTTGTTTATGTAAATTTAACCATTGACCGCCCTCTCAACGGTTTTTACTTGCGATTATAGGTACTATAATACAAGTTATGCATTCGTGCAGATTAAAAATTTTGAGATAACAATCAAACATGACATTACGATGATAGAGAAACATATTTGAGTTACTGGCAAAATTCTGTCCGTCTGTCTGTCTGTCTGTCTGTCTGTCTGTTCGGATGTATTTTGGACTGCAGCCTAAACGGTTACCGCAATCGTCTTCAAACTTTGAACTTAAGGTTATTTTGACATTCTACAGATGATTTTTTTTCAATTTTTTCTTTAGCTCAAAAATTAACGGTACCTGTCATATAACCATTATGTAAAAGCTTATTTTTCTCAAAAACGGCTCAAAGAATTTTTATAAAAAAAAAATCAGTGTGCTAATGTAGATATGCATTGTATTTTGGTGAAAAAAAATTAATACGGTGAGCTAAAAACGGTACCTCCCATAGGACCGGTTTTTTTTCTTCCAATTTTTCGAGAACTGGTGATCCGATTACACTCAAAATTGATATTCAAGAAGATGTAGGTAGCTTGAGTAATTTTGCATTAATTTTTTTTCGAAAACTTTTTTTTTTTGTATATTTAATAAATTCTTTTAATTTTTTGAAAAATCAATATTTTAAAAACGGGTAAGTGAATTTTTTTTTAAATTTTGTTTTTAGATGTACGTTATTTTTGTGCTTGAGTTTGTATTCATGAATTATTTTTTTTTGTTTAAAAACGGCTCTAACGATTTTGAAAAAAAAAACTCAATTTTTCACATTTTTTAAAGAAATAAAATGGCGTTTAAATTTTTCCGCTGAAAACTATTTTAAGTACTTTTTTCAAACAATCAAAAGTCAGAAAAATCGAATATAATCTTTGAAGTTCCCTTAATATTTTTCAAATTTTATTCCAAGCTGTGACCGCACATAAGAGCAAATACGTGCGATCCAGTCGTGCAATTTATTTTTGTTGGCATTGGAACATCCAAGAACGAACATTTAAACTCAAATTTCTTCCTTAAACTAAATTTCTAGTCTAATAGGTGAGAATTGCGGTTAATAACTGTTGTTGACCATAGGCGCCCACCGGATAGGGCAAGGGGGGAGGGCAAGTGCTCCCAGGCTCACGGGTCATGTTTTAACCAATGTCTGTTTTGTGAACGAACAAACCCAACTTGATAGGTTACTTTTCAAAATCCGAAATGAAAAAAAACACTCAACTATTATAGATGAGTAGAAACAAGACATACCTAACTACCAAAGAGGAATAAGTGGAGGCAGGTTAAGAATTCGTGAATATAAAAAAAAGTGAGTTAACATCAAACATGACATTACGATCATATAGAAACCTAAAAATGTTAGTTACAAAAAATGTCTGTCTGTCTTTATGCCTTTGAATTTTGTTTGTCAGTACAGTCTCATTGTTAAAAATAATAAGGCTGAAATGAAAAAAAAATTAATTCATACAATTTTCTTCTACAGTCGTTGGGGGGAGGGGTCCTGAGAAGTCTAAATTTTGGTTTTTGGGTAAATCGTGCTGGAGCTTCAGTTGCCATTTTGAATTTAATGAACATTTTATTTTGGCCAATAACTTCCCTATTTTTGATTTCTGAAAAAAAATAATGCAAACAAAACTTGTAGGAAATTAAATTTTTAACAACTTTAGTTATGATATTTATTTTCAAAAAAGTTACCGTTCCCGAGATATCAACAAAAACTTGAACATGTTCGAAGACGTTAATTTAGTGTCACTATCAACAAAAAGAAAACAAAACTTAAGGAAATAACGGGTGATTTTTTTGAGGTTAGGATTTTCATGCATTAGTATTTGACAGATCACGCGGGATTTCAGACATGGTGTCAAAGAGAAAGATGCTCAGTATGCTTTGACATTTCATCATGAATAGACTTATTAACGAGCAACGCTTGCAAATCATTGAATTTTATTACCAAAATCAGTGTTCGGTTCGAAATGTGAAAATCCGCTTTTTTATCGACAAATTTTGTTCAGCGATGAGGCTCATTTCTGGTTGAATGGCTACGTAAATAAGCAAAATTGCCGCATTTGGAGTGAAGAGCAACCAGAAGCCGTTCAAGAACTGCCCATGCATCCCGAAAAATGCACTGTTTGGTGTGGTTTGTACGCTGGTGGAATCATTGGACCGTATTTTTTTCAAAGATGCTGTTGGACGCAACGTTACGGTGAATGGCGATCGCTATCGTTCGATGCTAACAAACTTTTTGTTGCCAAAAATGGAAGAACTGAACTTGGTTGACATGTGGTTTCAACAAGATGGCGCTACATGCCACACAGCTCGCAATTCTATGGCCATTTTGAGGGAAAACTTCGGAGAACACTTCATCTCAAGAAATGGACCGGTAAGTTGGCCACCAAGATCATGCGATTTGACGCCTTTAGATTATTTTTTGTGGGGCTACGTCAAGTCTAAAGTCTACAGAAATAAGCCAGCAACTATTCCAGCTTTGGAAGACAACATTTCCGAAGAAATTCGGGCTATTCCGGCCGAAATTCTCGAAAAAGTTGCCCAAAATTGGACTTTCCGAATGGACCACCTAAGACGCAGCCGCGGTCAACATTTAAATGAAATTATCTTCAAAAAGTAAATGTCATGGACCAATCTAACGTTTCAAATAAAGAACCGATGAGATTTTGCAAATTTTTTTTTTAAAAAAAAGTTCTCAAGCTCTTAAAAAATCACCCGTAGCTGCAATAAATATTCTTTCAAATAACAAAATTCGTGGATTAGGCCTACAGGGGAAACCACATCAACAAAAAAAAAACGCTTTAGTTGAATAAAAAGGATAACCAATTCTTGATTAAATTCAAGACAACTTTTCTTAAAATAAATTGCACGACTGGTCGCATGTACTTGCTCATACGTGCGGTTACATCGTCGAATAAAATTTAAAAATTATGTTACATTAACGTAGAAAAAATAACACTTTCTGAACTTAAAATAAAGTGCACGACTGGATCGCATGAACTTGCTCTAATGTGCGACAGTGGGCTTGAGATTTTTGAAAAAAGCAGGTAAAAAATAATTGGAAATTTTGGTAATCACTTAAAAATCACTAGTTAAAACGTTTTTTTTTTTGTAAAAAAAATGAAGTAAACCTTTTAATTTAATTTACTGTTTTGAATTTTAAGGAAACATTTTTTTCAAAATCGTTTAAACAGTTTTTTTTAACATATTCCCATTTTTTTTGAGTATGCCAACATCTAGCAGCTGGTACTAATTATCAGAACACACATTTTTTTTAATTTTTAACAAACCGTCAAAAAAAAACAAAAATAAAAAAAACTCAAAAAAAATTCTTTAATTTTTTTAATTAGTTCAAGAGTTTTCTCGGAAAAACAAAGTATGCAATAAATTTTTAAAACTAACTATCTATCGACGAAAAAATATTGAAAATCGTTCAACCAGTTTTTTTTTTTAATTCGTTTTTTTTTAAACTTTTCGAAAAAAATATTTAAAATTTTTTTAAGGATGTCATTATAAGAAAATCTGTAGTTTTCATCTGGGAAAATTATTTCAAAAAAAATTCAATCAACCGGTTTTGAAAAATAGCACCTTGAAAGTTTTATCAAAATCGTTAGAGCCGTTTTCGAGAAAATCAAATTGTTTGTTAAAAATTGTATAGCAGGTACCGTTATTTTTCGACTTAGATTTTTAGTTATTTTTAGTTTTTTGAAAAAAATATTTTTTTGAAATTTTGGTATGCAGTTTTTTTTGCAAAATATCGAGACCTTAGGCAATGTGCTTACCCTAAATTTGAACTTGGTCTTCCTGGATGTCACGGAAATCATCGTCCAAAATTGAATAGAAAGTTTTGGTTTTTTTTTAAAGAGGCAATTTTGTCTTCAATCTTCAAATTTGATAACGAAAAATAAATTTCATGTCAGTTTACATAAATGTAGTTTGGGTTTGTTAGGAGTATCCTGCCGACATCTTGCTCACGACAGCCATTATTCATAGAAATATGTATTTTAGGTTTTCTTTTAAGTCAACATGGGTCGCTTTTGGCCAAAATTAATCTTTTAACACGCGTTAAGCGTGACCACTATCCAAGTAATTTTTTCCTGTTGACAACTGAATCAAACGCGAACAAGTATTATAAATCTTTCCATGCAAGATGGCTAATCTCTTTTAAGTAATAATTATATTCTATTACATTATCGCTTACATTTAGACTTATTCAAATATGCCAATCTTTGTTAACCATTCACTTTCTGTGCATTTATGAACACAACTACTCTTATAGCACCAATATGAAAAGGAACCTGCATAAGGTTCCAGAACAGCGCATAGATCATTACCTAAGATTTAGTATAATGTTTGTCTCCCAGTGCAATAAATTTATTGTGATTCTGCATATGATTATGATAATTAGGTCATCATTTTTTACATGTGCACATTGGTACCCCCGTTGACATACAGAAACCGCATGCGGCATGGAAACGGACTGATTTATCAGCTCCTATTACAAAAAAAAAAACAAACATTTGCCGCATGGTTAACCTGCACCAGTGAGTGAACGTGTGTGGTGTGTAATGCTGCACCGTGTGCTGCGATCTTGTGCATGTCATCGTAAATCATAAATTTATCTGCTTAAGTCATATTCGGTATAAGAAATTTGCCATTTGTAAGATAAAAAGTTAGTGTAGGTATGAAGTAAAGTAGTAAAGAAATAATAACTTATTTTAGTCCAACTTTGTTTTTCTTTGGTTTTTTTTCATGGATCCAGATTTAATTTTTTTTTTAATTTTAAGCCCAAACAAAATAACCTCATCATGCGGATTTTGTTCATCTGAAGTGCTCTTGTCGTCGCTCTTCTTTCATGGAAGAAAACTAGCGGTTTCAGTTAGCAATAAGGTTTAAAGTTTCCTTCTGAGTATTAGAGGAGTTCCTTAGGGATCGATCTTTGGACCATTTCTCTTCTCATTGTACATCAATGAACTTCCGAGCAGAGCTAATGACGTACCTGCTATCCAATAGTTTACTTACGATATCCGACTGTACAAAAGTTGCTACCTCTGGTTTAACGAAGATGGTATTGGTAAACACAGTTAAAAAAATCATGAAGGAAATTGCCTGTTTTTTAATTGTGGTAAGTAGAAAAATGTTCACTTATGCCACCATATGACTTTACTGCAATCGATTCGTTCAATGTCCTTACTTCACTTCCGATCCAATTGACCCAAGAGCTCAAAAACGCCCTTTTCTTGCTGATTAGTTAGCTTCAGGGCGTTTGGAAAAGGACCGCAATTAAAAATCATTTTTGGATGAAGCAAAATTGCCGTATATTGAACGAAAAAACCCATATACGAAGTTCATTAGGGCCCTTGCACAACAACTCACTTGTATTTTAGCAACTTATCATACATTTCGAAAAATTTGGAAATTAAAAATTAAAAAGTGTTCAACTTATTAGATAAGTGTTGCACCAAACAAGAATTGATTAAGTTTAAAAAATACCGATTTTTAAATTGATTTGTAAGTCGAATTATACCTAAATTATCAAATTCTGTTGCACCAAAATGTAATTTCTTACATTTATCGAAGAAAAAAGGATAATTTAAGCATATATTAGCTTAGAAAAAAATTGATTTATCAATGCTTTTGAAAATTGTGTTTTTTACCAATGATGCATTTATTAAATAATAATGGATGAAATTCATTCATTTTAATTATAATTATGAAAGTCCTTAAGGCTTTATACATTATATTTAAATCTCCTAATTAATACACCCTGTTGCTATAACTGTAGCAAGAAAACATAACCTTTTACTAGACACAGTAATTAGTGCTTTGGGTCTTATTTGTTGTCATTAGGCACAATTATGGCAATTTGTATGAAACAAAAAAAAAATGGGCACGACTGGGTTGCACGTACTTGCTCTTATGTGCCTGATTACATTAGAAAGCAATATCTTTGACAGAAACAAGTAACATTTACGTTGACAATAACACAGTTTGAACTTATACAAAGTATCAAAACCACAATACTTAACGGTTTTTAGCAAAAATGAAGTACGCCATGACACACGTCTTAAATAACAAAAAATTTATGAAAAATGTATTTCGAAAATTTTAGGACCGGTTTTGATAAAATCCTGTTTTATTATTAGTTTTTTGAAAAATTTTCTTTTTTTAATTTTGGTATGCAGTTTTGTAGAATTTATTAATATACATGTGATTATAAAATTTAATATAATTTTTTTATTCGTTTTAAAAATATTGATTTTTCAAACAATTAATATTAATTAGAAAAAGTTACTACAAATGTTGATACGCAGAATTAATTAGGCTACCTAGATCTTTTTAAATATAAGATTTAATGGAAATCCAATGAGCCGTTAAGGATAAAGCCAGACATAAAAAAACCATTATATGAAAGATCCCGTTAATAGACTTTTCCCGTTCTGATCAAACCAATCAAAAATATTCTCAAAAACGTTCATCAAAATCGTTGGAGCCGTTTTCGAAAAATTTAAAATTCACCTTAACGGCCATGTGGCAGTTACCGTTATTTTTATGACTCTAAATAAAATTTCAATTTCCCCTCTGGGGAAAGCCAAAATAATAAGACCATCCAGTTTGAAGATAACCGCTTAAGCCGTTTAGGCTTCGGCTAGTTATACATACTGAAAGGCAGACAGAAATTTTGTCGATCACTTTTTTAGGCTTCTCTATGACCGTAATGTCAATTTTTAATTTGCACGAATATATAACTTTCATTATAGTATCTATAATCGCATCGTAAACATTACAACAAGCGGAATAAAAGAAAAGCAGGCTTTTGAAGACGCTGTTACCCTCATTGTAACCACGGTAATTAAAGAAGCATCAATTTATGATTTTGTGGAAATCGTCGGCGAAGATATTGAACTTTTGATTTTAAATACCGGACTTGCACAGAACAAAAAAAAATTGTTTTTTTCGTAAACCAGCTAAAGGGAATACCTACCCCGGCAAAGCTATATTCTGCGGATAGTTTCAAGCATGGCAAGTCTGTTCTTGAGAATGAAGAATAATAAGATGATTCACGTTTCACTACTCCCACCAAACGAAAATCGCAGTCCGCCAACACATTTTCCGGACATATCTGCAAGTACAAACGTGGCTCGGATTTTTTAAAGATCTGCAGAAATAGATTTGGCGACAAACTAATTACGGCCTTGAACCAGTTTGCACTACAGCCGAAATCGCTCCACCTGAAATTTTGAAACTGCTTGTGGATGCAGGAAAGCAGGAATTAATTGCTCCACTATTTGTCTGCATGACCAGATTCGACATTCTATTCAACCGATTTATTATTTGTTTTTAATAAATCTCAGAAAAGAAACTTAAGCTTTTCTAGACGCCTCCACGAAATATCTAAAATTTAGATTTTTCCGACGCGACGTAATGACTGGACTAAGATGCAACAAGGAATGTTCACTAAGATTTCGAATTACATTTTAAGGCAACACGGGGTGATTCTTATTGGTTCATTACACTTAGCCACTCGAATGGAAGCTCTCATACTGTCCTTGAGAGAAAAGTTCTACGCAAAATGTATGATCCTCTTTGTTAAGACGAATAACACAATGTGTGTCGAAGTCAGATTCAACCACAAGCTATATGTGCAGTACAGCGATATGAGTCTAAGACTCTATTCAAACAAATACCTTTTAAAAGTATTAAGGTCGCGTAGAGCGGATCAACACCGAAGCTCCAGCACGTTGGGTCTTTAAGGTTAAACCAGACATTTGAAGAAAGCAAGGCACTAGGCAGACCTCATCTTTGATGGTGCGAGGGAGGGTTGAGAAGTATATTACCTGAGGCCCAGGAGAACTAGTCTTTCTTGCGTTATCAAAAGTTAATCAAAATAAGCAACTGAAAGAAAACATTTATAAAAAAGAAGTGTTTCTTAAGGAAAATGATAAACTCAACATTCCTGGAATGTTTGTATTAAGGTGCACATACGAACTGTATTTTTTAAAAACATTAAAAATCCTTCGTCCACACTGCAGTTAACTCCATAAATTCAAAAACCTCAAACAACTCCAGTACATCCTTCGAAATTCCAATCATTCACCTGCTTCTGTTTCCCACAACACTGCTTGCGTTCACTTAATTGCCCATTAACTTCCCCCTAAACCAAAGCAATAATAAAAAATCCCTAACTATACCCTTAATCATCTTAATTTCATAAATCTCGAAAAATCCACCATCAGGCTGCCATCAAATCTTCCAATAATGAATGGCTTCTGCATTTATTTCCGAAGCACATGCACACAACCATAAGCTCTCTTAAGGAGAATCCTCCGTCCGTGGGGCGGTATAACCGGTCATTATAACCCCCCCAACTCCCCCTCCCACGCATTAAAAATCATAATTCTTGATCTGGGTTCCATGGAAGCGTTTCACTAGAAAGATCATAAGAAGAAATATGAAATATTCAGGAAGATCCAAGTGACGCACAAAATGCAAGTCCATACGATACATGTATTCTCAGAATCCTCCCTTAGGGTGTATTTTTCAAGACCTGAACACAAATCCCAGTGTTCCTTATTCCTCGTTAACCGCTTTAAAAGTTTATTACCAACTTTCCCACGATCCAATTCACCACTCTCTTATACTTCTCCTGATGATCTGAATAATCATAAGGACTTCCAGTGGCTCAAGAGGATCTGGTGAATCTGGCTTCAGTGTATAGATTCGAACCGAACTATTGACCCGGTAACTATGTACATTGCCGCCCGCCAGAGAAGATGTTTACTCTCTACGTTGTTGGTCGTCTTGGAAAGATCTCCTGCTGGAGATATTTCAATTTTCCGGGAAACAACTACATACTGTGTTTGTGTTTTCTGGTTGGTTGGGGTTAGTCAGGGGAACTCCCTATCAACGGGCCTGTTCTGTACACATCGATAGGTGATCTATGCGAACATTAAATTCTCGCGGAACCTGCCCGTCGCGTTGTCGGTTGTCGCTACCGCTGCTGGTGCAACGATTAAGATCTCGTCTTAGGTGTAGACTACAATATACGCAGGTCTGGTTGCAGTAAGGACCGTGTTTTTACTTTTAATTAGCAACAGCCATTCTCACTCACACAGACAAACCCCCAGCAACTTCCAGACTTGTGGATCGATTTTATGATGCAGATAATGACGGAAGGAGTAGCAAAAAAAAATATCAGCGCCTCAACGCGCACTGTTAGCAGATCAATGTGTATGATCTTAATGAGAGTTGCTAAGTGCACTTGGAATGAATTGATTGCGATCTGCAATGATGCGGCTGGATGGTCATATCTATCTACTACCGTCTTTGCATCTTCTTGGCCAAGCAGATTGAAATATTTGTATCTATATCTGGAAACCAAGAAGGCCGTTTGCTTACTCTTGGCTAACAGCAAAGAAACTGAAAATAAATTATGATGACGGGTGATGGATGTATTGTATCTTCGCTTTTGCTGGATCTTCTCCTGGATGATGCTCTCAATCAATTAGCATCCGTGCATCAGAGCAAATAAAAAATCGCTTCCTATTGTACTAATCCAGTTTGGTCTTACTTGAGGTGGATGCGGATGGATAGATAGTTGGTTCATCTTAAGAGAAAAAAATTGTTTACATTAGGTGTTGATCACAAGACCTATATCAGTGCCAGGTTAACGTTTTTGTAGACCCTGAGGCAATTTGAGGTCTCGATATTTTTCAACTGTATTATGTGATGTTTGATTTATCTCACAGTTACTTTAGTGAACGCAGATCGGCTGCAGGAAGGGAAGATTTTTTGAAAAATATGATCCATAGTTATTCAATGCAATTATGAATATTTAATGCGATCTTACGGGACAAAATCCAAGTAATTAGATAACAACATCCCCTGGGAGTGCAAGAGTAAAGTTCCGGAGTTTACTCACCCCATCAAGAAAACAGATAATGTGCACGACTGGATCATGCGTACTTTTTTGAAAGAAACAAGATACACATAATAAGTGATGCCAGGACGTGGATAATTACCCATTTCGTGGCATTTCAAGTCTCAAAAATAGCTAAAAGGTATAAAAACGGTACCTCCCATAGGACCGGTTTTTTTTCTTCGACTTTCTCGAAAACTGGTGATCCGAATACAATCAAAATTGGTATTCAAGAAGATGTAGGTAGCCTAAGTAATTTTGCATACATTTTTTTTCGAAAACTTTTTTTTTGTATTTTTAATAATTTTTTTAGAGGGTAAGTGATTTTTTTTTTTAATTTTGTTTTTAAATGTACGCTATTTTTGTGCTTAAGTTTGTATTCTTGAATTATTTTTTTTTAATTTTTTTTTTAAATTGTTTAAAAAAAACCGTTTTATTTAAAAACGGTGCCTACAATTTTGAAAAAAAAAATTGAAACTTTTTAACATTTCCTAAAGAAATAAAATGGCGTTTAAATTTTTTCACCCAATATATTTTTAACGTACTTTATTCGAACAATCAAAAGTCACAAAAATCGAGTAAATGCTTTGATGTTCATTTAAATTTGCTTTAATTTTATTCTATAATGTGACCGCACATATGAGCAATTACGTGCGATCCAGTTGTGCAATTTATTTACTTTCTCGGTTAAGAGCTCAAATCTTTTCTTGTTTTGTTTTCTCTATTGAGGCTTTTTGAAACATATACATTTTTGTTAACAATATTTGTTCAATACAAATAGAGCCGAAAACAGATGTACAGAGAGGCTTTCCCTAAAAGAGATGTGCATACTTTTTGGCATTAAAGTATTGCTGTATTAATGTCAAAATGCAACGTTACCACTTGATATTTTTGAAAAGTTGCAAAAAAAATGACGTTCAAGAAAAAAATTTCCCTTAAAAATAATGTAAATAAAATCAAATTTGTATGAATATTGAATTTGGAGATTAAAAATTCCAACGAATCCGATAGAAATTATTTTATTTGAATACTTAACATTTAGAAGTTAAAATTTTGTTAATATATTTTAAGCAATGATTTCAGTTTTCAGATTTCAGTTTTCAGTCTGTTTTGCCAAATCACCATGACGGATATAGCGTTCAACAATTCGTGCAAATGATAAAAAATTGTTTTATCACAATGGGTGTTCTGTTCGGTCGCCATAATAGTCCTATCGAGAGGACTATATACAGTGTGCTAGTTAAATTTTTACTGGTCACCGAGATCGCTTAATTTGACCCCATTAGACTTTTTCTTGTGGAGTTTTCTTAAGTCGCAGGTCTATGCGAATGGGCCACAAACCACCAGCGGCCCTCAAAGCCAACATTACCAATTGTCAAATTCATCCTGATTTATGCGCTATATGCACTAGAGCCATGTAAAATTGGACACAATGTTGATGATATCTCACACACACTTTGTTTTATTTAAATTTAAAGTTAGAAAGCGCTTATTGAAAGACCCTGTATATTTATGTATCTACCATCAGATTACCCGTGGAACTATTGCTGCGAAAACCATACTTCAATTTTTGCACGAGTTGGATTTTGTAAGCCCGCAAACCAAGATTCTTCCGAAAAATCTTAAACCATAAAGAGAATGGGCACATCTCTAATTGGCGGATACACTCATTCGGGTCTTCTTCGATACTCTGCTCCAACGAAATGAACCATTACAAATTTGCACAATTTGCAAACGTTGTTCAGGAGAAAGTCTACTCATTATAAAATGGCAAACCAAACTCAGCATAAATCAAGTAACACCTGTCAAAAAGACCAAATACGAAAAAAGAATTGCCGGATTGAAAATCTCACGTCTAAAAAACACTCTTTATTAAATTCTTTAATTTTTTTAATTAGTTTAAGAGTTTTCTCGGAAAAACAAAGTATGCAATAAATTTTGAAAACTAAATGTCTATAGAGGAAAAAAATATTAAAAATCGTTCGACCAGTTTTTTTTTGAAAAACTTGTCGAAAAAATATTTAAATTTTTTTCCCAGTATGAGGAAATCTGTAGTTTTCATCTGGGAAAATTATTTAAAAAAAATTAATCAACCTGTTTTCAAAATATTTCGAAAACCAATTTTTTTTAAGAAAATTTTAAAAATTCGAAAAAAAAATTTTTGGAAATTTTGAAATGACTTCCTGTGTGCAAAATTTTATTGAAATCGGAAAATGGTTTACGATAAAACCGATTTTGAAAAAACCGTTTCTATGAGAGGTACCGTTATAGAAAAAAAATTAGAAAAATTCATTCTAAGCGAAAGACGTATTGTTATAAAAAATAGCACACTGAAAGTTTTATCAAAATCGTTAGAGAGGTTCTCGGGAAAATTAAACTTTTTGTTTTAGATTTTATGGCAGATAACGTTATTTTTCGACCTAGAGCAAACATGAAAAAAACACCCCCGATACTACCTAATAAATACTAAGTACCAAGTTAGAAGCAAATCGGCCCATCCGTTTAGGCTGAAAAGGCGCGAACAGACAGACAGACAGACGGACGGAATTTCCGAACCCACTTTTTTCAACTTCTCTATTATCGTAATGTCATGTTTGATTGTTAGATTTTTTTTGCACGAATCCATAACTTGCATTATAGTATCTATAATCGCAAGTAAAAATTAATCAGAGTTATCTCTATCTTAAAAAAAAGGAACGTAAAGTGCCTTGCATATGAGCAGAAAACGAATTGCGAAAAGCGAATGGTCGCAAATTTTGACATTCCTTTCACATGAGGTTTTTTACTTGCGATTGATTATAGGTACTATAATGCAAGTTATGCATTCGTGAAGATTTAAAAATTTGAGATAACAATCAAACATGAAATTACGATGAGTGAGAAACATATTTGAGTTACTGGCAAAATTTTGTCTGTATGTATGTCTGTACGTATGTATTTTGGACTACAGCCTGAACGGTTAGGCCAATCGTCTTCAAATTTGGAACATAAGATTGTTTTGAAATTCTACAGAGGTGTTTTTTCAATTTTTTTAGCTCAAATATTAAGGATACCTGTCATATAACCATAAAAAATCATTGTGCTTTTGTAGATAAGCCTTATATTTTGGTGAAAAGAAATTTAAAATGGTGGGCTAAAAACGGTACCTTCCATAAGACGGTTTTTTTTAATCGACTTTCTCGTGAATTGGTTAACCGATAACAACCAAAATTGATATTCCGGAAGATGTAGACAGTCGCAGCTCATGTGAAAAGTGAAAGGTCCTTAAGTGCAACTCGAGAGTTTGAGGATAAAAAAGACTCGCCTCTTTCGGCTCAGCGAAAAACTCATTAATGCTCTCTAATATAGAAGGATTTATAAGAAATGCTCACACAGCTGAGTTTGCAGGGACAGCAACAGTGATTTGAAATTGCTTATTGAAATTTTTTTTCGGTTTTCCTGGATTGTGTTGGCTAAATAGCAATGGAAACTTACTAAGTAAAACTGATAATTTTAAAGTTTGATAAATTTGATTTATTCGTGAACGTGGTGATTGTGGTAACATACAATTGCGTGAGGTTTCTTGGGGAATAACTCAACAAGTGCCGATAGGCCGCGTTCATCAGCGAAGAAGATTTTTAGCCGACAATTTTCGACGAAAATGATTAAAAATCCTCTTTTTACCCACACGCTTATGAAAAAAGCACACAAGGAAATATGTGTATAAGAGTACATACAATTTTTCATTATTTAAAATTAAAAAAAATAACAGAACCAACAACAAAATATGATTACAAACATATACAAGGTACAAAGTATTTTAAGAAATTAAATCACAAAATTAACAAGTTTAATAATAATTATAAGTATTTAAAAACGTATTATATATAATAAAATAAAAAAAGTTATTTAAACTGAAATAGCATATATACATTTTTTGAGTAGTGACATAATAAATGATCCTCATTTACAACTAAATTAAAGCAAGTAGTATTCTTTGATTGTAACGATGATTTTATAACACAAATGCTGTTTATCATTCCTTTTCCTAACCGATTTCTGTTTTGACACTTCACATCGGTTAAGATTGAAAAAAATTCGTTCTGCCTCCGTATTGGAATGCGGTAAATTCAACGCTGTTTTCGCTATTTTGGTTATGTTCAGAAACAACATTTCATCACTGAACATTTTTAAATTGCATATTTCATTCAGAGAAGTAAAAATGAGCGTATTCACTTTGAGAATCTGTATGAATTCGTTAAAAGTTTTGTTTTTTTTTTTGTCAACGATGTATACATAAACTTGATAAACGAAAAACATGTTTTTATCAAATAGTCTGTAGAATTAAAACATCCCTTTTTTTGTTCTAACATAACGGTTATATGACATGTACCGTTAATTTTTGAGCTAAAAAAATTGAAAAAAATCCTCTGTAGAATGTCAAAATAACCTTAAGTTCAAAATTTGAAGACGTTTGGCGCAACCGTTTAGGCTGCAGTATTTGTATCACAAAATAATAGACCTTATCTAGTTTCTCTTTACCGGAAGTGGCCATTTTACTGCTAAACGGCCCAAAAAAAGTCTGTCCGACTTATATAATTTACCATTTACTTAATTGCTAAATTATTTATTGACTCGATTGGTAGTTTTTTTACAGCCGCCTCCTGGACTAATGTAATAAACATAAAATTGTTTCGGATCACTTATCATGTAACCTTAACCATCAATTTCTTCATGATATTTTCAGAAAGCTCTTTAAATTATTAAGGTATTTAACGTTCAAAAAAAAAAAACCTCATGTTTGTTCTACTTGAAAATAATTTAGAGCAATCAATCAATCCTTTAGATTTTCCTAATTTTCTCTTACAAAAAAATGTTTTCAATAACATTTAATTTTTAGAATAAGAATATGAAATTCACTTTTCGACATACTCCAATTTAAAATTATTCTATAGATTCATCCATGAAAAACATGAAATCTCTTTTCAGATTACATTTTTTCAGATATTCAAACGATTTGATAGCATTTGAAACAACTGCTTTTAAAATGATTGTTTGTTTCTTCAGATTTAACGCTTTTCAAAAGTAAAAGTTTTAACTCATTTAATAACATCATTAATATTTTTAAAATCGATTTTTTTCTGTCCTTTTCTTTTGATTTATCATAAAGAAAACGTTTACATACATATGTGTTATATTGAGTTTACGAACAAAAACACAAAATTATGTTTTGCTGTTTTGTAATTACAGAGTGGTATAGCATCTACAAATCTACATCTTATTATAATACCCAAACAGGACGGTCTAAAAAAATAATCTGTAGGTAAAAAAGTGCCATAATAGAAAAAAATCTACAAGAAAAAAGATAGTGTAAAAAAAGGTATTTAGAGGACATCTAAAACAGTCAAATTTTTATAACTTTCCCACGCAATAACAAGAAATTCACAAGTTCTTAGATTTACCTACCAAAAAAAAGAATTGTTAAAATTAAGCATCGAATTAATAATGCTCTTAGGCTCCTATAAGTTCCACGTGTAGTTCCGGAATATAGCGAAAGTAATTATACATACGTAGTTCAAAACTAGGAATCTCTTAACAAAAAGACGTCTTGACAATTTGTATAAATAGACGGATAGGTGGCTCTAGGAGACAGCTTCATCATTTCTTGAGGGAAATGGAAATCATACCTGAATTGCAGTATGGTTTCCTAGCACGACATTCCACCATTCATCTGCTTCTTGAACTGTACTCCGACGTAACACACGGACTCAACAAGAAAGAGACGACAGTCGCCTAATCTAATCTTGGTAAGATTAATCAAAAAATTTCTAACCCATAGATCCTTTTATGTAGATACAGGTAAACAAAGAATATTCACGAAGAAAGATAATCAGCGCTGGAGTTCCACAAGGTTCAAAGTAGGGCCCTAAACTTTTTAACATTTATACAGCTGACCAGCCTACCATCATCCCAGGGATGAAAACGACGCTATATGCCGATGGCTCCTTAACATATGCAACATAACTTTCACCGGAAATCGCAGCCAGGAGAGTTGAAGATCACATCAGAAACTTGTGGGACTACTACCTTAAATGGGGACTAAAGATAAATAGCGATAAGAGCGAGCTGATCTACTTCAGAACCCCAACAACAGCAACAGGAGGTCGAAGAGTTTTCGCATCACGCTGTGATAATATCAGTATCAAGCTACCAGAAACACAGTGATAAGGACAAAAACAACTGCAAAATATCTTGGAATGAATTTCAGTAACCGCTTCAAATTCAACAAACACTCTTCATTTATGCATAGGAGAGGTAAATTCTCCCTACATCTGGTCCACCCGCTTCTTAGGAGAAAAAACTGACTAAGCACACATACTAAGCTTCTCATCTATAAACAGCTGATCCCTCCTGTTCTGCTGTACGCTTGTTCTATTTGGTTCACCATATCATCAACATATATGAAGAAGATCGAAGTTTTTCAAAGGAATATACTCCGTAGCTGTACAGGCCTACACCGAAACCCCATTACAAGGAAATATGTCTCGAACAAGAAGCTATATGAAGACACCAAACTGATCCCAATAAATCAGTTCATGACACACCTCTCCAAAAATATTTTGAGGAACTTGGAGCACCACCCGAACTTGGAAATCCATCAACTACTCCAGCAACAACCATCGCTACCTCAACTCAACATTCGTGCCATCACAGACGACCGATTCGAGGATATAATAAACAATGAAATTACCCCGTTCTACGAGAGAACCAGCAACAGACACAGCAGAGGATAAGCAATACGGCATTCTAACCCCAATTTTTAAAACCAAACCAGACAGTAATTATAAATACCAATTTTAATTAAAAGATTATGAAAACAAAATTATGATATAAGTAAAAATAAAGCATTGTACGCAGTCATCTCAAGTACGTCGGGCCCCTGTTCTTGGGCTGACATGATTTATTTTAGTTATAAATAAATTTAAGTCCAATTGTACATACATTTGAACAAATATAATAAAATAAAAAAAAAATCTATGAGACACAGTTGATTTTTATGCGTTGAAGTGTGAACGTCAAAAACAATAGTTAAAAGTTTAACCACTGAGATAAAGTATCTAATAACTGTTTAAGTATAAAGAGTAATTTTCATTGTGAATAAGTCGTAAAGTCAAATGTTTGTAATTTGAACTTAAAAAATTGTGTTTGATAAAAGTGAAATTGAGTTTTATTCAACGTACACCAGAGCGAACAACATTACAGTACTGTAGCGACGTCTTCTGAAAATACTGGATACTACACTTGTCGGGATCACGCTTGGCATGCTTGCAGATGGCACGGCTAGGTGCGCCGGTGGACGAGGTTGTTCATCCGCAAGTGACCAGACGCTCACAAAGAATATTTTCATGACAAGATTTTGACTGAAAGGACATCGAAAGGACACTTTCACTCACTTACCAGACCTTGTTCAATACGCAAATGATGTTGTTACCCTGAGTACGTTGTTTATTAAGACCCCACCTTCTGACACTTTGTGTGCACCTTGACAGCTCGTACTCAGATCTTGACAAAAGCTGCCCCTTTATTGCACACAATCGACGTATAGTTGCCTCTATTTTTCAAAATAAAATTATCTGATTTTTCCCTGACCAATTTTCGAATTTTCCATGACCAAATGAAAAAAATGCTCTAAACTGCGTTTAATTTTTGTATGCTTAAAATAAATCACATGAAATTGAGGTATGTACTTAAGAGGAGGTTACCATAAAAAAATATAGTTTAGAGCTTCGCGTTGAGTCATGTAACTTCCACAATTTTTGGAATATTACAATGAAATAAAAAGTTTTCGAATATTTTTTAACTTCAAAAAATTAAAAAAAAATGGACCTCAAATTCTCAAGGTAAAATAAAAAAATCCACAATTTGTCGTAAGGGTTTGCAAACTCACTGGGACGTAATGCATAACAATCTTCTGTAAATTCTGTAAAGTAGTCTAAAAAAATCTAACTATATTACGTAATTTAAGGCGAATTTACTAGATGATATTGTAGCGCCGTTTGACAAAACTTATAAATTTTGAATAATAGCTATCCATAATTAGGTTTAGTTCAATCTTTAATAAAGCCTAGATAAAAAAAAATTGTATAATCACTTCTTAGAGGAAAAAACAAAAATTACGTGTTTTTTGGGTGATATTTTAATACTGATCTGGGGATGGGGGGGAGGGTGCAATGGTTTATTATGTTTGAAAATATATTAAGGAATTGTACTCCGATAATTTTGTTTTGTTTTTTTATTCAAAGAATATCTAAAAATGTAATTTAATGTGAAGTTATAGGTAGAATTTGTTGTGAGACAAATACACCCAATACAATTGTCACATTTTATTTTCTGGTTTTTTGTTTATGAAATTTAAAAAGCAAAGTAGTTTTTTTACTTGGAGTTTTCTTAAATTTTAATTTTAGAAAAGTTATCAATTTTTTAACAATAAATTTCTTTGTAAGCGCACACAAAGAAGCTTGCAGTTCCCGAAGAATGTCGCTCCTCACTCACGCCTTTATCTTGTTTAAGAAGTCCTAGCTGAGTGGTTCTTGCACTGTCAAATAGGAATGGAATTCATCTACCAGGTCAATCAACCTGAAATTTTATAAGCAAGTTAGGCAATGAAATTCTCCTATCAGTTTGGGGTTGGAGCCTTACTACTACTATCATTCCCCACAACAAGAAATGCTGCGCCGGATGACATCCTCCAGAATGTTGGGAAGGAAGGTCAGGGTAGGGGCAGATTTTGAGGGTGTCAAAAGTTGGTGATTTTAACCAGAATTCTTAATTGAAACAACAGTTCATCATATTTCGTGTATAACAGAAGAAATAATGTGAAATTTTACATTTTTTTGTTTTTTTTTTTGAGAAATAAAAAAAAATAAACATGTGTAAATTTTGGCGGTGCCAAACAAAAAAATGGGGCCTTATTTCATTTTTGTTTTTGGGGCCGGTTTGTCTGGGGCCTTGTTTGGTACCGCCGGAAATTTTTTCGGGAATAACGATTTGACATATAAATATTAATGAACAGTAAAAATGCCGCTCTACATACATAAACAAATAAATAGATACTTTTGCCGTAGGACGTGAGAAGAAAAAGTTATTGATGAAAAACCTAAGAACTGTCCAAAATTTTGCATTTACCCCAACCTTCCCTTTTTGCACAAGATCCTCAAGTTTCAAAACTGGAGAAAATGCTAATTAACCATCCCTGAATAACGTTTTTAAAGTTTTATTAAGTTCCGATTGTTTTCCATCTAAAACTGCCTGTCGACTAAAATATAAAGGCACTTCATTGAATTTAAATGTTGTTATAGATTTTTTTTAATAAACCCTCATTCCCTTATAAGTTGAAATATGTATGTACGTAATTAAATTTCCAACATAATTGACTATGAAAATTGTTTCGCCTAGTTCTTCGGTTACGTCATTATCGCTCTATAAAAGTAAAAGAAATTGAAAACCTAAGAAAATACCCAAATTTGGGCATTTTTGGCTGCTTAATAGATCCTTCGCAATACTGGTTCTACAAAAAATCTTTACAGACCAAAATTATAGGAAATTTTGTTTGCAAGTTGGCATATTAAGTGATTTTGCGTTTAAATACATTAGAAAAAGTTATACGAGTATTAAATTATTTTAATAAGAAAAAGTTCAGTTTTGAAAATATTTTCCCTGGCCGCTTTTGAAAATCCCTGACTTCCCTGACCGAATTTTTGTTCCCTGATTTTCCCTGACATTCCCTGACTTTGCAGTCGAGTGGCAACTATGCACGATCGCTGTGAAGGGTTAAGTAAATATGTAAACTTGTCTCGACATCTTAATGAGCCGCTATCAAATATACCGCGCTTGAAGATACTTTGCACATATGCGCACATGCAAATACATATGCTTATTTTCACCATTTTTTTTAAGTGAAACTTCTTTATGCGCATGAGGGTAAATTTCTTACGGATGACACGGAACTAGTGACACGGAAATGTGCAACGTTTTTGTCTAAGAATAGGTAGAGAGCGATTGAGAGACAGTGAGAACGGGCGAACGTAGCATGAAGCACATAGCGAGTGAGTAAACGCAGATCTGTTTTATTTATTTACACGGTGTGTAGAGTGATATGACTTAAATTTATAAATAAATAATTTGTGATACATTTTTAAATCGTCCTATACAAAGCAGTTATTCAGAGAGTAATATAATTGTTATCTTTTTGTTCATATACAATTTCTTATGTTAATTCGTTTGAAGGTTAAGAAATTTTAATATTTACAAAAAACACGTGGCATTTTTATTTATAATTCGTCATTTGAGATTTCAATAAATTATTTTTCATAAAATATAAAATATTAATGTTTCATAAATTCTCTTTACGAAATTTTAATTTCAAAAATAGAATTTCTAAACCTAATAATTATTAATTCACAATTATTTGGTATAAATTTAAAAAATGTAAAATAAATATATTATAATAATAATAATTCTCTTCAATAATTTTTAATAATTATAAAATTCAAATTATTTTTCATTTTCAGATCACAATACCAAAAATTGTAGTGTGAAAGTGTGAAACACTCAGAGAAATAAATTAAATTTATAATTTGTATTAATTTTCGAAATTTGTGTACTTTAATTACAATTAAATTCATTAAATATTATATTCCTTTTTCCCTTCCTCTTAGTCCCGGAAATTTAAAGCTTTGGATTAGTATAAATATAAACGAGATTTAAAAAAATAGATTGCCAAAGAACTTTCACTTCTGACATGTGTACTTTGTACGCACGCACTTTTTTTTTACTTTTGGCCTTTTAACTTTTCAATTTTACTTTTTTTTTTTTTTCTTTACTTTTATCTTTATAAATTTTCAATTTTACTTTTTTCTTTCTTTACTTTTAACTTTATAAATTTTCGATTTTACTCCTTTTATTTCTTCTTGCTTTCAACCTTCCTTCCTTTCTTCTTTTTCTTTTTTTTTAACTTTCAACTTTTCAAAAAAAAAATGTTATTCTTTCTTTTTTTTAACTTTCAACTTTTAAATTGTCTTACTTTTCTTTTTTTTCACCTTTTCTATATTTCTAGGTTTAACTATTTAGTAAAATACACTTAAAAAAATACTTTCTTAAAACTTTGCATTTGAGCCTAGACTGCTGTTGCCCTGACGCTCGTGATATTTTTTAGTTCTGAGAGTCTAGCTCCCCTGCCCTTGCTCACCTCCACACCCACACACACTTTCCATTAGCCAAGATGAAATACCTACGCACCGAACTCACTCACGGCACTGGATTGGGTTTGAAAGCTTTTAGCCTAGCACTTCAAGTACTGCTGTCGAACTGACGTGCCCCTCAGTTCGTTTGTCAGAAGGTCTGTAGTAGAAGTCTAGCGGTCGTGGTGAGTTAAGAATGTCCTTTTCTTCTTCTCTTCCAAGATAAAGACGATGATTTGGCAGTCGTGCGGATTGCCCCCGTTTTCGTTTTGAGAATGTTGTTTGTGACATAACCAAGAGTACCTTTTGTATTATCTATGCTTTTGCCGGGATTTTTGCTACATTGAGGAGGTGAAGGTAACAAAGTTAATTCACTTAGATATTATGTGGTTACCTGAGTTAAACGTTCGAACTGGATGGTGGTCACAAGAAAAAGGATGGATCGTACGAAATGATTGACGAACTAAGTATGACGAAAAGGCATTATTATTTCATAATTTCCGGCGTACCACGTTTTTTCTTTGACGAAAAGGAGGAATTTGGTCTAAACTTTACGAACATCGAAGATCAAGGGTGATCCAAACAAAAAATAAGTGTAGACTTAGCCATGGAATTCCGCATGACATTCATAACAGTACGTTCGAAACAGTGACACACAGAAACTTGTATACCTTCTCATATAAAAACTGTAAGCAAGAAGTAAACAAAAGTTAAGTTACTTACTTAGGAAGTGGTTGCGGGTATTATCGTATAGAGCAATGGTAATTAAATGTAAATATGGCCAGAACTCGACAAATATGATTCAACATTCAACAAAGACGGTGGCGCTACATATACTACAAAAACTCAATAGAACTCAACACAACTCGAAGTTGTGAATGAGAAATTTGACAAATGGATCATCATCATACGGGAAGCACTCATCAATTCGGCGTCTCAATTATGCGACTTGACATTGGCACCACACTTTTCACATTTCTCTGAGCCTGCGTCTATCTTCTAAGTTTCCTTTAACAAAACCAATCAGTTACGAAGAGTTTGCGGTGATAATTATATAAACGCTATTGCCGAAAAAACGCCACCGCCGAAATGGTCATTTGCATTATTTGCACTTTCATAAATGAAGCTTCAAAAGAAAGCAACAATCAATTAAATATCAAACATGGTGTTGTTAACTTTAAGCCTGGTTTCTGGTCACACTATAGTGAGCAGTGAGCACCTTTAATTAAATCAAGAGCTACCTACTTCTTCGCCATTTTTTAAACCCCATCTCATAACCTGACTCCTCCTGCAATTCTTTCCAAACATGTTCCAAAAAAACTACATACTATGCCTCCGCTTATTTGCAATTCAAAATTAAAAAAAAAGTCAAAACTGACACAACATCAAACAACAACAATACGCACCAACCGACCGGCAACGCCGCCATACCACCACACCGCGCTGCCACTGACCACACCACTGTGTTTATATTATGATGACTTCAGCGCTACGCTCACATAAATTAAAATCAATTTACACAGTGACGCCAATGACCATGTGAGCGCATGCGTATCATTAAAAAAAAAACTGAACAGCTTCACACTGATGACCGTGTCTGCTGTCAAAGCGTATAAACAGATAATACTTGTGCTCACGCCAGAGCGTGACAGACTCTATTTTAGTCGTTTTCTGCCTTGAAGTTGTTACTCGATCATACCGGTTGAGCACAAGCGGCCGGTTTATATAAGAAATACAAAAAATGTAGATGGTGCCCCATCACCATTGTCGTCACGGTAGCACCCGGTAGCAAAGTTGGGAGGCCAATCAGAAGACAACACATTTCACCTTGGCTGTCGTAAAAATGACAGTTGACAGCAGCAGTAACAAAGTCGGTGTCACAGCAGAAGCCCTCAAAGCTCAAATCTTGGTGCCACTGTTGGCTGTCTAAACAATGCTAAGCTAAAGCCGATTGATATCTAGCGGCACGTTTTGCCCTGCTACTCTACGCTTTGAAAATTAAATTCGGTGAGTGGTGTTGACGACGGCGACGCCATGCGACAGGCTCGTGCCACTTAGCAACTGTGTATGGGGATTTAAGACAGTGACAACGAAATGAAAGTTTTTGTTTGCAGTTTAGCTTAACAGTAATTGGTGACCTTTGTTGTTCAAACAAACAGAACTAAGAATACGATGGAGAAGATTATTCATTTGCACCGATACAGCTCGCGCATTCTCAGAATTCCCGCACTCGCACGGTTGCTGGAGATAATAATGCGCTCACTTTGTGGTCGCGCAGGAATTCTAAAGTATGGTGTATCCTTTTCCTTATAATTTTTAGGTTCCCAGCATTCCAAGACGTGTTTTTGCATTGTTAAGCCAATATCGGCTGGAGGGTCTGAAACGCGTAATCCAGGTAGTCGTCGCTATTATGATGTTGGTGCACACACGGCCAGAGAGTTGGAGGGGATCCAAGATTAGCGGTTACTGCCACCAGCTACACAGCCACCGCACCCACCGCGCCGCACCGTTCGATGGCAACAAAGTGTATTCTTTTTGCTGACGGCTCCTGCTGTATATTGCTACTGGTTTTTGCATCTAATGACCACTGCGAGACTTGCTCCCAAAACAGAGATCCACAACAACACGGCATCAGTCAAGTCTGCTCGCCCTGAACTGAAATTATAGACTTTGCGGTGCGATTTGGTTTCTGTCTGTCTGTCTTTCACCATATCTCCACCAGATGATGAGTGCATTGCCATCGGTGTGGTTGTTCCAATGGTGTGGATAGATCGATGGACAACGGATGGATATGGACGGAATCGATCGAGTCGATGATCTTAATTTAATGTTCAACTTAATCACCTGCCTAAAGGGAAGAATCAACTCAGTTTGTTCGATGGCCGGTGAAGTTATGGTACCGTAGGAGAGTATTGTGATGTGAGATTTTCCCATGCTGGAGGCTTCGGTCGAGATAAGTGCGCTTCAGCATCAGATACCTACTCGTACTTTATTTAAATAGCACTCATGATGAGTCACAAGGGAATAGCTCAGGAATGGAATAATTACGACAATAAGATTTTATAGCATAATTTGGTTATGCCGGCCGATTGGTAAGAAAATTAGTGTAAACCGGGAATTAGGGTTGTAGCACGTGAAGAGGCAGACAATTTTATTAAGAATTGCTGCTTGGGTTAGATAAAGGTTTTTAATCTTAACTCAATGTCCATGCTTTCATTTGAAGTCTTGTCAAAATAAAAATATAGTTATAGTATAGTAGATCGAGAATTAGGTGACTATTTTCTCACTTAAAACCCACGGATGGGTCTAGCATGCACTAGGAGTTAGAAAATTTGCTTCCCAAACTAAGAGTCGAACTTACGATCTCTCGCTTAGCAAGCAAACATCTTGTCTGTTGCACCTCCGCCGCCCGCAAAATGGAGAAAACAAGCACAAAAAACGGGAAGAAATCTTTCTTTTTTCGTCTTTATCAGATGATTGTTATGATTTCGAGGTCATAGATCATGATATGCACCATATAAAACTGGCTACAAGATGGCAGTCAATCTTAGTTTAACTTTCAATACTGCTAAAATTAAAAAGGTACTGCTGTTGTTTGATAAATTTAGAAACTAGGAATATTCCTAGTTGCTCTCTCAGATTGTTTTTTGCTGTTGTGGTAGGTGTTTTTCAAGATGAATGGCAAATGACACCAGAAAAAGTAGTACACTTTACCCATTAAAAAATGTCTCCATAAAATGTACCTGTTTTCCAATTTTGATTCTTCGCCCTAGGAAATTTTGTGAGATTCTCAAACAAATTGGCCAAAACAGTGCAGACTCTAAATACTAAAAGATCAATATTTTATCTTTAATGACTTCTAATGACTTCTACTTCTGCAATTCCTAGAAATTATTTAAGGTATTTCCAATAATAAAAAAAAGAAGAAGGATCACTCTGATGCATACAACTTCAGGTCAGAACACACTTGAAGTTGTTATCATCAAGTCAATCTTATTTGTTTATGAAGAATAGGAGATCATACCGCTGAACTAATTCGGATTTAAAAGAAATTGCTCGGCAGTACACGCTTCTTCAGAAACTGGTTTCAGAAATTAAGTGGAAACTTAGGGCCCAGAGATATACTGCGCACTGTTTAGTAGATATCGAAGAAGCCTTTCTGTATTGATTGGTTAATCTTCAAACTTATTCGATTTTCAACTCAACTCATAAAGATGGCAATATCTATGATATACGGATAGAAGAATAAACACGACAGGTAAATTCTTTAGTGTGCCAAATGGTCTTCCGCAAGGTTCAGTGACTGCATTATCCTTTTTTCAGTTTTTATTTCCAGCATACTTAGGAAGCTTGATGGTTCGTTGGCGTTGCTGAACGCTAGTGGCTTAAAAATCGATAAAATTCAAACTCAGCTTTTAAGCGAGTTCGATAAATGTCAAATGTTCTGCTCGGAAAAGAAGCTGAAAATAAATTATGGAAAGTGCAAAACCATACTACTCCGCATCACAACAAGACGCGCGAAATTCGAATCTGAAGCGCAACTAGAAAATTCTAGAAATGTAATGCTGCAAGGAGAGCAAACAGATAAAAGATTACTTTCTGAGCCTTTTGAGTCGGAGGATGGGATTAATTAACTAAGATACTGCATAAGCATACCTGAAAGAGATGGAAATAACTACAGTGAGTTAAGTCAAATCAAGACAAATATTGGCGACTACACTGGGCAGCCAACACTTAGGTTCAGGTTCAGTATAGCTAGGTCCACCTTGTGCTATAAGTGGACAAATGTCTGTTTTATTTCAGTTTTAGGATTAAAAATCACGTCGTGGGCCCAGGCCTAGATTAAACTAGATTTAGTTTAATAACAAATTAGAAAAAAGTTGCGACTGTTCTCGCAATGGCTTTTAAGCTTAAGCTTGTTTTGAAATTAACGTTTTTTAAAGGTGAATAAATAAACATTGGAAAAAACTCGGTGAGAACTACAACCATCGGAGCTTTATTCTATTTTTGGCAACTAAAATCGTTTTTGTAGGGCGGTTTTCTTCATTAAAAAAAAAACAAGGAAAATATTTCGAAAGCTTAGAAGCTTCTAGTTCGATAACTCCAGGAAGAATATGCAGAAGTTTCAACAAAACAGTTTCTTTAAAAACTGTGGAGATAAAGACAAAAACATCGAAAATTTAACGTCAGTATTGAGAAAATGTGAGAACCGGTTCTGCGGACTGGTGAACAATGACCAAGACAAAGATTCAGCTGCCAAGTTGTTTAATTTCAAACTGGACGATGACCAACAAAGCTTCTACCCTCATGACGAAACTGAAGTTAATTTCAAAATAGCAAGGCCTTTACTCTCGCTCCTGAAGTTCCACACCTAAGGAGCTTCTCACAGAAGCTTGAGAAAGTTTTGTTAAGCAAGGATCTGCTCCAAATGCTTGTTGTATGGAATATCAGCTCTGTTTGCGTAACCTTAATCCAAATAAAATAAATCAAATTTTTAAATTATCGCTAACAAGATCCTTTTGATACTTAATAGGTTATTTCATTCAGAGGAGGGGCTGAGCTGTCAATAAAAAAAGTGTTTCATTTTTACTTCAGAGCACAACATTTGTATCACTTTTTTTTAGTTCGGAGCATTGTATATAAACTGCTAGGCATGATCCAAGGGTGCTTTATGAGCTCAAATAAATCAACCAAGTATCCTGGCCGAAAGCTGAACACAAAAATACAACATTTTTTTTTTTTTATATAATTAACGCGCGCACAAGGGACTATTTGTTTCCCTTTTAATGTAACACACTGCGCGGGCATTAGGAAGATAGGAAGGGGAGAGATAGCAGGTGTCGATTAACATTGGTTTTGAATGTTTGCAAAAAATGGAAAATCTCGCCGGGTAAACCATTCAAAAGTCGTGTTGTACGGCTAAAAAAAGAATCTCTATATTTCACGGTACGTCCGAAATTGGGCTCAAGGGTGAACTGATGGGCATTCCTAGCAAGACGAGTATTACAGCTTTATAAATTGTAGCCAGATCAGATGGGGAAAAGTACTTCTTACACCGATACAGAAAACCTAAGCACTTAGCAGCATTCTTAGCGATCTCAAATATATGGTCGTTCCAACGGAGGTCGTCATTGATACATATACCGAGTACTGAGAGCTTTTCGGTTTCTTCGATGTAAATGCCATTCATGAACAATGGCATTGAGGGTATGTTTAGCTTTAACGACAGAAGACAGCATTGAGTTTTCGAAGCATTAAACTCTACACGATTCCTATTACCCCATTTGACAATGCTGTATAAATCGGAGTTTAATGAGCTTGACATACGGCACCGTTGCAATTGTACGTCCGAAGGCGAAGAACGTGAATTATCGAACGAATATGAAAAGCTGAGGGTAGAGTCGTCAGCAAAACAATTCAGTGGATTAGAAGTAACAGACAGAAGATCATTTATAAAAATGAGGAAAAGAGTCGGAGACAAAACAGAGCCCTGGGGCACACCAGCATTTATTTTGTAGGAATTAGACTTGAATCCGTCCAATACAACTTGTATTGAACGATCCAGAAGATAGCTTCTAATCCAACGAACAAGAGTATCATCGATCCCAAAAGCACGCATTTTCGATAAGAGAGCTTCATGCCAAACTTTATCAAATGCGTTGGAGATATCAAGAGCAATAATCTTACTTTCACCAAAGCGATGTAAAGATTTGTTCCACTGTTCGGTGAGATATGCCATCAGATCACCAGTGGAACGGTTGCTGCGGAAGCTATACTGACGGTCATGGAGAAGATTACGATCTTCGAGATATTCCTTAAACTGACGGTTAATCAGTGTTTCCCTGACCCTAGAAAGAAGGGATGTCAGTGCTATGGGTCGGTAGGAGGAGGGGGAGGATGTCGACGAGATCGACGTGTAGCTTGACGGAAGGAATATTGAATAAATTACACAACTGGATCGCACGTACTTACTCATATGTGCGGTCACACCGTCGAATCAAATTTAAAAAGTAAGTAGCATTAATGTAAACAAATGAGACTATCTGAACTGAAAAATTGTCAAAACCACAACACTTAATGGTGTACTCCATCACACGTCTTGTTTAATAACGAATATAGTAGGACGGATTTTGATAAAATCCTGTTTTTTTTATTTTTTATTTCTTAAAAAAAATTTTGTTTTTTTTTAATTTTGATATGCAATTTTTTTAGAGTCTATTAATATACATGTGATTATAAAATTTAAAATATTTTTTTAATTAGTTTTAAAAATATTGATTTTTCAAAAAAAATCAAAAAATAATTTTAATTAGAAAAAAAGTTATTCAAAATTTTGATATGCATAATTGATTTGGCTTCCTAGATCTTCTCAAATATAAAATTTGAAAGAAATCCAAACAGCTGTTACTGAAAAGCTAAAAATTAAAAAAACCGTTATATGAAAGGTACCGTTTATAGACTTTTCCCGTAAATTTGGTTCTAAACAAATGAAGGCCAATACCAAAAAGAAAATTCTCAAAAATTTTCATCAAAATCGAGAAAAATAAGATTTTCCTAAACAGTCGTATGGCAGGTACCGTTATTTTTAGGCCTAAAAATTTCCATTTCCCCTCTGGGGAATGTCAAAAGAATCACATGAACCAAATTTGAAGATAATTGCTTCAGCCATTTAGGCTGTAGCTCGTTATACATATTGACAGACAGACAGACAGACATCTCTATGATCGTAATGTCATGTTTGATTGTTATCTCAATTTTTTTTATATTCACGAATCCTAAACTTGCCTTTTCTGTTCCCTAAGAATTTAAGCAGTCGTTATTTTTAGGCGCCAAGTCAAAAGAAGCTATTATATCACCAACAACAAACAAATTGAAGATGATAAGTTGGTTGCAACACTCTTCATCGTTCCCCAAAATTAAAAATATTTAAAATCTTTAACTCATCCTTCCCAAATCAGCGTAACTATTCTAATAATCAGCAAAACAAAACCACAAATGAGACAATTGCAAATTACTGGCGCCCTAATTAGCCATTTAAGCAGCCAAAGCCGCACTCATTTAGGCGAAAAAAAGAAGTAAAGTGAAAATTCTAAAACTCCCATCGCCAATACTCATCATGCAAAACAAAAAAATGCAACAAAAAAATCGTTGCAGCCACACAACGAAATAAGGCACAGAAAACCTCCGGCACATACCCAGAAGCGATTCCCATCAATGGTGCCTCTGACAGGAAAGCTATATTCTGATTTTCGGTCTGCCACCACCTACTAAACCAGTGAACAAAAAAAAAAAAAATAAAAAAAAATGAATTGAACACCCAAAGATGCAACCAGCTCCTGCCTCGTTCTGCATCCATACCGAACTCACAGCAGCATCGTTGAGAAATTCTGCGAATTTACGGGCATTTTTGCCGTTTGTGTGTGCCATTGCCTTCGAAACACAGTTGACTCTGCATTTGTTAACACTAAATGGTTGGCGGGCTGGCGACTGAAGCTATAGCGCCAAAAAAAAAAACAGGCCCTGACGAAAGATGGGCCCAGCCTCTGGCTGGTTTTACGGAAAAGTCACACATTCGCTAAAGATACTTAGCAGCATCCAACATCATCCACGGGATATTGTGTGCCCTTTTTTTTGGGTTCCTAAACGTTTCCGTTGTTGGTGGACTCGACGTCGATGCACAACACTATCAATTCTTGGACCAAACGAACGGACAGACAGACAGACATGCGAAATTAAATGAAACGTATGCCACGATAAAATAAATTAGCCCAGAATCATTTAGGAACTAGTGTTGTTAATTAGGTAAGCCTCTGGGAACTCCGCACCAGGATACGGATATATGGCTCTGCTTAAGGACACAACAAGGAGCGCGACTGCAGATACAGATACACGTGTCGCAGTAGATTAACAAGACACGTAGCGTCACGTTGTCATGCGAGCGAGAGAAGAAGACACAAATAGTATCGAAATCCCTACCTACCTAACCTACTCCCAGAGGACGATGATGGGGTATGAGAGTTTTCAGCGCCTGAGCTTGTGCCTCTGTCATGTTGGTCCATAATACGGTAACAGTGTTTGTGGTCTTTCTTGGGATAACTTATGGCCATAGCATTTGAAGGCCTAATTAATTGAAACTAAATAAATACACATTTTATACAGAGGGCGCGCGAGATTTAGATGTGGTGATAGGGGCAGCAGCAGCCGCAACAACAACAACTACCACCACCAGCAGCAGGAGTGGTGGACATCAACGTCGGACGACGATGTTGTCCCTCGAATCTGATGACGATCGTATTCAAGAGCTGCTGGTCTGTTATTGTGGTTCAAGCCAAGAGATGTCTCCAAGAGATCAGCTCAAGCTACATTGCAACTAATTTGAAGAGAAAACAATTTAAGTGGCCTGCAAATTAAACTAAACCACGCGGAAGGCTTTACGACTCGATCTCAAGTGGTTCAGTGGACGATAAGAAATCGAACTTTATCGAATTTTTGTAGCTCTTTTGAAAAGGTTTCCTGAAGAAAAATGAGTGGCATTTCTAAGACATTCTTGGAAGGAAGAGCAGTATGGCCTGCTGTTTTGAAGTAAGTTGATATTTAAATGTTACATGTAAGGAAACGTTTCTGTAGATTCTGAAGAAGTGGATTCTTTTAATCTACCTATACATTCAGTTGTATTAAAACTCCAAGAAATTCTTATGAATTGGCTTAGATTCTCTTGCTTTTTGCTTATTAATAATGGTTCAATTGTCAAAGTTTGGCGAAATCATCGTACCTATTCTCTGTGTACACACATAAATAGTCTGGATTAATAAGGGATACGAAAGTTGTATCACTTTAAATGACTACAATGTAAGCTATATCACAGACCTTAAATCTGCGGGAACTTCACAGCTCAGTACTCAAAAATTAGGGAAGGTTACCTAATTTTGAAAGCTTAACAAACATGCAAAAAAAACTGCTTTTTTCTGGATACCAATTTTAGCGAAAAAGATGGCGGCCAGAAACTCCAAAATTTACAAATCCATATCAGTGATTAGTTACAAGTTATGCATTCGTACAAAAAAGAAATTAGATAACAATCAAACATAATATTACGATGATAGAGAACATCTTCGGTTCTAAAGTTCATCGCCAATGACAAACATGGCAAACCAATTGTCTACTCTTCATAGAAATGCTTGCAGCCCATTTCGCTTCTAGCCCTATACGCTGCCCAATAGCAACGTTGCCCCTCCTGTACTTGAGAATGTAAATTTTTCCATGGGACAAATATTTTTCCGCACTCGTACAGTAGCAAGAGTTCCCAAAGACCTCGATATATACAAATCCGCTGGCCCGGATTGTATACCCTCCATTCTTTTGAAAAGAAGTTCTTCCACTCTGGAAAGGCCACTGCGAAAGCTTTTCCATCGCTCCTACTCTTCTGGAAACTTTCCAAGAAGATGGAAAACAGCATTTGTTCGTTGGATTAGAGCTAACTTCTGGACCGTTCAAAACAAGTTGTATTGGACGGATTAAAATCTGATTCTCACAAAATAAATACTAGTGTGCCCCAGGGCTCCGTTCTGTCTCCGACTCTTTTCCTCATTTTTATAAATGCTCTTCTGTCTGTTACTTCTAATCCACTTAACTGTTTTGCTGACGACTCAACCCTCAGCTTTTCATATTCGTTTAGTGATTCACGTCCTTCGATTTCAGACGTACAATTGCAACGGTTCCGTATGTCAAGTTCATTAAACTCCGATCTATACAGCATTCTAAAATGGGGTAATAGACAATTTCTATTAGAAATCCTATGGAGTTTAATGCTTCGAAAACCCAATGCTGTCTTCTCTCGTTAATGCTAAACATACACCCGATGTCATTGTCCATGAATGACACTTGCTTCGCAGAAACCGAAAAGCTTTCAGTACTAGGTATATTAATCAACGACGAACTTCGTTGGAACGACCATATATTTGGTTTTCATTTAAATTGATTTCGAAAACTTGGGAATTGCTTTAAATTGTCAAAACTGAAGTTTCATCCAGTTTTGTATGTGGGAATATGAATTGTTTTATTTTATGCTAAGTTTTTTTATGTGTTTTAAGGGGAATAGAATCTTATAACGCTTTCATTGATTCATTTAATTCAAAAACTTGCAGCAATACTCCGATACTTGGCAGAAAGAAGTTATCAAAGATGATTGGTAATATTGACCATCAATATTAATTTTCGAAATTCCATTTCACAATAACGAATTCTGGAATAACTTACTTCACTTGCGCCATGTGAATTAACAACAAGTGAAATGCAGATTTGTACGGATATTTTGGACAGAACTCTCTAATCACCTATGAAATGCATATTTTATTTGTATTAATTCCTTTCCAGGTGATTTGCATTCCTTTTAAGTTTCACATTTAGCACATTTATGACAAAACACAAGAAGCTGAACAAACTTCATTTGACTAAGTGCATACTTTAAGGAAGTAGCATCTTAAAAGTCAAACAAACAGCGGTTTCATCTCTGCAATGCTGCTGCCTTCTAAAAGTGATCCCGAGTTGTCCAAAATCGTTCCAATTGCTAAGGTCAACAAAGCGTTGCATATTTTACAGTATTTTTCATTTACTGATCTAATTTACTGTCAAAATATAAACAAAAAAACAAACAGATTTTTATCACCTCAATGTCATCCCCAGTGGCAGTGGCAGTGGCAGTTTTATTTTCAATTCTAGCCCGATCCATCGGAAAGGTGCTTTTCTTGGATATTCAAGCGGTGTTTGCTTAAATTTTTTTTTTGGTAAAACATCTTGTCCAGTTAACCTTAAAATTCTCTGGTGTGTTAGATTTACAGAACAAATTTACACCTTAATGAATATAACGCATGCCTGATGGTGTGCCAATGCAGGTAATGCTTAAAGAATCTCTAAGATGCATTCAACAGTGCACACAATAACGAAGAAACATGTCAGGGACGTTGATGAGAATGGAGCATCTTGTATGGAGACTGTTGAGTGTTCTGGATTTTCTCGTGCTCATCTCAAAATCTAAACAAACATCAAATCGGTGAGTTAAGGCTTCCTTAATGAATTCATTTCAGCTTGAGTGCGACAAGAGAATTCCAAGAATATAAATCTTGTGCAGCAGTTGATGATTTGGAAGTGTCTTGTAGTTTGTAGAGGACTATGTGAACCAAACTTGACCCAAGTATCCGAAGGTTTGAATATTATAATGGGCTAAGAAATTTATCCTGAAAACATGTGGTTGGGAAGAAAAAATCACATTTCAAATTAAGCGTTTGCAGTTGATAAGACTTCAAGATTTGCCCATTAAGAAAAGTTTCAAAATAAATTTTAACAATTTTTTTTCTTAAAAATAAAAGTTATATATGTTAAGAGCTTCTTACAAAATACTATACTGAGATTTAAAATGCATTTTTCAAACGATTTTCAAAAGTCTTGTAATGAGTCTATACTGAAGTACAGATGACCGCGTATTTGTGTTTAAGCTTAACTCGTCCGATTTCACACTAATCTGAACTACAGTTCAGCTTAACTTTGATGAATTATATTTCATAAAGAAAAAGTAAGCAGCATTTTTTACTTCATAACCAACCTATTGTAACCTATTATTCCAAAATAACAATAAATATTTTGTGTTGTTGACAAGCGTAGGATTTTGCTCCGAATTATTGATTAATGTAGACCAAATACTTTGACATTTGTATATCCATTATAAATACACTTTCTTCACAAAATGCTACAAGAGGAATTGCTTTAAAATGCTAAAGTGAGGCTAAACGGCAGAAAAATTTTGTTTAATTTGAACTAACGGGTCCGCCAAATAACTTCTTTTTTTTTGAAAATGCTTCATCAACATCGAGTGTAGCTTCGGCTGTGTGGCACGTAGCGCCGTCCTGTTGAAACCAAATGTTGCCAATATCCTCCTCTTCAATTTTTGTGAACAAAAATTCGTTCAACATGGCCCGATAACGATCGCCGTTGACTGTAACGGCCACTCCTTGCTCATTTTCAAAAATGGCCCAATTATGCCTCTGGACCAAAATCCGCACCAAACAGTGACTCGTTTTGGGTGTATCGGCTTTTCAATGTATGCGTGCGGATTTTCTGTGCCCCAAACGCGACAATTTTGCCAAGATCAAAATGAGGTTCATCTGAAAAGATGATTTTTTTTTGGCAAAATCGGCATCTTCTCTAAGTCGATCGCAGGAAGTAATGTCGCAATATTTCCCAGCGTATACACAACTATATTCGTTTAGCGGAAGGATAAAACTAATTATTTGTCAAATCAGACATGAGCTAAGTGTTACCATTCATGAAATAAGCACTAGTTGAAAAAAACGTTAGATGGCGGACCCTTTACAAATTGAACTCAGTTCATAGGTTTAACCGAAATTGTGAAACCGAATAAATTGTCGAACAAAAGTTTAAACCGAAATTGGATTTTAAACTTCTATTTTGAAGCTGGGAATTAATGCTTTTAGATGTTTAATTGTCTATTTTATTATTATATATTCAATGTGATTTATTACTATTTTATTATTATTTATTCGTTACATTAATACATTAAAAACTGCGGCAATGCTGCCCTTGTCAACACAAAGCAACTCAACTCTCAAGGAAATTAAATCGCACGTATTTGCTCATATGTGCAGTCACAATGTTATCTACAAAAATTTAAGAAAATTAAAGTGAACATCAAAGCATTTGTTCGATTTTTGTGACTTTTGATGTTCGAATAAAGTACATTATACAATTGTATTGAGTGAAATAATTTAAACGCCATTTTAGGTAGGTAGGCATTATATTTTGGTGAAAAAATAATGTTAATATGGTGGGCTAAAAACGGTACCTTAAACGGTAGTTTAAGCAATCTTACATTATTTTTTTTCGAAAACTTTTTTTTATTTTTAATAATTTTTAATTTTATTTTTATTTTGAAAAATCAATATTTTGAAAACAGTTACATGAATTTTTTTCAAATTTTGTTTTTAAATTATGTTAACATATGAGCAAGTACGTGCGATCCAGTCGTGCAATTTATTTACTTTCGATTATTGGTACTACATACATATAATGCAAGTTATGCCTTCGTGCAGGTTAAAAATGTTGGGATAACACACAAACATGGAATTATTATGATAGAGAAACATATTTTGAGTTACCTGCAAAATTCTATCTGTCTGTCTGTCTGTACGTATGTCTATAGCCTATAAACTGTTAGGGTAATTGTCTTCAAATCTATATATAACAAAGAACAATCCAAACAATGTTTGTGCGCGAACAACTTTTTTTAGGCCCTGTTCTTGGAAACGGAATTTTTTTCAGTGTACTTTTGCAGGTGTGGTATTTTCTTAAGTGAAAACAAAATTAAGTTGATATATTTAAAACGGTACCCCGCATAGGACCATTTTTTTCTTCGACTTTCTCGAGAATTGATTAACTGATTACAATAAAACTTGATATTTGAGAAGGTGTAGGCAGCCAAAGTAATTTTACAAAAAAATATGTTCGATTTTTTTTTTGTATTTTCAATAATTTTCTTAAATTGATTTTTATTTTTGAAAAATCTATATTTTAAAAACGTGTAAGTGGATTTAAAAAAAATAAAATTAAGAACCATTCCTACGATTTTGACAAAATGCGCACTTTGAAAATGGCGTTTAAATTATGTCATTGAAAACAATTTTACGATTTTTTTCGAAGAAACAAGAGTCAGAAAAAACGAATATAAACGTTGAAGTTTCCTTAATATTTTTTTCAAATTTTATTCGATATTGCGATCGCACATAAGAGCAAGTACGTGTGATCCATTCGTGCAATTTATTTTCAATATCATTGGCACATTTTTTTAAATTACAGTTTTTTTACCACTTTTTTTAAATAAATTAGGTTTGTTTTGATCAATTTTTTTTTTAATTTTTGTGTACCCATCAGTTTTCAGTTCTTTGCCGAATAAGTTTCAATTTGAAAAATTTAGCTTTTTGTTCTTTTTTTTGTTTTGTATAAAATATAAATATTTTTGTTAATTTATTTATTATTTGTCAAAATTTTAAGTGTTCAATTTTTTTTTTAATAAAATTTAAAACAACAATATCTAATGCCGAAAACAATATACTTAACTTAACTACATCCTAATAAAATTTCCCCTGAAGAAGTTGAAAAATACGCACCGAAACCTTGCGTCGGAAGCATTTAAAAAACATAGATTATGCAATTTTTTTCAAATTTTACTTTTTTCAAAATTTACAAAATACGAGAATGTAGACTCAGGAATTAAATGACCTTCATTCAAAAACAAAATTAAAAAAAAAATATTAATTTTATTACGTGTTTTCTTTATATTATTAAAAATCTAAACAACCGTTATTTTAAAGTAATTTAATGCAAAATTACTTAGGTCTTACTTCATCTTAAGTATTATTTTTTGTTGAAATCAAGTAAGGGGTAACTGGTTCCTCACAAAGCCCCCCAAAATAAACGGCCAATGGCAGTTACCATTTTAACCCCACCATCTATTTTTTTTCAACCAAAACAAAAAAAAAGTTGAAAATAAGTCCTCTGGTGAAAATCAAAATAACCTTATGTTCTAAATTTGAAGACCAATCCAACAATTCAGGCTGTAAGTTCAAAATATTTCCGTACAGAATAGACATATACTATAATCGCAAGTTAAAAATCGTTACATTTCTACCTATGCGCAGGAAAAAATAAGAAATAGTCTCTATGGAAGGCTTTTAAAGGTATAAAAAAGCCCAAGTTGGAGCTGAATGTATCATCAATTGGAGGATGGGCTAAAACAGCTCAGAAAAGCAGATCTGTTCGTTGAAAACTTCGTAAATTAGACCAGCCCTTTTACAATTTACAGGCAGGAGAAATCTTAACTATATTACTTGCGATTTATAGGGACTGTAAGGCAAGTTATGCATTCGTAAAAAAAATCTAACAATTAAACATGACATTAGGATGATAGAGAAGTCAAAAAAGTGGGTCCGGAAATTCTGTCCGTCTGTCTGTCTGTCTGTCCGTATCGATTCCAACAGCCTAAACGGTTGGGCCGATTTGATACAAACTTGGTATATAGTATTTTTACAGTAATCTACCCGAAATTGGCATTCTAGCTCCAAAACTAACGGTACCTTCCATATAACTTTTAATGAAAGACTTATTTTTCTCGATAACGGCTCCTACGATTTTGATAAAACTTTCTGAATGGTGTTTCCTATGCAAAATCTATCTTTTTGTTCCAATAGATTTCTCAGAAAAAGTCTCATAACGGTACCTCCCATATGACCGGTTTTTTAAAATCAGACTTTCTCGTTAACTAATTGGCGGATTTTGATGAAATTTTCAAAATATGTAGTGTTTTATGATTTAAATAATATTGCTTATTAAAATTTTCAAAAACATTTTTTTTTAATTTTTAATAATTTTTTTAAAAAACTTATTTTGTTTTTTGAATATTTTGAAAACGAATCTATAGATTTTTTTTAAATTTTTCTCCTAGTATAAACTATAGATTTCTTTAAATGGACACACTCTACAAAAATTAAAATATGTTTTCGAAAAGTTTTTCAAAAAAAACATTTTTTTGAAAAAAAAACTGGTCGAACGATTTTAAAATGAAAAATTCATAGAAAACAGCAAAAGAAATAAGATGGCTTGCAACAGTTTTTCCAAAAACCGTTATGAATAGTGTTTTTTTGATTTCATAAAAGTTCTATTTGATTAATATTTTCCCCCAAATTTTGTTTTACATTGCGAGGTTGAGCCCTAGCCACTAGCCTAATGAAAGCAAACTTCGTTATTTTTATTATTATTTATTTATCGTTATTTATTTTAAAACATATAATGATCATAACAGCATACAGCATACAGAATAAATAATAAGGACGCCTATAATAAACACATAAACACGCAAAAACAACTAACAAACTAAAAAAAAATAGACGATTACCTACTGAATGCAAAAATTTCAACCAAGAAAACAAAATTGTACACCTGCATACAAACAACCACTGTGTTAAGTTTTAATATTGTCTATACCCACTCGCTACACAGTGGTTAAAAAAGGTATCTTAATTTTAGTACCTATTACCTACCTTCCAACCTTATTAGAGGTAGGTACATAATATCCTAAATAAATTCCATGAACACCCCCAACATGAGTTTATCGATCCACCAAACATAATTAAGCTACCTTTTTTAATTAATTTTATTTCAAAAAGTAAATTATTGTTAACTGTACCTTATAGCTTATATCTAAGTATACCAACATCTAGCCTTGATTTAATTTTTTTTCTACAATGTGACCGCACGTATGCGCAAGTATGTGCGATCCAGTCGTGCAATTTATTTTCTATACAAATTTTAAATGATAATCAAGAATTTCGTTAATCCGAAACAATAGATGTATTTGAGTTATACCGTCTAGGTTTAGACTAACTAATCCTTATGCTGTTGTTTACATCCTGTCCTTATTTATTACTTATTTAATGCAGACCAAGATAGTTCCGTTTCTCAAAAAAGGAAAAAGTACCTTTGACTTTTGACAAATTGTCTTTGCTTATTCTGCTATTTATTTCGAAGCTCCTTGAACGAATAACGCTAAAACACATTAGTTATAATTTAAGAAGAGCCAAATAACTTTACTCAAGTCAGTTAGGTTTTCCTTTAACGTATCGACGCAAGAGGAAAAATTGTGTGTCTTTGTCCAGTTAGATTTTTCTGATGCATTCAAAACCATTATCCATTCTATTCTGATACGCAAGCTGATGAAACGGCATTCATTTTCGCTGCATTCAGTGAATCTTTTGCTTTCGTACATTTTTGAAAGAACATATGCCATGTCCGTTTCAATAAAAAGGCCTACTCCTTACTGCCAGTCTCTAAAGGTGTACCACAAGGTTAAATTTTGGAACACATGCTTTTGTCGCTTTAAATGTAAATGATCTGCCATCTTCTTAAATTCTCGCTAATGTGGATGTTGCGAATTACCTATCCTCATTGACTTATTGAAATTTGTGTTCTTAGCTCTAACGAAGATCTTCCAAACAATGATTTTTTGTCTCAGCGAAATGGACGTCTCACAATTTTTAAAAAAACAAGTGCTTGATTATTTTCAGGAAACCTTAAGCCATTTCATCGTCTATTTTATTTCGGAGACCCATCCACGAATTAAGGGACGGTTTTCACAGAACTCTATTATGGGACAACCATATGAATTTCATTGTAGACAAAGTCTATGGAGTCCTTCCAAATTCTCAATGTTGAACTTTTATGGATACTCGAAAAATGAGCTTTGTATCAAGAATTGTGTTCCATTCCAAACTGATGTCTCCCACCGTGTTTTGGAATCTGGAACTTTTTCTTTCTTTATTTCTGATTTTCTCCTTTTTTTCAACTGTGGCAACAATTTATTTTCAGCATATTCGAAATCAAGCAGTTTCCAATGCATAATAGACATTGTGTAATCCAATATCCAATATATATCCAATACATTACCTGGAAATGGGACCCTTAACAGCCTATCTCATAACTGTCGTCGCCTGTCACCATGAAGCCCATATCTTAGATACAAAATATTCCATAGCGTCTCCCAGTATGTCTACGCAATTTTCTTCCATATCTACCAGTTGGCAATCAAAGTTCCATTACGAAACACTGAACAATTCCAATTGTCCATGTTTTTCCAAGCCAGCGCGCACCAAACGCAATGCAACATACCATTATCTTCTCACTTGAAAGGTGTCCACCGTCGTCGGTCGGCGTCGTCTACTGCTCTGAACGTACAAAAACATCACCAAGCCATGTCCACATAAATGTTGAACAAATCGCCTGTGCAAATTGTAACACGGAATCAATTTCAGAGATGGTGGTAAGCATAGGCACCACACACAGTTGTCCGGGCAATTTAATTTCTATTCAATTATCGGCCAAACCGACCGCACAACACCGGGTGACAGATATGTCATATTAAAATACCGCAGATAAATTGGATTCCATTTTGCTTGCTTCTGGCTGGTCTGCAGCAACTGACACAACAACTTTGCCAGGGTTTCCCTCTTTCCTTATGCACATGCGAGTATAATATGTCATCGACGCACATTGTCATTTTCTTGGTTGGGATTTGGGAATTTGTTGTGTTAAGTGGTGCCCACACTCGTATAGAATTCCGTTATGGATTAACATATGTTGTTTGTATCTTCTTGGAACTAATTAAAAAAAATAAAAACCTATTTGACAGATTGATGTTCAAAAAGTGGGTCATTCAATTGCGGAAAACTTCAAAAGTAAACGTACAACTTTGACAGCTTCGAACTGTAATCCCTGTTTGGGAGAGTTTTGTTTTAATTCATTGAAATTATTTTGATTTGTAATTTGAATGCAATCGAAAGAGCACAATCTATTGCCGACCGTCCAAAGACAAGCGGGCATCTATATTACCCCCAAAGACAAACAGCAGGTACCTTAGCTATAAAAGTTTATGTCTTTGAAATTGTGCCGCCATCTGTTTGTGAATGACGCAAGCAAGCAATTGATTATCAAACCGATATTTTGATCTATTAAATGAAATTACAATTGGAGTTGGAAGGAAAGGAGACAGTCTGTGAACTTAAAGTGAGTTGATTAATGTGAGTATCGATCGGCGGCATGTTTCCGTGGAATAAGGAAAGAATATTGGAATGCATAGCGAACAAGCGAACTGTGCAAGAGATGAGCTATATGGGTTTTGCAATGTCAGGAATCGTGAGCATTGATCATTTTGTAGACAGAGAATGTGGCAACGCATGTATTTACAGTGTGCTGGGGCATATCTGAAGGATGTTGGAATTGAATTTTATTTTAGAGTAACGAAATGTGTCTTTACTGTATGACATTCTTGAAAATAGCCAATGTATCAACAGCAAATCTGTATTACCGATGTGGCGCGGAAATTCATAGATTTCCAAACATTCCATTCATTACGAAGCGGTTTCTACAAATAAAAGGACATATAAACATATCGTTTATATGAAAATATATACTGTTTATAGCATGAAAATATATACTCATAAAGATATTGCTATTTTTATTACATAGCTACTTCCTGATTTTACCGGAACTTAAACCAACTTTTCCTAGAACTCCTTCGACATAACTTTTCTTTCTTTCAATTTCTTTTTGGTTGTATCTATATTTCCAGAAATCAGCACAACTTCACTTAGCGAATCGGACAATGAAGCAATTCAACTTTCCATCAACCTTAAACAACCGATTTTATTAACAACAGTGCTACAAAAGAATTTCATTGATCACAGAGGACAGAGTTGATTATAATAGACTAAAGAGGAGCAATGATTGAAGCCTTGTATTGCAAACCTCGAATCTCGAATTTTGGGCGTATAAACGCTTTGTTAATTGTAGCCAGATCAGAAGGGGAAAATACTTCTTACACCGATACAAAAAACCTAAGAACTTAGCAGCATTCTTAGCGATCTCAAATATATGGTCGTTCCAACGGAGGTCGTCGTTGACACACATACCGAGAATTGCGAGATTTTCGGTTCCTTCGATGAAAGTGCCATTCAAGGACAGTGGCAGGGAGGGAATCTTTAGCTTTAACGACAGAAGACAGCATTGAGTTTTCGAAGCATCGTTGAACGAATATGAAAAGCTGAGGGCAGAGTCGTCAGCAAAACAGTTTAGTGGATTAGAAGTAAGACAGAAGATCATTTATAAAAATGAGGAAAAGAGTCGGAGACAGAACAGAGCCCTGGGGTACACCAGCATTTATTTTTTGAGAATCAGATTTGAATCCTTCCAATACAACTTGTATTGAACGGTCCGGAAGATCTAATCCTACGAACAAGAGTATCATCGATCCCAAAAGCACGCATTTTCGATAAGAGAGCTTCATGCCAAACTCTATCAAATGCCTTGGAGATATCAAGAGCAATAATCTTGCTTTCACCAAAGCAATGTAAAGATTTTGTTCCACTGTTCGGTGAGAACGGTTGCTGCGGAAGCCATACTGACGGTCATGGATAAGCTTGCGATCTTCGAGATATTCTTTAAGCTGACGGTTAATCAGCGTTTCCATGACCTTACAAAGAAAGGATGTTAGTGCTATGGGTCAGTAGGAGGAGGGGGAGGATAGGTAACCTTTCTTAGGGACAGGCTGGACAAATACTGTTTTCCATCTTCTAGCAAAAATTCCAGAAGAGTAGGAGCGATGGAAGCGTATGTTACTCAGTGGCTTTGCCAGTGTGGAAGAACACCTCTTCAAAAAAAATCGGGGGTATATCATCCGGGCCAGCGGATTTATGTATATCGAGATCTTTGAGAACTCTACTGTACAATTCCGGAAAAAGTATGTCCCATGGAAAAATATACATTCTCAAGTACAGGAGGGGCAGCGTTGCTGTGAAGCAGCGTGGAGCTGGCAGCGAAATGGGCGGCGAACAAGTTTGCCTTCTGTGAAGAATAAACAATTGGTTTGTTATTATGTCGATGAGCGTTGGAACCGAAGATGTTGAGGAGTTTTTAATATTTTTTTACAAATAAACAAACATTTTTACTGCCTTTGGGACATTCTTTCAATAACGGAGTTGCATGAGTTCCTTGCTTGTTTGTGTTTTTTTCCATTGTCAGATTGGTACTGAGTCCAGCTACTAGATCCATATACCAGAAATTTCTTTAAAAAATAACTGCTCCTCCAGGAGCAGATTGAAGGGTCGCGTGTCAGAAAATAATTTTTTTTTCTCAAGCCTTCACACGCCTATGTATCACTATTTAGAGGTCATATATATAATATACACTGTCAGATAGGTTTTGAGTCCATCTACCTGTACACATATCAAAAATCTCCCAAAAAATTAACTGCGTCTCATAATTCGAGTATAACTGAAAAAATGAGGAAAAAATCTGCAGTTTTTGGCATTTTTTAGGGAAATTTGGAAAATTACCTTTTTTCTAAGCGACGGTGAAGAATTGACAAAAAAGTTTAAATAGTTTTAGTTTTTCGTGAGTTAACTATTGGTCTCACAGACTTTATATTATGCTTAAATGAAAGGAAATTAAATTTGCAACAACTTTATTTTCAATGAATTTTTATATGGGATGAGCGATTTTTCCAATATTTAATCCGGACGGCAGCAAAACTAAAAATTTGTCAATGTTGGGTAAAAATGGACTACATATTTTCATAAAGCCATAGGTTGGTCTGTATAGGGTTTATAGAGCTTCGCTTAAGCTTAAATTGTTGGAAATTTAATGGCCTTAAAAAATGTACTGAATTTTGTTATCGAAAAACGCTTAGTTTTATGACTTTTAGAGCAAAAAGTGAGCACAAGTTTTTCAAAGTTGCAAATTTGGATTAACACTACTTTAACTGGTTCATACAACATACCAAAAATTCAGAACTACATTAAGTTTTGCGATTTAAGCCTTTTTTACTTCTGATTATAAGGTAAGTTTAGGATTCTTGAATATACAAAAATTGAGATGACAATCAAACATGACGTTAAGATCATAGAGAAGTATAAAAAGTTAGTGGTAAAAAATGTCTGTCTTTCTGTCTGTCTGTCTGTCTGTCTGTTTGTCTGTCTGTCTGTATGTGTGTCTGTCTGTCTATCTGTCTGTCTGTATGTGTGTCTGTCTGTCTGTCTGTCAGTATGTATAACGAGCTGCAGCCCGAACGGCTTAAGCGATTATCTTCAAATTTGGTGTGTGCGATTCTTTTGGCATTCCCCAGAAGAGATATTGAAATTTTATTGTTAGGCTTAAAAATAACGGTGCCTGCCATACGACCGTTTAGGAAAAACTATTTTTCTCGAAAACGACTCCAAAAGTTTTGATGAAAATTTCTGAGAATTTTTTGTTGGTATCGGCTATCATTTGATCAAAACCAAATTTACGGGAACAGTCTATTAACGGTACCTTTCATGTAACGGGTTTTTTATGTTTGGCTTTCTTGATAACGGATGTTTGGATTTCTTTAAAATTTTATATTTGAGAAGGTAGTTAAAATAATTCGGCATACCAAAATTTTGAATAACTATTTTTTTTCTAATTAAAATAATTTTTTTTTTGAAAAATTAATAGTTTTAAAATTAATTAAAGAAAATATTTTTAATTTTATAATCACATAATATTCTTTAAAAAACTGCATATCAAAATTAAAAAAAAAATCAAAAAACTAAAATAAAAAACAAAATTTTATCAAAATCCGTCCTACAATTTTCGAAGTACTTTTTTCATAAATTCATTATTATACTAGACGTGTGATGGCGCACTCCATTGTTACTAAAAACCGTTAAGTGTTGTGGCTTTAAATTTTTTTTAAGTTCAGATAGTGTTAATTTTCTACGTTAATATTACTTATTTTTTAAATTTTATTCGACGAGGTGACCGTAGCGTACATATGAGCAAGTACATGCGATCCAGTCGTGCAATTTATTTAGAGTCGATTTCTGCTGGGCTAAACTGCAACAATACCAAAATAATAAATTGAAACATTTTCAGATTGTTGTTATAAGTAATGTTACACCTTTGAAATCTTGACAACCAATCAACTATTGGCGCCTGTTTCATTAAAAAACAATAATCTATCATTGAATCATTTTTTTTGAATTTTTTCTTACTAGAAAAATTCAGAGTAATCGGATTTCAATTCATCCGATTTAATCAGACTCAGAGGTACATGAATTCCAGCAGCCACACCATTCATATATGTTCATTATTTTTATCAAGATTCTTGTTAAATATTATAACGCACAGAAGCAGAGAAGCCAATGATAGTTTCAATTCCAAATAAGATAAATATAGATACGTTTTTTTTTTTAAGATAGTCTGAAGTGACATAGATACAAGAAATTTGATTCTGATAATTAACTCGCTATCAAACACCATTCAACTGACTTTTTTTACAAAGAGTTAAATGATAATTACAAATTAAAGTTTACTCTACAAAGACGATGTGATGGTCTCAAAATGTTGTAATAGATATGCAATTTAAAGGTCCCCCTATAAGGCCACTCACTGACACTGGCAGTAAATGAGTTGTGAAGATCCGACGACCGATGCGACGAGACGTGAGGCTTCGAATGTCATTCACACGGATATCCCAAATCGTCAGTGCCAAGCATATGCAATTTGGTCTCCAATGGTTGTGTCTTTTGTGTGCCCTTCAAAGAAGTTCAGCAACATAGAGTTAAACTATCGCACCAAGCGACGGAGAGACATTCTCTGGGTTAGATAGACAGGCTTGACAGAGTCAGTCTTTTGATAGCTTTGTTCCAAAGCTGAAAACACAAACACATATCAAGAGCATTCGATTTAGATGACGAAGAACAATGATGACGATGACGACAATGACTCCGTAGAGAACAGTTGGGGGTCCCCAATGATACGGTCATGGATTGATTTATTTTTCTTCGGTTCGGAATTGCTTCATTTATCCAGTTATGGTATACATTGATTGGGCATTGAAAGGTGGAATTTAATTCGATATCAATCACATTCACATTGGCCGTCAGTCAGATATGCAGTCAATGCAAAGTCAATTCACGGAGTTTTATGATCAGAGCAGTTAAATTGTTATTTGAAAATAATATTTTTTTACAATATATGATAAAAAACTATACTTTTGAATGGAATTTAAAATAAACGTACTTATATAATGGGAGTCTTAACTTGGTTTATGTAATTGTGTATATATAAGGCAATTTAGAATTCGTGAATATAAAAATAAATGAGATAACAATCAAACATGACATTACGATGAGTGAGAAACATATTTGAGTTACTGGCAAAATTCTGTCTGTCTGTCTGTCTGTACGTATGTATTTTGGACTACACCCTAAACGGTTAGGCCAATCGTCTTCATATTTGGAGCATAATGCTGTTTTCACATTCTACTGAAGGAATTTTTTGAATTTTTTTTAGCTCAAAAATTAACGGTATCTGTCATATAACCCTTATGTAAAAACTTATTTTTCTCAAAAACGGCTCCAAGTTTTTTTTTTGAAAACAAAATTGGAGGATTCTTTAGACCATTCGTAAAATCGAGTGCTGAATTGACCTTCTTGATTATTTAATCGATGTGTGTAAGGAAAGAGGGGGGGGGGCAATATTATGCGCATACGTTATAGATTGGTATTTGCCATCGTTAAACACCAAGCAATTGTAGCAACACAAATTGAAAAACTATCAAGAAGATCTCACTAAATTAGTTTGGAATCACTTATTGCTGATACGGTTTTGAAAAACTTAGTATGGTTAACATACAATGAGATATATAGAAATATTTATAAGTTATAATCAATTCAATGTCATCAATGGCAAGGATGAAGAGAGTAGGGCCTAAGTGACTTCCTTCAGAGACCCTGGAAGTAGAGAGGAATGGTCTGGAAAGTGAAATTAAAGCGCACTCTTCATGAAAGATTTCTGAGGCAAGAAGTTATCCAACTTGAAGAGATCGGTTCAAAGCCATACACTTGGTTTAAAGAGTATAAGACAATGTGATTTTGCCATAGCCTTACTTAAATGAGTGGAGGTGATATCAACTTCCATCCCAGCTACTAGTGCTGAGAGTGCATATAGAAAACAAATTTAATCCTGTCAGTGGTATGCAGGCATAATATCCTGCCCAAGAGAAAATTCTTCACCAAGTTTACTACATTTATCTTCAATAAGATTCGTATCGATTGTTGGAGGAAAAAAAGGGTCGATTACAACCCTACGGGTCCAAGAAATTGTTGGCTGAAAGGACGAGTCGTCGAAACCAGAACCTCCAAAAACGGGCAAATTCGGAGCACCTTTGTCCAAACCTAATTTGGCGTATACGAGAGACACATTGCGAAGCTGGCAGTCCTGGACATCATAAACCCAAAAGTGTTCCAAATCCAGAAGGACCTACCGGGGGAGCGTTGGCAACGCTGGTTAGGTAGGTTCCTTCCAGGCCGCCTTCTTCGATATCCGGCATCTTCATTTTCTGTCCTTTATTTAGAGAACGCGAGACAGGAGACGCCATTAATAGCCAACAAAACTAAAAAACAAAACTATTGTATGTACATTTATTTATTAATGTAAATTTGTATTTTTAAATACTAAATAAATTCTCTTTAATGTTGTAACCACCTAAACAAATACATAATTGTTTTGTTTCTCTTGTTTTGGAAATCGGTGCCTTACAGCAAGTTTGCCATATTGGCACCAATCCGTGCCAACATTCTATGTTGTTTTTTTCGTTGGCACCTCCAGCGCCAACAACCTTATAATCATTAGGTGCCTGGAATCACATATTCGTCCTCCGCCTACTTAGACAGAACTCGATTAGAGACTTATCCACCGGAGAATCCTCGGATTGGACTTGGAATTAAATCATAGAAATGAGCAGAAAATGTTCACCGTTTTGATCAGCTATGATGGCGTTTGCCAGGTTTTTTTCACTGAACTTGGATTCTCAGAGCGTGTTTGCGAATAGCTGTTTTAACGCAAAAAAATCAAGCATAGGTCTGTTGTCTAGGTCGTGATTCAGGCAAATGCAATCATTCACTTCATAAACATAAGCTGAAAAAAAGTCCCTACCGTCTCTACTTTCCCCAAAGGATCTTCTTTTACAAGAGATCGATGTGCAAGACGGCATTCTCTAGATCTATTCCCTTGCCTTTGGTTAGGATGAGATATTCATTTTCTGCCCTTCTTGAAAGCTTTAGTTTTATTTTAAGAAAATTATTTTATTTAAATTACAAGTAAATATTTAAAAAATGACAAGTCCATTTCGTTTATTTGTTGTCTTTTTTGTCTAACTTCTATAAAATTTATTTGTCCTTCTGTTCCATTGCCACTGATGCATTTCTTAAATAATACTCATTCACTTCGCAACCAAAACTCGAGGTAATTTAGAGAGCGATATGCCAATGCCAAGAGTCAAAGTTTCATCGATATGAACAGACTAAGCGACTTCTGTCTGCAGAGCTGTTCAGCGCGGTTAGCAGCACTTTTTCTTAATTCTTTTCTTCTTGGTCCCTCCAATCATTCATTGACACAACAGTCCTACTATACCATACCCTTTGGTACTATATTTTATTTTTCCTTTGGGGTATACATCCTTGTCGCTGCACAATATGTGCCAGTCTCTTATGTATCTGATTGTGTTTTTCCAGCCTTATCTAGATTTCCTCACTCAAAGATATATTGTTTTGTTTGTATTTTCATTTAGTAGTTCGTTCTGCAAACTGAATGTTTGCCACAGCAGCACACTAAAACCAAAATCTTTTTGCGTCAACCGATCAATCGTTTAAACCTAAAGACTTCGGTTAGGGTTTTGCATCAACAGTAATACAGGCCCGAGGGTATATGATTTAATTAAATTTGACTTTGAGGGGCAAGAGAGAAAAAAATGTTTAATTGATACTCGGTGCGGCTATCTGCAAAACAGATTTGCACAACATTTGCATTTTTGGTTAATTTTATTTATTTTATCGTCATCCAAGTCTGACGGTCATTTGCTAAGTGAAAGAAGGTATATAATTGAACGGCAATGGAATGTGTGGGTGCAGTATTGTAAAATTGTTGGTTGGAGGTATTCTGTGTGACAGTAAATTGTAGTAAATCATGTGAAAAACAACGAACAAGACGAGATATAGTATTGTTGTGTTTTTTTTTTTAAGAAAAACAAAACAAAGATTAAACGAAAGAGCTGAGCAGCGAACTCGATTTATTAAATCTGTCATCGGGTTTCTTATCTATCAGTTGGTGCTGAAATACTATGGAATGATTTATTGCTATGACTAGAGGGGTCTTAATAGAAGAATGTTTTTTTCGTTATTTCTTAAATTCATTAATAAAAACTTTAGCCCACACACGTAGTAAGTGCTCTTGCATTAGAGTAACTTTAGTTCTTGATGATAAGGAAGTATTAGGTATGTTTGAATTTTGTAATTCTGGTTTCAACAAAGTGTTGCAAGCAAATGTGAATTGTTTATCTTGACCACATTATTAACAACTTAATAAATGACTTATTTATCATCCAAATGGCACTAAGCTGTTAGAGCCGAGGTAAGATTTACTTGCGAACGTAACAATGTTACTTAGAGAAACTGGGTTTACGAGTTTATTTAATTTGCTTGATTAAGACAATTCAAGATTAAGCTAGATTACGCACATAAGGTAATTTATTACTATTTTTTTCTTATATTATTTGTTTATATTTATTCTTTTTCATTTAGTTTTTAGGGTATAGAATAAGAAAATTATAAAAGAAAAATTTAGCAACAAAATATTAAAATTAAGTAATAGAACTCATATGGCGTTATTTAAAAACCAATACCTTTAAAACCCATAATACTAGCCATATAAACAAAATCGATGTTCATTCTAAAGTGAGCATAAAGAGGTGACTTAATGGAATGATTTTCATACAACATGAAACAAAAGAAAACTAGCGTGAAACCGTTTTTGTTACAAATAATGCGCACAGCATGGTTTTGCAAAATAATTGATGGCTTTACTTTATTAAAATATGCACTCCCCAAACAGGTTAAACTATATTAAATTGTTGAATGAACAATACTGTAATATAGAATAATATCCGACCAATTATTTAGAACACTTGAACAACACAACAAAATTTTTTTAAGGAATCAGTGTTGTTCGCTCAACTAGTTTATTGTCTGGTTTTGTTTTTTGAGTTTTGTTTTTTTAATGATGGTTGGTATTTTCAGGGTTGACTATTCTAACATTCATGGGCTAAGGAAACATTTCTGTGCTGCATAGGCTTACCCTGTGGCAAACAGTCCAGCTGTTTTGGCATTAAGTGAAGCCCAAGTAGGAGAACATTCTGATCACTCGGAATTTTACCTTCATGGTTATAACTTAGTGACATTATTATTTGCCCATCATGGTCTGGCCATATATATTAGGAATGTTGTTGCATATCAAATTCTACCACAATACGGTCTGTGTTCAAATACAGACTTTAACTTCATGGAAATTTTTGTTGAGTTAAATCAACTATCCTAACATTACAGGTGAAGCCTCCAATACGCTAAGACTGATAAACACAATATTCGTGTATTTTCGCCTCTAGGCACATCTGACCATTGTGCCATTTCTGCAAATCTGTGCCAACTAAACTCAGTTAAAAAGAAACCCCCAAGGAGAATCTTTTGGCAATACCAGAAAGTCAACTAGGACGGTCTCAATAATTTCTTCAAGATCTTTAACTGGTCGCTTTGCTTCCTCTGTAGTGGCATAGACCCCAGCGCAGTTATGGTGACAAATGTTATTCTCTTAGGAATGAGAAATTCCCGTCCCGAATAGGTCAAAAAGTATCAAACCTAAAGATAACTCTTGGTTTGATTCGAGCTGTAAAGAGGTTATCAGGTTGAAAGAGGTAAGTTTCCGTTGTTATAAAGCCAACAAAACCGGAGAGAAAACCCTGTAATGCTCACATTCGTAAAATTAAATTTTTACATGAACGAAAAATTCTTCAAAAAATACTGCAATGTTCCAAAGGCAGTACATTTTTTCCGCTTGTACAGCCGCAAGAATATTGAAAGATCTCAAAATACACAAATCCACTCTCCCGGAAAGTATCCCTTCTATAGTACTAAAGAGGTGTTCTTCACCGCTGGCAAAAGCTCTGCGAAAGCTTTTCTATCAGTCCTATTGGTCCAGATGGAAAACATCATTTGTCATCATTGCCTATCCCTAAATAAAAAATGTTCACTCGAAATAGCCAGCTGCATTCCTGCCCTTAAAAGTTTCTCCCGCAATACTCGTCTCGCAAGGAATGCTCATCAGTTCACCTTTGAACCCAATTTCGGACGTACCGTGAAATATAGGGATTATTTAGTCGAACAACACGAATTTGGAATAGTTTACCCGGTGAGATTTTCCCTTGCCATTTTGATCTGCAAGCATTCAAAACCAATGTTAATCGACACTTCCTATCTTTCCCCTCCCTATCTCCCTCCCACGCAGTGTGGTCTACATTAAAAGGGAAACAAATTAATTAATTAATTTAAATTTAATTAATTAATTATTTAAAAAAATGATAAGCTCATTGAGTTCTGATCTTGACAGCATTGTACAATGAGGAATAAGGAATCGTGTACTTGCCACGGTATGTGGAATACAGACCCCACCTTCTGGGAAATTACCACATATTTGACTTAGCCAACAATGCTGTGAGGTGCTTAGGTTTCCTTCGAAGATGCAAGAGGTCACCCCGTCTGATCTGGCTACAGTATATAAAGCATATATTCGATCAAAACTCGAGTATAATTCCCACTTGAGTTTTCTGGACAGAATTCAAAAAAGATTTTGAAAATGATAGGCGACTGAACAATAACAGAAACATATACATGTCTTGAGCTCAGATGAAATGTTTGTTGCCCTACGTTATTTTATCGTATTCTTATAAACAATGCATGAAAATGAAAAACCACTGTTTGCAGAAAAAGGAATATTTACTTTCAAACAAAATTTTGAATTTATGAAACTTAAAAGAATGATAGAAATTATGGCAATCTAACAGGGGAGAACCTAACAAATTAAAGTAACATCAATTTAGTTTTATTACTGAAATCCATTTTGAGAACGAAAATTCAAGGCCTAAGAATGTCCAAATCAAAGTTTATGATAGCTATTTATTCAAAGATAGAATTTATAAAAATAAGAAAAAAGCAAGCCACTCAAGACTGAACCTTGTGGTACGCCAAATATTACTATACAGAGCCTACTATAAAAAGCAATTAGTTTAACAATTTATTTTCACTTTGATAAGTAAGAAGCAAACCAATTATAAACTGAACCATGTATTCCCGTCTTATAAAGCTTTGCTTGACGAATATTGTTATCAAAGCTGTAGGAAGAAAAAACATTTATAAGTTTCAGAGCAAAACTTCAATAGTGCATCTTTCATATCATGGTTGTTGTTTATTGGTCTCCAAGTTATGTGAATATATTTATTACGTAAATATTAATATATGTCAGAGTAAAATCCAAATTGGTAATTTCTGAAGTAATTGCTAGTATTTAAGAAATTTTAAATTCTCTTTTTCAGATATTCTTTAAATATTTTTGAACAAACAACAAAAAGAAAAATCGGCCTAGATTTTTTTTTAAATCTGTAGAGTTAGACTTTTTTATAAAGGGGAATAACTTCAACAATCTTTGGAGAGCTAGAAACATTCCCATTATAAAAACTTTTTTCAAAACAATAAGGAAGAACATCAACGATGTTAAAAGATATATTTTTTAAACATAACACTAGAACTACCATGAGCTGTAACTATACTTTGGAATTTTGTTAGTTATTTTAGTGATGCTGAGCAATCTACCAAAAGAGATCACCCTATTGGAAGATGCTCTTATTTTTGCAAATAGCCACCAATATCAATTCTGTTTAGACATTTGTGACTAGACAGATGTAGAATACAAGCCATAGAGCGATACACTCCCCAAGAACGCGGAATAATCGTGTATACACTGCGCCGTTTGGCCACCAACCTTGAAGAGTCTGGGACCACACGAGACGTTGCCAAGAGTGGCCGGCGCCGGAGCGCCCGTTGTGCCGAGAATATCGCCGCTGTTGACAGGATGTCGAGCTGTCGTCGGAAACTTCGACCAGACGCCGTGCCTCGCAATTAGCTATCAGCCAGTCGGTCGAATTTTGGTCAAAGACTTGCGCATGTTCCCGTACAAAGTCCAGTCCATGCATCAGCTGCTGCCTGTCCACCGCTAAACGCGTGTACGTGTACGATTTTATGACCAAAATCATAATGAGCGATAAGGCTCATTTCTACCTCAACGGGTACGTAAACAAGCAAAACTATCGCTTCTGGGGCACTGAAATACCACGAGTAATGCACGAGGAGCCATTACACCCGCTCAAAGTTACTGCATTGTGCGCTGTTCACGCTGGAGGAGTCGTCAGGCCATTTTTTTTTTCGAGAACGCCACTGGTCAAACGACAACAGTGGACGGCTCACCTTATACAAGGAGAATTCGGATCAAAATAAAAACAAAAAACTGCTATTTATTACTTCTTCTTTCACAAAATGAATGTAATTTAAAAAGATCTCGGTAAATAAATTATTGAAAATAAAAACATAAACAAAAACAATAAAAAGATTGACTACCTCAGTTGGATCAGTAACACAATGTTCGTAGTTAGATAAATCCAAAACAAACAAGCAAACAAGTGATGTTATGAAATACTGCTTTAATCAAGAATACTTTATTTGCATTCCAGCAACTAATTAAAGCTTTCAAGGCTGTTTGATTTAAAGAAAAAAATATAAAATTTTGAGTTTAACCATGAACAGACAACGAAACTTGAATTAATCTTTCATTCTTTTATGACAAAAAAAAACACAAATTTCTGGTCTACAGTTGACATAATATTAAAAATCTGTATTTATATTTTGTTTTACTCGGGTCATTCTAACGTTTGTTTAATATTTATTAATAAAAATATTCTTTAAGACCCATTTAATAATAGTAATACCAGCTAGCGCAATGTTGGTTTTTAAAAATCGAGTTCGCTGCTCAGCTCTTTCGTTTACTCTAAGAAAACATTATATCTTCTTTGTGGTTTTTTACAACAAAATTATTTTAATTGTTCGTAAGGTGATACAACTATGAAAAAAAATTAAGACAAATTAAGACAATATTATAGCCTTAACTCGACTTCATATTGTTCTTTGTTTTAGTTTTGCAACAAAAAACTTGGCATTTGCATCAATTGTCATCATCAATCATATAAATGTGTATCTAAAACATTGATTTCATAATATGTTTTTCAAAACTTTCTGTGTCAATACAATAATGCATTTAAAAACGAAGAGGACACAACAAAAACTGCGGGAATTTGTTCAACAAGGGTGAATTCTCTCCTTGAGGTTTAAAGGAAAATTGACAACAAGCTAGAAACATCTGCTAAGCTCTGTAAAAGTTCAGGCAATGAATATTAACAATAAAAGAGCTTTCAAACGTGTACTCTATATATTTATATATTGCAAGCAAAATGAAAGTCGAAGAAAATTGAAGATTCTAAAGTTCTTTCATTAAACACCTCTTTAAATTTAAATTAAACAAAGTGTAAATGAGATATCATGGACTATGGACATTTATTATTCGTTCAAATATCCACCGCGATTTTTCCGGGTGGAGCGCATCCAAAATGTGCAATCCTCCATGACTCTGGTGCGTTAATTGTTCTCAATTTTACCAATGACATGAGTTATGTTGGCTTTTTGGTTTGTTGGATTTATTCGCATAGACCTGCGACTTCAAAAAACTTCACAAGAAAAAATCAAGTTCCACGATCTCGGTGCTGTTCAAATCACCTCCACGTGAAATAACCATGCTCTCGAATCGCTCATTTGGTAAAGTATGGACCGATAATCCACAAACAGTGACAATTGCTGAAGAAGATTTTTCGATACAAATTACGGTCAGTTTCCAGTTGCTTTAGAGGCAATTCCGGGAATACACGTCGTTGCTTGTGGTCATTTACCTTCAACTCTTGGTTAGTTGAATTTTGTTTTTAATGGTGATTTGGGAAAAGAGACTGAATAAGTGACAGTTATTTCGACAAATGAAGCTTCAATAATATGGCCTCTATCAACTGTCAAAGTTCCAAAGTCCTAATTAGAATACACTTTAAATACATGTTTGAAATGGACTTTCTTTTAAGAAAAAGATATGCAATTGCAGTTCCGTTCGTCAAAGTTCATTAATAATATTAAAGTCCAGATTCTTACGGATGATGACGAAATTCTCATCAAGTGACGGGTAAGAGGTTTTGAAATATATACACAGTTTCTCCAGATGTACTTTACACAGTTTGAACCAATATCCAACAAATCTGTTGAAAACGTTGGCGATTGGGTTGCCAACAAAAAATATCCCAAGTCACGCACTTGTATTTTAACCAATAAATTATCAAATCGATAATATCTAGACACTAGATCTCAAGTTGTAGATCAATTTTGTTATATTCACCCCTATATACCTTTTTTCATCAAATCATCTCTGATGAGCACCTAATGTCGGTCTAATAAACTTGAACAATACCTTATCCAAAAGAAGCTCCAATAACCCAACAACAAGGCTCCTAACAAGAAGTAAATTCTTGAAATACTTTTCCGTAAATCTCCGAAATTTTCATTTGTATCTGTCAGATAATTTCCCCGGACAGGCGAAAAACTTAACGATGTGTCACCACCATCAGAGCGGTACCCCATTATGATGATCAAAGTCAAAGTATACAAACGTTTGGTGCTATGCCCCATGATGTGCAGTATCGGATTTTGAAATTGACCACCACCCGTGGTTCATCTGCGATGACGATGCAAAATCTTCTCATTTAGGAAGAGCAACATCCATCCTAACACTTCCATTTATGGTCTTGATGATGATGGTTCTAATGGACAAGGAGAGTACATACATATACACAAATACTCATGCAAACTACTTTAAAGGCAATTATAGACAATATTACACCGAAACCTCGACTTGTGTCAGAGATACAATAAATTTACGTCGTCCACTTGTTACTTGTGTGTGACTTGTTACCCGCCGCGTAATGTGGGTTAAAATTTGCATTTATGGCTTGGCCAGTGACCGCGGGCCCCCGCAACATGCGATAAATTCACTTAGTACATAACACACGGCCTAACAGCGCAGCAGCTAAACTAATCGATGTTGGATTTGAGTTATCGATTAAGAAACAAATAAAAAAAAACAACAAACAGTGAGAACAATTCACTAAAACGTAAAGTAACTCGCTCCTTTTACAATTTATTTAAATACAAACAAAAGTGGTAAAAAACTCAAAAAAGGAAACAGGCCAACAACAATTAAAGAAAAAACAAATAAACGTTGATGGATTTTCAGTGCAAACGCTCGTCACACCATCTGAGTGCGCAATCGTGTTCTATTGAGTTTGCAGATACATTTAACTTCAACACAATAGATACAGATGGATGCATTTGCAGATACAAAAATAGATTTTCTTATAAGTTTTTGTTAATTAAATCACGGAAAATGTGGCACTTTTATGCACCTGGTCAGCGAAGGCGTTGAACTATTTTTTTTTTAGTCTTACGATACATTTAGTAGATACAATATTAAGCTAACACTCACCTTGTAAACATTGTTGATTGCTGTTGTTGTTGCGATTGTGATTGTTGCTGCTGTTGTTGTTGTTGTAGTTGATGTTGATGTTGCAAATGCTGATGATGATGATGTGGGTGTTGAGGCTGCTGCGTTTGTTGTTGCTGCTGCTGTTGGGCTGGCTGCTGAGGTGGCGGATGATGATGAAGGATCTGTTGCGGATGATGATGAGGATGATGGGACAGATGGTGGGAATGATGCAGGATCTCCGCTGGTTGTGGTGGTACTGGCATAGTTTGAGATTTATCCAAACGCTTATCGTTATACATTATTAGTTTGTGATTAATATAGATAGATTATCAGGAATGAGGAGACTAGCGGTTGGAATGTAAGTAGATCATCTCTGTCGTTTCTGCAAAATATAAAGAAAGAAATCATTATAAATATTACATGTTTTCGAATTCGAATTTCAGCCCTATTTGTGGAATTATTAAAAAAATTATATTTTTATAAAAAAAACAACAAAAATAAATTCAAGACTAAAATCAACAGAAACTCAGATCAAGTTAACTCAAATATATTGTGAAACTTCATTCTATAACTCACGAACGTAGACAAAATTATCAGCTATCTGCAAAGGACTCAAGACGGCTCTCGTTCCATCATAATGTTTCTTCGTAAATCATTTGACTAAATCAGGTCAGTGGGTCAGTATTAGTTTTGCCGCTTTAAAACCTCTATACAAAAAAGGATACTGCCAAATATGAAGAAGGAAAAGTTATGGCTTGGGGTTGCTTTCCGTGAAGTGGATTTGGTCCAATTTATAATAATAAATATTATTGAATTTTTCGTTACATTACAAGGACAACATAACATCATAATTCCGCATGCTGAAAAACATTTGCCCTGGGAAAGGGAATCTCAGCAAAACTTAAAACCTCAAAGTGTTCTGATGCTATATTGTATTGAAAAAAATTGGCTTATATTAGGTTAGAGACAGCTATAAGTACATTTAAGATGTCAGAGTAATCTAAGTTTGTATCTGTTTCACCAATAAGACGGATGACGTGCAACAAAAGCAAATCTTTGGGCCAACTCAGTTAACAAGTGATCCTAGGTGATCCTAGGTGAGCGCGCTGATGACTCCGGAGAGCATCCATCAGAACCTCAGCTCCATATACAATTTGGATACATTTGTTTCTTAGGCCTGCAGGGCCCCGTGGCTTAGTGGCTAGTATGTTGGACTGCAAAGCGAATGAGCCTGGGTTGGAATCCTGCTCATAGCCACCTTCTTTTCCTGGGTACTGTCTCTTGCGAAGAACTTACAAAACCTAAAAGAGTTACATTTTTCTCAAAAAAGTGCATCTCATCTAGCCGTTCGGACTCAGCGGTAAACTGTAGGTTCCTTTCATTCTTTTAGATTGGCAACATACATACAGGAATGGTTGAGAGTATAAGTCACTAGGCCTTGGCTCCTTGAGGAGGCCTAGTGTCTGTGGTATAGAAAACTTTACTGTCGGAAGTAACTGTTTCGTATTAGAGGTCCAATCTAATGATACGGCAACAAAAACGAAGAGACGGACAACATAAGACAAACGGACATATATATAACACAATAAAACCTGCAAAGACAACATATATTAACACAGTTAGAATTGTATTGGGGACTGAGCAGCATAAAGAGATCCTTACCTTAACGGAAAGGGAAAGTTAGCCTTATAAAAAGTCAATAAATGTTACAGACGATTCCTGAAAAAAAAATCAAAACCCCTACCGGATGAAGATCAAGATTAAGAAAGACTGACCCAGAAGAGAAAAGAAAGTCAAAATCTTTCTACCCCGTACCTGGCTAGGTTTAGGAGGCCTGAATTGGCCAACGCCCAACAAATTGCGAGAACAAGGCTCAATCTTTTAAAAAAGCTAGGAAGCCCATAACAAATGGCGTTGTCTATGGTCATGAACATTGAACTGGGTTAGTAGAAGTCTGCCAAAGACCGAGTTCTTCTACTAGGCGATAAATCATTCCTTTGACGTACAAATATTGGTTGATTAACTACCGAACTTGTCGTCTTAAATTTTGCCACCAAACGTTGAAGAGTCAACTGTGAAGGGCCACAACATCTACTGTATGACGGGCGCAATGCGCGCAGTTTGCACTAACAAACACTCAGATTGATAATAATTTTTTATCATTTGGACGTATTGTTCAATCGTTTAACTTTTCATGGTAATTTGGCATCAGTAATTGAATTATAAAGAACAGATTTCTCAGAAATCTACCTGCCCCAATTCAAAGACCTTAATAAGATCCAGTATTTGGAAATAAAGTACTCGTAAGAACTAACGAGAGATAGAGCTTGTTCGAATTCTTCAGCACATCCACGAAGTTGTGGCCTTGCCTTAGCAAAAATGAACATTAAACAGCTGAATAAGAAATTGCTACACTCCCTAGGAGTGTCACTTCTTGCAGGACTTAGTAGAGTAACCAACTGCTTATATATAAATATATATATGTATATATGTTTCTATATAGGTCACAGCTCAAAACACCTAGGGTATTACAATCGATATACATTGATCCAAGCGCGATGGATACAACATCAAGCATCTGTTTGTTCTAAAATTTGGCTGTTTGGCAAGACGTTAAGGAAATATCTTAATTCCATGTAAGCAATGGCATTGCTCTAATAAAAATACATTTTAAGAGCTACAATAATAAATTAGAATGAACCACATCAGCCGTTGTTTGATTTATCTATGTGATAGTTCAACTGAACGAAAAATGCAAATCTCTATTAAGGAAATGCATACAAACAAAAAAAACTCCCGGATAAGCAAGTAATCGAACTATCAAGTCAAAGCCAAGATCAAGCGATATTGTCAGCTTAAAATTCCCCTAGCATACCCTACAACATACACCATTATATGCACACACAGGCGCAAAAGCCCAGAGATGCTGCCACAGATAATTGAATTCGCGCAAGTGCAATTACATTCTAAATTCTTTTTAACCTCAGTCAAAAGCCAATAATACCACAACACTGGCAAATGCCAACAATGAAGGTCACTCCCAGAGTGCACCTCTAACAATAATTTACTGCATGATCGTTTTTCGCTAAACATTTCTATATTTCGAGCTGCTCATAGTTGCTGCTGCTGCTGACGCTGCATTGACCATATGCGCGCAGCGCATTAAAGCTGGCCGAGCTGCCTCGCGCATCCAGCTCTATACAAGAGTGCATAATTGCAGGTGGAGGCACCACACACAGAACCGCACACAAAACACATTTAAATTATTATTCCAAATGATTATTAGATGAAAGCAGCGTACAGCAACAACAAAAAAATTCTGCTGCTGCAAGGAATACCAAACAATACACAAAAGTATCTCGTAGATATCTGAGCTGTGTGTCGCTGGTAAATACCTCCCGCATCGCGAGCATTCTTCGTCAGTATGAAATTTCTTCCTCCTCCTGCTCATCTTTTGGTCGGCAATCGGCAACTCTTGGTCCAATATCATCCACCGCAATGATTATTCCTCAGGAATTGTTTAATAACAGCCAGACAAACAGATGAACAGACAAACAATAAACATAAACAAACGACAAAAGTATATTCTTTGCACATTTTTCTTTGCAGAACATAATTTTCGTACAACGGGCAGGGATTGTTTTTTTTTTTTTTGGAGCTCTGCGACTCCTTGGGTTGCTCCCTGACCAAGCTAAAGGAGCTTTTGTTCTGAATTCCCTCGAATTTCTTTTCTTTCCTGGGATGACTGTTGCTGCTGCTGCTGCTGTTTGAAGTTGAAGTTGAAGATACATTACTGTGACTGGCTCCCAGTTAGCTACCCAGGGCGACTGCATAACTTCGTTTCAACATTGTTATTGTGAAATGCCGCGATATATGTAGTTCAGCATCAAAAAATACTATGAGATACATATAACCATAGTGCACCCTTTTAAGACACTTTTGCTTGGTTTTACTTTCAACTGATTTTTTTTTTTATATTTTTTTTACAAAAAATGGCAAGAGACTGTGTTCCTTGGTTGAATATAATGCAACTTAACCTCGATTATGTGGATACGGGATTTTTTTTGGGGCATTGCGCCCCTCAATGGACATAGAGAATATGGAAAAAAATCGTTTCGCAACATAATGTGTGCGCTATGGGCTAAATTTGTGTCTGTATCTGGAGGTATGGAGTTAAAATCCTTTTCCCAAAAAAAATTTACGAATTGGGAAGGAATTGTGTTATTTTGTCGTCTTGGTTGTGTTTTTTTTATTTATATCGACTTGGACAATTTGTGGAGGAGAACCGATTTGGGTTGAGTATTTTGGTATTTTTTTCTCTAAACCTCTTGGTTAGGAACTAACCATTGTTCTGTCAGTTGCTCATGATTGTCACAGATCATTGCATATATTTTGTTGATGTAATGTTCACTCTGGAGTTCATAATTCTACAACTAATATCTGTGACTGCAAATTGGCTTGTGAGCAGATTGCTATCAGTTTGTAAATAGATCCAATAGGGGCTGGCTATGAAAATCTGAAAAAGAAAAATGTGGTTTCACAATACTTGTTTTTTTTTACTGCAAAATGCCGTCGATCTCTCAAGGATGGCCAATTTTTCAACTTAAGGGTAGTCAGAGATGTGTTTCTATTTGAAAACAAACACTTAGGCTTATCGTTTTCCGAAATCAATAAACAACTACAGTTTTCTTCTATCCAGGAAGTTCTTAATCCTTAAGATGACGAACTTAAGATGGCTTACAAAATTTTGAAGCAGGCAAATGATTGAGAGGGTATTTCAGTTGTACAGTCGGAAAACACCGTCTTCTCGAAACTAGCGGATTTAGGTTGATTGCCTTTGCTGCGGGCAAAATATTGTTATGGCTAGTATATGCAATTCAAAACCTTGTAGTTCTATAATATACAGCTGATCATAATATTGAAAAGGAATATTAAGATTAATCATAAAAATAAATATAAAAGTATACAAAAATAACAAAGAATGATATTATTCTAGATTTTGCAATTCAACATAAGTCTTCTTTTCAAATATATTTTTAGTGGTTCTAATAAGTCGATTCTCGTTACAGAGAGAATGGATGAGACATTTAAAAAAACATTGTATTTTATAGACTAATTTGGTAAAATAATTATTTGTCAAATGATCGAATATCTTAAAAAAGAACTACTTTTTTAAAGAACTTTTTCAAACATATAACAAACTAATTTCAAAAATACAAAAGTATTCATTAATGATCAATGATGAACAATATCAAAAAACTTATCACGACGTGATTAACAAAAATTAAAATGCACGACTGGTTCGCACGTACTTGCTCTTATATGCGGTCACAACAACGAATAAAATTTGAAAAATATTAAATATTTTTTTTGACTTTTTACTATTTGAAAAAAGTACGTAAAATAGTTTCAGCGGAAAAAAATTAAACGCCATTTTATTTCTTTGTAAATGTTAAAAAACTGTGATTTTTTTCAAAATTTTAGGAACGGTTTTTATTTAACAACTTTTTTTCAAAAGTCAAAATAAAAATATTTTAATAAAGCAAACTTAAGCACAAAAAAATAACCTACATTTAAAAATAAAATTTCACAAAAATTCACTAACGCGTTTTCAAAATATCGATTTTTCAAAAAAAAAAAAAAAATACAAATTAAAAAAAACTATTCAAAATACAAACAACTTTTTTTCGAAAATATTTTAAATTAAAATTACTAAGGCTGCCTACATCTTCCTGAATATTAATTTTGGTTGTAATCGGTTAACCAGTTCTCGAGAAAGTCGAAGAAAAAAAACGGTCTCTTACCTTTTACCTTTACCTTTTACCTACCTTTTTTAGATCTCCATCTTAAATTTTTACTTGCGATTATAGGCAAGTTCATCAAAAAAAAAAATCTTACAAACAAACATGACATGACGATGATAGAAAAGTCGAAAAAGGTGGATCCGGAAATTCCGTCCGTCTGCCTGTCTGTTCGCACCTATACATCCTAAACGGATGAAGCCGATTTGCTTCAAACTTGGTATTTAGTATTTATTTGGTAGTATCTCGGGGAATATTTTTCATTTCTACTCTAGGTCGAAAAATAACGGTACCTGCCATAAAATCTTTAACAAAAAGTTTGATTTTCTCGAAAAATCCTCTAACGATTTTGATAAAAGTTTCAGGGCGCTATTACAATACATCTTTTAGTCAGAATGAATTTTTCGATTTTTTTTTCTATAACGATACCTCTTATATAATCGGTTTTTTTCAAATGCGGTTTTATCGTAAATCATTATCCCGATTTTAATAAAATGTTTCTAAAAAAAAAAAAATTGGTTTTCGAAATATGTATGTATTTTGAAAACGGATTGATAGAATTTCTTAAAAAAATTAAAATATTTTTTCAAAAAGTTTTTTTCAAAAAAAAAGCACTTTAAAAAAACTGATCGAACGATTTTCAACATTTTTTTTCCTCGATAGACATTGAGTTTCAAATTTTATTGCATACTTAGATTTTCCGAGAAAACTATTAATTAAATTAAACTATTATTTCAATATATGTATATGTACATAATTACATATGCAGCTACTAAGCAATTATCTAGCATAAGAACAAGCTCGTGCGTTCCAGTCGTGCAATTTATTTTTTCATCAAACCATAAATCACACCTACAAAATTACACTGATTTTTGTTTCATAAAAATTCTTCGAGTCACTTTTGAGAAAAATAAGCTTTTACTTAACTTTATATGACAGGTACCGTTATCAAATATTAATATCAAATATTAATATTATATGTCAGGGGTTTGGCACCTGTATCTATTTAATTTTTGGATTTTTTTGAATGTTCAATATTTTTTAAAACTAATCAATAAATTTTATTTTAAATTTTATGGTCAGCAGTATATTCTAATTTATTTAAAACAAATGCATACCGGAATCTCAAAAAACGGAATTTTAACAAAATCGGACTTCCAATTTTCGAAATACTTTTTTTCATAAACCGTTAAGTATTACGGTTTTGACAAAGTAAATGTTTTTTATAAGTAAATGTTACTTGTTTCTGTCAAAGATTTTGTATTCCAATGTGATCAAGCACTTAACAGCAAGTAGGTATGTGCGCTCTTGGTGCCCATTTTGTCCGGTGCTGGAACAAAACTTAGCGTTGCAAAAATGAGGTAGAAGTCAATATTCGCAATATTATTTGTAAAATTAAGAAGCGTGGAACTATTGTTCGTGAAATGCGTTGGAGTACTAAAGTTATTTGTAGTCTCCCGACATTTTTTCAATAAATAATTTTGAAATATCATTTTCAATTAAATTGATTTTTGAAATACTTATATACGATAATTTCAGAATAGTTAGATGATATGTCTTTTCTAAGGCATTGAACAAAAACCAAAAATCAATATATTTATTTGGTTCATAAATAACACCTACGAAACAATTATTTCCAACGTTCGAATTATCAATAAAACAATATTTTAGTGCAGATGAGTAACAAGGCGTTAAGGAACTTCAACCCTAAATGGATAGTACTACGCCCATATACTTGAAATAGAAGATCGAAAAAAAATATTTTATAGTACATAAGATGTTGGTTTTAGAATTAGTCCTTAACCACGTCTTAGATGTGCAAACCATATCCACCTTCGAGCCGTCGAAAATTACATGCATATGAAATATCTAAGTTCTGAGCTTCTGAAAAAGAATACTCTTTCTACCAAGTGATTCCTTAAATAGCCTTTAAATTAAGAAATAACAATTTACATAAAACGTCATCATTTCGCACCGTAACTATTCTGTTGTGACTGATAGTATCCATCGTAAAAAAAAACTTTGAAATCAATCCAAAAGGCAAGTAAACCAAAAGATTACCCACTTGACCTTCTCAAGACATATCCATCATGGAGAAGAATTCCTGACTGTTTTTTTTTTAACTCTTTTCTAACTAACAACAATCAACACACAATTTTCCACAATCAATATTCATTCGATAGACACACTGACATTTCTCACACAGATACTCTGCATTTGACTTGGGATCTATATGCTCTCACACTGTTCCACTCACACATTTTTCCATGATCGATCATCAAAAAGATACAATAAAAGTAACAAGTTCTGGATGAAGTAGTGTTTATATTTATTTACTTCTCTTGTCAGATTTGTATGCTTCTTGGTTATTTTCACTGTACATATTTCAATATGTTGTTCTGGTGTTCTTCAAAACTATAAGATACTCCAAAAACCACTTCTGTCTTCGCATCAGATACATTTTGTATTATTTGTTTTACTCACTATGAAAAACAGAAAAAAATCGAATTCTCGCCTACCTGGTTGGTGGTCGTGGAGCTAATGCCATAGATCACCGTAGAAGACGTCTTGGTCATCAAAGTGACAGAACGATATGGTCAATAGTCAGTTCATTGATTTTACAACAGAAGGTTATGATGTTACTTGATTGTGGCAAACGCCTAGATTTAAGAGTTCAGGCGATCATTCGTAAAAAATTTAAAAACTGAAAATATTTGTATGTTTATTAATACAACACCATTACTGTTCTACTATGATAATGGTTATTGCAGCAAAGCCTATCGTGATATATAATAAAGTTCGATCTTCAAGCAGTGATCCCTAAAACCATGAGAATGACAGCAACTACATATAAAAGTGTATTTTTTTAATTCGCTTGGTCTTTTTGGTCATATTTTCTGAAATGGGTGAAATCATAAACCTTGTTGGCCAAAAAAATTGTAAATTTATCAAAGGTTTCGCACACTTTTATTAAAAATGGAATTTATACCCTATTTATGAAAATATTCAATGTTTTAGAAAATAAAACAAAAGAGCTGATACGCAAACTTTATTTTGAAATGTATTTAATTTTGTTGATAGAAATAGATGTTTAAAGAATAGGAAGATGTCCCCAAGAGGGTACCAGCATCCTTAGCCTTTTTTTAAAAAAACCTTTGTCTATCAACCCCTGCTCTTATTTCCACGTTGTGAACATTGAGTACCTAGGAGCTCAACTAGAGATTGGGTTCCAACCCATTTTGTTGCTTGAGGGTAGAAGGAGTATTACCACGAAGGCACTTTTGCTAGCATCGAGGTGGCAGTAGAAGAATTATTTAAATGGAATGACCTGTGGTTACAGTTCGAGTCATGCTGGACTACTTAGTCAACACTCAACACCCAAACTTTCTGAATTCCTGGTTCTCGATATTGGTTGTCAAGCTGTCGGGATAGCTTTCTGACCATGTAAAGAATAGTAAATTCCTAAGCAACCACAGGCTTCGGATAGACGGATTCACTGATGACTTAACCTGCAAACGAAATAAGGACAACTAACTTCGGATACGTACGTGTAATGTTTGAGTTTAGTTTAGTTTATTTATTTATTTCATCAAGCAGAGTATAAACTCTTACAGACTAATTACAATACTAACTTAACTTAATTATTTTAAAAATAGAAGAAGTATGAATAACAATCTACATTCATTTATTCATTTGCAAAACAAACATCAATTTTTTTTAAAGTTGAGCCTAGATATATTATCAAAAATGTCTATATCATCAATTGCAGAATTTGTTTCTCTTAACAACTTCTATACAAATTCTCGCGGAAATAGAAATTATCCCGAAGATTTCTCAAGGAGGAAAAAAATGAATACGCTCTAATGGTTGAGGACAATTAACATGGTTACTAACAAGGTCTTTAATAAACATTACACTGAAATATTTGCGTGTTGAATCTAGCGTTTTAAGGTTGAAAAGCAGACATCTTGTTGAGTAAGAGGGAACTTCAATATTCCATTTTAGTTTGGAAAAATATCAACTTAGTAATTCGTTTTCGAACGCTTTCAATTCTCATAGCATGAGTTTCATAATATGGATTCCAAATAATGCAACAATATTCAAGAACTGATCTTACTAGCGAAATATATAAAATTTTGATGGTAAAAGGATCTGTAAAATCCCTTGTATTTCTACGCATAAACCCCAATAATCTATTAGATTTGTTTACGTTGTAATCAATATGATTTTAAAACGAAAATTGAATGTTTAAAATTACACCGAGGTCTTTTTTAACGGAGACCCTATCTAAAATGATTTTGTTAATTTTATAGTCAAAAATAATTGGGTTAAAGTTTCTGTGGCATGTAAAACTTTGACATTTGTTTACATTTAGAAAAAGTTGATTTTCGTTATACCATTTGGTTAATGCATTAAGGTCATCTTGAAGAAATAGACAATCATTTGGTGTTTCAATAAATTTAAAAAATTTAAAGTCATCAGCGTACATAAGATGCCTAGAAAGTCTCAGGCTAGATGGGATATCATTAATAAATAGGATGAACGACAATGGACCTACGTGACTTCCTTGGGGAACCCCAGAAGTTACATTAATTACTTTAGACGTTTTAGACCCTATTTTTTACGAATTGAATTCGATCCTTTAAATAAGAAGATAACCATTTAACAAAAGTCGAATGAAAACCTAAACTAGATAGCTAAAAAATAAGAATATCATGGTATACCCTATCAAAAGTCTTGGCAAAATCGGTGAAAGTAATGTCTGTTTGTAATGATTTACTAAAACCATTTATAACAGCGTCAGACAACAATGTAAGATTTGTAACGGTGGACTTACCTTTGACAAATCCATGTTGTAAGTCAGAAATTATATTTTTTATCATGAAATTAATTTTTTTTGCTGACAAGCATTTCGAAAAGTTTTGGAATCGTAGAATGCTTGCAAATTGGTCAATAATTTATCACACTTTGCTTTGATCCACTTTCCAACACTCTAAAAATTGCCCAACACTTAACGATTAATTGAAAATCAAACAAAGTAGTAGTGCTAAGGAGCTTGTATAATTTTTCAATACGAAAGGCGATATGCCATCTGGGCCGGCACTTTTATTAATGTCAATGTCAGTTTAAGCATCCAAAACTTCTGATATGTTCAAGTTCATATTAATTGAATTAACAATTTAAACTGGGGGAAACTGAGGTAATTCAGAACTCGAATGTGATGAATAAACAGAACTAAGGAAATCACAAATGATACCAATTTCACGTCAAATTTTCAACTTCAAATTTATCAGCCTCTTAGTAAACCAGGGAGGCTTAGAAATTTATCAGCCTCTTAGTAAACCAGAGAGGCTTGGAAAATGATTTAATGCATTTATTAGGTATAAACTCATTGACTGAACTTTTCAAAAAATTAAAAAATAGTTCGAAGGCTGGATTCAAGTTCAAACCTTCCAGCATATTTTTCCATGGTATTGAAAACAAGAAATTATTCAAACCCACAAAATCTGCACTACATGTCAAACATTTGAATTCTGTATAAATGTAAAAAATCTACAATTGATGACAAGACATATATGATTAATTAAATTTTGTACCACTGGAAATTCAATATTGTCAACATAAGCTTCATATTCCTTGTCAATAAAAATCAAGTCTAAAAATCTATTAAGACTATTTTGAAAAAAATTTATTTGAACTCTGTTTCATTGCTTACATTAAAATGTACTAAATGCTTATCTGCAGAGCTACGCTTCCAGCTTATGTGTGCAAGATTGAAATCTCCGAGGATAAGTAGATGTTCAGATGATTTAATTTTTTTTTTAAAGAACAATTATTTAAGTGCAAGATATACATATCTATCGAGCTAACTGGAGAAATATAGCGTATAAATTATAATTTAAATTGAAAGATATTTTTATATTTTTTAATTGACCAATATCAAGATTTGAAGGGTTGTTTTTATCAGAAATTAGTTTTATTTGATTGCAAACATAATTTTTTCTTATGGCAATTAAAACGCCAGCACTTCTATTTAAATTAGTATTTATAGGAAATAGATCTTTTCTAAAAACAACAAATTGACTGCTATCAAAAATTTCTGAGACAAGATGGTTTTCATTAAGCCATGTTTGAGTGAGTACAATTAATTGGTAATTGTATGGCAAAATACAAAAAAAAGTTTATTTAATTTTGTTCTTTTTCCACCAACATTTTGGTAGTAAACATTAAAATTTAAATGAGAATTTAAATGTGAATTTGAATTTAAATTTGAATTTGAAATAATCTCTACATCCAGGGCTACACTAACGTTCGATAAAGCATCGAATTGTGTTGTGTTAATCAGTTGATATTGTTGAGCGCACTTCATATAACGTTGGGTCTACGTTTTCTGCTTCGAAAAATTCATGGACCACAGTATGTAAAGGCCAAAAGGAAGAGTGTCATAGCGAGTTGAATAACTCAAAGTTACTTCCAACCTTAACTTCGAAAGAAGAATAGTCCTTTTCAGGATTCGAATTAAATGTTCTTATATGTAAAATTGCAGTATTAATGAACTGCAGTTTTTTTATAATGTAATTACGCATCGAGTCTTTCGAAGTCGATGCAGAAAGGCGAGAAATAAAAATGCTCTTGATGTTAGGTCCATATGCTGCCGAACAATAAGATGAATATTCAGGACTGCTGCAAGGCAAACATAGCCGCCATCCGTGAAATGCAATCCGATGAAAAACTGCACACTATATTTTGGCGACTACTACTGGATGCGGTTTCGTCATTATTGGCAAGAGGTCTTGAGCTTCAAATGTATGAACGAGTGAATCGCGCCAATCCACACCAAGGCTAAAATCACCAACACAAGCTTTATAGAAAAGCTCTTAGAAAAAAACATATGAGCAGTGCCTTAGCTTTGGCGTGGAAACTATTATATGCGAATTTAACGCCGACCCAAGAGGGTGTCTTAATAGTTGGAAAACACAGCGTGACCGTCACCACCTCCACCGCTATAATTGTGGGATTGTTACCTTGGTTGCGCTAAAAAACTAAGAGAGCACTAACAACCACAGCTGAGATTAAACAAAAAATAGCTCTTGCCAATCGCTAAGTTCTTCTGGCGAAAAGGCATTTGAGTACCAAGGCCCTTTCTGGGCAATTTAAGTGTCTCTTCGTAAGAACCTTTTGATCCCAGTCCTGAGGTTCTGGACAGCATTACCACAGGCAAGGTATGGTATTTAAAAGCATTGATAGATAGATTGAGAAACTACCGATGTATTGTAATTTTTTGAGCCATATTCTGCAATGTTAAGAAAACGAAACGAAAGAGCTGATGTACGAGCTTCATTTCAAAATGTTGTTAATTTGTGAAAGAAAAGAACATAGACAGATTTACAAAAACCATAGAACTGGTATATTTAAAGTTAAGGTTTAAACAAAAAAAAGGAAAACTATATTTTAAAATATTAGTTTTTGAATAAAACTTTGTCACTCCTTAGCTGAAGCATTCAATATGTACACACATCAGTAGCAACAATATAAGCTTGTTGGATATCAACTGAAATAAAAATAAAACCTATGTATCTATCAAACTTGTAAGTCACGATTTTTTTTCACTTGCAGACTTCTCCATTGACAGCTTCTCTCCCTCTGGCACTGCATCATGTGTTATTTTTTAAGAACAAAAAATAAGAAAAACAAAATGTCTCCCTACAGTCACTTTCCACAAGAGCTTTCCCGTAGAGTTGGTTTTGCCAGAATTTGTGTTCTTCTTGCGCTCCAGACTATTGCTAAACTATTTTTATTGTACTACTTGCTGCAAGAAACATAAATATAAAATAGGAGGCGCACTGCGCAGAGCAGAATGTACCCATAAGGACCACATACCAGAAGGTTGTCTTCGTTGTCTGTTTGCAAACAGAAAAACGAAACCAACACGACTTATAACTTTAAAAATATGCAGATACTGGCGTTTCCCATGGGACAAGCTATTCCATATAGATTTTTTTTTTAATTTTTTTTTTCGCGCAGAATACACTACACATATATACACAAGTATATGTATATATGTTTTTTTTTCTGAAAATTCAATCTTGTGTTCAATGTTTTATTGATATTACCAAAAATAGTTTGCTACCAACTTAATGTGTTCTCCATACTAGCGGACTCAAACTGCGCGAGCGCGAAAATCGTGAGATTTAAGCGCAATCACTATTGCCAAGTACCATATTATAAAAGAAGATATAAAAGACAAAACAGGTCAAGAAAAGGACGTTATGTTACTCCCTGTAGACACAAAATATTGAGCAAATACGAAAACTCTTGTTCATCAATGCAGATTCAAATTTCAACTTCTTGGCATTTTCATTATAAAATTTTTGAAATAAGTTAAATTAACACAAAAACTAGGTGTTAATTAAAGAAAACAATACCTTTAAACTTGCCCTACTTAAATTCAAAATTAAGTTGGTATGCAGCAGATTAGAAGTGGATAAATCTGCACTGAAGTTGATTATTTAATTCCAAGGATGGAAACTATTCAATTGGTCCAAGAAATGGCAATAAAGTGTGAGTTGAAAAGCATGGCGTGTGACAGTCAAGAGGTGGGCTTCTCGTAGTGCGATTATTTGATTTTTTTTAATTCCTTGAAAATGGGTCTATCTCAGTTAAATTAGACGATTTAAATCTGATCTTGAATGTTTTCAGATTGACATTTAAGGCTGTAAGACCTAAGATTTAAGACTCAATTGTACCATAAAGAATGATCCCCAAATAAGGGGAAGTAAATATGATATTTTCTCCAGGTTCACAACGATATGGTTGAGATTAGAAGTTACAATATACTTTGGCTCCTTAAGAAGCAGTCGCGTACACAATTTGTTTTCAAAAGAATGAAGGTTGTCGGTCTTCTAAAACATATGATGATAAAAAGATTCTTTTAGACTTTGACCAAATAAGTCCTGCTTATGCATATTTCAAAAATAAGGAATGAAAATATATATATATATCTAGAAAAAAAATAGAATTGTAGGAATTGCGCCAACTATATAGGGTTATCAGTCTTCATAACATCGCATTCAAGATCTCGTCAGCTTTTCTGTGAAGCCCCTAAGGCCAATCGTCAAAAGTTTAAAATATCCAGTGGGGCTTTTGATCAAGAAAGTTTACCTCATGCCAAAAAAAAATCATGAAAAACGCAAGTCGTTCTGTCAATATCCTATAAAAAAAGGAATTTAGACAAGGCAATGGAAATGAACATCAAGGTGAGTCTAGCGCCACTTAAACACTTATAAACTTTCTATTAAGTGTGCATGCTAATCCCTGGAAGGACACTACTGGTGATCACCAGGTCAGAGCTATACGGACTCCGATGGCTAACAGGCTAGCACAATAGGACAACTTCAAATGTTCGAAATCTAACAGTGGCTATGTGGAACGTAGAGAGTATGAAGATTAGCGTCGAAGTTGTTAACTGGAAAGCATGATGAATTGAAGGCGCTTATACTCCTGAAAATAGATGTGTGTACCAGCGGAAAAGATGCGTTTTGGCTAGACTTCCAAAAACAATATTCCGCAGGATAAGCTTCTGCTTCTGTCATTATGTATGTGATTTATCTCCTACTGTGTGTGTTGGAATATAAAACGTTCAAACACTCTTTAATACTATTACTTTGCATTATTTTATTTTTGTTCAAATCAATTTACCGTTGCGTATCATATTTATTTTCTTTCTAGAAAATTAGTTTATTCTGCAATATTAATTTGTTCTAAATACATGTGTTAATAAAATAAGTTTTTGGATTTATTCTTTCATAAAGAACAAAAGATCGTTGGTTCGAATCTGATTCAATAGGTTATAGGCCCAGATAACGTGGAAAGAATAAATTCATTAAAAGTAACATGGCAGATTACAAAGGAAAAATCGAAAAGTTAAATAACTCGAATTACATGAACTGGAAATTCAAGATTGAATTGTTGCTGAAGAAGGAGCTTTTGTGGACCTCGATAAATAAGAAGCGTCCAGAAGATTTAGCGAGTTCAGCTCAGGACAAAGAAAAAGAGGAAAGAAAACGGGTTCAGGAGGAGTGGGATCGAATTGACGAACAGGCGTTTTCCTTGATAGGTTTGTCGATTGAAGATGACCAGATCGTTCATGTTCGGAGTGCAACTACATCGATGTGTGCTTGGAATAGTTTAAAACAGTACCACGAAAAGGCGACACTGAGTAATAAAGTTCATTTGATGCGGATGATTTGTTCATTGAAAATGCAGGAAAATGGCCGGGTTACAGATCACATTAACGAGATGCGCAATTTATTTGTGAAACTGAAGGATATAAGCAATGAAGATTTATCAGAACCCTGGAGTGTAGCAATGTTGCTTAGTAGCTTGCCCAAGAGTTATGATACTCTTATCATTGCACTTGAGGCCAGAAACGAAGACGACTTGACATTTGCCTTTGTACAGCAAAAGTTGATTGCGGAATATGAGCGGCGCATCCACGCGGGAGGAAATTCAAATTCGGAGACAATGCTGAAAGTTGCTGAAAAATACAAGAAACCAGGTATGGTATGTTTTTTTTGCAAAAAGCTAAACCAAAGCTAAACCATATGAAAAAGGACTGTGCAGAATACAAAAAATGGATTACAAGGAAACAAGAAATTGGATCAAATAAGAAAAATGCGGACAAAGTCAACTCAGTAAGTTCAAAGCAATATGACTTTGTTTTTTCAGTGAACCAGAAGAGTAGAGATAGCTGGCTACTTGATTCAGGAGCAACTAGGCACGTGACCAACAGCAATCAGTTTTTTCATACCCTCGACGAATCTTACAAGACGACCATTGAGGTGGGAAATGGCGAAAAAATTAATGTAGTCGGCATAGGCAGTGGCAAGGTAACCTTTTTGAATGAAAGTGGAAAAGTCCAGGATATTATTGCACATGAGGTATTATTTGCACCAGAGCTGGTCGGGAACGTCTTGTCAGTTGGTAAGCTGGCCGACAATGGCTTTGAAATTATATTCAAAGAAAATCACTGCGAAATTGGTAAGAACAACGAAATAATCGCAGTGGTAGACCGTAGAAATAATTTATACGAACTGTGCTTGCCTGAAAGTGTAAACAAATTGAAATCGGGACATAACGACAATTGCATTCACAACTGGCACAAAAGACTGGGGCATCGAAACCCAGAAGCAATACGAAAGATGACCAAGAGAGGACTTGTTGATGGGATCAAGATCAAAGAATGTGGAATCAAGGAACTGTGCGAAACCTGCGCAAAAGTAAAAATGACAAGACAGCCGTTTCCAAAGGAATCCTTAAATAGGAGTGAGGCTGTGCTAGATCTTGTGCATATGGATGTCTGCGGACCTATGCAAACAGCAACCCCAGGTGGAAAGCGCTATATCATTACATTTATAGACGATTTTTCGCGCTTCACAGTTATAAAACTGTTGGCTCATAAGAACGAAGTCGAAAAATCTATCAGGGATTTTGTGGAGATGACGAAAACAAAATTTCTAAAGAAACCAAAAATTTTACGATCGGACCGAGGAGGAGAATATACAGGAAATCAGCTAAAACAGTATCTCACATCGGAGGGGATCACGACTCAGTTAACAGCAGGATATTCGCCCCAGCAAAATGGAGTAGCTGAACGAAAAAATCGCAGTATTATGGAAATGGCACGTTGCATGTTGTTAGACGCGGAACTCCCCAATTCTTTTTGGGGTGAAGCAGTATCAACTGCAGTTTATATTCAAAATCGTGTCATCACTAGAGCTACTGAGTCAATCCCGTACGAGCAGTGGAGCGGAAGCAGGGTAACACTCATTAACTTTCATCCTTTTTGCAGCAAATGCTTTGTTCACGTACCGACGGAGAAGAGAAAGAAACTAGATAACACAGCTAGTCAAATGATATTCCTCGGATTTGACAGCGAATCGAAAGCGTTCCGATGCTATAATCCAGAAACACGCAAAGTTGAAATAAGCCGTGACGTCAGGTTTTGTCAAGAAGTTGAAACGTCTACAGAAATAGATGTTGATTTACATTCTCATATAAACAAAAGCAACGAGAAACAGCAAAAGGAACCTATAGTGGAGAACAATGATATCCAAACAGAACAATGTATAGAAATAGAAGAAGGTGAAATACATGTGAATGAGCCAATCCCGGAAAAGGTGTCTGCAAGGTCAACAAAAGGTAAACCAGCTAAGAGATTAATCGAAGAAATTAATTTGATAAGTGAAGAAACACATGAACCCAAATCTTTTGAAGAAGCGATGTCTTGCAAAGACAAAACTAAGTGGGTAACTGCAATGCAAGAGGAAATGGAGTCACTTGAAAAGAACTACACGTGGGAACTAACGGATTTACCAGAAGGAAGACAAACCATATGATGTAAATGGGTATTTAAGGTAAAAAAGGATGAAAATGGACATGTACAACGATACAAAGCACGTCTCGTAGCCCAAGGTTTTTCCCAAAAATTTGGAATAGATTTCAATGAAGTCTTTGCACCAGTTGTTCGCCAATCAACATTCAGAACTCTGTTGTCTGTTTCGGGAAAAAGAGGTTTGATAGTTCATCATCTTGATGCTAAAGCAGCTTTTCTTAACGGTTCTTTAGAGGAGACCATCTACATGAATCAGGCACCAGGTTTTAACTCTGAAAATCCAAACAAGGTTTGCTTGCTGAAAAAAAGTTTATATGGACTCAAACAGGCAGCAAGAACTTGGAATGAAAAAGTTAATTCGACTTTGATCAAAGGAGGATTTATCCAAGGAAAGGCCGATCAATGCCTGTATTCAAAAAGGATAGAAAATGATTGGTGCTACGTATTGATTTACGTAGATGACGTCGTAGTTGCCGGCAAAAACAGAAAACAAATTAAGTTTATATTGGAATTAATGACGGCAGAATTCGAAATGCAAGACCTAGGAGAGATAAAACATTATCTAGGAATAGAAGTTACAAAGGACAAATAAGGAAATTTTAGATTGTGCCAAACAAAATACATTGATCAGGTTGCCAAGATGTTCGGGTTGCAAGACGCCAAAGTAGTAAGAACGCCAATGGAAATTGGATATTATAAATCACCTTTGAAGTCGTTGAGCAGAATGATGAGCAACACGAATTATCAGAAATTACTCGGATGCCTTTTGTATATTTCTATTAATACAAGACCGGATATAACAGCAAGTGTCAACATTTTGGCTCAGAAAGCTTCAAGTCCGAATCAGGATGATTGGGAGCAACTCAAAAGAGTGGTGAAATACCTCAGAGGAACTTCTACATTAAAACTGAAACTCAGCGAAAACGAAAAAGACGACAACAAGGAACTTATTGGATACTCGGATGCTAATTGGGCAGAAGATAAGGAGACGCGGAAGTCAAACAGCGGCTACGTTTTCTTCTTAAATGGAGGTATCATCAATTGGGCATGCAGAAAACAAACTTGTGTCTCGTTATCTTCAACTGAAGCAGAATTCATCGCATTATCCGATACCTGTCAAGAAGCAATTTGGTTGAAAAGGTTGCTAGCAGATATACACGAGGATATGAAAAATCCGACAATTATATTTGAGGATAATCAAAGCTGCATAAAAATCATCAAGGAAGAAAAGTTTAGCAATCGCACAAAACACATTGATACAAAGTTTCATTTTGTAAAAGACCATGTTGACAAAGGACATATCTCCTGCAAATTTTGCCCTACGGAAGAAATGACTGCGGATATTTTCACAAAACCTTTGCCACCAGAAAGACACGTTAAATTGAGAAACAAATGTAAAATTATTTAGATGTTTGAACGAGGAGGAGTGTTGGAATATAAAACGTTCAAACACTCTTTAATACTATTACTTTGCATTATTTTATTTTTGTTCAAATCAATTTACCGTTGCGTATCATATTTATTTTCTTTCTAGAAAATTAGTTTATTCTGCAATATTAATTTGTTCTAAATACATGTGTTAATAAAATAAGTTTTGGATTTATTCTTTCATAAAGAACAAAAGATCGTTGGTTCGAATCTGATTCAATAGTGTGTATTTTAACCAATATTTATTTTAATTATAACAAAAAAAAACAAAATCAATAGTTTTAACAAGAATTATTTTAATTAAAATTAAAAAAAAAAAATACACAGTATTGATTTGATTACTTATGAAGCAACGCTTTCGGAATAAATTCTATCATCAGGCGGCAAAAGCTTGGTATGTATGGATTTATATGAAATCAAAAAACCACTATTCATAACGTTTTTTTTTTTTTTGGAAAAAAATACTGTAAGCCATCTGATTTCTCTCGCTCTTTTCTATTTTATGAATTTTTCATTTCAAAATCGTTAGACCAGTTTTTTTTCAAAAACATTTTTTTTGAAAAACATTTCGAAAACATATTTTAAAATTTCTTTGAGTAAGTCAATTTGAAGAAAAATATTAAAAAACAAATCTATCGATTCATTTTTAAAATATACAAAAATCAAAAAAAGTTTTTTTTTAATTATTAAAAATTAAAACAAAAATTGATACGAAATATTATTTAAATCATAAAACACTATTTTGAAAATTTCATCAGAATCCGTTATGGAGAAAGTCTGATTTAAAAAAAAACCGTCATATGGGAGGTACCGTTATTAGACTTTTTTTGAAATATCCATTCAAACTTAAAGGTAGATTTTGCATAGAAACCACCATTCAAAAAGTTTTATCAAAATCATTTGAGACGTTTTCGAGAAAAATACGTTTTTTATTAAAATTTATATGGCAGATACCGTTAGTTTAAGAGGTAGAATGCCAATTCGAAAAACGGTTGGGTCGAGTACTCTAAAAATACTATATGGGTTACCTTAGACAAGACGGGAGTGCGGACGGTCAAGGACATATATGAGCAAGTCAGCAAACAAAGATAAGATGCCCTGTAGGATTAACTGAAGAGTTCCCAATCAAATTCGGTGTGCATTATGTCATTTTCTGTTATCAGAAAAAGTCTCCTAAAACTAAATGGAGGTTTCACACGGTTCACAATATTGGACAATTTAGAAAACGTATTAGAAACATGCTTCACATAGACAGCAGAAGTAGCAAAGCGGGAGCAAACAAGAAACAAAAAAAAAAACCGAAAACACCTTCACAGAAAACCATCTTGGACAACACACTACAGCATAAGCAAATTAGTCTGGAAACCCAGTTCAAAATTCTATAGCATGCCACGTTCTAAGATTTTGACGGAAAAAAGGCAGACACAAAAACTTCTGGATCAAAACAAATCCAACGACAATTGCATTAAGCTGGCCTCAGAAATGGAATAACTCAAAATCGGGAGGCCTACCGACGTTTCCTGGTATCAACACTTTGAAAACCCATATGTGCAACCCTAGGGGGCGAAGCAGAGAAGTGAGAGAATGGTGATCCTAATCGAGATCATTAACAGATTTAAAGAAGAATCGTTGCACTTTTGGGCTAGAAGGCAAGAAGGAAGAAAGCAATCTTTCAAAGTCTTGAAAGCCTAAATTTCTTTACCCCAGACTCTTTTCTGAAAAACAACGCGACTTCTTCTATAGTAGATCAACGAAATGAACTCTTTCTGAATTCCCATGGAATTTCAATGCAAATTGAAGTCGCCTGGCTTCGAATAATGTCTTTACAAACGATACTGAATAAAAATGACAAATCAGTTTGATAGGAGTCACGTGTGATCTTTCAAAAGAAGCCTATTGAAAATCAAACATCAAGATGAATCCTTTATTTATAAAAAGTATAGATAGATAGGGCGATGACATGATGTTGGCTAATGGAAAAATCTTCGAAGCTTACAACCCCGAGATGAATATTCTGAGAGTACGCGTTCGAGCGGTTTCATATGGCACTTTCGTCTTAAAAATTACTTCGATATATTTGTGCCGACAATTCAACTGTCATCACCAAAATAATGCAAACATCGGACTTTCTTTATACTATTGGTAGATAATATATTGCTCGTGTCAATAAATAAAGTATTTATAATACTCACAACGTGCACACGGGTATACATATAAATTATTAATTCCCATCATCGCATCACATGAACTTGATACGTGGATCATAAGATATCCAATTTATTTGCTCAAATTTTGCGAATTAATCATAAAGAAGCAGGCAGCAGTGCTTCCTATTGTGACTTCAAGACCTTCAATCTAAAATTAGAGCAGACGCAGTAATTGATGTTTACATTCCCAACCAAAAAGCTCTATGAAACGCTTGACTAGTATCTTAATTTATTGTTTTATTAGCGTATATTGATAAAATCCCACACCCCTACTCTGTTTTTTTTATTCTTTGGTTTTGTATATAAAAAAAAACTAAATATACACTTTAAAAGATGTAATTAATCTTTTTTACAAACACTTTTGTGAGTCCAATATTCATTGAACCCGCAACAGTTGGAAGTGCCAAAGGGTTCATCAATCATCGGTTAGTTGAAAATCAGATAAAACTAACACGAAATTAAAGATTGTGGTCTTTTCGTTACATGTTTGAAAAGTGTATCTGTACACACGGGAATTGATAGATAATGTATCTACAGCCTGGCTAAGAGATGTTGAAGGTTAAATACGAATTGTTTTTTGTGTTTTTTTTTATAGAAATTTCATTTGATATGAACTTTGAGGTATCAATTCAGTTTTCTAAATTCTTAAATTGAGGCTTTGCTTGAAGAGTTGTAAATGATCTGAGCACAAACCAATGTTTGATGCATATTGAATTTATAAGATAAAAGGACTTGCCTGAAAGGAATCGGATCTCATAGCTCTGTTGGCGTTGTTGGATAGGTGAACTATAAAAGAAAACTTTACAAAAGAAAGTTTAGTCTGAGAGGCAGCGTTACGAATGAAAAGCCATTTTATATCGATCACATCGGGAATATGGATTTTTTTTCAACTTTTTAAAGACAGATATCTGACTACAATAAGACCATCGAAATAATAGACAAAATAGTCCGATGAATTTTAACACACAGCATTACTACGGCTCTTAAATTTTGGATGCTTTATAGTTTAAAATGACGTCCAAGACTGGATCGCACGTACTTGCTATTATGATCAGTCACATCGTCGAATAAAATTTTTAACTAATCAAAGGAATTTCAAGGTTTCGATTTTTGAGTTTTGATTGTTCAAAAAAGGACAGACAAATGCTTCATTTAATTGTTTTATAAAACTTGAAGAGGCACTATTTCTTTTTTCAAAATCGTAGGAACGGTTTTTTAAGAAAATAAATGTTCAAACATTTAAAAAAGAAAATCAGGAATACGAACTTAAGCATAAATGACTTAATCCAAGAAAAACACAAAATTAAAAAAAATAACTATGGAGCTGTTTTCAAAACATCGATTAAAAAAATTAGATAACAATCAAATGTGACATTACGATCATAGTGAAACCTAAAAAAGTTAGTAGCACAATCTGCAGCTTTAACGGCTTTAGCGTTTACCCTCAAATTTGGTATATGTGTGATTCTTTTAGCATTACTCACAGGGTTTTTTTAAATGTAATTTTTAGGGCTAAAAATAACGGGATCTGCTATATGACCTTATGCTTATTTTTTCTGTAAACCAGCTCCAACGATTTTGATGAAAATGTTTGATGTTTGGTATTGGCTTAATATTTTATCAAAAACAAATGTACGAGAAAAGTCGTTTAGCGTTATACAAAGTTTTTTATTTTTGACTTTCTAGGTAACGACTTATTGGATTTTTTTTTTTAAAGTTCTAGGTAAATTAATTCTGCATTCCAACATTTAAAAAAAAATCTATTATTAATTAATTTTAATTTTTTTTAATAAGACGTTATCACGTGAAAAACATGATTTTATCAAAATCGTTGGGTTTTGTTGTTGATCTCATACCCTTGTGCATTCGGGGTTAGAATAGAATCAAGGTTTAAGCATTTCTGCAGTAAAAGGTTGCATTTAAAGGAGTCAGCCTGATGTAGTCGTCATGCGCGGTGTACGACCCACAAGTCATACTATCTCTGTGGGCAATCATTATGATCACTTGTCGTTTCTCTCAGTTTACTCGGTACACATTCGGGACAGATATTTCACCGAATACATACATTTCAATTAACACCTACTGATTTGTGCGGCATGTGCAGAATCGGTACGGTAGGAAAACGACATACCGAGTGTCGGTACAGAGAATCAGTACTGTTTAGATATTTACCGCAAATATTTGTGTTTGACGTCTAAGCACAGTTCGTATTTTATACATAAAAAATTTAAAAAAAATTTTTTGATACAAACAAATATTTTTTTTAAGGAAAATGATATCCACGATCCACTGGCAGTTCTTTGGCTGCAACAAAAATTCGACAGTGTATATTATTTTTGATGTACTTAAGTCACCGATACTTCTTTCTTTTTTTTTTAGCGAAAACGCATAAAGAAATAACAACCAATTACATTATTCTTCTCATGACGATATTCTATATTCTGTAGTGTATTCTATACAGACGTCAAAAATAGTTTAAAATAATTCTGTGCCGAAAGTTTACCGCCAAGTCAGGAGATAAACATGAGATCCCTATCATTATTATTTTATATTTTTATGAGGTAAACTTGGTGATTTATCACTCCAAGACATTTCTTCCAGCGGTCTGAGTCTGATACCGGCTATTCGGTTTGATTACCAAATCGGCGGTAAAATTGTGGGTAGATGACGTCCTTACGACCGAGACATTATCGCAGGAAGCGGAACAGAGTGACTTCAATTCAATAAGATAAAGTTCCATTGGAATTTAACGATTAAACTTCAAAAACAGATAATTCGGAGAACCAAGAATCTGTAATTAATAATTATCTTATCGCTGAAAAAAGCGCCTTGGAAAAGTGGAGCTCTTGTATTTTCTTGGCCGCTCGGTTATAAAACGTCCATAATCCATAACTAAAGCGCCAACAAAAAGAGCTTTTGATGATACAGAAAGCTTGGATCATTACTCGTTCTAATGTTTGTTTCGGTATAGCTAATCTTTTCTAAAAAACTGAAATAATTTTTGAAAGAAAAGATTATATTTTAACAGTCAAATTTTCACATTTTTTTGGATTCATTTGGTTTCAAAAGTTTTTCACTTGAAAATTCAGTATAGAAATGAAGAAGTTTTCCCGAGATAATAATTCTTAGTAGTACTTTTGATAAAGAGTAGTCAATAAGCGTTAAAAAGGAGCTTTTTTTTAAATTATTTATCTTAAAATTAAAAGACACTCAATCAGTTAAATCCTTAATCCAAATTTACAAAAGCCTTAAATAGATTTTGAAGTAAAATTAATTTCAAACCCGGAGATGTTAGAAAAAATGTTCCCAAATTCACAGAAAATGTATATATTTTTTTTTATTATAACAATTATTTCTATTTTTGGTAGGTATATTTCTTTACCAGTTTCTTGATGATTTATTATTCTAAGATAAAAAATCACAAAAAAAAACACAATCCATAACTTTAATTCACTTATAAAATACTCCAGTTAAAAGCTTTTCGAGTTAATTTTCAAAAAATAATTAGAATTCTACATCGCCAGGACAAATCCAATTTTAACCTTCCAAAAATCATGCACTCGTGTGTGTTTTTTTGTATGCAACCCTTGTTTATTATAAAAACATTTAAAAATAATCCAAAACTTTTTTTTCCTTATTATGTTCTTAATCTGTTTTTTTTTTTAAGTTTTTAAGAAATTTGAATCAAAAATAATTTTATTAGTAAAAATATACTTTAAATTCCACAATCGCTTGTTTATATTAACATAATTATTTTAAAAAGCCAATAGCGCGGAAAATTCGAATTTTCGACTGACTTTCAACCCTAATAAATATTTGTACGTGTTTATAGACGAATTATAAAGTCATAAAAATATTTAAGTAAATACAAATATATAATATCATTTTAAATTTGGCGATAATAATGCTATTAAATTAAAAGCTTTCAGCACGTTTAATTGTTTTTTTTTTTAATTTTGGTACAATAAGAACTAAATTTGACAGTAGTTACAAAAAAGTTATTTAATTTTGTTAAATTTCTGTAAGTTACCTCATAATGAGTAACAAATAATAAATCGAAAGATAACAAATGTGTGCTGTCGAAAAACTCATTTATTTAAAGGGTTTAAAGTTAAAGTAACATAGATACATAATTCAAAATAACATAAAATCAATAGAGAGTTTATTTGTTGCATTGTTTTAAGGAAGATATTCTTCTTTTTTTTTTGCCGTACTATATGAATGTTTAATCTTATTGAACATATTTTCTGTTAAATCTAGGGATAAAATTATAAATGGATTAGAGTCATTTCAAAGACTAAAAGACGTTTTAACAATTTTCAGCGAAAAAAACGCATTCTCATGTGTTTTATTTTTTTTAATTGTTTACCCATTTTTTTAGAAATTACAGCTTTTATGGACATTTTTTTTTAAGAACTTAAAGAATAAAAATTAATGTTAACCTTAAAATATAAATGATTTACAATTTATTAAGAACAACATTAAAAAAAATCGTTTATGACGAAATTTAATTTATATTAGATTTTTAAAGGATGCTTTGAATATTTTTCATCTTTTGAGCTTATATCCAATTAAGTTAATCATTTAATTTATTTTTTTTTTCTTGTGAAAATTTGTCTAAAAAATATATGTAGGAAAACCTTTGAGACAAGTTGCCTAAGGGTAAATTTAGTTTAGTTCAGGGATGGTTCAATGAAGGCTTTTTTGAACCATCTGGCGTTGCTCGGTTCCGAAAATAGCGCAACTTATTGGTTCTAACCGTAACTAAACACCTATATAAAAATGGATGCATGTCCGGTATGGACTCCTAAACCGCCCAACGGATTTTTATAAATTTTTCAGTGTAAATATAGTTTTGTCCAGGGTTGGATCCGCGATGGCGGATGGACTCATTTGGGTCTTCTTCGATACTCTGCTCCACCGAAACGAACCATTATTTCGGTAATAAATTTGACAATTTGCAAACTTTGTTCAGGATAAAGTCTTTTCATTATGAAATGCAAACCAAACTCAGCATAAATCAAGAGACAGACAAAGTATTGCCAGATTGAAAACCACACGTCTATTAAAATAATTTAGAAAATTCTTATTTTTTTTAATTAGTTTAAAACTAAGTATGCAATAAAATTTAAAAAATAGATGTCTATCGAAGAAAAAAAATTTGAAATCGTTCAACCAGTATTTTTAAAAAGTCGTTTTTTTTTAAAAACTTTCCGAAAAAATATTTGAAATTTTTTTCTAGTAAAATAATCATTATAAGGCAATCTGTAGTTTTCATATGGGATAATTATTGAAAAAAATTTAATCCATTCAAAACATTTCGAAAACCATTTTTTTTTTTTTAATTAAAAAAATCGAAAAAAAGTTTTTGAAAATTTTGAAATGCGATATTAATTGAATTATAAATGACTTCCTGTGTGCAAAATTTTATTGAAATCGGGATAATAGTTTACGATAAAACCGCATTTAAAAAAACCGGTTATATGAGAGGTACCATTATAGAACAAATTTTGAAAAATTTATTCTAACTAAAAGATGTATTATTATAAAGAATTAGCACCCTGAAAGTTTTATGAAAATCGTTAGAGCCGTTTTCGAGAAAATCTAACTTTTTGTTAAAAATTGTATGGCAGGTACCGTTATTTTTCGAACTAGAGCAAAAAACACCCCTCGAGATACTACCCAATAAATACTAAATACCAAGTTTGAAGCAAATCGACCCATCCGTTTAGGCTGTAGAGGCGCGAACAGACAGACAGACAGACAGAAGGTCGGAATTTCCGGACCCACTTTTTTTCAACTTCTCTATTATCGTATGGAAGATTTTGCGGAAGGATCTTAGTTTGCGGGCTTACAAAATCCATCTCATATTAGAATTGAAGCCGAACGACCATCGATCGCGCCTCACGTTCGGTGAATGGCCCCAAAACGAGATGGCCACCGATCCCGATTTTTTAAAACATAATGGCAAACCCTTATCTTTATAATAAAGCTAAATTATCTGCCATACAATTAAATTATATGCATTTTATTTTAAAGACACCGCTTTTCAACAAAAGCCCGTTATTAGTATTCTAATTCAAGTTCGAAGAACAGCTCACAAATATGTTTTGTTTACATTCTTTGTAGATTTTCTTTTTACATAAGATTATCAATACTCAGCCAAACTTATCAGTTAATGAGTACATAAATCGTTCAGCTTCGAAATAATATCGAGTTCTAACATCAGGTCTTTCGTTTCCTTAGAAACGCCATGAAAAATGCAATAGCATTTTCTATACTTTCTTAGTTCATAAGAAGAACATGTTCATGAAACGTGTTTAAAAGCTTTTGTTTGCCAAATATACCAGTTGTTAACTGATTGTAAGGGTCAAAACATATTCGAGGTAAGTAGTGAGAGTGATAGAAAAGTTATTGAGCAATTCCGTATATATGTACTGCCTATGCTATTTGATTCCTATATTGACATGATTCTTCCTAAGAAAGTCGTTGAGGATCAATTTTTACCATTTTAATAATAATATTTCAACTGTTTCTCTGTGCACAACTTGATGCTGCACGATACTTAGAAAAATAGGAAAGAAGTTTTTTGGGATGGTTCGATGTTCTTAACGTGCGTGTTCATTTGAGAGTAAAATTTTAAGTAGCTGTCGAGAGTTATCATGGCAAGCTAGTGTTCAAAATATTGGCATGCCATTAATTTGGCTAGCTAGATCTTTTCAAATGTAAAATTCTACAGAAATTCAATGATCCGTTACCGAGAAAGTCGAAAAATAAAAAAAACGTTATTTAAAAGACCGTTAATAGACTTTTCCGGTGAATTTGGTTTTGATAAAATAATAGACAGTACCTACAAAAAAATCCCAAAAATTGTCATCAAATTCGTAGGAACATTTTTCGAGAAAAATAAACATTTTCTAAACGAATATACTGTTATTTTTATTATTATTTTTTTTTAATGGACACGCAAATTTATAAAAAAAAAATTTTATAAGGTTGGTACCACAAGTACTCTAAAAACAGTCTAAATTTATTTAAAATAGTTAGAGCCGTTTAAAAATTTAGGCATAACTGACAAAAGACAAACATTTTAATCGGTTAAGACTCTAGTTCAAGGTAAAGACAGACGGACTAAACAGATCAATGTTTTCGTAATCTCTTAAATCGTCGTTTTCAATTGTAATCTTGTTTTGTATATTTTTTGCAGAATTGTTATGCCCAAAATAATAGTAGCACCCAATGTTTTTTAGCGAATTACGTGACGAAAAAGAGGTATTGGGTTAAAGGTTTTTTTGGTAAACTGTTCATCCAATGTTTAATTTCGCCCAATTTTCTAAATTCATTACAATAATTTGCACTCAGTTCCTTTTGTTTTTAAAAGTAGCTGCCCAAAACCATAGAATCACACAGAAAAAAATTTAAAAAAATTATTGTTTCTTTTAAACTGTGATAAATCTAGAAAAAAATTTACATCTAATGTCTTCTTTAAAATTTCTGTCCCTTATTTGTGAATTTTCTTGCATTATTTATTGTTAGAAACGGAGAGTTAAACACTGTACCAAAGATTACCGCGCGAGCTCCTTTAAGCTTTACATAAGAGTGGAAAATCTATACCGGAAATCGCCAAACTTGTCAGAGAGTCTGCTTAAATGATTTTTAATACCATCAAGCTAAAAAAAAATACAAAAAAAGATGGCGGCCAAAATTACCAGAAGAGAAAAATTCTCACTGATAAGAAAGCATAAATCAGATCCGGTTTTATCATTCAAAGATTTGCAGCAGGAAACAGAAAAATCGGACATAGGTATACTACAAAATGCAAATCTACCTTCGAGATCGTTCCGTTAAAAAGTACACAAAAAACAAACTGACCAATTAAGATGAACTTTGAGAACATAGTCAAAGATATCTGGTCTGTACTGATATCATAGTCGAATGTCGCTTCGTAACCTTTACATAGAAATTTTAAGAAAAATACCGAGTGTTACTAACATTTTTTCGACCATTGCTACATATCTATCGCTTTGCATTAAAAAGAATTAAATTAAAATTTCTCTGAGCATACATACGACACACGATATGTTTTAAAAACAAACTCCAAAAATCATAAGTTTTTTATTTCCTCTCAAGATTTCTTAAATCGAAAAAATCAATGTGAAAACTTAGGCACTGACGTAAGACATTGCTTAAAATAAAATTGCTAAATATGATTTTTAGCATATTTAACGTGTATGGACCGCTTTAAATTAATTCAGTTAGCCGAATATTATGCATTATTCCAAAAATAATGTCAAATTTGCATACATATGTACATACATACACAGTTATTCAAATTCAAACCCGTGAATACATTTAAAAAAATTCACGCAACTGTGCAAAATTATTTAGTACACCGTCTGTGAAAAAGCCTTCCAAAAGAATTCTAAAATAAAATATAAAATGGCACTTACCCTTTAATAAATGATGATTCGGCTACCGCTGCAGACTGAACAAATTCTTAATCCAATAAGGGTAATATCCACTGTTAAGGGCACTTTAACCACCGTTTACACTGTTATTTGTTAATTCAAACTATGTTATTTCTTTTTATTATTTTCTAGAGAAATATCTCCGTCTAATATAAACCCAAATGATTTCGTTTCTTTATTTTTTTCTAAATAATTGATTTTCATCAAAACAATTTTTAAATAACGGCACACTTGTTTTTCTTCCAAACAAAAAAAAACACTTTAAATTCCCTTAAAGTACGAAAACACAATAGGGAATCCCAAAACACTAAAGTAAATCGCGATTAAATCGCCGTCGTCGTCGTTCTCACGCCTCGAAATCTCGTTCACATACTCACGTGCACTTTAAGGACACCGCGATTGCACCTTAGTTCGTTCCGATCTAAAGCCAAACTGAAGTAACCGCGCGCACCTAAGAAAACCGCACGCATCTTATCCAAAGAACAAAATAAACACCGACGGCCGCCAACTGCAAGTCGAACGATCGAAACGGACCAAAAGGAATGAGAACAACAAATGAAATTTCAAAGAATAAGCGCGCAATAGACCCCAAAGGTAATCCACAGGTAACTGGGGTTATTGCCAGCACCCGCACCACATTGAACTGGCCATGGTAGCAGCTAGAAGGTAGCAAAGCTAAATTGTGTTTTGTCGTCTCGCTTTGTCTAGGGCATTTGTTGGAAACCGGCAAAAGCAACATCAGCATTGGACAAAAACTGGATGATCAGGCAGACACTTTGGAGTATGATTGGCAAAGAGTTATATTGTGTGCCTGCTCTAAGAGCAGGTTTCTTGATTCGAAAGCTTTTTGTCTGACAGCAAGTTAACCTGTTTATGCTAAGCGAATGGGTGTCTAAGGAGGGATTTGAAGCTGAGCTTACAGTGCAGTGGGAATTGTAGGGAGTTGATTGGTCAGCATGATCCACTGATGCGATGTTTTTATATGGGAGTGAGTGGGTGGCAGCAGTGGCATACTGGAAAATACAGATGACAGCTGGTTTTTTTAAGTGTCATCCATATTGTTGTTGATCCGTTTTGTAGATTAGAGAAAATTTCAAGCTTTCAAGTCTATAGCGGTGATGGTGATTTTACCGGTTCTATTAATTGTTCGTTTGACACCATAACTGGCAGTATTTAATTAATGGCTGAAAGAAGACATTGATGGGCAACCAAAAAGCGTGATGTTGAGAGAAGCTACTGTAATAAATCTCAGATTGAGAACTTAACCCTTAATAATTGTTGGTTTAGTGTTTGTTATAAGTACTTTGGAAATAAAGGAATTACGTTAAAATGAAATATTAATTTGTTAATAAATTGTCTGCCCAATAAATAGGAGTTAATTGGACAAAATTACTAACATTAAAAAACACAGTTAAACTTGGTTTAATGGGAATGCATCTGAAAAAAAAAAATAATAAAATAAGACACTGACAACTCAAATAATATCAGTTATAATATTTTTAGGTGTTTGATTAAGAATTGTCCATCTTTTGTTAGTTTAAGTGTTTTTATTTACTTTTTCAGCAAAACCAAAATTAATTTTGTAAAAAGTCGTCATACATGAAAACTTGAAAACTATTGACTTGAGAAACATAGGAAAGCCACTGGCTGTCAAAAGACCTCGTTCCCCTATTTGTTACTTGTCAAATCAGTTTATAAAAACAAAAACTACACATCTAATTATCCTTAGTAAGATACACCAACTCAAGGTTAACTTTGGGATTCCTTTGCGTGATTTTGACTCCTTTTTGAAGCCTGGACTACATGACGCCACTTCTTTAAAATAGTCGAAAATGGACTTTTTTTTAAATTTATCACTTTTTTCAACATTTTATATATTTTTTAATACAATTTTTTTGTGCATTTGCTTGCATTCTTCTCTGAATTAAGCCTTTTTTTGGTTTGAAATAGGTAATTTGAAAAACAATTTGCAAGATTTTTTGTTTTAAATCTTATATGATTTTACTACAAAAAAAAAAAAAGTTTACCTCATAAAAGCGCTTGTGCTGAAAGTATGTTTTGGTTTTCAAAATTAACAATGACAAAAAACCAACTTAACAACCTGCCCTAAACGTATTACAAGATGAGCACCTCGAAGATTGGGTTCCTGGCCCAAATATTGTTCAGATCTATAGGTAAAGTGTTCCAAACAACTAATATTTATAGGCCTTTAATTTATGTTGTGAATTACTTTTTAATTATAAAAAGAGTTGGTTGTCTATAAATTCAGTTTACGGACGATAACACAGGCGCTCATATGGTAGGGCAAGGCGGGGCAAGTGCCCCCCTGGCTCAAGGACAGGCCATGAATGACCATAGCTTTCCGAAATTCATTCGCTTTTTTTGACTTGAAAAATAAGTTTCTTAAGGCAGGTTTAGGATTCGCGAATATAAAAAAATTGATATCATCGAACAAGACATTTAAGATCATAGAGAAACCTAAAAATGTTAATTACAAAAAATGTCTCTCCGTCTATCTGCAGACTAAACGGCTAAATTGATTACATTTGAATTTAGTTTGTGTGGTTCTATTAGCTTCCTCAGAGAGGTTTTTGAAATTTTATATTTAAGGCTGCCATATAACCGTTAAGTAAAAACAATAAAAGCCACAATGAATTTAAAGAAAATTTCAAAGTATTTTGGTTGGTATTGGCTTCCATTTTATCAAAAACAATTTTACCGGAAAAGTCTATTAACGATACCTTTCATATAGCATTTTTTTTTTAATTTTTGGCTTCCGGTAACGGCTTATTGGATCCAATAATTAATATCCAATTTTATATTTGTAACGAAATATGTAGCCTAATCGATTCTGAAAAGTAAATATTTGCATTTTTTTTCTTTTTTCAATTAATTTATGATTTTGTTTTTTTAAATTTTAATTTTTTGTTCAAAACATTATAAATAAAAAACGACACAATTTTGTTTCATAAATTCATTATTATTTGACACGTGTGATGGCGTACTCCATTTTTACTAAAAACCGTTAAGTGTTGTGGTTGTGACACTTTATTAGTTCAGTGAGTTCTATTTTTCTACGTAACTGTTACTTATTTCTCTCAAATTCTTGCCTTCCAATGTGATTATACACATAAAAGCAAGTACGGCCGACCCAGCCGTTTCTATTTTTACTTGCGAATATAGGGACTATAAGGCAAGTTTAGGATTCGTGAATATTAAAAAAATTGAGATAACAATCAAACATGACATCACGATCATAGAGAATTCTAAAAAAGTGATCGAGAAAAAATGTCTGTCTGTCTGTCGGTCTGTTTGTCTGTATGTCTGTCTGTCTGTCAGTATGTATAACGAGCTGCAGCCTAAGAGAACTACAGCCTGAGAACTACAGAAGACTGTAGTTTCTATTATGGGAAATGCCACCTTGATGGGAGATCGCGTTTGTTTGGGTGCGGATTCGCTGTCAGAGGAAGACTTAGGCAAAACGTCTTGAGCTTTCGCGAAGTCAGCGAAAGAGGGACAACGATCCGCATAAAGGCCAAATTCCACCACCTGAGCCTCATAAGCTCCTCGCCAAAACTTTTGAGCAGTGCCCCAAACATGACATTAAAATCCTTTTGGGAGACTTTAATGCCAAAATTGGGAGGGAGGACATCTTTGGTATGACGATCGGAAAACACAGCCTGCAAGACACCACTTCCGATAACGGACTCAGGCTCATCGATTTTGCAGCGGGAAAAAAAATGGTGCTGAGTAGCACACGATTGCCACGTCCCGACATCCACAAGGGCACATGGCGATCCCCAGATGGTCGAACCTGCAACCAAATCGACCATGTTGCGATTGACGGAAGACACTCCTCCAGCATCCTGAATGTCCGTACTTTCCGAGGAGCAAACATCGACTCGGATCACTACTTAGTCGGTGCAAAGTTTCGAGTACGGATCTCCATGGAAGCTCTTAGGCGAACGCAAACAACGCCGAGGAAATTCAATGTTGGACGACTTCAATCGATAGAGACCGCCGCTGCCTATGCCGACCGCGTATCCCTTGAGATTGCGAGAAATCCTGCGACTGATGACATGAACCCGGAAAACCAATGGCAGCTATGTCAACAAGCCATAAGAAGTGCTGCGTCAGAGGTATTAGGTTTCTCACAGCCACCCCCTAAAAACCTCTGGTTCGACTCTGAATGTGCTCAGGCAAACAAAGCTAAAATGAAGGCATACAAGTCATGGCTCCAGAGAGATACTAGAGCGTCCAGAAATCTCTACGTTGAGCGAAGGAAGGATGAAAAACGCTTGCTCAGGAGGAAGAAAAAAGAACATCAACAACGCGAAGTCGAGGAGATGCAGAGATATTATAGCAGAAAAGAGGTGCGAAACTTCTATAAAAGAGTGAAACAAGCTACATCGGGTTTCACAAGCCGCCCTGGGCCCTGCAAAGATCAGGATGGAAACACCATTGTAGAAACACAGGCGATGTTAGCCATCTGGAGAGACTACTTTAACCAGTTGCTTAATGGCGATGACAGCCAAGATCCCGCCCAGAATCAACTTGTACCAGTTAATCTAGATGACGACCACGAACTTCACCCGCCCGACCAAAATGAGATCAAAGTAGCCATCACCAGACTAAAGATGAACAAAGCAGCTGGATGTGATGGTCTACAAGCGGAGCTTTTTAAACACGGTCGATCTTAAGCTCATAGAGGCGCATTGTTATCGCGAGTGTTAAAAAAAAATAATATTACACACTCGTTTGAGAAATTGGCAAAAACCCCTCGCGTGTGCTGTAAAGAAAATAACAATATCCACTCGCGTCGTTGGAAGACGATAAGATGCCCATTCGCGCTGTGAAAGAAAAAAAAATAATACACACTTGCATAACAAGTCAAATTATCCTCTTATCTGTCCCAACCCTTTGTGCTTAGCTTAACTGCCTCTTTCTTATCTACTGTAGGCATCGTATGCTTGCGGTAAATGGATAAGGACATCTGAGTTTGTCCTATTGTGCCGAATATTTAAATTGATTTTTTGTAGGCAAGCTGTCTTATGGGATTAACACCTAAGACAGTTTGTTTATTACAGAGATTAATTTGGATTTTCACTGCATGGTTCGACTTAGTCAGAATTGTGTTTTGTGTGTAAGTATTTTGAAATGGTAAGTGATTTTTGTGTCGTGTATTCCAATGTTCGTGGTATAAGAAAGAATTTCTTTCACCTGTACGTCTACACTGTTCAATACAGGCCAGCTGTTTTGGCATTAAGTGAAACCCAGGTTGGAGTAAATACTGATTTATCAGAGTTTGCTCTACATGGGTATAGCTTGGTGCCATTACTCTTTTCCCATCATGGTCTCGTGGTCTATGTTAGGAATGATATTGCTTGCCAGAGCCTTCCCCAATATGGGCAATGTTCCAACACGGACTTTAACTTCTTGTGGCTCAAATTCACTGTCCGCAAGCATGTCATTCATTATTGTTTTATTTACGGGAGTCCAAATCTCGACAGCAATTCCACTTGTAACGAGTTTGATGCGCTGTCTGATTCCATCTCGAAAATTGTTTCCCTTTGTCCTCGCACTGAAATCGTTATTACGGGCGATTTCAATGTACACAATTCCAATTGGCTCCGCTATTCTGGTCAGACAACACCCGAAGGAAGGTATGTCGAGCTCTTTGCCGGGTTACATCACCTTACCCAACTGATCGATGTGCCAACGCGTATACCGGATGTTGCTGGGCAAGCCGCCCATACTCTTGACTTGTTTCTTACTTCTCACCCTGATAAATATACCATTAGTGTAACTTCTCCATTTGGCACTTCAGACCATCGTGTCATTTCAGCTAATTTCTCATCCTCCACCCATCCAGTTAAAGAAAAACTTCCCACCAGGACCGTTTGGCAATACGAGAAAGCCAACTGGGACGGCCTGAATATTTTTTTCCGAAACTTTAACTGGTCACTATGCTTCCTCGATAGTGACATTGATGCCAGTGCTGAAATGATCACAAATGTGATTCTTCTAGGGATGCGTGCTTTTATTCCTAACAGAGTAAAAAGCATTAAACCTAAAGAAAAGTCTTGGTTTAATTCTGAGTGTAAAGAAGCTATCAGGCTCAAAGAAGTAAGGTTCCGTTCTTTCAAAGCCAACCCTACAGAGGAAAATCGGAAAAAGCACAAACAAGCAAGAAACTCATGCAACTCCGTTATTGAAAGAACCAAATTTTTGCATAACCAAAAATTACGGCAAAAAATTCTGCAGTGTCCCAAAGGCAGTAAAAATTTTTGGTCATTTGTAAAAAATATTAAAAACTCCTCAACATCTTCGGTTCCAACGCTCATCGACAATAACAAACCAATTGTTTACTCTTCAGAGAAGGCAAACTTGCTCGCCGCCCATTTCGCTGCCAGCTCCACGCTGCCGCATAGCAACGTTGCCCCTCCTGTACTTGAGAATGTAAATTTTTCCATGGGACAGATTTTTTCCACACAGTACAGTAGCAAGAGTTCTCAAAGATCTCGATATACACAAATCCGCTGGCCCGGATGGTATACCCCCGATTCTTCTGAAGAGGTGTTCTTCAACACTGGCAAAGCCACTGCGTAAGCTTTTCCATCGCTCCTACTCTTCTGGAATCTTTCCTAGAAGATGGAAAACAGCATTTGTCCAGCCTGTCCCTAAGAAAGGTGATCCATCCTCCCCCTCCTCCTACACCCATAGAACTGACATCCCTTCTTTCTAAGGTCATGGAAACACTGATTAACCGTCAGCTTAAGGAATATCTCGAAGATCGTAAGCTTCTCCATGACCGCCAGTATGGCTTCCGCACCAACCGTTCCACTGGTGATCTGATGGCATATCTCACCGAACAGTGAAACAAATCTTTACATCGCTTTGGTGAAAGTAAGATTATTGCTCTTGATATCTCCAAGGCATTTGATAGAGTTGGGCATGAAGCTCTCTTATCGAAAATGCGTGCTTTTGGGATCGATAATACTCTTGTTCGTTGGATTAGAAGCTATCTTCTGGACCGTTCAATACAAGTTGTATTGGACGGATTCAAGTCTGATTCCCATAAAATAAATGCTGGTGTGCCCCAGAGCTCTGTTCTGTCTCCGACTCTTTTCCTCATTTTTATAAATGATCTTCTGTCTGTTACTTCTAATCCACTTAACTGTTTTGCTGACGACTCTACCCTCAGCTTTTCATATTCGTTCGATAATTCACGTCCTTCGCCTTCGGACGTACAATTGCAACGGTGCCGTATGTCAAGCTCATTAAACTCCGATTTATACAGCATTGTCAAATGGGGTAATAGGAATCGTGTGGAGTTTAATGCTTCGAAAACTCAATGCTGTCTTCTGTCATTGTCCATGAATGGCACTTACATCGAAGAAACCGAAAAGCTCTCAGTACTCGGTATGTGTGTCAACGACGACCTCCGTTGGAACGACCATATATTTGAAATCGCTAAGAATGCTGCTAAGTGCTTAGGTTTTCTGTATCGGTGTAAGAAGTATTTTTCCCCATCTGATCTAGCTACAATTTATAAAGCGTTTATACGCCCTAAACTCGAGTATAACTCCCACCTGTGGGCAGGTGCTTCACAAAGATCGCTTCACCTGCTTGATAGAATACAAAATCGAGCGTTAAGATTGATAGGAAATAGAACTGCCGCTGAAACAATTGCCCCTCTCGAACACCGACGCAATGTTTCATGTCTTTCCTTATTTTACGTTTCTTTTATAAAAAATGTTCACTCGAAGTAGCCAGCTGCATTCCTCCCCTTAAAAGTTTCGCCCGTAATACTCGTCTTGCTAGGAATGCCCATCAGTTCACCCTTGAGCCCAATTTCGGACGTACCGTGAAATATAGGGATTCTTTTAGCCGTACAACACGACTTTGGAATGGTTTACCCGGCGAGATTTTCCCTTGCCATTTCAATTTGCAAACATTTAAAACCAATGTTAATCGACAACTCCTATCTCTCCCCTCCCTATCTTCCTAATGCCCGCGCAGTGTGTTACATTAAAAGGGAAACAAATAGTCCCTTGTGCGCGCGTTAATTATAAAAAAAAAGCCAAAATCCCGCCCAAGATCTTGTACCAGTTAATCTAGATGACGACCACGAACTTCACCCGCCCGACCAAAATGAGATCAAAGTAGCCATCACCAAACTAAAGATGAAAAAAGCAGCTGGATGTGATGGTCTACAAGCGGAGCTTTTTAAACACGCTGGAGATGACCTGGTCAGGAGCACACACCAACTCATCTGCAAAATATGGTCGGAGGAAAGTATGCCCGATGAGTGGAACCTCAATACCATCTGCCCGATCCACAAAAAAGGAGACCGCCTACTCTGTGCCAACTATAGAGGCATTAGTCTTCTAAACATCGCCTATAAGATCCTGTCGAGCGTTTTATGTGAACGTCTCAAGCCGTTTGCTGATGATCTAATAGGTCATTAGCAATGCGGCTTCAGACCTGGGAAATCTACCACCGACCAAATATTCACATTACGCCAGATCCTGGAGAAAACCCAAGAATATAACATCGACACCCACATCCTGTTCGTCGATTTTAAAGCAGCGTACGATAGTGTTAATAGAGTTGAAATGTATCGTGCTATGTCTAACTTTAGAATCCCTGCTAAACTGATACGCCTTATCAGGATGACGTTGGAGAATGCTCGCTGTTCCTTGAAAGTTGGTAGACACTCTACTGAAACCTTCGAAACCACCAGAGGGCTTAGACAAGGCGATGGACTGTCATGCAGCTGTTTTAACATCGTGCTTGAAAATGTAATACGAAACACCCATGCCAGTACATCGGGCACCATTTTCAATAAATCGACACAATTACTTGGGTTTGCAGACGACATAGGCGTGATAGGAAGCAGTAACCGGTGCTTTCACTACTATGGAGTCAGCAGCAAGCAGAATGGGGCTGAGAATAAACGAGGACAAGACGAAGTATATACTTTCATCAACAAAAGCCCAATCCCACCACCGGCTTGGTCAAAATGTGACCATTGATATGTATAACTTCGAACTAGTCAGTCAATTTGTCTACCTGGGCACTGCTGTACACTCAGCCAACAACATCAGCGCTAAAATCAAACGCAGACTAACTCTTGCTAATCGCTGTTTTTTGGGCTAAAAAGCAATTGAGGAATAAAGCCCTATCGAGAAGAACCAAGGAGACACTATATAGAACACTCATCATCCCGGTCCTGCTATATGGTGCAGAAGAATGGACCCTCTCCAAATCGGATGAAAAGTCACTTGGAGTCTTCGAGAGAAAAGTTCAGCGTACGATTTATGGTCCTGTTTGCGTAAACCGAGAAGACAACGTTTGGCGAAGAAGATATAACGACGAACTATACGAGCTGTACAGAGACATAAGCTTAGCCAGAAAAATTCGCATAAAACGACTAAGATGGCTGGGCCATGTAGAGCGAATGGACATCAACGCTCCAGCGCGTAAAGTCTTCGACGCCAAACCAGAGGGAGTCAGAAGCCAAGGTTGACCTCATCTTCGATGGAGCGACCAGGTAGAAGGAGACATCCGACAACTTGGTGTATGAAATTGGAGACGGCAGGCTAGCGATCGGGCCGGCTGGAGGGGCATATTGAAGAAGGCCTAGGAGCACCACGCTCTAGTTGAGCCAACATAAGAAGAAAAAGATTGGCTATTATTTGATTAGTACCACATATACGGGAAAAGTCTATTAACGGGACCTCTCATATAACGGTTTTTATAATTTTTGGCTTTCTCGGTTACGGCTCTTTGGATTTCTGTCAAATTTTATATTTAAGAAGATCTAAGTAGCCGAAATAATTCTGCATATCAAAATTTTAAATAACTTTTTTTTCTAATTAAAATTAATTTTTGAATTATTTTTTTTTTCAAAAATCAATATTTTGAAAACTTATAAAAAAATTATTTTAAATTGTATAATCACATGTATTTTAATAAGTTCTAAAAAACTGCATACCAAAATTAAAAAAATATTTTTTTTTTCAAAAAACTAAAAATAAAAAACAGGATTTTATCAAAACCGGTCCTACAATTTTCAAAATACATGTTTCATAAATTCCTTGTTATTTAAGACGTGTGATGGCATACTTCATTTTTACTAAAAACCGTTAAGTATTGTGGTTTTTAATACTTTTTATAAGTTCAAACTGTGTTATTTTCAACGCAAATGTTACTTGTTTATGCCAAAGATCTTGCTTTCCAATGTAATTAGGCACATAAGAGCAGGTACGTGCGACCCAGTCGTGCCCAATTTTGTTCTTAGTTTGATTTCGTGTGCAATAATTGTTAAAACTAAAAACAAAACAGGGCTAAGCAATCAGATAGAGTAAGAGGATACTAGTGTGTTTTATGCACACTTTCGCGCCTATTCTCAATTTAAGGTTGTGGGAAAAGTTTAATAAAAAAAAAATCTGACCCCTCCCCCTAGGAAATTTCCAACGGGCGCCTATGGACGATAACCTTACGTGATAACGTCATAAGAAAACATTGATGACAGCAACCCCAACATACAACCCGTAAACTCACACCCACAAACCCCCTCGTTAAATCCACACACACATATCCCAATATCTACATCTACTTTCTACTTTAACAAAACTCCGCCTATTTTGTATTTCTTTTTCTCTTCTTGTTCTTTGTGAATTTGCGTGAAATCATTTTGAAAATTTGCGCCAGTTCTTTTTCATGTTCGCCTGGTGCTTGCGATCGATTTTGGTTGAAAGAACCACAGTATCGCGGTTAGCATGAGTCATGAGTCTTATCAGCATAATTCATGTTATTTCATACGTGTAGCCTGTCATCGATTGCCAATATACTGAAAAAATACCGGTAGAATTGATGTGTATCCTCAGACAGCAAGAAATCTTTTGCACAAAACTGGGTAACATGGTCAAGTTATCCGAAAAAGTCATATTTACTGATACTTAATACTGATTTACTGATTACAAGTAAGTTCAACATCTTCCAATCACATGGCCATCGTATAATGTGTAATAAGCCAAAATCTGTATTAAAAATGAAGAACTTAACACGATTGCTAAGCCTTGAGAGCGGCAATGTGATGGTGAGGGGTGTAGCGTGTACTTCCTTTGTGTATTTTGAGGTGTGTGAACTGCGAACTAGCTATTACAATATTTCGCCAGTCAGCAGAGTCAATTAGCCATAATCTGTTATTGGAGATGGTGTCCTCCAGGGTCCGCTTAGGTAGTAGTTTTGTTTGGAAAGTTTTTGGAATTTTTGGACCATGTGTGTGCATTTGTTATAGGTACGGACTATCGTTTGGCCTTTATTTTCTTGTTTTAGTTTTCGACCTTCGCTTTTTGATATTCGAAAATATCAAGCTTGTTAAGAACTGCTAGGAATTGCATATACCAATAGACATTGCCCGCGTCAAAGAAAAATTGTGGTGTAATGATGAAGCCGGACAGTGATAACTACGAAATTTGGTATGGCCGTTTAATACGAGTTTCGGTTAAAATAACCACAGATGCAATCCAGAGTATAAGAATCAGAATGGACAAAATTCAGGATCTGCTAATATTTTCTGTCAGGGTGTAATAAAACTGATTAATCTTTAACAAGTGGGTTAGGTTAGTATCAAAAGTAAATTACCGTATTTGTCTGCCAAAACTTAATACTTGTTCCATTGATGTTTCCTTTTTTCCTGAATTGATATCTTAAATATTAAATCCTGAACTGTTTCTTCTTCCTAAAAATGGCACTAACTCAGGTCATTTTGAGCCAATCTTCAGAATGCTTCGCCTGTCCAATGTTCCATTTGAATTCACTCTATGTTTAATTCTAAACCTGATCCAAGTTTTTTGGTTTGTATTTTCTTACTAGTAAATCTATTTTTTATTAAAGTTATTATTGGAGTTCAATATTACAACAAAATCATTAGATTCCCGTTCAGCTTCACATACTAATTTTTAGTGAGCTATAAATAATGAACTAGAATTCAATCTTGAATTTTACCTTATTAAACTTGTTCATTGGCTTATAAAGATCAATTGAAATTCTCGGCTCGATTTAATTGAGGCCGTTAAATAACAACATCCTGTCCTGCAGGATCTCAATTAGAAATTAAATTATCAATTCAATGTTAATTTTATTGTTTCATTTGTAAGATCGATGGAGCTACGAACAAAACAAAACAATGTGTTTTCCTAATTAACATACACATCACATTCTCACCAAATTGTCCCAAGTATCCTGCTCCAGCTTATCGGTAATGTAAATACAAGAATGGTCACAATAAAACGAAACAGTAAAGTCTGTCTCCCGATTAATGTGTTCGAATAAAAGATGGAAGCCACATGGCATGGCTTGGCGGCTGCGATTACATGTCAATCGCAGCCCGATTTCGAACCACTTCGAGGTCAACGATCAGAGAAAAAGAATTACCTACCACACGCGCCTATAAATTTATCGAAACCCTTAAATAACAATCCAACAGTAGTTGGCACGAGTATACCTATTGTGTTCAAAAAATCCAGCCAAAACGGATTTGATACCTGTCTGTAACCCTGGGACATTTGTGGTGCGTGTGAGTCAGATAAAACGAAAAAACAGCCAATAACAGATATAAAGCAGGATTTGGTATTGAAGGCTTCTGTGGAACGATCCAATCAGATAAGAGATAAAAAGAATGTTAGCAACGCCTTTAAATTTGACGAATGTAATACATTGTATACGACTGAATCGTACTTGCTCGTATTATTATTTTTAATTCTGTTTTCGGTATATTAAATATTTATTTTTGGAAAATGAATAATGAACATAAAAAAGCAATATAATTAAACCCAGTTTTTGTCTTAAAAAATAACTCAACGGATTACAGAATATTACAGAAAGAAGTCTTAATATATTCATTTACTTGTGTGTTAGGCAAAATAAATAAATAAATAAAATTCAGTCATTACTTTAACTAGATAATGTTTGAGTAAAATAAATGCTAAACAAAAATCAAAATCAAATCAAAATCAGGACCTAATGCAAGTAAATTTTATTTGTTTACATATTCCTAAAGTAGAATTTTGTTTAATTAAATCTGATTTTTGCATTTAATATTTCTATGAACTCTAAACAAATCATTTCATAGTTAAATTTAGTAATTTAAATTGATCTCATAGTTCGGACTTTAATTTGTTTTTTTTTTTCATTTGTCCAAACATTATTTAAGACTAAAAACATCTTTTTCTGTTGAAGGATTCGAACCCGGAAGACACAATTCAAGTTCTACAATTCTTAAAATATGTTTTTAATTTCTATGAAATGGTTAAAAAATTACATTCATGAGGTTATAAATTCTGGCGTGAATTTAAATATTTTTGGGATTGTATATATGACAAGACAACGCTGAAAAAATATTAGAATTTAATATTTTGCATATATTAAATTTGAAAATTCAATAAAACTTTTATTGAAATCAAATAATGTTAATTATTACAAAATATGCCATAATATTAATTTTTAACATGTATTAAGATCAGCTTCTATTCCAAGAGTATTTAAAACTAACCAAAATTTAATACATTTGTATTATAAGTAAATAAACTACGTATTGAAATCTAATATTTAAACCTCAGATTCAATACTTTTTTATTTGTTTTAAGCCCAAGGAATATTAAAATATAATACAATCTTAATTATTTTAGCACTTATTTATTATATTTGATTTTAATATAAATCGAATGTAATTAAACATTAAATGTATTAAAAAATGCAAATTTGTATTAATTTTAAATAATTAAATTAATACAAAAAAATAATTCTTTTGATTATACAAATTTATTTAATATTATACAAGACGCATTGCATTTCAAACATCATCCATATTCAAAGTGTTTCAATGTATGTTTCTGAAAGCAAAATAACTTAGCAAGATACTACAGATTTTATATTCGTGACCCTCTAAAAAATTAGAAATTCCAAGTAAAAAAATAATTCTTTCATCTTACAATGTCTGATGTATGTATGTACACATTTTATTAAAATTAAAACTTATATTGACTTATAGTAACACACTTATCTTAACAAAGATATTGATCGTAAGTATTCTGATTCTGCTATCCTATAACTAATATCCTCTGAAAAGAATTCTTTAGACCTTAGAGCATTATTGTGGGAGTACCTACTCCTCTCAAATACTATATGAAGATAGGAAGTTTATTACAAAAATTAATTTGGACCTTCATTGCACAGTTCGACATTGTCAGTGTTATGTTTTGAATGTAAGTATTTTTAAATGGTAAGTGATTTTTGTGTCGTCTATTCTAATGTTCGAGGTTTAAGAAAGAATTTCTTTCAAGTGTACGTATACACTGTGCAGTAAAGGCCAGCTACTTTGGCACTAAGTAAGACTCAGGTTGGAATAAATACTGATTTATCAGAATTTTTTCTAAATGGGTATAGCTTGGTGCCATTACTCTTTCCCATCATGGTCTCGTGGTCTATGTTAGGAACTATATTGCTTGCCAGAGCCTTCCCCAATATGGGCAATGTTCCAACACGGACTTTAAATTCTTGTGACTCAAATTCACTGTCTGCAAGCATGTCATTCAGTATTGTTTTATTTACAGGAGTCCAAATCTCGACAGTTATTCGACTTGTAACGAGTTTGATGCGCTGTCTGATTCCATCTCGGAAATTGTTTCCCTTTGTCCTTGCACTGAAATCGTTATTGCGGGCGATTTCAATGTACAAAATTCCAATTGGCAATTGGTGGAACAAATCTTTACATCGTTTTGGTGATAATAAGAATATTGCTCTACATATTTCCAAGGCATTTGATAGAGTTTGGCATGAAGCTCTCTTATCCAAAATGCGTGCTTTTGGGATCGATGATACTTTTGATCGATGGATTAGAAGCTATCTTCTGGACCGTTTAATACAAGTTGGATTCAAGTCTGATTCCCACAAAATAAATGGTGGTGTGCCCCAGGGTTCCGGAAATAGAACTTCCGCTGAAACAATTGCCTCTCGAAAACCGACGCAATGTTTCATGTCTTTCCTTATTTTATCGTTTCTTTTATAAAAAATTATCACTCGAAGTAGCCAGCTGCATTCCTCCCCTTAAAAGTTTCTTCAGTAATACTCGTCTCACAAGGAATGCTCATTAGTTGACCCTTGAGCCCAATTTCGGACGTACCGTGAAATATAGTGATTCTTTTTTTAGCCGAACAACACGAATTTGGAATAGTAGTAGGAATAGCGAGATTGTCCCTTGCCATTTTGATCTGCAAACATTCAAAACCAATGTTAATCGACACCTCCTATCTTTCCCCTCTCTATCTTCCTAATGCCCGCGCAGTGTTTTTACATTAAAATGGAAACAAATAGTCCCTTGTGCGCGCGTTTATTATAAAAAAAGTCAATTCGCAAATTTTTTTTTAATAAAAAAGTTAACTTACTTACATATTTGTATGTAAGGAGCCTACTCCTTATAGGTGAAGCGTCTTGTTCCGAGAGGATCTACCTGAATTTGGACCACAGGATCAATGTCATAGTATGAAAAGGTACAAGGCACAATTTGTGTATTGTCTCAATAGTATCAAGCGAAATCTCATCACTGTCCCAATCTTTTAGAACAGATCAATTTTCTATTTCTTCGGCTTCCATCACTAAAAAATAAGTCACATTATCAAGAAAATACAACACTTAGAACTAAACATAACTATGTAGTATAATTACTTACTTGTGAGAAGAATATCCTTTGCTTTTATATGTTTTTATATTTTTCAGATTTTTTTTTTAAATTGTTTACCTTAGTTAATGCACTAAATTATCCCAAATATCCATTGTTAGACGCACTCAAACAAACTGGCAAAAAAACAAAGCAACAAAATAATGTTTGTTGGTTTTGAAAGTAATACCGACAAATTTTAATTTAACACTCAATGGTTTAATAAACGTAATTTTACAATATTTGAAAGCAATACTGAAGGGGTTGGACAAAGTATTAAAAGGTATAAAAACTATATACTTGAATAGTAAAATGTAACACTCAATTATTATTAAGTAATATTTTTGTATATTGAAAATAATATGGCCAAAAATAACGCGCTTAAAAAGATCCAAGACATTTGCTACGTACGCTCTCATCTTGAGTATGCTTTACAGGTATGGACTCCTTATTACGTAATTCATAAGAACCGAATTGAAGTAATCCAACACAATTTTATCCATTTTTCCCTGAACGGGGTACCTTGGAATCCATCCAATATGCCACCTTCTGAACCATCGAATTCAGCTTCTCCAGATGCAAACTTTTCACCAAAGGCGTGTTAATAACGATTTAATATTTTTGTTCATCAAGTTATTAAGGGCGAAATTGATGCTCCTTATTTATTAGCCTGTATTGGGTTAAATTTCCGAGGAGGAACTTACCGCCTGAGTGGACTTGAACTAATACATATTGACTTTCATAGAACGAACTATGGAATACATGAAGCTCTAAACCAGGGATGGCGAACCAATGGCACGGGTGCCGTTAGTGGCCAACAATCAGCACAATTCATACACCAAAAGCACAAAATCGTTTTATCTCATTTTTGGGTTGAGAATAAATCCCAAATCCTTCAGATCATTTTTGGAATTTTTAAAATGTTTTTTGAAAAATGTACTTAAATACTTAAGTTTACTATGTACCCTGATGACATCATACTGCAGATGCATGGACGCTGTCAAAAGCGGATGAGGACGCTTTAGTCTGCTTCGAGAGAAAGATTCTCCGGGTGATTTTTGTCCCGTATGCATTAACGGATAGTGGAGAAGAAGATACAATGAAGAATTGTACCGGCTGTACAGCGGCACAGACCTAGCCAAAAGAGTAAAAATTCAACTTCTCACATGGCTGGGTCATATAGAGCGGATGGACATCAATGATTCGCCCCGAAAATCTTGGAATCCACCTCAGAGGGACGGCGCAGTAGAGGAAGACCGAGACTCAGGTGACCACAAAAGTGGAAAAGGACCTCAACCGACTCCACTTGCGAAACTGGAAGCAGCTGGCTAGAGACCGAGCTGGCTGGAGAAGCTTGTTGGTTGAGGCCCAGGACCACCCCGGACTGTAGCCCCACCTAAGGTAAGGTATGACATCATTTGATATACTATACTTGTCCAAATTTGATTGCTTGAAAATTGAAGATATTTGAAATGCAGCCAAACGAACTCCGCGATTTGTTCGATATGGACTCAAAAATTTGTCGAAAAAAGGAAAGAGTTGGATTCAATCGAAATTAAAGGATACTCGGAACTCAACTCCCGGCACATGCAGCTGTTTGATAAAGCCAATATTTACTATCTTGACGATATTTTCGTCTATTTATGCAGTTGAGTCCTTATTTTCATGAATTGAAAATCATTTCCAAGTCTCTTAGTAACCGTTTGTCAGATGATTCCAGTTCAGCCAGGATTTTGCTTAAAGTGACGAAATACAGCCCTGATATAAATTATTTGACATCTAATTTGCAACAACACTAAAATATCTGAAATTTGTTTCGTTTATTAAAATTAATTAAAAACTGTTAATTTCGAATAATTAATTTTTATGTTCACAAATAAAAGGCAGCGTATTGTAAAATATTTTGTTTAGCAGTTTAGAAAAACTTGGCACGCCAAATGCACTCCAAATTTTTTTTTTTTTTATTAAATGGCACCAAGCTCTGAAAAGGTTCGCCATCCCTGCTCTAAACCGTATGAGCCGACTTTCGAATCTAAACGCTTCTTCTATAAACTTTAACTTAAGTAAAGTGTGATTAACATTTTTATATTGAACCAGTGCTCCACTGTCGTGATTATTTTGTTTAATGTTTTCTTGTAAATATATAACTGGCATAATTATTTTTTTGTATTTTGTGCATGTTAATGAAAGTTTTTGTTTCTGCCTCCATGTTGTTAGATTTATGAAAATAATAACGAAAATTCTATTAAATAAAACAAATGTTTACTTTTTAATACGATTTTAAGTTAAAGTATTTATTTAAACATTTAATTACAACATTTATTTATTAATTATTAAAATTAAAATCGCGACGCGCGTTTTGGACTTGCGTCCATCATCGGGCTAATGATTTATTAACTAACAACTAACAAATGCACTTATGATAAGCCTCTGGCTGTAGAAATAACCTTGCTCTAAGCTTATTACATCAAAAGTAAAAAAAAAAATTGGTGGCTGTAAAGTCGGTTTACGGACGATAATTTTACGTGATAACGTCATATGAAAACATTGATGGCACAACACCAACATACAGCCCGTTAGCTCAAACTCACAAACCCTCTCGTTAAATCTACACACACACCACAATATCTACATCTACTTTCAGCTTTAACAAAACTCCGCCTATTTTGTATTTCTTTTTCTCTTCTCCTTCTCTCTGAATTTGAGTGGAATTATTTTGGGAATTTGCGCCTGTTCTTTTTCATGTTCGCCTGGTGCTTGCGATGGATTTTGGTTGAAAGATCCACAGTATCGCAGCGTGCGTAAGTTTTCCCCTCAGAATTATCAGCATGAGTCTTATCAGCACGAGTCATGTTATTTCGTGTGTAGCCTGTCATCGATTTATAAGACGTTATCACGTCAAAAAAAATTTGTTCAAAAATATAATCCATAAATATTGATATACATTACTGAAGTATTAAAAAGTAATTATTAAATATTAAAAAGTAATGCTGTTTACAATGAATATTAAAATTAATATAAAGTATTCAAATGTAACTCAAATATATTCAAAATTAATGCTGTACATAATATTCCGTTTTATGAATATTGCATTATATTTCAGTATTATGAAAATGTAATACAGCCTAGATTTACACGCATAATGAATTATGTATTGATTTCTACTATACCAAGTATTTAATTTAAATAAATTCGTATTAAAATGTAATCAGAGTAGACATTATATTATAAGTCAGCAATAATTTAATTGTAATAAATTGTTGGTTTACATATAATTTTAATTAGATTGTAGGATTAATGTATTTAATATTAATCTTTTGAGACTTGTACTAAAATTAACATTTTAACCGAAAATTATTATAAGAAAAGATTAATAAATTGGAAATATTTAAAACTAATTTATCTTGTAGATATTGCATAAACCTGTAATACTGAGATGTTATTAAAAAATATCCCCAGATTTTTAACCGTGTATCTATCCAATTTTGAAAAGCTTTTGACTTGATTATTTTCTGAATCATAAGACATATCTTACAAAAATTTGTCGCCACACAGTACCAGCTGAAACGAACCAATTGTGAAATATTTAATTATTTAATTACAAAAAACTTCATTTTCATAAGCGTATCTAGCATATGAGCAAGGTGTGTAGCTGCAGTTCACTATGAATTAATTTTTTTTCAAAGTTTTTTTTAAATTGAATAATATAAGCAAAAGTACGAAGTATTGCAATAAAAAAAATAGTAAACCATTTGGCACAAGTAAATCTTATTTATCATTTATTATTTTATATTTTTTTGATATATATTTTTGTGGTTAAGAGGGATTAGTTGCAATTCTGCTTATACCAATGTACGCCGCTGCATATTTGACAACCAGTTAGCTTCAAGCATTATTAGGAACCAACGTGAATCTGAATCCTAGGAAAGTCCATTGGGGCGTTCTTTTATTAACTATCGTTGACAATCGTTAACAATTGTTAACTCTTTGTAGTTCCAAAAACTAAAATACGATTCGTAAGTATTTGACTGAAAAATATAGTTCAGAAATGCATTGTTGAAGTGTCAAATAGTTACGACTTGTAACTATTTTCAATTCATGTCCATGACCTTGTTTACATGATTCCTTTTTCGGTTGATCCTTCATTCTTTCTTTTTGACAAAATGATAAATGATACTTTTTTTTAGTATACGCTATGACAACAATGAATTCTAAAATCGCATTATGATGGGTTTCCACTTGTCAATTCAATGGCATGGTATGATAGTCCAAAAACTTGCAATTTACTGATACAGTAGTCAGTTCATTTCCACTTTTGTCATTTACTGTGAAAAATTTGTTTGCCATTTCATTGATAAAAAAATTTTGACAGACCAATATCGAACTCAAACAAACTCATGTCGAATTCGTTTTTAAAAAAATATCAATAAACTTTTTTTTTATAATTTACACGCGCGAAAGGGGTTTGTGTGGACCCTTAAAATGTTCAAACACCGCACGAGGATTAGGGAAATGAGGGATAAAAGAGGAGATGCCGATGTAAAGTTTTAAAGTTCTGTATATCAAAATGGGAGGGAAAATCAGAGACTGGCAAAGCTTTCGACATTCGTGTGGTGCGACTAAAGAAGAGAATATCTATACTTAACAGTACGTCCGAAGTTAGGCTGAAGGGTAAACTGATGGGCATTCCTAGCAGTTCGAGTATTACGGTTGAATCGTTTCAGGGGAGGAATGCAGCTAGCTATTTCGCTAGAGCATTGTTTGTAAAAATAACGATAAAATAACGAAAGGCACGAAACATTACGGCGGTGCTCAAGAGATGTAAATGTTTCTGTTATTGCTCGGTCGCCTATTATTTTCAAAGCTCTTTTTTGAATTCTATCTATAAATCTTAAGTGGGTAGTAGGAGCACCTACCCAAATATGGGAATTATACTCGAGTTTCGGTCGAATATATGCTTTATATACTGTAGCCAGATCAGACGGGGTGAAGAACTTCTTGCATCTTCGAAGGAAACCTAAAAACCTCGCAGCATTCTTTGCGATGTCAAATATGTGGTCATTCCACAGAATGAACTTATCATACGCTGCCGTTGCAGTTCCACATTCGAATAACCTGGATGTGAATTTGGAAACGAATATGAAAAGCTGAGAGTATTATATATATTATATATATATATATATATATATTATATATATTATATATATATATATATTAATATTAATATATTAATCAGCGTTTCCATGACCTTAGAAAGAAGGGACGTTAGTGCAATTGGTCGGTAGTTTGAAGGTGCAGAAGATTTGGCGTATTTATTTATATTGAGATCTTTCAATACTCTTGCGACTGAACGAGTGCGAATGAAGATTGGTCCCATAAAATCATTTACGTTCTCGAGTACAGGAGGAGTTCTAACACCTGCTGAAAGTGTTGAGTTTACCGCGAGTTGGGCAGCAAGCTGATCTGCTTTTTCTTGAGAACTGACAGCAGGAGTATCATATTTTTTTACAAATGACCAAAAATAAGTACTGCCTTTGGGAAATTGCAATATTTTTGCCGAATTGGCGATAATGCAAAAATTGTGCATTTATCAGGATCGGAGGTAAGAAACAAGGTTGGCTGCTTGACCTGTAATGTCAGGAATTCGCGTTGGCTCATCAACGAGCTGAGTAAGATGGTTTAACTCAGCGAAAATCTCAACATACCTTCCTTTGGGTGTTGTCTGGTCAGAAAAGCGAAGCCAACTGGAATTGTGTACATTGAAATCACCCGTAATAACGATTTCGTTGTGAGGGTAACGGGAAACAATTCCTTGAATGGAGTCAGACAAAGCATCAAATTCGTTAGTAGTTGAGACTCTGTCTAAATTTGGGCTTCTATAAAGAAAACGTATATGCATGATGCGCTTATTTACCGTTAATTTTAACCACATGAAATTGAATTCCGTGTTTAAGCACATACCAAGAAAAAGGCACAAGTGAATACCCATCAAGGAAAATTCTGAATGATCGGTATTTTCCCCAACTTATGTTTCACTAAGTTCCAATACAGCTGGTCTGTTCATCACTGAGTGGACATAGGCAGCATAGAATTTTGTCCTAAGTCCACGAATGTTTACATAGTCGAGTCTGTCAATATTCGAAGAATCTAATACATTATCTATTCCAGAACTTTTTAAATCTTCAGAAAATACCTGGAAATTTCCTTTTCTAAAGTCAAAACTATAAGAGCAATCAAAGGAGTTACTGTTTCCAGAAATTTGATCACTCAAATCAAGAAAAGTGTCCAGTGGTGGATGGATCTTCTCTGCTGTATTTTGTGAACGCCTAAAGCCATTCATCAACAACCTGATAGGTTCATATCAGTGCGGTTTTGGGAAAGGAAAGTCCACTATCAACCAACCCAAGAACTTCAAATTGGTAACCACCACCTTTTCATAGATTTCAAAGCAGCGTACGACAGCATTTATAGAGACGAGTTATAAAGAGCAATGTGCAATTTCAAGATTCCTGCCAAACTCGTCCGCCAGTGTAGAATGACGATGGAAAACCCACGCTCTTCCGTCAAGGTCGGTAAAAACCTAACCGACACTGTTGAAGTCAAAAAAGGATTTAGACAAGGCGAGGCGCTGTCATGCGACTTTTTCAACGTCATACTTGAAAGAATAGTGCAGAATTCTCACGCCAACACCAGAGACACGATCTTTCAAAAGTCCGTCCAATTACTCACATACGCCGACGATATTGGGGCGGCGCAGGAGAGGTAGACCGAGACTCAGGTGGCACACACAAGTGGAAGAGACCTCAATAGACTCCACGTGCGAAACTGGAGACAGCTAGCTATGGACAGAGCTCTGGAAAAGCTTCTTGATTAATGCCAAGGTCCACTCCGAACTGTAGCGCCACCTAAGGTTTTTTAAGGGAAAAAAGGTTGCACAACTGTAAAGAAAAATTAGATAATAAATTTTGCAACACAAATCAAATACGAAGAGCCATGCAAGGAAGTAGCAGAGTTGTGATCTCATTCGAGATTATAACAATCGTCGGTTAAGAAAGAAAAAGATTGTTTATTTATTTTACTTATTTAAATACAAAAATTGTTACTTTAAAATTTTTGTTTAGTTTATTTCTTATACAAATTTGTGACAGTGAAGACATTTCTTAGTATTGTAATCTTCTATATTCCTAATGTTCCAAGACTTCTTTGGGGGTTGCCATGGTATTCTTTCTTCAGGAATTTTCTGTTTGGTAAAAAAAAGTAGATAACATTTTTTTGTTTGCTTTCTAACTTTTTTGAAAATAAAGACAAAAACCTGGACTCTGTCAACTGGTCTTCCAGAACATGTTTGACATCTCCTTTTAGTTCCGTACTGTACATCGGTCATATCTGGGCTCCCGGATTTAGGAACAGAAACCATAGTTGGCTTACATGTTTTTGGTCGAGCATCAAAAAGTTTTTCGCGATTTAGGAAACTATATACATATGTAAAAAGAAATTTGAAAATTGATGTTTTTAAAAAAAAATATTTGTTATTAGGTAGGCAGAAAAAACATCTATTAAGTTAAAAAAAATATGAATAATATGATTATTTTTTCAAACTCACTCCGGTCGTTGTTGAACCCAGAAATTCCTCAATCTCTTCGAACTCATAATATCGCCCAGCTTTTGCAGGAGTCGAACGTTTTCTTTTTCAATTTTCGCCAAACGTTCCCTTTCAGCTTGGCTTTTTTTGGGTTTTGCAATAACATGGTTATAGCTGAGAGGAGTCTTAACATCTATGGCTGGTTTGGCATTGATGACATTTTTCCGATGTTTCTCATATCGTTGCATCTGCCATGGATGGCTAAGTAGTTTTTCGCGTCGTGATATCATAACTGATGATACCTGATAGATACTAAAGCCAAATGTTTACTAAATGAGCCAAAACGGTTGGTTTGTTTTGTTTGGAAACTTACCAGTTTGTTCTTTGTTGTTGTCAAGGATGCGAGCTCGGCAAAAGAGGGTTATTTTCCTAGCAACACGGGTTATTTTTATGACGGCTTCTTAAGTCAATAAAACATAAAGTTCATATATGTTTTCAGGGAAAGCTGTAGGGAGTTTTTTAAGGAAAACCATATATGGATGTGTTGACGAGGTGGCCACTTTAGAATGTAGTGGTATTTATACACTGGAGCAGAAATAACCCCATACACCTGTCGGAAAAAACTAAATTATTTCACAAAAAAGAACTATTAAACATAAAAAAAGACAATAATATTTTAACAGCTTAATTATTAAAAAAACTAATTCATGGATTTCAAAATGTGGAAAAAGAGTTGGTTGTCTGTAATGTCGGTTTACGGACTTCAATTTTACGTGATAACGTCATAAGAAAACATTGATAGCATCAACACCAACATACAGCCAGTTAACCCATACCCACAAACCCTGTCGTTAAATCCACACACACACATTCGTGTATCTACATCTACTTTCTACTTTAACAAATCTCCGATTAGTCATGTTATTTCGTATGTGTAGCCTGTCATCGATTTCCTTCTCACGTCAAAAGATTTAAAAAATAAAAAAGCACCAGTTTTACCATAAGTTTTTTTTTTATAATTAACGCGCGCACAAGGGACTATTTGTTTCTCTTTTAATGAACACACTTCGCTGGCATAAGAAAGATAGGGAGGGGAGAGATAGGAGGTGTCGATTAACATTGGTTTTGAATGTTTGCAGAACAAAATGACAAGGTAAAATCTCGCCGGGTAAAATATTACAAATTCGTGTTGTTCGGCTAAAAAAAGAATCCCTTTATTTCATACTACGTCCGAAATTGGGCTCAAGGGTGAACTGATGAGCATTCCTTGCGAGACGAGTATTACAGGAGAAAGTTTTAAGGGGATGAATGCAGCTGGCTACTTCGAGTGAACATTTTTATAAAAGAAACAATAAAATAAGGAAAGACATGAAACATTGGGTCGGTGTTCGAGAGGGGCAATTGTTTCAGCGGCAGTTCTATTTCCTATCAATCTTAACACTCGATTTTGTATTCTATCAAACAGAGCGATGTTCACGAAGCACCTGCTCTGAGGTGGGAGTTATACTCAAGTTTGGGGCGTATAAACGCTTTATAAATTGTAGCCAGATCAGAAGGAGAAAAATAATTCTTACACCAATACAGAAAACCTAAGCACTTAGCAGCATTTTTAGCGATCTGAAATATATGGTCGTTCCAATGGAGGTCGTCGTTGTCATACATACCAAGTACTGAGAGCTTTTCGGTTTCTTCGATGCAAGTGCCATTCATGGACAATGGCATTGGGGGTATGTTTAGCTTTGACGACAGAAGACAGCATTGAGTTTTTCAAGCATTAAACTCCACACGATTCTTATTACCCCATTTGACAATGCTGTATAAATTGGAGTTTAATGAGCTTGACATATGGTACCGTTGCAATTGTACGTCCGAAGGCGAAGGACGTGAATTTTCGAACGAATATGAAAAGCTGAGGGTAGAGTCGTCAGCAAAACAGTTAAGTGGATAAGGAGTAACAGACAGAAGATCATTTATAATAAAAGGCACGACTGGGTCGCACGTACTTTTTGACAAAGATTTAATTTTAATGTTTTTTTCGACGTGCAACTTCTTTAGAATCGTTGTGGTTTGAAGTTCGAACGAACATGCGTCACGATAAAGGGATAAACACATAAATATATAGGATTGTTAGCTTTTGCAGTTTTTTAGTGTATTATCTTTCCACTTGCTGCTTACTTTATTATATAATTTGCTAATAGAAAGATATAAAGGACTTTTTTCAGTTAAATTTTCATTTTGGTATGGAAAAATTTGAACAATTGGCATAAAGATTCGTCGGAATCAGCAGTATGGCAACAATGCTAGGTAAAGGGACCTTTATACGTCCCAATATGGGACCAATGGAATTTATAAAGGATTTAGGTACCTATAATAAGGTTGGAAGGAAGGTAGGTACTAAAATTAAGATACGCGTTCCAACTACTGTTAAGCGAGTAGGTTTAGAGACAATATTAAAAGTTAACACAGTGGTTTTGTTTGTTTATAGGAAGGTGTAAACTTTTGTTTTCTCGATTGAAATTTTTGCATTCAGTAGTAATCAAATAGTTTTTTTTTTTATTTGTTAGTTGTTTTTGTGTGTTTATCAAAGGCTTCCTTATTTATTCTGTGCTTTTATGATGATAAAAAATACTTTAAAATACGTAAGTATTTATGTAATGTAGGTTGTCACTTTCTTTTATTTGACTAATGGCTAGGGCTTAGCCGAGCAATATGAAATAAAATGTTGGGGAAAAAATTGTATGAAATCAAAAAAACACTATTCATAACGTTTTTAGGAAAAAATGTTGTAAGCCATCTTATTTCTTTTGCTGTTTTCTATTTTATGAATTTTTCATTTCAAAATCGTTCAACCAGTTTTTTCAAAAAAATGTTTTTTTTGAAAAACTTTTCGAAAACATATTTTAATTTTTTTTTAAATATGTCAACTTTAAGAAATTTATAGTTTATACTAGGAGAAAAATTTTAAAAAAAATCTATGGATCCGTTTTCAAAATATTCAAAAAACAAAATATTTTTTTTAAAAAATTATTAAAATTTAAAAAAAAATGTTTTTGAAAATTTTGATAAGCAATATTATTTAAATCATCCGTCAATTAGTTAACGAGAAAGTCTGATTTTAAAAAACCGGTCATATGGGAGGTACCGTTATAAAACTTTTTCTGAAAAATCCATTAAAACTACAAAACATCATTCTGAAAGTGTTATCAAAATCGTAGGAGCCGTTTTCGAGAAAAATAAGTTTTTCAATAAAAGTTATATGGCAGGTACCGTTAGTTTTGGAGCTAGAATGCCAATTCCAAAAACTGTCGGGTAGAGCACTCTAAAAATACTATATACCAAGTTTGAATCAAATCGGCCCAACCGTTTGGGCTGTAGGTATCGATACGGACAGACAGACAGACAGACAGACAGACAGACGGACGGAATTTCCGGACCCACTTTTTTTTACTTCTCTATCATCGTAATATCATGTTTGATTGTTAGAATTTTTTTTTTTTTTTTACGAATGCATAACTTGCCTTATAGTCCCTATAAATCGCAAGTAAAAATGAGGAAAAGAGTCGGAGACAAAACAGAGCCCAGGGGCACACCAGCATTTATTTTGTGGGAATCAGACTTGAATCCGTCCACTACAACTTGTATTGAACGATCCAGAAGATAGCTTCTAGTCCAACGAACAAGAGTATCATCGATCCCACAAGCACGCATGTTCGATAAGAGAGCTTCATGCCAAACTCTATCAAATGCCTTGGCGATATCAAAAGCAATAATCTTACTTTCACCAAAGCGATGTAAAGATTTGTTTCACTGTTCGGTGAGATATGCCATCAGATCACCAGTGGAACGGTTGCTGCGGAAGCCATACTGACGGTCATGGAGAAGCTTACGATCTTCGAGATATTCCTTAAGCTGACGGTTAATCAGTGTTTCCATGACCTTAGAAAGAAGGGATGGCAGTGCTATGGGTCGGTAGGAGGAGGGGGAGGATGGGTAACCTTTCTTAGGGACAGGCTAGACAAATGCTGTTTTCCATCTTCTAGGAAGGATTCCAGAGGAGTAGGAGCAGTGGCTTTGCCAGTGTGGAAGAACACCTCTTCAGAAGAATCGGGGGTATACACCCGGGCCAGCGGATTTGTGTATATCGAGATCTTTGAGAACTCTTGCAACTTTACAAGTGCGGAAAAAAATATGTCCCATGGAAAAAATTACATTCTTAAATACAGGAGGCAGCGTGAAATGGGCGGCGAGCAAGTTTGCCTTCTCTGAAGAGTAAACAATTGGTTTGTTTTTGTCGCTGGACGTTGGAACCGAAGATGTTCAGGAGTTTTTAATATTTTTTTACAATTGACCAAAAATTTTTACTGTCTTTGGGACATTGCAGAATTTGTTGCCGTAATTTTTGGTCATGCAAAAATTGGGTTCTTTCAATAACGGAGTTGCATGAGTTTCTTGCTTGTTTGTGCATTTTCCGATTTTCCTCTGTAGGGTTGGCCTTGTAAGATAAGATATGTTATGCATTTGATCAGGTTAGGTTGAGATAATAATCAAATATGGCATTACATGACAGGGAAACATATTTGAGCTAGTGATAAAAATCTGTTTGCCTGTCTTTACGATCTTATTTTGAACTACAGCCTGATCGGTTGAGCCAATCGTCTTATATTTTAGAACACAAGGCCAAATTCCATTTTTGCTGCAAAAAAGTTTTCGTGGGAAGATGATACGTTGCGTAATGGTAAGCTACAGAAAAATCTTCAAATTCAAATCTAACACATTTACAAAAATAAAAAGAATGGCTTGCGCAACCGGAGCATGCAAAACTATAGCAGGACGAAAAAATCTTCCAACCTAAAACTGTCGAAAGTATAAAAAGAATATTGGCATACACAACCGGAGCAATGAGAAGTATACTCACAGCAAGGCTGAGAGCCATCCTTAAAAAATTACTATTTTCGGTATTTATCATGCCAAAGCCAAACCTCTTATGACTTCTGTTTCGAAGTGTGTTATAATCAATTAAATATTTTGAAATCTCACGGAATCAATTAAGTATTGAGTATATGCAATCTGTTGATAGATATGTAAGTATGTAAATTCGAAATATATAGTTAGCTCTATAAATTTATTCAGAAGGGTGAGTTTTTTTAAATTATTAATCCTGTTGCACATACCGTATTTACATGTTTCTAAAATCAGAAACTAAGAAAAATTGTTCATGCTTACACCGATGCGGTCGTGCCATTAGAGAATACCACAAAATACGTTCCACAAATAGTTTTTATTCTACACGTGCTTTTTTCATATGACAGCTGTCATTTGTGCCGCCTTCTGTTTTCTGTTTACATTTACGTTATTTTATATTAATTTGGTCGTTTGTTATTTTCAACTAAAGAACTAAAATTATATTCGTTAAACATGAGTTTTTTAAAACCAAAGTCTGTCATAGAACAAGGTGACACAGTTATTATCTATTTAAGTGTAAATAGCATGCACGCAATCGAAGCTGTACCTAATATTACCAACAAAAAAGGTGAAGTTATCGAATATGTCTTCCAAACTAGTTTCGGTGCGCTAAAGGTTAAAAATATCATTGGTGTTGAGTATGGCAGTAAAATTGAACTTACCCGCGGCTGGGCATATGTCTTGCAACCAAATCCAGAACTCTGGACGCAGACTTTGCCGCACAGAACTCAAATTATATACACACCAGACATAAGCATGATTCTATTTCAATTGGAAATTAAGCCGGGCAGTGTTGTTATTGAATCGGGTACTGGTTCAGGGTCATTGTCACATTATTTTCTTCGTGCAATAAAGCCTCACGGTCACTTGCATACATTTGACTTCCATGAAGCCCGAGCTACACAGGCACGAGAGGAATTTCAAAGTCATGGACTCGGTAATTTTGTGACCGTGTATCATAGAGATGTTTGTCAATTTGGATTCACCAACGAATTGAAAGGTAAAGCTGATGCAGTGTTTCTTGATTTGCCAGCACCGCAGTTGGCTGTTCCACATTCTTTCGAGGCACTTAAATCTTCTGGTAAGTACCTTGATATTTGAATAAAAAAATGTCTTATTTAACAAATATTAAATCCGGCGTTTCTTGTACCATGTGTAGATTTATCTAGTAATGCAGTAATAGGTTGTAAAATGGAAGCCTTGGGATATCTGCATCATTATTCCATATTTCCTTCTGGGATATTCAATGTCTTCAAATTGAATGATTCCTGCACAAAAACCCTAAAGTCACTTCTTATGAGCACTCGCTTTCCATGATGTGTCTTCGATACATCCCATATTGATAGAGTCCCATACATAAGTAAAATCTCAAATATAGCTAACCAAATCATAGATAGGAAGAGAGTGGCTTGGTCAATATATCCTTTTCAGCATACAAATCTACAGAGCCTGATGGAATAGTCCGATTACGCTTTAAAGCCCTAAAGAAAATGTGTATATCCTGATGGGAATATTAAGGAGTTGCTTGAACATCACCTATATTTCAAATAGTTCCAGAAAAGTCAATATCATTTTCATTCCGAAACCTGGGGGACCAAAAATTTCAGACCAATAAGCCTATCATCCTTTTTTCTTAAAACTTAAGAAAGAATAATTGAAACCCTCATCTGCGAAAATTTAAGTAAAAATGCTTAGCAAGCTCTAGACTCTGTCAACCTTAAATCACTACTGTCAAACTGGATAGACTATGCTCCAAACGATAATTGTTAATTCAAAAACGGGTAGTAAGAAGCTTTGAGTCAGAACGTTAAGGAGAGCACCACAGGAATAGGTTTTATCTCCACTGCATTGGTCACTGGTCGTCAACAGGGTTTTAGTTAAACTAAGTCTAACCGGTATCAAAGTCGTGACTTACGCCAACCATGTCATTTTATTGTCATTAGGTGAAATTGTTCCTACCATGTGTAAAATTCTGCAAACAAGTCTTGGCAAGCTCAACAATTGGGCCATCAGCTGCAGACTAAAATTTCAATCCGCTCAAGACCGAATGAGTTTTGTTTACAAAGAAATGAAACATCCTAATATTACTAAATGGGACACAACTCCGGGTCCCTGTGACAGCAAAATATCTTGGGATAGTAATAGATCGTAAACTTAACTGGAAAGAAAATATAAAAGAAAGAAAAAGGAAAGCTTTCATAGCTTTCAACACTTGCAGTAGAATTTTTGGTAAGAAGTGGGGTCCTAGCCCAAAAACCATTCATAGGATGTACACAACCATCATCTGGCCAATCCTGACATACCGATACGTGGTTTGTTGTGCCTTAGTGTGTCTTCTTAGGGGGCGCTACAGTTCGGGACGAACTTGGGCCTCAACCAACATGCCTCTCGAGCTAGCTAGGTCTTTGGCTAGCTGCTTCCAGTTTCGCACTCCAAGTTGGTTGAGCTCGTCCTCCACTTGAGCGCGCCACCTAAGGCGAAGTCTTCCTTGAATGCGTCTACCCTCTGGGATGGAATCGAAGATCCTGCGAGCCAGAGCATTGTTGTCCATTCGCTCTACATGACCTAGCCATCTTAAACGTGATATGCGTATTTTTTTGACCAGGTCAATTTTGCTGTACAGCTTATATAGTTCCTGGTTGAACCTTCTCCTCCAAAGCCCGTTAACGCAGATAGGGCCAAAAATCTTCCGAAGAATTATGGTCTTATACAGAGTCTCCTTTGTCTTTCGAGAGAGGGCTTTGTTCCTAGCCCATAGAAACAGCGATTGTCCAGAGTAATTCTTCCGTTTATTTCTGACGAGATGTTGTTGTCAGATCTTATAGCGGATTCGGTACCTGTCTATTGTGATATTTTGTCCAATCCGCCGGTGTTGGTGTCCCTTTTTGTGGACAGCAGGTACTTCGTTTTGGCCCCATTTACTGCTAGTCCCATCTTAGCCGCTTCAGCTTCAATGTTAGCAAACGCTCCAGTGACAGCTCGCTGAATTCTGCCAATGATGTCTATGTCGTCAGCGTATGCTAGCAATTGCACAGACTTGAAAAAAATTGTCACACTACAATTGACTTGCAATTTTCTTATAATTTTTTTCAAGTATTAAGTTGAAGAAATCGCACGATAGCGCATCACCCTGTCGTCAAAAGCTTCTGTGACGTCAGTACCAACCTTGACGGGAGTTCTCCATCGTCATCCTGCACAGTCGACGAGTTTTGTGGGGATGCCAAAACCTGACATGGATCTGTATAGCTCGTCTCTAGGTGGTGGGTATCGATTTGGAATTCTTGGGTAGTTTCCAGGATCTGCCGTAGCGTGAACATTTGATCGATTGTGGACTTTTCCTGACTTCCTGAAACCACACTGATAGGGGCCAATCAAGTTGCTCATGAAAGGTTTCAGGCGTTCACATAGTACGGTGGAGAGGATCTTGTAGGCGATATTCAGGAGACTTATTCCTCTATAGTTGGCGCAGTTTAGAGGGTCTCCTTTCTTGTGTAGGGCGTGGTACATGCTCAGTAAACCAACCATTAAGTAAATCAATATAACTTAGAAACTTCAGTAGTGGCAGAAGTGCTTGCAGTTGGCAAAGCTGCAAAACACGTCCTATCATGTTTTCTGGCGAGTTTAAATATTAATATTTTCATAGCAATCAAGGCCATAATTCTTAATTGTATCCAAGTCCAATTGGCCCTCCAGTACGGAGTGAATCTTGGCCTTAATCAACAAGCTTCTCCAGCCAGATCGATCTTTATCTAGCTGCATCGAGTGTTACACTTGAAGTCGGCCGAGGTCTTCTCCAACTTGCGTGCGCCACCTAACTCTTGGTCTTTCTGTACTGCGCCGTCTCTCAGGGGTAGTAGAACTGAAGATTTTCTTGGCCGGAGAATTGATGTCCATCCACTCGTTATAACCCGGCTATCTGAGACGTTGGACTTTTACTTTTGGCTATTTCTGTGTCGCCCGTACGCGTACAGTTCTTCGTCATATCTCTCTCTTGCGGTCCCAAATATATGGTCGTTCCAACGGAGGTAGTCGTTGACACATACCGAGTACTGAAAGCTTTTCGGTTTCTTCTATGCAAGTGCCATTCATGGACAATGGCATTAGGGAAATGTTTAGCTTTAACGACAGAAGACAGCACTGAGTTTTCGAAGCATTAAACTCCACACGATTCCTATTACCCCATTTAACTATTCTGTATAAATCGGAGTTTAATGAGCTTGACATACGGTACCATTGCAATTGTATGTCCGAAGGCGAAGGACGTGAATTATCGAACGAATATGAAAAGCTGAGGGTAGAGTCGTCATCAAAACAGTTAAGTGTATTACAATTAACTGACAGAAGATCATTTATAAAAATGATGAAGAGTCGGAGACAGAACAGAGCCCTGGGGCACACCAGAATCTGTAGGAGGGGGGGGGAGGATGGGTCACCTTTCTTAGGGACAGGCTGGACAAATTCTGTTTTCCATCTTCTAGGAAAGATTTCAGAAGAGTAGGAGCAATGGAAAAGCTTACGCAGTGGCTTTGCCAGTATGGAAGAACACCTCTTCAGAAGAATCGGAGGTATACCATCTGGGCCAGCGGATTTGTGGTATATCGAGATCTTTGAGAACTCTTTCTACTGTACGAGTGCGGAAAAAATCTGTCCCATATAAAAATTTACAACGTTAATGTGAGGCAGCGTAGAGTTGGCAGCAAAAGGGGCTGCGAGCGATGAGCATTGGAACCGGAAATGTTGAGGAGTTTTTAATATTTTTCTTACAAATTACCAAAAATTTGTACTGCCCTTTGGAAATTGCAGAATTTTTGCCGTGATTTTTGGTCATGGAAAAATTTGGTTCTTTCAATAACGGAGTGTCAACAATTCCTACCTTGTTTGTGCTGTATCCGATTTTCCTCTGTAGGGTTGGCTTTTTGAGATCGGAAACTTACTTCTTTTAGCCTGATAGCTTCTTTACACTAGCTTCTTTAAACCAAGACTTTTCGTTGGGTTTAATACTTTTTACTCTGATAGGAATAAAAGCACGCATCCCTAGAAGAATCACATTTGTGATCATTTCTGCACTGGCATCGATGTCACTATCGAGGAAGCATAGTGACCAGTTAAAGTTACGGAACTAATTATTCAGGCCGGTTTCAGTTGGCTTTGAAAAGTTTTTTCTTTAACTGGATGAGTGGAGGCCGAGAAATCAGCTGAAATGACACAATAGTCCGAAATGCAAAATGGGGAAGTTACACTAATGGTATACTTATCAGAGTGGGAAGTAAGAAACAAGTCAAGCATATGGGCGCCTTGCCTCGGCACATGCGGTATTCGAGATGGTACCTTAATCAGTTTGGTAAGGTAGTGTAACTCAGCGCATCAAACTCGTTAAAAGTCCAATAACTGTCGAGATTTGGACTCCTATAATTAAAACAGTAATGACTGATATGCTTTAGAGCAGTGAATTGGAATCACAAGAAGTATAACGTGTTCTTGGCATTATTCAGGATATCCGCAGCTGTACCTTGGCTACAACAGAGCTAGTTGTCCTAATCAATCTTTACCTTCATTAAAATTTAAAGTTAAATAGCGTTTTTCTTGTCAGCCTTGACTTTCTTGCTCGGAAAAAATGGTCCTTTCAAGTTTTTTTGCTTGCACTGCACCCCCGAAAATGTCTAAATAAATCTAGAAAGCATATGCATAGCCGTTAAAACATTAATTGGCATCAGAATTCATAACTGCACCCCGGAAAATATCTTAAAACAAGAAGCAAATAAAACATGAAAACAATGATACACTTGACTCCTTCCTCATGGCCAATAACTTGCGTTAACACATTTGATTCAAGATTTTCCAAAAGGCAAGCCATTGTCTAGTTCTCAGATGTTCCGTAACAGACAACATTACTGTCCATTGTGCTTAAAAAATACGTCTCCGTTTAAAGGATTCTTTTATAAAAATAAAAAATAAAAAGAATTTTTTAAACTCAGTCACACCTAAGTCCATTTTCCATTGTCCATTTTATATAAAAGGCAGTTGTTCTTAATTTTATAAAAGAAAAATTAGTGCAGTCAATTGAACAAAGAATCACTTTCATTACATACAAGTCAGTAGTGTCCCAGTTTGGAGGTATGCCAACCTTGGCACATGCCTTTAAGTCGAAATAAGTTAAAATTAATTGTTTTCGCGCCTAATGAGTATCTCCAGCCATCAACATAACCTTTTATGCTAAAGAATGTTCTTAATTGTCATCACACGTCACATAACATACATATGTGTGTCTTCCATTAATTCCTTGTCCATGTGCCTCAATCATTCGTTACTATTCCTCGAAAAGGATTCAACTATCAATCCAAACATTTTCGCGTTTCCACTTCCAAGTGACATCACTCTACATCGAAATTGACAAACGGCACAGACTTGCGATATTCCCATATTAACAAGCATAATAAGGTGCGCATGCGCGCAATCGATAACCAATCCATAGAGGTGGTCATGGACACACTCTTACATGTTTAAATCAACAAAAAACTAACAAAAAAAAAATCAAGAACTTTAACAGACAACTTTTGGTCGGATCGGAGTGCAAGCCATCGACAGACAGATGGACAGAAACAGAAAACAGAAAGAAGACAACCAAAGAAAAACTTCCATAGGTATACGTCCTTACGTTATGTCAGCGCTGTAAATGTACGCCGATAGGTAATTTGTTTAATTAATTGCGTAAACGATGGATACTTCTAGAAGTCCATCGCGCGAACGCGCGCGCCGCTCCTATATATACATAACACCATCGACCTACTGGTCCTTAGTTCTTTGCCTGGGTTTGGGTAGAGTGATATTCCAGCTACCATCGTCGTTGAATCGAGCGGTCTTTGTAAATCAATTCCATATCCAAGTTCGACTGACACAACTAGATGTTTTGCCCATGTCACGAAAGGACTTGTGACAAAAAATCCCCAACTGCTACTAATCGGCAATTGATTTTCGTATGTGAACTGCAAAAGGTGGGAATAGCTGCAGTTGAGGTGTGTCAACTAGAAAAAGGATTGACAGTGAATGCCCTGGACAGCGATAAATTTTCCATACAATATTAGATTGTGTTAGAGGTATTATAATATGGTGGGTTTAATTGACTGCATTTAATCATTTAAGGTTCGTTTACATTTAAAAACGACACTCTGATTGGAGTGAGGATATATTTTACTTGAGGCTGGCTATTCATGCACATATATATCACTCTTTTTCCACCTACAAACAAAAAAAATAAAATGATATAGGTACTGTTTTTTTTCTCCGACAGGTGGTCGATTTTGTTCCTTCTCCCCTTGTATAGAACAATCCCAACGTTGTTGTGAGGCACTGCAGAAGCTTGGATTCACCGAGATTCGATCACTCGAGGTACTACAATTTGAAGACACAGTAAGAACAAAAAACATCCCAGTTATGGATCTGGAATTCCTGAAACACAAGGTATAGTAGATTTTCTTTTTCATATTTACAACGCATAGTTGGTCTCTTGTGCCAAAAACTAGTTTAATTTGAGATTTACTTTTTACCATATGAACAAGCCAACAACAACAACACTATGGTTGTGTCGTAAATTATTTTAATACACCTGAGCCAAACAGGTGATCATCAATTAAGCCGATGTAATGAAGCTATTTTGGCTCAGCGTGATTATGTTTTGGAGGCGATTTACATGGAGTGGTCTTAAAGTATGGACCCTTGCTAAGTTATGTTAGTTTAACATTGACACATGGCAGGGTAAATGCGATACAACATAAAGCCATGTCTGGTTCATATACTATTGCAAAGTGCAAGAGATGATGAACCAGTTTGCTTTTCCTGATTTTTCCTTTGGACATAAATGCCGAAGGTGTTAAACACTGCAACTGTAACGGATGGCGGCGAGCCGGCACCCTCAACTTAAGGAGTTTAAAGTCAGGCTGAGGGGATGTAGATTGGAGTGCAACACTGAGCACAGTATTCATTGCTATGTGTTAATCGCTAGAGATATTTTCTTTTTGTAGCACATTTCAAAAATGTATGCTGTAGAAGAAATAGAAGTTATCTCTTTCTCCAAAATGGTTATTATGATCTCGACTGAATTCACAACTCTTCCACTTCTCTGCTTCGGTATAAGGCTCCCAACCTGTCGGGTTCGTTGACCTCAAAAATATTCGGCAGACCTTCCAGTTTTGGATCGTTCCACGTCTGAGGGCAACTAAATGCAGGTATCATTGCATTTGTCTGATCCAGGAGTTTTTGCGTCTGCCTTTCTTCCGCGATAGTGGGTCTCCATGATGATGATCTCTAGTGGTGTCAACCTAGGGATTTGCATGCACGCTTTTGGAACGTTTTTTAAGTTGTTAAGTGTTTAAGTGTCGCTAGGCTCACATTGATGTTCATTACCTATAAATGGTATTTCTCCTTTATTGGACAAGCGGGGAGGCGCTGCAGGAATATTCTAGCCCATCCCATGAAATATATTATCGTCGAGAAATTGAAAAATAAAGCATCCAATGCCCCTTGATCCTAAACCAGGAGTGCGTCTGGTAGTCGTTCGAGTGCGAATTTCACACGCTCTACTCGTTTTGTATCGAAGTACGTTCCATAGATAAACTCTTAGCGAAAATTACTTTCTAAAACTTGCTCGTCGTTCATCTTCATTGGCGTTTTTATTTTTTTTTTTTTTTTGTTCTGGTGTAATAATTTCGGGACACAGTCGAATGAGACTTATAAGAGCCGTATATTGCAAATGTACGTGTGAATGTAGTTTTATGTTTATATTATGCCTCTGTTCCTGGCGATTGCGAAGAGAACTATTTAAGCGCCTCAGCCGCTGCTGCCGACGACCAACGATGGTGATCGTCTGCCTTGGTGCAGTATCAGGCCATGTAAAAGATCGATATTCGTTAAATACGGTTATAACATTTTCAGAGTTTGATTTATAGACGCTACTATTGGAAACCGATGTTTGTTTCTTTCTCCATGATGTACGGATACTTAAGGTACATATCTTTCCAAGTGCAAGCAGCAAGCACTCACCGACTGATTTACATGGGTAATTTTTAAAATTACACAAAAATAATTCTCTTAATGCATTTGGGTCGAGGGTATCATTAGAGGGCATGAGTTGAAATTGAGATTTTTGCAATTGTAATCCACTAATGTTTTAATTTTTGAAACATGTGGGGTAAAATAAAATAATTTAATCACTTTTGTCTATAAAAATATGTAACAAAGCGAAGAGTTTACTATCATTAGTTAAGGGCCGATGTCTTCACATATTACTTTTGCTAGGACTGGAACTCGTCCTAGTACTAAGTACTACGCCCTAGTCCTGTCAATTTATTGCCGAGTATTCGGGCTCGGTCCTAGCTTACTCCTTCAAATCAACTAGTACAAGTTTATTTTTTTCAAAATCGTAAGAACGGTTCTTAAATAAAACGGCTTGTATTTAACAACATTAAACAAAAAAAAAACATTAAGAAAGTTAAAAAAAAATAATTAAAGAATTCAAACTTTAGCACAAAAATAACATTCAATTAAAAAACAAAATTAAAAAAAAAATCCCTTAGGCGTTTTCAAAATATCGATTTTTCAAAAAAAATTAAAAAAATTATTACAAATACAAAAAAAAAGTTTTCGAAAATATTTTAAATTGAAATTACTTAGGCTACCTAAAACTTTTTGAATATCAATTTTGGCTGTAATCCGTTAATAAAAAAAAAAAACAGTCCTATGGAAGGTGCTGTTTTAAGCCCACCATTGAAAAAATGTTGTTACCAAAATATAACGCTTATCTACAAAAGCACACTGATTTTTATATAACGGTTATAATACAGGTACCGTTAATATGCCGTGTAGAGTTTATGCCTACCATATTAATATTTTTGAACAGCCAAAATACATTCATTAGACCTGAGTAATAGCAAGTTTCATTCAAGAAAAGATTTGCTCTTTCTGTCAAAAGATTTGATCTTTTCCGATTTCGAGAGTTTCATTGCAAGAAAAAGAGCAAATCTAGATCCAATCTCAACACGAAAGATTTTATCTCTGATGCGGTGGAAGATTTGATCTGATGCACACATCCATGTAAATAATCTTTTCTGCCAATGACGAGAGACAACACACAAATGTAGTATAGGGATGCAAGCGATACATCGATGTTTTAAAATCGATGTATTGTTCATAAACATCGATGTTGAAACTTATTTAAACGTCGATATATCGTTCTTGGTGAACGGTATTTAATAATAGCCATTGCGTCTAGAACTATCTCTGAAAAAAAAAGGAAAATTCAATGTTTGTTTATGAAATTTATGGCAATTGATGACAGTTTTGGTCTGACAAAAATAAAAAATCGATTCTGTTATCAAGGAATCGAAAACAGAAGCACGCATGCATACGTGGACGCAGTTTAAAATACAAAATAGTGAAAGTCATTTATTTATTAAATTTATGAAATTGCGATTGTTTATTTGAGAAAGATAATAACAAAATAAACACAAATTTTAAGAAATAAAGGAAATATAATTGAGATACAATATTGATAATGGAATATTACGAGATACTTTAGCCCAGGGTAAATTTTGTTTTGAAAACAAAATTAGTTTACAGGATGGCAATAGTCGTGACTAGAAAAGGGGAAAAATAAATGCTAGGGATTTGCATAGAGTGGCCCACAGAAAAGTTGTAGATATGATTAAAAAAAACTATTTTACTTCAGGGTGTTTTTCAACATAACGTCAAGTTTTATGAGATATCGGCAGAAAAACGGTTTTTCGATTTTTTTAGTTTTATTAACTGTAATCGCATTTGATGTTTTACAAATGCAATGAAACACAATCTTCTGAATTAAAAATGGCTGTCTAGCTATTGTTTTTCTATTTTATTATTATTCGTATTTTAATTTTAAAGTTGACAATCGCAATAGGGGTGTTGGTCTTACTAATTTTCATAGCAGAATCCGTTTGAGTTAACCACAATAGTACATATGTTTGTTTTCCTTTTGTACCCGAGGTTGGCCAAAGGGTAACGCTAGTATTAAATACAATTTAACATAATTAATTTGAAATGTTTAATCAAAGCCAAAACGAAAATTATACCGGTTTTCGAAGTTTAAGTTTCTACAATCTCGTTCTGAGAAATCTTCACTGGTACTTTACAATGTGAAGAATATTTAGACACAAAGTATAAACTGGTCTAGCTAGAGCGGGCACTAGGCTGATTCCCAGTCACTTAATTTATTGAGGGCACGTTTCCAATTAATGCAACAAAAAGTTTCTGAACCATAACCGTATATGATCCAGTCCTGGCTAGTTAGTCGGCAACTTTGCTTGCAATACCCTGCTGAACTACCTACCCAACAAAAGCTTAACCTTGTTATGCCTGGCTAAAGTTTGCACAGCATTTAGAATTCGCGGAGATTGCTTTTAAGGTAGCTTTACTGACAGAGTAGATTGGGATGACTTTAATGAATTTTCCTGATATTAGTTTCCGAACAGATTATAAAATATGGCATTTTATTCAGCTTGCAAAAAAAACATGAACAACTAGGTGCCATAGGCTAGTTAAGCACTTTAAAAAAGAAATTAGGTTTAAGTGAAAAATAATAAAAGTTAATCAAATTATAGTTGTTATTTAGATAATTAAAGACGTTTCACTCATGGAATAAATAAATAACCAAACCATAGATATAAATTGTTCGCTATTCGCTATAATTCTTTTTGATAAAAGATTCCATTTTTTTTTTTGCTTTTATGGTTTGCACGCTTCATTAAACTTATCAACGAACTTTCACAAATCTACATGACAAAAATGTTGCAAACATAAGATAATAAAATGCACGACTGGGTCGCACGAACTTGCTCTAATGTGGTCTTGGGGCTTGAGATTTTTGAAAAAAAAGAGGTAACAAATCATTTGAAATTTTGTTAATCACTTAAAAATCGCTAGTTAAAACGTTTTTTTTGGAAAAAAAATTAAGTAAGCTATTTAATTTCTTTTACAGTTTTGAATTTTAAGGAAACATTGTTTTCAAAATCGTTTGACCAGTTTTTTTTCAAAAAACGTTTTTTTTTTTTTAAAACTTTTCGAAAACATTCGAAATTTTTTTGAGTATGCCAACAACTAGCAGAAAACATTTTTTTTTTAATTTTTTAACAAACCGTTTAAAAAAAACAAAAATTAAAAAAAAACTCAAACAAATTAAATCGTTCGACCAGTTATTTTAAAAAGTAGTTTTTTTTTTGAAAAAAAATTGAAAAAATTTTTTTTTCTAGTATGTCATTATAAGGAAATCTGTAGTTTTCACCTGAGAAAAATTATTTAAAAAAATTCAATCAACCCGTTTTCAAAATATTACGAAAACCATTTTTTTTTATAAAATTTAAAAACAAATTAAAAAAAAAGTTTTTGAATTTTTTTAAATGCAATATTAAATGAATTATAAATGGCTTCCTATGTGCAAAATTTTATTGAAATCGGAGTAATGGTTTACGATTAAACCGAATTTGAAAAAAAACCGGTTCTATGAAAGGTACCGTTATAGAACAAATTTTGAAAAAAATATTCTAACTGAAAGATGTATTGTTGTATAAAAATAGCACACTGAAAGTTTTAGAGCCATTTTCGAGAAAATCAAAACTTTTTGTTAAAAATTGTATGGCAGGTACCGTTACTTTTCGATCTAGAGCAAAAATGAAAAACAGCCCCGAGATACTACCTAATAAATACTAAATACCAAGTTTGAAGAAATTCGGCCCATCCGTTTAGGCTGTAGAGGTGCGAACAGACAGATAGACGGATTGAATTTCCGGACCCACTTTTTTCAAATTCTCTATTATCGTAATATCATGTTTGATTGTTACAATTTTGTTTTGCACGAATCCATAACTTGCATTATAGTACCTTTAATCGCAAGTAAAAAAATAAAGAGTTGGTTGTCTGTAAAGTCGGTTTACGGACGACAATTTTACGTAATAACGTCATAAGAGAACATTGATGGCAGCAACACCAACATACAGCCCGTTAACTCACACCCACAAACCGTCTCGTTAAATCCACACACACACCCCCAATATCTACATCTACTTTCTACTTTAACAAAACTCCGCCTACTTTATATTTCTTTTTCTCTTGTTATTTTTTAATTATTTTGGGAATATGCGCCTGTTCTTTTTTATGTTCGCTTAGTGCTCAGAATACGTTTGCGATCGATTTTGGTTGAAAAAAAAGACCCACAAACCCTCTGGTTAAATCCACACACACACACCCCATTATTACATCTTCTTTTTACTTTAACAAAACTCCGCCTATTTTGTATTTATTTTTTTAACTTTAAGTGGAATTATTTTGGGAATTTGCGCCTGTTCTTTTTCATGTTCGCCTGGTGATTGCGATCGATTATGCATTATCAGCATTAATCTTATCAGCATAAGTCTTATCAGCATGATTCATATTATTTCGTATGTGTAGCCTGTCATCAATTTATAAGACATTATCACGTCAAAAATGTTTTTGCTAAAAAACTCTTGCTTTTTAAAATTTTCTACGTCATGTTATCCAACTGATTTAAAAATTGAAATCTATCATTACCATTTTTTCTTGAGGTCGTAGAGAAGCAAGTTTTGTGGAATAAGACAACCCGTCTCAAAAGCTCATCAAATCATAGCAGCTCCACTGCTTTAGTTAATCTTCCAGAAGACATTAGAGTTGAATAAAATAACTGTCATAATAATCATCTTATTATTTAATTTTTTCATTTATTTCAAAGAAGTATAAACATTACAATGATACAACAAGATTTGAATCTTTTAAAGTATCAGAGACTTAAATTACAAACTACTAACCCGAAATGAATCACGGTATAAGGTTTTGTGACCGTGTCTACAATAACCATCAAAAAAATCATCTGAGTAGATCGCAGATTTGTTTCTCGTAGTATTAGTTCATCTGGTAGATTTGTTGTGTAGGGAGTCCTACAGTGATTGATTCTTTGACCAATGTAAATGCACTATAGCTTGCTCAGTAATGATCTGCTCTCTTGCTGTTTGAATGTTCCGGAGCACATATGTAGACACATATGATGTCCAAGATTCATGAGTTATAAATTCTTAAATTATAAGTCTATGGTTGAAGGCCTACTCTTGGGTGAGTCTGGAGTCATCCCGAATCATGGAAAAAGAAATCTCCAAACTTAACAATCTCGCATGGCAAATTGACAAATTCAAAACTCTTGATCACTCTATTAGCTTTTAGTGAAGACATTTTCTACCAGGTTATAGGCAAAATAAATTTATTATGATTGTATTGGTTTCGAAAACTAAACCACAAGCGTCAACGTACTTGTCCCATGTTAAAACCCGATGCAAACTCTAACTAATAAAGATAACCTCTTATTTAATTAACCGTCGAACAGAATATTATTGTGCATATATTTTATTTGCGATCACTATTATAAGGCAAGTTTAGGATTCGTGAATTTAAAAAAAAATTTGAGATAACAATCAAACATGACATTGCGATAATAAATAAGTCTAAAAAGTCAGTGAGAAAAAGACTGTCTGTCTGTCCATTTGTATGTAGGTATAACGAACTGCAGCCTAAACGGCTCAAGTGATTAACTTCAAATTTGGTATTCAAAATAATTTCGCATTCCTCAGAGGGGTTTTTAAAATTTTATTTTTGTAGGGATAAAAATAACGTCACCTGCCATATAACCGTTAAGGAAAAGCTTATTTTTTCTGAAAAATGGCGTTTAATAAAAATGTTTGAGATTTTTTTGAAGTTATTGGCTATTAGTCAAAACCAAATTTACCAGAAAAGTCTATTAACGGTATCTTTCATATAACGAATTAGCCCGATGATGGACGCAAACGCGCGTCGCGAATTTTAATAGATGTTGTTTTTTTAAAATTTAAATAAATATTATAACTGAAAATCTTAAAAAAAGTAAACATTAGTTTTATTACAATTTAATTTTCGTTATTTTTTTCATATAACGGTTTGTTTAATATTCGACTATCACGGTAACCGCTCATTGGATTTCGTTCAAATTGTATTTTTATTTTTAAAACTAATCAGAAACAAATATTTAAAATTTTATAATCAACTGTATATAAATAAACTCTAAAAAATGCATACTGAAATATCAAAAAAAAAACTCAAAATAAAAAACACGATTTTATCAAAATTCGTCCTACAATTTTTTTAAATACTTTTTTTCTACTAAAAACCATTAAGTGTTGTGATTTTCATAGTTTTCGTAGGTTCAGATCGTGTAATTTTTTTACGTAAATGTTATTTGTTTCTGTCAAATATCCTGCCTTCCAATGTGACGAGGCACATAGAAGCAAGTGGATGCGACCCAGTCGTGCCCATTTTGTTTAATGCATTCAAGTAGGCCTGCTCTGCTTGGTGACAGCTTATGCAGATGAAAAAGTAGAACATAAGTTTAAGTTGGACCAAATAATGTGTTTTGTTTTAGGAAGCGGATGTAAAAGCTGGGCATTTTTTTATGGAAGTGTTTCTTAAGTTTTAAAGAAGAACCTTATTACAAGAAATTCTAACATTACAACATTTTTTTTTGTTTAAACCTCATAACTCTCGCTCTAAATATATTCAAATAAAAAAAATTATTGTCAGAAGTGGGATTCGAACCCACGCCCTCAGAGAGGACCAGAATGCTCAACCCAATTTTATGGGCAAGATTGCTCTTGAGTCTGGCGCCTTAGACCGCTCGGCCATCCTGACATGTGGTTGTTGGGTGACAAATTATGGATTTAATGTGCATTTTATGAAATAGATAAAATTATTCATGGTCATGATTCATGAAGAATTTATAAAACAAAAAGTTCATTCCCACATAGCTACTTCCTCTTTGGATCATATCAAATACTTTTAAATTTACTTTCAGTATTTTTGATTTCTTCATTCATATGATATTCTTTTGGTCGACGATTGATTGATAAATTTATAGCATTTACTCCCGCTTACCTACAAATTTCTTGGGAATATATACATATTTTTGCATCTTTGTTTATAAAAATAATTGTGGAAAAAAGATCGTTGGTCTTTACATTTTTAATCATGTTGCTTAACCTAATATATAAAAATACATTTTTGTTTGTTTGTTCTTATTCGTACATTGTGCCGCAAAAGTAATCAGCCACTATAACTATATATATAACAGATGCCAAATACACTTCAATAAGCCATGGAACGATTTACTCCTAACTTACGGAGAGCCTGCAACATAAACGTCATTTCATTAAGCAAATATTTGATATCATTGTATAGTCTGAATACAAATAAACATTAAATGAATTGTCTGCCACTTATCCGTTGATGGGGAGGCTGTCGGTAGGGGGCTACGCTAAATGGTTAAAAAATATTAGAACAAAAACGTGATTCCATTAAAGCTGTATTATTGGTTTGATGACGCTAAATAATATTTTATATAACATCAAAAAGGCAGACGGTTCTTGTGATACGAAGATGTCGGCAGAATGCGGATATTTTTAAAAATGTTATTAAAATCCTGGAATCAAAAAGACAGACAAATATTTCAAGCCAAACACCCTAGCAGACACGATAATGAATTTTGAATTTAAAAAAAAAAATTCACGACTGGGTCACACGTACTTGCTTATATGTGCGGTCACATTGTCGAATAAAATTTTAAAATATTAAGGGAACATCAAGGTATTTGTTTGATATTTGTGACTTTTGATTGTTCAAAAAAAGTACGTACATAAAATTGTATTGAGCAAAAAAACTCAAACGCCATTTTATTACTATAAGAATTGTAGAAAAGTGTGATTTTTTTTCAAAATCGTAGAGACGGTTTTAAATAAAACGGGTTTTTAACGGCTTTTTTTAAAAAATAAAAAACAATAAATTCAAGAATTCAAACCTGCCAACAAAAATATCTTTGATTTAAAAAAAAAAATACAAAAAAAAAGCTTTCGAATATACTTTAACATGAAATTACTAAGGCCACTTACATCTTCCTGAATATCAAATTTGGTTGTAATCGGATAACCAGTTTTCGAGAAAGTCGAAGAAAAAAAAACGTTTTTAGCCCACACACTAAAAAAAATAAAAAACACATTGTAGGTATTTAAATGCTCTACCAAGTTGATTTCAAACCTTTTTTATCACCAAAAAGAAGAAAACTTGAAAAAAAAACAAATCTCGATCTCTCAATTTTTCACTTTCGCGCTCGGTATCTCAACAACGATCAATATTAGGTGAAAAACTCACAACTTTAATTGTAGAGCGTAAAAAAGCAACAAAACAGTGTGCTTAACTGGCTGAACACAACGGTGAAGCTAAAGCTGAAGTATGAAGCGCAAAAATGAAGCACGTCAAAATTGACGCTAAGTGCTTAAACTGACTCCAACACAATGGTGAAGTATAGAATATCAATTTTGATGCCAAGAATATAAAACATATATATATATATATATATCTTAAATGCTATCGAAATATTACTCCACGATTGCGCCTTCTTTGCAATATTTTTATAGTTGGGGTTGGTTAAATTCTATAAAATATCTCTTGTTTGACCAGTTCTATAAATAATTTCGTGTTTTCCTCACACATTTTGTTTTCGTTTGATTAAGCTAGTTCAAGTTTCTTGAGATTTCGGAGTTATCAAGAAATTTTTTTCAGTCATATTGAATGGAAATAAGAAAAAAGAGATCTCGGATATTTCAGAAACATCGAACCAGACCGTTTTTTTCGAATTTCTCAAAAACTGGCTATCCGATTACAATCAAAATTGATATTCAGGAAGATGTAAGTGGCCTTAGTAATTTCACGTTAAAGTATTTCCGAAAACTTTTTTTTTTTGTATTTTTGATATTTTATTTTATTTTTTCAAAAATCTGTATTTTGAAAACGGATATGATTTTTTTTTAATTTTGTTTTTAAATGAAAACTAATTTTGCTCACAAGTTTGCATTCTTGAATTTATTTATATTTTTATTTTTTTTAGAAAGTAGTTAAAGCCGTGTCAACGATTTTGAAAAAAAAATTCACACCTTTTCACGTTGGAATTATTTTGCTCAATACAATTTTATGTACGTACTTTTTTCGAACAATCAAAAGTCACAAATATCAAATAAATACTTTGATGTTCCCTTAATAATTTTAAATTTTATTCGGCAATGTGACCGCACATATATGAGCAAATACATGCGATCCAGTCGTGAAATTTGTTTGTTAACATTCAAAATTCATCACATATATCGTGTCTGATAGGGTGTTTGGTTTGAAGTATTTGTCGCTCCAGGCTTCTTATTGTGGAGTTATTTGAAGTCCCAGGGTTATGTAAACAAGCTTCAGACTTTTAAAGCCCTTAAAGAGAGAATCCGTGAGGAATACGAGAACCTATCGCCGGAAATTCTTACGCAAGTGAAGTAAAACCAGCCCGTATGGTCATCAATTCTGAAGTCGGCCACTTGACCGATATCATTATTTTCGACTTGATGAAAGAAATTCTAATTCATTAAATAAACATAAAAATAATTCAAAAATAGTACCAACAATCTTTATTCCTTAAAATATTACAGCTAAACAAATAACATCGGGTGATTACTATTGCTCTACCCTGTATTTTATGTCAGTTTACGCCTTAACGCCGCGCAGTAGCGATTATACTTTGTCAGCTTTTAGTTTATTGCCCGCACCCGCAGTTACGGAAATGTTTTAGATACATTAAAAAGTTGCAGTAGGTGGCGTGCGTGTACTGCAAAAATGAAAATGTATTTGAATTGATTTTATTAATTAATAAAAAAAATCATATTTTCACACTACGTTTCGTACGGTTATTTTCTGGTTTCTTTTAGTGTATTATGTTATGGTATTGTAATATTTATTAAATATGAATTTAATAAAAGTATTTTAAAAATTATCGTCGAAATATGTACATACATACATTTTTATAAGGAAAGGGAAAAATAAATTTGTCTCAAATAATTAGGATTCTTTTTTAACATAAGTTTAATTTAATTTAAGCTATAAATTAAGTTCGTTGTCAAAAAAGATGAAAAAAAATCAAGAAATAATGTGAAAACTAGCCAGTAGCCACTTGCCGGCGCAGCATATCAAATAATGGGTTTAGACTAGATATTATTTGGGCTTTGGTGGTTAACTAACGTTAGTTTTTTGCTTCTATATTTTATTATATTATTATTCCAAGAAGTAAAAAGTTGCACTGCGATAGAAACAAATAAGAGGACCTGAAGGGCGTTCTTTTACTAACTATTATTGACTATCGTTGTTGTGTCAAAAATGTTGGTGTCATTGTTAGACTTTGTTGGGATTGTTAAGATTTCATTTTGGTACGATTTATTGTTAGACATTGTTAATCTGTCAAACAAATATTAAAAAAAAATTCAACGTACTTTTCTAAATGAATACTTAATAAAATACAGATTTTGACATAGAAAATAATTCTATTTGCATTATCCTTGCATACGATCATGTTTTTTATCATTATAAATCCATTTTAATTTTCTAAACACCACCAAAACAATTTTTTTTGTTTTGCTTTAGAATTTTGATTTGTATTCTATACGAACTTTGACTTTGACAGATCAACAATCTTAATTCATGTCATGTTACAAATCGTAACTATTTGACACTTCAACAATGCATTTTGGAACGATGTTTTCCTGTCAAATAGTCACGAGTCGTAATTATTTGGTATTTTGGAACGACAAATAGTTAACAATTGTTAACAATGGTTAATAAAAGAATGCCCCACTACATGACGGCTGTCATCTTTTAATAACATACAATGACATACTTGATATGATTTTTATTTTTTTTATTTTTAGAAACCTACTTCTGATAATCCAAACGGAGAAGAAGTGGCAGAGACAGAAAAAAAGGATCCAATTAAAACACCAAAAGAAATGAAGAAAGTCCTAACATCAATGACGCCACTATCTTTACCTGGTCATACTGGTTACTTGACTTTTGCAACACTCCCGCCAGCATTTGCCAGATAATCACATTGGTAAGGATTGCGTGAATGATGCTAAATAAATTGACAATTTGTAGATTTAATACGAAATTATCGTTTTTTTTTTTTTGGAAATTGTGTAAACACTTAAAAGAAATTTTCAGATTTTTTTTTTTTTGGTAACGAGCCCGCACCTATTGGGTTTTGGTTACCCTTACAATCTTGATAAAGCGTAACGAGGTCGTAAGGAAAATCAGGAAGGATTTATCTAAAATCGTTTGTTTTAAAGTTCTGCATTTGAAAATGGGAGGGGAAAGCAGAACCCAAAAAAGATTCCACATTCGTGTTGTATGCAAAATTTTAAGAAATACGAATTTTCTTGGACAGAAATTAGCAGGTGAGAAATATTTAACTGTCCTGAGCAACATCTTAAATTTTGTGTCATGTGGAACAGTGAATCGACATTTTTCTAATTCTAGTAAAAGTCTGCTAACACTCGTAGTAATAAAGAAGAAATGCCATGCATTAAAAAAATAAAGCAAAAAATAAAAATATTTTGTAAGAATAAAAATTCTGATATGGCAATAGGCTGCGTTTCACAGTCCACTTCCACAAAATGCAATCCACTTTAATGTCAAAAGTCACAAAGAAGAAAGAAGGAAAAATTCTTGGAGTTGGAATGGTATGGTAGCACTTTGACTTTATCAATTTTTCGCCGGAAGATAAAAATCTTGCGTTTGCGTCTTAAAAAACCCACAAATCATTTAATTAATTAGATAAGTTATCAGAAAAACTGTATATATATGTGGAGTGCGCCCGTTTTACTTCGTTGTAGTGTTAATTTGTGTAGAAAAAATCCAGCCAACTTCCTCCATCCAATTTATACCACACTCAAATCCCCTGCTTCACGTAATCAAATTGATTTTCTAGTAATCAAACAAATAACAACAACTATGTCCTCTGCCAAACCAAAAATTGTTTTTGTTCTTGGTGGCCCCGGCGCTGGCAAGGGTACCCAATGCCAACGCATAGTAGACAAATTCGACTTTGTACACCTTTCGGCCGGCGATCTGCTGCGAGAGGAACGCATGCGAGAGGGTTCCGAAGTTGGTGCACTTATCCAAGACTACATTAAAAATGGTAAAATCGTTCCTGTCGAAATAACTTGCTCGTTGATTGAGAATGCCATGAAGAGTTCCAATAAGAATAAATTCCTTATCGATGGCTTCCCAAGGAATCAGGACAATCTAGACGGCTGGAACGCCAAGATGTCCGACAAAGTTGACTTTCAATTTGTTCTATTCTTCAAGTGTTCAGAGGATGTGTGCATCAAGCGTTGTTTGAAACGTGGAGAGTCCAGCGGACGTGCCGACGACAACATGGACAGCCTAAAGAAACGAATCGCGACATATGTTGGCGATTCTTTGCCAATTATTCAGCATTACGAGAAGGAGGGAAAAGTCAAGACCATCGACGCCAATCCCGATTCTGATGTTGTGTTCCAGGAAGTCGAGAAAGTCATTTGTCAATTGTAGAAAGGTATACCTTGGTATCCCTAAGTAGATAAAGCAAAAATGTAGGTAAAATATTGTAGAAGCATTTCATTCCGATAAATCAAGAAGACGATGTGGAACGTTGGATCGCCAGAAATAAAAATAAAATAGCTTAAGTTAAATAAAGTCGCCACTTGCTGTGGTTATGCCGATTGTAGATTAAAAATTAAAGTTTAAATCTTGGAAACGAATGCAATTTGAAATATTAAATTAAATAGTAAATTTATTAAAGCGTTTTATTGCGACTGCTTTGTCCTTGTGTCTCAGGTGGAATTTCTTGGTATACACAATTGATTGGCCTTGTATTCAGTCAATGAACTGGCCTTTGGCTGGTTTGTTGCAACCAACAGGTTAGTTGACATTAAGCCAAAAGGTTAATCAAAATTTTTTGAATAACTTACCTGGCAGTTTCCCCTTTGTGAAGATTGTAAACAGCTTGTATTTGAATGGTTTCACTTTAACTAAAAGTCAGAGTAACGGATTGAACGCCCCATTGCTAAGAATATGGATAATCTACTTTTGAAGAAAGGAGGCCTCTTCATAGAAAAGTGGAATTAGTTTGATAAATATTAAAAACAGTCGTATCACCCCCAATGGGAATGCCTGATACCCTTCACCAAGTCTCTTAAGTTCTAATCAATACGGGCTTAAGCTAGAAAAGTTCGCATAAATCCAATTTGTATTGTCTTCCTGCAGAAAACCCAAGATTCAATTTCAAAGCCACATATTACAGCATGTATAAAGATGAGCTATACAGAACCCAGTTTAGTTTTAGCATCACCATCAAACCCATCCTTCTGTGTGAGATAACAATTAAGACTGCACAACGCTCTGTTAAGGTCGGTTACGACCTTCGGTAAATAAAGAATTAAAACAAAACGACGGCTGTCATGATTTTTTCTTATTGTGCTGTGAGCCGACACCTGAGGCACAGTTCTGCAAAAGTACGAAAGACCGCAATGCTGATTTGATAAGACTAGCTCACCAAGCTGTCAACGAATTGGCTGCTAAGACTTCGAGGTAGTAAGGGTTTCACCGGGATACAGTCCGGACCTTATCCAACAAGTTCTTCCATACATCCCTATTGCTGATCGACACCATCCAGTTGCGCACCCAAAGAAATTTGATAATCTCGGTCAAAACAAAAGGTTGGAATAGCTCACTACATTTCAACCTTGTCTCTCGTTTATGTTGTTAGGAAGACTCATGGTAAATCATGACTTCTCGTTAACTCCAAAAGCTGCATGAAAATAAAACTTCCAACGCAAATCCTTCAATGAGCAGTTAAAATACTTTTATTCGTAGAGTTTATAACAACAAGGTATTGAATACCTCAGACCGCATATAAAATCGTGTAGTGAAGTCAAGAAGCATTCCATGATAAGTCTCAACCAAAGCAGGAAATGATTTAAAAAAAAAAAAAAAAAAATTGTTCTTACACAAACGACAAATGGAATTTCTATTGCAATTTGCTTTCTAATCCTTTCGAAGCTTATCAAGTCGAGCTTGCAAATCGGCATCAGCATCAGACATTGGCGAAGTGTTGCCGCCAGCTCCACCTGCTGACCCACCGCTATCTCCACTTGACGGTCCCCCGCCAACTCCACCAGCAGCAACAGCAGCTGGTTGATTTTGCTTAACACCAGCTATTGACAAAGAGCCCGACGCAGAAGGTAAGTCACTGAGTTGGTCGTTTAGTTGAAGACCTAGTTCGTCCAGAACTTGAGACACAACAGCATCAGTCTCCTCTTCGTCACCTTCGTCTTCCATTGCATCGTCCATGGCATCGTTTATCATTTCTTCTTTCATGTCCATGATTTCTGATTGTTTCTCGAAATCATGAAGGATCTTCTGAATTTGTGGAAGATTCATTTGTCTGTTCATACTTTGCATTGCTTTAGTGACACCTGGAAGAGACATCAATGGTACAGTGGTTATTGTAAAATAAAATAAAATCTCATACCTTGCATAGCCTGTGCCATCGTATTTTGAGATTTCAAGGTTTGAATTTTAAGCGAGACAGCCTGTATGTTTGCCTTCATCAACATAAACTTCTTTGTGTAGCGGCGGGTGCGAACTAGATCCTTTGCCATGATTTTCACAGCATCCATTTGACCTTCTTTGGCCATTTTCTTGATGTCAGCAATGATTTTCTTTTCTTGTTGCTCCATTTTCATACGTTCGCGATCTAAGTCGCGCATTGCTTTGTTTAGGGCTCGTTGATTCTTTCGCATCATCTCTTCTGGAGAGACACGTTTGCCAAATAACCAATCCATTTTTAAAGGATTTTATTGCCAATTCACTAAAATGCTTTTGGAAATGAAAAAGACGTTTTTGTTTTGGATAAATAAATGAAAACACTTTGATCTTAAAATTTTCTTGGTTGATGATACGATAGCTAGCTGCTAATAGCACCCCGAGCGATGACAAATCTTCGAATATGAAATCATCTTCGAATTTGAAATGTCAATATGTAGTTTTTTTCAAACAGTGATGCCAAAAATGTGAATATATAAAAATTAACTTTTGGTTACCTCGTACGGTTTCGCTTGTATTGACTTGGAATCTTTTTAATTAAAGGTATTGGAAGGATTTTTGAATACAAAAAACGGAGTTTGGTTTAATACACACAAAAGTCAAATGGTTTAAAGTTTTACCCATGATAATGTGTCAAAAAATTAATATCTTTTGTAGTGAAAATGTGCTTCTCTCCATCAAAACCGCTTTTCTCTACTTTCCCAGCTATTTAAAAAAATAGTTCTCCTTAATTCTGAATTTAAAAATTTTGAAAGTAAATCAATGGATACAGAATACAAATATTGTACCAACTGTTTGACAGAATTGGTGTTAAATGCGAGGATTGTATTGTGTGTGTCTTCTCATCCGACGATGGTTGCAACGAAATCGGGCTCTCGCAAGCTCTTCAGAAAGCGACAAGCATACAATCTAAATTCAATTGGTTGACAATGTCAGTTGTTGTCTAGGTGTTCTACATACAACTGTTGGACCAATAGGTCACAACTTAGGTCTTTGCGATAATTGTATCGTGTATTTACCGCTTAAGACTACTAATGCAAATTTGCTATCTACGAGCTATCGTTTGACTCAACAAATAACAGAAATGTCAGAGAATATATGTAAATCAGTGTTCTTAATGAAAATAAAATGACAGATCAGACTAAAGGCCTTCGTATTTTCGTCAAATGAGAACATTCTTTTTATTTTGTCTTCTTTTAATACTCTTTAAAATTTTAAACAAAAATATATACTGAATGCAGTCGATATTGAACTTTCTGAACGCTTTCAGTCAAATGTGACTTCGCCTGTTTTTCTTTGTTTGCCGACTCAGCTATCAATCAATTTCGAAAGAATAAAAAACAAAAACAAAAACATTGTTCTTTGCGTAGAAGTAAAAATTATCAGGGAAAGTGGTAGCTGGTAGGAGAACGCAATTCTTATTGTGATATAATTATATTCTTATTTAATTCAAAAAGAAGTTATTAAATAAACATGACGGAAAATACAGAAGATTTTCCAAGTCAGTTAAAAAAAGCCACACGCGATGTGCACAGAGTAAGCGATGTTCTTGTTAATGCAAAGTTTGCCTTAGGTAAGTTCGAACTACAATATGATTGGCAAGAAATCCTCTACAGGACCCTACTACGTATTACCAAACGAGCGTCAGGCCATAAAAGGATAGTCACGATGTGGAGCGATTATTAAAACGCAGAAAGAAACTTTAAAAAAAAATTAAAAAATGTATTTTTTTATTATAGAACGTCTCTACCATGGGCGTTCTTGGAGTTACCGACAAATTTCGACTTCGGATGACTCGAAACAAAACAAAATTCCTAATAAAACAACAAAAGCGGAAAGAAGCGGACACTGGGAGCCTTCAGCTATCGTTTTGGGTTCGTTGTTTTATTACGAATCTGTTTTTGTTTTGGGCAAGCCGAAATAAGGCGAAGCTTGTCGCGCTCTAGCAAACAGAAAATACCTTTCAACCGAAATCTGGCAACATTTCCTTGATGGCATTCTCGTTTCTTTAATAACTGTACCATGGCATGGCTGTCATTTCTTGTAATAGGGTCCGTGGTTTATAAAATTCGATTATCATTTTTCGTAATCGCAATTTATGGAACAATCTATAATCATTTTACACAATAATCCCCAGTAAAATATTTAAAAATAATAATTAATTTGATTTCATTTAGCTCTATCGAATGACAAGGTTTGGGCCGATGGCCTAATTTCCTTCTACGAAGTGTATAAATTCTTTGAGCAAGAACTTCCCGAAGAATTGCTTCCAAAGGAACTGCATCGCATCGAGAAATTCGAAAGAGATTTCGTATATTTTCTGGGTAAAGATTGGAAAGAAACCTATGAAATCAAAGAACCGGTTAAGAAATACATGGAACATTTGCGTGAAGTGAACAAAAAAGATAAGATTTTGCTGTTTGCCTATGCATTTCAAATGTACATGGCATTGATGTCCGGTGGACAATTGTTACAACGGAAGCGAATGATTGCTAGAAAGCTGACGATGTCGAAGAAAGAAGACGACGAAGAGGAAACTGTAAGGCCAGGTTGCCAGGCTACATGGTTTGGATATAAGAAAATACCAGAACTGAAAGCAAAATTAAAGTCGATACTGAATGAGAAATACAAAGACTTTGACGAGGACATGAAGAAGGCATACATTGAGGAGAGCAGAAATGTTTTCATATTCAATAATGAAGTAATACGTTCGGTCAAAGGAGTCAATCAGGCGAATGCAATACAAATGCTTATGATTATGGGTATGGTTGCATTGGCTCTGATTTTGAAGTGGATTCTGCTTCCAAAATGAATTTATTTTATGTAAAATGTTATTTAGTTGGTCATTGTAGTTTTATATGTATTTTTATCCAAAACTATGTTCATACATACATACTTGATGATCAAACAAAAACTTTGTATCAAAAATTGTAGAGCTTTCTTCGCGGCTTTAAGGAAGATGGGAATTTCATAGACCTTCAGGCATCAAGTTAAGTTACAAAGCAGTAGAGAACAATGGCCATTGTACGATTGCGAAAGAATGAAAGTCCCCTAGAATCATCAGTTTTGAATTGAGGTTTGGCGTTTTTTTGAGAGTTGACATATTTATGGAGTGTCAGTGTGGACAAGCGTCGGAACTGATGGCGATGGGAAATTCCTCATATTTTTACTTGCGATTATAGGTACTCTAATAGAAGTTATGCATTCGTGCAAATTAAAAATGTTGAGATAACAATCAAACATGACATTACGATGATAGAAAAACATTCGAGTTACTGCAAAATTCTGTCCCCATATGTCTGTCTGTCTGTCTGTACGGATGTATTTTGGACTGCAGCCTAAAGGGTTGGGTCAATCGTCTTCAAATTTTTAACTTAAGGTTATTTTGACATTCCTCAGAGGACTTTTTTTATTTTTTACTTGCGATTTATAGGGACTAAAAGTTATGCATTCGTAAAAAAAAAAACAATCAAACATGACATTACGATTATGGAGAAGCCTGAACGATTGGGCCGATTTGATTCAAACTTGGTATATAGTATTTTTAGAGTGCTCTACCCGACAGTTTTTGGAATTGGCGTTCTAGCTCCAAAACTAACGGTACCTGCCATATAACTTTTAATGAAAAACTTATTTTTCTCAAAAACGGCTCCTACGATTTTGATAAAACTTTCTGAATGATGTTTTCTATGCAAAATCTATCTTTTAGTTTTAATGGACTTTTCAGAAAAAGTTTTATAACGGTACCTCCCATATGACCGTTTTTTTTTAAAATCAGACTCGTTAACTAATTGACGGATTTTGATGAAATTTTCAAAATATGTAGTGTTTTATGATTTAAATAATATTGCTTATTAAAATTTTCAAAAACATTTTTTTTTAATTTTTAATATTTAAAAAAAAAATATTTTGTTTTTTGAATATTTTGAAAACGGATCTATAGATTTTTTTTTTTAATTTTTCTCCTAGTATAAACTATTGATTTCTTTAAATTGACATACCCAAAAAAAAATTTAAAATGTTTTCGTAAAGTTTTTCAAAAAAAAACATTGTTTTGAAAAAACTGGTCGAACGATTTTGAAATGAAAAATTCATAAAATAGAAAACAGGAAAAGAAATAAGATGGCTTACAACATTTTTTCCAAAAAACGTTTTTTTGATTTCATAAAAAAATTTCCCCAACATTTTCTTTCGTATTGCTCGCCTGAGCCCTAGCCATTAGTCAAATAAAAGTAGGTGATAACCTACATACATACGCATTTTAAAGCATTTCATCATCATAAAAGCACACAGAATAAAAAATGAGCATATGATAAACACACAAAAACAACTAACAAATAAAAAAAATATTCGATTACTACTGAATGCAAAAATTTCAATCGAGAAAACAAAACTACACCTTCCTATAAATAAACAAAACCACTGTGTTAACTTTTAATATTTTCTCTATACCTACTCGCTTAACAGTAGTTGGAACGTGTATCTTAATTTTAGTACCTACCTTCCTTCCAACCTTATTATAGGTACCTAATATCCTTAATAAATTCCATTAATACCTACCCACGCCATACGTTTATCGATCCATCAAACATAGATAAACTATTTTAATTAATTTGATTTCAAAAAGTAAATTATTGTTATTGGGACCTATATAGGTCCCTTTACCTATCATTATTGCCATACTGCTGATTCCGACGAATCTTTATGCCATGCCAAAATGAAAATTAAACTGAAAAAAGTCCTTTTTACCTTTCTATTAGCAAATTATATTATAAACAGTAAGCAGCAAGTGGAAAGATAATACACTAAAAAACTGTACAAGTTAACAATCCTATATATTTATGTGTTTATCCCTTTATCGTGACGCAAGTTCGTTCGAACTTTAAACCACAACGATTCTAAAGAAGTTGCACGTCAAAAAAACATTAAAATTAAATCATTGTCAAAAGGACGCCTGTACCTAAAAAGGATTAGCACACGGGAGCAAGTACGTGCGAACCAGTCGTGCCTTTTATTTTTTTAGCTCAAAAATTAACGGTACCCGTCATATAACCGTTTTGTAAAAGCTTATTTTTCTCGAAACGGCTTCAAGAATTTTTATAAAAAACGAACAATCAAGTCACAAAAATCGAATAAATGCTTGTAACTTTGATTTTCATAAATTTTATTCTACAATATGACCACACATATGAGCAAGTACGTGTATTTATTTTACAAATGGCCCAAAATCGTTTTTTTTTTTTAATTACGCGCACAAGGTATTTGTGTTGTCTTTATAATGGTTAACGCACTGCGCGAGCATTGGAATACAGCCTGAATACAGACCCATTTCAATTTTACCATCTTTCGGGTCATGGAAAATCTCCTTCACTTTCAGTTATCTTGTTTTTTGAAAACATAATCTTATTTGTAAAAACTAGTCTGGATTCAGGCCTCACAGTTGTGTGGCGGCGTTGTTAAAAGTATCTGATGACGTAAGAATTGCAGTTAGTAATGATTTGGTAACGTTTTTAACACTGCTGGATTTTTCAATGGTATTTGATACGGTTGACCATACGCTTTTAGTATCTAAGCTTAAAAACAATTTCAGAATTTCCAGTAACTCTACAAACTTGCCTTAGTCCTACCAGTGCGGAAGAAAATAGTCAGTGTATCTGAGCGAGCATTCAAGATCACATTTTCTTTATATATTGAGAGGAGTTCCTCAAGGATCCATTTTAGGCTCACTTCTTTGCACAGTTTTTATAAATGATTTACCCCAATGCGTCAGTAAAGCAAAACCTCTACGAAAAAAAGTTTTTTCCGAATCTTCGCGTTCATGAGTTCTTTTACAGCCTACTTTTAATTCCTTATCCTCCGAACGACATGACAGTTTCTCGCGAGTACCATCCGCGTATGAATTTTTTTTTTGTTTGTAGCTTAGAGTAAATCTTAAATTCAAATTTTCTAGCTTCGTTGTTTAATTAATTACCATTTTTATACTTTTGCAACTTTAAAGATTTAACGATCTAATGTAAAATATTTGAAGTAAATAAATGAAATGAAAAATCAAGTTAAGGAACGAGGGACAGGTGTCGATTAACATTGGTTTTGAATGCTGATACATTGAAATAGCTTCGCCAGCTAAACTATTTCAAATTCGTGTTGTTCGGTTAAAAAAGAAGCGCCATATTTGATGGTATGTCCGAAATTGGGCTCAAGGGTGAACTGATGAGCATTCCTTGCGAGACGAGTATTATGCAGCTTTTGAGACATTAAGCGTTTTTCTTTTTTAGCCGAGTGGGGCACAGAACGGGGCTTAAACGAATAGAGCGTAACCTGAGCGCTCGCGTCTATTAAATAAACAATTGAGTACTGAACTGTCATAATATAATTTTTTTTAATAAACTGAAAATTGTCTGCTTTGTTTATGAATTTGCTGTTTTTGAACTTCTTTACTTCTACTCTTCAATAAAAGAGGGCTCCGCTCTCTAGAAGTATTGTTCTCTTAATTTCATTAAATTTAAGATTGTTGTCTTTTGCAATTCGAATTTTGTATACATAAATTTATTCCAAATTATATGTTAATGTAGAAATACATTTTAAAACTTTTACACTGTTTAACCAAACTTAATACATAGGTAATCACAGTAGTTGCCAAATTACTCGCTACAAGTCCTTAACAACTTTTTCTACTTCTTTGTACATATCTTCCAAAGGGGCACCAGCATCGATCAATATGACGCTATTCATTTTCTTATAAAGCTCAATTATCGGCAAAGAATCATTTATGTGAGAAGCAATGCGCTTCTTCAAAGTATTCAAATTGTCATCACAGCGCCCACTTGATTTGCCCCGTTTCAGGCAACGTTTAATGCACAATTCTTCAGAGCAATCGAAAAGCATGACAAACTGAAAATCAACTTTGCTAGCCATGGTCCTATTCCAGCCATCTACATTATCTTGGTTTCGAGGAAATCCATCGATGAGGAACTTTTTCTTATCTGAACTCTGCATTGCCTTTTCAATGAGAGAACATGATATTTCTACAGGAACAATCTTTCCGTCTTTCATGTATTCCTTTATGAGTGATCCAAATTTAGAGTCTGGGCGCAAACTTTCTTCTCGCAACAGATCACCCGCAGAAAAATGGCCAAAGTTGAATTTATCGACTAACCGTTGGCAAATAGTACCCTTTCCGGCACCGGGCGGACCAAGAACAAAAATTACTTTTGGCTTTTCATCTATAGCCAACATTTCTTTTTTGTTGTCGGATAAGTACTTGTCGTAAGGAAGAAAATCAAAGGTTAATAGGTAATATTCGGTAATTCAATGAAGCACCCACCAACCCACTAACAAAATTGTTTTGTTCGATATAAGAAAATAAAATATGTGATCAGTCAACTTTAGTCACGCGCCGAAAATGGGTTTTGGGTTTATCTTCTTTTAATGTGCGCAATAGAGCAGCAACCAATCAACAATGCACAATTCAAGATGGAATATTGATTTTAAATGCAAAAAAGAAACAAAAGCAACCCTTTCCAGGAAGTTGAAGAAATAATGTATACAAACATATATGTGTACCCTAGTCCTAGTTTGTATTTTATTTTAGCTGGAACTGGAATTGCCAACTTTGAATTTGGAAATTATAAAAAAAATGTCAGTCAGCCACGCCACTACTTAATTTTATTTCTGCTTGCAATTTGCTTGTGAGTGAGCTTTAGCTTTTGGTTTGCTTATGATGGGATTCCCCTCGGAATCACTTCAGCGGAATTACGGCTCCAGTGATCGAGTGAGTGAGTGCCATCAGTGATCGAATGCATGAGTTGCCACTTTCACTTTGGGATGATGGCATTCGTAGTCTGACGTATCGTTTAACTATTATAAATTGTTTCATTGTTGCCATTAAAAAGAAGGTGAATATTTTGTAATTATTTTAACATGTAAAATGATTCATATTCATCAAATGTATGTAAAACATTTGAAATTTTAAGCAGAAATGTCTAACAAACAACGACAACATAATAAAAGTTCATATATTTTCGTTAAGGTAACAATCAGTGAGCACTATCTATCGACTGAAAATCTGATCGATGGACGATGACTGAAGTGGAAATGCCAAAAAATGGTAATATGCGTGAAACAGATTGAACCAGCCCCAGCAACAGCGGCCGCCATTAATTTAGAACCAATGTATTTCAATGGCTCAAATTAGATTAAACCAGCACCAGGAACGTCACCAGCGTAGTTAGACCAAAGTCCAAAATTTGCTGTTGCTGTTCCATTGTTACCAACTTAGAGCAAGTGAAATTCAGGGGCAAAAGAAAACTTCGTATACTTTTTTTATGAAAAAAAAGTGTCAAACAGAAATAAGAAGACGATGCTGGTGCTGGTAGCAATGTGTTTCAATATATTTTGCTGGTCAGCGTGCTGTTAGCTGTTGACGGTGCTGGTGCTGTCGCTGGTTCCATCTATTTGGCGCTAATAGAGTGCACGATAACGTGAGCGGTAATGCCAAACACAAACAATTCAGTAACTTATTGCTCGATAACTGATGCGGTAATTCGGCCCCAGATTTTCATTCGATAGATAAAGTACTCACTGATGGATACCTTAACGAAAATTTATGAACTTTTAGTTTATGGTCAACGTTTGTTAGACAATTTTTTCCTCAAAATTTCATAGGTATTACCTTCGTTTGATGAATATAATAAAATATTCACTTTCTTCTGAGTCGCAACAATGAAATTCGTTTATCCAAGACAAAATGTATCCTAACGACATCTGTTAGCCAATAAAGAAATCAATAAATACACCATCAAGTTAAATATAATTAGTACAATTTATAATAGTTAAATGATACGTCAGAGAGTGAAGCCCTTTGTGGTTATTTTTCGATAACTGTTATAACAGTTATTGTTATTTTGTAGTAACAGTTATTATTAATTGTTATTCAGTAACATGTTATTTTGTCGGATAGGCTTTATTTCTACAGTATATTTCTTACCTTTTTTAAGATATTTCAGGTCTTGAAAAACTCTTACAGCACAGATAAACAGTATTATTCATTTCTTATTTCAAAAATAAAAGAACTGAACTCAAACTGAAAAACGAACGCATTTTTTTCCTTGTAAAGAAACATTATACATTTTTCCACTTATAGAATATTATTTGAAAAGACTGATTTTCACAAAAAAAAATATTAATTTTGCAATACTTTTCGTGAAATATTTTAAATAAAATGAGCACAACTTGAACCTCTCAAAACCCATTACTTACACGCTTTAAAATAAAAATTATTTATGAAAAGAGTATTCCGAAACTTATAGGACCGATTTAGAAAAAATCATGTTTTTATTTTTTATTAAAAAAAAAAACAAAAAATTATACGAATATGGTGATACGCATTTACATGAAGTGTAAACTATAACATATGCAATTTCCCACTTATTTGTTACAAATCGGTTTTTGTACACCTAATAAGCTAAAAAGATTCTTATACCTAAAAAAATTATTCATATACCTAGGTACTTAAGAAAAAGGTAACTCACCTATAGTAAACGGTACGGTTATTTTATAAAAAAAAAACAATCAATTTTCTTTCGGCTATGGCACGATATTAGAAATTGGAACTCTAAATTTACTTTTTTATGCACACTTTTGAATTTTTACTTTTTCGGAATTCTTAACACCAAACCACAGAGCGCGAGATGGAGATCTAGACACTGATTGAAATTTGAAAAAGAAATGAATTGTTGAATAACGTATAATTTAATACAAAAAAGCTACCTAGACAAAGGAAAAAAAATATTTCACACCCCTTTTTTTTTTCAAATCATGTCCAACCTTTTTTTGTGACACGGTCATTATGTCATCAACCTGTTGCTAATTGCACTTGCACTTTTTTCAGCCTATATTATCTTCAACAATACAAACCACAAACCTACCACAAAATACATGCATATCAAATATCAATTGACAAAATCTACCTACCTGCCTGCTGCCTCTAAGCTCTTCCGCAGAGCACATACTTATATATTTAACCTAATAATATGTAATGAGGACACTCTCTACACAAATTAAGCGTTTACTATTACTATTATATAATATAACAATAGGCAGCACAAAAAAAATACAAAATACATACATCCTTTCGTCTTCGTGACATGGTATATGTTAGAAACTCAAACTAGAAGGAAAAAGGAAATGCAATAGGTTTTCCCAGCACCATCCTTTACATAAAAAATGATCATTCTTTGGCAATATTTTTAAAAGCGCGTTGTTAATGATCTTCGTGTGACCAGATTCACTCACCCTTCGTATCTCCTTAAAAATAAAATAAATTATACTCAGCAATGTATAACAAACAATCTTTTTTTCTTCGTAGGTGCTTTTTAAAAAGCAGCTGGTCACACAACAGACATAAACATATCTGTCACCAAATTCTAAATCTATTTTAAATATAATTTTATTTAGTACCCTTAATTTGTTTCACATATTTTATATTAAAATGTATCCAGCTTCAAAAATGCCATATGAAAACCACTTTAAGCATCACAGTGCCATTTGAAATTAAAGTGTGCCAAAAAAATGCACGATAGTGCCAAAATGGCACGCTGCCACTACCATATTATTTTAGAAATCTTACTCTTACTTACTACAAACAAAAAATTAAAATACCCATATGAATATTGAATACTCAGACTCACTTCAAATTTATCAAGAACTACTAACAGATTGAATACTTAATACTCGTTTGTGTATCTGATATTGAATATCTTGCCTTACATATACAGTAAGAACAGTTCTTTTCTCTCTAAATATTTTTAAATCTCATATTAGGTATTCGATATTCAGAGCGATACACAAAGTATCTGTTACCAGAATAACCAGAGTTATTCTTCTGAATACTGATAACAGAATAACCATATCTCAATATCGATACCAGAATAACCATGGTTATTCTTCTGAATACTGATACCAGAATAACCATGGTTATTCTTCTTAATATCAATACCAGAATAACCATAGTTATTTTTCTCAATATTAATACCAAAATAACTATAACTACTAATTTTGATATCGAGTAACCAGTTATAATAGTTATCGGTGGATATTAGGTTACTGGTAATAGTTATTGGTATATCGTCCAACACTACGTCAGACTACAAAAGTCATCATCCCAAAGTGGTTACTCGGGCATTCGATCACTGATGGCACTCACTTACTCGCTCACTGAAGCCGTAATTCGCCCCCTGATTCAATTCGGATTTAATCCTTCATGTAAACGTAGTATCATACTACCATCAGGCAGCATCTAGTTAAGAACTATAGCGTTGCATTAGTTCTTGATATACATTAGATAGTAGAATGAAATATTTATGATGAAGAGTGGGTTGTATGTTATATTTTCAGAAAGTTATGAGTTAGAATGAATAGAAGCATTGGCAGGAATAATGAATAATAAGTACGAGTGAAAGGTTCAAAAAGTGACACTAGACCATATGGTATGGTACATGGACGTATTATATAATATAATACTAATAATAATAATACGTCCATGGTATGGTAGAGTAAGGGAAACAAAAATTAGTGGATTTCCCTTTGATTTTGCGTAAACAAACAAAGATTGTGTTTTCAATTATTTTTTGGATTTTGCATTTTTCAAGAAATTTTTGTTGTTTCTGTAGCTTATACAGAAATCACATACCAATATTGCCATCTTCGGATTTGACTGTTTAAAGTTTCAATATACGTATATTGCTTAATTTCGAACGTAATAAGGAATTGGTAATCTCCCAATGAATTTTGTGTGCAAACGAGTGCCACATCTGCAAATTAATTTGTCTTGAAAATGATTGATGAACAAATTTGTCTGCAAATTAATTTGGTGGGAACACGGTTGTCAGCTTACGTGTACACGATTGCCAGATATCTAAAAATTAATTGGCAGCCAAACAATTTGTCTGCAAATTAATTTGGTGTACACGATTGTCAGCCATTCGAGACAAATTTTTCGCTGCAATATTTAAAGATATGGCAATCGTGTACACGTAGCTTTAAACTTTAGCCAATTAAATTTGAAATCGAATCTTTTCTAACAGTCTGATTTATTTTATCATTATTTTAGTTGTTCTTTAATCTATTGTTCTTTGCTGTTTACTTGTTCCTTGTTATTTATTCTTTATTCATTATTCATTATTTTTTTTGTCTAACTTTGCCTGTTTATAAAATTATTATATTTTTTTTCAAATTAGTGTTCTTACTTATGTTGCCACCCTACATGTAATTAATAACTTTATTGCAAAGATTATTATCTTGAAGTGACATCAAAACTATTAACTTCTCGTTAGAAAATAATGATGTCTCTAAATATTTTTCTAATATATATATTGTAATTACCTCAAGGTTAAAACAAAATGTATAGAAAAATAAATTATCTATCGATTTATGTGCCTGGATAAATTGACGCAAATGCGCATGAAACTTGAATCAAAATGTAAAAGAGGTGGAATGATTTTTAGTAAGAGGGAAAGAAATGGGTTGGAAAATTAAAAATCAACATGAATCTCATAAATTTTTATGAAACTCTGAGCACTGATTTAAATTTTATTCTTACATGGTTTTATTTTTGACTACAATTTTTTATTTTCTCTTTGGTTACAATTTTTTCCACATTTCCTTGACACATTGAAAATGATTACCTTTTTCACTAGCTTCCTATTTCTTTCACGTATTGTGGTTGGGCCTTTAGTTTTTATCTTTTGCTAATTGAAACCTGAACGTTAATTTCACTAATCACCGCTAGTTGGGGAATACATCTATATAAATATTAAAACAAATGTCAAAACTGACATATTTCAACATAAATATTTGTCTGGTCTGGTTGAAAGCGAAGCAATATTCCAACTAAAAAGTAAATACTCACTTTTTATTTTACCCTAGTCCCCACGTATATTAATAAACTTAGTATTCTAAATAAAAGTACAAATTTAGTTTTCCTAAATGCTAAATATATAACCGAAACTCCATATATGTGAAAGTGTATAAATTGTAATGAACCTAGATTTCTCAACAACCCGGCGTCTGCTTTTTATTGTTTTAGTTTTGTTTATTATATTATTCTTTAAAAGTTTTATTTTTGCTTAGATATATTTTATTAATTACTAGTGAAACAAAAATAAGGTGAAACTAAAACAAAAAAAAATAAATATGTCCAATCGTGTTGTGTCGTACTTTTATAATGCCGACGTTGGCAATTTCCACTATGGTCCTGGTCATCCCATGAAACCTCACCGACTTGCTGTCACACACAGTTTGGTAATGAATTATGGCTTGCATAAGAAAATGAAGATATATCGACCTTATAAGTATGAAAAAATGTTCAAAAAAGAGATTTCCAATTGCAACCAAAGTCTTTGAATTTCAGGGCAAGTGCACAGGATATGCTGAGGTTTCACAGCGAAGAGTACATAGAGTTCTTACAACAGGTTACCCCGCAGAATATTCAATGTAATTGTAAGTTGTGTAGATCTTTCGTCTTATGAATTACTATAAAGTACTTTTTTTTACAAATTAATTTCTTATCCTTCTAGCTGTGGGTTATACAAAATATTTATCACACTTTAGCGTTGGTGAAGATTGTCCTGTGTTTGATGGTCTCTTTGATTTCTGTGCAATGTACACAGGAGCATCGCTGGAAGGTGCACAAAAGCTAAATCACAATCATAGCGATATATGCATAAACTGGTCTGGAGGCTTGCATCACGCCAAGAAGTTTGAAGCTTCCGGTAAGTAAATTGTTGAAGAATTATTGTTTTTTTTTTGTTTATAAAAGAATGCCACAACAACAATGCGCTTGTCTTTCCTGACTTTTCAAGCCCTTTTATCTCATTTCTCCTGAGCTTGGCAGTTGTCACATCTCTTGAATTTCCTTGTCTGATACCACGTAGGTTCTACGTAGGTCTAAATATTGTTCGGCCAAGTCCAAGACAATTTGAGTAGAATGTGAAGTTGCTTGGGTATGTCTTACTCTTTGATTATTGGAAATCACTGCCATATAGTGGTGCTCCCTAAAAATTGGTTGGCATTGTTTCGGTAACAATTAGCTGATAAATATCTTCTGGAACCATAGGGCCAAAAGTATCAATCGCTTGGCTCTGTTTTTCCTTCTCATTTTAATATACAGAACTTCAAAATTAATCAGTGCTTGCTCTTACATCCTTTCTTATTTCTCTAAAGCACATTTTTATTAAAACAAATAAATGAATCTGCATCTTGACTGCAGGAAGGTGTTCCAGCATTAAACCTCAATCTAATCCAATAAATTCAAATATTCCAAAAATGTCTTTCAATTACCTTTAAACAATATTATTGTGTTCTTAAAAAAAAAAAACGATAATACCATCTTTTTCTCTTTCTTATTCCCTCACAGGTTTCTGTTATGTAAACGACATCGTTATAGGAATTCTAGAACTTCTAAAGTATCATCCTCGCGTTTTATACATCGACATTGACGTCCATCACGGCGATGGCGTTCAAGAAGCTTTTTATCTGACCGACCGTGTCATGACGGTATCATTTCATAAATACGGCAACTACTTCTTCCCTGGCACTGGCGACATGTACGAAATCGGTGCCGAATCTGGTCGTTATTACTGTGTCAATGTTCCACTCAAAGAGGGTATCGATGACCAAAGCTACTCGCAGGTTTTCAAACCGATAATCTCGTCGGTTATGGAATTCTACAGACCGACAGCAATTGTCTTGCAATGTGGAGCTGATTCTTTGGCCGGTGATCGCTTGGGATGCTTTTCTCTAAGCACACACGGGCATGGTGAGTGCGTTAAGTTTGTAAAGGAGTTAAACGTCCCCACTTTGGTTGTTGGTGGCGGTGGTTATACGCTGCGAAATGTTGCCCGTGCTTGGACACATGAAACCTCTCTGCTGGTCGATGAAAATATCTCCAATGAGCTGCCAATGACTGAGTATTTGGAATTTTTCGCACCAGATTTCACACTTCATCCGGACATAACGACGCGACAAGATAATGCAAATTCTAAACAATACCTCGAGTTGATTGTTAAACATGTTTACGAAAATTTGAAAATGTGTCAGCATTCGCCAAGTGTACAGATGGTTACCATACCGCCCGATGCTCTAGATATTGATGAGTCTCGAACGAAAGATGAAACTGATCCGGAAGTGAGAGTTAGCCAAGCAGAGGAGGATAAAATGGTTGAACCGAAAAATGAATTTTTCGATGGCGAGCAAGATAATGACAAAACAGACGCTGAAAGCTGAAACTCTGTTAATGACTGCAAAAAAATATTTGTAAGTAAGGTAGTATAGTTTAGAGTATAAATTAGACTAAGAATTAAACGCTATAAAGATGAAATACAAAAATGTATTTTAAGCTTGAAAACAGAAACACTATTGTTTTTTTTTTAAGAGGGGCATTGTTTTATTTTGTCCTTGCAATCACAATGAATGCAACAGATGTCCACGGAGAAGATTAGAAGTTACTTTCCCAAATCGTCAGGTTCGTTCGCTTAATGTTGTACAATTCAGTGTAACGATCGGTTACACTTTTAAGTTTGAAAGACATTAGCAATTTTATAAACACAAGTTGAATTTGCTGCCGCTTTATTTGTTTTTATAGGATTCAAGCTTCTGACTTTCTCAATGTTTTTTCCGTGGACCTATTAAGTATGAACTGCTAGTTGGTTGTCATTTCCATACAGAAAAATGTGTCGCCCTACAGCCTACACTAACCCTTGAAACCAACCAGATATGAAATATTTTGTTACAAAAGAATTCACTTTCAAGAAAGCATCTCTAGAAGATGAGCAAGGAGATGTAGCTGAAGTTCACTATTAATTGATTTTTCAAACTTTTTTTATATTGAATAATATAAGCAAAAGTACAGTTTTGCAATAAAAAACAGTAAACAATTTGGCACAAGTAAAACTTAGTTATCATTTATTATTTTATATTTTGTTGATATATACTTTTGTGGTTAAGAAGGATTCCCTTTTGCCTCCTACCCAATACACGCCTCTTCATTGAAATTTTGTTTCGATTTTTTGACAACCAGTTGGTTTTAAGCGCTACGGAAGTTGGTTCCTGGCAGTCCATATCTTTTAGGTCCATGGTTTTCTCATTGTATATACATTTTCTATAGTACTCTCATGGTGGTCATTTTTCGTCTAGCCATCTTCCAGGTTGATTCGAAACTAACTCTAAATAAGACGAGAACCTAAACCGTCTGTACTTATTCTATATTCACACCAATTGGCAATTTCAGCACGCCTCATTGCGATTTGATTCAGAACTAAAAAATAATGTTTCATGATAGTACTATAGGCAGTGTATATACAATGTTTAATCGCAGTAAGCGAGATTTGGCAGCGCAGCAACAACATCACAACTACATATATAGCAGCACAACAACACACCAACAACACCACAACTGGATGGCAGTACTTAGATTTTAAAAGAAGATTCCTATTTGCTGGCCAATAATGTGCCACGTTCTATCGAGTAACTACAAGACAATCGCGCATGCCTTATAGTGTTTTTTCTTTAGATATAGAACTTTATGTTGGCAACACTATTTTAAGTGGCAGCCATTTTGTCAGCAGTTAGTTTGGTTTGGCTTTTGTCATTTCAACATGAATATACTGACGCCTGAAGAACGCTTCCAAATTGTGCAATTTATTATTTTGCAAATCATGGTCCATTTTAAGATCAACATAATCGTCCATCTGAGCAATTAATTCGATTAACTATGGAACGTTTTCGCACCACGTTTACTCTAAATGATAATACGAATCCACATAGACGTCATATAGTGCATTCAAAAGATGCCATTGCTGCTTTAGAACGTAGCGTAGAGGAAGACCCGAGTCAGTCTATCCGCCATCGTGCACAGGAATTGGATATGTGTTTGCGGAAAGATCTTGGTTTGCGTGCTTACAAAATCCAACTCGTGCAAGAATTGAAGCCACAGGATCATCTACTGAAGATTCGGTGAATGAGCCCAAAACAAGGTTGCCGTTGATCCCAATTTTCATAAACGAATTTCGTTCAGCGATAAAGCTCACTTTTGGTTGAATGGATACGTACATTTGGAGTGATGATAATCCTCAAGTGTATGTTGAGACACCGTTACATCAAACCTCACTGCTTGGTGTGCTTTATGGGTTGGTGGAATAATTGGTCCGTTCTTCTTTAAAAACGAAGACTGCCAAAACGTTACAGTCAATGGTGGCCGCTATAGACCTATGATTACTGACTTTTTCGTTCATCAATTGAACAACCATGATGTGCAGGAGCTGTGGTTACAATAAGACGGCGCACAGCTCGTGCCACAAATAATTTATTGATTGACTATCCTAACCGCATAGTTTCACGTTACGGAGCCGTGAATTGGCCTCCAAGATCGTGCGATTTAACGCCGCAGGACTATTTTCTGTGGGGATATGTGAAATCGCTAGTCTACGCCTATAAGTCCGAAACGATTAACCACTTGGAGGAAAACATTAGCCGCGTTATTGCTGATTTACTGCCACAAATGTTGGAAAAAGTCATCGGCCCGAGCCTGCCGTGGCGGTCATATTCCACAAATCATATTTACATTATAATGCCAGGAGATTATCTTTTGAATAAAGCAAACATCATGTCAATTTAAAAAAATCATCTTTATTTCCATTTTCATTCCATTTCAAAGTTCTATACATCTAAAAAAAACATCTGTTATTATAGAATTATAAGCATCGGCTTGAATATAATAATAAATAATAATACACCCTAATAAATATATAGATAAGCGGCAAAATAAAAAAAAACTGTAATTTGAGAGTGGACTATGTCAATATTCGTGGGCTAAGAAAGAATTTCTGTGCCGTCTGTATTGGCACTCAGTGGAAACCAAGTAGGGGAAAATGCCGATCATTGGGATTTTAACTTACATGGGTATAGTATATACTAGTGCCTTTATACAAGGTGGGCAAAAAGAAATCACCCTATTGAAAGAATCTGTCGCCCGAAGTTCTCGCTGAAGTGATGGAAAATGCCATAAAACGAGCCCGTATGGCTATCAATTGTGACGGCGCCCACTTGGCTGATATCATCTTCTCGACTTGACCATTACAATTCTAAAGGTTCAAATAAACATAGTCAAAAAACAGAATCCAATTTTTTCATTTAGAAAAAAAGAGAGCCAAACAACATCGGATGAATGACTTCTTTTGGCCCACCCTGTACTTTACCAAACATGGGCTCGCCATTATTATTATAAATGGTGTTGCATACCAACTTCAACCAAAATACGGTGTGTTGAAACACGGATTTCAATTTCATTTGGTTGAAGTTAACGGAAAACAAGAGTATTATACGTTTATAGAAGCCCAAATTTAAACAGAGTTTCAACTTTAAACGAATTTGACGCCTTGTCTAACTTTATTTAAGGAATTCGGTTCAAAATTGTTATTACGGGCAATTTCAATAAGCACAACCACCAGAAGGAAGGTCTGTACATAAGTTGAGACTTGCTAAGTTATACCACCTTATTCAGCTTATTGATGAGCCAAACCCAATTCCTGACATTGCGGACAAACAGGCCAACCATTTAAACTTGTTTCTTATCTCCGATCCTCATTAAAACACACTTCATGTCGAAAGCATTCACAATTTTCGTTTTGGTATTGTGTATCTCAATCGACAGAGATAATAGACACTGCGAATAACGAATGTCCATATTGTGAATAAATTATATATTTTGACATTTAGGTCAATGTCTAATGGTTTTGGTTTTGAGTTTTCATTTCTGTATTTTTGTCCTAATTTGTGAAATATATGTTATCCGGCTGCAATGCAGCGCTTCAACTCCTCCTGGAGCATAGGGCAGCAACAAGATCCTTCCATCTGTCTCGATTCGCCGCGACTGACCTTAGCTGTGGCCACGATTGAAAACCTTGAGATCGAGCTTCCCCCAAAACAGATGACCTCCAAGTTGATTTCGGTCTTCCAACGCGTCTATTACCCTGAGGATTCCATTCGAAGGATTGCTTCGCTATGTTGTCATTAGGTTTCCTCAGTGTATGGCCTATCCAACGCCACTTCCGTTGTCTGATTTCGGCGTCGAATTTTCTCTGTCCGGTCCTATTCCACAGTTCAGCGTTCGATATGGTTTGCGGCCAGCGGATCTTCAGAATGTACCACAGACAACGGTTAACGAAGGCTTGCAGCCTGCTCGAGATGATTGCAGAGCATTTCCATGTTTCTGAAGCATATAACAGCACAGATTTTACGTTGGATTCGAAGAGTCTAAACTTGGTGCGTAGCGATATTTTGCTGGAGTTCCACACAGGAGAAAGGATTCCAAATGCACTACGGGCTTTGTTTATTCTATTGTTTACATAGAGTGCTATGAAACTGTCCAGGTAGTTAAACTGCGTGACCTTCTCGATGGGTCCCTGCCTTAGAGTAACTTGTGTGCTTTGGCCCGTAGTCATTATTTTGGTCTTATTTGCGTTGATCCTTAAGCCAGCCACCTCCCCATTTAGCTGCAGCGAATGACATATTTGATTTAGGCCAGCCGTGTTGTTCGCCATGAGACATATATCGTCAGCATAGTCTATGTGGCTGAGTTTGTCAAACAGACTCCATTGGATACCATGCCTCTCAGTTTCACCCACCGTGGCAGTCATCACATCGTCAATTGCCAGTAAAAACAGAATTGGTGACAGGACATCTCCTTGTCTCACTGCTTTACGCACATCAAAGGAATCGGAAAGCTGTCCATTGTGCAAAACAAAACACCTTGCGTTGTTGTAAGATTCTTTAATAATGGCGACAATTTTCTCAGGGATACCTCTCGCAATAAGCGATCTCCATATGCATTCACGATTAACCCTGTCGAATGCCTTCTCAAAATCCACAAACATGTACAGTACAGCGGTGATTGGTACTCAGACGACTGTTCGAGTATGATTCGCAAGGTCTTGATGTGGTCGACACAAGACCGACCACTACGAAATCCCGCCTTGTGCCTCTTGAGGGTAGATTCGATCCTGGATTTTATCCTTTCGAGAATAATGGTTGCCATTAATTTCAGAAAAACGGACCATATGGTAATACCGCGCCAGTTATTACAGTTTTTGAGGTTCCCTTTCTTTGGTAACTTCACAATAACTCCATCCTTCCAAGCCTGTGGGTAAGTTTCGCTTTCCCAAACAGCCTGCACTAAATTTAGCAAAATATGGGAAGCTGCTTCAGGGTCTGTTTTCAGGAACTCCGCAGGAATACCGTCAAGTCCGGCTGCCTTATTTTTCTTTAGAAGATGGATCGCGTTTTTAATCTCTGTACCCGTTGGGGGACTGGTATCAATGCCCCTAGAAGATATGCGCATGTTGTTCAATTGTGGATTCAATTCTGCATTTTGGTCACTATTTAGCAGTGCACTTGCGTCCCCTCTTCCTGCAGCCTGTTCCGCATTTTCCGCAAGTTTGTTCACCCTTGCCCTCTTATCACGTCTCACACGCCGCTGCACTGTCTTATGAGATGCTCTATACTCGTTCCGTAGAAGCAATGTTCGCTGAGCATCATTTTCAGAATTGATCCTAACTTTGAGTGATCTGCGATACGTGATTTTGTCCCAGGTGTCTTGGGATATCCAGGAATCTTTCGCTCTTGACTGTCTTGGTACAGTTTCAGTTCCGGCTTCCATAAAAGCGCTCTTAATTTGACCCCACATGGCATCTATCGATAACCCGGCGTTCTGAAAGTATGACGTTTTGACGCCGAGTGTGGTGGTGAAATTACGACGTACACTAAGAGCACTTGTGTTGAATCTTGGTCTCCTTGCTATACCTTCTGAGTGGCGCTGGGCAACAGCTGTTCGTAAATGAAGCAAACCCAAGAGTAAATGATGATCACTACCTGCGTCAGCTTTTCTTTCGTTTCGAACATCGCACAGTGACTTCCTCCATTTCTGTTGTATGACGAAGTGATCAATTTGATTTTTAGTTCGACCATCAGGAGATTCCCACGTGATTTAATGACAGGTCTTGTGCGGAAATAAAGAACCCCCAATTACAAGTTGACGAGCGTTGCAGAAGTCGACAAGCATATCACCATTTTCGTTTCGTTGACCTAAGCCGTGCTTCCGCATAACGCGTTCAAGACCCAGGTTATCCGATCCGATTTTAGCATTGAAGTCCCCAATGATGATAATTATATCACCCGCTGGAACACCGTTGTACACTGAATTCAGGTGAGTATAGAAGGAGGTCTTTTCGTCCGCTGATGCATCATTCGTTGGAGCGTAGCATTGAATTATGGTGACTTCGGATTTAAGAGCTAAACCTCGCCGTCATAATTCTCGCCGAAACCGGTTTCCACGAAATAAGACTCTTGATAGATTCCTTAGTTAGCATAATGCCTACACCGTTGAGTCTTGGACCTCTGCCTGCCTCTTCGCCAGAATACAACATTCTCGTAAGTCCAGATTCAGCAGTATATTCAGCTCTTCCTCTCCATTTGGTTTCACTCACTCCCAGAATGCTGATGTTATGCCGTAACATTTCACGTTCCACCTGTTCGTACCTTCCTGGTGCGTGCAGGGAGCAAAGGTTCCATGCTCCAATCTTCGTTCGTGTTTTGTAGCCAAAAGTACGTTTTGTTGAATCTGAAGGATTTCTTGATCCTGTTGCTGATTCGTTATCTGTGACGTCCCGATCGTCATTTGTACATGAAATTTGCCGCACCCCCAAATCCGATGTGCGGTTTACTACCGCCGGGGCCGTAGGAGGATTCACCAAAGTATGGTTACTCCTTGGGGAATCATTTCCATTCGTTATCTTTCATGCAAAAATATATTTTCGTCCCGCCGCTTAGTGTTTTCCTGGATAAGGTTAATAACACGCTCAAGCCAGGAGTTCGACAGGCACCACCAGCCCTTTGGATGGTCGAACACATACAAAAAAACAAGGCCGCCCATTGTGGGAAAACAGACGCCTTTTGTTGCCGCCCACTATGGGTACAGACGCTACTTGCTCCTACCGTTGGCCAACTTTAAATAGGCTCATCCGCCACCAGACGAACATACCGTTGACCGCAATCTACAGTTCTTCCGCCTTTAGGGAGATTTTTTTCAACCCAAGGACAAGTCCGTGCCCTAACCAGCAAAGCTGGGTTGGCTGCTTATTTCGGCAGCTGTTCGGTCCCCTTGTGCGTAAGCGTTACCCGCTCTCTACCGCGAGGAGGTGCACATAGGGATTTTTCCTAGAGCCCTCCAGTACTTTTAGAGAGCAAATTGTGAAATATGTGAATGAAAATTAAGTAATATAATTGTGTAAAAGAATATAATACGATCAATTTATATAATAAATTTCAGTAAAATCAACCAGAAATGATTTCCTATTAATTCGACAGTATACTTTTGCCATCTCTGTTTTGCTTAGGCTTATATTTATTTATTATTATTTCCAGGAGCTTTTCAATCTGGTTTTTATTGCTTACAACTTTTGCCAAAGAATTATTGCAATCGATGTATGCAGTCGAACAGACAAATGCAAACGACAAAGATCGATTGTCTAGACGAAAAAATTCGTTCAAAATAAAGATTCAATATACCAAGACAGATTTTTGAAGTTCGACTATCGATAAAAGTCTTTTATGGATAAGGAAACGATACTCGCAATAATGACTTGTTAGTCCAGCCGGTCCCTAAAAATGGCGAATCTTCTTCACTCGGACTAAATTCCTTCTTTACAGGGTCATGAAAACGCTGATTAATTTTCGGCTAAGAAATATATCGAAAATTGAAAGCTTGTTAATGACCAGGAGTACGGGAATCGATTAAAACTTTTCTCCTTTGGATTAGTAATTACCATTAGAACCGCTCAATACAATTTGTTTAGGACGGATTCAAGTCTGATATTCACAAAATAAATGCTGATGCACCCCAGGGCTCTGTTTTGTTTCCGACCCTTTTCCTTATATTTATCAGCGCTTTTTTATCTGAAACAACTTATCCATTAAATTGTTTTGCTGGCGACAGCAATCTCGGCTTTTTATTATCGTTTCCTTTGAATGTGAAACTGAAACGGCATCAGCAGCGGTAATTAAATTTTGATATTGACAGCATTGCACAATGTTTACTTACATTTTACTCCGTCTGATCTAAAAAATATACAAATCGTATATTCGACCAAAGCTAGAGCATAATTCCCATATTTGGGTAGCTGCTCCTATAACGCATTTTATTTTAGATTGTATCTAAAAACAGAGATTTAAAATTAAACGTTGATGTACAAATTACGGATTCAATTATATTTACATCTCACGAGCACCGAAACCGACATATTATGTCTTATCGCTATTCTTACAAACAGTGCTCCAGTGAAATAGGCATGCAGTTGCATTTCTCCTTTGAAAGAATTCCACCGTAATACTCGAAACTCGAGTGCTAAGTATGCCCACCAGCTTACCCTTGAGCCCAATTTTGGACGCACTTTTAAGTACAGATATTCTTTCCTTAATCACACCACACGAATGTGGAACACTTTTCCAGAAGTTTTTCTTTGTTATTTTGATAAGCAGAACTTAAAAACTAATGTAAATCGCTATTTATTCTTTCATCATTCCTTAGTTCCCTAAGTGCTCGTACGGTGTTCAATATTTTAGGGTATACAAAAACCCTTTTACACAATAAAATTATAATAAAAAAAGAAAATTACGAAATAATGAATCAGTAAAAGAAAGGGGGAAACTGAATCTATCTCACCCCTTAATGAATTCTACCAGTTATTTTTTTTTTAGCAAAAGTGTAAAATTACTAGGTTGATCAGCACTTATGTAAGTGGCCACAACCATGTATCTTTTAACTTAAGTTTCTTTTACTATACGCTTTTTTTAGAAATCCAACGGAAAGAAACAGAACGGCAGCAACACATTTTGTATAAATTCAATTGTATTAATTTTGTGTAGATTTAAAATTTCTCTAAATCACTTCTTCAAAAAGTCGTTCGAGACGATTCATTTTAATTTATTTTTTATAATAGTTTACAGAACCGGCGTTGCTTGGCTATACCATACATTAAAAAAAAAACGAACGAGGCGTAGCACCACCTATCTAAATGGGATCGGTGCTATAAGAGCTAATTAACGTGTTAAGCAATAAAGCTTTGGTTCCAACATCAAACGCATTGGCTGATACGACATGCGCGCCACCTTCTGGAAGTACATAATACTATGCCTATAACTATCCCATAAGTGAAGGTATTAAGCTGACAAAGTTTCATTGCAATTGGGTGAACTGTATGGCCGCGCATTAAATACGGTGGTGCATTAAAATTGGTGGTTGTGTTTAAGCTTTTATCGAGCAACAATACGAACTTCTGGAGGATCGTTACTAGGAGGCTTAGACTTTCGACGCCCAAGTACGTTTCTTGCAGCAATCTGCATCCAAGTTAAAACCTTCTTTGATTCTGTTATGTACTTTAGGTCTGCCAAATCATTTAACAACATGCACACCATAAATAGCTTTATAAATCTGTCCATCTCTGTGACACAAGTTTTAAAGGCATTCTCGTACTTTTTCAGAAAAATTCTTCCCTTTAATGAAGAAATTATTGATAACAGCTCGTTTATTCAGAATTATTGATTCTATCCCAGATGGCCGACTTATTATAGAAGACCTGGCCTTAGTAGCACTCAAATGGAAGGTAACTTCGAAGACTTCCACGAAATTTGGGTATGAAACAGCAACCAGTTATGTATCGACCCAGCTTATTGAGGCCTAACCTTATCTCTCTCAAACCTATTAGAACATTGTACTCGTTTATCTAATTTAACTACAAGCTAAAATATAAAATCTAATTTAGGCTCAATTTAAAAAATCCATATCGGCTACAAAGCAAGTCAAGGGCAACATTTTAATTTTTTAACCACACTACATGTTTGCGTAACCAGTAAGTTAATACATGCCATATCAAATGTAAATATTCCTGGTCTTAAATCCAAATTAAATGATACAAACGTAATGCATCATAATAATAATACGAGATTAGGCTTAGAATCCATTAAGATGAATTTAATTCAAAGCAACTAACCACCAACGTCAGGAAATAAATATTTACTAATTGTATCTTTCAGTCCATAACAGTGCATCACTTTAAGTTTATGATTGCAAACAAAATACTTCTTAATTTCTTATAAATAGGCCCAACGATGTCTTGTTATCACAGTCAATTAAAGTTATTATTGCAATGAATTCAACAAAGTTATTACCAACAATCGTTCAAGATCTGTGCGAAAGATACTCACAACAAAAGATTGACTATGGAGTTGAATTGCTTAGCTATTCCCTGAAGGGAGCAAGTGATGCCCCAGTCGGATTTCTCGGATGTCATGAGACGCTCTCAGTGATTATTAAGACGAATGCAACTAATGCACCACAAGAACTGATATTCTTTATAAAATCAGCTCCCAGCGATGTAGCTTCCAGAGCGAAGTACATCGAGGAATTTGGAGTTTTCCGAAAGGAGGTATCTGTCTATCGAAATGTATTGCCGAAATTACAAGAGGGCTTGCCTGACTTTTGTGCTCGTTGCTATTATGCCAAGGATGACATATTGGTTTTCGAACACCTGGGAGAGATGGGATTCCGTATGGGAGCTGAACGATCGGGGCTGTTAGACTTCGATCATCTGAAGTGTGCTCTGAGTTCTCTGGCTAGCCTCCATGCTTCTTCGATTATTTTTGAGGAAAAAAAACAACAGACTATTCCTGAGATGTTTCCAGAAACCGTACAAGAAAATGCATACCCAGAGGCGGCAGAAAGTGTCCGTAGGGAGAATTTCGATAATGCTGTTGTTACTCTCTGCGAGCTTATCAAAATTATGTCGGAATTTAAGGGCTCCGATCGTCTGCAGTATATTTTGAAGGAGTTCCCCAAGAAGATGCAACAAATCTTTGAGTTCGCTAAGCCATCTGGGAAATACCGAAATGTTTTTAGTCACGGTGACTTATGGGCGAATAACTTGCTATTTAAATATGAGAACGGTCATCCAGTTCAGAGTCGAATTGTAGACTTTCAACTTACACGATATGCTCCTCCAGCAGTAGATGTCATTACTTTATTGACGATTCCTTCCAGCCAACAATTTCGTGCGGAAAATTTGAACTCACTGTTGTCCAGTTACTATTCTATGCTGGGTTATTTTCTAAAGCAACATGGATTGCAGATCGATGACTTTATACCTGAGAATCAATTTAAAGATAGCATCAGAGAGTTTCAGATAGTTGGCCTCATTGAGAGTTGTTTATTTTCTCATTTGACAATTTTGCCGACAGAACTTACGCAAAATCTAACCTCGGATACAGAAGGTTTTGAGGATTTCTTTAAAAGAAAACGCAGCGAGATTTGTGTGACAGCATTCAAAACCGACATGATTTATAGAAGTAGACTGACCGATATGATATCGGACATCATAAATAATTATATACTTTCTTAACTTCTAAAAATAAAAATAATGTAAACAAACAAAATGTTTTCTATTTTTTACCCTTTGGCGTTAAAGTTAGTTGTAGTAATTAATGCAGAATCGTTGACTTCGATGAAGTTACGTTTTTCTGAATCGCTGATGAAAAAGTCTGCAACGAACAGGCCTTTCCTTAGCTCCTCCTTACGCCCTTCAAACTGAGACTTAACGTGACCTTCCACTTAAATGAATAGAATATTCTGCTGAACGAAATATAGTTGTTTACCGACCCTACACCTTCACTCAATCCTCTGAAAAATCCTTTATCGTATATCCTAAAGGCCTCAGATTTAAATCAATCCAATTTCTTACGTAAAGAAAGCAGAGACGATGAAGGTTTGATAGAAAAGTCTTTTAATCCTGGGTTACTAAATACATTTGAAGATTTAACCGCAGTTTATTTTTAGCTCTAAGATTGTTTTTTAATAGATAAGTAATACAGGGTTATTCCTAATTCGTATTATGTATCTAGCTATTTGTCTTTCTCCAATTCTGACGTATCTTACCGAGGATTTAAGAAAAGGCTTATTTTGAGTACCCCAATGTTGATCCATGCTTACGCAAAAAGCTCGATGAATATAAATGACAGAAAATTCTTTAAGGGCTAAAGTGTTTCAAAAATTGTAGGATAGATTTTTATAAAAGAGTTTATTAATATACATGTGATTTTAAAATTTAAAATATTTTTTTATAAGTTTTAAAAATATTGATTTAAAAAAAAAATCAAAAATTAATTTTGATTGTTATCTCAATTTCTTTATGTTCACGAATCCTAAACTTGCCTTATAGTCCCTATAATCGCAAGAAAAATTAACACTATCTGAACTTAAAAAAGTGTCAAAACCATAACAATTAACGGTTTTTAGTAAAAATGGGCCATCACACGTCTTGTATAATAACGAATTTATGGAAAAGTATTTAAAAAATTGTAGGACAGATTTTGATAAAATCCTTTTATTTTCAGTTTTTTGAAACTTCTTTTTTAAATTGTGGTATGCTGTTTCTTAGAGTTTAATAATTATAAAATTTAAAATAAGTTTTTTTTGGTATGTTTTAAAAATATTGATTTTTCAAAAAAAAAAAAAATCAAAAATTCACTTTAATTAAAAAAAAAAATTATTCAAACTTTTGATATTCAGAATTAATTTGGTTACCTAGGTCTTCTCGAATATAAAATTTGACAGAAATCCAAAAAGCCGTTACCGAGAAAGCCAAACATAAGTAAATTGCACGACTGGATCGCACGTACTTGCTCTTATGTGCGGTAACAGAGTCAAATAAAATTTGATAAATATAAGAAGAAAGTTTTTATTCGATTTTTGTGATTTTGATTGTTCGAAAAAAGTACGTAAGAGAGTTTTCAGCGGAAAAATTTAAACGCCATTTTATTTCTATAAAAAATGTGGAACAGTGTGATTTTTTTTTCAAAATAATAGGAAGCTACATTTAACAATAATTTACTTTTTGAAATAAAATTAATTAAAATAGGTAGCTTAATTATGTTTGGTGGATCGATAAACTTATGATGGGGGTATTCATGTAATTTTTTATGATATACATATAATAAGGTTGGAAGGAAGGTAGGTACTAAAATTAAGATACCTATTCTAACCACTGTGAAGCGAGTGGGTATAGACAATATTAAAACTTAACACAGCATTCAGTAGGTAATCGAGTATTATTTTTTATTTGTTAGTTTTTTTGCGTGTTTATGTGTTTATCAAAGGCGTCCTTATTATTTATTCTGTATGCTGTATGATGTTATGATCATGAAATGCTTTAAAATAAATAATGATAAATAAATAATAACAAAAATAACGAAGTTTGTTTTCATTAGACTAGTGGCTACCGAGCAATATAAAACAAAATTTGGGGAAAATATTAAACAAATAAACTTTTTATAAAATCAAAAAAACACTATTCATAACGTTTTTTTGGAAAAAAATGTTGTAAGGCATCTTATTTCTTTTGCTGTTTTCTATTTTATGAATTTTTCATTTCAAAATCGTTCGACCAGTTTCTTTTCGAAAACATATTTAAATTTTTTTTGACTATGTCAAAAGAAATCTATAATTTTTACTAGGAGAAAAATTAAAAAAAATCTATAGATTCGTTTTCAAAATATTCAAAAAAACAAAATAAGTAAAATAAAAAAATAATAAAAATAAACAAAAATATTTTTGAAAATTTTAATAAGCAATATTATTTAAATCATAAAACACTACATATTTTGAAAATTTATTCAAAATCCGTCAATTAGTTACCGAGAAAGTCTTATTTAAAAAAAAATGGTCATATGTCAAAAATCCACTAAAACTAAGATACATTTTGCATAGAAAACACCATTCAGAAAGTTTAAAGGAAAACGTAGGAGTCGTTTTCGAGAAAAATAAGTTTTTCGTTAAAAGTTATATGGCAGGTGCCGTTAGTTTTGGTGCTAGAATGCTAATTAGAGAAACAGTCGGGTAGAGTACTCTAAAAATACTATATACCAAGTTTGAATAAAATCGGCCCAACCGTCTAAGCTGTTGGAGTCGGACAGACGGTTGGTATTTCAGACTTTGTTTGATTGTTAGAATTTTTTTTTACGAATGCATAACTTGCCTTATAGTCCCTATAAATCGCAAGTAAAAAACGTTATATGAAAGGTAGCGTTAATAGACTTTTCCTGTAAATTGGTTTCTGATCAAATGATAGCCAATACCAACAACAATAAAATTTCTCCCCTGAGTAATGCCAAAAGAATCACACATACCAAATTTAAAGTGAATCGCTTCAGTCGTTTAGGCTGCAGCTTGTTATACATACTGACAGACAGACAAAGAGACAGACAGACATTTTTGTCAATCACTTTTTTGACTTCTTTATGATCGTAATGCCATGTTTGATTGTTATATGTTTTTTTTATATTCACGAATCCTAAACTTGCCTTATAGTCGCCCTATAATCGCAAGTAAAAATGTAAACAATTCCAATTCATCCCTAATTGCATTTTAGCGTGACCAGCTTCTATTAAATTGGCACCGAAAATAATAATATAATGACAATAAAAAAATAATAAAATAAAGATCAAACCATAATTTTCATTTTTAAGAATCATAAATCAATTTAAAAACATATAACAAGGCATAATTCATGTAATAAAAAAAATAATATAATAAAAAGTTAGTATTCCGAAAAAGAGTACCTGGCCCATTACATCAATTAACAGCCCAAACAACTCACACACACATTCAGAACAAGGCAAAACCGATTGTGTATCTTTCTAGCATATGTTATGTCCGGTAAGGATTTAGAATGATTTTGACCTGCTCTTACTAATTATGTTTTTTTTTATTTTTCGCTGCCCATTGTTATATGTAGTAGTAGGCGTTGCATTTGTGTAGAGAGTGTCCCTACCTCCCTACTCATTATTAGATATACTGGGCGAACACAATGCAAAAACGGAGCTGATATACGGAGCTGGATCTGTATTAGCCGTCAAAACAGGACGTACGTCCCAACTTGCAAGTGCCCACAATGATGCTGTGTAGTTTTTTTGATATTAGTCAAATATCAGCCTATTTACTTACTTACTTACTTAGGTGGCGCTACAGTTCTGGACGAACCTGGGCCTCAACCAATTTATTATAATTTATAATACCTTATTTACATCGTTTCTTTGTTTCTTTTTTTTTGGAACAAGAACGAATTGAATGAAAAATTAAAAAAATGCTAGGGTTGAGCTTTGGCATATCTCGTTCGGGAAAGAAAATGCTAGCACGGACTAAAAACAAGAGTTTTTCTTTTGTGGTAATGGATAATTTTTGATAAATTTTGATTGAAAATAACATCAACGTACGAGTCTGTCCAAAAGACGAAAGGTTCTCCTTTTTCGTTTTTTTTGTGCTACAAAATTCGAAAAAAAAGAAAAGCAGTCAGCTGTTCTTCATATGTCCCATCAGGAAGAAAAGTATCCCAGAGATTTCAGGATACTTTTGAATTTTCTCGCGGTTTCCAATGCTCTACAATCAATTTTGAAAGTTCTTATTTTAAGACCATGTCAAACATTTTCTTTTTCAAACGAGAAACATCAAAGCTTTCATTTTTCCATTCGTTACTTCTTTCCCCTACTGATATACACCTCTTACCATTTTTGTAAAAATAAGAATGAAAAAACTACCGAAAATAGGAATCATGTAAACCTACTTTATTTAAGATCTTTCAAAATGAACGCACCGCTGCACAGTGGGACGACCCATAGCAATAAATAAAAAAATCAATTATTTTAACGGTACTTTTGAGACATTGGTTAATCATCTTGAATATATATTTTGTCTAACTGCATTAAAATTATTTGGAATCGTGAACTCGTGCAACAGTTACAGAGCCAAAAAGAGTGACAAGTGGGCATTTTTTTGCAAACAGTAATAACAAGTGGTTTTTTAATACAATTTAAATTATTTGCTGATTTAATTTCGCGCATAAAAAATTATCATGAAATGGATAATATTATGTACCAAGGTATGGGAAATCATATTTTATTATAAAAAATTACTTTGATTTCGTGGTTTATTCAGTTTGTAGTTTGAACTGAATGTCTAGTAAGAATTTTTTTTATGTGAATTTCGTGTTTAAGTAAGGTTTTCTAAAATACCCCAAAAAGCCCCCCTGAGGTTTTTCTTGTTTTATGATAATCTATATATATATTAACTAAATCACGAACGAAAGTGTGCGCAGATTTGCGTTTTTTTAATTATTGACGATTTTATATACTTAACTCCATCAATCAAAAATGGTGACCTATTTCAAACCTGGATTGAGAGCGAGAAGTCGTTGAAATTAAATGCCGTTGCTATAAAAATCAATCAATTACTTGGCCTAGAAGAGTCGACTGAAGATGTTGAACTGCAAATTCAAAAAGCTATTGTCTGAAATTGAAGCAAAAATGGGAAAATTGCCAAAAGAAACGGGAGAAGTTTATGCAAGTTAATGAACGATGGCTTAATCAAAATTTGCCGTTATCAATAAATATATCAAATCGTGTGAGTGAGACCAATAACCCAAGTCAACCAGGGACGAGCAAAGAAAAACCATCGAAAAAAATTGAAGAGTGCAGCGAACGTACGAAAAAACGTCGAGTCCATTAACTGACTTCCTTTTGAGGAGCTTACCTATGCTGCTAAAATTACTGATCGCTGTTCCAACTCTCCTCAAACATCGAAAAGTTTTCATTAACTATGCAGCAAAGCTTAGTATTGTTCTTAGACTTAGGTTTGTCTAAGAGGAAGTACGCTCTTCTACGTCCTGTAGTCAACGGTGTCCACAAAGACTTTTTCCCAAGTTACTACAAATTACAAAAATATAAAGCTGAGCTATTGCCGGAAATTGCCGCTGTGTTGGAAACTGTTGCTGAAGCCAACCTTCAATCGTCCACCCATTGGTGTCCTTTCTGAAGAAGCGTTGGAAGCAAGGCATACGGAAATCAGAAAGTTCAGACTAGATCATAGTCGAAAGTGCTCTAGAACGAGTTCAATGACTGATTTAATTAATCATTTATTAATTACTTCAGACCCACTGATTTCAAGTATACGCTCTAAAAATTCTCATATGTTTAAGGTTGACCCAGATATTGAGCAATATCTACTCAGCAAAAATTTGGAAGTCGTAGCATTGCCAGTCAATATAGACTTGAACGATATTGATGGAACATCAGCCAGCGATAGCGATTAATTAATTATTATAATTAATTTATCACACTTATAAGTCCCATAAGGATTTAAATTTATTAAGCTTTAACATTTGTTACTAAAAATATAAATAAAGTTAAAAAAATATATAGAAAATCTTAAAAATAAATTTCAATTCTAAAATAAAGTTCGCTGCTCAACTCTTTTACTTCGAGGGGTGCTGGGCGGGGTGTTTATTTCTGGTTTATGCATGTACTTTTAATTTTATTATATAGATATTTGACGTAATTAGTGATAACATGCAAAATAATTTAGTTTCTGTCATTAAAACAAGAGATATTAATTTCGCCGTTTTGTCCATACATTCGTCCCACTGTGCGCTGGTGTGTTCCATTTGTTTCTTTGTGAAATGTCCAAAAAACTGCACGTATTTATTAAAAGTTAACCAACCTTTCCGTATCCGTATTGCAGCTCCGGCTGCAGCTGCGTCCAATTGTGTTCGCAACATTGAATTTGTGTATAAAATAAATTCACTTACATGAAAATAACTTTTTAAAAATATTTATTAGAGGAGAACCTCTTTATTCCAAATTCAAACTAGAACTAACTACAATATAATTGTCTTAAAAATAACTTAACCTATGCCTTATGCTGCTCGTGCGGATGTTCCCACAGGTGGTGTTGTTTTACATCTCTGCTACGTGATGGAATGCAGCTTTTTCCTTGCTGTTGTTTTGTCGCCAGACGCAGCGTCATCAGAATAGAGTGTGGGAGTGATGGAATATGTCCAAGTTTGATATCTGATCTTTTACTGTTTGATATCTGAACTTTTACTGTATTAACTTATATTCAAAATTTTCGACATCTATTCCAGCTCCAGCTCCGTCTTCCGTTCCAGCTCATTGTGTTCAGCCAGAATACTCTGCTATACAGTTCCATCTTATGTACAAGTCTGAGAGTCAGTTTAGTTCAGACCGTCACATAGATGGTACGTTCGCCAACAACATCACTACCATAAAATATGCTCTTTTAAATAATTAATAAACTTGTCGTCAAACAGTTGATTTATAAATAAATCTTGGTTACAAAAAATGGAATGAATTTATTTACTAAATTGAACCTTTACAGAAGAAAAAAATTGAATTTCGCCTTTTTCGGCAACGGCTGATTGGAGTTCTACAAAATGTTGTATTTGGAAACACCTGGGTTGTCAAACAAAATCTGCGTTCCAGCACCTGGAAATATTTTTTTAATTTTTTGTTGTAAGTATAGATAATTATATCAAAAATGTTTTACCACTATAATAACATATTCGATCGGATCCATCCAATAAACATAGCAATATCAGAGTAGATTGCATATTGGTCCAAGATGCAAGGACGAGCTGCGCTGCCCAAAACAGCCGATACAGTGCCTCTCAGCATCCATTTGTTTCGGTTTCTTATCATCAATCCATTGCCAGAATCTCCCATACATGGACCACTGCCATCTAAATTGCCTGCACATAATGTACGGTTTGATGTCAACGAGATGAATTGATCATTCGCCCGAATACAGGTTAGTTCCGAAACGACAGTTGCATTGACCAAAGTTGGAATAGTTGTTGTGTTCCGCTCCTCATCTGCACCCCAACCAACAATTGCTCCAGACACGCCTTCAATTTCACGAGCATCTACCGGTCCTTGCCACATGCAAATCGGTCTTACCGCAGTTGTGAATCTGAAAGAGTTGAAACAACTCATAGCATTGTATGTAAAGATTCATCGGAGTACACTTAGTTACTTACGTCACGCTTTGCTTCAGTCGGACAATCGCAAGGTCAGCATCAAAATTGATAAGTGTCGGTTGATAATCCGGATGTGTGATGATCCTCTCTGCGTCGATATTGTAAGCACCTATCCAATCGGTCAGATTATGCCGACCCATCGATATTAAAATGTTCTCAGCCTTCATTGCTTCGAAACCTAAATAGAAGCAATGAGCTGCACTTACTATTGTCCTTGTAGAAATAAGACTGCCTCCACACTGAAATGTCAGGTCGCCTTTGATTCTTTTGAAAACCGCCACTATCCATGGGAACCTTGACCTGGCAACGGGTTTTCCTTTGACATTTAGTGTTCCGAAGTCGAAATTGACATTTTCGCGTCCACAAATTGAATTGATGTATTCGAAAGAGGCGCGATTAATTGAAGGCTTCTTAGAAGTAGTAGTAGGCTTTGGTGTTGTTGTAGTTGGTGGATCCTGGCGTTCAATATCGATTCTCGGCAAGGGAGAGAGAGTAGTAGTGGTAGTGGTGGTAGTAGAAGTAGTTTTCGGAAATGTAAATATCGGCCAAGTTGCTGTAGGGGGTTTTGTTGGACTTGGAGCCTGTGTTGCTGGTGATTTTGTTGGCCAAGATGGCGATGGTACTGGTGTCCCGAAGTTCGGTGGTGGATTACGGGGTCCATATTCTCCTGGAGGGCGATAGTCATTTATTCCATTGAATCGGGTTAAGAATGGATTTTGAGGATTTGTCATGGTTTGTGGTATTGGAGTCTGCATTATTTGCGAGTGAACACTTTCGGGAAGTCTATAATATTCATGTCCATTCACTGACGGCAGATTGTATTTCATCTGATTGAACAATAAATGTGCGTTATGATATTGTTGGTTAGACGCGTGTGGGTTAAATGTTTGTTGATAAGACATCACATGGTTATTAGGAGATTGTGTGAAGAATTCCATGTATGATGGTTGGTTAACCGAAGTTTGGCCCGTTGAATATTTTTGGGAATAAGATGGGCTGAACTTCAAGTAACTTGGCACTTCATGACCTAAATTGTTACCTGAGGAAAGATAGACTATTTAATTTTTTTTTTTTTTTGAAGATAAACCATGGTCAAGCTTACCATGATTGAAGCTCGGCCATGAGGGATTGCGTCCAACATTGTTTATTGCCTGTGGTTGTGATATTGGTGTATTAGTCATTAGACTGTATTCGAATTTCATTGATGAACTTGGTGAACCATCTGAAAGTTATCATTTAATTTAATAATGCAATTATCATTTCAATAAAGAATTACTGTATTTTGGACCGGAACATATTTGACCACCATTGACTCTAATAGACGTTACTAAAGGAACAACATTTTGGTCAGGAAAGTCAACTCTGAAAGTAAGAGGTCGACCTGCTTCTAGATATTCATACGCAGTATTCATGTCGAAATTCAATGAAAGTGGTCTGGAGTTGCCCTAAAAAATGAAAAAAATAAAAAAAAAATAAAAAAAGGATTCTCTTGATGGATTTTATTTAGCCACACTCTTTACCAAGTTTTTTCTTCCAAACGTATTTTATTATTTTTATGATATCTAAAATCTGTTCAAGTTAAAAGAAAAATAATATTTTGGAAATGGTTGGGCATCTGGTTTGACTTGCGCGAATTGATGTTACGCCATGTTTGTCAAACGCAGAAATGTTGTCGTAGGCTGCTTTGAAATCGGTGAAGAGGTGTTGAGTGTCAATTTGAAGTTCTTGGGTTTTTTCCTAGATCTGCCATAAAGTGATTATTTGGTCAGTTGTGGCTTTTCCTGGCCTAAAACCGCACTGAAATGAAGCTATTTGGATATTGATGAATGGTTTTAGGCTTAGACACTACAACAGAAAAGATCTTGTATATGCGATGTTGAGACTGATACTTCGGTATAGTAAGCGCATTTCAGAGGGCCTCCTATTTTTTGGACTCTATTTTTCTTTTTAATCCAAGAGAGATCCTAAGACAGTGCCCTCTAACATAACCGTTGAACAACACAGGCCATCTATACGTAATCACCGCTCAGCTTTGGTTCCATCTGCTTGAGCACTTTTTTCTAAGCTAAACAAAGAAATGCAAGCTAGTAATCTACTTAGAGTCAGAGATTTAGAAGGTTCCAGATCCAATTTTGGCCAGATCTGCTTGGTCGCTTGGCAGTATATTGATACTACCCCAATATGTTGTTTGTTTTGTCCATCACATGTATAGCAATGGGTCCCGTTACACGGTACACCATTGATTGGTACTGTTTTTTTTCCGTCGAGTTCGTTGGCCTTAGTTACAGTTCACTGAGATATGTCTCTGAGTCCAGGTATCCCAAAGAGATGGATATTGAACTACCAGCTACAGACATAATGGAATCCTTGAACAAGGATAGGAATCTTCAGTTTAACGGTTTCACCCGAGCTTTTGACTGCACATGACGTGTTCATCTCTTATGTTAGCTACCTACACCATTAAACGTAATAGATCGCCAGTAACCGGGGACAATAATTTGTCCTCGGATAAAAAAATGTGGTCTACAATGTTTTACAAAAATGATTTTCATAATAAATTCGCTCCCCTTCAATGTCATCCTGATACTGACAATTCAGATATGGATGATAAAGACAAACCAATTAAAAAAAGTGTATATGCCTCCTATTAAAGTGTTGTAAAAATCAACTGATTAATTAAAATTGTCGGAATATGCAATTAAAAAACTATCGATCGGGATAAAAAATAATGTGCGAATCTCTTGCCTCCTTTAATCTTGTCCTTAATAAACTCAAAGACGAAAATTGTCAATATTTTTCTCATGACCTAAAGAGTGCAAAATCGTTCAAGGTTGTGTTATAGGGCTTAGAAGATTTAGATCCAGATTTTCTTAAAACCGAACTCACTTCACTTGGCCTATAGTGTATTGAACTTAAAAAAATAACAAAAACATACGAGAAATACATTGATACGTTTTATATTGTAAATATATTTTGCACACACAAGTAAAATGGAACTTTCAAAGAAAACAAAAAGGTAAGCTGACTTAATGTCACAATTGCCAAATGTTTGGTCACGGGCAAAGAAACTGTCACATAAAAACTTTTTGTGCTAACTGCGCTGGCCATCACATTACATCTGACTGCGACAATACTGCTGCCTCCAAATGTGCAAACTGCAATGGGAATCACAAGTCTACTGACATATCTTGCATCAGTAGAACTAGATACCTATAAATAAAAGAAAAACCTCTGGAAGAAGAACGAACCCGCATTCATCATCCCACCTCACTCCATCTGCAGTACACTAGTACAGCTTAATTCTTTACATTCTTTGGAAAAACGGGTCTACTTTGCTTCAATGTCTTATTTTACTTCGCTCCCAAAGCCACACAAGCCACACGTCATGGCCAATGAATTGAATAAAAGTTTTAAGAATCCTAGTATTTCAAACTCGTTTGCTAATAATTCTGTATGGGATATCTCTCATCCTAATTCCAGCAACAACAATAATACATTCTCCAGCAGCAGTGTGGTTAGCAACAACAACTCTTCACTATTTTCCATGGAGGAACTAAACTCTCTCTGCATGGAGATGATTACAAGTCAATTTAATGCGATCGCACGTTTATCAAATCAGCTTTTCTACTCAAATCTTAATGTTAGGTTAAATGACAGACTCTCATATAAAGATAGTAACTAGGAATGCAAGGGGCATTCGAAATAATTTTCTTGAATTTTTGAATTTTTTGAATAGCAACGATGTATATGTTGCCTTGTTAACTGAAACTTAGCTTAGTTCTGAAATCAAACTTCCGTCATCCATTTTTAAATACTATCGAATGGATAGAACTGATCAAATGGGAGGCGGTGTTGCGATTTTAATAAGGAAATCAATTCAGCATTCGCTCTTCCCTATAGTTTCAACAAGAATGGTTGAAAACGTAGGGGTTAAAATTATGTTAAGAAACCAAAAGAAGGCTAAAATTCACAGTTAATGGTGATTTCTCGCTAGGTGGTAATCTTAACTGTCGCCATAGGGATTGGGGATGCTTAAGAGCAAATGCATGGGGTCATATTTTGGCTGATCTTCCATTGTCAGTGCCAATAAATATTTTGTACCCTCCTTGTCCTACGTATTTTCCTACAAATTCCCGTGCTAGTCCTTCCGTCCTCGATCTATTTGTGTCAAATGTACCTAGTTTAATAACACCACCAACGTCGTTTCATGCTCTCAGTTCTGAGAGCATGTGTTTTGTAACTTTGTATGGTCGGGTGAAAAAAATGTGCAATATTTTCAAGATTTAAAAAACAACTTGGGCGTGTTTTCGAAGAAAGATCAATATGAAATTTCAAAATGATTCCACTCATCTCGACAACATTAACTGCAAGATAGAAGTGGATTCATTGATCCATTATTTCACAGAATCTATTATTTCTTCAATAAATGAAAGTTTCTCAAAAAGAGTGAAGCTTGAAACTTCACATATGTATATATTTCCCACCAAACATTTTGGATCTCGTTAAATTGGAAAATTTACACAAAAGAAATCGTCAACCCTTTTCTAAAACAATGGTTTCTTATTTCAGCAAATTTATTACCAGTGAAATATTAAAACTTCGAAATGATGAATGGAATAAAAAACTTAGTGTGCTTGATAAAAATGGGAAACCTTTTTGGAATATACGTAGTTAAGCTAGTCAAAAGTAAAAATAGAAAAATTCCATTTTTGACGGACTCGTCGTCAATTTATTTTACTGACACTGAGAAAGCTGAAGAGCTTGTCAGAAACTTTTCAAATATTTATTTAGTTTCTCATGGTTTAGGTGAGAGGGTTGATGAAACGATTCAAAATATTAACGCATCAGCCGAAATTACACCCTTAAATGCATTTGTTGACGAGGAAAACATTAAATGTGTTATCGACAGTCTCTTAAAAGTGGGGGATTAGATAAAATTAAAAATGTGTATTTAAAAAAATTACCCCGAAATGGAATAAGATTTTTAACAATCATAATAAACGCATGCATTAAGCCCCAATATTTACATGATGTTTGGAAAAAAGCAAAAGTTGTACCTGTATTCAAAGCTGCTAAGGCCCCGGAAGTATCTTTTAGCTACAGGCCCATAAGCTCGCTTAGTAGCATCTATAAAAAGGTAATTAAATTAAAATTACTAAAGGTTGTTTCAAACAAACAAATAAATATTTCCTGATGGACAATTTGGGTTTAGAGGTTTACACAGCACTTCTCATCAAATTAAAAGAATTTGTAATTGTGTGAAAAAATCGTGTGCTAGGACTATCTACAGGAATGGTATTGTTAGATATAGAAAAGGCTTTTGATTCCGTTTGGCACGAAGGACTTGTATACAAAATTATAAAATTTACTTGTGTAAGATAGTGCAAAGTTTCTTGTCTGGTAGATGTTTTCAGGTTCATGTTGACTGCGGTTTTTCTCGTCTATATTTTTTCCACAAGGTTCTGTCCTTGGACCTACCTTATACAATGTTTATACACCTGATTTTCCAAAGCTTCCATCTTATAAATCAGCCATTTTTGTTGACGACACAGCTATTTTTTCACCGCATGAGTTTGCTCTCAATAGTGAGACCAACTTGAAATATGCTATTGAAATTTTAGAAAAATACTATAATAAGTGGAAAATTAAACGTAATGCTGATAAAGTACAAGCCATCTTCTTCTCGAGAAGAAGAAAAGCTTGCTACCTTCCCAGCAATCAACTCCAAATCAATGGAAGCAGTGTAGAATGGAATCAAATTGTTAAATATTTAGGAGTTCATCTCAATACAAAACTTACTTTTAGGGAGCATATACACAACACATTAAAGAAAATGAGTGTTGCAAATAAAATGTTGTATCCGTTTATCAACTGAAAATCACCGCTCAATAACGAAAACAAAATTTTAATACATAAACTGATATTTCAATCAATATTACTGTATGGATGTGCAGCTTGGGGGGATGTTGCAAAATGTTACATAAAAAAGTTACAAATTTCGCAAAATAAAGCTTTAAAAATGATGCTTAATCTTCCCTGGCATCATTCCGCTCTGGATTTGCACCGAAGAGCAAATGTTGAATTGATTTCCGATAGGATTCGTAAGCTTTCGCTAAATTTCAATAATAGCTGTGATATTTCCGAAAATCCACTTATACGGGAGCTTTTTAATTCATCTGTGATAACAAATAATTGATATTTGTTCGTGTGCTTCCTTATTTATAACTAACATTTATTATAGTATTATTTCATGCATGCTCTTCTACTAAGGCATTTTGTTTGTATTTATTTATTTATTAATTTGTATGTTAATATTGTTATTTTTCCTAGTTCATTTATTTTTGTATTTGTTTCTATATTTATTTTTTAATATTTATTCATTTTGTTAATTTATTTATTTATTATTTATTTATTTATTTATTTATTAATTTTATTATTTATTTATATAATTGTTTATTTATTTGTTTATTTATATTTAACTGTTTCTTTATTTAATTATTAATGTGTTTTTTTTAATTCTTAAATTTTTGTTGGATTTGTTAATGTACATTTTTCATATTGCATTTTTAAACAAGTTGTGTGTAAAACATTTATTTCATTTGTATATATGCATTCCTTGTTACCTTAAGTTTATTCATTTACTAATGTCCACCTTGTAACTATAAAAGTATATAATGCATGTTTACATATATGTTCCTTATTTTTTTTTCTTTCGTTGTTTTCCTTCAATACAAATTTTTTTTTCTCAAATTTATATTATATTCCAATTAATAATGTTTCAGTAGCAAGAAATTATATTTCAAATCTCTGAATGTACATAAAACATGCGGTCGTGGAGCTTGTTAAAAAAATTAAAACGAAATTAATAAAATACAACGCCACCGACTCTGCCTTCGGTTTTTGAGCCATGAACTTATCACTTACTATAAATATTGAGGGGTTAGGTTAGAAGTTAGGTCTAGACCAGTGTACGATGTCGATCGGAGAGCACCACTGATGCACACCCACCCTGAACGCTGAACTTTATTTAGCTTATTACTATTAGTTGCTTTGTTCGAGTCCACCAAAGACTCGGTCTGATGACAGCTGAATATAGCCATCTGTTAGTAATAAGTTAAGATAGAGCTCATTTTTCCCAATGACTTTTTTGCAAGGGAACAGTTTCACAGTAACTTGTTTGGCTCTTTCTTCTATATTAAGTTCCACGTTTGCTTTTTAGTCTAAAATAAGCCCGAAGCATACCTTCGTTTAAAAAAATTGTGTGGAATAAATACTATTTTCATTGATGGGCAGCTAGTTGCCGGGTTTTTAAATTTAGTTTAATTGTGTAACCGGCAGTGCCCTGATTCCTGTCCATTTTAGTGCATTGTTAAGGACGGTTTGCATTAGTTTTAATTGTTTGAAGATGCCTGCCAGATAAAGCGATGGCGACGTCATCACAAATGCAAGGCTTTGAAAGTCACAGCTTATAGGCTGTGTTTGATTATAAGTTCTTATACTACTGTGTTACACTGAAAGGGGTAACTTCAACGCTATAACAAAAATAGATACATTTTAATCTAACAACAAGATGGAGCTTTAGCACACTATAACTTGGCGGTAAGAAACTGGTCGATCACTACTGATCCAATTCACAAATATCTCAGACTCAATTACTGATATTTTTTAAAGAGACTGCGGGAAAATCTGTTGTCAAAATCCAATATCTGATTATTGCTACGTTTAACTTAAATAATTATGGTTCCAAAACCGATACAAAAATCTTAATGAAAAGAAGTCCTTTCATAGTATCTATTTATCCAATTTCCATTCAGGAATGCTGACTAAAAAATAGGCCACAATTGTTCAACGTTCAACAAGGCAAAGTATATTTAAAATGTAAAGAACTTAAGCTGGTGCTCCACAAGGAAATCAATTTGTCAATTGTTCAACGTTCAACAAGGCAAAGTATATTTAAAATGTAAAGAACTTAAGCTGGTGCTCCACAAGGAAATCAATTTGCTCCAGTCTTATTCCTTCTTTATAATCGAAATGTAACTAAAGAAGAACTCATCATGATAGTCATATTTGCGGCTATAAAATATAGTTAAAGGGGGGATCATCGGGGTTTAATCCACTTCAAAAAATTGGTTAAAGAAATTATATGTTATTTTGATTAGACACAAATATATGAAATATAATATATGATATTAATCATATAAAAGAAATATTTTAAATCCTCGTATTTTTACAAGAATAATCCTAAATAAATCACCCTCTTTAATTTTATGTGACTACGTTCAGTTAAATAAGAGAACAGCTGTTTTTTTCTCCACAACGCTCGTCTGTCAAAATTTAGCTGGAATTTTAGCTAACGTTTGTAGAGACCCATATAAGCTAAATTTTAGCACGAGCTGCGTACTATGCTTAAAGCTTAAATTGAAGACGTATGTTGAAAATAAAGAAAAATAAAGTTACGAGAACTGAAATGTCTTATTGAAAAACATTCCAATCTAAACAAACAGCTTATCTACCAAGCGTTATAAGGCGTATGTAATATTCGCTTGTTATTTGCAGTACCTGCCGAACGTAGTTTAATTAACGCAGCAGTAACTATTTCAAAATGCAACTTAGTTGTAGTTGTAAGAAAAAATTATTGTTTTTTTAGCAATACTTACCAAACTCACCATTCCAGGTTGCGATAATTCAATTTCGACTCTAGTCGTCCCAGATCTGACACCATTGGCCGTTATTAGACCTATATACTTATTTCCCGAACGCGCATATTGGAACACATTTGGACAAGGTGAACTTGGCAGTTGATTGGCTTCAACTGATGGCCAATAGTATTTGCCAACCAACGCAAAGACCGTGAGAACTTCAAAACGCAAACGCATTTTTGTTTATTTTAAAATAAGTTGTCCGAATGATGCGAAAATTATTTACATCCGGCTTATGTTATTAATTTGTTCACAATTCGATTTTATATTTAAATTTATTTAACCTCTAAGGTCACAAATACACTTGGATTTACAAAAAAAAAATCATTTATAAAGCCCGAAATTAAAAATGATAACTGAATTGATTTCAATCCCTAATATTCACTACGCCGCGCTCGCCTCGATTAAGATTGTTTAAAACATGGTTAATGGCATTGTAACTCACTATAACTTGTTAACCGTTAGAGATCAACTAATGACTATCTTCGTTTACTAACGCAAAGTCAATGTTTTGAAAACTTGGCATTTTCAGCAATCGTTTCGAATGCTCTTCATATCTCAATTAAGCTCTCAGAGATGATATAAAGGTATTTTGAAGCTTCTCACTTCAATGGAAGATTGCAGTGATTTCCGCAATAACAAGTTACAAGTCAGAGACGTTTAATACTCTTCTTCATTGTATCTGCATTGCAAACAAAATTATAAAATTATAAAATGATGGTTCTGACACGTGAATTAAGCCTAATGAACTTTTAATTAAGCTTTCTCCGATCACAACCGACAAAGGGATGTCGATGAGCCGAGAAAATCCCCGCAAAACATGACGGATAGGTCTGCGTCTGACTCTGAACAAAGATGTTTTTATTATTGTGCAGTTTTATTTAAAAGTCTTTTTATTTTACTTGTTTTGGCAGACCAAATCATTATTACATAAATTAATCAAATTGATCAATAAAGCCATTCAAGCTCGTAAGTTTTTGAAATAGCTTTCAGAAATTCCAGTTTGTCTGGGAAAATCTTGTTACTCAATAATTTCTGAGCTACAAACTTTGGAGAATATATGTATGTAAACGCTTTTCGCTGAATTATGATGGGAAAGATTCCCCAATGCACATAGTCGTGCAATTTTATAGTTAATATCAAGATCAACTATATTTTGAACGCAATTTATTCATTGTTTTGTGATGAATACAAAATTCCAAGACAACCAGCTTTAGATTTGAGATGTTTATTCCTGGAACTGAATGAAATGAAATTCTAACATAACGCTTGGGGAAAGGGAACCGAAATGCAGTTCAAAAAAACAAAGTATTTTTTTGTGAAAAGTGATATAATTTATATTCTAAAGTAGCTTCTGGACTTCAAAATTAATTATTGTTATTATTTTAAATCAAAACTCATTAAAGAAATTTATTAAGTTTTTCCCAAAGGTTCCGTGCATTTTTTTGGAATAAAAATAGCCTATGCAATAATATAGTATATTCTGTTACTCTTCCATCTACCAAAAAAAAGGCGGCGTTCCCGGGTCGCCTCATCTCTCGTCAACTCTGGCCCTCAAGATCGCTCGACTTAACCGTTTCAGCCTTTTTTTTGTGGGGTTTTTTGAAGTCCCGTGCTTACGTGAACAAGCCCGAGACTCTGGAAGCCCTCAAGTACAACATTCGACACGAGTACGAGAATCTGTCGCCCGAAGTTTTCGCTGAAGTGATGAAAAATGCCATAAAACGAGCCCGTATGGCAATCAATTGTGACGGCGCCCATTTGGCCGATATCATCTTCTCGACTTGACCAATACAATTCTAAAGGTTCAAATAAACATAATCAAAAATCGAAGAAAAAGAGAGCCAAACAACATCTGATGGATGACACAAACACTCATATTTATAACCAGCTTCTACCAGTGACGGCGTTAGGTCTTATCGCCGAAGGTCATAACGCTCAAGAAAGCCTAAAAGAAATGCCACAATGCCCAAGCGAGAACTTGTTTTTGAATTTGGACATTATGGCATTTCATTTGGGCGGTATGACATAAACTGAGAGATTAATGACGTTTTGTATTTGAGGTGTAATTTCATTTTTTGGGGACTAATTTCATTTTTAGAATTGGGGTTATATTTATTATGAAAAAAGCCCTTAATATTAAAGAATGAAATAAGACACTACAAAAATATTATGACGAATACAAAAATTGGCAATAAAAGCCATTAGGCCAGTACAAGCCCCAAACAAACAAACAACAAATTTGAAGATATGTCCCACTTTAATAAATGTTAGTATGAAGAAGGTACGGGAGGCATGCTGCCCCCCTGCAACCCCCCTGCTTGGGCTCACTATAGGATTTGGAGAAAGTGCAAGGTTGGGTATGTGCAACGTTTCTTTTTGATTTAAAGAACTTTTGCATAAACCCAATCTCGCACACACTCCAAATCCTATAGTGAACCCAAGCAGGGGGGTTTCAGAGGGGCAGCATGCCCTGATACCTGATTGGGAGATAAAATCTTAAAAAATTTCTTTGCACACTGATTCGGTAATAACGCCGAAATTCTTATTACACTTTATTAGGGATTTGGATTATTTCGATATTTTTGGGCGATATGACAATCCATTTGGGTCTTCTGACGAATTATGCCATCATATTTTGGGTCATGTGACAGCTTTTGGGCGTTATGACGAGTCTTAATTTGTGCGTTACGACCTGGGGGATCAGACCTAACGCCGTTTACCACGTAAGTAGTGTCATAATGTCCAATATCAATGTTATTTTGCCCAAATTTCAGTAAATTTTACAACAACAAATCCTTAAGAAAAAATTTGGGTGTTATGGTTTTGGGCAATAAGACCTAACGCCACCAGTAACATCGTCTGCGTAGATTAAATTATTTGTATTATTTAATTCAAAACTCCCTTAAGAAAATTATTTAGAATTATCCAACAGAAAATGTGCATTTTTCAGAATAAAATTTGCCTGTTTATTATAATGGATCCTGTAACTCTTTAGTCTAACAAACTTCACAAATTCGTGCAGTTGTTAAGGTATGAAAGTATATGAGACAAACCTCCAGCAATGCAGTATTCCACATTTAAACCCCACTCACAGGAACCGTTCATTTTTCCTGTATAAAAAGTAGTCTATATTTCCAGCACATTATCCATCTATCTACCAAATTTCATCCAAATCCATTAAGCTGTTGAGGTGTGCTTGAGGAACAAACATCTTAAAATCCAAACATACAAACATTCACATTTATATTACATATATGTATGTATGTAAGTAGGAAAAGTAGGACAAATCTTTTCTAAATTAAAAAACCAATTTTTGTAAGAAAAATGAGGTATGAGTTTCTGTACATCTAGCTACGTTTTCCAAGCTATTCGAAAAACCCATAATACTGTTAAAAAAAAAAACAAATTCTGAAATATATTTAAAAAAAAATTTTCTTTAACAATAGTCAATTTGGGTTTCAAAAGGTTAAGGATGTCAAGTTGTGTTCTGAAATCTGTAAAAATTTTAATAGCAAGGAAAGTATGCATGATTTGTTCTTTGACATGACAAAAGCTTTTGCTGGACAAACTATGCAAAGCCGCCTTTAGAGGACAATTTTACAATTGGTTTTGATCTCTCACTTATCTGGTAGATTTCAAAGAGTGAAATTTAATTTTTTTTTAGTGATTAGCTCCAATTGGAAATTGGTGTACCTCAGGGCTAAATATAGGGATCTATACTATTCTTGATATACGTTAATAAAATCTTTAAGCAATTATTTAACAGTAATATTACGCTATTTACTAATGTTAAACTTAAGTTAATAGTTCCATTTTTGAAGATGTAAAAAATGATTTGCAAATTTAAAGACAATGGACGAAATTATGCTTTATAACCTTAAAAAATTAACTATTGACCGCAACATTTATTTCCATTCGTCTACATCTACATGCACTAAGCTTCCAATTACAAATCATAACGGGTGATTTTTTTGAGGTTAGGATTTTCATGCATTAGTATTTGACAGATCACGCGGGATTTCAGACATGGTGTCAAAGAGAAAGATGCTCAGTATGCTTTGACATTTCATCATGAATAGACTTACTAACGAGCAACGCTTGCAAATCATTGAATTTTATTACCAAAATCAGTGTTCGGTTCATTCACCGTAACGTTGCGTCCAACAGCATCTTTGAAAAAATACGGTCCAATGATTCCACCAGCGTACAAACCACACCAAACAGTGCATTTTTCGGGATGCATGGGCAGTTCTTCAACGGCTTCTGGTTGCTCTTCACCTCCTCCACTCATTTGTCTATAAAAAGCGGATTTTCTGCCAACTTTTCTAGGGCACTGATTTTGGTAATAAAATTCGAAATAAAAATAACGAGCGTTGCTCGTTAATAAGTCTATTCATGATGAAATGTCAAAGCATACTGAGCATCTTTCTCTTTGACACCATGTCTGAAATCCCGCGTGATCTGTCAAATACTAATGCATGAAAATCCTAACCTCAAAAAAATCACCCGTTACTTGTGGTTTGTGGGTGTGATGGCATTCTTCATTTTTACTAAAAACCGTTAAGTATTGTGGTTTTTAATACTTTTTAAAAGTTCAAACTTTGTTTCAACGCAAATGGTACTTGTTTCTGCCAAAGATCTTGTTTTCCGATGTAATTAGGCACATAAGAGCAGGTATGTCACATTGTAGAATAAAATTTAGGAAAATTAAAGTTAACATCAAAACATTTATTCGATTTTTATGACTTTCGATTCTTGGAATAAATTGTATTGAGTGAAATAATTTAAACGCCATTTTGTTTCTTTAAAAATGTTAAAAAGAGTGAATTTTTTTTCAAAATTAAGAATACAAACTTAAGCACAAAAATAACATACATTTAAAAACAAAATTAAAAAAAAATCACTCACCCGTTTTCAAAATATTGATTTTTCAAAAAAAGTTTTTTTAAAAAATTGTTAAAAATACAAAAAAAAAAATTCGAAAAGAAATGTACGCGAAATTACTAGGCTACCTACATCTTCTTTAATATTAATTTTGATAGTAATAGGATCACCAGTTTTTGAGAAAGTCGAAGAAAAAAACCGGTCTTATGGGGGGTACCGTTTTTAGCCCAACATATTAATAGTAATAGTAGTACACTGATTTTTTTCATAAAAATTCTTGGAGCCGTTTTCGAGAAAAATAAGATTTTACATAACGGTTTTACGACAGGTACAGACAGACAGACGGACAGACGGACAGAATTTTGCTAGTAACTCAAAAACGTTTCTTTATTATCGTAATGTCATGTTTGATTGTTATCTCAACATTTTTAATCTGCACGAATGCATAACATACATTATATTACCTATAATCGCAAGTAAAAACAACTGTCCAAATGAATCAGGAAAAAAAACTACTCAAATTATTTTTTTGAATATGTCTTCCGCTATCCGATCGATAGATCCTTATAAAAATCCTAAAGAACAACAATAATAAGTTTTCAAGTTAATAGTTACTTTAAATTAGAAATGATGGAAGCAAATCGGGTTATTTTCGAAAATCACCTCTTGGTTTATATGCAAAGCTTAGGATCAGGTATGCTTTTAGTTAACATTTCCATACATAAATTACTAAACTTCCAAAATTCAGTAGTGTTTTTGGAAGAAATCTTTGCAAAATGTTTGCAGTTTGCGTGGCTTCGAAACACCTTCTGCGAACTCTTGCATATTAAAACTTCCACAGATAGCCAGGCGGCTACATCCTCTCCAAATCCAGCCTGTTTAATGGTTGAAAATCTAATGATATCTTCCATGGGTCATGGCAGAGGCTCTACAAACTATGCCTTGGGCACTTTAAAAAGAACTGAATTTACTAAAATTTGCTCAAAACTGGAAACGGTAATAATAATAATATTTTAATGTGTCTTTAAAACATATTGAATTTTTAGAAAGCAACTGGAAGTTGTTCGAAAAAGTTAGAAGAATTAAAAAAAAAAAAAAAAAAATTTTTTCAAATATTAAAAAAAAACCAATATACATATTTTATAAAAAAAACCTCACTCTAGTTTATTAATTAATTTAACATTTCATTTACTACCTAACCTATTTATTGACTAATTCTATAACAACATATTTGCTTGTATCCATCCGATAAACTTTGCAATGTCCGTGTATACGACATATTCTTCCAGATTACATTGATGAATTGCACTACCCAAAGCTGCGGATACTGTCCCCCTAAGCATCCATTTGTTTCTGTTTCGTATCATTAGACCACTTCCGGAGTCTCCATTGCATGGACCGGACCCATCACGATTTCCGGCGCACAAAGTACGATTTGAGGTTAAATAGAACAACTGTTGATTAGATCTTATACAAGTGATCTCTGAAGCCACAGTTGCTGTGACCAGTCTAGGAGCTGTAGTCACATCATTATTATCCTCATCGCGGCCCCAGCCTACAACGATTCCCGAAACGCCTTCAATATCGCGCACATCTAAAGGCCCTTTCCACAAACACACCGGTCGTATTGCAAGTGAGAACCTAAAAGAAGACAGAAGTTATGGAAACAATTTGGGGAAGATCCAAGAACACCTTACGTTACACTTCTTTTTAGCCGAACAATGGCTAAATCTGCATCGATATTAATGAGTTCCGGTCTGTAGTCCGGATGTCGAATAATTTGCTCTACATCGCCATGAGTTATGTAGGAATCGGACCAATCAGTGAGATTGTGTCGACCCATGGACACCAATATATCTTCTTCGTTAATTTCCTCGAATCCCGAATAAAAACAATGGGCTGCACTTATCACCGTCCGTGTAGAAATGAGGCTTCCACCACACTGGAAGGTCAACGAACCCAAGCTCTTCTTGAACAGTGCCACAATCCAGGGGAATCGGGCTCGAGGAACAATATCACCGTTAACTGCGAGCTTTTTCACCGTAAAATTGAAGTTTTCACGGCCACACACCGAATTGATGTATTCAAGTGTTGCAGGACCTGATTGTGGATGAACAGTTGTTGTTGTAGGAGCAGGAGGTGGTCGTGGACGCGGTGTTGTAGTTGTAGTGGTAGTAGTAGTAGTAGTAGTTGCTGGAGGTTGTGTAACAAAAGATGGTCGGGGCCTTACTGCTTGCATAAAAGTTGGTGGGTTTCTGGTTATATAAGCCGGCCGTTGGGTTGTTGTAGTTGTTGTTGGAAGTGTAAATGTATAATGGAAATTATTACCATTGATGAAAGGATTTCTTGCGGATCCAGTGAACGAATATTCATTTGGTGCGTTAAATGTGGAAGTCAAAAAGTTTGGATAACCAAAGTTTGGCACTGAAAAAAGATTGTTTATATATATTTTTTTCAAATAAATGTGGTGATTCATTTAATAAATATAAAGCAAGCCTACTGTCAAGATCATATGTGCTAACACATGCCCCTTTCGAGCTTTATAACACATGTGAATATGACAGATGTGGCATATCACTAACAACAAATTATAGATAGTCATGTTCATGAACTATTCCTCAATGCTTTGAGAAACATCAAACATTACAACTTTTCTAAAACTGTTGTATTAATTTTGTAAGTTGACTTACTGGGATTACTTGTTGTCGGCACCCAACTTGGACTCATAGAGGGGGAAGAGTGCCATCTTATAGGCGGTGACTGTTGCTGGGGTAAACCTGGCGAGCCTGACGCTGTTAATGTGTGCTTCAATGTTATTGTTGTACTTGGTGCAGCAACTAAAAAATATATGCGCATTTAAATATTTTTTTTTTATTGGATTACGCTTCCTTACCTGTTGGACCAGAGCATATACTGGCACCATTAACCGTTATAGAATTAACATAAGGAATTACATTTTGCACCGGAAATTCGACTTTATATGGGATGGATCTGCCTGAGCTTATATAATCGAAAATTCTGTCCTTGTCAAAGTTTAGAGTCAAGCTTCCTGCATAATCCTGGAAAACAAAGATGAAAACAATTAAATATTTTTTGAAGATAAGGAAGTTTGGGTGGTTGTTGTATGTTGAGTCTGTATAGAGCAATTTAAACGAAGTTTAACCTACTTCTTATGGGACTAAGTGCAGTAGATCTACTGTTAAAGGAGTAGGGTGGCAGCACTGGTCTCAACAAAACTGTGCGCGTGAGTTATAAAAAAACAAACAAATCTTCAGAAAAATCACCGATACTTGACTCAAGGTGATTGATTCAAAGGGGAATAACATGGCAATGGCTATAGCAGTGGGTTTCCGTACCTTGAAATCACTAATAGTGTTTCATTATAATGAACACAGCCTAAAGGGTCGTTGGACCCTTGGATGCACATTGGTTTTAGGGTTCTCGACATCATATAGGAGGGGTAAATAGAGTTGGATAAAAGTTGTAAGGCTTGTTGTACTTATCTTTATATAGCAAACTTGCTTTTGTTAAAAAGTTATAGCACATTTTGTTAAACAAAAGTAGGTGTTGATTTTTTTATAATTATCATATTTTTTGTTATAAACGTTGTATATCTTCCAATTATTTATATTTTAGCTTGAACAGATTTTGAATTGAAATAACTACTGTACTCGCTCTGCCACGCGACCATCTGGTAATTCTTACTGGTTTGATAATTGATGCCAAAACACGAGACCAACTTTACTTTATATGAAAAAACAAGCTAGAGGGGATAGTTCCTAAGAATATTTCCGCCAAAATGTTGCATTTACGACGAATCTGTCAGCAAACATATGAATTTTCTTGTTTCATGCTATCAGTAATGGTTGGATATAGCACCACGTCCGCTTTATTCAACGTTGGAAAAACAATGGAGGCCATCTAAAAGTGACACCAAATCTTGCGACTCCAACTTAAGCTAGAGTCAGTCGACCAGTAGGACTACAACTACTCCTAGCGCAGGGAGTAGGCAAAAAAGTTATTAATAAAAAACTCAAAAAGATCGAAAATTTTGCATCCCCCCCCACCCACATTTTTTGCAAGTGTTCCACGAGGTCCAAACCTTGAGAAAATTTAAATTTACCATCCATTAACATTATTCCAAAGTTTCATTTAATTCCGACCTTTGTTGACCTAAAACTACCTGTCGACTGGTCTGGTTTGATTCCAGTTTGAAAAACATTTCAAAAATGTTTCTTTATTTCTGAAAATTGTATTATTTATATTGAGTACTACTGTACTCGCTCTGCCACGCGACCATCTGGTAATTCTTACTGGTTTGATAATTGATGCCAAAACACGAGACCAACTTTACTTTATATGAAAAAACAAGCTAGAGGGGATAGTTCCTAAGAATATTTCCGCCAAAATGTTGCATTTACGACGAATCTGTCAGCAAACATATGAATTTTCTTGTTTCATGCTATCAGTAATGGTTGGATATAGCACCACGTCCGCTTTATTCAACGTTGGAAAAACAATGGAGGCCATCTAAAAGTGACACCAAATCTTGCGACTCCAACTTAAGCTAGAGTCAGTCGACCAGTAGGACTACAACTACTCCTAGCGCAGGGAGTAGGCAAAAAAGTTATTAATAAAAAACTCAAAAAGATCGAAAATTTTGCATCCCCCCCCACCCACATTTTTTGCAAGTGTTCCACGAGGTCCAAACCTTGAGAAAATTTAAATTTACCATCCATTAACATTATTCCAAAGTTTCATTTAATTCCGACCTTTGTTGACCTAAAACTACCTGTCGACTGGTCTGGTTTGATTCCAGTTTGAAAAACATTTCAAAAATGTTTCTTTATTTCTGAAAATTGTATTTAGAGGTGGACGCTTCGCGAAAAATTTCTGAAATGTTTTTTGCGCTGTCCTCTTTATATATAATTTAAATAGTGAACATCATTTATTCGATTTTCTACAAAAATATCAATTTTGATAGTAATCGGATAACCGGTTTTCGAGAAGGTCGAAGAAAAAAACCGGTCCTATGAGAGGTACCGTTTTTAGCCCACCATATAATTTTTGTTTTCACCAAAATATAATGCCTATTACAAGTACACTGATTTTTTTTCATGAAAATTCTTGGAGCTGTATGAAGTATGACAGGTACCGTTAATAATTGATCTAAAAAAAATTGGAAAAAGTCCTCTGTAGAATTTCAAAATAGCCTTTTACATTGTTTTATTTGTTCGGGTGACTTTGTTTGTTAGTATTTTTCAATCAATGTTAAACATCATATTTAAAAAAATACTTAAAAGTAAGTAAATGGCACAGAATATTTGCTTTTCTTATTTTATTTATTTTATATATGTATTGATAGTTAAATATACTTTGGGTAGGTATCGAATTAGAGTACTTGAATGTAAATAGTAAGTTCATGGGAAGCCTTTAGTGTGTACTCTTTCTAGCTTATATATTAGTGATTTATATTGGTCCTGTTCTACTTTTCTTCAAATATGCAAATGCAGATGCATGTAAAGCCTCTTTAAAGCCTTCTTTATTTTTCAACCATTTTAATCAGCTATAAGTTTGTAGAAATTTTTTTCTATTGTTGGCAAAGGACTCATTACCATGAAAATGGTCAATGACGGGCTTTATTGGAAACCACGATTTTGAAAAATGCATCCGATACATATTTGATCCGATAAATATTGAAGAACTACATATTCTAAAAGCAAAGATAATTGAAAACGACAACTCTGAATTTGGTTAATTAAGAATTGGAAACAAGTAAAAAATAAGAAAACAACTCCCTTAACTTTTAACATTGTAGATATTCAAAATAATGTTGCATATGATTATTGGAATGATATGTTATACACAGTTGTTGTTAATAGTAAAGTTTTGTTATTCAACAATTTGCTGCAAATCCTTTTTGACAACTATGTTCCAATCGTTACCAAACAAATTAAAAAATCAAGAGTTTGCAACTGGTATAGTAGCGATATCGAAGCACAAATAAAGGAAAGAGAGCGTTTCTATAAAAAATACAAAAAAACCAATCGGAGTATAATAGGCGTCAATACATTTTTGCTCGAAATAAAGTAGTTTTGCTTATTCGTTTAACCAAGAAAAGATATTTTTTGCGAAAACTCGATGTTTCGTTAAACTCAAAAGTGCTCTGGAAAAACTATTGACAAAATAAATCATTAACACCAGTATATGGGAAAATCCAACAAGAAGCCAAAGAAGCTCTTTTGAAGTAATTATTTATTTAATGCTTGAGAAAACTCATATTCCAAAGCCAAATTATTAAGTTCGCGAAAATATTTAATATAGGTATTTTCGATCCAACTTATTTTCAGACTAAATAGTTCGAATTTAGAAATAAACACATTATGCTATAATCTTCTGAGATAAGCTCCATTCCCTTGTTCTTACCGAATTTAGTGTTCCCGGTTGCGATAGTTCTATTTCAACAACAGTTTCTCCATAAGTCACACCATTGACATTTATCAATCCATAACTCTTATCACCAGACTTCACATACGTGAAGACATCAGGGCAAGGTACACTTGGATATTGTGCTAAAGATTCACAACAAATTAAAACTATTGAAACAAAAACTATTGCAATCCTCAAAATCATCTTCTCCGCAGACACTATAACTCAAAAAAACTAAACACAATTAAACAGCAGCACAGGTCAACTAGAAATGCTTGTTAATATTGAAACCAATAACATTCCAATATATTCTTTGTCAATCTCAAAACTTATTTCTCAGAAATCACTTTATCAGTTCTTACAAAAAAAAAATAATAATTTGAAAACACAGCACTCTGTGAATGATTTACAATTCCATGTGTTATGTGTTCGACTTGATTTGATAATAATTTTTGCATTTTCAATCTTGAGAATCTTTTTTTCTTTCTGTGATTCCCAGTGGAAAAGCTCAGATGAAGCAACTTAATTAACATGATGCTTTGGAGGAATTACCACCTGGAATGGCAGCAGTATAAGACATTCCAAAAAATCGAATAAATCACACAAAAACTTGTTTCAAGCCTGTTTGGTCATCTTCATAGCATCTTCGCATCATGCTTTGAGGGTTTAAGCGCCTTATCTTTCTGTTTGTGATGTCAATCATCCACAAGTTCAAGAGTCTGAAGAGATAACTCTTCAAAGCTGTGAAAATCCCGCATCGTGTAAGTGCATTGTCAGAAACAGGGACGTAGTTAATTGGAGCTGTTCAAGGGGCACCTTTTATGAAAATCTGTTATCAAGCTCTTTTCTGAAATTTCTGATAAAACAATACTATGTTTATTTCTGAGCTACTGGCTTAAGTAAAGTGTGAGAATTTTTTTATAAAGTTGATTTTGAGAGAAAAATAGTTTTATAAAAAAAAAAGACAGTTATTTGCTTCTTGCACCAACTATTTTTAACGGATAGAATCTTAAAAATTAATTTATCTACTTATTCGTATTGATTTACTTTTCATTGTTTGTCGGGTCACAAGGGAAAAGCAGAACCTGCTACAAATCAAAATTGCAGCTGACAATCTTGTTTCCACTTTTTGTTGCTTCGTCCTTGTCTTTTTACTACTTACTTTACTTAGGTGGCGCTAAAGTTCGGGACGAACCTGGGCCTCAACCAACATGCCTCTCCAGCCAACTCGGTCTTTGGCTAGCTGCCTCCAGTTTTGCACTCCAAGTTGGTTGAGGTCGTCCTCCACTTGAGCGCGCCACCTAAGGCGAGGTCTTATTTGACTGCGTCTACCCTCTGAGTTTTGTGGGAATGCCAAAACCTGACATGGCTCTGTATAGCTCGTCTCTATAAATGCTATCGTACGCGGCCTTAAAATCGATAAAGAGGTGGTGGGTATCGATTTGGAATTCTTGGGTGGTTTCCAGGATCTGCCGTAGCGTGAACATTTGATCGATTGTGGACTTTCCTGGTCTGAAACCACACTGATAGGGGCCAATCAGGTTGCTGACGAAAGGTTTCAGGCGTTCACATAGTACGGCAGAGAGGATCTTGTAGGCGATATTCAGGAGACTTATTCCTCTATAGTTGGCGCAGTTTAGGGGGTCTCCTTTCTTGTGGATCGGGCAAACGATGCTGAGGTTCCATTCATCAGGCATACTTTCTTCTGACCAAACTTTAGAGATGAGTTGGTGTATGCACTCCACCAGGTCATCTCCGGCCGCTTTAAAAAGTTCGGCGGGTAATCCGTCGGGTCCAGCAGCTTTGTTGTTTTTGAGTTTAGATATTGCTATCCTTACTTCATTTTGGTCAGGTGGACGGAAGTTTTGTCTGTCATCATCCATGTTGAATGGTTCATTCTGCCTGACAGCGGGATTTTGGCCTTCATCGCCGTTTAACAGTCTGCAGAAATGGTCCTTCCATGTACTCAGCACCGACTGTGACTCTACTACGAGGTTTCCATTCCTATCTCTACAGGCTTCTGTGCGGGATTTTTTTCCTTGGCATGTTCTTTTTACCTGTTGGTAAAACTTCCGCACGTTGTTCCTGGAGTAGCATCTCTCAATATCTTCGATCGCGCGCTTCTCATGCTCTCTTTTTTTCTTTTGGAGAAGCCGGTGTTCTTCCCGTCTTTTCTGCTCGTAAAGCTCGCGAGCAGCTCTCGTCTTTCTTTGCAGCGTTGCTTTATATGCCTCTTGTTTGGCTGCATGGGCCTGCCTGCATTCGTCATCAAACCAGAGGTTTCGTGGTGGTGGTCTGGTGAAACCTAGCACATCAGTTTCGGCATCTCTGATGGCTTGTTGGCAGTGTTGCCACTGATCTTCGGCACTTGATGCTGGCGGTACTGGATTTCTTGAGAGGTTACGGGATATTCGATCGGCATAGGTTCTGGCGGTTTCTTGCGATTGCAGCTTTCCGACGTCATACTTCCTCACAGTATTACTCCGTTGTTGTGGAGTTCGGGTTATTCGCATTCTTACCTTTGCTGCAACGAGGTAGTGATCCGAGTCGATGTTAGCTGCTCGGAAGGTGCGAACATCCAAGATACTGGAGGCGTGTCTTGCATCGATCGCAACGTGATCAATCTGATTGACGGTTCTTTGATCTGGGTGTCGCCAAGTCCCTTTGTGTATATCGAGATGAGGAAACCGTGTGCTTGCAATGGTGACGTTATGTGCCGCTGCGAAGTCAATTAGCCTAAGTCCGTTTTCAGACGTTGTGTCGTGTAGGCTATGTTTTCCGACAGTCCTACCAAAGATTTCCTCTTTACCTATTTTGGCATTAAAATCGCCTAGTACGATCTTAACGTCGTATTTAGGGCATTGCTCATAGGTTTTGTCGAGGAGCTCATAGAAGTCATCCTTGGTGGCGTCATCTTTGTCCTCTGTGGGGGCATGAGCGCATATTAGGCTAATGTTGGCGAATTTAGCCTTGATACGGATTGTCACAAGTCGCTCACTTACGTGTCGAAAGCCCAAGACTTCTTGCCTAAGTCTACCGCTTATGACGAATCCGCACGCAAATAAACGCTGTGGTCTTCTTGCGCAATCACCGTAGTACACGTCACAGTTTTTCATCCTCCTTTTGTCCGGCCCATTCCATCGCACTTTCTGGATGGCAGTAATTCCTGCTCTGTAGCAGTCTAGGGCCTCCGCTAGTTGTTTGGATGCACGTGGTCTGTTAAGAGTTCTAACATTCCACGTGCAGATCCGAAGGTCGTTGTCCTTGATTCGTTTTTCCGGGTCGTCAACAGTAAATCCGTCCTTTTCCGAGGCTATTGGTCGCTTCGCAACTTTTTCTTTTTTCCGTGGCAAGGTTGTTAACCCCACGCACAACCCTCAACCTGGAGGGCCAGGTCCTTTGTTGGATTCCTTGGACAAAAGGAACCGGAGAATCCGGAGTCAGTAACCCACTTCGGGGATATGAGCGCTGCCGTTGGCCCATTAAGGGTTCATCCGCCACCATCTCTATTTCAATGCCCTGACTTGCATTGAATTGTCCTAATGACTTTATCTCCAAATACGTAAAAGTAGCTCATTAGGGCGTCTGCTTCGTCGACTGTTGACGCCACCGTTGGTTCAATTGGTTGGGCTCATCCGCCGTACGTCTTCTTTCTGAGGGGCTCGTGCAAGACTTCTGCGAATCGATCAGAACAGTATTAAAGCAGAGCATTATAGTGTTGCTATTTTTTCTGTGTTCAACACTCGCGCTTATAAGTTTAGCAGGAATGTCCGGATGGACAGACCATACCCGGTGGTTACCGCGGGGAGGTAAAATAAGCACAATTGATGTGTACGATATAGTTGTAGCGACTGTGCATCACCAGTTTGATGCCTTTCAGTGCCTACCCTATTCATACAGCACCCAACCACCACCTTGTCTGTTTACTTGCGATTATAGGGACTATAAGGCAAGTTTAGGATTCGTGAATATAAAAAAAATTGAGATAACAATGAAACATGACATTACGATCATAGAGAAGTCTATAAAAGTGATCGACAAAAAATGTATGTCTGTCTGTCTGTCAGTATGTATAACGAGATGCAACCTAAACGGCTTAAGCGTTTATCTTCAAACTTGATGCGTGTGATTCTTTTGGCATTCCCCAGAGGGGAAATTTTATTTTTAGGCCTAAAAATAACGGTACCTGCCATATGACCGATTAGGAAAATCTTATTTTTCTCGAAAACGGCTCCAACGATTTTGATGAAATTTTTTGAGAATTTTTTTTGTTAGTATTGGCTATCATTTGATTAGAACCAAATTTACGGGAAAAATCTATTAACGGTACCTTTCATATAACAGTTTTTTTTTAATTTTGGGTTTTCTCAGTAACAGCATTTTGGATTTCTGTCAAATTTTATATTTAAAAAATCTAGGTAGCCGAATTAATTCTGCATATCAAATTTTGAATAACTTTTTTTTCTAATTAAAATTAATTTTGGATTTTTTTTTCAAAAATCAATATTTTTAAAACTAATCAAAATAAAATATTTTAAATTTTGAAGTCACATGTATATAAATAAACTCTAAGAAACTGCATACCAAAATTTAAAAAAATCATGCTCATTTACTTCGATTTCAGTCTTATTAGAGTTGTTCTCAAATGCAGCACACAGTCTACATTGATATTTCTTTGCACTGTGAAATCCTAAATTGGAGATATCCTTAAAAATCTTTATGTACATTGAGAGTTTTTCGGATGGTAAAAAACATTCTTCTTCACAATGTTGCTGGTACACAGAAAACCTAAGTACACAGAAAACCTAAGTACTTAGCAGCATTTTTAGCGATCTCAAATATATGGTCGTTCCAACGGAGGTCGTCGTTGACACTCATATCGAGTACTGAGAGCTTTTCGGTTTCTTCGATGTAAGTTCCATTCATGGACAATGGCATTAAGGGTATGTTAAGCTTTAACGACAAAAGACAGCATTGAGTTTTCGAAGAACTCCACACGATTACTATTACCCCATTTGACAAAGCTGTATAAATCGGAGGTTAATGAGCTTTACATACGGTACCGTTGCAATTGTGCGTCCGAAGTCGAAGGACGTGAATTATCGAACAAATATGAAAAGCTGAAGGTAGAGTCGTCAGCAAAACAGTTAAGTGGATTAGAAGTAATAGACAGAAGATCAATTATAAAAATGAGGAGAAGAGTAGGAGACAGAACAGCACACCAGCATTTATTTTGTTGGAATCAGAATTGAATCCATCTGATACAACTTGTATTGAACGGTCCAGAAGATAGCTTCTAATCCAACGAACAAGAGTATAATCGATCCCAAAAGGACGCGTTTTTGATAAGAGAGCTTCATGCCAATCTCTATCAAATGCTTTGGAGATATCAAGAGCAATAATCTTACTTTCACCAAAACGATGTAAGGATTTTGTTCCACTGTTCAGTAAGATATGCCATAAGATCACCAGTGGAACGGTAGTTGCTGCGGAAGCCATACTGACGGTCATGGAGAAACTTTCGATATTCGAGATATTCCTTAAACTGACGGTTAACCAGCGTTTCCATGACCTTAGAAAGAAGGGATGTTAGTGCTATGGGTCGGTAGGAGGAGGGGGAGGATGGGTCACCTTTCTTAGAGACATTCTGGACAAATGCTGTTTTCCATCTTCTAGGAAAGATTCCAGAAGAGTAGGAGCGATGGAAAAGCTTACGCAGTGGCTTTGCCAGTGTGGAAGAACTTCTGTTCAGAAGAGTAGGGCCAGCGGATTTGTGTATATCGAGATCTTTGAGAAATCTTGCTACTGTACGAGTGCGGAAAAAATATGTCCCATGGAAAAATTTACATTCTCAAGTACAGGAGGGGCAGCGTTGCTGTGAAGCAGCGAAATGGACGGCGAGCAAGTTTGCCTTATCTGAAGAGTAAACAATTAGTTTGTAATTGTCGATGAGCCTTGGAACAGAAGATGTTAAGGAGTTTTAAATATTTTTTACAAGTCAACGGCATCGCTTCCCGTGAGATCAGCGAAATCAAGCTTCGTTGCGCGTGGTTAGTAGAAAATGGAGGACCGTCCGTAAACCAACTGCGTGCTGTTGACATGTGTTATGTGTTTTCTGTTTTCCGTTCTCCTTCTGTCTTCTCTTCTGTCCTGTAGCAATGTCGTCTTGTATGTTGTCTTGTAATTGTCTAAGCCGATGGCCTCAGTAGCCAGTGCTCGTAAGTGTGTCTTCGTAGATTTATCTACGGAGTAGATTAAAAATGTAATGTAATGTAATGTAATATTTTTTACAAATGACCAAAAATGTTTACTGCCTTTGGGCCATTGCAGAATTTTGTGCCGTTATTTTGGTCATGCAAAAATTTGGTTCTTTCAATAACGGAATTGCATGAGTTCCTTGCTTGTTTCTGCTTTTTCCGATTTTCCTTTGTAGCGTTGGCTTTATATACAATGGTACAAGTTGGCAAAAGTTTGCCAAAAAATTGAGTAAGCTGGTTCTTGCACTCACGTAACGCTATTTTAAAGTAAAGTGCGGAGGTCGAAAAACTTTGTCAGAGCCTTTGACCGCACTTGGATGAAAATTATTTTCTAATGTTTTAATGCTCAATACAATGCTGAGTATAAAATCCACATTTTTGTTACATATATGCCATCGTTTCTAAGGAGTGGTATTTTCTAGTTCTAATACTGTTTGACTCAAGGCTCACAATAACTCACTGTGGGTGTTAACAGACAAGAAACCGTTTACGAATGATTGAGTACCACAGTGACCCGTGGTGATTTGCCGCCGGTATACAGCTTCTTAACAAACTTGTGGTATTAGTTGAATTTATGCCTGCGCACCTCTTCAATTTTAATTTCACATTTCTCCAAAAGAAATACCTAAAAACACATATTTTCCGGGAGTTGGATGACAGCTGCTGCACACCTATCCCGAAAAAGAGGGAACATTTTAATCCGGTGAATCTCCGGTCAATAACTGAGTATCAGCAATGTATTCGAAAAAGTTGTTATTGCTGAGGAGGTCTTCAGAGTCCGAGTACGATCCCGTTTATCTACCGTTTAAGTATGAAAATGTGGCTTCTTTGAGCAGAGTGGCTGCGGTTCAGTAAGACACCCCCATTCAGATTGTTTGCTCACCAATTCCTGCCATTGCTGGTCAATCCGCCAGCACTCAAGTCTTGTTTTTTTAACTATATGAACATAATTAATACACCATTTTGTTTTCTACCGCTAGGCACATCTGAAAATTGTGCCATTTCTGAAACTTTCTAGTGCCGAAAAAAAATTTGGGTTATGTGAATCTATATCTATCATAGTCGTTCTGTTGCCCATGGCATATCAAAATTGTTCGTTAAGGTCCAGTAATCCAGTTTCAGTAGTCCTCGTCGGTTATGTTAAAACCGACTTTAATCTGTTGACTAGTAACAACGCCACTATTGGATGTGAATGTTATTTCAATTACTCGCTGCACAGTGCACACCCTTAGAACGAATACGCCTGAAAAAAAAAACATAAAGACCCAACCTAATAAACAAATTAAAAATAATTTTATATTTCCTTTGAACCTTTTAATTCAAAACTTAAACAATACTTTTGCATATAAATCACACTTTCGAATCTTCGGCATTTCCTCTCATTGATCCAACATTATAAACTCATTTATCACCTGTGGCAGTTCCGGATTCTCTAGCACGGTCGAGTGGTTTCCTTCAAGTGTCCGAATCATCACTTCGTTATTCGTTAGCATTTTCAAGCCGTAATCATTAGATACATTTGCCATAATTGGAATGGTGGGTTTCAACAAACATATTGGTGCACTCATCCGCTTGAATGTATTCAAGTCGATTTCATTGATCAATCGAGTTCGTTGAATTACGGCTGCCGTAATAGCAGTAACATATCGCTCACTGAAAACTTTTTGACGTCTTACGAATCTCTGAAAAGCTATCATTCTTCCCTCAAACTCGGCTATATTCGCGAATAGTTTTCTCGTCTTCTCTTCACTCTCTTCAGGTAGTATCAAGTTGACAATATTTGATAGGACCATCGTGTCTACATTATCCTTACCGAGAGCTTCAACATAAGTTTGGAATAGAGATGATAGTAGAGATGGTGAACCATCTATTAGGAATATTTTCCCCGTATGTCCAAGTTCCTCCAAAAGATGGGCAACTTTTGTGGTAATAATAGAACCATATGAATAGCCCACCAGACGGTAGTTCTCTTCGGGCTTGATAATGGAAACAATTTCCTGAAAAGAAACAATAATTATAATTAACTTTCAATAGTCAGCTTGGCAACTTACATTTAAGGCAAATTGAGCTATTTCGTCAATGGACGTCATGGTTGCGGTTTTATGCAGCTGAATGATGTAAGCTGGTGTTTTGATATGTTTACCTATATCATTCCAGACCTGCCCGGATGAGCATTCTATGCCGGAGAAGAAAAATACTGAAAAATTACCACTTTTGGCTTGGTTAAGTGGCACAACAGTCTTATCGAAGTTCATTTCGTCGCCCATGTTGCGAACCATTGTCGTGATCTGGTGTCGAATATCTTGAATCTCAAGTGCTGAACCATCGTCACCGTTAACTTCACGATTTTGGGAATACTCTTCTAGTTTTTGGAAAGTAAGCGCTCTTAAGTCCTGAGGTGAGAGAAAGAGATCGAAATTCCTTTCGAGAGTTTGTTTGATATCAACTGCCATCAGAGAATCCATGCCCAGTTCGGATAGAGTTGATCCATATGATACTGATTTAGGATCTCGAATACTCATAATGTTCATTACGGTTTCTAAGAGACTCTCTGCGCCTGCTTGGCCTACACGTTTTTCGGCAACAACCATACTGGCCACCACAGGATCGGGGCATGACAGAAGATTATCAAGTTCTTGAAGACACGAAGATATTCTCTGTTGCAGTGTTCCTCCGATTTCTAAATCAACTTTATCTTCAGCCATAACAGCAACCAAACCCACTTCTCCAACAGCACCCCATTGGATAGCTTTGCCTGGCAAGCCATTATTAACACGGTCTTCGATAATGCGTTCCATAATAGAGTTGGCCATGCCGTAGTTTGTTTGACCAGCATTTCCTCGACCACACGAAACACTAGAGAATATCAGGAAATGTTGCAGATGTGGACACATCTGTCGGGATAATTCATCAAGGTAAATCGTTGCAACAGCTTTTGGACCCAAAGATTCTTTAAACAGGTCAACGCTTTGATTTTCAAAAAGTGCATCTTTCAAAACCACTGCCAAATTGAATATACCACCAATTGGTCCAAGAGTCATGGCTCCTTTGAGTAGTGCCTCGCAGCCATGTCGCGTTGCGATGTTGGCTGTACTTATCCGAATTTCACAGCCATAGTCCTTCCATAGTCTTAAAACAAATAAAAAATTTCCTTTAAGCTTAATTAATATGAGGTTTCTAAATACTATACTCACTTCATTCTGTATGGTTGGTAGCCATTGGAGACCCCACGAGTAGAACTAAGAACAAATTTACGAGCACCTCTTAGTGCCATCCAATCGGCTAGTTCCAAGCCGAAACCACCAAGGCCTCCCGGGATGACATATACCAGTTCGGGTGAGAAGTACACTCTTGGCAGAACTTGCATCGGAAGTGTAGCTGGAGCTTCAGCTGATTCATTGACTTGAACTAGAACTTTTCCTATATGCTTTCCACTTGCAAGAAAACGGAAGGCTTGTTCCACTTCGTTCGGCGGAAAAACTGTGCTGGGAAGCGGAACAACTATACCTTTAGCGATATCGTTTGAGACGAGTAACACAAGTGCCTATAAGAATGGAAAATGGCATTCAAAATTGTAATCGTTTAAAGCTAAAGTGCGGAGGTCGGCTCTACGGATTCTGGGGAGAATTATTTATTCCATTTAATAAGTCCCTTCACGAAAAATTCAAGAGTACCAGATCACTACCAAGTGAAACAAATATTAATTAAGTGGATTCAGCGAAAAGAAGAATCCTTGAGAATGACAATACATACATATGTTCGCAAAAGGCTAAATATCCGAGGTGCAAACATCGACTCGGATAACTATCTAGGTGGTGCCAAACTTCATGTACGGATATTAATAGAAGCTATTAGGCGATCAGCAACCGCGTGGACGCCTTGAATCGGAAGCACCAGCCGCCCGCCTATGCCAAACGCGTATTCCCCCAACCAACCCCAAAGACCAATGGCAACTATGTCAGCAAGGGATAAGAAACGCAGCATAAACCACCGAGAAATCCGCTTGGTTCGACTCGGAAGAACACCTCTTCAGAAGATTGGGGGTATACATTCTGGGCCAGCGGATTTGTGTTTATCGAGATCTTTGATAACTCTTGCTACGAGAGCGGAAAAAATCAGTCCCATGGAAACATTTACATTCTCAAGTGGGTGAGGGGCAATGTTGCTGTGTGGTAACGTAAAGCTAGCAGCGAAATGGGCTGCGAGCAAGTTTGCCTTCTCTGAAGAGTAGACAATTGGTTTGTCATTGGCGATGAGCGCTGGATTGGAACCGAAGATGATGAGGAGTTTTTAATATTTTTTACAAATGATCAAACATTTGAACTGCCTTTGAGACATTGCAGATTTGTTAATGCAATTTTTGGGCATGCAAAAGTGTGGTACTTTCTAATGGCATATATAATTCTCCAGCTGTTGTACAAGATTAATAATGTTCATATTGTAAGCATTAATTAACGAAGATTTGGTGCAAGTTTATATGGACGACTAGCTTTGAATTATAAAGCAGGATGCAGTCCATTGGAAAGGGTATTGGATATTGCTAGTTGGGAATCAGCTTTAACTGAACTGGAAGAAGTGTTGCTTCTGCAACGACGTATATATACATATATTAGAAAACCAGATAGAGAACGCGACAATAAAGGCTTCGGAAAACATGACCGAAGCTGTTCTTTACCAAAGGACAAGATGTGGTAAGGTCATTATGGGTACTTTGTTTTATAGGATCAAAGAAGCTCAGGCATAGAACGGGTATCTTATATCTTAAGATCATTGCATGAGTCTTGAGGCATACATAATGGTAGTTGTTGATACTTTTTCCAAGTTTGCGTTGGTTGCACTCTTTAAAAGAACAATCTTAAAGGAAAGACTCAAAAGCAGGCTGCTTTTCGCTTCGTGCAACAGCCATTACATCAAATATACTCGAAGTCAACTGGAAAAACCAATAAATAGTTCACGGGAGTGCCGAGAAGAAATGGTCAACTAGAGCGTGGCAAAAAATGCTATACCACTATTGGAAAAGAAAGATCTTGGACGTTGGTATAGAAATGTCGATAGAGCGCAGCAGTTAAACAATAACCCGCTGCAAAGAAGCAAGAACTACGAGATTCTCACCACTCAAAATCCTAAGTTGAGTTCATATGCGATTGATGGAGATTCCGAACATCAAAGAGGTACACATAAGTCGTAGAACCCTACATACATGTAAACAAACTGGAAGCTTCAAATAGCAGTATTATTCAAGTTGCTTTATCTTTCTTGAAAAAGTGTCTGCCAAGCTATAAAGTAGTTTGTAAATCATCTATAAACAAGGTAAATTTAAAGGCCATCAGAAAACTTGTCTCTTGCCTTACCTACACCAAAATTCTTTTTTTAGGCCTTTGAAAGTTAATCTCCGTTCAAAGTAGTGTTATCCTATATCTTTTCTGCCAGGCTAAAGAACTTGCTCGGCAATTATTAGCACACATTAGCATTATTTACACGATTCAAAACTGTCTTCAAGTCAGATAAAACGCACGATACTCCACCATCCATCCGCTTCTTGGACTGCACTCCGATGTGACACACGGACTGAACAAGAAAGAGACGACAGTTGCCTGTTTACTGGACATCGAAAAGCCCCACAGTTTGGATAAAAGGACTAATATTCAAACTATCAAGTCTACGACTACCTGAACACTTGATAAGATTAATCAAAAAAAATCATATAGATCCTTTTATGTACAGGTAAACAAAGAATATTCACAAAGAAAGACGATCATCGCTGGAGTTCCACAAAGTTCCAAGTTGGGCCCCATACTTTTCAACATTTATACAGCTGACCATCCTATCAACATCCCAGGGACAAAAAACGAAGCTATATGCCGATGAATCCTTAACATATGCATGCAACATCCATTTCAGCAGAAATCGCAGCCAGGAGATTTGAAGGTCACATAAGAAACTTGTGAGACTACTACCTTAAATAGGAACTAAAGATAAATAGCGATAAGAGCGAGCTTATCTGCTTCAGAACCCCAACAACAGCAACAAGAGGTCGGAGACGTTTCGCATCACGCAGTGATAATATAAGTATCAAGCTACCGGACAACATAGTGATAAGGACAAAGACAACAACAAAAAACCTTGGAGTGAATTTCACTAACCGCTTCAAATTCAACAAGCACGCTTAATTTATGCTTAAGAGAGCCAACTTCTACCTACATCTGGTCCACTAGCTTCTTAGGAAAAGAAACGGACTTAGCACTAATACTAAGCTCCTCATCTATAAACAGCTGATCCGTCCAGTTCTGACGTACACTTGTCCTATTTGGTTCACCATATCACCAACATATATGAAGAAGATCGAAGTTTTCGAAAGAAAGATACTCCGTAGCTGTACAGGTCTACACCGAAACCCCATTACAAGGAAATATGTCCCACACAAGAAGCTATATGAAAACACCAAACTGATCCCAATAAATCAGTTCATGACACAGCTCTCCAAAAATATTTTGAGGAACTTGGAGGACCATCCCAACTTGGAAATCCAGCAACTACTCCAGCAACAACTAGAACCCAGTCATCGCTACCTCAACATTCGAGCCATCACAGACGACCGATTCGAGGATATTATGAACAACGACGAAGCCCCGTTGTACGAGAGAACCAGCAACGGACACAGCAGAGGATAAACAACACCGCATCCTAACCCCATTTTTTTTTTTAAACCAAAGACATAATTAAGAATTTCAATTAACAGATTATGCAAACAAAAATATGATATAAGTAAAAATATAGCATTGTATAGAGCCAGCTGAAGTACGTCGGGCCCCTGTTGTTGAGCCGACATGATTTATTTTATTTATAAGTACATCTAACTAATGTAATAAAAAATAATCTAATCTAAAAAAAGCCTCTCGCAAGGTAGGATTCTAGTGCAATAGTAAGATTGTTGAATAACCTAATGCGATTCTAACCCTGTATTCTCTCAGCAGATTAGTTTTGCGTATCCACAATGGAAGTTGATTTTTTTTCGAAACGCGATTTTATTTGATGAATTGAAGATGTAAATTTCTATAAAGTGAGTCTGCTTTAAATTTCTTGTATCCATTGTTTTGTTAAAATTATCCGTTTTTCTAAAGAACTCAAAAAAATTTTACCTTTTCTAATTCTGGATCATCCCGTTGCATAACCAGATCAAGTAGTACAGCAACAAAAGTTAGTTCCTGTAAAAACGGTGCCATTCCCAATCGACTGTCGTTGGCCATATCGAATTTACCAATTTCCAAGAACGTTCCACCTCTACCCAGACATTTCAAAGATGCAACTAGTTTCTCTTCGGCCAATGAATTCAGAACAAAGTCCACTCCCTTTCCATTGGTTTGTTCTCGAATCATTGTTTCGAATGACGTATCTCTTGAATTACCAATGTGGCTTTCTAAAAGACCAACAAAAATTAAATAAAATAACAACCAATTGAACAATAAATGTATACCTTTTAGTTTTGGGAACATTTTTAGTAAAAAGTTTTTCTTCTCGACACTACTGACAGTTGTAAACACTTCCAAGCCATATGCCTGTGCCGTTCGAATGGCCGACAATCCTACGCCACCAGTTCCTGCATGGATTAGTATACTCTTACCCTTTCGAATGTCAGCTCGAAAGAAGAACGCATAGTACACTGTGAAGTATGTTGCCGAAACAGTAGCTGCTTCACGCAATGACCAATGGTCTGGTACGTTCATGATATAAGGCGACGTGTCTTTAATGTAGCTCGCCACAGCGTCCTTCTCACATATGCCCATGACCTTTTTCCCAGTTTTGGTATCGATTCCTGAAAATTCAAATCCCAGAAAATTCTCCTGATCCAAACGGCCTTGAAGAAAAATGTCCAATGCAATACGACCGGTCGCAAGCATGACGTCCTTAAAGTTCAGACTTGAATAAATCACCTTAATTCTACAGTTCTTTGGATTTTGTCGGCCTTGAAGCCACTTGAGGGAGGAAAAATCTCCCCGGTGCAGAATTGTTGCAAAAACAACTCCCTTCTGAGGTTGCATCGGCAGATTTGAGGTTAGCTGAAGGTGCCGATACGTGCCCCATTGACCCTATAAAAAACAAAACAAAAGATTACATTTCAGCGAACCAATGTTTTTTTAAAGGACTTACGTTTCGCAATACGTTTATTGCCATACCCAAGGAAAGGTGTTTTGAATAGAATGATTTTTTTGGATCAAAGTCTGGTGCATTTGTATCATCTATCAGCACACAACGTGCCGTAGTCTTAACATACTCTTTACGCAAACAATTTGTCAGTCCCAAGATTCCACTTTGGTTATCTCTCTGTGCAACGAGGACCAAGTTTTTAGATTTAAGAGTGTCCTGAGCTGCCTTTAGCCATTGGTGCTTTGTGTCACTAGACGAAATTTTTAAATACCTCGTCTCATTGTCTCCGGTTTTCAGGTTCTTCCGCAGAAGCATGCATTTCAATCTGCCATCCTTTAAAGGACAAATTGCCAATTTGGACAGTTCATCTGGAATGACAATATCTTTGTTCGAAGCTAACACCAGGACCACATATGAAAGATCACTAAAATCGTTCAACTGCTTCAAAACATCTCCACCAGTTCGGTCGACTATGAAATTACAGTCTGAATTGTCAGCTAAAGGACTATCTTCCACCGTCACACAACCCGGGAGATTTTCGAATTTTTCAGAACTCAAGATCACATAATCTCCTGTAATCAATGGCAGATCTTCAATGGCATTCAAGAAAAATTCGATTACAGGACTCTGTCCCGGTGTTGGTGGCATAACTTCCACAATTTTAAGCTTAGACGATGCTTCATTTTCCAAAGCTAACTGTATAAAGAATCTTCCCATATCCTCTGGACTCAAAGCTGGTGAGGGAAAATGAGGAACGAAAGTATATCGTTCGAGTACCGGCAACCCTGGAGGCTTTCTGCGTTGCACGCCACTTACTTCCATACCTGAAATTTCAATGCCGCCACCTACAATTCTCCGGTCGCTGGAGGTGGAGAAGACATCAATGTGCTTCTTGCTGCCCACTGTTTGCAGGTGATGCCGTCCGAAAATTCTTATTCTACCAATTTTCACCGGAAGGCATAGCTCCCGGGAATCTTTTTTCACAATTTGCGTTTGAAGCATGCAATCCATGAAGGTGACCCAGTTTGAATTCCATTTTAGTTGGGCCACCTGACCATCACCACGAACCGATTCGATTCCCTTGAAGTCGGCATTGTAGTAATATCCGCGAAGTTTGAGTTCCTTGTAAAGGTCCTTGGAAGTCATGGTGAACTCTTCATCACAACTGGTATCGAATGGTGTAATAGTGATTTCAGCTGGTTTCTTAGCATTTTTGACTTCTCGAACGGTTCCCGATGCCACTAAACTATCGCCTTCGATAATCTGTAAATAAAGAGAGTTAAATTGGTTAGCTAAAAGATATTTAAATATTATCAAGGAAACTGTAGTAACTAGTGAATAGTTTAATTAATTTGCATACACCAACTCATCTCTTAAGTCTGGTCAGAAGAAAGTATGCCTAATGAATGGAACCTCAGCATCGTTTGCCCGATCCACAAGAAAGGAGACCCTCTAAACTGCGCCAACTATAGAGGAATAAGTCTCCTGAATATCGCCTACAAGATCCTCTCTGCCGTACTATGTGAACGCCTGAAACCTTTCGTCAGCAACCTGATTGAGCCATGTCAGGTTTTGGCATCCCCACAAAACTCGTCCGACTGTGCAGGATGACGATGGAGAACTCTCGCTGCTCCGTTAAGGTTCGTACTGACCTCATAGAAGCTTTTGACGTCAAAAAAGGATTCCGACAAGATGATGCGCTATCGTGCGATTTGTATTTGTATTTTGTATTTTTTTCAAGTCTGCAATTGCTAGCATATGCTGACGAAATAGACATCTTTGGCAGAACTCGACGAGCTGTCACTGGAGCGTTTGCTAACATTGAAGCTGAAGCGGCTAAGATGGGACTAGCAGTTAATGAGGCCAAAACGAAGTACCTACTGTCCACAAAAAGGGATACACAACACCGGAGAATTGGACAAAGCATCACAATAGACAGGTACAACTTTGAGGTAGTTAGAGACTCGGATCCGCTATAACATCTGACAACAACATCTTGTCAGAAATAAAGCGAAGAATTACTCTTGCCAATATGGGCTAGGAAGGCAATTGAGTAGCAAAGTCCTCTCTCGAAAGACAAAGGAGACTCTGTATATAAGACCCTAATCATCCCAGTCCTTCTCTATGGCGCCGAGGCATGGACTCTATCAAAAGCGGATGAAGATATCCTTAGGCGTTTCGAGCGTAAGATTCTTTGGGAATATTTTTGGCCCTATCTGCGTTAAAGGGCTTTAGAGGAGAGGGTTCAACCAAGAACTATACGAGCTGTACAGCGACATTCACCTGGTCAAAAAAATACGCATATCACGTTTAAGATGGCTAGGTCATGTAGAGCGAATGGACCACAATGTTCCGGCTCGCAGGATCTTCCATTCCATTCTATCTCAGAGGGTAGACGCAGTCAAGGAAGACCTCGCTTTAGGTGGCGCGCTCAAGTGGCGGACGACCTCAACTAACTTGGAGTTAGAAACTGGAGGCAGCTAGCCAAAGACCGAGCTGGCTGGAGAGGCATGTTGGTTGAGGCCCAGGTTCGTCCCGAACTGTAGCGCAGTAATTTGATTAAAAAAAACTGCTAATTTTTGTCATAGGACATTTTACAAATATTAAAAAAGTCTGCATCTTCCTCCGAAAATAGAGAGCTGATCGAAACAGCCTCTTCCAGGACGAAAAAGATACGCTGCCATAGTGAGTGCTATTTTAGGTGACTTAAAACCAAAGGTTAGATTAACGTGGGAGATGTGAAAAAGTTTCTTTCTTTTCTTTAACCATGCAAGTTATGGAGAAGTCGTTTGAAAATATGCTGAACCTTGCGCAATGTCTTCCGATTGGACAATATCCTAGTTGTCAACTATTATGGAGCCCATTTAGAATTTGCTAAGGGCGAGCAAATCCATTATTCAGGCTAACAATTATCCGGAATGTCTTAATGTTCTGACATCCAGAAAAGGTGAACATAAAACTGTTCTACCATTTCCAGAAGAGACGATCAACAGTTATCAGCACCAGTATTTTTGGAGGTCTCAAATATAAGATCGTTCCAACGGAGGTCGTCGTTGACTTGTATTGAACGGTTCAGAAGATAGCTTCTAATGCAACGAACAAGAGTATCATCGATCCCAAAAGCACGCATTTTCGATAAGAGAGCTTCATGCCAAACTCTATCAAATTCCTTGGAGATATCAAGAGCAATAATCTTACTTTCACCAAAAGCGATGTAAAGATTTGTTCCATTGTTCGGTGAAATATGCCATCAGATCACCAGTGAAACGATTTACACATTCCATTTCTGAATTTCCTAATTTTTAACTTTGGATTGTGTTTATATCCAGCGAGTTCCGAAAGATAAATAAAGATTATTCAAAATCTACCAATCAGTGATATTTTGAAGATCTTTGTGCATGTTGATGGCATGTTCTGTAAAGGTAGGATTTGTTTTTTTAATAAATAGCTGCTCGAAAGGGGTTATTTTACTTTTCTACCCTTAAAATGTTAAAACACCGTGCGAGCATTAGGGGAGAAGAGAAGGACGTAAAAAGAGATGTCGATGGACATTAGTTTTAAAATTCTGCATATCAAAATGGGAGGGAAAAACCAAGCGAGGTAGGGCGATCCTCATTCGTGTGTGCGACTAAAGAAAGAATCTCTGTACTTAGCAGTACATCCGAAATTGGGCTCAAGGGTAAACTGATGAGCATTCCTAGAGCGAGTATTACGGTTGAATTGTTCCAGGGGAGGAATGCAACAGCCACTCATGGATAGGGAGTATTGGCATTGGGGCTATATCGTTTATTCCGCTTTAAAAACAAAAGACAAGATTAAGTTTTTGGAGCATTAAATTCTAAGCGATCTTTTATTCCCTATTGTACAATGCTGTCAAGATCAGAATTTAATGAACTTATCATACGCTACCGTTGCAGTTCCACATCCGAAAAACAAGGATGACAATCTGAAAACGAATATGAAAAGCTGAGAGTACTGGTCGTCAGCATAACAATTTATTGGATTGGTGGTTTCAGATAATACATAAGTCATTGATAAATATAAGGAAAAGGGTCGGAGAGAAAACAGTGCCCTGGGGCACACCAGCATTTATTTTGTGAATATCAGACTTGAAACCGATCAACACAACTTTTATTGAGCGGTTGAAAAGGTTATTTTTATTAATCTAACGAAGAAGAGATTCATAGAGACTAAATGCCCGCATTTTGATAAAAGGGCTTGATGCAAAACTCTATCAAATGCTTTAGAAATATCAAGTGCAATTATTACGTTTTCGCCAAAACGGGTATTAGCTCCACTTTTTGGTGAGATAAATCATCAGATCACCAGTGGGTTTGTTGCTACGAAAACTGTTCAGCCGGCCATTAAGAAGCTTTCGTGCTTCAAGATATTTCTTAAGCTGATTAAAATTAATCAGCGTTATCATGGTTTTTATTCTGTTTTTGTTTTTATTTGGGTGACTTATTATTGAGTATGGCGAAAATGGGCAAATTTTTTCTTAGCACACGAATAGGTGAAAGAAACAAAAACTGAAAACAATTAAAAGCATCCGCGATACTTTGGCCTTGCACTGCATAGTCCATACGGCCACCTCCGATGGCTAAGGTGGGTTGATCGACACTCGATTTTGATTTTAAATGAAAAAGGATAGAGCCTAGTATGAATCTCTGTGGGACTCCACTAGAATATAGTTAAAACAGTGATTGACTGTTTCCAATTGCTGTTGTTTACCGTCTCCCGTTGAAGTAAGAGTGAATCAAATGTGCCAAATATTTAGAAAACCTAAGCCTTCTCCTATTTCATCAATTACGTACAAAAAAAGCGAACTTTTGACTTTTTCTAAGGTCATGACACTACCCTACTACAATTTTTGATGGAGAAGATTGAAATACTCTATACTCATACCTGAAAACTGCTCTCAAATATCTTGAACAAATAATTAATGAAGCTTCTTTTTAAGTCTTTCTTTTTTTTCCTCTGCTTATGCGATAAAAAAAATATATACTAAATAATTACCTAAATCTAATTCTTCTTCTTCTTCTTCTTCTTCTTCTTCTAATTCTTTTTTAACTCTCATTTTGCGGCTGACGGCACTTAGAACCATTATTATTGTGAAAATTCTAAACAACAGCTTGAGAGCATAATAAATAATTCACTAAAAACTAACTAAAAAAAAAAACTAAATATAGGAATTAAGCTATCACTGAAACCTAGCTTTTTGATGCTGTTTCCAAAGTCATCTTTATGATAAACAAATTGAAAATAAAAAATTTACCTCAAAATCTCCAGTTGCATAGTGAATCATCACAGTAAGTTCGACTTTGCTCTCACTAGACAAAGTAGTTGCCCTTATTAGTCTGACATTCTCAAATTCAACTGGTCGTTCATATGACGACAGTGGTTCGTGATTCATCATTGCAAAAGTCTTCCAAACGCATTCCAAATAAAAAGTAGCTGGAATCAATATCTTCCCATCGATATTGTGACCTTCTAGATATTTATTCTCTTCCGCCTTCATATTGATAATAAATGTTTTTTCACCAGTTTTTTTCGATATCATTTTGTTGTAACTATAAACCTCCCAATCATCACGATGATCCCATTCAATCAGGTCACTGATTGTATCAGTTCCTCGTGAAACTGGCCATTCAACCTTTGGATAGAGCGTATGAACGGGTACATTTAGTCCTTGGGTATATAATCTAAAATAAAGGAATATAATGTAAACCCGAATTTCGAAGCTGAACAAATTAACTTACTTTCCCAAAGCAGCCAAAAAGTACAGATGGTTCTCCTTGTTATTCCTCTGAGTCAAGCCCACATGGATACCATTCGGAATAGAAGCTTTTAAAATAGATTGCAGAAGACCATGAGGTGCGATCTCAATAGTTAATGCATTGTGTGGCAGAAGTGCAGCAGTCTCTTCGAAGAGTACACTTCCCAAAAGATTGTTCGTGTGATATTCTGCCGAGGATAACTGTGATTCAGGACGTGTCCAGTGTTTTTGAGGAACACTCGTACTTAGCCATTTGGTGGATCTTTTTTTGGGTACAGGAACAATATGCTTTAAATACTTTACGAAGTCTCCTCCCAAATGAGCAATATGTCGGGTGTGATAGGCAATATTGGAACATGGAACCTCCCTGGCAAAAATGTTTTGAGACTTTAGTTGAGCCACAAATGCTGAAACATCATCAGCCGGACCAGAAATTGTGCATGATTGCGGACTATTGTGACATGCAACCTCGATTGATTCGGGAAGCATACCCCGAATTTCGCTGTACGATAGACCAATCGCTGCCATAGCCCCTCTTAACTGTTCCTTCTCAATGCTTACTTTTCCTCTATAGTATGCGGCCAGAATCATTTGTTCTGCCGTAAAACAACCGTCAGCATAAGCACAACCCAGCTCACCAACGGAATGGCCGATTATGTAATCCGGTTCCATGCCAAATGATTTGAGAATATCCACCAACGCGATTTGAGTTGCTGCGATGCCGATGAAAGAGTGTAGGATATTATCAAACATTTTCGGATCATTTGTGGTCAGGATTTTGATGATGTCCACACCGGCTGGTTTTAAGGCATTATAGCAGCGCTGGATAGACTTTTGAAACTGAGGAATCGCCATTAACGCCGATCCCATTGCAGGCCACTGGGATCCCATCCCACTGAAAACCCAAACTATAGGTCTTTTGACGCCGGTATAATGTTGAACATCTTTTACATAGGATATCGGCAAGTTTATACCGCTGCCTTGAATTACATTAAAGCCCCTAAAAACCATCCCAGGAATTCCACCTGACTGAGCATTGTTAAGCAAAGCTAGAAATTCTGGATCCAATGGCTTGCTCTCTAGCTTTCTGAATACTTTGTCTACCGCCTCTTTAGTTCGCCCTGACCACATGAACAAAGTCGGAAGACCTCCCTCTGGGATGCCGGTCTGTATCTTTTCTTTTTCGTATTGTTTCAACAATATATGGGCATTGGCACCACCAAAACCAAACGAATTTACACCAACATATGGCTTTTTAAGTTCCATAGTTTCGCTAACCACAATCATGCGACCTTCTTGCAATGCTTCAATCTCTTTCCTTGGTTCATTGAAGTGTATATTCGGTGGGATCTTGCCGTTCTGAAAAGCAAACATTACCTTAATGATGGAACATATTCCGGAAGTTGGTTCTGTATGGCCGATATTAGATTTTACCGAACCGATCAATAGTGGCTTTGAGCGTTGCTTGCAAATAGCATTATCAATTGCCCGACACTCTTCCGGATCACCAACAACTGTTCCGGTACTATGTGCTTCCATATAACCAATGTCATCGGCGGATATCCTCACATCATTATAGAATTCTCGCAAAAGCTTCTCCTGAACTTTGCCGGAAGGATAGGTTATTCCCTCGGCCTTATAGCCATCACAATTGGTCTTGCAGTGCACCACGGTGCCATAAATTCGACAAGCATCCCGGCGGCGTTGTAAGTATATAGCTGCCACACCTTCAGATCGAACATAGCCATTGGCTTTTTGATCAAAGGGAGAACAATCTCCCATGTAGGAGAGTACTCCAAGACGGGCAAAATGAAGCGTGGCATTAGGATGTAGAATTAAGTTTGTGCCACCAACTATAGCAGCGTCTATTTCTCCGCTTCTGAGTGCGGCGTAGGCAACATCAAGACCGTACATGGAACTTGAACATGCGGTGTCCAGATATAAGGATGGGCCCACCAAACCCAAACTGTAGGAAATACGGTTGGCATACATGGCTCGACTGCAACTGTATTAGACAAAGAAACGTTAGTTTTAAGCTTTTTTTTTGTTATTCCTGAAAACTTACCCAGTCATTGCAAATGCACCTTGAGACGAGGGATCATTCATAACGTTTTTCTCAGACTCAGAGAAACATGAAGCTATGTAGACACCGGTTCGTGTACCTCGGATCGTATTGGGATTGACTCCAGCATCCATGACAGCTCTATAGGCTTCTTCGAGAATCAAACGACATTGCGGATCCATGGTGTGCGCCTGCATGTGATGAACACCGAAAAATGTGGCATCAAATTTCTCGAGTCGGTTTATCCGACCGCAGCGTTTTGGTATTTCCGGGTCAATGTGCTTCCAACGTTTCTCAGACTCTTCGAGCATGTCAACCTAGAATAAAAGCAACAAAAATTATTTTTCAAGGAAATAAAAAATGAAAGACGGTTGATTCCAGGACCTCAAAGAGATCATTTTTATCATGAAAGACGGCATATTATTTATTCAAGAGTTTGATATCGGTCCACTGATAAATCAAACCAACAGACAAAACATTGCGTAATTGTTTAAAAAAAATAAACGAAATATATCTTAATTTAACTCTGAGCAAAATCAATAGTTTTTTTGAGTTTTCCTAGCATTGAACGCTCCCATTTTTGAAAGAAGTTAATTTGACTTTTTTTGTGTGAGAAAATGAAAAATTTAAAAATATTGTTTCTTTTTTTTTTTTTAATATTTGATTGAAATATTTTAAAGAGAAAATGATTTGTAAGATTGCAACCAAATCATTTGTTTGGAAAAATAGTATCCTTGTGAGTCAATTCACTTTTCAAAATCATCATTCATTATCCTTTTTAAGGAACAAAAAATCATTGGTAAGTGACGTTTATATATGTATATTTAAAAATGTGAAATAATAGTCCAATCGCAACGTCAAAAAAAGGTGAACAGAAAATAATGAATCCGTCTATATTTCAGTTTTCGGGAAAATCGTGCTGAAGCTTCAGCCGCCGTCTTGAATTTTGAACATTTTATTTTGGAAAAACTTGTAGGAAAAAAAATAATTTCCTACAAATTTTGCCTTTTTTATTTTTATCAGAAATCAAAAATAGCGAAGTAATTGCCAAAATAAAATGTAAAAAGCTCCAGCACGATTTTTCCGAAAATCGAAATTTAGACTACTAATGATCCTCTCTAACGAACTGTAAAAGTTCTTCCTCTGATGCCACCTGAATGTAAAGAGAAGTGCTGTAGTAATAACTACCCCCCCCCCTTGATCGATGCCACAAACGAAGCAATTGGGTTAGGCCATATAACTGTTAACGAAAAGCTTATCCCTTGCAAATCATTTTGTCGTTATTGAGTTGGTACAAAATATATACAAAATATATTGCAACAACAAAAACTATTGCTAGTTGTTTGTTGTTGTTTTCTTGTGGAGTTTTTGTTGAATTAAATTCGAGTTGGTAAATAATTATTTTCACAAACAGAATATAACTCAATCACTCAATGGTTTCTCATAAACATCACTTGCTTAATAAAAGTTAAAAAAAAGTTATGCGTCGGTCTATACCGAACTTTCTATGACCAATAAGTAATGTTTTACTTCTAAGGGACTTCAATCTACCTCACATTGAATAGGTTATTCTGAAGATGGATGTCATCAAGAAGCTTCTCTCACAGCAAGAAATTACGTATTTTCCGTGATGGAATAAATTCAACTGATTTATCAGAATAGCTTGGTGCTTCTTTTTTCCCATCATGGTCTCGTCGTTTATGTTAGGAAGGATATTGCTTGCCAGAGCCCTCCCCAATACGGGTAATGTTCCAACACGGCCTTTCACTTCTTGTGGCTCAAATTCACTGTCGGCAAGCATGTCATTCATTGTTGTTTTATTTACCGGAGTCCAAATCCCGACAGTTATTCCACTTGTAACGAGTTTGATGCGCTGTCTGAATCTATCTCAAAAATTGTTTCCCTTTGTCCTCGCACTTAATGTACACAATTCCAAATGGCTCCGCTATTCTGGTCAGACAACACCCGAAGCAAGGTATGTCGAGCTTTTTGTCGGGTTACATAACCTTATCGAACTGATCGATATGCCAACGCCAATACCGGATGTTGCTGGGCAAACCGCCTATACTCTTGAATTGCTTCGTACTTCTCACCCTGATAAGTATACCATTAGTGTAAAGGCTCCATTTGGCACTTCGGACCATTGTGTCATTTCAGTTAATTTCTCGTCCTCCACTCATCCAGTTAAAGAAAAACTTCCCACCAGGACCGTTTGGCAATACGAGAAAGCCAACTAGGACGGCCTGAATATTTTTTTCCGAAACTTTAACTGGTCACTATGCTTCCTCTATAGTGACATTGAAGTCAGTGCTGAAATGATCACAAATGTGATTCTTCTAGGGATGCGTGCTTTTATTCCTAACAGAGTAAAAAGCATCAAGCCTAAAGAAAAGTCCTGGTTTAACTCTGAGTGTAAAGAAGATATCAGGCTCAAAGAAGTAAGTTTCTGGTCTTACAAAGCCAACCCTACAGAGGATAATCGGAAACAGCACAAATAAGCAAGGAACTCATCCAACTCCGTTATTGAAAGAACCAAATTTTTGCATGACCAAATTACGGCAAAAAATTCTGCAATGTCCCAAAGGCAGTACAAATTTTTGGTCATTTGTAAAAAAATATTAAAAACTTCTCAACATCTTCGGTTCCAAAGCTCATCGACATAAACAAACCAATTGTTTAGTTTTCAGAGAAGGCAAACTTGCTCGCCGCCCATTTCGCTGCCAGCTCCACGCTGCCTCACAGCAACATTGCCCCTCCTGTACTTGAGAATGTAAATTTTTCCAGGGGACAGATTTTTTTTTGCACTCCTACAGTAGCAAGAGTTCTCAAAGATCACGGTATACACAAATTCGCGGCCCGGATGGTGTACCCCCGATTCTTCTGAAGAGGTGTTCTTTCACACTGGCAAATCTGGAATCTTTCCTAGAAGATGGAAAACAGCATTTGTCCAGCCTGTGAAAGGTGAGCCATCCTCCCCCTCTTCCTATTGACCCATAGCACTAACATCCCTTCTTTCCAAGGTTATGGAAACGCTGATTAACCGTCAGTTTAAGGAATATCTCGAATATCGAAAGCTTCTCCATGACCGTCAGTATGGCTTCCGCAGCAACCGTTCCACTGGTAATCTGATGTCATATCTCACCGAACAGTGGAACAAATCTTTACATCGCTTTGGTGAAAGAAAGATTATTGCTCTTGATATCTCCAAGGCATTTGATAGAGTTTGGCATGAAGCTCTCTTATCGAAAACGGGTCCTTTTGGGATCGATTATACTCTTGTTCGTTGGATTAGAAGCTATCTTCTGGACCGTTCAATACAAGTTGTATCAGATGGATTCAAGTCTGATTCCAACAAAATAAATGCGGGTGTGCCCCAGGGCTCTGTTCTGTCTCCGACTCTTTTCCTCATTTTTATAAATGATCTTCCTTCTGTAACTTCTAATCCACTTAACTGTTTTGCTGACGACTCTACCCTCAGCTTTTCATATCTGTTCGATAATTCACGTACTTCGACTTCGGACGCACAATTGCAACGGTACCGTATGTACAGCTCATTAACCTCCAATTTATACAGCTTTGTCAAAAGGGATAATAGGAATCGTCTTGAGTTTAATGCTTCGAAAACTCAATGCTGTCTTTTGTCGTTAAAGCTAAACATACCCCCAATGCCATTGTCCATGAATGGCACTTACATCGAAGAAACCGGAAAGCTCTCAGTACTCGGAATGTGTGTCAACGACGACCTCCGTTGGAACGACCATATATTTGAGATCGCTATATCGGTGTAAAAAGTATTTTTCCCCATCTGATCTGGCTACAATTTATAAAGCGTTTGTACGCCCTAAGCTCGAGTATAACTCCCACCTCTGGCCAGGTGCTTCACAAACATCGCTTCACGTGCTTGATAGAATACATAATCGAGCCTTAAAATTGATAGGAAATAGAACTGCCGCTGAAACATTTGCCCCTCTCGAATACCTACGCAAAGTTTCATGTCTTTCCTTATTTTATTGGTTCTTTTATAAAAAATGGGCACGACTGGGTAGCACGTACTTGCTCTTATATGCCTGATTACATTGAAAACCAAGATCTTTGACAGAAACAAGTAACATTTACGTTGAAAATAGCACAGTTTGAACTTATAATAAGTATCAAAACAACAAAACTTAACGATTTAATAACAAAGAATTTATAAAAAAAATATTTTGAAAATTGTAGGATTTTAGTTTTTTGAATTTTTTTTTTTTTGTTTAAATTTTGGTATGCAGTTTTTTAGAGTTTATTAATATACATGTGGATATAAAATTTTAAATAATTTTTTTCATTAGCTTTAAAAATATTGATTTTTTCAAAAAAAAAAAAAAAAAAAAAAAATTATTTTTATTAGAAAAAAAAAGTTATTAAAAAATTTGACATGCAGAATTAATAATTAATAATTTGACAGAAATCCAAATAGCCGTTACCGAGAAAACCCATAATTTAAAAAATCCGTTATATGAAATTTCCCGTTAATAGACTTTTCACGGATATGTGGTTCTAACCAAATAATAGCCAATGCCATCAAAAAAATTCTCAAAAATTTTCATCAAAATCGTTGGAGCCGTTTTCGAGAAAAATAAGCTTTTCCTAAACGGTCATATGGCAGGTACCGTTATTTTTAGGCATACAAAATTTCCCCTCTGGGAAACGCTAAAATAATCCTACACACCAAATTTGAAGATAATCGCTTTAGCCGTTCAGGCTGCAGCTCGTTATACATACTGACAGACAGACAGACATTTTTCTCGATCACTTTTTTAGACTTTTCTACGATCGTAATGTCATGTTTGATTGTTATCTCAATTTTTTTAATATACACGAATCCAAAACTTGTCTTATATTCCCTATAATCGCAAATAAAAAATGTTCACTCGAAGTAGCCAGCTGCATTCCTCCCCTTAAAAATTTCTCCCGTAATACCCGTCTCGCAAGGAATGCTCATCATTTAGGCCGAAAGGCAATCAAAATTTAGATAGAGATTAATTTAGAGCGCCCGCATAGGGCCAGTAAGTTAATTAAGTTGATAGTTTTAGCTAGTTTTAAGGTTTTTGTCTAGCATTTAAGTAGTTATAAGAAAAAGTTCAATAAAAAATCAATTAAAAAATAAATTAAATAATAAAAAAAGTAAAAAAGGAATGCTCATCAGTTCACCCTTGAGCTCAATTTCGGACGTACTGTGAAATATAGGGATTCTTTTTTTATCCGAACAAGACGGATTTGGAAAAGTTAACCCGGCGAGATTTTCCTTTGCCATTTTGATCTGCAAGCATTCAAAACCAATGTCAATCGACGCCTCCTATCTTTCCCCTCCCTATCCTCCTAATGCCAGAGCAGTGTGCTCTATATTAAACGGGAAACAAAAAGTCCCTTGTGCGGGCGTTAATTATAAAAAAAAATCTCTATACCCATCTCTATATATCTATATCTCTATGTCTATATATCTCTATCTCTATATATCTATATCCCTATATCTCTATATCTCTATATCTCTCTATCTCTATATATCAGTACTTCTATAGCATAGTGAATTCTGTAACTCTTTCGTCTACTAAACTTTACAAATTCGTGCAGTCGATAGGGCATGGAAGAATATCGAACAAACCTCCGTATTTGAAAAGCCTCTCCCACAGGAACTGTTAATCTTTCCTGCATAAAAAGTAGCAAGTACCAAGTACCAAGTGATTGGGGAACAAACATCCAAAAATACAAACATTCACACTTATAATTTAATAAGGATGCGTTTATTTTATTTGATTGCATGGGTTGATTCTTTTGTGTGATTTTGTGCTCTTAAAATTGAGCTGAGCTATTGTTTGAGCTGAGCTGAGCTGTTATTTGAGCTGGTCATAGCACAACTGCATTTTGAGCTATGACATGAGTTGCTTTGACATAACATTTGTTAACGTTATGAAAAATATTCCATTTGTGGCATAATTAATTAGGTGTAATATGTTTACAGTAGTGTAGTTTAAGAAATATAGTTATTATTTTTACTTGCGATTATAGGGGCTATAGGGCAAGTTATGCATTCGTAAAAAAACAAAATCTAACAGTCAAACATGACATTACTATGATAGAAAAGTCGAAAAAAATAGGTCGGATAATTCTGTCTGTTTGTCTGCATTTGCTTCAAACTTGGTACACAGTATTATTATGATGTCCTAAAGAAATTATATTTAAAGCCTTCGGATTTAAGGTTGTCGTTTGAAGAAAAAAAAAAGATTAGAAAATCTATTACAAGTTTTAATTAATTGATTAAGAGGACTGTTCTCGTCATAATTTGATCTGCTGAATATTATGTAAGGAGGCAAATTTCTTCTTAAACTTGTCCGACTCAAATTGAAATTTATTCGACTTAGAGCTGTTGATGAAATAGATCCATTCATTATTTTAGTTATATCTAAAGCAGACGAATTTAAGCTATGTGAGCTGAGCTGTGAGTTTTTGTCAGCTCTTTTTTGAGCTTGTTGCAACCCTGTTAACCAGTAGAACCACTAACACGTAACACATCCACTAAATAATGAGCCTCGGATCATAGATTGTAGCTTGTTTTAAGATCCCTATTGCCCAAATCTGATAGTGTAAAAATAAAAAAGGACTCCAGCTACTATAAACATATTGATCATCTTGTCTGTTCTGTCTGAAAACATTTAACGAGTTGTAGTTGTAAGGAGCGGTCATTTGTGCCCGCATACGCGTTAGAGTGTTGAGATTGTTTTGTCGTGTAAACTTTTTGGTTAGCAATCCAATTTCATACTTCGCCGATTTCGCTGATGGTTTTGAAATATTTTTCAGAACAAGTCTTAAAAGTTTTCTCTTCTTTATATCAAAAGTTCACAAAATTATCGAGTTTAAGTCAAGATATCTTTTTTAGTTGAGGACTATATTGCTGATAAAAAAATATGTACGAAGAAGGAAGATCCTCGATGAGAATCATTGAAATAAATAAAATAAATTGATTTGATATAACAAAGGACTAAAGAAGACTTAAATTAATTTCTTATGAATTTATTTTATTTATTACGCTTATTAAAAAAGCGTTTTCAATTGCACATACAAATGCCACTAGAACCAACACTTCATGAAGATCGAATGCAAATATTTTTAAAAACCTTCAATAGTAATGAAATGACTTTAACATTTTTTTGCTATTGATTGAATTTAAAGAATAATACTGTTTTGTTCATATTCAATGCATTTCACAATATTAATTCTGTTTCGAAAACTAGATCATACACTATGGCTTTTGTGGACGGCATTTGCATTTTATTGCACGCGAAATCAGTGTTAAAATAATTCCATAAATATTCAATTCTACAAGTTCAGTTCAAAAACTGCAGCCGAAAATATGCACATATAAAGTTAACGACCCTGAGAAGGCACATCATTATATCAAAGACAATATATCAAATATCACACTTACTTTATTGTACAAATTATCCGCGTATTCAGCTATGTTTTCGGACTTCGGGAATCTTCCCGACATTCCACTTATGACAATTTCATCATCTTTGCTTGCAGGATGCGACCGATAGTATTGCGGTCTGGACAAATCCGGGCGTGGAACTTCGATATTGTTTTGAGATATTGATGGCATATTATGTTTTTTTTTTTTTTATTCACTTTAGTTTTCAAATTAAAATATATGTGTATAATATTTTTTTCAACACAAATAGATTGTTTCCTTGAATCACTTCTATCAATAAGGTTCAATATTAAAAATATCAATTTTCGAAAGCAACCTATAACCGGCGATTTCGGTATTATGAATAGCACACGATCGCCAACCGAAAAGTGAACGTTTTCGAAGCTTTCCTTGGCTTTTATTGTTTCGGTTGTGATTAAGGTTAATGTTACTTGAATTTCTAATTATTTTCGAATAAGTTAGTCACACCTTCGGAATATAGATACTTGAGTATAAACAGTGATTAGTTGGGAATTTTTGAGTGAGTGCATTGTATTGCATTTTCGCTAATGTGCATGGTTCCACTTTGTGCAGAAATTGTTAATTTTTGCAAATAGCAACACAAATTATTCCAAATGGGGCACAATAGCCGGATTGGTGCAGGAATTGATTTAATCGAAGTCGAAAGTGGAAATGATAATTTAAATTAAAAGGTCAATGGAAGGCTTGATGCTCGAAGTTCTTATGACAGAAAATGATTTAATCAAAACGTTTTGTAATGCAGTTTTAATTTTACAAATTATTGGTAATGTGTTCTTTATTTGAACTTACAAAAATGTTTTTAAAAAACAATGGCTAGCAACTAGTTTTAAGATTTTTAATTAGTTGACTGAGGTGAAAGAGATATTGGGGTAGGTCCAATTGAATTGTGAATATATGTAAAGGAAAATACGTGGTCTTAAAATAGTCATTGGCGTCATGCTATTAAGCCCCACCAAGAACATTGGGCACTTATAAAAAAGCGGATTTAATACGGGTCAAAATGTTTTAATTGCCTTAACCAAAGTTAATTTCTGAGAAAATGCTAGTTTTATTCGGATTTTCTGACCACCAACCTTTAAATAACTTTCTAGTCTTAAATCAAGCGATAGCCGCTTGGAAAATATATACTTAAACGGGAAAAAGATATTTTTAGAAATCTGTGTTGAAGCAAGCACCAATGATTTCACAAAGATTGGACTTAAGAGGATTCTTTAGTAAACAGCTATGTTAACCGTCTTTCTGTGGCCAGAGCTTGACAACATCGAAATATCCGAGTTTGGCGAGTGGTGAGTGTTGACTGAATTAATGAAATAGCCGCCGCAATCTTGCACTACTCGATTATTTTTATTGATTGAGTGAGGCTAAGTCAAGGGCTTGGTCTAAAATAACAAGCCAAACCAAAGAAGCAGTAATTTTCAAGAGTTATTGTTCGACAACTATATTAGCAGGGAATACACGATACAACCATCGTACCGACTTTAATCGTGCTCATATCAGTAAGATGTGTTGGATGGACCACACATATAATGCGATTTCCATGCGATCTTTTCTTGCGCTCATTTGTGGTTGATGTTTTCATTTGAGCATGTCTTTTAAAAATTCAGCCCAATGTAGTGCCACAGAGTGGTGCATACTAAGGTTTCCGTCCTTCATTTGGGAGAACAGTCCTCCTTTTCAACTATTTGTCCTCCTGTCCTCCCTTACTTGAAAATGTCCACCTATTCAATAATTTAAAGTTAATTTTGGGATTCGCTATGTAATACCTTGGAACACACTTTTACTTGCGATTATAGGTACTATAAGGCAAGTTATAGATTCGTGCAAAAAAATCTAACAATAAAACATGACATTACGATGATATAGAAGTCTAAAAAAGGGGGTCCGGAAATTCCGTCCGTCTGTCTATATGTTTCTCTGTTCGCATTTCTATAGCTTGAACGGATTTGTTTAAAACTTGGTATTTAGTATTTATTTGGTGGTATCTAGGGGGTGTTTTTCATTTTTGCTCTAGGTCGAAAAATACCAATACCTGCAATACAATCTTTAACTAAAAGTTAGATTTTCTCGTAAACAGCTCTAACGATTTTGATAAAACTTTCAGGGTGCTATTTTTTTTACAACAATACATCTTTCAGTTAGAATAAATTTTTCGAAATTAGTTCTATATATATATAGGTTCTCATAGAACCGGTTTTTTTCAAATGCGGTTTTATCGTAAACCATTATCCCGATTTCAATACAATTTTGCACGCAGGAAGTCATTTATAATCCAATTAACTTTGCATTTCAAAATTTTCAAAAGCTTTTGTTTTCGATTTTTTTAAATTTAAATTGCATGAGTGGATCGCACGTACTTGCTCATATGTGCGGTAACATCGTCGAATAAAATAAAAAAAAATTGAATAGCTGGCATAAAGATTCTTTGAAATCAGCAGTAGAGAAACAAGGCTAGGTATAGAGGTATACCTATATATAAGGTACATTTAACAATAATTTACTTTTTGAAATAAAATTTATTAAAATAGGTAGCTTAATTATGTTTGGTGGATCGATAAACTCATGTTGAGGGTATTCATGGAATTTCTTTAGGATTTATTACGTATCTACCTATAATAAGGTTGGAAGGAAGGTAGGTACTAAAATTAGGATACCTATTCTAACCACTGTGAAGCGAATGGGTATAGACAATATTAAAACTTCATACATTGGTTGTTTGTATGCAGGTGTACAATTTTGTTTTCTTGATTAAAATGTTTGCATTCTGTAGGTTATCGAGTATTTTTATGTTTTTTTTTTAAAACTTTTCGAGAACATTTTTTTAAATTTTTTTTGAGTATGTCAACTTAAAGAATTCTATAGTTTTGACTAGGATAAAAATTTGCAAAAAAATCTATATATTCGTTTTCAAATTATTCAAAAAACAAAATAAGTTTTTTTAAAAAATTATTAAAAAATTAAAACAATTTTTTTTGAAAATTTTAATAAGCAATATTATTTATATCATTAAACACTACATATTTTAAAAATTTCATCAAAATCCGTCAATTAGTTAACGAGAAAGTCAGATTTTAAAAACCGGTCATATGGTTCATATTTGTTAGAATTTTTTTTACGAATGCATAACTTGCTTTATAGTCCCTATAAATCGCAACTAAAAAATTCAATCAACCCATTTTCAAAATATTTCTTAGAGATAAAAAAAAAATCGAAAAAATAGGTTTTTCAAAAATAATAATGGAATAACGGTTTACGATAAGACCGCATTTGAAAAAACCGGTTCTATGAAAAGTACCGTTATAAAACAAATTTCGAAAAAATTCATTCCATCTGAAAGATGTATTGTTGTAAAAAAATAGCACCCTGAGAGTTTTATCAAAATCGTTAGAGCCGTTTTCGAAAAAATCAAAACTTTTTGTTAAAAATTGTATGGCAGGTACCGTTACTTTTCGACCTAGAGGAAAAATGAAAAACGCCCCCCGAGATACTACCAAATAAATACCAAATACCAATTTTGAAGCAAATCGGCCCATCCGTTTAGGCTGCAGAGGTGCGAACAGACAGACAGACAGATAGACAGACAGACAGACAGACAGACAGACGGACGGACGGAATTTCCGGACCCACTTTTTTCGACTTCTCTATCATCGTAATATCATTGTTAGAAAAAAAATTGGTTTGCACGAATCCATAACTTGCATTTAAGTACCTATAATGGCAAGTAAAAAGTACAAGTTTATGAAAATAAACTTATTTTTGCTTTCTAAAAATATTTTGTATTGCAATGTTATCTGAATTGTGATATCTTACTCTAAAATAGTTTCCTTAATCTAAATGTCTGTAACTTTACTTACATATATGAAAAGCTTTTCATTTTTCATGACAACAAATTTTATCTATTACTATTTCTTTATTATATACTTTTTTAGTTTCATATTGTATTATTTTTTTAACAACAAGTGTGTACAAAAAAGATTTAATTTCTTTTTAATATTAAGATACTTGTATTTTTTTATAAAATAAAAAACGTAATCATTGCTTATTTTTATTTGGCGAAATTGCGTCCTCCTTTCGTTTCGAGTAAAGTTGGGAACCCTAGTACATACAAATCTGTGGCTGAGCTACTAGCACGTTTAGAATTTTCAAGTTTTTTTCCTTATATTTATTTTATTTTTCCTATTTTTTTATGAACGTAATATTACGTAATATTATATGCTGTGGCTGGGAAAAGTCATTAAACGGTTCTTTTCAAATAACGTTTTTATATATTTGACTTTCTTGGTAACGGCTAATTGGATTTCTATAACATTTTATTTTTGTAAATATGTGGCTTAACAAATTAATTCTGCAAACCAAAATATTGAGTATTGTTTTCTATTTATAATTAACTAGCCTTACCCGGCGTACGTTGTTACGCCCAAGAAAGAGTGAATGAAATATTTTATTTCGAGATTGAAAAAAAACTGAGTTTATTTTATCAATGACAATGAAAATGTTTATTGTAAATAATTACTGTAATGCGAGTGGATATACAATATTCTTGATTTTTCCATTTGGTGCGAATTATTTAAATTTATTGGCGCGACAGCTCCTTAAGGAGCCAAGGCCTAGTGACTTATACTCTCAACCATTCCTGTGTGTGTGTTGTTACTCTGCAAGAATGAAAGGGACCTACAGTTTACCGCCGAGTCCGAACGGCTACATGAGATGCACTTTTTCGAGACAAATTTTACTCTTGGAGGTTTTGTCAGTTCCTCGCAAGAGGCAGTACCCCAGAAAAAAAGGTGGCTATGAGCTGGATTTGAACCCAGGTTCTTTCGCTTAGCAGTCCGACACACTAACCACTAAGCCACGGGGCACTCCATTTTCCATTCCATTTGGTGCGAAAATGAACATTTTTTTCGGAGATCCAACTCTGGAGCAAGCAACATATAGCTGGCCATGGGAAAAAAACAAGGACTCTCAAGATTCAATCTCGCAATAGCAAGCGATTGTCCTTGAGCTTTATTGATTGTTATCGCAAAGGCTAGGAGAACAGGAATATGCAATCGCTTGAACGGTAGATCGGTGGGTATCATAGGAATTCTTGGAATCTTCTTCTTTGCTTTTACCGTTAATAATTGTTGCTTCAATAACATTTGGCATTAATTTCTTAACGGAAAGTCTGGTTTCGTTGCATAGCTTTGGTGGATCAAAATTTGGGAGAAGCATGATTGGTGATCGTCGACATCTTTAGCTCGTAGAGGCCGGACTTCGAGGTGCGCGCACAAATAATTAAGCAAAAGTCAAAAAAAAATTATTGCGCATTGTTATCGCGAGTGTTTTAAAAAAATATTAATACCTACACACTCGTTAGAGAAACCGAAAAAAAACCCCTCTGTGTGCTGTAAAGAATAATAATAATATCCACTCACGTCGTTGGAAGAAAGAAAAAGATGCCCACTCGCGCTGTGTAAAAAAAAATAAATAAAACGCATTCGCAAAGCAAATTATCCTATTATCTGTCCCAAGACCTTTGTGCTTAACTGCCTCTTTCTTATCTACTGTAGGCATCGTATGACCATCTAATGCTTGCGGTAAATGGATAAGGGCATCTGAGTTTGTCTTATTGTGCTGAATATTTAAATTGATTTTTTGTATGCAAGCTGTCTTATGGGCATAACACCTAAGACAGTTTGTTTATTACAGCAATTAATTTGGATTTTCACTGCATGGTTCGACTTAGTCAGAATTATGTTTTGTGTGTAAGTATTTTTAAATGGTAAGTGATTTTCGTGTCGTGTATTCTAATGTTCGTGGTATAAGAAAGAATTTCTTTCACATGTACGTCTACACTGTTCAATACAGGCCAGCTGTTTTGGCATTAAGTGAAACCCAGGTTGGAGTAAATACTGATTTATCAGAATTTGCTCTACATGGGTATAGCTTGGTGCCATTACTCTTTTCCCATCATGGCCTCGTGGTCTATGTTAGGAATGATATTGCTTGCCAGAGCCTTCCCCAATATGGGCAATGTTCCAACACGGACTTAAACTTCTTATGGCTCAAATTCACTGTCCGCAAGCATGTCATTCATTATTGTTTTATTTACAGGAGTACAAATCTTGACAGTAATTCGACTTGTAACAAGTTCGATGCACTGTCTGATTCCATCTCGAAAATTGTTTCCCTTTGTCCGCGCACTGAAATCGCTATTGCGGGCGATTTCAATGTACACAATTCCAATTGGCTCCGCTATTCTGGTCAGACGACACCCGAAGGAAGGTATGTCGAGCTCTTTGCCGAGTTACATCACCTTACCCAACTGATCGATGTGCCAACGCGTATACCGGATGTTGCTGGGCAAGCCGCCCATACTCTTGACTTGTTTCTTACTTCTCACCCTGATAAATATACCATTAGTGTAACTTCTTCATTTGGCACTTCAGACCATTGTATCATTTCAGATAATTTCTCATCCTCCACCCATCCAGTTAAAGAAAAACTTCCCACCAGGACCGTTTCCAATACGAGAAAGCCAACTGGGACGGCCTGAATATTTTTTCCGAAACTTTAACTGGTCTTTATTCCTAACAGGGTAAGAACCATCAAGCCTAAAGAAAAGTCCTGGTTTAATTCTGAATGTAAAGAAGCTATCAGGCTTAAAGAAGTAAGTTTCCGATCCTACAAAGCCAACCCTACAGAGGAAAATCGGAAAAAGCACAAACAAGCAAGGAACTCATGCAACTCCGTTATTGAAAGAACCAAATTTTTGCATGACCAAAAATTACGGCAAAAAATTCTGCAGTGTCCCAAAGGCAGTCAAAATTGTTGGTCATTTGTAAAAAATATTAAAAACTCCTCAACATTCTCGGTTCCAACGCTCATCGACAATAACAAACCAATTGTTTACTCTTCAGAGAAGGCAAACTTGCTCGACGCCCATTCCGCTGCCAGCTCCACGCTGCCGCATAGCAACGTTGCCACTCCTGTACTTGAGAATGTAATTTTTTCCATGGGACAGATTTTTTTCCGCACTCGTACAGTAGCAAGAGTTCTCAATGATCTTGATATACACAAATCCGCTGGCCCAGATGGTATACCCCCGATTCTTCTGAAGAGGTGTTCTTCCACACTGGCAAAGCCACTGCGTAAGCTTTTCCATCGCTCCTACTCTTCTAGAATCTTTCCTAGAAGATGGAAAACAGCATTTGTCCAGCCTATTCTCAAGAAAGGTGACCCATCCTCCCCCTCCTCCTACCGACCCATAGCACTGACATCCCTTCTTTCTAAGGTTATGGAAACACTGATTAACCGTCAGCTTAAGGAATATCTCGAAGATCGAAAGCTTCTCCATGACCGTCAGTCTGGCTTCCGCAGCAACCGTTCCACTGGTGATCTGATGGCATATCTCACCGAACAATGGAACAAATCTTTACATCGCTTTGGTGAAAGTAAGATTATTGCTCTTGATATCTCCAAGGCATTTGATAGAGTTTGGCATGAAGCTCTCTTATCGAAAATGCGTGCTTTTGGGATCGATAATACTCTTGTTCGTTGGATTAGAAGCTATCTTCTGGACCGTTCAATACAAGTTGTATTGGACGGATTCAAGTCTGATTCCCATAAAATAAATGCTGGTGTGCCCCAGGGCTCTGTTCTGTCTTCGACTCTTTTCCTCATTTTTATAAATGATCTTCTGTCTGTTACTTCTAATCCACTAAACAGTTTTGCTGACGACTCTACCCTCAGCTTTTCATATCTGTTCGATAATTCACGTACTTCGACTTCGGACGCAGAATTGCAACGCTACCGTATGTACAGCTCATTAACCTCCGATTTATACAGCTTTGTCAAAAGGGATAATAGGAATCGTCTTGAGTTTAATGCTTCGAAAACTCAATGCTGTCTTCTGTCGTTAAAGCTAAACATACCCCCAGTGCCATTGTCCATGAATGGCACTTACATCAAAGAAACCGAAAAGCTCTCAGTACTCGGTATGTGTGTCAACGACGACCTCCGTTGGAACGACCATATATTTGAAATCGCTAAGAATTCTGCTAAGTGCTTAGGTTTTCTGTATCGGTGTAAGAAGTATTTTTCCCCATCTGATTTGGCTTCAATTTATAAAGCGTTTATACGCCCTAAACTCAAGTATAACTCCCACCTCTGGGCAGGTGCTTCACAAACATCGCTTCACCTGCTTGATAGAATACAAAATAGAGCGTTAAGATTGATAGGAAATAGAACTGCCACTGAATCAATTGCCCCTCTCGAACACCGACGCAATGTTTCATGTCTTTCCTTATTTTATGGTTTCTTTTACAACAAATGTTCACTCGAAGTAGCCAGTTGCATTCCTCCCCTTAAAAGTTTCTCCCGTAATACTCGTCTCGCAAGGAATGCTCATCAGTTCACCCTTGAGCCCAATTTCGGACGTACCGTGAAAAATAGGGATTCTTTTTTTTGCCGAACGACACGAATTTGGAATAGTTTACCCGGCGGGATTTTCCCTTGCCATTTTGATCTGCAAACATTCAAAACCAATGTTAATCGACACCTCCTATCTCTCCCCTCCCTATCTTCCTAATGCCCACGCAGTGTGTTACATTAAAAGGGAAACGAGTAGTCCCTTGTGCGCGCGTTAATTACAAAAAAAAAAAAAAAAATCATTTTTGGAACCTAAAATCGCTTGTTCGCGAAACCAGTCATGATTTTTGAAGTTTGTCGAAATATTCGGGAAAACCATCTTTTCAATGTCTTGAATTGACGACTGCATTTGGAAAAAACTTGATGGAAAAGATATTTCATGATATTTCACTTGTAGCATGATCGATCGAAAATTTGCCGTCACCAATATCCAATAGTTCCTTGCAGAATGTTTGAGCAGAACAACATTACATACCAATACAAAAAAAATTGAGAACACTTCTGTATTCAAAATTGTACGCACAACTTAAGTTCTTATTCAAAAACTTTATAATAAAAAATATTTTTTAATATTCCTTTGGAATATTATTTTTTAGACTTTATTCTTGGACTGCCACTTAAGAACTAACTTTTGTACAATTCATTTTATTAGATGCACCTAAGGTGCTAAACAATCTTTCTTGGAAATTGCACAGAAGGTGCAAAGCAAAGTTTCATATTACTATTTTGATGGAATGGGCATAGAGGGTGCACAACAAGAAAACTATGTGACAAATTTTATTAAATGCACTTAAGGTGTCAAACAATGTTTCTTGGAAATTGCACAGAAGGTGCAAAGCAAAGTTTCGTATTTCGATTATGATGGAATGTGCATTTACTGTGGGAATATGCAACACAGTTTGTGGGAATATGCAAAGCTTGCATATTTGTGTTTGTAACTCGCGCTGACTGCATAGTTATTTTTTCTCAAAAAACTACTTTGCACCGAATCAATAATAAATAACACACAATATAAACTGTGTGTAAATAATGGCAACGTAATTCAATGTTATTGAATCGAACAATCATCACGGTATGTCTCTGTAGGGTGCGTGTGTGTTTAAAGTTAAACGAACAATGTTGCTTCATTGTTCATAAAAAATCATGCAAATATTGCGAATTTTTTCATACTTATGATTTTATTTTCCTTTTGATTTTTCTTATTATTATTTCATTTGCTCCTCTTATGTTTTTACAAAAATTGGAAAATTCCTTTGTTTCTTATATGAACGTGAAATCCCACGCGATGATAAAATGCCAGCGCCATCTATCGGCAGGTTGTCGGACCGCTCTATAAATTTTCCTTATGACTTGTAGAACAAATTGCTTTCAGCACTTAAGAGGGTTGTGTGCATAGTTTTCGAGACTATAGCGTACACACACACAAATTTTGAATTTTATATATATAGATTAGTTTTTATTTTTTTATTTCAATATTTTTGAAACTCATCAATAAATTTAATTTTAATTTTATGATCAGCTGTATATTAATAAAACTGACCAAAATCAATTTTTTTTTCAAAAAACTATAAATAAAAGACAGGATTTTATAAAAAAAAAGAGTCGAAATACTATTTTAATAATTCCGTTTTAAAATAAGACTTGTGGCATGTTCAATTTTTACTTAAAACCGATAAAATTTAAGGTTTTGACACTTTTTTATAAGTTGAGACCCTGTAACCCTGTTATTTTAAATTTTATTGCCAAACTGCGTACCAAAATCTCAATTTTTTCTATTTCAAAAAACTATAAATAAAAAAAGAATTTAAAAAAAAACGGTCCTACAATTTTCGAAATACTTTTTTAATAATTTCTTTTTATTGAACTTGAACGATATAGAAACACAGTTGCCATGTGCTCGCTGTAAATTTTCGAAATCAATAAATTGAAATTGGTACGATTATTGTTCGCATGCAAACAAACGGTGCGATCATACACCCGACTTGTCGCATTTGACCTTGGTTTTCCACAGAAGGTGTTCCACCATGCGATGTCATTGCGATCTCAGTTTTTTTAAACACACACTATACAATCGCATCCGACGACAAGTGGGCACGATTATCTGTACGATGATTGTATCGTGTATTCCCTACTGATCATATCTTACTTATTGCATACTTTTGACTTTTTGTCATCGCAATCGCATACAGAAGCAAAGTCAATTTTCCTGAGTCCGTTATCAGAATTGGTATCTTGTAGACTTTGAAAAACTGTGACGTGTACTACGGTGATTGCGCAAGAAGACCACAGCGTTTATTTGGGTGCGGATTCGTCATAAGATGTAGACTTAGGCAAGAAGTCTTGGGCTTTCGACACGTAAGTGTGCGACTTGTGACAATCCGTATCAAGGCTAAATTCGCCAACATTAGCCTAATATGCGCTCATGCCCCCACAGAGGACAAAGATGACGCCACCAAGGATGACTTCTATGAGCTCCTCGACAAAACCTATGAGCAATGCCCTAAATACGACGTTAAGATCGTACTAGGCGATTTTAATGCCAAAATTGGTAAAGAGGAAATCTTTGGTAGGACTGTCGGAAAACATAGCCTACACGACACAACGTCTGAAAACGGACTTAGGCTAATTGACTTCGCAGCGGCACATAACGTCACCATTGCAAGCACACGGTTTCCTCATCTCGATATACACAAAGGGACTTGGCGACACCCAGATCAAAGAACCGTCAATCAGATTGATCACGTTGCGATCGATGCAAGACACGCCTCCAGTATCTTGGATGTTCGCACCTTCCGAGCAGCTAACATCGACTCGGATCACTACCTCGTTGCAGCAAAGGTAAGAATGCGAATAACCCGAACTCCACAACAACGGAGTAATACTGTGAGGAAGTATGACGTCGGAAAGCTGCAATCGCAAGAAACCGCCAGAACCTATGCCGATCGAATATCCCGTAACCTCTCAAGAAATCCAGTACCGCCAGCATCAAGTGCCGAAGATCAGTGGCAACACTGCCAACAAGCCATCAGAGATGCCGCAACTGATGTGCTAGGTTTCACCAGACCACCACCACGAAACCTCTGGTTTGATGACGAATGCAGGCAGGCCCATGCAGCCAAACAAGAGGCATATAAAGCGGCGCTGCAAAGAAAGACGAGAGCTGCTCGCGAGCTCTATGAGCAGAAAAGACGGGAAGAACACCGGCTTCTCCAAAAGAAAAAGAGAGAGCATGAGAAGCGCGCGATCGAAGATATTGAGAGATGCTACTCCAGGAACAACGTGCGGAAGTTTTACCATAAGGTAAAAAGAACATGCCAAGGAAAAAAATCCCGCACAGAAGCCTGTAGAGATAGGAATGGAAACCTCGTAGTAGAGTCACAGTCGGTGCTGAGTACATGGAAGGACCATTTCTGCAGACTGTTAAACGGCGATGAAGGCCAAAATCCCGCTGTCAGGCAGAATGAACCATTCAACATGGATGATGACAGACAAAACTTCCGTCCACCTGACCAACATGAAGTAAGGATAGCAATATCTAAACTCAAAAACAACAAAGCTGCTGGACCCGACGGATTACCCGCCGAACTTTTTAAAGCGGCCGGAGATGACCTGGTGGAGTGCATACACCAACTCATCTCTAAAGTTTGGTCAGAAGAAAGTATGCCTGATGAATGGAACCTCAGCATCGTTTGCCCGATCCACAAGAAAGGAGACCCTCTAAACTGCGCCAACTATAGAGGAATAAGTCTCCTGAATATCGCCTACAAGATCCTCTCTGCCGTACTATGTGAACGCCTGAAACCTTTCGTCAGCAACCTGATTGGCCCCTATCAGTGTGGTTTCAGACCTGGAAAGTCCACAATCGATCAAATGTTCACGCTACGGCAGATCCTGGAAACCACCCAAGAATTCCAAATCGATACTCACCACCTCTTTATCGATTTTAAGGCCGCGTACGATAGCATTTATAGAGACGAGCTATACAGAGCCATGTCAGGTTTTGGCATTCCCACAAAACTCGTCCGACTGTGCAGGATGACGATGGAGAACTCTCGCTGCTCCGTCAAGGTTGGTTCTGACCTCACAGAAGCTTTTGACGTCAAAAAAGGATTCCGACAAGGTGATGCGCTATCGTGCGATTTCTTCAACTTAATACTTGAAAAAATTATAAGAAACTCGCAAGTCAATTGTAGTGGGACAATTTTTTTCAAGTCTGTGCAATTGCTAGCATACGCTGACGACATAGACATCATTGGCAGAACTCGGCGAGCTGTCAGTGGAACGTTTGCTAGCATTGAAGCTGAAGCGGCTAAGATGGGACTAGCAGTCAATGAGGCCAAAACGAAGTATCTGCTGTCCACAAAAAGGGACACACAACACCGGCGGATTGGACAAAACATCACAATAGACAGGTACAACTTTGAGGTAGTTAGGGACTTTGTGTACCTCGGATCCGCTATAACATCTGACAACAACATCTCGTCAGAAATAAAGCGAAGAATTACTCTTGCCAATCGCTGTTTCTATGGGCTAGGAAGGCAATTGAGTAGCAAAGCCCTCTCTCGAAAGACAAAGGAGACTCTGTATAAGACCCTAATCATCCCAGTCCTGCTCTATGGCGCCGAGGTATGGACTCTATCTAAAGCGGATGAAGATATCCTTAGTCGTTTCGAGCGTAAGATTCTTCGGAAGATTTTTGGCCCTATCTGCGTTAACGGGCTTTGGAGGAGAAGGTTCAACCAAGAACTATACGAGCTGTACAGCGACATTGACCTGGTCAAAAAAATACGCATATCACGTTTAAGATGGCTAGGTCATGTAGAGCGAATGGACAACAATGCTCCGGCTCGCAGGATCTTCGATTCCATCCCAGAGGGTAGACGCAGTCAAGGAAGACCTCGCCTTAGGTGGCGCGCTCAAGTGGAGGACGACCTGAACCAACTTGGAGTGCAAAACTGGAGGCAGCTAGCCAAAGACCGAGTTGGCTGGAGAGGCATGTTGGTTGAGGCACATCTCATATATTTAACCCTATAGTTAGAAAAATCTTTCTGAATTAGCTTTGTGTAGTTTTATCAAAATCGTTAGAACCGTTTTCGAGAAAATCTAACTTTTTGTTAAAAATTGTATGGCAGGTACCGTTATTTTTCAAACTAGAGCAAAAAAACACCCCCCGATATACCGCCAAATAAATACTAAATACCAAGTTTGAAACAAATCGGCCCATCCGTTCAGGATGTAGAGGTGCGAACAGACAGACGGACGGAATTTTCGGACCCACTTTTTTCGAGTTTTCTATCATCCGTAATGTCATGTTTGATTGTTAGATTTGTTTGTACCTATACTCGCAAGTAAAAAATAATTATTCAAAATGCTGGTATGTAGAATTAATTTGGATACTTAGATATTTTCAAATATAAAATTTGACTGAAATCCATTGAGCCGTCACTCATAAAGTCGAAAATTAAATAAAACCATTACCTATAAGAAAGCTACCGTTAATAGAAATGAAAAGATCTAAGCACACAAATTATTTCTACATACCAAAATTACGAATATTTTTTTTTTCTTTTTATGTATAATTACTTTTTGAGACTTTTTTTTAATTCAATATTTTAAAAACTAATCAACAAATTATTTTTAATTTTATGATCAGCTGCTGTATAAATAAACTTTAAAAAACTTAATACCAAAATCTCAAAACAATATTTTTTCCAAAAACTGAAAATAAAAACCAGGATTTTATCAAAATCCTTTCTACAATTTTCTAAATACTTTTTACATTAATTTTAGACGTCAGTATGGCGTACTCCATATTAACTAAAAACTATTAAGTGCTGTAATTTTAATACATCTTATTTCTTATACGTTCATATCGTGTGGTGTTTCTACGTAAATATTACTTGTTTCTATCAAAGATCCTGCCTTCCAATGCGAATAGGCCCATAAGAGAAAGTAGGTGCGACCAAGTCGTGCCCATTTTATATATTTAATACATTATTTGTGGTGTCTATCAGTTGTAAAGAATTTCTTATAATTTACCATGGATAAGATAACCTTTATAAGATGCAGTGGAAATTTATCCTACGTAGGAAAATAAGAAATATAGGAATATAGAGATATAGAGACATAGAGATATAGAGATATAGAAATATAGAGATATAAAGATATAGAGATATACAGATATAGAGATATAGAAATATAGAGATATAGAGATATAGAGATATATAGATATAAAGATATGGAGATATAGATATATAAAGATATAGAGATATATGTATGTAGAAATACAGATGCAGAAATATAGGCATATAGAGGTATAGAGATACAGAGATATAGAGATATATAGTGTGATATTTTGGCCTGGGGTTCGACAAATAAAACTCAATCAAAATTCCACAATAATAAAACAAATCTCTTTATTTTATAAAACACAACGTCTTTCAGTTTAAATAACACCAATTTAACTTATTTCACTTTTTCACAATTCAAATACGTTTTTATAATTCAACACTTTTTATTTAATCTCAATTCAATCACTTTTTACTAATACTTCCAGTTGTTAACAATTCCACTTTCGAAAATAAACTCAACTGTCAATGCAATCTACTCTTGTATTTATACAACTTTAAAAGCTTCTGGAAGCTTCTGTCTGGTTCTGGCACAATCTAAGCTTTCGGTACTAATTCGAGTCTCGAATTGTTTCGTCAAGTTCGATTTAGTACTAAGTTAAAACATGTTGCAAATATGTAGCATACTTCTAGGGGCATGGTTGTTGTACACAATAAATGGTGGTTGTTGTACACAATAAATGTTGGTTGTTGTACACAATGAATCCAACAGATGGCGTTAATTTACAAAATGTATCTAAACTTGTTGCCACATCACAATAGATATAAAGATATGGAGATATAGATATATATAGATATAGAGATATATGTATGTAGAAATATAGATGCAGAAATATAGGGATATAGAGGTATAGAGACACTGAGATATAGAGATATATAGATAAAAAGATATATAGATTTACAGATATGGGGATATAGAGATGTAAAGATATAGAGATATAGAGATACCATCAGAACCATCTTGTTTTTTACTTGCGAGAAAATGAGAAATCCTCTAAAAGTAAGCTTTGTCTTGAAAAATTGCATCTCATATAGCCCTAGGCATTCTTTATTTAAGGAGCTATCGTGCTGGCGTACCGTAGATGGCGCTACATTCCGGGGTGGATCTGGGACTCAACCAACAAACTTCTCTAGCCAGGGCTGATCAGCTTTGATCAGTTAAAATTTCAATTATTTCGTAACGATTTATCTATATTTATAAAAACCGATAGTATTATATAAAGTTATATGTTTTTTGTGTTCAAAAATAAAAATAAATTCTTTGTTGTGATATATTTTAAATGTTATTTATTAATGTACTAAAAAAAATTATATGAACCAGCATAGAACTTAACAAAATAGAGTTAACAAGATTCATTAAAATATATATATATGTATGCCTATTTAATTACAAAAACTTAGTCTGAATATATTATTACAATACCGTCACCGGTTTGACATCCTTAAGATACAACTCAAACGTTTTATCCTCCTGCAGCGCTGGATCGAAATCATTGATGAACTTTGCTAGCTTTGGATTGTCCAACATTGTTGTATGACTTCCTTCTACAAATTTCACAGTTACTGTGGCCTCAGTTAATTTTGACAAACTATAGTCTTCGTCAACGTCCACCATTGCAACCTCCGACGGCCGAACTAGAGTTATCGATGCCTTAAGGACGTCCACCGTTTCCAGATCAATTTCAGCAGCCATTTTAACCCTATTGAACATGGCTCGTACCATAATTTTAGCATATTCCTTGCTGTAGAGTTGTTGCTTTTCGACAAACTCCATGAATTTGGTCATTTTCTCTTCGAATGTTTTTAACGGCAGGAATATTTTTGCCGCCGATTCTGTTGACTCATCGGGGAATATTTGATTCACAATGCCAGAGAAGAGCACGTTATAGAGGTCTTCATCTTTATATCCTTCTCCTAAATGACCTATAGTCAAAGACTTCAGGAAATGTGGGGCACCGTCAATCAAAAGAACATGTCCTCGATAACCTGCTTTTTCCAAGAGACTAGCAAGATTCATAGCTACAAATGTCCCAAATGAGTAACCTATGATGTAAAACTTTTCGGAAGATTTTAAAATCGATTTCACATTCTAAAATAGGAAAAAAACGAGTTGAAAAAAATTAAATATTATAGTATTGTATATATACCTCAAAAACAGCTAGTGAAACCTCTTTAATTGTTGTCAGTTCGGCAGTTTGATGCAACTGCAAGACAGTTGACCTCGAGAACAACTGCTTGCCAATGTTATACCATGCCTGTCCAGCAGTACCCTCAAGACCGGGAATTATTATACTGGGATTCAAGTTGAGCTTCGAAGCATCTGCAGAAGTCAACAAGGGATACAAGATCTTGTTACAATTGGCTTCATCGCCCAGATTACGAAGAAGAAGCTCCATTCCCAACGGGCTGTTTTCAGCTGCAAGCACCAGTTTCACAGCATCGTTTCCTTCTCTTTCTTTGGCATCTGCATATTCTTGCAGTTTTTGGAATGTAAGAGATCTCAAATCTTGTGGCGACAAACAAAGTTCAAAGTCCCGCTCCAAAGTTTGCTTAATCTCTACAGCCATGAGCGAATCCATTCCCATTTCGGAGAGCGTCATTCCAAGTGAGACAGACTTCAAATCCCGTATGCCCATTATATTCATCACGGTCTCTGTAATACTTTCGTTTCCACCTCGTCCTACGCGTTTTTCTGCAACAACCATACTCGCTACTATAACATCTGGCGAAGGAATCAAATTGTCCAACTCCTGAAGACACGAAGATATTCTTTGTTGTAGTGTTCCACCGATTTCCATATCGATTTTATCTTCTGCCATATCAGCTACTAAACCTACTTCCCCCACAGCACCCCACTGAACAGCTTTGCCAGTGAATCCATTAGCAATGCGATCTTCGATGATTCGTTCCATAACTGAATTGGCCATTCCGTAATTAGTCTGGCCGGCATTACCACGTCCACAAGACACACTCGAGAATACAATAAAGTGTTCCAAGTCTGGGCACATTTTTCTTGACAGCTCATCAAGGTATTGCGTAGCAAATGCTTTCGGAGCAAAAGATTCTAAAAATTTGTCCACAGTTTGGTTAGCAAATAATCCATCTCGAAGAACAACAGCAAGATTAAAGATGCCTCCAACTGGTCCGAGCTTAATCGCCTCTTTCAAAAGTTTTTCACAACCCGCACGACAAGTTATATCAGCTGTGCTCACGAACACTTCGCAGCGATAAGTTTTCCAAAGTCTATTAGGAAATATTAAAAATTTCAAACTCAATACCAATCCAATCATACTCACGCAATTCTATAACTCTGATAATCCTTAGAGATACCTCGACTCGAATTTAAAACCAGCTTCTTAGCTCCCCTCATAGCCATCCAATCAGCTAGCTCAAGACCAAATCCACCAAGTCCTCCAGGTATTACATACGAATACTCCGGATTGAAGTAAACTTGTTTCAGCACCTGAACTGGCATTGTGTATGGGGAATCTGGGTCATTCCGGATCTGAACCAGCACCTTGCCCATGTGTTTCCCCCCAATTAGATGCCTAAAAGCTTGCTCGATCTCATTAGCTGGGAACACTGTAGTTGGCAGTGGTTGAATTATGCCTCCAGCAATGTCATCATCAATCATTGCTTTAAGTTTCTGCAAAAGAAATGTCATGTTTGAAGTCCCTTAATCCAATTCAAGAAATCACTCATACATTGATAATAGCATCAGAAGCAAACAGCAGTGTGTCAGCCAGAACAGCGTGGAAAGTGAGATCCTTCAAAAAACATCCCATACCAAGTTTGCTATCATTGGCCATGTCGAATTTACCGATTTCCAAAAAGTGTCCTCCCTGACCCAGACACCGGACCGATGCCAGAAGTTTTTCTTCAGATAAAGAGTTGAGGACAAAGTCAACACCCTTGCCGTCAGTCTGTTGTTGAATCATAATTTCAAAGGATGTATCACGGGAGAATCCAATATGTGAATCTTAAAAAACAAACCTTTAATACAAGAACTCTAACTAAAAGCTTTTTTCAAACTCACCTTTGAGCTGTGGGAATGTCTGAAGCAGAAAGGCTCTCTTCTGGGCTGAACTCACGGTGGTGAAGACCTCTAATCCGTAAGCCAGAGCAACTCTTATTGCTGCAAGACCAATTCCACCAGTTCCAGCATGAATCAGTATACTTTTACCTTTTCGAATATCCACATGCATAAAGAATGCATAGTAAACCGTTATATATACAACCGGCACTGTTGCAGCCTCTTGAAGTGACCAATTTTCAGGAACGTCCCAAATTAGCCTTGATGGTTTATCCACATACGACGCTACACCACCTCTTTTAACCATACTCATGATACGCTTTCCAGTTCGAGTATTGATCCCTGAGTATTCAAATCCTAAAACAAGACTGAGATCCATTCGACTGCTGCCATTAAGTTCCGCAGCCAAACGTCCAGTAGCTAACATCACATCTCGAAAGTTGATCGATGAATAAACAATTTTGATTTCACAATCTTTAGGAACAAATGGTCCTTCAAACCAGCGAAGAGATGAAAGGTCTCCACGATGAATAACATTTCCATAAATGTGATCAGCTCGGGGCAAGACTGGACTTTGGGTGGAGAGTTGCAAATGGCGATATGTCCCCCATTGACCCTAAAAGGATAAAAAACTTTAGTTGTTTCCCCACAAAACAAAAGGTTTTTCTAAATGATTTTTTGAAAATCTATAGTTACTCACATTGCGATAGATGTTGATTCCTAATCCCAGATCTAGTTGCTGTTTATAGAACGCATTTTCCAGATTGAATTGTGGAGCTGTCACATCATCTATAAACACACCTCGAACCAAATGTCCGTCTGGTTCTTTCCTCAAACAATTGACCAAGCCCAGTAGCCCGTTAAACTTTTCATTTTCTGCATACAGAACCACAGGACCGTTTGTCAAAGCTTCTTGAACCTCTGTTATCCATTTGAACTCCAAGTCATGAACGGAAATCTTAACAACACTTGGATCGCCCAATGGCTTCTTCTTTTGTTTCTGCAAAAGAAGAATCACTTCATCCTCGATTGTCGGAATAACCAAAAGCAATTTCAAATCCGCTGGAACCGACATGTTTGCATCGTATACTTGTCCTTGAGCTTGGCGGGCCACCAAAAATCCTCCATCCGAAAGGCTTTTTAAAGCCATACTCAATAAACTCTCCTGGCTTAACAGATTTCTCATGATAATGAAATAGCAATTCGATTGAGTGGAGAGTTTTCCGTTTTCCACATGAACTCCTGGAATTTCTAAGGTCTGGTCACTCAGAAACATATAATCTCCGGTAACTACTGGTAAATCCTCAACTGCATCCAGAAAAAGGCCAATAGCAGGTACTACCTGCTCGGTGTCTACTTCCACTATTTTAATTTTCGAAGTCGGTACATTTTCCAATCCCAATTGGATGCATATTCTAGCCGCATCACCGAGACTCAACTTTGGTGTTGGGAAATGTGGAAGAAATTGGTATTTTTCCAGGACCGGAATACCTGGTGGTCGTTTTCTTTGTATTGGACTAGCATGCAATCCAATCAATTCAACACCGCCTGCAACAACGCGGTCGAATTTCTCACTTGCATAAACATCGAATACACGGTTTTCCGGATTCATTTGGGTCATCAAATCAAAATGATGCCTACCATTGATGCGAAGCTTGCGGAACTTTATTGGCAGCAACAGAGTGCGTGAATCAGTTCCGACAATGTGAATTTGCAACATTGCATCCATGAAGGACACCCAGTTGTATTTCCACTCAATTTTGCCGTACTTACCATCGCTGCGAGCCATTCGAACGGCTCTAAATGCTCCATTGTAATGGTAACCTCTGAGTTTGAGTTCTTTGTAGAAATCTTTCTTGGCCATTATGGGGAAGTCGGATTCTTCGTAAGGTATCTGCATTGGTGGAGGAGAATCTCCAGAGATTTCTCTGATGCTTCCTGTGACCACCAAGCTATTCGCTTCAGTAATCTATCAAAAAAAGTGTTTAAGTTTATTTCCCTAAAAAACCAGGTCTTTAAAAATCACCTCAAAGTTACCAGTTCCATAGTGGATCATAACCTTGAGCTCAACACTTCCACCCAAAGGTATAGTAGTAGCACGTAAAAATCGGACATCCTCGAACTCAACCGAAACGTCCATGTAACTTGGCCCATGGTACATTAGAGAAAATGTTTCCCAAACATATTGCAAGTAGCCAGTAGCTGGGACCAGAATTTTACCATCAATCACATGACCACTTAAGTATTCCTCATCATCACTCTGAAGATTGACGTTGAAGATTCTCTCGCCGCTGGCTTTAGTCTTCATGTTCTCATACTTGGTTACAAACCAATCTTCATTGTGATCCCATTTAATTAAAGCTGCAATTCCAGGTGTACCTCGTGACACAGGAAATTGGACCGCGGGATACAGATTCTCAAATGGAAGGGTTACACCATTGTTGAAGAGCCTAGAAATTAAAAAAGAATTCAAAGCTGTTATCTCTAAAAGTCTTAGTTTGGACTCACTTTCCAAGTGCCCCTAAGAAGAATAAGGCATTATTTTTACTTCCTCTTTGTGTCAACGACACATGGACACCCCCAGGCATAGATCTCTTCAATATGGCTTGCAATAGTCCATGTGGTGCAATCTCAATGGTCAAGGCATTTTTCGGAAGCATAGCAAAAGTCTCTTCGAACAGAACACTACTTAGCAGATTGTTTGTATGATATTCTGCTGAGCAGAGATCACGACCTGTTTGATCCCATTCGGCTTTTGGAACACTTGAACTGAGCCATTTCGATGACCTTTGTTTTGGATTTGGAATAGTTGCTTTGAGATACTTCAGAAGTTGTGGTCCCATGTGAGCGATGTATCGTGAATGGTAGGCAATATTTGAGCAAGGCACCTCTTTGGCAAAGACGCCTTGAGACTTCAATTCATTAACAAACCGATTAACATCCTCCGCTGGTCCCGATATTGTACTTGAGTCTTCACCATTATGGCAGGCTACTTCAATGCTTTCGGGAAGCAAACGAACGATCTGTTTGTAGCCCATCCCTATGGCAGCCATGGAACCGTGAATTTTTTTGATTTCCAGACTTACTTTTCCACGGTAATAAGCTGCCAAAATCATTTGCTCTGGTGTGAAGCCTCCATCGGCGTATCCACAACCAAGTTCTCCAACAGAGTGTCCGATTATATAGTCTGGTTCGAGATTTAAAGCTCTTAGTATGTCAACTAGACCAATCTGGATGGCAGCAATGCCAACAAAGGAGTGGAGAATATTGTCATAAGTATGTGAATCAGTGGATGTAAGAATATCGATTAGATCCAGACCCATTGGTGTAAGAGCATTATGGCATAGTTCTATGGAATTGCGAAAAATTGGGATCTCCATAAGAGAAGCTCCCATCTGGGTCCATTGTGATCCCATTCCACTAAAAACCCAAACGAAAGGACGTTTAATACCAGTATAGTGCTGGACATCTTTAACCAGGCACTTTGCGTTCTCAAGTCTGTTCTTCGAAAAGATTCCAAAACCTCGGAAAACTAAGCCAGAGACATCATCACGCTGAATATTATGTAATAGACCGATGTATTCAGCATCAAGTGGGCGTTTTTCGATTGAATCAAAAATGGCTGTGACAGCTTCTTCTGTTCTTCCAGCCCATCCCACGATTCTGGGAATATCGTCCAAAGGTAATCCGTTGTTAATCTTTTCTTTGTCACATGCCTTGAGCAAGGCATGAGCATTTGCACCACCAAAACCGAAGGAGTTAACTCCAATATAAGGTTTACACAGCTTCTCAACATCCTTGACAACTTTCAATCTTCCTTCAGCTAAAGCTGGAATCTCCTCCTTGACAGCGTTAAAATTGATATTTGGTGGAATCTTGCCATTTTCAAAGGCAAACACTGCTTTGACCAGGGAACAAATACCTGAAGCCGCTTCGGAATGACCAACATTTGATTTTACTGAACCAACTAGTAGGGGTTCTTTTCGTTGACGGCACAGAACATTATCAATTGCTCGACATTCTTCCGGATCGCCGACAATGGTACCCGTACTGTGAGCCTCTAAGTAGCCTAGCTCACTGGGGCTGACATCCACATCGGCATAAAACTCCCGAAGCAGTTTCTCTTGGGTATTGCCAGAGGGATATGTGATACCTTCAGGCTTATAGCCATCACAGTTTGTTTTCGAGTAAATGACTTCGGAGTAGATGCGTTTAGCGTCACGCTTGCGTTGCAAAAACATACAATTAACAGCTTCTGCTCGTGTGTAACCAGTGGCATCTTTGTCAAATGGACGACAGAAGCCATGCGATGCTAAAACTCCTAACCTGTAAATCAATATAAAACATTCAAACAAATGTATAGGATTTTTAGAAAATTCTAGCTCACCTGGCAAACTGCAAGGTCACAAATGGATGCAGAAGCAAATTAGCACCGCCAATGATTGCTGCATCTATTTCGCCATTTCTTAAAGCTGTAAAGGCATTGTCCAGTGCATACATGGAACTCGAACAAGCTGTATCTAGAAGATATGATGGTCCGTTCAGGCCCAATGCATAAGAGATTCGATTGGCAAGCATAGCTCGACTACATCCAGTTATCCCGAAACCACCTGAAGATACTTTTTCGTAAAACCAAGTCTTTTCTGATTCCGATATGCAAGCTCCCACGTATACTCCAGTTCTAGATCCTCTCAGCTCTTTTGGATTGATGCCGGCATCAATAACTGCTTCGTAGGCGACTTCCATTAGAATACGACACTGGGGGTCCATAGTGTGCGCCTGTTTGAAGTGAACTCCGAAAAATGTGGCATCAAATTTTTCCAGGTCGTAAAGCTTGCCGGCACGTTTTGGTATCTCGGGATTGAAGTGCCTCCATCGACGTTCGTCGTCATCAACCATGTCAATCTATAGAGTTATTGCTTAAGCTTGAGTATTCATAGAATATTTTTTATGAAACAAGGGAGTGAAGATGAGGTCCCTACATTCGTACATACATAGTTATTAGAAGAAGCTGCCGCTGCAAAATTTGAAAAGGTCGCCAAAAAGGGTCACCAGCAAAAAAACGTTTAATAGCCATAAAAGCACATAAAATGCAAATAATTAAAAAAAAAGTTTTTATTTTCTGAAAATATCCTTCCCGCACAAGCACTATTATGTCAGTCTAAAAAGTCTGTCGGTCTGTATGTATTATGAGCTGCAGGCTAAACGGCTTAAGCAATTACCTTTAAATTTCGTATGTGTGATTCTTTTGGCATTCCTCAGAGGGAAAATTGAAATTTTGTTTTTAGTGCTAAAAATAAATGTACTTGCCATATAACCGTTAAGGAAAAGCTTATTTTTCTCGAAAACGGTTCCAACGATTTTGATGAACATTTTTGAGAATTTTTTGTTGCTTGGGCGGCATTGGTGCAGAAGATAAGATGTTTGCTTCTGACCCGGAGTTCGTCAGTTCGATACTCAGGTTGAGAAGACATTTTTCTAACTCCTAGTGCAAGCTAGAGCCGTCCGTGAGTTTTAAGTGAGAAAATGGGAACCTAATTCTCGATCTACTGCGCCGAAAAAAAATTCTTTCCTATCTTTCTGATTCTTCTAACTAGTGTCCTGCAACGTCATGTTGCATTCTGAAAGGCAATGTGCCTTACAGACACGTAGTTAAAATATTATTATTATTATTATTACTAGCCGCCATCATTTGATCAGAACCAAATTTATGGAAAGTCTATTAATAGTACTTTTCATATAACGGGTTTTTTTTTTTTTTTTGGCTTTCTCGGTAATGGCTCTTTGGATTTCTGTCAAATTTTATATTTGAGAAGATTTAGGTAGCCGAATTAATTCTGCATATCAAAATTTTGATTAACTTTTTTTCTTATTAAAATTTTTAATTTTTGAATTTTTTTTTTAATCAATGTTCTTAAACCTAATCAAAAAAAATTATTTTTAATTTTATAATCACATGTATATTAACAAGCTCTTAGAAAATTTGCATACCAAAATTTAAAAAAAAAATCAAAAACCTAAAAATAAAAACAGGATTTTATGAAAATCCATCCTACAATTTTCGGAATACTTTTCCCTAGAGTCCAATGCTTAACTCCATTCAAAATGTTTGGTCTGTGGTAAAGAGTGATGTTAAAAGAGAGCTCTCAAGAAAGTTTTCAAGGATTCTTCACAGCAGAACCGATTCATCCAATCCATAAGAGAACAAAGAGTAAGAGGCTTAGAAAGCCTTATAGTATACAGAAGGTTTGCAGACAATTACTCCAACAACGTGTGCCACTTGCATCGCAGGCATTCAAAATAAATTTCCTGAAGTTCTTAAAATAGAAAATATGTTATATTAATATGTATTATTATTAATAATTGTTTTAAATTAAATTTAAATAGAAAATCCCATATTGAAATTTACTGTTCCCGTTTTGAAGTTTACTATTCTCATTTTGAAACTAAAATGGTTTACATTTTTAACATATTTATTGAATTATTTAATTTAATTAACCTGTTTAAAATTTACTTAATGTAACTTAAAATTATTTCAGTTAAGACTTAATTCTAGCAAAAGTGAGAAGTGATTGCATTCCTAAAGTTTGTGATTTCACTTATTCCTTTTATAGTAACTGGAAGAGAGTTCCATAATTTGGTTGCATAAACAATGAAGAGCGTACCAGCGTTAGGTTAGTTCTAATAGATTGGGCAAATTGTAATTTTTCATAAATGTATATGGGTGTTTTATTTTGTAAAATTGTAGGCAAAAATATACAGCATCTAGCATCTTAAAACTGCTGAAGTGAGCACCCAAGGACCAACTTATGGTAACGTGAGAGAGATGTGTTTATTTCTTCGGAGAACATAAACGTATTTAATCATGTCATTGAAAGCAACAAGCAGTTTATAATCGTTAAGAGGCAATACATACATAATTACATTTATTTATTGGCGCGACAGCTCCTTAAGGAGCCAAGGCCTATTGACTTATACTTTCAACCATTCCTGTGTGTGTGTGTGTTGTAAGCGAGCAGCGTCTGCAAATTATAAAAAAATTCTACCGAAATTCGAAGTCAGTGACCGCAACTTTAAGAGCGTTGAATTGTTGAATTTCATCGCAAAATTATCTTGAGTGACGAGCTCATTTTTGGCTCAATCAATGGGTTCGTCAATAAGCAAAATATGCGTTGTTGGTCGGGTGAAAATCCACATTTGCTTCATGAATCACCACTTCATCCACAAAAAATAACAGTTTGGTGCGGTTTTCATGCCGGCGGCGTTGGAAGATCCAACATTGAACGCGAAATAGTGGCCGAGTCATCAAAAATTGGGTCCAACGAATCAACCGCTGCAAACGTGCCCACGGTGGCCATATGAACGAAGTCGAGTTCCATTCATAAATGTTTTGATTGCACTTCAATCCGATAATAAAGTTTTTAAAATATCTCAAATTGTCAAGTCCTTATTCAAAAACCCTTTATATTGATAAGATTTCTAGCTTTGAATTTATTTGAATTTTGTCTAAAAACCAACTATTTTCCTAAATAAAAATACCTTCAAAAGACGATTTTCATCTCTATAATTAAAATATCTTAAAAATGAAAAAAAAACCAAAAAAATAATTCAAAATTCAAAATTCTATTCAAATCATATATATTTTTTATTATTTTTTTTTGAAATCTACTAGAATTTTTTAGACAACCAATGAAGTGTCCACTCAAGAATTCCACCAATTTTTAAATCACCTCTTACCTTGTTAAACAAATTATATTCATAGTCAGCAACATTCCTCGAATTGGGGAATTTGCCGGACATTCCGGATATAACCACTTGATCGCCATCGGTTTCCGGGAAGATTCTGGAGAACTTCTTATTTTTATTAGGTGAAATGGTTTCAGTGGTTAAATCAGGATTCCTTGTCATTATTTTAAAAATCTTTTTATCTATTTTATATTAACAGCACTTGTATTTTATTTTTTTATTTTTTTTTTTAATTATATCGTTTGGTTCTTCAAGCTCACTTTCACTATAATATATAATTCTTAATTTAATGGGTCTGGGGTAAAAATATCCGAACAAAATAAAAACGAATGCAATGTTGCAATGTGAACGAATTGCTAGACACACGGCAATTGTCTCCTCATTGACAGGAGCTCAGGCTTTTATAATCTGCTGTTCGCCTTTTAAATATTCCTGAATTAAATTTAAATTAACAAAAAAAAAACTAGAACATAAAAGCAGTCATTGCCCATTGCCCAAGTATATTGCAAAAGGGTAAACAAAGTCATTTACTTTAATTTATAAATTATATATAAATAATTTAGTTATATTCTGTTTCTTCGAATGCATTTAATTGAAATGCTAATTATTTACAAATTTTATGCTGTGGAGCGAGTGTTTCTGACTTTCAAGTTCTTTTCGAAAGGAAGGTCATTTTTTTGAGTTTCGAATCATTTGGGGACATATGAACATGAAAGTGTTTCAAAAAAGTCTATTTTGCAACATTAAAAATCCATCAATAAAAGTTGGAACAGCTGGAAACTGAATTTTTTTACGTACGGGTAGTTATAGCAATCAGCATTGTACATACATTTTCTATAGTACTCTCATGGTGTTCATTTTTCGTCTGGTCATCTTCCTGGTTGATTCGGAACTAACTCTAAATAGTGAAGACGAGAACCTTAACCGATATTTTACCAGTATTCAATACACTTTTGTTGTCTGTACTTATTCTATATTCACACCAATTGGCAATTTCAGCACGCCTCATTGCGGCTTGATTCAGAACTAAAAAATGATGCTTCATGATAGTACTATAGGCAGTGTATATACAATGCAATCAGTAAAGTAATGTCAGAATTCAAAGGCCAACCACACCAGCGATAACCTCAATTTGTTTTAATGATACAATGCTTCAGTAAACTTTTTACTGATGGGTTGGAACATTAAAAAAATGGACCACAAACACTGGAACGAAATGTTTTATTATTCTGTCAAATCCATTGTATATACATTTTCAACAATATATATACAATGTCAAATCTTTGTATATACACTGCATATAGTACTATCATGGAGCATAATTTTTTAGTTCTGAATCAAGCCGCAATGAGGCGTGCTGAAATTGCCAATTGGTGTGAATATAGAATAAGTACATACAACAAAAGTTTATTAAATACTGGTAAAATATCGGCAAAGGTTCTCGTCTCCACTATTTATAGTTAGTTCTGAATCAACCAGGAAGATGGTCAGACGAAAAATGACCACCATGAGAGTACTATAGAAAATGTATATACAATGATATACAATGGTCAAATGACAATCAGCTGTTCAGTAAAATCAATTTTCATCATTAAAATAAATAAATATTTTTTTAATAAATAATACTGTTTCCCAGGTTTATTTTTTGTTAAAATAAATTATTTCAATTGATTTGCCATCGATTAATATAAGTTTCATGTTGTAAATCTTTTTCTAACACACAAAAATGTTGAATTAAAATTTTTTAAAGATTGTTTTTACTGATCGCTATAAGTGGTCCCTAACTGTGTTTTTCTATGTTCTCGTTTAGGGAAACGATGAGAATTTAATTAATCTTATTGAAACATGACATCAGCATCATAGAGAAGTCTAAAAAGTGATCGACAAAATTGTCTGTCTGTCTGTCTGTCAATATGTAAACGAGCTGCAGCCTAAACGGCTTAGCGATTATCTTCAAATTTCGTGTGTGTGATTCTTTTGGCATCACACACACGATGATGAACATTTTGGAGAATTTTTTCGTTAATATTGCCTATCATTTGATTAGAACCAAATTTACGGGAAAAGTCTATTAACGGTACCTTTCATATAACGTTTTTTTTTTTAATTTTTGGCTTTCTCGGTAACAGCTCTTTGGACTTCTGTGAAATTTTATATTTGAGAAGATCTGGGTAGCCAAATTAATTAAAAATTAATTTTTGAATTTTTTTTTTTGAAAAGTCAATATTTTTAAAACTAGTCAAAAAAGATATTTTAAATTTTTTTTCAAAAAAACTTAAAATAAAAAAACAGGCTTTTATCAAAACCGGTCATATAATTTTTTTTCTTAAATTCTTTGTTATTTAAGACGAAAATGGCGTACTTTTTTATTTATATATTTTTATATTTATATTTATATATTCATTTTTACTAAAAACCGTTAAGTATTATGGTTTTTAATAATTTTTATAAGTTCAAACTGTGTTATTTTCAACGTAAATGTTACTTGTTTCTTTCAAAGATCTTGCTTTCTAAATTAGGCTTATAAGAGCAAGTCGTGTCCATTTTTTTATTAATTATGTGATGAAGGTTGGAAGGGGAAGAAATATTTCGTGAGAAAATTAATGCGGTTAAATTAAATCATAGCTGTGTTTTGAAAACATTCAAACTGGGATTGCACGGGAATTCATGAGTGGATCTGAATCACAGTGAAATAATGTTAAAAAACGATATGGCTTAAGATCTTTCAATCGGTTCTATATTATGTTCAATTATATTTTCAGTACAGGGAAGATAGGATATTTGCCTTTCACTATTACTGTTATGGATTTCAATAAGCTATTTCCATTTTAAAGCTCTCAAATGGTTGCCATACTGGGCATTATAAATTGGTATAATTCTCACACAAATGTAGGTATCGTTACCAACTGTTTATTGAAATTTTATGAAAACAGAAACATGTAAACGTAAACTAAATCTAGAAAAAATTAAATTAAATTAAATCTATCTTTTTCCACACCACCTAGAACTTTTTTTTTAAATATTAAGGAAATTTCAAAGTTTTTATTTTGAATTTTGATTGGAAAAAGTACGCAAAATAGTTTTTAGCTGAATAAATTGAACGCCATTTTATGTCCTTAAAAATAAAAGGATCAGGAATTTTTTTCAAAATCGTAGGAACGATTTTTAAATATACCGGTTTTTTAACAACAACATTCGAAAATATTTTGAAGTAAAATTATTTAGGCTACCTACATCTTCCTGAATAGAATGTACGTGTGTTAAATGAAATATTAGAACAACAATTTCAATGTATTTCAGGGTTCTCTTTTATATTTAAGTGGCAATTTCTTAAGTTGAGTGCGATGCAAGCGAACACTTGCAGGTACCAGTGTGTTTGAAAGCTCTCTTCCATAAGGTCTGTACTGAAAATATAAATTGAACAGAGTATAATAAAAGAACCCATGAAAGGACATTTTAAAAGGTTAGTCTTTAGCCAAGGAATATGTTAAATAACAGAGTTGCATCAAAAATGTTAGTATATTTCTTATACATATATCTAAAGACTCGTCAAAGGAAAACCAAATACCATTTAAGAATATCTGAAAAAGCCTTCTAAATAATTATGAGTAATACATTGATTTGATATTTAGATAGCGTCAAATCGCATTCATGGTGACCCTTTCATTCGTAGGTTTCCCTTTAATTACGGCATTCTAACAAACAAGCTTTAAGACTCTTGATGTCTTCGTTCATTAACATTTTTTGTACTTATGGAAATTAATTACTCAGGCTTAGCCAACATATGAAAGTCAAGTTCAATGTGAAAAGAATGTGTCGGTAGGTGATATATAATGTACAACATGCTAGGTTCAATTACCTCGAGTTGAATTAAGGCAAGTATTTAATTTTGGGAAATGTCGTTGCTGTAGATTTTATATGAGAACGATGGATGCATTCTTTAAAAATCTATGCAAACACTTCAAATATACATACTTGAAAAATCTGCTCTTATTTCGATATACATAATAAAAGAATGCTTAAAATTCAAGAATATAGTTACAAAATTTCCGACGACATAAACGACTTTTTTGCAGGTGCTTCGGGTTATACATGAATCATGACCCTTTAGCTCACGAGTCACGACCACATGAACATAGATCCAAATCCAACTTTTAACGATACGCAAATATGAATGTTTATTCGGCTTCTTAGATCGCAGAGCATTTCGGAATAACTTTTAGGGGCCTATTATGACTCGCGAGTCGAACGTTCGACTCATGTCAAACAATTTAGCGAATTACTCTTATTGTGGTATTGCGAAAAGCGAACTCCAACGTTCGCCAGTCATAACAAAGCTGCCAACGGTAAAAACTGAATGTGCTAAAACTGGTATGACACTAAATTTTGTTCTCAATTTTTCGGCATTTTTTACACGAAAATGTCCTGTAACACAGTTGGAAAAAGGCTTACTATTGTACTGAATTCAGTACAATTTTATATCGTCAGTACAAAAGTACATCTTTGCCATTTTCAGTACAATTTTGAATTGTTTTTACAAAATTGATTTATTTCTTTCATGTTATGTTATCTTTCAAAATATTCATCGAATTATTCAAGGTGCTTTCTGTATTCCTCATTCTTCAGCAAACGTTGAAAGAAAGAAACGTTGATAGAAACCAAAAATCCCATAAAAAAATAATGTTGGTACAGTCTTTGAAATAATACAAATCTTGTCAATAAAAATATTTTTTTTTCTACGGCGAAAGATGACAAAATCTTCAACGACACCATAGGCCCGTACCTATGGTTGTGTGAAATTCTTACTCACTAAAAAAACAACTTTAGAACAAATGATTTAAGTTGCCTTATCAAGTAGTTTAATCTTCATTTTTATTAATCACGTTTGGTAGGGAGCTCTCCACCGAGGGGACCTGCAATACCGCATAACCACAAGATTGCATGTACCATGGAGCACCAATAATTGCTCTGAGGACTTTGTTTTAAAATGTTTGCAGTGTTTGTATATGGATTAGTTTGGTACAACCCCAAAGTTGTATTTCATAAGTCCACACAGGTTTTAGCACTTGCTTGTAGATAAGCAGTTTGTTATAAGTACTTAGATTGGAATATTTTCCAATTAGCCAGTTTAGTTCTCGTAACTTAATATCGAGTTCTTCTCTTTTCTTTTTAACGTGCGTCTTCCATTTAAGCTAAGCATCAAGAGTCATGCCTGTATACTTTGCTTCGTTAGCATACGGTATTTGAACCGAGTTAATAGAGATGGGTAGATTGTTAACATTCTTATAAGTAAAGTTCACATGTGTTGATTTGGACTCTTTTAGAACAATGCGCCATTTCTTCGTCCAGTTTATTATTTTGTCAAGAGTTTTCTGTAGCTTTTCGGTTGCTCTTTCAATTGAGCTGGATGATGCAAGTATAGATCATCAGCAAATGTTGCTATCGTGACGTCTTCTTCTTGAGGTATACCTCAAGTATAAACAACGAATAACACTGGGCCAAGAACGCTTATTTCTTTAAATCATGAATATTCAGTACCTTGTGTCACTCTGAAAAGTCTATTTTCCAGATAGGATTCCAGAACATAATATATTTGTTTCGGAAAAACCTGTCTTAATTTAAATCTTAAGCCTTCTTGCCAGACCTTATCGAAAGCTTGGGAAACATCAAGAAACGCGCTTGGGCATATCTTTCTTCCTCTAGGGATTTTTCAATTTCATTTGTTATATCTGTATACTTGATCAATTGTTGAGTGGTTAGTTCTAAAACCGAATTGGTGTTCGGGAATAAGCCGTTTGTCTTCTACAATTGGAAGTAGGCGCTTAAGTAATAATTTCTTGAATAACTTAGAAATTTAATACAATATTGGTCTGTAAGACTTCTTTTCATTAAGAGTTTTCTCTGGTTTTGGGACCATTATGATTTCGGCCACTTTCCATTGCCGTGGAACGTATGCAAGCCTAACGTGGCATTAATTAGATGTTGGATTTAAGTGATTGCTTTTCTCGGCATCGGAATGGGTGCATTTATCATGCTTTTTTGTTTTTGTTGCTTTCTTATAGCGTTGAAAAGTTCTGAAAATGTGACATTTCGAGTTCGGAAGTTTTCAAAGGTCCAATGAGTATCACCGGGTTCATTCAACAACTCCTCACCGTCAAAGGGTTTGAAAGTTTCCTCGAGGTGATCGGCAAACAGATCTGCCTTTTCTTTGTCTGTTTTATTTTAGCCCAATCTAATGATAATTCAATTGTAATAGCCTCTTCGAAATCTGCACGAAACCCTTCCCAATTCGTTCTGTTGTTTGTCAAAAATGACGTAATAAAAATGTGACAAGCAATCCTCTCCACAAAGAAGAATTTTGAGAGTAAAACTCATTTAGGTAATGTTACCTAACTAACTATTATTTAAATATCTAAGGCACCAGTTGTAATAATCTTTGAAACTGACTATTAAATGTTTCCATTTTTAATTTGGAGGTGTTGAAGAAGTAAAACCAGTGATTATTTTGATGCCACAATAAACCTGATATTTTGAATTTATTTATTAGCAGAAGTTTACTTGATCATAATACACATAAAGGGGTTTTAAATAAATTTGTGTTATTTATTTCTGCATAAAAAAAAAATCAATGATTTAGAAATCCTTTAAAAGCTTTAATGAACGCCACAACTGGATCGTCTGATATGGGGATCCGTCCGTTATTTATTTAGCTATAATAACGAATGTCCATTAATTGTAGTTTTTTTACCTTAATTTGTACAAACTAACAAGCTAACTAACACACCTGGCGGGTCTGTGGCATACCATACATTTTCTTGATACCCAAAAACAGCGTCACAAATCGGTTCCAACAGTAACTAAACACTATCAGCATAATCGTGTCAGTACACAAACAAAATGTAATATTGTTGATATGAAAATATGTACATTAAATAGCTTTAGTTACTCCTTACAATATCAGCTATATGTCTGCGAAAGCCCTGTCAAAATTGGTCCATGAATAAAAATATATGGCACCACCTACTTAGTTATTAAAAAATAGCCTTAACTATTTCTTACAATATTAGCTATCTGCTTGTGAAAGTCCCGTCAAAATCGGTCCATAAATAAGAATTTTCGAAAAAAGGACCCAATCTTGACCCCTAAGTTACTTCCTAGAACATCAGCTATCTGTCAGTAAAAGTCTCGTCAAAATCGGTACAGCCGTTCCCGAAAGTAGCCCGAACAAACAGACAGACAAAAAAATTAAAAATTGTGTTTTTGTTTTAACTATACTTTCATATGCCTCTTTTTATAAAAGCTGTCAATTTAGAAGAGCCCTGTACAATTTGGTCATTTTCAGTACTATTTTATGTCATCGTACAGTACAATCGAAAATAGTCGATTTCCATCACTGACCTGTAATGACATTGAAGATTATAGTTGGGAAGATAGGTACATCGTGTTTTTTACATACCTTCGTCTTCCGTACGTAGTAGCCACCGTGCAGAGTATTTTTTTTTTTTTTTTGGTTTTGTTTTTTTTTTAGCATTTCTAATACACCATCATCTGAATCTGAATGTTCAATCATAACAGGCTGAACACAATGGTGAAACTGAAGCTAAAGTATGAGGCGCTGTCAAAGTTAAATATACGTGAACTCTATAAGGCGAGCACAATGTGAAGCTGAAGCTGAAATTTGAAATTTAGCTGAAGCGCAAGTTCACTCAACTTCAACTTGCGCTTTACGCTTCAGCTTCATCTTTAACATTTCACAGGAACAAAATAGGCTAGTTCAATGTTTCTGAACTATCCGAGATCTCTTTTTTCTCAGATCTATTGAATATGACTGAGAAAATTCATCGATCACTCCGAAATCTCAAGAGAATATATTTATATTATATATTATTATAATTGTATAATATATATTATATATATATTATATTTTATAGAATTTAACCAGCCCCAACTATAAAAATATTAAAAAGCAGGCGCAAGTGTGGAGTAATATTTCAATAGTGTTTAATATATTGAAAAATATTCCATACTTCACCATTGTGTTCGAATCAGCTTCATCACTTTGCTTCAATTTTGACGTGCTTCATTTTTGCGCTTCATACTTCCGCTTCACCATTGTGTTCAGCCAGTAAACATCAATACGTGACTTACGTCAAAAAGATTTGCCTCAACACGCTTCAATGAAGAAGTGTCAAAAAAAGAGATCAATCCATTAAAACCGTAGTTCGGTTTAAATAAATAAATTTTTTTTGATAATTTCCCATTAAAAAGACTAGTGCGTACACACTCACACTTATAGAGAATTCAGGTAACGAATTTTGTTCTCCCTCTTATTTCTTTTTTAATGGTGAAAAAATAGACAGCAAATGTAGTATTATACGGGCTTAATTCAAGTTGTTGTTGAACGTCAAAAACTTCAATTTGTGTTTAAAATAGTGTACGGTTTTGTTTAATAAAAAAGATTTCTTCACAAAATAAAAAAAAATTAAAAGTAAAATCGATTCGTTTTTTTGTGACGATGGCCAGCAGATGAGGGATGAAAAAAATATTGTACATAGATTAAGGGGGAGTTTAAGAAATAGATAGTTCCAACCCACTTGAACTACCGGACACTTTGTAAGAAAGAAATTACTTATTCCCTTTTGTTCAACTAATTGTCTTTTACATTATTCCTTTAGATTTATTTTATATTGTTGGCTTAACAAACATTCGTTTGAGTTAGTTTTAAATATTATGAATTCAGAATTTCAAACAACTCAACAATCAAACATAGCATTAAGCTGCGTCTCCACAGGGAATATTTAAGGCAATAGCAATAGCAATAAAAAGGGCAATATTCAATTTGGGTGGGCTTTTCATTGCTGGCAATTTCACTTGTGCGCTCTTGTTTTCAAATAATATTATTGTCGCCATTTTGAAAAAGAGAAATTTGTGAGAATATTGCCTTTGCGATTGACAAAGCAATAATCGCCTTCCATCTACAGGGCAATATTGCTATTGCCATTACTTCAGCGTCTCCATTAGGCAATATGAGGGCAATGCCAATGAATTGTGCAATTTATTGCTTTGAAAATTGCCAATGGAGATCCTGGGTAACGATCATAGAAAAACATATTTGAGTTACTGGCAAAATTCCGTCTGTCTGTCTGTCTGTACGGATGTATTTTGGACTGTAGCCTAAACGGTTAGACCAATCGTCTTCAAATTATGAACTTAAGCTTGTTTTGATATTCTACAGAGGACTTTTCAATTTTTGTTAGCTTTAATATTAACGGTACCTCCCATCCCATATAACCGTTAAGTAAAAGCTTATTTTTCTCGGAAACGGCTCCAAGAATTTTAGATAAAAAAAAAATCAGTGTACTATTGTAGGTGTGGATCATATTTTAGCTAAAAAAAAAATGGCGGGCTAAAAACGGTACCTCCTATAGGACAACCAAAATTGATATTTAAGAAGATATAGGTAGCCTAAGTAATTTTACCTTAAAATGTTTTCGAAAACATTTTTTTTATTTTAAATAATTTTTTTGATAAATCAGTAATTTTGAAAATGGGTATGTGAATTTTTGTTTAAATTTTGTTTTTTTTTTTATTTGTAAAAAAAGTTGTTAACCGTTTAAAAAAGGAAACTCGGGCAGCAAAGGAATCCTCGACAAGATAACAGGATGGGAAGTGTAGGATAAGAGAGGGGAGGATTGGAATTGGAAAACATATTAGGAAGGGGAAGAGGAGAGGGTAGTCGGAACTGGGAAGATGGCAAGTAGGCAGGACATGGGACTGGAGAGTGGAAAAAGAACAAGCAAGGCTAGGAATAGGTAGGATATGTCGAGGAAGGGTTGGTAAAGGGGTATATGAAGGGGAAGAATGTCCACCGTGAAGGCGTAGGCACGCTGGCGTGCGCGGCTAAGCTCGCCGGATGTGGGGGGGATCTTGCCCCACCAATGGACCTCACCTACTTATAAAACATTTATCGTGCCATACTTACACCACATACATATATAGCAGGACCACACCCGGGATGCCCTGGTGTTGTCGCAGGGGGCGACATTTTTCCCACCCAACCTGGAAACCGTTGGTCCTAAAATTTTGGGGATTACTCCAAATTTGATGTCTCCGTCCGCTTTACCACACCCCCTGAAAAATGGGCTTGGCAGACCATAGTGCGTCTCACTCACTCAAAGTTCATACAAAAAAACAGGAATTTTGCTTAATTTTCAAACAATTATAACACCACCCGAAGCATAACTTAAACAAAAAGCTAACCAGACAAACGGACACAGCAAAAAAAAATTTCTCAAACATCCGTTTGCTCCAATAACTCGGGAGCGGGAAACAAATTTTAACTCCTGGAGGCACGGGGAAACTTGCCAGACGGCAACCCTGACCCAATGGTTTTTGTTCCCAACAACAAATAAATTGCACGACTGGATCGCACGTACTTGCTCATATGTGCGGTCACATCGTCGAATAAATTAAAAAAAAAAAGCATGACTGGGTCGCACGAATTTGTTCTTATGCATATGTATGTATATAAAGGGTGTTTTTTTAGACGTGTGGTTTTCAATAAGAAATAAAACGCATATAGTTTAATGTTATGGCCAAGAATTTAGTTTGATTATAAAGATAAGGGTTTGCATTATGTTTTAAAAATGATTTCGGGGAAGTGGACGCCGCGGCTGGCTCGAATAAATTCCAGTCGAGGTCCAATTTTGTGAAAATCGGGATCGGTAGCCATCTCGTTTTGGGCCCATTCACCGAACGTGTGACGCGCTTGATGGTCGTTCGGCTTCAATTCTTGCACGAGTTGGATTTTGTAAGCCTGCAAACCAAGATCCTTCCGCAAAATCTTCCATAAAGTGGATGAGCATATCTCCAATTGTTGCTCGCGATGGCGGATGGACTCATTCGGGTCTTCTTCGATACTTTGCTCTACCGAAACGAACCATTATTTTGGTAATAAATTTGCACATTTTGCAAATTTGTTCGGGAGTAAGTCTATTCATTATGGATTGGCAAACCAAACTGAGCATAAATCAAGTGCCAGCTGTGAAAAGTTTTCTAAGAAAAACTAATAGCGAGTTTCATTCAAATTTCAAAGATTTGATCTGAAAATCAAGATTTGCTCTTTTCAATGAAACTTGTTTCATCATTTAATCCTAGTATTGGTCATTCACTGACGAGCATACACAGTATTTGATATCACACACGAAAATACCAGGCAAGTACAGTATATATATTTAAAATACCATATTTGTATTTTCTCACTTCAAAAACACCTTTATTTGTTATTTTGTATATTTAATGGATATTTGTTAATTTTTTGAATAAGCACGGGCTGGCAAAAGTTCACAACAAACAACAAAAATAACAAAATATTTTCCATTTGACGTTTGACCGAAAGACTATTTACATGTATGTGTGCATTCAGATCAAATCTGCCAACCGATCAAATCTTTCGTGTTGAGATTTGATCTAGATTTGCTCTTTTTCTTGCAATGAAACTCGAAATTGAAAAAGATCAAATCTTTTGACAGAAAAAGCAAATCTTTTCTTGAATGAAATTCGCTATAAGTATGCAATAAAATTTAAAAACTAAATGTCTATCGAGGAAAAAAAATCAAAAATCAAAACCAGTGTTTTTAAAAAGTCGTTTTTTTTAAACTTTTCCATAAAATATTTTAAAGTTTTCATCTGGGAAAATTATTTAAAAAATTCAATCAACCCATTTTCAAAATATTTCGAAAGCGAAAAATTTTTTTTTAGAAAATTTAAAAAAAAATTATAAATCGAAAAAAAAAGTTTTTGTAAATTTTGCAATGCAATATTAATTGAATTATAAATGACTTCCTGTGTGCAAAATTTTATTGAAATCGGGATAATAGTTTACGATAAAACCGCATTTGAAAAAACGGTTATATGAGAGATACCGTTATAGAACAAATTTCAAAAAAATCGTTCTAACTGAAAGATGTATTGTTGCAAAAAAATAGCACCCTAAAGGTCTTATCAAAATCGTTACAGCCGTTTTTGAGAAAATCAATTTTTTGTTGAAAATTGTATGGCAGGTACCGTTATTTTTCGACCTAGAGCAAAAATGAAAAACATCCCCCGAGATACTACCTAATAAATATTAAATACCAAATTTGAAGCAAATCGGCCCATCCGTTTAGGCTGTAGAGGCGCGAACAGACAGACAGACAGACGGACGGAATTTCCGGACCCACTTTTATCAACTTCTCTATTATCGTAATTTCATGTTTGATTGGTAGATTTTTTTTTGCACGAATCCATGACTTGCATTTTAGTACCTAAATCGCAAGTAAAAAATTACTATTGGTTAGCGATCTACGTAATATAAAACTCAATAAAAAAAAAGGAATTTACGAAATTAAATATCAAACAATGTAATACAAATAAAATGAAATAAGAATGACGGCAAACAAAATATAAAAAAAAAACTTCTCCAGGGTACAGGATTCAGCTCTCCGAAAATCCTTTGCCTCCAGTAGAGAAATGCTCGCATGTATTTCTAGCGCTTTTTTAGTACACACGGATTTGAAAGTTTTTTTTTTTTCTTATGTGCGCTTTTTCACAGGTATTGTTTATTTTATTACTTAATTTTCTAAGTGGAAAATCAAAGGGGCGACATTTTACTTTTATTTAATTTTTTAACGGTGAATCTCGACCGTAAATGCATATTCTTGAATTTCCCATACATATATATATATCGAATTATCTAGGCAACAATTTTACTTGTCGGCCCGGGTTCATTTCACGGGCTTAATATCCAGTAGGACCTTTTTGGTACTATGTACTTCTGCTATCAGCTATCTTGCTAACTGCGATACATTCGCCTCCGACGTCCGACATTCGTCATCTGTCCTCCGTCGAAATTCACTTTTATAAGTTAATATATTTATTCACTATATACGGTTATTTTTAATCTCTATTCACATACCTTTTTTCTCCTTTTTCTTTTATCACACCCACATACAATTCCAAGGAAATTTGAAATTAATTTACTTTAATTTTGGTTTCAATTCGCATTTAGCATTTAAACATTCATTTAAAAGAGAAAAAAATACATCGCGATATTACACTAAGTATTATTTTAATTTATATTCCCTATAATAAATTACCTATTTGTTTTAACTTCAGTGATCAACTTACTCGGAGCTTACAAGATTCGACTTTGAAAATCATTTTCAAAAGCCAAGTCTTCTGACCCCCGAAAAAGTCATTTTTCCTTTTTTTTCTTACAATTACCCGTTTTTCCCTCATTTACTTTCAAGTAGCAGCCCTTGGGTTCAACGACTTGACCTACTTATATATTACTTAAATCAGCTGTCTGTTCTGTGTCTGTTCCTTGTCTGGGAAACAAAAAAAAATAAAAAAAAGCAAATTATTGTTGGTTTTCATTTTGTTAATGTGGTTTTATTTCGTGCCCCTTGCTCCATAACAATATTACTCTGTCCAGCTGAGCGATATCGACGACGCCGTGGCCGCAGAGCCGCAGTCGCAGCTGTATGGAACTATCGTCTAACTCTTTTCGATTTCCCGAACTGGAGGATTCTTCTTCCTTTGTAGTTCCCCTAACCACCACTCGTGCAATTTTTTTTTATTTAAAGTCGCGTGGATTTACACAGTTCGACCGATTCTGACAAATAGAGATGAATGTTCGTTAATAGTATGGAACGATTTTTCAACTCAACATTTTTTGACATATGAGGCGAAAGTAATTAGGCCATTCGAAAACAGTAATACCTACCAAATATTCGCATTCGCCAAATATTTCTCTACGAATCGCTAGTCATAATAGAGTTCTAAATGGCAACACTGAAATACACACAAACTCCAACTCATCTCATTTCCAACCAGAACAAAGTGCAATAGATGGCTCCACGAAGAGTGAGCAGCCGTTGAATTTATTAAAAATCTTACCTTTTGTCATATCAGCATTCTTAAACAAATTCAAACAAAATCAATTAAACAAATAAAAATATTTTCGCTAATCCACTTTAATTTCGGTTTTTCTAATTTTCATTTTATGACTTCACTTTATGCCAGATAAGAGAATTCGACTACAGTTGCACTGCAACAATACTTTTTAAGACTTAGCAACAAAGTCGACACCCTTCTTGATATTCTTTTGGAGCTCGGGCAAAGCTTCAACCAAAAGTTTCTTTTCGTAATCGTTCAATTTTGGCAAACCAAGGTTTTCTTCGAGGCCGTTCTTGCCCAAAACAACTGGTGTAGAAAAGAATCGTGCCTCTGTGACGGTCGATTCGACGTACGAGCACTCGACAACATTACGTTCGCCATTCAAACCTCTCAACAGAGAATTGGCAAGACGAGCGCCAGCATAAGCCATTGAAAGTGTAGCAGAACCAGCTCCAGCCTTAGCTTTGACAACTTCAGTACCGGCATCCTGAATCCTCTTGGTAAGAGGTTCGATTTCTTTGGAGTATTTTGGCTGACTCTGGGACAAAACTGGAATGATTGTCACACCAGAATGACCTCCAATAACGGGGATTTCGACTGATTGTGGGTCAACGTTGTTACCGTGACCAATAAATGCTCGTGAACGAACAACATCCAATGTGGTGATGCCGAAGAGACGTTTTGGATCGTATGTTCCGTTCTGTAAATAAAGGAGTTGATTTATATGAAATATGTTAGTTTTTTAATAACAAAGTTGTTACCTTCTTAAGAACTTCGGCAGCAATTGGAACAACAGTGTTGACTGGATTCGTAATAATGGCGAGTAAAGCTTTGGGGCAGTTTTTCGAGACAGCATCAGCAATATCTCTTACGATACCAGCGTTCATGTTGAACAAATCATCTCTGTCCATTCCAGGTTTGCGGGGTACACCAGCGGAAACAACCACAACATCGGCACCTAAAATTAAGATTTTTCATTAATGTTTTCAATCCATATAAAGAGAAAATGAGGCGAGGGTATGTTTATTTTCGGATCGTAAGAATTTCAAAGATTTGCCCCCTCCGGAGAACAAAGCTAGTACTTTATTATGGACATGTAGTGACAATAAGTTTTAATATCAAGTGGGGCAAAAGTAATCACCCTATGTTGTTTTTCTGTATTTTTTAGAAGTGAAAAATGTTGGTTCTCCTTTTAGATTTTAACTTAATGAAACAGAATTTCGTACATCAAGTCGAGAAAACCATATGATTCAAGTGGCATCCGTCAGTACGGATGACCATACGGGCTAGTTTAAAGGCATTTTTCACATTCTTTTCTGATATTCTCGTTAAGAATTAAAAGTCTGAGACTTGTTTACGCAAACCTGGCACTTCAAGTCACTGCCCAAAAAAAACTTGGAGCGGTTATATCTGGTGATCTGGCCATCCTGGGAAATCACCAAGGTGAGTTTAGGCCATTGTTTTGTCATGTTGGAACTACATGTTCTCTAGTAATCATCCAATTAAGGAAGAAAAAAGTGGTTGATCATGGCTTTGTAGCGCTCACCGTTCGAAGAATTCGTTTGGCCCTGGGCGTTCTCGAAAAAAATGGTGTAAACAAGCAAACCATGAGTAACTTTAAGAGAGTGTTATGGCACTTCACGGTTTATGAGTCATAAGCGGATTATTGATGCCCGAGAAGCGATATTTTTTGCTTATTAACGTAGAGATGGAAATGGGCCTCGTCGCTTATTATGATTTTCGATGAAAAATCGTCAGAGTAGGTTACATGTATTTAGGGGTCAACAACCAACAAACAGCTGCTGTATTGTTTTGTTTTATAATTGGCAAGTGCCTTCATGGACAATGGCATGGGGTATCTGTTTAGCTTTAACGACAGAAGGCAGCATTGAGTTTTCGCAGCATTAAAATCCACAAGATTCCTATTACCTCATTTAACAATGCTGAGTAAATCGTAGTTGCGATTGCAGGTAAGAAGGCGAAGAACGTGAATCACCGAATATGAGAAACAGAGGGTAAAATCGTCAAGAAAACATTATAGTGGATTCGAAGACAGAATAGATTTTCTGAGAAACTTGTATTGAAATGCCCAGAAGATAGCTTTTAATCCAGCGACTAAGAGTATCATCAATCCCAAAACCACGCATTTTCGATAAGAAAGCTTCATGTCAAACTCTATCAAATACCTTGGAGATATCAAGAGCAATAATCTTACTTTTACCAAAGCGATGTAAAGATTTGTTCCATTGTTCGGTGAGATATGCCATCAGATCACCAGTGGAACGATTGCTGCGAAAGCCATACTGTCGATCATGAATACGCTTTCGGTCTTCCAGTGTGGAAGAACACCTCTGCAGCAGAATGGGAGAATTTTTTTTATATATCAAAATCTTTGAGAACTTTTGGTACTATTCGAGTGCGAAAAAAATCTATCCAATGAAAAAACAAACATTCTCAAGTACACCACATCACCACCACCAATAAGAGAAATTGTTGCTTTTTCTATCAAAGTAGCAGTTTTGTGCAGTATGAAATTACAGTTACATACAAGTTCAACACACTTGTACACTTTCCAAGGTAGGATCATGGACCATGCTTAAGAAGTGTAGTCGCACATTTTCGTTAGCTTACGAGGACATTGCTTCGCATTATTATGCATTACTATAAACTAGAAGATTAATAAATTATTAATATTGTTTAGGTCGTTTTACAAAAATATTCTTAACGGATATATTTATAGCAAGTGCCATAATTTTCTTCCAAAATGACATTAGCAGTAGATTGGATTCAGGCTCGGACTGACTATGGCTGTTGGAAGTTTTCCACACATGAACAAGTGATCGCAATCGGTTGATAATAATCTTACTGGAGAAATACTAATAGTGGGAACGACTAGCTCCTGGGTCTAGATGCTGAAGTTAAAATAAACTTATTTTTTGGCGATTGAAATGTACCGTGACGAATGAACCGGTAAGCTTAATTTAAACCTCCCTAAAACAATTAAAAATGCGTCTCCATTATTAAAAAAAATAAAATATTTTCCATTACCTATTCTTCAGATAAGAAATGAAGGCTACAGAGGGTTATCACAATGTTGGCACCAAAATGATATCCCATCTGGAACTTTCATTTTTTATATATAAATATACATATATATAATTGGTGCTTTGATGCAAAACATAAGATACTTAAGCGCACTTCAAATCAGTAATACACAGAACGTATCTCTTTAGAAAAAAAAACCACATGACAACCGCAACTTAACCGCAAACTAAAATGATAACTCAAATTAAAAGAAACAGTTATATAAATCTATTCTTCCCAGCTTCTAAACATCTAAACAAAGCTTACCTTTCAAAGCAGCACCCAATTCTTCGGGTCCTTTAAATCCCTGAGTTGTGCTGGAAGTGTCAATGTGCGAGAGATCAGCAGCAACACCGGGTGTTCCCACAATATCGTACAAATTCAATTGCGTGACCAATGGGTTGAGCTTCAGCAACAGCGATAAGGGTTGTCCAATGCCGCCATTAGCACCGCAAACAGTAACTTTGAAGTTATTCTACAAAACAAAATTGTTGTTTTTTTAAATATGAAATCATCAAGTATACCATCTGGTATCTAAAATATTCATTCTTCCTATACAAGGCACCTTTTTTTTTGGTTTCTTTGCACTTTTCTCTAGGATTACGTAAACTTGTGACGTTTGTGCTTGGCATTGGAGAATATTGGGTTTTTAATAATTACACTTACTTGTTTGCTGGTGGAGAAGTTCCTGGTAGCTTGGAAAGCTAGTTGCTTGCTTAATTGTTTGAACATTTTGATACCGTTAAGGATTTTTTTAAGCGGTTGCAATTGAAAATGAAATATATGAGGATACTCGACGACCGACCTTCGCTACAAAGGTTATGCGAAATGCGAAATGAAGAAAAAAATTTGTGGATGAACCAATCGATTGACGTTTCAAACAGAGTGAATGTGGATATTGTTTGGTTTTCATTCTAGCTTAATACTCGAACCATAGAGTAAATATATTATATAGAGAAAAATCTTTCGTACGTTCCACGCCTCAACACCCTCAATTTTCGTTGCTTTGGAATATCATTCATTGTGTTTCGTGTTTTCTTTTGTGTCCGCGCAAAAAAAAGAAAAAAACCATGTGGTGATAGCGAGTTTCATTGAAGAAAAAATTTGCTCTTTCTGTCAAAAGATTTGATCTTTTTTCAGTTTTGAGAGTTTCATTGCAAGAAAAAGAGCAAATCTAGATCAAATCTCAACACAAAAGATTTGATCTCTGATGGGGTGGCAGATTTGATCTGAATGCACATATACATGTAAATAGTCTTCGGTCAAACGTCAAATGGAAAATTATTTGTTATTTGTTGTTTGTTTTAAACTTTTGCCAGCCTTTGTTTAGCAATAAAATTAACAAATATTCGTAAATGTTTGTGAAGTCAGAAAATACCAAAATGGGATTTTGAGTGAATCAACAACTGTGCATAGACATTCTTGCGTTCCGTCAAAATACTGTGTGTGCTCGTCAGATAATCACCAATACTACGATTAAATCGTGAAACAAGTTTCATTGAAAAGACCAAATCTGAATTTTGAGATCAAATTTTTAAAATTTGAATGAAACTCGCTATCAGTTTTGTTCTTTTTGACATTTCATTTTGTTCTTGTTGACAACAACTGTCAGTTAATTGTTTTTGTTTGAAGAAAAAGTGAAAATATTAAAATTAAATTACTAATTCCCAATTTCAATTCAAACAAATTCACAAAAAAATGGAAAATAATAACCACTTTAACGTAACTTCAGAATGCAAAAGCCCGAGTGCAAGTGAATCCACAATTCATTGAACACTCAACAACCAAAACAATTATTGTCCCGCTAAAATAAACGACAATGAAAATGTTTCCATCACCACAAACACAACACCCCTTGCTGATGATAGAAATGGACCAGAGCCGCAAGCAATTAGAATAGCCAGATAAACAACTGTTGGAAGGTAATGTTTTTGTTTCGGCTGCTGTTCCGAAAGACAAGCAGACAATACAATTGTTGCCGCCGCAGTTGACGAGTGATGATAACACATTGGACGACTCTGATTTCTCCGATCTGAGTGGACTCTCCGAGGTGTCAGGCAAAGAATGGAAGCCAGTTGCAGCAACAAAACCCATCAATAGGGTACAAAAACAAAAAATCGGGTGCGAATCCTTGAGATCTATAATCAGCCGTAAGTAGTTTCAAGATTCTTTTATTTCTTTTGTTTTTATTGAAGTCTAATCTAGATTGAAATGGTAATGAAAAACCACTTACTGGTCCCAGGGTCACTATCTTCTATTGCCAATCTAAAATCTGGTGAAATACATAAGCTCCTTAGAGAATTGGCAAGGCACAAGTTTGTGTTATATAAACATGAACGTGGAAAAAATTTCTATTCAAAATGAAAAAAATGTGTTTATATGAGCAATCTATTTTCAGATGACGGCTTCCATCTTACCAACACTGGTTATGATTACGGCAAACCAATCCTAATCGATTTTCTTCAAATGATGTCGACTTTCCATCCAAAATGCTGAATTGTTTATTTTTTTGAGAAAATTATATGAACCTCTTATTGAACCTTTCTTAATTTAACGGCTCTGGATTTCAGTCAAATTTTATATTTAAGAAGATCGACGTAGCCAAATTAATTCTTCATATCAACATTTTGAATAACTTTCCTTATATTTTTTTATTATAATTATATTAATAAACTAAAAAATTGAAAACCAAAATTTATAAAAAAAAAATTCCAAAAAACAATAAAAACAGGATTTTATCAAAACTGGTTCTACAATTTTCGAAATACGTGGAATGATACCGGGTGCCTTGAATCCGACACGGAAACGATCTTTAGTATTGATCGCTCACTTGTCATCGAAAGCATTGTCCAAAGCATCAACGACACGGCCCAAAAGCTCATCACCGACTGGAACGTCCACAATAGCACCGGTACGCTTGACAATATCCTTTTGTTTGATCAGCTTGTCGTTACTGAAGATGACAACACCGACATTGTCGGGTTCCAAATACAAGGCCATACCCTGTGGAATAAAAAAAAGTCAAATAAATGCTGTAAAGATGTATCAAGAATAATGTTTACCTTCAAACCCGAAGAGAATTGCACCATCTCATCGGCTTGGATTTTGTTTAAACCGTAAACACGAGCAATACCATCACCAATTCTCAATACCCGTCCAGTTTCTTCCAAATCGGCCTTTGCAAGCAGCCTGTGTGGCAGCCTTGGGAAGAGTGCGAGCCACAGAAGAGGCCAAACGTGCAAAGTTGGACAAAAGCTTGGTATTTTGCGCGTAGTTATCATTGTCACTACACAATATTCGTTAAACAATTTGCTTCAATGTTCAATGTTATCACTCGATGCTCCAACGACGGGTGTGTGCTGCTACAGCAATAAATCTATTAATATGGGCACCAAATTGTTTTTACAACATCTCCTTACTTCAAAATGCAATCGGGATCATTCTTGGTGGGCGAGAAATAACACACACAGATGTTGACTGATACACAGGTTGGGAATGAATTCCTTTTTTTTAAGTCTTTTTCCTTTTCGTCAACTAATGTCGAATTCGTTTTCAATTTTCAGATTTGATCTTATTATCATTAAAAAACGAATAAGCAGTTTAATTTTGTAAAAAGGACACAATAATTCACGGAGTTCCTTCACTTCGAACAATTTGTGAGAATTTCACAAAATACCATGAACGACGACGACGTGCCTGATGAGAATACTCGGTACAAGATACAATTCTCATCAGGCACGTCGTCATCGTCTTCCGATCGTGGCATTTTGTGAAATTCTCACAAATTGTTTGAAGTGAAGGAACTCCGTGAATTATTGTGTCCTTTTAACAAAATTAAACTGCTTATTCGTTTTATTAATGATAATAAGCACAAAGTTCTAATTACTAATTGTCACTATCACTACACATACACAATATTCATTAAACAATTTGTTGTTGACGTTTTAGAAACTCAACTCCACCATATTCCTACATATCGAGAGGGATGTGTTCGAAATGTATTCCTTAAGGCTTACTGGCTGAACACAATGACGACGGAACTGGAATACGCATACGGAACTGCAAACATTGAATACACGCGAACTGTATTTTGCGAACACAATGGTACGTTACTGCATACGGAAAGGTTGGTTAACTTTTAACTTTTACGTACAGCAAATTTGACATTTTATCTGATGCAGAGAGAAATTATGAAAGAGAGAACAATCTTTCGTATGTATGTCCCTCCCATCCCCTTTTATTTAGTATACCTGAAATAACACCAGATGATTCCATTCTTCTTAATGATATTTCAATTCGTTGTATAAGAGTTTCTTTCTTTTGGTATTATATCCATTTTTGAATATAAATGTCAAAGTTACTGTACGTGCATTGTGTTCCGATTGAAATTGGTACGTACGACAAATTTGACAGCTGTTCCGTACTCCGTCTCCGTAATGCAGTTCCGTTTTTGCATTGTGTTCAGCCAGTAAAGGTGATTTTCTTAGGTCTGAGCTTGTTTACATGATTCCTTTTTTCGGATGTTTCTGCATTCTTTCTTTTTGACAATTGGGTAAGGGGTGTAGAAAATCAGGGGGAATGAAGTAACGAATGGAAGAATGAAAATTTTAAGATTTTTTGTGCTTGAGCTTTGAAGTTTCTCGTTTGAGAAAGAAAATGCTATGCACGGACTAAAAATAAGAACTTTTGAAATTGAAAACAATTCAAAATAGGTTTTAATTGATGCAGGTTTGGTTCAACGTCTTATCCGATTGATTTAATATACATTTTAAGTCCACAAACCCTGCGGATTCTTTCCAAAAATGGTAATTTAATTTAGTCAGTTTGAGGCTCTGATGACGTCAAATTTCGGGATGGCGCTTTTTATTATCAAGTAAGTATCTTCCAACACGCCCAATTTCGTGGTGAAAAGGAAACTGAAAAGAAGAGGTCAATTATTGGACTACTACACTCTCAATTAGCGTCAATTATATGACAGTTCAGCACTACTTCACTCTCAATTGGCGTCAATTATTTGACAGTCCAGCACTACTACACTCTCAATCAGCGTCATTTTTTTGACAGTTCTGCACCAATATTTATTTGACCAGCTTGTAGGCATTGTTAAAAAAAGGCAGTAGATTTCCATCTTTATAGTATAGTTACTCTATGACTCAAACACAATCGAGAAGTGGAAGTGAGAAGCATGTGAAATATAATTTTTTTTTCCATAGAAAAAAGAAACAAGAACAACTGAGAGGATTGAACAAGCGACAGCCTGTAACAGCACCAGCAACAGCAGCCGCCATTATTTTAGAACCAATGTATTTCAATTGCTGAAGATAGAATAGACCAGCAACAGCAACGTCAACAGCACCAAAGATCTAAATTTGTTGTTGCTGTTCCATTGCTATCAACTTTTTACAAGTGGTATTCAGGGACACCATACTGCAAAAAAAAAATCTGACAGGGTTATTGTTATAAGAAGACGATGCTGGTGCTGGTGACAATGTGTTTAATTTTTTTTGCTGGTCAGCATGTTCGCTGTTGACCGTGCTGGTGCTGTTGCTGGTTCAATCTGTTCCGTGCTTTCTCTTTTCGACTACAAACTGAAAAATCTCCCGTCAGCGACATATGTGTACCGGTCCCTGTATATTTCTTATGAGACTACTAATACGTCTGTAGTTTTGGAAAATAGGGAACATATGGCCGCTTCTCACATGAATCTCACACGTATTCACATACACAAAATACAATTTCAGGGTTTGCAGGCCATGGTCTTCTTCTTTCTATAATTTTTACAAAACGTTGGGTGCCATTACGGGCATACTACAACAATATATTTTTATTTGTCTTTATTATTTTTCTATGTAATTGCGTTTTGATCGCATGAGTGTTGTCATAAATATTCTCACCAAATCGAAATCTTGGACTTTTAAAAAGATTTCAAGATTTCACATCACACCAGACCAACAAGAACATTTCACATGTAAGAACTCGCAGTGACCATGAAGGAGATAGAGCTGTGTCAATCGTGATTGATTCGGTCTTTATGACCCGTTCACTGAAAAGTATTGATGATTGCAATCACACTTCCATATGTCGGTCGTTCACAATTTCAATACTTTTCAAATGAACGAGAACGATACGATGCGGAAAACGAAACTGAAATTCAATCAATCATTGAATGCAATACAGAATACAAAATACACAATACACAAAGAACCAGACCAGAGATAGAGAATGATTGAAATAAATGAACGAAACAAAGTGAAACTGAACTGAAATTTAAGTATTTATTTTACAAACAGAGTGAGACTAGAGAGAGAGACATACACAGATACATACACTCAACCTAATGATTTACTGACGAAACACGGATGTCGATGTTGGTGTCGGATAGATCCAAATGCAGAGATACATATCACATATGGAAACCATGCAAAATGTTTTATTCACAATCATATTTAAAAGTCACAACAGAACATTTCGATGACCGGTATGGCATGGGTATAAATTTGAACGAGAGAAAGAGGGTAGATATGGGATCAATGATGCTTTTCAATGGCCCCGTTCAGTATGTCATAGAAGCGCTACCAAAGTATTGCATTGTTGTTGTAATACGTTTAAAAAGACAGCTGATCAACAGCTGATGACCATAAGCAGCTGTTGATCAGCTGTCTTTTTACACGTATTACAACAACAATGCAATACTTTGGTAGCGCTTCTATGAGATACCGAACGGTGCCAATGATAGCTATAACTGGCCCCTAACAACGAACAAAACATATGCTTTCCAACTGGAAACCAAGCTAGCGCTAAATTTCTAGTATACTTTTGTGTCGTATAGAACATCTGACCCCGAAATCAGCTGGTTGTGCAAATGTAGTACGTTTTGACATAAGCTAGGTGATAGATAAAGTGCCTGTCCATACGGTGATTGTTGAGTGCACTCACGGGTGAGTTGGTGGACAGGAAGGGTGAAGTGGCGAAGGGTGCAAATACTCATGAACCGAACTGAATTTTCTGCGGATAGTACAGTTCCATTTCTATACTGTTCCGTTTTTCTATTATTAAGTTTATAGGTGTGAAAGAGCCAAGAATATTTTATTATTATTTTTCCTTGTCACACTTAAGCAATAGTACATGAGTTATCACAACACAATATGGACACAGCTGTTGTGCCGTGAGTGCACTCAACAATCACCGTATGGACAGGCACAAATGGTGAATTCGAAAAACATTGAGTTGAAATCACAAATCAAAAACACTTGCGGCACTGCTTTTAATTTTAATCAGCATTCGGCACATACCACAAAATCGTTGCAAATTTTGCAGTAATTGCATTAATTAAATATATCTTTAAACTTCAATTTGTGCTTTAAGAACTTTTCTCGATCAATTTCCAATTGAAATGTCTGCAACCGAAGGAAAGGTAATTTTTTTCTATTTTCCACAAAACCAAGTGCAACTGTGCAACCATGTGTGATAAGATAACATTTTGATCCGTGTCATAGGTCATCAAGTGTCGTGCAGCTGTAGCATGGGAAGCAAAAAAACCTTTATCTATTGAAGAGATTGAAGTGGACCCACCCAAAGCGAATGAAGTGCGTATAAAAATTCTCTCGACTGGCGTTTGCCATACAGATGCATATACATTGGATGGCTGCGATCCCGAGGGTATATTCCCGGTTGTTTTGGGACATGAAGGTGCCGGTATTGTGGAGAGTGTTGGCCCAGGCGTAACTAAATTTAAGGCTGGCGACCATGTCATTCCGCTGTACATTCCTCAGTGCAATGATTGTAAATTTTGTCATAGTCCGAAAACTAATCTGTGCCAAACAATTCGTCTAACTCAGGGACGTGGAGTGCTGCCGGACGGCACTTCTCGCTTTAGATGTAAAGGACAATCGTTGTACCATTTCATGGGTACGTCTACATTTACTGAATATACAGTTGTTGCTGATATTTCCGTTTGCAAGGTATGTAGATGGATAAGTTTAGGATAGATATCGTGTTGCTAACCAATACTGACACATGTACCTTGTTTTCTTACAGATAAATGAAAAGGCACCTTTCGACAAAGTTTGTTTACTTGGATGTGGTATTCCCACCGGCTATGGGGCAGCTTTGAACACTGCAAAAGTAAGTGAGCACTTAAAAATCAATTGAATAAAATAAAAATAATGAAAGAAATGTATAAGATATCAGAACGCAATCAGTCCATGATGTGTGTTCCTTTACTTTTTCAAGTAACTTCAAGTAAACTCTCAAATTTGGAGGATTGAGGATGAATTCTCTCAATTAAAGCAAAAACTAAGAAAAAGTAAAGCAACGCTATTTTAGTAAGTTGTAGTACCCAAATGCATATGACTGTAACGTCAAATGAAAAACATAAGATCGAGATTTATTAAAATGATGGTAAATGGTCATTTTAAACGCTTATTTATTGTTTACATTCGTTGGAAGGTGTAAACATTCACTGCTTAATGTACTCCCCTTATGTTGGTCCATTTGCCTAAATGTATTGTTTTGTAGCGAAATTCAGTAGAAAAGAATGCAAACACTTCCAATTTGAATTCAAACATGCATACATATATGAATAACAGCGGTTTATGACAACTAATTTTTAGCTGCTACAATATAAAGTGCCCAAAGAAATTTCTTGGGCAGATTTTCGAACCTCTCTTTTGAGGGGAATTATTTTATTCTCTCGTCGTCTCTCTTTTTTACGAAACTTTTGTGTTAGGGATTAGGGAACAAGATTAAACAGTTCTTAGTAACTTTCGGCGGCTTGAAGTTACTTGAAAAAGTAAAGGAACACAACTATTATAGGCCACCTCACCTCGACCATTTTCCTTGCGATATGAAAATTATGAAAGACACGATTAATTACATTATTCTGGTACAAACAAGAATATTATTGTGATTGTCGTTGCGCCGCCGTGTCCATAACATGAAGCGTTTGTCGCTTTGGTTGTTCGGTCGCAGACAAAATTCACTAGCTACTGCGACGTGGGGGCGGAGCTTGTCCGCATTCCTGTTGTAAATTGAAAAGTAAATAGAATATAATAATTTTACTATTGGAAGTAGAATGTACCAACGACGACTTCGCTTCAAAGTGCAAATAGAAGCTTGTTTTCTCCAATCAACAACGCTTGAGTGTTCCCGCGTTTTTCGTCGCTCTGTGAGACCCTAATATCATTTTTTTGATCGTTCAGAACAGTCTGGAAGCATCCCGAATGCTTCTGAAATTGTTCGATTGGTACTCAATGACATTTGTTGTTCTGAAAAGAACAGAAATTGATACTGTTTTCGTAGTTGGAATCAAAACCAGAATCACGACACAATTTAAAATTCAAAATCGTGTAACGACATTTTTACTTGCGATTTAAGTACTAAAATGCAAGTTATGGATTCGTGCAAAAAAAAAATAAGCAATCCAACATGGCATTACGATAGTAGAGAAGTTGAAAAAAGTGGGTCCGCAAATTCCGTCCCTCTATCTGTCTGTTTGTATGTCTGTCTGTTCGCGCCTCTACAGCCTAATCGGATGGGCGGATTTGCTTAAAACTTGGTATTTAGTCTCGAGGGGTGTTTTTTATTTTTGCTAAAGGTCGAAAAATAACGATACCTGCAATACAATTTTTAACAAAAAGTTTTATTTGTACGAAAACGGCTCTAACGATTTTAATAAACCTTTCAAGGTGCAAATTTTTTTACAATAATATATCTTTCAGTTAGAATTTTTTTTCGAAATTTATTATATAACGGTACCTCTCATATAACCGTTTTTTTTCAAATGCGGCTTTATCGTAAACTATTATCCCGATTTCAAATAAATTGCACACAGGAAGTCAATTATAATTTAATTAATATCGCATTTCAAAATTTTCAAAAACTTTTTTTCGATTTTTTAAAAAATTAAAAAAAAAATTGGTTTTCGAATTATTTTGAAAATGGGTGGATTTAATTTTTTTAAATAATTTTCCCAGATAAAAACTACAGATTTCCTTATAATGAAATACTAGAAAAAATTTTTAAATATTTTTTCCGAAAGTTTTTTTTTTAAAACGACTTTAAAAAAAAAACTGGTCGAACGATTTTCAATTTTTTTTTTTCTTCGATAGACATTTAGTTTTCAAATTTTATTGCATACTTAGTTTTTCCGAGAAAACTTTTAAACTAATTAAAAAATGAAAATTTTCTAAAAAAAATATTTTTTTATTTTAATAGACGTGTGGTTTTCAATCTGGCAATACTTTTTTGGGAATTGTTCTTTTTCACAGCTGGCACTTGATTTATGCTCAGTTTGGTTTGCCATTTCACAATGAATAGACTTACTCCTGAACAAGTTTGCAAATTGTGCAAGTTTATTACCAAAATAATGGTTCGTTTCGGTAGAGCAAAGTATCGAAGAAGACCCGAATGAGTCCACCGGCCATCGCGAGCGACAATTGGAGATATGCCCATCCACTTTATGGAAGATTTTGCGAAGGATCTTGGTTTGCAGGCTTACAAAATCCAACTCGTGCAAGAATTGAAGCCGAACGACCATCAAACGCGTCACATGTCGGTGAATGGGCCCAAAACGAGATGGCCACCGATCCCGATTTCCACAAAATTGGGGCTCGGCTGGAATTAATTCGAGCCAGCCGCGGCGGCCACTTCCCCGAAATAATTTTAAAACATAATGCAAACCCTTATCTTTATAATCAAGCTAAATTCTTGGCCATAACATTAAACTATATGCGTTTTATTTCTTCTTGAAAACCACACGTCTAAAAAAAAACACCCTTTATGTACATATCCAGCCACTAAGCAATTATCTAACATAAGAACAAGTTCGTGCGACCCAGTCGTGCAACCCAGTCGTGCATTTTTTTAAATTTATTCGACGATGTGACCGCACATATGAGCAAGTACGTGCGTTACAGTCGTGCAATTTATTTCATTTAACGTACGAAATTGTGATCGTTAATTTGAGGGATATAATAACAAAATAAACACAAATTCTAAGAAAGAAAGCAAATAAAGTGAAGGAGAACACAATTGAAATAGAAATATATTATAACAAGCTGGTAACCGGCGCTTTGCTGCCGCTCTGTTTGTTTGTATCAGATTTAAGCTTCTCACATCTTCGTCTTTCCAAACACATTTGATAGTAGGACATATGTGCCAACTACCCTAATACTACGTTTTCATTAGTGCAAATAAGCTAATTTCGAATAAAATGTCCAATTTTTTATTGCAAATCATCTCATTTCCCATTCTTTTCAATCGTTCTTGCTAGTTGTAAGTTTTGTATATCTCTTCTGACTGTCACGCCCGATTTGCTGCGACATTTCGGTGTCGCGTTGCATTCTCAAAACGCGCCACGCCGACTAATGTTACCATGACCTCTTCTTGGCATCGTAACAAATATCGAACTATTAATGCATATCACCATAAATCGCACAAAAACCTTTCACTAATCAATAACTTACAATTCAAATAGCAAAACCGAAGAGCTCAAACAAAAAGATGCAATTGAAATATTAAAACTAATATAAAAAACAAAACAACTCTACAAACAAAAAAGAGTTGGTTGTCTGTTAAGTCGGACGTCATAAGAAAACATTGATGGCAGCAACACCAATATGCAGCTCGTTAACTCACACCCACAAACCCTCTCGTTAAATCCACACACACATACACCAATCTCTACACATCCACTTTCTACTTTAACAAAACTCCACCTATTTTGTATTTCTTTTTTTCTTCTTGTTCTTTTTGAATTTGAGTGGAATTATTAAGGGAATTTGCGCCTGTTCTTTTTCATGTTCGCCTGGTGCTTGCGATCATTTTGGTTGAAAGAACCACAGTATCACAGTGTGCGTCACTTTTCTTATCAGCATGAGTCATGTTATTTCGTATGTGTAGCCTGTCATCGATTTATAAGACGTTATCACGTCAAAAACAATGATCTACCTTTTTTTCTCAACGAAATACAAATATCACTCAGGCATTGTGAAACAAAATCAATGAAAAATAAAAAAAAAGTGCGTGCGTACAAAGTACACATGTCAGAAGTGAAACTTCTTTGGCAATCTAATTTTTAAATCTCGTTTATATTTATACTAATTCAAAGCTTTATTTTTCCGGGACTTAGAGGAAGTGACTTTTTGTAAATAGTGAAAATACCGAGCTTAATTTAAATTTATACAAAATAATTGTGAATTAATTATTATTAGGTATAGAAATTCTATTTTTGGAATTAAAATTTCGTAAAGAGAATTTATGCAACATTAATATTATATATTTTATGAAAAAAATTTATTGAAATCTCAAATGACGAATTTAAAAAAAAATGCCACGTGTTTTGTAAATATTAAAATTTCCTAACCTTCAAACGAATTAACATAAGAAATTGTATATGAACAAAAAGATAACAATTTTATTACTTACTCTGAATAACTGCTTAGTATAGGACGATTTACAAATTAATCACAAATTATTTATTTATAAATTTAACTCACTCTACACACTGTATACATACTAATGATAGTGCAAATAAATGAAACAGATATGCGTTTACTCAATCGCTTGATCCATGGCTATGTGCTTCATGCTACGTTCGCCATTTCTCACTCTCCCTCAAATTTAATAACAGATATTTCGTTTTAATTTATACGTTTTAGATTGTAAATATTAAATTGTGTAATTTTGAATCAAATCGGTCTATAAATAAGAAATGTGTACCTACAGCGCCAACTGTTGAGAATTATCCGACTTTTCTTTTCCTAAACCTTCGCAGGACAATTACGAACAAACCCGCAGAAGAAAGTATCCCAATTGGTCCAGTGGTTTTCAAGTTTTAAGCATCCGAATAAACCACGAATAATTTTTATATGTATATACATTTATGTATACATAGATTTCTCCTTTTTCATTGCAAATAGAATGCAATTCTGCAAATTTTTTTATGAAATAAAAAAAATATATGAATCGCATTTGACGTTTTACAAATGCAATGAAACCCTAACTTCAGAATTAGAACTGCTTTGTCATTTTGTTCGTTTGGCATTCCGGATCGGGGTGATTCTGTTACTAGGCGTTTTTTTTAAAGCTCAGAGCAGGGTACTAAGCTGTCAAAAAAGATCTGTGTTTCTTTTTTAGCTCAGACCTTTGTATATACACTGCATATAGTACTATCATGGAGCATAATTTTTTAGTTCTGAATCAAGTCGCAATGAGGCGTGCTGAAATTGCCAATTGGTGTGAATATAGAATAAGTACAGACAACAAAAGTTTATTAAATACTGGTAAAATATCGGTAAAGGTTATCGTCTCCACTATTTAGAATTAGTTCTGAATCAACCAGGAAGATGGCCAGACGAAGAATGACCACCATGAGAGTACTATAGAAAATGTATATACAATGCTCAGACCATTGTATATAGAAACTATAGTACTATCATGGTGACGCATTTTGCGCACGCCCCCTGTCTCGTTGATTCAGAACTAACGGAACGAGTTGAATGGTAGTAACATTGTATATACATTTTATATAGTACTCTCATGGTGGTCATTTTTCGTCTGGCCATCTGCCTGGTTGATTCAGAACTAACTCTAAATAGTGAAGACGAGAACTTTTACCGATATTTTACCAGTATTTAATAAACTTTTGTTGTCTGTACTTATTCTATACTATATTCTATACAATAGACAGGTACAACTTTGAGGTAGTTAGGGACTTTGTGTACCTCGGATCCGCTATAACATCTGACAACAACATCTCGTCAGAAATAAAGCGAAGAATTACTCTTGCCAATCGCTGTTTCTATGGGCTAGGAAGGCAATTGAGTAGCAAAGCCCTCTCTCGAAAGACAAAGGAGACTCTTTATAAGACCCTAATCATCCCAGTCCTGCTCTATGGCGCCGAGGCATGGACTCTATCTAAAGCGGATGAAGATATCCTTAGTCGTTTCGAGCGTAAGATTCTTCGGAAGATTTTTGGCCCTATCTGCGTTAACGGGCTTTGGAGGAGAAGGTTCAACCAAGAACTATTCGAGCTGTACAGCGACATTGACCTGGTCAAAAAAATACGCATATCACGTTTAAGGTGGCTAGGTCATGTAGAGCGAATGGACAACAATGCTCCGGCTCGCAGGATCTTCGATTCCATCCCAGAGGGTAGACGCAGTCAAGGAAGACCTCGCCTTAGGTGGCGCGCTCAAGTGGAGGACGACCTCAACCAACTTGGAGTGCAAAACTGGAGGCAGCTAGCCAAAGACCGAGTTGGCTGGAGAGGCATGTTGGTTGAGGCCCAGGTTCGTCCCGAACTGTAGCGCCACCTAAGTAAGTAAGTAAGTGCTTTGTTGGGGAAATGTTTGTTTTTATTATGAATTTTTGTTTGTTTTGGTTGCCGTGTTCATAAGCAAATTTTATGAGGCGAGTTTTGGATTCATGAATATAAACAAAAAAATTATATAACAATCAAGCATGACATTACGATGATAGAGAAACATATTTGAGTTACTGGCAAAATTATGTCTGTCTGTCTGTCCGTCTGTACAGATGTATATTAAACTACAGCCTAAACGGTTGGGCCAATCGTCTTCAAATTCAGAACTTAAGGTTATTTTGACGTTCTACAAAGGAGATTTTTCATTTTTTTTTAGCTCAAAAATTAATGGTAAATGTTATATAACCGTTATGTAAAAGCTTATTTTTCTCGAAAACGGCTCCAAGAATTTTTATACAAAAAAATCAGTGTACTACTAACTGTAGGTAAGCATTATATTTTGGTGGAAAAATTTTGCAATATGGTAGGCTAAATACGGTACCTCCCATAGGACCGGTTTTTTTTCTTCGACTTTCTCGAAAACTACTGATCCGATTACAATCAAAATTGATATTCAAGAAGATGTAGGTAGCCTAAGTAATGTGGCATTAATTTTTTGTTTTTTGGAAAAAATTACTCATTAAAATATACATAAATAATGTATTAATATATATGTAAATATACCTAAATTGAACGAAATATTTGCAATATTAGAAAACTGTGGCTAAATTACAATAAAATGCAACTTGACATACAAATTAAAGCAAATTTCTCTTTTTCATCCTTATAGTTATTTCCGCATAGTTTGCACTTAATTTGTACCTATGAATGGAAAGCAAAATTCAATACAAAAATCCGTTTCTTCAAGGACGTTTGTATAATATGCATAGTAAAAAGTAAGCTTGTGTTTAAATTTTAAGACTGTATGTGTATATTTGCTTACAAACGGCAACGTCCCTTGAGTAAACAAAAATTTAAAAACCTAAAGAATGTATAAAATATGTATGTTAGTATAAGTGCTCGTATTCCCTATAAAACAGATGTAAACAAAACAAAATAAAGTAGTAGAAGTAGTAAGTAGTAAATTTTATTGAGGTTTTTCTTTTCTTAATTTACATTTCACATTAATTTGTCGATTAAAATGATCTTAAACAAAATTTTGAATTGCCGACTTGGAATTGGTCAGGCTATATGGTTATTATAAATTAATTTTGCTTTGCATTTCATGGCAAACTGATAATTGAATTTTAAAGTAATTTTCGATTCACAAATAATATGCGTTCACTCAACAAGACGACATCTTAAAACTAACCTATGAATAAATGGTGGATAGAAAGAGAGAAAGGTTAACAACAAGATAGATGAAAAAGTGTGACAGATACAACATAAGGTTGCAACTATCAACAAAACAAAATAAACAAAAATTCAAATCGCAGTCAATAGACTAACTGCCTATTACTAACAACAAATTCTGTATTTAAAAAAAAACCGTTGCTAGGGATTTTTATATAGCAACAAGAGGCTTTAGGAAAATGTAAACAAAAATTTCAAAATATCAAAATAAAAAATACTAATGCCTTGATCGAAAATATTTTAATGCAGAATTATAAGGGAAACCGTATCATCTTGCATATCAATTTTTAAGGACTTGTGTATATGAACATATCGAATATGTAAATATACATATTAAAAATGGCATTACGTACAATGATAGAGAAACAAAATGTTAATAGTGAACAAAATTACAGCCTAAACGGCTAAGTAAAAATTGCGATGGTCCAAATCTGTGACTTTAGAAACATCTTATCGTTACCCCTAAAAGTAGATTTCCAAGATTATGATTTAAAATCCCTTGCTGCAGTCGAACTTAGTTCAGGGTTATAATAAATAAAAATAATATGCAGATTATAGGATTAATATTAGTAGGCGTTGTAATGCGGTTCTCATTTAACAGTGTAGATGATCTTTTTCAAGTTAGTGGCTAAAACTATAATTGGACATTGCAATTTTGCCTAGAAACTTAATAAAAACAACATTGTCGATTGATATCTGTCAGCTAAGTATGAATTCCAAAGTCCAAAAAACTACTTGTGCAATCAAACTTAACAGAACAATTTAGTACCCCAACTTAATATAAACTTAATCATAAATTAAATCTGTAAAAGATAACGAATATGAGTTCGTTTATCAACCAATTATGACTAACAGTTTTTTTTGCATCGTATCAACAGAGGTTGAAATAAATAAATAGATGTAAAAACAATAAACCTTTGAAAGTAATTTCACTAATTATTGTGATAAACAACAATCAGCATGATAAAAAACAATTATTTTAAGGACATTTATATCGAGCTACTCTGTCTACCTTAAGTTTTGAGATTTATATTAGTTAACCTATTTGTCAATAAGAATTCTTTTTAATACAACACATTGCATTTGTTTCGATTCACAATGTGAGGTTTCTTTGCCCGAATTTTTTTTTAATTCTTGCTCAAATTTTCCTAAAAATAAGTGCTAATTTTTATTGGTTTTCAGGTCGAGCCTGGAAGTACTTGTGCTGTTTGGGGTCTTGGCGCTGTGGGTCTTGCTGTTGCAATGGGCTGCAAAAAAGCTGGAGCATCAAAAATCTATGGCATCGACATCAAACCAGAAAAATTTGAAATTGGCAAGAAATTCGGCATTACTGATTTTATCAATCCAAAAGATTACGAAGGCAAGGTTCCCATTCAAAATGTTCTTGTCGATCTTTTGGACGGTGGATTTGATTATTCTTTTGAATGCATTGGCAATGTGAATACTATGCGTGCTGCCCTTGAGTCCACACACAAAGGTTGGGGTGTATCAGTGATAATAGGTGTAGCTGCATCTGGACAAGAGATAAGCACACGCCCATTCCAGCTTGTTGTTGGTCGTACATGGAAAGGAACAGCTTTTGGTGGATGGAAAAGTGTTGAATCAGTTCCTAAGTTAGTTGAACAATATCTAGCAAAGGAGTTGATGGTGGATGAGTTTGTAACGCACAATATGGAGTTAAATGACATTAATAAGGCTTTTGATCTTATGCACGAAGGCAAGAGTATTCGTAGTGTTGTTAAATTGTAAAGTGATATAAATCAAGTTTGTTTTGTTCTATTAATTTTGGTTGTAGCTTTTAATAAACACGGCTATTTTTATTTGAAATGTTGGCTTTTTTTGTTTTTTTTTTATAACATGCGCGTGCAAAAGGGATTTGTTTTTTGGTTTTGAATGTTTGCATATCGAAATGGAAAATCTCGCCGGGTAAACCATTCCAAATTCGTGTTGTTCGTCTAAAAAAAGAATCTATATTTCACGTTACGTCCGAAATTGGGCTCAAGGGTGAACTGATGAGCATTCCTAGCAAGACGAGTATTACGGGCGAAACTTTTAAGGGGAGGAATGCAGCTGGCTACCTCGAGTGAACATTTTGTATGAAAGAAACGGTAAAATAAGGAAAGACATGGAACATTGCGCCGGTGTTCGAGAGGAGCAATTGTTTCATCGGCAGTTCTATTTCCTATCAATCTTACCGCTCTGTTTTGTATTCTATCGAGCAGGTGAAGCGATGCTTGAGAAGCACCTGCTCAAAGGTGGGAGTTATACTCAAGTTTGGGGCGTATAAACGCTTTATAAATTGTAGCCAGATCAGAAGGGGAAAAAACTTCTTACACCGATACAGAAAACCTAAGCACTTAGCAGCATTCTTAGCTATCTCAAGTATATGGTCGTTCCAATGGAGGTCGTCGTTGACACACATACCGGGTACTGAAAGTTTTTCAGTTTCTTCATTGTAAGTGCCATTCATGGACAATGGCATGGGGGGTATGTTTAGCTTTAACGACAGAAGACAGCATTAACTTTTCGAAGCATTAAACTCCACACGATTTCTATTACCCCATTTGACAATGCTGTATAATTCGGAGTTTAATGAGCTTGACATACGGTACCGTTGCAATTGTACATCAGAAGGCGAAGGACGTGAATTGTCGATCGAACGAATATGAAAAGCTGAGGGTAGAGACAGTTAAGTGTATTAGAAGAAACAGACAGAAGATAATTTTTAAAAATGAGGAAAAGAGTCGGACACATAACGGAGCTCTGGGGCACACCAGCATTTATTTTGTGGGAATCAGACAACAATACAACTTGTATTGAAAGGTCCAGAAGATAGCTTTTAATCCAACGACCAAGAGTATCATCGATCTCAAAAGCACGCATTTTCGAAAAGAGAGCTTCATGCCAAGCTCTATCAAATGCCTTGGAGATATCAAGAGCAATAATCTTACTTTCACCAAAGCGATGTAAAGATTTATTCTACTGTTGATGAGATATGCCATCAGATCACCAGTGGAACGGTTGCTGCGGAAGCCATACTGACGGTCATGGAGCAGCTTTCGATCTTCGAGATATTCCTTAATTTTAATTAAATAGTTTTCTATATTTTTTGTATACATATATTGTCCGTCTGCAAATAATGCAGCGCTTCAATTTCATCTGGAGCATAGAGCAGCAATAAGAACCTTTCACCTGTCCCGATTCGCCACAATTAGCCTTAGCTGTGGCCTAATTCCTTCGGACTCAGCTTCTTTCACTACATATGTCCTTTAAGTTATTTTTGGTGTTCCAACGGGTCTACTGCCCTGGGGATTCTATTCGAAAGATTGTTTGGCCCTATTCAACGCCATTTTTATTGCATGATGTCTGTATCCAATTTTTCCCGGTCCAGTTCCCGCGTTCGATATGGTTTGCGGATCTTCAGAATGTACCGAAGGCCTTCGGTCTGCTCAAGATCTTGGCAGAACATCTCCATCTTTCAGAAGCATATAGCAGCACAGATTTAACGTTGGATTCAAAGAGTTTCTACTTGGTGCGTAGCGATATTTTTTCTGGGTTCAACACAGGAGCAGGGATTCCTGGATTAACATCCATGCCTTATAACATGTTGCGTGCTTTGGACGTAGACATTATTTTTGTCTTATTAGCTTTGAGCCTTAAGCCAGCCACTTCTCAATTAATTTGCCGCGACTGACGCTGTGTTTGCTGCGGCCCCCATGAGCTAGGACTACGCAAACTACATGTTCCTGTAGAAATTGAGTGGCTGACTCTTCTTAAGAAATGAGACCATCTAAATTCAGCAGCAGTCTTTTAATAGCGAATACAAGATCAATTCCGCTATATCGCTTAAACGCACAAGGCCATTCAAGTTTTCAGTTTATCGATTTGTCTAAGTCAGGAAAGTCTACAATCGAATGAATACCGGAAAACCCATGAATTCCAAATCAATGCCAATTACCTCTTCATCGATTTCAAAAACTTTTTATAAAGCATTGTGTACACTGTAGGGAAAAATAAGTAGCGATAGAAAAAAATCACGCTAGAGAAATGTAAACACTCAGTAGAGCGAGAGTGTAGAGTTCTAAAGTCACTCTACGCTAGAGTTTTTAGGTGAAATTGTTAATTGCAATATAACAATGAAACTGTCGGTATTTCAAGTTGGTAATAAGGTGACCTTGAGTTTTGATTTTTTGTTTGCTTTTACTTTCGTAAATTTGCAATAGAAAAAAAGAGAAAATATTAACCTAATTTCCTATCTACTGCGCCGAAAAAAGTCGTTCCTCTCTTTCTTATCCTTCTAACTAGTGTCGTGCAGCATCCAGTTGCATTCAAAAAGGCAATATGCCTTGCAGACACATAGTTAAATATTATTATTATTAAAATTGAACCAGCCTTTTCAAAACGAAAATATAATGAAAAACGCAATGAGCATTTTGTTAATTATTTTTGATTTTCAACCAAATACACAGCTCATCTTTTCTTCAACTTTGTTTTAACAAACTCGCACGAACGTTTTGAATTAAATCAAAATATTTCGAGAATATCTCTATCTACTATTCAATGTTAACGTAAAGTAGAGAACTCGGTAGAGTTCTACCGAAAATTTCTCTAGGAACGCTCTACGTAGAGAGGTTTGTAATGTAAACAATCATCGTAGAGAATTTTTTTTCAGTAGAGCTCTACTGCTTTTTCTCTACAGTGTATACAATGATTTAAAGTATCTATAAAGCAATTACATCTCCCCGAACTGCTCCATTTGAGTGGAATGATGGTGGAAAACACTAATTTGGCAAAGATCTCGCCAGTCCATAAAAAATGGTATTGTAACGACACCAAGGCAAAGTAACGTGCCTCCTAATCTATTCGTTCTATTTAATGCTCACATTCTAATTGGTATACCGCAATTTAAAAAATTCTGCTATTCCCGTGAATCCTAAATTCGATTCTCCCATTCGATTTCCTTTCATTCTGCCTTTCCATTCTGCTATTCATCGGGTGGACTACATTATCCCAAGCGAGGGATGAAACAATACAAGTAACTTCAGGCATTGTATATACATTCTCTATAGTACTCTCATGGTGTCATTTTTGTCTAGCCATCTTCCTGGTTCTGGTTGATTCGTAACTAACTCTAAATAGTGGAGACGAGAACATGTACCGATAGTTTACCAGTATTTAATACACTTTTGTTGTTTGTTCTTATTCTATATCTACACCAATTGGCGATTTCAGCGCAAATAAAAAATGATGCTTTATGATAGTACTATTTGCAGTGTATGCACAAAGCTTCAGGTACATACTCGATACTTTTGATTCGATACCAAGTACTTTTGCAATCGATACTTTCAGTTGCGATACCAAGTAGGTATCGAATGAAGGTAATTGGATCGAATGGAAGTACCCTATTGTTTCAAATAAAACTCAATTTTTTCCCTTCAACAGCAACGATACCTATATTCGTAATCAAAAGTCAACAAATTTTCACACCATCTATGAATTCTTTCATTTATTTGTACTAACCACACAACAGCTGACTGATTGCGGCTTCTTAAGTGACATGTGAAATATTATTTTCCATTTTCCAAAACAGAAGCAACCATCAGCAAAATAAAAAACCGCTTAAGCGGAAAACACGTGGAAAAACTCTTATTTTTAGGAAATTCCGCAAAATGTTTTTTTTTTTATTCAAAATTATTAATAAAAATTGAATGAATTAATATTTGTTTTTATCTTTTGGAATTTTTATTTTGTTTCGATCCAAGTAGGTACTCGATACTTTTCATCCGAAACCCGAGTAGGTATCGATAATTTCGTTCGATACCGGTATCGAGTAAAAGTACTCAATACCTTGGAGGTATCGTTTCATCCCTATCCCAAGCCAATACCGAAACCCAAACCAATACAAAGTACCCAATATCAAATACCTAATATAAATCTTTGTATAAACACTTAGTACTATCATGGAGCATCATTTTTTAGTTCTGAATCAAATCGCAATGAGGCGTGCTGATATTGCCAATTGGTGTGAATTTAGAATAAGTACAGAAAACACAAGTGTATTAAATACTGGTAAAATATTGGTTAAGGTTCTCGTCTTCACTATTTAGAGTTAGTTACGAATCAACCAGGAAGATGACCAGGCAAAAATTGAACACCATGAGAGTACTATAGAGAATGTATATACAATGTATAAATGCGGATCTGAATTGTATAGAATAAATGCGTTCACGTGAATAACAGAATACCGCTCAGTCGACAAATTGGTATTCTCGAACACGACTCACTAATTATCGGTATTCCCCAACTCGAATGTCGACATTGTATATACATTTTCTATGCAGTGTATATACAATCATGTCGAACGTCAAATGACACTCGAATGATACATATTTATTCCTGAACTCGAAAGTGACGCTTTTTTCTGTGAGAAATCATTCATCTTTAAAAAGTGTTCGAGAGCAGCAGTGATGGATGCAAAAATGTAGGTAAAAATAAAAAGACTAATTTTCTAATTGTTATGAATAATGAAGTGTTTGAAACAAAATTTAAATATTTTTTGGTGGTAGGTATTTGGCATAAACGACGATCTGGCGTTTGTTTTAAATTTGTGCTCCATTACTTGCAGCAAATATACAAAAATTGTTTTATAAAACATCTCTGTACTTATAATATTATTTTTTTTGCACTTTTACGATTTAAATTGATTAATTTACTATCAAATTACATTTAACGATTAGTTCTCAAATCAAAAGATTTTTTTTGTGAAACGTCAAGTCAAACATTTATAGCGAGTTTCATTCAAATTTCAAGGATTTGATCTGAAAATCGAGATTTGCTCTTTTCAATGAAACTTGTTTCATCATTTAATCCTAGTATTGGTCATTCACTGACGAGCATACACAGTATTTGATATTACACACAAAAATACCAGGCATGCACAGTTGATATATTCAAAATGACATATTTGTATTTCTCACTTCAAAAACAAATTTATTTGTTATTTTGTATATTTAATGGATATTTGTTAATTTTTTGGCTAAGCACGGGCTGACACAAGTTCACAACAAATAACAAATTATTTTCCATTTGACGTTTGACCGAAAGACTATTTACATGTATGTGTGCATTCGGATCAAATCTGCCAACCCATCAGAGTTCAAATATTTCGTGTTGAGATTTGATCTAGATTTGCCCTTTTTCTTGCAATGAAACTCTCGAAATTGAAAAAGATCAAATCTTTTTCTTCTTGAAAGAAATTCGCTATTAGTGAAGTTAGATACAATTCAAAGGATGTGTTCAACATTTTCGGAGTCATGTCATGTTTTTGGCTCTCACTAGAGTTGTGGAATACCGATTCTTACTCGACCAGTGACATCTCACTCGACTCGTATTCAGGAATAGGCCCCCAGATTCACTTCGAATGAATAGCGGAAAATAGTGGTAAGTGAAAATTCAAGAAAAATTCCCCCCGATGAATAGCAGAATAGGGCTGAAAGTAAAATTATAATTGATTTGAATGAATTGAAGGTTTTAATATAAACTATAAACTACGTTAAAAATAAAATTTAAAAACTCAGCACTAATTTTAGACTTTGTTAAATTATTAATTCAAAACAGCTTGTTACGTACGGCCTTTAAATCCATCAAAAATTGGCGTTTCGTCCCGGTAACTCACTCGGACTCTTCAGTTCTTCAACAAACATGAAATTTTTGACAAAACCCTAATGTGAACTATATCCAACAAGATTAAATTTGTGATCATTAAGTTACAAAGAAAGAAGTTTAGTCCGGGCCAGACTAGGTTAAATTAATTAAAGGTTTTAATACAAACTCTATATACTACGTTGTAACAAAAATGAAATTTAAAAACAACAAAGTAGAAGACTCAGCACTAATTTTGGACTTTGTTGAATTATTGATTCAAAATAAACTTTTTACGACCTCTCATTCTTTTAAATTGTTTATATTTGTATAAAAAAAATAGTTTTTTTTCTTTTATAAAACAAAAGGTTCTTATAGTATCACAAACTCGTTTCCATGAATATAACATCTATTCAATAAGATTATATATAAAACAAAAACGCTTAATAATAAGTTAAAGGTTCTTACTATTACTAAATTTGATTTCAAAATTTATGCTGGGAATTCAATTTAAAAAAAAAAACAAAATAAAGAACCTGTGGGCTTCAAAATATTTTGTGCGAATTATTATTCAGACTGCCTTTTGTAATGTGGGCTTATTTTTCATATTAAAACGAAGCTTTTTTTTCTTTCCGTTTTTTTTGCAAGCTTTTCTTTGGTGTATCATCAGTTATAGGTTCCAAAGATGAGCTAAGCTCATCAATGCCCTCCGATTCGCTTAATGATTTTTCATCAAAGAAGTTTAATTCATCATCGTCGAGTACACTTTTATCGCTGAGAGCAGGCGATTCCAAAGCTTTGTTGCCTTTAATTCTTCTTCGTGAAGACTTGCTAGACATTGTTATACCGCTAAGTCGCATGTATTTAGCTTGAAGATTCTTCACCCAAGTCGTATCGGACCAATGATACCAGCTCAAGACGAACACGATCATAATGAAGAACAAATTGGTACTGATTCCTATGGGAATACATATCAAAATAAATCTGTGTGGTTAGTATGGGCAAATGATTATGAGGCGAACGAATAGTTTGCTTACCAACAAGAGCCGACATTGTTGGGAAATTGAACATAACATATCGAAGGCCAGTGAAGTCGGCACTGATATGCAGTGTTACTGTGTAGAACTGGATTTTATGTGATTGAATTTCTACATAGACGTCTGTGATTGGGTGCTGGCGTTCTTCCAGATAACGGGAGAATATAGTGACGGGAACCTTTTGAAATTCTTCCCTTAGGCCAAGTACGAATAACGGACTGAGTGCCCAAGTAGAAATTGTGCGAATAAGTGGAGATCTATAGCGGAGCATAGCTGAACGACACGAATGCCCACGAAGGAGTGATTCAATGTCGCGCATTTCAGCACAAACCATGAACATTCCTAGCTCTTGATTTTGAGGAGATTCGGGCATGTCTATCTCTATTGATACCTTGTATGCTTGTCCTACCATGAGAAGCTGTTGTCTTTTTGTGAGGGCAACATGTGCATGAGGGAATGTACATGGTCCATTTGTATCCAAGCATGTTCTAGAATCAATGAATAACTTATTGCAGGTCATAAAACCTAAATACTAATCTTACTTACTTGAATTGCATGTGAACTGGTCTAATGTGCGACATAGCCGGCATGTACGCATAGTAAAAAGTCACGTAAAGGAAAACAGCACTCCAGATGATTAGTGCAACGGCAAAGCTTACAATAAACAACCTAAGGATCAACTCCTTTAGCGTGAGTACTCCATCCTTGGTTTTCGAACGAAAATGGTCGAATATATTTGAAATTAGATTTACAGCCGGACGAATGAACAGCTTTCGCATAATCCCGAAAGGATCAAAGAAAAAGAGTACTATATTCAGTAGCCCCATGCTTTTTTGCTATTTTCCGTCTAAACTAGTGGAATTTTTTAAATGGAATACGCCACTGGGTGAATCAGTAGTTTGACTGACCTAAATCGCATGTCCCAAGAGCAGGAGCTAAGTTTTAGATAAGGAATTTGTGCTGTTATCACACCTACAGGCAATGGTCAAAAATTGATTAGAGTTCTAAAGGTTGCGATAATGTGCATTTGGAGAAAAATTGATAAGATTCGACTTACGGCTACGTCACTGGATAAAGTTCGAAATAATATTCTTCAGTGTTTGAAGCACATAAAATGTATGTAGCTAAATTCATTTGCTAAAAAAAAAAATAAAATTAAATATTGAACTTCTACTACTCACAATTCAAAACCAAATCAAAACAAAAAAGCCGAAGTTTTGTTTGATTTCACTATAAATGTGACATTCTGACATGAATTATGCAGTTTTTTTTTTTTAATTCGAAATTTGCTGTGAAAATGATACTGGCGCCAAATTAGTATCTTGTAAACATGAAACCCAAATTATGGTTATTACCTTGTGCTAAACTTAAATGCACGGAAAGTACTTTGTATCTTTTAGTACGGGCTTCTAACCTTCTGTTATTCACGAATTTAGATGAAAGAATATATTCAAGAACTTGAACAATATGGAAATGCATTCAGAAACACATTTATAAATAAGTATTTTTAATTCAAGATTTCACAAACAAAAAAATTAGTGCAATACACATAATGTACAAATGTATGTCATGTGATAGGAACCTAGGAGTAGGTCACAGTACACAATTAATGTCGAAATCGTTTTTAAAAAAGATCAATATATTTTTGATCTAAGATCAATTTTTTTGATCTCAAATCAAATTTCATGTTCGTTTTTAAGAACAGATTAATCTTTTTTTGATCTAGATCACTTTTTGGAAATCTGGATTTTTATCGAGATTTACACCGTTTGCACACACACTACTTTATATGACAATTCCCATATGTCAATGAAGTTTGTTTTTCATTTGGATTTTGTTATTGATTTGTAAGTTTTGTGGTGATAAAAGTGAAAAAAAAGGATCAAGAATTAACAAAATATTAAATAATTTTGTATTATTCTCATCAGGCACGATATCTCTCCCGATTGTGATATTTTGTTTGTTTTTCAAGCAAATTGGTGGAGGCAAAGGAACTCCGTGAATTATTTCATTGAGGAAAATTAAACGACTCAACCGTGTTATTAATTATGAAGATCACATCGTTCTCATTGCCACTACAGAATATTTATTAAACAATTTGCTTCAATATTCATATTGTTATATTTTAATAAAATTTTCTACGAAAAACAGTTTTTTTGTAAATATAACTTGTTTCCTGTTTGTTTACAATTCCGTTTAGACTATCAACAGATACGACAGAAAGTGTCAAAAAGCGCTCACACAACTACAAACAAAAATCAATCTCTATTCATGTTCGTTTTTACAAGAAAAATCTAAAATCTGAGATCAAATCTGAAAATTAAAAACGAATTCGACATGATGTATTGCGCAGGTTGTCAAAATCTGTTCTGTCACTTTGTATTAAAAATGGTGGTTGTTAGAGACCTACATCAAAAAAATGTATGAATAAAACTACACACCTCACGTTTGTTTTATATTTTTCTTATTTTCTTGTTTATTAAAAAGCATTTTTATAAATTTATTACCACAAATACTTTAAAATATAGCCTCGAGATCCATTTTTCAGAACAAATAAAAAAACTAATGGTCTCTGGCGGCGCCATTTTACTTTGATTTTGACAGATGCGCAGAAGATTCCAAAAAAAAAACCTCAAAAGATATTACCTTAGATATGTGTAAAGTTTTTCAACCGTCGCAGCATTTTTTTTTTTTTTTTTTGATACCCGTCCAAGTTCTGCGCCCGATCTCTTTAAAGAGAAAAAAGGCGAAAAACTTGCTTACAAAAAATAAGTTAATTTTTGATTATTTTGGAATTACCTTTTCTGTTTCTATGTTTGGGAAGTTTGCTGCTTGCTTATCAATTCAAATACAAAACTATATTCTCTTTTTTTCTTTTTTCTTTCATCTGTCACATCGGCGTTTTTCTTTATTCATTGAGAAAAGGTCTCTAAACAGAATCTGAGCATTTTGGGCATACTCTGATTATTCTGATTCTCTGAACCGAGCGTGGTTCGACTGCTCAGATATAATTTTGGAATATGTTTTAGCACTTGGCTGTCACAATGTATGATGTTCACGTACGTATCTTTTGGATAGGTTATCTTGGTTGTGTTTTTTTTTTTGTGAACGTTACCTCTCAAAATTCAAAGCAAAAGAGAAACACAGTCAGCTGTTCACGTGTTGAGAAAAGTATCCGTCAAATTTTAGGATACCTTTGAATTTTCTCTCTATTTCCAAATGTTCTTCAAGAGTAAATGTCATGATTTCAATGTCCGTTTTGTTGTATTCAGCGATGAAAACATTGATTGCTAAATGCTTAAAAGAAGCATTCGATTTGACAAACGAGCACTTCCGATAAGAAAATTGGTCTTAATCTTGCATTTATAAATCCTTCAAACATATGAGGAAATATGAGGTTTTCGTTTGAAATGTAACTGTTATATGCGATATTTTGTTTCAGTACAAACATAGCATACAGAGGGAACATGCAGACCCAACCCTCCCGCTCCGAATGATGCTGTTCCGCACCTCGTTTTCGAACAGTAATTAAACAGAACTCAAGCGTTGTTTTACGTCATATTCAAATGTCAAAATTAAACCATACAAATTTTTGTTTTCAAGTAGTAAAAATTAAAACATTTGTATTTCTTTGAATTAAATCAAGCTATTTTATTTATTAAAAAGAACAAAAATTAAATATAAAATGCATTCAATAAATTCATGTAGAATATGTCTCAAAGCAGGTGAGGGATCCGAAATGGAATATTTATTTGAGGAGGAAAATGTTTTGGTAAACAAAATTAAAATCTGCGGAGGAATCGAGGTATGCGCCTTTTTAACAAAACAATGTAATACAAGATCAATTATTTCAGCTGGACTTACGAGAGGATCTTCCTAGAAGAATTTGTTCAAAATGCATATTATCACTTAACATTTCCTTTGAATTTCGTAATCTATGTCAAACCAGCAACCTAAAGCTTAAAGAAATGGTTGAGGTAAGATCAATTTTTAGTCAACTTTATAGATGTTTTCTATTTAGAGTTATTAAATTCAGAACCAGATTGCAATAAAACCAGAAATCAAACATGAACCAAGCTTCGAATACGTTGAAGAAATGGTTGGAAATATACTACTGTCGGAACGATCCAATCAATCCGATAGTGATGCATCGAGCTCAAAAGTAAAGGAAATCAAAAAGAAAAGAATTCAAAAGCAAAGCAAAAAGAAAAAGGACAAACCGTTTCCACAGCGAAAAGTAGGTAGACCCAAATCTAAGGAAATCCAAATTTGCGAATATTGCGGCAATGTTTATCCAACAGTTTATCAGTTAACAATGCACAGAAGAAGACACAGTGACGACAAACCATTTAGCTGCGAGTAAATGTTTCTGAAGCACTTGTTTCTTGGGTCTAATGTTGTGAAATGTTGTTTATTTTTCCTAGAATATGTCATAAAAAGTTCGCTAACCAGCAAGAAACTAATCGACACATGAGAGTCCATACTGGAGCCCGACCTTTTAAGTGCAAATACTGTGATAGGACGTTTGGTGATCGCAGCACGAACATCAAGCATGAACGTATACACACCAATGAAAGGCCATTCCAATGCGATACTTGTGGGAAATCTTTTACATACTCGAACGTACTGAAAAATCATAAGCTCACGCATACGGGAGAAAAACGTTTTGAGTAAGTTCTATTGATAATGCATCTTCATTTATATCATTTAAACTTGCAACGAAACTAAACATTTGTATAGGTTTTGGCTTGTATTCTGCAACAATTTAAAAAGTTGTGTATTCATTTTTAAATAGGCTTCCGCTTATCGTCAAAATAATTGGGACAAAAGATGAATTAGTTGTTTTAAATTAATGTTGTACTGTTGTTTGTTTGGGTCCGCGGTGTTGCAGGGGCACGTCTCTTTGGCGTTTGGTTAATATTCAGCTCACGGAGTGGTAGACTTGTTAGTGATGGTGTTTTTGTTCTGGTGGGCTGTATGAATTTTGATCTGGATCGAAAACAACGGACTAGAAATATGACAATGACAGCAACTGCTCCCAAAGTGACCATCGACATTATGGAGTAACAGTGTACTAATAACTCCCAATCTTGATTTACCGCTCTACGTTCTGCATTCAGTAGGTTCCAACCTTTGTCCAGCTCTTCTATACTCTTTTTTCCAATATTGAGGTCGTTGGAAAAATGTTTGTGATTTCCGATCCGTATGGGAAGAAGTTTTGGTGTACATGCTTCTTGGGCTGGAACCAAACTTGCTTGTAATGCTTGCACAAGTTCCGAGTGGTCCACCATTGGTTGTTTGTATTCGGTGGAGACCTCAGAGTGATACTCGTAAAACAGCTTAAATTCCTTGGCACTGGCTTCGCATGGCAACTCCATTTTAAGGATTCTTGGACCGTTGAGAGTGGCGGTATATTGCTGGTTGGCACACTTCAAGTTAAAAACGAAGGTATCCTTAACTTTAAAAAGCCACTCGTTCGACGCTGTCATCTTCAGGAAGATTCCTTTGCTGGCTGGAACTGCAGAGTATTTACAAGTAACTTTAGACGTAGCTGCGTGTTGGAGGAGTTCTATAAGGCAATCATTTGAACCTGATGTGAGTACCGTGCTTTCATGTCGTCAATTCGAATTGAAGGCATCGCCAATAATACACTTGGAATCGAGAGCTTCAAAGATTTATGAAATATACCGACGCAATGGTACAGGGCCAAAGTCTGTACTTGCTATCATAGATACTACAAGGCAAGTTTAGGATTCGTGAGTATAAGAAATTAAGGTAACAATCAAACATAATAATAGGTTTGTTCGATGTTCCCCGCCCCAGTGCGCACTGGGGAATGTCAGTGCATTTCGTTTAGCTGTCAAAAAACTGTGTTTCTGCTCGGGGTTTGATTTAACATCAAACAGCTCAGTGCAACAGTTTTAATTTTTTGACATTTCATGTATGTATTAATTTTCTTTACAAAGTCTACAGTTTTTTCATTTCCATCAGATAGAGTATATCTCGGCATTTTATCTAAAATCACAAAAATAACTTAATAATTTCAAAATAACCTACAAAATATCTTATATTTATCAGATATTGCACTCCAAATTTGTAAAATAAAATTTCTTTTAAACTTCTACCACCAAGCACCAACAGCTGATTTGAATTTTGACAGCACTGATTTCTTACACCGACCAAAAACCTGGGGCGTGAGAGTGTGCACTCAGTGCGTGCTCGGGGTTGACATCGAACACAGTGCAAAAACACTGGGGCGAAAAAAGTGTCACATAAAACACCTCAGTGCGAATCCAGTGTACACCAGTGCGCCCTAGGGCAGACATCGAACAAAGCTAATGACGATCACAGAAAAGCCTTAAAAAGTTAGTGCAAAAAAATGTCTGCGTATCTCACTGTCCGTCTGTATGCATAACGATCCCTTTGAGGGGTTTTTGAAATTTGATATTTAGGGTTTAAAATAACGGTACATGAGAGTATATTTTTAAGGCTTCATTTATAGCGATCAGGTAAAACCATCAGGAAAAATTGAAACTAATGAAAAAAGATTTTTTTTCCTGATGAGCGTTTATAGCAATCAGTGAAAATACGTCAGTTGACTTCACAAAAAAACAGAACCACCTTTCTTTTTCCTGTTGCAAAGTTCATTAGAATTTTTTTCCCTGATGCTTACAACAGGAAAAAAATTGGAACGCAAATAATTGATACGATTTGAGTGAAATGACAATCAGCTGGCACGAAAAATTAAATTTCATCAGGAAAATAAATAAATAATTTTTTTTCAAGACCGGTATTACATGGCGCATAAGTTTAATGCGGAACTTTTATTTACTTTCTCTTGAACTTCTATTCGGATTTCAATATTATATCTATTTTTATTTACGATTATAGATACTATGATGCAGGTTATACATTCGGGCAGATCTAAAAAAAATTGAGATAACAATAAAACATGATATTACGATTATAGTAAAACATATTTGAGTTACTGGCAAAATTCTGTCTGTCTGTATATCTGTTCGTATGTTTTTTGACTACAACCTAAACGGTTGGGCAATCGTCTTCAAATTTAGTACTTTGGGTGGTATGCAAAAGAGACAAAGCTCAAATTGGTATGCAATAGGCGTGTCTAATTTCATGATCTCAGGCTCAGACTATTATTCCGTATGAGTCATTAAAAATTGAGTAATACATTAGCCTTTGTCGTCAATGAAAACACTTGAATTTTCAAGAAGAGTTTGGTATATTTCTAATTTTTTTAGTATTCTCGAATCATGAACCAATCCTAGCGAAGATATTTCAACAAAGATAAAAAGCTCAGTTCCTTAGCACGTTGCATATACATTAATTGAATGATAATCTATAATTAAAAAAAAATTACTTTTTTAGAGAACACTCAAGCTTGGATTTAGAAATTCAATTTCAATTTTTATTGAGTAGAAGTAGGTGTGTACAAATTAAGACATATTCTTTTATAGTACATGTGCAGTTGGTAGATTTCACATAAAAATATTAAATAGTTAATTAGAATTAAATAAAGCAAAAATATTAACATTAGAATATGACAAAAATGCAATTTAAAAAAAAAACACAAAATTATAAGCAAAAAAGAGAAAAGTTTTGAAGTAAAAAAGATTGAGGAATAGAGGATTAAGAAGTTAAAGATTGAAGAGTAATAGAAGAAAGTAATAGTGATAATAACGTTGTTGATTAATTTATATAAATTCCAATGCAGATTTTTTGAATTTTTCACCGTTAATTATATCTTTTATCGTGATTGGAAGGGAATTCCATAGTCTGACAGCGTAGATGAAGAAGAGGCGAGAGGAGTTTACATAATTATAAGCGCACACAATAATATTTCTTGTTCTGCTGGATTGGGCAAATTGAATTTTTTCAAAGAGGTATGCTGGAGTTCTGGTATTAACCAGATTGTGCATGAACTGACAACTACTAAAGTATGGTAGTACATATGATAGATTTGTATGGTCCAAATAACTTGAAATTTGATTAGCAAGTAACTTTTGATAGACTAATACTTTTGATAGACAAGGTAAAATACTGATTGGGCGGAAGTCAGCTGCCATAGATGGGTGAGGTTTTATTGGAATGGGTATAATTTTAGCTAGCTTCCATTTATCCGGAAAGTTTTATGTTATTATACAAAAGTTAACGATGTGAGTTACACAGCTTATGATATGAGGTAGGATCATCTTTATAAACCGAAGAGATATACCATCTTCCCCGACCGCATTCGACTTTAAAGAACGAATAACATTGATGATATCAACCTCTGTAGCAACCCCGAATTCAAAAAGAATTATTAAGTTCTGTTACATCAGGAAAGCTATGAGCAGCAATCTTTTTTCCAACACCAATAGAACGTAGGGGACTCCATAATTTTTTAGAAGGCAGATCAGTATTTAGTTTCGAAAGAAAGTATCTTTTTTTTGCCCTACGTGTTATATAAGTGCAGTTATTGCGAGAGTTACAATTACGGCTCACAGGTTGTTTTTTCCACTTACTCATGGACCTTGTAAACCAGGGACATTTTTTATTTTGTATGAAAACTATCTTAATAGGGACATGCTAATTTAAAAGATCCAATATTAAAGTTTGAAAATGATTAACTTTGTCATTAACGCCAGATGCTTGAAAGCAATGCCGCCATGGAAGGAGACTGGCATCAAAATGCAAGGCGTTATAATCTATTGAGGCATAGGCTCTGAACTCAAAAGATACTGGAGTGAAAGAGCAAGACATATCAACTCCATAGGTTCAAAACAACAAGTCGTATAAAGTCCAATTTAGCTAAATTCAAGCTACGAGCATTAAGATAACAAATTTTCAACCTTCCTTGTGCTTTTGATAAATTTTTTATAACAGCTCGTACCGCAATTTCATCAACACAATCAGACACACTAACCATTTAAAAAAAAAACTTATAAACAAACAACGACAGCACTGTCTTTTTAAAACTTAAAACAAACAACGACAGCACTGTTTAGCAACAACAATATTAACACCCAGTATAGATAAGAAAGAAGCAGAGTAATTTAAAGTATTTAGAAGAAAGAAAAAAGAATCAGAAAAAGTAAGCTAAAATATGAGATTTTATTTTTATTATTTAAATGAATGATTAAAATTCAAATAGTTAATTTGATAATATCAAGATAAATTTAGATTTAGAGAGAAAAAAAAGTAATAAAATATAATAAAATAATGAGATAATAATAATAATAAGTCATTAAGCCGCTCCAGATGACATCAAGTAAAACTGTGGGTGACACGGCAAAGGGCTTTAGGCAAGTGTTGTACCTAGTTGTTGTAATTTTAATTTCAGTGTCGTCATTACTTTTTCTGCCATACACGAAACCATTCCTCGTTCTCATTGATGACAATAAACCTTCTTTGCGGAGTTGATTAGCATGTTGCAATAGGGATTTATTTATTAAGGCTTTCATTCGCGTATATTCGATGGGAGTTTTTCAGGTCATTATTGTGTGGTGAATTCTCTAGTTCAGCAAGAGTAAGACCTTTGTGTTTATAAAAAGCATAAAAAAAGCTCGTTGTTCAACATGAGAAGAAAGACGGATAATCAATGGACATGAGGTTCTGGTGTTGTTGTGGCTTCTGTTGTTCTTGTTGAAATTGGGGATTTTTTTTTGGCAATATCAATGGCATTCTCGTTTTGAGTGTAAGGAATACCCCTCACTATCACGTCACAGAGACGTTGTTGGCGCTGAAAGTCAGCAAGCTCCTCTCTGACTTTCCTGTTTTCCTCCTTCAGCTCCAAAATTTCATTTTCGGACTGCTTTAGTCTGGCATCAAGAGTGGCTATGGATTCACTAATAAGATTCCTAAGCTTACCTTCAAGCTCAGAAACTAGCTGGGAGAATTTTGATGTCAGTGTATTTTCATGTTCTAGCAATGCAGATTTGTTTAAGCTAGAGCTGCTTTAATTGTTAAGGGTGGGTGAGCTAAATGACAAAGGAGAGTTCGTCTGCCCCTTGCTTCCCTGAAGAACATTCTTTTTCTCTCACTTTCTTTGCCCCTTCGTTCCGCTCTGGTATTTGCACTAGCTGACATGAACTTCACCCGCCCGACCAAAATGAGATCAAAGTAGCCATCACCAGACTAAAGATGAACAAAGCAGCTGGATGTGATGGTCTACAAGCGGAGCTTTTTAAACACGCTGGAGATGACCTGGTCAGGAGCATACACCAACTCATCTGCAAAATATGAGGCATTAGTCTTCTAAACATCGCCTATAAGATCCTGTCGAGCGTTTTATGTGAACGTCTCAAGCCGTTTGCTGATGATCTAATAGGTCCTTACCAATGCGGCTTCAGACCTGAAAAATCTACCACCGACCAAATATCCACATTACGCCAGATCCTGGAGAAAACCCAAGAATATAACATCGACACCCTCCACCTGTTCGTCGATTTTAAAGCAGCGTACGATAGTGTTAATAGATTTGAAATGTATCGTGCTATGTATAACTTTGGAATCCCTGCTAAACTGATACCCCTTTAAGGATGACGTTGGAGAATGCTCGCTGTTCCGTCAAAGTTGGTAGAGACTCTACTGAAACCTTCGAAACCACCAGAGGGCTTAGACAAGGCGATTGCACTGTCATGCAGCTGTTTTAACATCGTGCTTGAAAATGTAATACGAAACACCCATGCCAGTACATCAGGCACCATTTTCAATAAATCGACACAATTACCTGGGTTTGCAGACGACATAGACGTGATAGGAAGAACAAAGCGAGCAGTGACCGGTGCTTTCACTACTATGGAGTCAGCAGCAAGCAGAATGGGGCTGAAAATAAACGAGGACAAGATGAAGTATATGCTTTCATCAACAAAAGCCCAATCCCACCACCGGCTTGGTCAAAATGTGACCATTGATATGTATAACTTCGAGGTGGTCAGTCAATTTGTCTACCTGGGCACTGCTGTAAACACAGCCAATAACATCAGCGCTGAAATCAAACGCAGACTAACTCTTGCTAATCGCTGTTTTTTTGGGCTAAATAAGCAATTGAGGAATAAAGCCCTATCGAGAAGAACCAAGGAGACACTATATAGAACACTCATCATCCCGGTCCTGCTATATGGTGCAGAAGCATGGACCATCTCCCAATCGGATGAAAAGTCACTTGGAGTCTTCGAGAGAAAAGTTCTGCGTACGATTTATGGTCCTGTTTGCGTAAACCGAGAAGACAACGTTTGGCGAATAAGATATAACGACGAACTATACGAGCTGTACAGCGACATAAGCTTAGCCAAAAAAATTCGCATACAACGACTAAGATGGCTGGGCCATGTAGAGCGAATGGACATCAACGCTCCAGCGCGTAAAGTCTTCGACGCCAAACCAGAGGGAGTCAGAAGCCAAGGTAGACCTCATCTTCGATGGAGCGACCAGGTAGAAGGAGACATCCGACAACTTGGTGTACGAAATTGGAGACGGCAGGCTAGGGATCGAGCCGGCTGGAGGGGCATATTGAAGAAGGCCTAGGAGCACCACGCTCTAGTTGAGCCAACATAAGTAAGTAAGTAAGACATGATTATATATACACATATATATATTATGCGAATATTCAGATCAAGTATGATTTCGGAATTTTGATTGACTGTCTTTTTACTTGCGATTTAGGTACTAAAATGCAAGTTATGGATTCGTGCAAGAAAAATTGTTTTCTAACAATCAAACATGACATTACGATAATAGAGAAGTTGAAAAAAGTGGGGCCGGAAATTCCGTCCGTCTGTCTGTCTGTTCGCGCCTCTACAGCCTAAACGGATGGGCCGATTTGCTTCCAACTTGGTATTTAGTATTTATTAGGTAGCATCTCGGGGGTTATTTTTCATTTTTGCTATAGGTCGAAAAATAACGGTACTTGCCAATAAATTTTGAACAAAAAGTTAGATTTTCTCGAAAACGACTCTAACAATTTTGATAAAACTTTCAGAGTGCTAATTTTTTATAATAATACATCTTTCAGTTAGAATAAATTTTTCGAAATTTGTTCTATAACGGTACCTCTCATATAACCGGTTTTTCAAATGCGGTTTTATAGTAAACTATTATCCCGATTTCAATAAAATTTTTTACACAGGAAGTCATTAATTTCAAAATTTTCAAAAACTTTTTTTTTCGATTTTTTAAATTTAAAAAAAAATTGGTTTTCGAAATATTTTGAAAATGGGTGGATTGAATTTTTTTAAATAATTTTCCCAGATGAAAACTACAGATTGCCTTATAATGGCATACTAGAAAAAAATTTAAAATATTTTTTCAAAAAAAACCACTTAAAAAAAACTGGTCGGATAATATTCAATTTTTTTTTCTTCGATAGACATTTAGCTTTCAAATTTTATTGCTTACTTAGTTTTTCCTTGAAAACTCTGAAACTAATTAAAAAAAAATAATTTTCTAAAAAAAAAATATTTTTTATTTTAATAGACGTGTGGTTTTCAATCTGGCAATACTTTTTTCGGAGTTGGTCTTTTTGACGGCTGTCTCTTGACATGATACACAGAAATACAAGGTATGCTCACTTTGGCTGATTTTACGTGTGACGTCACATTCTTCTGATTTTTGTTTTAAGAGTGTAAATAAATGTATTGATTTGACGATTTTGTTATTTTTTTATGCTTATTATTCTTATAATCATAAAAAAAACGTTTAAACCTTCAATTTAAAAAAATAATATTCACTTAATAAATAAAATAATAATAAAAGAGGAATGTGACGTCATAAAATATCAAGATGGCGATTTGTATGCCTTTACGAGCAGACCGTGTATTTCTGTGTATCATGTCTCTTGATTTATGCTCAGTTTGGTTTGCGATTTCATATTCATAATGAATAGACTTACTCCTGAACAAAGTTTGCAAATTGTGCAAATTTATTAACAAAATAATGGTTTGTTTCGGTGGAGCAGAGTATCGAAGAAAACCCAAATGAGTCCATTCGCCATCGCGCGCGGAAGGATCTTGGTTTGCAGGCTTACAAAATCCAACTCGTTCAAGAATAGAAGCCGAACGCCCATCAAGCACGTCACACGTTCGGTGAATGGGCACAAAACAAAATGGCCACCGATCCCGATTTTCACAAAATTGGGAAAATTGGGCCTCGGCTGGAATTTATTCGATCCAGCAACGGCGGCCACTTCCCCGAAATCATTTTTAGAACATAATGCAAACCCTTAATAAAGCTAGATTCTTGGCCATAACATTAATCTATATGCGTTTTATTTCTTCTTGAAAACCACGTCTTAAAAAAACACCCTTTATATACATACATATGCAGTCACTAAGCAATTATCTAGCATAAGAACTAGTTCATGCGACCCAGTCGTGCATTTTATTTAAAGTTTATTCGAGGATGTCGTGCAATTTATTTATTTTATTATATACATGTATTATGTATACACATTAGGTGGACAAATGTGAGTAAATTACAACTTCTTTAAAATGGTAGCCGATAATAAAAAATCAAACTTATTAAGAGGAACAAATTAAACACACGTCTACACAGTGACATTTCTCTCTGACCTACCTTTTCTGATTATGTATTCATCACTTTGTCGGTACGGTTTAGTAACCGGAAACTTATTCCAGTCCTCCTTTTTACTCACACTTTTTTCATCAATTTCAAGCATAATTCTGGAAAGCGAACTTAGGTTGATGGCAAAATCTTCGGCCAATCCGGCTTGGAAAAACAGGATCTCCGACGAATTTATGAAAAACATTATTTTTGTTTTATTTGTCAATCTGTGAAAATCATCATTATTTTGAAAAAAAAAAATATTTGTCAGGGCCTCACGTGGGTTTGGGTAAGCCTACAAAGGATATAATTTCCTGTTGACTCAACGGGAGCAACAATATTTAAATATTAAGCCGTTTTATACTTCCTGAGGCAAGTAAATTACAGTCTAAACATTTTAAGAGCTTCACCTCATTTTATTGAGATTATGCTTTTTTTCTGCATACGGAAATCTCTCAAAGGAGATAGCTGTCTTAAATAAGATCGATCTCATTTTTCTGAGACTTATCTTATTTTTATAATGCCTATGAACGCTAGCCAGAGCTCAAAATAATGAGATTTGAGACTGAGATAAAGCATTTCGCATACCACCCATTAGGTTATTTTGACATTCTACAGATGATTTTTTTAATTTTTTTTAGCTTGAATATTAACGGTACCTGTCATAATTACTTACTTAGGTGGCGCTACAGTTCGGGACGAACCTGGGCCTCAACCAACATGCCTCTCCAGCCAACTCGGTCTTTGGCTAGCTGCCTCCACCTAAGGCGAGGTCTTCCTTGACTGCGTCTACCCTCTGGGATGGAATCGAAGATCCTGCGAGCCGGAGCATTGTTGTCCATTCGCTCTACATGACCTAGCCATCTTAAACGTGATGTGCGTATTTTTTTGACCAGGTCAATGTCGCTGTACAGCTCGTATAGTTCTTGGTTGAACATTCTCCTCCAAGGCCCGTTAACGCAGATAGGGCCAAAAATCTTCCGAAGAATCTTACGCTCGAAACGACTAAGGATATCTTCATCCGCTTTAGATAGAGTCCATGCCTCGGCGCCATAGAGCAGGACTGGGATGATTAGGGTCTGATACAGAGTCTCCTTTGTCTTTCGAGAGAGGGCTTTGCTACTCAATTGCCTTCCTAGCCCATAGAAACAGCGATTGGCAAGAGTAATTCTTCGCTTTATTTCTGACGAGATGTTGTTGTTAGATGTTATAGCGGATCCGAGGTACACAAAGTCCTACCTCAAAGTTGTACCTGTCTATTGTGATGTTTTGTCCAATCCGCCGGTGTTGTGTGTCCCTTTTTGTGGATAATTATAACCGGTAAATAAGAGCTTATTTTTCTCGAAAACGGCTCCAAGATTTTTTATGAAAAAAAATCAGTATACTTTTGTAGGTTTGGATTTGTTTGGTGAAAAAAAAATTAAGATGGTGCGCTAAAACCGATACCTTCTTCGACTCGAGAACTGGTTTACCGATAGCAATCAAATTTGATTTTCAGGAAGATGGGGACAGCTTAAGTAACTTCACATTAAAATATTTTCAAATATATTTTTTTGTATTTCTATTTTTTCATTTTTTGTTTGAAAAATCAATATTTAAAAAAGGCCGGGTTTTTTTATTTTAGTTTAGCTAACAGGCACTCACTCTACGGATGCTAAATAACTAATACAATAAAAAAAAAATTGAATTTATATTGCTTAAGCAAGTACCCGCTCTATGTGTTTGATTTCTTAAAAAGCTTATAACATTAAAAACTTTAATAGAAAAAACACGATTTTGGACCTTTCATGGTACATATTTCTGTTTTTTTCAAAGACATGAATAGTTTCTATATTTTTTAAATTTATTGTGTAGCGCCACATAAGTGGCATTATTGAATCATGCAGAAACTTTAATTACGGAAGGAAACTCTAAGAAATCATTCTAAACTTTTTTTGAAACGAAAACCTTCAAGAAAAACACTTCTTGCTATCAGGTTCTAAAATTAGTTACAAAACTTCGGCTTCGGCCGGGCGGATTTTTTTTTTTTATAACCATCTACAAATGGTCCCCTTTCATTAAAAAAAAAATATAAAACACCACCCAGCTGGACTCTAAATAAATATAAGGTCACACACAAAATTGAAAATCATTTTTATATATAGAGATGTATACTATTTTGTGCTTAAGTTTGCATTCTTGAATTATATTTTGTTAATTTTTAAAAAAAGTAATGCAAAAAAACCGTTTTATTTAAAAACATTTCCTACGATTAAAAAAATACACTTTTTCGCGTTTCTTACAGAAATAAAATGAAGTTTAAATTATTCCGCTGAAAACTACTTTGAGTATTTTTTTCGAACAATCAGAGGTCACAAAAATCAAATACAAACTAAACTTTCCTAAGTATTTTTCAAATTTAATTCGACGCTGTTACCACACATAAGAGCAGGTAATCGATTAAAAATCTTAAAACCTTTGTAGATAAGTGAATTTTGAGCTTTGGCGGTTAGAAAATTAGATAGTCATAGATCATTGTTATTTCTTAGATTATATGGCTGAACTTCAACAACTTATAGCACGTATCTAGATAAATAATTTGATATTAAGTTATTATTAATTGTGCATATGTATTCATAATTATTCTGTTAGCCATTATCTAACATTACAATTTATTGAAGTAACCGTACAAATTATATACTTGCTTCTACTTAAAACATAAAAAGCTCGTTTGTTTTAGTATCAAAGTAGTTTTAATTAATTATTACAAAACGAAACTAACTTGGAGGAACATTTTCATTAAATAAATTTATAAATTACTTATGTATTTAAATAAACTTTCGTTTTTTTTATACATAAATCCTATCAAAATTAATCGAAGTAAATCTATTACACTTTCAAATGCTTTTCATTAGTTTATGCTGCGATATTTAAAGTCTCGCAATAGAACTTTCATTACATAAAGAAAATCGTTGAATAATATTCGAAATGTGGTTTTATGATTACGTTATAAATAAGATAGAGGAAATAGATAAAATGCCACAAGGAAACACCAATCAACAAGATCAAATGCTGATTAAATAAATTTTGAAAAGTAGGATATGCCTTATGGGAATATCACTATGGTTCAATTGGGTGAGATCCTTTTTTTATTTTATTTTTATAATTAACGCGCGCACAAGGGACTATTTCTTTCCCTTTTAATGTAGAGCACACTGGGTGGGCATTAGGAAGAAAGGAAAGGGAAAGATAGGAGGTGCCGATTAACATTGGTTCTGAATGCTTGCAGATCAAAATGGCAAGGGCAAATCTCGCCGGGTAAACTTCCAAATTCGTGTTGTTTGGCTAAAAAAAGAATCCCTATATTTCACGGTACGTCCGAAAGTGGGCTCAGGGGTGAACTGATAAGCATATCTTGCGAGACGAGTATTACGGGAAAGACTTAAAGGGGGGGAATGCAGCTGGCTACTTCGAGTGAACATTTTTTATAAAAGAAACGATAAAATAAGGAAAGACGTGAAACATTGCGTCGGTGTTCGAGAGGGGGTATTGTTTCAGCGGCCGTTCTATTTCCTATCAATCTTAACGCTCGATTTTGTATTCTATCAAGCAGGTGAAGCGATATTTGCCAAGCATTGGGTGTATGTTTAGCTTTAACGACAGAAAACAGCATTGAGTTTTCGAAGAATTAAACTCCACACATTCCTATTACCCCATTTGACAATGCTGTATAAATCGGAGTTTAATGAGCTTAACATACGGTACCGTTGCAATTGTACGTCCGAAGGCGAAGGACGTGAATTATCGAACGAATGTGAAAAGCTGAGGGTAGAGTCCTCAGCAAAACAGTTGAGTGGATTAGAAGTAACAGACATAAGATCAATTATAAAAATGAGGAAAAGAACAACGAACAAGAGTATCATCGATCCCAAAAGCACGCATTTTCGATAAGAAGCTTCATGCCAAATTCTATCAAATGCCTTGGAGATATCAAGAGAACGATTTGATCATTATCTTTAATAAAACGGATGAACAATTTAATTTTATAAAAAGGACACAAAATCTCAATGAAATAATTCACGGAGTTTCTTTGCTTCCAAGTACCAGTACCGACATTTATCGCTGTGTACCGTTTACTGAAGAAAAGCCGCGGTACACACAAATGTACCGAAATTAAAAATAAATTAAGATAAAATCTTTTTATTTGTTTGTTAAAAAAATAATACACAGTTTGTTATAAGTCTCTTCAGCATCAAAAATGGTTACGTAACATTGTTTGATCCATAAAATAGAAAGTTGCAAAATAAAAAATTATTCTGTTGATAAATTTTGTTGAAAAAAAAAATGCTTTTACACAAACATATAGACGGTATCTACAATCGTAAGCAGTAAAATGCTATGAAAAAGATTACACGCCATTTTCAATAAACATTAGCTTTCACCTATGTATGTACGTTTAAATACAAACAAAAAAACAATTCCTTATTACGTTTGAAATTGAACAATATACATTAAAACTTTAAACAGTCAAATCCGAGTATGGCAATATTGGTATGTGATTTCAGTATAAATTACAGAAATAACAAAATTTCTTCATAAATGGTATGTTTACGAAAAATCTAAATCACTAATCCACTAATTTTTGTTTCCCTTACTCTACCATACCATATGGTCTAAAAAAATTTAAATTTATTGGCGCGACAGCTCCTTAAGGAGCCAAGGCCTAGTGACTTATATCGTTTTTTTTTTGGGCGTCCAGAACAGTCCAGAAACATTCCGAATGCTTCTGAAATTGTTCGATTGGCACTTAATGACAGTTCTTGTTCTGAAGACAATAGAAAATCGATTCTGTGTTCGTAGTCAGAATCAAAACCAAAATCACGCACAAATAGACAATTTAAAATTCAAAATCGTGTAACGACAGTTTTTTATTTAACGTATGAAATTGTGATGGTTGATTTGAGGGAGATAATAACAAAATCTACGAAAGAAAGCAAATAAAGTGAAAAAGAATATAATTGAAATAGAAATATATTATAATTTCTCCTTTTCCATTGCAAATGAAATTCAAAAAAAAAAATTATTTGAATTGTATTTGACGTTTTACAAATACAATGAAACCCAAACTTCAGAATTAAAACTGCTTTGGCAATTTGTTCGTTTGGCATTCCGGATCGGGGTTCTGTTACCGATTCCGGATTACCAAAAAAAAACACTATTATACTCTCAACCATTCCTGTGTGTGTGTTGTTAATCTGCAAGAATGGAAGGGATCACAATTTACGGCCGAGTCCAAACGGCTACATGAGATGCACTTTTTCGAGACAAATTTCTATTTTGTCAGTTCCTCGCAAGAGGCAGTACCCGGAAAAGAAGGATGCTATCAGCGGGACTCTAACCCAGGCTCTTCGCTTAGCACTCCGACACACTAACCACTAAGCCACGGGGTACTACACCTGGTCTAGTGTCACTTTTTGAACCTTTCACTCGTACTTATTAATAATTTTTCCTGCATATTCTTGTATTCATTCTAACTAATGACTTTTTGAAAACAAATCATACACCCTACTAAAAATAATGCAAATGTATATAAAGTTTACACAAAAAGCTATTGCAGCTCCATTACGGCAGTATCTCACTAAACTAAATGCTGCCTGATGGTAGTACTATAAGTTAGATTATATAATGTATACAATAGTTTATGTTTATTTACAGATGCGGTGTATGCGATAAAAAATTTTCGAGGGTGTGCGAGTTGAAACAGCATCTAGCTACTATTACCCACAGACAAAAAGAAGCAAAACTAAGCGCTCCCATCAAAACGGCAGCCTCGAAATTTACCATTGATGACCAACTACCAATTACAAATTAAGTACATATATACTTTTATTAAATAAATAAAATTAATGTTAAGAAAATATAGATACATATTAAATTAATTTTTTTTTAATATTTTAATTCTATACTGCATTTTAACGATTTTTAAACTATTAGTACTAACAAATAGACAAATACGGCAACACCTACCCTCTCACACTAATTTGTTCTCAAAAGCTTTTAAACCGATAAAAACCAATGAAAAAGCTACATTTATTTTACAGTTTTCAATTGGCAATGGTAACTCTTTTGGTGGAATAATTTTTGTTTTAATTTACGCAGCAAGAGTAGGTTGAAGTGAGTAAACGATCATTATTCATTACTAGCGTACCCACCTGGCGTTACTGAGGTATACCATTTTTTTTATAATTAGAAAAACAGAGTCTGGCAAGATATTCCACATTCGCGTGGTACGGCTGAAGAAAGAATCCCTGTACTTGACAGTATGCGTCCGAAGTTGGGCTCAAGGGTATGCTGATGGGCATTCCTGGTAGTGCGAGCATTACGGTTGAAAAGTTTCAGGGGAGGAACGCAGCTGGCTTTTTCGCCAGAGCATTGTTTATGGAAGTAGCGATAAAGTAATGAAAGGCAAGAAACATTACCTCTGTGCTCAAGAGATGTAAATGTTTCTGTTATTGTTCGGTCGCATATCATTTGTAAAGCTCTTTTTTGAATTCTATCTAGAAAACTCAAGTGGGTTACTGCCCAAATGTGGGAATTATACTCAAGTTTTGGGCGTATATATATGATTTATATACTGTAGTCAGATTAGACAGGGTGAAGAACTTCTTGCAGCTCTGAAGGAAAGTTAAACACTTCGCAGCATTCTTGGCAACGTGAAATATGTAGTCATTCCACAGAAGGTTTCTTCAATGCAAGTGCCACTCATGGATAGTGGCAATTGGGGTATATTTCGCTTTAACGACAAAGACAACATTTTTAAGTTCTCGAAGCATGATTTTTTTATTATTGTCATGTAATTACAAAACGTATGACGTGTGTATGGAGTGGATAAAGTGGAATTGTATATGGTGTAAGTTAACAGGCTGTATATTGGTGTTGGTGTTCTGAATTTGCACCGATCGATGTTTTTTGATTGCAAGTGTTGCCGCTATATGCTACAAGGATAATTTGCGTGTTAGGATACTTTTTAAAAATTATTATTAATTATTTATGATAATTCAGTGATAATAATTCAATGCAATTCATAAAAGTATGCAATTTTTTATTAATGTTTTCTTATGACGTTATCACGTAAAATTATCGTCCGTAAACCGACTTACAGACAGCCAATTTTCGTGTATGTATTTGTTTGACAGATTAACAATGTCTTACAAGAAATCCTTCCAAAATGAAATCGTAACAATCCCAACAAGTCTTACAAAGACACTTTTGCCAACATTTTTGACACAAGAACGGTAGTCAACGATAGTTAATAAAAGAACGCCGTTCTTCTTCAAATAAAAAACCAACATAATATTGCAAATTGACTTTTCTATAAACAATACAAGTTGATGTCCATGAGAACATTTATTTTTTCTGTCACTGTTCAGTCCTATGCAACACAAATAATAAAATCCTTGCAAGAAACTTCTTCAAACGCCTAGAAGAGCTTTCAGATGAAATACGGCATTATACTCTGTTCAATTTATATTTTCAGTACAGGGAAGATAGGATATTTGCCTTTCACTCTTACTGTTATGGATTTCAATAAGCTATCTCTATTTTAAAGCTCTTAAATGATTGCCATACTGGGCATTATAAATTGGTATAATTCTCACACAAATGTAGGTATGGTAACCAACTGTTTATTCAATTTTTATGAAAACAGAAACTAATTTAAAAAAAATTATATTAAATTAAATATATCTTTCTTTTTCCACGCCACCAAGAGGTAAGATAGTAGGCGCGTTTTTTTCCTTAAAAAATTGAAGGAGTAGGATTTTTTTCTTCAAAACCGTAGGAACGGTTATTTAACAATATTCGAAAATATTTTGAAATGTAATTACTTAGGCCACCTATGTAGATACATCTTCCTGAATAACAATTTTGATTGTAACCGGATAGCCAGTTTTTATTTTTTTCGAAAACGGCTCCAACGATTTTAATGAAAGTTTTTGAGAATTTTTTTGTTGGTATTGGCTATTATTTGATTAGAACCACATATACGGGAAAAGTCTATTAACGGGACCTTTCATATAACGGTTTTTAAAATGTTTGCTTTTCTCGGTTACGGCTCTTTGGATTTCTGTCAAATTTTATATTTAAGAAGATCTAGGTAGCCAGATTAATTCTGCATATCAAAATTTTGAATAACTTTTTTTTCTAATTAAAATTAATTTTTGAATTTTTTTTTGAAAAATCAATATTTTAAAAACTAATAAAAAAAAAACATTTTAAATTTTATAATCACATGTATATTAATAAATTCTAAAAAACTGCATACCAAAATTTAAAAAATAAATTTTTTTTAAAAAAACTAAACATAAAAAACAGAATTTTATCAAAACCGGTCCTACTATTTTCGAAATACTTTTTTTCATAAACTCGTCTTCATTTAGGACGTGTTATTGCATACTTCATTTTTGCTAAAAACCGATGAGTATTGCGGTTTTTAATACTTTTTATAAGTACAAACTGTGTTATTTTCAACGTAAATGTTACTTGTTTCTGTCAAAGATATTGCTTTCCAATGTAATTAGGCACAAAAGAGCAAGTACGTGCGAACCAGTCGTGCCCATTTTTATATATAAACCACACCTCCAAAAGTACACAGATTTTTTTCATACATATCCTTGGAGCCGTTTTCGAGAAAAATAAAACGTTAATATTGGAGCTAAAAAAATTAAAATAAATTTGAAGACGATCGACAAAGCCGTTCAGGCTGTAGTCCAACAGCCTTACATACAGACAAACATAATTTTCCAGGTACTTATATACGTTTCTCAATCGTAATGTCATGTTTGATTATTATCTTAATTGTAAATAACTTGCATTAAAGTACCTATAATGGCAAGTAAACAAAATTTCGAACAAATATTGCATTATCTAAATTAATTTTAACCGTTTTTTTTAATAAAAATCAAAAGATGTAAGCAAAAAAAACATAGCGACAATACCTTCTTCTTTAAACTTAAAATATGCTCTCGTTCGCTCTAAGAAAGCCTTAATTCTGGAACTTTCATAACAAAAACCAAAGAAAAAGGTATTATAATGTCCTTCAATGGCGAATGGTAACTCTGCAGTAGTGCTTTTTCTTAAAATAAACAATAAGCGAGAGGAAAATTGATAATCAATCTCCTCGCAGGTCGCAGGCTCGCAGCCGGGGAGCAGACAGGTCTTGGTGGAATGTACGTGAGTTAAATGAAATATTACAACAACAATTTCAATGTATTACAGGGTTCTCTTTTATATTTAAGTGGCAATTTCTTAAATTGAGTGCGATGCACACTAGCAGGTACCACTGTGTTTGAAAGCTCTCCCCCATAAGGTCTGTACTGAAAATATAAATTGAACAGAGTATAGACAACAATCTGAGTTCTTGTTCTCACCACTAAAAAATTAAATTTTGAGCCAAATGTTTAAATACTTTTCTAATTGTAAAGTGCAAGGATTGAAATCAAGATACGAAACCATATCTACATACGGACAAGTGTTATGGAATCCTTGATATGCCAAACAAGCTTGTCTGCTAACAATTCAAACCGCCAGCAAAGTGTTGCCATTGGTGTCCGCGTTAAGTATTAATATATGTAGAACAAAAATACGAACGTTTTATGAGAAAAAATCGTCTTGCAATCTTTTTATTTACCTTTCATCTTATTCTACACCATACAAACGAAATTAATTTACAATACATTTTCCCAACTACGCCGTGACATCAACAGCTTCAAAAAACTGATGCTTTAAAGCTTCTTCTGCTGAAATTCGTTTGTGAGGATTTATTTCCAACAGTTTGTATAACAAGTCGTAGGCGCTCGACGGAAAAGGATCATTGTAAAGAGGATCTTCGCACATATAAGTCGAGTCCTTGCACAAACAGCTGTAAAAGAACTGATCGCAATTTTTGCACACTTCACATGCGTTGCCATCTACCGTCATGAATTTCTTTTCTAATTCAAGAGAGAAATTACATTTCTTGTGGTTGCGTAACATAACACAAATTTTCCGCAAGTCCAATGGCTTTGTCCAGTGGCTAAGTGTCACCATACGCCCCAAAACAAAAGCAACCTTACGGATTGCTTTGTCTCCGAAAATTGTAACAATTTCGGCCAAAGCAACATAGTCGTCGGGAGCTTTAAAAAATGGATAAGTAGAAGAAAGAATCGATAGGAAAATAATGCCAACCGCCCACATATCAACGGCAGTCGTTTGATCGGGATATTTCAAAAGTACTTCAGGTGAGCGGTAGCCCGGCGTGCCAGCACGAGAAGCATGCACTTCCTTTTTAATCAAACAAATGTTGCAGATCTGTGGCTTGCCATAGCAATAACACTTTGCATTTGGTTTGCGATTGGTGATATACTGTGGTGTTTGGTTGGGCTCTTTTGGTGTAGTTGGTGTGGCAACGTTTTCGGCTTTTGGTACCGGATTGTTGCGCTGCCTCTGTTGCAGACGGTCGGTTAGAGAAACCCCTAGAAGTACTGATTTAACTTGCCTACTAAGTGGCGATTGCAGCTGCCCATCACCGATGGTTTTCTTCTTCGGTGTTGCGATAGTATTTACCTGCCTGAGGGGTAACTTAAAGGGTGTGCTTGGTGCGTCTGTCTGCTGTGAACAACGAAGACGTTTTGCATCGGTGCCTTCACTTTGGGCGGGTATTCTATCGTCTCCGGAATCACATAGTGGTCGCTTAGCTTTTGCTGGTGCTGTTTTCACTGGTTTCGTACTGATTTCCTGCGCCAGACCAAAATCAACCAAGAGGAATTGGCGGGTTCGGCGATTGTACAGGAAGTTACTGGGCTTAACATCTCTATGAATGACATTGAATTTGTGTACTCGGCACAGAGCGATAAGTAGATTTTTCATAAAACACTGGATCTCTTCGAGGAGCATTTTGTCATAGAAGTCATGAAACCTGTCGTGCGGCAAGTAAGGCATAACAAAAGCCACCGACTCATTGTGGCGAATGGTGCAGTTTATTCCGACAACATTATCTTTTCCGCCAATTTCAGTCATGCATTTTAATTCTTTGATTATTCTATCCGGATGGCTTGTGGGAACGTGATGTTTAATGGCGTATTTCCTGCGCTGTTTGTTCATTTGATCATGGTCTCTTGACCTTTTCAGCGTTGCTAGAAGCACTGTGCTGAAAGTTCCATTGCCGATGCGTCCAATAACATTAAATATGTTGTCGATTTCGGGGATTTTTGTCTTTAAATCGGCAACTGCTTCGAGACTTTTTGTTCCTTGTAATGCTAATGAAGTTCTGGAGGCGTTTTTTTCCATTGTTTTATTAAATCCAATATTTATTTACAAAAAAAAAGTTGAAAAAAGGAGTACCAATAAGCGCGTTCCCAAATCTACTTTACAATTTGTTGACAGTAGCATGCACACTAAGATCTGTTTGTGTTGTTATCTTTATCTTCGTAGAATCTTTGTATATACACTGCATATAGTACTATCATGAAGCATCATTTTTTAGTTCTGAATCAAGTCGCAATGAGGCGTGCTGAAATTGCCAATTGGTGTGATTATAGAATAAGTACAGACAACAAAAGTTTATTAAATACTGGTAAAATATCGGTAAAGGTTCTCGTCTCCACTATTCATAGTTAGTTCTGAATCAACCAGGAAGATGGCCAGACGAAAAATGACCACCATGAGAGTACTATAGAAAATGTATTGTGATGTGGCAACAAGTTTAGATACATTTTGTAAATTAACGCCATCTGTTGGATTCATTGTGTACAACAACCAACATTTATTGTGTACAACAACCATGCTCCTAGAAGTATGCTACATATTTGCAACATATTTTAACTTAGTACTAAATCGAACTTGACGAAACAATTCGAGACTCGAATTAGTACCGAAAGCTTAGATTGTGCCAGAACCAGACAGAAGCTTCCAGAAGCTTTTAAAGTTGTATAAATACAAGAGTAGATTGCATTGACAGTTCAGTTTATTTTCGAAAGTGGAATTGTTAACAACTGGAAGTATTAGTAAAAAGTGATTGAATTGAGATTAAATAAAAAGTGTTGAATTATAAAAACGTATTTGAATTGTGAATAAGTGAAATAAGTTAAATTGGTGTTATTTAAACTGAAAGACGTTGTGTTTTATAAAATAAAGAGATTTGTTTTATTATTGTGGAATTTTGATTGAGTTTTATTTGTCGAACCCCAGGCCAAAATATCACATTGGTGTCAGAAATTGGGGATAAAACTCAGTAAAGTGCTAGAAAATTCCATAGTGACATTTTCTAAAACAGTTTCGGTGACTCATTTAATTGTGAAAGTGGAATTTTCCAGAAACTATTGAACTGATTGTGCTATAAAACTGTGAATAGCGAGTATTTTTGTTAAAAATAGTGTTGGAAAAAGATCTTTCTAGAAGAGACATTAAAATAAAACTGACTGTGTTGCGAAAATAGTGTTTAAGTTACATAAAATGGGTCGCAAATTAGAACAATTGACAACAGCTGAGTTGAAAGAAGAATTAGGAAAACGAAATCTTCAGACTTCGGGGCTGAAAAAGGAACTATTGCTCCGACTTCAGAATGCTATCACTCAGGATGGTGGAGACCCCGATACCATGTTGTTCGATGTTGAAGAACAAGGGAGAGAATGCACAGTAAGTACAGCCGATGAAATGCCTGCTTTCATGAAGTTGCTTCTGTCGAAATTCGAAGAACAAAAGAACGTTCTCGAAGAACAAAAGAACGTTCTCGAAGAACAAAAGAACGTTCTCGAAAGTAAATTCGACGAACAAAAGAATGAGCAGAAGAATTCTTTAGAAGTTCTTCAGAAGCAACTAAGCGAACAAAGGGATTCTCTCGAAAACAAGCTAGATGCACAGAATGCTCTCTTCGACAAAAGACTCCAAATAGTAGATCAGAAAATAGAAAACTTAGAAGAAAAGTTCGGAAGGCAAGTAGAAAGTGTAGAGCAACAGTACGAACATCTGGCTAAGGAATTTGATTCTCTGAAAAAGCAGAAGGTTCGGGAATATTCGAGCGACGGTCCACGAAGAAAGGAAATGCAGCCCCCTGTCTTCGATGGTCAAACATCATGGCCAATTTATAAGAGGCAGTTCGAAGCTGCCGCCTTGACGAACAACTGGGACAACGAAGACAAATCAATTGCTCTTACGCTTGCTCTCAGAGGAACAGCTGCCGAATTGCTGCAGACCATTCCTGAAGACAAACATCAGGATTATGATGCCATGGTCAAGGCAATCGAGATGAGGTTTGGCGACGACCACATGCAGCAAGTTTACCGAGTCCAGTTGCGCAGAAGGGTCCAGGCAAGAGGTGAAACGCTACAACAATTGCAAGCTGACATTGAGCGCTTGGCGAATTTGTCTTATCCCAATACCAGCAGGGAAATCATAAACGAACTGGCAACCGATGCGTTCACTAATGCCATTGCAGATGGAAAACTACAAATGGCTGTGAGAATGGCAGGTAAGAAAACGCTCGCTGAGGCTTTAGCATTTGCCCTGACAATGGAAGCAGCAGACCAAGCTTCGCAAGGTAGCCATCGCGTCAGGGAAATGGCTACGCTAGAGTGCTCATGTCAACGTGTCGACATTGAAAGACAAAACCCGAGCACTGTTCGAGGTCAAATGAGATGCTGGAATTGCAACAAGCTAGGACACCTACAGCGACAATGCAGATCTATGCCTAGACAGGTAAGCTGCCCACATTGCACAAGGAGGAGGCAGAATGACGAAGCATCTGGCAGGAATAGCACTCACACTGCTGGACAAGCTTCTGATCAACAGCAGGCGGGAAACGCCTAAGAACCAACTTCGCGGGGCTGAAGTTGGTTGATGGAATCGACGCCCCCAGGACCATCATCCAAGTTTCGCAAACTACACGCTGCAGCAAGAGCTTGACAGTGGAGACAGTCATCAGAAACAGAAAATGTGTGGCCACTATCGACACGGGTGCCACAGCCTCCATAATCAGAAGAGACCTTGTTCAGACATCATGGCTACATAACACCAGCTGCTACACTCTGAAGACAGCTACGGGAGAAGCAGCAAAAGTATACGGGGAGGTATTTCTAAAGATACAACTGGCAGGGTTGACCTTCTCACATGCATTCTTGGTAGCCGACATATGCGACGAATGCATCATTGGAGTGGATTTCATGAAGGCACATGAGGTAATCATAGACCTTCGAATGCAAGTATTAAGGTATCGAACCGTTGAGATCCCTATGGTATACGGAAACGAGAACGCTGTGAATCTTCGGGCGGTTATAAGCAGAGATGAAGTCCTACCACCTTCTTCAGAGACAGTTCTTTGGACGCGTTTGGAGGGTGATCCTGGGAACCACCGATTCTATTTCATTGAAGCAGATAATAAAGAGGACTTTCCAAGCTATATCGTTGGAAAGATTTTAGTGGAACCAAAGAAAAACATGGTTCCGGTAAGGCTGATGAATCCGAACAAACACTCCGTCAAGCTCAGACAAGGAGAGGTGATTGGAAGATGCGTACCCATTGCAGCCATATCGACAACATCTGGGAGTGATTCTGCGAGTCCTGTTTCTGCAACAAAATTGGCTGAGGTATGTAATGCTATCCTTGGAAACTGTGAGCTAAATCAGGAGCAGAAAACCATGGCCAAAAATCTCATTGGCGAGTTTGCTGATATATTTGCATCGCAGGATGGAGACTATGGTCGAACACACCTAGTACAGCACCGAATAGACACCGGCGATAGCAGACCGATCCGACAACCTGCTAGAAGACTTCCATTGGCAAAACAGCCGGAAGTCGATGAGATGATATCAACCATGGAAAAAGACGGTCTAATCGAAAGCTCAAAAAGTCCGTGGGCATCACCCGTTGTACTAGTAAAAAAAAGAAGGACGGCAGCACTCGATTCTGCGTGGATTACCGGAGGCTCAACGATGTCACCAAGAAGGACAGCTACCCCTTGCCTCGAATAGATGACACCTTGGATACCCTTTCTGGAGCGAAATGGTTTTCCACCCTCGATCTGAAAAGTGGTTACTGGCAGGTACAGATCCATCCAGAAGACAAAGAAAAGACCGCTTTCACAACGGGAAATGGACTATGGCAGTTTACCGTTATGCCATTTGGCTTATGTAACGCTCCAGCCACCTTTGAGCGTTTAATGGAACGTGTGTTACAGGGTCTGACATGGAAAACCTGCCTGGTGTACTTGGATGACGTCATCGTTGTGGGAAAGACGTTCGCTGAACATCGCGACAACTTGAGGGAGGTGTTTACACGACTTCGAACTGCACATTTGAAACTAAATCCAAAGAAATGTGCGCTGTTCAAAGCTGAGGTGAAATATTTGGGACATGTGATATCATCAAATGGAGTAAACACTGACCCGGAGAAAATCGAAACCGTGAGAAATTGGCCAGTTCCCGAAGATAAACACCAGCTGAGGAGCTTTCTCGGTCTCGCCACTTATTACAGGAGGTTCGTCAAAGATTTTGCCGGAATCGCAAAGTGTCTGCACCAGCTAACTGAGAAGGGTAGACAATTTAAATGGTCAGGTGAGTGCGAAAGAAGCTTTCAACATCTAAAACAGCGACTTTGTGAGGCACCAATACTAGCTTACCCCACCCCTGGCAAAACATTTATTGTGGACGCGGATGCTAGTAACGTGGGTGTTGGAGCAGTTCTGTCGCAGATACAAGATGGGCAGGAGAAAGTGGTAGCCTATTTCAGCAAAGTTCTGTCGCGACCAGAGAGAAACTACTGTGTAACCAGACGGGAACTCCTTGCTTTGATACTGGCGACAAAACATTTCCATAAATATCTGTATGGACAGAGATTCATCCTGCGTACCGATCACGCCGCTTTAAAATGGTTGCTACAGTTCAAAAATCCTGAGGGGCAGGTAGCAAGATGGATCGAACGATTGCAGACTTACGACTTCGAAGTACAGCATCGCAAAGGAAGACTGCACTGCAATGCGGACGCGCTTTCCCGCAGACCATGTGAGCCCAGTTGCAAACATTGTGCGCGAAAAGAGGAAAAGGATGAAGGTATATCTGTCCAGAGAATAAGAGCCGAACCTGTAGAGGGTTGGAGTGCCGAAGAAATTCGTAATGCACAAAAAGAAGACCCTGACATCGAGCCAATCCTTGCATGGAAGGAATCTATGGAGAAACCAAACGCAAGAGATATCTCCGACAGAAGTCCTACTTTAAAAGCATACTGGGCACAGTGGGACTCTCTCCATGTGGAAGATGGTGTTTTGCGAAGAAAATGGGAAATGCCGGATGGAAGATCCTTTAAGATGCAGCTTGTGGTTCCACGATCGAAAGTAGAGGAGATCCTACGAGAAATGCATGCTGGAATATCCGGTGGGCACTTGGGAATCAACAAAACATTGGAAAAGGTACGGGAACGCTTTTATTGGCTAAGCGTGAGAAACGATGTAGAGAGCTGGTGTCGAAAGTGCATAACATGCGCAGCTAGCAAGGGACCCAAAGTCAAAACACGAGGTAAAATGCACCAGTACAACGTGAGCGCCCCTTTTGAAAGAATCGCCGTTGACATCACAGGCCCGTTCCCGGAAACTGAAAACGGTAGCCGTTACATCCTTGTTGTCATGGACTACTTCAGCAAATGGCCGGAGGCTTTTGCGATACCCAATCAAGAAGCTAAGACCGTTGTCGAGCAGATAGTGGACCACTGGGTCTGCAGGTTCGGGGTGCCTATGGAATTGCATTCCGACCAAGGGCGAAACTTCGAGTCGAAGGTATTCCAGGAAGTATGCGCATCACTCGGGTTAAAGAAAACAAGGACAACACCTCTTCATCCACAGTCTGATGGAATGGTAGAAAGATTTAACAAGACCTTGAAGGAACATCTGTCCAAAGTCGTGAACGAGAACCAACGGGATTGGGATCGGCGAATTCCTTTATTTCTTATGGCCTACCGGAATGCGGTTCATAGTACAACTGGATACACTCCATCCGAAATTCTATTTGGACGAACTGCCCGGCTTCCAAGTGAGCTAAAATTCGGATTTCCTATTGAAGACCCAAAATGCGAAGAGGACTACGTGTTAGATCTTAGAGAAAGGATCAACGACATTCACCAGAGAACAAGAAACAACATAAAAATTGCGAGTGACCGCATGAAGACCAGATACGATGCGAGAGCAACAGCACCTGAATTCAATGAGGGAGATCTGGTATGGCTTTATAACCCACATCGCAGAAAGGGAAAATCGCCCAAGCTTCAGCAGGACTGGGAAGGTCCCTACCAAATAGTTACGCGCATTAATGACGTCGTTTTCCGAATCCAACGAGGACCAAGAGCAAAAATGAAAATTGTCCATGTGGATCGACTGCATCGTTACCACGGAAACAATGATGATGTGCCTGTTCGGGACGAACAAAACTAAGAGGGGGACAATGTGATGTGGCAACAAGTTTAGATACATTTTGTAAATTAACGCCATCTGTTGGATTCATTGTGTACAACAACCAACATTTATTGTGTACAACAACCATGCTCCTAGAAGTATGCTACATATTTGCAACATGTTTTAACTTAGTACTAAATCGAACTTGACGAAACAATTCGAGACTCGAATTAGTACCGAAAGCTTAGATTGTGCCAGAACCAGACAGAAGCTTCCAGAAGCTTTTAAAGTTGTATAAATACAAGAGTAGATTGCATTGACAGTTCAGTTTATTTTCGAAAGTGGAATTGTTAACAACTGGAAGTATTAGTAAAAAGTGATTGAATTGAGATTAAATAAAAAGTGTTGAATTATAAAAACGTATTTGAATTGTGAATAAGTGAAATAAGTTAAATTGGTGTTATTTAAACTGAAAGACGTTGTGTTTTATAAAATAAAGAGATTTGTTTTATTATTGTGGAATTTTGATTGAGTTTTATTTGTCGAACCCCAGGCCAAAATATCACAGTATATACAATGGTAGAATAGGGTAAACATGGACCCCTGTTCTGTAACTTTGTCGATAACTTTTCGCATCGATAAAATATGAAACAAACAATTCCATACTTATCGCATCTGGAAATATTCGGTGTTCTGTAAATCCTTGCGATAACCTTAAATTTCATTCTTAACTTGACTGGAATCTTTGTATATAGAACCTATAGTACTGCCATCAGTGTTCGAAAACTAGCGCCATCTAGTGCGTCTACATCTCCCTAAAGATTTTCTCAGAGTGGAGACCGCAACGTAGACTTTTAGTCGGGGAAATGTACTCAACACATATGCAATGTTAGAAAAAGACAGAACGACAAAGATATATATAAAATAATAGCAGTCAGAAGGAAACAAACCATGAACACTTTTTCTTGTTATTTCATTACCATTTTCTTAAAATAAGCGATAATGAGAGAATGAAAGATAGGTATTTAGACAGGTATGTGAGGAGTTTTCATTTCTGCCTTGGAAATACACTGTTTTTGGTAGGGTTTTTTTATAGATACGGCAACAGGATGAAATTTACCTATTTAACGATTTTTGTTGAAATTTAATATTTGGTTTGGTTTTTTTGTGTACAATTTTGAATGGTTACCATGTTTGATTATTATATCAATTTTTTTAAGTCTGCAAAAATGTAATTTAAGTTGAAGTACCTACCTAGTTACTTATTTTACAAATAAAACACATTGTTTGCATATGTTTGCAACTATGTTATTGCTTTACAGTATATTCACTTATCACGTCAAAAAATTTAGTACTAAATATACTACTAACTACTAAATATAGTACTAAATCTACTACTTACTACAAAAATATAATACTAAATGTACTACTAAGTACTAAATCTAGTACCAAATATAATACGATAGTACTGAATTCTAGTACTAAGTACTAAAAATCTAGTACCAAAATACTATTTACCAAGAACATAGTACCAACTGGCACCAGGTTTTATATTTAACTAACGTTCGAGATTGAACAATATTTATATTAAAACTTTAAACAGTCAAATCCGAATATGGCAACATTAGTAATTGATTTCGGTATAAGAAATACAGAAATAACAAAATTTCTTGAAAAATGCAAAATCCAAAAAATAATTGAAGACGCACAATCTTGGTTTGTTTACGAAAAATCAAAGGGAAATCCACTAATTTTTGTTTCCCTTACTCAACCATACCATATGGTCTAGTGTCACTTTTTGAACCTTTCACTCGTACTTATTATTCATTATTTCTGCCTATTCTTGTACTCGTTCTAACTAAAGACTTTTTTTAAACAAACCATACAACCTACTCTTTCATCATTATATTTCTTTCTACTCTCCAAAACCCATACAAATGAATATCGTGTTGACAGAAAAAGCTATTGCAGCGACGTTGCGGCTCTACCTCGCTTAACTAGAAGCTGCCTCATGATTCTACTATAGGTTTCATATACAAGGCTGGAATTTCCAATGGAAGTCGATAAGTCGAGCTGCCATTGACATTTCAAAATTTAAATATTAAGGTATGTCCACACCAAAGAAACATTTTTTTAAAAAATATTTCTGAATTGTTTAAGAAACTTTTCACGAATATTTCTATCATAGCGTCGTGTTTTATTATCACGAAAAAAATAAAAAAAAAACTTATCGACTAGGCTAAATTGAATGATATAGACATTTTCCCAAAATCACAACTTTTGTACCTTTTTGTTCTTTATTTTACAGACGCGTTTCGGGAACGCAAATTTATACACTGTAAAAAGTCCTATACTTTTGCAAGCACTCGCTTGAACGCCCTTTAGAAACGAATTGCTTAAATGTGAAAACAGTCATTTATTAATTAGTAATTGGTTTTTATTAAAAGAATATAAAAGTCAAAGAAAACAATTATTTTATTATAACAGAAAATATGAATGTAAAAACAAACTTCTTAAGAAATAGAAAAAAATAATCAGCATCTATAGGCGCAATAAAAAGAATTACAAAAGTCTACGTACACAAGAATGATGTACGCTACCACAAAAGATAAAGACAACAAAAAAGACATCCTTAGTTTTACGAGGTTTATTTTTTCACATTACACGGCAAAGTCATGAGATAAATTTACAAGGTTCTCATAAATAAACTCCCATCTTTGTATATAGAACCTATAGTACTACCATCAGTGTTCGAAAACTAGCGCCATCTAGTGCGTCTACCTCTCCCTAAAGATTTTCTCTGAGTGGAGACCGCAACGTAGACTTTTAGTCGGGGAAATGTACTCAACACATATGCAATGTTAGAAAAAGACAGAACGACAAAAAGTAATAGCAGTCAGAAGGAAACAAACCATGAACACTTTTTCATGTTATTTCATTACCATTTTCTTAAAATAAGCGATAATGAGAGAATGAAATATAGTTATTTAGACAGGTATGTGAGGAGTTTTCATTTCTGCCTTTAAAATACACTGTTTTTGGGTAGGTTTTTTATAGATACGGCAACAGGATGAAATTTACCTATTTAACGATTTTTGTTGAAATTTGATATTTGGTTTGGTTTTTTTGTGTACAATTTTGAATGGTTACCATGTTTGATTATTATATCAATTTTTTTAAGTCTGCAAAAATTTAATTTAAGTTGAAGTACCTACCTAGTTACTTATTTTACAAATAAAACACATTGTTTGCATATGTTTGTAACTATGTTATTGCTTTAGAGTATATTCACTTATCACGTCACAAAATCTAGTACTAAATATACTACTAACTACTAAATATAGTACTAAATCTACTACTTACTACAAAATATAGTACTAAATACACTACTAAGTACTAAATCTAGTACCAAATATAATACGATAGTACTAGATTCTAGTACTAAGTACTAAAAATCTAGTACCAAAATACCATTGTACCAACAACATAGTACCAACTGGCACCAGTTTTATATTTAACTAGCGTTCGAAATTGAACAATATATATTAAAACTTTAAAAAGTCGAATCCGAATATGGCAACATTGGTAGTTGATTTTGGTATATGAGATACAGAAAATACAGAAATAACAAAATTTCTTGAAAAATGCAAAATCCAAAAAAATAATTAGAGACGCACAATATTGGTTTGTTTACGAAAAATCAAAGGGAAATCCACTAATTTTTGTTTCCCTTACTCTGCCATACCATATGGTCTAGTGTAACTTTTTGAACCTTTCACTCGTACTTATTATTCATTATTCCTGCAAATGCTTGTAATCATTCTAACTCATACGTTTCTGAAAATATAACATACAACCTACTCTTTCATCACTATATTTCTTTCTACTCTCCAAAACCCATACAAATGAATATCGTGTTGACAGAAAAAGCTATTGCAGCGACGTTGCGGCTCTACCTCGCTTAACTAGAAGCTGCCTCATGATACTACTATAGGTTTCATATACAAGGCTCCCATACAAATTTTGACGGTTCATTTACGAGAATATAAATTCACGTTTTTACCGTTTATGAGTGTTTTTCGCGATTGCATGAAATCAACAGGCGTATTGGTACTACTTTTCCTACCATCTATTTTCTATCTACATCTATTTATTTTGTTTCCCTTGGTTTTCGTTGTTTTCTTTGTTTCTTTTGTTTTCTTTTATTTATGTGGTTGTCTCTTTTTCTCTAATGCTGGAAGTGAGTAGTGTGTGATTCTTGAGTAAAATAAAATATAAGTACAATAAAATACATTGTTCATTTTTTTAATAACTATTTATTTCATAAGTATAATCACACAAATTGCAGACCTAAAAACAACAATTATGATTCCAGAAATGTTTCGCGAAGCTTCGAGACCTTAATAAACATTTCAGAAACATTTAAATAAAATTTCTGAATATTTAAGAAATGTTTCCTTGGTGTAGACACACCTTCAAAGCCAATTAGGAAGAGATACATATTGTTTTTACGAATCCCTTTGATTTGATTTTTGGGCCTTTGAAGACTTAAGAAATTACAATTAATATAAATTACATCCTTGTATATAGAACCTATAGTAGTATCATGAGGCAGCTTCTAGTTAAGCGAGGTAGAGCCGCAACGTCGCTGCAATAGCTTTTTCTGTCAACACGATATTCATTTGTATGGGTTTTGGAGAGTAGAAAGAAATATAGTGATGAAAGAGTAGGTTGTATGTTATATTTTCAGAAACGTATGAGTTAGAATGATTGCAAGCATATGCAGGAATAATGAATAATAAGTACGAGTGAAAGGTTCAAAAAGTGACACTAGACCATATGGTATGGTTGAGTAAGGGAAACAAAAATTAGTGGATTTCTCTTTGATTTTTCGTAAACAAACCAAGATTGTGCGTCTTCAATTATTTTTTTGGATTTTGCATTTTTAAAGAAATTTTGTTATTTCTGTATTTTCTGTATTTCTTATACCAAAGTCAACTACCAATGTTGCCATATTCGGATTCGACTTTTTAAAGTTTTAATATATATTGTTCAATTTTGAACGCTAGTTAAATATAAAACTGGTGCCAGTTGGTACTATGTTGTTGGTACAATGGTATTTTGGTACTAGATTTTTAGTACTTAGTACTAGAATCTAGTACTATCGTATTATATTTGGTACTAGATTTAGTACTTAGTAGTGTATTTAGTACTATATTTTGTAGTAAGTAGTAGATTTAGTACTATATTTAGTAGTTAGTAGTATATTTAGTAGTAGATTTTTTGACGTGATAAGTGAATATACTCTAAAGCAATAACATAGTTACAAACATATGCAAACAATGTGTTTTATTTGTAAAATAAGTAACTAGGTAGGTACTTCAACTTAAATTAAATTTTTGCAGACTTAAAAAAATTGATATAATAATCAAACATGGTAACCATTCAAAATTGTACACAAAAAAACCAAACCAAATATCAAATTTCAACAAAAATCGTTAAATAGGTAAATTTCATCCTGTTGCCGTATCTATAAAAAAAACCCTACCAAGAACAGTGTATTTTCAAGGCAGAAATGAAAACTCCTCACATACCTGTCTAAATAACTATATTTCATTCTCTCATTATCGCTTATTTTAAGAAAATGGTAATGAAATAACATGAAAAAGTGTTCATGGTTTGTTTCCTTCTGACTGCTATTACTTTTTGTCGTTCTGTCTTTTTCTAACATTGCATATGTGTTGAGTACATTTCCCCGACTAAAAGTCTACGTTGCGGTCTCCACTCAGAGAAAATCTTTAGGGAGATGTAGACGCACTAGATGGCGCTAGTTTTCGAACACTGATGGTAGTACTATAGGTTCTATATACAAGGATTACATACAAAAAGATATTTGTCTGCTCTTATTTTCGTTACCTTTTTATTTAATTCCATTTTTTCAATCTTATCGCCTGCTCACAAACAAATGATAAAATTTGACGTTTCCAAGGAAAAACTTATCGCATTTGAGAGATACAGAACACCGTTTTATCGCATTCTTCCAGTATTTCATTCCGATACATTCCAATCGATAAAATTATCGCCTGTCAATGTTGCAGAACCAGAATGATGCGATTGAGAATGCGATGCCTAGCTCTTCTGAACCCACTTCAGGAAAAAAAATAACTACATAAAATGTTGACATAGAAGCTAGCGACATCTGTTTTTAAAAAGTCGCATTTACCGGTAAAACCTAACTGACACTTTTGAATTCCATCCATAGAAGTGTGCGACATCTTTGGTATTTTGTCTTGATCGTTGACAACTTCCCTTTTTTATTGGTTTGTGCCTAAGACAAGCTAAATGCACTAGAAGGAAAAAAGGGATTTTTTATTAATTAATTGTGGGATATTCTAAATAACACGGGGAGAAAAAAGGAGAACCTGCTGCCTGTCTGCGATTACTGAATGAAATATCAAAATTGAGGTTTAATTTTTTTCCCGCTAGTGTACTCAGGAAGGCTAGTATCGCCCAAAATAACTGAAACTAAAATGGAACCAACTTGAAGTAGGCAACTAGCAAATCATATATAATACGTCCATGAGGGTAAATATGTCTCTCTGTGTTTCTAAAATGCTTTGACCTAGCAAACATGATTCTTCGGAGTTTTTCTTCTATTGGAGGGAAACACGTAGATTTTGGATAACTTTTAATCCATTGTGTCCAAACAAAAAAGAATGAAAAATCATTTGAAAATAGGAATCATCTAACTTAGTTTAATGTTTATGCAAGAGCGTAACCAATATACATATTTAAACGAGATATGTACCTACATATATGTGCTTTTAAACAAACTGTCTGAAACGTAAACTGTGTGAAAATTAATTTATGCGAGACATAAGTTTTTCACAAATTTGTTGCGGAGAGCATAGAAAAAAGAAAAAAGAACTGCGACTTGTACCGACCATGCCCTGCAAACCCTTAAATTGTATTTTGTGTATGTGAATACGTGTGAGATTCGTTTGAGAAGCAGCCAATCTGCCATACGTTTCGTACCCACATAAATGCAAACGTATCATTAGTCCCATAATGAATGTACAGGGTCCGGTACACATATGTCGCTGAATGGGTACTTTTCTCAGTTTGTAGACGAAGAGAGAATTATCTTCCCAGTTATCGTTCCTGTTTCTTTTTGCTATGGTGGAAAATTAGGGATATAAACCATTTAAACTGGGAAAAATCAATTACAAAGAGTTTACTCTGAAGCTTAACGGTTAGTTAACATCCCCCGAGTGTTTCTAAAGGGGGCGTTCCGGCAAATACTTGCTGAAAGTGAGAACTTTCTTAAAACGAAATAAATATTTTACTATAAGAAATTTTGAAATTCAGCAAAGATTTTAAAATGATGTTCAAAATGATGCAGTTTCCGATATGGTTTTATTTATTTATTTAACCATATCAGTACTGAATAAAAAACTTCAAAATTTTAAAACATTTTTTGCATTGCTATTTTCCTATGATTTTACAAACTACAGGTTTCTCGCAGTCCGAAATCCCAACAAATGTAAAGGTAAATGCATACTTGCTCTACCTTAAAAATATATGTAGAATATCCAATTCTGTTCTGGGCTACGTCAACTGCTCCCAAAAAACTTACTGAACAGCAAACCGAGAAAGCTTCCTGACGCTCCCGAACTTCCAATGGAAAACAATTTTAGAACGTCAAAGATATGTGTCGAAAGAAATCGCAATAGCTCCAGAAGCAATAGCTGTCAACATATTAATGTTGCGTAATGCAGCCATGTTGGCAAATTGAATATTACTTCTTGTGAGAACCTTACATTATCACAGTACACATATTTTTAGTTTTTATTTTAGCAATCTTCTGTGCCTCTGTCAAAATCAAAGTAAAATGTTGGCCGTCAGAGACCATTCGTTTGTTTATTGGTTGTGAAAAATAGATAGGCTATATTTGAAAGTATTATGGTAAATAATAAATAAGCTTAAAAAATATAAAACAAACGAGGTGTGCAGTTTTTTTCATACATTTTTTTTGTGTAGGTCTCTAAAAACCACCCCAGGTTTTCTTAAAAACTCCAAGAATTGTCAAAAAACCTTGGTTTTTTGAATCTCAAAATACACAAAAGGGCTATCAATAAAGTTACTGACATATCACAAGAAGGGGAATGACTATTCGCAGGCTACTGCTCAACCAGTTTGGCTTCTGCCAAATTAAGAATGTAAATTAAAATGACTATTAAAAACAATAAACTCATACTTGCATACTTTAGTATATAGTAAGAAACTAGGATGTATAGTTTTATTTTGAGTGAAATAATAATCAGCTGATATTTATATGTAAAATGAGTTTTCATCAGTAAGATATAATTAAAAATTGACAGCTAATGTCAGTGTTCAACAGCTGATCGTTACCTCAACTCGCTCCAGCAAAATACCAAGATCGACTTCAGGGTGACTTCATTGCGTCCCCAAGTTTCAAAAAACAGAGAATTTTTCTATTGAGGGCGAGCTGAGGTATTTCAAAAAACGATTGGCAACCCCAGGGTGACTTCAGGGCTCATTAAACAAAGCTGGGGATCCTGTTATAACCTCGTATAAATCGAATAAATTTGTTTTTATAGTAATAAAAACACGTTCGTATTTTGAATTGATGTCAAATGTAACTGATGCTTTAAGTCTCAATAAAATGTCAATGTCAAGTCGAACAAACCTTATAGCCAAATTCTGAAAACTACTGATGTTTGTTTATAAAATGAAACTTATTTAAGATCCTTTTTAAAACAAAATGAATACCTCTCTACAAAAAAATGGATCTAAAATCGGTAAAATATATAATTATTAAATGTATCGTATCTTGAATTAACTCAATTGTTCTTCTAGTTTTTCTCAATATTTCAAAAGTAACTAATGGTTCGAATGACGCGAATAGCAGTCTAGATGGAAACGATTCAATGCAGAAGCAATATGCTGAAGTAATAAGTAAGTAAACTGTATGTTGTTTTTGCCCCTTAAATATAATGTATTCTTCTTTTCGTAGTCGATCCATTAGATCGCGATTATGAAGAGACTGATGTTGATTTCGACGTATCAGACACTGGAGAACCAATAGACGACGCTGATATTACAGTACCTGTAGGTTAGTTATTTTTTTTTATTATTATTTGACCTCATTTCGAAAACAATCAATTTAAAGAATCACTATGGAACTACCGCAATGTGAATCAATTTTTGACAGAGTGTCGAAAACGAAAAGCAGATCTACTCAACCCTAAAATTCGTCGTCGTGTCGTATTCTTCCAAGTGCAAAGAGCATTAAAAGCTAGAGATCTACATTTCAAGATAGCGAACCTTGAAATAAAGCTACGCAATCTGAAGATAAGGTATGTTAAAATTTTCGAAAAGAACATAAAAACTCCGTGGCTTCCACAGCGAAGCTCGACATGGCCATATTACCATCACCTTGACGACATTTATGGAGAACAACTCAGGTGCAAGCATCGTTCAATGTTTAAATCACACGTGCATTCATCGCTTTGTTTTCAATTTCAAAAATTGAAAAATCGCCCGTTAAGAGTAAAGCCTGATCCGCCCTCGACGCCCGAATATAAAGACACATTGTTGGAAGATACACAATCACCTTCATCAAATTCAGATTATGAACCCTCGACATACATTGCACCAGATTGTTATAAATCAAGTAGCTCAAGCTCTCCCAGATCTGCAACAATAGAAGAAAAAGAAAAGCTACTGGCCTTGGAGGAAGAAAAATTGGAAATTGCTAAAGAGTTTCTTCAAGAAATGAGATATATTCGTGTTTTAAAGCAGCAACAACTGGATTTTATCAAAGAGAGACACAAACTGGAACAGACGTACACACAAAATATGTTCAAATAAAATTTCATTATTATTCCAGAAGTAAATTATTTCTTATTAACGTTTAATGAATTTTATTTATTGAGCACGCTCTCCATAACGCCGAACATTATTAGCAGTAGTCACCCAAAGCAGTTTGAAGTGCCTTTCGAATTCTTCTTGGTCGAAAATACCGTTCGACGCCAAATCAACAGCTCCACATAACATCTCAGTAAGCACATCAATATTGGCAACAAACGCACGTTGCACATCGGATGTATCGGCATTCTGGTGATCTTTGTTGATCACGCGATCAGGCAAATCACAGGCGGCAACTATGGCGCGCATGATGGCTCCAACCTTAGACCCTCCGATTAGCACATTAAGCTCATCAGCCGGAAATCGTAACGTTTTTGAGACAAAGTTCGTCTTTCGCGGGATTTGCATGTAGTCAAACCGCAACATATCGCGGGCACTCTTGATGGTGAATTTCACACCCGCAGCCATCTTTAACCAACCGCGAACATGAGTTATCTCCACCCATTCGCTCGATGCACACATGCCGATCTTAGTCGTCCACCCGTTATAATGTGCCATTGTTTGTTCTGCAACTTGCGGTGGTGATGGTGGTCTCGACAGAGGTGTATCGTCGTCTATTAACACAAGTGCTCTCGGTGGTGTTACCGGTGAAGTTAATCTCGGTGGCGGACCGATGGTTCTTCGCTTTGGATTATCTATTCTTGCCGTTCGCGTATCTTTACCTCGACGTCCTCTAGCTGTTTGAACGCTGTAATTGTTGATGTCTATTTCTGATAAACGTGTTCCTCTCACTATCTGACATTGATAATCAATTTACTGAAACACAATGAGCTGGAACGGAAGACGGAGCTAGACGCTGGAGCTGGAACAGATGTGAGGCGTTATTAACTATCATTGACCATGGGTACGTTCACGAACATAACTTTTGGATAGGTTACCCTGCCTTTGTTGTAATAGCATGGTTAAAAACATCTGATTTCCAGTATGTTCTTCAATCAGCTGGAAATCAGCTGTTTTCAACCATGCTAATTACAACAAAAACCAAGGTAACTTATCTGAAAGATAAGTTTGAACTTACGCAATTGTTAACTACTTGTCGTTCCAAAATACCAAATTGTAACGATTTGTAACTATTTTCAACTCATGTCCATTGTATATAAACTGCTATAGTACTATCATGAGACGCGTTCCAAGAGCCGCTTCGAGCGCTAGTGTAGGGATTAGGGACATTTTATTTGAGAGAGAGAGAATTAAGAGCATGTTTTTTATAGCGAGTTTCATTCAAGAAAAGATTTGCTCTATGATACACAGAAATACAAGGTATGCTCACTTTGACTGATTATGCGTGTGATGTCACATTCTTCTGATTTTTGTTCTTAGTAAATAAATAAATAAATTAGTGTAAATAAATGTATTAATTTGCCCATTTTGTTATTGTCTTTTTAAGTTTATTGTTCTTATAATCATAAAAAAATCGTTTAAAACTTCAATTTAAAAATATAATATTCACTTAATAAATAAAATAATAATAAAAGAATGTGACGTCTTAAAATATCAAGAAGGAAGGTATGTCGAGCTCTTTGCCGGGTTACACCACCTTACCCAGCTGATCGATGTGCCAACGAGTACCGGATGTTGCTGGGCAAGCCGCCCATACTCTTGACTTGTTTCTTACTTCTTAGTTCTCACCCTGATTACCATTAGTGTAACTTCTCCATTCAGTTAAAGAAAAACTTCCCACCAGGACCGTTTGGCAATACGAGAAAGCCAACTGGGACGGCCTGAATATTTTTTTCCAAAACTTTAACTGGTCACTATGCTTCCTAGATAGTGACATTGATGCCAGTGCTGAAATGATCACAAATGTGATTCTTCTAGGGATGCGTGCTTTTATTCCTAACAGAGTAAAAAGCATCAAGCCTAAAGAAAAGTCCTGGTTTAATTTTGAGTGTAAAGAAGCTATCAGGCTCAAAAAATTAAGTTTCCGATCTTACAAACATTCCATTCGGTAGAGGCACAAACAAGCAAGGAACTCATGCAACTCCGTTATTGATAGAACGATATTTTTGCATGACCAAAAATTACGGCAAAAAATTCTGCAGTGTTCCAAAGGCAGTAAAAATTGTTGACCATTTGTAAAAAATATTAAAAACTCCCAACATCTTTGGTTCCAACGCTCATCGACAATAACAAACCGCCCATTTCGCTGCCAGCTCCACGCTGCCTCAAAGCAACGTTGCCTTTCCTGTACTTGAGAATGTAAATTTTTCCATGGGACATATTTTTTTCCGCACCTGTACAGTAGCAAGAGTTCTCAAAGATCTCGAAAATGCGTTGTTTTGGGATTGATGATATTTTTGTTCGTTGTATTAAAAGCTATCTTCTGGACCGTTCAATACATGTTGTATTAGATTTGTGGTATTGTGATTCCCACAAAATAAATGCTGGTGTGCCCCGGGTCTCTGTTCTGTCTCCGACTCTTTTCCTCATTTTTATAAATGATCTTCTGTCTGTTACTTCTAATCCACTTAACTGTTTTGCTGACGACTCTACCCTCAGCTTTTCATATTCGTTCGATAATTCACGTCTTTCGCCTTCGGACGTACAATTGCAACGGTACCGTATGTCAGGCTCATTAAAATCCGATTTATACAGCATTGTCAAATGGGGTAATAGGAATCGTGTGGAGTTTAATGCTTCGAAAAATCAATGCTGTCTTCTGTCGTCAAAGCTAAACATACCCCCAATGCCATTGTCCATGAATGGCAAATGGCACTTACATCGAAGAAACCGAAAAGCTTTCAGTACTCGGTATGTGTGTCAACGACGACCTCCGTTGGAACGACCATTTATTAAGGATGGCTAAGAACGCTGCTAAGTGCTTAGGTTTTCTGTTTCGGTGTAAGAAGTATTTTTCCCCATCTGATCTGGCTACAATTTATAAAGCGTTTGTACGCCCTAAACTCGAGTATAACTCCCACCTCTGGGCAGGTGCTTCACAAACATCGCTTCACCTGTTCGATAGAATCCAAAATAGAGCGTTAAGATTGATAGGAAATAGAACTGGCACTGAATCAATTGCCCCTCTCGAACACCGACGCAATGTTTCATGTCTTTCCTTATTTTATTGTTTCTTTTACAAAAAATGTTCACTCGAAGTAGCCAGTTGCATTCCTCCCCTTAAAAGTTTCTCCCGTAATACTCGTCTCGCAAGGAATGCTCATCAGTTCACCCTTGAGCCCAATTTCGGACGTACCGTGAAATATAGGGTTTTTTTTTTAGCCGAACAACACGAATTTGGAATAGTTTACCCGGCGAGGTTTTCCCTTGCCATTTTGATCTGCAAACATTTAAAACCAATGTTAATCGACACCTATTTATCCCCTCCCTATCTTCCTAATGACGGCGCAGTGTGTTCTACGTTAATAGGGAAACAAATAGTCCCTTGTGCGCGCGTTAATTATAAACAAAAAAAAAACATATCTCAGGGATTCGCACACGAATGGGTTTGTTTTTCTACCCAACTGATGGGTTTTATAGTTTTGTTGCTGCAACTGGCAGTTGTATTGTTTGCTTGTCTTTCGGCAGGAATAAAGAGCTTGCTGCTCTTGTCCATTTCCATCATCAGCAAGGAGTGTTGTGTTTGTGGTGACTGGTGATGAAAACATTTTCAATAATTGTTTTGATTAATGAGTGTACAATGAATTCGTCGGCTGAGTTCTAGTGTTCAATCGACCAAAGTTTAAATTGTTCAGGAGACGACCTTTTGTCTCTTATTTGCTTGTAAGTTTTTTCTAAATATGGAATCGTCTTCAAACAAAAATGAAATAAAAACTGTAAATTTCGGTCGTAAAAAATGAAGAAAGAAGGTTTGAATGCTTTACACTTATTTTAAAAAAATGATCCAAGAAAGGAGATTGAACAAGCCCCCATACAAATACTAAACGTTCGAGAAAAACACTGGAAATGGAACATTTTTTCGGATATTGAACAAACAAGAACTCATTTCAAAGTTCCTGAAGCAACTTGATTTATATGGACTTACATACACCATAAAAATGGAAACTAACTCAAACATTTTATTTTATATGTCCATTTAATTTAGTCTTTTTTAGCTTCAGGTAGATCTGTTTTAAAAAGTAAATAACAAAAAATCAATTAACAAAAATAAACTTTAAAAGCTAATACAAAAACAAAATTATTGTGATTAATAATTTGAATTTTCACAAAAAAACAATCAATAAAGTAACTCTTTAAGTTCTTTGGTTTAATATTGTTTTGTAGAATTCAACGTCACATAATGGCATCCAGAGGAGCATTGATTCTATATATCATTCCTTTTCTCTTTAGAAAGTAAGTTTAACACTTTCGATGTGTTTTATACGTTTGGTAGATTGCGTATTATTTTCCCTGATTTATTCGAACGGTTCTTTGTTTTTTGTGGTGGCAAGACTGAAATACAAAATTTTGTACTTTCTTCTCCGTAGCTCTCACGAAATTTTAAATGTAGTAAGTCGTCATAAATAATTTCCCTTGCCTTGGAATATGGTATGAAATTTAGTCCGTTAGTAGCTGCGCTATAATTAAAAAAACTTTTTGCAGTGCACTGCATAATTTTCAAGGACACATTTGCGTAATTCATAGCTTTAAGCTCTTGAATAAGTGATAGGGGCTGTAATAAAAAATATGTTTCAAATGTCTATCAATAACACTATGAACAGCGTCTAATTCTTGAATTCTTGAATGACTAGCAATGTCATTGCCACTTCTTCCGCTTTGAGATTCATACCAAACCGAACAATAAGTTATTTTGTTGAGATTAAACAATCCAGTCAAATTATACACGTTTAGCTTCCTTTTATAATAAAAGTTCACCCATTTGAATATGGCAGTGTTAAAAAAAAACTTTTTCAAGTCGTATGATATAACTGCCACGTTCGGATCTCTTAGTTCACGATCAGCTTGTCGTCAAAGCTTAGCCTTTTCATTCAACTGCTTGTGATCCATGTACTTCTTTTTATCGATATCTGTTTGGTCTTTATTATTGTTAAATCTGGTGCAAATATCGCACAAATCCTTTTTTGGTTTGTAAAAACTCAAATTATACTCTGTGTTAAAGATTTTTCTCAAATAATTTAACCCAAAATAAATGAATATTGTAAATATTTTCTTAAAATTAGGTTTATTAACCGACCTATAAGTATAAATTGTAACCGGATCAATTGATATTTCGCTTTTATATAATTGGTACATTTTACACACACATCCAAATTCGATTCAAGATACTGCTTTTGGGTATCTCGTCGAACATAATGGGAATCAATACACGGGAAGCTTTCAATATGCTGTCTAACTTTTTTAAGTTTCTCTGGATCAATTATTCGTGAATTGGTTTTGCCCTTTCGCGTGGGCTTTGGAGAGCCATTATTATTATCATTACTTTTGAAAAAATAATAGATTCTGTTTTGCGAGATATTTAATGTCGCAAAGAAAAAAATTTTGCACACTCGAAAACGCTGACCAAAATTTTCAAAATAATATTTATATGTATATTGTCTACGCGAAGTTGTAGAAGATGTCCGTTTTCTAACTGTTTTGGTTTTCTTAACAAACTTACTGTAATAGCATCTCTTGAGATCATCTGTTAGCTTCCAAAATTCTTCATGAATACTTTCGCGAACAGATTCGGAAAAGTTGACACAGCAATTAAACGTACATTGCAACAAATAGTTTGTTTAAGTACTTTTTTAGGGAATTTTCTTCCAGCTGCATTTCACTTCCTATACCAAAATCAGAATCTTCGTCACGATTACCATCTTCAGATTCAAAATCATTGAAACTACAGTTTTTTAATTCCCTGAAATCAAACATTAATTACTAACCAATAACAATAAATTAATTAAGAAACACAATAATTACTCTTGAATGATTTGTGGTATAAATGTAATGGGTGACGAGTCTTTGTGATGTACACGCAACGGAACTTATAATGTCCTGGCTAAAATATTAAAAGAAAATATTCTGAATTAGAGTTTTACAATCATTTTACATTTTTATCACCTACCTCTGAGAACTTTTTGAATTCATTGTGCAATATTTATTACTAAGCATTTTAACTAACAAACCTGCCAGACTGTTTTGAGAATGATAATGAATTCCCGCCAAATTGTCTGTCAACCGATAAAGTAGAAGGAAAAATAAAAATAAAATAAAGAGATAAAGGATTTTGTTCAATCTCCATATATATTTGGAGATTGAACAAATATGAATAAATTATATATTTTGTGATTTCCTTTGTAAATGTATTCAAACAGCCAACAAAGTGGCACTTTGATCATTTAAGAACTAATCGGTGGAATAGAAACGTGTATTTTTGGTCTATTGGACAAAATTGAAAAAAATTATTTCCCAAAGTATTAACGATAGACTAGTTCTGATTGCGCCAATCGAAAGAACGTCCAGCGTCCACAAAAACCTAAGAATCAATAATAATACCATTTTGGGAAAAATTGGAGATTGAACACTTAAGAACTCAGCCGACTAATTGTTGATTCGCTTGCACTCAGGGTTTTGCATTCTGGTGTCATTACGTTGAAGTGGATTTTATTTTCCATTTTTTAAATATTTTTTTTTGGATTTGTTTTAATTGAATTGGAAAAAATTAGAATTTAATTTTAATTATTTTCTGCATTATTTGAGTGCGTACTGTTCACCTTAAACAAAAAACTGACATATGTTGTCAAACAAGAATAATATGAAATGTCAAAATAAACAAAACTCACCTCATCGGTTTTTTTTGTTCTTTTACGCGGGCAATGAATGATATACAAAAGAAAACACAATGGCACCGTTCGGTTGCGTATAGCTTTACACTACAATGCTATTGAAATATACTGTGCGTTTGTGAACGCATAAAACCCAATAGGTAACAATTTCTGTCAAAACGTACTACATTTGCACAAACAGCTGATTTCGTGGTCAGCTGTTCCATACGATACCAAAATATATCATTGTATATACATTTTCTATAGTACTCTCATGGTGGTCATTTTTCGCCTGGCCATCTTCCTGGTTGATTCGAAACTAACTCTAAATAGTGGAGACGAGAACCTTTACCGATATTTGACCAGTATTTAATACACTTTTGTTGTTTGTACTTATTCTAAATTCACACCAATTGGCAATTTCATAACGCCTTATTGCGACTTGATTCAGAACTAAAAAATGTGTATATACAATGCTAATACTAATAATTTCGTTGAAATTAGGCTTTTTATATACACTGCATATAGTACTATCATGGAGCATCATTTTTTAGTTCTGAATCAAGTCGCAATGAGGCGTGCTGAAATTGCCAATTGGTGTGAATATCGAATAAGTACAGACAACAAAAGTTTAATAAATACTGGTAAAATATCGGTAAAGGTTCTCGTATCCACTATTTAGAGTTAGTTCTGAATCAACCAGGAAGATGGCCAGACTAAAAATGACCACCATGAGAGTACTATAGAAAATGTATATACAATGAATTAGGTAGAAATGAGATGATTTCAAAATGTGATTTTGTATGCGAAATGAGATGATTTGGAATCAAATTTGGAAATTTGATACGAAATTAGCTCATTTGGCCTAATGAAAACGTAGTATTATACAAATTTGGATATTTGATACGAAAATAGCTCATTTGGCTTAATGCAAACGTAGTATTATACTACGTTAGTATTGTACTACGTTTTCATTAGGCCAAATGAGCTAATTTGGTATCAAATTTCCAAATTAGATTTCAAATCATCTCATTTCCCATACAAAATCATTGTAACTATATACACTGCCTATAGTACTATCATGAAGCATCATTTTTTAGTTCCGAATCAAGTCGCAATGAGGCGTGCTGAAATTGCCAATTGGTGTGAATATAGAATAAGTACGGACAACAAAAGTTTATTAAATACTTGTAAAATATCGGTAAAGGTTCTCGTCTCCACCATTTAGAGTTAGTTCTGAATCAACCAGGAAGATGGCCAGACGAAAAATGACCACCATGAGAGTACTATAGAAAATGTATATACAATGACAAAATCACATTTCGAAATTATCTCATTTCCACATAATTTCGACGAAATAAGGTTGCAATTTATAAAATGTGAATTCAAACAAACCTTATATGAAAACACTTGAAACACAATTGAAAAATGATTCTATAACAAACGTCAAAGTTGACATTATAAAAAGTCAAACAAGAAAATAAAAAGGTAAGAGTGCACAACTGGGTCGCACGTATTTGCTTTATATGCTTAAAGCAGCGTTCACATGCAGACAAGACAAAGACAAAGAGGTCTTGTCCGAGGTTCCTGAACGGGGTTGGATGATATCGATATTGTCCGCACAGATAGCTCGGCAGGCTAGCTCGGAAAACAATATAATGACAATAGTCTTGTCCTTGAAACAATTGTTCACATGAAACAATGATTGTCTTGTCCCATTGTCTTGGCCTTTGCATTGTCCCATGTGAACCTCGCTTAATGACAGTGGTAGGCTAGTTATTTGAAAGAAAACAATTAACATTTACGTAGAAATAATAGACTGGCAGACAGACATTTCTTGTCACCAATTTTCTTGGGCTTTTCTATGATCGTTATTTCCTGTTTGATTTTTATCTGATTTTTTTATTTTTAAGAATCCTAAACTTGCCTTAATATAGCTAGTAAAAAAGTGTCAAACGAAATTAGCAAACTGTGAACATTTTAAGTAGTTTTTTTTTTCCTGAAGGAGAGCTAGCATCGCATTATCAATTTTGGCGACATTTTTTTGACAATTGTTGTATGAAGCTGACATTAGACTAGCAGTCCATATAAATTACATCCTTGGGCAGTGTATATACAAGGCCTGCCAATGGAAAATGAACTTAGAATGTTAACAATGAGTGCTACAAAAAATCGAACAAACCTTAATGCAAAATGCGCTGAATTCTGAAACTGAAACTTTTGTTTGTAAAGATACTTATTTAAAATCCTTTTACAACAAAATGAACAACTCTTTAAAAAAAAATGGATCTAAAATCGGTAAAATATATAATTATTAAATGTATCGTATCTTGAATAAACTCGATCGTTCTTCTAGTTTTTCTCAATATTTCAAAAGAAACTAATGGTTCAAAGGACGCAAATAGTCTAGATGGAAACGATTCAATGCAGAAGCAATATGCTGAAGTAATAAGTAAGTAAACTATTTTGTTTTTGCCGTTAGAATATAATATTTATTTTTCTTTCGCAGTCGATCCATTAGATGGCGAATATGACATGAGTGATGTTGATTTCGAAGTATCTGAAATTGGGGGGAATGACATTGAAGAACAAATAGACGACACTGATCGTTCTGTACCTGTACCAGAAGCAGTACAAAAACATAGAGGTTAGTAATCTTTCTTTAATTTTTGTTGACCGTATTTTGAAAACGATCCATTTAAAGAACCGCTATGGGACCACCGTAATGTGAACCTGTTTTTGACAGAGTGTCGAAAACGAAAAGCAGATCTCCTCAACCCGAAAATTCGTCGTCGTGCCGTATTCTTCCAAGTGCAAAAAGCATTAAAGGCTAAAGGTCTGCATTTCAAGATACCGAACCTTGAAATAAAGCTAAAGAATCTGAAGTTAAGGTATGTTAAAATTTTCGAAAAGAACATTAAAGCTCCAGGAGTTCCACGGCGAAACTCTCCATGGCCATATTATCATCATCTTGACGACATTTATGGAGAACAACTCAGGTGCAAGCATAGATCAACGTTTAAATCACACGTGCATTCATCCCTTTGCTCATTTTACAAATTGAGAAATCACCCGATAGCAAAGGTTGTTCCGTCCTCGCCGCACGATTATAAGGACGTAATATTGGAGGATACACAATCACCTTCATCATATGCAGATTGTGAACCTTCGACATCGATTGCACCAGAAATAGATTATAAATCAACAATTTCTACCAAACCTGCAACAATAGAAGAAAAACTGCTGGCGTTGGAGGAAGAAAAATTGGAAATTGCTAAAGAGTTTCTTCAAGAAATGAGATATATTCGTGTGTTAAAGCAGCAACAACTGGATCTTATCAAAGAGAGACACAAATAAAAAAAGTCATTATTATTCCAAAAGTAAATAATTTCTTTGTGTATTAACTTTAAATTAATTTAATTTGGTTTGGAAAGTTTAGAGGCAAGATGTTTCTCACTGATCTAGTACATAGAGTGGTATTTTCAAAATACGAAATAATTTGGATCACGCCAGGCTGGAAAAGGGTACACTATACCTACTCCGAGAACTAATTTAATCTAATTGACTGCTATAGTAACCACACCTCTGTATTCACAAAGGGACATGGAGGTCTTCTGTTCAGTCAACTGTCAATCACATTGCGATCGATACAAAGCACTGCTCCAGTATCATGCGTGTCCGATTTTCTCAGCGAAAAAATGATTTGAACTACCTTGTAGCCAAGGTACGGCTGTGTTAAACCTGATCAACCAAGAAGAGGGTATACGGTCAGCAAGTTTGAAGTAAGCATCCCCGATAAATGGAACCTCAGCATTGTTTGCATGATCTTTCAATGATCAACGCTAGCGCGTTCAGTCCCTGCTTCATCTGGCTTAGAAGGTAATTGAATAAATAGCAAACTCGTCTCTCGGGTGCATTTATAAGTCCCTCAAATTACCAGTCCTGCGTTATGGTTCAGAAGCATGAGACCTATACAAAATACTAAACCTCCAATATCTCAGATGGCTATAGGTGATGTAGAGCTCTGATGGACACCTATGCTTCGGCCATCAAAATTTTCGATTTCACCGCGGAATCACGGCGGAGAAATCCACAACCAACTTCGCGCCCCAAAACTGGAGGCAGCTAGCTAGGGACCGAGACGAGAAGCGGTCAAAGACTTATAGAAAACCCTATATTTGTCAATTATTGACCGTCTTATCGTTTGTAGCTTTAAGGAAGCTTAGGTGAATATTTTTTTTCCAGTGGCAGAAGAACCAGTTTATCTGCCATTTCATTTCCTTATATGTCACAGTGTCCAGGAACCCATCGAAGGGTTACAAGGTGAAGTCCCAGATCGTTGCACAGCGATCAACCAGTTTGGACCTGAAGACAATTGAGGATATGGCTTTGATTGCCGCCTGTCTGTCTATGAAAATATGAATATATTTTATCACATGATAGGTGTTTTGCAGCTTCAACTACTTCAAGCCCTCCTGCCTTGAAAACACTACTAGAAGTTTTAAAGTTTTCTTGATTTACTTATTTGTGGGTTTACTGAGAAGATACCAGACTCTACCCCTTCTTAGAACCATCTTTGTATACCAAGATATGATTTATTTATTTAATTTATAGGCAATTGAGGAATAAAGCCCTATCGAGAAGAACCAAGGAGATGCTATATAAAACACTGAATACGAGTCGAGTAAGTTTTCATGCGAGATCGACAAAATGGTATTCTCGAACGCGACTCACTAATTATCGGTATTCCTCAACTCGAATGTCGAACGTCAAATGACACTCGAATGATACATACCTATTCCTGAACTCGAAAGTGACGCTTTTTTCTGTTAGAAAGCATTCATGTTAAAAAAGTGTTTCAGAGCAGCAGTGATGGATGAAGAAATGTAGGTAAAAATAAAAAAAAGACTAAGTTGTAATTTTATAATTGTTATGAACAATGAAGTATTTGAAACAAAATTTAAATATTTTTTGGTGGTAGGTATTTGGCAAAGACGACGATCTGGCGTTTGTTTTAAATTTGTGCTCCATTACTCGCAGCAAATATGTTTTATAAAACATTTTTTGCACTTTTACGATTTAAACTGATTAATTTACTATCAAATTACATTTAACGATTAGTTCTCAAATCAAAAGATTTTTTTTGTGAAACGTCAAGTCAACATTTAATGAAGTTAGCTACAATTCAAAGGGTGTGTTCAACATTTTCGGAGTCATGTCATGTTTTTGGCTCTCACTAGAGTTGTGGAATACCGATTCTTACTCGACTCGACTGTGAGCTCTCGAGTGACATCTCACTCGACACGTATTCAGGAACAGGCCCCCTGGTAATGCTTCTTTTCGCCGGCATCTGTCACCCATAGATTCTTAATCAAAGTTTTGTTTGTCTAAGTTTGTATTTACGTATATAAAAGTCGTTATACCCTGCAAACAAAAATCTGGAAAATCACAATTTTCAATCCCCGACCACAACTCTTAAGACTCAAGCCCCGGTGACAAAATAATCTTGCCAGACGTTAGAATTCGAAATATAGACCCTAATACCTCAACATAGGTGTTCGTGAGTGAATTTTTTTATACCTCCAAACCAAAAATTTGCTGTCTCCAAGACTATATTGGTCTTAAAGAGATCCCAGTCGGAAGGCTATACTATACTTGGGTGTTAGCCCAATTCAAAAACCTCCTTGGTTTTTTCTTAGGACGTTGAGCTTTTGGAAGCAAGAAGATATGGCGTGTAGTTTTTTGTTTGCTGGGGATACAGCCCAGCTCAAAGGAATAAAAATAAAACAAGAATTATATTTAAATAGCATCATTAGTGTTTATATTTCTTTTTAATAATATCAAAATGTTGCTGTTTTAGAAGACGCAATCTTCGCATTTCTTTTAGAATCTCTTTGGCGACTTCTAATTTTTGTTGTTCTACAAATAACAATTTTTCTTCTATCGTCCCGAATCTATTTACAAGATTTGGTTTATGTAAGGCTGCAGTGCTTGATGTGTGCTCAATATTTGATTCTATTTTCCTTGGAGACGAGACCGTATCTACTGCCGAAGCATTGCTTATTTTTTCTTGTGTAATTGGTAAGCCCGATTGCAAGTGCAAGTTCAAACTGACCTCCTCTCCGTATATTTTATCAAGATGATCAAAATATGGCCAAGGGATTCTTATATTGTTATCTCGTTTTAAATTTCTCTCACATCTTTTTATATAGCTTATCTTAAAATTGCGAAGTTTGCAAAGCATAGACTTTACACTGAAGTAAACACCATGTTGCTTCAATGTTTTTTGAATGTTTGAAAAAATGAATTTGCGCCGCACATTTGCGTTGAGCAGATCTTCTTTCCATTTTTCACATTCTCCCAAAAAGAGAAGTACATTTTGGTGATCCCATGCTGATTCTTTTCATATATTCTTAATTAATAAAAATGATTATAAATTGTAAACATAAAACACAAACCTTTTCTTTTTCTCTCTACTGGACCAGAAGAATTCAAAGGGCGTTTAATTTCTTTAGCGTCTGTTGCTTCTTCACTCTCTCGGTTTTCGTAACTTATTTCTTGTGGGTCATAAACATTTACATATTTGAATTTGATTCAAAATAAAGTCTTTACATTACCTATTTCAGAAAAATATTGTAGCATAGGATCGTCATGATTGATTGTAACAAATTCATCATCCATTGTCTCTTGTTCATTGGCAATCTCCATTGCTACAAATAAATAATAGACACATTTGTAAACGCTTAATTATCGTAATAAAATATTATTTTGTATCACCAATTCTTGTTGCGGTTAAAACCAAATTCGTAAATAGAAAAAAAAAACTTATATTTCTCCGACTTAGCGTTGCGTCGGCAACCTTTTCATTTTCATCAACTAAAACTAAACAGCTACTTTGCAAGTTTCCAATCTCCATTCTGCTGGAATGTTGGATATCATGAAAAAATGAATGGTGATGGTGAATACCTCAGATAATACACATTCAATTTGTTATTGGATTTGTAATTTTGAATACCCGAAATTCGATTTTCTTGTAACGAACAAACATAACTAGATAGGTTACATGTCAAAATTAGAAACAAAGAAGAAAGAAAATCAGCTGCTGGATAGTAAATGCTTGGTTTTGACACAAGCATCATATTGCTTCATTCGATTATAATTAACATATGACAGATCGGATGGTGCGGTATTACACTTGAACGTTGTGTAGTGCACGTGTTCTTTTTGAACACATCGTCCCATCCATCGCGCACGTTATTACATTAAATCTTTTTCTAAACGCTAAAATTAATTTATCGGATTTGCCCCTAAATGCAATTATTTTTTTTAATTCTGCAGAAAGTGAAGAAACGAATAATATATTTTTGTTAATATATACTTCTGTGCTAGTCAAGACGCTTTATTTAAGACGTATGACAAGACAATTTATGCACACAGCCAAGAATTTCTCGCGATTCGTATTAAACCAATTTTCTGAAGTTGTTTCTCCTTTCTTGTCTAGGGCATTTGCTTTGCTCATACAAAAAAGAACTGCGACCCGAACCGACCGCGACCATGCCTTGCCAACCTTGACAATTTGGGTACGTTCATGAACGTAACGGAACGGATAGGTTATCTTGCTTTTGTTGTAATAAGCACAGTTAAAAATAGCTGTTTTCCAGCATATGGAAACAGAAAGAAAATCCAAAGGTTTCCTAAAATTTGCTGGATACTTTTCTCAACACGTGAACAGCTGATGAACAGCTGACTGTGTTTCTCTTTTGCTTCGAATTTTGAGAGGTAACCATCTGGTTTTTTTTTTCGTTCACAAAAAAACCAAACACAAGCAAAGTAACCTACCCAAAAGTTACGTTCTTGAACGTATGCATTTTATTTTGCATATTTGTTACGTATAGGTGTGATATGGAAACAGAAAGAAAATCCAAAGGTTTCCTAAAATTTGCTGGATACTTTTCTCAACACGTGAACAGCTGACTGTGTTTCTCTTTTGCTTCGAATTTTGAGAGGTAACCATCTGGTTTTTTTGTTCGTTCACAAAAAAACCAAACACAAGCAAAGTAACCTACCCAAAAGTTACGTTCTTGAACGTACGCATTTTATTTTGCATATTTGCTACGTATACGTGTGATGTTCGTGTGAGAAGCAGCCAATCAGCCATACGTTTCGTGCCCAAAATAGTAAACGTATTAGTAGTCCCATAAGAAATGTACACGTTTAGCGACATAAACGGGGACTTTTGAGTTTATTGGCGAAAAAAGAATTGTCCTCTGAGTTGTCGTTCTTGTTTTTTTTTCTATGGCTTTGCTTATGTTTATTTTTTTATTTGGGTTCCTTTCATTGCAGGTTCACCGTCACTTGTATATATTTTGTTATTTGTTGCTTTTTGAATTTGTCAAACAAATAAAATCATTCATAAATTCAACATTAGGTTAATACAAATTTTATAAGAAAATGAATTCAGTAGATTGCTGTCGTATCTGTTTGCTCCCAGACGTAAACTCTGAAATGCAACCTCTATTTCAAGAATTTCCAGAAAAAAATACAATTATTGAAAAAATTGAGCTTTGTGGTGGAATTAAGGTAAATGTTTTAATACATTTGCATAATCACACTAATTTTAAAGTAATTTGCAGATAGAATGCCGCAGTGATTTGCCGAGAAAAATCTGTGAAAAATGTTTGCTTTCACTCAACGTCTCCTATGATTTCCGCAATCTCTGTCAAGCCAATGATTTGAAGCTGAAGGACATTGTTTTTGTTACTGAAAAGGTAAGGAGGATAAGGAATTTCATTTTTCAATAACGTTTTATTTGTATACAAATAACAAGGACTGGTTTTGATGGAAAACAATACTTAACACGCTTACTTTAGTTGGAGTTTCAATTCGAGTAGTAGAAGCGCCGGTGCGGATCATTGAAGTCCATCCGCTCTATATGACCCAGCCAGCTGATACGTTGGACTTTTATCTTTTTCGGTCACCCAAAATAATTTCCCTAATAACACCCTTCCTACCCACAAAGCATAAAATCTGTGTTCTTGGACTGTTATTAATAGTATTAAGTTGCCTTGGAGAAGAGCTTTACCATTCAATTCAAGCTTCCGCCTGATGCTCCAACTTCATTGGTTTAATCCCACTCGCGAAACGAAGAAAACATTTTAGTCAGTTTGCCTCATATATTCTTACCGATGACCATGGTGCAAGTGCGCTAAAATCAAACCCACCGTTTTTGAAGAGCTCTGTTGGTAGGCGATTACAACCAATGGGTTGTTGTAGTTTTGGCAGTCTCTTTGTTTCTAGGACCTTTGACTGCTGTCGAAAGTGGTAGTTTCACAGTAAGGAATATTGCATTCAGTTGTTCTATGTGTGTAAAGGCTTTCTTTCTCTTCCTGGGGGTTCCTAGCACAATTTCTTTCTCATCAATATTTCGAGCTGTTAAAGAATAGTGTAAAACGAATTTCAGGCTGTGTACGCACATATTAGATTTATGTTTAAGAAGGTGATTTTGATGCGAATTGCTGCTAGGCGATTGTCTAGATACTATCTTATAAACTTTATGATTCGATCGGTTAAAATTAAAACTTATTTTTCTCATTTTGTTTGTCTTATCTTCCAATCGCTCATAAAGCTGGAAATAAAAGATGAACCTGCGGGGGATCGTGTTTTGGTGACGGAAATTCCAGATACTAATCCATGCATGTCTGATCATTCCAATGATTCCAGCGAATATACTCCCTGTGCAGATGAAATCAAAGATGAAGACGACGACGACGAAGAAACAGAAGTTAAATACAAGCCTGGCTCACAAACTAAAAGGAAGAAACGAAAAATATCAAATCTTCCATTTCCATCTAGAAGATTGGGACGCCGACCGAAACCTAAGGAAATACAAATATGTGAGTTGTGTGGCAATGTTTATTCACGTCCCAGTCTTTTGCTTATGCACATGCGAAGACATGCAGATGAAAAACCATTTAGCTGCGAGTAAGTCAGTTAAAGTTGCTATTTTAAACTTAATATCGAATAGATACCTTTTTTCCTTTTTCTAGAATATGCCAGAAAAAGTTTACCTGCCAATCGGAAATTAAACGGCACATGAGAGTACATACTGGAGTGCGCCCATTTAAGTGCCAATATTGTGATCGGACGTTTAGTGATCGCAGCACGAATATTAAACACGAACGTACACATACAAATGAACGACCATACGAGTGTTTGACGTGCGGCAAAGCGTTTACGTATTCGAATGTCTTGAAAAATCATATGCTTACGCATACAGGCGAAAAACGTTTCAAGTAAGTTATGTTGTTATTGTCAGGATGTTCGTTTCAAAAATTTTAACAGATTTAACGGGTATAACATACTTTTGCTCAATCCCGACAATAGCGAAACTTATCGATTTCAACCGTATCTAAACTATGTATATCCGGTATGGACTCCTTAACCGCCCAACGGATTTTTATGACATGTTTATATTTTTTTATTTTTTATTATTTTTTTTGATGAAATCATGTATGAGTTAGAAAACCTTGCAGGAAAGAGAATAGGTATTTTCCATGCAAAAGACGTTAAGCAATAATCCTCAGTGAGCACTTAGTATAAGATACGTGTGTGTATGTTCATATCTGTAGTCCATGTGTTTGTTGTCTTACAAAGTGTCGTTTCTGTTTAGACAACTTTTTTAGACCAACTGTAATATTTTTTTTTAATTCTTCTATTTACTATTTATTTATTTTACTCAAACCGACGACCCTATACTATCTGTGATAAACCCCTAATACTGACCTTCGACCCTAAACACCTGTGATACAAGGTATGTAAGTAGTAGCAGTCCTAAACTATCACCTGCACCACCCTACGAAAGGAAAACAACCTATCCGATCTGTTGAGTTACGATCTGAACCTTACACGATCCTCCATGAACTAAAAGATCCGGACATATGAAAAAAAAAACAATAATATTCTGTAGATATACATATGTATCTCTATGTATTGAGTTTAATAGTACTTTCTATTCAAAGTCGTACTTACACTATGAGGAAAAGAACATAAAACTTGAATAAATTCAGTTGGCCATTCTACTGCGCAGCTATTTTCAAATTTCTCTGCTCATCTCATGAAGTTTGAAAGATACGCACAATCAAGTTCCAGCGATGGACTTTCTTTACATGAGGTATGATCATAACTTATTGTAATGTTTTCATAAAAAAAGTATTCATCTCTGGCATTGCACTCATTAAATCTCTTTCGGAATTTCGTTATGATCGCCCTGAAAGAGAAATGATTTGGAATTTGGTAAATCCACTTAGATTTAATTTATTGAAAAGATACTTATCTTCTTATAACTAGCATTCCAGTAAGGTGGAGGATATGGGCCGGGTCACCGTGCCTGTAAATACGCTGGTCGATTATCAAGACCCGGAGTTTTGTTGCGGCCCAACAGCTAACAGCAGAATGGAAAACAAGAATTTTGTCACGATAGGCACGCGATACACGCGGCTCCGACACGGCGTCATCGGAAGTGTATAGCCCTGATTGGGCAAGGAGCAGATACACGTCAATCCACCCGCCAAAAAAGGCAGACGTGTCTATAGTTGTCCAGTAGAGAAGCAAATGTCGCGGAATTGTTTTTTTTTTGTATACCCCTCTGCCCCTGCCTTAATCAAAATAAAAATTCTATAATTTAGTAACTAAAAAAAAAGTTCACCAAATCAATGCATGTTTAATTTTGTAATGGTGGCTCAGATTCACTATCCGCAAGTATATTGTTCATTATTGTTTTATTTATAGGAGTCCAAATCTTGACAGATATTCGACTTGTAACGAGTTCGATGCGCTGTCTGATTCCATCTCGGAAATTGTTTCCCTTTGTCCTCGCACTGAAATCTTGACTTGTTTCTTACTTCTCACCCTGATACGTATACCATTAGTGTAACTTCTCCATTTGGCAATTCGGAACATTGTGTCATTTCAGCTGATTTCTCGTCCTCCACCCATCCAGTTAAAGAGAAACTTTCCATCAGGGCCGTTTGGCAATACGAGAAAGCCAACTGGGACGGCCTGAACATTTTTTTCCAAAACTTTAACTGGGGGCCTATTCCTGAATACGAGTCGAGTGAGACGTCACTCGAGAGCTCACAGTCGAGTCGAGTAAGAATCGGTAACCCACAACTCTAGTGAGAGCCAAAAACATGACATGACTCCAATGTTGAACACACCCTTTGAATTGTAGCTAACTTCACTAAATGTTGACTTCACGTTTCACAAAAAAAATCTTTCGATTGGAGAACTAATCGTTAAATGTAATTTGATAGTAAATTAATCAGTTTAAATCGTGAAAGTGCAAAAAAAATAATATTTGCTGCAAGTAATAAGCACAAATTTAAAACAAACGCCAGATGGAAAAAGTGCCGGAGATGTAGAAGTAGAATACACTTTTTAAGATCATCAAGACAATCAGTTATAGACTACTGTATAGTTGCAGGCTCCTGGCTTAAACAGTTTGTTGACTTTAAAGTAGGAACTAAAACTTTCTCTGAACACATGCCACTTATTACTTTAAGCAGTGGCCTGCATGCTACTTTTAATGAGGATGAGTTAAAGCTGCCCCCAAAGCTGAAATGGAGTTCAAAATTAATTCAAAAATACCAGGAAAACTTGAAGTCCTAACTAGCTTCAATAAATGATGCTCCTCTAGCTCCTCGTATGGAAGAACTGCTAGATATGATTAAAAAAGCTAATCCACTTCAATCAAATTCTGCAAAAGGCAAGAAGCTCAATGAAAAATGGTTTGACAATGAATGTGAAATTGCTAGTTTTCGTTTCTCACTTTATTTCGAACCCATAACAATTCTTGTTTCAAGCAATGGTATGTCGAAGCTAACAAAAAATATAAGGCATTGTGCTTAAGTAAAAAAGACGATTACAATAAAGGTGTTGTGAACTTATTATGTAAAGTAAGTTCTTCTGCAGATTTTTGGAAAGCGATGAAATTTGTAAACGGACCTAAGCTTTGTATTGGTAGTAACTTAAAGGAAGAAATTTATTGCAAACGAATCAATTCCCCACTCTGCAAAATACAAATTATTTCAAGTGTAGGATGATGTTGAAAAATTATTTCGTTTCTTCTTAAAACGAGTTTTCCTTCTTCCTACAACGACACCTAATTACATGCTTCATATCGAAACTGGAGTTCCACCGATGTTTATCGACACACTTAAGTTCCACTTTGATTATGTCCTAAAATACTTCAAATGGATTCGGAAAGGCTAGTCAAAAAAGTTTTGAGATATCTTATTGCAAGTAAACTGAATTTTGTAAGTTCGTCGATAAGCTCGTCTGATTCTTTGGGAGAATCGTTGGATCTTGAAATGGAGGATGCCCATTTGCTATCATTTAAATGCATCATTGAAACAAATCATTGGAATTTGTTGTTCCACTTTCTGTCAAAAAACAATCAGCTGACACGAAAAACGAATTTGCATCAGGAAAACAGATAAATACATTTTTAATAAAAAATATTTGTGCAAATTGGTTTTTTCTTGTCGAAAAAAATTCTTCGTATCATTTGCTATAGATTAGTATATCATTATATAATTATTACAAACAATTCTGCAATGTCCCAAAGGCTGTAAAATTTGTTGATCATTTGTAAAAAAATATTAAAAACTCCTCAACATCTTCGGTTCCAATGCTCATCGCTACTGACAAACCTATTGTCTACTCTTCAGAAAAGCCAAACTTGCTCGCAGCACATTTCGCCGCCAGCTCTACGCTACCTTACAGCAACGTTGTCTCTCCTATACTTGACAGATTTTTTTCCACACTCGTACAGTAGCAAGAGTTCTGAAAGATTTCGATATACACAAATCCGGTGGGATGGTATACCCCCGATTCTTAGGAAGAGGTGTTCTTCCACAGAGTAAAGCCACTGCGTAGGGTTTTCCATCGCTCCTGCTCTTCTGGAATCTTTCCTAGAAGATGGAAAACAGCATTTGTCCAGCCTGTCCCTAAGAAAGGTGACCCATCCTCCCCCTCCTACCGACCCATAGCATTAACATCACTTCTTTCTAAGGTCATGGAAACGCTGATTAACCGTCAACTTAAGGAATATTTCGAAGATCGAAAGCTTCTCCATGACCGTCAATATGGTTTCCGCAGCAATCGTTCCACTGGTGATCTGATGGTATATCTCACCGAACAGTGGAACAAATCTTTACATCGCTTTGGTGAGAGTTAGATTATTGCTCTTGATTCTGTTCTGTCTCCGACACTTTTCTTCATTTTTATAAATGATCTTCTGTCTGTTGCTTCTAGTCCAGTTAACTGTTTTGCTGACGACTCTACCATCAGCTTTTCATATTCGTTCGACGATTCACGCCCTTTGCCTTCGGACGTAAAATCTCAATGGTACCGTATGATAAGCTCATTAAACTCGGATTTATACAGCATTGTCAAATGGGGTATAAGAAATCGTGTGGAGATTAATGCTTCGAAAGCTTAATGTTGTCTTATGTCGTTGAAGCTAAACATACCGTCATGCCATTGTCTATGAATGGCATTTGCATCAAAGAAACCGAAAAGCTCTCAGTACTCGGTATGTGTGTCAACGACGATCTCACTTCGAACGACCATATATTTGAGATCGCCAAAAATGCTGTTAAGTGCTTACGTTTTTTATATCAATGTAAGAATTTTTTCCCCTTCTGATCTGCCTACAATTTATAGAGTTTATACGGCCAAGACTCGAGTATAACTGCCACCTTTGGGCTTCTCAAGCATCTCTGCACCTGCTCGATATAATACAAAATAGAGCGCTGATATTGATAAGAAATAAAACTGTTTCGGAAACAATGGCTTCTCTTGAACACCTACGCAGTGTTTCATGTCTTTCTTTATTTCGTTTCTTTTACAAAAAATGTTTACTCGAAGTAGCCAGTTGCATTCCTCCTGAAATGTTTCTCCCGTACCGTGAAATACAGAGATTCTTTTTTAGCCGAACATAACGAATCTGGAATAGTTTACCTGCTCTATGCCTTATCCAGTCTTGTACACTAACAGATTAATTTGTATGGTAAGGTTTCTGGATTTGAAGACCCTCGACAGGTATTAGATGAAATTGACTAGTTGACCTTTTTATTAATGTTATGCCGCATTTTATATCTTTGAATGTTTCGTTCATGTCTTTCAAAATACCCTTTCCAAAACCATTTATTACGATTTATACCCAATTTGACTATGAATTTCATTTTAGATGTGAAATTTGCGATAAAACATTCTCTCGGACGCATCAGTTGAAACAGCATATCCAATCCATCATCCATCGACAGAAAGAAGCCCAAGTGAACGTTTACACCAAAGAGGAAGTTATAAGCAAGGTTGAAGTTATCATTGGTTAATTTGTAAAATCTATACCTGTTAAGTAATAAATATAAACACTTTATACAAAAAATGATAAAACTGTGTTGAAGTATTTTAAACGTCCTCATAAAAAAACTGGATTTTTCACATAAACTATATTTTCTTTTTTGTATTTACATATATCCACGCGCAACACTGTCTGGAGATTTTTTTTTATTTTCTTTTAAATAATTAATTAAAAACAGAAGAGCTGTTCAATCAAGACGAATTTTTGAATTTTTGAAGAAAAAGCTTAATTTTCTCTAAAATAGCTCCAACAATTTTAGTGAACATTTTTAATATTTCTTTTGTAGGTTGTTGTCAAATACCCGGAAGTACTTGGGTACCATTTTATCAAAACCAAATTTACCGGAAACCGATACCTTTCATATAACGTTTTTTTTAATTAATTTATAATTTTCGACTTTCTCGGTAACGGATCATTCGGTTTATATCATATACATACTTGCTTTTATGTGCCTTATCATATTGAAAGCCCAAATCTTTAAAAGAAACAAGTAATATTTACGTAGAAAAATAGCACGGTCTGAACTTATTAAAGGTGTCAAAACCACAATACAATGGTTTTTTTTGTTTATAAAAAATGTTTTTTTATAAAAAAGAAGCACGTCATCACACCCCTTGTACAACGAAAAACGTGTCTAAACATTTCATCCTATTTTATCTAAATAATACAAAATCTTAATAGTGTAACAAACAAGTGTTTATGTAGTAAATAAAAAAACTTTAAAAAATGTGTATACTGTTCCACTTTTTTGAATTTATTAGATTTTTGTGTTTTAGCCATAAAAGTAAATTGTTTATGGGACTACTAATCCGTTTGCATTTATGTGGGCATGAAACGTATGGCTGATTGGGTGCTTCTTACACGAATCTCACACGTATTCACATACACAAAATGCAATTTCAGGGTTTGCAGGGCGTAGTCGATACGAGTCGTAGTTCTTTTTTTCTTTTTTCTATGTTTGTGGGTTCTGTATAAAAAAAAATAGCTTTGTTTGTCTACTCCCTAAAAGAACTCTTTAAAATTTGACAGCTTTCCTAAAACAATCCAAAAAGTAGACGAACGGACCTAATAATTTCTCTCCAAAGTTATTTTCTCGCTTCTTGTCTCTGGTTCTTCTTATTTATTTTTTAGATTCCTAGCTTAATCCAGTGTTCGGACTTTACTGCGAAAGCAGTAGATCTTCCCCATTTTTTTCTAAATTTTTAAACCTACTGCACCACTGCGCTTTTCATTGAATCTACTGCGATTTTTCTGTTGGATTTTGAAAATTGGCAATGGTTATAGAAGTAAAACAAAAGTCTTTTTTCTTTCATGGAAGTCATGTTCAGGGTTTGGACTTTAGATACTGCTGTTATGATACAAATTGGTTATAATAAATTTATGAATTATTTAGATCAAATAAATTGTTTAATACTATGAATTTATGTAGATTATTTCAAACTTTCAACGATTCGATACCGAATTTGGATTATTTCAAACTTTATTAAAACTTTTAAATAAAAGAAAAAGATGTTATAGGTTTGACTGCGAGCACAAGACTGACTTTATTATTTTCAATAATTTAAAACTAACTCGATGAAAAAGTCATCGAGTGAGAATATGTATGTTGTACTTTATAAAGTATACACTGATATACATATAATAATAATAATATAATATTTTTGTTTACGGACAGAGTAAGAGGTTAAAATTATAATGACTACGAAGTGTGATCATCGAAGAGGATGTTTAGAAAATGAATCTTTTCGTTAGAAAAGATTTTATTAGGTACTTAACGATTTTAAAGAAAGATGGTGATAAGATAACTCAGCATTTCAAGAGGATGTTTATTGTTTATATCCATAGAAAACTGGCAGAAGACCGTAATGCATAACACTGCAAAAGAAGTAGATCTAAGTAATTCTCTGTTCAGATACTTTCGAATCTTCTCCATCCTGCAACTGCTGGGCTTTGCTCATTACCTATTTCGTATTCTTAGTTTTGATTGAATAAGATCGCCTTATTAAATGAAAGATACCGGTGCGTTGCTTTTACATGTTCTTTTTTAATTTAATGTGAAAAAATTGTCAATTCCAATCGTACCCCAAGTTTTATGATTTTTTTTTTATTTTGGAAAGTTTCTGAGCACCTGGCAATATACTTAAACATTGTATATACATTTTCTATAGTACTCTCATGGTGGTCATTTTTCGTCTGGCCATCTTCCTGGTTGATTCAGAACTAACTGTAATAGTTGAGACGAGAACCTTTACCGATATTTTACCAGTATTTAATAAACTTTTGTTGTCTGTACTTATTCTTTATTAACGCCAATTGGCAATTTCAGCACGCCTCATTGCGACTTGATTCAGAACTAAAAAATGATGCTCCATGATAGTACTATATGCAGTGTATATACAAAGACTTAAATAAGAAATCCATATCTAACAATCGTATCTCAAAAAACGGTTGAAAACATAAACGAATTTGTCATATCTCAATGAAAGTAGAATAATGCAATATTAAACACAATCCCGCACGTGCACTTTTGCAAAAAAGTTCCTACTGAAAATTTTATTTTAGGAGGGTAGTATAGCGTTCCATTGCTTTTAATTTATTTTGCATCTGTTTAATGTTGAATTCGTTTTTAAAAAAAGATCAGTCTTTTATTTTGATTTGACATCAATTTCATTGGTCTAAGATCAAATTTTATGTTCGTTTTAAAAAAAAGATTAATTTTTTCTTTGATCTAGATCACTTTTTGGAAATCTGGATTTTTATCGAGATTTACACCGATTTGCAAACACACTGCTTTATATGACAATTCGCAACTGTAACTGAAGCTTACATATTATTTGGATTTTGTTCTTGATTTGAAAGTTTTGTGTAAATTAAAGTGGAGAAAGCATCAAGAATTAACATAATATTGAAAAATTTTGTAGTATTCTCATCAGACACGATATCTACGTCGTCGTCGTCTTCCGACGTTGATATTTCGTGAGTTTTTCAAGCAAATATGTCCAAGTGAAGTGAAACTTCGTGAATTATTGTGTCCTTTTTACAAAATCAAACCATCAAAATAATAAACACATAGTTCTCATTGTCACAACACAATATTCGTTAAACAATTTGCTTCAATGTTCATATTAATATTTTTATAAAATTTTCTATCGAAACCAATTTTTTGTTTGTTTATAATTTTGTTGGGCTTTTTTGGTATTTTTTTTTTTGGATTATGCAAATAAAAACATATACATACATTTTATCCCGACGTTTCGCTGGAGTTTCTCAGCATCTTCAGGGGCGTCTAGATACATATACATATGTTTTAAATTGTTTTATTTTATAATAACTAATTAACTTATTTCAAATTTGTTGCATTTTTATTATAATTTGAGAATTTGCAACTTTCTTACATTTAACATCAAACATTTTTTTATAGTAAAGATTTAATAAATTAAAACATTAAAAAAACTAATATTTGGAATTTACTCTTAAATTGGACTTCTTAACACAAACCATAAATATCAATGTATGGCAACGTTATAAATGGAATTTATTCTGTCAATGTCTTCTCTTAAATTCATGGAGGTCGTTCTCTGAATTCTTAAGCTTTCCAGTGTATATCTGGTTCCCCACCTTCTTTCTTTGTCTAAGATCTTGGCGTTGTCTAAGTCAACCATATGTCCATGTCCAGTCTCTAAAATGTGTTGACATAGTCCAGTTTTATTTCTCTTATTTTTGATGTCACTCTTATGTTCAGACACTCTTGTGGCCAAAGCTGTCTTTGTCTTGCCGATGTATACAATATTGCAGTTTTCTCTTTCTTTTCCATTACAGTTGATTTCATAAACTACATCATGTGTGCGGTGTTTAGGAATAGATGCTTTTGTATTTGTGAAGAGTTTGTTGAGTGTTTCGTTAGAACTTTGTGCGTATGTGATGTTGTTTTCTTCTTTTATTTTTTTAAAGAGATTTTTATTTTCCGTCAAGTTGGGAATGAAGGGAACTTTTGTAAATATCTTAGGGTTGCGGTGGTCTGTGTTTGCTATTTTTTTGGTGGATTTATTTTGTTGTGTTTTTTTCATAGGGTTGTCAATGATATACCGTGGAAAATTATTGTTCATGTGGAATATTGTGAAATTTTTGTTGGTGTTTTCTTCTTTAAATCGTTCATCATCAAATATTTAGTTAATGGGGTTTTTTGCAGTATTTATTTTTTGAGACAGGGGCTGTGTAGAATTGAAGTTGATAAATGGTTCAGATGATGTTTTTTGTACCTATAACTTGTTTTCTGTTTGCTTACAATTTATTTAGATTGCCAAAAATCACTAAGAGAAGTTGTCAAAAGGCGCTCACACAACTACAAACAAAATCAATCTCTTTTAATGTTCGTTGTTACAAGAAAAATCTGAAATCTGAGATCAAATCTTAAAATTAAAAACGAATTCGACAATTCACAATTGTCAAATCAGTATTGACAATTGCTGTAATTTGCAAAAGTTATAGCGCCTTCCAATTGGATGATTATTTTTGGCCCACCTTGTATAACATCTGTTTTTAATAAAGCTATTCGTATATGTAATCAAAATTCTACTGCTTAAATTTTCATTTTACTGCGATTTTTGTCCGATCTACTGCCAAACGCTATTTCTCAAGTCCGAGCCCTGTAATCCAATTCCAATGCTTACGTTCATGAACGTAACTTTTGGGTAGGTTACCTTGCTTGTGTTTGGGTTTTTTTGTGAACGAACAATTCCAACCAGATAGGTCACCTCTCAAAATTCGAAGCAAAAGAGAAACACAGTCAGCTGTTCATCAGCTGTTCACGTGCTGAGAAAAGTATACAGCAAATTTTAGGATACCTTTCAATTTTCTCTCTGTTTCCATATATTCTTGAATCAGCTGGAAAACAGCTGATTTTAACAAGCAAGGTAACCTATCCGAAAGTTATTTTCGTGAACGTACCCAAATTCTCTCCTAAGTTGTTTCTCCTTTATAATTTTTTTTATTATTGTCTCTGCTCGCTGCATCAGCATTTGTTTATTTTTTTTATTTTGTTTCTTTTTCTACACTGCAGGTTCACTTTCATCATCAATTTATGGATATTATTATTTGCTGCTTTTTAAATTTGTCAAACAAATAAAATTATTCATAAATCTAACATTAGGTTAATAAACATTTTATAAGAAAATGAATTCAGTAGATTGCTGTCGTATCTGTTTGCTCCCAGACATGAACTCTGAAATGCAACCCCTATTCCAAGAATATCCAGAACAAAACACAATTATTGAAAAAATTGAACTTTGCGGAGGAATTAAGGTAAAATTGCTTTAATAAATTTGCATAATAACACTAATTTTAAAGTAACTTGCAGATAGAATGCCGCAATGATTTGCCGAGAAAAATCTGTGTACAATGTTTGCTTTCACTCAACGTCTCCTATAATTTCCGCAATCTCTGTCAAGCCAATGATTTGAGGCTGAAGAACGTTGTTTTTGTTACTGAAAAGGTAAGAATAAGAAGTTTCATATTTTAATAACGTTTTATTATCAAAACCCAATACTTAACACGCTTAACTTACTTGGCGATTCAGTTCGTGTGTTAAGTCTTTGGCGCGACAGACCCCTAAGGGGCAAAACCTTAATGACAACACTATACTGTGTTGTGAATCAGCCTGAGCGGAGGGGACCTAAAATTAAACGCCGAATCCGAACGGTTACATGGAGTGCACTTTTCCGAGACAAAATTTTACTCTTGGATAATTTGTCATTTCCTCGCGAGAGGCAGTACCCCGGATAAAAGGTGCTCCGACACACCACACCAGCATGTCGCACTGAACTCTAATCAGCGGGGCACTAACTAGCCCTTACCCATATAAGTATAAATCATTTGACAATGTGTGTGTCGCTGTAATAAAGTCTACAGCAAGATGCATCCAAAGAATTTCCCCCGTAACACCCTAAAGCGCCCTCATCCACATAAGACTAAATCTATGCCCCTGAACTGGAAGAAGAGCCTTACCACACAATTGCCATGTTATCGTGAATAAGCAAAGATTGTACGAGTTGTTTTTCATTTGAACTAAACACTGGCATTGCTTCACAAAATTCCCTCAAGGTTTTAGGTACCTATACTGATGTTCTGTCTGCCTTAATTGCTGAACCCATCTTGGCCGTTTCGGACTCTACTAACGTCTTGGTATGAATTTGCTTTCGTCTTATGCTTTTGCTTTGATGGCCAGCGTGTGTTTTGGGTTAAGTGCGCTACAATCAAACCTCCGATCTCATCACAACCAGTTGGTCGTAGTTTTGGCAACTGCCCTCTTTCTAGGACTTTTAGTTGTTGTCAAAGTGTTAGTTGCACTGTTGTTTTCTGTATCTTAAGAAGTTCTACTTCCTGATAGTTTCTGGCCCAATTTCTTTTTAATCAAACGGATTCCTTTGAGAAGGTTAAAACGAATTTCTGCGATTGCTTTTAGTTATAACCTAAATTATGACACGACCGGTTAAATTTACATTTTTTCTCTTCTCTTTCGCTCATAAAGCTGGAAATAGAATATGAACTTGCGGGGGATTGTGCTTCTTTGACGGAAACTCCAGATACTAATCCATGCATGTCAGATCTCTCGAACGATTCCAACGAATATAATGCAAATGAAATTAAAGATGACGGAGAAGAAAAAGAAGACAAATACAAATCAGGCTCGCAAACTAAAAAGAAGAAACGGAAAATATTAAATCTTTCATTACCAGCTAAGAAATTGGGAAACCGATCGAAACCTAAGGAAATACAAATGTGCGAGTTGTGTGGCAATGTTTTTTCATGTTCCAGTCTTTTGGTTATGCACATGCGAAGACATGCAAATGAAAAACCATTTACCTGCGAGTAAGTCAGTTAAAGTTGTTATTTTAAACTTAATTTCAAATAGAGAACTGTTTTTTTTATTCTAGAATATGCCAAAAAAAGTTTACCTGCCAATCGGAAATTAACCGACACATGAGAATACATACTGGGGTGCGCCCATTCAAGTGCCAATATTGCAATCGGACGTTTAGTGATCGCAGCCAGAATATTAAACACGAACGTACACATACAAATGAACGGCCGTTCGAGTGTACGACATGCGGTAAAGCGTTTGCCTATTCGAATGTCTTAAAAGATCATATGCTTACGCATACAGGTGAAAAACGTTTCAGGTAAGTCAATCATTATTGTTGTTACCGGCTAGATTTTCGTTTTAAAAGTTTCAACGGATTTTTAAGTAACACCCTCAATGTTGTTGGGCAACTTATCATGGTATGCCCATTGATCCAACGTGATCCTTACATCCCATTTGCATATATTTTGTACATCCGGTTCAGTCTCGAATTCCGGCTGTCTACTCAACACCATAGTAAACATTCTCATCCATTACTGACTCCAAAGAACATTGAATAGAATAGTGAATATCGAAAATGCGTGCTTTTGGGATCGATGATACTCTTGTTCTTTGGATTAGAAGCTATCTTCTGGACCGTTCAATACAAGTTGTATTGGACGAATTCAAGTCTGATTCACACAAAATAAACGCTGGTGTGCTCCAGGGCTCTTTCTCCGATTCGTTTCCTCATTTTTATAAATGATCTTCTGTCTGTTACTTCTAATCCACTTAACTGTTTTGCTGACGACGCTACCCTCAGCTTTTCATATTCATTCGATAATTCACGTCCTTCGCCTTCGGACGTGAATTTGCAACGGTACCGTTTGTCAAGCTCATTAAATTCCGATTTATACGCCATTGTCAAATGGGGTAATACGAATGTGGAGTTTAATGCTTCGAAAACTCAATGTTGTCTTCTGTCCTTAAAGCTAAACATACCCCCAATGCCATTGCCAATGAATGGCACTTGCATCGAAGAAACGGAAAAGCTCTCAGTTCTTGGTATGTGTGTCGACGACGACATCCGTTGAAACGACCATATATTTGAGATCGTTAAAAATGCTGCTAAGTGGCTTAAGCTTTCTTCTGATGCAAGAAGGTTTTTCACTCGTCTCGCAAGGAATGCTCATCAGTTCACCCTTGAGGTCAATTTCGGACGTACCGTGGAATATAGGGATTCTTTTTTTAGCAGAACAACACGAATTTGGAATAGTTTACCCGGCGAGATTTTCCCTTGCATCTGCATCTGCATCTGCAAGCTTTCAAAACCAATGTTAATCGGCACCTCCTGTCCTTCCCCTCCCTGTCTTTCTAATGCCCGCTCTACAGCTCTACATTTAATAGGGAAACAAATAATCCGTTTTGCGCGCGCTTATTATAAAAAAAAGAAATTTTAAGACTGGTTGAGCTATTAATGTTATACACCATGGATTTCGATTCATTGGAGTTTTTGTTCATGCCCTTCAAAATATCCTTTTAAAACCCTTTATTAACAAATTCCACTATGAATTTCCGTTTAGGTGTGAAATTTGCGATAAAACGTTCTCGCGAATACATCAGTTGAAACAGCATATCCAAACCATCATCCATCGACAGAAAGAAGCCCAAGTGAACTTTTACACCAAAGAGGAATAATGAGTTGTAAGATCTAAACTTGTTAAGTAATAAATAAATTTTTTTGTAAAAAAATAAGATCATCATGGATAAAATTGTCTGAAAGTTTAATTTTAAACGTCTTCATTAAAAAAAAACTTTTTGGAAAGATTCACATAAAATATATTTATTTTCTTTTTTAATAATTTATATCCAGGCGCAACACAGTCTCGAGATTTTTTTTTTATTTTGTTTAAAACAGTTGATTAAAGACAGAAGAGCTGTTCTATCAAGACGACGACGTCACATACGAACCATCACGCTGTGGGACAACAATGATGATCGCAAGAAATACAAACAGCAGGTACAGTCAACTGTCTTGTTCTTACATCTAGATAGGAATTTCTTTTTTCCTTAAACATTTTAATTTTTTTTTCTCAATGTGAACTAACAGAGGATGGTGTTGTTGTTGAGTTTTCTTCGGTATTGTCTTCAGATTCGTAAGGTGTTTCACCGTTCTTTGACTTGGACGTACTGTCGGCTGATGTCGATCGAGTTGATCGGTCTACACTGCTGGTTCTTGAGTTCACTTGGGCAAAGTGTTGAACTGATTGCATCACACTTTGCGGGGGGACGTTGAAAAGGGGATGGGTAGGTAAGACTTCATTGGATGGATCACCCAGCACTAATGGACATAGTGTCGACTCACAGTGTTGGGCTATAGCAACTCCACTTAAAGTATAACATGTGTGATAGAGATCTTGTGGCCTAAAAGATATAAAATTATTTAAATCTGGAAAAAAACACATTGTGATTTCGACTTACTTTCCAGGCTTGTCTATTAGCCCACCGTTTGGTTTTTGACAGCATAAAATGATATACTCCTGCAAGGCGACATTGTCAAAAAGTGATTTCTTAATAGGGTGGCCTGAAATAAGAAAATATTAAAATCTTATGAATATGATTAGAGAATTTTTGCAGCTTCATCAAAGTTCAGTGTCATGGAAAGAAATGGGAGAAAGGAATCATATATCCCATACACAAAAAGGAAGATAAAAAGTTATTTCAACGACCGACATCCTATTAGCGGAAAGAGGAACACTGGCTTTTTAGAAAGAAAAAAAGGGATCATGAGAAATGGAGAGCTGTTATTGCAGGAATGAAGTTCGATAGTTTTACCAAAAGGTAAAAAGAAACTGTCAGAGCTACAGACCTCGAACTGAAGCTAGCAAAGATCAGGGGAACATCGTAGTGGAATCGCAGTTGATGCTGAGAATATTAAAAACCATTTCTGCAGACTGTATAACGGCGATGACGAAATGAATCCCGCTGCCAGGCAGAATGGTCCATCTTATCTGGGCGAAGTAGACCAACATTTCCGCCCACCACATCTAGATGAAGTAAAGCTAGCTATATCTAAGCTTAGGAGCAACAAAGCGAGCTCTTCAAAGCTGCAGGCGATGACTTAACTATAAGTATCCACCAACTCATAAGAAAGATATGGTTAGAAGAAAGCATGCCCGATGAATGGAATCTCAGCATAAATTGTCCGATCCTTAAAAAAGGAGACCTTCTGAATTGCACCAACTACAAGAGTATCAGTCTCATCAACATCGCCTACAAGATCTTTTCTGTCGTATTGTGTGAACGCCTAAAGCCATGCGTCAACAACCTGATAGGTCCATATCAGTGCGATTTTAGGCGGCGCTACAGTCCGGGGTGGGCCTGGGCCTCCACCAACAAGCTTCTCCAGCCCTCCAGTCCCTAGCTAGCTGCTTCCAGTTTCGCACGTGGAGTCGGTTGAGGTCCTCTTCCACTTATAGAGCAGGTCTTATAAATTGACAATTTATTTGCCCGAGAGAGGGCTTTGCTACTCAATTGCCTTCTAAGCCCGAAGAAGCAACCACTGGGAAGAGTTATTCTTCGTTTGATTTCAGGGCTGGTGTTGTTGTCTGCGTTAATAGTGGAGCCCAGGTTGACAAAGTCCCTAACTACCTCAAAGTTATAGCTGTCTATAGTGATGTTTTGTCCAAGACGTCCATGTTGGGTGTCCCTTCTTGATGGCAGCATATACTTGGTTTTGCCCTTATTGGCTGCTAAGCCCATCTTCGCCGCTTCAGCCTCAATACTCACAAAAGCGCTACTGACATCACGATATGTTCTTCCGATTATGTCAATATCGTCGGCGTATGCGAGTAATTGGTCGTGCCTCTGGTGTTGGTGTTGTTGAGAGTTCTGCACTATTCTTTCAAGTATGATGTTGAAAAAGTCGCATGATAGCGCATCGCCATGTCTAAATCTTTTTTTTTTTTAATTCAAAGGTGTCGCTGAGGTCTTTACCGACCTTGACGGAACAGCGTGCGTTTTCCATCGTCTTTTTACACAGTCGGACGAGTTTGGCAGGGATGTGCCTAGCACCTAAACTGGAGATTGGCTTCCAACCCCTTTGGAATGTTGTTGGTTGCAGCAATCGAGAGAGGGGGCGGGGGGCAGGGGAGTGTTACCACTAAGGAACTACTAGTTGCATCCAGACGGCCGGCAGCGGAAGAATTCTCTAGACGGAATCAACGGTGGCGTCTACAGTTCCAGTCAGGCTCAACTACTTAGTGAACACCTTATATGGGCTACTACGACGTTTTCGGAGCTCAGGCCTATAAGGAGCGGTTTATCTGGCTCTTCGTCCTTTGAGTAACAATAAGGACCCGGTCCTCCAGGTTGGGAGTTGTGCCTTCGGGGTAACTTCCCGGGCATGTGAAAAACAACTAGTTGCGAAGTAACCACAAGTTTCGGAGACGACAGAAGTAAACAATCTGCACAAGACCCCTTCGCCCGAATCCGAGCGGGAGGCACAAAAACTGGGGCTGCATATTAAGGAAAGGAAAACCTAGTACATGATGGCTGCGTCTGTAAGATGTGTTGGTCCAACAATCAGGGTAATTGAGCAATCCTTTAACTATCTTGGTCAAAAGCTGGCCGTTAAAAATATGGAGGTAGAATTTCGCGGGCGGTTGCTTTAATCCAACAAAACCTCTATAGTATGTCGAGGCTCTTCAAATCCAGAAATCTTATCATAAAAACTAAGCTCCGAGTATACAAGACATACGGATCCAAAACTAGATGCTTACTTAAAGGTACTCTGGATCTCGTAACCGCGTTCGAGAGTAGTCTTACGGAGAATTGGTGCTCTAGGCAAGCGAGGACGATTCCGGAAGAGATACAATCATGAATTGTATGAATTCTACCTATAGGCAAATGTTGCGAAAAAAATAAACCTCTGTTTGGCTGGTCACCTAGCTGATCAGCTCGAAAAGCCATTTGCAATTCTTTTTATGGTGGAAAGTTACGTGGCAGACCTTACTTACGCTGGAAGCATGCCGTAGACCGGAACACCCGAAGCCTGGAGGGCGCGAAACTGTATCGCGTCTGTAAGCTATCAGGATGTATGCAAGAACTTGTTGGATGAGACTCCTACTGAATCTCGGTTGTCGCACCGATGATGGTGGTGAAAAAAGTGCATAATCACACTCGTATGTCATTATTTATATATTCCAGCTCCAGACGCATAACAGGAGTTAGAGAGCATAATAAAAAAGAGATGACCTATTTTTTTAACTTAAATTCCTATAATCAAGCTTGCTCACCTTCTTTTGAAATAATGGCCTCCACAATTGGTAAAATAGCTCCTACCCAAAACGAATAACAGCCATCTACCAATTTATTGGTCCTCCCTTGAAAACCGCCTTCAAAAGGCATTTGTCGGCCCAGGGCCCATTTCTATAAACAAGTGAATTAAAATAACATCAAACAACCTTCAAAAGCCAGGTTACCAAAAGAAGGTCCGTATCACATTTACTGCCCTCATTCAAGAGAGCCAAAGCTGATATCGCACAGAAGGTATAACCACCATGTGCCTCTAAATCAGGCGCTCCGCCAAATCCGCCTTCGTATGTCTGACAGTTTGTAATCCAATCAGCCGTTCCGGCAAATAACTTGCTCATCTCTTCCTCAGGAACATTAGTTAACTTGGCACACGAAACAGCACAGTATGCTCCACGGACATCAGTTTCGCCATCAACATGCAACCGAAAAGAACCATCTGGCTCTCGAATCGACCACAAAAATTTAACCAGTGAGTCTCTGTCTATTGTCTGATAAGCTGTTTCTGTTCCAATCATACAAAGACTATTGACTGCTGCATAGGTTGGTGCCAGATGTGGATGTTGTCCTGGACCACCAGCAAAGCCTCCTTCTGGTGATCGGCATCTATAAATGAATGTTGGCACTAATAGAGCAATATATTTCTCGCATGAATTACTTTCTCAAAAACTCCACAACATGTCCCAGGACTTCATCGGAAAAGTTAAAACTCAGCAAATGGGCTGCATTTAAAATCCAATAGACATTCCATGGACGGCTCGAGTCGAGGCACTCGTACTTGGTTGGCAATCGGCGAAGATAGGCCTCAACATAGCGTTGGTGTTCCTGCCGATAGAATTTCGCCACATTTGGACAGAGATACTGCAGTTGTTGATATCTATCGAAGCATTTTTCAACACTGCCTTCGGTCTTTTGCTGTAATTGAAGAAAATCACCGTAAAGTTATTTATGTATTAGTCATTTGATATTAGTTTAGTTTTTTTTTATTTTAACCTGTTCACGGGATGTTATTGTGGATACTCGTTCATCATCGAATTTGAAATCCTTGAGTGCAGAATAATCTCGAAAATGAACTTCCATTTTAATTGTAACAAAAAAATTAATGAAAAACAAAAGAAATAAATATTTTTTGGATTTTGATAAAAAATAAGAGCTTATAACAGTTTGCCGCACCACAGTTTTTGCTCGAGATGTGTCATATTTGACAGCTGGAAAAAGCTTGCGGTGGTTTGTTTTGGTTACGTTATTTGAATATCGTATATTTTTTTAACTTTAACAATAAGCTCTGTTCCTTTTGGTTATCAGTTGTGTGTTGGGAAGAGAGGAACATAATGTTCATAATTGAGTATTTCTGTCTCTCGAAGTATTTTTATATTAAAAAAAATGCATAGAAGTTACACAGTTCTGTAATAAATTCTAAATAAAACTGAATTTCAGTTTAACATAAAGATTTTGTGTGTTAAATTATGTAACCAAAGTTTCAGCAACTCTTTCCAAGGTATTGCTCTCTATTTTATACAGCTTCATTATATTTTTGATTGTAGGTATTGTAGTAAGGGAGGCGGCCGTAGGAAAGCCTACCTCATTTTCAATGGAAAATCTAGCAATTAATAAATGGAAAATTATGTAAAATGTACAAAACCGCTGGTCGGACAGACTTTTTCTTGTCCCTTTGGCGGTAAGATGACAACTTCCGGTTGCGTTTTTGGTGCTGGTCTGCTTCATTGGGATTGATTCAATGAACAAATGAGGTATCAAATGAAAGCTTAGACCGTCTACATTAAGAATCTGCTTGTCAGAAAAACTTAACATGGACCAAAAATGCGTCCGACTACTTATAAAAAAAAATTGCTGTACATTTCTTAACATTTTCTGAAGTCAGTATCAACATTTTTTTAGACAAATATTGAAAAAAGCTATCGGATGCAAGTTTGGCCCATGTTAAGTTTGTCCGGCCAGTAGATTCTTAATGATTCTTCATTTGATACCTCATTTGTTCATTGACTCAATCCCAATGGGCCTCCGCACTCGAGTTCTGCCGGGATGAAAACCAGTTTCAGTCCACTGTTCGACTGCACACGGGATGAATTATGCTGGAGGAAAATTTTGTATACATGAATCATATTTCAATGTAATTGTATTTCTGTGCAGTCCTCCAAAATAAAAAGTTGTGTGTGCATTAGTTTTCTTCTTCGTTCTTCCATTCCAAACCTGGTAGAAGATTTTCTGCCGTCCGGCTTGCACCTGCACACTCTGCTTACCTCCCCTAAAAACTACTACTACTCCAGGAAAAACAAGTCTCGTGTGAGTAGACCTAATGAGGCAGATGAGCACAAAGAACGCAACTGGAAGTGCCATTTGATACCCCATTTGTTATTTGACCTGGTGAGTTAGGCCAACACTAAACCGGAAGTGGCCATTTTACCGTCAAAGGGACAAGAAAAAGTTTGTCCGATCAGCGATTTTGTCCATTTTATATAAATTGGCATTTATTTTCAAATTCAATATTTATAAAATCTGAATATTCATAACATCAATATCATTGACGTCCGGTTAAAGTTTCCATTGACTCAACCTACCTTAGGTGTTCCTACGGCCTCCTGCCGGACTATTAAGAGAAACCAGCTGAGTATAGATAAACTTTATTATCAGCACAGCATATAATCGAAACTGTCAAGATTTCAACGAGATGTGGAAAATGTAGTTTGTAAGAATGTTTATGGAGATCAATTTGAATTACAGCAAAACAGTTCAAGTATAAAAAGAAGAATATTAATTTTATTATTAATGATATCTCGAAGCTAGTTTCTGAACAACAACAAATATTTTCAATTAATTTATCAAATACAAAATTCTAAGTTAATATGAAATCAATAAGTTCATATTTATACAGTGAATAGTTCCCAGTAAATTACTTATATAATTTAACACCGCCTCTTAATTTAGTAGGAACTATAACCTTCAATTAAATTTCAATAAAAACAAAAATTAACAATCAAATCAAATTTAAACTTGATCTATGTTTTAAAAACGAAATTCTCCCAAGTGCTTTCGTCATCACATCGGCTAATTGTTTTTCAGTTGATATTTGATGCAGTTGAACGAAACCATTGGCAATTTCATCCCGAATGAAATGGTGTTTGATATCCAGATGTTTCATTCGTTTACTTTCTTTTTGTTCCTCAGCGATTTTAATGCATGAATTATTATCTTCAAAAATTATAACAGGTTCATTATATTCTATTTTAAGTTCGGTCAGAAGTTTTTTTATCCATTTAAGTTGACATATGGCTTCAGTTAAAGCTACATATTCAGCCTCAGTTGACGATAAGCTGACTGTTGGTTGCTTCTGTGATGCCCAACTTACAGTATTCCCAAACAACTTGAATACATAACCTGATGTCGATTTTCGGTCATTTCTATCACCTCCCCAGTCTGCATCACAGTAACCAACAAGTACTTCCGCTGCATTTTGCTTTCTGTATACCATTTTTAGATTTATTGTTCCACGAATGTACTGTAAGATATGTTTCGCATAATTATAATGCCGTTCATCGAAGCAACTTTGAAAACGACTCATATATCCAGTAGCAGCACATAAGTCTGGTCTTGTAGTTACTGTTGCATAAATTAAGCAACCAATTAGTTCCCGATATGGTTGATTTGAACATTTATTTTTATTGCCTTTTTCGATCTGTAAACCCTTTTCCATGGGAGTAGCTCGTGGTTTGCAATCGCTCATATCGAATTTTTGTAATACCTTTGTCAAATATTGTTGCTGGCTGAGCACAATACTTCCATCCTCGATATTGTGCTCGATGTGCATTCCTAAGAAAGAGCTCGCTTTTCCCATGTCAGTCATTTCAAATTCTTTAGATAACATTTGTTTAATTATGTGAATTATATTAATACTACAAAACAAAAGTATGTCATCCACGTATAAAAGAAGATAGCAAAAAGTTCCACTCTGACTTTTTAAATACAAGCATCGATCTGATTCACATCTCTTGAAACCAATTCGGATCATAAATTCATTGAATTTTTCGTTCCAAGCACGAGATGCTTGTTTAAGTCCATAAATTGCTTTATTCAATTTACATACCTTTTGTTCATTACTTTCAACTTCTGGAAGCATAATATAAATCTCTTCCGATAGTTCGCCATTCAAAAATGCGCTTTTTACGTCCATCTGGTGAATGTGCATATCGTTGTTGTTCGCGATTGCAAGTAAAACTTTTAACGTTACTAGCTTGGCAACAGGTGCATAAGTTTCCGTGTAGTCAAATCCTGGTTTTTGGGTAAAGCCACGTGCTACCAAACGAGCTTTGTATTTGTCAATTTGACCATCAGATTTTCGTTTCAATCGAAATACCCATTTACTTATTACAGGTTTTCGGTTCTTTGGTAAGTTACAAACTGTCCATGTATTGTTTTTAATCAAAGATTGATATTCACACTCAATCGCTCTTTTCCATTCTGGCCAATCCTCTCTTGCCATTGCTTCAGCAATCGTAGTTGGATCATCCTCGGCATATTGTTCAGCCGCGAGCGCAAAATGAGCATCCCAGTCACCAAATCTTTCCGGTTCTCGTCGAACACGTTCACTTCTTCTTTGATCATTATTTTCGATATTACCGCATTCTTTATTTGCTTTATTGCTAACATCTTTGTTGCCATTGACATTTTCCGTGATTTTAATATGATCTTCAGATGAATTCGAATTAGAGTTTGAAATTTCTTCATCGTCAACAATAGTTTCAATAAGCTGATTATTTTCAATTTCCAGGAGCTTCATATTTTTGTTTTCCTTTGCACAACGATTCCTAGGATTCAGTTCCGCCTCTGACTCTAGTATTTCTGTTATTTTCGTGTTTTTTATTATAGAGGTTTCATTGAATGTTACATGCCTTCCAATCACCATTTTTTGATGTTCAATGTTCCACAGTCGATAAGTTCCCATTGATGAACCGTAACCAAGCATTAAACATTTAGTTGCCTTCCTTTCAAATTTTGATCGGTTATTCTTTGGTATGAAATTGTAACATTCTATACCGAAAATTCTTAAATGCGATAAATCAGGTTTTCGTCCAAACCAAATTTCTGCCGGTGTCTTGAAATTGAATTGTTTTCCAATTGCATTTGTTGGTGATCTGTTTCTTACGTAATTTGCAGTTACAATCGCTTCATTCCAGAATATTTTAGGTAAGCGACTTGTCAAGAGCATGGTTGTCGCTTTTTCTTGAAGTGTTCTATTCAGTCGCTCAGACACCGAGTTCATTTCTGGATTGTATGGAACAGTGAATGTTAATTGAATACCCTTCGACTTACAAAAACTTTTAAACTCATGCGAAGTGTACTCTCCACCATTATCAGCCCTTAATTTCGCAACTTTCTTGCCATGCAAAGCTTCGGACATAACAACAAATTCTTTAAATTTACTCAGAACTTCATTCTTTTGTTTAATGCAAAAAACCATTGACGCTCTTGAATAATCGTCAGTAAACGAAACAAAGTACCTGCTTCCATCATAAGCTGCAACTGACATCGGACCGCAGACATCATTGTGAATCAATTCTAAAATACGATTGGATCTCACATTTTTATTTCTTGGAAAAGATGTTCTTGTTTGTTTGCCCATAATGCACGATTCACAAAATGTTGATCTTGTATCAATATTAACTTGTTGCAATCCTGTAGCCATTTGACGACTTATCAGTTTCTTCATATCATTTGTATTTAAATGAGCCATTCGGAAATGCCATAATGATTGTGACGACGATTCAACACCATCCTCATCAGAAATGCCAGCAAAATTATTTTTATTCACAAGTAAATTAACTTCATAAAGTTTTCCAACGCTCTTTGCTACAAACATGACTTTTCCATTATTTGTTGCATATGCATAGTTACCTTCAAAAACAATTCGAAACCCGTTCTTGGTTAGACTTCTTATTGACATCAAATTGCATTTCAAATCTTTCACAAGCAATACATTTTTCATTATCTTGACGGATGAATCGTTATCATTAAAACCCTTTACACAAATGTTCCCTAGCTGCTTTGCTGAAATGCTTTGATTTTTCTTTGCTACCGAGATTTGTATTTCATCGACGTTCTTCAATGTTTGAAAATAATCCTTGCTGTTTACCATATGCTGTGTAGCACCAGAATCTAATACAAACTTTATTTGCATTGTATTAATTTTCTGCTCCATTGTTTGTGCTGAATGTAGTGCATTATCCATTACAACTGCACACATTGTTGAACCATTTTCACTTGAAATCTTATTTGCACCTTCGACCTGATTATATTTCTTCTTTCTGGAAAAACATTTTGATTTTATATGACCAGCTTTACCGCATCCATAACAAATAAGTTGCTTTTTCTTCCCTTTTACGTTCATTGCACCTGGATCGCTTGATGTCGGTGGGATATCACCATTTCGCTTGTTGTTTTCATCCATCAACCGAGTTTTCACGAACTCTAATTTTAAATCGTTTTGATTCATAGTCTCCAACGCCGTGACTAAATGATCGTAACTACTTGGTAATGTTAGCAGTAAATGAACAACAACATCAATATCATCCATTTTCACTCCAGTTGACTTCAGTTCCCTGATTTTTGAATCGAAGCGAAGAAAATGTGTAATTATGCTTTCAGTCTCGTTGTACTTCATCATAAGTAGCTGTTTCCGCAGTAGTAATTGACTTGCGATGCTCTTCCTCTCAAAAATTCCACACAACGTCTCGAACATTGCCTTTGCTGTTGTCCTTTCCCTCACATATTTCAATTGGCTATCATGAATAGTTTGCACTAATATTGAAATGCATTTTTTCTCTTCCAATCTATGTTTTTCGCAATCATTAGCTTCACTTTTTGACAATATCTCTGTTATGTCGCTCTCGATATATTTACGTAGATTCTTTTCATCTAATAAAATCCCAACACGATACTTCCAATTACTGAAATTCGTGCCATCGAATTGTAGGATCTTTACTATTGATGAATGATCAGCCATTCTTCTTTTTTCTTGATTTAATCTTGATCTCACAAATAACGTTTGAAAAAAAAAATATTTATTTTATAATTCTTTATTTTATTTCGGTTATATCTGGGCCCATAACCTAAGAATGTTTATGGAGATCAATTTGAATTACAGCAAAACAGTTCAAGTATAAAAAGAAGAATATTAATTTTATTATTAATGATATCTCGAAGCTAGTTTCTGAACAACAACAAATATTTTCAATTAATTTATCAAATACAAAATTCTAAGTTAATATGAAATCAATAAGTTCATATTTATACAGTGAATAGTTCCCAGTTAATTACTTATATAATTTAACAGTTTGCTTGAATCACGAAAAACTTATTTGCGTTCCAAAAAAGTTCGGTCAGCTACAATATTAACTGAAATCGATAAGAAAAAGTCAGGGCGTTGATTTGAATAACTCTAATTTTTTTCTTTACAGAATATGCTTTTGTTTTCTTACAATAATACCTTTCGCTATGAATTCCATTTCAATAAACAGGATTATAACCCGAACACCAAAGGAGGGAGATATTGGCTTAATTTTTGGTACAAAGTTTTTTGCTTATTCGTAATTAATAAATTAATCATTAATTTAACTCAAAGATATCAACTTAATTAACACTGCAAATGATGAAAAGGAATTATTAGAATATCAGATACATTCAGCAAAGGAATGTTGTATAAATTTGACAGAAAATACAATGGCTTCAAATGTGCGAAAGCTGGAAAGTAAAATTTGCGTTAAATGGGTTTAAATATTTGTCATTAGCTTGCATATAAAAATGCATACGACATTTTAATTGTCTTGTTTACGAAATTATTCCATTTTGAAGACTTTCATTTAAAGAAAAGTAATGAAAATTAATGCAAAAAACTGTACCAAGAAAACAACTTCTTTTTCTCTAAAAAAAAAACAAAACTATCATTATTTTTATATTAATAAAGCTAGAGCATTTACCATTAAGTACTTTTTAGTACACACCATGACAGCAACTTATTATAACGAGTAGGAGAAATGTATTAGATATTGTTCTTTTATTATAAATACTACTCCCTTCGGAAAATATAGAATTGACCCCTATGAGCGGCAAACGCAAATAATGGTGGATCGATCCATTCCATGACAGCTACAGATTTTTTAGGTTTGTTTGAATGTTTAATCGAAACTCATTGATTAATAAAATGTTTGATGTATTTTAAACAACAAATTAAAAAAACACAGATAATACAAAAGCCAAAGCGATAACAATTTAGTAATTTTTTAGTGCACACTACTATATCAAAGCAATTTATCATTATGGACTTCGAGTTTCGCTTTTGAAGTGTTTGTGAAGTGATATAATGAAAAACTGTTGTGAATATCAAAGGCACATTTTTATCACATGACAACATCACAGATCCACAGAATTGACATCCTGCTTTGTATATAGATACCTATAGTACTACCATCAGTGTTCGAAAACTAACGCCATCTAGTGCGTCTACATCTCCCTAAAGTTTTTCTCTGAGTGGAGACCGCAACGTAGACTTTTAGTCGGGGAAATGTACTCAACACATATGCAATGTTAGAAAAAGACGTATATAAAGTAATAGCAGTCAAAAGGAAACAAACCTTGAACACTTTTTCATATTGTTTCATTACCATTTTCTTAAAATAAGCGATAATGAGAGAATGAAAGATAGAAATTTAGACAGGTATGTGAGGAGTTTTCGTTTCTGCCTTGGAAATACACTGTTTTTGGGTAGGTTTTTTATAGATACGGCAACAGGATGAAATTTACCTTTTTAACGATTTTTGTTAAAATTTGATATTTGGTTTGGTTTTTTTGTGTAAAATTTTGAATGGTTACCATGTATGATTATTATATCAATTTTTTTAAGTCTGCACAAATTTAATTTAAGTTGAAGTACCTACCTAGTTACTTATTTTACATATAAAACACATTGTTTTTTTTTTTACTAAATACAGTACTAAATCTACTACTAACTACAAAATATAGTATTGAATATACTACTAAGTAATAACTCTAGTACTAAATATAGTACGGAAACTACGATAGTATTAATTCTAGTACTAAGTATTAAAAATCTAGTTCCAAAAATACTATTATACCAACAATATAGTACCAATCGGCACCAGTTTTATATTTAAGTAGCGTTCAAAATTGAACAATATATATTAAAACTTTACAAAGTCGAATCCGAATATGGCAACATTGGTAGTTGATTTTTGTATAAGAAATACAGAAAATACAGAAATAACAAAATTTCTTGAAAAATGTAAAATCCAAAAAATAATTGAAGACGCACAATCTTGGTTTGTTTCTCTTACTCTGCCATTCCATATGGTCTAGTGTCACTTTTTGAACCTTTCACTCGTACTAATTATTCATTATTTCTGCCTATTCTTGTACTCGTTCTAACTAAAGACTTTTTTGAAACAAACCATACAACCTACTCTGTTATCATTATATTTTTTTCTACTCTCCAAAACCCATACAAATGTATATCGTGCTGACAGAAAAAGCTATTACAGCGACGTTGCGGCTCTACCTCGCTTAACTAGAAGCTGCCTCATGATACTACTATAGCTTCTATATACAAGGCATCCTGGACAACATAAATTCTTCTTTAAAATGGAGTAGAACAATAAACTTTATATTAAGTTGATAAAATGTAATCTATCGAGATATTATTAGTTTACTTGTGGTAAAGTGCAACCCATTTGACTGCAATATAACGAATAAATAGGTTATAAAAACAATTTAAAAAATACCTTTTATTATTCAGGCTGGCAAGATTGTTGTTGGTTCCTTTGGTTTTATTGAACCAGGAGAAATGAAAACTATTTCAGTCATTTGGCCAACAACAGTAAGAACAAAATACGTATATGTATATATGTATATATACAAAAAATCCATTTTAATTATTTAAATATTATTTTTTACAAAAATCAAGGAGGTATTTAATCGCGTTGGACACTGTGACGTCATAATCAGTTCAGTAAATAATGTTAAAAACAAAGAAATCCAATTTACACAACAACTGCAATTCGATACAAGATTTACTCAAATTGATCCTACAGGAACGACATTTAGGAGACGTAAGTACCTACCTAGCCCTACATACATGTGTACGTACAAGGGTATCATAACATTTTTTTCACAAAACAAAGAATACCACGAATGCTTGAATTGGGATATGAATTTTTTAAGTAACTGCACACCAGTTAGTTGCGAAGAAAAATATTTTGGAAAACGTAACTTTTATAATACCACAACGAAGATGTGTGAACCAGCTCCCAGATGCGATGGAGAAAAACAAGTAAGTACTTTGTACTTCTTGTCTGATTGCATCATTATAAACAAACAAAAAATAATAAATCTGACAACATTTACCATTTAGTACATTTTAGTACACAAGCTTAACTTAAACTTAACTAAACTTAAAAACTAATTAAAATAAATTAACTTATAAGGAGGAAAATTATGTAATAGCTGGGCTTTCAGGCAAGGACTTGGAAGGTTGAAATCGAAGAGAGGAGAAATCGAATTGATTTTACTCAACATGCGGGTTAAAGGTTCATTGAGACCATAGGAAGTACGATGGGGAGGAAGGTAAAAAAGACATGATGATCTTAAGTTGCGTGGGTTAGTGTTAAACAAGATGAGATCAAAAAGTGAGGAACAGTCAGTGGCACCTGTAAGAATCCAATGAATGAAAATGATGTCAAACACATTCCTACGGACTTCAAGGGGGTGTAGATTTATAATTTTGAGTCGGTCAAGGTAGGGTGGCAGGGATGAGAAGTTATTAGGGTCATAAAGACTTCGGAGAGCAAAGAGCAGAAAACGACGTTGAACGCTCTCAATTCTAGAGATATGAACCGCGTGATAGGGGGCCCATACTTGCGATGCATACTCAAGGAGAGGACGAACATAGGAAATATAGAGGGATTTGGTTACAAATGGGTTCCGAAACTCTTTGGACCACCTTTTGATAAAACCAAGGGCGGAGTTAGCGAAAATTTAATTCGCAATCACAGAGGACGCCTAAATCGCGGAAAACCTGTACGCGGTTAATGGAAAGGGTTTGATGATAATAAGATCTGAGGGGAGGCCTTTTACTTTTTCGAGAAAACGTAATTAGCTCACATTTTTCAGTGTTAAGTTCGAGAAAATTCTTACTGCACTAATTGACAAATGAATTGAGGTCATTTTGAAGGAGGAGAGAATCACGAACAGAGGAGATTACCTTGAAAATTTTAGCATCATCAGCATAAAGGGAGATAGAAGATGATTGGATTATCTTTTCAACATCATTAATGGCAAGGATAAACAAGAGAAGTCCAAGATGGCTACCTTGGGGTACCCCAGAGGTGGCCACAAAAGGAACTGAAAGAGCAAAACGAAAACGGACTCTGTATTGGCGGTTGTCAAGATACAAGGATATCCATTTAAGAAGGTTAGGACTGAATCCAAGAAAGGAAAGCTTAAAAAGAATTAAACTGTGAGAGATTTTGTTGAAAGCCTCGCTGAAATCTGTAGTGATGACGTCTACTTCGTAACCCTTTTCCATGGCAGAGAGTGAAAATGTAACGAACTCAACAAGATTTGTTGTGGTAGATCTTTCCTTACAAAAACCGTGTTGAGTTGAGCTTATTAGAGAATTGCATTGGAAAGAGAGTGAATCATACAGAATGCTTTCGAAGAGTTTGGGGATATGAGAAAGTTTGGCAATGGGCCGATAATTACAAACTTCGTTTTTGTGACCTTTTTTATGAATTGGTGTGATAGTGGATATTTTCCATAAATCGGGGAAAGATCCGGTGGAAAGAGACAGGTAGAACAAGTTTGTAATAGGAAGTACCAAACTCGAGCAACATTTTTTAAGTAAAATTGCAGGTATACCATCGGGACCAGGAGTATACTCGTCTTTAAGTTCAAGGATACCATTTAGGACAAATGGAGTATCCATATAATTCGTATTTAAGGGGCAAATATTAAAATGAGGAAGGTAGGAGAAATAAGATTTGTCAGGATCTAAGGTTTTTTGGTGCAAATGACTGTTTGAAGTAACTGGCGAAGAAATTGGCGATGGTAGATGGATCATTGGATGATTGGTTGTTGTAGAGAAGAGAGGGAGGGAAACCATAATATTTCTTTTTAAAGTTAATAAACTTATAAAACGATTTAGGATCCGTTATTAAATTTGCTTGAGTGTTGGAAGCAAAATCATTGTAGAGCGTTTCATATAGATTCCAAAATTTATAAAATACTCCCAAGTAGTCGGAGTAATTGAGAATTGAACGAGAGCTTTGTATATAGATACCTTTAGTAATACCATCAGTGTTCGAAAACTAGCGCCATCTAGTGCGTCTACATCTCCCTAAAGTTTTTCTCTGAGTGGAGACCGCAACGTAGACTTTTAGTCAGGGAAATGTACTCAACACATATGCAATGTTAGAAAAAGACAGAACGACAAAGATGTATATAAAGTAATAGCAGTCAGAAGGAAACAAATTTAATTTAAGTTGAAGTACCTACCTAGTTACTTATTTTACATATAAAACACATTGTTTTTGTTTTTACTAAATACAGTACTAAATCTACTACTAACTACAAAATATAGTATTGAATATACTACTAAGTAATAACTCTAGTACTAAATATAGTACAGAAACTACGATAGTACTAAATTCTAGTACTAAGTATTAAAAATCTAGTACCAAAAATACTATTATACCAACAATATAGTACCAATCGGCACCAGTTTTATATTTAAGTAGCGTTCAAAATTGAACAATATATATTAAAACTTTACAAAGTCGAATCCGAATATGGCAACATTGGTAGTTGATTTTTGTATAAGAAATACAGAAAATACAGAAATAACAAAATTTCTTGAAAAATGTAAAATCCAAAAAATAATTGAAGACGCACAATCTTGGTTTGTTTACGAAAAATCAAAGGGAAATCCATTAATTTTTGTTTCTCTTACTCTGCCATACCATATGGTCTAGTGTCACTTTTTGAACCTTTCACTCGTACTTATTATTCATTATTTCTGCCTATTCTTGTACTCGTTCTAACTAAAGACTTTTTTGAAACAAACCATACAACTTACTCTGTTATCATTATATTTTTTTCTACTCTCCAAAACTCATACAAATGTATATCGTGTTGACAGAAAAGGCTATTACAGCGACGTTGCGGCTCTACCTCGCTTAACTAGAAGCTGCCTCATGATATTACTATAGCTTCTATATACAAAGACGAGAGCGAAGATATTTAACCCAAATCTTATTTCTCCTGTTTCGCAGCTCGCGTAGTTTATGACTGTACCACGGGGGAGAAGTTAAAAAGGACCTGTTACGCGAAAGGGGAACATAAAGATTTATGCAAAATTGCACTTTTTCATAAAAGAGATTAGTTGCTTCACTAAGTGACAGATTTGTGAAATCGAATGAGGTATGGATGAGGTAGTCATTTATTTTTTTGAAATTAGCCTTATGATAGTTGAATGAATAGTTAGAAATATTAGGGAGAGTAGATGTAGAGAAAATGAAAAAAGAGAGAATGAGAGGGGGGTGAAATTGATTAACTACAGATATTGGGATGGTGCTTTCTGAAACAGATGAGTTAATCGGGTCAGAGGTGAAGATAAGATCGAGTTGCCGGCCCATGTAATTCTGAATTCCACTCACTTGGTAACGGGCGGAATCAGAAAGCCCGTCAACAAAAACAGATTCCTTGGATGAAACGGGATTGGCAGCGAAGGATGGTACATCATCAGAAATGTTCCACTGAAGTTGGGAAGATTGAAGTCTCCAAAGATTAGAACTTCGTCTTGTGCTTCAGAAATAGCTAGCACTTCATCAATGGCATCAACAGCAAGCTTGTAAGATTGAACGGGTTGTCCAGGAAAAATGTAGAAACACACAAGGTATGGGGACTGATTTGGGAGTGATAGTTTAATGGATATGTAGTCGAGCATGTTTGAGGAGGAAGAAGAAATCAGGGTCGAATCGAACTTGTTATGGACAGCAATAAGGACGCCTCTGCACGGAGATTTAAAAACATTAAAGAACGAAGGAAACAGCTCTTGACTTTTAATGTCTTTAGAAAGATTTGTTTCAGTAAGCCCAAAAACGTCATAGGGTAGGGCTTGTGACTGTGAATACACAGAGTGTGTTTTAGAGCGAAGACCTCTTACATTTTGGTAATAAAGGGAAGGAGGGTGGTAATTGTAGAGTGGTTGGGGAGAGATAGTGTTAGGAGCGATAAAATTTATCAGAGTCGGATCGTACTCCTTGAAGGTAGGAAATTCTTTTAGAATGAAGAAACGAAGAAAAGGCGGAGAGAAATTTGGAGATCTCCAAAAAATCAAAGCTTTTTCACACTAAAAATTATTTTGTACATCATCATACATTTTAGGACCAATTTATTTCCTCCAACCAAAAGGCCGATTCTGTATCTGTGAAGACAATTTTTCATTTTAATACTTCTCAAAAACTTGCCTAATGCGATTCTGGAACTCACTGTGATCAGTTCCTGATAGAGTGTGTGTGCTAAACAGAGTAAATGGTAAATGCTGTAGCTTTTGTTTCAGATTTGTTTTTATTTATAATAGCGCAAAATTAGAGACAAATAAAGTCTCAAAAATTTTGTGTGAAACTAGCTGATTTGTTCATACAAATTTCAACCTAGTCTCACGCTTAATAAGTTTTAGTGTCAAGTTAAATGCCTATAATCTTACGCTAATGTCTTATAAGTTTTATTAATCAATATTTATTAATTTATCATTCAAATATGTTATAAAAAATAGAATTTAGTAAATAAAAAAACCGGGAAATTATGTCTTTAGCTTACATTATGCCAAGGTCATCTCACTATTAAGAGTAAGGTTCATATCTTTCATCAAGACGGCAAGAAGCTAAATAGCAGTTATGAGAGTATTTACTATAGAATGTATATCAATAAAATGCTGTGATCATATTTTTTCACAACATATCTGGGAAAAAGTCCTTACAATTTACAAATGAACAAAATATTTCGAAAAATATCCCATCTGTCCATAGAGGCATATACATATGTAGATACGATATTGCTCTTTAAAAATTTCATTGATGTTATATTCGTATCTAAGAAAAATCTGAGACTGTTGTTTTTCTCTTTTTTTTATTTTATGAATTTATGCTATATATTTTATATTATTTTCTTAATTTTATTTACTAGATTTATGACATCTATTCAAACGAGTGTTTGAACGTTGATCAACTAATGAACCCCGAGGATATTGAAAACATTAAAAGGGGCCATTTCGAGAACAATACTTTGGATCCTGTAAAGGTTTGTATTGGTTGACAGTTGATTCTGATTAATTGTCATACAAGACAACCAAGTTGTCATAAAAAAAACATGATACACAGAAATACAAGGTATGCTAGTAAATTATACACTTTCTCGGTCACCTGGTTTTAAGGCTGCAAACAATTTTCATGATTTTTTTTAATGTTCATGTTTACGGCAGATTTCAGATAGTTTTTTAGCATTGGATGCTGAAAAAAAAACAATTTTTATGACCAATCCTTCATAACTTTTTTTACCTCCTTACTTTACCTTATTTGGCGGTACAGTCCGAAGTAGACCTGGGCCTCAACCAACAAGCTTCTCCAGCCAGCTCGATCCCTAACTAATGGATTCGAAGATTTTGGCCGAAGCATTGATGTCCATCCGTTCTATATGACCCAGCCATCTGAGACGTTGAATTTTTACTCTTTTGGCTAGGTCTGTGTCGCTATACAGCCGGTACAGTTCTTCATTGTATCTTCTTCTCCATCCTCCGTTAATGCATACGGGACCAAAAATCACTCGGAGAATCTTTCTCTCGAAACAGCCTAAAGCGTCCGCATCCGATTTTGACAGCGTCCATGCGTCTGCACCATAGAACAGAACTAGGATGAGAGGGCTTTGCTACCCAATTGACTTCTAAGCAGCGATTGGCAAGAGTTATTCTTCATTTGATTTCATTCATATTTTTGTTTACTAGGTAGTTTTGCGCTTAAAGCCTATAAAAAAAAAAACACTTGAGTCAGATAATTTGGAAACCTAGTTTCAAACCGTAGTCAGTTCGATTGCATATTGCATTGCAGTCGACTCGTTAAGTTTGCGTGAAGTCAAAACGCATGATACAATTTATTGGGATTTTTTCCAAGATGTTTATTAAAATATTCAAATAATACTAAACACAGCCATGAAACCTCAAAACATATCTGTCACCGGATCTGCCTAATGGAAAAGTTAAAAGTCGGTATACTTTTACCCGTTGCATTCGGCGCATTCGTTGCTTATGGAACGCTTTTAATAAGAAATTATTTAATCGAGCAGTCTTGAATCTATAGGTCGTGGCCTTGATTTTACAGGTTTTTATTTTGGTGTTCAAAGAAGAATTGATAAATGTGTTGAAGGAAAATATCGTTTTAAAAAAATTATTGTAAAATAATTATGTATGTAGTAGTGAACTATCTTAAAAATAATATCACCCCATAAAATAGCGATCTAAATACTTTTCCAACCATAAAAACCACCAAGAATTTTTTCCCACTATTTTACCCACCAAACTGATTTTTTCCAACCATTTTGGTGGGAAAAACCACCAATCTGGAAACTGGTTCTGGTCCTATTTACAAGCGCTGCCTTGTATGCTTCTTATTTAGCTGCGTGTGCTTGCCGACACTCATCATCAAACCAGATGTTTCGTTGGGGTTGCCATTTAAAACACAGCACTTCAGAGGCGGCTTCCCTTATGGCATTTTGGCAATGTTGCTCACAGTATTACCTCTTCTTGGCGTTGGTCAGGATATCCTCAGTCGTGCCTTGGGTACAACGAGCAACGAGGTAGTGTTCCGAGACAATGTTTGCCTCTCAGAAAGTTTGGACATCCTCAGTAATGCCTTGCATCGTTCGCAATGTCGTCATTTTACCTCACCCAATTGAATCACGATTTTTGTATCCTAGTCTTAGCAAAAAAAAAAAAAAAAAAAAGCTTAACAAAAACAGTGCTAACATCAAAAATAAGTATTAACGACATTTTTTTTAATTAAATTTTCATATATTTTTTAATAAATCCGCCATCAAAATGAACATTAAAAAACAATAAAAAAAATTGGCAAATTAATACATTTATTTATATTCCCGAAGAACAAAAATCAGATGATAGTGACGTCTCACGCAAAGTCAGAATAGATACCTTATATTTCTGTGCATCATGGGAAGAAGTAAAATAAAAGTCAAAGCTTTATTTATTTTAATAAATGATGATGTATTACGAGCTCCAGAAAAACTTATAAGAACATTGAGCTAGTCACACCTTATTCACAGAAATTCGTTAGAAAATTTGAAAACTATAAAATATATAGTGAAAAGGCATTCCAAACCCATTTCAGATGAAATACTAACATCTTCGAAGTATGTACAAAAAATGTTCACTCGAACATTCTTCCCCTTAAAAGTTTCTCCCGTAATACTCGTCTCGCAAGGAATGCTCATCAGTTCACCCTTGAGCCTAATTTCGGACGTACCGTGAAATATAGGGATTCTTTTTTTAGCCGAACAACACGAATTTGGAATAGTTTATCCTGCGAGATTTTCCCTTGCCATTTTGATTTGCAAACATTCAAAACCAATGTTAATCGACACCTCCTATCTCTCCCCTCCCTATCTACCTAATGCCCGAGCAGTGTGTTACATTAAAAGGGAAACAACGTTAACGTTAAAACGCGCGTTAATTATAAAAAAAAAATATTAGCAGAGCGCATCAAAACATATACATACAATATACATACATGTTTTATGAATTAAAGGTTTTAATACAAACTCTATATACTACGTTGTAAGAAAAATTACATTTAATAACAACTAAGTAGAAGACTCAACACTAATTATGGACTTTGTTGAATTATTGATTTTTAGGTCCACCAAAAATTGGTGTTTCATCCGGTAACTCACTTGGACTCATCAGTTGACAATGAGTACTTACATGTTTTATTAATAAAAATTATTCAATCAAATTCAAATTCAATTTTTTTTTCGATTTCTTGTTTGCCAACCAAAAAAGTATAGAAGAATATTGCAGGAGAAATGAAAAAAAAATGACAAAAGTAAGGAATAAAGTTTTGGATAGAGTCGGATGAGTACGGGAATAGGTCTATTATGTGCCATAAATATGTATTTTTGAGAAATATCGTTTCTGTATTTTGATTTTTAGATGTTGAGTCTAATATCGTAAAAGCTCTTAAGAAAAGAAAAAATTTGTTGGATAACACCATGCAAAGGGCGCCGTGGCTTAGTTGGTTAAAGCGCCTGTCTAGTAAACAGGAGATCGTGAGTTCGAATCTCGCCGGGGCCTAGTTCTAGATAGTAGAACCATTTTTCTTTTTTTTTTTGTTTCAGAGTTAAGGGTGTTAATTGTAAAATGATCTTTGCTTTAATTAATTTTAGAACATGCAAAAAGATGAACAGATTCAAAAAGAATGCCACGTCTTGTTCTAATGAAATCTTTATTTAGACTGATTGATTGTGCTTAACAATGAAAGATCATACTTAGCTTAAGCTTACGGTTTAAACATACCATACTTAACAAAGAATGCAGTTAACATACAAAATGTACATACATATATTTACATAAAAACTGTGTTTCGAACATTCGATTGTACAGCTATGATATTTAGTAAAATAATAAAAGTGTCATATACATAATCGAGAATAAAACATAGATACAGGGTGGTCCGAACAATTGAATAATTATTAGGTTTTTTATTTAGCACATTTCATATTTAATGTTCTTACATATTGAAATTAAATATTAAGTTATGTGCTCAGAAATCAGAACACATTTTAAAATAAAATTAATTTAATAAATACAACAATTACATAATTATGTATTATGTAGACACAACGTGAGACGATTACAAAAAACTGGCTGTAATTGGCTTTCAGAAATTTAATAAATTTACTTTTTCTCCGTAGGTACCTATCTACATTTAAATTTAGTTTTTAAAACTATTTTTAATTTGAACTTGTAGTGGAGAGGCTTTCCCACTCATTAGCTTACAAGTTTTTACTTTGAATTTAATGTTGTTCGGTCCTTTGGAAACAACAGAGAAATGTCCTCGAATTATATGAAAATATCAACAAAAATAAGCCACAAGAGCCTCGGAGGTCTTCAGGTGTCTTGATTTATTAATCATTAATTGATAAAAAAAATTACTCCTACTTATAATATTGTTCAGAAATACTTTTATTCAAATTTAATTTTACCCAAAGTAGGTCTTGGAGGTTCGAAGTCAAGCTCAAGTGCAGTATGAAGTATTACAAACATGATAATAATGTCAAATTGTCAAAACAAGATAAGATAATTATTACGAAAACACAAAAGAGAATAGAAAGAACAATAATTATCTTAATAGATTTCTACAGTGACTCAAAACTATATTTATACTAGAATTCAGTTAAATTTTAAGAGAACATTAATTTTAGGTAATAGTTTTTTGTTTAATTTAAAATTATTTTCAAGTATTTAAAATAGGCTGCTAAAAACTGAATTAAAAAAAAATTAAGCAGAGAAAATTAGTCATTATTAATAATGCGTAATTTATTTCTCAGTATATCGTGATTTTTAAGAATACAAGATATTGATAGGCTGCTAAAAACTGAATTAAAAAAAAATTAAGCAGAGAAAATTAGTCATTATTAATAATGCGTAATTTATTTCTCAGTATATCGTGATTTTTAAGAATACAAGATATTGATTTCAATAATTTATTAATCGTCTTGAAATATGTTTTTTTGGTGAAGAATGTGATAGAAACATAGATTAGGTCGAGACGGTAAAAAAATCATATAGAAAATATCAACAAAAATAAGCCACAAGAGCCCCGTAGGTCTTCAGGTGTCTTGATTTATTAATCATTAATTGATAAAAAAATAAAAGCAACGACTGGATCGCACGTACTTGCTCCCGTGTGCTAATCCTTTTTAGGTACAGGCGTCTTTTTGACAAATATTTAATTTTAATGTTTTTTTGACGTGCAACTTCTTTAGAATCGTTGTGGTTTGAATCTCGAACGAACATGCGTCACGATAAAGGGATAAACACATAAATATATAGGATTGTTAGCTTTTCCACTTGTTGTTTACTGTTTATAATATAATTTGCTAATAGAAAGATATAAAGGACTTTTTTCAGTTTAATTTTCATTTTGGTATGGAAAAAATTGAACAACTGGCATAAAGATTCGTCGGAATCAGCAGTATGGCAATAATGCTAGTTATAGGGACCTATGTACATATATAGGTCCCAATAACAATAATTTACTTTTTGAAATCAAATTAATTAAAATAGCTTAATTATGTTTGATGGATCTATAAACGTATGATGTGGGTAGGTATTAATGGAATTTATTAAGTATATTAGGTACCTATAATAAGGTTGGAAGGAAGGTAGGTACTAAATATAAGATACACGTTCCAACTACTGCTAAGCGAGTAGGTATAGAGACAATATTAAAAGTTAACATAGTGGTTTTGTTTATTTATCGAAAGGTGTAAACTTTTGTTTTTTCGATTGAAATTTTTGCATTCAGTAGTAATCGAATAATTTTTTTTATTTGTTAGTTGTTTTTGTGTGTTTATCATAGGGTCCTTATTTATTCTGTGTGCTTTTATGATGATGAAATGCTTTAAAATACGTAGGTATGTATGTAGGTTGTCACATTCTTTTATTTGACTAATGGCTAGGACTTAGCCGAGCAATATGAAATAAAATTTGGGGGACAATTTTTTATGCAATCAAAAAAACACTATTCGTTTTTTGGAAAAATGTTGTAAACCATCTTATGTCTTTTGCTGTTTTCTATTTTATGAATTTTTCATTTCAAAATCGTTCGACCAGTTTTTTCAAAAAAAATGTTTTTTTGAAAAACTTTTCGAAAACATATTTTAAATTTTTTTTGAGTATGTCAATTCAAAGAAATCTATAGCTTAACAAAATATTTTTTTTTTAAAAATTATTAAAAATTAAAAAAAAATGTTTTTGAAAATTTTAATAAGCAAAATTATTTAAATCATAAAGCACTGCATATTTCATCAAAATCCGTCAATTAATTAACGAGAAAGTCTGATTTTAAAAAAACCGGTCATATGGGAGGTACCGTTATAAAACTTTTTCTGAAAAATCCATTAAAACTAAAAGATAGATTTTGCATACAAAACATCATTCTGAAAGTTTTATCAAAATCGTAGGATCCGTTTTCGAGAAAAATAAGTTTTTTATTAAAACTTATATGGCAGGTACCGTTAGTTTTAAAGCTAGAATGCCAATTCCAAAAACCGTCGGGTTGAGCACTCTAAAAATACTATATACCAAGTTTGAATCAAATCGAGCCAACCGTTAAGGCTGTAGGTATCGATACGGACAGACAGACAGACAGGCAGACGGACGGAATTTCCGGACCCACTTTTTTTGACTTCTCTATCACCGTAATGTCATGTTTGATTGTAATTTTTTCTTACGAATGCATAACTTGCCTTATAGTCCCCATAAATCGCAAGTAAAAATGACTCGTACTTGTAATATTGTTCAGAAATACTTTTATTCAAATTTAATTTTACCCAAAGTAGGTCTGTACTCCTTGGAGGTTCGAAGTCAAGATCAAGTGCAGTATGAATTATTACAAACATGATAATAATGTCAAATTGTCAAAACAAGATAAGATAGTAATAATTATCTATATTATAATAATTAAAAACACAAAAGAGAATAGAAAGTACAATAATTGTCTTAATAGATTTCTACAGTGACTCAGGTCGAGACGGTAAAAAAATCATATAGAAACGAGATTTTTTGCTCCTCGTTTAGACGCAATGAGCAAGTTTCTACAAAATCAACCCAAAGAAGAGAAAAATACATATTAAAAACAACGGTAACACTTACAATGCGATATTAGTGTCCAAAATAGAATTATCTACGATTTCTGGTATTTGACTTTGCACTTACAGTCATCAAAGTATTTCTGAATCACGTTGTAAAAAAAATATGACAGTGACGGATTCAACCAATTAGGTCGTCGGCATATGGAATTGCCTAAGTAAGACTACCTATTAGATCGCTGGTATGAAAATACTGAAAAGAATCGGTCAGTTTAGAGTTCCCTGTTGAAGACAATAATTCTCTTAATTTCAAACGTAGAAGAAGTAACATTGCGATTTTTGACAATAATTTTTCTACCAGTGAAGATATCCTAAAGGAATAATTTTATCGATCGAAGGATTGTATTGTCGCTTACCTTCTTCAGGAGCCGAAGTATGTAACTCGATTCTACTTTCGATTCTATTCCAAAATCATTTCCGATCCCACTTCTAACTGGCACTAAAATAGAAATTAGAATCAAATGCCGGCAATGTCAAGCTATTTGCCAACAAATTTGGGATTTTCGAACGAGACTCGCATTTGACATATCCCAAAGGAAAAAAAGAAGAGTTGGTTGTCTGTAAAGTCGGTTTACGGACTATAATTTTACGTGATAACGTCATAAGAAAACATTGATGGCAGCAACACCAACATACAGCCAAAATCGAAAATTGATAGTGTACACAAACAACGCCGGGAGGATCAGCTAGTAATAAATAAACAAGGACAATGTCGCAATTTGGTTGGATTCTAGTTGAACAAATTAAACAATGGCGGATTAGAGTATTTACCAACGCTCTAGATAATATGCTCTTTAGAATGGCTTTTATAGCGGTAGCTACATGCGTCAGTACAACGTTGGAAATACCATCGATATCTGCAGAATTCTTATTTTCGATGAATTGAAGATGTGCTGGAGCATGGACCTATTAAGTATGGACTACTAGTTGGTTGTCATTTCCAATACAATATCATACAAACATGTGTCGCCCGACACTAACAGCTGGATCAAACAAGGGGTGGAATCGGCTAAGGTGATATATGATTGATAAGTTATTGTCACAATCAAAAAAAATCAGTCTGCGTAAGATGATGCCAGAAGTTGTAAATTTCCTGGTGATCATTTTACGCAGACTGAAAATTTAATGTGATCACATTTGACTATCAGAAATGTGACTGTCACATATCACCTTAGCCGATTCCACCCCTGAATTTTCTGATTGTGACAATCACTTATCATATATCATCTTACCCGATTCCACACCAGGTTTAAAATATTTGTTTACAAAAGAATTTATTTTCAACAAGCGTCTTTAGAATATAAGCAAGGAGGTGTAGCTGAAGTTCACTATGAATATTTTTTTTTCAAACTTATTTAAATTAAATAATATCTATAAGCAAAACTATCAAGTTTTGCAATAAAAAAATAGTATTGTACAATTTGGCACAAGTAAACAACAAAGCTGCTGGACCCGAGGGACTACCCACCGAAATTTTTAAAGCGGCCGGAGATGACCTGGTGGAGTGCATACACCAACTCATTTCTAAAGTTTGGTCAGAAGAAAGTATGCCTAATGAATGGAACCTCACCATCGTTTGCCCGACCCACAAGAAAGGAGACCCTCTAAACTGCGCCAACTATAGAGGAATTAGTCTCCTGAATATCGCCTACAAGATCCTCTCTGCCGTACTATGTGAACGCCTGAAACCTTTCGTCAGCAACCTGATCAGTGTGGTTTCAGACCATCAAGAAAGTCCACAATCGATCAAATGTTCACGCTACGGCAGATCCTGGAAACCACCCAAGAATTCCAAATCGATACCCACCACCTCTTTATCGATTTTAAGGCCGCGTACGATAGCATTTATAGAGACGAGCTATACAGAGCCATGTCAGGTTTTGGCATCCCCACAAAACTCGTCCGACTGTGCAGGATGACGATGGAGAACTCTCGCTGCTCCGTCAAGGTTGGTAATGACCTCACAGAAGCTTTTGTCGTCAAGAAAGGATTCCGACAAGGTGATGCGCTATCATGCGATTTCTTCAACTTAATACTTGAAAAAAATTATAAGAAACTCGCATATCAATCGTAGTGGTACAATTTTTTCAAGTCTGTGCAATTGCTAGCATACGCTGACGACATAGACATCATTGGCAGAACTCGGCGAGCTGTCACTGGAACGTTTGCTAGCATTGAAGCTGAAGCGGCTAAGATGGGCAGTCAATGAGGCCAAAACGAAGTACCTGCTGTCCACAAAAAGGGACACACAACACCGGCGGATTGGACAAAACATCACAATAGACAGGTACAACTTTGAGGTAGTTAGGGACTTTGTGTACCTCGGATCCGCTATAACATCAGACAACAACATCTCGTCAGAAATAAAGCGAAGAATTACTCTTGCTAATCGCTGTTTCTATGGGCTAGGAAGGCAATTGAGTAGCAAAGCCCTCTCTCGGAAGACAAAGGAGACTCTGTATAAGACCCTAATCATCCCGCCGAGGCATGGACTCTATCTAAAGCGGATAAAGATATCCTTAGTCGTTTCGAGCGTAAGATTCTTCGGAGGGTTTTTGGCCCTACCTTCTTTAACGGGCTTTGGAGGAGAAGGTTCAACCAAGAACTATACGAGCTGTACAGCGACATTGACCTCGTCAAAAAAATACGCATATCACGTTTAAGATGGCTAGGTCGTGTAGAGCGAATGGACAACAATGCTCCGGCTTGCAGGATCTTCGATTCCATCCCAGAGGGTAGACGCAGTCAAGGAAGACCTCGCCTTAGGTGGCGCGCTCAAGTGGAGGACGACCTCAACCAACTTGGAGTGCAAAACTGGAGGCTAACCAAAGACCGAGCTGGCTGGAGAGGCATGTTGGTCGAGGCCCAGGTTCGTCCCGAACTGTAGCGCCCCCTAAGTAGGTAAGTAAGTAAGTAAACCTTAGTTATCATTTAATATTTTATATTTTATTGATACTTGATATATACTTAAGAGGGATAAGTTGGCCTTCTGCCTCCTTCCAATGTACGCCACTTCATTGAAATTTCGTTTCCATTTTTTGATAACCAGTTTGATTCAAGCGCTGTAAGAAACCAACGTGAAGTTGGCTCCTGGTAGTTCATATCTATTAGCTACATTAGCTACAGCTTCATCTTCAAAATTAACAACAGCCTTGGCCCCGTTTGCTCGGCGATTTTGGCATTTGCCGTAAAAAATCTTCATTGTTTCGTTCGTATTGGTTAAGTAAATTTATTATTTCTGTGTATCCTTTCCTTTTACATACATTATACATTATACATGATAAATTTATTTCTTATTATTTAAATTTAAATCATCAAACTTTTTAAAATATTTTAACTTAATTTCAAACATACAAATATCCAAGGCCCGTTTTAAGGATTCCACCAGTCATGCAGAAACAAAAAGAAGTAATGATCATCCTTCCTCAGATGTGTTTCGTCAAATCAAAGAATCACCTATGTGGTCGGAAGTGCTGAGCGGACTTACTTTAGTAAGGCAATTTAAGACTAAAGCAGGAATTGAATCCTTTTTTTTTGTTTTTCAAACAATTGAATAACAATTTAAGGACAAACAATAATAGTCCCGAAACCATAAATGACGAAAAAAGATTTTTCCAAACAACGTCCTTGTACACAAAAAAAGGATTCAAAGCCTTTGTTATAGTCTTGTTCCTTAAGGTGCTTCAATGTATTTATTTTGCAAAAAGTTATTCTTTCTTTTCATCCTCCAGGTACTTGCGACAATTGTTATCTACACTTCAGTTTGCTTTTGCATATTCCTCCTCGTCAACTGGCTATCGAAAAGACCAGACGATCCATCTTTTCAAAGAAAGATGTGAAGAGCCCAATTCCAGGTAATCCGCAACCATAAGACTAATTAGCAAAGGATTTTAATTGAATTTAATAACAAGTTAGTGTCCACTTTGATGATGCATTATAATAAAAGCGGGAACGAACCGGTGGCTTTGTAAATTATTGTTTAACTCAACGCCTGGAAACATTGTTGTAAGGTTAACATACAAATCTGAGATTAAGATTTATGTATGTTCACTGCATCGTTTCGGTTCGATTGACTTCTGCGGAATCGCTAGACATATCATCAGAAATGCATCTTATCGAAATGCACAGTCTAGTCCTTATAAATATGGGCTTCCAAAGAGGAGTTGCTGAATTAATTCAGATTTTGAATTATGTGCAACCAACATTGTCTGTTGAGGAGTAAATTACTCATATTGATGACACTACATTGGGAAAGAAAAAATATTTATAAAGTGCAAACGTTTTTTATTTATTGTTTTATGAAATGAAAAAGTAGATAAATAGTGTGGTTATTGGAGGTGTAGAGTTATGAAAGAGGGCAAATAAAAAGCGCGAGGTGGTTGAATATGATTAAGATTTTATGATTCAATTGATTTTAATTAATTAGGTAACAATTTTTTATAAATACTCCTGCCCTCCTCTCCTGCCCAGGAGGGTTGCAGGGCGGCAGCATGTCCCCCATACCTTCTCCATGCTAACATTTTTCTCAGTGGGACATATCTTCAAATTTGTTGTTTGTTTGTTTGGGGCTTATACAGGACTAAGTGGCTTTTATTGCCAATTTTTGTCTTCGACATAATTTCCTTGAATTTAGGAAATAATATAGAAAACGTATGATCGGTCGTATTTCCACTTTGAAAGAAATAAAGTCGATGAATCGACCGGCACCTCTCATATAACCGGTTTTCTTCAAATGCGGTTTTATCCTAAACTATTTTCCCAATTTCAATAAAATTTTGCACACAGGAAGTCATTTACAATTCAAATAATATTGCATTTCAAAATTTTCAAAAACTTTTTTTTCGATTTTTTTAAATTTTCTAAAAAATGGGTTGATTAATTTTTTTATTAAATAATTTTCTCAGATGAAAACTACAGATTGATTATAATGACATACTAGAAAAAAATTTAAAATATTTTTTCGAAAAGTTTAAAAAAACGACTTTTTAAAAAAACTGGTTGAACGATTTTCAATTTTTTTTCCTCGATAGACATTTAGTTTTCAAATTTTATTGCATACTTAGTTTTTCCAAGAAAACTCTGAAACTAATAAAAAAAAATAAAGAATTTTCTGAAAAAAAATATTTTTCTATTTTAATAGACGTGTGGTTTTCAATCTGGCAATACTTTTTTTCGGAGTTGGTCTTTTTGACAGCTGTCTTTTGATTTATGCTTAGTTTGGTATCGAAGAAGACCTGAATGAGTCGATACGCCATCGCGCATAACAATTGGATTTTTTTAAAATTTTATTCGACGATGTGACCGCACATATGAGCAAGTACGTGCGATCCAGTCGTGCAATTTATTTTTTAAAGCAATATACGCATCAGACTATTTGCTAAAGATTTAACACATTGCCTTGTATCGCCAACAGCAGGGCCTTCTATGTTTTTTTAGGTGCGGTGTTACCACCCGAGGTACTGCCATCAGGAGAACTTTTTTTATTGGTCTATATAAGGCATGTTTTTTGTATTTTGAAAGAGGTGAGGTCTGTATGTGATGGCAAGATCCCCTCTATCACAGCGAGCTAAGCCGTGCCCGCGAGCATGCCACTGCTCCCACAACGGACATTCTATCCCTTTCTGTCCCTCCTACATCTTTCCTGTATCCATTTTTACCTCCTGCCAACAGTATCCGGTTCCATAGTTTGATAGAAAGGCTGTTCTCTATTGACTAGTCCCAGTCATTACCTGCCTATCTAACTTCCAGCTCCTACCTACTTTACTTAACTAGAGAACTAAAAGAACATTTTAAAGCACCACAGTCGAAGAAGAAAATGCAAACTTTCATTTGACAGCACGGCGTAATTTTGTTTATATCATTCTTGCTACATACATACGTATATCGAAAAAAACTACGTACTCCTTTTCAAAATATTGATTTTTCAAAAAAACGTAAGGCGGCTCCCTCATTTGTCGGTGCGGTATCTGTAATCGGTATTTACCGCTTTACCGAATGTATATCGATCTCATGTTCATCTCCTGACTTGTCGGTAAGCTTTCGGCACAGGATTATTCAAAACTTTAAATTCGAAACAGTCTCGGTTGTCATTTTCTTTCAAAAATTATTATTTTGTATCAACAAATATTTTCTTATATTTTTCCGTTTTCATTTTTAATTTTTTTTACTAAAGCATTAGTATCTACGCAGCTCGAGCTTAAATTTAGCTTACACTCAACTCACTAAACATCGAAAAGAAACTGATCATTATATTATGAAAATACTAATATGATCAAATAATTCAAAAAATTCAGTCTGTGTAAGAGGATGCCAGAATTTGTAATTTTCCTGGTGATCACTTTAGGCAGACTGATTTTTTTGATTGTGACAATCACTTATTATTTATTATACATATATCGCCTTAGCCGATTCCATCCCTGATTTAAAAATAAACTAAGGTTTCATTTTTTGGTTCCATCCAATTCTCATGGGGGATCTAGACCCGAGGACCCCCCGTGGATCCGCCATTGGCTTAAATCCATACGCCTTCGTTGCTTTCACGACATTCAGAAAAAATAATCAGACAGAATAACTCGGAGACCGTTTATGTCCAGGATGATGTCGTTTTGAAGTTTTCGAACAGGATGCAACCCCCAATGTTTGACTTTTTTCGGCAAAATCTCTTCCAATATCTTGCTAACGTTATTGATGAGTGATATCAGCCTGAAATTCGAGAAGAGATTGGTGATTCCTTTTTTTAGAGATTGACAGGTTTTTCGCAATTTTTCCACTGCTTGAGGAAGTTACTGAGAAATTGTGATCCGCAAAGCTGTGGTATATCCAAGTAATTGAAGGGAATAATAATATCTTTGTTTTCAATAAATATACAAATAGGTTTTAATAGGAACAAGATCAGAAACAGACTAACTATAAAATAATAATTTGTACAATGATGTTTTCAGAACTATTACTATGTATAAATATAATAAATTATTATTAGAGTATTTTACAGCAAGTAGATTTCATATTAAATTATTCTAATTAACACCGCCTCTTAATTTTATAAGAATACATTTGTGTAAAATAATGTGTGATATCTACTCAGTATGAAAATGAATAAACGAACAAAATTGAACTCTATGTTAAATTTAAATATGCTCGTAGTTTTTGAAATTGAATACTTCCAAGTCCTTTTGTCATTATATCTGCAGCTTGTTCATTTGTGGGAATATATCTTAATTCTACAAGTCCTTTTTCAATTGTATCACGAACGACGTGATATTTAACTGCTACGTGCTTCAACCGTTTATGATTCTTTGGTTTTTCTGCTGCATTGATACATGATTGGTTATCTTCATAAATAATAGTTGGCTTATTCGGTTCTACGCCCAATTCACGAAGTAATTGTTTAATCCATTCAGCTTCATTCATGGCTTCCACGACAGCGGCATATTCGGCTTCAGTTGATGATTGACTGATTGTACTTTGCTTGTGAGTCGACCATGTTACTGTGTTGTTAAATACTTTAAAAACAAATCCTGACGTTGATTTACAATCATTTTTGTCACCAGCCCAATCTGAATCAGCATATCCTATTAACGTATCAGTATTATTATTTTTGCGATATTCCAATTTTAATTTCAACGTTCCTTGGATATAACGTAAAATCCGTTTTGCGTGTGTAAAATGTTCATGTGTGTAACAACTCTTAAATCTGCTAAAGTAATTTGTTGCTGCACATAAATCCGGTCTTGTTGTCAATGTCGCATATGTTAGACAACCTATTAATTCACGGTAAGGTATCCTTGAATCACCACTGATGTTGCTTGTTTCCAATTGTAAACCTTTCTCGATCGGTGTTGACACTGCCTTGCAATCATTCATACCAAATTTTCGAATGACATTTTTTAAATATTGCTCTTGACTTAATTTGATGATTCCATTTTCTCGATCGTGTTCAATGTTTATTCCAAGAAATGATTCAACTTTTCCAACATCTGTCATTTCAAATTCTTTTGTAAGTAATCCTTTTACAATACCAATCATTTCGATATTTTCAGATACAATCAACAAGTCATCAACATAAAGAAGTATGTAACAGTGAAAACCCTTATCGAATTTCGTATACAAACAATAATCGGATGCACAACGCTTGAATCCGATACGAGTAATAAACTGATTAAATTTCTCATTCCACATATACGATGCTTGCTTAAGTCCGTAAATTGATTTATTCAGTTTGCACACTCTTGAGTCTTTCGTAAAACCATCTGGTTGTTTCATGTAAATTTCTTCGTTAAGGTCGCCGTTTAGAAATGCTCCTTTTACATCCATCTGATGAATGTGCATATCGAACTGTACAGCCAAAGCAAATAAAATCCGTACGGTTGACAATTTAGCCACTGGTGCGTACGTTTCATTATAGTCAAAACCTTCTTTCTGGGAGCACCCTTTAGCCACTAACCTGGCTTTGAATTTGTCAACTTCACCGTTAGCTTTATGCTTGAGCTTAAAAACCCATTTGTTCGATATAGCTTTCCGATTTTTTGGTAATTCACATAAAGTCCATGTATTGTTCTTAATTAACGATTCGTACTCACATTTCATTGCCAATTGCCATTCTTTCCAGTCATTATGTTTTCTTGCTTCTTCAATTGATGTTGGATCGTTTTCAACATATTCTTGTGCCGTTAATGCAAATTTCTCTTGGACATTTATTGAATCTGCAATCAAATTCAACCTATTTGGTTTCTTACGGTCACGTTTACTCCGCCGAATCGGTGTCTCTGTAACTCCAATGTTATTAATAACTTCGCAACTGCCGGTATATTTTTCAGTGTCTTCGTCGTCATTGACACTAGGCTCCAATTTGATGATATGGTTCGGAGATTCTCCCATCGATGAAGTTAGCCCATTACAATCTTCAAATTCGATTACCGCCTCTGAATTTGAATAAGTCTTGATCTTAGCCCTATTCAAAATGGGTTTTTCGTTAAATGTCACATTTCGGCCGATAATTAACTTTTCATTGTCAATATCCCAAAGTCGATATGAATTATTAGATGCATAGCCCATCAAAACACATTTCTTTGCCTTTGGTTCCAATTTCTTTCGTTTTTCTTGCGGAACATGGTTATAGCATATTAAACCGAAAATGCGTATGTTTGAAATGTTCGGTCTTTTTCCATACCAGAGTTCAGCTGGTGTCTTTTTAATAAATTGCTTTCCAAATGCGCTCGTCGGACAGCGATTTCTTATATAATTTGCCGCAAGAATCGCTTCATTCCAAAACTTACGATGCACGCCACTTGCAGTCAACATTGCGAGTGCTTTCTCTTGAAGGTTTCGGTTCAAGCGCTCAGCAATACCATTCATTTCAGGGTTGTAAGGAACTGTGTATAAAATTCGGATTCCTTTCAATTTACAATAATCCTTAAAGTCTATTGCAACGTATTCACCACCATTATCCGCACAAACTTTGGAAACTTTGCAATTGTGCATTGCCTCTGCCATTTTGATATATTCTCTAAATTTATTGAAAACCTCACTTTTATTCTTGATCATATGAACCATTGATGCTCTTGTATAATCATCAGTAAATGTCACAAAATAAAGTGAACCGTCGTATGCCGGTTCCGAAATAGGCCCACACACGTCAGTGTGTATTAATTCTAATACTCGGGACGATCTTGTATTACCTCGTTTGTCGAATGGTAATCTTGTTTGTTTACTTAACACACAAGTTTCACAGAATTTATCGTCTGTATTCACATTAATCTTGTCAATACCATCAACCATAGATTTATTGACTAATTTTTTTATATCGAAAACGTTTAAATGACTTAATCGAAAATGCCACAAATCTTGGGAAACATTCTTCAAATTGTCTTCACCTGCAATACCAGCGAACGTATCACGTTCCACATGAAATTTTACTTCATACAATTGCTCATTTGAATGTGCTACAAATTGTATTTTTCCATTTTTTGATGCGTATGCATAATCTCCTTTAAAAACAATTGTGTACCCTCTTTTGGTGAGTTTTCGAATCGACAGAAGATTACATTTTAAATCCCGAACATGCAAAACATTTGGTATTTTCTTAACCGAACCATCACCTTTATAGAACGTTTTAATTGAAATATCACCTTGTTGGGTAGCTGTGATTTGTTCATTCTTCTTCGCAACGGATATATTCAGTTTTTCGATATCTACCAAATTATCAAAATATTGTTTATCATTACATAAATCATCCGTTGCTCCTGAGTCTAATGTGAAAGTGATTTCTAATGGTTCATTCCGTTTTGCCGACAACACTTCGTTTTGTTTCTTTGCAAAATCCTTCTTCAGGCAGCCCTCGTTGTCAATTTGAACATCTTCTATTGCACATAAAATTGTATTTCTGGTATAATTGTTTTGGGTTGAATAATTGGCGCTAGGTTCAAATTTCGATGCGTTTCCTTTCGAATACCTATCTTTGGCTCGACACTTAGATTTGATATGACCCTTCTTACCACATTTAAAACAAATAATGTTCACATTCTTTGCTTGCATTGCGCATACATCATTCGATTTGCTTTGTTTTGAACTATTATTTTGTTTCGCAAACATGTCCAGTAGTCGACTTTTTGCATAGTCTAAGGTTAGTTTTGACTCATCTATTCCATTCAAAGATTCAATCAATGCATCATATTTTTCATTTAATGTTAGAAACAAGCTAACAATAAGATCTTGTTCTTCAGGTCTGGATCCTGCCAAACGTAAGTCCCGACTTGTGATACTTCTTCGTTGAAACATACTCATAAGTCCGTCATACATTTTCTTTGCAGTCGGTTTATCCATAATGTATGTGAGCTGTTCATCGTTGATCGTTTGTGCAATCAAGCTTTTGCATTTTGCGTCTCTGACCACCAATGTACCCTTTTCGGTTTCAGTTTCGGCTACTTCTTTTAATGTATCCAAGTCAGTTTCAACAAACTGTTTTAAAGATTTTTCTTCCAACAATAAATCAAGTCGAAATTTCCATTGACTAAAATTGCTTCCATCGAACTTCGGTATGCTAACCTTTCCACCGTCTGCCATTCTGAGAAATTCAAGAAAAATATTATTCACCTTCAAAACAAATTACTGAATTCTTATTTGCTTTCTTCTGGGCCTATAACCTGAGAAATTGTGATCCGCAAAGCTGTGGTATATCCAAGTAATTGAAGGGAATAATAATATCTTTGTTTTCAATAAATATACAAATAGGTTTTAATAGGAACAAGATCAGAAACAGACTAACTATAAAATAATAATTTGTACAATGATGTTTTCAGAACTATTACTATGTATAAATATAATAAATTATTATTAGAGTATTTTACAGCAAGTAGATTTCATATTAAATTATTCTAATTAACAGTTACTCCTTTATTTTCGACATTCTTTTTATTCATTTGTTTCGTCTAAAAACACAACAAATTTACAACCTCTAGCCGTACACTTTGTAGATGTACATTTTTAATTTTAATATTAATTTCTGCGTTAACTTTGCCTTTAGGGAAAACCTAAAAGTTTTTCAGTTTAAAGATCAAATAACCTTTCAAAAATACGGAAGGAACGTTTTCCCTCATGTTTACCCATATTATAAGCCCTCAGTACTGAAGCCAATAAGATTCGTTCGAAAGTATCTTTAAGGTCAATAAGAAGTTCATCCTTTAATTGCATAGTATCGATTCTTAACCATTTTCAAAACCAGAACTGCCTTGGCCAAAAGACAGGTGCTCCTTGCAACTTTCTGAAAAGTCAAGCTACTTTTGAACTCCAAACATCGAAATTATTAAATTGATTAAGTCTTATCTTTGAACATTGCGAAAACCCATCGTCACTGTAATTATATAGGATATCCTTGTTGCTTCTGAAATTACCATGCCAAAGAGGATTAAACAAAGTCCTTTAAAAAGAAGATACATTTACGAATGCAGCTCAGGACAAAAAATGGATACAAAAGAACAAAAGTGAAACGATTCCTTGAATTCCCATCGTCGAACTTGTCTAACTGGTAATATGCACACGTGTATATTTCACATTTCGAACCAATTTTAATTAATTTAAATCAACCAGCGAGGATGGATGCGTCTGGTGAATACGAAAGCAAACGTAAACGCAAACGTTCACCTGCCACTGCCACCGATTACCATGCCAGAAAAAGTGTCCGCGCACGCACATGTACTGCACGTATAGGCGACTATATTCCAGTGCAAGTTGCAGATCCTCATTTTCCGCACTTGCACAGCCTTACTAAGGACGAAAATCGCACTCATAAATAAATTGTTTGCCAAAAGGGAGAATAAACCCAAAGGATATCAATATTTTTTTAGCTATATGTTGTATCTACAGTTTTTTGTATCTTCCTGGTATTTTTGTTGCAACAATTAATATGCACAATGCGCATCGATGGCAATGTGTCTCCCTTGACGGATGAATGTCAAATTTCGCCACTAATAGTTGTCCATTTAATTAAAGTGCAATTTCAGGTCTTGTTTGGCGAAATGTATACCAATGTATAGACATAGGTCGTTTACGTTTATCTAGATTGTTTTTTTTGAGATATATATAGTTTCCGGTTTTTGTTGAGATAATTACAGTTAGCAAAATGACAAATGAATGAACTTTGTCAAGAACAAGAATCGGACATTATTGCGAGATTCCAGGAGCTTCATATGCGGGTATCAATCTAAGAAATATTATGCTTTGAGTTTTGTCGGAGAAGACTCATTAAGGAAAAATAGTATGTTTGTTAAAAATGGCTTTAAAAATTCCATCGGTGAAATAAGAAAAAAAAAACGCTTTTGATTTAAACAAGGTGCATCCTCAGATACAAATGTGTTTCTCTTCTTAAATTTGCTGGAATAATTGAAACTGAAATGATTTGGGCCCGAGAAGACTTGAAAAATAAGATTTTTACTATGGAAGATTCTTCGGCAAAGGGTCTTCAGCATTCACGAAGTCAGCGAGAGAAATATGCGATCCGTATTAAGGAAAATTTCCGTCATTTAAGCCTTATTAGCGCCAACGCCCTAAAGAAGAAGATTCGGAACCAAAGAAAGTTTCTACAAGCTCCTTGCCAAAACGTACGAGCAGCAGTGCAAAAAAAAAAATGTCGGTAAATGTTCTCGCCTCCACTATTAAGAGATAAAGGGTGTTTTTTTTTTAGAGATATAGAACTTTTAAATGGAATAAACCAAAGATGACTTCTTTTTTAATATATGAAATTTACTTAATTCAAAAGATAATTTTCTGGCATTATAATTTAAATATGATTTCTGGAATATGACCGCCACGGCTGGCTAGTGCGTTGTCTAATGAGGAGGTCTAATTTTTGATGACTTTTTTCCAACATTTGTGGCCGTATATCGGCAATAACTCGGCGAATGTTTTCCTCCAAGTAGTCAATCGTTTCGGGGTTATCGGCGTAGACTAGCGACTTCACATATCTCCACAGAAAATACTCAAGCGGCGTTAAATCGCACGATCTTGAAGGCCAATTCACGGGTCCGTAACGTGAAACTATGCCGTTTCTAAACGTTTCCTTCAATAAATCAATTGTGGCACGAGCTGTGTGACATGTTGCGCTGGACCAATTATTCCACCAACCCATAAACCAAACAAAACAGTCAGTTTTAGTGGATGTAACGGTGTCTCAACATACACTTGAGGATTATCATCACTCCAAATACGCCAGTTTTGTTTATTGACGTATCCATTCAACTAAAAGTGAGCTTCATCGCTAAACAAAATTCGCTTATAAGAATTGGGAATAACGGCGAAAACGTTAAATAGTTAATCGAATCTCTGATGGACGATTATGTTGACCGTAAAGTGGACGTAGTGCGCGATTTCGAACAGAACCATGATTTTAAAAATAAATTTGCACAATTTAGAAGCGTTGTTTAGGCGTCAGTCTATTCATGTTTAAATGCTAAACCAAACTAAAACTAAATCACTTGACGGCTGAAAAAATGGCCGCCAGTTAAAATAGTGTTGCCAACTTAAAGTTCTATACCTCTAAAAATAACACCCTTTAGTTATTGCACAGCCGTGAATCACCTTTTTCATTGACAGCCAAGCAGCGATTAAAGCAATTTCTGCCATTGAAATAAAATCAAAGCTTGTAGCTTGCTGTCGTGAAGAGCTGAAAGTTCTTGGCGCGCAGCATAATATAAGACTCTGTTTGGTTCCTGGCCACAGTGGTGTGCAAGGAAACGAAAGAGCTGATGAGCTGGCAAAAAAGGGATCTTTCCTAAAACTTAACCGAGCCGACACAACGGTAAAGATCCCAACCTGTAACATCAAACAGAGAATAAGGTACTCGCCGCAGCTGACGAGAGATGGGACTCGCTCGACTCCTGTGTCGTAACCAGAAAACTATGACCCTACTTCAATAAACAAAGAACAGAAAATATTCTACAGCTCAGCAAGAAGTTGCTACGATCCCTTGTGAGCATACTGACCGGGCATAACATGCTGGGTTACCACAAAAAGAAATTGAAACTCAGCACGGACGACTTGTGCAGAGGTAGTGGCGACATAGATGTGCATGAGGACACTCCTCATTTTCTCTGTCACTGCCCAGCACTATGCCGCTTAAGAAATGAAGTTCTAGGAAGTCATTTCTTCCAGGACTTAGAAGAACTTACTGAACAAAAGGGTACAAACCTACTCAGATTTATTAACAACTCAAAATGGTTTGAGAATGTATAGGTTTTTCATAGGTCATAGGAGAGCTCTCTGCAGAACGTGAATAATATATATCTATATATATACATAATATTAAACTGCTTGATAAGACAGCTTAGTTGTAGTTGAATCAACAGGAGCTCAAAAGTTTGCTTTACGGCAGCACCTTGCTATTAAGTCAACATAGGCATTGAACAGATCTCTAGAGTGGTGACCACTCTGAGTCACAGTGGTGCCCTCAGTTCACTCTAACTTTATAACACCATCTTATTTATATGGTGTTATATTACTACAGTGGCTCCCAAACCACTCTAGTAGCAATTTATATCTCTCTCTTTATTCCCCTTGCTCAGGAGCGAGGCTTATCTACACCTTAAGTATAATCCCCTAAGCATCGTCTAGACTATCCTTTTGCGAAGAAAGGAGAGATCAGATGCCAGGTTCCATATATGTAACTTATTGTTTTGTTCTCGCTTTGTGATAACCACAGCCACCACGATGCTCCCACCACTTCAACAGGCAGCTACTACCGACCTCGGCTCACGTAATAAGCTGGGGCTCCTGTTGACCCGTGGCACCTACTTAAGGCCTAGGTCCGGCACCGCCCTTTTTCGAAATACTGAAAACAGGCTTGTGAATGGACCCTACAAAGGTTCGCTGGCCCACCAACCAGATAGTAAACAGCAGTTCAGAATTCAGACAATCGCAATGAAATCTGAATTCTTCTTTCGCTGCCCAGCTAAATCCGAATAATTCCCAATGTGAGGAACCCCGAAACTGCACTTGTTAATATTAGTTCACTCACGAGAAAAAAATCAGTTTAGCCAAGAATTCGGTATCCAGCGGCTAATATAAGTTGGCCATGTAGTACGGATGAACATCGTCGCTCCAGCGTACAAAGTCTTCGACGCCGTACTCGAGGAAGGATGGAGTGACCAGGTAGAGGGGTATCTTCGACTGTTTGGAGTGGTATCCCTTTCAGAACAGGTTGTCCGTAGATAAATCTACGAAGTAGACACACTTGCGAGCACTGGCTACTGAAGCCATCGGCTTAATTTATTTAACTTTTTCAAATTAAACATGTATCCATCAACATACAATTATTTATCTTTTACTTTATTAGATTGACATTAACTGAATAATATATGTATAGATAGGAAACAAAAAACTACTTTTCTATTAGGTAAATTCTTAAGAAAGTAATAGTATGCTCTGATTATAAAAATACTATTCAAATAATAACCAAACCTTTGTTTTCTTTATTATTGGCAGAGTTTTTATATTCAGAATTTTGGAAAGCAGAATTTCATCGAGCAGAATTTTAAAAGCAGAATTTTGTTAAAAGAATTTTGACCCTGCATAATTTTGATCACAACCCATTGGAGAACTATCGATATCGATAACAAATGCACGCAGTTTTCATAAAAGAGCTGAGTAACAATTTTTATGTAATGCTTTTGATATCTTGCTTTCGCCAAATCAGTAGATCTATTATTACGAGAAGTGTACTGCCAGAAATTAAGGGGCTTTCGATCCTCAAGAACATTTTTCAAGCTCACGATTTATTAGTAGTCTGTTTAGCAAAAAATTGTCAGTACAGGGAAGATAGGACGTTTGCCTCTCAGTCTGGTTGCATTGGCTTGCATATTTCTGTTTCAAGTAACAATTTTAACAGTGTTTCCGTACTTATAATTATAAATTTATAATTAAATTGTGGCAATTAGGAGAGCAATGTTCGTAGGGTTACCACTTGCTGATTACAATACAATGCATTACTATTAATTTAAGAAAATATACATTAACTTTTTATTAAAAACATTATCACTTCACAGTTTAAACACAATTTAAAGAAATTTCAATTCACTATATTTATTAATACTATATATATTTATTTTTATTAATCACAATCACGTCAAAAAGCTTTTCCGAATTAATATGATAACGTAATGCACTTGCAAACTTCGAGAAAATAACTTCTTTCTACTAAAATACCAAAAGCCAACAAGAAACTGTATTTTAACGGTTTTCAAACTAATAGTACTATTAATACACAAACGGGACAACACCTTCCCCTTTCACACTTATCAATTTGTTCTTAAATCAGCCCACAAGCTCTGTATTGACAATTTTTACTAAACGTACTAAAAGTATTTCCTTGACATTGGAAAGAAGAAATGTTTGTTCTATTTCCGATAGCTCACGGTGAAGAAGATGCACATCCTTAGCACTTCCTTGGGTTCTTAAACCGAATCTTAAACACCGTTGAATATTTCGGCCGCGAGTGTATACGCCTTGATGTCTATCTGGATATCAGTTTTAATTAGTACAATCCTCCAACATATTTATGTGGTAGCCGTATTATTGATTTTTTTAATTGAGTATCCTTCAAAGCAAGTTAGATTTATATGCGATATCTGTTTTAAAGTCCTAATTTTGTGGTAATTTTATGCTATCCTATCAATTTTCCATCGTCTTTCGAGACAACAATAAAGTCCTTGTTGTCCTTATTTTAAGAACTCATACATGCCACGACAATGGCTCATTGTCGTATACCAACTCTTGTCATTCTATAGTCTGAGCCTGAGGCATAGTTTACTCTATTCGGTTACACCCCCAAAATCCACCCATTTGATTTCGATTACTAACTATAATACTTGTTACTACAAGCTTATCAGACACAATTAATCTAAAATATGCCACAAATGAATGTTTAAAATGGGAATAAGCCCACTAAACTACCCCCCACAACCTAAGGCAAGGGTTTGGGGCGTGTTGGTGAAATGCTTTGCGCTGACTTGATGCCACCAAAATAGGAACCATAACCCCATTAAATGAAGGCATAAGTTGGGGTTGAACAGGACAAAAACAATACCTTAAATATGTCTATGGCTTCCATGTTTTTATCGGCATAATTACCCTTAATTGGGAACACGTTACACTGGTCAGTGGGTACTGTGTTTGCATTAGATCATTGTTTTCAGATTAAAATGACCGTCTAATTTCTACATATGTGTTGGTTGGCTGATGCATAAACAGTTAGTTTTCTTCTGTATATTATTAGCCATAAAGTAGTAGTTCAGTTCCACTATGTCTGACGCCATTTTGTATGCGATTTTTTAAACTATATAATGTATGGCTTCTGCATTATTAGGTTTTAACCTGATGATTTTATTTCAATTGTGTTTAGCTAGATGTTTTTTTATTGTGCTTTTTAAATTTTGCGCATTAAAAAGGCGGTTATTAAGGCATTAATTATTGTATTTTGTTTGAATAGCGAGAAAAATTGGACAGGATAAAGAGAATTCATGTACTGATCCGTATTACTGATAAACTCCATACACATTCCTTACTTACATATTTATGAGCATGTGGGTGTCTTTAAGCAGTAGTGGGAAGCATGCCCCTATACTTGTCCTACTGCTTATAGCAACAGAAATCTTTTTGATTCTCATTATTTAGTGTACCTAAATAAAGCAAAAATACACTTCCATCAAAAAAAAAAACAATTCCGTAAGAAAAAAAACATTAGTTTATTTTCGATAATTTCAACAAAATTTCAGAATTATTAGAAATTCACAAATTTTCCTGAAATCTTATTAATTCTCAGCATTTTGTGTGTCACTAACAAGCCAACAAAATGCATTTTCTTAGAATTTTTTGATTCGGATTATTTGGTATACCAAGATTTAAACCTACTAAAGGATATTTCAGCGCTGTTTTCTAAACATTGAAAAAGTAGGAATTTTTGCTCTCGGCGATTCTCATAAATTCTTGTGTCGAAATGCATGTAAGTTAAAAAATATGATGCGCTGTCAGATTTTAATAAGAAAGTATGAAATCAGCAGGATTTTATTAATCGTTATTTAGATTTGAAAAAAAAAATTTAAGATAACAATCAAACATGACATTACGATGATAGAGATATTTGAGTTACTGGCAAAATTCTGTCCGTCTGTCTGTCTGTCTGTCTGTACGGATGTATTTTGGACTGTAGCCTAAACAATTGGGCCAATCGTCTTCAAATTTATAACTTAAGGTTATTTTGACATTCTACAGAGGTTTTTTTTAAATTTTTTGTATCTCAAAAATTAACGGTACCTGTCATATAACCGTTATGTAAAAGCTTATTTTTCTCAAAAACGGCTCCAAGAATTTTCATGAAAATAAATCAGTATATTACTGTGGGTATGCATTATATTTTGGTGAAAACAAAATTTAGTATGGTGGGCTAAAAACGGTACCTACCATAGGACCGGTTTTTTTTCTTCGACTTTCTCGAAAACTGGTGATCCGATTACTATACAAATTAATATTCGAGAAGATGTAGGTAGCTTAAGTAATTTTGTATTAAATTTTCTTTCGAAAACTTTTCTTTTTGTATTTTTAATAATTTTTATATTTTTTTTTTTTGAAAAATCAATATTTTGAGAACGGGTAAGTGATTTTTTTTAAAAATTTATTTTTTAATGTACGTTATTTTTGTGCTTAATTTTTTATTCTTGAATTATTTTTTTTTAGTTTTTTAAAAAAAGTTATTAAAAAAACGTTTTATTTAAAAACCGCTCTTGCAATTTTGAAAAAAAATCACACTTTTTTACATTTCTCAAAGAAATAAAGTGGCGTTTTAATTATTTCACTCAATACAATTTAACGTACTTTATTCGAACAATCAAAAGTCACAATAATCGAATAAATTTTGTCATTTTTACAAATTACCAAACATTTCTACATTTAGAAAATTGCAGTGTTTTTGCCGAATTTTTTGTTTATCAAAGAATTTGGTTATTGGCATGTTAAACTCATAACCCCTTTCAGCCATTGTATATAAAGGGTGTTTTTTAGAGGTATAAAACTTTAAGTTGGCAACAAATGAAAATGAAAAAATATGGACCAATAACGCCGAGGGCATGCAAACCGCACCAAACAGTTATTTCTTGTGGATGAAGTGGTGATTCATGAAGCAAATGTGAATTTTCACACGACCAGTAACGCATATTTTGCTTATTGGCGAACCCATTGAACCAAAAATGAGCTTCGTCACTGAAGATGATTTTGCGATGAAATTCATCATCTTGGTGCATCTTCCTCAGAGCCCAATCGGAGAACGTACGTGGCTTCAAATGGTCTATTGGCTTCAATTCTTGAGACAGCTTGATCTTGTATAGGTGTAAACCAGGATCCTTACGCAGAATACGCCATAATGTTGTCTGCGCAATGTCCAATTCTTGAGAACGGCGTGGAATTGACTGATTTGGATCTTTTGCTGCGGACGCCTGAACGGCAGCGATATTTTTCGACACTTATGTCCCACAAAAGCGGGATATAAGTCCAAAAACGTAAAACTGGGACTTATGTCCCTGCGCCTTTCCATCAACGTTAGAATTTGAGAATAATGATCGTTTACTCACTTCTACCTACCCTCGGTGCGTGAATGTGAACTGAAAAAAAACATATTCCACCAACAGAGTTACCTTTGCCAATTAAAAAAATATACTATAAAGCTTTTTCATTGGTTCTTATCATAGAGCTTTCGGTTTTGAAGCTTTTGAGCACAAAATTTAGTAGTAAAAGGGAAGGTGTTGTCGGATTGTATATTTGTATTCTTGTATTAGTACTAATAGTTGGATAATAGTTAAAATGCAGTTAAATTGTTTTTTGATTTTGGTATTTTAATAGTGCATTACGCGATTATATTAATTAGGAAAAGTGTTGTAGTGGGTGGTGTGGAAATAACATAAAATAATTTTTTTTTATTGAAGTGAAACTTCTTTACGCGCATGAGGGTAAATTTCTTACGGATGAAACGGAAGTAGTGACACGGAAATGTGTAACGTTTTTGTCTAAGAATAGGTAGAGAGCGATTGAGACCGATTGAGAGAGAGTGAGAACGGGTGAACGTAGCATGAAGCACATAGCCATGGAGCGAGAGTTGGGAGCAAGCGAGTGAGTAAACGCAGATCCGTTTTATTTATTTGCATTATTTTTATTTATGCCAGAACACATTTGAAAAAACACAAATAATTAAATTTTACGAATCGATCACTGAGTAGACCGGATATTTTTCAGGTGGTGTTGTGTACAGTAAGAGCTTTTTAATTTGCTAGACATGTGATATCGATATGTTGGCCTGGCAGGTAACTTTGTGTGTTGTGGATTGCACTTTCAGGGTGCTATTTTTTTACAACAATACATCTTTCAGTTAGAAAGAATTTTTCGAAATTTGTTCTATAACGGTACCCCCTATAGAGCCATTATTTGTCTTCGACTTTCTCGAGAACTGCTTAACCTATTACAATCAAATTTGATATTCAGGAAGATGTAGATAGTCAAACCAATTCAGCTTAAAAATATTTTCGAAAAACTTTTGAAGTGAAACTTGTTTACGCGCATGAGGGTAAATTTCTTACGGATTAAACGAAACTAGTGACACGGAAATGTGCAACGTTTTTGTCTAAGAATAGGTAGAGAGCGATTGAGACCGATTGAGGGAGAGTGAGAAAGGGCGAACGTAGCATAAAGCACATAGCCATGGATAAAGCGGGTGAGTAAACACAGATCTGTTTTGTTTACTTGCATTATCATTAGTATACAGTGTGTAGAGTGAGTTAAATTTATAAATAAATAATTTGTGATTAATATGTAAATCGTCCTATACTAAGCAGTTATTCAGAGTAAGTAATATAATTGTTATCTTTTCGTTCATATACAATTTCTTATGTGAATTAGTTTAAGGGTTTGGAAATTTTAGTATTTACAAAAAACACGTGACATTTTAATTTACAATTCGTCATTTGAACCGATTAAGAGAGAGTGAGAATGGGCGAACGTAGCATGAAGCACATAGCCATGGAGCGAGAGAAGGGAGCAAGCGAGTGAGTAAACGCAGATCTGTTTTATTTATTTAAATTGTCATTAGTTTGCATACGGTGTGTAGAGTTATATGACTTAAATTTATAAATAAATAAAAAATAAAAAAAGAAATTTCATTTCTGACATGTGTACTTTGTACGCACGCACTTTTTTTTAAATCAGCAGGTGATAATTCTTCTCACATTGTTCTCCAATTTGCGACGGTTTATAATGAAAAGGAGGGATACCCTGTTGGAGCTTTTATTGGAAACGGAAATATGCAAGCCAACCAATGCAACCTGACTATATGAGAAGCAAACGTCCTATCTTCCCTGTAGCAGTAATTTCAGTTTCAGTGTAAAAGTTATGGCTATGGAAATCATTATTTTTGATGGAATCCGACAAAGCACTTGATTCATTGGAAGCTCGCTAAGTGTGGGCTTCGATAAATAAATTATTTATGAATGATGCGTTTATTTACCGAGAATTTAAGCCATTGAAGTGAAAATCTGGGTTCGAACACATATCGTATTGTGGTTGAAGGTCCTATACATGTATGGATGTTACAATTTCATTTTTAATATAAGACAAAACCATGATTATGGCATTAAGTGATATATATATGTAAGTAACATTCCGAGTGGTCGTTATTTTCTTCTATACTTGAGTTAAACTAAGTTCGAAAACTGCTGGTCTCTATTACACAATTTAAACGTATGCACATCAGCACAGAAATTCTTCTTCTGCTCAAATATGTATGATTGCGTGATTAACGCTAAAAACCTTACAATGTTAAAAAGGATCAATCTTCCAGGCTGAAGTTCAAAATACAGCTTCTAGATCAATTGATTATGGTTGATTTTTAGCGGCCAAAAATCAGTCCTTAAACTAGTCTTCCTGGCGTTAACATCGAATCCTAATTTATTTAATTAAAAAAAGAAAAACCTCAGGGAGTTCAAATGACATGATATTATTTATGAAATGAATCATTATCTAGCTCTTCGCATTTTGAATCTTAAAGTAGAATTTTTAACCTAACCTTACCTCCACATCACCTAAAGCAAAAAAGAACTATTGAAAACATCAGTCAGTAATAATTACTAAAACCTCCAGACCTGGAGGAAGAGGCCACTAACTAGATAATTATCTTTATTAGCATTTTTTTATTTTTTTCTTAATTCAACACATGATTGTAAACTCCTCTTAGCAATGTAATGTAAAAAAAAAAAACAATCAAAGAAAAACAGAGGCAACAAGAAGAAGCAGACAAATCTGCAAATCTTTTCGCACCATCTCAAATTGCTCATTAACATTTTGTGTTTTCATATCACCTGTGAAAATCGTCCTATACCTTCTCTACACCCGTGGGGAACAGGCCACGAGTAAGGCTCCTCGAGGAAAGAATGTTTTCGAATACAAACTCTATACAAAAACACCCAAGCAAAGTTATCCTCTCTCTGCTACCGTTTAAAGGTCGTTTCCTCTGAAGCAGAGGCTTGTGGCTACAATTCCCTAAAAGTTTCTCAATGAAATCGAATTTTGTTGGGATTGTCTGTCGCATTGAGTCGCGACTGCTCGTCCTACTCCAGTCAAGTGGCAACGATTTATGTTAAATATTAAAATCGTTTAAATGGCAAATCTTCAATTCCCCACAGTAGCCAAAGTGCTCTTTGCCCACTTCTCCACTCCATAACCAAGTAAAGGATGAGCAGCAACCCAGCTAAGCAGCTCTGAGATGTATGAGGAGGAAATGTGCATGAAATCGCGAAAACAGATTTCTTAATTTAATTGGCTACCACTCTAAGACATAGTGTGGATAGTAAGCCACCACACCATCATTGACCGAAAGAAGGTAGCTTGGCACTTAGCTGTCTGCCAGCCAAAGTGTCTAAGTGCGCGATTCCTTGGTTGCAGTCTTGTACCAAGCACCATGCATCGTGTGCTCAGAACCGAACCAAATAAAATACCAAATAGATGGATATCTGTGAAGTGTAGCACAGCTTTGGAATTTTGAGAAGAAGCCCATCATTGCTGTACGGCTGGGAGACGACCAACGACGATGTGTTTTGGGAGATTCGCAAGAGTGTGCCTTGTCTCTCCTCTATTCCCATCGACCCTCATGGGCATCTACATACGGTAAGTGTGTCGTTTCTTCTTCATTTTTTTTTTTTTTTTTTTTTTTTTAATTTAATGGTAGAACGTGGGAATAAAGGCGATGAAGGATGTGCGATAAAATATTTGCTTTATTAATTACTAAAACATTTTTTCAATTTTCTTAACCAAGCACCACAAATCCTCTTTGTATATAGGATTTTCTGGAGTGCAGTGCTAAATTCTTTGAATAGTCCCAAAAAGGTCTACCCAAAATGAAATTTTATCAATTGTGTTTCAGAAGACGGAAACTCCATAGTTTTTCTTACGGAGCTGAGCACTTACAGAAATTTCCACCGAGCTGTAAAGACTAAAGAGCTAATCAGTTTAAGAGAAGTATGTTTCGACTGTAATAAAAGGCCTAGCAAACGGTAACATACGGGACATGCCTAAGGTTAGGTAAATGTTACAATTGCGGAAAGAGAGGTCACGTACGCGCACAATGCAGAAACAGTAACCATAATGAGTCATCTCTTTCAGTTCTTTCAATCTTAAAGTTACAGCAGCCTATATAAAAGAAGAAGAGAACACATGGATAGACAGCGGAGCATCATGTCATATGTGCAGCACTAAATAACAGTTTTCATCTTATACACCTATGAGAAAAAACTAATGCCCGGCATCAGGCGATTGTGTAACTGCGAAAGTCATTAGAATTGTCAAAGCAAAGGCAAAGACTGGTAATAACGGTTTGCTATAGAAAGACGTCATTGTACAGGTTGGGCCATCCATCCGATGTTGTTTGGCTCTCTTTTTTTCTAAATGAAAAACTTCGATTCTCTTTTTTAATTATGTTTTTTTGAACCATTAGAATTCTATTGGTCAAGTCGAGAAGATGATATCGGGCAAATGGGCGCCGTCACAATTATTTGCATTTTTCATCACATCAACCCACAAAAAAAAACTTTGAAACGGTTAATTGCGGGCCAGTGCAAATCGCCAAAACGAGAGATGAGGCGACCCGGGAATGCCGCCTTCAGAATATCGGTTCATGTATCGCTGCATTGCTTTTTCACTTATATTCTGCATCTGTCTAGTTCACAAATGTCAAAACAGATTTGACATTGGTGGCTATTTGCAAAAATGAGAGCATCTTCCAATAGGGTGATTTCTTTTGCCCACATTGTATTTGTAATGATTGTATATGTATATGAAATCTATAGTAGTATAGAGGCAGCTTCTAGTTTAGCGAGATACTGCCGTAATAGCGCTAGTTCTTGATATACATTTGAATGGGTTTTGGAGAGTAGAATGAAATATAATGATGAAAGAGTAGGTTGTATGTTATATTTTCAGAAAGGTATGAGTTAGAATGAACAAAAGCATTTGCAGGAATAATGAATAATATGTAAGTACGAGTGAAAGGTTAAAAAAGTGACACTAGACCATATGGTATGGTAGAGTAAGGGAAACAAGAATTAGCGAATTTTCGTAAGCAAACAAAGATTTTGTGTTTTCAATAATTTTCTGGATTTTGCCTTTATCAGGAAATTTTGTTATTTCTGTAGCTTATACCGAAAGCACATACCAATGTTGCCATATGCGGATTTGACTGTTTAAAGTTTTAATGTATATTGTTCAATTTCGAAAGTAATAAGGAATAGATTGTTTTTGTAGTATATTTGATATGTATGTAATGTATGAGTCTGTACTTCTAAATTACATAGTAATTATAGTTTTTTCCAGGGATCGCTCCTGTGAATGTTTGGTCCCACTAGCATTATTTTCGCATTTCACATTAAAATATGTTTTTCGCGCCCGGTACCGCTAGTTAAATATAAAATTGGTGCCGATCGGTACTATGATCTTGGTACAACAGTAATTTTGTACAAGATTTTTAGTACTTAGTACTAGATTTTAGTACTATTGTTATTTTGGTACTATATTTAGTACTAGATTTAGTACTTAGTAGTATATTTAGTACTATATTTAGTAATTAGTAGATTTAGTACTATATTTAGCAGTTAGTTAGTTACTTCCACTCAAATAAATTTTTTGCCAACTTAAGAAAATTGATAAAATAATGAAACATGGTAACCATTGAAAATTGTACAAAAAAACAAACCAATTTGAGCAAAAAATATTTTCAAGGCAGAAATGAAAACTCTAGTTCTCCAGCCAGCTCGGTCCCTAGCTAGCTGTCTCCAGTTTCGCACGTGGAGTCGGTTGAGGTCCTCTTCCACTTGTGTGCGCCACCTGAGTCTCGGTCTTCCTCTACTGCGCCGTCCCTCTGGGGTGGATTCGAAGATTTTCCGGGCCGGAGCATTGATGTCTCTATATGACCCAGCCATCTGAGACGTTTAATTTTTAATCTTTTGGCTAGGTCTGTGTCGCTGTACAGCCGGTAGAGTTCTTTATTGTATCTTCTTTTCCACTCTCCGTTTATGCATATGGGACCAAAAATCACCCGGAGAATCTTTCTCTCGAAACAGCCTAAAGTGTCCTCATCCGCTTTTGACAGCTTCCATGCGTCTGCACCATAGAGCAGGACTGGGATGATGAGGGTCTTATAAAGGGACAGTTTAGTTGCCCGAGAGAAGGCTTTGCTACTCAATTGCCTTCTAACCCCGAAGAAGCAGCGATTGGCAAGAGTTATTCTTCGTTTGATTTCAGCGCTGGTGTTGTTGTATAAGTTAATAGCGGAGCCCAGGCAGACAAAGTCCCTAACTACCTCCAAGTTATAGCTGTATATGGTGATGTTTTGTCCAAGACGTCGATGTTGGGTGTCTCTTCTTGATGACAGCATATACTTGGTTTTGCCCTCATTGACTGCTAAACCCATCTTTGCCGCTTCCGCCTCAATACTCACAAAAGCGCTACTGACATCACCCTGCGTTCTTCCGATTATGTCAATATCGTCGGCGTATGCAAGTAATTGGACGGACTTTTGAAAGATCGTGCCTCTGGTGTTGGTGTGAGAGTTCTGCACTATTATATGTGTTATATGTACCGGAATTGAAATCAAATTTTTTGTCGGTGAGTAAGATCATAAGCCATATGGGAATATTGTGGAATTTGGTAGCAAAAAGGCATTGGTAAAGAAAGTTCTGGAGAAATTTTATTTGATTTGGAAGAAGTAATTGAAAGTTATATAAAGATTTTTTTAAACTATTCTAAAGAAAGTGTGAATTCTGTAATCAGGTTACATATTCAGATTCAAATTTAAATTTATGGCATAGTACATTATGTACTTATGTCCAGTTTATCCAAAGCCGAAAAACAAACGGTGCAAACTCAAAATGTCTTAGAAGTGATAACGGCAAAGAGTATCTTAGTTCCGAATAAATGGTATTCTTCATCAAACCACCTTCACTCCTCAGCAGAACGGTATTGCTGAGAGAGCCAATCTTACTCTAGTGGAAATGGCGCGTTGTCTTCTAGAGTCATCAAGACTTCGAGTCCCTCAAAATGTATGGTCCGAGGCAATAAACACAGCTGCATGCATAAGAATTGGGTCACCAACCAAGGTCTTAGACCAAAAGATACCTTATGAGCGTTGAAAGGGTAAGAAGCCATCAGTTTCACATTTCATGAAGTTCGGTTGTGAAGGTAGTATCACTAAGAGAAAGGACGTAAGAGGTCAAAATTTTAACCCAACAAAAGGATACAGGTTATATAATAGAAAGACGAGATCAGTAGTAGTAGCAAGGGACGTACAATTTTTTGAGGAGATTTTTCACCAGGAAGAAACAGAATCTAATAAACTAGAATCAAATAACAAATTTTGTTCACATTACACTGAAGACATAGATACAAAAAAACTATAAGGAAGATGTAGCTGCAGATACACCTGTAGATGAATTATCCAAGAGCCAAGAAGAAGCATCAGTAGAAAAAGAGCCTGCTTCTAGCGTCCAAAGGAGAAAGAGGAAAGGAGGCAAATCAGTACCTTAAGGAGTGGGAAAACAATTTTTAACTCCTCAATAACAGCAAATCCGGTTAAAGTCACAAAAGCCCTGTGATCTATTAATGGTAATGAAAAAAGGTATGGAAAAGCTTTAATTAAATGTTAAACTTGAGAGTTAGGTAAAGGTGAAGATTAATTTGAAACGTATGTACCTGTAGCAAGGTTTTCAACCATTTGCTTCACAGATGCTGATTGGGGATCTAACCTGGTGGATCGGAAGTCCTAAAGTAAATTGGTGTTATTTTTGTCTAGTGCCCCCATTGCATGGAAATCGAAAAAAACAATCAATCGTTTCACTCAGTTCTATGGAGACGAAATACATTGCTCTATGCCAAGGAGCTACAGAAGTCGCTTTCCGTCGCAACTTAATACGTGAAATGGGTTTTGTGGAGATAGTCGAACGAGCTACGGAGATCTATTGTGATAACCAAGGTGCTCCCTTTGCTGTAAGAAAACCGTCAACAAAAAGTCGAAGCAAACACAAAAATATAAAATTTCATTACATTAGAGGCAAAGTTTTAAAAAATTAATTCGATATCAAATATATACCAACAAAAGATAATATATCTGATATTCTTTCAAAAAGCTTGAATTTTAGAAAACATAAAGATTGTTGCAAATTGTTAACTATTAACTTTGTATAATTCTTTATCATATCAATTTTTTTTTCATTTTAATTTTACATGTATTTTGATCGCATTCCGGTTGAGGAAGGGTTTATTAGTATTATTTTCAATAATAATGTAAAGTGGCAACCCTCATGCTGGTAAATATTTACAATGTCAAATTTATCCTATGTACTTAGTTTTCATTTTTCTTTTATTTCTTAACTTACTCAAATACATGTAGTCAAACAAAAACACAATACAAAAACCAATATGCATCAGTAACAAAATGGTAGGTAAAAAACCACTAAATGAACCATCTTTTTTAAAGATCTCAGAGCAGATGATCTTGTTTAAGATTGAGAAAAAAAGCTGGCTATCGCTGATGGAAACACTTCTAGAAATGTGTTCGTTTGCGGTGATTCTACTGATAACCGTTCATTTGGGAGCTTAATTATTGTTCTCTCTCAATATATGAACAAAGAGGTTCCATGCCATTGGTCTGATTAAAGAACCATCCGTTTGGAATATGCACAAAGACCAAGTTTTGAATTTCATTATACAAATTTTTATGCTCTTGATTGTTAATAGTGTTACCAAATATTTTCACATCTCCAGTTACATACTTCCTAATTAGAACTCAACAAATTGCCCATTTATGGAAAATGGAAATATAAGCCCATAACTTTAGTTTTTTTATGACAATTTAAGTTTAAAATAAATTAATTGTTCGGCTCACAAATTGTCCATACAAAAATTATATTCCCACCTATTTTTGTACTCAAACTCACGGTATGTTTTGAGGTTTTATGTTTCACTTACAATTCCCTGTACTATACAATAAAATCCACTGTTGTGCTCATTTCCCGAAATCGCCTATTAAACTGCGCATTCATAATCCATTAAACCCTTCCGACTTCGCCCATGGAGCTCAGAAGCTATCCAGGCTTAAGCACATATGCATGTTTATTGCATGATTATGCTAAATGCATGCTAAATAAGAAACAAAAACACTCAACAAAGATGTAGAAAACATTTCCATTTTCTTATAATTTTTGCACAAAAATCCAGAACAAAAAAAAACATTTTTTTAAAACCCTGTGCGTGAGTTGATATGTTAATCACTTCTTCCTTTTTTTTATTTCATAAATCATTAATGAATTATGACTTTATTTCATATGCTCTTCCCATTCTTTGGCCACCACCGGCACAGCCCGGAGATGGAGACCCCCTTCGTTCTGACACTATCAGAATTTATGTGAATCCACTGGGTTCCTCAAGCCACACTCACTCACTCACTCACTACCGGGCCAGAACCTAGAAATGGAGTGCAATCTATATTGCTTAATCATAACGCTGGCGCTGGCTGGCTGGCTGACTGGCTGGTGGTGCCACAGAACAATAGAAACGACGCCATATTATGCAGCGACAGGTTCGCGCATTGTGCACCCTCAGTCGGCAAAGTGAAAAGTGGAAATTTTATTGCAACTTTTCTTGTATGCAATGTAGAAAAAAAAGCATTAGAGAGGAACAAGACTTGAAGTTTCTCATTGGGCCTGGACTAAGTATTTCTTCCGCACAAACAATTCACAGGTAAACCGTCCGTTAACGCCTGAAAAATAACAGCCAATGGCATTAACATTGTTATTGTTATTGTTTTTTTTTCTGGAATAAAAACAAACAAAAAACAAGATTTTTAAATTTAATCGACCGTAAATATTTTTTAACTAGTTTATAAAGTTAACACTTTTTTGCTTGATTCTAGAAAACATTTAAAACTCTCTTCAAGAGATGTAAGACTTATAAAAAATATAACATCTTCATTAATGCACACGCTAAAGAGATTTGAATGTGAGTTTAGAAAAAAGGAGGAAGTTTAAAAAGAGATTCCGATTCACATTGGTTTTATGTCTCTGGACCGCATATTGAATGAAAAAAAATTAGAGTTGAGCAAACCATTCCACCATCTACTTGTACGGCTAAAGAACGAATCTCTGTACTGAACGCATAGTACGACCGTTATGAGGATCAGGGATAAATTTGTGGACATTCCTAGAAGCGATGGAATGGTTTAAAGGGAGGCAGAATCTACAGCATTGATCATATAAAAAGTGGTAGAAAAGGAGAAGATATGAAACATTCTGTCGAAGTTCGAGTGACGTGAAGGTTCTATTGATCGATATTATCGGCTACGATGGTGCAAGTGCAACTCAAACATATTTTGGCATATTTAAAGTATTTCTTATTCCCTACATTGGTTTATCCTGTTAAGATCAGAATTTAATGGTCCATATCCGAAGACTATAGGTCTTATTCCTATTCCAAAAACGAATATGAAAAGCTAAATGTTTCATCGTCAGCGAAGCAACTTAATGAAGAGAACAGTTCGTTATGAAGAAACAGCAAATTCTTAACAAATGTGTAACTGCTTGCTTTCGAAGGAGCTTTGATTTGTATCGTTCAATATTATGATGTATTTGAAGATGTTTGACTTCAAAAGATGATGCTGGTGCCGCAGGCTTATTTTTGCAAATAAGAACTTGAAGTTTAACAAAGCTGTGTCTGACAAGCGCGGTCGCAGCCAAAGATTTTGGAGAGGGTCGTAGTCATATTAAGAGTAAAACAACAACAACGCAAATAAGAGTTAATTGCGCCAGAATTGCATTGAATTGGGCTCTAAGAATATACTTTGTTCAATTTATATTTTCAGTACAGGCCCTAAGGAAGGGAGCTTTCAGTTTGCACTAAACTAAACTTAAGAAATTGTCACTGAAATAAAAAACTAAACCCCAGAGTTACATTGAAATTGTTTTTCCATACACACACGTATGTTCCACTATGACCTGTCTGCTCCCCGGCTGTGAGGTGTAGGTTAGGAGACTGATCGCCAAATTACCTCTCGCGCTTATTGTGTTGATGGAAATTTTAATACTTTTTCTTTGGTTTTTGCTATGGAGCTTTCAGAATTAAAGCTTTCTTAAAGATTTTGGGAGCATATGTCTTAAGTTTAAGGAAAAAGTGTTGTCGCTGCGTTTTTTTCAGCTTACATCTTTTCGTTTTTTTTTTTTGAAAAACCGGTTAAAGTACAGCTATTAAATAATATTTGTTGGGTATTTTTTTTCTTTGAAGACAGAATGTCTATCTGAGCAAGTTTTTCATAGGGTTCAGTTCATTAATTAATTGGAATTTTCATAAAAATAAAAAGAAGAGGCCGTGTATATCTAAATTTTAAAATATTGCAGTGCAATAAACATTATTTTTACGTTAAAAGATGTTAGAGCTTCTAAAGAACTTTTAAAAAACGCTCCTACTATATTCCCTCTTGGTGGTTTCGAATAAGATATGTAGATTTAATTTATAATTTATTGCCAATTTAAAATGATCACTTCACTATGGCAGCCATGTGTGGGCTTTGAAATGGAGATAGCTTATTAAAATCTATAAAAGTAATGATGAAAAGCAAATATTCTATCCTCAATCTACTTAACATATACATTGAATAGAAATAGACTACAGTAGAAATAGGGATGTATAAGAAATGGGTATAAAATTCCGATGTTTCCTTCACATTCAAAATATCTGCCTCTGAACATTCAGATTTTGGCATAAAAATGCCTACTCCAAAAACTTTTATGGTATCTTACTAAAGGAAACATTTATTTTTATTTTAAAAAGAATTTTCGTAAAATGGACGAAGAGCTCTATGAACTTCGCGAACAGATTTATTTTTTTTTTTAAAGTAAATTTTCACAATTTGGAAACATTGTATTTGTATTTGTATTTGTATTTTAATCTTAAGAGCTAACTGTAGGGGTTTTTTTTAGACGAAGCCTTAGGCAGGGGGTACTGATATTGAAGTCAAAACAAGTAGTGTTTGATTTTACATCCCTTTAGCATTCAGGAGATGGGATCATTGGAGCCATAAGAGGTTCGATGGGTGCGAAGATAAAAGAGGCGAGGATTATGCAATGTTATACGAGGTTTAGTGTTGAGAAAGATGGAGTCGTTAATGGCTATACAGTCACGTTACCTAAGAAAATTCAATTAATGAAGAGATTGTGAAATATTTCTCTTCGATCTTTCAGCGTATTCAAGTTGACAAGTTTGAGTCGGTCATGATAATGGAGGTAAGATTAATGGATTACTCCAAATGAGACCTTGAAGAGCAAATCGGAGGAAACGGCGTTGCATGCTCTCAATTCTGGCAATGTGCACTTGTTGGTAGGGCGACCAGACTTGACAAGCGTATTCTACAAGCGGACGAACAAAGGATATGTAAAGAGATCGGGTAACGTAGGCGTCCGAAAATTCCTTATACCATCGTTCCAATAAGCCAAGTACTGAATTTGCTTTCAGAATAATATTATCGATATGTTTGAGGAAATTCAGCTGATAGTCACAAATAATGCCCCAGATCACGGATCACCTGAATTGTGGAGAAGATAGAGACAGAGATAGAGCAGGAGATTTGATGAATGGGTTATCGATTGGCATTTTGAAATATAAATGTCCATGCAGTTTTTGAAGGACCAAATTGAACAATTATCGAGATCTTGTTGGAAATGGGAAGATTCTTCATTTGAGGAAATGGCCTTATAAAACTTGGTATCATCTGCGTACAATCAGATGCAGGAATGTTTGATGTCAGTGGTAAAAATGATAGAATGAAAAGGAGAGGACCTAAATGGCTGCCTTGAGGAACACCGGAAGTAGCTACAAAACGGCGTGATAAGACGGATCTGAACCGAACACTGTAAAATCGGTTTTCTTAATAAGAAGAAATCCATCTCAACAGAATGGGTTCAAAGTCAAGGGTGGATAGTTTAAAAAAATTAGTCTGTGGGAGATTTTATCGAAAGCTTTAGTAAAATCAGTTGAAATAACATCAACCTCCTTTCCATTCTCCAATGCTGAGAGGAACAATGACACAAAGTCAATAGGTTGTTGTTGTAGACATGCCTTTGAGAAAGCCAAGATGTCTAGGGGAAATGAGGGATTTGGAATGAAAACTTAGATGTTCATACAAAATACTTTCGAAAATTTTGGGTATATGCGATAGGTTAGCAATGGGATGATTGTTTTTGACGTCGCACTTTGGTACTTTTTTGTATATAGGAGTTATAAACCCGGTTTTCCATACTTGAGGAAATATTCCTTGAGATACAAATGGATAAGCTAAAATGTTAGAGTAGGGAAAAGAAAGATTGGAGGAGCATTTCTTTAGAAATATGGCAGGAATATTATCATCGGCAGCAGGAATATACCCATCATTTAGTTGATTTAACTTTTCTTCAATAATATAGGAGTCGAAAACACGCGGGAGAAAAAACCAAAAGAGGAATTTGATAAATACGTGAAATAACCAGCGTAAGGAATAAAAGAATCATCGGTGAAAGATTGTTTAAAGTAACTTGAGAAATAATTTGAAATAGGAAGAGCTTCAGTTGAAGTTTCGTTATTGAAAGAAAGGGATGATGGATACCCGTCAGATTTTCTTTAGTAGTTAACAAATTGAAGAAAAAGACTTGGGATCATTAGTAATGTTTGTTTGCATTTCGATCAAATAGTGTTGGTAAAGGGTATTGTAAAGCTGGCAAAAGTGAAGGTAAGTAAGTAAGGTAAGTTGAATAGTCGGTAGGAGTGCGAAGAAAGATTGCCCACACGATTCACGTCATCTGATAATGTCCATTTTAGAAAAAGGTAGGTTAAAGTCAACAAAAATAAGGATTTCATTATGGGACTCACACAAATCTGAAATGTAGTCAATCGTATTGATTGCAAGGTACTGTTTGTGTTTGTGACCTCAACTGTCAAACCAGACAACAATCATCGAAAATTCTCATGGAGCTAAAAAACACCCTTAATAACTTATATATTCATACTATATATGCATGTAAATAAAATCGTATAGCTATCTTAAAGACAAAAGGTCAATATTCCTAACCATTTTAGGGAATGGTCTCATCTCAAAATTTAGGACAAATGCTTGAGTGAATCTGCTTTTCGAATGTTCTATGATTAACCTTGTGCCCATTTGTATAGTAATAAACAAGGGCTGTATTTATATATACAGAGGGTCGGGGGGCAAAAGTAATCACCCGATATATTTTGTTTTGCTGTAATTTTTTTGGGATACAAAACTTGGGTTTTACTTGTCCTATGTATGCCATTGTGTGTAGAATATGACATCCTTCAAACGATGTCTTCGGCTTATAACGGTGGCACGGATCCGATTGGTCTTATGTTCAATGACTCTTACGTATAGATCCAGCTGATGCGATATGTGAGCGATTCACCTGTGTCATGTACGTATTATTTTCACCTTTAGGGAAGTTTTCGATTGTGGTTTATTTACACATAGACCTGCGAAATCCTTAGGAGAAAAGACTAACGTGAAAAGTAACATGACCTTGGTGGCCAATTCACGTCACCACCGCGATATATAACCTTCCCCCTCAAATCGTTCATGCAGAATGTCAATCGTGACGTGCGCTGTATGGCATGCATCACCATTGGGTAATCATTGTTTTATAGCGTTGGCAATTGACGGTGACCGCCAAAGTCATTTTCAAAAAATCACGGACCAATAATTTTGCCGGCCTAAAATCCACACAAGACGGTAACTTTTTGAGCCTTGTCTGGGTTGAAAATTTGGCTTGTTAAGCCATTCGTCCAAAAATGCACCTCATCGCTAAAGATGATTTTTCGCCCAAAATTAAGGGCCTCTTCCAAACATTGCGAAGCCCACTCAGAAAACAAACGAAGTTGTCTATATAGTCATAGACTTTGAATTCCTAGTTCAATGGCATCTTTAAGTGCCGTGCCGAGTTTCTCCCCGAATATGTGTTCCTTTGACTTATAAAAATTGGCTGATTGATTATGATTACCGAAAGGATAGTCTCAAAATTGGCCAACACACGTTGTTATCTTTAACTGTCATAACTATACAATTGTTGTTGCACATCTGTCCACCTTTCTTGAGAAAAGTTAATATTCGCCTTTCCCAATTCCCGCTTTACTTCCTTTTATTTCAAATGTTACACATAATTCCAACACAATTGCTGACATGACATTTCAGGAACAGATGATACCTACTAATTAACACGCCTTAATAATAATTGCAAAGTTAATTTCCACCTGCTTAGGAGGTATTCCTTGGTATGGTCAGCAACCCCAGCATAAGGATAACCTGATTATATTCCCTTTTCTTATAATAAGCCGCATCACTGCTCTCTGTCGGTCGGTCGTCCTTTTGGGCCTGTAAATTAATCCTATCATCCTTATAACATTTCGCCCGAAATAACTTTAATATTTTATGGCAATAAAATTGCCAGGACCGGAATTCTCTACACTGACATGTCAAACGCATCACAGCTCAATGTTTCGAGTGATATTAATGATTTAATTTACCTGAACCGCTTAAAGGTGCGGACCGCGTGTCAAACGCGGCCCAGTTGCTGTTGCTCTTAAAAGACATCTTCCGATAAATTCTGACAACCAATTTCCCCAATCCTCCCATCTAGCCTTCGACGAGCAGAGGGCAATTAAAAATGTAAATATTTTGATACCTAATTTGTTGATGGAATGTGAAAGAGGCCAATTTCGTGTTGTGAAATGTAATGCAAGGACACGTTATTGATATGCCATCAAAGTTTACCATAGCAGGCTTCTACTACACTGGAACTACCTATGGATCACCATAATAATAAATGCATTATGCAAAGCAACCTGACCTGCCTGAGTGGTTGTGGCGGTTCTTGAATAATTCACTTTTTAACTGAATAGAAAGGTACCCCTTGATACTCTGGGGGTAAAGCTGGAGGTAACATACACACTGCTAATTTGAGCCAAATTACAAAAGCTACACCGCCCCAAAAAGTTGTAAGCTGAATATAGGCGAGCTCATTACATGGTAACTACTCGGGGGGTACATAGTAATGCCTATGCTATTCATTGGCGGAAGATTATCCGCCCGAAGGCAGGACGCTGAAAGGGAATTACCTATGTGAAATGCAATATACAGAACAAGAAGGCCAAGCAATATGTCAGAATCTTATCGCAGTAAGAGATCTGACGCCCAGATACCATTGGTTAGGACCAAAGGTGAGCTTATGGTAATTTGTTGGAAATGATGGAGTTTTTGGTTGCTATGAGGAAGGCACGTGTCCATATCATTTGAATTGAGAAACTATACTTGAGTTACGGTAGAAAAGGGTTTACTCAAAATCCTTTCAAGGCTGTAGTGTATAGAATTAAAATCAAAATGGTTAAGGAACAGGCCAGTAGCATTCCCATTGCACTTCATTTTTAATACATACATATCTGGTCAAAGTTGTCAAAATCAGTCAATTCAAAACATCCTTGATCGCCTTAAAAAAGTGTAAAGGCATGTAATTTTGGAATGGTTTGGGAATTCATGTTAATGTGGTTGATGCATTAAGAAAATTGAGAAAAGTGAAAGTATAAGCGTTGGGAAAATAGGGTAGAAAGGACCGTATACCGATGCACATATGGTTTAAGGACCTGCATTTAAAAATGGGAAGGAAATACAATTTCCAGCAAATCATTACACATTCGCGTGGTTCGGCTAAAGAAAGAAACTCATGGGCATGGGCATTCCTAGCGGTGCGGACATTTTTAAATCGTTTCAGCGAAGGAATTCAGCTGGCTATTTCGCGAGAATTATGCTTATAGAAGTAGAGATAAAATATTGAAAGGAAAGAAACTTTACGACGACGGTGCTCAAGAGAAGTTTTCGCTTATCAATTTAAAGCTCCTTTTTGGATATCTGTCTAAGAAAATCAAGTGGGTTTTGGGAATATCAAGCTTGAATCCAACCAACACTACTTGTTATGATCGTCTCGGTAAGATAGCTATCTAACCCAACAAATCAGAGTTTCATTTTTCATCGCAAGCATTTTTGATAAAAGGGCTTGATGCCAAACTCTAATAAAAGCCTTACATATATCGAGTTCAATAATCTTGCATTTGCCACAGCGATGGAGATGGAGAAACTGTTACCACTTTTCAGTGACATAAGTATATAAATATTAAGAAGTTTTTTTTACTAAGCTAAAAATAAATAAGCGTTTCTAATACCTCAGATATAAATTGCACGACTGGATCGCACGTAGCTACTTGTTCATATGTGCGGTCACATCGTCGAATAAAATTTAAATTAAATGCACGACTGGGTCGCATGAACTTGTTCTTATGCTAGATAATTGCTTAGTGGCTGGGGCTGTATATGTATGTATATAAAGGGTGTTTTTTTTTAGACGTATGGTTTTCAAGAAGAAATAAAACGCATCATATAGTTTAATGTTATGGCCAAGAATTTAGCTTGATTATAAAGATAAGGGTTTGAATTATGTTTTAGAAATGATTTCGGGGAAGTGGCCGCCGCTGCTGGCTCGGATAAATTTCAGCCGAGGCCCAATTTTCCTATTTTTGTGAAAATCGGGATCGGTGGCCATTTCGTTTTGGGCCCATTCACCGAACGTGTGACGCGCTTGATGAGCGTTCGGCTTCAATTCTTAAACGAGTTGGATTTTGTAAGCCTGCAAACCAAGATCCTTCCGCGCGCGATGGGATGGCGGATGGACTCATTTAGGTCTTCTTCGATACCCTGCTCCACCGAAACGAACCATTATTTTGGTAATAAATTTGCACAATTTGCAAACTTTGTTCAGGACTAAGTCTATTCATTATGAAATCGCAAACCAAACTGAGCATAAATCAAGAGACAGCTGTCAAAAAGACCAACTCCAAAAAAAGTATTGCCAGATTGAAAACCACACGTCTATTAAAATAAAAAAAAATATTTTTTTTAGAAAATTCTTTTTTTTTTTTTTAATTAGTTTCAGAGTTTTCTTGGAAAAACTAAGTATACAATAAAATTTGAAAACTAAATGCCTATCGAAGAAAAAAATATTTGAAAATCGTTTCGTTTTTTTAAAAAGTCGTTTTTTTTGAAAAACTTTTTCTAGTATGTCATTATAAGGCAATCCGTAGAAGATTCACTTTTTTAAGGACAGGCTGGGAGCTGGGACCAATGATGTTTTTCCATCTATACTCGGAAAGAGACCAGAAGAACAGGACAGATGGAAAAAGTAACGCAGTTTTTTTCGCCAGCGTTGAAGAACACTTCTTCAAAACAAAGCGGACTCTTGCGACTGAACCAGTGCGAAAGTAGATTGCATTTTCAACCAAAATCGATAACAAGCCACAGGCGAACATGAAAAAGAACAGGCGCAAATTCCCAAAATAATTTTAAAAGAACAAGAAATACAAAATAGGCGGAGTTTTGTTAAAGTAGAAAGTAGATGTAGATATTGGGCGGATTTAACGAAAGAGTTTGTGGGTGTGAGTTAACGGTAGCCACGATTCCATCTAAATTCGACTTATGGAATGAAAAAAATGTTCAAGAATTAAGGTAATGTGTTTCGAGTTAGAGAGAGTTTCGACGTTTAACTTAAAGAATGGTTTTAATATAGAAAGCTGAGGGGTATGCTAAAATATAGCAAAATATTTCGAGCTAGAGAGAAATTCGACTTAGGGCGAGTTTGACTTTTGGAGAGTCCACTGTATACAGTGCCTTGCATACCTAAGTATAAACGCACGCTGAAAAAATGCATTTAATTTTAATAGAAAACTAGAAATAGAAAAGACGCCTTGCTATTTTATTATTAAATTTAAATAAAAAAAATTTAAAAAATTAATTTTTGAGTGGTTTCAGTCTAATAATATAAATTTAATGGAGTTTCAAGCATGTTCCCCAGGCTGTAATCCTATCGAAAATCTTTGGGGAATTCTAACTCAAAAAATGTACGTCCATAAAACACAATTTGCGAGTGTTTAGACGATTCCATATTAAAAAAAAATCTTGTTAATAGTATGCCAAAAAGAATTTTAGGCTTGATTAAAAATAGGGAAAATAAAATCCCATATATTTCTGCAATACAAAGAAATCTGTTTTTTATTTTCTAAACAGGGTGCGGTTGTACTTATGCAATGCACTGTATGTTTAACAATATAATATTCATATTTATGTTTATGACAACAACATAGAGTTTCGTAAACTTCTCTCACTGCTCTCAGTGTTTATGGCAATTGTGAGGAATTTTCAAAGCATTATTATGAAATTAGGCAGAGAAGCTATAAACTTGGATTTTATAAGAAACTACCAGGTACCCGGCTAAAATTTTCTTTCGTAAAAATCTTCTCCTGGTAATTACGAACGACAGAAATTCTTTTAAATCAAATCGGCCCAGCCGTTTTAAATTGATTACTATAAGTAATTTTTATACACGTATATATATATAGATTTTAATAATGCAAGTGAATCTGCATTAATTAATTTATTTTCGTTCCCTGTGTGGCAGCAACCAAAGACCGCAGTCGAAGTCGTTCCAGCAGGAAGTCTTGCACGTCAATTTCGGCAAATGCATAGTCTAGATCTAGATTACATTGAGTTTCGTCCAAATCTAGTAATATAGCTGGTAGCTGGCATAACATAAGAAAATTTATCCGTCAAAGTCTAGAGCTGCTAAAAACGCTCACGTATTTCTACGATTCTGTCAAGCGAAGAAAATAGCTTCCGTCTCAACTCATTTTCATGAGACAAGTAAGCATCTTTCTTCATAATTCTTAGAAAGGCATTCATTAAAAATCTTCCAGAATAACCAAGCCACTTTATAGGTTTAAGACCATACGAAATTGATAAAAGTTTCATAAAAACGTATATTTTAGCGTTCAAACCCATCAGTTATTTAATTTTTGTAGCAGTGGAAAAGAAGTTTTGAAATTATAGCCCTTAACTTAGGTAGTGACAAGAAATTGCTTTTAAAGGTTTTAAAAATATGTATAAAACATTTTTTTTTAAATAATCGCATGCCATATTAAAATAAAAAATTAATTAGACATTTCTTTAAAATAGAAGTTAGCTTTTTTTATATAAAAGCTTTTTTTAAGCTTTTCTTTTATATGGAAAATAGAATCACACTTTGTCATCGAGGCGCCGTGGCTTAGTTGGTTAAAGCGCCTGTCTAGTAAACAGGAGATCGTGAGTTCGAATCTCGCCGGGGCCTTCAAGTTGTTCTTTTTTTAAATTATTGACACTACGGTTTTGTTAAATATTTCAATACTGTAATGGAGAGGATGAATAAAACTGTTGCGAATGATAGATGGCTGCCCAATCCCAGGCCCGGGGGCCACAATATGGCCCTCGAACAAATTTTAAATGGCCCGCGTGATATGAAAAAAACAAAATTGGAGATGAATTACACGTTCAAAAGAACATTTACACCGTGTTGAACTCAACTGTATCATATTTGCTTTAATTCTAATGCACAAAAATGGCAAAAAACATGATTCACATCAAACCAAAAAAGTTGAAAGTTGACAGAATTCTACCGTGTTTCCCAAAATAAATGAGAAAAATAAATACTGTTTCACCGAGAGCAGGTAAAATAAAGTGTGTGTATACAAAACACATTTATACTATGAAAGCATTGACGACCATGGGAGTGACATTTTTTGTCATAACTCCAGTTCTAGATATCGGGCAGCAAACAAATTTCTTAAAAAACAAAATTTTTCTTATCTTTTAAGGATTACTTTCAGTGTAGAAAACCGGTATTTGAATCATAAAAAAAAATTGTTACCCGAGTTCTAGCAGATGTTTAAATCTGCGATATGCATCATTTTAAGTGATGATTCATGCGAATTACCTGAGATACGCACCTTTATCTTTTTATTTAGAGGTGATAGGTGACTGATTCTTACATACTGTCAGTTAGGTATTAAATTCAGCTACCCATTCCATATACCACAGATTTCCCGGTCTCGTTACCTCGTTACTTCCAGGCAATAGCTGAGTATGATTTGCATTGTCAGATAGGTATTAAGTTCGGCTATCTGATCCAAGCATCGAAAATTTCCCGAAATTATAACTGCGCCTACAGGAGCGGGTTGAAGTGTGGCTTGTCAGAAAATATTTTATTTCACTCAAGCCTTCACATGCCTATATTTCCTTATGTAGAAGTCCTAGCTGAGTATACTTTACATTGTCAGATAGGTATTGAGTCCAGATATTTGATCCATATAGCAATCTCTTGAAAAAATAACTGCGTCTCCAGGAGCGGATTGAAGGGTCGTGTGTCAGAAGTTTTGTTTGTTCATTTACGCTTTCACATGCCTGTATCCAGTTATTTAGAGGCCCTATAGGTAAATGGTTTATGCACTGTTGAAAAGATATTGAATCCAACTACTTGTTGCATTTACCACAGATCTCCCGAACAAATAATTGCGCCTACAGGAGCGGGTTGTCCCGTGTCAGAAAATATTTTATCTAACTCAAGCCTTCACATGCCTATATCTCGTTATTTAGAAGTTCTAGCTGGGAGCGTATCGGAATCCCGCTTTTTAAAATCCCGCTTTTCAAAAATCCCGAAAAAAAAGTTTTAAAATCCCGTCTGCTAAAATACTGTTTTTTTTTTAAACCCGCCTGTTCAAAATCCCGATCTATTATAATCTCGCTTTTTAAAATCCCGACAAATCCCGACAATCCGGTTTTTTTACAAAGCATTCTTATCAAACTAAATAGCAGTAGATGTAGTTTATATGCGCTTTTTACTTTTTTTATAAATTTAATTTTTTTAAAAATATTCGACTGAAAAGAAAATTCGTTAGAATGTTTTTAATCTTTACTGTACACACACATTTGTTTTTGCTAACATAATTTACATTATTGTATTTACTGGCGGGAAGACATAAGGTCCAGGGACATAATGCCCATGGACATTATATATAGTATTTGGAGAAGGTGCAAGGTTGGGTATATGCATAACGTTTCTTTTTGATTTAAAGAACTTTTGCATTAACCACATCTCGCACCTACTCCAAATCCTATAGTGAGCCCAAGTAGGGGGCTCTTCATACTGATTTCTTTTTATTTGTCAGCTAAGCTCAATATGGACATAATGTCCATAAATAAAATTAGACTTGAAGTCCAAAATTTCAATTCAGACATTATGTCCACTTTTAAAAAGACAATGTCCATGGACCTTATGACTATTTCCTAAGTCTGCTATTAGACGATGAAACTGGATGCATGCACCTTGTTCGAATTCTTCTTTGTTATTTCATCCTCTATCGCAAGCGCCATTACACGATGAATTTAGTTTCATGAAACGATTTTGACAGTTCTCTTTCATTTTTGTTTTCCAGAATTATTTGCAATGAATCTGCTATTTTAACCCTATCGATGTAATGAATGAGTTTAACCACGTACACATTTTTGCTGGATTCATAAAGACATAAGAACTTAAAATTAAGTTCTTTAGTCCACAAAAATTTACTTTTCACTTTGTTTTCACTCATTTTTCTTCGCTGAGGGGGCCTTTGATCTTCAGGGCCCTGGTGCACTATTAAATGATAGACAAAAATCTTAAAACTAGCTAAAACTATCACCTTGATTAACTTACTGGCCCTATGCGAGCGCTCTAAATTAATCTCTAACTTAATTTTAATTGCATTTCGGCCTAAAAATAACTTAATTTTATCTTATATATTGGGGTTTTACTTTTCACCCAGAAAATGAAATAAAAAAACTGAGTTTCCTCTATCGGGGTTTATCTTAAATTACTTAAAACTAACTTAAAAATAAACTAAAGATAAACTAAAAATTACTTAAAATAAACCTAAAATACTTAAAATTAGAACAGCCACAACAAGCTTTTTTTTGTGTTTTTATATTTTTTTTGTTGGATTTTTGTTTTTATATTTTTTTTTGTATTTTTGATTTTTTTTTTGGTGCCGCCGCAACTGCCTTACCTAGCTTAAAGATACTTAGAGATAAATGTAGGTCGGCCATAGGCAATATTTTGTCTATGTCGACTGAAAATATCCGGTTTTAACTGAGCCACCAGAATTGGTGGACCTGATCAGGGGCTTCCTTTCGATCCCGGTCGGGCACGGCCCTACTGAAACGGATGCGCTCTGCTTCGCTCCCAGCGACTATGTCTCGGTCGTAGAGGAGCTGCCTATCGACTGTTCTGCGGGCGACGTGGCAGATCAACGGAACCGCCGATCTATCCTGAATCAGCCCTCGACTATCAATGTATAGGAAAGCCTCGGGCGGGATAAAACCACTCGAACGTGTACTTTCAAAATATTCATCTTGGGGGTAGTAAGCCCCGAAGATTTGTCCATTAGCTGAGGTCATCGCCCTTGCAATATGTCCGCGAATGAGCTTAATTAAAAAGTTAGCTATCCTGTTTATATTGGTTGTATAGGACCTCGTTGGAATAATAGTGTTTGTACTCCGACTCTGGTGTTCTATAAAGTCCGAGACAAGTGCGAAGACACTGTCTCTCGAACACCCGTATCTTTTCCATTAGAGATGGTGCAACGTTGAACCACACAGGGCATCCGTAGGCAATCATCGGCCTGATTAGGGCCATGTAGCAAATCACTTTCAGCCTGCTATTAAAGCGGCTCCTATAAAACAACCGTCTTGTCAGGGCAAAAGCTCCCCTAGCCCTGGCAAGTGCAGCCTCTTCATGTCGATGGAAATATAGAAACTGATCAAGCCAGATACCAAGATACTTTGCCACACTTTTACTCGCCATTGGATATCCATGTGGCCCAGCGATCACTAGCTTGCGCCAATTCTTTCTCGTATCCCTAGAAGCCCTAGACACAGGGGTTCTAAACAGGATAGTTTCACATTTTTGGAAGTTAATTTTCAGCTTCCAATCACTACAATATTGTTGAATTTTATCGAAATCACGTTGCAAGAGAATTCTGATGACTTCAACTTTTGGACCTGTTCTGTACGCAACTAAATCGTCGGCATACGCAATTGCATGAGGTAGACTCCCAATGAGATCGCTGGTGTAAATACTAAAGAGAATCGGCGAGTTCATCGCTCCCTGTTGCAGACCATTTTTAATATCAAATGTTGTGGTAGAAGTCACATTGCCACTCTTGACAACAAACTTTCTACCATTAAGCATGTCGTAAAGCATATATAACAGTGGTTTACTTATGCCCCATCTGGTTAGCTTCAGATAAAGACCTTTTAACCATACGGTGTCGAAACCTTCTCCAAATCAACCAGATAGGCACCTGTGCATTGATTCTTAGCATTGTTCCATTGGACAGCAGATACTAGTGTGGACGCGGAATGAATTGTGTCATGTCCCGCCTTAAAGCCGAACTGAGTGTCTGGAATTATATTTTTGTCCTCGGCCACGTGGACAGAGCTGTATTGAGAACTTTTTCGAATACCTTGCTGATACTTGGAAGAAGACTTATCGACCGGAGATTTGCCGGATTGGAATTGTCCTTTCCCTTTTTCGGGAGAGGATGTACAACAGCTGTCTTCCAACTCACTGGATAATATGCATTATTCAGCGCGTTGTTGAACAGTGTTGTGTATATGTGTATTGCTTCCTCAGGGAGATGTCGTAGTACAATATTGGGTATACCATCGACTCCTGCTGTCTTCTTTTTCTTTAATGATGCGAAGATCATTTGTAGTTCGACCTTCGAGATGAGCAGGGAACTTGGCCCATTTCGCTTGGCGATGGTTGCGTTTGCCAGATTGTCGTCATTAAACCCGGTAAAACCAAGATTCTTAGATCGCCATTGCGTGATGCTATTTCGCAGGTAGAAGTGATTCAGCAGAGCTCTGTTCTCCAGGTCGTGATTCGGACAAATAGACTCATTCACCTTATACACTTGCTGGAAAGCAGAACCCACTGTCTCAACCTTCTCCAATGGATCTTCGATCACAAATAAATCGTCGTCCAAGACGGCGTCCCCCAGATCTACTCCTGCTGTCAGGAGTATGTTTTCGTTGTCTGTCGTTCTCGGAAGCTTAAGACACGGAATATCATTTTGATTGTTTTTTCTAAGGATTTTATTAATCTCGGAAAACATACACGGGTCGCTAGAGTTAACGGCTCGAATTCTATTATCCCAATACGAGTTAATTGATATTCTGTAATTTTGCTTTATGAGCGAGTTGACGTTTTTGATTGACGACTTCAGTGTCCTAATCTCCAGATCATTTCTGTCTGTAAACCGCCTGTACAAGAGTTTTAATCTAGTCAGAAGGCCACTTTTTTGTCTGTGTAGTGCGTCTATTGTCGCGTTCTTGCAAATTTCAGTTGCATTATGTTACTTGTATCGTGGGATTGTTCTGTCCATCGTTTGTTTTATGACACCATCCATCTGAAGCAGGTATCCATCGATCTCTACGTTCGATAGATTCCTGTCATTTGGTGGCACAATGTCGTTAGAGAGGAGTTCTCTTGTCAGTATTCTACCGTGTGTAAACAGTTTTTTGTCTGTTGGCCCACCGTGTTCGTCTAACAGTAGTAGATCTAGAAAAGCACCGCTCCTTGGGAACGATGGTCTATCTGTAGCAAGAAGGTCGATTTTATACTCAACATGGTGACGACTCATCCAATTAAAAAAATGGCATCCCCTTGAATTTTGTATTTGATTTCCCCAATCTTCATGTTTGGCATTCAAATCTCCAGCCAGCAAATAATAATTCCCATCCGAGTGCAGACTAAGGCACTCGAAAATTTTTTCGAGCTCTGCAATAAAATTTGCAGGTTGATGTGCTTCTGTTGCGTACACTGCAATCACATACATTCGCTTCCCATGTTGGAGAGGAATGCATAGATGCAAGCTTCTAGCAACTCGAATCTTCGCACTTCACTATTATAAATATATGACCTTATGATCAATACCTTTTCGTAAAAAGATAGCGACCCCGCCCCCAAGAGTGGAGTTGGGGCGGTCCCTTCTTACGATTGTAATTATTATGAGTCAGTTTGTGTTTCTGGTTTAGCTTGGTTTCGCTAGCCAAAAAGACATCTGGACTGTGATCATGCAACAATTGGAACAAATTTGGATTTTAAAGGGGTTCTCGTACAGCGCGCCCATTATGGTTTAAGTTTCCCTAAGCTGGGAAGGTAAGCGTAGACACGGTCTAGCCTTTCTTCCTGCTTTCCGAGTTGTTGTTGCAGGCTGGTTAACTAGCCTGCATGGCCAGCAACACAGACATTATATCGGCCTATACCGCAGGTGCCGTAGGCACGGGGGCCTGTTTGGCAACCTTTGGCAACCTTTGGTTGTGGCTGTACCATCCTCCCTCCCTGCCGCCATTTGGGCGTAAGAGATTTGGAGCACAACGGCTGTCGGTGCAGGAGCAAAAACAGGTCGCCTCGCCACCACCTTCGGAGCTTTTGTTTGCTTTAGCTGCTGGAACTTAGGACATCCCCGATAGCTAGCAGGGTGCCCCTCGCCCCCGCAAAGTACACATTTAAGTTGGGATTTATCTTCGATCCTTTCTTGGCCGAGTTTGCACTCACCTACACTATGATTCTCGCTGCATTTCACACAAAGAGACTGCATACCGCAGTTCGCCGCGGCATGCCCGAATCTCTGGCAGAGATTCCAGTTTGCTATTGGGCGACAACTGAACCAGGAAGAACGGTAATTTCCGCTGCTCCCGTCTGGCTCCGACTGTCGTGAAAGGCTTGACTCCAAGAACTCGAGATCTTTCGTCGCTGAACTTTGGAGTTCTTGTAAAAGCGCCACTGGATCAATGGAGCTGTCAAGGCCCTTTAAGAGGACCGTTTGAGTTTTTTCTTCTTTCGGCGTGAAACTATAGTGTTCAGTGGCACTGAGAAGCAGTGGATGGCATGCCTATGATTTCTTAAACGTTTTATTACAAAATTATCGCCTATGGCATCCCTACATATGTCAATAGTATCCTTAATCACCATATTGTAGGTGTTAATGGGCGGCACCTTACCTTTTTTTGTTTTTGGCTGCGATGGCTGTTGCTGCTGATTCTGCTGCTGTTGTATTTGCTGCTGTTGTTTCTGCTGTTGTTGTATCTGATTCTGTTAAGCAGCCGCTTTTCACGTCGACAGCTGGTCCGAGTTGATAACTTGCTTGTTTTGTTGTTGTTGTGGCTGTTGTTGTAACTGTTGTACTTTTTTTGCTTGCTGTGGCTGTTTCTTATTTTGTCCTTTTTTTAATTGCTGCGCCTGTGGTGGTTGTTGTTGTTGGAGTGACCTTAATTTGGCTGCCTCCTTTTCTTGTCTAGCGAGTTTCTCAATCGCTCTCCTGGCCATTTGCTTTTCCCTGAGGGCCTTTATTTTCACCTCCAGCGCACTGATCTTCTCGTCCTCATCTTCTGACTCGGACGTCGCTTTGCTGACGTCACAGCATCAGCTGATGTTATTTGAATATCTTCCGATGTCCCTGGAGCATCATGCGATGTCGCCGCCTTCCTCCATACAATTGATCAAATTTCCATCTCTAATATTATGTAGCTACATATATAGTTCTGTTTCATAAATGAAATAATGAATGGATCTATTGCTTTTCTATTAGTTTTTGTTGAATATATTTTAATAAAAGTCGGACTAGTTTAAGAAGGAATTCTCCCCTTGACACTTGTTTTAACAGATCAAATTATGGCGAAATGGGGATAACAGTAGGTTGGTGTCTTCCATTGTACTGTAATTTTGCTTCTTAACACTAACATTCTTCTAAAAATATGACTCTTCGATTATTATGATTTTTCGGCCAAAATTGAGGTCCGATAATGTAGATAAATTGAGGTTTGTGTTTGGACGAAACGCTCGAATTGCTCTTCATTTGAGAAGGGTTTGCTAAATGCTTGTTTTCTTCGATGAGTAAAGCTGCGGTCGACTATACCTATTCTTCTTCTTATTCCACTGCTAGTCTTTACCTTATATGAAGCCTACGTAAATAAAGTCGGTAATATTTTGAAAACCACAACATGCTTATGTAACCTTTTGGTCAAATACGTTTATCATTATATATATAATAAAATTGAAGCAGCCACAAGAGAACGACAGGACGAATTTGAACAAATCTTTGTTTAATTAATAGGAAATTGCCTATACAGTAACATAATATGACACATTTTTTTTTTTTAAATAATAATAAAATTAACTAAATCTTTTTAAATTGGCCAAATAAAAAATTTGCTTACCACATCACGCAATATGACAGAACATATGTACGATCAACGATGCACTTATTGTTTTTTTTTTTTTTTTACAATTACTCCATACATTGGGTTGTTGCGAACATCTACTCTAAAACAGATGGCGTAGGAATTGTAACTTTTTATTTTAATCTACATTAACACCGTGTCTCCTCTCCAGTGCAATATTTTATAGAGAAATACACATGATACACATAAATACCTGGTATGCAGGTATGATACCTACATACAAATCGCCAACTTAGTATTTCGTGACGTCACTATCATCTGTTATTATTGTTTTATTTCTTTTATGAACCCTTTATCTTAACTTTTTTAATTAAATAAAAAGTACCTATGTCACGTAAAAAAAATTAAAATACGGCTAAAGCAAGCAAAGCCGCGGGCATAGCTAGTATTGAAATAATTTGATAAGTTTGCCTCGATATTCACTAAAACCTCGCCGCATTTCTCACAAGACTCAAAAAAAAAAAAATAGCCATTGACAACGACCTTCACCGACCAATTTCTAAAAATGTGTTTAACTGCATCCTTAACTCATTTTGTTTTAGATTCTAGCGGACATCTATGTTCTACGTTGTATGTAAATGTAATGAAAGACTAATGATACTTTTCAAATTTCAAAACTAATCAAGTAGTTAAGCCGTACAAACATAAACATAAAGCAAAACTTTGTTCAAATTAAAATAATATAAGTTATACGTTTTCGGCACAGTTTTTCAATGGAAAAATAATAAATAACATCCACCTAATTAGGTATTACATACGCCTTTATGCTTTATCCCAACAAGTTCCGAAGCCGGGTTAGGCATTAGGTATATGGCAACAACAGCAGGCGCCAAAACTCCATGTCTGTCGATCTTAATATTTCCCATCTTTTTGCTGCAAAAATAGGCGTCCAAATTAAAATAAAACCTTTTGCTTGATATCCCACCGAACATAAGTTCATATATGACAAACATTTTCAAAGAAACTTTCTTACCTCCTCAGCTGGACCAAAACAAGCCATACTAAATAAGCCGTAAGGATTTGGGTCTTGTTAAAGCTGTCCTGTAAATTAGCTCAAAACAAGTTTATCTTGCAGGTATAGAACCTTCTTTTTGTTGGCTGGAAACTGGCAACATGTGGATATGCACAACGTGTCATGTTCTGGCCTTTCGGATACACAACACTGAGGAATTTAGTATTTCAGCTTAACGTAGCTTTTATTTATTTTTTGTATTTTTTGCTCGCCTCCTTAAAACGCAGCAGTGTTTTTCCTTTGGCGGTTTTCCTCCTGAGCAATGGCAATATCCATCGTCGTCATCGTCCTGCCTAGCGATTATTTGTCGCATCCTGCGGACCTGATGATGAAGGTCCGCTGTCGCCTATGTTTGTGATGTATGTACTTGTACTTACGTATGTATAGCTTAGATAATTTGCGCATATATTGTTGGACTTCGATCATAGTTGCAATAGCTGTCTATGTCCTTCAAATTGATCGCCTTAACGCTTCCCGGCACTTATGTACGTCCATATAGGTATGGTACGAACATTGCATCGTGTCGGTAAGGAAGCGAGAGAGCACCCTAGGATATACCACCCGTTGGGGCTACATGTAATTGTTTCTGAGCACATTGTCATGCTATGACGTTGAAAGGAGTTAAGTTAACTAGCATTTACAGCCATAAATAAAACAAAACATATATCGGTTTTTTCAACAGGGACGCTACAAAAGTAGAGCGACAGGGACAGCAAACCACGCCATATTTCTTGCCGCTCTTTTGACATTTCTCTTCAGCAAGGTTTGCCATTTTATGATGGAAAGATATACGAGCCAACAACGAGTCGAAATTAATAAAATTAACTACCGAAATTCGGAGTCAGTGGCCTCAACGTTAAGAGCTCTACGTCCAATTTATGGTCGTCAAAACCTTCCTAGCAGATCAACAAAAATTTGAATCCACAGGCACAGTACAAAATGTTCCCGTGCCAGTGAGACGAAGAAGTGCCCGTTGTGTCGAGAATATTGCTGCCGCTGCGGCTTAAGTTGCAGAAAGCCCAAATGTGTCTCTCACATCGTTCTCAAGCGTTGAACATCTCTGTGACGTCGTTGTGACTAATTTTGCGAAAAGATCTTGGCCTACACCCTTACAAGATTAAATTGACGCAAGAACTGAAGCCGCTTGACCACCAGAAGCGTCGTATGTTCGTGAATTGGGCGGAGCAACAACTTGAAAATGATTCGGATCTTCATTGAAAAATCATCTTCAGCGATGAGGCTCATTTCTGGCTGAATGGCTTCGTCAATAAACAAAATATGCGGTATTGGTCAGGCAGCAATCCACACGTACTCCATGAGTCATCATTGCATCCCGAAAAAATTACGGTTTGGTGTGGTTTATGGGCCGGTGGCGTCACGTACTTCTTCCGTGATGATCAAGATCGGCACGTTACTGTGAATGGGGATCGCTACCATTCCGAATATTTTTGGCCCCAATTGGATGATATGGACTTGGAGGACCTAGTTTGGAGAACGTGTTATCTCGGTCGTGCGATTTGACGCCGTTAGACTATTTCCTGTGGGGCTACGTCAAGTCTATGGTCTATGCCAACAAGCCAGCGACGATTGATGAACTTCGTACGAATATCGAACGTGAAATTGCAGCAGTATCGGCCGATTTATGCTTGAAAACCGTCGAAAATTGGGTTCAGCGTCTGGACTTCTGCAAGCGTGCCCGTGATGGCCATGCAAAAGAAATCGAATTCCATACATAATGGCATACTTTCACAGGAATAAAGAATTTCATTGATATCCAAAACCGTTTTTGTTTTATTTAAAAAAAACTTCTGTAGCGCTCTTATAGAAAAACCCTTTACAAGATTCATATGTAACATGGGAAATATATATGTATTAAAGTTTCCTTGAAGGTTTATAGTAGTCTCGAGTTGTTTTTAGGTGAGTTATTTGATTTTTCAAAACAACCAAACAAAAAAATTAATGTGTTTATATGTGCTTTTTACACTAGCAACTATATAAAGATAACAGATATTATTCTTTTAGGAATCAGAAATTTCGTCTCGAATAGGTCAAAGAGTATCAAACCTAAAGATAACTCGTGGTTTGATTCGAGCTGTTAAGAGGCTATCTGATCAAGAGAGGTAAGTTTCCGTTCTTACAAAGCCAACACCACCAAGGAAAACCGGCAACCCAGAAAGACCTGTAATGCTCTAATTCGTAATACCAAATTTTTAAATGAACAACAAATTCGACCAAAAATACCGCAATGTCCCAAAGGCAATAAACATTTTTGGACATTTGTAAAAAAATATTCAAAATTCTTAATCGTCATCGATTTCTAAGCTCGTCTTCAACGAAACACCTGCCGTCAGCTCCCAAGAAAAAACCAATTTGCTTGCAAGAGTTAGCACTCCTCCTGTAATTGAGAGCGTAAATGATTTTATGGGAACAATTTTGATGATATGATAAGTTCATTAAATTCTGATCTTGACAGCATTGTGCAATGGGGAATAAGAAATCTGGTCGAATTTGATGCTTCAAAAACTAAATGTTGTCTTTTGTCGTAAAGCGAAGCGTACCTTCTATGCCACTTTCCACAAGTGGTACTTGCATCGAAGAAATCAATCACCTCTCAGTTCTAGGAATGTATATTACGCACCACCTTCTGTGGAGCAGTCACATATTTGACGTCGCAAAGAATGCTGCAAGAATGCTGATCTGGCTATAGTCTATAAAGCGTATATTCGGCCAAAACTTGAGTATAACTCCCATATTTGAGCAGGTGCTCCCATAACCCACTTGAGTTTCTTGGACAGCCGCCCTTCCCCTACCTTTTTTAACTCACCTTGTTTTGTTTACGTAGGTATAGGTACTGTGTATATTCTGAAATATTTCAGAATTTTGAAAGTTTGGGAACCTAAGGGAATTTTGTGTTGTTATTGGATTTAGTTATTGTTTGTGAGTAGTTTTAAATTCAAAATAGCGTTTTGTCAGAGCGAGCTGTCATTCTGTCAGAGAATTTTTAGTTTCACACTAAAAAGATAATGCGGGGGTTTCCTATTATTAAAAATCTAGTCTCACACTAAGAGAAAATAAATGTTTGAGTCGTTTATAATTAAAAAATTACCGGTTGAATGTTAGAGTCGAATTTTATTTGACTTAGCTTGGTATTAAATCGTTTATAATTTTCCGCTATTATTTTTACAATATAATCAACACCAATCATTCAACGCAATCAAGAGTAGCTTTGAAATGGGTTCATTCTCCAAATCTTGACTGAATGCTTCTTGTAATTTTTTTTACCTCTATTTTAGCATTATCGAAATTTACCAATTCAATAAGAACACATAACTTTTCGAAGATTTTTTTAATATTTGTCTGCTCTCAGACAACAAATTGTCAAAAATAACATTTGTGTGTGTCGATTCTTCTAAAGCGATTTTTCCGAACAATATCACCTCTTTGGTTCTTGTTTCATCGTAGTATATTTTCCTTTGTTTCACTCTGCCCACATGTGTTTTGTACTCAAAAATGCTTTTTTCGAAAAAGTAAAATTCGTCACGTGCCATCACACACAGTTTTGATCAGGCTTTTATACAATTGATGCAGAGATGTAGTAGGTAGCCTAAGTAATTTCGCATTTTAAATGTATGTTATTTTTGAGCTTAAGTTTGTTTTCTTGAACCGCTCCTACGATTTAAAAAAAAAAAATCACACGTTTTTACATTTCTTAAAGAAATAAAATGTCGTTTAAATTATTTCACTCAATACAATTTAACGTACCTACTCTTTTCGAGCTATCAAACGTCACAAAAAATCGAATAAATGCTTTGATGTTCACTTTAATTTTCTTAAATTTTATTCTACAATGTGACCGCACATAAGTACGTGCGATCCAGTCGTGCAATTTATTTTTTCATCAATACATAACCTACACCTACAACAGTACACTGATTTTTTTCATAAAACCGTTTCCGAGAAAAATAAGCTTTTACTTAACGGTTATATGACAGGTTCCGTTAATATTTAATCGGCACCTTCTATCTCTCCCCTCCCTATCTTCGTAATGTCCACGCAGTGTGTTCTACATTAAAAGGGAAACACATAATCCCTTGTGCGCGCGTTAATTATAAAAAAAAAAAAAATTAAGCTAAATAAAAATTAAAAAAAGTCCTCTGTAGAATGTCAAAATAACTTTAAGTTCTAAATTTGAAGACGATTGGTTCAACCGTTTATCCTGTAGTTCAATAGACATCCGTACAGACAGATATACATGCAGACAGACAGAATTTTGCAAGTCATGTTTGATCGAGAGAGAATGCTTTACGACGACATAAGAGTGCTCTAGTTTTGCGAACTGTGACTGCAAGATTTTCACCATTTTTGTAGTGAATTTTAAAGAATTTCAATGCATTGTTGAAACGTGTATTGTTTAAATTTTAGTATTGTCGTTGTTTTTACATGTGAAATGTTAAAGATGACAGCTGGCCAAAAAGCGGGCTATTCAAAATGAAACCTCTTATTGGAAAACCCTTTAATTAACAATTGTTAAAATTTTCGACGATAATAAATAATCAAAGAACGCCCCATTGTGCGACTTGGAAATAAGTATATCCTTTTAAGGATTGCTTACACCAATTTTAGGGACAGCAAATATTGCCGTAAACAGCTACAACCGAGCCCATGAATCAACTCAACTGGCATTTTGAAGGTAAATTGATTTGTCTCAAACGTTTGAAATTACAACCATGTAAGGCAGTTAAGGTCATTAAATACTGAATTTGTCTACCATTTTGTTGACTTTGTCCATATTGAACTTTATTCTAACAAACTAATCAATTTATTGAGAATGACTTAAAATTTACAAGAAAGTACAAGACATGATTAAACGGTAGTTTGGGAAACATGACGAATTGATAGAAGACTGGCGAAAAATCAAGGGGCAGATATAGCAATTTACCACTACCCGAAATCATAACCGAAAACTATATGGATGTGGTTTCATACTACGGAAATCAACAATCGACCAGATCTTTAAAAAATAGGAGGGGAAAGAAATACCCTGCTGCGGCGGCGGCGGCAAGAAACGAGTTAACTCTGTCAAGGATCTTCAAATCCAGAAATCATACGATAAAAACCAAGCTTAACATATACGGATTCGGGACATGGGTACTCTGATCTCTAAACCACATAAGACAGGAAAGTCTATGGGGAATTCTTGAACCCGTGCTTAAATGAGGACGATTCGAAAAAGAAACAATCATAAATTGTAAGAAGCAATAATAAAGGAATGGTTTCTTCTTTGTTTGAGTTCGGGTCTCGGTTAACGTTATCAGCGCCGCTAATAATGATGATGATAGAGTAATCGGTCATAGTTCTCCAGTCGACTTTTTAACGTTTTTTATGGAAAATTTTGTATCAACTGTTTGAGTGAAAAATCAAACAAAATCCGTTCGTCAACTAAACGTAAAATTCGGAAAAAAATTCCTTAATACAGGAGAATTCGTGGCAGTCATTTCTGCGGCTCGCACATTTGCCTATGATATTCAAATGTCCCATAAGCCGAAGGAATAAGATAATAGAACACTTGGATGAAAGCGAACAAGTAAACATGCCAGGTTGGAGACATTTGTCGGTAAAAACTATTTCAACCAATTGTCATAATGTATCCGCAGAAATCAATGCTTACTGCTTAGAGTCGGTCATCTGTAACGGAGGCAACGGCAATCTGTTATCGAAATTGAACTTGGATCGATGCTATGGCAGCCAAAAAATCTTTGATTTTGAGGTATGTAGCTTGTTTTATTCATTTTACCCAGTAAACAACTCTATATGAGTAAACCTTTTATCTAAGCAAATAATTGTGGACGTCCATGAATTAAGTTGGAATTAGGCATAAGACATACTGTTTTTGACAAACATGTCAGTAAGAAAACGGCGAGTGCTTTGTGCTTGTATCTGTCGTCATCTAGATTGACTGGTCCTGGGCTATCGTTATTGGTGGGACATTGGCCATCATCGCCGTGCAACATCTGTTGGAAGTAGTCTCTCCAGATATTTAACATCTAACAACTTGAAAACTGTTTTTCTTCTTTTTTTATAAAATTATTGCCCAACATCTTCCAAAGCTATTCTTTCTTTAACATCTTATTCCTCTTTTTGTTATGTTCTATCCTTCAAAAAAGGATAATACCTACTGATATCGACTTAAAATAAAAAAAAAAATAACCAAAAGGAAAAAAAATGTAAATTAACCTAATAATAAGTTATCTGTTACAAAGTCCCCCTATTTCCGAAAGCAAAAATAATTTTTATTCAACACACATCTCATCACTTTTTGATTGACAGTTCAACAAAACACAATCGTCGTCTGTTATTTTATTTATATTTTTTTCTTTCAAAAACTTCAAGGATCGGATCAAAAATTAAAAAAAAAAATAATAACAATAACAAAATCCAATTTGTTTCATTCGTTGTTTTGCTGAAATATCCACAAGAATACCACAACCGCAGAACAATGGTCATCGTCGGTACAAATATAATTATATCGTCGCCATCGGTGTTGGGCTTATTTTTTTTTTATTTTATACCATAAAACGACAAAAAGTGTCAATCTTCCTCAAAACACAGACACGGCGTTATGCCCTCCCAATTGATCCTTCAGTCACTCACCTCGGGGGCTAGAAGCAGCCGCCATTGAACCTTCGTCCGTCCCTGGTCGTAGAAAAGTTGAAACCTACATACATTTATATGTATATAGCTTATTAGGGGCAATTACTACTCGATCGCTTTGATGGTTGATTGCTTTTGCTGATCGATGTAGTTGGATTCAATTCCAATGAAAGGTTGTTTCCTGCTGTTGCTGTAGATAGCCGGTGCTGAGGCCCGAGTCAGCGGAGTTGATTTGGGCTGACATATAGCGCCAATTTCAGGTTGTTCTAGGAGTTTGAATAAGGTTCGATTGATAGCCGAAAACACCAAAGGCGATTGTAGCACATGGTAGTTGAACAGAAGAACTATAGTGACAGATACAAGATGGATCTGATGGATGCCTTGTCTTGTTGAAGATTGTGGTTGATAACATGATAACATTGTAAGGGGATGTATATATGAACAAAAAAAATGCAAACTTATAACAAAACCCGATCGGGGTATGTGTACGGAAAGTGCAGTAGCGCAGCGCTTTGAAATCTTTTATAGTGTTGATATTTACTTTAGAAAAAGCTTATGTTGTATGGTTATTCGCCTTTTAATATTGTCCGAAACGAATTAAAAACGTTGGGGGTGGGGGTAACCGGTTGATTACCCCCGGGCCCGTAGTTCTTCGAGGGCCCGAAGTTCTTTGAACGGAGACGTAAACTACCTATACTATAGGTAGGTATACTTTAATTTTTCTGGAAAAACTGCATTTTTTAAAAAAAGGGGCCCGTACTAGTTACCGATGGGTCCGAATGTTCTCTCCGAGGCCCTGATTAATATGTATGTATAAATATTTGTTTTTACCGATTTTTTTCGGGATGAAATGTAGCCTATTGCAATTTTTGTATTTCTAATATAAAATATGTACAAAATATGACGATCAGTTCATTACTTCAAAAGTTCAAAGCGTAACAATCAACCATTCGCATTTAAAATATTAAATTTAGCATGAACTCAATACATTAACATCTGTTCGCAATAATGTATCGCAAAGTAATATTCGATTCTAACCCCGGAGGGACGGCGCAGTAGATAAAGATCAAGACTTAGATGGCGCACGGAAGTGAAATAGGACCTCCACCAACTTCAGATGCAAAAATTAAGGCAGCTAGGCTGGAAAAACCTGTTGATTTAGGAGTGTAGGGTCACCTAAACCTAAAGTAACCAAAGGATATAATAATCTGCTAGCTATGTTAGAGAAAAATATTTCAAAATTTTAAAATATTATTTAAATTCTCATCATTACTGGAACTTTGCTTAAATGAATTCAATAACTGTAAGAAGATTTGGATTTAACTTATTTTCTCGATACTTTAATGCCACCGTCGGAGACATTAGAAAGATTATTTTTGTCATTAAGGAGGAAGTATGGTTAAACTCTGATTGTTTGTAAATATAATAAAAAATGAGTTAATTCTATTAAAAAAGATCAAAAGCGTTTTTTAATTGGCGCTGGTAGATTTTCGCAGGCGCGGCCATGTTATTTTAGTGAAGTCTTTCAAATCTATTGTTTATTATTTGGTTACTGATGCCAAATCACCACGACAAGTAATGCGTCCACATGAAATAATAATAATGTTTCTGCAAGACGCGCGGTTCTGTAATCAATTAGCCAACATTCATAAAAGTTTAAGGAACGCAAGATCAACATCGCTGTGGTCCTTGAAAGTGCGTACAACAGAACCACGAGGTTGACAATTTTGCGCCATGCACAAGATCTCAGCCTTTCGCTGGCTTCAACTCCAATCAAGATTCAACTGACCCAGGAGCTAAAATTTCGTGGCCATAGATAACGCTGTTTTTTCGCTGAATGGGTTTCGGAGCCTTTGGAAAAGGACCCAATTTTGACAGAAAAATCAAATGTTATAACTGTGTCTTGTTCCTTTATTTTCTTAATTATTATCTAAAATCTAAATAAATAAAATTTAATTAAAAAGAAACAAAAGATATCTTTTATGAAATGATTTGATAGCATTTTAAAATGTTTTTATTTAAAGAAAGTCATATTATTGTGTTAATAAGCTATTATCGTTTTTTAGATACCATATGCTTAAAAAATCATAAAACACTTTTTCCTGAAAAAAATAGCCTTCAATTACTCAAAAAAAAAAAAAACTTTCATGTCGCTTATTATAAAGAGATTTTGCTACCGTAATCGGTTACTGGTGATTTTCATTTAATTTATTCGTATTTTACTATTGTATTTATTTTTACCTTCGCCAGCCTTATAGGTAGATACTAGGTAGGTACTATTACCCACGAAAACAAAGAAGATTTTCTTGGGGATTGTACAATTTTGGAAAAAGGATTGAAAATAAATCCAACTTTAACTACAATCCATCATCAATAAAATCAAGTTCTTTTGATTCTTTTGATGAATGAAGTTCAATTCCTGTTCTGAAGGATGTCTTTCTTTTACAGATTTCAATGGCATTGAAATCAGTCCTTCCAGTATCTATAGTTATTTTTGTTTACCAAAAATTTCTGAACACAATTTACGTTACAGTTATGTTGAAAGATCCTCAAATTATCGCAACCAGTACTTTCACATTTAGTACCTAATCGTTGAAAATATCGCTTTCGACTAAATGAGTTTTTTCATTATGTAACTTCCTCATTATTTAACTTCTTCATTATGCATTCGAATCAAACGTCAAACTATTTTACATCTGTCATTTATTTTTCTTTATCCTTCTTCTTCCTTGAACTTCTGTAGAGATAAGTCACGTTTTTCTAATCCAAAAATAATTCTTAAATCTATTATAATAAATTATCAATTAAATTCATTAATTAATTTGTTGCCTTTTATTTACAAAGTAAATTTATTTAATTTCCAAAAGTAATGTATGATACGCTTGATATTGACTTTTTCGAAAACTTTATCGCAGTTAGTGCTCTTAGCTACCTAAGATCTACCTATTTAATGTTTATAGGAGACATATGACATGACACGTCATACTTAGTAGCCTAGTAGGACTCCGTCACTCTGTAAAATTGAAGTTCGCTTCGCACCGCCAAAAAAGGTGTTTTAATATCATTAAAATATATGAAGGTTTACAATTCAGACCAAACTATAGAAAAAAGATACCATTTTATTTTATTTACAATATCGCTTCCATTTCAATTAATTTATTCCACTGCGCAATGACATTCTTCATCAACTGACCGCTTCCAAATTTCACCAACAAAACAAACCAAAATGAATTTTGTGGATTACCTATCACAGTTACTTTTCATTTAACTCCAATATACATTCCCCTAAAGACGGCAGCCATAATAGTTTCTTATCTCTAAAATAAATCCGTCTGTAATACACACATTCCACAAACCCATACACGAAATACAACACATTCATGCACTATGCCTAAATTTGTTCCCCCTCTCAAATTCAATTCCCAATAGTGGGATGTATGAAATAGAAAATTATTGTTTTCTCTTCAGAAAATCAAAATTCTATAATGGTAACGCCTACTGTTCGCCATGCTGGTAAAAACAACTCCTCCCATGGGAAAGGAAATGAAATTGCATTGGAAGTTGAGAGGCAACAATATTTGCTTCTAAATTTTCCAGGGCTTTAACATGTTTCGGTTTTCACTTTGTTTCATGAATAAAAACTGGAAACTGGAATGCGTTTTTGGTATGGTTGAGAAAATATGACTTTTTCCAGTCATGCCATCTGCATCACCACATTACTGGAATGGTAAGCACGCAGAAGTTTTCGGCGAGTTTAACAATGGTGAACCAACAAGCACATGGTCATCCTTTACATGTCAAGCGCAAGATGACACTTTTTTTATATTTTTTTATTGCAATAAGTAGATAGTAAAAAAAATTATATTGCGTGCAATTAAGCTGTATAAGCAAGGTAAATTAAATTGATATTTACGTTGTGTTTGCGTACACAAGAGTGTTGCAACAGCTGATGTTATAAATTAGCTGTAAATGGGTAATTAAGTTAAGTTTAATAAAGAAGTTAGCGACGGAATTTTTCAAATAAAACGAAATGAAGATTATAATAGTTTTTATAAGAATGTACCTAGTCTTTTCGAAATAATGTTATTGGTACCGTTGAAAATATTTTTCTAAAATCTCTATTGAATCGAACGGAACTGAACTCTTTTGGTAGCAAAGAATATAGAATTAACAAGAAGTCTCATCGTGATATCATGACCTGCCAGCCGCCATATAAAAATGTTTAGTACAAAAATTTATATGAGATGCGACTTCTTGGTAATTCTATATTCTTTGATTAAATTTAACTGGTTAGTGTTGAGTTTTTCAAAAAAATTCGGTATAGCCGATTAAATTGCAATACCCCGCTAGTTTTTACTTGCGGTTATAGGGACTATAAAGCAAGATTAGGATTCGTGAATATAAAAAAAATTCAGATAACAATGAAACATGACATTACGATCATAGAGAAGTCTAAAAAAATTATCGACAAAAAATGTCTACCTGTCTGTCTATCTGTCTGTCTGTCTGTCTCTCTGTCTGTCTATCTGTCCGTCTGTCTGTCAGTATGTATAACGAGCTGCAGCCTAAACTGCTTTAGCGATTATCTTCAAATTTGGTGTGTGTGATTCTTTTGACATTCCCCAGAGGGGAAAGTGAAATTTTATTTTAAGGCTTACAAATAACGGTACCTGCCATATGACCGTTAAGGAAGAGCTGATTTTCTCAAAAACGGCTCCAACGATTTTGATGAAAATTTTTGAGAATTTTTTGTTAGTATTGGCTATCATTCGATTAGAAGCAATATTACGGGAAAAGTCTATTAACGGTACCTTTCATATAACGGTTTTTTTTTAATTTTGTGCTTTCTCGGTAACCTTTGGATTTCTGTCAGATTTTATATTTGAGAAGATCTAGGTAGCCAAATTAATTCTGCAACCAAAATTTTGAAATTTTTTTTTTAATTAAAATTAATTTTTGATTTTTTTTTGAAAAATCAGTATGTACTTTTAAAACTAATCAAAAAAATTATTTTAAATTTTATAATCACTTAAATTTCAATAAACTCTAAAGAACTGCATAGCAAAATTTCAAAAATTTTTTTTTTCAAAAAATAAAAAATAAAAAAACAGGATTCTATCAAAACCGGTTCTACAATTTTCGTAATACATTTTTCATAAACTCTTTGTTATTAAAGAAGTATGGTGTTCTTCATTTTTACTAAAAACCGTTAAGTATTGTGGTTTTGATACTTTTTATAAATTCAAACTGTGTTATATTCAGTGTAAATATGTTATTTGTTTCTGGTCAAAGATCTTGCTTTCCAATATAATTAGGCACATATGAGCAAGTACGCGCGACCCAGTCGTGCCCATTTTTTATTTTGGATCTATCACCATTTTTAAATATGAGCGTCAAATAGGAATTTCGCCAGCTATAGGGAAAATACCACAAGCAGCCGTTTATTTAAAAAATTTAAAAAAACAATGTTATATAATTGGCGGTTCTCTTTAATAATAATGGCGGAATACCATCGGGTATTCACATTTACTGCCTTTTTCAATGTCTAAAGTTTTCAACAATATGATGAAAGTCTTCATTATTATATGTGCTATAAGCTTTTTTTTGCGATTTTTTGAATTAGTCAAAGTTTTATCATACCAAGGAGAAGCATTGTTTGAAGTTATTACTTTTCTCGGAACAAAGTTTGGAAAAAAAAAAATAGAAAGTTGATGAAAGCTTCCGAACTTTATCGTCTACCGTTGGTGAGTCAGTAAACCAGTCGATGTTATTCAATTAACTTAATTAATTTGCTCGTAATTACCGTTTTTAATTTTCTCTCATTTGTCTTTGGTCGTGTTTTGTCGCGATGAAAATAGTGAATTTTAAATATTTTATGAAATATACTTGTTTTGTTATCCAAGACAAATGAAGTTTCCTCTAAAACAAAATTATTACAAATATTGGTAAAAAAAGATCAAGAACATTTGAAAAATTATTTTGTAAACAACATATTTGATTGTAACCATGCTCAATGAAAAAATCAATAACCCAAGACTGCTACTCAGTTAATATATTAACCGGATTGAAAATGGAGTCATTGTCATCGCAGGGCAACCAGTCCAATCCAGTAAAAATGAAGTCCCCAAACAAGAAAAACTCATCGGATTCCTCGAGTGTTGATAAGATAACAGAGGCACGATTCATTGCAGCTTCATAAACTTCAGTGGGTTAGTTGGAATGGATGTAGGCACATTCTTTGTAAATATTTTTGCTGTCGGCATTAATTTTGCACCAAATTTGTTGGTTTAAGTTGTTGTCATATGATGATGAGCAAACAATTGGAAAGCAGGGCAAAGATGTATGAATTGCCTGCAGTAATCTGCCTCCTTTACTTTGTGTGGGAGCAAGAAAGCGGTCGCAATGAAATATGTACTTGCCACAAAGAGTCGAATATTTGTTGTTGTTTTATTTAGACGTGTGGTTTTCAATCTGGCAATACTTTTTTCGGATTTGGTCTTTTTGACAGCTGTTACATGATATAGATAGACTTACTCCTGAACAACGTTTGCAAATCGTGCAAATTTATTACCAACATAAAGGTTCGGTTCGGTGCAACGAGAGTATCGAAGAAGACCCGAATGAGTCCATCCGCCATCGCGCGCAACAATTGAAATTGGGCCCATCCACTTTAAGTTCGGTGAATGGGCCCAAAACGAGATGGCCACCGATCCCAATTTTCACAAAATTGGGCCTCTCGGGTGGAATTTATTCGAGCCAGCCGCGCGGCCACTTGCCCGAAATCATTTTTAAAACATAATGGCAAACCCTTATCTTTACAATAAAGCTAAATTCTTGGCCATAACATTAAATTATATGCATTTTTTTTTCTTAAAAACCATACGTCTAAAAAAACACTCTTAGTTGCGATATTGAAATGTATCCTCGAATACGAATGCTTTCGGTTTTTTTCGGTTTTTATAATAGGGATTTGACAACTTTGAATTTAACTTGTGAACGCACCCTTTCACTAATCATCGAACTGTCATTCTCAATCTATTCAGTAAACTCAACATTTTCATCATCATCATTTTCTACCGAAATTCGGAGTCGGTGACTGCAACTTTAAGAGCGTTGAATTGTTGAATTTCATCGCAAAATTATCTTCAGTGACGAAGCTCATTTTTGGCTCAATGGGTTCGTCAGTAAGTAAAATATGCGTTGTTGGTCGGGTGAAAATCCACATTTGCTTTATCAATCACCACTTCATCCCCAAAAAATAACTGTTTTGTGCGGTTTGCATGCCAGCGGAGTTATTGTACCATAGTTTTTCGTCACATATCTGTGAATGTCCAGCGTTATCGCGCCATGATTACCGATTATTTTTGGCCCGAATTGGAAGATATGGACTTGGACGACATGTGGTTTCAGCAGGATGGTGCCACAGCACACCTTACATTCGATTTATTGAAGAGTACCTAAGTTATAACACGGTCATCAAGTGTTATCTCAAGAAATGGGCCAGTCGATTGGCCGCCTCGTTCGTGCGATTTAACGCATCTAGATTATTTTCTTCGGGGCTCCGTTAAGACATTGGCTTATGCCCACAAGCCGACGACGTTAGAAGAGCTCAGAGCCAACATTGAACGAGAAATAGCGGCCGTTTCAGCCTAAATGTGTGACGAGTCATCGAAAATTGGTTCCAACGAATCGACCGCTGCGAACGTGCCCCCCGTGGGCATATGAACGAAATCGAGTTCCATTCATAAATGTTTTGATTCTACTTCAAGCCGATAGTAAAGTGTTCGAAATATCTAAGATGGTTTGCGTTTTATTTAGAAAAAAACAAGTTTTCAAGTCCTTACTCGAAAACCCTTATTTTAACCGAAAGTTCGCTTTGGACCTTTCGTCGATTAAAAACACTATTGCTTTCAGGAACGGGCTAAAACAGATTGACTGGATCAATGTACTCTGCATATTCAAAAAGAAGTACCTACAAATCAAATCAAATCAAAAATAAACATTGATTTTATAATTATGATGATGATTTTCAAAACAAGCCTTACATTGCCTTGCTATTGTAGTTTAATTTTTTTTCTAAATAGCGCGATTTCGATTTTGATTTGAAAAAAAAATTCCTAAAGACATCACTGAAATGTGAACTGACGCCATATGGTGTATTAAAGCTTACGTCTATTTATATCCATAAGATTTCTTAAATACAAAAGTAATTTTACATATGTATACCTAAACTCGCACCTACTCCAAATCTCCTTGCAGGGAGCAGTATGCCGTCCGCTTACCTATAATATTATAATTATAATATTTTTAACTAAGTGTCTGTAAGGCACATTGCCTTTTAAGAATGCAACATGACGTTGCACGACATTAGTTAGAAGAAATAGAAAGATAGGAAAGAATTTTTTTTCGGCGCAGTAGATCGAGAATTAGGTGACTATTTTCTCATTTGAAACTCACGGGCGGCTCTAGCTTGCACTTGGAGTTAGAAAAAAATTCTTCCTAACCTGAGTATCGAACTGACGACCACCGGGTCAGAAGCAAACATCTACTGCACCAATGCCGCACATTTTATATACCGTAAACTTTAATATAAATTTTTTCTCACTCTTGGTGGGAATTTACTTAACAAAAAAAAAAGTGAAATTATTAACCACAAGTGCTGGAATTAATTCCTATGTGAAGTTAATTCCCTGCACAGGTTTTTAATGCTTTCAAATTAAAATTGCAAGGGAAAACCTCGCCGGGTAAACTATTTCAAATTCGTGTTGTTCTGTTAAAAAAAGAATCTCTATAATTCAGAACTGAAATTTGAATTTTTTAAGGGGGGGAATGCAACTAACTACTAAGAACGAACATATTTTGTAAGAGAAACGGTAAAATAAAGAAAAGACATTGCGTTGGTGTTATAGATTGCCAATTTTGTTCAGAAACAGTTCTATGTCCTATCAATCTTAACGCTCTGTTTTGTATTTTATCGAGGAGTAACAGACAAAACATCATTTATGAAAAGAAAGAGTGCAACGATTCTGCGAAAGCATAGGTTCATGAAGAAACTTTCGGTCTTCGAGATATTTCTTAAGTTGACGTTTAATCAGTGTTTCCATTACCTTAGAAAGAAAGGACGCAAGCACAAGTGCTATGTGTCGCTAAGAGGAGGGGAGAGGTCACCTTTCTTGAGGACAGGCTAGACAAATGCTGTCTTCCCATCTTCTAGGAAAGATTCCAGACGAGCAGGAGCGATGGAAAAGCTTACGCAGTTGCTTCTCCAGTGTGGAAGAACACCTCTTCAGAAGAATGGGTGGTATACCATCCGGGCCAGAGGATTTGTGTATGCGTATTTCGAGATCTTTGAGAACTCTTGCTACTGTACAATTGCGGAAAAAAACTGTCCCTTAGAGCCGGAATCAATGTACTATCCAAGAAGCATAGTGAAAAGTTGAAGTAACCCTGGCCGTCCCAGTTTGCTTTCTTGTTTTGTCCAACGGTCCTGTTGGGAAGCTTTTTTTAAACTGGATGAGTGTAAGACGAGAAATTTGTTGAAATGACATAAATATCCGAAGTCCCAAATGGAGAAGTTACACTAATGTTAAATATACTTATCAGGGTGATAAGTAAGAAACTGGAGCTCGCGAAGCTATATATTTTGCTGCTGCTCACAAGAAGAGCGATTAAAATAAAAAATGGGCACGACTGGTTCGCACGTACTTGCTCTTATGTGCCTAATTACATTGGAAAGCAAGATCTTTGGCAGAAACAAGTAACATTTGCGTTGAAAATAACACAGTTTGAACTTATAAAAAGTAATAAAAAACACGATACTTAACGATTATTAGTAAAAATGAAATTGTACGACCGGTTTTGAAAAAATCCATTTTTTATTTTTAGTTTTTTGAAAAAAAAAAATATTTTTTTTAATTTTGGTATGCAGTTTTTAGAACTTATTAAAATAAATGTGGTTATAAAATTTAAAATAATTTTTTTTTATAAGTTTTCAAAATATTGATTTTTGAAAAAAAAAAAATTCAAAAATTAATTTTAATTAGAAAAAAAAAGTTTTTCAAAATTTTGATATCCAAAATTAATTTCGTTACTTAAATCTTCTTAAGTATACAATTTGACAGATATCCAAAAAGCCGTAACCGAGAAAGCCAAAAATTAAAAAAACCGTTATATGAAAGGCCCCGTTAATAGACTTTTCCCGTATATGTGATACTTATCAAATGATAGCCAATACCAACAAAAAAATTCTCAAAAATTTTGATTAAAATCGTTGGAGCCGTTTTCGAGAAAAATAAGATTTTCCTAAACGGTCATATGGCAGGTACCGTTATTTTTGGGGCTAAAAATAAAATTTCAATTTTCCCTCTGGGAAAGCCAAAAGAATCACATACACCAAGTTTGAAGATAATCGCTTAAGCCGTTTAGGCTGCAGCTCGTTATACATACTGACAGACAGACAAACAGACAGACATGTTTGATTGTTATCTCAATTTTTTTAATATTCACGAATCCTAAACTTGCCTTAGTCCCTATAATCGCAAGTAAAAATGGAGCAGACAATCGAACCATTTATAAAGCAATGGATTGCTGTTAAAAAAATGGTTTCATACTTGATTCTGGAATGGAAGAAACAGCGGTCAGCTTTTTGAAGGAATTTTTCTTAGGAAGGGTGGAAGGAAACAACTTTTTTAGGTTAACAAAAGAGGTGCTACAGTCTGGGTTGGACCTGGGCCTCAACCAACAAGCTTCTCTAACCAGCTCGGTCACTAGCTAGCTGCCTCCAGTCTTGCACGTAAAGACGGTCGAGGTCATCTTCCACTCGTGTGTCGTGTTTGCCATCTGAGACCTGAGTCTTCCTCTTCTGCGCCGTCCCTACAGGTGGAATCCAAGATTTTGTAGGCCAGAGCATTGATGTTCATCCGCTCTATAATATGACCCAGCCATTTGAGACATTGGACTTTTACTCTTTTGGCTAGGTCTGTGTCGTTGTACAGGCGGCACAGTTTTTCGATGTATGTTCTTCTCCACTTGCGAGTTTTGGCAAGGACGTCAACAAAACTGCACTTTACTCTATATAATTCATTTCTATAAATGCTGTATTTGAAATCGATGAAAATGTGGTGGGTATCGATTTGAAGTTCTTGGGTTTTTTCCAAGATCTGTCATACTGTGTATATTTGGTCGATGGTCTTTTCTGGCCTAAAACCGCACTGCTATGGACCTATCAGGTTGCTGACGAATGGTCCTAGGCGTTCATACATTCGGATAGTTTTCATCGGCCTTGGTCCGATTTTTTAATTAGCAAAACACAACCGATGCCATATAATTACGTTCCTTATCCCCGAAGAGATAGAATATATCTAAACCATTACGTAAAAAAGTACTAAAAAGGAAAGGCTCTTAGAATTAGACCGTATTTCTGCAGTATTTTAAGAAACCATCCAGCGGAATTATTTAATTTTGGACCAAAATTAAAACTAACGAATTGTGAAAACTGGAACTTTACGTTCTACACTGCTGAGCCAGTATTTTAGAGATTCAATACTTGGAACACATTCACGTCGGAGACCAGCTGGAAAGGACTTCCAGGGAACTGAACTTAGTTTGATAAAAACGCCGTTATTATAAGATTTCAACAATGCGAAAACTTCTTCAAAAAAGTTAAGAAAGCTATTTCGTTTCCATTCTTTTGAACCTGGTGCTCCACATGGTTGCCGTTAAGGCCCCTTATTGTTTATTTTATTAATAAACAATAATTCAACGAAATATTGCTTAGATTTACAAAAATAGTTTTAGAATTTGGTGCAATTATTACTTTCTTTTGATGGCCGAGATACGATAGATTGGCATTAGCCTTATTTTTCTGTTATTAATATTCTTATTTTGCAAACATTACTTCTTACAGTTAAAAAAAAAATTTGAAAAAAAGCCTTCTTCGTCATTTTATAATTTTGTAATTTTATCTCAACCATTTTCAAAGCAATTTTCATCCAAAAAACTCCAACGGAATCAGCCAACCGGAGGATTTCTCCAAATATACACATATTTATATATAATTCTTGTGCCTCTAGTTCAAGGGCACTTATTATCTATCATTATATTTTCAACTCCAAGAAAGAGATTGGACCCATACAAAACGTTTTGTATAAATGGAACAAAATCCTTCGGAAGGGCTTCTGTAGAAATTGATTTGTTGCTCGAAAACCAATTTTGGAAATTACACTTCTTTAGAGATTTTTCGTTTGTTGCAGCATCATGCGGCGACTGCCATCGCCATTTTTCTTAAATTTAGATACTCGCCACTAATTGGTTGAATCTTGATTGACGTACAAAAAAAAATAGAATGTTTTTTAAACTTTTTTTTTTGTTTTTTCATTGTTTAATACAATGTGAATGTGAATCCGTCATTGTGGCTGGGTAGGTATAGGTATGGCTCTCGAATTCGGAATGGAAAACGGTTATTATAATTGCGGTTATTATTTCTATCTGAGACTGCAGCTTGTGGTTTAAAGGCTAAGGGAGGCCTCAAAATGCATGTCGGTTTTGTATATACATTTATATATGTATGTACCTATGTAATACAGAAGCGACACGCAACCCTGAAGACCTAGGTAACCACATTGGCGGTCAGTGGAATACATGGATCGTAATTTTCCAGATAACTAGAGATACGTTAAGCGGCGGCAGATGAGATAATGGCGGTGATTTTGATCAGCCATGATCCGCTCTTTGGAGATATGTTGATATATACTTCCGTAGATATATTTTTATTTTGAGAATGGCATGCATGCATGTATATTAAAAAAAGCTATACATATTAGTTTCATAGAACTACACAGGTACAGGGTGTTCGGTAACATTTTATTTCAAACTACAGGGTGTACTTGTGTTATTTGTGTTTTATACTTTGTCTTATTTTGCTTATTAGATTATTCAATTCAATTCAATTTTTATTAAGACAATTCAGAATAAATACATTTGTTCAGTCTTACGTCTAAATAAAGCAAGTCGACTATTAAAAGTATATCTGGCTATTTAAATCTTAAATATTAACTTATATATATATAAGTTAGTAACATCCTTAAGAGTAAATTAATAAATTATTTTTCTTTAAGAGTATGCTTGCTACCGGCAATTATGTACTCTTAGTCAAAAGTTAAGTTCATCCTCTCATATTTCCGGGTATTTCTGGGTACATCTGGGCTTAAATATATACGTGAGGTGCTATTGAGGAGGTTAACGGGGGAAAGGTAATATTTGTCATTAACACTCTCATTGCTGTTTGAGTCAAACACGGCCTTCACTAAAGGATTTGAATGTGAACTACATCTTTTAAATCTTTTTTCCAAAAGTTCAATGTGATACATCATAAGAGGTGTTACTTTAGTAGCTTCATATAATGTTTTGTTTGAAAACCATTTTTTGTTCTGTTTTCGAAACTTGCCAGTACAAAAACTCAACATTTTTCTTACAAAGTTATCCAACTCTTTGGCCACAGTTGGAGAAATCGAAAACCATATACCTACCAAACTCATAAGTCTTATAAGAGTTGTGTACATTAAAGTTTTTGTGTTTCCAGGCATGTGTTTGGAAGACATCAAAGACTTCAAATTGGATGTTACCATTTTTGCTTTCATCAGAGATTTTCTAGCATGCTTATTAAAGACGAATCTGTTATGAAAGTTTATACCCAAAATATTTGGCTCCGAATTGAGTGGGACGCTACGTCCAGTGATTTGTAGGGCTAAAGACTTGCTTTCTTTCACAGCTTTGTAATATCCTTTTTCGCTAGAGTTTCTAAAACAATTAAGGTAGCATTTTTCGGGGTTAATTTTTAAACCCCATCTTTTGTAGCATTTTTCTAGGTTTGGAATTTTTTCTTGAATCTTACCTAGGGCAATGCTTGGCTTTTTGTCTTGTGATGATGCTGGTATCGTCTGCATACAGCAGACTACAAGGCTCTTGAATTAAAAAATTCTTTGAAAGGAAAATCATGAAGGAAAATGTTAAATAATGTTGGACCTAATATTGATCCTTCAGCTATTCCCGATTATAGATTTTTACAAAAAGCATTATTTGAAAAGATTTAAGCTTCTGAATAAATGTTGCATTACCAACATTTAGAAAAAAAAACTATTTTATACTTCTTCATATTTTTTAAGCAATTTAATTTTGAAAGATAAGCTTTTTTATTTAAATCTCAAAAAATATAACAAAATAAAAAACTGGTTTAATCAAATCAAACTCGGTTCTATTCTATAAATTCCGAACATTTGTTTCCGTTAAATATTTGTTAAATCTAAGGCGTGTGATGATGTGTGTGCTTAGGGGCCAGTTATAGCTATCATTGAAATGCATCATTGAAACAAATCATTGGAATTTTTTTGAGAGATCAGTTATAGCAATCATTGAAATTTTCTGTCATTGGAAAAATTTTCCTGGTTGAAATACACACGATACATTTTTTCGGATACAAATCTGTCATTGGAACTGAACGAAATTGCAACTCAAATCAGTGGAAGGAGTTGTTCCATTTTCTGTCAAAAAACAATCAGCTGACACGAAAAACGAATTTGCATCAGGAAAACAAATCCTTCCTACAATTTTCGAAATACTTTTTTCATAAATTCTGTATTATTAAAAACCGTTAAGTATTGTGGTTTTGATAGTTTGTATAAGTTCAAACCTTGATACTTTTAACGTAAATGTTATTTGTTTTTATCAAAGATCTTGCCTTCCAATGTAATTAGGCACACAAGAGCAAGAACGTGCGACCCGTCGTGCCCGTTTTTGTATTTGCAAATGTGCGTAGATAATATTCTCCATAGCTTAACAAGATTTAATTTTTTTCTAGATTTTCCGCTTCAAAATTGATAACTCATAGAAATTCTTAAGTACTTAGTTCTTATTAGCTTTAACTTTGAAAAAGTTAAGTTTCGGCTGTTGCTGAAGTAACCGCGGAAACGTTAAAAAAAGGAAAACACGCAGTCATAACTTCGGGTAAACTAGCAAATGTGAAGTGCAAATGGCCTTCCTTTTTCTCACTCATATTTTTACTTGCGCATATGTGGACTATAAAGGATTCGATAACAATCAAACATGACATTACGATCATAGATAAGTTTAAAAAAGTTAGTAGCAAAAAATGTTTGTCTGCCAAATTAATTTTGCCATATCAAAATGTTGAATAACTTTTTTTCTAATTAAAATACATTTTTGAAATTTCAATCAATCAATCAATATTTTTAAAACTTATCAAAAAAAAAATTATTTTAAATTTTATAATTGCATGAATAAAAAACAGGATTTCATCAAAATCCGTCCTACAATTTTCGAAATACTTTTTTCATAAATTCGTTATTATACAAGAACGTGTGATGGCGTCCTCCATTTTTACTAAAAACCGTTAAGTGTTTTGGTTTTGACACTTTTTATAAGCTCAGATAGTGTTATTTGTTACTTATTTTTTAAGTTTTATTCCAGTCGTGCAATTTATTTAGGTATATAGTATTAACAATTTAATATATTTAATGGACATAATCACAGAAACCTTAGACTAAACTTTTAAGATGTATCTATAGACAACAGTCAACACAGATTGAAGTTAATGTTAATGCTCCTCGGGTCCGGATACCCCCATCAGCATTGGATGGAATCAAAAACGTAAACTTTGTTTATTTTTAAATCATTATGTTACAGAATTTGATGATCAGTTTTTATCATTTAGTAAGTTAATAGTTTCAGCTGACCCAATATATACTTGCCTATCTATATAGTTGCATGATTTAAGATGAACTCGAAGGTCGCGAACCAAAAAATAAGAACGAAAGGCAAAGAAGAATACACATATTCGAGAATCCGAGACGTTAATTGTTTTCATACGCGTATCATAGAGTAGAGGAATAAAACGAGAGTTTTATGCAGAGAAGATCGATCGCACGTACCTGCTCTAATGAGTGGTCACATTCTCGAATAAAATTTTAAATACATTAAGGGTATTTTAAAGTTTTTATTCGATTCCTTAAGAAATGTGAATAAAAAGAATTTTTTTTTCTTTGAAAATCGTACAAAAAACTTTTTTCAAAGATAAAAAAGAAAAATTCAGGATGCAAGCTCAATCACATTATTGACTCTCATTTAAAAATAATATACAAACAATTTAAGCCATTGATTTGAAAAAAAAATATTGTTTTAATTTTTAAAAATATAAAAAGCTGTTAATCGGAAATAATTCAATGCGAAATTAGCTTGAGTAGATAGATCTTCCTGAAAAAAAACGGTCCTATGTGAGGAACCGTTCTTAGCACACCTTCTTGAAATTTTTACTATAATGAAGCTATGCATTTGTGTGGATACAAAATTGAGATAACAATCAAACATAGTACATACAGTTATTTTGACAAAGCTTATTTTTTCTCGCAAACTGCTCCAAGATTTTTTATGAAATAAAACTGAGTTTTCTATTGAAGATATCGATCACGTCTTTGTGAGAAAAAATTAAAATTGGAAATTACCAATAGACCATTTTTTTCTTCGACTTTCTTGAGAACTGGGGCCTATAACACAAAGGTACAAGTCTACAACTCAACAACCACTTGTAAGATTATGTTATTCTTACAACACTGTAGATTATTTCTGTAGAACAAAATAAATCTTTACGTTTACAGTTGTAGAAACCAAAAATTTCCCTAACTTACAAGTGCTCTTTTTAAAAAAGGGGTAAGCAGCGCGAAAGCATTGTGATTCATGACGAATAAAGAATCATTAAAAAAATTGCGGTGTTGGTGAAAGTTCAAGAAAATAAAAAAATGCTTTTCGGGGCCTTTCCTGATGTAATTGTCAAAGAAAAAATGGAAAGGAATATGTATTAACATTAGGAAGAATATGAATATACTTCCACAATATAAAGCGCGGGCATACATCCGCGATGTGTTTTGACAGAATTGCCGAAAAAAGCCATTGTAAGTTAATGCGCACCAGTCGATCAATTTATTTTGGAGTGCGGGTGACAAGAAAAAGAAATTTATATTGAAGGTATGAAAATCGTGCTGAAATTATGAATTGTTGGACCCCTCCATAATAAAATTTTGGTTCCGCCTCTGCATGCGACCCAGTCGTGCAATGATATAAGAACCCACAATTGAACACGTAAACTTTTCAATACAAGTATATTAAAAGACCTTGAAATACAAAAAACTGCTTGTTCAAACTATGAATAGGTATATTATACAAATTACACTGCTGGTTAAGATGGTATGTAACAACTTATTATTTTGAAGATGTGTTTTTCAATGTTGGTAAAGCTTTACTGCGTAAGCTTCTTCGTCTATCCTGTTATCTAGAATATTCTCCAAATAGATGGCAAACAGCGTTTGTCCGACCGGTCCTAATAATGTGTGTGGGTATTGTTCAGCCTCGAGCTATCGGCGGTGATGAATCGTCAAATATAAAAAAAATATCTTGAAGATCAGAAGCTCTTTTATGACCGTCAATCTGGCTTAGGAAACTGATCTACTAGTGATATCTCACCGAGAATTTGAATAAATCTTAACACTGATTTGGCGAAAACAAAATTGTTGTGCTTGATCGTGCTAGATCTCCTTTCATAGAATAAGTATAAAAAACTTCCGATCGTTCACTTCAAGTTATTTTGGAAGGTTTCAAGTCCAAAGTCTGTTAAATCTTTCTTATAATAAATTATTCTAATCCGTAATGGCTAATCCTCTTAATTTCATGACGACAGAACCCTCCTATATTACCTTAGGTGGTGCTTCAGTCCAGAATGGACCTGGACCTCAACTAACAAGCTCCTCCAGCCAGCTCATTTCTTAGCCATAGCTGCCTCCAGTTTTGCACGTGAAGTTGGTCGAAGTCCTCCTCAATATGCGTGCCTAAGTCTTGGTCTTCCACTATTGCTTAGTATTTTTTTTAACTCTTCGATGTGAATTTAAAGCCCAAATAAACATCATCCGGCTTTCAGTAAACAGCACAAGCTAAAGGTAGTGATTGCTGGGCCATATTGACATACATACTGGCGAGTTAAAGTAGACATGTTGATGCTGTGCTCTGACCAAGGTTATGGGAGCTTTTGCTTTGACAAAAGTATTGTTTTTAGCAGCCGCCTTCATAACAGGCTAAAGCTGATTTGCTACGTGGCCCTCATGCACCGTGTGGCGGAATGACATAACGTCCACGGACATAACGTACATGGACATTATGTCCGTTTCAAATAGGCATAATGTCCATGGACATTATGACCAATTGGAAATAATCATAAGGTCCACGAACGAAATAGACATAATGTCCATGGACCTAATGTCTGAATTGAATTTTTTTTTGTTCACATTTAGATTTTGTCAAAAACTTTATGTAATTTGAACTCAATAAAGCAAATGTTGCATGTTGACAAGGTTCTCACTGTCAACTGATGAGTCTAAAAGTGAGCTACCGGGACGAAAAGTCGAACTTTTTGTGGACTAAAGGCCGATAAAAGCTATTTCGAACCATAAACTACATACATAAGGTAGTAAGAGAAAAGTACAAGTACCTAGCGTGCGACCAAATCGTATAGTTTAGTTTTTTAAATGCCATATTTTTAGCTGTCAAATTATGTCATTTAAAAAAAGAATATTAGCTTGTGAATACGAAAGTAAATTTGCACATTATCGTGCTTTTTAATGGATTAAGTGAGTAATAAAACGTTTTCCAGACCTTACCCAATAAATTTCAATTAAGCCTAAGGTGAGACTTTTTGTATTTTAAATGCAGTTACATAATATCAACTTAAATTCATTCACCAAATTACAAAGTTGACATGATATATTTCTTCTTCTTCTCTTAGCGATTGCATGTCAAAAACCTTTTTCACTATGTATGGTAAACTTGTACATGCGTTACCTATAAACCTGAATATCTTTCCGTAAGTGTCACATGCATTATTTGCTGCGTTTGTTTTGGTTACTTGCAGCATAATGCCGGTTAAAATACACATAATATTGCTTAACACGAAACTGAAGGTCTTAGCTTCCCAAAGAGTCCAACGTTCCACGTTACCTTCACACAGAAACTCTTTCATCGAGAAAATAACCGGGTACAGTAACCAGCAACAACAGTGATCCGATGGAAATATTACGCATTTCACTTGTTGAACATTGAATAATACTACACTTTGCTTGCGGTGACATTAAAATGACGACAATGGAACAAACGATGACAATGAGAAGAGCCAAGAAGTTCGGTCAAGCGTAGCTAAATAAACTCCCAGAGAACCACCTACCCAGCCAGTGCAGCGACCAGGTCGGGGATAGCTTCTTTTAGATGCTTGACGCTGAATAGCTTATATTACGACCGGCGGTCGGGTGGGTGGGAATTTTCACGAGATGTGTATGTAATTTTTGTTATATTCAAAATCCATTAGATACTTGTGTAATATAAGTAGATATTTTAAATAAACTATTATTAAGTGGGATAGCACATAGAATACCAGCAATTGAGTAGTCACCTGTTTATGGCATTGAATGGATTGTTACAGAATCAGAACTGGCATGGAGAACTTAATATTTGCGTAAGCTAGGCATTACATTGAAGCTAGGCTTTCAAATTAAGAAGATGGTTGGGAGCTTTTACACGTGTATTGAAGCTTTCTTTGAAGGTTCACCGAAAAAAAGGAAATATCAAATTTAAAAATAACTGAAATGCGATTAGAATTAAGAAGTATGGATGTCCTGTCCCGGAACACACATAGATACATAAATAATTAGACTTATTCCAAAGAATAGCAACTGATTGTGAAAGAATGGAGAAAATATAGAATTCGTGAGTTAGAAACTTGGATGGAGTACTTGAAGAAATGGTTAAATATTGAACGTTTTTGAGATAATGTGGTAAGTGAAACAACAGAAAACTGTTTAAAATTTAAAAAAAAAATATTTGCAACTCAGTAAATTAATTTTCAGGACATTTATAAGCTTAGTTATTAGATTTATTAGCTTCCATTGAACACACGAACGACATTGAATTACGAAGTCTAGCGTCGAATTAATCTTAACATATAAAAGCAAAAAATTGATTTTTATCTAAAATTTCTATTAAATTTATAATTTTTTTTATGGGAAATTGTAAAATGATGAAATTATTTAACATGCTTACCGATTACGTGCAAACCTGATGGTAGGAAAATAGAAATAAAATGTTTTTTTATACTTAAGATGTTAATGTAAAAATCAAACTGAAAAAAAGAATGTCTTAAGTAGGTAACATAAGTTGTTTTTTTTTCAAATCTATAACAAATAAAAAAATGTTCCTTAAATGGACTTAAGATTTTATGTCAAATCCGAGATCTTAAAATAAATATATATACATAAGGCAAAACTTTGTTTCTTTTCAATTTATTTTTAATATTTTAAATTAAAAAAAAACTTATTTCTGATAATAACAAAAAATACATTTAAAGCAACAAAAAGAGTTGGTTGTCTGCATAGTCGGTTTACGGACCATAATTTTATAGGATAAATAAAATAAATAAATAAATAAATTTATTGGCGCGACAGCTCCTTAAGGAGCCAAGGCCAAGGACTTATGCTCTCAACCCCAGAAAAAAGGTGGCTATGAGCTGGATTTGAACCCAGGTTCTTTCGCTTAGCAGTCCGACACACTAACCACTAAGCCACGGGGCATATGATAACATCATAAGAAAACATTGATGGCAGCAACACCAACATACAGCCCATTAATTCACACCCAAAAAACCCTCTCGTTAAATCCACACACATATACCCCAATATCTTTATCTACTTTCTACTGCAACAAAACTCCGCCTATTTTGTATTTGTTTTTCTCTTCTTTTTCTTTTTGAATTATTTTGGGAATTTGCGCCTGTCCTTTTTCATGTTCTCCTGGTGCTTGCGATTGATTTTGATTGAAAGCACCACAGTATCGCAGCGTGCGTCACTTTTCTTATCAGCATTATCAGGATGTGTCTTATCAGCATTATCAGCATGAGTCATGTTATTTCGTGTGTGTAGCCTGTCATTAATTTATTAGACGTTATCACGTCAATAAAAATGGAATATTGGAAATCCCTTATTTTTTATTTCAAACGCTTTTAGAGTGTATTAACTTTTTTGCTCCCCTGAGAATCCGCCGTGCTGATTTCCATTTCCGCGAAAATGTGTGTAACCATTTGAACAAATAGTAATTTAAAATAGTAAATAAAATGGAGAGCACAAACGAAACACATGAACTCGAAGTTTATTTGAATTGTAGGGTAATACATGGCTTTAGCTTCATAAATGTAAGTGAATTAAAAAAATAATAAATTTTGGTATCTATGTTTTAATATAAGGTCAATAGTATTTTCTATTTTAATATTAATCACTTTATAAATTAATTAGATGTAATTATTCTGGTATAAACAAACATTCAAAAGGAAGAGAATGGATTTTATCAACTTAATGGTTTTAAACAAGAAATTATAAATCGAAATGATCAAAGAGGAGGAGGAATAATGATGTTTATTCGTAATAAGTTAAATCACCAAAGAATATTTTCGTCAACGGTTTTCATATGAAAGCAGTTAAATTTAGTTCACCGAAGAGAATAAAACAACATATATGATTGCAATATATAGACCACCAGGTTTTAGTAAAGCTGCATTTATTGAAAAACTTGGCAACGATTTAAGAACGATGAGGAAAAATGAAGAATATATTGTTTTAGGTGATATAAATACTGATGTCCAAAACACAAAATTAAACATAAGGTTGTAAAAGATTATTTGGAAATGTTAGCATTGTCGAGACTTATGAACGTCAATACAAAATAAATGCTGGTGTGCCCCAGGGCTCTGTTTTATCTCCAACCTCTTTCTTATCTACTGTAGGCATCGTATGACCATACAATGCTTGCGGTAAATAGATAAGGGCATCTGAATTTGTCTTATTGTGCTGAATGTTTGGATTGATTTTTTGTAAACAGGCTGTCTTATGGGCATAACACCTAAGACAGTTTGATTATTACAGAAGTTAATTTTGATTTTCACTGCGCAGTTCGACTTAATCAGAGTTGTGTTTTGTATGTAAGTATTTTTAAATGGTAAGTGATTTTTGTGTCGTGTATTCAAATGTTCGTGGTTTAAGAAAGAATTTCTTTCACGTGTACGTCTACACTGTTCAACACAGGCCAGCTGTTTTGGCATTAAGTGAAACTCAGGTTGGAGCAAATACTGATTTATCAGAATTTGCTCTACATGGGTATAGCTTGGTGCCATTACTCTTTTCTCATCATGGTCTCGTGGTCTATGTTAGGAATGATATTGCTTGCCAGAGCCTTCCCCAATATGGGCAATGTTCCAACACGGACTTTAACTTCTTATGGCTCAAATTCACTGTCCGCAAGCATGTCATTCATTATTGTTTTATTTACAGGAGTCCAAATCTTGACAGTAATTCGACTTGTAACGAGTTTGATGCACTGTCTGATTCCATCTCGAAAATTGTTTCCCTTTGTCCTCGCACTGAAATCGTTATTGCGGGCGATTTCAATGTACACAATTCCAACTGGCTCCGCTATTCTGGTCAGACAACACCCGAAGGAAGGTATGTCGAGCTCTTTGCCGGGTTACATCACCTTACCCAACTGATCGATGTGCCAACGCGTATACCGGATGTTGCTGGGCAAGCAGCCCATACTCTTGACTTGTTTCTTACTTCTCACCCTGATAAATATACCATTAGTGTAACTTCTCCATTTGGCACTTCAGACCATTGTATCATTTCAGCTAATTTCTCATCCCCCACCCATCCAGTTAAAGAAAAACTTCCCACCAGGACCGTTTGGCAATACGAGAAAGCCAACTGGGACGGCCTGAATTTCTTTTTCCGAAACTTTAACTGGTCACTATGCTTCCTCGATAGTGACATTGATGCCAGTGCTGAAATGATCACAAATGTGATTCTTCTAGGGATGCGTGCTTTTATTCCTAACAGAGTAAAAAGCATCAAACCTAAAGAAAAGTCTTGGTTTAATTCTGAGTGTAAAGAAGCTATCAGGCTCAAAGAAGTAAGTTTCCGATCTTACAAAGCCAACCCTACAGAGGAAAATCGGAAAAAGCACAAACAAGCAAGGAACTCATGCAACTCCGTTATAGAAAGAACCAAATTTTTGCATGACCAAAAATTACGGCAAAAAATTCTGCAGTGTCCCAAAGGCAGTAAAAATTTTTGGTCATTTGTAAAAAATATAAAAAACTCCTCGACATCTTCGGTTCCAACGCTCATCGACAATAACAAACCAATTGTTTACTCTTCAGAGAAGGCAAACTTGCTCGCCGCCCATTTCGCTGCCAGCTCCACGCTGCCTCAAAGCAACGTTGCCCCTCCTGTACTTGAGAATGTAAATTTTTCCATGGGACACATTTTTTTCCGCACTCGTACAGTAGCAAGAGTTCTCAAAGATCTCGATATACACAAATCCGCTGGCCCGGATGGTATACCCCCGATTCTTCTGAAGAGGTGTTCTTCCACACTGGCAAAGCCACTGCGTAAGCTTTTCCATCGCTCCTACTCTTCTGGAATCTTTCCTAGAAGATGGAAAACAGCATTTGTCCAGCCTGTCCCTAAGAAAGGTGACCCATCCTCCCCCTCCTCCTACCGACCCATAGCACTGACATCCCTTCTTTCTAAGGTCATGGAAACACTGATTAACCGTCAGCTTAAGGAATATCTCGAAGATCGTAAGCTTCTCCATGACCGTCAGTATGGCTTCCGCAGCAACCGTTCCACTGGTGATCTGATGGCATATCTCACCGAACAATGGAACAAATCTTTACATCGCTTTGGTGAAAGTAAGATTATTGCTCTTGATATCTCCAAGGCATTTGATAGAGTTTGGCATGAAGCTCTCTTATCGAAAATGCGTGCTTTTGGGATCGATAATACTCTTGTTCGTTGGATTAGAAGCTATCTTCTGGACCGTTCAATACAAGTTGTATTGGACGGATTCAAGTCTGATTCCCATAAAATAAATGCTGGTGTGCCCCAGGGCTCTGTTCTGTCTCCGACTCTTTTCCTCATTTTTATAAATGATCTTCTGTCTGTTACTTCTAATCCACTTAACTGTTTTGCTGACGACTCTACCCTCAGCTTTTCATATTCGTTCGATAATTCACGTCCTTCGCCTTCGGACGTACAATTGCAACGGTGCCGTATGTCAAGCTCATTAAACTCCGATTTATACAGCATTGTTAAATGGGGTAATAGAAATCGTGTGGAGTTTAATGCTTCGAAAACTCAATGCTGTCTTCTGTCGTTAAAGCTAAACATTCCCCCAATGCCATTGTCCATGAATGGCACTTACATCGAAAAAACCGAAAAGCTCTCAGTACTCGGTATGTGTGTCAACGACGACCTCCGTTGGAACGACCATATATTTGAGATCGCTAAGAATGCTGCAAAGTGCTTAGGTTTTCTGTATCGGTGTAAGAAGTACTTTTCCCCATCTGATCTGGCTACAATTTATAAAGCGTTTATACGGCCTAAACTCGAGTATAACTCCCACCTCTGGGCAGGTGCTTCGCAAACATCGCTTCACCTGCTTGATAGAATACAAAATCGAGCGTTAAGATTGATAGGTAATAGAACTGCCGCTGAAACAATTGCCCCACTCGAACACCGACGCAATGTTTCATGTCTTTCCTTATTTTATCGTTTCTTTTACAAAAAATGTTCACTCGAAGTAGCCAGTTGCATTCCTCCCCTTAAAAGTTTCTCCCGTAATACTCGTCTCGCAAGGAATGCTCATCAGTTCACCCTTGAGCCTAATTTCGGACGTACCGTGAAATATAGGGATTCTTTTTTTAGCCGAACGACACGAATCTGGAATAGTTTACCCGGCGGGATTTTCCCTTGCCATTTTGATCTGCAAACATTCAAAACCAATGTTAATCGGCACCTCCTATCTCTCCCCTCCCTATCTTTGTAATGCCCGCGCAGTGTGTTCTACATTAAAAGGGAAACACATAATCCCTTGTGCGCGCGTTAATTATAAAAAAAAAAAAAAAAAAAAAAAAACTCTCTTCCTGATTTTTATCAATGACTTATTATCTGAAACTACTAATCCAATTAATTGTTTCGCTGACGACAGCACTCTCAGCTTTTCATATTCGTTTCCAGACTCTCATCCATGTGCTTCGGATGTGGAACTGCAACGGCAGCGTATGATTAGTTCATTAAATTCTGATCTTGACAGCATTGTACAATGGGGAATAAGAAATCGTGTTGAATTTAATGCTTCAAAAACTTAATGTTGTCTTTTGTTGTTAAAGCGAAACATACCCCCATTGCCACTATCGATGAGTGGCACTTGTATCGAAGAAACAGAAAACCTATCTGTTCTCGGTATGGGCATCACAGACCACCTTCTGTGGAACGACCACATATTCGAAGTCGCCAAAAATGCTGCCAGGTGTCTAGGTTTCCTTCGAAGATGCAAGAAATTTTTTACCCCTTGTGATCTGGCTACGGTCTATAAAGCGTATATTCGTCCAAAACTTGAGTATAATTCCTATTTGGGCAGGTGCTCCATTTACACACTTGAGTTTCTTAGACAGAATACAAAAAAAGCTTTGAAAATGATAGGCGACCGAACAATAACAGAAACATTTTCATCTCTTGAGCACCGTTTCGTGCCTTTCGTTATTTTAGCGTTATTTTTACAATCTATGCTCTAGCGAAATAGCCAGCTGCATTTCTCTCCTGAAACAATTCAACCGTAATACTCGGGCCGCTAGGAATGCCCATAAATTTACCCTTGAGCCCAACTTTAGCCGTACCACGCGAATGTGGAATGCCTTGCCAGACTCTGTTTTTCCCTCCAAGTAATAAACTTGCCGAACTTTAAAACAAATGTGCATCGATATCTCCTTTTATACCCCTCCCTATTTTCCTAACGCCACCGTTGTGTTTAACATTATAAGGGTAGCCAAAATCCCTTTTGCGCGGGCCAATTATAAAAAAAAGTCGTTGATTGATCACATCTTAGTTAGCAAAATCGACAATGCAAGTTACACTGCGGTAATTGAAAACGAAATCACCGACCACTATCCAAAACTGTACTATGTAAAACCTGAAACACATTCAGAAAAACAGGTTGTTAGTACTTCACAATTAACAAATTCGAAATTCGACCATTTTATTCGAGAAGAAAATTGGAGTTTGGTCTTAGAAGAGGAGGATGCTGAAAGAATGTAACGGGTGATTTTTTAAGAGCTTGAGAACTTTTTTTTTTAAAAAAACGCATAAAATTTGCAAAATCTCATCGGTTCTTTATTTGAAACGTTAGATTGGTCCATGACATAATTTTATTTAAATGTTGACCGCGGCTGCGTCTTAGGTGGTCCATTCGGAAAGTCCAATTTTGGGCAACTTTTTTCGAGCATTTCGGCCGGAATAGCCCGAATTTCTTCGGAAATGTTGTCTTCCAAAGCTGGAATAGTTGCTGGCTTATTTCTGTAGACTTTAGACTTGACGTCGCCCCACAAAAAATAATCTAAAGGCGTCAAATCGCATGATCTTGGTGGCCAACTTACCGGTCCATTTCTTGAGATGAATTGTAGCGCCATCTTGTTGAAACCACATGTCAACCAAGTTCAGTTCTTCCATTTTTGGCAACAAAAAGTTTGTTAGCATCGAACGATAGCGATCGCCATTCACCGTAACGTTGCGTCCAACAGCATCTTTTAAAAAATACGGTCCAATGATTCCACCAGCGTACAAACCACAACAAACAGTGCATTTTTCGGGATGCATGGGCAGTTCTTGAACGGCTTCTGGTTGCTCTTCACTCCAAATGCGGCAATTTTGCTTATTTACGTAGCCATTCAACCAGAAATGAGCCTCATCGCTGAACAAAATTTGTCGATAAAAAAGCGGATTTTCTGCCAACTTTTCTAGGGCCCATTCACTGAAAATTCGACGTTGTGGCAGATCGTTCGGCTTCAGTTCTTGCACGAGCTGTATTTTATACGGTTTTACACCAAGATCTTTGCGTAAAATCTTCCATGTGGTCGAATAACACAAACCCAATTGCTGCGAACGGCGACGAATCGACATTTCATGGTCTTCAGCAACACTCTCAGAAACAGACGCAATATTCTCTTCTGTACGCACTGTACGCACTCGTGTGGTTGGTTTAATGTCCAATAAAGTAAACTGAGTGCGAAACTTGGTCACAATCGCATTAATTGTTTGCTCACTTGGTCGATTATGTAGACCATAAATCGGACGTAAAGCGCGAAACACATTTCGAACCGAACACTGATTTTGGTAATAAAATTCAATGATTTGCAAGCGTTGCTCGTTAGTAAGTCTATTTATGATAAAATGTCATAGCATACTGAGCATCTTTCTCTTTGACACCATGTCTGAAATCCCGCGTGATCTGTCAAATACTAATGCATGAAAATCCGAACCTCAAAAAAATCACACGTTACAATAACTTTGCTGGTAAACTTCAAGATATTTACAAAAAAAAAGTTTCAAAAATACGGAAAAAACAACCCCTGGATAACACTAAACCTCATTGCAGATTGTAAAAAAAGAGATACATTATACAGGAAGTGGAAAAATAATAGAAGAAATACAAGTTATGAAACAGATTACAAAAACTTACGAAACAAAATCAATAAAGATATAATAATTCAAAAATCCAATTACTATAAAAACCAGTTTGCTGATTTCAAAACGAATTCGCGTAAGACCTGGGGAATAATAAATGAAATTCTAGGAAGAAAGAAATCGAGCATTGATGAAACAATAATAAGCAACTTCAAAACAGGATTCAATTCACTTTCCAATGATTTTGCTGAATTTTTCTCATCACAAACTGCAAATACACCAATGTAATTTGAAAACATCATAACACAAATATTCTTATTGAAAACACATGGTACAAATGTTATGGAGGTCAACATACTATTAAGTCACTTGGGGGAGAATAAGTCACCTGGAATCGATGGCATCAGAGCAGTGGATATACAAAAGCATGCAGATTTGTTTGCTCCAATCTTGTGCAAAATAATTAATTTAAGATCCGAACTGTGCTAGCGTGACTACGGTTACATGGAACAGACTTTTGAAAAAATTGAATTTCAAAAAATTCAAACCGTTAAAAACGATCAAAGTATTTGTATCTTGATACATTATAATATACTTTATTATACTTCATTTCATGTAGTTGCGTGAAATTTTTCATCAGAGTAAGGGTATAAAACCTTTAAAACCACGATTTTTTTTCTTCTAACAAAAAAGTTTACTATGGCGAACAAGCAAAAGTAAGTTGTTATTTTTTTTATTTATTTTAAAAGCTAAAATTATCATACATACATTAAAAGGACGCTTACAGGTTCTTGTTTTTTAATCTTATTATGTCTTTTGGAAAAAAATATTTGTTATCAATCTTTTCGCGGTTTTTGTGAAGGAGTGACCGTACGGTCACGCTGGTACGTAGCCTGGCACGTGTCATCCTTCTAAACAATGTGACTGTACGGTTACGTTAGAACTTTAAGGGTTTATTTTTTGAAGTTTTTTTTTTGTGTTTTTATGGGTTTTTTTCTTAGAAAATTATCGCTCAAGGATGCAATGGACTATGTTGAGCAGATCATTGATGATGAAGACAATAACTTCAATGACATGATACATGGTATTTTTATTGAACCACCTGATGAAGAAGGTAATATAAGTGTCGAAGATGATGCTCCTGAAAATGAAGCTGGTACAATCGATGATCTCAACGGAAACCAATTGAAAGCCGGTTGTGAACTTGTTCTGAAAGATGGGCAGCATATCGACTTTTTTTCTCTTGAAGGGCAATCTGTTTTGATTCAAGAAATTGAGGATGTTCTTGCTGATGTTTTGAAGGAATCGGAACCAAATCAATCTTCTGATCAACTAGCTCAAGCCTTAGAACAGCAGGAACTGGACGAGTTCAATCCAAGAAGAAAGATTACATGTTGTTGAACCGATCTCAACTCGACTTAGGAAAATTACTCCCGTTCCCTCAGAAGTTTTCTTACCCGCATCGAACAAGGCGACAAAATTTACATGGGTAAAGGATAACTCAAGTTCTGGGATCCCCTTGTTCCCCGAGTTGAATTTTGATGACTACAGGGATTTGCAGCCACATCACCTCTTTGAACGTTTCTTTGATGATGCATTATTGGAACATATCAGTGATTGTTCAGCAAGATATGCGATAAACAAAGATGGCAAAGCAGTTCAGAAATTCTCAATTCGAGAAATGCGAACATTCCTTGGCATTCTTATGGTGACTGGATACAAGTCTATTCAAAGTTATAAAGGATACTGGAGTTGTTCAGATGATCTCCGTAACGAGTTAATTTTCAAGTCAATGCGCCGAGGAAGATTTGAAGAAATTCTTCGTTGCCTTCATTTCGAGCCCAACCTAGCAGCACCGGAAGGCAACAAGGATAAGCTTTGGAAGTTACGTTCTATAACAGACCACCTAAAGGCAAACATGCTAACAAATTTCCATCCCACTCAGCACCTGTCTTATGATGAAAGTATGATCGCTTATTATTGACGACATGGATGCAAACAATTTATAAACGGTAAGCCAATAAGATTTGGTTATAAGGTGTGGTCGCTGTGCACTCCGTCTGGGTACATGGTAAATTTTGAGATTTACCAAGGAAAAAATCCCCGTTCTAATACCAGGTATGAAGAACGCTTTGGTAAATGCTCGGCACCACTCATTTCAATGATAGACGACTTTCCCGAAAATATCAGAGGTCTGCCGTTTTCGTTGTATTTGGACAACTTGTTTACGGGCTTTCCATTCCTCGCTTACCTAAAGGCAAGAGGATACAACGCGAAAGGAACAATTAGAGAGAATCGAATCCCATCAAGTTGTCCTATCGAACATAAAAACAAAGCACCTGTTGTATAAAATGTAATGTTGGCCTTTGTGTAAAATGTTTCCAACAATATCACACTCCATCATAATTTTTGTATAAATATAAAATAAAACCACCATTTTGTGTATAAATAATTAGTTTTGTTTCATGTCATTCTAAAAAATTTAAATTTTTCGGGTTAACGGTACATGTTACAAACTAAAATTACCTTATCTATGCTAAGGAAAGCCTAATGCATAATCCCTGCAAGTTTCATTGAAAAATTTGCAAAAAAATAATTACAGCACAGTTCGGGTTAAGCCTAACAGAAGCAACAATACCTAAGCTACTTAAGACTGCTGTTGTAAGACCAATTTATAAAGGAGGAGTTAAGAATCAACTCACTAATTACAATAAATAATTAGTTTTGTTTCATGTCATTCTAAAAAATTTAAATTTTTCGGGTTAAAGGTACATGTTACAAACTAAAATTACCTTATCTATGCTAAGGAAAGCCTAATGCATAATCCCTGCAAGTTTCATTGAAAAATTTGCAAAAAAATAATTACAGCACAGTTCGGGTTAAGCCTAACAGAAGCAACAATACCTAAGCTACTTAAGACTGCTGTTGTAAGACCAATTTATAAAGGAGGAGTTAAGAATCAACTCACTAATTACAGAACAATTTCAATACTTCCGGTCTTTGAAAAGTGCCTAGAAGGAATAGTTGTTAGTAGATTACAAAGTTTCATTGAAAAACACTTACTTATAAACAAATGCCAGTACGGATTTCAGAAGAACAAATAAACAGGACAACTGCTTATCGAATTTGCTAACTGTGTGAACGAGAGTTTAAATAAAGGTCACCATGTACTTGTGATGTTTATGGATTTCATCAAGGCTTTTGATACACATAATCATTCAAAACTGTTAGAAGCGCTAGATAGAATTGGGATTAGAGGTGTGATGGCTGATTGGATGGCAGACTATCTTCAAAACCGAAGGATGTTTACAGTGAAGCAAGGAATGTTAATTATGGAGTTCCACAAGGATCTAATTTGGGCCCACTTCTTTTCGTCCTTTATATCAACGAGCTTCTTCGGGTTTTTAAGCTAAGCATTCCATTTGCTTTTGCTGATGATACTGCAATTGTGGTTCGCCATAAGACTCAGGATTCGGCAATGGTAATGCAAGAGGAATTCGACGCAGCTGTACGATGGTGTAACGACAACGGATTGGTAATTAACGCTTCTAAAATAAAATGTAGTCCACATTAAAAAAACAAACGACAAGCAAATATACTTCAGAAATGATTTCTGTCCAAACACGACCAAAGAAAGCTACAAATATCTTGGAGTTGTTATTGATTGTCATTTCCTTTGGAACAAACATATAGACAAGCTACGCACTGATCTGAAGAAGGGCCTTTATGCACTCTCACACTTCCAGTATCATGCTTCTGAGGACGTTTTGAGACACGTCTATTATGCTTTAATAGAGTCAAAGCTTAGGTATGGTGTACTTGCTTGGAGAAACGCAGCACCAACTCATATCAAGAAGCTCCAAAGACTACAAAATTCAGCTCTAAAAATAATTCAAAATAGTAACAGGCAGCAAACTGAAAACAGATTTCGGGTACTTAAAGTCGAGCAAATATTCAGGATGACGATAGTTTTGGAATACCAAGACAACAACCATTTCATTCGAACGGTACAACATCCATTCAACACCAGGCAACGCGCACAAGGTATTCTTCAAATCACAAGACACTACAACACGTATGGTAAGAGATTGCTGCAGTACGTTGTTCCATAAATTATAAATTCTTTACCTCAACAACTTAAACGAATACAGAATTATAAAACAAGACAAAAAACAATTAAAACATTTTTCTTCGTAAATGAAAATATTTAAAATTTTCTGTTTAATTAATTTTTTTTATTGTACCTATATTGAACATTTTTTATGTAATTCGAAATTAAAACCTTAATTTGAAATTGTTAACTTTTGTAACTTTAAAAATAAAAATAAGCTCACTTTATTATAACTTAAAATAAATAATCTTCTGCAGAAAAGCCTAGGCTTCGCAGGAATATATGATATTGTAAAATATTTTTTAAATAATAAAGTTTAAGAAAACGTAGTCTAAGCTTATGAACTTATTCTTCAACTTTCTAAAAAAAACTATTATAGTCAACTGATTCTAAATAAAATTGATATTTAAGAAGATGAAAGTAGCCTTAGTATTTTCATTAAATTACAGTTTTTACTTGCAATTTAGGTACTAAAATGCAAGTTATGGATTCGTGCAAAAAATAATCTAACAATCACACATTACGATAATAGAGAAGTTGAAAAAAGTGGGTCCGGAAATTCCGTCCGACTGTCTGTCTGTCTGTCTGGTCGCGCCTCTACAGCCTAAACGGATGTGCTGATTTGCTTCAAACTGGGTATTTAGTATTTATTAGGTAGTATCTCGAGGGGTGTTTTTTGCTCTAGTTCGAAAAATAACGGTACCTGCCATACAAATTTTAACAAAAAGTTTCTAACGGTTCTAACGATTTTGCTAAAACTTTCAGGGTGCTATTTTTTACACCAATACATATTTTTGAAATCTATTCTATAACGGTACCTCTCATATAACCGGTTTTTTTCAAATACGGTTTTATCGTAAACTAATATCCCGATTTCAACAAAATTCACACAGGAAGTCATTTATAATTCAATTAATATTGCATTTCAAAATTTTCAAAAACTTTTTTTTTCGATTTTTTAAAATTTTCTAAACAAAAAATTGGTTTTCGAAATATTTTGAAAACGGGCTAATTGAATTTTTTTTAAATAATTTCCCCAGATAAAAACTACAGATTTCATTATAATGACATTACTAGAAAAAAAATTAAATTTTTTCAATATTTTTTTTCCTGGAAAGATATTTAGTTTTCAAATTTTATTGCAAACTTAGTTTTTCCGAGAAAACTCTTAAACTAATTAAAAAACTAAGCAATTATCTAACATATGAACAAGTTCGTGCGACCCAGTCGTGCATTTTTTAAATATATTCGACGATATGACCGCATATATGAGCAAGTAAGTGCGATCCAGTCGTGCAATTTACTTAAATTTGAAATAATTTTTTTATTCTGTATATTTTTAGTAATACTATTTAATCATCAATTATAAACTTATAGAGGGTACAATTTATTTGAAATTGAATAAATAAAATAGTAGTCATTCTGTAACTTTAAATTAGTTAGTTTTGAGCATTCAAATTGAGATCTATGACAATTAATAGTTAGTAATTCAAAATCATAGCAAAGGGCTAAATTTAATTTCAATGAAAAATATTTTGAAAGAAAATTAGAAAAAGCTTAATTATATTTATATTATATTATACTAGGAACATTGAAAAGCAAAGAAAACTATAGCAATTATTGAATGTTGAAGCTGATTATTAAAAGGATTCAAATAAATATATATATATATATAAGTAGTATTCCCAATTCTTTTTATATAGACCAACTTACATCTAATCTGTTTTTAATACAAATAATTTGTACTAGGTAAATGTCTCTGAGCAATTAAAATAGGTCTGAAATTAGTGTAATATTATCCACTTTAGACTGCGCAAGACCATTATAAATTCAAGACATAATATTTTTAAAGAAAAATCGTTTTATTTATAAGATACATTTTATTTTACGAATAACCAATATGTGAATTTAAGGCTCGAATGTGTTGCTTCCAATTTAAGTTTGAATCAGTTAATACCCCTAAATATGTAAACTGTGACACAGACTCAAGCAGGTATCGAGCATTGCGATTCGGAACTAAAATTTGATTTACCATTTTTATGAATAAATAAAATACATGTTTTACAGTTGTGTGCATGAAAATATAGGTAATAGTCAGTAAGAATAAGAATACTACCACATAGCTTAAAAGACATCAATTTATTTTTTAAAATTTGTTTTAAAGTTGTGCAAGTCAAAATGGGTGGGAAAAACAGAGTCTGGGAAGGCATTCCACATAAGCGTGGTACGGCTAAAGAAAGAATCCCTGTACTTGACGGTACGTCCGAAGTTGGGCTCAAGGGTATACTGATGATACTTGCAGCGCTAGTATTATGGTTGAGTTGTTTCAGGGGAGGAATGCAGCTGGCTATTTCGCTAGAGCATTGTCTATTTAAGTAGCGACAAAATAATGAAAGGCAAGAAACGTTACGTCTGTGCTCAAGAGATGTAAATGTTTCTGTAATTGCTCCGTCGGTGTTTTTGAATTCTATCTAGAAAACTCAAGTGGATTACGGGAGCACCTGCCCAAATGTGGGAATTATACTCGAGTTTTGGGCGAATATATGCTTTATATACTTTGGCCAGATCAGACGGGGTGAAGAATTTCTTGCATCTTCGAAGGAAACCTAAACACCTCGCAGCATACTTGGCGATGTCGAATATGTTCCACAGAAGATGGTCTGAGAACTTAGAAATATCAAGTGCAATAATTTTGCTTTCCCCAAAACGGTGAAGAGTTTTGTTCCACTTTTCGGTGCGATATACCATCAAATCACCTGTGGACCTGTTGCTACGATAGCCGTACTGTCGGTCATTAAGAAGCTTTCTCTCTTCAAGGTATTTCTTAAGCTGAAAATTAATCAGCGTTTCCATGACGATGAGAAGGGACGTCAGTTCAATTGGTCGATAGTTTGAGGGAGCAGACGATTCGCCTTTTTTAGGGATAGGCTGGACAAATGCTGTTTTCCATTCACTCGGGAAGAGACCAGAGGAATAGGACAGATGAAAAAGTCAATTGGATTTGACACAAAGACATAAAAAGCATCAGAAGGATTACTTTCCAAATAGACAGGCTCCCTGAATTCATATTTTAATAGTTCGTTTAGTAAATGGTAGTCAATGCTATATTAAAATTTGTTATAAGTTTTGCGAGTATTTATTAAATCCGAATTTAGAAAGCTATTTAGAGCAACCATTCGGTGGTCAGTTAATCGTAAATTATAGACCTTTCTATTTGATATTTTATTGTAACTTTTATTTATATAGCAAAAATATGATCTATGCAAGTGCTATTTTGAAAATGGCTTGATTATTTTTTTATTTTTAAGTTTGTTTTTAAATGCAGGAAAAGGGAACAACATTTCTTTCGGCTAAAATAGCGAAACTTGTCGTACAAGCCAAGACAAAATTATTTTACTGACAAATGTAGGGATTTGGGTTTTGAAACATAATTTAATTGTACAAATATGGGAATTATATTCTAGACTTGGACGGTTATATGATTTGTAGATAGTAGCCAGATCAGAAGGGGACAAGAATTTCTTACATCTTCGGAGGAAGCCCAAACATCTTGCGGCATTTTTTGCAACATCATAAATATGATCATTCCACAAGAGGCGACTGGTGATGCTCATACCGAGAATTTCTAGATGATCAGCTTCCACTAATGGATAATGGCAAGGGGGTGTATTTCGCTTTAGAGACAGAAGACAGCATTGTGTTTTAGACGCATTAAATTCTACACGATTTCTTATTCCCAATTTGATGATGCTGTCAAGATCAGAATTTAATGAGCTTATCATACGTTGCCGTTGAAGATTTACATCCGAAAACCGTGGTTGTGACTCCAAAAATTAATATGAAAAGCTGAGTGTACTGTCATCAGCGAAGAAGTGGATTAGAAGTTTCAGACAGGAGATCATTTATAAAAATGAGAAAGAGTGTCGGAGACAGAATGGAGCCCTGGGGCACACCAGCATTTATTTTGAAGATATCAGATTTGAACCCATCAATTACAACTTATATTGAACGGTCCAAAAGGTAATTTCTAATTCATCGAAACCGAATGCACGCATTTTCGATAAAAGAGCCTGGAGCCCCTATCAAATGCTTTAGAAATATCGATTGCAATAATCTTATACTGTCTCCGAAACGATGTAGAGATTTGTTTCACTGTTCGGTGAGATAAACCATCATATCACCAGTGGACCTATTAATACGAAAGCCATACTGTCGGTCATATAGAAGCTTTCGTTCGTCAAGATATTTCTTGATTTTATAATTAATAAACTTTTTCATGACCTTGGAAAGAAAGGACGTAAGTGCAATCTTTCGGTGATTTGCGGGGAGGACGATTCGCCTTTTTTGGGTATGGGCTGGACAAAAGCTGTCCTGAAGAGTAGGATAGATAAAACAGCTTACGCAGTGGCCTTGCCAACGTAGAAGAACACCTCTTCAAAACAATAGCGAGGATACTATCAGGGCCAGCGGATTTATGTACGTCAAGATCTTTTAAGACTCTAGCCACTGTACCAGTGCGAAAGAAGATTGCTCCCATAGAATCATTTACGCTCTCAAGTATGGGTGGGACCATGACACACTCTGGCAGCGTTGAATTAGCGGCGAACTGCTTAGCGAAAAGATTAGCTTTCTCTTGGCAACTATCAAATGTTGTGTCATTGATGGATTCCGTCGGAATCGAGGACGAACAAGTGTTCCTTATATTTTTTACAAATGACCAACAATATTTTCTACCATTGGGACATATGGGCCGACAAAATTCAAAAACGAGATACATTGGAAGAAAAATATAAGTGAAACCAAGGTAGGTTTCGGTTGTACTATTTCAGTATTCCATATCTGTGTATTCACATTTATACATTGTCGAATTTGTTTTTTTTTTTAATAATACAATTGAGACTTTCATAAATATGAAACTATTATCAATGCTTTTTTTAAAGTCTGTAAATTTATTGATTCGGAATTTATTTGGAATAAAAACAACAACGCCCTCCATTCCCTCATATTACCACAACAATTATTATAAATTCCAATGCCAAGTCGGGTCATCTTTCGCTTATCATCGCCAGTTGCCACAAAATTACTTTGTATTTAATCTAAGAGCAGCATTCAATCAGTCATTCCATCACACAGGGCAGCATCATAGTTGAGCGCATGACGCAAGGCCCTCTGCTCTTACAGATGCACAGAGCCCTGTTATTACCAACTGACTGACAACTACAAGAAATTACCCCTGTGATCGACAACAAAATATAATTCTCGGTTAAGCGCCACCACCACCGAAATTAGCCGCTCAAGCACAGCAAAAATGTTCCCCCCAAATAAACAGAAACTTCCTCCTCCTCTTTACGTATGGTTTACCGCATCAAACGTCAACGAAATAATGACAGTTAAATGAAAGGGATGCGCTGCGACAGCAGCCAATGCGCCGTACTGTCAATCAAAATGATTTATTAGTCTTCCCACAGTATATCATAATAATTAATCTTTGTTTTGCCGCTTGCGGCATCAAAAATATGGTTTTGAACGTAGCGGCGACGAGTCGGTCCATCGGCAGCTTTTGTCGCCGCCGCCGCCGCCGCGCCGGTCAGCATATCTGCGACGCTGTTGAGGTTGACCAACAATAATTAGCTGAGCGGGAAAACGAATGTCGCACATCTCATCACCACCATCATATCAAAGTATTTCCAAGAAACCAGCAATTATCGCCGTCGTTGTCGGCGAATATTTGTCTCACTTAAACATATAAGCGGGCTGCAGATACTGTGGAGCTGGTTGTACAAGAGTTTTAGGTATCTATGAAATTGTATCTAATAGTTGCATTGCAGGGGGATGTGCCGCAATGCTATTACCTAGATATCTAATCACGAGCACTGCCTAATGGTACATTTGGCTAACGTGTAGTTATATTGACCGCGGCGGTTGTTTTCCCGCCCGAAGGTCAATTGGCGATGCAAGTAGATCTTCGAATGGAGATTTCTTAATTCCCAAAGTGCAGTCAAGGAACGCGCGCGCACACTTACTCGCAGACCATCATGCTGTAAGTGCATCATGGGAATCCGATAAAGTGCCCAAGAAACTGCAGTTATGGTTATGAAATTTGCACAGAGCGAGAGGGAGAGTGCATCCTAGGTGCATCGGGAAACAAACAGATTGATCTACGGTCGACTAGGTAGTTAGCAGCACAAACGAGCCAGAGCTAAATCCGAATCCAAATCCACCCGTCATCCGGCCAAGAGGTTAAAGGCTATATCTCTCCGGATGAATGAGGTGGATGATTTATGGTCTTGAGTGTGCGCTCTGTGGCTTTGGAAGATGCTGCGTAGAGTCTGCAAGCAAGGCTCTTTAAACATACAGAAACATCTTCTTTTGAATCAAAGTGGTTCCCAGCCAAACGGTCTCATCATATCACCACAGAATTGCCATTAAGAGATTCAAGATGCAAGAAGAGAAGACAAACGGAGGAGGTTGTAGCTGTTGGAATGGAAAAAAGCATGGTGCGAGTTGCGGCACCAAAATCAGTTAACTCGGCCGACCGACCGTAAGATCGGTCCGTGGCTCTTGTGCAAACAATGAGTCATAAATAACCCGACAAATCGCGATTGCCGGCGCCCAAAGAAATGCATGTGTATACTCGGCTCTGGCCAATAAATGGATCATAATGGTTTGTGCACAGGATTGCAAACTTTTCACTGCGGGCCTCGCCAGTCTAGTGGATAAAGTTGATTCAGAAACAAGAGTATTGCAAGTTTAACAAAAAATTATCTTTTTTGAAAAATTAAACTATGTTAGATTTATACTTTTTTTATTTTTGAAACCGTTGAAAGACCTGTTTGAAGCATGGTTACCAAATATTTTATTTTATTTATTCAACAATGATATAAATTTGAGGGATAAGGAAACATTTTCAGAAATACATAGTCGGGTTAAAAAATGCTATTGTTTAAAGTTTACAAAATCGAATATCTGATTTTTACTTGCGATTATAGGGAATATAAGGCAAGTTTAGCATTCGTCCGAATATAAAATAAATTGCACGACTGGGTCGTAAGTACTTGCTCTTATGTGCGGTAACAGCACAGTTTCGAATAACATTTGAAAAATATTAAAGGAATTTCAAAGTATTTATTCGATTTTTCTGATTGGTCTTATGTACGTAATCACATTGGAAGGCAGTCTTTGACAGAAACAAGTATAAAATTAGCGTAGAAAAATCACATTGTCTGAACCTAAAAAATGCCATCACACGCCTTATATAATAATGAATTTATGAAAAAAATGTATTTCGAAAATTGTGGGACGGATTTTGATGAAATCCTGTTTTTTTATTTTTAGTTTAAAAAACGGTTTAACGGTTTTGGTATGCAGTTTTGTATATTTTATTAATATACAGTAGATGATTTAATTTTAAATAATATTTTTTGATTAGTTTTAAAAATATTGAATTTCAAAAAAAAAAAAATTAAAAATAGAAAAACTACAACTATTCAACATTTTAGTATGCATGATTCATCTGGCTACCTATACCTTTTCAAATATGAAATTTTATAGATATCGAATGAGCCGTTACCGAGAAAGTCGAAAATAAAAAAAAAAACCTTTTATGAAAGGAATAGTTAGGTACCGTTATTAGACTTTTCCCGTAAATTTGGTTTTGATAAAATGATAGCTAATACCTACAAAAAAATTCTCAAAAATGTTCATTTAAATCTTTGGAGCCGTTTTTGAGAAGAATAAGCTTTCCCTTAACGGTTATATGGCAGGTACCGTTATTTTTGGCCCTAAAAATAAAATTTCAATTTCCCCTCTGAGGAATGCCAAAAGAATCACACATAACAAATTTGAAGCTAATCGCTTTAGCCGTTTAGGTTGCAGCTTGTTATACACATATAAATACAGGCAGACAGACAGACAGACAGACAGACAGACAGACAGAAGGACATTTTTTGTCAATGACTTTTTAGGCTTCTCTATGATCATAATGTCATGTTTGATTGATATCTCAAATTTTTATTACGAAATCCTAAACTTGCCTTATAGTAAAAAGGCGTCGTCTCTTGTGCACAAACGACAGAGGTAAAATATGAATCTTCTTTATATAATAATAATGAGATACTACTTAGCGTTTAATGTAAACTTCTCATGCTCTTTGCTAATAATCTGATAGGCCCTTGTTTAATGTAATACATTTTATAATCAAATAATAAAGGAAAGGCAGATCTTGAAAAAGACATAATTGAACACTTTTTTAATATTTAAGTCTAAGGAATTCGTAGAACACCAAACATTCATACTATAAATATCTTTTTGAAAATTTAAACAGTCACTAACTGATTTAACTGACATATAGATCTTAACATCGTCTGTGAACATAAGACAATTTGAAAACTTAATGACTGTTGGAATGTCATTAATGAAAATTAAGAACAACAAAGAGACCAAGCACACCCTAGTAGTTATGAATTTTAATTGAAAGCTTTGATCCAATTTTCACGGATTGTTTGCGATTACATAAGTAATTACCTAAACACTTTAGAATTTTAGAGTGAAAACCTAAAAAGAACAGTTTTTTAGTAAAATTAGATGGCTTACCCTATTAAATGCTTTTGAAAAATCGGCAAAAACAGCACCTGTTTGACATCTGTTTTCCATTTTTTTGAAGCAAAAGTTTACAAAAAGAGTCAAATTAGTTAACGTTGAGCGCCCTTGGACAAATCCATGTTGATAAACCGATAAATGGTTTTTCAGTGCTCTGTATATTTTTTTTTACAATAGATTCGAAAATCTTTGGAATCAGTTGCAGTTTGGCTATGGGTTTATAATTTTGAAATATCTGTTTTGGACCTGATTTGTAAATGGGAGTAATATATGAAATTTTCCAAACATCTAAGAACTCACCACTTCGAAGAGACAGATTGAAGATGTAGGCTAGAGGTTTAGACAAATTGCATGAGCATTCTTTATTAAACTTAGTGGAAATATTATCTGGCCCAAACTTAAACTAACATCCAAATAAGAAAGTTCATCAAGAACCTCATCTTCATGTATGTATTTCCAATGACCCCATGTCAGCAATTTCGAAATACCTAGGCAAAACGTCATAAGAAGAGCTATCAACAATAAAATTTGATTGAAAATATGTTGCAAACATGTCACAGATTTTGGATATATCACTACTTACATCACCATTGTACATAATTTATATTTGTAGGAAATTCAATCGAATTTCTTTTTGAATTTCCAAAAAGATTTTGGGTCATTTTTAATCTTAGTTTCCATAGACCATAAATATTCGTTGTATAAACATTTTTTTAAGAAATTATACTCTTTGAGCAAACAGCAATAATTACTTCGATAAATAGAATTGATATTACTTCTTTTTTGAGCCTTAAGTAAAGCATTTTTTAAACAAATTAAGCCTTTCGAAAACCAAATCGGTTTATCTAATTTATGCCTTATAGCCTTCTTAGGTATAAATTTATCAAAAAGCTCTTGGATAGAAGAAAAACAAGAAGACAAATCAGATTTAGGCAAAATTGAATCCCACTCTAATCTCTGAATAATGTTATTAATACAAATGTAATCGGCTTTGTCGTATTGTACAATGTACACCCAAATTTGTTAATTGATCAGATAAAGATTGAAAAACTTTTAAATTTAATGATATATGTAAGGCTTTATTGTGAATGCTATTGTTTAACAATGGGTTTAAATCTTCAAAAATGTTTACATCAAGCTCACTATAAACATAAAATAGATCTAGAATCCTCCCAGTTCACTCACAACATTGTTAACTTGGGTTAAATTTAGAGAAGATAGAGTATCGATAACAACAATTTCAAAATCTTTTAAAGCATGAACTGGGAATAAACATTTATCACCTGGCCATCTAATGTTACATAAGTTAACATCTCCTAATATGATGACAAAACAATTATCATCAAACTTCGAAACAATATTTTTAATATTATTTATATGAGAATTATAAACAATAAATTCCGAATTGGGTGGAATATACGACACGAAAACATATAAATAAATTTTATTAAAAAAGTATCATGAGATCTTGTAGCAAGTTCAAGACAAACACGTATTTGTTCTATCATACCCGAGCAATCTAACAATTAAATTTTTTTTAAATTTAACTAGACTTGACTTGGCTGCAACCAAAACACCACCCCCTCTATTCAGTCCAGTACATGTTGCGCTGCGATCAGTCCTAAAGACAACAAAGGTGGAATCAAACAATGATAATACTCCTTCATACAGAACAGAAATATAGTATCTGTAGCATGATACAAGTCTTTTATCATTTCTATTGTGAAATTGTGAACGGAATCTTGTTGTGTCGAACATGCAAACCGCATCCAAATTCAACATCTACTTTTTTCGGCAGCTGGTTGTTGTATTTGTAGTGTGTGTAAAATCTTTCTTTGCTACGGATAAATTTCCCAATAAAACACGTCTAATTTGTCTAATGCTAGTGCAGAAGTGCAGTCTCACCAACAGTGGGAGGGGGAGCAGGAACAGCAGCAACATTAACAATACAATCAGCAGGGAGAACTTCATTTGGGAGAACTGGTTTTGTCGTTGAATTTTGTATGCGAGTGAAGGTGGCATCGTTCGCTGGTCGTTTTTTGGATGTATAATAAATTCCCTTACTCTAACACCAGCAGGCCAAATAGAAGCATGCACGATTTGTTCAATGCAATTTTCCGGAATTGGAGCTTTAAAGCTAAAGAAACTTAACTAAATAGGCTTGGTCAGAAATTTAGAATATAGATAAGTATAACTTTGAAGAAGTCAAAGAATTTGTCTATGATTCGCCGTTCTATATCAGATGGCAGACCCTGATCTGAATCAATTATTGTTTGCTGACGAATAACCTACAAAAGTGACCAAGATTCCACATCTTTACAACGAGGGTTTGATGTTTTGCTATGGGCTTATAGAAAAATAACTAAAAGATGTAATCCAAATAGTTTAATAAAAAATAATTTGGGTTTCCTACATCTTTTTAATATCAATTTTAGTTGTTATCTTCGAAAATTGTAGGACGGATTTTGATAAAATCCTGTTTTTGATTTTTAGTTGAAAAAAAAAACATTTTTTTTTGAAATTTTGGTATGCAGTTTTTTTTAGAGTTTATTAATATACATGTGATTATAAAATTTAAAATAATTGTTTTCGAAATGTTGATATGCAGAATTAATTTGACTAACTAGATCTTCTCAAATATAAAATTTGAGAGAAATCCAAAGAGCCGTTACGGAATATCTGATTATTAGATATTTTTTTTACGAATGCATAACTTGCCTTAAAAAAACAAACATTGCATTCGAAATGCGCACTCGCACTCTCTATAAGGTGTAATAACCAAGGTGCCCGGCCACTGATTTAATCCTGATTTGACCAGGATAGAAGGCCGCAGTCTTACACGCGCCTCTTCGGTAATGCTTTATTGAAACATCGTCTTGTTTCCGTATTTGAGATTTCCAACCTCAGGGAATTATGGCTAACGATCCAAGTTGCCTGGATTAGTTCTCATATTGTTGGTTTTGTGTACATTGCTCCAAATGTGTCATAGAACCAAAAAAAAAAACTACAAATGAGCTTAGAGCGTACCGTACCGTAATTTAATCACTTCTAAGATCGCGCACTTTTAGGAAGTTAAGTTTCTTGCGCACGCGCATTATCATCCTAAAGACGTTGCAAGAAATAATTCCACCATTCGTTATCAGATGGCAGTCGAATTTGCTTGATTCCACTTTCTGTAAGCCAAACATCCCTCGGAATAGCGACGCAACAGCGATGGATCAGTGCAGACCTCTTGGCTCCATCTGATATCACACCGACCGCAGAAAAACGGCTTTGCAGCCCGGTGAGGGGAAGAGCTATGTCTGATTAATTAGAGATTTGATTAATATACAGAAAAACACAGGGAAGGACCGACATCACCTCCTGCACAACAATATCACGACCTGACGATCGCTTAACATTTTCTGCTTTACTGCATTCGAATTTGTTTAACACCAATGCATGCCGCTGTTTATTCAAATCCAATCCTGTGACATCCGAACCGTGATTCATTCATTCATCAGGCTCTCATCAGCAGCATAGTGGCAATGGAAGCAACTAAGCTAAGGTGACGAAACCTGGTTTTATAGCTGGGGTCTTCTTATACCACAATCCGAATGAGAGAACCAAACATGCGGTAGCTCTTATCAGATACATTCCTACGATTCCGCAATACAGTAGCTCGTCCGAAACATACTCTTGGGACTCGTGGAATCATTCAGCGAACAACTGTGCAGTTGCCAATAATAAGGCCATGACGACAGCAACAACCAAAGTGTGGGCAGTCATGAGGAAGACCATTTAAATGTCATATCAACTGGGGAAGATCTGCGAGGACGTTGAAGTCGTCGTCGTTTCGTTATAATGCTTTTAAGTGCAGAATGGATGCAGGATTGAGCATTCTATAACTTCTGCCCATTTGCAGTTGTGTGTGCTTTAGCAACTTGGATTGGGCAAGCAAAAGAAGGCTTTCTTATTTTCTTTGTTGGTTTCTTGTAATTCTTGTCCATATTGAAGGATTTTTTTGGATTTTATAGAGACGGAGACGACTGTTTAAGGTGTTGAAATTTATGTCTTACCAGCGTCAGGTAGTGTATCTCCAAGTTGCAATAAAAAAATTGTGATGCAGGTAGCAGATACTTTGTCTAAATGAAATAAATGATTCAATAAGTTGTAGTGAAAAGAGGAATTAACTGATGGTTTTTTTTAAATGCTTTTAAGATGGCTGGGAAAGATTATAAGATTCCAATTATAAGGTTTTAAGAGAAGTGGATATTGTTTTTAAGAAGAATTTAAAACAAAGATGCAGTGAGCCCAATAATACAATGTCACCAACATTTTTGAAAATATCTTTGGAAGTTCTAAGGTTTGCGCGACTATAGGCCACAATCATTTAAATTTAATTTTAACTTCAACATAAAAGTAAAATGTATTGCTCACTACAATCTCTTGAGATTTTAATCTATTTTGTCTGATTTTATGAAATTTTAATTAGGAAGGTTAATTTGATCATAATTTGACACATTTCAACATTGTTTCTTTAGAAATGTTTAGGAATCAATTTTTTGATTTAATTTTAATTCTTTATTTCCATACACATTTAAAATTAATAAGGTAAATTTATTAAGAACCTTGGAAATGGAAACACTTGTAAGGATTTGGCTCGAAAATTCTTCTAAAAACCTATGCAATGATCGGTGAAGCACACGAAATTACGCGAGGTGACATTTCCATCCAGAAATACACGTCAGGAAAAGCAGAGCAGCTGCAGCAGTCTCGGCTTCTGTCCAAACCTTCTGTGGATAAACTGCTGGTAATGCTCCTAATGCCATAGGCGCCCGCAGGGTAGGGCAAGAGGGGACTAGTGCCCCACATGGTTCACGGCCGGGATATGTATAACCAATGTGCATTCACATTTTCATCGGATTTGCAGTTTCGGATCCGTTTGTTTTGTGAACGAACATACCCAATTTGATAGGTTACTTTTAAAAATCCGAAATAATAGAATGACAGTTAAATATTCGTGAATAGAATATAAATACTAAACATTCCTAACTACAATAGAGAAATAAGAAGGGGTGAATGAGGTTTCCTTTTTTAAGGCAATTCGTGAATAAAAAAAATTGAGATAACATCAAACATTACATTACGATCATAAAGAAACCTAAAAAAGCTTAGGTAAACAAAGAATTCTGTCCGTCTATGAAATGAAAATAGGTAAATACATAAATAAATTAAAAACAAATGAACAATTAAGGAATAGATAAACAAAGATCGGAAAAATGCCACAGTAATGTATTTATTTAAGTTAAAAGTAAACATATATAATATATGAATAAAGTAATTCATAATAAATAAATATATAAATAAATAAATAAATAAATAAATTAATTAAAAATATATATAAATAAATAAATAGACAAACAAAAAAGTTTACTATATACAATAAATAAGTTAAGAAACAAATAAATACATAAGTATTTATTTTTAATTACAACACCTTAAGTTGTTAAACTTAAAATTAAGTTATCACCAGAGAAACTGCATAAAACTTTTGTATCTATCATATAATTTTAAGATACGAATTTCAATCTTTTCAATTTTTGATTCTTCGTGGAGATCCTCCATAGAATAGTGCCACGGAAAATCAAGCATCATTTTAAAGATTTTATTTTGCATGATCTGCAGCCTCCGAATATGACTCTTAGCTTAGCACATGTTCGATATGATTGCACTAAATTCAAAGTCGATTGCAGATTGGTTTCAATTAAGAAACCGATGAGTAAATGTAGATATCATACGCGACAATTACAATTTTGCAGTTATGGGGCTTCGGAAAACCATGTGTGTATATAATATACAATAATGGTCCAAGAACTGATCCTTGGGGTACACCTGCTATAATTTCAAAAACATCGGAATACCATATATTAACAGAAGATTTGAAAGTGCGTTTTGTAAGGAAGGACGAAATCATTTTTACTACGTAAAGTGGGAATTTTAAAACAAGAAGTTTGTGAATGAGTCCTTCGTGCCACACAGTGGCAAACACTTTTCAACGTCAAGAAAGACTATTCCCGTACTTTTTCCTAAGATTATTTTTTATATCTTTTGTTATCCTGTCAACCTGGTGAACAGTACTATGATAATGCGGGTAGGGGTAACTGACTTTTGGAGTTTTGATGCCTGTGGTGTTGGCATGAGACCACTATTTTTCTGGAATCCTATTTGAAAAAAGACTTTTTCTAGCTAAACAAGGAACGGAGTAATCAGAATTTTAAGAAAAAATGCTGATATTTCGCAAGGAAGCATCTTTGGTCCAGTATTGCTCGTAATTCAATACAAGTTTTAATCCAGCTATTGAGAGAGAAGAGATCAACATATGAAAGTGTTAACTTTAAGATTGGTGTTCCGTGTGAGCTTTATGATGCTGCATTTGATTCAAGCTGTTGGCCAGCTGGTGTGCATGTTCGAAATTTTCGGTACATTCCAAGAAACCATGTCTCGCTGGAGGGAAATGTCAACTTAATTTAAATTGTTTTCCTGCTCTGCATACTGCTACTGAAATGCTTTCTGTATATTAGCAAAATGTTGGTGGTATGCGGTCTAAGATAACTGACTTTTATCTCGCTGTATCCTGCTGCTCTTATCATGCTATTGCTTTAGCAGAAACATGGTTGCCTGTACTTTCTGCTGAACTATGCCGGTCTGCATATTTTAATGTGTTCAGAAGGTATAGATCATTTGCTGATATTGGATTGCGCAGAGGTGGTGGTGTGTTATTAGCGTTAAGATCTTATTTAATATGTAGAGAAGTTCCTCTCGAATTCAAAGCTGTAGAACAATTATGTGTTGAAGTAACTTTGCCATTCTGCTTAGATTGTATTTATTTTATTATATCATATATTCCACCTGATTCGAATACAGGTAACGATAAATTGGGATGAAGCTCTTTGCTCTAATGGCTTAAATCAGTGTTACGATTCTTTGGTTGCTAAAATTGAGGAAGCTTATAATTTGTTTGTTCCATTTAAGGAGAGAAAGCATAGAAATAAGCCGGTTTGGTTTAATAATAGATTATGTAATCTTAAAAATAAACTTTCTAAAGTGCATAAAAATTACAGAAATGAGTCTGTAAAAAAGTCGGTCTATAATAGCTATATGCGCTCTATTGAGAATAATATTAAAAGTGACTCTCGGGCCTTTTGGAAATTTGTCAATTCTAAACGTAAATCTTATGGTATTCCGACTAGTATGATTTACCTTAATCAATCATCAAATGATAATAAGGCTATATGCAATATGTTTGCGTCATATTTCCAATCTAACTAACGGGTGATTTTTTTGAGGTTAGGATTTTCATGCATTAGTATTTGACAGATCACGCGGGATTTCAGACATGGTGTCAAAGAGAAAGATGCTTAGTATGCTTTGACATTTCATCATGAATAGACTTATTAACGAGCAACGCTTGCAAATCATTGAATTTTATTACCAAAATCAGTGTTCGGTTCGAAATGAAATGAAAAAATGAAAAATGAAAATGAAAAAAATGAAAAGATGAGGCTCATTTCTGGTTGAATGGCTACGTAAATAAGCAAAATTCGGGATGCATGGGCAGTTCTTGAACGGCTTCTGGTTGCTCTTCACTCCAAATGCGGCAATTTTGCTTATTTACGTAGCCATTCAACCAGAAATGAGCCTCATCTTTTCATTTTTTTCATTTTCATTTTTCATTTTTTCATTTCATTTCGAACCGAACACTGATTTTGGTAATAAAATTCAATGATTTGCAAGCGTTGCTCGTTAGTAAGTCTATTCATGATGAAATGTCAAAGCACACTGAGCATCTTTTTCTTTGACACCATGTCTGAAATCCCGCGTGATCTGTCAAATACTAATGCATGAAAATCCTAACCTCAAAAAAATCACCCGTTATGTTCTTGATTCTTTTCCGGCTTAACATGAAATTCGTTATGGAGATACTATCACTAATTTAGGTAGTTTAAGTTTGTCAGTGGATCAAGTTTTACTTCAGCTTTCATCCTTGAAGTCTGATTTTAGGGTAACCCCTGATAACTTTTGTTCAGCTTTACTTAAAATGTGTTCTCATAGTCTTGCAGGTCCACTAACTAAACTTTTTAACTTATCACTTTCTACCGGTGACTTTTTGGATGAGTGGAAACTGTCGATGATAAGTCCAATATATATATCAGATCAACATGGTTTCGTTAGTGGTAGATTAACAGTAACAAATCTAGCCTTGTTTGCGAATTTCTGCATTAAAAGTATTGATGCATTAAAGGTATTGATTGTACCACGTTGATTCTATTTATACAGATTTCTCTAAAGCATTTGATAGAGTTCAACATGATATAAAAATTACTTGACTAATCGCAAGCAAAATGTAAAAATTGGAACAGTGGTATCAAAGGTGATTCTTAATCATTCAGCCGTTCCTCAGGGCAGCCATTTAGGACCTCTCCTATTCATTCTATTTATAAATGATCTTCCACCTAGAATTCGGAATACTAACTGTTTATTCTTTACAGATGATCTTAAACTTTTTAGGCAAATTAAGTGTGAACTGGATTGTCATCGACTTCAATATGATTTAGATGAAGTGTCTGCTTGGAGTAGTGAGAGTCGTTTGTTCCTGAATATAGCTAAATGTAAAAGCATAACATTTACAAGATTACCTAATGCTATTAATCGTGCATACGTCATTTCTGACATAGCTTTTGAGTCAGTGCACAGCCAAAAAGATTTTGGCGTTATTTTTGACTCAAAACTATCCTTTGATTTGCACTTAAACTAGGCATATCATTTGTAAAGCAAACAAATTACTTGGATTCTTAATTCGTAGCTGGAAACAATTTTCGGATCCGTACACGATTAAATCCTTGTACATTTCACTTATAAGATTAGGCCTAGAGTATGCATGTTGTGTATGGTGTCCATTGTATAGGTTGGCTATAAATCGTATTGAATCTGTTCAGAAAAAATTATCGAGGTATGCTTTGCGAAAGCTTAATTGGGTTGACAATATCTTGCCTAGTTATAGTGATAGATGCCTGTTAATCTTAAGGTCACTTGAAGCAAAACTTCTCTCTCTTTTTTCTTTGTATGCTCCCTCAAGGCAACTAAGGATGAGGCAGGCACTCTTTTTTGTTCCCCGTTCTTTTACGAACAATTTATCAAAATATTGACTTGTCTTTTAGCAGAGATGTTTTCAGAACTACTGTTTTGAGTTTAGTGTCGTAGCATACCTGTATTAATGTAAGTTTAATTTATCTGATTATTCTTTGAAATGTAAAGTAATGTCAAATTATGTAAAAGAAATAACATTTTGTAAATATGTTTAAGTCTAATAGAGATTTGTATGCGATAGATGATAAATAAATAAATAAATAAAAAAGTTGGGGCCAAAGTGAATACCCGATGTTTTACATTTAATTTTTGTAGGAATGACAAATTTTGGTTCTACTTGTGGATTTTGTTATTAAGAATAAGAATTTTTCCGCATCGGTCAAGTGGCCTTCGTCAGAATTGATGCAGAATGGTAATAAAGTTGAGTGTAGATTACACATGTTTGGCATAGTCAACAACCAACAGCTATCTGTCTGCACTAAGCGTGCATCTTCAGTTCTTTTACCAAAATTCGTCGTAGGGACCGCCGCCGGCTAATGCATATTTGGGTTGATATTCCCATAGGTCCTCTTTGATATCTTCGGCAATACATATATCCTCGTTCTTAAGGAGTATAGCGTCGTGTATTCCGCATTTGTTTTCAAATGTCGAAACAGAATTTGCAAAAGTTATAGCCCCTTCCATCGGGGTAAATATTTTGCCCCAGATTGTATACTCGAGATATACCCCAAGTACTAAGCTGCTTATAACGTCATATTTGCATCATCTGGCTCAACTGAAAAGCTACAGAAAATGCTTAGTAAAAAAAACATACAAAAACTGACAGAGAAGAAAACGTTTATATTCTATAAAATCATTTAACATGACCTTGACGAGGCAAATTATATAAATAATAATAAAGAATTCACAAGCATTTATTGGTTTTAATCGCCAAAAAAATGAAGCTTTTGTCTTTTGTATACTACGGGCGGCGTCTTAATTCCGTTGAAATTCAAGGAAATGGCAAAAAATACAGTTAAATAATAATAGCAGTTAGCCCCAAGGCATGCACAATTAGATTTGGGAATAACGGGCGTAACTGATTGCTCTTAAATTTGGTAGGAAAGGTTTCATTCCTTACCTATTGATATTTACTTAATATTTGGCAAGTAATTATATTTGTTGTGTTTCATAAAATCCACTTTATACTGTCAAGACTCAACGTTTAAATTTTAAAGTTTGAAGCGAAATCATTTCACTTTTTTACTCGTCTTATAACTTACTATCTTACGTTATCATGCAACCGATCATGAAATAACAAATAGGTAATTGGCAACCCTATCAATCATCATTGTGCGATTGAAATATTCAAATCCAAAAATTCCCCAATATAATTACCGTTATGTCTTATGTTTTTCAAAGAGTGAAATTATAAACACAAAAACCATAATGTGTCGGGCTTCGTAAAAGGCCTATCGAATCAGCAAATAACATTTTCAACAAGACCCATACGAATTAATTTGCATATACATATACAATTCCATCACCGGCGCGGCGCTGGGTTTTGATTCATTACTCCGCCATATTATAATAGCGACTTGGCAATCTGCGAAATTCCACGTCTCAAAGTTATCATTACATCGGGCACCCAATTTACATTTTTCCACTTCAATCAGGTCTCATGCTTGATGCTTAAAGTGTTTTACTCTGACACTGATTCGCCAGGCAAGGCTTTTTGTATATCAAAGCCGAGTCCGATAAAAACCCAGAACGAAAAAAGGCCAACCTTTGCACGACATCGACATCATTCGGCCAACACACACTCTGGGTCTTGTGTGTATTTTTTTTATTTTGTTGCAACTCCACTTGCACTGCAAGGAGGATATGGAGGTGTAAAACCCAAAACCCAGCCACTATGTTGCCACAAACAGCAAGGACAACGAAAAAAACATGGAACGGTATCAACAGGGACTCTATTTCGAGCTTCCAGAGTGCACTGTTCCGCAGTGCAGGCGAGTCCTTAATACACATACACACACCTGTACGCTCCCATGCACAAATGTGCGTGCTCAGTGATTCATTTCCGCATCGAGCATAACAAGTTGCAATTTTTGTCACGTCATCGCATCCACACGGAGCCCCAATGAGGGAGTGGGTGGATTGTAGTCAGTTGGTCTGGGGTTGTCCTTCCATCATTGTTGCACTCTTTGGCTGCGTTGCGGGCTTTTTCTTGTCCTGCCTGCCAGAGTTTCTATTGCATTTTTCATGATGGATTCCCATCAGTCAGACGTCTTTCGCGTCACAGGGTCAACCGCAAGTCGCATTAAATTCGATTTAAAAACAGTTTCACACTTTTGGACAAAAAAACGGTTTGGAAGGCCTCGACAGTGAAAGGAAATTGATTCTGTGAATTTTCGTCATTAAAAGTAATCTCGCTATCATGTCGTCCTTGAATGCTTGATTTTGGTAGAATTAGTAAGGAGAATGAATAAAAAATTGGCATCAGGTATCGAATTTCGGAGAAGAAACAAAATATAGGTAATTTTGTATTTAAGCTGTCAATCAAATAGTTCTGTTAGGGTCCTGTCGAATATCCTTTTTTTTTGGTTTGGAATCTTCTGCTTTGGACTTATCAAAATTGACCTTGCAGTGTTGTTGCGTCGGTGGAAGAAATGCAGACGTTTGAGTTGGAGTTACACCAGATTGATAGGAAAATTATACACACAAGTTGTATTCGATGGTTTATAGCTACATAAAAAAGCCGGCGACTGTTTGAAGGCAATTTTTTGGTTTAAATAATTAAATTTTTTTTTTGTAATGACCAAGAAAATTCATGGAAAATCACATTAGACCAACGGAGATGGAAGTCTCATAAAAATCCAACTCCATGTAATTACTTTCGGGTGATTATATAAAATATTTTTTTGACTGAATAATAGTGAGAGCTTTTTAAAGTCTTGGTAAAAGTTAATTTAAAGTTGAGTTAAAAAGTGGGATAGATTCGCAAAGCGAAAGCAAACGCATATTTACTTTCTTTTTGTAAAAAGAGCGAGTTAATGAAAATATATAGATATTAGAAGAAGATAGGACAAAGTAACTACATAACTATTAGTCCAGGAAAAATAGACAAAAAAATGCCAAAGAAAGGAAATAATTAGTTCGCGGCTGAAAATTCGCACGATCATTGGTAATGGGGCTGTTTATAAACTGAGAGAGTTACTCACCGATCCGATGACAGCTAGGTCAGTTACGAGGGGTCAAAGGTCACGAAAATGCGTTTTTTTAAAATAACAAAAACGTTTTATTTTAGGAGAAAAAAATTGTTCAGCAAACGTGTAGCTGAGGCAATTTCCAATACAAATGGTTATTAGAGTTTTGTCCGTAAAATGTACCGTTAAAAACTTATTGCCATTCAAAGAATCCCAAGTATCACACATTTAAATTAATTTAAATTAATTTAAGGACAGATAAATAGTTGCAGCAGCACCTCCAATTTCAAAATTATCAAGAATAATTGTAAGACTTGGAGGATTTCCCTTACTCATGTCATATCTGGTTGCTTTTATTATGCAAGGAATTGGAATAAGAGAATTTCTTCTTGTTATTTACGCCCCAAATTCAATTGATAAAATGCTGAATGAACATGCGTATAGCAGGGCTGTCAGGGGTCATACATTGGTTCATCTAGTTTTGGCAAAAGTGATGTTAAGAGAAATTAATGTTGATAAAGAGACCGATAACTTTCTGCGAACAACAATTGATAAGTTGTACTATTTCATATGGCGACATTGAGAACGGCGATGAACACTTTGAGTATTTGGTTAATAAATTAAATGAAAAGCTTGGTGAGTATCAAGAACGTGGTCCAACAGCTAGATTGTGGGTACAATATATTCAAATGATATCAATCGCAAAGGAATTCATCAGAGCTGAAAAGATGGGAGACTGAAACGGTCATTTAAATAGCATAAAACAAATGATACCATACTTTCATGCTGCTGGACATCATAATTATGCTAAATCAGCACACTTATGTCTCCAGGATATGTTACAACTTGATAAATCAACAGAGAAAAATCTTGAAAAGAGTTTTCAGGACGGTTTGCTTATGATAAGATATGATTATAGAGCATCAGTCACTAACGAAGTCCATGAAAACAGATGGAGGAATATCTAGGGGGAGAAGTACTCAAGAAAGCGTGCTGAGCAAATGGGTGTACGGTATGCATTCACTGAATACAGTTTGTGAAAAATTGGATGCATCTGGATGCAAGAGATTCACGTGTGCTAAGAGATTATAATGATGTTCTAAAACTTATATATACTTATAAACTATATCGAATGGGACCATCGGTGATGAGAGTATCAACTGTTACAGAGCTCATGAAGTTGGTCTTATTTCTATGGAGAGTATGAATAACCTAACATTTGCAAATATTAAATTGAAAAGAGCTAACAGAGTAGCTACCCTTTTAACTGTCAACAGTTCGATAAAAGTGCATGGTGAAAAAGTTGCAATTGATCCTCTGTTACTTTTTCAACGAATAAGTATCAACTGCAAACATTTTTAACATACGAGTTGGCTGCTTATCCATTGTCACTTTTTGATAAAGTTGGTATGCGCAAAAATAAAAACTCTTCCCTTTATGAATTATTAGAGCAAGTTTAGGATAACATCGATTATAAAAATGTTACATACATCATCGATGGAGGATTTTTACTGCATCGTGTAATATGGAATCGAGAGAACTCATTTAATGCAATTTTCGATACCTACATTTATTATGTACAAAAGCATTTTGGCAAAGATGTCACCATTGTTTTTGATCGGTACAAAGATCAAGGAAACAATATAAAAGCTTTAGAGCAGCGTCGTCGTCGGTGTGCTAGTCTTCAGCTAACATTTTGCACGCATTTACTGGTTGTATTTCAACTTCTGCTCTCTACAACAAAGGCAAATTAAAATTTTTCAAGCTATTCGAAAAGAGTGACGATCTCATAAAATATGCCGAAGTGTTTGCCAGAGCCAATTGTCCTCCAAATATTATTTTTGAAAATGGTATACGTCTACTTCTAGCATTGTACTAAGCACATTCGAAAGAAGATAGTATCGATGCATTAAGATATTCAACTTTTGTCCGACTGACCAGGCTCAACAAGGCTGTACAATTATCTTCCCTTCCTCCAACATCTGCTGCTGCTCAACAACATCTTTATAGAGTGTACTATCAAGTTCTAGCTTCGCTGGGAAGAGATAGTATTAACCCAGAAGGCTGGGGATGGGCATTAAAAAATAATGCTTTGGATCCTAACCACTCTGCTTCAACTAGCACCTGATGAACTTCTTACAACAATACTTTGTAATTGTAGTAAATGTTGCGGTTCTTGTTGTTCTTTAGTTTGTGGTTAATGTCATGGACAGTCATGTACAAACTCTATTCAAATTGATCCATATGAAGAGGACGTTAATGATGCCAGATGTTGATTAATAATATTGAGTTCATTTTGTTTCCTAAACACAGTGGAATAGGCCTACTGGGGATACCACATAAAACAAACGCACCTGGCACTTGATCTCTGAGGTTGTGGGAAGAGAGTGCAAAATAGGGCTAGTTTTGCAATATGCAATACTTATGATTCTTTGAATGGCTATAACTTTTTAACGGTACATTTTACGGACAAAACTCTGCCTTTTGTGTTGGAAATTGCAGCTACACGTTTGTAGAACAATTTTTTCCCTAAAAGAAACCGTTTTTGAGTAGTTAAAAAAAAAACGTATTATCGTGACCTTTGACCCCTCGTAACTGACCTAGCGTTCGTCGGATCGGTGAGAAACTCTCTTTATTTATATAGAGCCGTATTACCAATGATCGTGCAAATTTTCAGCCGCGAACTAATTTGTTCCTTGCAAAAAACTATTTTTCCTGGACTATATAGTCAAGTTAACTTTCTCGTTCAATTGGTTTCAGTTTTTTTATAATATTAGGGGAGGCGGCCGTAGGAACACCTACCTCATGAAGTCAATGCAAAGTGTTGCCATAAATAAATAACAAATTACATAAAATTTACAAAACCGCTGGTCGGACAGACTTTTTCTTGTCCCTTTGGCATTTTTCATCACTTTGGCGAGAACTTCGGGCGATAGATTCTCGCACTCGTGTCGAATGTTGTCCTTGAGGGCTTCTAGGGTCTCGGGCTTGTTCACGTGAACACGGGACTTCAAAAAACAAAAAAAAGTCTGGAACGTGCCATAGCTCCGTCCTGTTGGAACCACATATCCTTCAGTCCTAATTCGTCTAATTGCGGCAGAAAAACTCGGTAACATGGCCCTATAGCGCGCACCGTCCACTGTTCTCGAAAAAAATGGCCCGATGACTCCTCCAGCGTGAACAGCGCAGTAACTTTGAGCGGGTGTAATGGCTCCTCGTGCTGCAAAACATTTACAAAATTTTCTTTTGTTATATAAGCGATTTATACATTTTTTAAATAAAATGAGTGCTAAAAAATATTCTCAAGGAAAAAAAAATGTCAAAACAGATTTGACATTGGCGGCCATTTGCAAAAATAACAGCATCTTCCAATAGGGTGATCTCTTTTGGCCCACATTATAAATGGTCTATTTCATTTGACCCCATTAGTTCTTTGACCCGATGAGGTTGGCCAAAACTAGAAAGCGAACACATTCGCGTGAATAGAATGGTTCCGGTGCAAGCGAGTTTTACTTACGCGAAATAAGCGAATTATTAATTATGTAGATTCTCCGAATCCGTTTTCTACGAAATTCAGTACACATAACTATTAAGCTTAGCACAAATCCTTCAAGAGTAAAGAAAAAATCGCTTTGCCCGCGCGAGCAAAATAGAAATAAAATCATCGGAAACTTTCCCTAAAATTCGCAAAGTTCGCGCGAGTAAGTTTTAGGCACCAGAACCACAACATAGGAATTGCATACTTTTGAATGAATTTAGCGAACTTAGGGAGTTCGCGCTAGTGAAAATCGCTTACATTCGCTCGCACAGGAATCGCAGAAGATTTGAGAAATCAGAAATATATGTATCTGTATCGGAATTTTGGGAAAAAATTGGGGTTTTAAAAGATTAAATGTAATGAGTTTGTTTCAAAATATTCATCAAATTATTCAATGTGCTTTCTGTGTTGCTCATTCATTTTTCATATACCTAGTGTTGCCATAAGTTCTGTTACAAGTATAAAACGCTATAAAAATGAAACAAACAAACATATTGTATTAAAAAATATTTCATTTACTAAAACACAATATTGATTAAAAAATAAAAATTGGATTCACTCGACCGCCTTTTGCGTTAACACAAGCTTTCAAACGGTGGGGCCACTGGCCCTGTGGCCCGTACAGTTTCAATTGAGATCGTGGACGCTGCTCTATTTAATGTTGTTCTAAGGCTTTCCAAATTTCTGTGGGGAATCTTGAAGGTCATGTTCTCCAATTCTAACCACAAACCATCATCCAATGGATTCAGATCTGGACTCACCGACGGCCAATCTTCTGCTGCTATAAAGCCAGGAATATTGACCCTGAGCCACTCCTCCGTGGTTTTGGCCTTATGCGCTGGAGCAGAGTAATGTTGGAATATCCAAATGTGTTCATTGAAAAGCGTATTGTTCAAATCCTTTACAACACCCTCTAGCACATCTTTTTGGTAAACCTTTGCACCAGTTTTTACGCTTTTTTACAGAAATGGAGGGATGTGACACCATATGGTCTGAGATCTTCCACCAAACCATTACGGAAGCGGGATGATGGCAACGTTCAACCCTTGGAACAACTTTTTTCGCTTCCTTAGACGAAGTGGCACACATTTTGTCATTTTGTCTGTTGAAAACTTCTTCCACGCTAAAAATGTTTTTATCCGTAAACAAAATTTTTCATTGCCATTTTCCGCGTGCCACTGCAAAAGTCGCTTCAATCTTTCAAGCCTAATTTTTTTTAGTTGAGGAGTGAGATGATGACCCGAGGACCGACGATAGACCTTCGTGTGCAGATCATCCTGAATCAGCCTAGATATTGATCTGGTTGATATATACCATTCCTTGGACATGATATTCCGCTTCCTAAGAGGATTCCTCCGAATTTGTTCACGCACTACCGTACTCGTACGGACGAGCGCGGGCGACCACTTTTTGCCTTGTCCTCTACTCCAGACAGTTCGCCGAAGCGGGCAATAATCTGATAAACGAATATTCTTCATATACCGAGTGGTTTTAGCAACTCAAAAATTTAGCCAGCACTCTTTCCGCTCTTATGCAACGCTATTGCCGCGACGCGACTCTCTTTAACGCCCCACTCCATGTTACTAGTTTGCAAACTGAAACCAAACTGACTAGTATTCTTCACTGATCAGTGCATGTGATCCGAAAAAAAAGTTAACGGTTCTATTCCCGCAAGAAGTTTTAAAGGATAAGCACTGGAAATGATTTATTAGCAGAAGTTTACTTGATCATGATCCACACAAAGCGGCTTTAAATAAATATGTGTTACTTATTTCTGCATTAAAATAATCAATGCACGCTACAATTGGCTCCTGTGATACAGGGTCCGTCCGTTTTTTTATTTAAATATAATAATGAAGATCCATTATTTTTATTTATTTTACTTTAATATTTATTACAAAAGAACCGACCCACCTGTTGCGTTGATCGGGCATACCATATATAATTTAATGTTATGGCCAAGAATTTAGCTTTATTATAAAGATAAGGGTTTGCCATTATATTTTGAAAATGATTTCAGGCAAGTGGCCGCCGGCTGGCTCGAATAAATTCCAGCCGAGAGGTCCAATTTTCGACCACTTTTTGCAGCAATTGGAGCCGTATGTTAACAATAACGTGCCGAATATTCTCTTCAAGTCGTCAATCGTCTCGGACTTATCTGCGTAGACAAGCGACTTCACATAACCCCACAAAAAAAATAGTCCAGCGTTTAAATCGCACGATCTTGGAGGCCACGCCACAGGTCCACGACGCGAGATAATGCGCTCACCAAAAGTTTCTTTCAGTAAATTGATTGTTTCGTTGGCATGAAGCGCCATCTTGTTGGAACCAAAGGTCGTCCACATCAACATCCTTCAATTAAGGCACGAAAAAGTCATTAATCATGGTTCTAAAGCGTTCCTCATTGACTGTAACATAATGGCCGGCTTCATTTTTGAAGAAATATGGACCAATGGTTCCCTCTGCCCATAGAGCACACAAACCAGTGACTTTTTGAGGATATAACGGCGTCTCAACAATGGCTTGTTTGATTATGATTATGATTATGATCACTCCAAATTAACGTACCCATTCAACCAAAAGTGAGCTTCATCGCTGAACAAAATTTTCTTGTGAAAATCAGGATCGGTGGCCATCTCGTTTTGGGCCCATTTACCGAACGTGCAACGCGCTTGATAGTCGTGGTCGCGGATTTTGTAAGCCCGCAAACCAAGATCCTTCCGCAAAATCTTCCATAAAGTGGATGGTTACATCTCCAAATGTTACGCGCGATGGCGGATGGAGTCATTCGGGTCTTCTTCGATACTCTGTTCCACAGCAGCAATAGCGTCTTCGGTGCGCACTGTACGGCGTCTCTGAGGATGCGCATTATCCACTAGAGTAAACGTGGTGTGAAACCGATACATGGTTGCTCGAATTACCGACTCTGCTGGGCGATTATGTCGATCGAATATTGGATGCAGAGCGCGATGCGTCGCGCGAGCCAAACCATTATTTTGGTAATAAATCTGGACGATTTACAAACGTTATTCAGGAGTAATTCTATTCATTATGAAATGGCAAGCCAAACTAAGCATAAATCAAGTGACGGCTGTCAAAAAAACCAACTCCCAAAAAAGTATTGTTAGATTGAAAACCACACGTCTTAAAAAACACTCTAGGCGTTTGCTTTTGTTCCACCTTGTACTTATGTATATTTCTAAACTAAATACTACAAAGAACTATTACCCACTTAATAGAGCTTAAACATCGCATTTTTTTAAAATCACCTAGGTTATGTAACAATGTGATCTTACACATAGCACTTCACAGGTCACAGCATCATCATCATCGTCGTCGTAGAAGTCGTCATCGTCATTATTATCTCAGCCAGACCAATGGTTTGGACTAAGGTGGCAATGATACCAGACTTATGGTATACAGACTCCAGGTACACATCGACGATTCAGGTTAAAAAGGTTGCAACAAAAAATTAATTGGCTTCCACATTCATTGAGGAAGATATAAATTTTGCAGGCATATACTAGTAGCTCCATAGCAGCACCAAGTTCCAGCATTGGACGAACGAAACCAATGCCAATTGCATTACGTTTGTGGCACAACAAAACCAACAACAACAGTGCGCAGCCCAAGTTCCAACCGGGCAAATTCGTCCTTCCTTAGCGCTCTTATCGAATGATTGTCCGTCGCGTCGTCATCGTCGTTGTTGTGGTCGTCGTAAGCAAAGTCACAGCCTCCATCAGCTCTCGTGAGCTGTTTGCTTTAAGTGCATTCCAGTCACCCTCATTTTCGATAGGGTCTCTCTAATTATTTCGGAATTCAAATTATAATTTCCTCAGATTTTTTTTTCTTTCTATTTTGTTGTTGGTTTTTAATTCGAATTTTAATTAATTTGAGATCCCAGGGAGATCGGTCGATGAGCAAACAAAAAAATGGAGTTGATCGGCTGCGCGTACGGAAGTGGTTTGGTAACTAGAAGCTATAAAGGTATACACGTCCTCGTTAAGACTTACAGTCCAATGAATTCGAATGGATGTCCATTCGGTTGATATGATGCCCAAACAAAAAAAAACAGCCAACGCATGACTGAGTTTTGTTGAGGGCGGCGGCGGCGGTGGCAGTCATGGCGTTGAAATCCGCGTTGTGTGGGCGCAAATCGAAGTACCGTTGTCTGATGCCAAAAACCACACAAAAAGATATTGCATTTCGAACTCCAAGAAACCGCAAAACATATCGCGACATTCTGACGGCTTCACCGATTTTTCAGATTCCTTCCCCAAGATAATATGATATTACTCCCACACATGACATTCGATCTGCAATTGACTAATGAGGCATGTGATTATGCAAAGCCCTACAAGTCCAAAACACCAAGTATCCGATGTGAACCTATCTATGTGTCGCAATTGTCACGAGTTGCGCGACCTGTTGCGGTTAAACAAGGTCTAAAGCAAGACACAAGACCCTGATGATGATCCACCCTCACTTTGTAATCGATCCAAGACATACTTCGAGAGACTTGAGTCAAACAACAAACGGGATTAATTAACCTTTTTGTGAGCATGTTGTCCTGCAATTAGCAAGAAGCGGTTTACACTGTCATCGTTTCAATTCTTGCGGTCGTCTTATGCGGTCGGTGTGTGTACACTATTGAGACTACTGGAAACTTTCAGTGGTGTAGCATTACACTTTTGATGTCAAAGTGACGTACGATGCGAGTCGACATAACGCGACGGACGCATCAAAAGGGAAACGAGAATTTTTGAGGCAGATCAAGAGATAAGTCTTATGGGTATTTTTTGGTTCGATGCGCCGAAGCCTGGTCGGGTGGTTGGCAGATGATGGCTATGATTCACATCTCGGATTTTGGCCAAAATATGGTGTTTAAGTGTAATTTGGATGGTGTGGCATTAAGTTTAATGTAAACGACACTGTTTGTGACAGTGAGCCTTTTTTAATGGTTTCAAGCCTTGCCGCGGGATTTATTAAATTGCTACCGTGTACCGCATAGGAAAACTGAAAAGAGAAGTAGACCCGTAATTCATATCTTGGAGGAATCTCTGTGTTAAGTCATTTGCATTTATCAATAACGGATATATATTCAATTTTCTATATTTTTTTCACTGTTGAGCACTTCTAAAGCTCCTATTATTGTTTTTTGAAAAATCAATATGTTCTTATACATATTATGAAAATAGCTCAATTTTTTGTTTTAATTTTATTTTTAAATGGGAGTCACTAATGTGCTTTTCTTGAGCTTGCATTCTTGAACTTTATTTGTTTTGTAATTTTTGAAAAAAAAAAACCGCCTACGATTTTCAAAAAAAAAAAATTGTTTTTTGACGTAAAAACGTCTTATAAATTGATGAGACGCTACACATACGACTCATGTTGATAAGAAAAGTAATGCGCTACTACGTAACCAAAACCGATCGCAAGCACCAGGGGAACATGAAAAAGAACAGGCGCAAATTCCCAAAATAATTCAAAAAGAACAAGATAAAAAAAACAAAGAAATACAAAATAGGCGGAGTTTTTTTTAAAGTAGAAAGTAGATGTAGATATTGGGGTATGTGTGTGTGGATTTAACGAGAGGGTTTTTGGGTAATTTTTTTGGTGACTCTGAAGCTCGGTAGACACTTGCATCATTTTGACGCTGTTGAGTCTTACATTACTCACAAATGACGCGGCGGCATCTGACTAGTGTGTGCACCAGTTTATTTGTGAGTACTGTAAGATGCAAAAACTTCAAACTGCATCAAAATGACGCAAGTGTGCACCGGGCCTGAATTGAGACAAAAATCGATCGCAAACGTGTTCTGAGCACCAGGCGAACAGCAGATGTATGTATGTGTGTATGTATGTATGTAAATATAGTTTTGTCCAGGGATCTTACCTGGGAATGTTTGGTCCCGCTAGCATTATTTTCGCATTTCACATTAAAACATGGTTTTTCTGGGGCGTAGTAACGTGCACCTTGTACGGCAAGTTAAATATAAAACTGGTGCCGATTGGTAATAGGTTGTTGGTACAATAGTATTTTTGGTACTAGATTAGTAGTACTAGAATTTAGTACTATTGTATTTTTAGCACTGAATTTGGTACTATATTTAGTACTTAGTAGTCTATTTAGTACTAGATTTACGTGATAAGTGGAATTGTATATGGTGTTGCTGCCATCAATGTTTTCTTATGACGTTATCACGTAAAATTATCGTCCATAAACCGACTTTACAGACAACCAACTCTTTTTTTATTTATATTTTTTTAAAGAAATAAACTGGAGTATAATTATTTTACGTACTTTTTCCTTACCCTTACAGCCGAATTTATAATGCCTTTAAACTGGAAAATATTATTTATAAAATGTATGCAATGTTGTATAGAGATTGTATGTTTAGCTATACAAGCGCTTGAAGTTTGAATAGAGCTTGTATATATTTATTCATGATCCCGGCCATTTTAATTTCTCTGGAAGTATTGGCATACAAATTTAATAGAATACGTTTTTGATACTATATTAGATGCAAACCTTGTGAAATCCAAAATTACGTTTTGGACCTCTTTGCATAAGACTTTATTTCATGGCACCGCCATGGTTGTTGCCCCGCCTGGTTCTAAATCTTGATCCCGACTAACTCCATATCATTTAATTGTAACACTCGGATCTCTTCTAAGACTATCACTGCGTACTGGATCAATATCGCTATCAAGGGCCTTTAAAGGAACCAATGCAATTTAAGTGCCGTCTAGCTTGGTGTATCGCTTCTTTTCTCCGTCAGTGATGTATGACCGATTCATGCCTCACGCATGCGATTATAGGTACTATAATGCAAACTATGCATTCGTGCAGATTAAAAAATGTTGAGATAACAATCAAACATGACATTACGATGATAGAGAAACATATTTGAGTTACTGGCGAAATTCTGTCTATCTGGTCTGTTTGTACGGATGTCTATTGAACTATAGGCTAAACGGCTGAACACCAATCGTCTTCAAATTTAGAACTTAAGGTTATTTTGACATTCTACCGAGGACTTTTTTTATTTTTTTTTTTTTTTTAACTTTGAAGTTCCCTTAACATAAGAGCAAGTACGTGCGATCCAGTTGTGCAATTTATTTGAGCTACGAGCAGGGTTCGCCTGGTTGACCTCAAAAAACATCGTTAACGAACTTCATTTATACATTCGTAAAAAAAATTCGAACAATCAAACATGACATTACGATGATAGAAAAGTTGGAAAAAGTGGGCCCGGCAATTCTGTCTGTCTGTCTGACTGTCTGTCCGTGTCCGTATCGGTAACCTAGAGCCTAAGGCCGCTTCCTCATTTGTCGGTAATCGGTATTTATAGCTTTACCGAATGCAAACCGATCACATGTTCATCTCCTGACTTGTCGGTAAGCTTTCAGCACAGAATTATTCAAAAATTTAAATTCGAAGCAGTCTCAGATCTCATTTTCTGTCAAAAATTATTATTTTGTATCAACAAATATTTTCTTATATTTTTGTTTATACAAAACAAACTGTTGCCTAGACGACGACGTCAAACACAAATTCTTTGCGGTAAATATAGAAACAATACTGATACTCTGTTCTGTACCGACACTCGGTACACCGTTTTCATACCGTACCGATTCCGCACATACCGCCAAAATCAGTAGGTGTTCATTAAAATGTATGTATTCAGTGAAATATCGATACCGAATGTGTACCGAGGAAACCGAGAGATACGATACCGCACCGACAGTGAGGGAGCGGCCTAAACGGCTTAACGGATTTGCTTCAAACTTAGGTGCACAGTATTATCATGACGTTCTTATTATTATTATTAACGTTAACTCAACTGGTGATCCTGTTTTAAAGACATTTTTTTGAAAGTTTGAATATGGTTCCCTTAGTTTTTTTTTCTTTCTATATAATCTGCGCACACTCAAGGGCTTGTTGCTACTCTTATCATGTATTTACACATTGCGAGCGTTTATGAAAATTGGATAGAAGATGAAAGGAGGTACCGATGCACATTGGTTTTGAACGTTTGTAAATCGTAATGGAAGGGAAAATTGAACCGGGTAAAGCATTCCAAATTCGTGTAGTGCGGCTAAAGAATAAGTCTCTATACTTAACAGTCCGTCCGAAATTAGGCTCAAGGGTAAATTTATGAGCATTCCTAGCGGTACGAGTATTACTCAGAAACGTATGGGGTACGCCATAGTAAAGACAAGTTACTCATAATCAAAAATATATAAAAATCTATGCTTGTATGTTCCCTAGGCGTAAGGAACGAGTGATTCTGTGAACTTTGGCAGCGATCGACAGAATAATTTTTGTTTTCATTGCAATTTTGATTCATATTTTTAATAAGTCTAAAAAGGCATTTTTTCTATAGATGTTTTGCTTACTTGAGACATGGCCAACCACATATTATACAGAATTTGTAGGTACAAATAATAAATTGCCCAACCCATAGAGTGCGTTGCCTGAGCTCTTACTGTTGCCGAATTAGGGTGTCCTAATGAATACGTTGTTTCAAATACACATTTATTTCAACCCTTAGAGCTTAGACGGAGGGTATTTTTCTTGAGAAAAAAAAATCAATTTTTTTTCCCTTCAAACAAAATTTAAATCAGTGTTACTTCGAAAAAATTGTACAATTTTTTATATTTTTCATATCTTTGAACACTTACCTCGATTTATATATCAATTAAAATGCAAAAGGTACTATTTGGAAATAAAAAAGGTATTATTTCCAAATAGTACTTTTTTATAAATTAAAAAGATATTTTTGTAGAATATCCCATCTAATGCTCAATTCGGTGTTCAGAATTTGTGTGATTCTCGGATTGCCGGAGGGAAAAACTCAAAAGTTCGTCTACTTTGTGCGTTACGTTCGTCGCATGCGATGCTTATGGGACGATCCTCATAAGAATGTGTGTATTTAATAAATTACTCAGTCGAAAATTACAACTCAACAGGACGGACAGGTTATATGGGTTGTGCCCTTAAGTGCTTCCCATGCGATCCTTTAAGATTTCGACCCGATAAGCTACGCTCTGTGAAGATATTAACGAAAATATAGTTTTTCCTTTATATATATTTTTTCCAGATACATATATATATATATATATTATTATATAAACAACATTAATTTTGAAAGGCTTGATCGATTTGAAAACATTTTTTGTGTATATTAATATGATTGCGTTTGTGGTTTTTCATAATTGAACCCAATATATATCGCTTTCATCGGTATTCAGAAAATCAATTGTAAACACGAGCAACGCCGGGTGGGTCAGCTAGTTAGTAATACAGTTTGTTCTTTCTGATAAATAGTTTTTGTCTTATTTCAAATCTCCCTTAGCTTGGCCTTATTACCGGCGCTTACCTTAATAAATTTTTGCTTAGAAAGGGGGGCACTGTACATGGTTTCCAACGGACCCAAATATTCTCTAATCGGCCCTGGAGACATGATCGAGATTGCATATGTTATATCTTATATCAACCAATTCATTGAAGAAGAACTTTCCGAGATTCTCTATTAAAGTATAAAGGCCAATTGTTCTGAGGTGCACTCTCCTCAAATACGAATCCTCATTGGCCATTGACTTATGTTTTAACTCATAATTGAAGTCCGCCGAATCTGATCTTTTGATCCTCTAAGATGGAACTTTAATCATATTTTTCCAGACATCTTAGTTTTCTTATCCACATCCTTCTTTTATTTGGGTGCTTCAGCTTCGATAAGGAATGTGTAAATTCTAGATAGGTATTCAAATTCTCCAAGTGGATGGAATAAATGATGATGATGCCTTCTTTTTTGTTGAAACAACCTTGTCGTCGAATGCGAAGTAGTGCCACAGGAATCCGCACAAACATACGTCACCCGATCGACGCCGATTATAATATATTACCACCGAGATTCTTAAATTCTACTTTGCACCGATCGATGCAACCAGAATCCGCGAAGGATGACCAGAAATTTGCGCTGGTCGCACATTAACAAGCATATCGGCATAAGGAACGCTCAGGCTGGCGAAACATCACATTTTGAAATATCATGACTCCCCATTGAGGCAGACATCCGATATGTAATTAATTTCTTTTGCAGTGTTTAAAGGCCAAAACATTCGTAAGTCGAGACGCTTTTTAGAACCCCTTTCTCTCTCTTTCAATCGGCACTGCGGTGCGCGGTGTGGCGACGAACGCGTCTCGCTGTGGCTATTTATGTCGGCAACTACCGAATAATTTTCGACCACAGAATGAACAAACGCTGAAATCAATACCCAGGGCAATAAATTGTGGAAAAATGTTCATTAAATTATGATTCGTCTCGCGGGGGCTCGTTGTGAGCGCGTCTCTTTCTGCGCTTTGGTGTCTCTTTCGAACGCCCGCCGTGAGGTGCGCCTGCGCAGAAAAAAATAAAACACAAAAGAAACAACCAACGGCCAACGTTCCATCTTATACCAGTAGTCCAGAAAATTTGTTCCGAACGAGGGATGCCCTAATCTGCGCCTTCACGGTTGAAGGCTTCTTTTTTTCGAAATTATGACACCGACATGAAGAAAAAATGTTGTAAGCCAAGAGGAGGCTACATCAGAAAAAGAATGAATTTCCAGAAGACAGCCACTGAGCGAGCCAAGCGCAAACACCGGCAACGGGAGTGTATGTGGCCGACTGCATCACATGTATGAGTAAATCAGCGCGGAACTCCTTGAGCAAGAGGAGCCACCACAAATCTCTGGCTGGGTCAAGCGCCCCGGTTGGTGGCTCAGCCGAGGAAGCTACACACAACACATTAAATTTGTACCGCGGAACGAATTTCGGATTGAAGTCATGTTCTTGTTCGCTGGAATGTCGTGAATGGGTTGCCTGTGCACTTGGAGCGAGGAGAATTCCCACTGACACTGATGAGCAACGTTTGGGCGGATTTTGTGCCATCGACGTCGCGTCGTCGTCCGTCTTGGGGTATGGAGTGTGTGACGTGTGAGTTGCTATTAAATTGTTTGTGTGCAAAAGAAAAGATCTGAATGATATACTCAGTTAAGAATAATTAAGATGAATCAATCAGCTAATTGTAAATAAACTGGAATGATGAATATCTAATGGCTAAAACACAATCACGCTTTAGCTTCAGTTTCGCCTGACGCTTCAACCATAGGAAATCAATACATCTTATCACAATGTTGCTTTGGCTTTGACGTTAACGTTTGGTTCGTGTACAAGATAACGTAACGTGACTCAAACTCATAGCTGAAGTAGAAAGCGGTTGAACTTTTGCTCGCTTTGACAGTAAAAAGCAAAAACAACAACCGAAATTTTGAAAATGTCACATAAAGATAAAGCGAACACAAAGCGTATGAAAAGTAACGTGACGAAGCCAAAGATGAAGCGTGTTTGTGTTTTAGCCATAAAGTGTATTGACAAATAGAGAAGACGAAGAAGCCCGAGCGTGATCTTGTGGCGATCCGGTAACCGACCGGTAATGATTTTTCAAAATTGTGGTTATTGCCAACAATTTTGTTATGGTATATAGAATTTATATGCGAAATAAGTTTGTATTTAAATGCAAATCTTATATTAAAAAAAACATTTGTTCATACAAGAATGGTGCTAAGCTTCTCAGATTTGCCGCGCAAAATTGACGATAAAACTCCTTATTATTCAATATACTTAAGTTTATTACATTTTTTGGAATTTAGAAATTTTAGGAAAACAAATCAAAAAGTTACAAAAAGTTGAGTGGTTTGAGAGTTATAAGTCAAATAAAGAAGTCGGAAAATAGAATATCGCAACCTTACAGAAGTATTTGATTATAGGCGAAATTCAAAAGTTCACAGGCCAAAAGCCAATAATAGACATTTGACTCACTTGGGTGGGAACTACAACATTCCTTTATTCCTTTATTTAAATGAATAGCTAAGTATATTTAACACAAAAAAAATATGCGTCTGCACTCAAATTTCACGTTTTAAGCTGAATGTGGCACTGTGATGATCGCTGAAACGTGTATTTTGTGGACGCATTCAGCTCGTAATTGCGGAGAACTCTGCATGAAAAAATTAACGCATACAAGATTAGTTTTTCGGAAAAGGTGAATGTTACAATCGACCCACTGTTACTTTTATACCCACCTACCTACCTAACTAGCTTTTGATAAAGGATGGGTTCTCAACCCAAGATTTATACACTTTCTCACAAATGTCTTTATATCTTACAGATGTGCTATCTGCAATTATACACAGACACACCCTCTTTAAGGTTTTTCAAAACAGAATGTATTTTCTTTGTTCATTAACATTATTTTTTATAAAATAAAAAAAGGTTCAAGGAAAACAACGCAAAAATCGAAAAAATGGTGTCAACTGAAAGTGGAACTATACAACATAAATACAGCTTTGAGGAAAACGTGAGTTTAATTAAATTTTAGTTGTTTTTTTATTATCTTTGTATCTGGATCTGGATTCAGTCTTAACAAGTATTACAATAACAATTTTTGATCCTTGTTTCTGTCTGGATCTATTTCAATATCCAAGAATTAGTTCTTATTCTGAAAGAGAGATGGCACTTTTGCAGTATCTATTGTAATGGGAATTGAAAACACAAAATATTCATGATCTGGATATGGATGTGGATCGCTTTATTATCGACAAAGATCTATATGGATTTTTGTGGATAATAAAACGTAGCTTTTTATAAGAAAATGAAGCTTCTACAAGAAAGATTTGAGGTTTGAGGGTATTGGTATCAATAATGTCCAACGATGCGATATGTAGGTATTAGCCAAGGAAAGTATAGTAAGAATTTTTCTTGTAAAGTTTCAGTAACCTAAGTATGTAATTCCAATAAGTGGGAAATCACCGGTATACCTACCAATGCCGTTGCTGAAATTAGGCGTAATCTCTCCAGACCAGTCATTAAAAATTAGAAAATAAGTTCCAGCGGCCGGCCGCAATTTAAACAGTCGTTTTTCAGAGAATGTGATGAAATTCTCTATAGGTAATACAAAAATAAAAAGGTTTTTACCTCACACACAGACAGTGTTATAAAATTATAACATTTTCCAAAACCGGTCGCTTTTGCTTTAAAAAAATTGGTATCTGCCGTCGCCATTATTGTTAAAAAAATTAAAAAAGAAACAATAAAACTAATTAACTAAACCTGGTGCAAAAGTCAAATTTTGTTTTTTTTTTCATGAGTTGTACACCATAAATGATTGTCTTAAAAAAAACGTTAATTTAATGGTTTCCATCATTTAATCAACCATGTAGCATGTAGGCAACAAAGGAAGCTGCCTAGGGCAGCAGATTTTGGGGCGGCAGATTTTCAACGCCGACACTAGATATAATACTACTTGGGTTGTTGAAAATTGTTCACAAATATTTTTCTTATGTGCACATTACAACTCAACATGCACTTGTCATTTGAACTCAACATCAACGACTCGGCATTTCAACCACGAAAATGCAACTCAACGAAAACTCAATCCACCAACTATACGTACCTGAAAACTAGGTAATTGTTGTTTCTCAATGCACAGAAAACGCTATGGTTTCATTCTTGATCGTATGGACTGCTAGTTGCCACACTCAAGTTGGTTCTATTATAGTCTATTTAATTTTTGGCGACACTAGCCCTATTCACTGCAATTAGCGGAAAAAATAAGGCTCAATTTTCTTATTTTATTATTAATTTACAAGTAGTTGGAAGGAATAAAAAGGATCGCGTCTCAAATGTTTCATTATGCGATAAATACATGAAAGACGGTATTTCCGTAGAGCGGTTTATATATTTTTTTTTTATAAATGTAGGAAACAAAGCTGTAGATATGTAATGCTGTAACTTTAACTACTACACTGAAACTCTGGGAATTCTCATCGAAAATTGTCGAGGTCAGTCATATGATAAGTACAAGGCGAAATTTTTCAGCGATATACGCCGGGCTCCAACAGCTAATCCAAAATCGTAACAAATATTCCTTCCACAAGGAAGGTAATGCTGCACATTCTCGAAATTTGGTTGACGCTCATGATGCAGTTCAAAAGTTGTTTATTACTTCAAAGATATTTAAAGTTTATACTTATAACTTTTTCACAGCATCTACGAATCGTTTTGGGATATTATCCTATCTTACTGCGAAAAATCTAAAAGAATTTCTGTAAAATCCTTTTCAGTAACACGTTGGTCGATCATAACACTGAAAACTGAAATTGTTCTGGATTTGTTTCAAATCGAATACGATGTTTTACAAGAATGAAGAAGCTGTAAACCGAATTAAAGCCAAAGGGATTCTAGGTACTGAGATTTAATTCTGTGAACGAAAAATTGGAATCCACGCAAACAGGGTTTCCAAATATTTACATTGCATATAGAATGTTTTTCTGCGTGGCTATCATGAATTGCAGTGGTTATAGATCATTTTCATTTTTGAAACTGATCAAAAATTATTTGAGGTCAACTATTTGTCAATAACTTAACTTTGCGTTTAGAAAAGCACGCTGTAAGAACATTTAAAATTAATGTTCGTAACCATATGTGACATAATTGTTTCTTATATGTAATAGTATTAATAAGTATGTTGAATGATTGTATAGTAAAATAATACTTTTAATAAAAATTTTAATCATACCATACCTTGAACCCTATATCTTCTTATATACACAGTAACGTAAATAAAACTATATAGGCGATCAAAAACAGGTTGGGAAAGAGCGGTTGTATCCTAATCCGCCCCTTAATTATTTCAACAATTGCAGGAAAATACTTTTAACTTCTTAACTAAGAAGAAGAAACATTCATGTTCTTAGCAAGGCTGGTAGTACCATGTGAAAAATACAAAATTTTGAAAGAAACTAAAAAACTTGTTTCATTGAAATGTATCAACTGATGTATGAAATTGCTCTTATATTAAGCTCCTGTTCTTCAAGGACCCCAACTGGAGTCCCTTCATTCCAATAAAACAAAGCACCACCTGCCTTGCCCTGTCAAAATTCTTGACTGTTTACTTGACATATAAATTACCAGATAAACATGCAGAAATGCTGCTCTCCTTCCATCAGCTTCACTTGCTTAGTTATTCGATGTGCATTCATTCTTCAACTTCGGTTAAATTAACCGACAAATTAAATTCAAAAGCGAAGTGTTTTCTAGTGTCCATCCATCCACATTCGAGAAAAAAACACCCCACTCAGTCAGTCATTGTGCGGACGTTTCCGAACGATAACATTGCGATAGTGTCGTACAATTTACGCGAACTGCATTCTAATCGAGCGTTTGCCTCAAAATCCCCCTGCTGTTTCGTTGCATTTCATCCTAAGGGGGATAACCATAAAAAAGCTTATAGCTTCTTGTATGTAACATTTATCTATCACGCAAACCACCATTGACGTCACACAGCCAAATAAAAAAAAGTAAAATAACTGATGTGCACCGCACATGCGTGACATGCCAAGCCATTGCCAACGTAACGTAGATACGTTATACGTTTGCGCCTATAGCGGCATGGGGTAAGAAATTGCTTTTGATCGTCTGCCAGTTTATCGTTTCACCTTGGCATCAATTATCCCAGCCAATTGTGCAAAAATTAAATTAGATATTCCCTGTAAGGCGTTGGCGGCATTTTTGTTTGACAGTTCAAATTATATGTCAGCAAATAAGAAACAATCAAACACATACACCAAACTGTTTTCTATTGGAAACTTTCACTTTCCACTTCCCCTTAAATGTCATTCAGATATCAGATCTCACTCCAGTCTAATAAGAAAAAATATGCTCTTCAAGAGTTATTGTTGTTTCCAAAGCTTTTCTAATAACCCCATTACGACTCCACCCTTTCACAGAAAAAAATACACAAAAAAGTCAGTAGTCGTCTCTGTTTTTCTTTCATAATATGCCTAAGCAAGCAACCATTTTCTTCCAATAAGCTTGTTTCAATTCCGTGAGACATTCAATTGCTGTCATACTTCCAGTCAAGTCGTTACCTCCTACCAATCAGATTGGCTTCCATTTTTTTTCCTTTCTAAGTGCATTCGTTTCTGCTCTCCTTGTCAGACAATATCTCTTCATACCTGTGCCATTATTATACACAAAAAAAAACCGGACCTAGAGGACGGACAAACAACAGGAATTGTTGTAAAATGAAACTCGCCCATGGTTTGCAGGACTGGTTTTCCCATTTTAGTTCTTGTTGAATTCTCAAAGAGTTCATAGCCTGGCTTTTTATATTAAAAACAAACGAGAATCGCCGTTCTCCCACGTGTGAATCTTGTATCTATATATTGTATATCGGTTATGTATTTTGTTGTTGTTTTTGTAGTTCCTTCTTTCTCCTGCCTTCCCACCTAATTCGTTACTTAATTTATTCACTCACTCAGCAACACTCCGGCAGGCACAGGATACTAACCAAATCGCGCTAAATGAAATGAACCAAAACGGAAAAAAATGGAATATCCGACGCGTTTTTAACAAAAGTGGATTAACAAAAAGATAATCATGAAGGATATTCATTCCTGTCATCTGTGACCTTTTTAAAATCCGTGCATGCAGTTCGTGTTGTGTTTGTAAATTACTGCAAATATCTGCTTCCATTTTGTGAGTTAAAAAAATAAGTGTTTTCATGTACCTACATACTCCTACACATGAATACAATTACCTGCGTAGACAAAATGTCATGTCATCCGTGTTAGTTAACGTTACGTGCAATATCATCAATGAACGAGAGGATCAATTGATCCTTAGATTGCGTGTCGTTTGCGTGAGTGCGTGCAATTAGTGCGGTTCCCGTTTCATTGATGATGTGTCGTTGTGTCTGTAAATGTTTTATTTAACTGGAATTTACCGGCATTTTGTTTTTTTTAATTGAATTTTAAAAAGTGGTTTATGGATAAAAAAAAAAAACAAGTGACAAGGAAAGTTAGGAAAGAAAGAAAAATCTATAGCAAATGTGATAAATTATTTGAGGAAAAGGTGCGAAATATCAAGGACAAAAGGGATAACCAACGAATTATTGAAAAAGTTTTAAGCAAATGAGCTCCTGATTGGAAACTATCATTTAATAGATTTCTTTTCGATATGGTTTACGGTCTCCAGGCTTAAGTGATTAGACTTCTTAAGCGTTAAGCGTAATAAGCATTAAAATCAGAAGTATCAGAAACTTTCTTCAATATCTGTACTTCGATGTACCTAGTTACCTACTAATTTACGAAATCAGGTTCTTTAGGGGTAGGTATACTATCCCTTGTTTAAGCATGTTAAAGCGAAGGAAAAAATCGTACAAAAAACATGAGTACAATTTCCATTCGACGACAGCTAAATTCAAACACTTCCAAGGCGATTCTCTAGTATAGGTATATGATTGACTATACAGACATAGATTTTCGTTATATCGAAGCGAATATTGCGAAGACTTTTCCATAATAATTTAAAAAATGTTGGGAACTGCACATAATGGTTTTTAACATAACATTTGCCTACCAAGCGATTACCAAAACTATAAAATCAGATCACTTTAAATGACTTTTAGAAGAACTTCGGTTCAAGGCAAATTGTTAACGTCAAAAGGCATCTTTTGTTTTTTCGCACATCAATAACCCTATCGAATGAAAAACTACCTCTCTAACATTTTAACGATATCTGTCTCTATTTTTGTTGGAAATAACGCATATGTATAGACAAGTAGTATCGTTAATTCTCTTATAAGTGGTTTGGTTAAGACGGTAAACTCTTTAGCATGAGCCCGATAGGACTATGAACACAAAAGTAAACCATCCCACATTTTTTAAAGAAATATTGAATATGTATAGGTAGGTAAGGTATAGATAGAAGTGTTTTAATTCAAACTGGAAACATTGCTGTTTAAATTGTACAAAGGACTGAATTTTTTTTTATCTCAAAATAAGGGCGAGTTACAAAGTCAAATTAAAACCAACATAAAATATCTATTTATAGTTCAAGTAAGAAACCTTTAATGCGACAGAATTAAGAACAAAACAACATTTTAGGCTTACTTGGTGAGAAGCCTGTTCTGTTGGGCTGCTACCTTTGCTGGAAGGGTCGCGTTTGACGTTTGATTTCAGTCAGATTCATTTTGTTTTTTTATGGCACTGCTTCTGTGGGCAAATGACAAATCCTCCAAGAAATTTAAAAACTTTACAAAATAACTTACGTCATTTTTAAACTAATTCATATAAGTTTTCTTATGAACTTGAATAGTATTAACTTGGTTAGACAAATTGGATCCTAACAAAATTTTTAAAAAAATTATTCGTGAATAGATAGCTAATTGAGCACATTGCTTTTTAAACAGCTTCCCAAAGTGATCGTTGTTGCATGTGTTTAAAAAAATCGCCCCGCATGCTTAAAATCCTGTCTTTTTTGCTTCGATATGTTTATTATTCAATAATCATTTTATTTCATATAATAAGATATAAGAGTGATTAACTATAAGAAAACCTTATATAACGGGGATACAAATTTATTTAAATCACATGCAATTCATTTTAGACAAAAAAAAACAACGTAAGTTTATGAATATTTCTAGAAGTAAAGTTCCCAAAAAAAGTGTTTTTATTCATTACCCGCTGGGCTTTTGAATATGTACCCTTATCTTTATAAGTACAATACTCATTTAAACCTCAAAACTATAAATAGCGACAAATTATTGTCGAGAAAATTAGTTTTCCTTTGAATTTTACATTCATTATTTCTTTCAAAAAACAGTCAGAGATCTACAGCTGGTGTTGCTGGATATGGCTTAAAATCATTCGCGAGATGTCCTGCAAAGAGAATAGCTTTTTGTTTTATTTATTATCTTGAGATTATTCTGCGGTTAGGGTTATGATTTGCATAAAGGGAGCAGACACAGACACAAGTGATATTCATAAAAAACAACAATAATATTTGAACTTAAAGTTCCGAAATCACCATGCAGGTTAAGCGGTTTTTAGTAAAAATAAAGTATGCTTTAATATTTCTTCGATAAGAATACTTTTGTGAAAAAGAATACGTAATTTTAAAAATTGCACCACCGATTAAAAAAAATGGCGTATGGTGGTCTTATAAAAAAAAAGAATTTTCTTTAATTTATAGCATCCAAATTCTGAGACTCAATTTATATACAGCTCATTAAAAAAATTATCAATGATTAGTTTTATAAACATTACAAATTCTTGATTTTTTTTTTTTAAATAGGTAATATTTGCAGAATTTTGTTCAGTAAGCGCATCTTTTCGAATATATAAAGTTTGCAGAAATCCAATACGTATAAGCAGTTACTAAGTATAGGTAACTATGTAAATAAAAAATAGTCACAATAAAAGAACATTTAATAAAGAGAGCAGATTTATAGATTAGATTTTTCTTTATTTCATCAGATAAATACAAATATTTTTTTCGAATAAGAATACGGACATGGCAATTTTGCCAAGAGATATAAAGAGAAAATGTAACAAAAATTCTTGTTTAAAAGTTGTTTTTTTAAAGGTTCATATGAATACATATAAATAAGTATTTAAAACTATTAGATAGGAAAGCGATAAACTTAATATTTTGAACAATGATTCCAAGCCCAAAATGGAGATGAATTGATTTGCAGTAATCTAACTAATATGGCTCTATGAAGACTGTTAGCGCTTCTCTTCTTCACTTTTGTTAGATAGTCTGCATGAGCTTTTAGACTTTTCAAAAATGGATGGCGTTCGATAATCTAAATAATCGCTTGAAGAAATATCTTTGAACGGACTCGAATTCTTCGAAAGGGCTAATTTCAAAGGCCTGCACTGCGTAGCACAAACTAGTAATTAACGTAACGTTAAACACTTGATATTAGAGAACAGATCAATGTTATGGTTAGCAAAGAATTTCGGCCACATCAAGTTAAGTGCCAGCTTTGCTTCCCTACTTTTTTCCTTCCTTTGGAAGTTGAAATTATTCAATTGATAGCAGCACACTAAGGTACTTGAATTCATGAACTACATATAACATGTCGTTATTAAGTCGCCAAGTCTCTGCACGTAGTCTGCTTCTTTGTCGGTTTTCAAAAATCATTACTTTAGTTTTAAAGGAGTTAATATAAATAAATTAAATTTATTGGCGCGACAGCTCCTAAAGGAGCTTATACTCTCAACCATTCCTGTGTATGCGTTGTTAATGTGCAAGAATGGGATACAGTTTACCGCCGAGTCCGAACGGCTACATGAGATGCACTTTTTCGGGACAAATTTTAGTCTTGGAGGTTTTGTCAGTTCCTCGCAAGAGGCAGTACCCCGGAAAAGAAGGTGGCTATGAGCTGGATTAGAACCGAGACTCATTCGCTTAGCTGTCCGACACACTCACCACTAAGCCACGGGGCACTATTAGGAGTTAATATGCAGAAGTTTATTTATTTGTATAAATGTAAACACCAAGCCATCAGCGTAGAGCAGTATCTTTACGTGATTTCCCGCCAGGAAGAAACTCAATTATGAAATCAATGAAGAAGGCGAAGAGTATAGGGCTTAAAATACAACCGTGTGGGACACCTGCAGACGTATCAAACCATTCAGACAACTAAGATCCATCCCACACAGCTGCACTTAATGCCGATGCATATACCAGTACGAACTTTCTTGAAACTCCAAGCGATTTGGCAAAACCAGTAGACAAACATTATTAAATATATATTTATTATTATTAAAAATATATAATATATATAAATTTTGTTGTTCCGTTCCATATTTATAAAACGCGATTGGGATGCTATCAATACCCGAAACTTTATTGTTTTTCATAGCTACTTAGGATGTTTCAAGTTCATTTAAAGAGATCGGATAGTCTAGTTCAGACACAATTACGTTCCGTAAAGCATAGCTAAACGTATGAAGATTCTCCTCCGCCGACTATAAAGTTTTAAAATGAGCTGCTAAAGTGTTAGCATCGAGAGTTCTGGTCCGCCCACCTAACTTTTGAGTTTTTAGAGTGTTGTTAACTTCATTGCTAAACATTTGAGAAAAAGACTTTTTTTCGTGACATAATTGTTTAAAATGCACGTAAGTACATAATTTTGAACTGGATGGAGTTTGTTGATCTAAAAAGCTTCGAGTACTTGAAAGAAAGTTTCCGAAGAATGCCACAGACTTTATCAAACCACTTACACTTGGCTGCGAATGTATAATTACTATTCGCAGGTAAAGCTGAAGCATAAATTACACTTGCAATGCTATCCTCAACATGTTCAACATCGCTTACCGACTGAAGTGGAAGAAGACTGCAGTGATGATTCAAAAGGATTTTGCACCGATGAGCTTTATTCTCAAACCATATTAGTTTTTGAGGATAATCTGCATTTGTCTGTTGTACGATCTCATTAAAATGTGCGTTTACATGTAATGGCAAATGACCCGAAAAGCAAGCCATAAATACCTGAAAATCCTGAACATAACAGATTGGCTTTGGCCGCTAATAAAAGTAAGCTCACCACACTTGTCACCATTTGCTACCCCATTCAACACAAACAAGCCAAAATCCTCAACCATTTCCGTTAAAGCCTACCACTTCTATTGAGCACTAAATCTTTAGAGTTTCTTTCTATTCGCATTTAAAATCGTTAGATCATGTATAATATGAGCAGGAGAGTTCTGATACTTGTCAATGCGGGCGTTTAGATCACCGATAATCATTATATTTTCCAAGCAAGAATTGTTTGTGAATCCACGTAAATTTTCAAAATCATTCATCCAGTTATTGCAATTTAAGTACACCGGAACAATAAAAATTTAAATTCTTTTGTCAAAATTTGAACAACAAGCCTATTTGCAATAAATTTGCATTGAACGAAGTGATTAACTTTGCTTTTAATGCCACATAAGATACCTCCGCTCGCTCTCCCATGTCCATTAGATCTAACTGCCGGAACAAAAGTTAATTTATAATCTATAACATATTTATAAAATTCATTTTCATTTTGTTATTCTAAAAAAGTTTCGATAAGTATTATAATATCAAAATCTAAAATATATTTAAAAAAATCACGTTGCAAAAATTTGCTTTCAAGACCTGTAATATTATAAAAAAAAATGATAAATTCATTGTTATATTTTGGCAGACGGCGGCACTAGTTTCCTATTTTTTTCTTGCTATATTAGGGTGCAAAAATTCACTCATTGGTGGCGCTGCTGTTGAATGAGAGCTGGTTGATGTTTGATGAATATCAACCGGGCCTAACTTCGCTCCCTCGCTGCAGTCAAAATATTCATATAAACTGTCACCAAACATGTTGTTGACAAACATGCCGATGATTTGACAACCAAACCACACGTGCAAATTTGTAAACAAAAGTATGATTGTTAATTTGCATTTTGTCACCTTTGATTATAATTTTTGCCTGTGAATTAATTTGTATAAGTTTATTTTTGATATCGAATAGTGTCTGTCTCTTTTGCCGATGCATTAAGGTTTGTTCATAATAGATATTAATTGAACATTATTTCGGCTACAATATCTGACGAGTGTAGTTCTAAGAAAACAGTTCCCCTTTGCGCGATTGTGCTCTTGCTCTTTATTTTTAATATGGAAGTTTCTCCTTGTACATACATTTCTGTAATATTTTTGATACACGGGTGGCGTGAAAGTGAACGCCAGATGGTCTATCATATCCTTTTTTGTATCTGTAACAAGTATTATTTTAGAATAAAATTTATCTTAATTTGCAATGGTTTCCAGGACCTAGGTATTCTTGGAGAGATCAAATTTATAAATTTCTGGATCATGATCCAATGTTGCATATAATGTAAATATGTGAGGTTCTTCCCGATAAAACTGCACTACCTATCTTAAAAAAGTTGGCAGCTACAACCACAAACTGCTTTTCTTTTTTTTATCGATTAATTCAGAAAGTATGATTTAAATTTTCCCTGATTAGTTCTTTGATGATGAGGTTGAAAAATGGGCTATTTTTGGTAAGAACGTTGTTTCATATGAGGTAATCAAAAGAACTTTTATTGAAGTTTTTCATAAGAAGTGATTTGCGCCACCAGAGTTAGTATACCGATTCCAAAAAGTGCGGTGGATTGTAGATCCTATGAGGAAAATCATTCTTTAACTGTTCAATTTAAATGTGAGATATTCGCAAATCGTTTATATTAAAATTTGAGTACATTCTTTAAAACACACACAACTGCAAATTTTGATCCGCTTCTTTTACGGCTTCATTACATTTGGTTTAATGCAGGACTATAAAAAAGGCGAATTTTATCACTTCACCAAATACATACTTGAAGTGAAATATTAGAACTCTTGAGTATTTTATAGCTATTTCTGAGTTCTACCTCAAACCGCACTTTACGTCTTAAAACTGAATAAATAAAAGCCAAAAAAACTCATCAAAGTTCTAAAATCTCAATAAATCGGGTCCCAAAACTTTGTGCAGGAATCAGAAAAATAAGCTTTTACTTAACGGTTATATGACAGGTACTATTGATATTTGAGCTAAGAAACAAATTGCACGTCGCACGTACTTGCTCTTATGTGCGTTCACAGCTTCAAATAAAATTTGAAAAATATTAAGGGAACTTCATTAAAGTTTTTATTCTATTTTTCTGACTTTTGATTGTTCGAAAATAGTACGTAAAATATATGTTGTTTTCAGCGATATTTAAACGCCAATTGAAAAAGTATGATTTTTTTTTCAAAATCCTAGGAACAATTTTTAAATAAAAACGTTTTTGAATTGAAGGTTTTAATACAAACTCAGGATCCTACGTTTTAAGAAAAATAAAATTTAAAAACAACTATGTAAGTAGAAGACTCAGCACTAATCTTGGACTTTGTTGAATTATTGATTCAAAATAGCTTTTGACGGCCTTCAAGTCCACCAAAAATTGGCGTTTCGTCCCGGTAACTCACTTCTTTCTTTCAAACTTAATGATAATAAATTTTATCTTGTTGGATATAGAATATAGTTCCCATTAGGTTTTTGTCAAATACTATATAAGTATGTTGAACTGAACAAATCGAAAGCTGCGTCTTGACAAAGGTACTCACTGTCAATTGAAGATCCAAGTGAGTTACCGGGCCGAAACGCCAATTGTTGGTGGACCTAAAAAACGGTTTTTATTTAACAACTTTAAAAAAAAAAATAAAAAAAAATTATAATTAAAGAATGCAAACTTAAGCCCAAAAATAACCGTTTCGCCCAATCATGAACAGACTCCTTATAAAACCCATTGCACAAAGCAAAGGTGAATATTATACTATACTTAAAATTTATTTTCCACAAAAATTATACTACACAAATAAACCACAACAAACAACTAGCAATAGTTTTTGTTTATATATATTTTCACAAAAATAACGTACATTTAAAAACAAAATTAAAAATATATCCACTGACCCGTTTTTGAAATATCGATTTTTCAAAAAATATAAAAAAATAAATTAAAAAAAACTGATAAAAATACCAAAAAAAAATGTTTTTCAGGAATATTTTTATGTTAAATTACTTTGGCTACCTATACATACCTACATCTTCTCAAATGTCAAATTTGATTGTAATCAGTATATACGAGGGGTTGAATCCAGCTAAGGTGATATATAATAAGTGATTGTCACAATCAAAAAATTCAGCCTGCGTAAGGTGATGTCAGAATTTGTAATTTTCCTGATGATCACCTTAAGCATACTGAAAATTTAATGTGGTCACATGTGACTATCAGAAATGTGACTGTCACATATAATATATCACCTTAGCCGATTCCACCCCAGTTCTAGAGAAAGACGAAGAAAAAAACGCTCCTATTTGTCGTTTTTAACCCGCCAACATATACTGCACCTACACTGATTTTTTCATACAAACTCTTGGAGCCGTTTTTGGGAACACTAAGCTTTTACTTAACGACTATATGACAGATACATAGGTACCGTTAATATTTGAACTAAAAATAATTAAAAAAAAAGTCCTCTGTAGAATGTCAAAAGAATCATAACATATTAAATTTGAAGATAGTTTGCCTAACCGTTTATAAGCTGTAGTCCAAAATACAAGCATTCACTTTTTCTCTCGGTTCCATTGTATATAGCAGTTTATATACAATGCTCGGTTCCTAACCACGGAACGGATCCTTAGAATATACCGCAGACAACGGTTAACGAAAGCATCCTGTCAGTTTGAGATTTAAGCAGAACATTTCCATAATAAGCATGTAACAGCACAGATTTAGAGATGTAATCGCAGTTGGTATATTTCTACTTGATACGTATTATCGATATCTTTCTGATATTTCACACGAAATTCATTTTTTTAGCTTTTCTTTGTTAATCCTAAGTCTTATTTTGCAGAGAATTATACATATCGATTAAGGGCAGCCGTTTTGTTTGCCACAAATCTCATCGATTGGAGGAACCTGCATATTGTGCAAAACGAAACACCTTGCCTTGTTGTACGATTCTTTAATAACAGGGACAATTTTCCTTGGGGATACCTTTCGCAATAAGCGATTTTCAGATGCATTTGCGATTATCCTGATCAAAATTCTTCTCAAAATCTACAATCTTGAAGTTGAAGGATGATTCGTAAATGTCGGCGAATGGCGATGCATGAAATCCAAACTTGGTGATTTTATCCCCTCGAGGATAATAGTTGCAATTTAATTCGCGATATTGGGCAGAACGGTAATGCTACACCAGTTATTACAGTTTTTAAGACTTACTTTCATTGGTAATTATACAATAACTTCATCTTTCCAGTCAATTTGATAGGTTTCACTCTTCTAAACCGTCTGCACTAGCTTAAGCTAGGGTATACCAATACCGTCAAGATTAGCTTTTGTTTGTTTGCTTTAAGAAAAGGGTCAATTTCCTTATCTCTGTAATTTTTGAACAACTGGTGGCAATATCAACACGCTCAGAATATTGTATGGTCAAATAGACCAAAGGAAGTTTATTTTTACATTATCCACCAACAAGCGTTGAAATATTTTCAGTAAATCAATGTTAAAATGAGCGAACATTATTTTTGTTCCATGTTTTTCTTTTGATAAACAATATTTGCCTAAAAACTGTTTTATCGATTTTAATTAAACTTCAAATACAGAATATATAAAGCAGTTTTTCATAAAACTAGTTTTTGGTATTGAAATATAACGATTGATCCACTCTAGAGGATACATTTCAAAATATATTAAGGTTGCATCCTTCCTTAAACAGAAACGCGGTTACTTTAATGTTAAGTTATTTTAGCTCTTTCTAGTAATAATGGGTTTTAGACGTGTGGCTTCCAAGAAGAAATAAAGCGCACATAATTTAATTTTATGGCCAAGAATTTAGCTTCACTATAAAGATAATAGTTTGCCATTATGTTTTAAAAATGATTTCGGGCAAGTGGGCGCTGCGGCTGGCTCGAATAAATTTCAGCCGAGAGGCCAAATTTTCCCAATTTTTTTGAAAATCGGGATCGGTGGCCATCTCGTTTTGGGTCCATTCACCGAACGTGCGGTGCGCGCTTGGTGGTTCGGCTTCAATTCTTGCACGAATTGGATTTTGTAAGCCCGCAAACCAAGATCCTTCCGCAAAATCATCCATAAAGTGAATGGGAACTCAGTCGGGTCTTCTTCAATACTGTGCTCCACCGAATCGAACTATTATCTTGGTAATTAATTTGCACGATTTGCAAACGTTGTTCAGGAGTAAGTCTATTCATTATGAAAGGAAAAACCAAACTGAGCATAAATCAAGTGACAGCTGTCAAAAAGACCATCTCCAAAAAAAATATTGTCAGATTGAAAACCACACGTCTAAAAAACACCCTTTACGTATGTAGATATGTTTCTTTGCGGTTTTTTATTCCTTACATCTTCGAATCCTTGCATGAATTAAATAAAGAGACACTACATTGTAGCTGTATTCAAAAACAACACAAAATTTTTTTCCTCTATTTTGTAGCGTTGCATCCACAAGATGCGTTTCTTAAATGTTTACTTAAAATTAAAGAATGCAATACTTCCAATTTTTTATGAGAACTATATTAGTAACTACAGATGGTTGGTAAGGCAGTTTATCGCAGTCAATTGTAATTTACCTAAGATCCAACCAACAACAAAGTTAAAGTTTCATACAAAGTTCTTCCGACGGGAGCTCACTTTGCTAACTAAAACTTTAATAAATTCAAATCTAAGTTTCTTATTACTATAGTTTCAGCAAAATCAATAAAATAAAACTAGTGCAATAAAATTATTAAACAAAAATAAAATTTAAGTAAAAAAACCTAAAACATATCCAAGGATAATAAAATGATCCTGGCAACATAAAAATCAAATCAAAACACCAAAACCGTCAAGCTTAAACAAATTATCGAAGAACTAAAGGAAACCCTCAAAATCAGACAAGACGGCGGCGACAATAACCAATAGCAGCGCCCTCGCAATGAGCCAGCTGGGCACCGTTTATGCCACAAAGCGGCGTCGACGCAACGGCAAAAGGTAAGTTTGCATTTCATTGTATTTTTCTTGTAGCCATTTCCATTCAATGATTAAAATGTTACAAATTCACCTCATTTCGGCCACCACAGGGTGGCCCACATAAAGCCACCCGATAATGTTCTTCCTCATACCACATCCATACAGTCAGATAGATTGAAGCACTTCAATCATTAGCCAGCCTTATGGTTGCCACAGGAGTGGCAGTGCGACCACCTGCTGGCGCTATCGCATGCCTGCGCGTTCATCAATCAATCTGTGCTCCACAACGGCCATGTGGAGCGTCGGCAATGTACAATGTGTGCTTTGTTGGGACATCTCGCACTTGGGGGTTAGGTACTCTCTTATTCCTTTTGCCTTTGCCCGGTCAGGAACGTCGTCGTCGTGTCGGTCTCCATTGCCTTGTCGTTGACTTCTTATGACTTATCCTGATGACTCTGTGTGTCAGAAGTGTTGACGATGACAATTTTTTGTCAGCTTTTTCTTTGGTCCTTCGGTGAAATTAATGATTCGGTGGCACTTTTTGCTCCCGAATGAAGGCTATACTATATGGGCTTACAGGTGGTGTCCTTTTTTTAGCTCTTTCTTTCTATGAATGAGGCTCATCGTTGAGTGCGATTTATTACTATTGCCGGCCGGAGCCGTTATCATTGCTCAATTTGAGTGGTTCCCCACTCAAATATTTGCATTGCGTGCAAAAATTTTATTAGAATTTAATTTCGAATGCATTTGCACTGGGTGCTACTGTTGCAAAGTTGCAAGTATATAAACACGCGTTGATTGTGCCTCCAGCTGTTGACTGGGTAGGTAAGTGAGTGTAGATGTTGTTTGTTGAAAAAGGCGCGCAACCACGAAGACTGGAAGAGCAATTGGCTGCGTTAAAGTGCATATTCGTTTGGCCTACTGAAGAAGAGGCAATTGCATTTAAGTGCCCATTTGTGCCCAAGTGCCCTGCCACTGGCATACAACATAATATTTCATATGGAATTCCCTGTTTTTTTTTTTTTTTTTTGGAAAACAACACAAAAAAAAAAACAAAATGTAGTAGTTATGGCAGCGAACTAATAATTTTGATATCGATTATCGGAAATTTATTTACATTGTATGTGCTCACGAGTAAAACGGATGAAAAAGGTTTTCATCAGGAAGTATAGTGGCAGTGGGAATGATATTTGGAAGTTGATTATTAATTTAAGGTAAGAAGGAAGTGCAGGATACATTGTATTTTTTAACGAAACTGGTCCAAGTTGGATTGAAGTTTCATTTTTCGAAACCTCTACGATGTGACTGGTGACAATCAACCATATTTTGGGATGTAAAAATAACACTTCTGTGTATGGTGTTTATTAATTGATAACATAATTTTTATTTTTATTATCAGCTTACGCTACAAATGTCAATATTGAAAATATAAGCTGTAGCTAGAGAAGTAAATATCTGCAGTGCTAGGATAAAAATGAATTCTTAAAGTATCTACGTAGACTAGCTTAAATATCTGCGCTCTCTCTTATATAAATTCTATTTGATAACGAGAGAAGGAGACATAAGAATTGTTTGGAGCTGATAAAAAGATGGTATTTAAAAATGGAGAGACATTTTTACCAGCAAACTGTCGTCCCATTTCTATTGATCGATATAACTACCGAAAATTTTTTTACTTGGCAGTTCGATATTGTCAATGATGAAAAAATACGTGCATTTCAAGTCATTTACTCAAAAACCAAAATTACTATGTAAAATTGAAATATTGAATAATCGAAAGCTACCTTGAAATGCGCAAAAAAGTCTTAAAGTTTCTTGTCCTTTGATAGTAAAAATAAACCATTCAACGAAAGACCAAATTTACTCTTTGGTAAATCTTGGCGACATATACAAAACGAGAAGGAAAAAGCTGTATGCTTTTTTCGTAGATTTTCGGGCAGCTTTTGACTCAATTCTCAGGGAAGCACTTTTTTACAAACTCTACAGATACGGGATCTCTACAAAAATGATGACTGTCATCAGAGTAATCCACAAAGAAAATGATGCAAGGGTATGTGATGGTAAATTTCTCTCAGACGAGTTTGATAAGACAATGGGCGTTAAACAAGGATGCGTTCTCAGTACTCTATTTTTTGTTTTGTACATAAATGACATTATCGATAGTGTAAAAGGGAGAATTGTTATGAACGGAAAACCTATACCAGGATTGATGTTTGCAGATGACTTAGTCTTCCTATCTGAAACTGTAAATGGATTGCAGATCATGATAAACCGACCCGAGCGGGCCAAACCATAAAATGACTTAGTAGTATCTTAAATATCACATACTGAAATGTAATATTTTTATATTTATGAAGTCAATAAAACTAAACTAAACTAACTAAAACTAACAATTTTACATTTCTTGTATGAAAAATAATCACGACGGGTTCGCCCGTACTTACTCTTAAGTGCCTAATCACATTGGAAATCAAGATCTTTAACAGAAACAAGGAACTTTTATATAGAAAAACCACACGCTCTGAACCTATAAAAAGAGCCAAAACCGCAACTATTATCGGTTTTAAGTAAATATGGAGTACGTCATCACACGTCGTAAATATTAATGAATGTATAAAAAAAAATATTTAGAAAATTGTAGGACGGAATTTGAAAAAATCCTGTTTTTTTATTTTTAGTTAGTTTTTTTTCAGATTTTAATATGTTGTTTTTTGAAGTTTATTAATTATCATAGAATTTAAAATATTTTTTGTTGAGTAGTATTAAAAATATTGAATTTTCAAAATAAAAAAAAAATAAAAAAATAAATTTTATCTAAATCCAAAAAATAAATTATTCAAAATATTCGTATGCACAATTAATTTTATTTCGAATATAAAATTTTATTGAAATCCATTGAGTGGTTACTGCGAATGCAGAAAATTAAAAAAAAATAATTGTATATATGTATATATGTATATATATATATATATATATCTACATATATGTTATCCGGCTGCAATGCAGCGCTTCAACTCCTTCTGGAGCATAGGGCAGCAACAAGATCCTTCCATCTGTCCCGATTCGCCGCGACTGACCTTAGCTGTGGCCACGATTGAAAACCTTGAGATCGAGCTTCCCCCAAAACAGATGACCTCCAAGTTGTTTTCGGTCTTCCAACGCGTCTATTACCCTGAGGTTTCCATTCGAAGGATTGCTTCGCTATGTTGTCGTTAGGTTTCCTCAGTGTATGGCCTATCCAACGCCATTTCCGTTGTCTGATGTCGGCGTCCAATTTTTTCTGTCCGGTCCTATTCCACAGTTCAGCGTTCGATATGGTTTGCGGCCACCGGATCTTCAGAATGTACCGCAGACAACGGTTAAAAGGCTTGCAGCCTGCTCGAGATGATTGCAGAGCATTTCCATGTTTCTGAAGCATATAACAGCACAGATTTTACGTTGGATTCGAAGAGTCTCAACTTGGTGCGTAGCGATATTTTGCTGGAGTTCCACACAGGAGAAAGGATTCCAAATGAACTACGGGCTTTGTTTACTCTATTGTTCATCCAGTTCCGTTCCGCCATCGAGTGCTATGAAACTGCCCAGGTAGTTAAACTGCGTGACCTCCTCGATGGGTCCCTGCCTTAGAGTAACTTGTTGTGTTCTTTGGCCCGTAGTCATTATTTTGGTCTTGTTTGCGTTGATCCTTAAGCCAGCCACCTCCCCATTTAGCTGCAGCGAATGACATATTTGATTTAGGCCAGCCGTGTTGTTCGCCATGAGACATATATCGTCAGCATAGTCTATGTGGCTGAGTTTGTCAAACAGACTCCATTGGATACCATGCCTCTCAGTTTCACCCACCGTAGCAGTCATCACATCGTTAATTGCCAGTAAAAACAGAATTGGTGACAGGACATCTCCTTGTCTCACTCCTTGACGCACATCAAAGGAATCGGAAAGCTGTCCATTGTGCAAAACGAAACACCTTGCGTTGTTGTAAGATTCTTTAATAATGGCGACAATTTTCTCAGGGATACCTCTCGCAATAAGCGATCTCCATATGCATAAACGATTAACCCTGTCGAATGCCTTCTCAAAATCCACAAACATGAGGTACAGCGGTGATTGATACTCAGACGACTGTTCGAGTATGATTCGCAAGGTGTTGATGTGGTCGACACAAGACCGACCACTACGAAATCCCGCCTGGTGCCTCTTGAGGGTAGATTCGATCCTGGATTTTATCCTTTCGAGAACAATGGTTGCCATTAATTTCGGAAAAACGGACAATATGGTGATACCGCGCCAGTTATTACAGTTTTTGAGGTTCCCTTTCTTTGGTAACTTCACAATAACTCCATCCTTCCAGTCCTGTGGGTAAGTTTCGCTTTCCCAGACAGCCTGCACTAAATTTAACAAAATATGGGAAGCTGCTTCAGGGTCTGTTTTCAGGAACTCCGCAGGAATACCGTCAAGTCCAGCTGCCTTGTTTTTCTTTAGAAGATGGATCGCGTTTTTAATCTCTGTACCCGTTGGGGGATTGGTATCAATGCCCCTAGAAGATCTGCGCATGTTGTTCAATTGTGGATTCAATTCTGCATTTTGGTCACTATTTAGCAGTGCACAAATGTGCTCCTTCCATCTTTGTAGCTGATCTTCTATCGTCACTAAAAGGTTGCCATTCAAATGTAACACTGGATGGTTAGTGTTAGTGCTACTACGCTGGCCAACAATGTCCTTAGTGATTTTATACAGTTCTCTGCCGCATTTATACAGCCTGTTCCGCATTTTCCGCAAGTTTGTCCAATCTTGCCCGTGATAAGACGTCTCACACACCGCTGCACTGTCTTATGAGATGCTCTATACTCGTTCCGTAGAAGCAATGTTCGCTGAGCATCATTTTCAGAATTGATCCTAACTTTGAGTGTTCTGCGATATGTGATTTTGTCCCAGGTGTCTTGGGATATCCAGGAATCTCTTGCTCTTGACTGTCTTGGTACAGTTTCAGTTCCGGCTTCCATGAAAGCGCTCTTAATTTGACCCCACATGGCATCTATCGATAACCCGGCGTTTTGGAAGTTTGACGTTTTGACACCGAGTGTGGTGGTGAAATTACGACGTACACTAGGGTCATTAAGAGCACTTGTGTTGAATCTTGGTCTCTTTGCTATACCTTCTGAGCGGCGCTGGGCAACAGCTGTTCGTAAACGAAGCAAACCCAAGAGTAAATGATGATCACTACCTGCGTCAGCCTTTCTTTCGTTTCGAACATCGCACAGTGACTTCCTCCATTTCTGTTATATGATGAAGTGATCGATTTGATTTTTAGTTCGACCATCAGGAGATTCCCACGTGATTTTATGACAGGTCTTGTGCGGAAATAAAGAACCCCCAATTACAAGTTGATGAGCGTTGCAGAAGTCGACAAGCATATCACCATTTTCGTTTCGTTGACCTAAGCCGTGCTTCCCCATAACGCGTTCAAGACCCAGGTTATCCGATCCGATTTTGGCATTGAAGTCCCCAATGATGATAATTATATCGCCCGCTGGAACACCGTTGTACACTGAATTCAGGTGAGTATAGAAAGAGGTCTTTTCGTCCGCTGATGCATCATTCGTTGGAGCGTAGCATTGAATTATGGTGACTTTTCGGATTTTAGAGCTAAACCTCGCCGTCATAATCCTCGCCGAAACCGGTTTCCACGAAATAAGACTCTTGATAGATTCCTTAGTTAGCATAATGCCTACACCGTTGAGTCTTGGACCTCTGCCAGAATACAACATTCTCGTAAGTCCCGATTCTGTAGTATATTCAGCTCTTCCTCTCCATTTGGTTTCGCTCACTCCCAGAATGCTGATGTTATGCCGCAGCATTTCACGTTCCACCTGTTCGTACCTTCCTGGTGCGTGCAGGGAGCAAACGTTCCATGCTCCAATCTTCGTTCGTGTTTTGTAGCCAAAAGTCCGTTTTGTTGAATCTGAAGGATTTCTTGATCCTGTTGCTGATTCGTTATTTGTGACGTCACGATCGTCATTTGTACATGAAATTTGCCGCACCCCCAAATCCGATGTGCGGTTTACTACAGCCGGGGCCGTAGGAGGATTCACCAAAGAATGGTTACCCCTTGGGGAATCATTTCCATTCGTTGTCATCTTTCATGCAAAAATATATTTTCGTCCCGCCGCTTAGTGTTTTCCTGGATAAGGTTAATAACACGCTCAAGCCAGGAGTTCGACAGGCACCACCAGCCCTTTGGATGGTCGAACACATGCATAAAACAAGGCCGTCCACTGTGGGAAAACAGACGCCTTTTGTAGCCGCCCACTATGGGTACAGACGCTACTTGCTGCTACCGTTGGCCAACTTTAAATAGGCTCATCCGCCACCAGACTAACATGCCGTTGACCGCAATCTACAGTTCTTCCGCCTTTAGGGAGATTTTCTTCAACCCAAGGACAAGTCCGTGCCCTAACCAGCAAAGCTGGGTTGGCTGCTTATTCCGGCAGCTGTTTGGTCCCCTTGTGCGTAAGCGTTACCCGCTCTCTACCGCGAGGAGGTGCACATAGGGATTTTCCTTTCATTGAGCCTAGGGCCACCGAAGTGGCGTTACCTAGAGCCCTCCAGTACTGTATATATATACATATATACATATAATATGTAGATGTATACCGTTAATAGACTTTTCCTGTAAATTGTGTTTTGTTAAAACAATATCTAATAGGTACCAACAAAAATAATAAAAAAAAAATCATCAAAATAGCTTGAACCGTTTTCGAGTTCCTTTTCCTTAACGTTTATATAGCAGGTACCCATATTTGCAGGCCTAAAAATTAAATTTTAATTTCCTCTCCGAGGAAATTTTTTTCTTAATAACTTGTGTAGGCTTTTACTTATCTTTTAATATCGTATAATATCATGTTTGATAGTTATTTCAATTTTCTTTTTATATTCACGAATCCTTATGCCTTATAGTTATAGCAAGTAAAAATAGGCGAAGTATTTTGTAAACGCTACTTCTCTCTTTAACTAGTGTGCTAAATTCGTGTCCACTATTGTACTATATGTATATAAAAATGGTGTGAAAAATTAATTCATTAATTGGGAACGGCTGAGCCGATTTGGCTTCAGTTGTTCGTAATTGTCAGGAGAAGGTTTTTACGAAAGAAAATTTTGGGAAAACCCTCCGAAAAAGTCGGAAAATTGGAAAAATCGAAAATCGATTGTGTGTTTCAATAATTGTTAAAAGAAGTTTTGCGTACATTTTAATAATTTTTTGTGTAAAAATCAAAAGAATTTAAATAAAAGGCACGACTGGGTCGCACGTACTTGCTCCCGTGTGCTAATCCTTTTTAGGTACAGGCGTCTTTTTGACAAAGATTTAATTTTAATGTTTTTTTGACGTGCAACTTCTTTAGAACCGTTGTGGTTTGAAGCTCGAACGAACATGCGTCACGATAAAGGGATAAACACATAAATATATAGGATTGTTAGCTTTTGCAGTTTTTTAGTGTATTATCTTTCCACTTTTTGTTTAGTGCTTATAATATAATTTGCTAATAGAAAGATATAAAGGACTTTTTTCAGTTTAATTTTCGTTTTGGTATGGAAAAAATTGAACAACTGGCATAAGATTCTTGGGAATCAGCAGTAGGGCAATAATGCTAGGTATAGGGACCTATATGGGTCCCAATAACAATAATTTACTTTTTGAAATCAAATTAATTAAAATAGCTGAATTATGTTTGATGGTTCGATCAACGTATGATGTGGATAGGTATTAATGGAATTTATTAAGGGTATTATTTACCTATAATAAGGTCGGAAGGAAGGTAGGTATTAAATATAAGGTAAAGCGACAATATTAAAAGTTAACACAGTGGTTTTGTTTATTTATAGGAAGGTGTAAACTTTTGTTTTCTTGATTGAAATTTTTGCATTCAGTAGTAATCGAATAATTATTTTTATTTGTTAGTTGTTTTTGTGTGTTGTGTTTATCATAGGCTCATTATTTATTCTGTGTGCTTTTATGATGATGAAATGCTTTAAAATACGTAGGTATGTATGTAGGTTGTCACCTTCTTTTATTTGACTAATGGCTAGGGCTTAGCCGAGCAATATGAAATAAAATTTTGGGGAAAAATTTTTATGAAATCAAAAAAACACTATTCATAACGTTTTTTGGAAAAAATGTTGTAAGCCATCTTATGTCTTTTGGTGTTTTATATTTTATGAATTTTTCATTTCAAAATCGTTCGACCAGTTTTTTCAAAAAAATGTTTTTTTTGAAAAACTTTTCGAAAACATATTTTAAATTTTTTTTGAGTATGTCAATTCAAAGAAATCTAAAGCTTATACTAGGAGAAAAATTTTAAAAAAAATCTATTAAACCGTTTTCAAAATATTCAAAAAACAAAATATTTTTTAAAAAAAATTATTAAAAATTAAAAAAAAATGTTTTTGAAAATTTTAATAAACAATATTATTTAAATCATAAAACACTACATATTTTGAAAATTTCATCAAAATCCGTCAATTAGTTAACGAGAAAGTCTGATTTTAAAAAACCGGTCATATGGGAGGTACCGTTATAAAAGTTTTTCTGAAAAATCCATTATAATTAAAAGATAGATTTTGCACAGAAAACATCATTCTGAAAGTTTTATCAAAATTGTAGGAGCCGTTTTCGAGAAAAATAAGTTTTTCATTAAAAGTTATATGGCAGGTACCGTTAGTTTTGGAGCTAGAATGCCAATTCCAAAAACTGTCGGGTAGAGCACTCTAAAAATACTATATACCAAGTTTGAATCAAATCGGCCCAACCGTTTGGGCTGTAGATATCGATACGGACAGACAGACAGACAGACAGACAGACAGACAGACAGACAGACAGACGGACGGAATTTCCGGACCCACTTTTTTTGACTTCTCTATCATCGTAATGGCATGTTTGATTGTTAGAATTTTTTTTTTTTTTTTTACGAATGCATAACTTGCCTTATAGTCCCTATAATCGCAAGTAAAAAGGCAGGACGACGTCTGTCGGGCTAGCTTGTTTTAATTTAAGAACAAAATGATATACGAGATTTCTAGTTTTAAAAAAATGCAGTACTTATTTGTAAGTATTGCCATTATTTTTAAATATTTTTGTTCCATTTCAAGTGATGTTTTTATTAGAAAAATACCCCTCCCCCCAAAAGTGTTTGTATCTAACGCTTCTACGAAAATCGCTTTTAATTTTTTGGTCGCCTGAGTTATCGTCCCCTTGCCAAAAACATGTTTTTTTTTAATGAACATACCTACTTTTTGTTTGAGTATTTTTGTTTTTAGAAAAAAAAAAATATGCTATTCCTTGCCTAATTCATCAAATTATAGTACAAATACTTTTTTGCGGAGTCTATCTGGCTTTAATATATCTTAGAGTTTAACGATTAGTTTTAAAACATTTAAAGATTATTAATTTTTTTTTTAACTGGTGACGATTGTTAAAAATAATTAAAAAAACTAATTTACAACAGCATTTAAAAAAGTAAGCAAAGTATTTATTAAAAATTATTTAACATCATTAACCGTTATTTTAAGCTTAATTAGTTCAAAAACTTTTCTTTTAAGGGAACGAAAGACGTAGAATTTTGGATCTAATCCCATATTGATAAGATTTTTCTGTCATATTCCATTGATATATCGATTTTTGTATATATGTATATTTATTTTATATAGATTTACCTTATGTTATTGAAATACGAACGGACTGTTAAAATCCTTAAAAAAACGTTTTCATATAAACAAAAAGCGGAAGATACAGATACATAATTAATGAAATGACAAACACAAAAAAGGCTATTTAGCTGTCTCATTTTCAGAACCTCTGAAGGGTTAAAGGTCTATTTTCAAAGTTTTATTAACTTTTTTGTTCAATTATTTAAATAGTTAGTTTAAGACAAAGTGAGTGAAATTTTAGATATTATAATAAAAAAATCATTCTTTATTCGTTTCGCTAAATTTTAGGGGCTAAAAACTCTTAAACCTGCTGGCTGCTTTGTAAGAATGACATTAGGTATTCAGGAATACAGAAGTCAGTGTTTGGTTTTCAATTCCCCGGTCAAAATAAAAGTAGCGCTCCTAATAAATGTGTTTAAGATCTGTTGTTGTCGTGATTTTATTTGATTTTCGTTCTCTTTCTTTACGTTTTCTTAAAGAGCAATTAAAATTGTACTATTATGTTTTCATAATAATTTCGTTTTAATATGACATTGACACACTGTTTTGGATCTGTCAAAATAATAGGAGTTTTTAGAGAAATCCCGCCGCGAACAGCAAAATTTAAGAATTATATATTTGCAACTAAAAACTTCTTTAGTGGATATATTTACTTTCAATTAATTCTAATTCATTTTGTAATAAAATCTTCAATTAGGTTTGGTCAATTATAGATCGCTGGAAGCACTGTTCCGTTCTTTTGCACAGAAGGAAAATTCTGCGCAAAAGGGCAGAATTTAATTGGTTGCTTCGCTGTGATGATACTTAATGCATTAAAATTTACTTCCCATTTCGAAACCCGTGAAATTTGTCCCCCATGACGAAAAAAGTAATAGATCTGCTGGCACAAAATCCATTTTTGTCAGCGGTTGACCTTAAAGCGGAATTATTATTAGACATAAGCATTGGAACGGCTCGTAGACGTTTGCAAGAAAAACACCTCGCAGTCTAAGAAAAGAACTGTTTTTGAAAAAAAAATAGTCAACCAAATTATGTTGTCGAAAGAGCTATTGAACTGGCCTATTGAGATATGGAGAAATATTTTACAGTCTGACGAATCTAAAATTGTGTTAAAAGGTCGTAAAGGCTCAAGACCCAGACCCTACTGGGCTTTCGAACCACAACACCTGAGAAAAACCATTAGGCACAGAAGCTCCAGTATTATGATCTGAACTCGTTTTTACTTGCGATTATAGGGACAATTTTAGGATTCGTGTGTGTGTAATTATTTTGGCATTCCCTAGAGGCAAAGTTGAAATTTTATTTTTAGGCTTAAGAGTAACGGTTTCTGCCATATGACAGTTTAGGAAAAGCTTATTTTTCTCGAAAACAGCTCCAACGATCTTATGAACATTTTTGAGAATTTGTTTGTTGTTATTATCCATCATTTTGAATAACTTTTTTTTATTAATTTTTATTAAAAAGCTGCTTAGCAAAATTTCAAAATAATAATTGTTCAAAAAACTAAAAATAAAAAACAGGATTTTATCAAAATCCGTCCTACAATTTTCGAAATCCTTTTTCATAAATTCTTTATTATACAAGACGTGTGATGGAGTACTCCATTTTTACTAAAAGCCGTTAAGTGTTGCCGTTTTGACACTTTTTTTCAGATATTGTTATTTTTCTACGTTAATGTTTTGTTTTACGATTGGCATTTACGTTATTCTTGACACCTGAAAATTAAAAAAAAATTAAAAATGGCTAATACTGAAATTGAAAACATGGTGATTTTATGTGCCACGGAAGTTATTAGTGCAGTTGTTGCAATATAAATGTTTTTTGTCCTCTTTAAAAAAGACGTCTGGTTAGCTAGCTGTAGATAGTCTTGTTGCCTTTTGAAGCAAATGACATTGCCAACTTTGGATCAAGGCAAAAGCTTCGGCATTTTAATTTTTTCTTCGATTGTCTATTCTATGTATGTATAATGTGTTGTTATCCAATGCTTTCGAAATAATAGCAAAGTTCTTTGAACTACTTTAAAATGGGCTTTGGGTGACTATGGTTCTATATACCTGCACTAATTCGCACCTGGCTCCGGTGCAATATCGACATAAGTGCCTTTTTTCCGAAATGTTGAGGAATCACATTTAAAGTTTACTTCCTTATTTAAAATACAATTTCGCGTTAAAATAATATTACAGAACTGACTTTAAGAATCCTAAAAATCGCTTATTATCCTGTGTGTTAGATTTAATAGATATTTCTTTTCTTTTTGCACCTGCTACTTTTGGGGGCTTTCAAAAGGTTAAAAGACCTTCAATTGCGTTGTTCTTGCCGAATTAGTGATTTTTTCGACAGTTAAGACTTTAATGCAGTAAAATTATTGAAATTTTGGAGCTATAATGACGAAAACTTACTCAAAACAAAAAAAAAAAAAAGTCAGTAACAACGACGCAAAGTGCATTTATGTAATTTTTCCCTATAAAATATACACTAATTTACTGACCATCTTAGATACGGCGGGCAACAGATTTTGTGACGTTCTTGCGTTAAAAAGCTTTGCCGTTTCTACTTTTGTGGAAAACAAAAGTGCTCGTTTTTAGAAGATACAATCACGGCGTTTATACACAATATAAAACTCGACATTTTAAAAAAATTATGGCGTTCTTAACTCAGTTTAACAAACAAAAAATCGCACCGGAGGTGCGAATTGTTTCCGCTCCATGCTGTGCCGAAAAGAGATTTCCCTACAAAAAAGGGCTCACATCCATAGTCTTTCTGAACAATCGTTTTTGAACGGAATTTTTGTATTGAAATCCTATGATATCGTGTTTATTAAGTCATCCATCCTGAGTGGAAACCCAAACATTCACAAATCGGTGCAGCATTGAGCAATTTTGTCTTCTTCATCGATTTTCAAATTTCTTTTCCCTTTTAATTGGTCATGCAAGGTAGAGCGGTAATTCTAGAACTACTTGCTTATGAATGCATAGAAAATAACTTTAAATAATACAATTTAAAAGTTGAATTTTTCAAACATTGTACAATTATAAACGTTTCCTCCTATACCGACAGACATCTCGGTAGTATATGTATGTTCTCACAACTTTGATAGTTTTATTCAAGCTAAGATAAACGTCTAGGAGAAGTATATTGGTTCCTACTGATGAGCTAAACCAGTTTACTTTAGCGAAACGTTTATAATTGTACAATGTTTGAAAAATTCATCTTTTAAATTTTATTATTTAAAGTTTTTTTTTTATATATTCATATATGTGTACAATGGATCATATTAATAATTTAGAGCAATGAAAATTACTTAAATTTTTTATATACTTGCTTATGTTGTCCGTGCTTGCATCCTTAAAGGCTTGAGCTATGTTGTCTGTATTCATCGTTTAAAAACTTTAGAAATATGAATGCAAATTCTACTTCATACGAAACAGAGTTATCTATACCTATAGACTTTTTTTCTCATTAAAACTTGTCGGAGTATTGAAAATTTCTATGAAAATTACAATTCTCTTATTACAATTCTATGAAACGATCACATAAAAGCATTCAAAAGAGAATCTTTGTTTCTTATGTTTTTAGAATCCGGAGACTATCCGAAAAACTCCGAAAAATTACCTACATAAGTAACAGTATTTAAAGTTTTTCCAAATGACAACAACTATTCCTGGGTTTGTCATCGGCATTAATGTTTACTTTCTTCATCAAAACTTTAATTTGTTTGTTGAATTCTTTCAGCCAGCGGACCAAACCCACTCAATCCAAAAATTGTATATTAAAAATTAATATTTACATTATATCGAAGTTAAAACAATCCCAAATATAAGCGATGAAACCATCGCTTCTCTATTTCAGGATTTTCACTCCCAAGCAGAATTAATTTGCCCTGACAGCTGCTGAAGCCTTGAAACTTCATCTCGACATTGCTAATCAACGCGATAACAATCTGTTTTGGGGAGTTATTATAAATCACTGCTTGATTAGCAAACCTCCCAACTCGGCGTTCGGCCTCCTAAGAAGATACAATGTTAACAGAGTTAGTCTTGCCTATCAAGCCTATCAAAAACACTTCCATCATAGACATCTAACATCCCAGACTCAGAAACTCATCCCATCATGATTATGATGGGTTCATGCACATTGTGCACAGCGAACTGAGCATTTGCAACCATCTCATCGTGGTGTCGTCGCCGCCGCATGGGTTGGCGATCGCTTGCGACCATTACAAGCGCGCCTAGCAATAATTATAAACGAGTGAGCCACTCAATGGTCTCTGCTGTAATGGGAGTAATTGCTTGGCTGCCCACAATAAATATTCATTGTTATCCTTTGCTCTCTGCCGTATGCAATTATGTCAATAACTAACCATATACATGTGTGATGTGCACCTAAATATCTGCACTTAAAATAAAGAATTTCGCGAAAAAGATACTTTTAACCTTTTTTTTATTTTTGAAATGCATTTTGTGTTCATAATAATTTTTTTGCGATATAAAGTAGATATGAGGACAACGATGACGATGCACCGGGGAATGAGTTTTTCTATATGCAGATGTATAAAGTAAGGTCTGTTTAGGGGTAAATTATGAAAAATTCCTTCTCTCACAGTGGCAACCAACAAGCTCGGTGTATCTATAGTGGAAATCCACACCTGTAATTAGAGTTGTCACCCGGTGATGGTGAAAACCTACACGACTGCACCACATGAGTGCGCACAATTATTCATAAGATGACAGACAGCCAGAGCCAGCCAGATAGACAGATAACTGGCACAGAGCGGCGTAAATATATGGTGGACGAACCATAGTTGTTTGATCCGAACTTCGATACGAAAATGAATGGCCGTTGGTGTAGGCCAAGCCATTTTCTCACTCGAGCTGTCAAAATGCAAACAATTCTGTCAAAGATAGTTAGATGTCAACTTTTTTGCAGCACTTAATATAAGGTTTTGTGCTATCCAGGGAGACAATTTGCTAAAAACAATTTAAATAAATAGTTTAGACTCCATAAAGTGTTTTTCTACAAAATTTAAATTTCTCTAGCGGAATATGTTTTAAAAGAGGCGAAGTGACCTGTTAGGTAACTTCAGTTCAGAATGAAGAACTCGCGGAAAAAATGTTTGTGGAAGAAAAAATCAAAAAAATTAATTTCGTTCCATCATTTCTTTTTCGTTATCTTAACAACCTTACCATTTCTAAATAGCTTAAGTATATCTTACAAGTGTTAAGCTGACCATAGACAGTAAAAGGTCGACTTCAACTATCGGTTTTTGCGGTTTCAGTTTAATTAAAAAGTTATCTATCTCGGTTATATAGGTCCTCTTGTTTGCGACCTCGTTTGGGATAAAAGTGTTTGTACTCCGTGTTCCGTAAAGCCCTAGGTGGTCGTCAAGACACTCCGTGTCATGCACCCGAACCTTTAACCCAAGAGATGGAGCAACGTTGAACTACTTACACAGTGCATCCGTAGGCAATCGTCGGCTTTAAGAGGGCAATGTAGCAAAGAACCTTTGTCAAGGCGACTGCTATATAAAACAACCGTCTTGTCACATCAATATCTCCCCTAAGCCCTGCTCAGAGTAGCCTCAATATGTCGGTTAAAATATAGCAACTGATCCATCTAGATATCAAGGTACTTTACCACACTTTTACTTGCCAGTGGATGTCCATGTGGTCCAGACCACTAGCTTGTTACAGCCTTTTTTCGTGTCTTTAGAAACCCTAGACAGGATTTCTAAGCAGGATAGTTTCACATTTCTGGAATTTTTTTTCAACTTCCAATTATTACAATATTGCCGAATCTATCTTGTTAAAATCACTTTGTAAGACAGTTTTGATAACTTCAACTTTTTGACCTGTTTAATAAAATCGCTGGTGTAGATACTAAAGAGAATCGGCGAGATCACCGCTCCCTGTTGCAGGTCATTTTAATATCAAATATCAACTATTGTGATAGAAGTCAAATTGCCAATCTTGATAACAACTTTTGAATGCGGTATCATACCCAGGCTCAAAGCCAAACTGTGTGTTTAAAATTAATTTATTTTTGTCCACCGCCTACTTGAACAGAGTTTTATTGAGAACTTTTTCAAATACCTTGCTAATGCTCGGAAGAAAACATATCGACCGGAGATTCACCGAAAAGGAATTATACTTTCTCTTTTTTTTTGGGTGAGGATGGACAACCAAATGACTTCCGACTCACTGGATATTATACGCGTTATTCAGCGCGTTGTTGAACACAGTTGTTGCGTATATTGCATGGGTAGGTATACCGTCTACTCCTGCTGACTTATTGTTCTTTAGTGATTGGAAGCTAATTTGAAGTTCAACCTTCGAAATGTGGAGAGGACTTGGCTATTCTGCCTAGCGATGGGAACGTTTGCCAAAACTGTTCTTCATTGAATTCGATAAAACCAAGATACCCCAGCTATTTCGAAGGAAAAAGTGATTTTTTAGAGCTCTGTACTTTAGGATGTGATCCGGGCCAATGCACTCATTCACCTTATACACCTCCTAAAAAGCAATCCATGCAGTCTCCACCTTCTCCAAAAATCTTCGATCACAAAGAAATCATTGTCTAATTATAATTGCTGACATTCTGTGATCCCAGTATGAGTTAGATGAATGCAGTGTTCTTATTTCTAGGACATTTTTGTCTGTGAACCCCCTCACAGTGGTCCAAAATGACTTCTCGTTGCAAAAATCATAGTTTTTAAATGCATGACGATATCCCCACAATTTTTTCTTCAATTGGTGAATTTCCTTAGCAACACGAATTAACAGAAATAAATTGCACGACTGGATCGCACGTACTTGCTCATATGTGTGGTCACATTCTAGAATACAATTTAAGAAAATTAAAGTTAACATCAAAGCATTCAGTCGATTTTTGTGACTTTTGATTGTTCGAATAAGTACGTTAAATTGAATTGGGTGAAATAATTTAAACGCCATTTTATTTCTTTAGGAAATGTAAAAAAGTGTGATTTTTTTCAAAATCGTAGGAGCCGTTTTTAAATAAACCGGTTTTTTAACAACTTTTTTTAAAAAAATAATAATTCAAGAATACAAACTTAAGCACAAAAATAACGTGCATTTAAAAACAAAAAAAAATAAAAAAAAAACTTACCCGTTTTCAAAATATTGATTTTTCAATTTTTTTTTTAAATTATTAAAAATAAAAATAAAAAGTTTTCGAAAACAAAATTAATGCAAAATTACTTAGGCTACCTACATCTTCTTGAATATCAATTTTGATTGTAATACAATAGTCAGTTTTCGAGAAAGTCGAAGAAAAAATACGGTCCTATGGGTGGTACCGTTTTTAGCCTACCATATTAATTTTTTTTTTCACCAAAATATAATGTATACCTACAGTAGTACACTGAATTTTTTTTTGTAAAAATTCTTGGAGCCGTTTTCGAGAAAAATAAGGTTTTAAATAACGGTTATATCACAGGTATCGTTAATTTTTGAGCTAAACAAAAAATTGAAAAAAATTCCTCTGTAGAATGTCAAAATAACCTTAAGTTCAAAATTTAAAGACGATTGGCCCAACTGTTTAGGTTGCAGTTCAAAATACATCCGTACAGACAGACATACAGACAGACAGACAGACAGACGGACAGAATTTTGCCAGTAACTCAAATATGTTTCTCTATCATCGTAATGTCATGGTTGATTGTTATCTCAATTTTTTTTTTCTGTACGAATGCATAACTTGTACCAACCAATAATCGCAAGTAAAAAGAATTGAAGTAAAATTTTGAAAACTGTCTTTAATTTTGTAAACTTTGTTAAAAGGAAAAGTTATTACTATTTAAGTGTTCACAGGGTATTCCAAAATAAAATTGATCACAAAAGTTAAAATTAAAAAAACAATTTGGGAAATGATTTTTAAGTATTAAATATTAAAATTATATTTTTTTTGTTCATTTTGTGACCCACCTGTGTATTCCACATATTTGTTTCAGTATATTTTTTTATAAAACAGGGTAGGAGAAAAGTAAACGGCCCAAAAAATAAAATAAAATTAAGTAGAATACAAAATAGGTATACAAATTTACATATGAAACGGGTTTTTCAATAAGAGCGCTACAAAAGTTTTTTTTTAAATAAAACGTCTTGATCATCACGGAAGAAGAACGGCCCAATGACGCCGCCGGTCCAAAAACCACACCAAACCGTAATTTTTTCGGGATGCAATGATGACTCAAGGAGTACGTGTGGATTGCTGCCTGACCAATACCGCATATTTTGTTTATTGACGAAGCCATTCAGCCAGAAATGAGCCTCAAGATGATTTGTCGATGAAAATCCGAATCATTTTCAAGTTGTTGCTCAGCCCAATTCACGACCATACGACGCTTCTGGTGGTCAAGCGGCTTCAGTTCTTGCGTCAATTTAATCTTGTAAGGATGTAGGGCAAGATCTTTTCGCAAAATTCGCCACAACGACGTCACAGAGATGCCCAACACTTGAGAACGACATGTGAGAGACACATTTGGGCTTTCTGCAACTGAAGCCTCAGCGGCAGCAATATTCTCGACACTACGGGCACTTCTTTGTCTCACTGGCACGGGAACATTTTGTACTGTGCCTGTGGTTTCAATTTTTTCCACTAGACGCTCAATTGTTGATCTGCTAGGACGATTATGACGACCATAAATTGGACGTAGCGCTCTTAACGTTGAGGCCACTGACTCCGAATTTCGGTAGTAAATTTTAATAATTTCAACTCGTTGGCTCGTATATCTTTCCATCATGAAATGGCAAACCTTACTGATACCCAGTATGCGTCTAGGTATCTACGGAACTGTCGGAGCCTTAAAGTAAGTTCTATTAAATATTTGTAGGATGAGCTTAAGAAAAGGGTCATATGGTTAGGAATGATCCAGCAGAATTTATCCATAAATTAGAGGTATCAAAGAAGAGTGGGAAGATATACCTCGAGAATTTGTTAGGGTCAGCAGTTTGCGATTGTGTTTGGATTCTTAAAGATACAAAGTCCTTTTGCTTTATTCGTTGAATTTATCTAAACTTATAGATTCTATAGATGATAGGTGCGTTTAAAATCACTTGCACTTTCCTTAAAAAATTCTTCACCTGAGTTGCTCCCTAAACTTTGTTTGTGTATCCACTTTTCTTCAGTCTTGATTCTGACAGTAATAGATCTCGAAAAGCATAGCACCCTGGAAACGGTGTTCTATCCTTAGCCAAAAAACCGATTTTATAATAAACATGGAGTCGACCTGACCCGTCCAATTAAAATGATGGTATCTCCTCGCATTTTATATTTATGTGATTTCTCTATTCTTTCTGATGGCATTCTAACCGACAGCCATTTGATTATAATTTTCATCCGAGAGCGGGCTAAGGCACTAATAACTAATAAATAAACATCTGCAACGCTCAATCCACAACTGCCCAATCTTTTCGGTAAGGCCTAATTGAAGCTATGATTGTGTGGACATATTAAAAACCGACATTCCGGATTCCACATGAGGATGCGAAACATTAATTTTTTCAACTGCCCTTCAAGTATAGATAGGTACTTTACAAAATGTGTATGAGATATTGTGGCCAGTTCAAAATATATATGTTGCTTCTGACCTTCGCATTGAATATAATTTTAATTGAGAACTGCAAAAATTCAAAGATATAAACCTATCTGAATGTCAAAAGAAGTTCATAATATTGAGATTAACAAGAATAGGTCTCAGTGCAGAATCTTGTGGAATTCCATCAAGAATAAGCACTGAGATGTAATAAGCAAGCAAATATTTCTGAGTAATTTAAAATCTTGCACATAATTAATGAGGAAATAAATGAAACTAGATTTTTTTTTAAATTTAAGACAACCCTTGAAGTTTTTAGTTTTCTATTCTGCTACGGAATAACACTTAAGGCCAAATTTCAAAATTTCCTTTGAAATATCTGAAAAAGAATAAGATTTCTTATTGAATATTAAACATAATAGTGCTATGTCTAACTTTGGAATCCCTGCTAAACTGATACGCCTTATCAGGATGACGTTGGAGAATGCTCGCTGTTCCGTCAAAGTTGGTAGAGACTCTACTGAAACCTTCGAAACCACCAGAGGGCTTAGACAAGGAGACGCGCTGTCATCCAGCTGTTTTAACATTGTGCTTGAAAATGTAATACGGAGCACCCATGCCAGTACATCGGGCACTATTTTCAATAAATCGACACAATTACTTGGGTTTGCAGACGACATAGACGTGATAGGAAGAACAAAGCGAGCAGTAACCGGTGCTTTCACTACTATGGAGTCAGCAGCAAGCAGAATGGGGCTGAAAATAAACGAGGACAAGACGAAGTATATGCTTTCATCAACAAAAGCCCAATCCCACCACCGGCTTGGTCAAAATGTGACCATTGATATGTATAACTTCGAGGTAGTCAGTCAATTTGTCTACCTGGGTACTGCTGTAAACTCGGTCAACAACATCAGCGCTGAAATCAAACGCAGACTAACTCTTGCTAAGCTAATCGCTGTTTCTTTGGACTGAATAAGCAATTGATAAATAAAGCCCTATCGAGAAGAACCAAGGAGACACTATATAAAACACTCATCATCCCGGTCCTGCTATATGGTGCAGAAGCATGGACCCTCTCCCAATCGGATGAAAAGTCACTTGGAGTCTTCGAGAGAAAAGTTCTGCGTACGATCTATGGTCCTATTTGCGTAAACCGAGAAGACAACATTTGGCGACGAAGATACAACGATGAACTATACGAGCTGTACAGCGACATAAGCTTAGCCAGAAAAATTAGAGTCCAACGACTAAGATGGCTGGGCCATGTAGAGCGAATGGACACCAACGCTCCAGCGAGTAAAGTCTTCAAAGCCAAACCAGAGGGAGTCAGAAGCCAAGGTAGACCTCATCTTCGATGGAGCGACCAGGTAGAAGGAGACCTCCGCCAACTTGGAGTGCGAAATTGGAGACAGCAGGCAAGGGATCGAGCCAGCTGGAGGGGCGTATTGAGCAAGGCCTAGGAGCACCACGCTCTAGTTGAGCCAACATAAGTAAGTAAGTAAACATAATATTGAAATGCAGTACTAGAAAATTCATTAGACTTAAACCAACTCACTCCTCACCTATGGGTGCAATCGGTTACCGCATATAACATTCTTTCTTCCTAAACGACTTTTCATACAACGTTTTGTGGCAACAAAATAAATTACCATATCATTTTCCTTGATGCATGGCAATAATTTGAAGCAAGCAGTGGGACGAATTTTACACTTAATTGATCTTCTAACTTTGTCCGAAAAAGTCCGAAAAACCCATTAAACAAAAACATACTTTTGTATTTCAAATGTCAAATCACTTCGAAGTCACATACAACAATTGCATGTGTTACATCTTCAATAACGACCAAATCTATATGGAGTTTGGGCGTATAGTCTGGGCCTTAAAAGCACTTTTATTTTAACCACAACTCGCTGACTGAATATGTAATTTGCACATTCATCAAAGAGTGCAAATGAAGCTGTCACTTTAAGTTGTTTTTTTTACTTTAAATTGCATTTGCATTCGAGCTTTGCAAAGCTATACCTGGTACGAAACTTAAACGCTCTCCAAAGGACCCACCTTAATGGGCCCATGATAAATTACCCACTGCCCGCCGACGCTGTCGTTCCTGGGCATTTAAATTCAAATTATGGGATTTCCCGCGTTCCGCTTTTTCTCTAAAAGAAATAAAAAAAAATAAATAAAAACCCATTTTGCAATCCCACAAATAACCAATCGTGTGACAATTTGGTCGTTGGTCGTTCATCGGTTTTGGCCGCGAGCAACAGCCATCATCATTGCGAGTTGAGTGTACTCATGTGTCTATACTTAGATTGAAATGTTTATAAACAAATGGCACGCAATCCTTTTATATACACGTATCTTTGTGTCTACAATAGAAAAACAACAGAAAAACAACTTGAAAAATCTCTGCAAACCTATGGCTTCTATTTGGACACGGTAGGCGTTTGGATAGTATCTCTGGCTGTGTTCGTGTTGGGGGGGCATACCCCAACATATAATGTGTGCGTGTTGGTATCTGGTGGTGCGTTAGCCAAAGGGTTGCATTCTATGTAAACCGTAACGATATCGTTTATGGCGTGCGCCAGATAAAGTGCAAAGTTGAAGAGGCGCCTCTGCTCAGCTCCTCCGGTCGCTCACACTTATTGAACAAAGTCAGTTCATTCACTTCTATGTACTGTCATGTCAATTTTAGCAAAAAGGCGCCAACTTTTTGAATCAATGTCGACGCGTGTGTAGGTATGTGTATGACGCACGGACAGACTATAGTTACAATGAGCGCATAAAACGCAAAGTAGCGTGTTCGCATACGAAACGAATCATCGCACAGGTACAAGACAAAAGCAACAAACACGAAAATAACGCCGAGAACGACAACTATCGTGTCTAGATTTTAAGTTTACTGGGTCAGGTGTAAATCGCCTTTCAGAAGTCTAAGAAGGCCGCAAGAAAAAGACAACGCAATGCAATTTTCTTGACCCCACGAGGAACGACGATAGCCAGATAGATGATACACCCTCTTCCCATGCCTGAGTCAGACCTCACTCCAGATGACGGAACACTTTCCATTGACCAGATATCATAGTGCACAACAGAGCATAAAGTATAATTTGTCCACCCTTCCTGTGCCGCCCGCAGCACAAAGTAGCCTCACTCATTACTATGCCCATTGACCGTTATTATAGCAAGGACTACATACATAGACGCATAAAGATCCTACTTATATCTGTTCGTTTGAATGTGCCCTCTAACAGTGTGGCATATGGCAGGACCTTTGGTTCGATTTAATGTTGCTCACTCTTGGGAAACACTTTTGCTCGTTGGCACTGCTATTGTAGGGATAATTATTATCATTTGGATGGAGTTTTCATTTTTTGTTTGATATACAACAAGAAAATAATGAATGTAGGTATGTGATCCTGGTTGTCCGGCAAGGAGACTCCATATGGTGGCACTCCTGCTGCGAGCAACGACCGGCCCGTCGCGTCGTCCGCCGCAACCTGAATGCTAATTAATTTTTTTTTCAACTGAAATAATGAACTATTTAAAAAAAATTGTTTTTGTTTAGTTTGTAATTGTTTTTTATTAAATTTTTCTTGTAAAGTTTTTTTTCATGTTCTTTTGTGGTTTTTGCTTTTTTATTTAATTAAACTGTTTCGGGGGACAGATGGTTTTTGGTCTCGGTTTGTGCAACTGGGAAAAGGAAGGAACTAGAAAAATAAGCTTTTTTAAATGAGATACATGTTGTATCCACTTCGGTGTTTAGAAATTTTATAAGAAGACCGAAAGTGTTTTTTGAAAAAAATTAATCGGTTTCATTAATAAGAAACAAATAATACTATGTTAGAGCTATACGAAGAAGTACCTAGTATCTTTATGTAGTTTTAATGTACATAGGGTCTTTCAATAGGGACTTTCGAACTTTGACAGCTCATAGCGGCCATCTTTGTGAAGCTACATCTGTCAAGTTGGCTGTCATTTATTCAGTCTGTTTTGGAAAATCATCATGGACGGATATAGCGTTCAATAACATGTGCAAATGATAAAATTGTTTTATCAAAATGGGTGTACTGTGTGGGCAACGTTCCGCTCGTTTCGCCCGTTGTACGGTCTCCATAATCGTCCTGCCATTTCACACATAATGGCATCGATAGGACTTTCAAACGAATACAAAAATTCGATGATATCTCACACACACTTTGTTTTATTTAAATTTAAAGTTAGGAAGCGTTTAATGAAAGTCCCTTTAAATACGTTTACAATTCGATGCACCACATATGGTGGGTTATTGGGTTTATATGGAGCTATTTTAAGTTCGTTTTGGTGGAAATGGGCAAAGTTTAATTGGTCAATGTTACCGTAAAACAATTTCCAGAATTATTTAATTCTTTTTACCAACTACGTTAATTTTTTTAAGAATGAATGTTTAATGATCCTTTAATAAAAAGATTTAGAAATGAACTTACTTACTTACTTAGGGGGCGCTACAGTTCCGGACGAACCTGGGCCTCAACCAATATGCCTCTCCAGCCAGTTCGGTCTTTGGCTAACTGCCTCCAGTTGAACGCACCACCTAAGGCGAGGTCTTCCTTGACTGCTTCTTCCCTCTGGGATGGAATCGATGATCCTGCGAGCCGGAGCATTGTTGTCCATTCGCTCTACATGGCCTAGCCATCTTAAACGTGATATGCGTTTTTTTGAACCGGTCAAACTACCTCAAAGTTGTACCTGCCTGCCTATTGTGATGATTTGTCCAATCCGCCGGTGTTGTGTGTCCCTTTTTGTGGACTACAGGTACTTCGTTTTGGTTTCATTAACTGCTAGTCCCATCTTAGCCGCTTCAGCTTCAATGTTAGCAAAGGCTCCAGTGACATGCTCGCCGAGTTCTGCCAATGATGTCCATGTCGTCAGCGTATGCTAGCAAAAAAATTGTCCCACTACAATTATCTTGCGAGTTTATAATTTTATCAAGTATTAAATTAAAGAATCGCACGATAGCGCATCACCTTGCCGGAATCCATTTGAGACATCAAAAGCTGCTGTGAGGTCAGCACCAACCTTGACGGAGCAGCGAGAGTTCTATATCGTCATCCTGCACAGTCGGATGAGTTTTGTGGAGATGCCAAAACCAGATATGGCTCTGTATAGCTCGTCTCTATAAATGCTATCGTACGCGGCTTTAAAATCGATAAAGAGATGGTGGGTATCGATTTTTGGGTAGTTTCCAGGATCTGCTGTATGCGATACTCAGGAAACTTATTTCTCTATAGTTAGCTCAATTTAGGGGTCTACTTTCTTGTGGATCGGGCAAACGATGCTGAGGTTCCATTCATCAGGCATACTTTCTTCTGACCGAACTTTAGAGATGAGTTGGTGTATGCACTCCACCAGGCCGCTTTAAAAACTTTGGCGGGTAGTCTGTCGGCTTTGTTGTTTTTTAGTCTGGAAGTTTTGTCTGTCATCGTCCATGTTGAATGGTTCATTCTGCCTGACAGCGGGATTTTGGTCTTCATCGCCGTTTAACAGTCTACAGAAATGGTCCTTCCATGTACTCAGCACCGACTGTGACTCTACTACGAGGTTTCCATTCCTAAATCTACAGGCTTCTGTGCGGCAGAAACACGTTGTTCCTCAATATCTTCGATGGCGCGCTTCTCATGCTCTTCTCATGCCGGTGTTCTTCCCGTCTTTTCTGCTCGTAGAGCTCGCGAGCATCTCTCGTTCTTCTTTGCAGCGCCGCTTTATATGCCTCTTGTTTTGCTGCATGGGCCTGCCTGCATTCGTCATCGAACCAGAGAAATATGCTGCTAAGTGTTTAGGTTTTCTGTATCGATGCAAGAAGTTTTTTTCCCCTTCTGATCTGGCTACAATTTACAAAGCGTTTATGCGCCCAAAACTCGAGTATAACTCTTACCTCTGAGTAGGTGCTTCGCAAACATCGCTTCACCTGCTTCATAGAATACAAAATCGAGGGATTGATAGGAAATAGAACGGCCGCTGAAACAATTGCCCCTCTCGAACACCGACGCAATGTTTCATGTTTCAAAGTTTCCTTATTTTATCGTTTCTTTTATAAAAATGTTCACTCGAAGTAGCCAACTGCATTCCTCCCCTTAAAAGTTTCTCCCGTAATACTCGTCTCGCAAGAAATGCTCATCAGTTCACCCTTGAGCCCAATTTCGGACGTACGGGAAATATAGCGATTCTTTTTTTTTAGCCGAACAACACGAATTTGGAATAGTTTACCCGGCGAGATTTTCCCTTGCCATTTTGATCTGCTAGCATTTGAAAACAATGTTAATCGACACCACCTATTCTTCCCCTCCCTATCTGCCTGATGCCCGCGCAGTGTAAAAGGGAAACAAATAGTCCCTTTTGCTCGCGTTAATTATTAAAAAAAAACGGTTTTGTGGTTTTTTATACCTAGACCTTCCAAACATATGTGCATCCGTGTCTCATCCTTTCCTACTTACCTAAAGTTTGTATACCCTACCCACTGTGTTAAGTAACAATTATCAATGTTATGTTGAAACTTTATATAAGGTATGGTACGAACAACTTAAGTGTCCATTTAGGCATCGATCGTAGATTTATATACTGACCTTTACAAAAAAAACAATTTTTAGTTGAATAGTTTTTTTAATATCTAATCCGTCAAAAATGAAATTACTATATTTTATATAAAATTCAGTTTTAAACTCTCTAATAAACTGATTAAAATCAATCTGTCATTTTAATCAAAAAATATTTGAATTTTCCTTATCAGTAAAGCAGATTTGTTTCCTAGAAAATCCTATCTCAAGGCTACTACTCCACTACCTATACTATAATTCTACATTTCACCTTTAAAATGAATTAACCTTGGTAAACGAAATTTCTAGCTACAATTTGTTTCCATTTGAAATTCACATATTGTATCTCAACACAAAAACGTTTTGTTCTATTACTTCGGAACACATGTCGACTTGTCGCACACATAATGTAGATGTAGGTATCCACTAGATACTCGTACTTATACATTTTCTAGAAAACAAAATAACCTACTATCGTTCACAACTTAAGTAGCACTATCATTGTCCGGTCGAAATTTCTGATATTTACCCTTTAATTATTCATAATACCTACGTTATGGCCTATCACATATCTATTTACCGTGTCACGTTTGTTGTGTTGTCATCCGGCAATACAAAAATAAAAGCCTTTGAGCCTCATCACTTACATATATTCGTTTGTATACCTATATAGCCAACTAATAAGATACTTTTATCACATTGAAATGCGTTAATAATGGGTCTGCACCTGCATCGTTTTTCAGAGCTCCAAACAGCTCTACCACAATTAATATGCAAATTGTCTGTTTTCCAATTCATCTCGAAAACCCCTTCCACGCGAAAAGGACATTCCAAATGCATTCACACAGGAGGCTCTTGAAAAGGCGCGCTCAATTGAATGGACCCAACCACGGTATAGGGTGCATCAGGGAATCCAAACCGGAAAGGTCTCAGATTAAAGTGTGACATGTCGAACAAAAAATTTACATTAAAGTCACCAGACAGTTCCTACCTTTTAACATTGCACGGGGAAACAAACAGGCTGCTTCGAAATGAAGATGTCCTCGCTGGCAAGACAAGCACTCTGGGGTCTGAGAGGTGATCTGGAAAGTGCTCCCGTTTTGTTTTTTGCTGTTCAGACTCCATCATCTTGAAGAGGGTTATCGGCAAGTTATCTCAACGCTTCTCGCTACCATTTAACAAAAACTAAAAAAAAAGAAAAACTATTCCGATACGAAGAGAGTATCTCCTAGGAGCGCCTCTTTGTGGAATTGAATGTATCTCACAGAATAACAGACAGACGACGCTCACTGGTCCCCAATATCTTGCCAGTTGTTTGTTGCTACGGTGACATTATTTTTTAGGAGGTGTTCTGTGGCATTGCGAACACGAAATTAATGACATTGTTCGGTTTTATTGATTTCGCAGCTCCAAAGACGCAGACGAATGGATTGAAGACGGACCACGGACAACATCGTCGTTCAACCCGAAGCGGGCAGATAAATATTTTAATCGTTGTTTATACAGTAGCCGCACTTTAAGCTCTGTTTTTTGGCGCTCAGCGTTTAGTCACTTGATTGGCGGTGGTGGTCGGCAGTAAGTTGGAATCTTTTGTGAAAATGGATTCAACTATGGACCGTTGCCGGTCGGCGTGTTCATTGTCGGCGGATGTGTTGTTGATATTTGTTATTGTCGGTCGGTGCGCGGTGGTATGGTGCTGGCGAAGACATTAATGTCGCCCATTTATACGTTCCTAATTATTTATTCAGAATTTTAATTTGATTTTAAAATATTCCCTTTTTGGAGGGTGAAAAGTGATCGGGCAAGTGAACCGCGCCGCTCGCATAGCATTGAGAGTGACAGTTTTGTAAACTCACACTAGGCTTGTGTGAGCAATGGTTAGTGCTTGAAGGGGAGGGGGACATTATTATATGATCCTGCAGGTGTTGGTTGGGTATTAATTTCTTTTAATTACTCTTGACAATGTTATTTATTTAATGAATTCGGCAAACAGAGTTCATGGTTATATACACATGGTTTTAATAGGACAGCAGTGCATTCTTAGCAATATACTTATTTTTTTAAAGATTGTCACAATTTGAATATACGACAGGTGATTTAAAAACAAAGACTTCTGGGGTGGCACAACCCTTTGGAGGAAAAGCATTGTCTACGAGGTTTTAGGAGGAATCTTAAAGAATCCTGACCGTATAAACTAGATTTATATCTTTATATCAATGCGGTTTTAGCCTAAGAAAATCCATCATTGACCAAATATTCATACTATGGTAGATCTTGGACATCATCCAGGAACATCTTATGGGTACCGACCACCTTTTCAACGATTTCAAAGCCGCGTAAGAAAGCATTTGTATATAGAGACAAGCTATAGAAAGCAATGATCAAAAGCAAAAGCCATGTTTTGGCATCATTATAAAACTTGGGTGTCTGTGCAGAATGACGATGGAAAAAGGAAGCTATACCGTCAAGGTCGGTATGAACAATCGACTTTTGGACAAAATATTGCCATAGACCGCAATAACTTTGAAGTAGTTGAAGACTTTGTCTATACTTAGGCTCCGCTATCAAACTAAGAAAAATACACCAGCGCTGAGATCAAACGAATATTAACTCTCGCCACCCGGTGCTTCTTCGGGCTAAGAAGGCAATTGAGTAGCAAAGCTTCCTTTTGGACAACTAAAGTGCCCCCTTATAAGACCATCGTCATCCCATTCCTGCCTTAAATGTGTAGACGGAAATCTTTATGTTGTTTCGAGAGAAAAATTCTCCGGGTGATTTCCCTTAGATGCCTAAACGTCGAATTGAAAAGGAGTTACAACGTGAAACTGTATGAGCTCTACAGCGATACAAACCTATCCAAAAGAGTAAAATCCAAGGCTCAGATGGTTAGGTGATATATAGCGGATGGATACATATGTTCCGGCTCGAAAAAAGTTGTGCATAATGTTGCTACTGCTTCTTAATACTTAATACTAGTATTAAGGGTCTTCTTTCGATGTTATAAGAAACTCGATTGGAAATGGACATGGCGATTTCTCTCGATTCTAGCCGTTTGACATGAAACTTCCTCATATTATCCTTCTTGGCGTTACCCGAGATATCCGCAGCTGTACCTTTAGCTACAATCAATGAGGTCCAAATCAAGTCTTACGGAGAATTATTGGCCCCGTGTGCGAGGGAGGATGATTTCGGAGATGCAATCATGAATCGTATGAAATCTACCTGGGAGCAGATGTTGTGGAGGAAAAAATGTAAACTCCGGTGGGCTGCATGGGCTGGACACCCAGCTCGCATGAACGAAGAGCAACTAACTCGAAAAGTCTTTTGCATTTGTTTTTATGGTAAAAGACAACGTGGCAGATCTTTCTTACGTTGAAAAAAAGTTCGGCGTAGACCAGGACGCCCGAAGCCTTGAAGTGTGCAATTGGATGGTGTCGGCCATCAGCAATCGTGATGTGTGGCAGAATAATGATGATAACTTAGCTAGTCCTGCCATGTTTACAAAAGATGCCCTAAGAACCCAGTTTAAAAGGCTATAGCGTGCCACGTTATAATACAATCGCGGAAGAAAGACAGGTGCAAAAACTCCTCTGGATCAAACAAATGCAACGACACCTTCATTCAGATAGCCTCAGACTTTGGAACAATCTAAAATAGGGAAGCCTGTCGACATTTTCTGAGGTCAATCCGACAAACCCCACAGACAGAGCCTTAAGGCGAAGCAAAATAAATTGCACGACTGGATCGCACGTACTTGCTCAGCCAGCTGCATGCCTCCCCTTAAAAGTTTCTCCCGTAATACTCTTCTCGCAAAGAATGCCCATCAGTTCACCCTTGAGACCAATTTCGGACGTACTGTGAAATATAGGGATTCTTTTCTGTTCCGAACAACACGAATTTGGAATAGTTTACCGGCGGGATTTCCCATTGCCATTTTGATGTGCAAACATTCAAAAACAATGTTAATCGACACCTCCTATCTCTCATCTCCCTATCTTCCTAGTGCCCGCGCAGTGTATTACATTAAAAGGGAAACAAATAGTCCCTTGTGCGCGCGTTAGTTATAAAAAATAAAAGGCACGACTGGGTCGCACGTACTTGCTCCCGGGTGCTAATCCTTTTTAGGTACAGGCGTCTTTTTGACAAAGATTTAATTTTAATGTTTTTTTGACGTGCAACTTCTTTAGAATCGTTGTGGTTTGAAGCTCGAACGAACATGCGTCACGATAAAGGGATAAGCACATAAATATAAAGGATTGTTAGCTTTTGCAGTTTTTTAGTGTATTATTTTTCCACTTGTTGTTTACTGTTTATAATATAATTTGCTAATAGAAAGATATAAAGGACTTTTTTCAGTTTAATTTTCGTTTTGGTATGGAAAAATTTGAGCAAATGGGGCATAAAGATTCGTGGGAATCAGCAGTAGGACAATAATGCTAGGTATAGGGACCTATATAGGTCCCAATAACAATAATTTACTTTTTAAAATTAAATTAATTAAAATAGCTGAATTATGTTTGATGGATCGATAAACGTATGATGTGGGTAGGTATTAATGGAATTTATTAAGGATATTATTTACCTATAATAAGGTTGGAAGGAAGGTAGGTACTAAATATAAGATAAACGTTCCAACTACTGTTTAGCGAGTATGTAAAGCGGCAATATTAAAAGTTAACACAGTGGTTTTGTTTATTTATAGGAAGGTGTAAACTTTTGTTTTTTCGATTGAAATTTTTGCATTCAGTAGTAATCGAATAATTCTTTTTATTTGTTAGTTGTTTTTGTGTGTTTATCATAGGCTCATTATTTATTCTGTGTGCTTTTATGATGATGAAATGCTTTAAAATACGTAGGTATGTATGTAGGTTGTCACCTTCTTTTATTTGACTAATCGCTAGGGCTTAGCCGAGCAATATGAAATAAAATTTGGGGGAACAAAATTTATGAAATCAAAAAAACACTATTCATAACGTTTTTTGGAAAAAATGCTGTAAGCCATCTTCTGTCTTTTGCTGTTTTATATTTTATGAATTTTTCATTTCAAAATCGTTCGACCAGTTTTTTTAAAAAAAATGTTTTTTTGAAAAACTTTTCGAAAACATATTTTAAAATTATTTTGAGTATGTCAATTCAAAGAAATCTAAAGCTTATACTAGGCGAAAAATTTTAAAAAAAATCTATTAAACCGTTTCCAAAATATTCAAAAAACTAAATATTTTTTTAAAAAAATTATTAAAAATAAAAAAAAATGTTTTTGAAAATTAAAAAAAAACAATTTTATTTAAATTATAAAGCTCTACATATTTTGAAAATTTCATCAAAATCCGTTAATTAATTAACGAGAAAGTCTGATTTTAAGAAACCGGTCATATGGGAGGTACCGTTATAAAACTTTTTCTGAAAAATCCATTAAAATTAAAAGATAGATTTTGCACAGAAAACATCATTCTGAAAGTTTTATCAAAATCGTAGGAGTCGTTTTCGAGAAAAATAAGTTTTTCATTAAAAGTTATATGGCAGGTACCGTTAGTTTTGGAGCTAGAATGCCAATTCCAAAAACTGTCGGGTAGAGCACTCTAAAAATACTATATACCAAGTTTGAATCAAATCGTCCCAACCGTTTGGGCTGTAGATATCGATACGGACAGACAGACAGACAGACAGACAGACAGACAGACAGACAGACAGACAGACGGACGGAATTTCCGGACCCACTTTTTTTTGACTTCTCTATCATCGTAATGGCATGTTTGATTGTTAGAATTTTTTTTTTTTTTTTTACGAATGCATAACTTGCCTTATAGTCCCTATAAATCGCAAGTAAAAAGTATGTGCGGTTACATTGTAGAATAAAATTAAAGCAAATTAAAGTGAACATCAAAACATTTATTCGATTTTTGTGACTTTTGATTGTTCGAATAAAGTACGTTAAATTGTATTGGGTGAAATAATTTAAACGCCATTTTATTTATTTAGGAAATGTAAAAAAGTGTGATTTTTTTTTTTCAAAATCGTAGGAGCCGTTTTTAAATAAAACGGTTTTTTAATTTTTTAAAAAATTAAAAAAAAAATAATTCAAGAATGCAAACTTAAGCACAAAAATAACATACACTTACCCGTTTTCAAAATATTAATTTTTTTCAAAAAAAAAAAAAAAATTAAATTATTAAAAATACAAAAAAAAAAAGTTTTAAAAAAATTAATGCAAAATTACTTAAGCTACCTACATCCTCTTGAATATCAATATTGATTGAAATCGGATCACGAGAAAGTCGAAGAAAAAAAACCGGTCCTATAGGAGGTACCTACCGTTTTTAGCCTACCTACAGTAGTAGGTAGACTGATTTTTTTCTATAAAAATTCTTGGAGCCGTTTCCGGTCCCAGTCGAGAGAATTACAATCGTCCGGTAAAGAAGAAGAAGTAGTTGCCGTAGGATATGCATCGCAGTTTTTCATTTTCCTTTTGTCCAGGCCGCATTTCTTGAATGGCGTTTATGTCAGCCTTACAGCAGTCTAGGGATTCCCTGATTGTTCGGCTGCTCGTTGCCTGCTAACGGGCCTACACCCTACTTACGAATTCGAAGTTCTTTGCCTCTATTTCGTTTTCCGGTTCATTATCAGTGAATCCGTCTGTATCCGAGGCCTGTAGGTAATTCGAAACCAATTTTTTCTCTGGATTTTAGTGAAATAATTTCCAAGAACGAGGAGGCGGACAAGCCTCTCGCCCGAACTCAGAAAATCTTATAGTAGCACATTATAACGTGTTTACTTAAATCAGGGAGTTAACAAATACTAGCTCCACAATCACAGGGTTAAAGCCTTGAAAATCGATTAATAAAATATTAAAATAAGTTTAATAAACGAAATTTGTAACTCTTGCGACATTATGCAAAAATCAAGAATACATTCCTTTATCCTTTATCTTTAGACTCGCAAACAAATTATTTCAAAACAAATTTCTGCTTGACTTCTCTTCTGACATATAAATTAAAGTTTTAAAAAGAATGTTTTTTTTCACATTTGAACCTTTGTTTTATGGAAACAGAAACAATTGGTCGTTTCTCTCCGATCAACTTTATCCGTCACAATAAAATTCATGAAAAACCCACGGACTTAAATGACAAGGACGACGACCGACGACAGGAATTACCTGTCCTACCGCGCGTATCGGTGGCAGGAGAGCAGGTGATATTTTGTGTTTTAGGTCGTTCCCTTCTAAGGGTAAGTCACTTATTCATTTTGATTCCTGAAAAATATTCCTATCAACATAAATAAACTACAGCGCGACAGCACACACTATTATTTGTCATTAAAAAAAAAGTAAAAAAAGGAGCGAATATTTTTAGTGGCCCAGGACGATTGGAGGTGGTGGAAGGCATAAGCTCTGTCTATTCCTAAACCAAAAGAACTATAAAACAAAACAACAGAAAATGAAACATACTTAGAGATACTTTCCATTTTTATTTCGCTTGAAGTAGCTAGGTTGCTAAAGCCCTCCGTCTGTCGTCGTATATATTTTCCCAAGTGTATATACCACCTTAATCAGCAAGTCAGTAGTAGTACTCGGGCTTGGGGTTGTTGTTCTGTTCGGATCTACCATAAAGTTACCTCCGGCTATGGCAAGGGTGAGTAAGCTTTGGGGACAACTTGACTGTTGTCGTCATTTATTATCCTGAATACGAGGAATTGTATGAACATACGCCCGTAGATAGTGAGCTATGGAGAAAAGTATAAAATAAAACACTGTAATGAAAATCGCGAATGTTTAATCGATAACATTTACTTCGGCATTTAGTGCGCGTTATATATTTATTTCAGAGTTTTGTAAGTTTGTCAGTTTGTGTAGTTCATTATTAACGGGTCAGAAGTACAGGTGAACCATATTATAGCAGATATGTCTAGGACTCTTTTTGAAGGAAGGGTGTTGCTGGGGGGAGAATACATAAAAATATTTTGAGTTATGCGATTTAGCTTAGGATACGAGTTTTATCTGTAGCTTTGTCCATAAGCGCGATGCATACACATGGTACAGAAGTTACGAATGCTTAGTTGATTTATATTCTGAGTTGTTTATGACGTTGTGACGTTGTGAGGTCGATATTTTAAGGAACTGTCAAATAACACAAAATATGCTTTACAATAATGAAATAATATATCGTTATGTCTATTTGATTCTGCTGGCGTCTTTCAGGTCGAATCCTTTCAAATTATGCAGCTCAAATTAGCCATTTGTATTGGCACTCTTGAAGTTGTTATAGAAATTGAAGAATTCACCTAATACACATAGATTAAAGTGATACTCAGCTCTATTATCGTAAGTGATTGAAGGCCGATAACAGGCGAAAAAAAGCCAGTCTGTGAGTTGCTGATACCTTACCAACATACCTTTAATAGCGCTGCAGTAACAGGCACTTTCGAACGAGTTTGTGACACCCATTGGCACTTAAAAATACGATACAATAAAATATCATTTAATTTTCATTGATTGATTGATAAAATTGAAGAGGAATCGCAAATGCACAAAATTTGCATTTTCGAGTTGAAAAATGGGCCGGAAGAAATAACGTATCCAAGCCTTACTTTGGTGGGTAGAACATTCCTACCCGTTTCTCGTAAATTGCGACTAAAGTAGAAATCAAACCGATATGCAATGAAAATCAAGGTGAGTCTAGCGACCACTTTCCCACAAGTGTGCATGCAAATGCGACAGACTGAAGATCAGCGGTTTCGTCAAAGAAAGATCGGACACAGGTAAAAATTTGACGAAAAAACTAATCGCGGAAAAAGGGCGGCGCAAAAACTACTGGATCAAACAAATGCAACGACCCTGCAGGCTACTTCAGACAAAACAAGCCAAAACCGGGAGGCCTGCCGACGTTTTCTGAGGTCTGTCCGGTGAAAACCATATAGGTTGAACCTCAGGGGAAGCAGAAAAGTCGGTGAGTTGTGGTGCACCGAAGTCACAACAATAGTAGGTTAAGGAAGAAGAAAAATGTATCCAAACCTTAAAATTTTTGTTGGCGCCCTTTCTAGTTTGCCGGACAGAAGCGGTGCAGCCGCTTTATTAATAATAAAGCATATGTTATGATGACTTTAAACTCATGACATTACAATCATAGAAAAGTTTAAAAAAGTTAGTGATGAAAAATGTATTTCCTTCTGCCTCTCTATATGTGTTTTTTTTAAATTTTGGACATAAGCCTGATTCCTTAGAAGGGAAATTGAAATTTTTTATAGGTCAAGAATAATGGTATTTTTCTCGCAAACCGTTTTAGCAATTTTGATGAAAGTGTTTCCAAGGCTTGTTTGTACTGTATGTATCGTCTATTATTTTAATAATACAAATTTACCACTGAGGTCTATTACGATACTTTTCAATTTTGGATCTCCTCGTTAACCCTTTTTTGGATTTCTAACAAATTTTATATTTAAAATGACCTAACTAGCAGAATATATTTTGCATATCAACTTTTAAATACTTTTTTTATTTATTATGTATTTAAAAATCATCTTTTCATATTTTGATCAGCTGTTTTCTAACAAATTCTGAAAATGCATTCCAAAATCTCAAAAATGTTTTTTTTTTAATAAAAATAAATAAAAACCATGATTTTATCAAAATAGTTCTTACAGTTTTCGAAAAACTTTTTTCATTAATTCATTATAATTTAACAAGGCAAACTCCATTTTAACTAAAAACCGTTAGATGTTATGGTTTCCAAACTTTTGATAAGTTCAGACGGTGTTATTTTTTGTACATGCTGGCTTATATTTCAAAGATCGTGACTAAGCCACATTTTAAAGCAAGTGATATTTTTTATTCAGCTGCAGCGCTGCTTATCCCAGGCACAGCTTAAAGCTTTAAATTTTAAGAACTGGTCGAATGGAGCCAAAATTGGGATTTAATTTTGTTTAGCTTTCAAGTTATTGAGAGAATATTGAAAAAAATGCTTGAAAAACAAAATTAAAATTCGGCTTTTTATAGTATTCAAAAAGATAGATATTCGTTTGTGATCGATCAACACATGTATGTAATAGATATGTAGAACAACTGGAAGTGACTTACAGACATTGCAATAAAAAAGCAAAGAAGTACAATGTCCAACTTTCAAACAAATATTACAGGTAGTCTCTCCATACGCCCTATCATAAACAAGGGCAACTATTTTCGAAACATCCGCTCAAACAAGGAAAAATGCTCAGGAGATTCTTTCACTTTTCCAATAGCTGAACCTAGCAGCGATAGATTGCCCGACGCCGACGTCTCAATTGAAGAAGTTAGTCCTTCGGTTAAGAACTCCAAAAAAGGGTAAAATTGTTGAGCCAGACGAGTACATGGGCTCTAGATGGATGGAAAAGTTACCATCCCGCAATCTTCAAAATTTCGGTCAATCAAGTTGTTGTTGAACACCATAAAAATTATTGAGAAAGTATTGAATAGCGTTTTGAGAAAAAACTAAAACGGTGGTTCCTGATGAGTGCGGATTTTGTTTGGGGTAAAACACTAACCGATGCAATTCATGCTAAGCAATAAGAGATACAATATGAAAATATCGGGAACCCACAAGAGATTTACACATTGTGTTCCTTAATTTAGAAAAATCATTCGACGGGAAAACTCCTTCATCTTTAATACATTAATACCTGTGATTATGGTGCTTACTTCTGCTGTACTAAACAACATTACCTATCCATATACTGTATGCCTTTTACTTTTTCGCCCGTTTTCTAGCATTTCTTCATGTTTCTATACGTTTGGGTACTTTATTTTCATTAATTGCTTGATATAGCGTTGGCCAAGTTTGATCAGCCCGGAAGGTATATCATCGGCTTTTGAAACCTTGATATTTTTAGTCGAGTACTCGCCTTTACATTCTCCTGAATGTTAAAGGACTGCGGTCTTCTGATGAATTGATGGAGACTCCATTTTCTTCGTTAGATGGACTGTTCAACATTTTTTTATTGTACACTTCCTATCGCTTCAGAATATCTTCCGGACTGGTCTTCATATAATACATTTTCCTATTACTTTCTATTATCATATATCGTCGAGTTTATTGCGACATGTTTCAGATGGATTGGTATAGAACTGATGCGGACAGCGGATTTCACTCTCTATTTCTTTTTTTACTGTGAAGACTCTTTCCCTGTATTTATGAACTTTTAACATGCATCTTTACTTGATCGCATTCTACGAGACTGCTGAATTGCTCGATATGCACCATTCATCCGTTTAGTCCCAAGTTTGCATGTAACACCAAACCAGTCGCTCCGATCTCGGCGACTACCTACTGCTTAAGATGCTGTTAATAATAGTATTATCGACTGTTATTAAGACGTGACCATTTCTCATTTACAAACGGTACTCTTTCCCCAAAACTTACTTTACCCTCATCAAGTCCTTCGACGTCCTAGTCCGCCAATGTATAGGTGTTGGATTTGTTTTCATGGTTGATACGGACCTCTGAGCGGCGGATGCATACTTCATCCTTCGACCTCGAGGCGCCATGCCTACAAGATACTGATCAGAAACAATGTTGACAGCTTGATACGTATATCGTCATCAGACTAAAGGAGTGGCAACAATCAACTCGCGGTCAGTTTGGTTGTGAGTGGCTTCTGAAGGTCATACGCAGGTTCCTTTGATAACTTTATACGGGAGCCATTAGTACTTCCAACTTTCGTTAGTATGACTCGTAATCCATTGGCATTGGCATTAGTTGTCTCTTGGAAACTAAAGGATTCTTTGTAATGTGTGAATATTGGTACTTACCTAATTTGACATTGAAATCGGCAAGGATGATTACATCGTCATTCCTTAGGTAGGCAATGAAGGTCTTCTCTACAACTTCGTAATTATAATCCTTCGTCTTTTTTCCACTCCTCAGTAGGTGCATACACGTTAATGAAGCTGATCATCTGTTATGAAATCAGATGTAAATACATAAACAGTTGAAGGTGTATGGAGGGGCATGCTGCCCCCCGCAACCTCATTGATTGGGTTTAGTATTGGATTTGGATTACGAGGTTGGGTACAACAAAGTTTTCAAATCCGTGCGAAAAAAAGATATATTTTGTATAACCTCATCCAACCAAACAAATTTGTCATAATGTCGCAAAACAATTTCGCGTTATGACGCTTTACTTAATCGACATTATACCAAATGTAGTTATGTCACTTTCGAAAACGTCATTGCGCCAAATTTTTAAATTTGGCATAATGTCGCTAGGCTTTCATGCTTGGGCTGACTATATAGGGGGAGAAGAAATGATTATCATCTTCTAGGCCTCAACTTATTATCCATGCTTTTAATAAGGTTTCCCAGCCGAAACCTGGGACTTATGTAGCCACTTATATCAGTCAGAATACTTACAGCACATTCATTATCTCGTTTGCTGCGTAATTAATGCTTAAAGACATTTTTGAATGTTCTTCTTAAAACGGAAATAAAGTAACAATTAAGATTCCTTCAAAATCAACTTTTCGCGAATAAACAGAATTTATGTCTTTTCAAATGTGTCTTCTGATTTTGTCAAAAGTTAAAAAAACAGTACCAAAGTATTTCAAATTATTATTTTCAACTGCTTTTCCATTTCTTAATATTATATGTTCGTCATTAATTCTGTTCCAAGGATTATTGTACTCTTAGGTCATATAAACTTGCTGGCTAAGACCACCAACCCCCAACAGTGTCATATGAAAAAAATCTAATTCATGCCTGACTTTATGCAAAAAAGATTAACAGGATTTTTTGCAATGACCTTTCTCAATTGAATGAACTGCATTTTCAATTTATCACAAATACCTTGAACGCTCTTACCAAATCCCTCCTTTCTCTGGTCTGTTTGCCATAATCCACACCAAGAAAACAGGGAAAGTTTACTGAAAGTCACACCTTTAATCTGCAGTCCAAAGCAAACAAATCCCATTAAATCTGCCAATCATTCACTATAATGGCTTCGATAACATAACCCGTTTGCCATACACCTGCCAAGTTTGACGAATAGGAAAATCTCCATTATATAGATTACGCAAAACATCTCTCTTACACGTCAAAAGCTAATCGTTTTACGGAAATCCAGATTGGATTTCATTTCAATGAATCCGAACGCAGAAAAATAAAATATATAAGTCGAAAAGCCCCACCACCTTTTCACTTGCCTGCATATGTTGCATCTAAAATGTCTTTCTTATAGAACAACAAAAAAAAAAAAAAACTAGACTAATCCTTGTTGAAAGGATTGAAAAGTTTCATATTAACATGGTAAACATTTTTTAGAGCCTTGAGTGTGTAGTTGTATGGATTGCAATGATCGATTTACTTTGCAACAATTTACAAAGCTTTAGGCTTTTATTAACATCAAATGTTATATTGAGTAAGAATGGGATTGTGGGGCAGAATAATTCCAGTTGTTATCCTCGTAGCCTCAAACTTCATTCGGGCTTCTAATAAAACAATTAAGAGTCATTCATTTATAAATGCTTTTGCATTTTATTTCTTTTTATGTGGAATTCGTTGATGGTAGTTCTCAGTATAGCGGCAGTGATGGACTTTATGGTTTTATGGGGGTACAAAACAATCATGCTACGTCATATAAGTGTTACGAGAATTTCACCAAAAGGATTAGATGGGTTTAGTTAACCGTTGAATGAATGATAGAATAAAAAGCTTACGATATGCGTGCACGTAGTAAGATAATACTGCCATGCTTTTAGACTAGATAGCATTTTATCAAACTATTATCAAGCAATTTAGTTGGCAATCGGTGATTAAGACTTTGAAGTGATAAAGTCTTATAAATCGATGGCAGGCTACGCATACGAAAGAACATGACTCATGCTGATAATGCTGATAAGAAAAGTGACGCACGCTGCGATACTGTGGTTACCAAAATCGATCGCAAGCACCAGGCGAAAATGAAAAAGAACAGGCGCAAATTCCCAAAATAATTCTACTCAAATTCAAAAAGTACAAGGAAAAAGAAATACAAAAAAGGCGGAGTTTTTGAGTCGAAAGTAGATGCAGATATTGGGGTGTGTGTGTGTGGATTTAACGAGTGGGTTTGTGGGTGTGAGTTAACGAGCTGTATGTTGGTGTTGCTGCCATCAATGTTTTCTTATGACGTTATCACTTAAACTTATAGTCCGTAAACCGTCTTTACAGACAACCAACTTCTTTTTTTCTTAAATTAATTGGTCTGCTAGATATGATTACTTAATTTCCATATGTAGTGTTTGTCTATAAGTCGCTTCGGTAAAACTCTAAATTTGTATTCCGAATGTCCATACCGGGTTTAGCACTTGCTTGTAGATAAGCAATTATTATAGTTATAGATACTTACATAGTTTGGAGTATTTTAGTTTCTTTTTAACATGCATACAATCAATTTTTTTTTGTCGTATTTCCCAGAGCCCAGGATATTATTCGGGTATTTCTACCCGCAGTTAGAATGTTTGATAGCCTTTCTTAAAATTCACCTTCAGAATGGCGCTAAGGTCGAGTAGCTCCTCAATCTATTTCTGAAGTCATCATGCAGGACATTTAAATGAAGAACGTATTTCTGAATTTCTTTATAAAGACATTCTACCTGTGGAAAGTTTGCGGCATCAGGCTATATATCGAGCCAGCTGGAGGGGCATAGTGCCAGGAAAGGGAATATTTTGCTTCATAAATTTTAATTTTTCATGAAAAGCTGAAATTGTACTCTTTGTTTTTATTAAATTAAGACTTTCGCCTTGTAACTAATCAATTAAATAAATACATTTATTGGCTCGATAGCTCCTTAAAAAGTCAATGACTAGTGACTTATACTCCCAACTATACCTGTGTGTGTGTTGTGCAAGAATGGTAGATACCTACAATGTACTGCCGAGTCCGAACGGCTACATGAGATGCACTTTTTCGAGAAAAAATTTTACTTTTGGAGGATTTGTCAGTTCCTCGCCTGGTAACTGCAAGTCATTAAATTTTCTGAACAAATCTGTCAAATACGCGATATCTGCTCTCAAATGGATCAGGTATTCTTTTAAATCTGGATCTTTACTTTCAAGAGACTCTAAAACTGATTAAATGAAGGCAATCACTAGAATTATTCATGATTTTCGTCGTACAATTGTGCAAATAAACGGATGTTCAACATATTTTTCCCCATATGATCTGGCTACAATTTATAAAGCGTTTATTCGCCCTAAACTCGAGTATAACTCCGACCTCTGGGCAGGTGCTTCGCAAACATCGCTTCACCTCCTTCATAGAATACAAAATCGAGCGTTTAGATTGATAGGAAATAGAACTGCCGCTGAAACAATTGCCCCTCTCGAACACCGACGCAATGTTTTTTTTTTTTTTTTTATTTCCTTATTTTATCGTTTCTTTTATAAAAAAATGTTCACTCGAAGTAGCCAGCTGCATTCCCCCCCTTAAAAGTTTCTCCCGTAATACTCGTCTCGCGAGGAATGCTCATCAGTTCACCCTTGAGCCCAATTTCGAACGTACCGTGAAATATAGGGATTCTTCTAGCCGAACAACACGAATTTGGAATAGTTTACCCAGCGAGATTTTTCCTTGCTATTTTGATCTGCAAGCATTCAAAACCAATGTTAATCGAAACCTCCTATCTTTCCCCTCCCTATTTTCCTAATGCCCGCGCAGTGTGTTCTACATTAAAAGGGAAACAAATAGTCCCTTGTGCGCACGTCAAATATAAAAAAAAAAAACATTGCTTCTTATTTTTTTTCTGCTTTAGTCACAAATTGAAGTGATTGGTGCAATCTATCTCTCAAATTTTTAGCTACCAGCTGTTTCCGCTGAATGACACAGTGAGTTGCAGTATAATTTTTTTAAGATGGCTTATAAAACCACGATATCGTCGCACCAGGGCAGGAGCTCCATCCGCTGAAACCGAAATTATGTATGTATCTAAATGGAATCGATTTTTCTTTAAAAAAAGATCAATCAGGATATTAAATATTGATTTGCCTGTAGTGCATGTCTCCAAACTTTTCGCGAAAAGCAGCTCCTCATGATTGTCTTATCAGGTAAAGTTAACTCATCCAGTTGAATAGAAAAATTATTTTTTTTAAGATAATTACACAAGAAGTTTTTAATATCATAGCTCAATTCTTCAATACGTTTTTGTGCAGTGTTGTTATTTAAAGGAATTCTTTTGAGTATACGTCAAATGTTGTGCAGAATAGTTTTTAAAACTTCTTCTAAAGCGGCTAAACTAAACTGGTCTCTGATGGTATGCGGTTTTCTAGATTTCGCTATAAGCAATGAGATATTGTAAGATTCCATCATCGCTAGTTTTAGACGTTGATTCGAACATACTTTACATGATTGGTTATTATTTGTGTTTTTTAATGTCGAAACCAGATACAGTTTCGTGGATCCCAATTTACAAGGTGTGATCTTGTGAAACCCCATTTTTTTCACGCCAGCGTAAACTTCCGTCGAGTCTCCAATTGACCCCTGGGAGTTCCAGGTGGACCTTTTTGGGAATAACTGGCTTAGAGCAATGCACCAGTTCGTATTTTATTGTTTCACTCTCAGGCCTTTGCTGTTTTTCGAAAGATAAATTCGCGGCAATTACTTCTAAGAGATCTTGGTGAAGAATCGGATACTCCTATATATGTATCTACACGAGAGTCTAGAGCTATTTTTCGTCAAGCAATTCGTTTAAGGCGCATCCACGAAATTTGTTCTGTTTTCACTACAAATGGTATTGCGCACATCGATAAACCAACAACAGTTAACTCTTTGGACATGCTTATTTCAACTGTCAAAAATCATAAACAAGCTAATTATCAGTATAAAGAAAAAGGGCAAAGGAAAACCAACAAAGATGAAGTTACACCAAGTTTCTACAATGATTCAGCAGAGCCGTCACCTGAGCTTCTTTAGTACTTTTCTTTTTTCTACTACAATAACTAATTTATTTTTCTTATTCTTACTTATATTTATTATCTTAAATCCTTCACTAGAATCATAGGCTTAAGAGTCATACCTTTTATTTATTACTTAAATATTTTATATCTTATTTTTACCTTTTTCAACATTAAGTTCTTATATTGTTACTTATTTCTTAGCTACAGTAGTTGTTCTGAATTGGAAATACCTTCAGTAATGTTATCTGTAAAATTAGCTTTTCTTTCAAAGAGTCGTTGTCTTTTCCTACTCAAAGGCAATCTAATTTTTTTCGAATTGTAATGAGTGCAGTTGGTAATAGTGGAGTTTCACAGGCTAGCAGTTTTACAAACTTAAACAAAACAAGGAAAATGTTGAATGCTTTTCAGAAGAGATATAATGAATTATCTATTTGTCACATAAATGCTCAAAGTTTAACAAAACATTTTGTTGAGTTCAAAAACACTTAATAATTCAGCAATGGACATTTTTTGATTATCAGAAACATGGTTGACCGATAAGATAGACAGTGGGCTCTTAAGTATGGATATATATAGGACTAGCTTACCCACCCGGCGTTGCTCGGGTACGACCTACATTTTCTTCACCTAGTAATCAAAATAGCCTTAGTTTCTGCTCGTGAAACGACATCAGCCTCACCAATGGTGTGATTTGAATCACTTATTTACACCTTTACACATCAGCTTTCTTACTGTTAAAGTCCCGTCGAAATCGGCGCATAAATAAGAATTAAAAAAACATCACCTAATGGGTAATTTTAATAGCCAGTTACTCGCTAGAACATTAGCAATCTGCCAGTGAAAGTCCCGTCAAAATCGGTGCAGCCGTTTCCGAGAACAAACAAACAGTAAGACAGCCAAAAAATAAAAAAAAAAGTGTTTTTGTTATAAGTACTGTACCTATATACTTTCACATCATCAAGTAAAAAGCTGTTATTTTGATATTAAAAACAGACACCTTATTTTTATTTATGTTTATATACGTAGAATATGGCTCTCGGACTTTTATAGTAATTGCCTATTGGATTTTCATGAAATGTTATACTTGAATAGATATATTGATTGCGGAATTAATACTGCTTTCTAACATCAAGAATAATAATCATTTTATTTAAATGTAAACATAAACAATATCAGAAACATCATCTGTGTTTTTTTTAAACGTGTGATTTTGAAGAAGAAATAAAACTTATGTAATTTAATATTATGACCAAGAATTAAGCTAAGTATTAGTAGGTACTATAATTAATTAGTCTACACAATTGACATAAAAAATTCCTTATAACTTATTATTAACCACAAACAAATCGCGCTGATAAATTGATGAAATTGTTTTTTCCGACTTTCTTGACACTTATCGTTATACATTAGATAATATACGATATATCTTTATGGATAGCCTATGTGTTATTCTGATATGTAAGCTATATTATTGTGAAGTTTCATCAAAATCCATTCAGTAGTTTTTGCGTGAAAGAGCAACAAAGATACATACATACATACATACATACATACTCACATACTTTCACGTTTATAATATTAGTAGGATATATCGATCTGACCGTGTGTTATTAAGGGGTGGAGGCGTGGTCATATTTATAAAGACAGCTTTCAAAAGTAACATTTTTAAGGTTTCTGAAAGAAATGAAAGTTTTCAATACGTATTCATCGAAGTTGCAAGTGCAGATGAGAAGTGTCTGTTAGGCGTAATATACAAACCACCAAACATTATCGACTCAACTTTTATTTCAGACATTCTAGAACAATTATCACCTAACAATAATCACATTTTAATAGCAGGGAATTTGAATATAGATCTTTTAGATAAAGAAAATGGACGGGTTAAGACTTTTTGGAACAATTTGAAGCCTATTAATATATTGCCAATAAACAGTGACTTTCCTACATATTTCACGTCTTCCAGCTTTACCTTACTTGACGTTTTTCTGGTCAACCATACCGACAATATTAACTTCTACAGTCAACTAGATGTTCTTGGCTTTTCCAGACAGGACTTGATTGTCGCCTTCTATAATTTAAATTTAAATCCAACTTTTTTTTCGAGATCTTAAATTTATTGACATTCAACGCTAATAGCATGTAGTTTTGAATCTAATCTTGAAAATATCTACGATCTCCCAGATATTGATGAGCAAGTTGAATACTTTAAATCGAAAATAAATTCGCTTTTTGAAATATTTGTACCAACAAAAACAATTCAAATTAGTAATCAGCTAGATTGGTTTACATCAAAAATTCAACAACTTATTGTGAAGAGAGACTACGCTATTAGGCGATGGAAAAGATTTAGATTGCCACAACTGTTTGTGCGGTATAAGAACCTACGAAACAAAGTAAATATTGAAATTAAAAAGTCTAAACGAACACTTTTCGCCTTAAAATTTTACAATGTCATCGAAAAAAATATGAAAAAAATATTAAAAAAATTTAAATCTCTTGATATCTCAAGAAAAATAATGAATATTGATGATAATTGCGATGTAAATGAACTCAATAAACAGTTTATAAGTTCTGCCTCCAACATAGATACCTTTGCTATGGCAAGCATAGTTTATCAAAGTAATGATACTCGTTTTTTCTCAATGTTTCAGTTTTAATATAGTTTTTGAAGTGGATGTATACAAGGCAAAGGCTGTCTGTACTATTAAATCGGAAGCAACAGGACTAGATACTATGAACCCTAAGTTTGTAAAAATAATTCTTCCGTTTATATCCCCCTTCTTAACACACATTTTTAACACAATAATAACTAAATTCTGTTATCCAAAGCTCTGGAAGGCCTCAAAAATAATTCTGGTTTCTAAAAAAAGCTTCTAAACAAAAAGAGTACAAACCAATATCTATGCTTCCATTCATTTCAAAAGCATTTGAGAAACTTATAAGTTAGTAAATCACATCACATTTATATTCCAATCAACTTATAACTGCTTCGCAATCTGGTTTTAGATTCAAAACATAGTTGTAAAACAGCACTTCTTAAAAAATAACTGATGATATCCGTCAAGAAGTTAATGAAAATCATGTAACAACTCTAGTTTTGCTTGATTTTTCCAAAGCGTTCAATACAGTTTCACACGAAATACTTTTGAAAATTGAAGAATTTTTTCTTTTTTGACACTTCAGCACTATCTATGTTTGAACAATACCTAAGGCACAAATCTCAGGCAATTTTTGCAAATTCAAAATTATCGATATTACTTCCTAATTACACTGGTGTCCCTCAAGGATCAGTTCTTGGCTCACTTTTATTCACAGTGTTCAACAATGACCTACCCTCGATACTCAAGCACAGAAAAATTCATATGTACGCAAATAATGTGCAAATTTACTTGAGCTATAGAATGTGTGGTCAGTAGGCTAGAGATAATTCCTTGAAACTCAATTCGAACAAATGCCAGGCAAATGTGATAAATAACTCTGCCTACCAACCGTCGAGCTCAATGTAACAACGTTAAATTATGTCAAAACAGTAAAAAATCTAGGAGTAATATTTTACCAAACGCTAGCATCATCCGATAAGTACTATACACTTCATTGCGTTTTGTATAACTTTCTGGAAGTTTCCTCCCAGCCTCATCTAAAATAATAATTGCCAAACCAGTTATTCTACCAATTGTATACTACGGTAGTCCTATTTTTTGCAGTTAAGATAGCGCTAGTAAACGCACACTTCAAGTAGCCTTTAACAACGTTGTCCGCTTTAGCTACGGATTACGTCGTTTCGACCATGTTTCTGTTCAGGCAAATGCCTCTTGACAAGTATGTGAATTTTCTTACATTGACATTTCTGTTTAACCTTATTCATACGAAAAACCGAAATATCTTTTTGAAAAGCTCATTTTTCCAGTTTCTCAAAGAAGTAATATTCCCACTGTTTTAACATTTAAATATAGAGCCTCCAAACAACAGTTTTTTGTGCACGCTGCGGGCCTTTGGAACTCCTTGCTTGCCAATCTGAGAGGACAAGATAACTATACAAAATTTAAAGTTTGTTTAGAAATCCAGACAGTTGCTGAAAGTTTTCCACTTCTATTTCTGTTTCTTTTATCTCATTTTATTGAAACATAATGTAAAATTATCATTAATTTGTTTAGTTTTAATTTTAATTTCAAAATATTTATTATATATATAATAATTTAAAATTTGCTTTGTTTAAACTAGTTATGATTTAATGATATTACCTACATCATTCTTAGTATTATTTAAAAGACATATTGTTTTAAAATACTTACGTAAATAAATAAATACAAATACAAATTCTTCGCCTTCTTTCCACTGACCACTGACGTGCAACGTATACAAACCTGAACGCAGCATTATTCACATATTGAATTTGCATAATTGTGTTTCTCGGTTACTCCTTGAGATGGTGGTTACGACTTGATAAATGGCCGCAATCCATTTATCAAGACGTAACCGCCATCTTTTTTTTTTTTTTTTTGCTACCCTTTTGATGTTGGTGGAAACAGCGCGGTCTTAGGAAAGAAGGAGAGGGTTCAATAGGAGATGCATATTGGTTCTAAACTTCTGAGCATCATAATGGGAAGGCAAAACAGAGTTAGGCAAAATATTCCACATTCGAGTTGTACGGCTGAAGAACGAATCTCTGTACTTGACTGTTCGACCAAAATTGGGCTCAAACGTAAATTGTTGAGCATTGCTGGAAGCGCGTGCATTACGGTGAAACTGTTTAAGGGGAGGTATGCAACTGTCTACTTATCTAGAACAATAACCGTAGAAATAACGGTAGAAAAGAGGGAGACATGAAACTTTCCGCCGATGTTCAAGTGACGTAAATGTTCTCATGATGATATCATCTGAAATCAATTTGAAAGATTTTCTTTGATTACTATCCAAAAGATCCAAGTGAGTTAATGGAGCACCCGGTCAGATATGGGAGTTATATTCTAGTCTTGAAGGGTATATGAGTAAAAGCCTGCTTTGGATGTTATAAAAAGGCATTATACAAGCCTTTCAATGACAACTTTTGTTAATATCATGCCCTATATTTATATAAAGACTATTTTGTATTGCCACGAACAAAAAGTATTAGCTAGCCTACAATATTTTACTTTTAAAGGAAAAAAAGTAAATTTTTAGAACAAAGAAGCAGATTTAGGATTTACTTTATTTTTGTTTTGTTTTAATAATAAAAACTGAACACAAGTTTTTATTGCATTATTTGTATTTCATATTTTATTTCTCCTCAGTCAGTTCCCGAAAACTTTTCTACTGCATACTGTAACTATTGAAATTTTATTTTCATAATAAAAGTGAATATTTTGTATTTAACTGAGTTTTAAACTAGACTTCTTCTCGTTCCACTTCAGTACTCTACCAATACACCAATTCGTAGAACAGAAAATTAACATAAAACATCGACAAAACAAATATTAATTTAGTTTGTATAAGGCCTTTCAGGCAAGCCTTATACAAGCTCTTTTAATTCCATCATCAAGCTTAATTGTTATTTGAGAAAAATTAAATCAAAGGTGAATTGCTTGAAACCATATACTTCACGTTACCATTTAATTTTATTTCTGGTTTACGATATTTAGTTTTTTTTTTTTTAGTTTTTACCTCTGTTATTTTATTTTTAACAGATTTTATTTATAAGAAATTATTTACATATAAGACTCTTGGTAGTAACAGATTAATTAAGTTTGTATAAGGCCTTTATAGGCAAGCCTTACAAAAGATGTTTGCACTGACTTCTCGTGGAAAGCTTTATAGTAGCTATTATTTGTTTAGTTTTCAGTAAACATTTTTGGAAGGCCTTATACATTTTTAACCTTTATTTACAATCATAATTCGTGTTTTAGGTCTCCAAGTTGTGGTGTATTAATCGGATAAATAAAAAACTCAAAATTATTTAAATTGGTTTTTCTTTTTTTATTTAATTAAATAAATATTTTCACAACTTTTGTTTATGTTTTTTTATATTTTGTCACGACGCGTTTCGGAATTATTCCACCTTCAGGGCGAACTGTAAATTTAAATATAAAAAAACACATTTAATTAAATAATAAAAAAAACAATTTAAATAAGTTTGAGTTTTTTATGTATCTGACTTATCTACAAGCCTTGTATAGAGCTCGCCAAACTCACTTTTAAGTTTCTAAAGCCTTATAAAAGTTATTTTTTAAATTGTCAAAATTTTAAATATGTTGCTTGCGAAAGTTTGCCTTATACAAGCTCTATACAAGCTATTGCTTGCCAAATTAAAAAAAAAATGGATCTTATACAAGGTAAATAGTTAGTTGAGGGTTGAGGGTTCTTTCATTATGGCAAATTTATTGGAAAACTGTAAATAAGCTGACGAAAGAAGCCTCACATTGCCCACTTATTGTGGTTTTGAACAGAATAGTTGAAAAAAATCATGCGATTTCAAATAAATGGTCTATAAAAAGCGAGATATTGAACCCAACCCTTTGGTGACTTATTTCATAGCCATTTGGGGGGTAATTTCATACCTTTATGGGGACTTATTTCGTCTTCAGTTTGCTTAATAATTCCACAGTAAAATTATTCCACAATTTTGGGGGTACTTTAATTTCCCGTTTGGTGGGTTATTTCGTTTGGTGGAGGGGGGGGGGGGTTATTTCCTGGGGACGATGAAGTGTTTTTCTCTAAGCACTTGAAGGTTTTCGGCTGACTTATAATGCGCTTCGTTGATTCAAGCTGATTTCACTATATAATTGGTAATCTATATTAAAAATTTCTTAAACCCAATCTGAAAACGTACTTGTCAGTTCGAAAGAGTTGCTTAACTTCTTGAGTTAAATTTATCTTATAAGGGTGTAGTTCAAGATCCTCTTTGATGCCCAATTTTTGATGACTGTTTTGCTTTGTTTGCGACAGAAGCTAGAACAGCACTTCAAACAATCCGTTGTCTCATTGGCACTGAAAAATCCAATAGCGGAAATTTAAACTCAAATTTGCTTTTTATATTTCAAAATTCAAATTCAAATTTTTTATTTTTCAAAATTAAAAAGATACAAAATTTTGTTCTTAAATAGTAATAAAGCATGGCTTAGTAAGCCGTCTGCCGGATAAAAATCAAATAAAAATTACAAAAAAGAGAGAGAAAAATAAGTTATATTATAATACATAAGAGAAAAAAAATAACAAAGTAAAAAAATTAATGTATAAAAACATAATACATAATTAAAGTATTTAATAAAAAAGAAAAGAATATTCAAATTCAATTTTTAAAATTGATTTAACAAAAAGGACTTTTAGTTTAGTCAAAACAAAAATAAATTATTGAGATTTTACTTTAGCGAAAACAAAAATTATTATCTTTATAGATTGTTAAAGGAACTGCATATAATGTATATTATTTTAGATTTGAACCATAATTTATGTTCTATTGGGTCTCAAAACATACTCAAATAATCATTTCGAAAATTGTGTGCATGTGAAACATAGCGTATAAGAGTCTTCCAACCACGATCTACGTTTAGCCTCCTACACATTCCTCCAACGAAAGAAAACTAGAGCAAAAATAAAGTCTTCGGATTTCCTGTAAAATTGGACAAAGCGCTAAGAAATGGAAAACATCTTCGTTTTGATCAAGATTACAAAGTGAGCAAATTGAGTCAAGATCTGTTCTGTGTGGCTTATAGTTCAAGTCAAGCAATTCAGTTCTAACCTTGAAAATCGTACTCATTTCTGACATTGTAAACTCTTGCCTAAAATAGTTGTTTTCATCTAGATTATGGTTGAGTTGCCTATATGTACTCCTGGAGGTTGATTCTCTCCCTCGTACAAGACACTTCTCATATATTGTATCATATATTTTAGATATGCATTCGTACAACGAGTTTTTCAGTGCTTCTACATTGTCCACTGTGAATGACATTGCAAATTGATGAGTTACAGCGAGATCATACCAGTTTTTTTATAAGAGTATAACCAACTTTGCTTTTCTTCTGGGATGAAAATTACGACCAAACATTGGCGTTAACATTCTTAATGTTGCCGTCAACGATTTGGAATATCGTTTATAAATTTTCATAGGCAAAATTTCCACAACGCGAAGCATTTAGTGGAAATTTGGAAATGCATTTCCATTACCAATATCGAGTTTTTCGAGTGAATTTGTGATGCCGTCATTGGAAATGCGCTTACGCCTTATTTTAGTGCGTTTTAAATCTGCCAGAGCGGAAGTAGAAGTTTAAACGAGTTATATTATTACTAAATTGTTTAAGGTATTTTGTAATAAGCGCAGTTCCTTAAGTGTGTCTCACTACGTGGTTGCCAGTCGTTTTAACACTTGTTCATTGTTCAGTTAAAGGTTTCATTGACATGCCTAATGTTTGTTAAATATTCTAATTACACATTCTACGATACTTGTGAAATTCACATTTATACAAACAATTTTCCGACTTTCTCAGAATTTCAAATTCATCAGTTAAAATTTCTTTGAGATACTGAATCTCGAATGAATTTTAATAAATTCGCAACCATGTTCTTAAAAAATATCTAAATCGAAAAAAATGTATATAATTTAAAACAGATTTTTGAAAAAAAAAGCTTTATCTGGAATGGATCACGATGAAAGAAAGAAATAAACGTTCATCGTCGCAGAACACCGATTTCATTTTATATAGAGTGATCCTATTAAGGTCTTTTATAATCGATGTTAATGTGGACCTGTGGAAACGGTAAACCATAGTCATTATAAGGCTCCAGATACAACACACCATCGCAAATATGCAGTTTGCAGAAAGATGGCTAAAATTGTTTGTATGTTGTTAGTGTCGGTTGTTCAGCTTGTTTTTTTTTGAAATGACCGTCCACTAAAAGCTAACTGAGCGACTGTCATTTATTGCAGTGCCTTTTAAATTACTGTCGGCACGCTAGATACGCGTATGCGATTTAAAGGCTGCTGCTGCAGCAGCAACCAATAGCCTCTTGGATAAGTGGCGTTCAACTTATTTCATTGCCGCGATAAAAGCCGCCGGAAGCGGCGCGGTGGCGTAGCAGAATGCCGCCGCCTGCCTGGCCGTATGACCACGTTCGTTGTCGCACCTTTCTGTGTGTTCTGTGTTCATCAAATGTCCGGTGATTTACTTTGAATATACCACCCTATAAGCTCTAAACCCTATTTATGTTTAGTATCTCGAAAATCGGGATATTTTTGCACATGTTGGTCAAATTATTATTTTTTTTTTGATAATTATATATGAAGTGAACGCTATATCGTTGGGGTTGCAGGTAATAGGTTTTTTTTTAATTATTGTTTTCAATAGCTCAGCTAAGTTTTTAAAACAATATACCTATAATATTTTAGAGTTAAATGAGGGGCAAGTAATAAATCTGTGAGCGATTATGAGGTTACTTTGGTAGCAATTAAATTGATTGAACACTTTGGTTATAGTCTGCAATTAATTTTTAATTGTATATGCGTCAATTTATGTGGGTCTATAGCTGGTATTTTAAATAATAAATTTTAAATAAATAATAAATATATATACTTATATAAATTCTTAAGAAGCCATGACAGAATCCGAAAAGCTACATGAGACGCACAAAAAAATGTTGATAAGACAGAAGCACTGCCCTCTGTACTTCATAACGTTAACCATTCCACGAAACAGGTATATTTCCATATTCGTTCAGTTGCAACAGTCGTTGAGATCCGATAAAAGCAAATCCGGTTATCCGAATGGTATACTCGATATAGTAATATCCCGATTTTGGCTTAAACATGTTTGGTCAACAGCCAGCAGATGATTGTTAAGGAACCATGTTCTTTCACCAAAATTCACCGTACGTGTCACGGGAACGTGTCGTCTGGTCCACGTTCCGGGGCGGCTGCGCCAATATCCGAGACGATTTGTTGCGCAAGTGATGAGAATCACAGTAAATAAGACCAATATCACAAAGCAATAAAGCCATTGATAAGTTGTTGAATAAATACCAAGTCATTGCTAATCCATCTTTGAGATAAAGGTTGGATCTCTAAAAGTTGTATCCGATGTTCATAAGGTGGGAGGTCGTAAGGATCATCCCATGGTCCAACGATTTTGATAAAACTTTCAGGGTGATATTTTTTTACAACAATACATCTTTCAGTTAGAATGAATTTTTCGAAATTTTTTCTATAACAGTACCTCTCATAGAACCGGTTTTTTTCAAATGCAGTTTTATCGTAAACCATTATGCACTTCAACAAAAAGTTTTTACACAAGAAGTCATTTATAGTTCAATTAATATTGTATTATAAAATTTTCAAAAACTTTTTTGCGATTTTTTTAAATTTTCTAACAAAAAAATTAGTTTTCGAAATATATTGAAAACGACGTTTACTTTAGTGGATAATGCGCATCCTCAGAGATGTACAGTGTGCACCAAAATTTTAATACATATAACTTGGGGGCAATTACTTAAGTAGATAGATAGATAGATTTCTTTATTCTTCAATAAATGTTTTCCAAGTACAATATAATAATTGTTGAATAATTGATAAAGACATGACATGAAATGTCGTCTGCCTGACTTATAATATTCTTCATCAACACCGACCAAGGACTCACTAAAGAAATTTTGTTAGCAAACGTATTGCATAATGTCGGTTGAGTTTTGTAATAAGCAACTAGCATACATGAAGTTTGTTGGGTAGCATCTGTAGTAGTAGAGTCTGATATACTATCAATTCCAGCACCACCTCCAACTTAATTATTTCTATCAGCATGACAATCTTTTTTTATAAACTAAGAACTCTTGATTAAAAAGTTGCGTGTCCAAAAAGCTTGAATTCAGCCAGATCTCTGTAAAAATAAAGATTTCATGCGTGAAAACTTGAGAATTAGAAAAAATTTGTGCCGTTTTACTGAGAAGTCCTCTTATATTTTGGTATAAAAGGGATATCATATTTAGTTTTTTTGCACCTGTCTGAGAGGTCTTTGGCGAGCAGTTAGATTGATTACTATTCCTGTATTCCTGTAATAGAATTAAATAGTGAAGGTTGAACTACTATCTTGAAAGAAGAAACAAAACTCTTCTCTATTTATTTTTGTACATTTAATGCTGGAGCAGTTGGGAATCGTTTTATTTGAGACTAAATGAGAAACTGTATCATCCCCAACAAGTTCCGGATAGAGTCACGAAATAAAGATAGATTTAGGCTTGGCGACCGCCTCAACACACCTTGAAGTAGTAATATAATTAGATGCAATGCCAACATTGATGTACATTACAACTAATTAATGTGTTTTCATCACCAGTAAAATAAATTGCACGACTGGATCGCACGTACTTGCTCATATGTGCGGTCACATTGTAGAATAATATTAAACAAATTAAAGTGAACATCAAAGCATTTATTCGATTTTTGTGACTTTTGATTGTTCGAATAACGTACGTTAAAATGTATTGGGTGAAATAATTTAAACACCATTTTATTTCTTCAGGAAATGTTAAAAAGTTAGATTTTTTCAAAATTGTAGGAGCCGTTTTTAAATAAAACGGTTTGTATATACAATATAATACATACAAATACAATACTTAAGCACAAACATAACGTTCATTTAAAAACAAAATTTAAAAAAAAAATCATTTGGCCGTTTTCAAAATATTGATTTTTCAAAAAAAAAATTAAAAAAATTATTAAAAATACAAAAAAAAAAGTTTTCGAAAAAAATTAATGCAAAATTATTCAGGCTACTTACATCTTCTTGAATATCAATTTTGATTGTAATCGGATCTCCAGTTTTCGAGAAAGTCGGAGAAAAAAAACCGGTCCTATGAGAGGTACCGTTTTTAGCCCACCATATTAATTTTTTTTCACCAAAATATAATGCATACCTACAGTAGTACACTGATTTTTTTTTATAAAAATTCTTGGAGCCGTTTTCGAGAAAAATAAGCTTTTACATAACGGTTACATGAAAGGTACCGTTAATTTTTGAGCTAACAAAAAAAATTAGAAAACTCCTCTGTAGAATGTCAAAATAACCTTAAGTTCAAAATTTGAAGATGATTGGCCTAACCGTTTAGGCTGCAGTCCAATATACATACGTACAGACAGACAGACAGACAGACAGACAGACGGACAGAATTTTGCCAGTAACTCAAATATCTTTCTCTATCATCGTAATGTCATGTTTGATCGTTATCTCAACATTTTTAATCTGCACGAATGCATAACTTGTATTATAGTAACTATAATCGCAAGTAAAAAGGAGGTAAGAACTGCTGAGGATGTCAAACTACCTTGCGGAATCAAAAGGGGTAATTCTAAACTATTTATAACGGTAGGATTGCTTCTAATGTTTTAACGTTTCGGGGGAGGGCCATCTGAGACCTTGGACTTTTACTGTTTTGGCTTGTTGTGTATCCACTCATACTTTTTCTTCTTCCATTTATCTTATTTCATTGTCAAGGTTTGTCATCATTGAATTCGTTGGTATCCGAGTCGTACTTGTTTCGAAATGGTCGAAAAGTTACCCCGACGGTTCCACTTTCAACCTGGAGAACTAGGTTCTTATTATAACTCCAAGAACAAGGACCCAGATAAACAATTCTCTTTATAGAACTGAACTCCGGAAACTTCGCGGTGGCTTCGCTATAGGGTATTTACTTGACTAGAACTCTAGACGCCAGCTTTGATTTCATCTATAGAAAATTCTTTCTCTGCCGCCGGGATGCAAGAAGAAGTGCATTAATAATAGTAACATTTAGTATTTCCTTGACCTTAAATAGAAGAGACTTAAGTGTAATTAAGTTGTTGCAGAGATCACAATTTGTCTCATAAAATAATGGTCGCTCCCGAACGCATGCGTCGGAACTCCTACTGTCAGCCTCAGCGTTAAGTTTAACACTAATTGGACGGCAACCAAATCCGTTTTTTTCTTGGATGACGAGTTTATTAACGGTTTTTTAAGTTTTGGCTTTTTCGGTAACGGATCTTTGGATTTCAGTCAAATCTTATATATTTGAGAGGCTCTATAGGTAGCCAAATTAATTCTGTATAAAAAAAATTCAAAAAAACTAAAAATAAATAACAGGATTTTATCAAAATCCGTCCTACAATTTTCGAAATACTTATAAATTTTTTATTATACAAGACGTCAGATGGCGTATTCCATTTTTACAAAAAACCGTTAAGTGTTGTGGTTTTGACACTTTTATTAATTTCAGATAGTGTTATTTTTCTACAATTGCAATTTATTTAATAAGATGTTCTTGCTTAAATAGATCGAAAAGTCTATGTTCATGAAAAAATCTGAAATTCGGAAGTGTATAATAAGTCACCAATTTATTACCGTTGAAGGCAGATATTGAAAAATGGGATTACATAATATCTGTATCTCCCAAAGACTTCTCAAACTATTATTCTAAAATTCATATTCTCATTCTTATTCTTATGCGTCTTTGATATTATACTGAATGGATATTGTAGGTCTATTCAATTGATATAGTGAAAGAATCTTATATATGTATAATTTACGTATATTATACAATAACATTTGACATCGAATTATATACATTTATTTTATGTATACGAAGCATGTACCAAACGATAAAGATGAATACAATTGCAATGTTGTCAACATGATGTATTTAAATAAATATAAATAAATAAATAAATAAATAAATATATTGGCGCGACAGTTCCTTAAGGAGCCAAGGCCTAGTGACTTATACTCTCAACCATTCCTGTGTGTGTGTTGTTAATCTGCAAGAATAGAAGGGACCTACAGTTTACCGCCGAGTCCGAACGGCTACATGAGATGCACTTTTACGAGACAAATTTTACTTTTGGAGGTTTTTCAGTTCCTCGCAAGAGGCAGTACCCCGGAAAAAAAGGTGGCTATGAGCTGGAGTCGAACCCTTGCTCATTCGCTTAGCAGTCCGACACACTAACCACTAAGCCACGGGGCACTACATGACGTATTTATATACGTTTATTTTACGTGTTTTTTTCTACAAAATCTCGGTGGATTATTGTAAGTCTCAAATGCATAAATTATTTGTTAATTATCTTAACACTTCGATTCTCAGATATGAAGTAATTCAATGAGCTTAAAATTTACGTATATTAAACATCAAGGTTTCCATGTATTAGATGAAACTGATATTAATTTATTGCTACGAGTTTCACAACAAGATTGGCCGAGCGGTTGGAGATCCAGATCCAGACTATTGGTGACAATGTTCCCGGTTTCGATTCCGACATGAGGGAAGTACTTTTATTTAATATAAATATCAATAATAAATAATCAACTAAAATAATAAATCACAAATCTATTAAGGAATTAAAAAACCACAAAAAAATAAAAAAAATTTTAAAAAAATATAAACAACACGAAAATTATTTTTTATTTTTCACCTATGTACGTCTTACAGACGTATATGCCGACGTGGTTTTTATGTTTAATATACGTCTATAATATGTCAAATATACGTTAATACGATGTCGCCGTTGACGTCTGTAAGATGTATTTAGTAAGTATAAAAAAGAGCTAAATGTTTGGCTAGTATCCGTATAATATATACCTTTATATTTTACGTTAGTTGAACAATATATAATAATATAATAATATAATACTATATACGCATATTAGCCGGACGTCTGACAGACATATATGGCGACATCGTTTATATGTTTAATATACTTCAATGTCTGGGTTGTTATTTAAGCCTCTATGAACGAAAGCAAATACTTTGAGATTATTAGCAAAAGTTATCTTAATTGGTTAAATATACAACCAACAACTTATTTACTTAATTGAATCGAAAACTTGTAAAATATTACATTTATACATTCATGAATACCAACCGAAATGTATCTTCAAATGTAGTAAATTAGAGTCTCTACTAAATATACCAAACCTAATAAGAAAATACCTCCACGACGCTGTTTCGTTCAAGCCAAATACCATTTTAATTCAGCCCATTTCGCAAACATGACAATTCTCATTATCCCTCAAATCGCATCACGTATTCGCAAAACCAGCAATCACTTAATTTCTATGAACACTCAAACCATTCAAACCGAGTTGGCTTCTTTTCGCTTAAAAATATTATTGGCCCTGCAATTTGGCCAGCACCGAGCGACAGCGACTGGCATAATTGGCAGGACCGTTTCCCAGCCAAAATACGAATAATGACAAAATTATAACAATCCATTTTGATTTGCCACATTCTACTATGCAGACGTTTCTCATTTGGAATTAATGCGCCGAGGCTTCACCGTCGCGTCCGTCCGTCCATTTTACTATTTCACCTTAAATGGCCGTAATAAGTGAAATTAGTGGGACCACTATCTCTTTTACCATGTTTTATGTAGAAGGTTTCTAAGAAGAGCACAGCGAAGAAGTGGAATACAGTGAAGGACGAACGAGGTGCATGAGTGTGTTTGTGTGTTTTTTTTTTGTATGGATACTCTTCTCTTGGGTGTTATACCGGCCGGCAGTCTGGTAATATCCCCCATTCTGACCGTCTTGATACCCCCGTCTGTTCAAGGTCTGCAGATAATAAGAAAATTATACATATTACATATACCCCCGAAAAGCGGTTGTTCAGCAAACCCTTATTATTTATGGCTAACTGTAAAAGCAAAGTCTTAAAAGGATACAAAAAAAAAAGAAAAGAAAAATGGGCCAGAAGAAGGAATAACAGAAATGATTGCGAAGGGGTGGGCCGGCCCCAGTAGATTGAATGACGTGGAAATATCCTTGTGTGAAAAATAAGAAGAAAGTGAATTTCGAAAAAGAAACCGAATAAGTGGGTACTGTGTGCAGAAAAGGAAAAGGGGAATAAGAATGCGAAAAGAATGCCAGCAATTTAGGGGCTTTCAAACGGGGAGTTTTTTTTTTTTTTTTTTTTTTTTGTTCTGCAGATGCCGTTCCCTTATCGCCCTTCCTAAAAGTTCTTCCATTGTTTTCGTCCTTTTTGTTTTTTTTTTCTTTCACATAAATTTAGTTTTTCTGTTCGTAGGAAAAAAGTTTATAGGGAACTTAAGCAATCTGCAAGAGTTTGGTATCTTCTAACCATGTATTTCGACTTTTTCCTGAGTTGTTAAACGGATTGCGAGGATGTGGGGGAGGGAAAGCAATAAGAAGAGTTTAGTTAAAAAAAAATAAGGACGAAGTTAGTGGATTGCTAAGAGTCGACGTTTGGAGGGAGGTTATGGCATCAACTGATAGGCTAGAGGAGAATGAAAAAGTTCTTGAGAACTATCGATTTTGCGTTCTATTTGCTATTTCTTTGGGAGTTGTCAGTTATTATTGAAATTACATATTTTATTTCCCTTTACCACAATTCTAGCTGCAAAGTATAAAAACACAAACAAAAGTAAAAATTGTATATTAATACATATATACTTAATCATGTTTCCAGTTTTACTTGCGATTAAAAATATTGAGATAACAACTAAACATGATATTACGATGATAGATAAACATATTTCAATTAGTGGCTTGGACGACAGCCTAAAATGTTGGGCCAATGGTCTTCAAATTTCTTCAGGGGCCTTTTTAGGTTTTTTTTTTTGTTAATCACATGTTAACAGTACCAGCCGTATAAACGTTAAGTAAAAGATTATTTTTCTCTGAAAAATCATTGTACTATTGTCGGTGTGGATTATGTTTTATAGTCGACAGGTCGGCAAAAAAAATGGATTTAGGATGAAAAAGGTAAGAATTTAATGAAACTTTGGGATAATAATTCGGGATGGTCAAGTGACATTTTCTGAGGTTTTGTACCTCGTGGACTTTTCATTGGTTTTTCATTAATAACTTTTTTTGCTTACGTCAAAACGTTCGGTTATATTTTGTAGAGCATTAGATTTCAATACAATATTGACTACTCAAACATGTTTGCATGTCAATTTGCAATTAAGATATGTATGCCGCTTCAAAAAAAGGAATTTTTCAAATTTCCCTAAAAATGCCAAAAACTGCATATTTTTCTGTTATACTCGAAATATGATCAAATGTTGTTGTAGTTAAAATTGCTGGATAAAACCAGAAACTTTTGACACCGTTAAAATTTACCGCAAATATCCCGAAAAAAAACTGCGCCTCGAAGAGCGGATTGAAGGTTTGAATATATCATATGTATATCTCATATCTCATTACGTAAATTTTAAGCGTGTCAAAGTGGTTTTATCCAGGAATCCCAAAGTTTCATTGAATTCCGACTTTAATCGACCTAAAACTACTTGTTGACGGACTATTAGTGAAAAACAAAATATAAGATCAGGGTAGTCATTGTTAAAAAACATAATCGCCAAATTTAAAATGACGTTTGACGTATGTCCTTAATTTTAGGGTTGAGAGAGAAATCTGGCACGTTCAATGCGTACACTGACTTTAAGTGAACTAACTTTTAGTCAAAGTAAATCCATAGAACGAGAAACTGACACTAATACACTGTAAAGGGGAAACTATCAGTTGAAAGTTAGTCAAAAAATCTTGACAAACTTTTTTACAAAATGTCAACTAAAAGTCAACTCACTTTTTGAGCCCATTCGACAATCAGAGACGTGTTGACTGACTTTTTGTCAGCGCATTGAACGCCAGGATCGTTTTTTAGTGTTTGCGTTGAGAATTACTTTTTCCATGACTCCATTCAGCATGCATCAATTATGTTTTCCATTACTAAGTGAAGTGAGAACTAGAAAAAATTAAAAAAAAAGTATGAGGATTTCGATTGAAAAAAAAATTCAAAAAAATACAAATAAAATCTAAAAATATCGCCTTTTTTAGGGTACATCGCCAAACTGATTTTCGTGTTGCCAAAATTAATTTCAAATCGCCCGTTTAGCGATAAATCGCCACATCTGACAAGCCTTAGATGGTAGGTTAAGAACTGTAACATGAGCTATAAGCTTGTAATGATTCCGCTTTAAGCACAATATGATTAGTGTACACTAGAACTTTAATATATTAAAACCTGTGAACCGTATTCCAGTTCAAGTTGGATAAAAAGTCTTCTAGAAAAATTGCAAAAAAACATCTTTTTGTAGTAACTGGGGCACACTCCAAGGGTAAAAATATATTAACACAGTACAACGTTAAGTTTGAAAAAATTAGAAAAACAGGAAAGAATTTATCGAGAATTTATAACTTACGGACGGCTTTAGATTGTGCCAGGAGTTAGATAAATTGCTTCTCAATCTGAGTATCGAACTGACGACGTCTGGGTTAAAAGCAAACATCTTATCGACTGCACGACTGCCGCTCGCAACACACATCCATTTTCACCCAAGAAACATAACTTGATATGTCTATCCAATAAAGCCTTCCTTGAAACCTACATAAATAGATTCTATCGGATTTTGTAGCTTTTTGTCTGGACAAGGAAGACAAAATTATCCCGCAAAATCTTACATATGACATAGATACATAGGTATATTCAACAGTGGGTTGAGCGACAACATCAGGGCAATTTTGATTACGCCTAGATGGCGCTGGAGTCGTTTTTTTTTCGTTTTTTTTTTATTTTTGCTCCAATTTTGACGGTACTTTCATCGGTAAATAGCGACTGCTGTAAGAAGTACTTTCGTTTATTTTAATAAATCTCGCTGGGGCGCGTTTTTCAAAAATTCTTATTTATGAACCGACTACACTCAAAATTACAATATATAATATATATAATTATATTCAAATAAAAAATAATAAAATGAATATAAGGCTTTATATATTTTCAATATATTATAGGTCTATATTTATGTAATATTATATGAATATATATTCTGTTATCAACGCTGATAAAGTTTGTTTGTGTGTTAACACGATTAAGTTGATTGTGTTTAGTTACGGTAGGACTCGATATGCGACGCTGTTGTCAGGATCCAGAAAATGTTTGGTATACCCGAGAAAATCTGGGTGGATCAGCTAGTTAAGAATATATTATAAAATTGTAAATAATTTTCAAACAGTGCATAGTTTTCGGTTAGAAGAAACTAATATATATAGAATTTGTGTTATCAAAAATTGGACATAGGTTTGCAATTCAGTAGTGAAAGGAATATTGTTTAAGTCCCTTGGAATAATGCAAAATTGATGAATTTCTTTCAAACACTATTTGCTGGCCAAGAGAATTCTTCAGAAATAGCTACGCGATTTTTGACGTGATAACGTCTTAGAAATCGATGACAGGCTAAACATACGAGACAACATGACTCATGCTGCTAATGCTGATAAGACTCATGCTAATAATGCTGATACGAAAAGTTACGCACGCTGCGATGCTTTGGTTCTTTCGCAAGCACCAGGCGAGCATGAAAAAGAACAGACGCAAATTCCCAATATAATTAAAAAAAACAAGAGGAGAAAAGGAAATACAAAATAGGCGGAGTTTTGTTAAAGCAGAAAGTAGATGTAGATATAGATATTGGTGTGTGTGTGTGTGTGTGGATTTAACGAGAGGGTTTGTGGGTGTAAGTTGGCAGGCTGTATGTTGGTGTTGCTGCCATCAAGGTTTTCTTATGACGTTATCACGTAAAATTATCGTCCGTAAACCGACTTTACCGACAACCAACTCTTTTTTTCAAGAATTTTTTTTTTACTAGCAGTTGGGTGTATTAAACGGAATGATAATAAATATCGATTCACCCAGAGAAAATAAAGAGAACTTTTCAAATGGCATTAAATTTGGTGGGAAATTTTAATGCAGGTTAATGACCAAAATATCAAAAAGATATTTAGGTAAATAAACGTTTTTCTTTAATGTTTTAATTTTGTCATAAAGACGAAAAGAAGTTGAAAACATTTAAATGTTTATTTTTGCAACTTTTCAAAATACGGCTGAAAATGAAAAGTTACGTTTATAGTTGGTGAAACGTCCACACTTTTTATTTTGAAAAAACAACATGAAAAACTGCAAAGTGCAAATTCCTGGGACTTTTCATTTTTAGTGAAACACTTCGCACTTTTACTTTGCAGAAAATTATATCTTGAAAAGTTGCAAAGTGCCCAATTCAAAGTCATTGGTGAAATAGGGCCCAGGTCTATATCCTGCGATTCTTCACCTTCAAACATAGATTCTTCCGGAAGCATATCGACCTTATCTTTTTTCAAAAACCACAATAGTTATAGGCTTGTTTTGAAAATCATAAGCAAATAACCGAATTGTTAAAAAAACGCCATCACTTAAATGTGAACTAAAGTAATTTTGCATATACCCAACTCTGTGCTGTAGGGAGGCTGTATGCTGTATTATAACACCATATGGTGTTAATTCACATAATAGTGAAATTAATTCTCACGAGAAAGTTTTAGTGGGAATTTACTTCCCAAAAACAAAGTGAAATTATTACCCACTAGTGGTGAAGTTAATACATGTAAAGTTATAGGTCCCTGCACTTTTTCGAAATTTCAGAATTCAAAAAATGCCAAATCGTTTATGGGTTACGAGCTAAAAATTTGTCAAAATCCAGATCCGTAGATAATGAATTGAATTCGTCCTCATTGTTGATCGTTGGGCGGGATGACATAAGGTTCACGGACAATGGACATATAATAATGTCAATGGACATTATGCCTATTTAAAACGGACATAATGTCCATGGACGTTATGCCATCCCGCCTGATCGTTGATGTTCATCTGTTTTTTGTTGTGAAGTTATTGGACCTTACATTGCAATTGAATTGGCCAAACATCTCTTGCAGTACCTATCTCCAAGTATCTCCGATTATAACAAATAAGTTTTCAATTTCTTTTTTAAGACCTCTTAAAAGAGGATTTTCCGATTAATGTTTTTTCTTCAAAACACAACTTTCTGGATCAACATTTTTTGCTTACCCTGGTCAAGTTTGTAATCAGGGACCTATTACACAATAAAGTGTTTATTGAACAAGTGACATTCAACAACTTTTTAAAATGTGTGTAACACGAAATAACAAGTCTAGCAGAACTATAACAATTGTTTCGGCTTCTTTCAACAAGTGGGGAATTTGACAATTTTATAGTTTTTGTAACTGGAAACAACAAGTGTTAAGGAAAAAGAGAATAAATTTGTTGAATTGTTGATAAATTTCAACCGAAGCGACGGTAGGGGACTTATTGGAAGTCAACAAGTTAGGAATAAGCACTTGCAGTAGTGTTTATCAAGTGATAGATTTCGAAAGATCGTTCTGAATTTATTTAGTGGTCAAGAGTTTTGTATAAAAAAAATGTTTTTTTTATTCTGAATCGGACAGTGGTGTTGAGGACCAAAGACAGACAAAAGTGTTTAAAAAAAGAAATTACTTTCAATAGAACACGATGTGTTTATTGAACAATTTCGTGTGGCCGTAGAAATTGCTGATTGCCGAAAGTCTCAACCACCAATAACGTTCCCCTAATAGAGCACTTACTGTAAGGCAGAAAATATTGATAGCCTTGCATTGGTTGGGAACTGGATCTCAAATCTCAATGATCATGTTTTAGGTCTTAGGTGCGTTCACAGTGTTCATAAAATGAATTCTTTGGATCGGCGTGGAAAGCATTCGCTTAACTGTATGCCGCAGTATGTAGACCGGACCTAAAATTTTACTATGCAATAGTGCTAACTTACAATTTTGTCAATTATTTTTACCTTTTTTATCTCCAATTTTTTCCTGCAGGAACTTTGGAAGACTTATGATTTTTATTGTGTTACGGAAAAGATTTGCACTTCTTAAATAAGCATAGTTAAACAAGTGGTTGTTGACTACTTGACTTGTTGTTCTGTGTTATAGGCCCCAGGATTGACATAAGCACACGCTCCCTTGAACTTACCAGAAGTTTTGAAGATTTGTGAGTATAATTTGTTGCTTCCAGTCCTGACTAGAAATATTTGTTGGGTTGGTTCCCTTTCGAGGGGACCTCGATGACTTCTTCGAAGTGAATATCTTGTCCAGAATTTGATTGGAGTTGGTTGATTTTATAAATCCTGCTTTATCTCTCGGCTCTCTGCTCTGCTTCAGCTCATTTTTCTTGCTCGCTTAAGGACCGAGCTATGTAAGTAGACCGCAGCTCGTCTTTATCTGGACGCTGGCGCTGGCTGGCTCTTTTATCATACGTATTTTAATAAAACATGTTACTTGTTCTCGCTACAAATAAATTTTGAGTTTCAACCAAATAAGCGGTTTTCATGATGGTTTTCTTGTTTTTTTTCAAACAAAAATTATTAATTCTTATTTTTCCTTCCGATTTCAATAAATTTATGCCTTTCTTACTCTTTTGTTTATTTTTTTGTCCATCATCATCATCATCAATAAAAGGATTAATTGTGAGAATCCTTCAAACAATTGCCCAAGTCATTCGACATGACATCGAAATATAAAAAGGGATTATCATAAATCCTGACAGAGAATAAATTATAATCCTTCGCATAAAAGAACAAAGCAGACGCCATAATATACGCACGATGAAGGTAAAAAAGAAGGACACCAGCCACACCTTCATAATTAAATTATGATAACGCAAATCTCAAAGCTGTTCCTAGTTTTTGAAAAAAAAAAATCATTTAACACTTCCAAATTTGGGATTGGCTCTTAAAATTTAGGGGTGCAAGGCTCTTCCTGTGTAATTCCTCAAAAAAAATAAAATGCCAATGCCAACCGACATCACAACACCCCAAACAAAAGAACAAAACCCAAACACAAAAGATTGCGAAACCAAAGAGGATATTGATTACATTAACCCCTGTCCTGCTCCTGAGGTCTATAGCCATAAGGGTATTTCGCATTTATATATATGTAGAATAATATTTTGTTGAGCAACCTTAGGTTGTAATTATGAGATCAAGTGGGCATGGCTAATCGATTTCACCCCATGCTGAGGTCCTTTACCCCTGAATGGCTGCAATGAAAATATTTTTTTGTTTCTATTGTTTACCTCACACCCGAAAGGACGATATGACAATAGCAAGGCAATATGCATACAATTTGACTCCCGCCATGGAGAGAGTTGGACAAGAGTATTATTATAATTTAAGGGTCCTTAAGTGTCCTAGGCGGCGTAGAAGTTGTCTGGTCTTTGTGTACCCTATGAAGTCCTTTCGTGTTACCAACAATTACTCTTACCCATATCGCTTACAAAATAATTTCCAATCGTTAATTGTTCAACACAATTAGTCACTTTGTCAATTTGTTCATCTTTATTTCATTTTTTTTATTGCAGTTTAAAACCCCCACCAAAAGATGGCGTCACGAAAAGCAATCCATCAAAAAGACATCGAGAACGTCTGAATGCCGAGTTGGATCTGTTAGCGTCGCTGCTGCCGTTCGAACAGAATATTCTAAGCAAATTAGACCGACTGAGTATATTAAGGCTGTCTGTAAGTTACCTCAGGACTAAAAGTTACTTTCAAGGTAAGTACTGTGCGTGGCTAACGTTCAGACGCAAAAATCCACAAAGTTATACAAATTAATTGCTTTTAATTAGTTTGACAAACAGTCTGACAATTTATCAATTTTTTTTTATTATTTAGTTTTGGGTATAGGGCTTATCGCCTTGTGGGGTACTTGTGTAATTATTTTGTACCAACATTTTGTTAAAATGTTTATTTAGAGATTTGACTTTTTTTCTGCTAGCGTGTGCGGTCAGCCATTAATAAATATTCAAAAAAAAATAACTGTCAAACAGTATAGGTAATGGGGTATGGAGCGGTCAGAAAAAAATAAGAGGACAACACACACAACTGTGCAAATCTTCGGCACGTGGCGAACATAAAATATTTAAGTTGGTACCACATTGATGACAAGACGGGAGAGGATTCTTTGCTTAATAGATTTCCTGAACCATCTGAACATATCCGGCGGGTGGTTTGACCTTTTTCCACTAAACGAGCGAGTATTTTTGAGTCGAGGGATGGGCCTAATTGTTATTTTTTGTATTATCTTTTTTGGGGCATTAATTACACTGGGGTTATAAGGTAATTGAAAAAAAGAGTTAAAAGGATACAAATGACAAAAACATTCATTACAGAATATATTTCTCTATTTGCAATTCGATGTTGAATGCGAAATACTTAATTTTAAAATGTTTCTTAAGATACATAACAAGAGATCATGGCCACATGTATATGTTATGTATTACAATCCTCTGATATAGTGAACTGGCAATGAATTACCGATTAGCAAGTCTGTCATTTCTTTTTTAGAAATTAGTCCGGGAGGCGGCCGTAGTAACCCCAACCTAATCGAGTCAATGGAAAATTTGGCCATAAGTAAATGGCAAATTACATACAATGTATAAAACCGCTGATCGGACAGACTTTTTCTTCTCCCTTTGGCGGTGAAATGGCCACTTCCGGTTTGGTTTTGGCTTACTTCATCGGGTCAACGAACAAATGGGGTATCAAATGAAAGCTTAGAACATCTACATTAAGAATCTGCTGGTCTGACAAACTTAACATTGGGCAAACATGCGCCCGACCGCTTTTTTTCAATATTAATTTGTATAAAAACAATTACGATATTAACTTAAGAAAATTTGAAGAAATTTACAGTAATTTTTTTTTTAAGTGGTCGGACTATGTTATGCCTATGTTACGTTTATCCGACCAGCGGATTCTTAATGTGACGATCTAAGCTTTCATGTGATACCTCATTTGTTCATTAACTCGATCCCAATTAGGTAAACCAGCACCAAAAACGCAACCGGAAATGCCATCTTACCGCCAAAGGGACAAGAAAAAGTTTGTCCGACCAGCGGTTTTGTACATTTTTATGTAATTTGCCATTTATGTATGGCAACATTTTCCATTGATTCAATGAGGTAAGCCGCCTCCACTACTATATGTTTTGCCTGCCAATACTTTGTCAGACAACTCAGCCCGGGTGATCAATTTTCGGATCAGACGGTTGATGAATGTTTGGTTAGAAACAATCGGTCGATTGGTTAACAGGAATTGTCAGACCAATTATTTTTTCTTCACGCATTGAACTTAGGTATTGAAGATTTTATATTTTACCTTCGGGTTTGCCGGATAGAGTTGCATGAAATTCAACTGCAGGCTGTATGTTTAATTATTTAATTATTTAATATTGGTGCTGCCCAGAGGTTTATCTCGTAAGTCCATATCGATTTAAGCACTTTCTTGCAGATAAGCACTTTGAAGTAGGTACATAGGTACTTTATTCAAGTATTTTGAGACTCTTTGACCTGGCTTCGAAAAGCGAAGTCACTGCTACGAACTGCAATGTTGCAAGAAAGATGGAAGAAAGAATTGAGGCCAATTAGAAGCAGAGAATACGGATAGAAAGTATCGGGAGTCGAGAGGAGTATCTTTAACGGATGCCAATGCAAACAAGGCTATTCAGGAATCAGAAGCTGCGACATGCTAATATAAGTTGTCCCTGCAGTACTTAGAAATGTAGTTTTTTTTCTCAAAGATCTATATAGATACACACAAATCCACTGGCGCGGATGGTATATCCCCTATTCTTCTGAAAAGCAGTTCTTCCACACTGGCAAGTTACTTCGTAAACTTTTCCATCGCTCCTTCACTCTTCTGGAAACTTTCCTACAAGATGGAAAACAGCATTTGTCCAGCCTGTCCCGATGAAAGGTGACCCTTCCTCTCCCTCCTCCTATCGACCCATAGCATTTACGTCCCTTCTTTCTAGGGTCATGGAAACGCTGATTAACCTTTAGCTTAAGAAATATGTCGAAGACCGATAGCCTCTCTATCACCGTCAGTATGGTTTCGCAGTAATCGTTTTACTGGTGATATAATTGCATATATCACCGAACATTGGAAGAAATCTTTACATCGCTTTGGTGAAAGTACGATTATTGCGCCTGATATTATCAAGGCATGCGGTAGAATTTGGCTACACAAAAATGCGACCTTTTGGGATCGTTGATACTTTTGTTCGGTGGATTAGAAACTATCTTCTGGACTGTTCAACAAAATAAATGCTTGTGTTCCCAGGGCTTTATTATGTCTCCGTCTCTTTTCTTCATTTTCATAAATGGTCTTTTGTCTGTAACTTCTAATCCACTTAACTGTTTTGCTGACGACTCTGCCCTCAGCTTTTCATATTCGTTTAGTGATTCACCTCTTTCACCTTCGGACGTACAATTTTAACCGTACCGTATGTTAAACTCATTGAACTCCGATTTACACAGCATTGTTAAAGGGGGTAATAAGAATCGTGTGGAGTTTAATGTTTGAAGTTTTTTTCTTGTCATCTGGCTACAATTTATAAAGCATATACTTATACGCCCAAAACTAGAGTATAAATCCCAACTCTGGGCTGGTGCTTCGCAAGAATCGCTTCGCCTGCTCGATAGAATTAAATAAAAAGAGTTGGTTGTCTGTAAAGTCGGTTTACGGACGATAATTTTACGTGATAACGTCATAAGAAAACATTGATGGCCGCAACACCAAACATGTAGTTCGTTAACTAACACTAACAAACCCTCTCGTTAAATCCACACACACGCACCCCAATATCTACTTCTATTTTCTACTTTAACAAAACTCAGCCTATTTTGTATTTCTTTTTCTCTTCTTGTACTTTTTGAACTTGAGTGGAATTATTTTGGGAATTTGCGTTATTTTTCATATTCGTTTGGTGCTTGCGATCGATTTTGGTTGAAAGAACTACAGTAACGCAGCGTGCATCACTCTTCTTATCAGCATTATGAGTCTTATCAGCATGAGTCATGTTATTTGGTATGTCTAACCTGTCATCGATTTATAAGACGTTATCACGTCAAAAGAGCGTTGAGGTTGATAGGAAATAGAAATGTGTCTGAAACATTTGCCTCTTCGATCACCGACCCATTGTTTCATGTCTTTGCTAATTTTTGTTCACTCGAAGTAGCCAGCTACAGTTTTCCCCTTAAATACCTGTAATACTCGTCTCGCAATGAATGCTTTATTTATCAACCCTATTTTGTAGAGAAAGAAGGCAAATTTCTCATTCCTACGCTGGAATCTACGTCGCTATCGAGGTTCGCAGGAGCTTTAAAGCGCGTTCGATTCCAGAATTCTAAGTGCGGATGATCATGGCCAAAAACAAAAGAAAGATCCGGCGCAGGAGTTGTAAAATAGTTTTTATTCCAAATTGATATGCATTAAGGAGCATTCGTTGCTCTTTATTACAGGGTCCTTGATGTTTTGCTAGAAGATGTTAGATGACTGACCTAGAAATGAATCAATTACTCTTTGCTGACGATGGAGCCGTCATAAGTGAAGATTGTATGTACATCCTTTAAAAAAAAGCATTTGATGCGGTGGTAGGTGTTCTTAAAGAAATTGGATACCGTCTTAGCACGAAAAAGACTCAATACCTAACCTATACTGCCCATTTTCTGATCCACACAGACCTATTCCGGGAATTTATTTGAATAAAACAGTTTTTCAATAATGTAAAGAGTTGCATTATTTTGGGCCTATGGTCAAAAGCGAAGAATCTTGTGATACAACATCAAACATCACGTTAGTGTAACTCCTAAATTCCTGCGTCCGACAAAGTGTTTGAAAGTTTTTTCGAGGTCTTCAGCGAACAGATATGCATGTCTGACCAAGTGAGCTTAAGAAGCTTCCTATTCATGGTGGTTATGCTATGATTCAGGCTTATTTCACTTGTGATGCCATTAGATCCAGATCCAACTTCAAATGAACAGTTAAAGCGTTAAAGGTTAAACTCGGTACAGTTGTTCAAATGAATTTTTTTCTAAAACAACATCCAGCACTCGAAGTAAGCAATTCCATTGAGTTATTCTACATCAATTTATTTATTTTAACGAATACAACCAAAACACAACTCACGTGCCATAAAAAAAATCACCCCTTAGAGTCCTCAAGATGACGTGAATATAAAGGCATTTATCTTTCCCTAAGAACCAAACATGAATTCATTCACACAAAAAGGTATTAACCACTTGAATTCACCGAAACCAATTTAGTAAATTAAAAAGTCATCTATTTTCCATTCGCAATGCATCTCATAGATTAACAGTAGTATCTACATCATGTTAGACCAATTCAAAGGAGATCATCCAAGAACCGTCATCATGCCATATTCCACAAAACTATAATATTCCTGCCAAGCCGTCAGCATACAAGACAACACAACAATTTGGTTGATTTACAATACCATGTGTTTCCTCAAGAGAGGACTAATGCTGACGTCGACAGTCGGTCGTCTCTAACGGCTGCATCGGACCGAGGCCCTTTTACAAGTTCAATGACTCTTCTGGCGAACCGTACCCATCTAAAACAACAACCGCCTCCGCCTGAGAGATAGAAATACCTTTTGTTTTGTTGTTACCTGGCGGTCGGCCGACCAACGTATAAAGTTGAAAGAACCCCTTGCGAGGATTGGCCTCTAATACGTACCTTATGGTTGGTAAAGTTCCCTTGCAGCACCAGGAACTAGCCGTTCAACGGCTCATATCCCTCCGTTCATTAACATTAGTCCCATTTCTTTTTCCTGTTCCTTTTCTATTACTTCGACTCGGAATGGTTTAGAAGTTCTCAGGTCGCACACACAATCAACTGAAAGTCTGTTTAATCCTTGGAGAGAAATTAATGACAAGCTATCTGGAAAATGTGTCAGGTATCCGCGCGTGGTTGTCTTATTGTTTCGGTGGATATGTATCAACGATGACGATAGCTACGTGCGGAGGCTATTCGCAGTGGTGGACGGACCGTTCTGGTCCATTAACTCTTTTGGGTTTTGTTTTGACTTCAGACGCGTGTCGTCAAGTTAAATAAACTCTCCAAATGTTTGCCTACTACACTTTGTTTTGGTGTCCTTTTTTTTGTTGGGTGGATTCGGTCATTTGTGGTGTCCTTTGAGCAAATAAAAAGAATAATACTTTGAGGACGATATTGTTGCCGGAGAAATAGAGTATTGGGTGTCCCCTTGGGAAAGAATTTCTCACATTTTCTATTGTATCTTTGACAATAGTTGTTTTTATAAAGGTACGAAATAATAAGGTCAATATGCTAATTGCTATTATTCCATCTTGCGAATGGAGTAATTTGCATCGAAACAATATGATTGATTGCTTTTAACAGGGTAAACCGGCAGTGATGGACATTGGACAGTGTGAACATTTTTGTAAGACAAAATATGTATTTGAAGAGCAATCATCATCGAATATTAAAGTTAATGACAATCATTAATAAAGGACAACGGATTCTATAAAGGCCAGTATCCGGAATTAATTTTTGAAATAATTTTTTTTAGAAAATATTTAATATTTGGCAGTGCCCTGGATTAGTGGTAAGTGTGTCGGAGTGCTAAACGAAAATGAGCTTGGGTTCTAATCCCGCTCATAGCCACCTTCTTTTCTGGGGTACTGCCTCTTGCGAGGAAGTGACGAAACCGCCAAAAATAAAATTTGTCTCGAAAAAGTGCATCTCCTGTAGCCGTTCGGAATCGGCAGTAAAATGTAGGTCCCTTCCATTCTTGCAGATTAACAACACACACAGGAATGGTTGAGAGTATAAGTCACTAGGCTTTGGCTCCTTTAGGATCTGTCGCGCCACTAAATTTAATTTAATTTTATTTAATATTTTAACCTTGCAATGACGACGACCGCATCAATATCATCTTGTTCTTTATTAACATTTTATACAGCAAAAAGAAGAAAAGGATGAACTAGTCAGATATTCTTGACCGTTGCTTCATGACTTCATCTTAACTTATATGCTTATAAACAATGGTTCTTTAAAAGGAGTCTACGTTGCTTTGTATTTACTGCTTATGCGCTTTTTGTTTACACTGATCCAAAAAGGTGGTGAAAACGACTAAATCGCAGGTTAAATTGACAAAAAAGGTGTTCAACATAGATCTTACTGATCCGTTGTCGTGAATAATTCGTTTATTCAATTTGAATATTTGGTAGTTGATTGGTTAATTTGAAAAAAAAATCGGCAAATCCACAAATCTATTGTAGTCATTTTCCGCTAGTTTTTTTCATAATAAATTTTAAATTGAATAAAAAAATTAGTGAAATATTTCTTCAATTCTGCTTATTAAGATCGTTAAATTGAATATTAATTAATTTCACTAATACTATTTGTGGTTTTGGCGAAATGTTCTTTAATTTAACATATTAAGTTTAGTCAATTTAAAAAAGTTTAGTCAATTTAACAATTTTTTTTCTTGGTTTGAATAAACAGTTTTGTGTTTCAACAAAGATATATTTTCATAAAACGTGTTTACCTTGTCCACAATGCATCCCTTAAATTAACTATTTGTTCTCTTAATTTTAAGATTTTTTTCGGGATCTGGAATTAGAACGTAATTTGTTTGGCTTGAGCCAAATTCAATTGAGCATCAGTAACGTGATGATAGGTGCCCCAATGATTCGATTGATTTCGATTCAAACAGGTTATAAGCATACCTGCATCTGGATGACTGCTGAAAAAATTGTACGACTAGATCGCATGCACCAGCTTTTATACGCGGTCACAGCATCAAATAAAATTTGATAAGTATTTATAACAAGAATTTCAAAGATTTTTATTCTATTTTGGTGACTTTTGATTTTTTGAAAGAGTACGTAAAAGAGTTTTCAGCGGAAAAAGTTTAACGCCATTTTATTTCTATAAAAAATGTGAAACAGTGTGATTTTTTTCAACATCGTGATCGGTTTTTATTTAACAACTTTTTTATAAATTAAAAAAAATAATTAAAGAATGCAAACTTTATCACAAAAAGAACCTTCATTAAAAAAAAAAAAATCACTTACGCCTTTTCAAAATATCGATTTTTCAAAAAAAAATTATTAAAAATAAAAAAAAAGTTTTCGGAAATATTTAAAATTGCTATTACATAGGCTACCTACATCTTCCTGAATATCAATTTTGGTTTTAATCGGTTAACCAGTTCACGAGAAAGTCGAATAAAAAAAAGTTCTTACGGGAGGTAGGTACCGTACATAATGCTTACCAACAATAGCATAAAATTTATAAATAAATTTAGTGGCGCGACAGCTCCTTAAGGAGCCAAGGCCTAGTGACTTATACTATTAACCACTCCTGTGTGTGTGTTGTTAATCTGCAAGAATGGAATGGACCTACAGTTTACCGCCGAGTCCGAGATGCACTTTTTCGAGACAAATTTTACTCTTGGAGGTTTTGTCGTTCCTCGCAAGAGGCAGTACCCCAGAAAAAAAGGTGGCTATGAGCTGGATTTGAACCCAGGTTCTTTCGCTTAGCAGTCCGACACACTAACTACTAAGCCACGGGGCACTACCAACCAACAATAGCATACTGATTTGTTTTCGAGAAAAATAAGCTTTTACATAACCGTTATATGACAGGTACCGTTAATATTTGAGCTAAAAAAAAATCAAAAAAAAAAACGCTCTTTAGGATATCAAAATAACCTTATGTCTCAAATTTGAAGACGTTCAGGCTGAAGTCCAAAATACATACGTACAGATAGACAGACAGACAGACGGAATTTTGCCAGTAACGAAAATACGTTTCTCTATCATCGTAATGTCATGTTTGATTGTTATCTCAACATTTTTAATCTGCACGAATGCATAACTTGCATTATAGTACCTATAACTGAAAATGTGTCAAAACCTCAACACTTAACCTTTTTTAGTAAAAACGTCTTGTATAATTAGGAATTTATGAAAAAAATATTTCGAAAATTGTAGGACGGATTTTGATAAAATCCTGTTTTATATATTTAGTTTTTTAAATTTTTTATTTTTTGAAATTTTTGTATGCAGTTTTTTAGAGTTTATTAACACAAATATAATTATAAAATTTAAAATAATTTTTTTTGATTATTTTCAAAAATATTGATTTTTCAAAAAAAATATTAAACAAATTAATTTTAATTAGAGAAAAAAGTTATTCAAAATGTTGATATACAGAATTAGTTTGGCTACCCAGATCTTTTTAAACATAAGATTTGACAGAAATCCAAAGAGAAAGCCAAAAATTAAAAAAAAAACCAGCAACCATCAAAATAATATTCTTAAAAAAATTCATCAACATCGTTGGAGCCGTTTTCGAGAAAAACAAGCTTTTCCTAAACGGTCATATGGGAGGTACCGGTACTTTTAGACCTAAAAATTAAATTTCAATTCCCCCCCTGGGGAATATCAAAAGAATCACACGGAGCAAATTTGAAGATAATCGCTTAAGCCGTTTAGGCTAAAGCTCGTTATACATACAGGCGGACAGATAGAGAGACAGGCAGACAGAGAGACAGACCGACAGACAAAAAGACAGACAGACATTTCTAAACGGTTGGGCCGATTAACTAATTGACGGATTTTGATGAAATTTTCAAAATATGTAGTGTTTTATGATATAAATAATATTGCTTATTAAAATGTTTAAAAACATTTTTTTTAAATTTTTTTATATTTAAAAAAAAAAATAATTTTGTTTTTTGAATATGTATTTAAAAAACGAATCCATAGATTTTTTTAAATTTTTTTCTCCTAGTATAAACTATAGATTGCTTTAAATTGACATACTCAAAAAAAATTTTAAACATGTTTTCGAAAAGATTTTCAAAAAAAACATTATTTTAGTTTTTAGTTTAGTTAGTTTAGTTTTTCGAAACATTCGTTGTTGGAATTAAAATTCTGTGAAGGAGATACAAGACTTCACAGCAACGTTCATCTGTGCAGGAGAAAAATATAAGTGAAATTTGCATTTTTCAGATTTAAACAAAAAAATATCATGATATGCTAAAACAACGATTTATTTATTTATTAATAATAGTATTAAGTGCAATAAAGCTATCAGCTTCCTGAGCGAATAATTTAATGTGCATGTGAAAATTAAAATTGCTTTCGGTTAAATACTCCATTTCGTTTATTTTGGAGAGCAATAACTTCGAGCTGGAGTCCTTTATTTTTTCCGAATAAATCTTCATTATTTAATTTGAAAAAAAATATATAATTTAAAAACCAAACCACTAGCAGTTGGGAAGAATTGTTGAAAATCAATATCGATCTAAGAAATATATTAACAGGAAAACGTTTGATTCATTAATAAAACGCTTTTAACATAACTTAACTACTATTCTACTATCTGATAACGGTGCGCATGCATTTAATTTTTTCTCATAATCTCATAGACATAGCAAAACAACAAAATTGTTGTTAAATTTTAAATCGATTGTATGCGGTTAGGTTAGGGGTTAGGCCAGTTAGAAAGTATACTTCTATTAGGAATATTGGACAAAAGTTGAGGTGAATATGGCCGCTTTGTCAAGATACCGCTATTTTTAAGCATTGAATTATTTGTCGTTAAGTCTTCCTTGTGGTTTTTTGCCTGACGTTTTGCAGTAATAATATGCCTAAGGAAAATTAATTTTAATTAATAAATTTTCTTGCATTATGCAAATATTGAATTAAATAGTTATCAATTTGAAAAAAGATATAATATAATATAAAGTTTAAGAAGTTTATAGTATAACTCACCAAAAACATATATCAACAGCAAAGCAGCATCAAAAGCACCAATAGAAAAATAACTATTTTTCACTCCTCTACAGGTTGATGGATACTACTACTATACTACTGATACTGACTGAACCGAATGGCGAATTTTAATTTTAAACTGACGCGCAGCAGCAAACAAGAAAGAAAGGCACATAAACTTTGATCATTTTGACGAAATTTATTCAAATCGAAAAATGTTTCGTTGTATGGTAGAATATCTAAATGGGTTTCTCTGAAATTTTAACGAAAAATTATCATTTTTAATAAAAGAAATAGTTAATTTCAGTACTTTCAAAGCATAGTTAATAAAACTATGTGTATAGACCATTTTCAGGTCTGCAAATATTGTCAGGTCTGACAAGACAATGCTCTGACGAAATGACCTGCAAATGTGCTGCAAATTGCAAATTTGTATCAATGTTTAATTGCCAGTATACACGGTTGGCAGGTTTTTCACCAAAACCTGGCAATTAATTGTCAGATAATTTGCCTGTCAATGCATTGTCTGCAAACCTTGTCATAGGTTTAAAATTGCCAGTTCATACGGTTGGTAAATTGTTAAAATATAAAAAAAAATTATTGGCGCGACAGCTCTTTAAGGAGCCATAGTGACTTATACTCTCAACCATTCCTGTGTCTTTTTAATCCGCAAAAATGGAAGGAACCTTCAATTTACCGCCGAGTACGAACGGCTACATTAGATGCACTTTTTCGAGACAAATTTGTATATTTGGAGATACTGTCAGTTCCTATGCTATGAGCGGGACTCGAACCCAGGCTCTTCCCTTAACAGTCCGGGCAGATTTTTTGCTGACAATTTATTTGCTGAAACTTCAAAAGGCATAGGAAGACAAATTGATTTTTTTTTTTAAGTAAAAGAAGTTTATGGTGAACATTATGGAACAAAATAAAGAAATTGCTACAATTTTGGCTGCGTATACCTTAGAAAGCAGTGAATCAGATGCAGAATTGTCACAAACATCCCGAAGCGTTTGGATAAAAGATTGGGTGGCCCGTCGTCAGCAAGATGGATTATATGCCAAATTGCTTGTCGAATTGCGAGCTGAGGAGCCAGAGTTATATCGCAATTTTTGGTGGTGTTTGTCTTGTTATGAGGTGATTAGGTTTAGTAAATTTATTCCAAAAGAATGGGGGAAGTCCTTTTTTGTACTTTTTATCGTTTTCTTCATAATATATTTTCCTTTTTTTTCTTTTTGTATGTATTATTAAAATAATTTTCTTCTTCATTTTGTTATTTACATATTAAAAACAGTTGAAAAAAGATTGCTAAATTCCTTAAAATCAAAATAATATTTTTAAGAAGTACTATTTATTTAGAAGCCAAAACAGCCAATTTGCACGAGACTACTGAAAATTCACTTTTAACATCGAACACAAGATACATAAATTTTTTGAAAAAAATTGTCAGATGTCATTGCATAGCACATCTGCAAATTTCATATGAACCTGGCAATTTCCCAAATGTCTGACAATGACTTTACAATAGTTAAATTGTGTGTACAGACGATTGCCAGATACCTGCAAATTTAATTGTCACAATGGAATGGCAATGGTCTGACAATGATTTTTCTGACAATTAATTGTAAGTTCACATGCGGTTGTTAGATTTTTCTGACAATTTTCCACTGACAGATCTGGCAATATTTGCAGATCCGATAGTTGTGTGTACATAGCTTAAGAAACAAAATTTTCTACAATTAAAAATTATTTGGCTTAAAAAAAAATTACCGAAATATAACATAAATTGATGAATGTATTGTGGATATATGCAAATCTTTTTGGCGTTGGTATTGATACCAGCAGTCAAACTTGGCTACAACGAAGTATAGGTTTCAAATCAATGTTTACACTTCGGGAAATTCGGACATCCGTGGTATTGGAGGAGTGCCTTGCATCAATATTTGCTCAATCTGCTGGTTGACTAGTCAGATCTCCATGTCCGTTTTGAGAATGTTAAGATGTGGGAACTGCATACTATCTATAACAATTTTTCTGAAGAAATAGGTACAGATCCAGCTAAAGAAAAACAACAATATTTTTTATTTAATTATAAGTTTTTAATGAACGATTTTGTAATACTAGTAGATTTTTAAAGAACATTCTAGAAAGAAAGTAATAAAAGGAAAAATATGAAGAAAGAATAAGAATGCACACAAGTTAAAGAGTAAAAAGATTGTACTTTTTGTCTGGTGCTGCCAAAATATATTTGATGTGTGACGTTTAAGCTATATGCGCACTCAACAATTTCGCCCTTCAAGCCAGGTCAATTATCCTCAAACCGTTATCGGAATTATTGTCGTGTCGGCTAGGGTTTCCCACTGTGTACGACCATATAGAAAATTTCTTTTTTAATCTCATAACTAGAGCCTGCTTATAAATGTTTTGTCAAAGAGTTTGAAGTGCACAGTTTTAGTCTCATCATCTTTTTCCTCATTTGAAACGTATTACCTCTTACCTTGTATTTTTCTGTAGCAATTGACAATGTGTGGTATGGGCTTCTGTCGCCCAAGGCCCAAGAATTCCATCACATTTCTTAGTGTGCCTTATAGATGTCTGGGCCTCTGCTTATTGTTGTCTGCTACGGGGCCTAACATTAATCATACAGATCCAAAGTTCGTTGTCCTAACTTCGTTGCTGGTTTCGCCATAAACGCAGTATCCGTGGCTTGTAGTTGTTTCCAAAAAAAAAAGGTTTTTCTTTACATAGTCCGGAAGTGGAAGTTACACAGACGGCTGTACTACACGAATATGTCTGCCTTTTGCTATTTCTTTACAGTCCACCTGCAGGTACTCCAACGCTTCAAATTGTACTGTATTGTATTATTCAGCAAAAAGATCTTTACACAGATAACGGTTAACGAAGGCCTGCAATCTGCTCGAAATGCACTTCCATGTTTCAAAAACATGTAACAGCACAGATTTGTGGTTGGATTAGAATAGTTTCACCTTGATGCGTACTGATTGTTCAAGGCAATGATTCGCAAGGTGTTGATGTGATCCTCGCAGGATTGACCAGACTACTGCGAAAACCCGCCTAGTGTCTGTCTGCTGAGGGTAGATTTGATTATGGACTTTATCTTCTCGAGAATAATGGTTACCATTTACTTCAAAAAATGGACAGAACTGTAATACTACGACAGTTATTGCTTCCGAATAAAGTTTCGGGAGCTTTACAATAACTCCATTATTCCAGTCTTTTGCGAAGTTCCCGTCTCCTATTTATGGCAAAAAACCGGAAGATTCTTCAAGGTCTATTTATACAGGTATTTATACAGGCACGATTGTCGTTCTCTCTCGTTGGTATATTAAAAAATTCTTGACCCTCTTCCCTAACACCTAATGAACCAACCGGGTCTCTTGCAAAGGATATCAAAACCCCAAGAAAAGCTAAACAATGTGTATGAATTCAATTTAGAAAATCTAATGGATGTCATGTGCAACGGCTAACAGAGTAAAACGTCAGCCGGAGATCCTTAAAACGATATTTTTTTTTCGTTGCACCATCTTCTTTAATTTTTAAAGTACCACTCAAACACCATTGGTTTTTTTTTCAAAATTACGATAATGAAAGCCTGAAAGCATTTCAAAACCTATTCATTTTAAATATGAATATATCTAATTATATACATTTTTTTGCAATTATATCATCAAATCAAATACAATTGCATTCGAATTGCAACAGCGAGTAATATGTTGTTTTTTTTCCATTTCTGCAATCACAGATTTTTTTGCAACAATTATCTTGATCGCATATATACTTTCTGTTTGTAAAAAAAACTACTGAAAACCAATCGCAATTAACTTGTTAAATTGTAAATTGTATAATTTACATGACTTTGATTTGATAACATGCCACACAATGCATTTTGATTGAGACATTTTAATCTCTTGCGGCATGTACATATATACTTGAGTTTGAAAAACAATGCAACAAAAGAGAAAAAATTTACCAGTAACACGGAAATTTAGGTCAACAATTTCCCATATCCACCAGATATAATTAAATCTATTATTGTTGTTGTTGGCGGTCTTCAAGATACATAGATACACCCTTTTCCCTTGGCCGATTGGCCCACAAAATCAAACTATCTAATACATTATCTACTGAAGAATTTGAGAAAATTATTTTTTTTTTGTTTAAACGCCCAACACAAGGTCATTTGGTCAGGAAGGTCTAACACTAACACACTCATCTATAAGAAGAAAACTCAACAATCATGTGTGTGTTCTTTTTTTAATCCAAAGCCGAAGACGTCTAGATGACGAAGGCGTCTAACTCGACGATTGCTGAAATCGGCTCTGCGTGCATCAAACTTAGCATATAGTTTGCCCAGTTTCGTTGCCAAACGGTCACGCCATTGCGTGACACAACGATCGAGATACAAATGGGCCTACTACCGTTAAGCATAGGTAATATAGTAAACATGCCAGTAGTACAACTATAGTAAAAGTCAGACTACCTACATTTATGTATGAATGTATCTAGATACAAAAGGAAGTCTAGTTGCATTGTGTGTATCGAAAGTTGACTTTTCTTTGGAAAAACGTAAACATGCATGTTTTCTTGTTCCTATAATCCGCAAAAAAACCGTATAAAAGCGATATAGCATGTCAATCACTGACAGGCGTCAGCTGACAGTTGATAACATGGGAGGGGGCGAGACAGATAAAAAGTGATAGAATCAAGAATATCTTTGAAGGCGCGAACATGATTTGTCAACAATTATTGGGGAAAGATAAGGGATTTAAATGATTTCCAGCAAAAAGTCAATATTTGTGTCGGCGGCCATCTTGGTTGCAGTTTTTTTTTTCATTTTGACATCGTTGCTTAAAAAGGTGGTAAATAATAATGGCGTCGTTTATTTGAAGAATCCACCAACCCTCTTCAAGACGAATTATCGGTGTTTTTTTTTTCCAAATTTTTCCCTCTTTTCTTTATTTTTCTTGGGTTTTAAGGTTATAAATCCATACTATGCGCTGCGCAGTTACTCTAAGTTTTGTTTGCCTTCATTCTGACTGTTTTCAGGGTATCTTCTTCTTGTTCACCACCCCCTGGAGAGATTCACTCCTGAATTTCGGATTACATAAGGCCCTTTCCGTTAGCGTTGATGAGGGGAAAAGGAGGTACACGTTTACCTATTTCTCTGTCGATACTCTTGAATGAGGGGTTTGTGTGTTGTCTTCTAAGAACAATGCTATGCCAACCTATTGGTGGATTGATAACTAATTTATCAGAATTTGCCAGAAGGGTCTGTATAAGTTATTCTATTATTTATAACCATCCCAATATAAAAGGGTGTTTTTTTTCTGAACATTGTCAAGATAGGTACTATGAAGATGGTTTCCTGCTTTGAAGACAGTAGTTGTAGGTTTTGTTGTCTGTGCTTTGAAAGTGGGGCAGTAGAGGGTTGAAAACACCCTATAAGTACAGACATGCGCAGAATGCATTGGAAACTTGTGAAGAAGAAAAAAAAAAATAAATGTATCCAAACAATTCGCACAGTTTTTTTTTTTAACTATGGAGGTGTGGGCAAATGATTGGGTGGGGTTGTGGAGAGTTTATTAAAGCGGTCGATATTGAAATAGGTATTCATTGACGCGTTTCGCCATTAGTCACCTTAATAATGGACTTTATCAATTGAACACTGCTTTATTAATGAGTTTATTATCAAGGGTTAAATGTGGGATTGTCTGGTGCAATTTAGTGACATTTTGAGCTGTTCAATTAATATGGTTCGTTATGGTTTCAACAATAATTTAACTCATATGAATATCATGAGTTTGGCTTTGCCCTAAGTTGTGTAGTTTAATCGTTTAAGCAATACAAATTAATGTATGTACCTACATATGTACCTAAGTTAACAAAATATTTCGTTAAAAGTTTTCTTTATTAGGATTCTATGAACGTTTTTGGACACTACTTTGCTGAGGTTTATAACTCTTGATTCTATGCGATTTTTTTTTCTCAGCTGCTGTTCATTGTCAGGTAAAGTTTTTGTACAACGATCATTACCCACATCCCTTACTCTACTCTATACTTTTGTATTTGTATTTGAACTTATTGACTTCAATTCATAAGTATATTAAAACGTTTTGTCTTTTTTGCTATACTTTTTCATTATGGTAAGATATTAAATTCAATTTACATAAAATGTTGTTCCAGTTGAATTATAAATAATAAAAAAAATTATATCTACATGAAAAGAGAGAAAAAATTTGGAAATATAAGTAACAATTAAGACCTAACTATCTATCAATGATTTTGGCTTCTGAAACGAATCTATAAGAGATTTTCAAAGGAATTAATGATGTTTGGCCTCTTCCAGGTTGATTGTGTGTGCAAAAAGAACTGTCGCTTTGAATTATGTGTGTGATTAAAATATTACTTCTTTGTGATGATGGAAACGAAAGTTTTACGGGAGTCTTATGTTAAATCAACTTAAATAAGAAAACTAGAGCTTGAAAATCAAGGAATTTGCTTAGGGGCATGCCAAAAATACTGTTGGCACACCTAGAGACATGGTCAAACTGATATAAACCGTAAATGAAACAAGCAATGTTGTTGAAAGCTATTTTTTAGTAATATTTAATATAATAATTCAGTAATTTAGTACTGAACCATTTCCATTTATTTGAATGTTTGAAAAATAGGATGTTTCGAGCGCTGTATTACTGGTAACGATAGCCTGACATTTATTAAAGTTCAGTCATCAGTTTCATAAGATTCTGATCATACGATTGAGCAGCACGCAATAGATCTTCATTGATTCTAAGAGTTGCATCCTCAACCATGACAATCTGGTAGCTCAGGTAAATTTCAACATCATTAATGTGAATCCTACAAAACTTGAGGATCGAGGGAAGATCATTATTAAAATAAAAGGCACGACTGGGTCGCACGTTCTTGCTCCTATGAGCTAATTCTTTTTAAGTGCAGGCGTCTTTTTGACAAAGATGACATGCAACTTCTTTAGAATCATTGTGGTTTGGAGTCGAACGAACATGCGTCACGGCAAAGGGATAAACACATAAATATATAGGATTGTTAGCTTTTGCAGTTTTTTAGTGTTTTATCTTTCCACTTGTTATTTACTCTTTATAATATAATTTGCTAATAGAAAGATAAATACAAAGGACTTTTTTCAGTTTAATTTTCATTTTGGTATGGAAAAATTTGAACAACTGGCATAAAGATTCGTGGGAATCAGCAGTAGGGCAATAATGCTAGGTATAGGGACCTATATATGTCCCAATAACAATAATTTTACTTTTTGAAATCAAATTAATTAAAATAGCTTAATTATGTTTGATGGATCGATAAACGTATGGTGTGGTTAGGTATTAATGGAATTTTTTAAGGAATATTAGGTACCTATAACAAGCTTGGAAGGAAGGTAGGTACTAAAATTAAGATAGACATTCCAACTACTGTGAAGCGAGTGGGTATAGACAATATTAAAAGTTAACAAAGTGGTTTTGTTTATTTATAGGCAGGTGTAAGCTTGTGTTTTCTTGATTGAAATTTCATTCAGTAGTAATCGAATAGTTTTTTAATTGTTAGTTGTTTTTGTGTGTTTATCATAGGTTTCCTTATTTATTCTGTGTGCTTTTATGATGATGCAATACTTTAAAATACGTATGTAGGTATGTATGTAGGTTGACTAATGCCTAGGGCTTAGCCCAGCAATATGAAATGAAATTCTGGGGAAAATATTCAACAAATAATTTTTTTATGAATCAAAAAAACACTACATATTCATAACGTTTTTTGGAAAAAATCTTGTAAGCCATTTTATTTCGTTTGCTGTTTTCTATTTTATGAATTTTTCATTCAAAAAACTAAATAATTTTTAAAAAAAAAAATATCAAAAATAAAAAAAAATTTTTGTTATCCATCCAATAAATGCGATTGAACGGTCCGGGCAAAATATGAAAAACTGTGATATTTACTATGGCAACTGCTATACACAAAAAACAGCGCTTATTTGGATGCGAATTCGTCGTTGGAGGCAGGCTCAGGTAAGAGGTTTTGAGCTACAAATGTTTCACGAGCGCTTCATGACAATTCGCATCATCAAGGTTAAATTTACCAGTATTAGCCTTATATGCGCGCATCCTCCACAGAGGAAAACGATGATGACACCTAAGAAATGTTTTTGAGCTCCTGGATAAAACATTTGAACATATACATAGCTATGACATTAAAATTGACCTAGGCGACTTTAACGCCAAGCTAGGGAGAGAAGATTTCTTTAGTGGTACAATCAGAAAACACTGCTTGCACGACCCCACCTCCGATAACGGATTCAGGCCAATTGACTTTGCTGTGGGGCGATATATTTTAATAGCTAGTACCAAGATCCCACACCTAAACATTCACAAAGGAACATAGAGATCCACTGATCAATCCACTGTCAACCAGATTGACCACGATGCAACGCACTACCCCAGTATGATGGATGTCCGAACTTTCTGAGGAGCAAAGGACTACTACCTCGTTTTAGCCAAAGTAAGACTGAGGTTATCCCGAGCAACGCCAAGAAGAGGTAATACCGTAGGGAAGTTTAACGTCGGACGGCTGCAATCGCAAGGAATCTCCAGATCCTTTTCCGATCGAGTTTCAAAAAACCTCCAAGGGAATCCTTTACAGCAAAGCATCAAGTATTGAGAACCAGTGGCAACATTGCCAAAATGCTATCAGAGAAGCCGCTCTTAAGTGCGGATTTTACACGCCAACCATAACGAAACCCCTGTTTTGATGATGAGTGTCGGCAAGCACTTCAGAGAAGGACCAGAACTGCCGGTGCGCTTAACAAGCAGAAGAGGAAAGAAGAACACCGGTGTCTCAGAAAGCAAAAAATGGGCACGACTGGGTCGCACGAACTTCCTCTTATGTGCCTAATTAGATTGGAAAGCAAGATCTTTGACAGAAACAAGTTGCATTTAGTTTGAAAATAACACAGCTTGAACTTATAAAAAGTATTAAAACCACAATACATAACGATTTTTAGTAAAAATGAAGTACGCCCGGAAAATCTTCGAATCCACCGCAGAGGGACGGCGCAGTAGAGGAAGACCTAGACTCAGGTAGTGCACAGAAGTGGAAGAGGACCTCAACCGACTCCACGTGTGAAACTGGAGGCAGCTACCTAGGCGCCGAGCTGGCTGGAGAAGTTTGTTGGTTGAGGCCCAAGTCCACACCGGACTGTAGCGCCACCTAAGGTAAGGTAAGGTAAGGTCCTTACTGCGACGTATAAGGTGTCGTTTTACGTCTCTGAAAACAGAAATTCACAATAATTTGCCAGTTTAAGCAAAAGTTTAAACTCTCGTTAAGGTTTTGTAAAACTTTGGTGCAACTGTGTTACTGGCCCTTTATGTACACAACAGGAAAAAGTACTTCGTGTACACAATAATCTTAGAAGATCACGTTTATCAAATCGAGAAAAATTCTTATTGCCTTCTTCGGAAGATCTTTTGTTTAACATATTTAACTCGAACGTAATTAACATATATTTATAATACATGTTTACAGATTCCTATCGTGGCACTCCCTAGAGCATTCCTTGACAAATGGTGTCTGCAGAATCTTGCTCTTTAAAATATCCTAGAGACATTTTTAAATTTAATAATATAAATAAAAATTATAATTATTATTATTAAAAATTTAAAAATATTAGACTCTTAACCTTTTCAGTTATATTTTATTCTATTGTTTTGGTTAAGCATTTTTCGTTGTTCTGATAGAGATATCACTATGCTTTTATTTACTATTTTACTCTATCTTAAATATTCAACTTTTACATTCTTAAAAAGCATGGTTCAAATAATTCTCTACAGGTTCCGGTGCAAAAGAAATTTTAAAATATCGAAAGACATGATTAAGAAATGTGAATCATTTTTTCAAAACCATTTCATTTAAATAGGTTAAAATACTATATGAGGTTTGTTAAAAATCAGCACTGGATGACGATGCATCATATGCGTAATATAATCAGAATTGACTAAACCCAGAAAACGAGCGACCCAAAAGAATCAAACTATCATGTAGATGAAATACTATTTTATCAAAATGAACATCATGATGATTTCTCCTACATCCCATAATCTTATTTGATTGAGTTATCTAATAATCACATAATCTACTCTATGAACGAAGCCTTTTAGATACACAGAAATGCATGATAGAAGTCTTATAACATGAAGATCTATTGTCAATGAAATCTTTGTATATGTCAAACATTCTATCCCCAGCTAAATTCAACATCTACTTTTATGGGCAGCTGAATGCTTCTATCGGCAGGTGGTTGTTGTTTTTGTAATGTGTGTAAGATCCTACTTCGCTACGGATAGCTTTACCAAAAAAACATGCCTTACATTAATAAATCATTAATATATTAAATAAAAATGCGGTTTTGTATTGGATCACTAAGGAGTAGTTATAGTTGTTCTTTTAGTTGGTCAACTAGGCTTCCAGGGAGCTGCAACACATATTTATTTATGTGCACTTAACGAATATTGTTCGAAGCATGGCTAATTTGTTGGCTAAAGATTCCTGTTGAGGTTATACATCATATACTAATTTAATCGTATAAGTGTTACATTGCATTTTACATGTTAGTGCATAAAGCATTATACAAAATTCAGAAAAAGATCCCCTAACATATACTTATATATGTCCACTTGTCCACATTCATTTCTATTGCTGGAAACATCTCTGGTAATCCCACAATATATGTCTGGCAAGTGGCAATTCCAACGTGGAAGACTAATTATTGATGCACTTCTTTTCCTGAGCTTTTTCTATCAAACGTAATAATATTTCTATCTAAACAGAATTAAGAAAAATTCTTCCCAACTTGTACTATTATCGTAAAATGAGAACGCGGCAAATCGAAAGTTTATCATTCAACTTTGACTGAAGAAAAACGATTCGGCAAGTTGAAAAAAAAAATCCTTTACCTCAAGAAACTCAACTTGAAGTGAAGAAAATGGGCCTCAGTTCAGCATCTACGTTTAGTTTTAGTTTCAGAAAAGGCGCAAAGTCTAAGGAAAAGTATTGCCTTGAAACTTAGTTTTAATTGTTTCTTTAGAAAACAGTGTTTTTACTCAACGTTCATCTTACCTTATCTCTTACCACGCTATACAATCCGGGGTGAACCTGGACATAAACCAACAAACTTATTCACCCAATTCAGTCCTTAACTATAGCTGCCTCCAGATTTGTACGCGGTCTTCCTCTACTATGCCATCTCTTCGAGTGGAAGCGAACATTTACCAGGTCGAAATGTTAGTCTACATCCATTCCAGCCATCTGAGACGCTGTCCTTTTTCTCTTTTGGTTAAGTCTATGTCACTATATAGCTCATATTGTTCCTAGATGAATCTCCTTCTCCTTACTAAACTTGACGAAACCTTGCGTTTTTAAACATTTGAAACGTTCCTTTTCAAGTATTTCTTGTAAGAGTTTTTAGTATCTTTTCTGCTTGTTACTTGTTTTTTTTTAAATGATGGCTTCTAACATTTCAGCTTTCTGCCATAGTAACCTTGCACTTTTATTGAAGGTTCGCCCTAGCCAAACAGGAAAAACGTAACCTTTACCCGACCCTGTATTTCTAATCCCACTTCCACTCTACCATATCCTTTCCCTGGCTCCCTTTGGGTATGTTATTAAAATTCTAAGCACTACACCTTAGAGCTTGGAGAGGCACAACATCACCCCCTCGGGTTTTTGGTGCCTTTATGGGTTTTTATCTAGGGTAGCACATTAATTCATCATGTCAGACTATATTGCTAATAGAAGCAACGTAAAGTGCGGGAGAGGAAGGGTAGCGCAGCAGTCCTTCAAATTAGCCCGAGTGCCCTTAAAACAGAAACAATTTTTATTTATCTCCATTTTATTCATATTTTTCTTTGACGAGTATTGTTTTGGGAATAAATTTCGATTTGGCAGATAAAAAACGAATACCTTTTACAGGTTCTCATAAAAAAGAGTCATTTTGGCAATTAATAACTTTTATTGGTAACCCACACTCACACTGCCAGTTTCACCGCGAAGCAGGACCACACACAATGCGGCGAACTGTCACTTGTTATTCGCCGACTTGATATTCCGACAAGATGTCACATTTCCATATCAACCGCTTATAAATGTCCATTCTAACTTCACGTCATAGTTGGAAGCAGATTTACTGTCTTTTTATGAGAACCTAGGCTTGCCGCACCGTCGTCGTCGTCGTCAACGCGCGAAAGATACTTTTGTATCTTTTTTTTGTATTTTTATTTGCTCCTCTCCTTTTTTGAACTCTTCTGCTAAGTATGAATTTAATTTGTCTAATTACTTTGTGAGTGCTCTGTTGAGCTGGAGAACAGCGCCTTTGATTTAATTAAGTAAGTAACTCAAGAGGAGTTGACGCTTATCGGGTTGCATAATCTTTTCACATGAAAAATATTACCCGTGCGCCTTCATTTTTTTATTAGACGGGTGCGGGAAGTTGATGGTGGAAATGTATTTCATTTTTATGAGCGGATTTTTCAGTGTTTTTTTTATGTTTGCAATCTGGGATTCATTTTTTTTTTGTAACTTTATTTAGTTGTCTGTGGATTGTGTTTAAAGTCAGCATGTGAAGTATATGACTCTAAAGACTGGAAACAAAACTCCCAAATAGATAAATTATGTGTGGAATGACATCTAGTGTCTGCCGAATGAGAGAATACTAGAAGTTGTATAACAACCTGAAGTATAATTTCAGGGAGTATGTCATGAGTGTTGGGTAACAAAGTGTAAAACAAATTAACAGTGAGTTCAAATAAAATTCTCTCAAGAAACTTAATAAATTGGCCATCAAATCCAGGTGTCTTATACATAGGAGAATCATATGTTTGTAATTCTTTGATTTCAGGTATATAGAAATATTAATTTTGTTTTAGTTCAACTTGTTTAATGGCCAAGGTTTGTTTTTCTTGATAACCGAGACGTAGCTCTTTTTCATTTTCTAACTTGATTAAGCTATGCTGCTTTATTTTGCTAGTTGAAGTACCTATGTCACCCAAAGGTGGCGGTAAAGCACGGTAAGCTTTTGGACATCAACGAATATACTACATCAGCTCTCTCGATCTATAGCCGTCTGTCTTTTACAGTGTAGGTATACCAAGTCGGTTATATCTGACTGAACTTGGTCTTCATTTCTTTCTGGGCTCTGGATTAGCCTTAAATACCCTATAAGAGCTTCGATTTTCATACGCTCTCCATGCCCTAAGCCCTCTAAACCTATAAAGATTTATTTTGTTTTGACCAGGACTTTTAACTCGTTAAATTCTTGGTTTAATAATCTTCGCCAGTTATCATTTTGCCCCGTTGATACTTTTCTCTCAAAGGCACCAAGAGAGGATTTGAACATATTTCGAACATTTGCAACTTAAAGCAGCGTATGGTTTCTCTTGATGAGGCTTTATTTCTTAATTGATAACTAAGAAACTGCGATAAGGAAGAGTTATTCTAATTTTATTTTCAACTCTGATGTCATTTTTATAGTTTGCAACAGTGTACTCAGTCATTTCAAAGCGAAAATACCATTTTTGGATACACAATTTAAATTTTTGTAAATTTAAATACGGACTTCATTCTACACGTAAATATTTGTGCAATTTCTCGCTTTAAAAAAAAAGAGTTTGTTGTCTGTAAAGTCGGTCGTTGCCCGACGATAATTTTACGTGATAACGTCATATGAAAACATTGATGGCAGCAACACCAACATAAAGCCCGTTAATTCACACCCACATACCCTCTCGTTAAAATCCACACACACACATTCCAATATCTACATTTACTTTCTACTTTAACAAAACTCCGCCTATTTTGAATTTCTTTTTCTCTTCTTGTACTTATTGAATTTGAGCGGAATTATTTTGGGAATTTGCGCCTGTTCTTTTTCATATTCGCCTGGTGCTTGCGATCGATTTTTGTTGAAAGAACCACGGTATCGCGGTTATGAGTCTTATCAGCATGAGTCTTATCAGCAAGAGTAATGTTATTTCGTACGTGTACCCTGTCATCAATTTATAAGACGTAATCACGTCAAAAAAAGAACAGTATAGACCACTTAAAGCAGCTTTACATGAAACGCGTCGCCCTTTCTGTGGTTTCAAAGGTTTCCGATATTGACGGATTAGCGAGCAATGATAGAATATCCAGGGCTGAAACTGCATTTATAAAGGCCGATAAGTTCCTCATCACATAGTTCCCATAATACGGAAAGAAAGAACTTGTGAGCGATGTTCAATAGATAATGGTTTTGTATTTGGTGTAAGAAAGATGATCCTTTTTATGAATCGAGGTTCTACTCTTTGAAAAAACTCTACTCCGATCATATTTTTATAATGAGAGAGTGAATGCTCCTTACGGAATTATATTCAGCATACTTGAAAAACTTTGTCTGTGGACTATCGGCAAAGGCAACTGTGTTCGATTTTAGAATTTAAATTGGTGATAGCTACATTGATTTCGATTGTGTGACACTAAATTGACTCAACGGGGCTGCTCTTTGGCTATGGATATTTGCCATTGATCACTTGTTAAAGTGAATTTGTAATATGGAGTGGGTTTACACAATGGTGTTTTCTTCCGTATTATTGCAGGCTCCAGGGTGTTGTTTTTTTTTTTTAAATCTTCTGTGGAAATGTTACACCAGATTTCTTCTGATGCACCTCTGTATATTCCCAATTTCACGATGCTCATAATCCTTTACCTTTTTTGCTAACGTTGAGCTGGCGGAAAGCCCATGTCTACCCTTTCTGCCACCGCCACCACTTGAAAGCTTTGGCTTTGCATTAGACCTTCGGAGTAAAATAAGGAATTCTTTACCGACGCGACGGCTGTGAGAATCCTAGCGCACCTCTTCTCCAGCATCTCTGTTCGCATTGCTCCCAGTAAGATTTTGGATTCATCATTTTGGAAGTTTGTCTTCCGAGTTGAATGAAATCGGGCTGCTCAGCATTAAATTAAAAGCGATTTTTGTTTGCCATTGAATAATGTTTACAAGATCGAAATTTAATGAACTTATTATACACTATCGTTGTAATTCCCTACGGAAAACATGGTTCTGAATTTAGAATCGAACATGAAAATTTAAGAGTTCTGTACCCAGAAAAGCAAACTAATGGATATTTGGTTTCAGATAAGAAGTTGTCGATGAAAATGAGAAAAAACGGAGCCCTGCATGGGGACATCATGATCATCATCTGCCTAACAACTGGAATCCGCCACGAACCTAATTCAACAAGTTCATTTCATACATCCCGATCATCCTGATATTGGTTCCTCTTCACTCATGCGAGCTATGTGCCCCGCCAACCCGAAGGTAGATTTCATACAATTTATTATAATATCTTTTTCGGAAACGTCCTCCCACGCACAACTATTCTACGTAAGAATTTCCTTTCCTTGGACTGTACTACTTCAAAATCATGCTCCACTAACCTGATTGTTTCCTTTAGGAACTTAAGCTTTTATTTCATGAATTTCAGACTTGAAACGTTCATTACGTTAGTGGAATTGGTCGAAAGTTTTAGTTTGAAAAACATTTACTATCCGTGCTAGCGGAACTTTTAATGAATCTTGCTACTGAACTTATGCAAAAGTAGATTGTTACCATAAAATTCACTCTAGAGTACTGGGAGGACTTATAACAACTTCTGACAACGTTGAATTTTTCGTAAATTGGGCAGTAAGCAGATCCTGAGAGCTGACGTTACAGGAGAATCGATAAAAACGAGCGTTAAACCTGGAATTCTGAGGAATTCCTTATACGTTTTTACCATATGACCGAAGTTTTTGGTCATGTAAGAATTTGGTTCTACACGGTTGTGAGGTCTTTCTAACTGAAACTTTCTAACACTGGAAACTTACTTTTTTTATAACCTGAGTCACTGTTGAGGAAGCATGTATGTAACCTGAGCTAAGCAAACGGTATTAACTAAAGAAAGGGAAATGTTAAATATGAAAGGACTTTAAATATTTTTTATTTTTAACGCTTGTACAAATAACCTCACAATATTTAAAAAATATTAGAAACAACATATGACGCTTCGTTATCAGGATCATGATTAATGTTTTATTTGAAAAAGCGGGACACCCTCTTGGAATTAAAGCAACCGAATAATTATTCTCTTATCAGAAGATTCTTTCCAACAATATTTCAGAATTAAATTCTTTTTTAGTTGATTTAGGGCAAAATAACCAAATTAATACAGTTCACCTCATACCGAAGGGTAACTTTATGAAAAATGATCCCAACTTTTATTTCATCAACAATTCCACGTTTTCAACCAAAAAGGAAGCTCTTCTGCAATAAATTATGATTTCTATCGCCCTATCGGCGTATAGGTAGGTAAGGTAAAAACGATAGTAAATAAAACTAACAAAAATATAAAGGACTAAATATGAAAAAGTGTATCCTGCCAACACTAATTTACGCATTCATCTAACTCTCCTTTTCGGTTTAAAAGTATCTACAACCACCAGGAATTATATATACACGAAATGAAAAAAAAAACTGGACAAACAGTCTGCTGGTCTCAGAGGTCACCCCCTCTTCCTTTACCTATATCAGACTTATCTGGAATCAATTTGACCATTTGGCAGTTTCGGCAGTGGCACTCTGGCTCCCACTCCAGGCTCGAAGTGGAAATAAAACGGATTTTATTACTACCTTTATTACCTTCATATAGTTGGTTTTCTTTTGTTTAATGTTTTGTAGAATTCAATTACCAACAAAGGACGAAAGAAATAAAAAAAACGTTGACTTATCAAATTAATGCAATAGCAGGACGAAGGAAAGACGACAGAAATGGGAACTTATAACCTCAAAAATGTATACCCTTTTTTATGAATATGTATTGTGAGGTGCGTGGTTTGAGTCTTTTTTTTTAATTTTGTGGCTTTTGGCGACCTCAACGTGCGTGTCCTTTGGAAGTGAAAAGGACTCACATAATTCATAATTTAATTAGAGTAAGTTTCACGTATATCACTGTAGGGACATTGTGCTAGTCTCATTAAAGCTGGAACTGTTGATTTACTAAAAGGCAGGATTTGCTGGACAAACTTCCATGAAGGACATTCATTTTTAGTCCCTGACGCTGCTGATGCAGATAGTTTTAATTTATTGTTCACTTGCGAAACAATGAAATGTGATATATGCTTAGAGCCTTTATGTGCCAGGGGTAAGACGTTTGGCTTTTGTTAAGGAAAATTAAAAACATAAGTGTTGCTATGATATCACCAACTATACCTACTATAACTAAGAACTGGAAACACGGCATATGCTGGAAATTAGAAATGAAAAGTTGGGAGTTGCCGTCTACTTGGAGCAAAAGAAAGATTAATCAAAAAACATTTGTAAGCAAATTTTAACATAACCAACTAAAAGAAAGGCTAAAACAATTAAGGCAAATGGAACTAAGTTTTAGCAGCCGGCACTTACTTTGACGTTTCGAACAAATGAAGAAGAAAATCTTTTACTCCTCGTTGCTCCTTCTTTTTAATAATCCAAAGGGAATTAATATTTCAATCAGAACCTGTCATCACGTTAAGTGTTACGCAGGTGTTAAGGTTGTATTTGGAAATGCTTGAATGTCACGATTTTTTTTCTAATTACAAATTGAGTGAGAAAAATGGTCTCTCAAAGGCCAAAACATGTATATATGGTTCAAACTAGCAAATGGTAACGAAAAAGAGTTAAGGGCACATATGTGTAGTTATTGTTTATACAATAATATAAGGAATGACGGAAAGCGAAAGAATTTATTTGAAGAAGGCAGCAATTGAATCATATATACTATAATTAGAATTTTCTAAAGCTTTACGGGTTATTTTCATCTATATTAAATGATATAGTCATCGAAATTATTTTGATCAACTTATGTTGCAACTTCTTCTTTAGTAACACGCGACTTTTTGTTAAATGAAGAAAATAAATAACCTTTACCATGCTATCAAGGCAGCTGCTATAAAACAACCGTCTTGTCAGTTAACAGCTCCTTTCTCTCTTCACAAAGCAGCATCTTCATATCTTCTTGCTTTAGGCGGTGCTACAGTTGTTGGAGGTTGACCTATACATCAACTAAAAGTTTCTCCAGGCGGCTCGGTCTCTAGCTAGCTTCTTTTTGGTTTTGTACGTGAAGATGGTCGAGGTGCTCTTTCACTTTGGGTGCGCCAGCTAAATCTTCGCCTTCCAATATTGCTCCATGCCTCCGAGGTGGAAACGAAGATTTTTCGGGCCTGAACCTTAGTGTCCGCTCTATATTACTTTGCCATCTGATATGTTGGACTTTTACTCTTTTAGCTATCCCGATATACAGACCATAAGGTTCTTTGCTATATTTACTCCTCCATTTGCAGTTATGCATACGGTACCAAACGTCACCCAATCACTCTGTACCATCTGTATCAGGACTAGGCTGGTGGTAAGTGTCTTATAAAAGCATCCTGGTTTCATTGACGGCTTAACCCATTTTTGCTGCTTCTATCTCAATTCTCACAAAATGGCCTAAAGAAAAGTACCTCCTCCTCCTCCTCCTAGTGGCCCACAGCACTTTACGACCCTTCTTTATGATCTGCTCGCATATCTCACCGAACAGTGAAACAAATCTTTACATCGCTTTCGCAAAAGTAAAATTACAGCGCTTAATATCTCAAATGCATTGGACAGAATTTGGCGTCCAGCTCTTTTATCGTAAATGTGTGCTTTTGGGATCGATGATACTCTTGTTCGATTAGAAGCTATCTTCTGGACCGTTCAATACAATACAGATTATATTGGGTGGACTCAAGTATGGTTCCCACAAAATAATTGTTGGTGTGCTCTAGGGTTCCGTTCTGCCTCCAATTTTTTTCCTTATTTCTTATTAATGATCTTTTGTCTGCCACTTCGCTTCGAAATTTCAATGCTGTCTTCTGTCGTTAAAGCTAAACATACCCCCATGCCATTGTCCATGACTTCAAACTTGGTATTTAGTATTTGTTTGGTAGTATCTCGGGGGTTGTTTTTCATTTTTGCTCTAGATCGAAAAATAACGGTACTTGCCATACAAACTTTAACAAAAAGTTTGATTGATTTGATTTCTAACGATTTTGATAAAACATTCCGGGTACTTTTTTTTACAACAATACATCTTTCAGTTAGAATGAATTTTTCAAATTTATAATTAATAATAATATAATTTATAATAATATATATGTATATATATATAATATATTTATTTTCTATAATGGTACCTCTCATAGAACCGGTTTTTTCAAATGCGGTTTTATCGTAAACCATTATCCCGATTTCAATAATTTTTTTCGGACAAGAAGTAATTAATAATTCAATTAATATTGCATTTCAAAATTTTCAAAAAGTTTTTTTCGATGTTTTAAATTTTCTAAAAAAAAATGGTTTTCGAAATATTTTGAAAATGGGTTGATTGAATTTTTTTAAATAATTTTTCCAGATAAAAACTACGTACTATATTCTATTTTTTTGAAAAGTTTAAAAAAACGACTTTTAAAAAAACTGGTCGACCGATTTTCAATATATTTTTTCCTCGACATTTAATTTTTTTAAATTTTATTGCATAATTAATTTTTCCGAGAAAACTCTTAAACTAATTGAATAAATTGCACAACTGGATGGGACGTACTTCCCCATATGTGTGGCGACATCTTCGAAAAAAAAATTAAACGTTTTAAGAGAACTTTAAAGTATTTATTTGTTTTTTTTAGACTTTTGATTCTTCGAAAAAAAATAACGTCAAATTGTATTGGGCGAAAAAATTTAAACGCCAATCTATTTCTTTAAGAAATTTGAAAAAGTGTGAATTTATTTTTCAAAATCGTAGAAACGGTTCTTAAATAAAACGGTTTTAATTCAATAATGCGAACTTAAATACAAAAATAATTTTCATTTCAAAACTAAATTTTAAAAAAAGTTCACTTACCCGTTTTAAAAATATTAATTTGTCAAAAAAAAAAAAAAAAAAAATATTAAAAATACAATTAATTTTTTTTTCAATAATATTTTAAAGTGAAATTACTTAGGCTACCTACGTCTTCTTTAATATCAGTTTTGATTGTAATCGGATAACCTGTTTTCGAGAAAGTTGAAGAAAAAAACCGATCCTATGGGAGGTACCATTTTTAGCCCACAGTTTTAATTTTGTTCACCAAAATATGACTCAAACCTACTATAGTACACTGATTTTGTTCATTAAAATTCTTAGAGCCGTTTCCGAGAAAATTAAGCTTTTACTTAACGGTTATTTGGCATGTTACGTTTATATTTGAGCTAAAAAAAATTGAAAAAAAACTCCTCTGTAGAATATCAAAATAACCATAAGTTCTGAATTTGAAGACGATTGGAGCAACCGTTTAGGCTACAGTCGAAAATACATCCGTACAAGACAGACAGACAGACAGAATTTTGCCAGTAACTCAAATATGTTTCTCTATCATTGTAAAACCATTATCTTAATTTTTTTAATCTGCACGAATGCATAACTTGCGTTATAAGTGTGAGTATAAATGAAAGAATTTTCGAAAAAAAAATATTTTTTTTATTTTAATATATTGTTATATTTTGGCCTGGGGTTCGACAAATAAAACTCAATCAAAATTCCAAAATAATACAACAAATCTCTTTATTTTATGAAACACAACGTCTTTCAGTTTAAATAACACCAAATTTAACTTATTCCCCTTATTCACAATTCAAATACGTTTTTATAATTCAACACTTTTTATTTAATCTCAAGTCAATCACTTTTTACTAACGCTTCCAGTTGTTAACAATTCCACTTTCGAAAATAAACTGAACTACTCTTGTATTTATACAAGTTTACAAGCTTCTGGAGGCTTCTGTCTGGTTCTGGCACAATCTAAGCTTTCGGTACTAATTCGAGTCTCGAATTAATACTTCAAGTTCGATTTAGTACTCAGTTAAAACATGTTGCAAATATGTAGCATACTTATTGGCGCATGGTCGTTGTACACAATGAATGTTGGTTGTTGTACACAATGAATCCAACAGATGGCGTTAATTTACAAAATGTATCCTCCGAATACCTAAACTTGTTGTCACATCACAATATGTATTACATTATGTAAATACGCAGCCACTAAGCAATTATCTAGCACAACAAAAAGTTCGTGTGACCCAGTCGTGCATTTTTTTTGTCTTTTTAATACATAATTAAACATTTTTTTTGATAAATCAAATTTTAAAAACGGGTAGGTGGATTTTTTTAAATTTTGTTTTTAAATGTAGGCATTCTAATTTTTTTTAATTAAAAAAAAGATGTTATATAAAAACAGTTCCTACGATATTTTGAAAAAAAAAATGCAAGCTGAAAACTATTTGACATACTTTTTTCGAACAATCAAATGTCAGAAAAATTAAATAAGAACTTTGAAGTTTCCTTAATGTTTTTCAAAATTTATTCGACGCTATGACCGCACTTAAGAACAAGTTCTTGCCATCCAGTCGTGCAATTTATTTAACCGAACAACACGAATTTGAAATAGTTTACCAGACGAGGTTTTCCCTTGCCATTTCAATTTGATAGCATTCAAAAAGAATGTCAATCTACAATCCCTCCTCCTTGCCTAACTTCCCTCGTGCGCCTGCATATATACAAAAAACTAAATGCTGAGCTGTCTACATTATAATTTTCTGTGAATTTAATTGTTCAAGAATATTTCTCTACTTGATTCCTAAAAAAAAAATGTCCAAATCATCTTTAATAGTTTCCTACTTCTGCTTCGCAGTTACTGACTACCTACTCATATCAATAATCAACTAACTTTTCATGTCTTATTTGTTTTTCGTTAAATTGAAAAGCAGTACTTTTTTAACTAGATTTTGTACATACAAAGTTACAAACTTAACAATAAGTGGGTGTATTATCCTTGAATTGTCTCTACCGGCACTACAGGAAATATTCGATGTTTTGAATAATTCTAAAGGCATGTATGCATGTCATCTCCTAAGAAACTCTTATAACCTTGTTGAACCTTTTCTTGTCTCCATACATCATAACGTCTTAAATTTTTTTTTTCAATAAAAAATATGAGTTCCATCCTAGCAATAAATCTGCTTCCATTACAAATGTCATCACATTAATGCTAAATAGATACAGAGCGCAATAAGTGTCAATGAGAAAACATTATTATCCCATCAAGGAAATTATTACGCCAATTGGAATTAAATATGAATTGTCTAGTGCATATTAATTTGTTCCATGTATAGAACAAAGTGTTTCTATAATTAACCTTTTTTTATTAATTGCAATTCATTCACACATCTCAATTATGTATAGATACAAGTTAAGGTAAAAATTATATTCCCAATGCTCTTTTATTTAATTATCTTGTCCGACACATTAATGAATATCAATCTTAATTGTTGTTTTGTTTTCCTTCCCGTTTCAGTGGTAATGCATAAGGACAAAGAAGAAAACGGCATAATGCCGCACATCCATTCACATGACGCTTACCGAACTCGAGAGCTTGGAGCCTTCGAGCATGGTCTTCTCGACGGTGATATGTTCCTTCAGGTAAGAATACAAATCTTCACTATCAATTACAACTTAATTAGACCTTGGACTTCATGTTATAAACATGAGGCCTAAAGAGGGAAACAATGAAAAACCTAACTGCACATCATCGGCACAGTCAATCATTCATTAATCATCAATCATTCCCAAGAACTTGTAAGTAGTTCTTTGGATTTTATTGATTGATTTCAATCCTGCGGCCGTGTGTTGGCTGTGGGGTATTTGAATTGGGCGCCAGTTAACATGCAACAAAACGATACAATAATTTACAACAAATTAGTGTAGTGGACAATATTCATTTGGCATACAATCATCAGAAACACACTAGCTAGCTGCATGCAACAGGGGTGCGGTAACGGTACAAACCTAAGCTTTTATGTTTTCTTAGCGCACGACAAGTGCGCGGTATGTTCTTCACCTCGTTTTAACACCAGGATTTCAATGTCAAGTATCGAGCCTACTTCGAGAACTGCACGTTTCTTTTGCACGCGGTTCGGCAGGCTTTCTTTTTTTCTCTACAATTTACTCCTGTAGTATCCTTGCATGATAGTTGTACCTATGCAAGGTATTGTGAGTTACGTGATTCCACTGCGAGATAGTATAACTGCACTTTGGCACACCATTCACGATAGTCGGTAGGGATGAGGAGAGAATTACTTACCCCCGAACTGCATTCGGTTCAGAAATAAGGATTTTTCGCGTTTCAATCGAAAATAAGTCTTCTTGAATAAAAAGCTCCATTCGCACAGAATAATGCACTTGGAAGAAAGGACTCCAATCATATCATGGTTGGCCTCGGCCGTCTCGAGTAGAATTGGTCGTTTGAAATGCACACGCGGAACGTCGTCGTCGGCAGTCGTTGCAAGGTTGTGGGCGCGCTTATTTTCCGGATTGCAACTGCATAAAATGCATATCCTGGTTGGTCTAGTCCTTTTTCTTGTCAAAACGACCTGTTGCAAACGCAATATTGGAAATTTTACTTAGTCACGACACCACAACCGGCGACATGGGTTGCTTCAATTTTTTTTTTTTTTTTAGTTTTTGATGGTTTCTTGGATTTATTGTAAAGCTACTACAGCTATTGTCTAGGCCTGAGGCCTGGTTAGAATATTTTTAGGCTTTTAGACATTTGAATACCAGACGAACGGACAAACACAACTTGGTAACCTGTTGATGATGAAATGTGTGCGAAATTTAAAATTTGATTGTTTTTTATTATAAAATTGTTAGCCAGGGCAGGACGCAGGAGTGAAGGGAAAAGAAGTTGCATGCTCTGTGCAATAGCAGTTGAATGCAAGTGAATTGCGAAAGGAAATGTAGTTACTTGGGAATCGACCATTAAAGTTGACATTCCTTTGTGTCGTTTGGCTATAAGGTGTTGGACAATTAATTCAGTTTAATATGTTCGAAAACAAGTTTTTAGTATTTTGTTACTGTGGGGCTGAAGGGAGTTATGTGCTTAGTTTGTATAGTTGATATGATTTCTTATTACTGACTAGCTCTTTCTTGCGGTAACAAATTGGCATTAATTGAACAGTTCTTAATGAGGCTGAAGAAATAGTCAATAATCTGCTTGATTGATATTAAATAAAGATTAGTTACGCAGATGAAACAACATATAATAACTCGGTGTTGATTCAGTGAAACATAATGCTGCTACATTTGTCAAACGAAAAAATCAGGATATGTGTGCCTTTTTTCTCAAACGCCTTCAAAGAAGGAAAATCTATGATCGTATGCGTCTACATAGACTAAGATATGGAACACACTTCGATTTATATCATTCCATTAAATCATTTTCCTCTTAGGTGCAAAGATTTTATAAGTCATTTTTTAAAGTTTATTTTTAAAGTTTATTTAGCAACAAACACCAGCAGAGAGAGGGGGTGGAACCCCTCCCTTCGCTAAGAATTTGTTTAACTTTATTAGCTTAATACAAGCAAACACTTAAAAGCAAACTTAAACACTTAAACTAACTTAAAACTATTTACTTATGTCTCTAAGCCAGGTATTGAAGAGGAAGGGCTATGGTAGATTTGTGGGTCTATTTAGTAAGGTTTTTAGGCTTTCTTTGGTTAAATGGAAGTCGAAAGAGCTTCGCAAGCTATTTACTGAGCGAAGCATGCGGGACATAGGTTCGTTGGCACCATAGCTAGTACGATGTAAGTTTATTTTAAAGAGTGGGATCGATCGAAGGTTATTGTTGTTAGTTTGGAGACAAATTTTTTGGAGAAGGAAAGGACATTCTATATTTCCTATCGAGAGTTTGTAAATCAATCAATTGAAGACGATCTTCATAGGGTGGGATATTATGTCGATCATTCCAAGGAAGTGTGCGAAGGGCGAAACGAAGGAATCTACGTTGGACAGCTTCGATACGATGGGAATGCGAGAGGAAATGAGGTGACCAGACTTGGCTAGCATATTCAAGGAGGGGCCTGACGAAGGATTTTGTGACATAAGGGTCAGAGAATTTCTTGGACTAGCGTTTAACGAATCCGAGAGCAGAGTTAGCTCTCTTGATAGAGGTTTCTATGTGGAAACGAAAGTTTAGTTCTTTATCGCAGATAACTCCAAGATCGCGTAATGAGTCAACCGTGGTTATCTGTTTGTTGTTAATAAGATACTTTCTGGAGGGGAGTAAGGTACGTTTACGAGAGTATGTTATAGATTGACACTTACTGATATTTAGTTCAAGGAAATTTTTAAGGCACCAGGTGGAAAATCTGTTTATATCATCTTGATGGAGTTTAGAGTCCTCAGAGGAGGATATCCGCCGATAATTTTTTTTGTCGTCAGCATAGATGGATATCAAAATATCCTTAATGATACAATCGACATCGTTGATAGTTAAAATGAAAATCAGAAGGCCGAGATGACTACCCTGTGGGACACCAGACGTTGCATGAATGTGGTCAGACTCAGAGGATCTAAATACAACCTTATAAAAACGATCTTTCAAATAAGATTCAACCCTTGCAATAATTGTTGGTTGAAAGCCCAGGGCTTTAAGTTTGAAAAGGATCAAAGAATGGGAGATTTTGTCAAATGCTTTACTGAGATCAGTAGCAATTACATCAACTTCGTTACCATCCTCAAGAGTGCATAGGGTTCCAAACACGAATTTGACTAAATTGGTTGTTGTTGATCTACCTTTAAGGAAACCATGTTGGTTTGGAGAGATAATTTGTTTGCAATGGAAAATGATCGAGTTTTAAACGATACTCTCGAAAAGCTTAGGTACACAGGAGAGCTTAGCAATAGGGCGGTAGTTAGAGATGTCTTTTTTTGGGCCTTTTTTTATGGATAAGGATGATGAACGAATTTTCCAGAAAGAAGGAAAAACACCTTGTGAGATTGAACGTTGAAGAAGAACTGACAAAGGTCTGGCAAGGTGAGCGAAGCATTTTTGAAGTATTTTAGCTGGTACACCATCAGGACCTGCTGAGTAATCATCCTTTAATATATTAATTTTTTCTACCACAATTTCGAATGGGATTACAATGGAAGATAATGAAGTTTGGGCGCAGTTTTTCAAATACGAAAAGTATTCAAAATCAGGATAGGAGGTATTATTAGAAAACGACTGACTAAAAAATTCAGCAAATAAATTAGCAATAACTTGTGAATTATCTGAACTGGAATTCAGATAGGTCAGAGTTGAAGGATAGCTGTCAGATTTTCTTTTGGCATTAATGAAGTGAAAGAAGCTTTTTGGGTCAGATATAATGTTAGATTGCATTAGATTAAGGTATTGGAGGTAAAGAGAATCACAAAGTTCTGAAAACAGGGAGCTAGAGTTCTGGTAGTTACGGAGATCAGAGTCCAAACCCGATATGAGATATTTTCGCCATAGTTTATTTCTTTTATTTCTTAAAGACCTTAACTCATTATTGTACCACGGAGGAGAGGAGGAGATACTTTTCTGTTTCACAATAGGGACAAATTGAATAATGCAGTTAAAAACTTTGGAGTAAAAGTTAGAAAGGGCAGTGTTAATATCAGGGGCATTTCCGATATCATTAAAATCGGTAGATCTCAACAACTTATTTAGTTTAGAAAAGTTAGATTTGCGAAAATTGAAGGTCGATTGTCTTTCCGATAAACTAGATGTTTGAGAGTTGTCGTAAGATAATTTCAGGAAAAGGGGAGGGTGGTACGAGTCTAGCTTAGATTAAAGATGATTACTGAAACAACACAGTTATTTGCGTCAGAAGAGAAAATTAAGTCAAGTTGGCGTTCTAGACAATTTATGACACCACTCAATTGGTACAAATCTAAGTCGGAAAGGCAGTCTGTAAAAAGGATCTCTTTATCGGATGTTTGGCTGACAGCGGTATAGAAGGATTCTTCGTCAGAAAGAACACATTGGAGATTAGGAAAATTGAAATCGCCAACAATTAAAACAATATCAGAAGGGTCAACTGCTTCGAAAATGGAGTCAAATGCATCGACAGCTAGCGGGTAGGATTGGATTGGTTGAGTTGGTTTAATGTAGCAACAGACTGTAAAAAGAGTTGTTTTAGAGATTGAAGATTTGACACAATCAAACTCAAAAAAGTTGGTTTGGAAGGCTTTGAACAGCGAAGAGTCGAATCGATTGTGTATTGCTAATAAGACTCCGCGGCCTGTAGAATTAGCATCATTTATAGATCCATCTACCCGAAAAATGTTAAAGTTAGAAGGGAAAAGCTCGCTATCATTTATATCGGGAGATAAATTTGTTTCTGACAATGCGAAGATGTCATAAGGAAGCTTTTAAGAGTTTAAAAATACAGTAGGCGTCTTAGACCGAAGTTCCGTACATTTTTATAGTACAAGGACACAAATTTGGAGGGTTTATTGAGACAAGGACAAGGTGAGCATCTGAAATTAGGATCGATGATGCTCTTTATTAAAAGTTTTTTATACTAACTTACTTACGTGGCGCTACAGTTCGGAGCGAACCTGGGCCTCAACCAACGTGCCTCTCCAGCCAGCTCGGTCTTTGGCTAGCTGCCTCCAGTTTCGCACTTGAAGTTGGTTTAGGTCATCTTCTACTTGAGCGCGCCACCTAATGCGAGGTCTTCCTTGACATTGTTATACATTCGTTCTACATGACCTACCCATCTTAAATGTGATATATACGTATTTTTTGATCAGGTCAATGTCGAGGTACTGCTCGTATAGTTCGGGGTTGAACCTTCTTCTCCAAAGCCTGTTATCGTAGATAGGGCCGAAAATCTTGCGAAGAATCTTACGCTTGAAACGACTTAGTAAATCTTCATCCCCTTTTGATAGAGTCCATGCCTCAGCTTCCTAGAGCAGGACTGGAATGATCAAGGTCCTTTAAAGAGCCTCTCCTTTGTTTTTTTTTTCGAGAGGCCCTTACAACTCATTTGCCTCCCTAGCTTATAGAAACAGCGATTGACAAGTAAGAGTTATTCTTTGCTTTATTTCTAACGAGATGTTATTAGATGTTATGGCGGATCCAAGATAAACAAAGTCCCTGACCACCTGAAAGTTGTACCTGTCAATAGTATTTTGTCGAATCCGCCGGTGTTGTGTGTCCCTTTATGTGGACTTCGTTGTGGCCTCATTAACTATTCTAATCTTATCTTAGCCGCTTCAGCTTTAATGTAAGCAAACATTCCAGTGACAGTGACAGCTCGCTGGGTTCTGCCCATGATATATATATGTCTTCAGCGTTATGCTGAATATAGGAGTAAGCGATAAAGAGATGGTAGGTATTGATTTGGAATTCTTGAGTAGTTTCCAGAATCTGTGAAGATTTGATCGATTGTGGACTTTTCTGGACTGAAACCACACTGATAGGGGCCAATCATGTTTCCGGCTAATGAACGGGCTACGAAGACATGTCGGAACGTTATTTCTTTTTCATTGCAAAAACCAGTGACTGCCTTTTACAGGATATAAGGCTCGTTTTTACTTCCGATTATATGGACTTTAAGGCAAGTTTAGGATTCGTGAATATAAACAAATTAATAACAATCAAACATGACATTACGGTCATAGAGACATTTAAATAAGTTATAGTGACAATAAATGCCTGTCTGTCAGTATGTATAACGAGCTGCAGCCTAAACGGCTTAAGCGGTTATCTTCTAATTTGGTGTGTGTGATTCTTTTAGCATTCCCCAGAGGGGATATAGAAATTTTATTTTTAGGCCTAAAAATAAAGGTACCTGTCATATGACCATTTAGGAAAAGCTTATTTTTGTCGAAAACCGCTCCAACGATTTTAAAGAAAAATGTTGAGATTTTTTTGTTGGTATTGGCTATCATTTGAGTCTATTAAAGCTTTCTCGGTAATGGCTCTTTGGATATCTGTCAAATTTTATATTTGAGAAGCGTAGCCAAATAAATTCTGCTTATCGAAGTTTTTAATAACTTTTTTTCTAATTAAAATAAATTTTTGATTTTTTTGAAAAATCAATATGTATTTTTAAAACTAATAAAATTTTTTTTTTAATTTTATAATCACATGTATATTAATAAACTCTAAAAAACCGCATAGCAAAATAAATTTTTTTTTCAAAAACTTAAAATAAAAAACAGGATTTTATCAAAATCCATCCTACAATTTTCGAAATACTTTTTCCACAAATTCGTTATTATACAAGACTTGTGATGGCGTACTCCATTTCTATTAAAATCCGTTATGTGTTGTAGTTTTCACACTTTTTTAAAGTTCAGATTGTGTTATTTTTCTACGTTAATGTTACTTATTTCTTAAATTTTATTCGACGATATGACCGCACATATGAGCAAGTACGTGCGATACACTCGTGCAATATATTTTGTGTATTTTCCCACACAAATCCACAAGTCCTTATCGAGTTATCGCTTTATTTCTTTGTATTAGACATATCTTTTTCTTCTTTTTGAAAGGGCCTGAAGTGGTTATTTCATCATCGTCTAGGAGTACTCCATTTCATCACCATTGTCAAAAAAGTTGTTTTGATAGTTTTCTAAATCCTCTTTGAAATTGTGTTGATCGTTGTCAACTTGTTTCTTTATCATTAAAATTAATAACAATGTTTGGATCCTCCACATCCCGTCTTACATATACAAAAGTGCTTGTAGTGCAGGATCCTTGGTTCTATGAAACCAAATCAAGCAAAGCGTCAAGTAAATTGGAATATAAGTAGCTAGAACCAAATTACTTGGCTTGGCCAACTGTCGGTTGAGCAGAGAGAGGATTAAGAGAACACAAAATGTTGCGCACAAGAGTTTTAATGAGTACAATGCTAGAGATGAAATACTTTTTTTGAAAACATGACAATAACTTGTGATCATACCTTATGTAAAGAAAGTCTATAGTTGGAACTTGATGGTGTGTAACTTTCAAAATTCATGAGATGAGCAGAGAAATTTGAAGAGAGCTCTGAAGTGGAATGTCCAAGTGAATTCGTTCAAGCTATAACAACTTTCACATGATCGATGTCGCTATCAACACACCAGTTCTCTCACACACGAAACATGAATAAATTTTTTTTAATGCTAAATATTTTCACTTAACAGATATCTTTTTAAATTTTATTAGTTATCATTAAAAATTATAAATAAAAGAATCATTAAAACTAAATTTTATGATAAAATGTTTGAACCTCGCAAATAATAATTAAATTATAAAATTTGTTCTCCAAAAATGTCTGTCCTAAAGATACAATTTTACGAAAACGGTAAACTTTACAAGTTCATGCATTCTCTTTTTATTTTTATTATACTATCCCGCCGCTAATTCCTAAACTGGAATCAAATCGTAAGTTATAACATTTTTTGAAATATTGCCCTTTTCGCAATTAAACGTAACTAGAATTTTATTTTTGGGCCTGTCATAAACTCACATGTGTATGAGAATCTCAATTCTTCTTACTAGTACATATTCTTTTTCGAAAAGAATATAAAAATAAATGCAAACTAAACGAATCCGTCTACGACTTCAACTTTTATTTTTGACTAAAAAATAATTATTGTATAAAACTAAAAAGTGTGTCTTTGACACAAAACTTAAATAAATATCACTTGAAAGAATTTTCAAAATCCATTTAAAAGATCTATAATTAACTCAATCCAATGAATAATTATTATGAAAACTAACTCAAATCAAAAATCCCTTAATTAACAATTAAAATAAAAAAAAAGTTTTAAATCCTCACAAAAGTGTCTGTTACATCCGTAAGTGCATCCAATTTATTGGAGCAGTGCAAATTGTTTTTCTGTTTTGACTCCAGCTGTCCTAAATACGAATCTCTACAATGTGCATCCAGTAGTTGGAATCTGAGCGCGCGGGATACATATTAAGACCTCCAACAGACTGTGCAATCAAAAGTGCCGGCTTCCATATATATTTTAATTCACCTCTCTCACTAATGGGGACATTGCCACTGTATCCACTCAACTAATCACAAAAAAATAGGAACACAAACACAAAGTACTAGATTATAATGCTCGCGTTCGATGCTCATAAGTTCCGAGCTAATTAATGTGCTTAATCATTTGATAGAGTGAACCTGTTAACCGGAATATCCGTATCCAATGTGCATCAGTGCAACAGTGATTATATTTGCCAACCATATTCTTGTAGTTCGTAGATACCTAGCTGAGTTGATAGATACTCGTGTAAATATACAAAGAGATAAAGATACCTCGAGGAGGGTCTTTCATGCGAGCGTATCTATTATTACACTGACTGTACCCTGGCCATCTACCCACAAAACTCTTCAGATACATATACTACAACCTTCAGGTGCGAAAATAATAAATGGACAAGTTTAAGGTGCAGAGATGGACTCCTGGCGTGTCTCAGTCCTAGTATCGGTCGTGATAGATGGATAGCAATTTAAATACACTGCGCTCACCATTATTTGGGAGATTCTGCAATTATTGTTAGTTTTCTGATTGTAGTTAATAATATTTATAATTTTATTGTGGCTTGTTGCTGGCATTACACGCCCCGTGCATAAATTAAGACTTAATGCTCAATAAGATTTGAGGTTAAGTAGCTGTTAATTGTTAAAGTGCATGCAATTTAAATGCGAATCACCGGTGCTCTGCGTGCAATTCGTGCACGCTTATATTAAAATAAAAACAACAACAAATCCAGAAATTACTAGAATTAGATGCACACGCAATACTATTGAACAGAATTAGAGACGAACTTAGCATAAATGAATCAACTCAAGCTTTCGGTATTAAGTGTCGTATCTGTGGTATTTTGCTAAATTGTAATTTAAAGGTTAGATGGAGAAGTTTGTTTTAAATTTAATTTTTGATTTAAAAATTTTTTTTACTAGTTTCATGTCTTCTGCGGAAACAATGATAATATAAAACGTCTAGAAAAAAAGACCTCCACTAAATAATGGCTGCCAGAGAAAAGACGGACTAAAATACTCTTTTCATAGCTATTAAAGTTGATAGTAGTGTCGTTTTTTCTATCTAAATCATCATCATTATTTTCGCAGAAAATTTACATACCTAATGTCTTTTTGGCTTTTACATTGAAAGTAAACGCAGCAATGTTAACAATACAATTCTGAAGGGATCAAAAAACGAGAATATGAAATGAAGCAACTGGTCCATTTCCATAATAAATTACGTGTTGCTCGAGCTCCAGGATCATAAATAAATAAATAAATTTATTGGCGCGACAGCTCCTTAAGGAGCCAAGGCCTAGTGACTTATACTCTTAACCATTCCTGTGTGTGTGTTGTTACTCTGCAAGAATGGAAGGGACCTACAGTTTACCGCCGAGTCCGAACGGCTACATGAGATGCACTTTTTCGAGACAAATTTTACTCTTGGAGGTTTTGTCAGTTCCTCGCAAGAGGCAGTACCCCAGAAAAAAGGTGGCTATGACCTGGATTTGAACCCAGGTTCTTTCGCTTAGCAGTCCGACACACTAACCACTAAGCCACGGGGCACACGAGCTCCAGGATCAAGCTCGATCAAATTTTCAAATATTAGTTCAATACTACCATATTTTCTTACAAATGAAAGAGCTGATGAACTGGCCAAAAACGGTTCATCAATTGAACCAAGCCAAAACTTTCCCTGGGTACTTGAGCCATTGGAAAATAAGAAAAACAGATTTCACGAGTAATTCCTTAAAGCTGCAAACGAGAGATGGTCAAAACTCGATAGATTGAGTCTCTAGAATTCTTTGGTCAAACATTTCAAAGAAAAATACAGAATACATTAAAAAGCTAGGTAGATCACAATTGTCCCTTCTGGTTGGTGTCCTTACGGGTCAGAACTCAATGGGGGCCCACATGAGTAGAATGAGCATTAGTACATCAGACTTATGCAGACGTTGTCAGGACGTTGATATCATATCACTTCCTTTGTGAATGCCCAGCCCAACTCAAACCAGGAAAACAGCCCTCGGAGAATATTTCTTCTTCGATCTGGGTGACGTTTAAAAAAAAACACTTAAAAACATTCTGAAATTCATCAAAATCTCGGGATGATTTTAAGAGGCACACCAACACCATACCTAATTCTCCTCCAAATTCCCCAACTGTTCCTCCTACTCGTAGGGACCGCAATGGATCCTTGAGATCCGAGTGAGATTATAACTTTACAATAAACGCATAAGGCTATAAATGATTGGCAAGATGGCATTCTTCAGAGAGATGATTACCTGTCCATTTGACGTGGATCCTTCTGACAATACGTTTGCGGGTGTGATTATAACCTGTAGCATCCATCGTGAGCTTCTCAGTTTTGTAAATGTCGTTTATGTTTTCGTTTTTTGTTTAAGAAAAACATAATAAGCGGAAGGGCTTGCTTTTTATAAATTTTGCCAGCGATATTGATCAGTGCTGGATGACTGCTGGGAATTAAGCTGCTTGCATAAGCTATGTTTCTGTTATATGCTGAGCCAGCTTTGCGTTTCTTACTTAACAAAGTGTGTGTGAGATATCATCGACATTTTTTATTCGTTTGAAAGGCCTATCGATGACATTATGTGTAGAATATAAAATATAACATCGTTTAAAAGTCCTCCGCGGCTTCTCTTGTTGGCGCGCTTCCGAAGTGTCTAATTTTCCATGACTAGTGCATAAATCAGGTTGAATTTGACCGATGGCATTAGTAATGTTGACTTTGAGGGCCGCTGTGTTTTGTGGCCTATTCACATACACTTGCGACTTAAGAAAATTCCACAAGAAAAAGTCTAATGGGGTCACACACCCTCGGAGGCAAGTTCACATCACCTACACGTGTGATGACCCATGCCCTCTAATCGCTTGCGCAGAATATACAATGTGGCATGAGCTGTTTGGCACATGGCGCCATCCTGTTGAAACCAAATATTGTTGGTGCACATATCATCCAATTCAGCCCAAAAGAAGTTGGTAATCATCGACCTATAGCGCTCGCCGTTGACGGTGATGACCTGGGCATCGCGATGCATTGGACGCTCTTGGATCTCATGTAGATTGGCATCGCTCCAAATTCGACAATTTTGTTTGTTTTGTTAACGTTAACGTAACCATTCATCCAGAAATGGACCTCATCGCTGAAGATGATTTTTCGATGAAAATTAGGGTCAGTTGCCAACTGCTCCAGGGTCCATTCAGCAAGTCGTTGACAAGTTATTTTGACAAAATAGACTGAATACATGACAGCCAATTTGACAGATGGCCGCTATTAACTGTCAAATTTTGGAAGTCCCTATTGGAAGACCCTTTAGATATGTACATAGTTGCGCCATTTCGCCAAGGCTTTCGAGGAGTAATTTATTTTTATCCTTCAGACTTTCACTGAATTGCATTAGCTGGTGGCTCCGGAGGGTTCTTCCCGGAAATATTTGATCTAGACGGTGGTTATCCTTTAATCCGACGAGGGTGAATTTTTTTTAGAGCAGGTTCACTGCACTGCCACCTGGGGTAATAAATTCGTTTGTTTTTTATTTCCTATCAACCTGCATTAATGGTGACCATTATTGCCGAGAATTCCTCAATCTGCACCCGAAGAACCGCTCTCTAGAGAAAAGAACAGAAACCCTAGAAAGCTTAAGAATTTGGCTACCAAAGTTCGACTGAAAAGAACAACCATTTTATCTATTATAATGTAAAAATATGGTGGACTGTTTCCTTCATTCTGTTTAACCAGAGGAAAAAGTCGAAGTTATTACTTTTCCTTGATGGCTTCAAAAGATCTTTCCTCCGGCTAACCAAAGTGGCCAATCTTTTACAAATTTATTGCTAAACATGAAAGAAAGGTGACATTTAATTGATATACATATGTACATGGGTGGTGATAACCAAAAACATTTTGTTGAACAGAAATTAAAACGCATACTTCATATATAATGTTATATAAGAAAAAGGTTTAAGAGAGGTTAAGAGATATACCACCAAAATTCGCTGCAAGAAAAAAGAGCAAATTGCACACTTCTTCGAAAATAATAAATTCTCTTGCACAATTCGTCAAGATTAATTTAATTTGCCTTTAATTACGACATCTGCATATTTATCTCTCAGCCAAGTGATTAGCAAGCGCCTACTTCAATCCATCTCCAATTCCACATACACCTCTACCTATACATATGGATACCCTCCATCTCACGGTTGCTGATCATCTTAATCATCATAACAACAATTATTATTTATTAATTCGCCGACAGAGTGATACACACTGCATCCGAATCCGCGCCCTTGAAAATCCACTGCTTGTATAAGATTGTGGTACTGCTAGGCACTCTTGAGGCATATCATCGAGCCGCCGCCGTGCCGCAACAGAACCTCAATTAACTATATGAGCCTCGCAGTATTCATACATATCCTGCGGCAATGCAGACATATACAAAAGATCAAATACGCACAAATAAAAAGATCCTATAGACGAACTGGCCATGGCTAACTCTGGCGCACTCCTCCTTCTCGCATATCATTAATTGTTGCTTCATCTTGGCTCTTGGCTTTGTGTCGCTGACGCGATGTCTTGACCAAGCGACGCGAAGACGACGACGACGACGACTTCTTAGCTTGCCATTCCCTCTATGTGCTGTGCATCCTTTATTCGGTTGTCATTATTAAGGAGGGAGGAGGCGGGCACGCAGCAGCGATATAGCGAAACAATCTTTCATTCTAATGCGATTTTAATAACTAGCGCCCCGGTTTGGTTGTAATGGAAAAATCACTTAAGCAACCAGCAAACGGACCAGAGCATCAGCTACAGCAAAAGCATCATTTTCCAGCAAGGCGGACGCGGGACAAGTTACTCAATCAAGTGATACACCCCGACCGCGTTGCTGCTGCCTGAAGCGCAAATGCGTTTGTGTAAATGAAGAAGCTGTATACTGTATCTAGTAGATAGTTTCTTTTAGTTGGATGGCTCACAAACATCCGTCGCCGGAATTTCCAATCTAGCATTCGGCTTCCATTCTCCCAAATCGCATTTTAAATGACCCGATGCGTAGATACAAATAAACGCGGAATGGCGATGAACTTATTTCATTGATTTAATTGTCTGTCATTTCCTGGTTCAGGCCAGACGAGGTAGACCGTAAGAAAAGAGTTAAAAACCACATCAACTGGTTTAATGCCCAAGTAATCCCGAAAATCTGAATCCGGCAAAGTGTCGGTAGGGGGTTATTTTCAGTTCATAATTATTGTTCGACAATCATTATGTTTGATTATGTTTTGTTGTTGTTGTTGTTGATGGTATAGTGTAAGTTCGGTGTTGCTGGTTTTGGCCGACATTAAAACAATCTAGAGCAAGCAAATACAAAGTATCTTCTTACGAAATTTCTTTTCTTCTTCTTTTCTTCAGGCACTAAATGGGTTTCTAATGATCCTTACATGTGAAGGGGAGGTGTTCTTCGCAACGCACAGCATCGAAAGCTACTTGGGTTTCCATCAGGTAAGTACAGAAAGATACAGATGAGTGTTTTATGAATGAAAGAAAATTGTATGAATGCTTTTTTCTTTATCCAAGTTATGAATGAATTTAGAGTATTTTATATGTTTTCTGCACAACTTAGTTTATTTATTTATTTTTTAATTAACGCGCGCAAAAGGGACTATTTGTTTCCCTTTTAATGTAACATACTGCGCGGGCATTAGTTTATAAAAGTAGCAGACAAATTGAGTTTTCCAAAGGCTTGTTCCTTAAGGTTTTTTTTTGTAAACTTATTAAAAAATATTAAGAAACTGATGCATCCATTTAGTAATATTTACCTATCTGATGATATATGAGGTCACATTGTTGAGAATCGAAGTGCAAATTTCTACACATGTATCTAGCATACCTTCGGCTTCAGGTAATGAAGAGCTTTAATTCTTGTGATCTTATATCCAAATCCAATGTGAATTCACAATAAAGGGGAGCCCATAGCATAACTCGTTAAAAGATAAAAAAAGATAAATAATGGTTACAGAAAATTAATTTAGAACTCATTTTCAAGATCTTTTGTCTGCAACTTTAGAGGATGCAGCCAACTATTAATTAATAAAAAATAATTTTTAATGAATTTTGGGTGTGTTGTATGGACAAATAAGGAAGTGTTAATCCAAATTTTCAACTTCGAAAAATTTGTGCTCAATGCGCAGCACGCGAAAAACTGTAAAATGTTGGGATTTTCTTCAGTTTTTGCTCTAAAAGTAATAACCTATGCGTTTTTTGACAAACTAAATTCAATACTCTTTACAGACCAAATTACTGCTCTTTGAAAATGGTCCATTTTTTTAAGAAAATTGACAAATTTTAAGTTTTGGTGCCTTCTAGATCTAAATTTTGTCAAAACCGCTTATCCCATAAAACAAAATGTAACAAAATACATACTATATACACAAAATAAATTGCACGACTGGATCGCACGTACTTTCTCATATGTGCGGTCACATTGTAGAATAAAATTTAAGAAAATTAAAGTTAACATCAAAGCATTTATTCGATTTTTGCGACTTTTGATTGTTCGAATAAAGTACGTAAAATTGTATTGCGTAAAATAATTTAAACGTTATTTTATTTCTTTAAGAAATGTTAAAAGTGTGAATTATTTTTTTCAAAATCGTAGGAACGGTCGCAAGTCAATTGCAGTGGGACAATTTTTTTCAAGTCTGTGCAATTGCTAGCATACGCTGACGACATAGACATCATTGGCAGAACTCGGCGAGCTGTCACTGGAACGTTTGCTAGCATTGAAGCTGAAGCGGCTAAGATGGGACTAGCAGTCAATGAGGCCAAAACGAAGTACCTGCTGTCCACAAAAAGGGACACACAACACCGGCGGATTGGACAAAACATCACAATAGACAGGTACAACTGAGGTAGTTAGGTACTTTGTGTACCTCCGATCCGCTATAACATCTGACAACAACATCTCGTCAGAAATAAAGCGAAGAATTACTCTTGCCAATCGCTGTTTCTATGGGCTAGGAAGGCAATTGAGTAGCAAAGCCCTCTCTCGAAAGACAAAGGAGACTCTGTATCAGACCCTAATCATCCCAGTCCTGCTCTATGGCGCCGAGGCATGGACTCTATCTAAAGCGGATGAAGACATCCTTAGTCGTTTCGAGCGTAAGATTTTTCGGAAGATTTTTGGCCCTATCTGCGTTAACGGGCTTTGGAGGAGAAGGTTCAACCAAGAACTATACGAGCTGTACAGCGACATTGACCTGGTCAAAAAAATACGTATATCACGTTTAAGATGGCTAGGTCATATAGAGCGAATGGACAACAATGCTCCGGCTCGCAGAATCTTCGATTCCATCCCAGAGGGTAGACGCAGTCAAGGAAGACCTCGCCTTAGGTGGCGCGTTCAAGTGGAGGACGACCTCAACCAACTTGGAGTGCAAAACTGGAGGCAGCTAGCCAAAGACCGAGCTGGCTGGAGAGGCATGTTGGTTGAGTCCCAGGTTCGTCCCGAACTGTAGCGCCACCTAAGTAAGTAAGTAGGAACGGTTTTTAAATAAAACGGGTTTTTTAACAACCTTTTCTAAAAAAATAAAACAAAATAATTCAAGAATACAAACTTAAGCACAACAACAACATTTATTTAAAAAACAATTTTTTAAAAAAATCACCTACCCTTTTTAAAAAATTAATAAAATTTTTTTTTTTTAATTATTATCTAACAATACAAAAACAAGTTGCAAGAAAAAAATTAATGCGAAATTTCTTAGGCTACCCACATCTTTTTGAATATCAATTTTGATAGTAATCGAATCACCAGTTTTCGAGAAAGTCGAAGAAAAAAACCGGTCCTATGAAAGGCACCGTTTTTAGCCAACCATATACAAAACCACATACAAACAGTAGTACACACTGATTTTTTGTCATAAAAATTCTTGCAGCCGTTTCCGAGAAAAATAAGTATTGTGGTTTTGAAAGTTTTTTTTTAAGTTCAAACTCTGTTACTATCAACGTAAATGTTATTTTTACTTGCGATTATAGGTACTATAATACAAGTTATGCATTGGTACAGATTAAAAGTTTTTAGATAACAACTAAACATGACATTACGATGATAGAGAAACATATTTGAGTTACTGGCAAAATTCTGTCCGTCTGTCTGTCTGTCTGTACGGATGTATTTTGGACTGTAACCTAAACGGTTGCGCCAATCGTTTTCAAATTTAGAACTTATGGTTATTTTGACATTCTACAGAGGAGTTTTTTGAATTTCTTTTTAGCTCAAAAATTAACGGTAACTGTCATATAACCGTTATGCAAAAGCTTATTTTTCTCCAAAACGGCTCCAAGAATTTTTATAAACAAAAAATCAGTGTACTAATGTAGGTATGCATTACATTTTGGTGAAAAAAATTAATATGGTGGGCTAAAAACGGTACCTCCCATAGGACCGCATTAATTTTTTTCGAGACTTTTTTTATTAATAATTTTAATATATTTTAATATTTTTTTTTTTTGAAAAATCAATATTTTGAAAACGGGTAAATTATTTTTTTTTTTAATTTTGTTTTTAAATGTCCGTTATTTGTTTGCTTAAGTTTGTATTCTTTAATTATATTTTTTTAATTTCTTAAAAAAAGTTGTTAAAAAACCGTTTTATTTAAAAACGGCTCCTACGATTTTGAAAAAAAAATTCACGTTTTTTTACATTTCTTAAAGAAATAAAATGGCGTTTAAATTATTTTACCCAATACAATTTAACGTACTTTAATCGAACAATCAAAAGTCACAAAATCCAAGAAATTCTTTGATGTTCACTTTAATTTTCTTTAATTTTATTCTACAACGTGACCGCACATATGAGCAAGTACGTGCTATCCAGTCGTGATTCAGAGATCACAAGTACGAGTTTTGAAAGTAATTGTCCAAATATGGGAATTCTACGCAAGTTTTGGCCGAAAAATTACAGAAACATTTACATCTCTTCTGCACAGTCGTAATATTTCACGCCTTTCGTTATTTATCCGAACCGTCAGGTAAAATATTTCCTGCAATTTAGGAGAAAACCTCCAGTCTTCGCAGAATTTTTGGCGATGTTGTGATTATATGATGATTTTAACAGAAGATGATCCGTAATTTCTTAGTTGTTACATGAGAATTGCCGTGTCTTCTTTTCATTTTGCAATCCCTATATCGTTATTGAGATGATTTTACTAAAAACATGTTGGTACCTACTACTAAAAAAAATATTTTTTTTTAACTCCGATTGAAATGTCTTATTTTAAATTGAACTTGCTTCACCTCCACTAGTACCATGTACTACTCTTGTGTAATCTTCCACAGCGACCGGTAGGACGAGCAATGGGCGGCGGCGTTTCGTGGATTTATGCCAACCAACAACTTTAGATTGAATACTCAATTCTCTGTTACTACAAAAGGATATATATACAAAAAAAAAAAAAAAAAAAAAAAAAAAAGAAACCCTCGAAGAAATATCCATTAACCCACATGGTTGCAATACTAAAAACAACAACAACCCAGAAGGCAGCAAGACAACACTTTTAAGACAACAAGTACTTTCGTCCAGTTTGCACTGTTCTGGCTGCCTGAGCTTCTATACATGGACATGTTAGAAAAGGTGTATCAAGAACCATGAGATCCTAAAGGCACCCACAAACCATGGGGAATACCTGGACCAGTCAAAAAAACTAAGGAAAAAAAAACAAAACAAAAACCATCTCAAGCAATGGGACAGAAGCATCTTGCAGCGATCGATGCTGCGTTTTATTTATCGCTCGCCCCGCTCCGTGTGTTCTTTATTTGTTCAACAAGCACTGATTACCACCGGCTTTTTGCTGTTCTGCCAATATTACATATGAAATATCGGAAAACATTAAAAATTAATCTAAATCCGATCATAAGAGGAAATGTATCGCTGTGCGAGATGCATCCATTCGATTTGAGTTTCGAATAAATCGACTGGTCGAGCTGAGGAGGGGCAAGGAATTGAAATGCCTCGGAATCACCGATAGACTGTAAGGGAACTGATGGCGAATGTCTGGCTCAGGTTGCAGGATAGTGTGTTGTTTCTACGGCTGTAGTACGTATGTGCTTTGTGTATTTATGGGTGCCACAAGAATTTATGTCTCAATTTGGCCCAGTATGAACTCGGTGATTAATTTTCGTCCGCGTTGATAATAATCATTTGAAAATTTTTAAATTAAAAGAAAAAAAGAAACGAAAAGAAAGGAAAAGGAATTTCCAAACCAAGATGCTCAACACCCATATTGTTATTTAATGTTTATTTTTGTATTTATTTTTTTTTTTTTTTTTTTTTTTGAAAATTCAGATGTTTGTTTTTCTGTGAATATAAATTCAGGACCTTGAACCCTCAATCGCAAAATATGTATATATTGACAAAAATAATAAGCTCCAAATGTACAGCTAGGAATTTAATGCAAATCTTCGTTAAGTTCGTTTGTTATCCTGAAATGGTCGGATTACTGACTTTCGCGAATCACAGAAGCACAAGACAACTGCTTACAAAATTCCGATGCCTAACATACGTCCTAACTCCTCAGTACATCTCCCTAAAATGAAAAATGCAAACCTTAGAGTCTTCATGGAAAATTTCCGAAGGCATTACGGGAAAACCAGCTCTCTGGAACGGCTCATTGATGGATATACTTACTCCCAGAAACCTAAATGTTTTTAATAGCAATCCACGATGGAGTTTTTTACAACCAACACCTACGAGAAAACATTTTCTAGGTTGATGTGATTGATATAGATGCAGAGAATGTGGCCTACCAGGATGGAGTATTGAACATATAGGCATTGTTTAAAACCGTCCACCAATAACACATGACTTGATTTGATACACCATCTTGATCCTTTGCTATACTGTACTATACTGGAGTCAAGCGATCTAATTATGTATTGGGAGAGTTGGACAGACCTATAGCTTGAACCAATTCAGTTGGCCAACGGTCGATTGCGCATACCGGATGTTGCTGGGTAAGCCGGCCATACTCTTGACTTGTTTTTTACTTCTCACCCTGATAAATATACCATTAGTGTAACTTCTCCATTTAGCACTTCGGACCATTGTATCATTTCAGCTAATCTCTCATCCTCCACCTATCCAGTTAAAGAAAAACTTCCCACCAGGACCAGGTTTGGCAATACGAGAAAGCCAACTGGGACGGCCTGAATATTTTTTTCCGAAACTTTAACTGGTCACTATGCTTCCTGGATAGTGACATTGATGCCAGTGCTGAAATGATCACAAATGTGATTCTTTTAGGGATGCGTGCTTTTATTCCTAACAGAGTAAAAAGCATCAAGCCTAAAGAAAAGTCCTGGTTTAACTCTGAGTGTAAAAAAGCTATCAGGCTCAAAAAAGTAAGTTTCCGATCTTACAAAGCCAACCCTACAGAGGAAAATCGGAAAAAGCACAAACAAGCAAGAAACTCATGCAACTCCGTTATTGAAAGAACCAAATTTTTGCATGACCGAAAATTTCGGCAAACAATTCTGCAATGTCCCAAAGTCAGTAAAAATGTTTGGTCAGTTGTAAAAAAATATTAAAATCTCCTCAACATCTTCGGTTCCTACACTCATCGATAATAACAAACCAATTGTTTACTCTTCAAAGAAGGCAAACTTGCTCGCCGACCATTTCGCTGCCAGTTCCACGTTGTCTCACAGCTGTAAAGATCTCGATATACACAAATCCGCTGTCCCGGATGGTATACCCCCGATTCTTCTGAAGAGGTGTTCTTCCACACTGGCAAATCCACTGCGTTAGCTTTTCCATCGCTCCTACTCTTCTGGAATCTTTCCTAGAAGATGGAAAACAGCATTTGTCCAGCCTGTCCCTAAGAAAGGTGACCCATCCTCCCCCTACTCCTACTAACCCATAGCACTAACATCCCTTCTTTCTAAGATCATGAAAACGCTGATAAGCCGTCAGCTTAAGAAATATCTCGAAGATCGAAAGCTTCTCCATGACCGTCAGTATGGCTTCCTCAGCAACCGTTGCACTGGTGATCTGATGACCTCACCGAACAGTGGAGCAAATCTTTACATCGCTTTGGTGAAAGTAAGATTATTGCTCTTGATATCTCCAAGGCATTTGATAGAGTTTGATATGAAGCTCTCTTATCGAAAATGCTTGCTTTTGGGATCGATGATACTCTTGTTCGTTGGATTAGAAGCTATCTTCTGGACCGTTCAATACAAGTTGTATTGGACGGATTCAAGTCTGATTCCCACAAAATAAACGCTATTATGCCCCAGGGCTCTTTTCTGTCTCCGACTCTTCCTCATTTTTACTTGCGATTTAGGTACTAAAATGCAAGTTATGGATTTGTGCAAAAATAAAAAATCTAAAATCCGGAAATTCCGTCCGTCTGTCGGTCTGTCTGTCTGTTCGCGCCTCTACATCCTAAACGGATGGGGCGATTTGCTTCAAACTTGGTATTTAGTATTTATTTGGTAGTATCTCGGGGGGTGTTTTTTCATTTTTGCTCTAGGTCGAAAAATAACGGTACCTGCCATACAATTTTTAACAAAAAGTTTGATTTTCTCGAAAATGGATCTAACGATTTTGATAAAACGTTCAGAGTGCTATTTTTTTACAACAATACATATTTCAGTTAGAACACATTTTTTGAAATTTGTTCTGTAACGGTACCTCTGATATAACCGGTTTTTTCAAATGCGGTTTTATCGTAAACTAATATCAACAAAATTTCGCACACAGGAAGTCATTTGTAATTCAATTAATATTGCATTTCACAAATTTTCAAAAACTTTTTTTTCGATTTTTTTAAATTTTCTAAAAAAAATTTGGTTTTCCAAATATTTTGAAAATGGGATGATTGAATTTTTTTAAATAATTTTCCCAGATGACAACTATAAATGTTGTCATCTGGGAAAAAAATTTAAATATTTTTTTCGAAAAGTTTAAAAAAAATCAACTTTTTAAAAAAAACTGGTCGAACGATTTTCAATATTTTTTTTCCTTGATAGACATTTAGTTTTCAAATTTTATTGCATACTTAGTTTTTCGAGAAAACTTTTAAGCTAATTAAAATGAAAGAATTTTCCAAAAAAAAATATTTTTTTTTATTTTAATAGACGTGTGGTTTTCAATCTGGCAATCTGTCTGGTCTTTTTGACAGCTGTCACTTGATTTATGCTCAGTTTGGTTTGCCATTTCATAATGAATAGACTTACTCCCGAACAAGTTTGCAAATTGTGCAAATTTATTAACAAAATAATGGTTCGTTTCGGTGGAGCAGAACATCGAAGAAGACCCGAATGAGTCCATCCGCCATTGCGCGCAACAATTGGAGATGTGCCCATCCACTTTATGGAAGATTTTGCAGAAGGATCTTTGTTTGCAGGCTTACAAAATCCAACTCGTGCAATAATTGAAGCCGAACGATCATCAAGTGCGTCACACGTTCGGTGAATGGGCCCAAAACTAAATGGCCACCGATCCCGATTTTCACAAAATTGGGCCTCGGCTGGAATTTATTCGAGCCAGCCGCGGCGGCCACTTCCCCGAAATCATTTTTAAAACATAATGCGAACCCTTATGTTTATAATCAAGCTAAATTCTTGGCCATAACATTAAACTATATGCGTTTTATTTCTTTTCGAAAACCACACGTCTAAAAAACACCCTTTATATACATACATATGCAGCCACTAAGCAATTATCTAACATAAGAACAAGTTCGTGCGACCCAGTCGTGCATTTTTTAAATTTATTCGACGATGTGACCGCACATATAAGCAAGTACGTGCGATCCAGTCGTGCAATTTATTATAAATTATCTTCTGTCTGTTACTGTCTCTTACTTCTAATCCACTGAACTGTTTTGCTGACGACTCTACACTCAGCTTTTCATATTCGTTCGATAATTCACGTCCTTCGCATTCGGACGTACAATAGCAACGGTACCGTACGTCAAGCTAATTAAACTGCGATTTATACAGCAATTTCAAATAGGGTAATACGAAATGTGTGGAGTTTAATGCTTAGAAAACTCAATGCTGTCTTCTGGCGTGAAAGCTAAACATACCCCCAATACCATTGTCCATGAATGGCACTTACATCGAAGAATTCGAAAAACTCTCAGTATTGGGTATGTGTGTCAACGACGACCTCCGTTGGAACGACCATATATTTGAGATCGCTAAAAATGCTGCTAAATGCTTTCTGTATCGGTGTAAGAAGAATTTGTCCCCTTCTGATCTGGCTACAATTTATAAAGCGTTTATAATACGCCCTAAACTCGAGTATAACTCCCAGCTCTGGGGCAAACATTGTTTCACCTACTTGACAGAATACAAAGTCGAGAGCGCTGAGATTGATAGGAAATAGAACTGCCGCTTAAACAATTGCCCCTCTCGAATACCGACGCAATGTTTCTTGTCTTTCCTTATTTTATCGTTTCTTTAATAAAAAATGTTCACTCGAAGTAGTAGCCAGCTGCATTCCTTCCTTAAAAGTTTTACCGTAATACTCGTCTCGCAAGGTATGCTCATCAGTTCACCCTTTAGCCCAATTTCGGACGTACCGTGAAATATAGGGATTCCTTTTGCAACCGAACAACACGAATTTTCAACTTGCAAGCATTCAAAACCAATGTTATTCGACACCTCCTATCTTTCCCCTCCCTATCTTCCTAATGCCCGTGCAGTGTGCTCTACATTAAAAATAAAATAGTCCCTTGTGCCCGCGTTAAGTTATAACGGCCTTAAAAAGGTTCTTTGAGTTTGGACGTTTTCACCTTTAACTGGGCTAAAATGATATTAAAGTAATCAAATATGTTCCATTGGTAAGTTATCAGCTCTGTTTCTTATGTTCTCAAAATTTAATCCAAGATTGTTTTCGAAATTTCGAAAATCTACTGCATTAGCTTGAGTGGTTGTCCGAATGCAATGCCTAGTATTAAGGAGAACCGGCACAAAAAATTATTCAAGATTGCTTCGGTTTTAATTGGAGTGTTCCTAAATCTCAAGGAAGCATACTTTGAGCGGATGATTCACCCTAAGTTCAGGTTCTTGGTTGTTCTTTTCCTTCCGAGGATTTTAGCAGTTATCGTCTCACTTTCGCCGGAAGAAATTTTAATATCAACTACTCTTGTAAATTTGTCAGGACCTTTGATGGATTTTAACATCTGCCATAGGCATTTTATCATCTTTTATGAGGAGAATTGTGCCCGGCTGTATGTCAGCTTGAGGATGTTTCCATTCATATTATTGTTGTATTCCTTGTAAATATTAGTTGATCCATCTGCGCCAGAATTCTTCTTGAATGGATTTTACTAGATTCCATCTGGCAACATGGGTAAGCCTTGGTGCCTCTGCTGATTCCGGATTCACTATTGCAGTCTAAGGTGTTCCAATCATAAAATTCCCAAGCGTTATGGCTTCAAGATCATTGGGATTATTATACATCGGAATTAATATGGTCTAAACTTAAGGATCGCTTCTTTATGCGCAAGAACTGTTGTATGTTCTTCCTTTTTCAAAGATGCACTTGAAAAGACGCTTTTCATATGAAGTTTGACCGATTTCCAGCTGACGCCCTTAAACATCTAAAGTATGGAGAACGTGGAGGTATAGGTTTTCATTCACTGGTCTATCCAGTGTAATAATTCCTTATCGATTCTTGTCCTTTCTGAGCAAAATTCTTCGTTCTAGCTTTTTCTTTCTTGAATTAGGAGCAGCTTTCTTCTTTCTTTGAGCTGTTAGTGGAATTCAATGAAAAGTGTACACTTTCTTTCGATAAATATTTTCTTCCAATATTATAATGTTCTTAAAAGAAAACTACTTATATATTTCTTTTTTACAGTCCGACATCGTCCATCAGTCGGTCTACGAGCTGGTTCATTCTGAAGACCGCGAAGAACTGCAACGCCAACTGCTTTGGAACTCCTTCCTGCCCGCCGACATGTCTAGTATGCAATTGGCTGATGCTTTAGCTCCAGACAAAGCTGCATTTCTTGAGCGAAGTTTTACCGTGCGCTTCCGATGTCTGTTGGACAACACTTCCGGTTTCTTGCGTCTTGATATACGCGGTCGAATAAAAATTCTCCATGGACAAAATCGTAAGACCGAAGAACCTCCCTTAGCACTATTTGCTTATTGCACTCCGTTTGGTCCGCCAAGTCTGTTAGAAATTCCCCACAAGGAAAATATGTTTAAGTCAAAGCATAAACTTGATTTGTCGCTGGTTTCGATGGATCAAAGGTACAAATAACAAAAAAAAAATACATTTTTCTAATATTAACAAAACATTACCTCCGATTTCAGGGGAAAGATGATATTAGGTTATTCCGATGCTGAACTGATCAATTTAGGTGGTTATGACTTGGTGCACTACGACGACTTGGCGTACGTGGCTAGTGCTCATCAAGAACGTAAGTAAAAACCTTATCTAAATTCACAGTTAGCTATTAACATTTGAGATATTTATCAGTACTAAAAACTGGAGCCTCTGGAATGATTGCATATCGGTATCAGAAAAAAGATGGCGAATGGCAGTGGCTTCAAACTAGGTTGGTTTATATACAAAAAAATGAGACTTCTATGAAATAATTTTTCTATTTTTAGTTCCCGCCTGGTTTATAAGAACTCAAAGCCGGACTTTGTGATCTGCACCCATCGTCAGCTTATGGATGAAGAAGGCCGTGATCTTCTTGGCAAACGGACAATGGATTTTAAGGTCAGCTACTTAGACACCGGGCTTGCATCGACGTATTTCTCCGAAGCTGATCAATTGGTGGTACCGCCAAGTGGATCGCCAAATTCCCTTCCACCGCCAGTAACGCCAACTAGGCCTAATCGGCGCTACAAAACTCAGCTGCGGGACTTTCTATCCACTTGTCGGTCTAAGCGCAAGATGCAACAGTCTTCTCCACTTGGACAGGTACTTGAAAAAAAATCTTTATTTTGAATAATTATTAAATACTTCATTTCTCTTAGGTCACCTCACCAGCTCCTGTAGTAGAATACATTCCTGATCCAGGGGCAGCAGTTGCTGCTGCCTATTCCAATTTAAATCCAATGTATACCACATCGCCATATGCGGCTGCAGCAGACAATCTCTACATGAGCCCTTCGGTTCACTCAACAAACTTCTATCCAGTGACCGAAAATATCTTCCATCAATATCGGCTGCAAGGTGTTAGTGGGTATTACCCAGAATATCATCACCATACGGCCCCACCTGCTTCCTATGTAACTAACGGTTTTCTTTCATACGATGGCTACACAATTGCTCCCAAAGAAGACAAGTGGCAGGAATCGAGTAAATATTACAGTGGCTACAGCAGTGGTTACGGTAGTCCAACCTCCACGCCACAGGTAGATATCTTGACCAAGAGGCGTTTTTGTCAAAAATTAAGTAGGAATCCTTTTACAGATATCACTGAAAACGCCAAAATCTTCACCCCAAGTCATGGAGGTGGTGTCCTGCTCATCAGACGGCCCATCACCAGTCAATCCTGCTTCGTCGAACGCAGCCAACTCCAGCACCGCGAATGGTGTGACTCCCAAAGTTGAGATGGCCTCACATGATCCGTACGAACGACAAACGGTTCTTATGTGGGGTACAAGTGGAAGTCGCGACACAACACCCCGCTCACCGCAGGACGCCTCGCCTACAACAGCCGTTGCCAATGGAATATATGGCGATGGACAACTGGTGAATGGTTCTGGCCCTGTTGGCGGGAAAGATGGAAAAATTCCAACTCCAGAATCCTATCACATCCATCAACATCCCGCCACCGATGAAGCATCAATGTACGCCCACCATCGAATTGCGGCGGATGGCTCGCATATACAATCACCACACAGTCATTCGGCGGAGGCGTTGCTGCAAGTTGCATCTAATCAACCAGTCAATCATTTGTCCCATCCTCATCAGCATCATCATCATCATAACCCCTCCGCCGCTGCGACAGGTCATCAGCATCAACATCTGCACCATATGCAGCAGCAATCTGTTGTTGGAGCCGGTTCCAATGGCAGCGAGGTATGGAGTCCTGCGTCCTACTCGCAATATTCGCAGTATTTTACTTATCACCATCACCACCACCACCACTCAGCCACTCAGCACGCTAGCACTCAGTGAGTGTCAAATTAGAAAAAAAAAATAGTTGACATCCCCTGAACTGATATCCTTTATTTAATTATCCTTTTTTCCGCTTTAGCTTAAATTGTTTTTTATTTTTTTTTAATAATTTAGTTTAGTTTGAGTTGTTCTATTTTCTATATAGTTTGAGTGATAAGTGACGTCAGTAGAAATCTTCCAAGTAGCGTCTTCGTTCTCAGAATTATTTCATTTGACCTACATAAATGTGCAAGAATTCTAGAAACAATGGCGAATCGTCTTGGCAACTTCATGTTTCCTTTTTTTTGAAAATCGTTTTGAACAGCACTTTATTTAGATACATTTTTCTAAAGCTCTCAATTGTATCGAAACAACTCGAAATAATCAGTTTTTTTAAACTATCTAAGTGCGATTTTAAACCCGTATTGATCTGTAGTCCTATACGTATGTAAATAATAGAATAGGAACAAACTGTGTTAAGTTGTTTTTTGCTTATTTTCTTCTCTTAAACTAACTGTAATTTGCACTTACACAAATATCAACTAATTTTCACAAATCGATATACTAACTCTTCAAATCTGCATATTAACAGATCATCATTGGGTCACAGCAGCAACACCAACAACAGCAATCCATCGCATCATTATCCTTTACGCAACAGCAACAGCCACTCCAGCGATTACACGGATGTCCATCATCAGCCTCATCCAGTTCATCACCATCATCCACCACCTCTCCATCCGGACAACAACAGCAGCACCAGCACCACATCAGCCATCACCATCAACAGCAGCAGCAACATCAGCAACATCAGCAGCAACAACAGCAACACCACCTCGCAATCATCGCTTCACCCATCATCATCGCAGCACCACCAGCCCCACCACCCACATCCTCTACATCCTCATCCTCATCATCCTCGTCATGCGGTGGCGGCGGCAGCGGTGGTGGCGGCAGCAGTGGCCACAGCATCGGGCGGCACCATATCTCAAATATCACCGCTCACACAGCTCTCGCATACGCATCCAGTGCGTTCGCCGATCAACAGGACGGGAGTCCTTTGTTGTCCTTCTCTGAGGTGACCAACACCCTATTAAATCAATAAACAACCAGGACACCATATTGATTCTTCGAAACATAATATTTTTGCTTAAGTATTAATCTCCGATTAACATTATTGCTATGTCAGGATTCTAGGAATGGGTTTCCAACCGAAGTGACATCGATCATGATCGATGCATTTTTCAATTTGCGTGCTATGCTATCCGAACCGATTGCCAAACAATGGACTATCGAATCTTCCACAACAAAAAAAAAACACTTTCAATCTTTTGTGAAAAAAGGTATCTTATAATGTTGCAATATTATTTATGTCCTTGTTCCAACAATTTCTCCTCTCTATGAATTTTTATCGAAAATCCAAACCACCAAACTAACAATATCCTAAGAGTTTCAAATACAGTATCTTTAAACTATTTATATTCTTAAGTGTGTATTTTACCAAACTTGATATAAAACAAAAAACATTGGTGAAAGTGTTTCTCTGTAAGAATTTAAAAATAAATGATGATTTGACATTTTAATAGACGTATTCATGCAACGGCTCCCATTCAACAACATTCAATTGTTTATTCAACTCACAGACTCAAGTTGCATTGCAGTGTTGAGAAACGTAATTCGACCAGTACCGCACAACGACTTGATCAAGGCGTTCAATTGTTGAACAACCTTGCACGCCTAGTTGATCGACTCATTCAACTGTTGAACACCTAGTTGATCAACTTGTGCGATTTGTGAAAAAGAAGACGTTGCACGAGTTGACCAACTACGATCTCGATTTAGGCAGCCGACACATGGGGGGAGGGGGGGAGGGAGATTAACAGCGGTTAATCAACGCATTAAACGCTTGGCAATTGAAAAGAAAATCTGGTTTTCTTTTTTTTTTTTAATTCAATTCAGTTTGATAGTCTTTCGGGGTAATACTATGATTTCCCTCAAAGACAAAAAAATGTAAACCGCATTGTAATTAAAGTGGTCAATAAACGGCGAAACCCGATTTATGTTAGTTTTGGTCTCTTTCTTCCCTTTTGTTATAGTTCACTCATGTTACAAAGAAAAGAACAATGCTTAATTGAAACTCATGCATACACAATACAAAATGTGCGATGATTTCTTCAGGGTTTATACAACTCAAATTCCTAGAGAATAGATCCTACCAAGTAAAATTTAGAAATTGTCTTTCAGACCCCTTCGTGGCCCACTCTGGCGTACCTCTAGGAAGCTACCTGGGACCTTTACTATTCATTTTGGCAATAAATGATGTTACTTCATGCATACAATCAAGTGACATTCTTATATTCGCTGATGACATGAAGATGACCGCAGTCTTCTGCAGGCAGCTTTATTATTTGGTGCAGAAAAAGTTGTATTTCCCTTAACCCTGTAAAGTGTCGCGTTTTTAGTTTTAAGGATTTGGGTGTCCATTTTACCATCAACTTTCAATTTACTCAACAGGTTAATATAATTGTGAATAAAGCTAGCTCTATGCTAGGATTCATAAAACGCTGGGCAAAGGAACTTATTTATCCATGTGACTCTTTCCTTGTACAATTGCTACGTACGCCCCCACCTTGAGTCTGTTCACAGGTATGGACTCCTTATTACTCCATTCATAAGAACCGTATTGAAGCAATCCAACACAATTTCATTAGTTTTGCCCTTAAAGGTCTACCTTGGAACGATCCATTCAATCTGCCACCATATATGAACAGCGAATCCAGCTTCTGCAGATGCAAACCCTTCACCAAAGGCGTGTTAATAACGATTTAATATTTGTTCATCAACTAATTTTATGAGTATTTAATCTAAACGTTTCTTCTATAGACTTTAACTTAAGTAAAGTGGGATTAAAATCTTTATTTCGAACCAGTGCTCCACTGTCATTATTGTTTTGTTTAATGTTTTCTTGTTTATATATAACTGGCATGACTACATTTGAGTTATTTTTTGTATTTTGTGCATGTGTTAGGCTATCATTATTTTATTTTATTTTAATTTTACTAACAACTAACACATGCACTTATGATGAGCCTCTGATTGTAGTAAAAACCTTGCTTGCTGGTGTAAAAAAAAAATTAACTCCACGAACCATTGAAATAAAAAGCTCTTTGACTTCAGAAAAGCATATTTTCAGGTCTTGTCTGAAGATTTAATTAGTTCTAGAATAAATAATGTATTAGAATCTTCGAATATTGACGAAGGAGGGACTTAATTTTATGACGTTCTTAAACAACTGCTCAAGTAACAATGTGAGTTAAAAAAAAATCGAATAATACAAACACTATTCACCGATAGTGCACGTAAGAGCTACACATTCTTAGTAATAAAACAAATAAAGCATGGAGTTTATCTTAAAACTCACTGTACTGCGAAGTACAGTCCTTGATCTTCTTTCTTCGTTAAACGATAACTTTTCAGCTGGCCCCGATGGCATTCCCCCAATAGTATTAAAAAGTGTAAGCACTCTTTAGTTCAGCCTCCCAGGTTTATATTTCAGTTTGCACTTTAAACAGGAAAATTTCCAAGTACATGGAAAAAGGCCTTTTTTACTCCTATATTCAAGAAAGGAGACAAGGTTGACATTACAAACTAAATTATCTTGCATTCCAAAACTTTTTGAACAAGTTGTCTGTGAGTATGGCATTTTTTAATAAGAATCTGATTTGTGAGCAACAACACGGATTCATGAAGCATAGATCAACTGTTAAAATCTCCTACAAATGTTCAAATGCATTAGAAAAAGTCTATAAAGTTGACTGCATTTACTCTGACTTCACAAAAATATTTGACCAACTAAGTCACGAATTAATATTGTTCAAGTGAAAAGCTTTTGGTCTTCCTGCTTATTTCTTACCTTGGATCAAATCCTACCTAGAGAATAGATCCTATCAAGTAAAATTTAGAAATTGTCTTTCAGATCCATTCGTGGCCCACTCTGGTGTACCTCAAGAAAGCCACCTTGGCCCTTTACTATTTATTTTGACTATAAATGATGTTACTTGTTTTTTTGTACAGGTATAAAACGTTATGTTGACAACATTATTTTAACTGGCGGTCTTTTTGACAGCTGTCACTTGATTTTTGCTTAGTTTGGTTTGGCATTTCAAATTGGGCCTCTCGGCTGGAGTTTATTCGAGCGAGCCACATTTATTTGGTGCAGATAAAATGGTATTTCCCTTAATTTTGTAAAATGCCAGACGATTACCTTCTTTAGAAAACGTATCGTAAGTGCATTCGAATTCCATATTTCGCAACACAAACTGTCGATATAACTGTCGCCTCTTCACTTTTAAGGATCTGGGTGTCCATTTTACGCCCAACTTAGAATTTACTCCACATTAATTTGATTGTGAATAAAGCTAGCTCTATGCTTGGATTCATAATACGCTGTTCTAATGAATTTAATGATCCATATGTGACTCTTTCCTTGTCCAATTGCTACGCCCGGGTGCATACGTATGCCCCCATCTTAAATATGCCTCACAGGTATGGAATGGATTCCCTATTACGAAATTCATAAAAACTAAATTGAAGCAATCCAACACAATTTCATTCGTTGTGCCCTTAAAGGTCTACCTTGGAACGATCCATTCAATCTGTCACCTTATGAACAGCGAATCCAGCTTCTCCAGATGCAAACCCTTTACCCAAGGCGTGTTAATAATGATTTAATATTTCTTCATCAACGTATTAGGGGCGAAATAGATGCTCCTTATTTATAAGCTTGTATTGGGTTAAATTGCCGTGGCAGATCTTATCACCTGCGTGGATCGGAAATTCTGCATGTTGACCTTCAAAGAACAAACTATGGAAAATATGAAGCTCTAAGTCTATGAGCAGACTTTTTAATATTAATGCTTGGTCAATAGACTTTAATTTTTAGTAAAGTGGGATTAAAATCTTTATTTCGAATCAGTACTCCACTATCGGGATTGTTTTTAAATGGGTTTATTATGTACAAATTATTCGTACTGTTGTCGCTTATTTAATTCTTGTATTTTATGTATGTTTTATTTTATTTTACTAACAACTAACAAATGGACTTATGATGAGCCTCTGGTTGTAGAAATAAGCTTGCTCTAAGCTTACCACATAGAAAAATCTGAAGTGTTAAAAATATAACTTAGCAAGCGTTTTATTTCTGTACAATCAATATGACTTGGCAAACATGTCTTTCAAGCCGAAATTTAAACTGTTCTGTGATAGTTCTTCAGACGAAGTCATTGTGCTATTGGCCTAGGACATAAAGGGTCAATTTTTACCACCAGTGAACATATTTGAAGGTCTTTTCTAAGCTGATGTACATAAATGCCTTTTCATTCGACATCAACCAGTTCAATAAAATTAGATGGATTAATCATTAAGAAGAAAATGCACTTCCGAATTTAAGCCATATCATACTGGGCTTAGCTTAATCACATTTCTTCCTACTTGTCCACTGAGTGACCAAAGTGATTTGGAACAAAGACTAGCAAAAGGCCTGAACTCACTTAACCGTTTCGCTACTTTAATTTTTTTATAATACTTAATTTTTCAACTGCTTTTTTGGAACCATTATTGCGATGTCTTGATCATTTAGAGCTTATCTCTGAACACTACTGATATGCTAGTTTGGGAATATCCAACCAAATATCGGGAGCTCATATTTAGTCTGTTTTTATATTTTTCCAAACTTCTATTCTTAAATGTAAAAATTGTTTAACTCTACAGGGTTTTTCGCAATGATTTGAGGGTAGACTATTGCGGTTCTATATCACCTCCATTGCTGTTACTGTAAAGTGTAAAGAATTCATCAGTTTCAATTAAGTCTTCTCATGTTCGCTTGAACATTGAGTTTTTTCAACCAAGTTAAGAGACAATTCAATTCCCAAAATCCCATTGTAGATTGTACTGTTCAACCATAGAAACCATTTGAAACACTTCTATTTGCTTTATCCACTATTATTTTCATCGGATTTCATGCAAATGACAGCATCATTTCCAGAAATAATGAAATATTTCATAACCAGTAATATTTCAACAATTGATTCATTTCTTAAAGCTTACAAAAAACATTTTTTAAAGTTTTCTTTTGATGAGCACGAGTTCGAGTGACTTGACAATCACGATATAATTTATTTATTTTTAAAACTTTAACCTTACGTTGGTTATGTATGGGAGAACCATCAGTAGAAACTTTAATTATCTACAGTTAAACACCAATCATCAATGTTCTTTTACCTAAAAAAATAGATCTAAGAAATCCAAATCCATTTTAACATCGGTTATACTTAGTTTTCTGTGATACAGCAAAATAGTTATATGATTGCAAATAGTAAAAAATTAAATAAAAATAACAAAAAAAAACTAATAAATTATTTCCACATCAATCAAAAATAAGAAATAGCTAATATTTAAATTTACATTACATACAAATCTCAAAACACTATTAAAAAAATAATTGTTCAATTTACAAGTATTACAACAAATTAATCCTTAATATCTCTAAGCACAAATATAATTCTAAGTAACTTATCTATAACTAATTTAGTAAACAAAACTAATACAAAAGCAATGTTATATATACAAAAATATTATGTAAGCAAATTATCGTTCAACCAAAGATATTAAAAAAAAAATATATCGTAGTGAGTTAAATCGATATAAAAGATAAAATATACTAAGGATGCTATTATAACTGGTTGATGTACTATTATTATAAGTACTATTAGGTTGTAAATTGTTATTAACAGAACAGTGTATCTATGTAATTTTTGTTTGTAATTACTATAATAAGACACGGATTTATTTAATGAACTTGGGTATTTTTATTTTAAAACAACTTGTCCAGTCCACACTATTTTAAATGGAATTATTTTAATATATTAATAATAACATTATAAACGTTAATATATGCATACATTCTTATAAAAAATATATATTTTTAGGATTTTAATATAATTGATCTTCTAGTCGACTTTATTAATTAATTAATAATACATTTTTCATAATAAGAGTACATTTTAATTTAAATTTTCATGCTAAGATGCAAATATTATTAAAAACATAAATTGATATCAATAAAAGTTTAAATACCTTTATGGAATACAACTTTTATTTAAATAAAGTTATTCGTAGTGTAATATCGAATATGCATGTGAATATTTATTTAATGTATGATATAACAATAATCAAAATTATAGCAAATAATAATATTCAAAAAAAATTGATTTTTAAATAAAAAAACATGGAAAAAATATTATGTTTGTTATCATTAATTATTTGTTAAGTTTTAAACAGTTTTTCTATAAAATTCCTTAAATGGTAAGCAAACTGATAGTAAATACCATTTGGAATCAAATATTTTGATAGGGCCTCAAAACTTAAAAGCTTAAAAGCGGACCTATCTGTCATTTTTTCTCCGAATTGTGTTAAAACAGAAATTTGTGTAGGAAAACAAACAATAGCTGTCTAGGATTTCTTAGAGTTTTAACTAGGAAACTGTACGCAAACATCTCTAAAGAGCATACAGGCAGATGTTGATTCTCTACATAACAGTAGAAAAAGGAAGAACTTAAAGAGAATGAATGGATTGCAGAAACGCATGTGTCATTTTTAATGGACAAAAAAGGAAAGAGAAGGATGCATTCTCGCATAAATAACAAATGAATTGCTCCTGCAGATTAACAACATACAAACAGCAATAATTAAGAGTATAATTCACTAAGCCTTGGCTCCTTACGGGTGGCGACCGTAAAATACACTATCCAATCAGGAGACAGAAAATACCTGCGGGTAATAAGGCCTAGCTAAGGGAGATTTGAAATAAAACAAAAACTATTAAAAACTTTATTGTTAATGAATGTTAAACATATATTTCTATACAAAAATAACTTCATTCTTAAACAAAATCAAAATTCAGCATTTACAAAAACCTTGTCAATAGGCCATATTAAACATTTTGGGTCAAACCTATCTAAATATGACACCTACCTCATCGAGTCAATAGAAAATGTTGCCATAAATAAATGGCGAATTCCATAAAATTTACTAAAACGCTGGTCGGACAGACTTTTTTTGGACTGTTTGGCGCCAAAATAGTCGGTTGGGTTTTTGGCGTTGGTTATTAGGTTATACTACAGGGTTAATGGAAAATTTAATAAGTGACTAGAGATATGATCGTAGATTTTAAATCATATGGTCAGGCAGACAAAATCCTTTACTTTACCTACTTGGAAAAATTCAAAGAACTTAGAAATTCGATTAGCAAGTGACAGCTCGAAAATAAGTAATTTCGATTGTTTCATAAATTGAATGCAAATAGCTTCGACACTGGGAGTAAGTTTGTAAGTTTTTTTACCAGCATTTCACGTCCACATTAGATGTGACAAGGCGGCCATTTTTTAAAAAGGGAAAAACTAAACCTCAGGACATCCTCGAAAAAACTGGTCATAAAGGTTGGCTTTGCTAACCAAATTTCTAAGTCTTTGAATTTGTGCATGTTTCCAAATAGGACGCATGTTTGGCCCATGTTGAGTTTGTCCCACTAGCAGATTCTTAATGTAGACGGTCTTAGCTTTCAATGGATACCTCATTTGCCTATTGACCCGATGAGGTAGGTTAACTCCAAAAATATACATATATACGTAGGTATACCTCCTTTAAATTCTGTCCAAAAAACTCAAGTGGGTTATGGGAGCATCTGCCCAAAGGCGGAAATTATTCTCAAGTTTGGCCAAAAAAATGTACGCTTTATAGACTTTAGCCAAATCACAAATAAGGTGGGATGAAAAAATTCTTTAATTTTTAATTGAAACCTAAACACTTCGCAGCAAGCAAGCTCTGCGGAGTCAAACTATGTGGCCGTTCCACAGAAAATGGTTTGTAATACACATTCCTAGAACTGATAGGTGTTCGGTTTCTTCAATGGAAGGAACATAAAGCAAATTTGTATATTCTATTATGTACGTTTCGCTTTAACGAAAAAAAACAACATTGATTTTTGAAGCATTAAAATTGTAGCGATTTCTTATTACCTAGTGAATAATGTGTCAAGATCAGAATTTAATCGTATCGTAGGTTGTCTTTGCGCAGTTCCTCGAAATGAATATTGAATCTGAGTTTTTCATGTTCATTTTCGGATACACAAATCAAAAACATATTCTTCGGATATAAAACTATGCTGTCCTGTGAAAAACAATTAATTGGATTAGTGGTTTCAGACAAGAGATCGTTAATAAACATAAGAAAAAGAGAGCCAGAGCCCTGGGGCAAACCAGAATTTATTTTGGGAATATCAGACTTCAATTTGTCCAATACAACTTATATTGAGTGGTTAGAAAGTTAATTACGTAGCCAACGGAAAAACTTTTATCGTTTCATCGAGTACAAAAGCATGATGCCAAACTATATGAAATGCTTTTGAAATATCAGGCGCAATAATCTTACTTTCAACAAAACCAATTAAAGACTGATTTCCATTTCTCAGTGAGATATACCATTAGATCATCAGTGGACCTATTGCTGGGAAAGACGTACTACCGGTTATTAAGAACCTTTAGAACCTTTAGTTAGTTTGAGAGAGAGGAAGACTTGCCTTGTTTAGGGATATACTATTGGACAAACGCTGGTTTCCATCCTCTTGGAAACACACTCTGAGGAGTAGAACAGATAAACAAGCTAACAAGCAATGGTTTTGCCTTAGCAGAAGAACACCAGAGCTGAGATTTAGATCAAAATAAGAATAACTATTATACCAAGCACCGCTTTTTTTGGTCTAAGAAGGGACATTTAAAGTGCTCCTTTATAAAAACCTCATCATTCATCAATCCTGCTGTATGGTGCAGAGGCATGTACCTTATCAAAATTCGATGAGATTGTTTCGATAGAAAAATTCTCGAGGTGATTTTTGGTATCTTATACATAAGCGGCGAGTGGAGTAGGTGATACAATAAAGAACGGTACGTCCCTTAGACGACACAAAATTGAGCGGATGGAAATCAATGTTGCGGCCTAAAAATCTTCTATTCCACCCGAATGGGACGTGTAGTAGAGGCAGAGACTTAGGTGTCTCATGCTATTGGAAGAGATCCTCGACCAAATTTAATGTACAAAACTGGAGATTGCTAAGAGGCTGGTTGGTTGAATGTAGGTATGGGTATATTCTCCGTTATATATTTTTCCTCAAGAAATCTATCTAGTTCTTATAATCAAGCAACTTTCTAAAGAGACTGGTTCTAAAGAATCAAATTAATAATGGGTTCACAGAAAACCAAGAATTGTATTCAATTTATTTACATATATATTTTTCTTAAAAGCAATTTGCCTCTTAATTTTAAACTAAATGGTGCAAATATTGTTATGACGACCTAGAATAATATCCAAGAACATGAACTTTAAGAAAAAAACAGAGGTTCACATTTCAATACTAGAATTTTGTTGCAATATCGACAAAAGATTGTTGCACTTTCGCAAGAATTCAATATGCTTAGCATAGTGACCGTACTGTGCCAAATGTTTATTTTTATCGAGTACGACACAGGGAAACACCACTGAAACGTGGAAATGGAAAGTTTATTTTAGAAGTAAACGAAATTCAGTGCGTCGTCGTTGTCGTATCTGAAGAAATGCAAGCAGTCTGCTAGGCTGTTTCAGTTTGATTTGTCTAGTTTCTAGTGAATAGTTGGATTCAGTAATTTGTTATTAATTCGTGATCGTAGTGTAAAACAATAAAGAATGTCACCGCGACAAGAAGACGTTATCGGACAGGTGAACGGTGATTTCGGTCGTTGGCAAATGAGAACGATCTTGCTAATATTTTTCCTGAAAATTCCATCTGCTTGGTTGATGGCAGCTATTATTTATACAGCGCCATCCCCGCATAAGAGTGAGTACTACTGCAAGCCACCGGTTGAGTTAAAACCTAATTCCACCATGGATTGGATAATGTTTTCACACCCTATTCGAGAGGGAACGAATACCGATCGTGAGTTTGAGATCGACATGTGCAATGTGTATGAAAATGCACTCCACGATAGTTTCGCTGCTACACACCTCAATTATTCCAATCCGTTTCGGAAGCCAAGAACCAAGGAAAACATAATACCATGTAAGCATTTCGAACACAACTCCTCGTACGAGAGTCTTGTCACCGAGTTTGATTTAGTGTGTTCCCGACAAGTGCTAGTGAGTGTTTCACAAACATTCCACACTCTTGGAACCTTGGTGGGAGGACTCCTGACCAGAAGTATCTTAGACCAGTAAGTTTGCAATGAATCTTGGCCGTTTTTCAAAATTATCTCAAAGTATTGGTTTCATGCAAGCATAAGTCCTCGAAAACTAATGCTTGTCGGGATGATTGGACAGATTGTTTGCGGAAATCTGACAGGAATGATGCCAACGTTTAGCTTACATGTGTTCTTCAGACTTTTGACTTCAGCTTTTTGTTGTTTTATGTACACAAGTGGACAAATAATTCGTAAGATATTTTTGTATAGAAATTCGAAATTCGGGTAATTTTTATTATTTTGCAGTTACAGATATAACCGGTGGACAGGCGAAAGTAATTGTAAGATGCCTCTTTGAATTGTTCTGGTCGATTGGCTTGATCTTGTTGCCAGGTATTTCAATTTTTGTTGACAGTTGGAGTCAATTGTATTACGTGATTTCCTCGTTTACAATAATTCTGGTGCTTTTGAATAGGTAAGTAGATACTTTGAGCATTTTTAGTTATGTTTATCATGGATACGATTAAAAACCGAAGCGTCTTCAAATAAACAAACTTCTGGAAGCTCGAAGCACACATATCGGCCAATCGAAAAACTAAGAAATTGCTAGTTTTACGTGCTTGATTAAGAATCAAAAATAAATCTTATAAGTTGATTAAATATAATAGATAAACCATTTTTTTAAACTTGCTTTCCCGCCAAAAGATGAGCGGGTTAGAAACTTTCCTTTCCTCTTAAGCCCCGTTATCAACTCTTCTTCAGCCTCAAAGCCAACACAATAAGTCCAGTCGATACTTCAAAAAAATTGGGGGTAGCTGGAAAGTATTCCAAAGTTAATGGAATTTTAATGGATTACTTGGGGGTACATTAGGAATACTATCCTAAGTTATCGACCTAGAAATTTTCTGACTTTTTTCAGTTTTTCGCTTATATCTCTTAAACTAAGAACATTTTGTGGAACATACTGCATGACAAAGTTGAAGAACATAATTTTCATAAATGTCCTAAAAGTTGGTAGGTGCATCAAATTTGTATGCTCAATACAAACTGAGAAACAGCCGATCAAAGTAATTCAAAGTTTCTTATCTGTTACTGAGGTTTCAAGTAGCATCGACATGTCCATTTCTTTAAATGTGTCGCTTATTATAATAGTGGTGTAACTCCTTTGTTTTTTGTAAATATGGTTTTCTACAAGAGTACAATGACTTTGGCGCCACATATTAACGGATTCTTATAGAGGGAAATTTATTGCTATGGGACCGAAAGTCTATCACGCCTCGTTTAAGCGGGAGGGGCATTTTTTTTAAATTGAGATAATGTGTACTCAATTTGCCTTGAGTATTAATTACTTCTAAAAATTCTATATTATACACTTTATATAACTTAATTTGTTCTAGATTTCGAGAAAATTGATATTTACTAAACCCACTTTTTTATAATTTGTTTGATATTTATAATTTTCCGTTAAAGTACGATAACTTTAAGGCCGTATTTTTGTAGTGACTAAAAAAATGTTGTTTACTATGAGAGCGGGAGGGTAACCTCTCTTACACGGCACGGTGCAGTGAACTAAGTCACCGGGAACTAGCTTTGATATATGATCTGATCTGGTAAAGGTGGCACTCATTTGTTGGGAGGGGGTGATATAGACGAGTGCTAAACATTCATTTTTGTATTGATTTATATATTATTTCTCTTAACATATTATAAATTGTTATAAAACATTTGGAAGAAATAAAATCGGTGTGGGGTATTGATGAAATTATAAAAAGAAGTCCCTTTACAAATAGGGAACATTAAAAAAAAAGATGCAAAACAATGAAATCGGTCAAGAATTTGCCGAAATCTGGGAGACCAAAGAAGGTTAGTACAGAAGAATTCTCAAACTAGGTGCACCGAAGTTGACTGCGGGGATAAAAATATGTTGTAATTAATCAACGTACTCAATTTAGTGAAAAAAATCGACACGCATGGGCATAGCATAGCAAGCGTTATAGCTGAATTAAAATGCAATAACAATCCATGATAAATATGCCTCATTGGCCTAAATCGTTTGGTATTAGACCAAACAATTTTTTTCTTGATTGCATAAAAAGCTTTCTAAATAAATTGGCCAATCCTGAGGTTATTTGCAGAAAGTTCCCAATCCAAAAACCGGACGAATAATTTTGTAAAAAAAGCAATTTCTATGGAAGATTTGCGCGAGTGAAGCCGTTTATCAGCCAGCAGAACTGAATAAAGAAGAAGGATTTTGCTACTCGCCACCAAAGTAAAGATTTTCCTTATAAGGAATAGTGTTTTGTGAGACGAAAAGTAAGTTTAATTAATTCCGATCTGATTGACAATCAAACATATATATGTATGGAGAAAACCAAATGAAGAGCACAGATAAAGAAATCTGCATCTAACTGCGAGATATGAAGTCGGCTTAGTTATGGTCTGGGGTTTTATGTCTGCTTCTTTTCCAGTAAATATTGTTTTTATTAATGAAATTATGGACCAATATAAGTATATTTAAATTATGAAGGACATTTTAAACCAAAATGTACAAAAATTAGGAATAAAGCTAGTATTAGACGGTCCTTGTAATTGGTCACTGCAGTGACGTTCTGACGTCACTATGATGTAGTTTTCTGTCCTAAAAGTGTCACGTCGTGTAATAGTCATTGTTTTGCATATCCTTGCAGTGACCAAAACAGTAACAGGCACAGCGACACGTCACTTTTATGTCCCTGCAGTGACAAATTACAAGGACCGTGTAATAGCCCTGTCACTGTTGGTGGGACACAGTGACACGTAGCCTGTCCTTGAAGGAACTGTGTCCCAATAGTGACCTGGCAGGAATTTCTACCAGGTCACTGTTGGCACTGTTGGCCTCGGTTGGGCGTTCAAGAAAAAATATGCAAAAAATATGTTTTTGAATTGTTTTCAATTTTAAAAAATATTTCAAGCTCGTTCCTAGAATTTTTATTCTCAAACGATGACAAACGTGTTCCGTCAAAGTTTAAAGACCTTGTCAAACAGAGCGCGTTTTTACGCCGCGTTTCAACGCTACGTTGTATTATACAGCAATACATATCCCATATCATAAGGAGCGCGTTTTAAACGCCGCGTCGAGTTCAACTCGGCGGCAATAAGCGTCGTCTAAGCGCGGCGTTAAAATAAATTGCAAATTATTATTTTGACGCCGTGTTAGAACAGATTATTTTTTTAATTGTTTTGAGAATTAAAGGCTTTGTCTAACAGAGCGTGTTTCTTACGCGGCGTTGAGATTATTGAACGCGACGTTGAGATTATTTTGACGCGGCGTTTTAACGCAACGTTGGAGAAATAGTCCATTTCCGATTTTTTGCCATATCTCGTCCTTCAGGACTACATATATTCTTACATGTTTTCTTATTACACATTCTATCAGTTTTTCCATGACAAGCAATATTAAATATAAAAATGACACAAAAACAAATATCAAAACAATATTTTAAATGACTTAAGCTCCTCGTCAAAAAGAGAGCGTTTTGAAGCCGCGTTTTTACGCCACGTTTCAACGCTGCGTTTTAATATACAGTAATACATATCCCATGTCATATAGATCGTGTTTTCAACCCCGCGTCAAGTTCCACACCGCTTCAAAACGTGGCGTTAAAACGCTGCGTTGTGATTGATTACAAATTTTTTTTTTGACGCCGTGTTAGAAAGATTTTTTTTTAAATTATTTTGTGCTTGGTGAATTAAGTTATTCTTAATTTGTTGTAGAAATTTTTTGACTTATTTTGTGTCATTTAATATTGTTTTAAATGGCAAAAAATAACCTGATTGGTTCTCTGTTTGACGTTCTCTAACACAGCAGTTATAACGCCGTGTCAAAATAATCTCAACGCCGCGTAAAATAATCTCAACGCCCCGTAAAATAATCTCAACGCCGCGTTAAAAACGCGTTCTGTTTGACGAAGCCTTTAATTGAGGGTTATTAATATATTTATTGAAAATATCTCAATCGTACACATAGATAATCTATATACATATATATAGATAATATATATATATAAGCTCAAAAAAAACTAATCTTCTCTAACGTGGCGTCAAAAAAAAATTATTTGTTATTTATTTCAATGCCGCGTCTTGACCCAGCGTATTGACACCGCGTTGAACTCGACGCGGCGTTGAAAACGCGCTCTTTGTGACATGGGATATGTTTTGCCGTATATTACAACGCGGCGTCAAAACGCGGCTGCTTGATGAGACTTAATGTGGCTTTTCACTTTTGCCTTTAATCACTGCAATTGGAAATGTATTAATTATTGTTTTTTTTTTAATTAAATTATTTTAGGTAATTTAAAAAACACTTCAGAAACTCACGTCTATATTTAACCAAAACAACCAAGACACAAGACACACTCATTTGAGTGACGCCGTGTGATCGTCACTGCTAAAAATGATAAATGCTTTTGCAGCTTAGGCTCACCGCAAACGATCAGCTGTTTGAGAGTTGTCACGTCGCGTCGTGTGATCGTCATTGTTTTGCATGTCATTGCTGTGACACCGAGACACAGGGATCACCGTGACACACTTTGACGTTCATTGTATTTTGGAACACAAATGACAGACATGTGTCATTCGTGTGATAGTCACTGTAGCTAGCCGTGACACGATTACCTTTGTCACGGCAATGACGGTGGTAGGACCTATTTTGTTGTGAAGTCACAGTGTTACGGCAATGACAAATTACAAGGACCGTCTATTATTAGCTTAACTCTGTGTAAACTGGGCGATATCGAAAAATGGTTAGTAAACAAACACTCACAAGACACTGAAACTTTACTCGCGACAATCTTAGTACTTTACATTTTCAACTAACCTATACCTATATATATTACATTCACAATAGAATTATTTAAGTTGTAATCTAATGGTTACCTGGTTATACAGGTTTTCCACTTTGCCCGAGAAATTGAATGTATTCTAGAAGAAATCATCCCCCAGACTTTCCTCCAGAATATTTTTTGTGGTGAGCTTCTGAAGATGTTTTTCTTGTCCAGATTTTTGTATCTTCGTAGCAAAAGCTTTATAATTATTCCCAAAGCACACAAATATGTATTAAATAGGTAATTTTAGTTAATTTTATGAGCAAAAAAGTTTATATTAATGTTTATAACACATTATAAGAAAGTTTAGAAATGTATTAAAGCGTGGCTCTGGCCCTCTGGCTACAACAAATGAAAGAGAATCAGAGAAAAATATGCAAAATGATTTGATTGGCTGAGTGGAGTGTTTAATGTCACACTCTAGCGGTCCGTAGTTGATATACTTTAATTTTAATTTGAATTTCAAATTTGAATTTTTGAATTTGAATATAGGAGACTTCTACATTCTACATGTGTATATTCAATGTGTGGCTGCACCTTCGGTAGTGCCAACACAATTGGTACAGCAGCTCATCCAAAAAAACAGCAGCTGTATGAGAAGAAAAAGAAAGCAGACTCTCTTACCAAGAGATGTCTTTCTCACTTCCTTTCAAAAGATATAATTTCCATGAATTCTCCTGATGACGTTCTTTTCTTGTGTGACTGCGTACGACATTTTGACAAAGTTTTGATATTGTATTCTTTATTTAATAAAGTAAGCAAAAGTAACAATTCTTGTGTTCTATTATTGGTGTGTATCACAAATACACTAAATTGGTGACCCTCGTCGTAAAAATAACAAGCAAAATATCTACAAATTCTAAATACGTACATTAGTCACGTTCGGCGTCATAGTACATAAAAAAAGTACTGGACGCCACCAGCTGCTGTCGGCGTCGTCTCATATATATATATATAAGGTAACAAGTTGTTGTTCACGACTACTGGACGCCACCAGCTGCAAGGCATCGTTTTTGTACAGTCGCCGTCTTCGTGCTTACCTCTATATATATATTCAGCATGGCAGATCTTTGTGCTCTCATAAAGAACAGAGGTATCATCAAACAGCAAATTACAAAAATTTGTAATTATTTTTCCGTCGAACGAACAGCCACACAGGCTGAAGTCAAGAAGCTTAAACTCGACAAACTATATCGAGAATTCGACGTCATTCAATCCGCCATTGAAGAAAATTACATCAAAGATGCAGATCAAGAAGAGAGTATCAAGGCCATAGGAGAAGCAGACAGCGAAAGGGATCACATCGACAGCCAATACGAGAAAGCTACGTTCATCATCCAACAAATTCTGCAAAGGCAAGAGCAAGAGGACAGAGCACGTCACACTGAATTACTTGATGCCACTATGATGGACACCAGCGAATTGGAGCAGCTCAGAGAGCAGGTAAGACTATTGACCTTACAAAATCTAAACTCCACAGCACAAAACTCGTCCGCTTCAGTCCAGCCATCTGTTCACCAGCCACGAGCAAATTTACGTCGTATTAAACTAACAAAATTTGACCCAAGCCAACCTCAAATGTGGTTAAGTCAAATTGAAATGACGCTGGAGTTGGAAGGGATCATGACTGAGGAGGAGAAATTCAAGCAAGTGTTCATTTGTCTGGAGGGTGATTGCCTGACTGCGGCTGAGGATTTAATTGGTGATTCTACGGTAACAAATAAATTTTCTGTGTTCAAGAAACGCATTCTGTCGAGATTTGCAGAATCTGCCGAGTCCAAGTTAAGGCGGCTGTTGAAAGGCGCAGACTCCAAAGAGAAAAAGCCATCAATAACTTTAGCTGAGATGAGGCGCCTCGCAGGGGGAGAATGCGGCCCGAAAGTCATGAGAGAATGTTTCATGCAGTCACTTCCAGAATTAACAAGAAATGTTCTGACAGTCTTTGAGAACTACTCTCTTGATGACCTCGCCACTGCAGCTGACAAAATGTATGATTCGGCTAACAATAATCATTCATTATCGTCATTGTCAGCCATTGAGCAGCAGTCAATCCAAGCAGTTTCTCAAGATGGCCATTTGAGCTACACAGAACTCTGTCGCACCGTCAAAGAACTCTCGGAGCAACTCCATGCACTCAAGGTTAATAGTCGACAGCGATCAAAATCCAAAAGCAAGTTCGAACAACGAGGACGTTCTCCCAGCAGAAACAAAAACGACAAATGGTTATGCTTTTATCACAAGAGATATGATCAGAATGCCAGAAAGTGTGAAGGTCCCTGTTCTTTCAACAGCAACAACCAGGAAAACTAACTGAGCTGTCGTCAGTACAGACGATTGGCGACAGCAAATTCAAAAACAACTTCAGCAAAGAACCCCGTCTGCACATTTTCGATAAGGGATTAAACACCCGCTTCCTTATAGATTCTGGCTCAGTTGTTTCCGTAATACCAATCTCTAAAATCAACAAACGTCTCATCAGCGCAGATCTCAAATTGTACGCAGCCAATAAATCCGAAATCCAAACCTTTGGCTATCATATTCTAAAGCTCAGTCTTGGCTTGCGGAGAGAGTTCAAATGGTCTTTCATTCTAGCTGATGTTCAGACAGCAATAATCGGTGCAGATTTTCTCCAGCATTATCATCTCATCATTGATCTAACAAAAAAATGCCTCATTGATGCGACAACACGTCTCATGACAAATGGACAAGTAACAAATGTCAACCAGTTCGGAATATCAACCCTAAGCGCAGGAGCGGTGTTAAAGGATGAGTACTCAAACTTACTGAAAGAATTCATCGACGTCACGACCAGCTCACCACAACCACTAACAAAAATCGACCCTTCAGTATGCCACTATATCGAAACATCAGGCCCACCAGTTGCAAGTCGTTTCAGACGCCTTTCAGGAGATAAATTATCAGCCGCAAAAGCAGAATTGGATTATCTCATCGAAAAAGGTATCTGCCGACCCTCCAACAGTCCATGGGCAAGCCCGCTTCATATGGTGGCCAAGAAAAATGGTGGTTGGCGAGCCTGTGGAGACTACAGGCGACTAAATGCTCAAACAACACCGGATCGATACCCCATCGCACATGTTGATGACGTTGCAGAGAGACTCTATGGAAAAACCCACTTTTCCACGCTCGACCTTGTGCATGCATACCATCAGATTCCGATGGCTGAAGACGACATTAAAAAAACTGCGGTATGTACGCCATTCGGCCTCTTCGAATATCTATTTATGCCTTTCGGCCTACGGAATGCGTCTCAAACATTCCAGAGATTCATGGATTCCATCTTCAGAGGTATGCATTTTGTATTTTGCTATATTGTAGTGCCCCGTGGCTTAGTGGTTAGTGTGTCGGACTGCTAAGCGAAAGAACCTGGGTTCAAATCCAGCTCATAGCCACCTTTTTTTCTGGGGTACTGCCTCTTGCGAGGAACTGACAAAACCTCCAAGAGTAAAATTTGTCTTGAAAAAGTGCATCTCATGTAGCCGTTCGGACTCGGCGGTAAACTGTAGGTCCCTTCCATTCTTGCAGAGTAACAACACACACACAGGAATGGTTGAGAGTATAAGTCACTAGGCCTTGGCTCCTCAAGGAGCTGTCGCGCCAATAAATTTAATTTATTTAATTTAATTTTGCTATATTGATGATATCATAATTATGTCTGAATCCGCCGAGCAACACAAGGAACATCTGCAAGCTACTTTCACAATCTTACGGAAACACCGCCTTACTATCAATGTCAACAAATGTCATTTTGGATTGCCTGAAGTCAAATTCCTTGGGTATTTAATCAACAATGAAGGTTGCAAACCACCACCAGAGCGTGTCGCTGCCATTATCAACTATGAGCTACCTGAAACCATTTCACAACTACGGAGATTCTTAGGTATCATCAACTACTACAGGCGGTGCATTCCACATGCAGCAGATCTTCAAGCACCTCTCAACGAATTTCTAAAAGACTCCAAGAAAAACGATAAGCGTAACGTTCCCTGGACAGAAAAGACGAAACAAATGTTCGATAAATGCCGAAAAAGTCTTGGTGAAGCAGCACTGTTAGTTCACCCAGTTTCAACTGCACCTCTAGTCTTGACTACGGACGCTTCTGATGTGGCACTTGGAGCAGCCTTAGAACAGCAAACAGACAACATCTGGAAACCACTTGGATTCTACTCCCGAAAGCTAACTCCAACTGAGATGAAATATAGCGCTTATGAACGAGAACTACTTGCCATTCATGATGCCATCAAACACTTCGAACATATTCTTGACAGTCGTCAATTTATTATCAAGTCCGACCACAAAACACTTGCAACGAATATAGGAAACAAATCTGATAGAGCATGCAAACGACAACTCAGACACCTGGACTACATATCAACCTTTCAGACCATTATAGTGCACATCAAAGGTGACGAAAATGTTGTAGCAGATGCATTTTCACGTCTTGCACACTCACATCAACGAGATTGCTATGCCGGTAGAGATTGATGCAAACACACTCTTCGAATCACAATCACAAGACATCGAACTCAAAAGTCTCATCGAAGGAACAAACTCACTCAAACTGCAGATAATCCATCTCGAACCCAACCAAAACCCAATCTATTGCGATGTGTCAACAAGGTATGTAAGACCATATGTTCCAAAAGAACTCAGAAAAAACATTTTTGATTCTGTGCATGGTCTCTCTCATCCAAGTGGTCGAGCAACTGTTCAACAAATAAAGCAAAAATATGTTTGGCCATTTATGAAGAAAGATGTCATCAACTGGGCTCGCAACTGTCTTCCATGCCAAACAGCAAAAATCCATCGACACAACAAACTGCAGCCTAATCACATTCACATGCCAGATAGTCGCTTGAGCATTGGCACAGATCATTTAAAGCAGCCTTGATGTGCCACTCAGAAACTCCGTGGACAGAGCTTCTTCCAACAGTACTCCTTGGACTTAGAACATGCTACAAAGAAGACTTGAAGGCGTCAGCAGCTGATTTCCTTTATGGAACATCCATCAGACTTCCAAACGAGTTTTTCACAAACGAAGACATGCCTGCAGACCCTCAAATCTTTGTGGAGAAATTTCGTGAACACATGCGAATGCTAAGACCTGTTCCATCAGCACATCACATTAAACAGAGCATATTTGTTCTCAAGGATCTGTACAAATGCTCACATGTTCTGCTCAGAACCGACGCAGTAAGAAAACCATTGGAGCCTCCTTACACTGGACCATTCGAGGTTATCGAAAGATTAACGGACCGTCTCTTCACCATTCGAATGAATAGTAAAGCTGTAAACGTGTCAGTGGATCGTCTCAAGCCAGCATTCATTGCCCTAGAAGAAAAACCAACACAAATCATTTCGCCGTCCAATGAAAGTTCATCCAACATAAGTACAAACGAAGAATCCAGCCAACATCATCAGTGTGATCTTCCAAGAGAGCAGGAATCCAGCCAACAACATCACTCCGAGTTCTCCAGAATGCAAGAATCAAGTCAAAATCCGCAGCAGCAACAATTCAGAGCAGCAGCCAAATCACCAGCAAATTATGCGAACAAGAAAAAAGTAACCTTTAAAAACAATAACAATCGTGACATTGTCACTGGTGGGGGAGTAGATGTGGCTGCACCTTCGGTAGTGCCAACACAATTGGTACAGCAGCTCATCCAAAAAAACAGCAGCTGTATGAGAAGAAAAAGAAAGCAGACTCTCTTACCAAGAGATGTCTTTCTCACTTCATTTCAAAAGATATAATTTCCATGAATTCTCCTGATGACGTTCTTTTCTTGTGTGACTGCGTACGACATTTTGACAAAGTTTTGATATTGTATTCTTTATTTAATAAAGTAAGCAAAAGTAACAATTCTTGTGTTCTATTATTGGTGTGTATCACAAATACACTAAAAATGCTTCTTTTCTAATTTTTTGTAAATTAATACTAAATATACATATATTTGTATGTATTAAAACGACCGTGAAATGAAAATACCATATAAACTAACAGAAAACCTTCTTATTTCTCAGTTCTCACTTTGTTGTATTAGAATTGTAAGGCATATTACATAATTTTTTTCACAGATGGATTGCTGACTCACCTCGTTGGCTGGCTAAACATGGAAAATACGACGAAGCACTTCAAGAACTCCTTGAATCAGCGACAATAAATAATAAGAACATTCCAGTGGACCTTGAAGATCAGGTCAGGGAGTATGGAACACTGGTGAAAAATGGTAAATCACTCTCCTATTTGTGCATATGGGATGAAACCACTAACTGGAAGTATGTGCTGGCTCTTCACTGGGCCTGGGTGTGGGCTAGTTTTCTCTTCAATTCAATGCTACTAGTAATACGTCAGTTTGGAGTCGATCATATTCATGTAAATACTGTTTCTATGGGTAAGTCTTTAACTTCCATAATAATCCGATGAATCGGGTTTTGACGGAACTTTACACAAACTAAAAAGGTTTTGCTGAAATGATTGGTGTCATTATTGGTCTCTATTTGATTCTGTACACAAAAAGGCACTGGCTTTGGGCAGGAGTTACTATGATAACTACAGGAGTATTGGCTTATTTTATTTGGATAATTCCTGAAAATCGTAAGTTGATCCTCTATTTTAAATTTTCTAACTAATCTAATGAAGTAAAACAAATACATTTAAATTTTAGTTAATGAAACCCGACGCATTGGATTGGGCATGATGTTTTGTATTGGTATCAAAATTGCCAGCGCTGTTTCCATGTCTGTCCTGACAACATGTTCCGGGGAGCTTGTAAGACGTGAATGCAGACGAACCTTAATGACCTCTGTTGTAACTCATACCAGATTTTGGTTAATATTTTCGTCACTATCGTCGGCATTAAGTCTGATACATCCATTGGCTCCTCTGACTATGTTTGCTTCCTTAGCTGTTTTAAATGGACTTCTTATGTGTTATTTAAACACGGAGTTTTGGAACAAAGATCAACAGGGTACGGCGCGTGTGCCTTCACTGGATGTATACAGAAAATCGTCAGCTATTATTCGAACGAGACGATGTTCTGTTGAGTCGAAAATAAGTACCAATGCTGAGTTTTCAAGAAGTATTAGCATAACCGATGTATGGATGGAGTCAAGGGCTGGAAAGATTGAGGATGATAGGAACTCAGTTTGATTTGAAAAATGTAAAGATTGTTCTTTACTCACGATTCTATAGATTTCCGTTTAGAAATCTGTTAAAAGCATAGTTCTGTCCTCCTGTCTGTACGGATACTTAAGCTACAGCCGGTTTTCTTTTATTTTTAAAGCAATATTTTTTAAATGATATACAATTTTTTGTTTATAAATATGTACATACATTTTTCATATATGTACCATTTATTTGTTAAAGTTTGCATTAAAATTTCACATTTCAAATCGGTGTACCGGAAACAACATATGTATCTCTTTTGCATTTGCTGTGCCATCTACTGACCCATAGCAAATATCAAAGACAACATAGACAACAACATTTACATTTTAGTTTAGACTGCAACCATTTAGAGTTGAATATTTGCCTCTGCATCCTTTTAGGAGTAAATATGGTAACCTTAAAATAAGTTTTCTTTTGAGTTGTGAATAAATTCAAATTATAATTTATATTACATTAAAAACAAATTAAATAAATATTATTTTGTATCACGTCTCTCAAAATTTCTATGTAAAATTAGTTTAGAGAGTATTTATTATGTATGTTGTTTTTTTTGTGTTCAAAAATCCTTGCATACCTTAAAGAGTTTGAAGAAAAGGAAATATTGTGTGGTGAATAAATTTAAAATGAAATGATTTCTGCGATAGTCCATTATTATTTAGAAATAATTCTTTAAATACAACTTGATGATGAAGAGTAAGTCATTAAGAAAAATAAAAAAGGCTGTAAAATGAAACAGCTCTCTGTGTACGGTTTAACTAGTTTTTATTTGTACCTTGAAAAAGCTTTTTGGCAAAAGTTTTATGCCTTAGGTTGGATAGATGATGAATGATTCGGTAGCCGAATCATCTCACTCGCATCTGAAGGATCCATTGCGGTCCCTACGAGTAAGAGCGAAGAAAGGTCCGGAGAAAGGTGGGAAATTTGGGGAAGAATTAATTGTGGCCTTTTTAAACCATCCTGAGATATGTTGCTGAAATTCGCAATGTTTTTAAGTGGCTTTTTTGAAACGTCGCGTCGCCCAGTTCTTCGAAGAACTAGGAGGTCTTTTCCGATGGCTGTTTTTCTTGTCTGAGCTAGGTTGGACTGTTAAACGGCGATGAAGACCAAAATCCCGCTGTCAGGCAGAATGAACTATTCAACATGGACGATGACAGACAAAACTTCCGTCCACCTGACCAATATGAAGTTAGGATAGCAATAATTAAACTAAAAAACAACAAAGCTGCTGGACCCGACGGACTACCCGCCGAACTTTTTAAAGCGGCCGGAAATAACCTGGTGGAGTGCATACACCAACTCATCTCTAAAGTTTACTCAGAAGAAAGTATGCCTGATGATCCGATCACAAGAAAGGAGACCCTCTAAACTGCGCCAACTATAGAGGAATAAGTCTCCTGAATATCACCTACAAGATCCTCTCTGCCGTACTATGTGAACGCCTGAAACCTTTCGTCAGCAACCTGATTGGCCCCTATCAATGTGGTTTCAGACCAGGAAAATCCACAATCGATCAAATGTTCACGCACGGACATCATTGGCAGAACTCGGCGAGCTGTCACTGGAACGTTTGCTAGCATTGCAGCTGAAGCGGCTAAGATGGGACTAGCAGTCAATGAGGCCAAAACGAAGTACCTGCTGTCCACAAAAAGGGACACACAACACCAGCGGATTGGACAAAACATCACAATAGACAGGTACAACTTTGAGGTAGTTAGGGACTTTGTGTACCTCCGATCCGCTATAACATCTGACAACGACATCTCGTCAGAAATAAAGCGAAGAACTACTCTTGCCAATCGCTGTTTCTATGGGCTAGGAAGGAAATTTAGTAGCAAAGCCCTCTCTCGAAAGACAAAGGAGACTCTGTATAAGACCCTAATCATCCCAGTCCTGCTCTATGGCGCCAAGGCATGGACTCTATCTAAAGCGGATGAAGATATCCTTAGTCGTTTCGAGCGTAAGATTCTACGGAGCTCTATCTGCGTTAACGGGCTTTGGAGGAGAAGGTTCAAGAACTATACGAGCTGTACAGCGACATTGACCTGGTCAAAAAAATACGCATATCACGTTTAAGATGGCGTGTAGAGCGAATGGACAACAATGCTCCGGCTTGCAGGATCTTCGATTCCATCCCAGAGGGTAGACGCAGTCAAGGAAGACCTCGCCTTAGGTGGCGCGCTCAAGTGGAGGACGACCTCAACCAACTTGGAGTGCGAAACTGGAGGCAGCTAGCCAAAGACCGAGCTGGCTGGAGAGGAATGTTGGTTGAGGCCCAGGTTCGTCCCGAATTGTAGCGTCCCCTAACTAAGTAAGTAAGTATTAGATCCATGATTACCAATTCCTTTTGGCCTGAATTGGATGATATGGACACCAACGACATCTGGTTTAAACAGGACGGCGCCACGTGCCACACGATTTGAGGGCATGGTCATCTCACGTGAAGGTGATGTGAACTGATGGCCACCGAGATCAAATTAATCTTGATTTATGCGCCAGAGTTATGGAACATTGGATACTTCAGATGCGCGCCACCACTAGAAGCCGTGTTGGAAATTTAAACGATATTATATTCTACATAATTCATAATGGCATCAATAGGCCTTTCAAACTAAAGAAAAGATTTCGATGATATATCATACACACTTTGTTTAAATTTAAAGTTAAGAAGCGCTTAATAAAAGACACTTTACATATTGCGCAGCACAGAACAAACTATGGCGTGAAAGAACCTCTTCTGGCAAATCGTTTAAAAGTTTACTTAACTTAACTTTAAACCTATCTTCAAGATTATATTGTTGTTCTTCAAACAATATTTCAAAACCTTTAAAATGTCAATAAAAACACTTCCAGAGCTTCTAAGAAGAGATAAACTGCGATAAAAAGACATTGTTACGAAAGAATTCAAGGCAGTAAATAAATACCGCTTTGTTTGTGTCCAGCTAGATAAACAAATAAAAATTAACTAAACATAAAAAAATAAAAAGAAATATTTCGTTTTTTTTTTTTTATTTACTACTTTTTCTTAGTGAGTGTGACTAACCAACAGGAAGTCCACAAAATCAAAAAAAATAATACCGCATTTAACAACCGAAATTAATTGGACCCTAAAACCCAGTTCATTGGTTTACGACTTAAATAAGTTGAAAGATATTCTGTTAAGGCAATTCAAATGTTCTTGAGTGCATGAACTTCCCATGTTGCTATCAAAATTGTGACAAAATAAAGTTTTGTGAAGCCCTTCTAAATAAACCCCTAACGGCTATAAAATTTTGTTTTAATTTTATCTAGCGACACATTTAAATCTGCACTACTGTCTCTGAACTTGATCAGCTCTATATCTTAATTCTATTCCTAACTGAGATAGCAGAAAGTAATGGCAGCGACAGCGGGTACTTGAAACAATTAAAGATTACCGATAAAATCGTATCAAGCCGTTTAAGTTGGGGATATCAGAAATAGCTGTACGTTTTGAGGTAGCTTCAGCATTGAAAGCAGGGTGTTGGAAGTTTTGTTGGTTATTTATAAATTTTCAGCGAAATAATTGATGCTAAAATGCTAAACACATAAATGTATCTAAGTATAAAGTTTCATCGACTCTACTGCAAAGCAGTTTCGATATTGGGAAGGAAGCTTTGACGATTTAGTAAATAGAACGAGGACCTATTAAAAAATAATGTTTCCTTGCCGCTGTTCTTCCTTAAGGTCCCAAATGCTTTCAATCTTAAAAGAACGATAAAATGTAAAACTCCATCACTACATCACTACAATGAAAAAGACGTTCGTTTTCGGCGAGTCTAGTCGATGGTTCCAAAACATTTTTTTTTAATTATCGACATCGTTACAGTTTTCCCAGGTTCCATGTCGACAGGAACAGAATAAGGATAGTAGGTTCCTGCAGTACCACAACAAAAAGTTTCAAAGCCCTTACTGACATGACACCGTTGATCCTAATTTTCATAATCGATTAGATTTTTTTCGGCACTCGTACAGTAGCAAGAGTTCTCAAAGATCTCGATATCCCGGATGGTATACCCCCGATTCCTCTGAAGAGGTGTTCACCACACTGGCAAAGCCACTGCCTAAGCTTTTCCATCGATCCTAATCTTCTGGAATCTTTCCTAGAAGATGGAAAACAGCATTTGTCCAGCCTGTCCCTAAGAAAGGGCACCCATCATCCCCCTCCTCCTACCGACCCATAGCACTGACATCCCTTCTTTCTAAGGTCATGGAAACGCTGATTAACCGTCAGCTTAAGGAATATTTCGAAGATCGAAAGCTTCTCTATGACCGTCAGTATGGCTTCCGCAGCAACCGTTCCACTGGTGATCTGATGGCATATCTCACCGAACCGTGGAACAAATCTTTACATCGCTTTGGTGAAAGTGAAAGCTCTTGATATATCCAAGGCAATTGAAAGAGTTTGGCATGAAGCTCTGTTATCGAAAATGCGTGCTTTTGGGATCGATGATACTCTTGTTCTTTGGATTAGAAGCTATCTTCTGGACCGTTCAATACAAGTCGTTTTGGACGGATTCAAGTCTGATTCCCATAAAATAAATGCTGGTGTGCCCCAGGACTCTGTTCTGTCTCCGAATCTTTTCCTCATTTTTATAAATGATGTTCTGTCTATTACTCCTAATAAACTTTACTGTTTTGATGACGAATCAACCCCCAGCTTTTTACATTCGTCCGATAATTCACGTCCTTCGCCTTCGGACGTACAATTGCAACGGTACCGTATGTCGAGCTCATTAAACTCCGATTTATACAGAATTGTCAAATGGGGGAATCGTGTGGAGTTTAATGCTTCGAAAACTCAATGCTGTCTTCTGTCATTAAAGCTAAACATATCCCCAATGCCTTTGTCCATGAATGGCCCTTACATCGAAGAAATCGAAAAGCTTTCAGTACTCGGTATGTGTGTCAACGAAGACCTCCGTCGGAACGATCATATATTTGAGATCTGATCTGGCTCCAATTTATAAAGCGTTTATATGCCCTAAACTCGAGTATAACTCCCACCTCTGGGCAGGTGAGATTTTTTCTTGCCATTTTGATTTGCAAGCATTCAAAACCAATGTTAATCGACACCTCCTGTCCTTCCCCTCCCTATCTTTCTAATGCCGAGTACTGTGCTCTTCATTAAAAGGGAAACAAATAATCCCTTGTGCGCGCCCTAGTATATATATATAAAACAAAAAAAAAAAAAAATGAAACCGTTGAAATGTCCTCCTCGTATCGTCAGAAAAAAAAACAAATGCGCCGTTATGTAACTTTAAAGCAAAAACTCCTGATCTCAATAAAAAGAAACATCAAAGGACTCATGATACTTTCCAGTCGTTAACCGCCTTTCGTTACGATGCTTGGATTCTAACTAACATTATTTATAGTCAAAGCCACAATCACTTGAATTGTAGAGCCATAAGGTGCTTCCCATTTCCATTAAGTAATTGACTTATGACAATCAGTCAACAAGTATCCACTAACAAGCAGGAAACGTAACACTTTCAAAACATAAGACACTCAAAAAATTAAACTCAAAACACCCTCTTTATCCGTTGATAACAGAAAGTCAGAAACAGAAGTATATCAAACATCTAGACGAAACTCAGAATTACACACACACAATGTGTGAGTAGCTATTTTAATCGTTTGATTTAATCAATTCAATTAATCGGCTGGTTTGACAAATGGGTAAACAATTGAAGCCTCAGATGCTCTTAATGTCTGCCAGCCAACTAAAACTAAGAATGTGTGTTCCTTCTACCATGCAATGTCGTTTTGAGTCAAACCGTTTGTGACAGTCAAATTCAAAATAGCAATATACCCCCTTTAATCAGACGGGCGGCCGAGGCAGTTTGAACAAAATTCGCACTTCATAACGGAGGACGTTTTCAGTGTCACACAGTAAGGCAATAGGCTGCCAAGCTATCGGTTCGCCCATCAATCCATGAGATACATTATATTGTTTAGCGATTGGCGTTGAAGCGACCGCGAAAAGTTTGCGTGCAACATTACGTTGAGTTATTTTTTGATTTGGTAATTAATTACAGTGCAGCCGCAATCAAGTGCAACGGAAAAATCAGTGAGATTCTGGTAGAAGCAACAATCGCCCTTTATAGCCTTGCAGTTGAAGGTATCTATTTTACCAATTTTTTGAATTTTATTGACTTTATGACTATATCGAAAGGAACTTATCTGTGTAACGTTTGTAGGTTACTTTTTGTTTGTAATAATTTATATACCAGTTGCGTCACTGACCCTTTCAAACTCTTTCCAATTGAGTGTAGTTAAATCTTTATTATTGTGCGGCCTTGTCGTGCGTCTTTTTCAATTAAAACATTTCGATTGCTGCCGACGACTATTTAATCAATGATAAAGTGCCTTTGTATGCCAGAATATTTTTTTTTATTAAAATCGACTTTTATTGTCTTTAAACAACGATTATAGCGGTGACAGTTGAATAATCTGGTTTCGTTGAAATGTATCTGCTTATACGATTATTTATATTGAGCGCGAATAAACCAAGTTTATTTGTATCTATAATCAGGTGGATAATATAATTATTGTTGGCTTATCTCTTTTTCCGTTCTACTTACACAAGAAGTGCATTTTTTTTCGGAATCAATAAGTTGACAGGAAAAATTAATTTTATTACTTCTTGATTGCAACTGATATTGGCAATCTTTTGGTGAAAATGTGTAGAATTTCTAGCAAGAAATTAATATATATGACCTCTTCAATTGGAAAGTTCATGGCGAAAGATGAGGAGTTCTTTGACGAAATAGCCGAAATTCAAAGAACATCAAATGGACAATAAATTTGAGTGCTTTTGTTTAATATTCTTCCTCTGCAAGGAAGATTTTAATAATAAATAGTTCCATGTCTATTTATGGAATCATTTTGGAGAACATACGTTCCCCAATTCTAGAAATTACTGTCTTTTCATTTATAGAATTTGAGAAGCATGTTTACAAAGAAGCCCTAAATAAACTTCGGAATCTGGCTAAAGTGTAGCATTGGTCCATAACTGAAAGATTGAAAATGTGATGCTCCTTGGGCCTGATTCGATATGCTCCTCCAGCTGGCTCAATCTCTAGTCTGCCGTCTCCAGTTTTACACTTCAAGCAACGGAGGTCTCCTTTTCTTGGTCGCCTTATCGGAGATGAGGCCTTCCCTTGCTTCTGACTCTTTGACGTACGGCGTTGAAGACCTGGTGCGCCGATTTTCATCCAATCTATATTAGCCACTGGATACAGATTTCAAAAAGTTAATCTCACACTGAGGAGTCCGAAGACGACGAAAAAGATTCCTACTAGGAACTTGTAGAGAGGACTCTCAATGACTGCCCAAGGTGTAGGGAGCCAGTATTCAGACAGTACATAGGATTCCATAGTTTGCATGAGAAAACTAATGACAATGGACTACGAGTCATAGAAATGGCAGCACCAACAAAATTGGTCGTTGCGAGTACCAGTCTCCCGCGAAAAGATATTTACACAGCCACCTGGGTATCGGCTGATGGAGTCACTCGAAACCAAATTGACCACGCATTGATAGATCGCCACCACTACTCGGACCACTATCTTGTTGGTATGGTGTTCCGAGGGCGGATTGTATTGCATCCGCCTCGCCGCAATGAAAACAAAAGCAACCAATACAGTTGCGCACTAAGGGTCGCTTTCGGAGAGCTCGACGAGAGAAAAGTAAGTCCTGGGGACAGAGTGCCGGGCGTAAAAGAAAAATGGTCACGCCTTAAGAACAAAGCCATTAGTACTGCTGATGCCATCTTACGATCTTAGGCAGTAGTCGCAGAGATCGGAGCGACTGGTTTGACGATGAATGCAAACTAGAGTTCGAACGTAAGAATGCTGCATGCCGAACAATGCAGCATTATCATAGAACGCGGGTACACGAAGAAAAATATAAAGAGTTTAGAAAAATAGAGAAAAGACTTCGCAGACAAAAATGGCAGCCTGGGAAAAAAATGTCTGTGAAATGGAAAGAAATAGAGAGCGAGGTCCGCACCAGGCGCGGAAGTTCTACCAACCCGTCAGAAAAATGTCGCAATATAAGTACACCACGTTGCACATACTGTAAAGACAGAGAAGAAAATCACCGACCCTGAAAGCATTGTGGAGCGGTGGGAAGTGTTATTAATTTTTGAAAGGAAGAAATGGAGACTCCAACATTTCAAGAAAAAACTTGATGCTGCAGCCACCAAGCATCCTGCAAGAATGGATAGTCCCATACGCTAAACCATAATCGGCAAATATCAATGTTGTTTCATACCAGGCAAATCAACAATTGATCCGATCTTTACCCTTAGACAATTTAAGAATTTAATATTCCATTCATAGATTTTGAAGCTACCTACGATAGATTAGCTAGGGTAGAACTTTATAAGCCCATGACAGAATCCGGCATCCCAAAAATAAATTGACACGACTATGTAGGCCATGACTAAAACTACAAGCCAAGTAAAAGTAGCCGGTTTGCTACCCAGACCAATTAACATATTTAATGAGAGACAACAGAAGACCATAAGGTCATACCCTGTTTACAAGAAACTGCTGGTATTGCGCTGACTGTACTTGATACTTGGACGCCTCTTATTCCCGACGCACCCAAACCATAGTAATATTCTACTCGCAACCTATAGGGAAGAAGTGCCTTACCTCAGGCGCAAACAAACTATAGGTCAATTCTTGCTAATCCCGGATCTAGGGATAATGGTGCTAATTTTTAGATTCGGTAATATCGACCGGGTGGCGAGTTTGTGGGTTTTAATTTTTGTACTCTGCGTAAAAAGGGCAATCATCAGACTTGTTAGCAACTAAAGATAATAAAATACCCTGAGAAACATTTTTATCATAATTCTGAGTCTAATTTTGGTAGCCGCTTTGTGACTTTCTGTCAAGTGAATTCATCTCACGAAATTTCGTATTGAGAATATCGGCACTCGTTCTGATGGTGAACTGTTATAAAAAAATGACCAGATATAAGTAAAATTTGTTTCCAACTTTATTTTGAAGCTTTATTCATGCCATTATTTAAGAAATAACACACTCAGTCAAATGGTCACCTCCATTTCGCTGCTTTAAAAAATCAGTCCAGTTTTGGGCGCATACCAATATGTGCACTATTGTGCACATTGGTTGGGCCTCATCCGGGAAGACGTTTTTTTATTATGTGGGGAAGTCTCTATATTGTGTAGAATTTTTAATTTATAAATAAAAAGAAAACGAAAATAAAACTATTATTTTGTTTGTTTTTTTTTTTTAAATCACAATATTTGTTAAATTATTAAAAGTTAATATCACGACGCGTTTTGGGCTTGCTTTTCCATCAAATATTGTGATGTATAACGTATTTAAAAAATAAATAAAATTTAAGTTTGAATTTCGTTTTCTTTTTATTTATAAATTAAAGACTTGGCCAAAATCCAGATTTCTGGATCTACTGAGTTCACAGCATTTTCAGTTCAATTCATTTATTGCATCAGTATAAGATTATCCCAATCCAATAGTATAATAAGTTGGGTTTACTTCCCATACATACATATGTATAATTCAGCCAAGGCGGCAGGGTTGGGGACAGAATCTCAAAAGCCGAAATCTCGAAAACCTAAAATCCTGAAAACCAAAAATCCCGAAAATCCAGAAATAATATAAAATGAAAAATGTACGCAAAGAAAGAATGTATGCTCAAACTTTTCCGTGTGACGCGACGGTCTGAAGGCATTATGATCAATAAGCTGGAAACGATGATCTATCTACTCAGCTATCTCAATATTTTTGTCATAAAGTTGGCCTTGAAGTGGTTAACAACAGATGGCCAATCTGCTATCAATCAGCCTGTAATCCATCGTTAATTGCGAATGACCAGCTCAGACTTACGACAGATTTAAATTATGACCTTATCTATTGTTCATTAAATTTTAATTAACGTAGTAATTTAATCACAACATTACATTATAAAGCGACAAGTAGAACTGATTTATAGTGCCTTGATCCCGCTCCTTGTACCTACTACGTCTACCGCGTTTTCGTTCAATTTTGATGTAAGTTACTCTGATGACTGTTTTGAGTTTCGGCGAGATGGCAATTCACTCGGTCAAATCTAATACGATCGGGATTGATCCAGATGCAATTTCACCAAAGTTTGTTAAATTAATTCTTCCAGTTCTTCTGCCTTTTCTGGTGCACCTCTTTTACTACTGTATCTACAGTCGACAATTCCCTGAAAATGGAAGAATGCCAAAGTAGTTCCTGGCTCCAGAAACTCAAAACCTACCACCCCATCTGAGTTTAGGCCGATCAGTTTGCACTCGTTCTTTGCCAAGGTTTTTGGAAAGATACTGGCAAAGCAGATTCAAGAAGATTGGGAAATGTACAATAAATTGTCAGTATGGCAGATTTAAGAGCAGCTATGGATAATGACGAGATCTGTATCATGGTGATGCTTGATTTCTTTTCGATAGTATTGATCATTAAGTACTTGTACAAAAGTACAAATGTGTAATTCAATTTTCGCATTCAACTTATTTCCCTTATTTTCCAACTTTTCGCATTTGAACTTATTTCAAACTATTTAAGAAATCGGTTACTAACAGTGGAAACCGATACTGGTGTATATAGTCCATTTCTTGTCAACAAAGGTGTTCCTCGAGGATCTGGTTTGGGACCGCTACTGTTTTGGGCCTACATAAACGATTTATCAGATGTCATTGCCAATAGTAGTGTTCATATTTACGCAGATGATGTTACTTTACATTTGCCTGAAAATCTGGTTTGTTAGAAGATTGCATTGCTAGAGTTAATGAAGATTTGTCTCAAGTTGATTCGTAAGCTGAATCAAAGAAAATTCTGTTAAGCCCAAATAAATCACTTGGTATTGTTTGTTCAAGACGAAATATATCTTTGGAGGAGTATCCTATCCTTCAGTTAAATCGAATTACTTTAGCTTATGTCGAACAAGTTAAATACCTAGGTTTTGAAAATCAATAGTAAAATGAGTTGTTGCGAAGCTACATCAGAAATTATTTGAAGAGTCTATAGTGGATTGCGTACCTTAAGAACCTCATCTAACTTACTGATTCCCTGATTCCGATTATGAAATCACACTTGGTAAAATAAAATCTTTGTTGCTGCCATTTTTTCCTATAATTTTTTAGTTTATCCTTGCTTATTCTATGAATATAGGGGTAAGTTAAATGTGGCGTTCAATGCGTTATATTCATGGTCTACCAAAACATGTAAGTGTCTCACGTTTTAAAAATGTCCCTTTTTGGAATGACTTTGGATGCATTTTACGAGTACAGATCGCTCCTGAAACGACAAAATTCATAATTTTTGTCCCGAGTTTTTTTTTATATTTTCATTTTCTTCGATCACCTAGACCTAGAGGGCTTAAATTAGTATAACCACGTTTTACACAAAGTATTGGAGAGCATTATTATTTTATTAACGCAAAGAATTATTTTCTCAATGGGTTTTTGGAATAAGCTGCTCAAGCACATATCAAGAAGAGTTTGAATTTTCTTAATAAAATTTTTAATTTTTAACATAAATATAAATGATAATATTTTTTTACCTCTTTTTCCATATTAGTGTATATTATACATTTGTCTATATTAATTCTCCTGTTAAAATATCACTTTAATATTAGCCACTATTATTTAACCACATTTATTGTTATGAATAACAATTGTAATTAAACTTTTGATACTTAACTATAAGATTAATCTTGAATAAAAATAAAAATAATTTATAAAGATGAAATGAGGAACATTCCCGATTTTTTTGACAGCTTGATCTCATTAGTAACGTTGACAGCTGCTGAAATATAAGCAACTGGAAAAATTATCATTGGGTGTGATCATGGTTTTATCCCTTGGATCAGATAGCTTTTCTTGTTGTGTTTAACATGAAAAAATACAGTTGATAGAAGAACATATGGAAAGAGGTAGAAAATCTAAGGGTATCCTTACATTTCTTGGATACTATTTTATTTGAAATGATACATGTGAAGAACAGCTGAGGCTGACTGTTTTTAATCAAAAATTTCAAATCCGAAAAAATGTGAACCCATCCATTGCTATCTAAATAAATAAATAAATTTATTGGCGCGACAGGTCCTTAAGGAGCCAAGGCCTAGTGACTTATACCTTATACTCTCAACCATTCCTGTGTGTGTTTTTAATCTGCAAGAATGGAAGGGACCTACAGTTTAGCGCCGAGTCCGAACGGCTACATGAGATGCACTTTTTCGAGACAAATTTTACTGTTGGAGGTTTTGTCAGTTCCTCGAAAGAGGCAGTACCCTGGAAAAGAAGATGGCTATGAGCTGGACTCGAACTCAAGCTCATTCGCTTAGCAGTCCGACTCACTAACCACTTTTTTTTTTTTTTTTTTGTATAATGATTTTTTATTGATCTTTATCTTATAACTACTTAAATGCTAGACAAAAATCTTAAAACTAGCTAAAACTATCAACTTAATTAACTTACTGGCCCTATGCGGGCGCTCTAAATTAATCTCTAACTTAATTTTAATTGCCTTTCGGCCTAAGAATAACTTAATTTTATCTTATCTATAACGGGTTTTATTTTTTACCCAGAAAATAAAAAAAACTGAGTTTCCTCTATCGGGGTTTATGTTAAACTACTTAAAAACTAACTTTAAATAAACTAAAAATAAACTTAAAATAAACATAAAATACTTAAAATTAGAACAACCACAGCAAGCATTTTTGTATTTTAAATTAGTTTTTTTGTTGGATTTTTGTGTTTTTATATACATATTTTTTTTTGGTGCCGCCGCAACTGTCCTACCTAACTTAACTTAAAGAAACCTAAGATAATTATAGGTCGGCCATAGGCGATATTTCGTCTATGACGACTGAAAATAGCAGGTTCTAACTAAGCCACCAAAATTGGTGGATCTGAGCAAGGGCTTCCTTCCGATCCCTGCTGAAACAGAGGCGCTCTGCTTCGCTCCCAGCGACTATGTCTCGGTCGTAGAGGAGCCGCCTATCGACTGTTCTACGGCCGACGTGGTAGATTAACCGAATCGCCGATCGATCCTGAATCAGTCCTCGACTATCAAGGTATAGGAAAGCCTCGGGCGGGATAAAGCCACTCGAACGTGTACTTTCAAAATATTCATCTTGGGGGTAGTAAGCCCCGAAGATTTGTCCATTAGTTGAGGTCATCGCCCTTGCAATGTGTCCGCGAATGAGCTTAATTAAAAAGTTATCTATCCTGTTTGTATAGGCCCCGTTTTATAGAACCTTGTTGGAATAATAGTGTTTGTACTCCGACTCTGGTGTTCTATAAAGTCCGAGACAAGTGCGAAGACACTGTCTCTCGAACACCCGAATCTTTTCCATTAGAGATGGTGACTCACTAACCTCTAAGCCACGGGGCACTACTTTGCTATCTAGCAAACAGTTATTTGTCCGGCAAGAATTCTTATTTAATTGTTGTCTTATTTAAATATATGTTATCTTAGAAAAAACACTTCAAATTTTAAATAAAGAACTAGCTGTTACCCGCGACTTCGTCCGCCTGAAATTTATCAAAAACTGTTTACTCAATTTGCAATAAAATTTGAAAAATAAGCAAACCTAGCGCCACCTACGGGTAATTCAAATAGCTTTAGTTATTCCTTTCAAAATGAGCTCCCTGCCTGTGAAAATCCCTTCAAAATCTGTCCATAAATAAGAATTTTCGAAGAAAAACGACACCAGCGCCACCTAGTGAGTAATTAACATACCCTTAGTTTATCCTTAGGATATCAGATACCTGCCAGTGAAAGTCCCGTCAAATTCGGTGCAGCCGTCCCCGAGATTATCCGGAACAAACAGACAGAACGACTGACAGACAAAAATTTTTTAAATGATGTTTTTGTTATAAGTACTGTATATCCTTTCGTATACATCAAGTAATTTTGATGTTTTGATTTTAAAAACAGACACTTCTTTTTTATTTATGTGTATAGATAATTCCCCGACCACAAAAAACTTAGTTAACGTGAAAACTTCACATCAAATAAGTTGAATGACTCAAAATGCGCCTGGCAAGTATGCATAGAATAATAATAATAATAGATGCAGATATTAATTTGTTTAAATAAATCGTTCCTGAAGCAAAAAACAATTAATTAAATAAGAAAATGTATGACGTATTTACTTAACTTTAAGCTTTTGCCTATTTGATCGAAAGGTTAAACAATGTTTTTTGAAAGCAGCACTTTTAAATGTTTGAGCGAAATTTATTGCACAAAAAAATTGCAAAATTGTTTTAAGTTGGTTGTGTTTCTCGAAATTCAAGCACGGTTGTCAAAATTGTATAGGAAATAAGAACAGGGTTATAAAAATATTATATTATTTAGTTTTAAAATCAGCCAATTATCGACAATAAGTCGACTGACACTATCGATTTATATTTAGCCACTATAGAACTGGAGCATTTGCTTATTCCCTTCGTTCTCCGATCGGATTCAAATGGTGTCGTGTCGCTCAGCTGCGCTTAAAGGAGTCGCCTATTCACTGTTTAACGGTCGACATGGTTGATAAACGGGATCACTGATCCATCCTGCAACAGCCCTCGTATATCTTAATATAAGAATGACTCGGACTGTTTAAAGCCGCGAATGCGTACTCTCGAAGTATTTATCTGGGAACCCCGAAGATTTGGCCATTTGTATAAGTCACGTTCTTGCAATGTGAACCCGATTCGTGAAGAAGTTATCTATCCAGTGTATATTATCCCCGTTGTATACGGGTTCATTATCATTGGGATAATAGTGTTTGTAGTTCTGTAAAGACCAAAGCAGGGTCACTACCTCGCAACCATCCGAATCTTTTCCATTAAAGATGGTGCAAGGTTGAACCTCACAGGGCATCCACAGGACATTAATAGGCAATCATCGGCATTATAAGAGCCATAAAGGCAAACCACCTATATCTATCCTCAAAATCCTCATATCAAGGCGGCTTCTATAAAACAACTGTTAGCTCCCCCAGTCCTGGTCAAAATGTCGGTTGAAGTATAGATAAATGATCTATAGGCTCAATTTGAGTACGGTGTAAGAATAGTCTAATGGTTTGGTGGTACTAAGTAGAGTTAGTATGTTACGTTCGTCTAACGGTGTTATGCCCTTGGATCATGATTCCTCAAGAATTATGAGGACTATTTCCTTATAGCAAGCCTGTTTTTTTCTGGAACTCTTGCTGTGAGTCTTGATTTTATTGCTCATTTATAACTTCAGCACTTCGGTAAAGAGCAAAAAGCACTAACAATGCTTTATTGAGCACAATGGTTTAGCTTAGACAATAAATGGTATCTTGCCCCGCCTTAAAGCCGAACTGAGTATCTGTATCTGAAATTACATTTTTCTTTTGGGCCCCCTCCCCCTGAACAGAGATCCTTATTGAGAACTTTCTGAATACCTATAATAATAATCGCAAGAAGACTTATTGAACGTAGATTCCTCAGATTACAATTATCCTTTCACAAAACGGGTGAGAGGATTTACAACAGATGTCTTCCAGCTGAATGGGTAATATTATCAGCGCGTTATTATACAGTGTTGTGGTTATGTCTAATGCATGATACACAAAAAAAATTAATACGTATACTAAGTATGTTTACGTGACGTCACGTATACTGCTTTTTTTGAATTTTCTTTGAGTTCGGCCAATTTGTTTTGTGTTGGTCTTTAAAAAATGTTCTTTGTAATCATTGAACCTTTAATAAAGGTGTTATATAGCTTTTTCAATTCTTTTAAGGAAAATTAATTGGGTTGACTTAGCCTCACTTACGACGTTTGTCCACGTCAAGCCAGACTAGTCAGTCCTTTCGGAAAGTGTCTCTATAAACACTTTTTTTTATTTATTTCAATAGTGTTTTTGAAAGCCTCCGAGCACCGACCTCCTCGGCTTTCGAGACCATATAAGTTAATATCTCTCATCATTTTAAGATGAAGGCTTCAGAATATAAACTTTGGTCAACCGAAATTCTAAAAAATGTCGCTGCACTCCAATTTATTTCTCTTTTATTTGCGATTATAGGTACTAACGGGTGATTTTTTTGAGGTTAGGATTTTTATGCATTAGTATTTGACAGATCACGCGGGATTTCAGACATGGTGTCAAAGAGAAAGATGCTCAGTATGCTTTGACATTTCATTATGAATAGACTTACTAACGAGCAACGCTTGCAAATTATTGAATTTTATTACCAAAATCAGTGCCCTAGAAAAGTTGGCAGAAAATCCGCTTTTTTATCGACAAATTTTGTTCAGCGATGAGGCTCATTTCTGGTTGAATGGCTACGTAAATAAGCAAAATTGCCGCATTTGGAGTGAAGAGCAACCAGAAGCCGTTCAAGAACTGCCCATGCATCCCGAAAAATGCACTGTTTGGTGTGGTTTGTACGCTGGTGGAATCATTGAACCGTATTTTTTCAAAGATGCTGTTGGACGCAACGTTACGGTGAATGAACCGAACACTGATTTTGGTAATAAAATTCAATAATTTGCAAGCATTGCTCGTTAGTAAGTCTATTCATGATGAAATGTCAAAGCATACTGAGCATCTTTCTCTTTGACACCATGTCTGAAATCCCGCGTGATCTGTCAAATACTAATGCATGAAAATCCTAACCTCAAAAAAATCACCCGTTATAATGCAAGTTATGCATTCGTGCATATTAAAAAAATTTATATAGTAATCAAACATGGCATTACGATGATAGAGAAACATATTTGAGTTACTGGAAAAATTCTGTCTGTCTGTCTGTCTGTACTTATGTATTTTGGACTACAGCCTGAACGGTTAGTCCAAATTTGAAACATAAGGTTTTGACATTCTTAAGAGGGTTTTTTTTTAATTTTTTAACTAAAAAATTAACGGTACCTGCATATAACCGTTATGTAAAAGCTTATTTTTATCAAAAACGGCTCCAAGAATTTTTATAAAAACAAAAAAATCAGTGTGCTTTTGTAGACAAGCGTTATAGTTGAAAAAAATAAATAAATGGTGGGCTAAAAACGGTACCTTCCATAGGACCTTATTCGACTTTCTGGTGAATTGGTCAATCGATTAAAACCAAAATTTATATTCAGGAAGATGTAGATAGCCTAAATAATTTCAATTTAAAATATGTATTTTCGAAAAAAAATTTGTTTGTATTTTTAATATTTTTTTTTTTTGGAAAAACCAGTATTTTGAAACACGTAAGTGATTTTTTTTAAAATTTAGTTTTTAAATTAAGGTTATTTTGTGCTTAAGTTTGCCTTATTTTATTATTTTTTTTAGTTTTTAACAAAAGTTTTTAAATAAAAACCGTTTTATTTAAAACCGTTCCTTCGATTTTGAAAAAAAAATCACACTGTTTCACATTTCTCATAGAAATAGAATGACGTTTACATTTCTCAACTGAAAACTCTTTTACGTGCTTTTTTCGAACAATCAATAGTCACAAAAATCGAATGAAAACCTTGAAATTCTTCTTATATTTAACAAATTTTAATCGACGCTTTGACTGCACATAAAAGCAAGTACGTGTGATCCAGTCATGCAATTTATTTTTTAAATTCTTACTATTGTTTGCATTGCAATTTGCAATTAAAAATTATAAATATACTTATTAACTAAGCCGAACGAACCACGAATTAAAACACAATTTTGTATTGTTTTGACAGCTTATACAAAATGCGAGCACTACAGATGATTTAGAATTTAATAAAAAAAAATCAAAAATTATTTTTAATAATAATTATTCAAAATTTTGGTATGCAGAATTGATTTAACTACTTAATCTTTTCAAATAGAAAATTTTATTTAAATCCATTAAGCCGTTACCGAGAACTTCAATAATTAAATAAACTGTTATATGAAAGGTACCTTTAATAGACTTTGGTTCTGATTACCTATTAATTATTTAATTAATTCTGCATACCAAAATGTTGAATAATTATTTTTTTCTATTTAAAATTATTTTTTGATTTTTTTTTTGATTCATTATTCTTAAAACTTATCAAAAAAAGACATTTAAAATTTTAAATTCAAGTGTATATATATAAAAAGAAAGAAAAGAAAGAAAATAGCAAAAAACTAATTTGACTACCGAAATTTTTGGCTTTTCGAGTGGATATCTTAATAACGGTAAGTGAAAAGTGTAAAGGCCTAAATTGTAGATCGTAAAAAAGCAACAAAAAAGTATAGTATTAAAATGTTCGTATCTCAACGGAGAACCGAGTAAGAAAACTCAGTTTAACACTTTTTTTCAAAATGGCGAAAATTCCACATATGAAAGCTTGGTCGAGAAACGAAACTTAAGCTTTTCTAGACCACCCACGAAACATTCCAAATTTTGATTTTTGTTCACTTGCATTTCCAAATGTTTATACCTAATGACTGGACTACTGGTTTTTTGTGTATCATGCGTCTACTGCATTCTCAGTGAGATGTCAAAGTTAAATATCGGGTATAGCTTCGACTCCTGCTGACTCCTTATTCTTTAGTGGTTCGAAAATCTTTTGAAGTTCCACCTTCCAAATGAGTTGGGAACTTTGCGGTTTTGCTCGGCGAAGATGTTGTTTGCCAAGTTTCTAAATTCCATTTAAAGTTAAAATTGATTCAGCAGAACTCAAATCATGACCTGGGTGATTTGAGTGAATGCTTTCATTCACCTTAGATACGTGCTTCAAATGAACAATTTGATTTAATACGATCTCATCAGTAAAGCATTTGCAATTTCTTAGCACACATACGCAAATATGTACATATTTTTTCATCAGAAATGTTTCCAGGTGCGGTAAATAGAAATGATAAATTTATTAATTCCGTTGCTGTTCAAATATAATTTTATCAATACTTTAATATTTGTTTTATCTAAACAGATTTTTTCGAATCGGAAAAGTTAAGCCTTATTTAACATGTTGTCATATAGCAAATGATAGTGTGGAGAGATTTTAACTGTCAAAATATTTGGCGATTTATGTAAGAACTTCGCATATTCACAAGGCATTTAGTTTATTTGACAAATATACAGTTTTTGACAGTTTTATTTGAACTGGAAGTTGACAATTTTTATAGACTCTTAATCGATATTAAGAGTATTAGGAGATTCCGGCCTGTTAAATTATACTTGTGAAATGGCCTTTTGACGTGATTAACGTCTTATAAATGATGACAGTTACACGTACGAAATATCATGATTCATGCTGATAAGACTCCTGCTGATAAGACTCATGACTGATGCTAACCGCGATACTGTGGTTCTTTCAACCAAAATCGATCGCAAACACCAGGCGAACATGAAAAAGAACAGGCGCAAATTCCCAAAATAATTCCACTCAAATTCAAAAAGAACAAGAAGAGAAAAAGAAATGCAAAATAGGCGGAGTTTTTTTTAAAGTAGAAAGTAGATGTTTGTGTGGATTTAACGAGAGGGTTTGTGGGTGTGAGTTAACGGGCTGTATGTTGGTGTTGTTGCCATCAATATTTTTTTATGACGTTATCACGTTAAATTATCGTCCGTAAACCAACTTTACAGACAACCAACTCTTTTTTTGACGTGTTACCAGCTTAAACTGGATAGTTTCTATATACAAGCCTCTTTGCAAATGACTGTTTAGTTTAAGCTTTATTTTGATAACATTTGAATATAGCTTGGGTTGGTATAACCCCAAAGTTTTATACCGTATATCCATACATGTTTAAGCACTTGCTTGGGGATAAGCCGCTTATTATACTTAGGTACTTTGATAAGAGCATTTTCGAGTAAATAATGATGGAGAGATTTTTAAGACTATTTTGAGAGAAGTTAATATGTCTTTTTTTGGAATTGGATTTTGAAAAACAATGCGCCATGTCTTTGCCCGGTTCATTATTTTATTAATCGTTTTCTGTAGCTATTCGGTTGCTCTTTCGAAGTCAACATTCAAATCAATTAAATTCTGTTTTGCAGCAATTTTTGTTTGATAATTCTATATTTTTAAATCTTTTGAAATCCTACAATTGCATTAAATATCCACTTATAAACAATCTCTAGTCTTAAGGCTTAATATCTTTTGCTTAGTGATGTACTTTGAACTTGAACGGAAACTCACTTGAAGTGCAGACAAATTCTTTCTTATCACATCCACTAGAAGTCACCATTAAATCTCATTTAAATCTGATTTTTCGTATTAGCTTTAGGAAGATTAGATATGAATTCGACATGGAGAAGGGCTATTCTAAAGTCAGAATGTATCATGTCCACGAGGTATGACGAATGAGTGATATTTGTCTTGAGACCTTGCTATCATCAGATGTGGTTTGTTTTAATATGAACAGCTTATCGGCATAATGAATTTATGATCCAACAGTGTGATCTTAATACGTTTGATATCTCAAAAATGTTGCATAAATACTGGGTCAGATTCAGGTGCTTTTGAAAGTCGGTGTTGGCCCTCATTTTTTTAAATATAACAATCAGAGGGAACGACAAAGTTGGGTAGACGTTAGAGCATCCCACATTCATGTTGTACGGCTGAATAGACAGAATATCATTAGTAGATAATACAACGACTCTGGGCTCAAGGGTAAACTGATGATCTTTCTTAGAGGCGCCAATATTATGGTTGAATTGCTTAAGAATGACATCATTAAAAACAAAATCTGTCATATGTGTACCTGCCTCAATTCAAAAACTTGTGAATTGATAAATATTAAGGAATTAATAAACAGAATATTGAAAATTAGATAAATTACTTATTTACTTTTCACACGATGCATCGTAACTAATAATTTACATAAGATGCACCAAACACAAAGTGGACAAATAATCTGAACCCAAATATCACAGATCGATTATTTGCAAACATTGGAAAGTGCTAATATATTTGGCTGATAATGATTTTAATCAAAAGATATTTATTGTAAAATTTTGTAATATGTCATAAATGAGTTATAAATATTTGAACAAACTTATGTAAAAATAGTTTGTAAATCGTTAAAAACATATAATTTATATTCACCAACTTCCTCGTTCTTTTAACTTGCCTTAACCAAAAAGCTTTTCCCAATTAGCTTAGTACCTTGATACCTGCCTCCAGTATTCAAGGCGGTCGTTCACCATTGTAAAGTGTTGAATTAACAAATAAATAATCCAGTTTGGCTAATATTATTCAATTATTTCAGTTCAATATTTATTTCCATTCGGTGTACAAGTAAGACTTAGTCTTTTATAGTACCTTAAAATATTGTTTCACTTTAGGATTTATCAAATAATTTAGTATTACATATTAAATATACATATATAAATTAAAAAAAAAAAAAAACTTTAGAAAGCAATGGAAGCGGTGACGTCAAGTTACTCAAAACACCATGTATTTACGTTTGGCATTCTAGAAAGCCAAAAACTGAAGCCTATATTAATCGAATTAAATGCAATAATTTACAATTGTCAGCCTCATAAACGTTCACGCACCTACTATTACAAGCACAGTCAAAGTCAGGACTAAACAACGTCTTCAATGACTTCAACAGGGATGATTGTCAGGCTTGCAAAGTCTTTAGCTCGGCGCGGCATCGTGGCAGAAAGCAATCTGTGACTCTAAATTCGAGAACATCAACAATAGGGATAACATATACATAATCCATAGCCATATTCATTTACTGACAAAACTATGTCTGCTTGCCTGTGCGTATGTATTTTGGACTACAGTCTCAACGGTTGGACCAATCTTCTTCAAATTTAAAACATAAAGGTTATTTTGACATTCTGCAGAGGGCTTTTTTCAATTTTGTTTTTAGCTCAAATATTAACAGTACCTGTCATATAACCGTTATGTAAAAGCTTATTTTTCTTAAAAAACTGCTCCAAGGATTTTTATTAAAAGAAATAAGCGTACTATTGTAGGTAAACATTATATTTTGGTGAAAAAACGTAAGATGGTTGGCTAAAAACGGTACCTTCCATTTTACCGGTTTTTATTTGATCTTCTTGAAAACTGGTGGTCCGATTACTATCAATTTTAATTAAAAAAAAATTGTTAAAAAAAAACAGTTTTATTTAAAAACGTTCCTACGATTTTGAAAAAAAATCACACTTTTTTACATTTCTCAAAGAAATAAAATGGCGTTTAGATTATTTCACCCAATACAATTTTACGCACTTTATTCAAACAATCAAAAGTCATAAAATTCGAATATATGTATGCTTTGATGTTCACTTTAATTTTCTTAAATTTTATTCATAGAAAAAAGAAAAAAGAACTGCGACTCGTACCGACCATGCCCTGAAATTTTATTTTGTGCATGTGAATACGTGTGAGATTCGTTAGAGAAGCAGCCAATCAGTCATACGTTTAGTGCCCACATAAATGCAAACGTATTAGTGGTCCATTAAGATTGTACACAGAGACCGTTACACATAATGTCGCTGAACGGGTATTTTTCAGTTTGTAGGCGAAGATGAAGATGAAGATATTGTCGTTCTTATTTCTGTTTTCTGTGAATTAATTCTACAATATGACCGTTTTTTTATAGTAGGGTTAAATACAACTATTTTTTACTACGGGAGGGGGATCTATTTCGCCCCGTTTAGGAGGTATGGCGATTTTCAAAAAAAAATGTTTTGAATGGGAAAATAAATATTAAAAAACAACGGCAACACTAAAAATACTTAACTATAATGGTTTTACAAGCCAGGAATCTGGTCTTTATTCCTACATGTAAATTAAGTCATTTGTGTCAATAGTTGTCAAAATATTGCATTCAAACTCGAAATTTTGATAAAAAAAAAACGTAAAAAATATCTTTGAACCAATATTTAAATGTAGAATTAAAGTACAGATTTCTGGTTTTTAATATATTTTAAGAGTTGCCGTTGTTTTTAAATATTTGTTTTTCTATTTAAGTAATTTTTTTTTAAATCACCCCTACCTCCTAAACGGAGCCAGATAGACCCACCTCCCATGGTAAAAAATTTTTGTATTTAACCCCTCTACAAAAAACGGTTATCAATTTTTTGGCGCCGGAGTTATCGTACTCGTGCCAGGGGCGGAGAGGGCGTGGTTGAGGAAATTTGTTTTTTGTATGTACCGGGCATTCTAAATATCATATCAAAAATTGAAAACCACCCGACCGTTTGAAGGGTAAAACCTTTTTATTTCCTGGATTATAAAGCTGCTCTATAACTTTTTTTGGCATTACGACTTGCTGCAAATAGACATTTCATCTTGTTTCTTTGAAGAGTATCAAAGGTTTTGAAGTGTTACTGTCGGTTCAGAACAGTGTCAACATAATAGAAATGTGAAAGCTGGATCGCTTGTTCAAACCCAGCTCGAGACAAAAAAGGTTTTTCGATAAAAACTGAACATAAAGCGATAAAGCACTACAAAAGGAGTCCGATGATCGGTTTGGCCCCGTAAAATAGCTATAATTCCAGCCTATCAACTTTGTGATAGTACTCACAAGTTGTTGTTCTTCATTCAAAAACCTTATACTGTAACAGTATAGACAGCAACCTAGTTGCGACAGGAACATATAAAACAACACATTAATTATAATTGAAATGTATTTTTCATTATTTGCATAATATGTGGAATTTTTGCTAACATATCATATGCGTGCAAAACTTATAGCTTCTAGAAGTATTGATTTTTGTTGTCATCATTTCTAAGTATTGTTCTTTAAATTTTTTTGATAAACCCTTCATTTAAAGTTCATTAGCCATAACAAAATAAATTATAGAACAAAAAATGGATAAAACGTCTGCTTGGATTTTGTTTTTGCTAGCTCAGCAGTTTTCAAAAATGTAAATAAGAAAAAACATTTGGTTGATTAAATTTTGTTTAACAAGTAAGCCATAAAGTTTTATTTTATTTAGATTTAGAATGGCGGTTAATTGTTTAACCAAAACGAGTTGACAACAAAGAAAAGGAACTTCAAAGTGTTTATTCGATTTTTCTGACTTTTGATTGTTCGAAAAAAGTACGTAAAATAGTTTTCAGCGAAAATCTTTAAGCGCCATTTTATTACTTTAGAAAATGTGAAAAAGTATAATTTTTTTTCAAAATCGTAGGTACGTTTTTAAATAAAACGGTTTTAAATAAAAATATATATTGAAACATCAACAACTATTGCTAGTTGTTTGTTGTTGTTTTTTGTGGTTTTTTTTTTTAATTAAATTCAATGAAAGGTTTTTGTGTCCTTTACTCCAAAATGTGCGTTTCGCCCAAGCATGAATGGTGGGCTCATCAGTTAGACCGTTCATACTCTTTTAAGACGCACAAAATAGGTCGATGATTATCGACTCTTCATAAAACCCATTGCAGAAAGCAATAGTGAATTATATTTATTTTCATTTTGAAATAAAGGACACAAAAACCTTTTATTGAATTTAAAACGGTTTTTATTTAAAAACTTTTTTAAAAAATTTAAAAAAAAATTATTCAAGAATGCAAACTGAAAAAAAATATTGAAATACCCGTTTTCAAAATATAGATTTAAAAAAAAAAATTTAAAACAATTATTAAAAATACAAAAAAAAGTTATTCGAAAATATTTTTATATCGAATTGCCTTGGCTATCTATATCTTCCTGAATCAAATTTGATTGTAATCGGTTAAGCCGTTCTCGAGAAAGTCAAAGAAAATAAATTGCAAGACTGCATCACACGTACTTGCTCATATGCGCGGTCACATCGTCGCTTAAGATTTAAATAAAATGCACGACTAAAAATACACATGAACTAGTTCTTATGCTAGATAATTGCTTAGTCTGCATATGTATGTATATAAAGGGTGTTTTTTTTAGACGTGTGGTTTTCAAGAAGAAATAAAACGCATATAGTTTAATGTTATGGCAAAGAATCTAGCTTTATTATAAAGATAAGGGTTTGCATTATGTTCTAAAAATTATTTCGGGGAAGTTGCCGCCGTGGCTGGCTCCAATAAATTCCAGCCGAGGCCCAATTTTCCCAATTTTGTGAAAATCGGGATCGGTGGCCATTTCGTTTCGGGCCCATTCACCGAACGTGTGACGCGTTTGATGGGCGTTCGGCTTCAATTCTTGAACGAGTTTTTTTCTTTTTTTTTTATAATTAACGCGAGTTGGATTTTGTAAGCGTGCAAACCAAGATCCTTCCGCGCGCGATGGCGGATGGACTCATTTGGGTCTTTTTCAATACTCTGCTCCACCGAAACGAACCATTATTTTGGTAATAAATTTGCATAATTTGCAAACTTTGTTCAGGAGTAAGTCTATTCATTATGAAATCGCAAACCAAACTAAGCATAAATCAAGTAACAGCTGTGAAGAAGACCAACCCCGAAAAAGTATTGCCAGATTGAAAACCATACGTCTATTAAAATAAAAAAATATTTTTTTTTAGAAAATTCCTTATTTTTTTTTTAATTAGTTTCAGAGTTTTCTTGGAAAAACTAAGTATGCAATAAAATTTGAAAACTAAATGTCTATTGAAGAAAAAAATTTTGAAAATCGTTACCAGTTTTTTTAAAAAGTCGTTTTTTTTAAAAAAATTTTCGAAAAAATATTTAATTTTTTTTCTAGTATGTCATTATAAGGCAATCTGTAGTTTCCATCATGGAAAATTATTTAAAAAAATTCAATCCACCCATTTTCCCAATATTTCGAAAACCAATTTTTTTTATTTATTTTTAAAAAATCGAAAAAAAAAGTTTTTGAAAATTTTGAAATGCGATATTATTTGAATTATAAATGACTTCCTGTGTGTAAAATTTTATTGAAATCGGGTTAATAGTTTACGATAAAACCGCATTTGAAAAAACCGGTTATATGAGGGGTACCGTTATAAAACAAATTTCGAAAAATGTATTCTAACTGAAAAATGTACTATTGTAAAAAATTAGCACCCTGAAAGTTTTATCAAAAGCGTTAGAGCCGTTTTCGAGAAAATTTAACTTTTTGTTAAAAATTGTATGACAGGTACCGTTATTTTCGACCTAGAGCAAAAATTATAAACATCCCCCGAGATACTACCTAATAAATACTAAATACTAAGTTTGAAGCAAATCGGCCCATCCGTTTAGGCTGTAGAGGCGCGAACAGACAGACAGACGGACGGAATTTCCGGACCCACTTTTTTCAACTTCTCTATTATAATTCAAAGGTTTAGTGTCCTTTACTCCAATATGTGCGTTTCGCCCAAGCATGAACGGTGGGCTCATCAGTTAGACCGTTCATGCTCTTCTAAGACGCACAAAAATATTTGAAAATTTGAAATATTGAATTTTGAAAAAAAAAGTTTCAAAAATTAATTATAAATAGAAAAAAATAAATATTCAAAATGTTGATACGTAGAAATAATTTGGCTGTTAAGGTCTTTTCAAATATAAAATTTAACAAAAATCCAATGAGCCGTTATCGAGAAAAAAATATGAAAGGTACCGTTAATAGAATTTTCCTGGAAATTGGGATAGAATGATATGATAGCCAATGCTTAAAAAATAAATCTCGAAAATTTTCTTTAAAATCGTTCGAGTGGTTTTCGATAAAAATAAGTTTTCCCTTAACGATTTTCCCTCTGAGGAATGTCAAAAGATATTCACATACCAAATTTGAAGGAAATCGCTTAACTCGTTTAGGCTGCAGCACGTAATACACCCGGACAGACAGACAGACAGGCAGACGGAAATTTATATTCATTTATAGTTGCGTATAACCTATCATCAGGCTAAATTTTAGCCGAGGGGAAATCACTGTAAGTTACATTTTTACTTGCGATTATAGGTACTAATGCAAGTTATGCATTCGTGCAGAAAAAAATGGGATACAAATCAAACATGACATTACGATGCTAGAGAAACATATTTGAGTTACTGGCAAAATTCTGTCCGTCTGTCTGTCTATATGTACGGATGTATTTTGGACCTAAACGGTTGGTCCAATCGTCTTCAAATTTAGAACTTAAGGTTATTTTGATATTCTATATGTTTTCAATATTTTTTAAGCTCAAAAAGTAACGGTACCTATATGGCAGGTACGCTATGTAAAAACTTATTTTTCTCGAAAACGGCTCCAAGAATTTTTATGAAAAAAAATCAGTGTTATAATGCTTACCTACAGTAGGGTACCTAAGCATTATATTTTGGTAAAAAAAAATTAATATGGTGGGCTAAAAACGATACCTCCCATAGGACTGGTTATTTTTTCGACTTTCTCGGAAAGTGGAGATCTGATTACCATCAAAATTGACATTAAAGAAGATGTAGAAAACATTTTTTTGTATTTTTAATAATTTTTTTAACATTTTTTTTTTTTTTTGAAAAATCAAAATTTTGAAAACGGGTGAGTGATTTTTTTTTTAAATTTTGTTTTTAAATGTATGTTATTTTTGTGCTTTAGTTTGTATTCTTGAATTATTTTTTTTTTGTTTTTTTTTTTTAAAGTTGTTAAAAAAGCCGTTTTAGTTAAAAACCCCTCCTACAATTTTGAAAAAAAATCAAACTTTCTTACATTTCTTAAAGAAATAAAATGGCGTTTAAATTATTTTACTGAATACAATTTAACTTCTTTATTCGAACAATCAAAAGTCACAAATAGTTTGACAAATTTTTACCACGCACATCCCACCAACGGAAACGCAGCTGACATTCACGAAGTTTTTCCCTGATTCTGTTGACCAATTATCGTTTGAGAGAAACTTGGTCATGGAAATCTTTCGCTGGCTCCCGGACTATAAACCTAATCGCAAGTAAAAATTATGCCAAAAACAAGGGCTTTTAATTTGAACAGAATTATTTTGTGACTAAATTATTCAAATGTGTAGAAAAAGTCGGTCAACTTCTTAATCTTTTCTAATCACGTTGTACATTCGTTAAAGAATGTAAATTTCTAACAGTTGATCAATTAAATTAAAAACAATTGTCGTTTTAGACACAAATCATTGAGCCCTAAAAACAGCCTGTACAGGGAAAGCAAAACTATACGTATAAGACACTTATAACATTTGAATGAAATGGATATTTGCCACTTGCTTTTTAGACTTTTGGATCTATCCAAATTGAAAACTATATTTTCAGTTTAATGACACAAACGCCGCGACTAGGTAAATTTATGATATGATTGTAGTTGTTAGGTAAATAGCAATAAAATTATATGGAGAATACATTTCCAAAATAAACTAGAACTTGTACAACTGTTTACGAATTTTTTTGTTTGCAGAAGTTTAAATATTAACAATGTTAAACAAAATACGTTATTGCTTAAACAGAAATCATAATTCTCGCTTGCTTTTAATTAGAAATAATAAATACAACTTGCATAATCTGTTACGCACCACACGAATGTGTTATACTTTTCTTAGCTCTGCTTTTCGGTTTATTGCGTCAACAAGCTCTACATAAAAAGACCTTGGCTTCTGAAAGAGCTGTCACGTCAAACAAACTTTTTTTTGTTTTGTTTTTATATAAAATGTTTAAATTCTTTCAATTTTTATTCACAGAACATTCATCATTTCCTCCGCCTGCGCTTATAATGCTCCACAGTCATGCCATCTTATTCAGTTAATAATGTGCGGAAAACCCCTGCAGCTGTTCCAAAGCCAGAACCCGACCTCATCGGTAGCATTCTTGGTGACTTCGGTATTTGGCAGCTGCGAACTGTGCTCATTATCTTTTTGTGCAAAATTCCTGCCTCATGGTTTATGGCATGCATAATATTCACCGCCCCCGAACTATATCCCACCGAAGAATTCCAATGTGACACATCTGGAATGTCAAACAATGTAACAGTTTCCGAGGATCAATGCTTCATAAACACAGCCGACGGCCAGCAGGAAGAGTGTAGCAGTTTCAAGTATAACTACGACTTCCATTCGTTGGTGATGCAATTCGATTTGGTGTGCCTGCGGGATATTTTCGTTGCGTGGACTCAATTCTGGCATTTGTTCGGTATCTTAGTGGGTGGTGTAATCGCAACAAAAATGATGCTTTGGTATGTGTGAAGAGAAAAACTTAAAAAAATTTATTTTTTTAATTCCTATATGCGTTTTCATTTTCTAGGATAAGTCCAAGGACAACAATGTTCATTGGAATGGTGCTGCAAATCATTTGTGGTTGCGTCACAGGATTCGCTAGAGATTTCACATTGCACTGTGCATTCCGATGTATGTCCGCCGCCTGCTGTGCACTCATGTTCACCGGAGGGCAGACAATCTGTAAGCCAATATGCATTCGCATTTGCTCTGGAAATTGTTTTCTAATGTCCTTTTCAACAGTCTCAGATATAACGTCTGGAAAATATCGACTTGGTGTTCTAATACTATACGACACATTCTGGTCCATTGGGCTTTTCCTTCTGCCAGGTCTGGCATGGTTCTTTCAAAATTGGACACAGATTTACTTGGGCATTACATTCCCGACACTTATCCTTATGCTGCTATTGCATTGGACACCAGACTCTCCGCGATGGTTATTGCGAAAGGCCAAGGACGTCACCCAAGTGGAGGAAATAATTCGCGCGGCAGCAAAAATCAATGATCGCACATACAAGATACCAATTGACTTAACCGACCAGCTACGCATCCAGGCAGAGTCCTTTAGAAGCAATCCCCCAAAAGAAGCCCGTTGGGTGGAATTGTGGACGGGACCGAGAGCTAAAACTCATTTGGTCGCTGCCCACATTGCGTTGGCTGTGTTTATTATTAATTTTATGGGGATGCTGCTGAATATCAGGTCCTTCGGACGGGATTACTTGGTACCGAACACCATAATCATGGGTAAAGACAGCAGACGACAGAGACGAGTGGTATTAAATCTTTAATCGTGATAACATTTTGTGTTTTTTTTTTTCTATTGCAGGATTTAGTGAAATTGTAGGTTGCTTCTTGGCCTTACATTTCACACTCAAGCATAATAGATGGAAGTGGCAGTTGGCTGGAGGATTTAACATCATAGCTGGGCTAATTGGTTTTCTGGGGTGGACATTCTATGAGAGCTCAAGTAAGTATGATGTGTGTAAGGAATATTATTTTTGTTAGGGTGACTGTTCTGTTTTGATATCCTTGTTATTCAGTTGGAATTAATTTTTACTTACTTAATTGATTACGTCGATATTTTATCAAATGAATCACCGTCTTCTTCGATGTTATTTTAATAGCATTTTAGTGTTTTTAGAGAGCATAATTGAGGAAGATTAAGTGGTAAGTTAGAATTTAATTATTCGCCAAAGGAAATGATCAGATGATATTTTTGAGTGAAAGTGCTTAGCTTCTACTCAATAAGAAGAAATGTGATTATGAAAAAAAATCTTTTCAAGTGGAAATTTAATTATGATTTATTAAGAAAATGCGCATTTTTCTAATGAAATCTAAAGTGCTTTTAATATTAATCGATATTTTATGTTTATAATTTACACTTTCGTTGAGTACCTTATTATGGTAGACATAGCGCGAGCGAAGGGGACATTTTTAAAGGTCAAGTCCATTAACCATTAACAAGAGTCTTTTTGGCTTACATAGCTCAGTCGTAGATATTGGTCCTTCCATTTGAGGGTAGCATACATACGTTTTTCCAAACCCAACACTGTGGTGGACTGGACTGGAGATTGGGTTCCAATTCTTTCGAAGGTTGTTGATGGCAGAAAAAAAGTGAGTGAGTGAAAGATTGGACGAAAGCCGAAGAATTCTCTAGAATGGATCAACGGTGGCATGAAAGTTTCATTCAGGCTTAATTACATAGTATACCCGTTTTATGGGCTATTAGTAAGTTTGCGGAGCTCAGGCCTATAAGGGACCGTTTATCCGGCTCCTCTTCTTTTAAGTTATATTAAGGTTGAACCTCTCTAAAACAGGGGTCTGGGTAACTTCCTCAAAATGTAACGAAAAACCTAGTTCACCTTATTCACTGATGACGTAGTCCGCACACAAAATTAGGAGATAGAACTTCGGAAGAACGATGACTAACCAAATTTCGCTGTCAGGACCAATCGATCTAGATGAATGAATTCGCAGCATTGTTTGTCTGATCTTTAAGAAAGGATACCAATTGAACTGTAGTACAAAGGTATCCGTCTCTTCAGCATCGAATATAAAATCTTTTCTGCTGTAGTGTGCGAGCGCCTAAAGAGGGTTTTAAGTCAGAAAATTAGACAACATATTCACATTACATAAAAAATAAAATGCACCACTGGATCGCACGTACTTGCTCATATGTGCGGTCACATTGTAGAATAAAATTTAAGAAAATTAAAGTTGACATCAAAGAATTTATTCGATTTTTCTGACTTTTGATTGTTCGAATAAAGCACATTAAATTGTAATGAGTGAAATAATTTAAACGCCATTTTGTTTCTTTAAGAAATGTAAGAAAGAGTGATTTTTTTTCTCAAAATCGTAGGAGCGGTTTTTTGTAACAACTTTTTTTAAAAAAAATTAAAAAAATAATTCAAGAATACAAACTTAAGCACGAAAATAACATACATTTAAAAAACAAAATAAAAAAAGATTATTTACCCGTTTTTAAAATATTGATTTTTCAAAACAAATTTTAAAAAATATTTTTAAAAAATACAAAAAAAAAAGTTTTCTAAAAAAATTAATGCGAAATTACTAAAGCTACCTACATCTTCTTGAATATCAATTTTTATAGTAATCGGATCACCAGTTTTCGAGAAAGTCGAAGAAAATAAAAACGGTCCTATGGGAGGTATCGTTTTTAGCCCACCATATTACATTTTTTCTACCAAAATATAATGCTTACCTCCACTAATACACTGATTTTTTTCATAAAAATTTTTGGAGCCGTTTTCGTGAAAATGAGCATTTACATAATGGTTATATGACAGGTACCATTAATTTTTGAGCTAAAAATATTGAAAAAAACTTCTGCGAAAATGTCAAAATAACCTTAACTTCTAAATTTGAAGACGATTGGCCTAACCGTTTAGGCTACAGTCCAAAATAAATGCGTACAGACAGACGGACAGACAGACAGACGGACAGACAGACAGACGGACAGAATTTTGCCAGTAACTCAAATATGATTCTCTATCATTGTAATGTCATGTTTGTTCGTCTTTCCAGGCTAAATTTTGAGAAAACCCTGGACGTACAGTTTATTTTTTGCCCTGGGATTGTACCGTATTTTCATATACATATTCGAATAATAAAACGTTCGATTTTTGTAGTTCTCCAAACCGTCCCTACCTGACCAGAAATAAAATCTTCGTTATATTTTGTCAACCAAAAGCGGACAGACACTTGACATTTGACGAATTTGTTAAACTATGATCATTCTTACCCTTACACATTACAACAAAAACAAAACAATAAATTTTGCCTATAAGTGAAAAGGAATTTTTGGAGCATTTTTTAGAAGAAAAGTATACAATTTAAAAATCTTTTACTAAATGCGGACATCGGCTTGGGTCTGCCAGGTTAAAATATTCCAGTCGAAAGAGTTTTTTCCATAATTAACAATATTTGGACAAAAACTGAATTATATGTGCAACTCTCAGAGCTGTGTTAAAAGTTATATTAAACTATTATTTGAACTATCAGAAATTTATAAAATATTTTTCAAAAAAAATTGCTCAGTAAAAAAAATAACACAATGATCTCCTTGATAAAGTGTGATTTATGTTTAATTTTCATATACTTTGTTCAAAAATTCTGCAGTGTTCCAAAGGCAGTACAAATTGTTGGTCATTTGTAAGAAATATTAAAAACTCCACGACATCTTCGGTTCCAACGCTCATCGACAATAATAAACCAGTTGTTTACTCTTCAGAGAAGGCAAACTTGCTAGCCGCCCATTTCGTTGCCGCTGCCTCACAGTCACGCCCCTCCTGTACTTAAGAATATAAATTTTTCATGGGACAGATTTTTTTCCGCACTCGTACAGTAGCAAGAGTTCTCAAAGATCTCGTTATATACAACTCCGCTGGACCGGATGGTATACCCCCGATTCTTCTGAAGAGGTGTTCTTCTACACTGGCAAAGCCACTGCGTAAGCTTTTCCATCGCTCCTACTCTTCTGGAATCTTTCCTTGAAGATGGAAAACAGCATTTGTCCAGCCTGTCCCTAAGAAAGGTGACCCATCCTCCCCCTCCTCCTACCGACCCATAGCACTGACATCCCTTCTTTCTAAGGTCATGAAAACACTGATTAACCGTCAGCTTAAGGAATATCTCGAAGATCGAAAGCTTCTCCATGACCGTCAGTATGGCTTCCGCAGCAACCGTTCCGCTGGTGATCTGATGGCATATCTCACCGAACAGTGGAACAAATCTTTACATCGCTTTGGTGAAAGTAAGGTTATTGCTCTTGATATCTCTAAGGCATTTGATAGAGTTTGGCATGAAGCTCTCTTATCGAAAATGCGTGCTTTTGGGATCGATAATACTCTTGTTCGTTGGATTAGAAGCTATCTTCTGGACCGTTCAATACCAGTTGATTGGACGGTATCAAGTCTGATTCCCACAAAATAAATGCTGGTGTGCCCCAGGGCTCTGTTCTGTCTCCGACTCTTTTCCTCATTTTTTAAAAATGATCTTCTGTCTGTTACTTCTAATCCACTTAACTGTTTTGCTGACGACTCTACCCTCAGCTTTTCATATTCGTTCGATAATTGACGTCCTTCGCCTTCGGACGTACAATTGCAACGGTGCGGTATGTCAAGCTCATTAAACTCCGATTTATATAGCATTGTCAAATGGGGTAAAAGGAATCGTGTGGAGTTTAATGCTTCGAAAACTCAATGCTGTCTTCTGTCGTTAAAGCTAAACATACCCCCAATGCTATTGTCCATGAATGGCACTTACATAGGAGAAACCGAAAAGCTATCAGTACTCGGTATGTGTGTTAACGACGACCTCCGTTGGAACGATCATATATTTGAGATCGCTAAGAATGCTGCTAAGTGCTTAGGTTTTCTGTATCGGTGTAAGAAGTATTTTTCCCCATCTGATCTGGCTACAATTTATAAAGCGTTTATATGCCCTAAACTTGATTATAACTCCCACCTCTGGGCAGGTGCTTCACAAACATCGCTTAACCTGCTTGATAGAATACAAAATCGAGCGTTAAGATTGATAGGAAATATAACTGCCGCTGAAACAATTGCCCCTCTCGAACACCGACGCAATGTTTCATGTCTTTCCTTATTTTATCGTTATTTTTTTTATAAAAAATGTTCACTCGAAGTAGCCAGCTGCATTCCTCCCCTTAAAAGTTTCTCCCGTAATACTCGTCTCGTCAAGGAATGCTAATCAGTTCACCCTTGAGCCAAATTTCGGACGTACCGTGAAATATACGGATTCTTTTTTTAGCCGTACAACACGAATTTGGAATAGTTTACCCGGCGAGATTTTCCCTTGCCATTTTGATCTGCAAACATTCAAAGCCAATGTTAATCGACACCTCCTATCTCTTCCCTCCCTATCTTTCTAATGCCCGTGTTACATTAAGAGGGAAACAAATAGTCTCTTGTGCGCGCGTTAATTATATAAAAAAAAAAGAATGTTTGAATTTAAAAACAAATTAAATTTAAAGTTTTTCTTTAAGTTCGAAGCATTTTGTGTTATGATTTTATATTGTTTTTTTACCAAATAAAAGTTAAAACTTTTTTTTTAATTTTCAAATGTATGTACCGGGTTTTGCTCAGAGAAATATGGTCACCGTAATTATAGTACCTATAATCGGAAGTAAAAATGGGCACGACTGAGTCACACGTACTTGCTCCTATATGTCTAATCACATTGGATGGCAAGATCTTAACAGGAACAAGTAGCATTTATTTAGAAAAATCACACTGTCCAACCTATAAATAGTGCCAAAACTACAACAATTAACGGTTTTTAGTAAAAATGGAGTACGCCATCACACGTCTTAAATATTATTGAATTAATGTAACAAGTATTTTGAAAATTGTAGGACGGATTTTGATAAAATCCAGTTTTTTTTATTTTTAGTTTTCAAAAAAAAATTGAGATTTTGGTATGCAGTTTTTTTAGAGTTTATTATTATACAACTGATCATAGAATTTAAAATACTATTTAATAGTTTTAAAAACTCTGAATTTTCCAAAAAAAAAAGTCAAAAATTATTGGTATGCAGAATTAATTTGGCTACTTAAATATTTTCAAATATAAAATTTTATTGAAATCCAATGAGCCGTTACCGAGAACGCCGAAAATTAAAAAAACCGTTACATGAAAGGTACCGACTTTCCCGTAAATTTGGTCTTAATAAAATGATAGCTAATATCTACAAAAATAATCTCAACAAATTTCATCAAAATTGTTGGAGCCGTTTTCGAGAAAAAAAGCTTTCCTTATTTGTAGGCCTAAAAGAACCACTCATACCAATTTGAAGGTAATTACTTTAGAGTATTAGGCTGTAGATCAATATACATACAGACAGACTGACAGACAGACAGACATTTTTTGTAACTAACGTTTTTTAGGCTTCTCTATTATGATCGTCATGTCATGTTTGATTGTTATCTCAATTTTTTTATATTCACGAATCCTAGACTTGCCTTATAGTACCTATAATCGCAGGTAAAATAATATTCGTGCAATAAGAGGAACTACGTGCGACATAGATATACCCATTGTTTTTTCATATCAAAAGGATATTAAATCAATCATAAGACCACAACATTAAAATTTCGAAAGTTACAGGGTATATAGATACCTATTTTTGTCGTTGCCTTCCTGCCTTATTTTTTAGTTGGCTTTCATTTGTCAAAGCTTCTTCTAAGCTCATTTAACCAAACCATTAAAAATTCAACCTTGAAAAAACTTTCAAGTCCATTACACCAGCTTATAACTTTTTCATCAAATTAATTACTTTCAGTGGAGACTGATTTGAAAGCAACCCTTTGGATAATAATAGCAGCAATACCAAAGGCTGGAGTCTCTCTGGCCCAATCAATGATTATCGCGTGCCTGCCGGAATTAGTACCACCTTACAAGAAGGCACCGTTCATGTTCTCGGTTGTGACGTGGGCCAGAATCTGGCTACTGACAGCGCCATTCGTTAACGTCCTTAAAAAGATTGCCGTACCGATGTCGCTCAGTGCATTCTGCTGCTACAGCATTGTCGGAGGCATTTGCTTATGCTGCCTGCTAACGCCAAGGACATCGGGAACAATAACTGCGAATGTGACGCACACTCCAGGAAATGGAAATGCGGAAGTCGAACACGAACCAGCGACGAAAGACGCGAATAAAGAGATTTGGACTGTCGAAGTTTACGATAATCCCATTAGGGAATAGGCTATAAGTTTAAACGGAAAAAATGTATCTAGATACTTAGTTATAGAAACAACTGTGCGTACTTAAATTTTGAGCCTAGATGGCTGTGCATTATGTTTTAAAGGGTTATGAACATATTTTTAATTAAAAAGATATAGTTTTCTAGACAAATTTACATAAAAAATTATATTTATCACTAAATTGTTATTGAATTTTATCAAATAATTTTGCACAATGATTATAATAATTAACTGAAAAAAGCAATAAGTACAAACATCATGTAAGAAAAAGATTATTTTTTTTATAATTTTTAAATAATTTTAAGGTGAAATTAAGAAATTTGCTATTAGAAGGAATAGGTTTTCCTGTCTACTTTTTTTAAATTCAATCAGTATTTTGGAAAAAAATTATTTCTTACAAATGTCAAAGCGAAGACTATTAAAAACAAGCTTACAAGCTAAGAGAAAAATGTATTTGAATGAAATGGAAATGAAAGTATTTGAGTAAATTTCTTTAAAATGCAGCGAGGTGTCGAAAATTCAAGACCAACAATTTATCTCATCGCATCGGCGGCATCTCAGAGGATATTTCAAATAATCATCGTACAAAATTGTGTGAACATTTTTAGATTTCCAAAAATAATAAACTTCTACGAACGGTCTTACGACGGGCATCGTTATTCTTTGAGCTAAGCAATACAAATAAGTTTCCTTTCTGATGTGCAATGTAAAAACGTTGAGAATTGTCTCGCATGGCATTTATTGGACAAACAGTAATGGCTGAAATACAATCACGCTTTAGCGTTCTTAAGCTCATAGCGGCCGGACGTCGGGTAGAGGTGCGCGCATAACAATTAAACAAAAGTCAAAAAAAAAAAAAAAAAAAAAAAATTATTGCGCATTGTTATCGTGAGTGTTAAAAAAAAATTATATTACACACTCGTTTGAGAAATTGGCAAAACCCCCTCGCGTGTGCTGTAAAGATAATAACAATATCCACTTGCGTCGTTGGAAGACGATAAGATGCCCATTCGCGCTGTGAAAGAAAAAAAAAAAAAAATAATTCACACTTGCATAACAAATTAAATTATCCTCCTATCTGTCCCAACCCTTTGTGCTTAGCTTAACTGCCTCTTTCTTATCTACTGCAGGCATCGTATGCTTGCGGTAAATAGATAAGGGCATCTGAGTTTGTCCTATTGTGCTGAATATTTAAATTGATTTTTTGTATGCAAGCTGTCTTATGGGCATAACACCTAAGACAGTTTGATTATTACAGAGATTAATTTGGATTTTCACTGCATGGTTCGACTTATTCAGAATTGTGTTTTGTGTGTAAGTATTTTTAAATGGTAAGTGATTTTTGTGTCGTGTATTCCAATGTTCGTGGTATTAGAAAGAATTTCTTTCACCTGTACGTCTACACTGTTCAATACAGGCCAGCTGTTTTGGCATTAAGTGAAACCCAGGTTGGAGTAAATACTGATTTATCAGAATTTGCTCTACATGGGTATAGCTTGGTGCCATTACTCTTTTCCCATCATGGTCTCGTGGTCTATGTTAGAAATGATATTGCTTGCCAGAGCCTTCCCCAATATGGGCAATGTTCCAACACGGACTTTAACTTCTTGTGGCTCAAATTCACTGTCCGCAAGCATGTCATTCATTATTGTTTTATTTACAGGAGTCCAAATCTCGACAGCAATTCGACTTGTAACGAGTTTGATGCGCTGTCTGATTCTATCTCGAAAATTGTTTCCCTTTGTCCTCGCACTGAAATCGTTATTGCGGGCGATTTCAATGTACACAATTCCAACTGGCTCCGCTATTCTGGTCAGACAACACCCGAAGGAAGGTATGTCGAGCTCTTTGCCGGGTTACATCACCTTACCCAACTGATCGATGTGCCAACGCGTATACCGGATGTTGCTGGGCAAGCCGCCCATACTCTTGACTTGTTTCTTACTTCTCACCCTGATAAATATACCATTAGTGTAACTTCTCCATTTGGCACTTCAGACCATTGTGTCATTTCAGCTAATTTCTCATCCTCCACCCATCCAGTTAAAGAAAAACTTCCCACCAGGACCGTTTGGCAATACGAGAAAGCCAACTGGGACGGCCTGAATATTTTTTTCCGAAACTTTAACTGGTCACTATGCTTCCTTGATAGTGACATTGATGCCAGTGCTGAAATGATCACAAATGTGATTCTTCTAGGGATGCGTGCTTTTATTCCCAACAGAGTAAAAAGCATCAAACCTAAAGAAAAGTCTTGGTTTAATTCTGAGTGTAAAGAAGCTATCAGGCTCAAAGAAGTAAGTTTCCGTTCTTACAAAGCCAACCCTACAGAGGAAAATCGGAAAAAGCACAAACAAGCAAGAAACTCATGCAACTCCGTTATTGAAAGAACCAAATTTTTGCATGACCAAAAATTACGGCAAAAAATTCTGCAGTGTCCCAAAGGCAGTAAAAATGTTTGGTCATTTGTAAAAAATATTAAAAACTCCTCAACATCTTCGGTTCCAACGCTCATCGACAATAACAAACCAATTGTTTACTCTTCAGAGAAGGCAAACTTGCTCGCCGCCCATTTCGCTGCCAGCTCCACGCTGCCGCATAGCAACGTTGCCCCTCCTGTACTTGAGAATGTAAATTTTTCCATGGGACAGATTTTTTTCCGCACTCGTACAGTAGCAAGAGTTCTCAAAGATCTCGATATACACAAATCCGCTGGCCCGGATGGTATACCCCCGATTATTCTGAAGAGGTGTTCTTCCACACTGGCAAAGCCACTGCGTAAGCTTTTCCATCGCTCCTACTCTTCTGGAATCTTTCCTAGAAGATGGAAAACAGCATTTGTCCAGCCTGTCCCTAAGAAAGGTGACCCATCCTCCCCCTCCTCCTACCGACCCATAGCACTGACATCCCTTCTTTCTAAGGTCATGGAAACACTGATTAACCGTCAGCTTAAGGAATATCTCGAAGATCGTAAGCTTCTCCATGACCGTCAGTATGGCTTCCGCAGCAACCGTTCCACTGGTGATCTGATGGCATATCTCACCGAACAGTGGAACAAATCTTTACATCGCTTTGGTGAAAGTAAGATTATTGCTCTTGATATCTCCAAGGCATTTGATAGAGTTTGGCATGAAGCTCTCTTATCGAAAATGCGTGCTTTTGGGATCGATAATACTCTTGTTCGTTGGATTAGAAGCTATCTCCTGGACCGTTCAATACAAGTTGTATTGGACGGATTCAAGTCTGATTCCCATAAAATAAATGCTGGTGTGCCCCAGGGCTCTGTTCTGTCTCCGACTCTTTTCCTCATTTTTATAAATGATCTTCTGTCTGTTACTTCTAATCCACTTAACTGTTTTGCTGACGACTCTACCCTCAGCTTTTCATATTCGTTCGATAATTCACGTCCTTCGCCTTCGGACGTACAATTGCAACGGTGCCGTATGTCAAGCTCATTAAACTCCGATTTATACAGCATTGTTAAATGGGGTAATAGGAATCGTGTGGAGTTTAATGCTTCGAAAACTCAATGCTGTCTTCTGTCGTTAAAGCTAAACATACCCCCAATGCCATTGTCCATGAATGGCACTTACATCGTAGAAACCGAAAAGCTCTCAGTACTCGGTATGTGTGTCAACGATGACCTCCGTTGGAACGACCATATATTTGAAATCGCTAAAAATGCTGCTAAGTGCTTAGGTTTTCTGTATCGGTGTAAGAAGTATTTTTCCCCATCTGATCTGGCTACAATTTATAAAGCGTTTATACGCCCTAAACTCGAGTATAACTCCCACCTCTGGGCAGGTGCTTCACAAACATCGCTTAACCTGCTTGATAGAATACAAAATCGAGCGTTAAGATTGATAGGAAATATAACTGCCGCTGAAACAATTGCCCCTCTCGAACACCGACGCAATGTTTCATGTCTTTCCTTATTTTATCGTTATTTTTTTTATAAAAAATGTTCACTCGAGGTAGCCAGCTGCATTCCTCCCCTTAAAAGTTTCGCCCGTAATACTCGTCTTGCTAGGAATGCCCATCAGTTCACCCTTGAGCCCAATTTCGGACGTACCGTGAAATATAGAGATTCTTTTTTTAGCCGTACAACAAGACTTTGGAATGGTTTACCCGGCGAGATTTTCCCTTGCCATTTCAACTTGCAAACATTCAAAACCAATGTTAATCGACACCTCCTATCTCTCCCCTCCCTATCTTCCTAATGCCCGCGCAGTGTGTTACATTAAAAGGGAAACAAATAGTCCCTTTGCGCGCGTTAATTATAAAAAAAAAAAAAAAAAAAAAGCTTCGGTTTCGCCTGACGTTTACAAGTTCAACCATAGCAAATCAATACATCTTACAACAATGTCGCTTTGGCTTTGACGTTACGTTTGGTTCGTGTACAAGATAAGGTAATGTGACTCAAACGCAAAGCTGAACAAAGCTGACTTTTACTCGCTTTGGCAGAAAAAAAGCAAAAACAACAACCGACATTTTGAAAATGTCACTTTAAGCGAACACAAAGCCTGTGAAATGTAACTCGACGTAGCCAAAGCTGAAGCGTGATAGTGTTTCAGCCATAATTCGTTTCTTTTAAATAGCGTTTTGAATAGTGAAACCTATTGCTTCGTATGAGCTTTCAACAGACTTGAGCCAGACTGGAAAATCATTTCAACAGCTGATTGATCGGAAAGAGAGGTCGCACTGAATGGCTAATACGATCAACAGATCTTTAGAATACCTTTTGATTTTAATGGTCTCTAACTTATAGGAAACTATGGTTAGTATACAATAGGTAATTATATTTTAAAATATTTTGAAAAACTTTTTTTGTTTGTATTTTTAATAATTTTCTTATTTTTTTTTTTCAAAAATCAATATTTTGAAAACGGGTGGATGGATTTTTTTTTTAATTTTGTTCTTAAATGCAAGTAATTTTTGTGTTTAGGTTTGCATTCATGAATTACTTTTTTTAATTTTTTATTTAAAAACCGTTCTTACGATTAAAAAAAAACTTCACACTATTTCACATTTTCTAAGAAAAAAAAATTATTTTACGTACTTTTTTTAAACAATCAAAAGTCAAATAGAAAGTTTGAAATTCCTTTAATATTTTTAAAATTTTGTTCGAAGCTGTGGCCGCACATAAGAGCAAGTACGTGCGATCCAGTCGTGCAATTTATTTAAATTAGCTTAAGATTTTTCTCGGAAAAACTAAGTATGCGATAAAATTTGAAAACTAAATGTCTATAGAGGAAAGAAAATATTGATAATCTTTCGACCAGTTTTTTTAAAAAGTCGTTTTTTGGAAAAACTTTTCGAAATTTTTGTCTAGTATGTTATAAGAATCTGTAGTTTTCATCTAAAAACTATTATTATTATTATTATCTAAAATTATTTTAAAAAAATCAATCAACCCGTTTTCAAAATATGTCGAAGACCAATTTTTTTAGAAAAATTAAAAAAATCGAAAAAAAGTTTTAAAAATTTTGAAATGTAATATTAATTGAATTAAAAATGACTTCCGGGATAGTAGTTTACGATAAGATCGCATTTAAAACAAAACGGTTCTATGAGAGGTACCGTTATAGAACAAATACAGAAAAATTCATTCTAACCGAAATATGTATTGTTGTAAAAAAAATAGCACCCTGAAAGTTTTATCAAAATCGTTAGAGCCGTTTTCGAGAAAATCAAACTTTTTGTTAAGGATTATATGGAAGGGATCGTTATTGTTCGACCTAGAGCAAAAATGAAAAACGTCCCCGAGATATGACCAAATAAATACTAAATACCAAGTTTGAAACAAATCGGTCCATGCGTTTATGCTGTAGAGATGCAAACAGACAGACAGACAGACGGACGGAATTTCAGGACCCACATTTTTCGATTTCTATATCATCCTAATGCATTTTTGATTGTTAGAATCCATAACTCGCCTTATTGTACCTAAACGCAAGTACAACGCCGATCTTTCATAAATTGGTCCTGATTCACCCGTGGTTTTAGAGCGGTAAAAGTCCCAAGCTACTCAGTACCGATTATTACCGAGTGTCTTTTGAAGATTTCAATCGATAAAAAAAAGGGAAGTATCTACGTTAAGATTGTCTAGTGCCATTGGGATTGCAGCGCCTTTAACTTTGCTGAAGGCTTATTATGTAATTGCCAATTGAAATTTGTCCCTAGTTAGACATTGAATAAATGGGAACTTGTGGTATGGTTTAGTTAAGTTTTCTCCACAAATTTCGCTAAAGCTTCTTTTTTACTTGACTTTGTCCAGGAATGTTAAAAAAAAAAACAATTATTAAAATAGAGAGGTAAAATATAATATTATATTTTTGTCATAAATAATCATTTCAATGTCGAAAAAGTAAAGCTACTACATATATGTATAAATCTGACTATCTATCTATGTACATACATCCCAACATTAGAGAACATAAATTATTTACGGTGCCATGATTAAAAAACAGCACGCTAAACTTAAGAAAAGGGCTTTAATTTAATCCCGACAACTTCGGAAAATATTATCTCCTTTATCCTTCAATGAAATATTGCAAGTCACCAGTAACGTTTATTGTTCTTTTTTCCACTTTTGTTTCGAATCATAACCCTTCACCTCAATTAATAAAAAAGACACTTAAAAGACTCCAACAACGTTCCCCGGGCCCGATTGCCGAATCCTTCGAGAATTCTTTAAACAAGTAAACATTGTAATCCCTTTTATTGTTTCATTGGCATTCACAGTCAACACGCTTCCATGGCGTTTCTTCCGTAAAATTATTTTTTTCCTAGGACATTCAATAATTTAATTGTTTCTGTGAAATTCCACAAATGTCTCACACCCGCAGGGGCAAAATTTAAACCTTAAAGTGAATTTCAAAATCGACCCGCTTCGAGTTATTTTAGTCATGATAAAAACAAAGTTTAAAGCTTTTTTTTATTTTAAACAAGTCTGTTGACGAGCGAATAAAGTTCGTTGAATTAAGTTAGCACGATTTCTAAATCATTTTTTAACACATATTTATTTATTGTCGTCTTAAATTATTTGAACAAAATTAAATCCTATCCAGAGTGAGCTAAGCTCTCAGAACTCAGGCACGTGCTCAAGTTTGTTTAATATGGGGTGACTAAGGTTAACTCATCTCCGACTTTATTGACTACGTTAAGAACATAAACGAGAAGCGAGGTGGATTTTTATGGAGGCAATCAGCTGTTGAGTGCAATTGCGTGATAATGAATAACGTCCATCACCTTGATTTTGAGATTCATATTTAAGTAGTTACAAATTGTATATGTACTTAAAAGTGGAGCAATGTTATGAGGCGTTCAACATGGCATTGTATAATGAAAGCACTTCACGGAGTTCCAAGGTTTTTTGAGTTTGTCATCAATATTTTTCTTGCTGTATAAGTACTGCAGAAATATGTTATTCGTTCCATTTTTACTTGCGATTATATGTACTATAATGCAACTTAGCATTCGTGCAGATTAAAAATGTTGAGATAACAATCAAACATAACATTACGATTATAGAGAAATATATTTGAGTTACTGACAAAAATTAGCTCATATAACCATTATGTAGAAGCTTATTTTTCTCTGTGTGCTTTTGTGATAAGCGATATATTTTGGTGAACAAAAAAAAATTAAATTATTGACTAAAACGGTACCTTCCATAGGACGGTTTTTTGTTATTCAACTTCTCGTGAACTGGTTAACGGATTAAAACCAAAATTCATATTCAGGAAGATATATGTACATAAGTAGCCTCTTTTTTTATATTTTTAATAATTTTTTAAAATTTTTATTTTGAAATATCGATATTTTGAAAACGGGTAGGCGAATTTTTTTTTTTAAATGTAGATAGATTTTGTGCTTAAGTTTGCATTCTTGAATTATTTTTTATAATTTTTGAAAAGAGTTTTTAATTAAAAACCGTTTTATTTAAAAACTGTTCCTTCGATTTTGAAAAAAAAAATCACACTGTACATTTTTTTATAGAAATAAATGGCGTTTAAATTTTTCCGCTGAAAAATCTTGCACGTGCTTTTTTCGAACAATCGAATCACAAAAATCGAATAAAAACATTGAAGTTCTTTAGGCCGGGTTTCCATTTGCAAGAAAACTTCTGCATGACATGTCTGAGAATCTGTCCGACATTGACTTTTAAATCAATTTTGGAAACTGCGAAGCAAGTTCGATTGCGACAGTTCTTGCACAACTTCTTGCGAGTATTTACGAGTGCAATTAATTGCAGGTTGAAATACTGAAAACTGCAGCGACAGATCTTGCTGCTTATCGAAATAGTTTTGTTTATCTCGCACTGTCGCTAAGTATCTTTAGGAAATATGTACTTACCAGATTTAAGGAATCTCAGAAGGGATCATGACGTTATTTCTAATGCAAAAAAAAATTTAAAAAAAAATTAGAATGCAAAAATCTAGAATCCACAAAAATCTCGAATGGGCAAACATTTCGAAAGACCATATCTCGAAAAAAAAATCTGTAAAAAAATAATTCGATTTTTTTTTTTTTTAGCTCAAAGAGTTTAAACTTAAATAAAAGTAACCTTGCATATACCCAACATCGCACCTACTCCAAATTCAATAGTGACACCCCAAACAGGGGGGAGGGAGGTTTAGAGGGCAGCAATGCTCAATTTCTACAATTTTCAAAATACTTTTTTTTAAATTCTTTATTATTTAAGACGTGTGATGGCTTACAAGGTCAAACTGTGTTATTTTCAACGTAAATTTTAATTGTTTCTGTGAAAGATGTAATTGGGCACATAAGAGCAAGTACGTTCGAGCTATTCGTGCTAATTTTCTTACAATATAATTTTAACTGCAGATGCTAAACGTTGACGTCTTCTAGCAATAATTAATTAAAAAAAAAAAAATCCTTTCCTCTGCAATAAATTGCGGCAATATGATGCGCGAGCTTCTTGCAAGATAATTATTGCAGAAGAAATTGCAAGAATTCACATGTTGTAATGTAATGTAAACGCTACTGCAAGAAACTTCTGGAAGACTTCCGCGACTTTACTTGCAAATGAAAACGCGGCCTTATATTTTTCAAATTTTATTCGACGCTGTGACCGCACATAAGAGGAAGTATGTGCGATCCAGTCGTGCAATTTATTTTTTGTAGCAATCCAGAAGATGAGCTTTTATAATATAATAAATGGTTACTAACTAATGTACAATTTTAATTTTGTTATCAGGTTCGCGAGTTATGGTGCCAATTGTTACAGTCGACCTTTTACTGCCTTAGTCCATAGTTATAAGGTGTAGGTATTAAGATAGGTAGGAAGGAAAAAATTGAACGGCACCAAGTAAGTTTATTGAACTACGTCTAAATTTTGGATTTCTTAACATTCTTTCGGCGCCAAAAAAAACGTATATAACCAATCCATGTTGTTTTGTTAATAAACCAAAACTTTTTGAAATCTTAGATAAAAGATTAACATTCCTTAGTTTCCCAAGGATGTCTTCCCACATTTTATTATTTACCAATTGAAGGTTTTAATACAAACTCTGTATATACTCGTTCTAAGAAAATAAAATTAAAAAATAGGCACGACTGGGTCGCACGTACTTGCTATTATGTGCCTTATTACATTGGAAGGCAAGATCATGGGCAAAAACAAATAACATTCACGTTGAAAGTAGCACAGTTTGACCTTATAAAACCTATCAAAACCACAATACTTAACGGTTTTTAGTAAAAATGAAGTACGCCACCATACGTCTTAAATAACAAAGAATTTATAAAAAAAGTTTTTCGAAAATTGTAGGACGGATTTTGATAAAATCCTGTTTTTTTATTTTTAGTTTTTTGAAAAAAAAATATTTTAAAATTTTGGTATGCAGTTTTTTAGAGTTTATTAATATACATGTGAATATAAAATTTAAAATATTTTTTTTAATTAGTTTTAAAAATGTTGATTTAAAAAAAAATTAAAAATTAATGTTAATTAGAAAAAAAAGTTATTCAAAATTTTGATATGCAGAAATAATTGAGCTATTTTAGTCTTTTCAAATATAAAATTTGACAGAAATCCATTGAGCCGTTACCGAGAACGCCAAAAATTAAAAAAAACCCTTATATGAAAGGTCCCGTTAATAGACTTTTCCCGTATATATGGATCTGATCAAATAATAGCCAATACCAACAAAACAAATCTCAAAAATGTTCATCAAAATCGTTGGAGCCGTTTTCGGGAAAAATAATCTTTTCCTAAACGGCCGTATGGCAAGTACCGTTCTTTTTATCCCTAAAAATAAAATTGCAATTTCCCCTCTGAGGAATGCGAAGAGATACACACATACCAAATTTGAACGCAATCGCTTAACCCGCTTAGGCTGCATATCGATATACACCCGGACAGACAGACAGACAGACGGACATTTTTTATCAATGATTTTTTAAACTTCTCCATGATCGTAATTTCATGTTTGATTGTTAGCTCAATTTTTTTTATATTCATGAATCCTAAACTTGCCTTATAGTCCTTATAATCGCAAGTAAAAACAACTAAGTAGAAGACTCAGCACTAATTTTGGACTTTGTTATTATTGATTCAAAATAGCTTTTAACGGCATTTAAGTCCACGAACAAAATTTTATAATTTTCTTTTGTAGTGTCACAAATAAGCCGTTATTCGTACAATGCATTAACCTTGCTTATGGTATCACATCGTGAAGAGGCTTTACGTGAGCACCTGCCTATTAAGGCTTGATCTCACGGTGGGCCTACCCACTTATGGAGTTCCCTTGGGGCGGACAAGACCCCTAAAGTGGTTTTCCAGACCACACTATCAACTAGGGTGGCTCTGCCTAACCACTCCAGTAGCAAATGATGAAATCCTTATGGTAAATTCATCCTCCTTGCTGAGAAGAAGGGCCTATCAAGCACACCTAGTATAAAGGTTAAATAAGACAATGAACACACGCCTCTTACGAAACCCGTGCCATCCTCCCAGAAACCAAAGATACTTTTTCGCTTCCGCATTTGGAGTAACCAACAGCCCCCATGAAGCCCCCACAAGGGGGCCTACCTCAATTTTAACAGGCAACTGCTACCGAGCTAGCTCGAGTAATCAGCCGGGGCTCCTGTTAACCCATGGTACCTACTTTTAGACCCAAGGTAGGCCTCGCCCGTCTCTCCTGAGACGCACTTGTGGTTCGACTGCATAAAGTCGCTAGCCCACCATCCAGTAAGACAACAGTGCAGAAATCCTGTCAACCAAGGTGAAGACTCGGAAACTCCCTGAATGCCCGCCTAGCAGCAAGGTTACTATCACGTTTCCTTACGGATAAAGTGGTAGTTGCTTAACTAGACTAGAGATTCGTACTTCCGGCAACCCGGCCATAGGCCAATTTTGCCCCCTACTATGACCGCGCTAGCCGCGGAGGCTACATTAACGACATACAATTATCTGTTAAATAATGGCGGACAACTAAAAGATCAATCTTTAGACTCACACGGCATATAACAATATTTTGTTGGAATCCACTGCAGCTGAATAAAATACATTGCACGACTGGAGCGCAAGTACTTGCCCATATGTGTGGTCATCTGCGTTACCGCTGGTCGACTTTAGTCCGAATTCGCTCTTCCTTTTAATGTTCCCTAACCGTACATGGAATACAATTATTTTTTGATGATTTGTCGCTGAGGCCTTTTATCTTTTATCTTTGATTTTTTTTTTTTTTCTATCGAAACATATTTCTTTGTATGTTGGTACCTACCTATAGACTGTCCTGTTTTCTGTTTGTTTACAATACTGTGGAAAATGTCTGTCGAAATTCTTGACAGAAATCAATGACACTTACACAACCACAAAAAATCAATCTCGTTTTATGTTCGTCTTTGCAGGAGAAATCTCAAAATTAAAAAAAGTCTATTAACGGTACTTTTCTTAAATGATTTTTTTTAATTTTTGACTTTCTCATTAACGATTCATTTGCTTTCTATCATATTTTATATTTGAAAAGATCAATATAGCCTAATTAATTCTGCAAAAAAATTAGATTTTTTCTTAATTCCTTTTTAAATATTCATTATTATTAAAATTAATCATTTTTTATCCTATATTCAGTTGTATATCAATAAAATCTAAAAAACCGAATTCCTAAATCTAGAAAAAAATCGAAAAACTGAAAACAAAAAACAGTGTTTTGTCAAAATCGGTCCTAACCATTTTCGAAATGTTTTCTTCGTAATTTGATTATTATTTTTAGACGTGTGATGGCATACTCCATTTTATTAAAAACCGTCAATGTTGTCGTTTTGACATTTTTTATATGTTCAGACCGTTTTATTTTTCTACGCACCTAAATGTTACTTCTTTCTGCCAAAGATCTTGCCTTCCAATGTGATACGTTACCTACTTCTTCTTCTATGCAATAGCTCCTAACGTATTAACTCCTAACAAAAAAATGTGAAAGAAAACCTAACATTCCCATACAAATTTAGGTGCTATTAGAAATGAAGAAACATCTAAATGTTAAGATTATTTTCATCAAAGTTAGGACTTGCTGCATTGTTTTTAGTTAGGAGTTTTTTCATGATGAAATAGCTAATACAAATATGAAAATAAAATAAATACTAATAAGGAAATATTTCACTTAAAATTATTATGTTACGAGTTAATATTTTTTTTAGAAAATAGTGGTTTGCATACGGTATTTTTTTAATTAACAGTTAAACTACACAAATTTCGTGTATTAAGGCACTTAAAATTGTATAGACATTCAGTTAAATGTAACTACTTGAAGTGATCTGACCATCAATAATAAATAAAAAAAAAATTAATAGAAGAGGGTGGGCGCAATGCGGATCGCAGTGACGCGACGTGGCGCCGCGCCCGACCGCCGCTATTCGCGTCCCTCCTCCCCCGGCGCCTTCACCAGTAGATACATTTTATAATTATGATAAGCATCTCTACAGATAAGTTAAGAGATATAGAGAAACTATATCAACAAAATAATTATTTTATTAAATTTTATTAAGGTTACATTTATGTACAGTTCATTATTAATCAATTTGTAAGTTTTTTGTTCAAGCCGAAGACTTGTTTTTTATTAAAAAAATGTTTATTTATGTTTTATGTACGTTATGCTTCATATATTTCATTTTTTATAATTAACGCGCGCACAAGGGACTATTTGTTTCCCTTTTAATGTAGAACACACTGCGCGGGCACTAGGAAGATAGGGAGGGGAGAGATATGAGGTGTCGATTAACATTGGTTTTGAATGTTAGCAGATCAAAATGGCAAGGGAAAATCTCGCCGGGTAAACTATTCCAAATTCGTGTTGTTCGGCTAAAAAAAGAATCCCTATATTTCACGGTACGTCCGAAATTGGGCTCAAGGGTGAACTGATGAGCATTCCCTACAAGACGAGTATTACGGGAGAAACTTTTAAGGGGAGGAATGCAACTGGCTTTTGTAAAAGAAACGATAAAATAAGAAAAGACATAAAACATTGCATCGGTGTTCGAGAGGGGCAATTGTTTCATCGGCAGTTCTATTTCCTATCAATCTTAACGCTCGATGTTGTATTCTATCAAGCAGGTGGAGCGATCTTTGCGAATCACCTTCCCAGAGGTGGGAGTTATACTCGAGGTTAGGCCGTATAAACGCTTTATAGATTGTAGCCAGATCAGATGGGGAAAAATACTTCTTACACCGATACAGAAAACCAAAGCACCTAGCAGCATTCTTAGCGATCTCAAATATATGGTCGTTCCAACGGAGGTCGTCGTTGACACACATACCGAGTACTGAAAGCTTTTCGGTTTCTTCGATGTAAGTGCCATTCATGGACAAGGCATTGGGGGTATGTTAAGCTTTAACGACAGAGGACAGCATTGAGTTTTCGAAGCAATAAACTCCACACGATTCCTCTTACCCCATTTAACAATGCTGTATAAATCGGAGTTTAATGAGCTTGACATACGGCACCGTTGCAATTGTACGTCCGAAGGCGAAGGACGTGAACTATCGAACGAATATGAAAAGCTGAGGGTAGAGTCGTCAGCAAAACAGTTAAGTGGAGAAGCTTTCGATCTTCGAGATATTCCTTAAGCTGACGGTTAATCAGTGTTTCCATGACCTTAGAAAGAAGGGATGTCAGTGCTATGGGTCGGTGGGAGGAGGGGGAGGATGGGTCACCTTTCTTAGGGAAAGATTCCAGAAGAGTAGGAGCGATGGAAAAGCTTACGCAGTGGCTTTGCCAGTGTGGAAGAACACCTCTTCAAAAGAATCGGGGGTATACCATCCGGGCCAGCGGATTTGTGTATATCGAGATCTTTGAGAACTCTTGCTACTGTACGAGTGCGGAAAAATTTACATTCTCAAGTACAGGAGGGGCAACGTTGCTATGCGGCAGCGTGGAGCTGGCAGCGAAATTGACGGCGAGCAAGTTTGCCTTCTCTGAAGAGTAAACAATTGGTTTGTTATTGTCGATGAGCCTTGGAACCGAAGATGTTGAGGAGTTTTTAATATTTTTTACAAATGACCAACAATTTTTACTGCCCTTGGGACACTGCAGAATTTTTTGCCGTAATTTTTGTTCATGCAAAAATTTGGTTCTTTCAATAACGGAGTTGCATGAGTTCCTTGCTTGTTTGTGCCTTTTCCGATTTTCCTCTGTAGAGTTGGCTTTGTAGGATCGGAAACTTACTTCTTTGAGTCTGAAAGCTTCTTTACACTCAGAATTATACCAAGACTTTTCTTTAGGCTTGATGCTTTTTACTCTGTTAGGAATAAAAGCACGCATCCCTAGAAGATGTACATATCTGAGGTTTAAAGTTAATTTTTGGTTTATGTATTTGTTGCTTTAATCGAATAAATTTTGTTTTTGTTTTGATTTCATGTATGTATATAGTATATTACTAAGAGTTGAATGAATTTATTTTTTTTTCAAATTGCTGCTTTTCGCATCGCACAAATATTCAATAAACTTACTTGGCGATTTTTTTTTTTAAATGCGACTTTTTATGCGACCTTTCAAAAAAATCGAACGGAAACACTGGTGGTCACATCGTCGAATAAAATTAAAAAAAATAAAAATAAAAAGGCAACATCAAAGTATTTATTCGATTTTTGCGACTTTTGAATGTTCGAAAAAAAAATACGTAAAATTGTATTGAGCGAATATATATTATATATATATATATAAATAATAATATAAAGGCCATTTTATTACCTCAAGAAATGTGAAAGTGTGAATTTTGTTTTCAAAATCGTAGAGTTTTCAAATAAAACGGTAATTGTTTAACAATTATTTAAAAAAAAAATTATAAAAATAATTAAAAAAATGATAACTCAAGCGCAAAAATAACATACATTTAAAAACAAAACTAAAAAAAACTACCCGTTTTTTAAATATTCATTTTTCAAAAAAAAAAAATAAAATAAATAATTATAAAAATTAAAAAAAAAAAGTTTTGAAAATATTTTAATTTAAAATTACTTCGGGTGCATACATCTTCCTGAATATCAATTTTGAGTGTAATCGGATAACCAGTTTTCGAAAGCCGAAGAAAAAACAGATCCTATAGGAGGTACCGTTTTTAGCCCATCATCTTAATTTTTTTTTTTCACCAAAACATAATCCACACCTACAATAGTACACTGATTTTTGTTCATACAAATTCTTGGAGCTCTTTCCGAGAAAAAATAAGTGGTTATATTGCAGGTACCGTTAATATTTGAGTTGAGAAAAAAATAACCCTAAGTTCTGAATTTGCAGAGGATTGGCCCAACATCCGTACAGACAGACAGACATACAGACAGACGGGCACAATTTTGCCAGTAACTCAAATATGTTTCTCTATTATCATAATGTCATGTCTGATTGTTATCTCAAAATGTTAAACCTGCACGAATGTATAACTTGCATTATAGTATAGTACCTATAATCTCAAGTAAAAATAGTGTATTCCATATAAATATGTTGAGAATTTTATTAATTTCAAAGTTTCTAAAAAGTAATTTTAAGGGACAGACAAAATTCCTCTCCTTCAAACCTCTATTCATCTTTAAGTCTTGAAATATTAGTTTGATAAATACTTCAATTGTTTCCAAAATAAAAGAGCATCGTTTTGAATTTGAATAGCGATGCTGGTCGTTGTATCGCATACCGATTACCGACCGACCCATCGAGTTCAAGATCAATGAGGAAAAATTAAGAGAAACACAAAAGAGGTAATTATTTTTAGACCGACATATTTTCCACCGTACAACTCCCCTCCCTCTTGCCACGACGATGGACAAAAATTAAAAACTAAATTTTTCCCAAGAACTCTCGTTTATTTTTGTTTTTGCGAAAAGTCAATGATATTCAAAAATCTTTCATTAAAGATACGCGTGCTTATCGGTAGATAATCTGTCTTCGATGAAAAGACATAAACGTGCGGTATAAGTATTAAAAATTATTTTGTAGAACAAACAATTAATGCAATAAAAAAAAATAAAAAAAAAACCGATACAAAACACGAGCTTTAATTGGTAAATGAATTAAGTGTGTTGTCAATAAATAAGAAACTATTATCTAGCGTTTTTTGAAAATTATAAAATGAGATTTATCAATATCAATTGGAATGAACAACTCAAAGGGAAGGTAAGTATTTTCCATTATTTCATATAGTTTTGATTATATAAGATTGAATATGAAAAAACATATGTCTTTCAAACCACAAAAAGGTGTGCATTATTTAGAAAACAGAATTAAGATACTTTTTGCAATTTATTTATCACATTCATTCATAATAATAATACGCAAATCAAAATGATTTACTATATTAAGATTTACTATAAAGAAAAATAAAATAAAGACTATTTTGACTTGTAAAATTAAGAATATGATAACGCATCGAATCAGAAAGTTATTCAAAGTTTTATTGATGATTAAACTTTTTTTAAACAAATTATTTATCTAATCAACAATGGTTATCCAAAAAACATTTCGTTTGCCATCAGAAGGTAGTGTACTAGAATTTCTTCTGTTAGAGTCACTGATGGAAGGGACAGAGTGTTTAACTGGTATTTCTTAAAACCTTAAAACCGTTGCCTCCTGAATCTTTTTTCCGCACTTCCGTTTTATGAACACATCATTATCATCTGTCGACAACAACTCTTTACAAATTGATTCAGGTCTGTTTCCCTATAGGGATAGCTATCAATTCTCTAGACTAGCATAACGAAAAAGTAAATCATGTTAAAGCCTTATTAATAGAACTTTTTAATAGATATATTTATGTTCCTCATAAAACAGTTGCCATACGTAGTTCTAACTGTTCCTGGTTCACTACTAAAGTTCGGAAAATGATAGGCGATCACCAAATAACAAAAACATTAACATTGAGCACGGTCAGTTGTAATTTTTCATGCCTTCCATTATTTCATCGCTAATATAAAAAACAAGGCTCTGACTTATCCCTATACATCACATTAAACTGATCTTGAAATACCTTAGTCAAATCCCTCTTGGTTTACATCAAAAAGAACTAAGATTCTTTATTAGTCACAACATTTAGTATACTGACGTCATTTCAGTCGGTATGGCCCGAAAACCTTACCAGACAGTGCCTACATGTTCTTCTAAGCCAGACATTATCGTCTGTGAAATTTTCGAACGATGACAGACAAAATTAGCAAAGAGGTGTGGGTAAAGTAATGTCGCATGTGATAGCTGAATAGCTTTCATTAAAATAGTAATTGTCACTTTTATTTAATGTTTATGTTTATTTTTTTTCCGGAATTCAAGCGGAGTTGCCAAGTAAACAGTAAATACAATCCGTTTTTAATATTTTGTTTTATATTTTATAAAAAATATGGGAAAATGGGCACGACTGGGTCGTACATACTTGCTCTTATGTGCTTAATCACATTAGAAGACAAGATCTTTGATCGAAACAGGTAACATTCACGTATAAAAATCACATGTTCGGAACTTATAAATTGTGTTAAAGCAACAACCCTTAACGGTTTTTAGTAAAAATTGAAGTACGCCATGACACGTGTTAAATAACAAAGAATTTATGGAAAAGTGTTTCGAAAATTACAGGACGGATTTTGTACATCCTGTTTTTAAATTTTTTTTTATTTTTTTTTTATTTTTAAATTTTGGTATACAGTTTTTTAGAGTTTATTAATATACAGTAGATCAAAAAATTAAATATTTTTTTTTTGATTAGTTTCAAAAATATTGAATTTTCAGTACCTGCAATAAAAATTATCAAAATAAATAATTAAAATCGTTGCAGCTGTTTTCGAAAAAAGTAAGCTTTTTTAACGGTTAAACGCCAGGTACCGTTATTTTTAGCCCTAAAAATTAAATTTCTAAAACTCCTCTGAGGAATGCCAAAAGAATCACAAGAATCAAAAAAATGAAATGCTCACATAAGTGATTCTTCTAGGGATGCGTGTTTTTGTTAATAATAGAGTAAAAAGTATCAAACCCAAGAAAAGTCCTGGTTTTACTCTGAGTGTAAAGAAACTATCAGGCTCAAAGAACTAAGTTTCCGATCCCACAAAGCCAACCCCACAGAGGAAAATTGGAAAAAGCACAAACAAGCAGGGAACACATGTAACTCCGTTATTGAAAGAACCAATTTTTTACATGACCAAAAAATACGGCAACAAATCCTGCAATGTCTCAAAGACTGTCTTTGGTCATTTTTAAAAAATATAACGAACTCCTCCAACGTTCATCGCTAATAACAATCCTATTGTCTACTCTTCAGAGAAAGCTCGCAGCCCATTTCTATGCCAGGTTATGCTGCTTTACAAAAACGTTGCCCCTCCTGTACTTGAAAATGTAAATATTTCCATGGGACAGATTTTTTTCCGCACTCGGCAGTAGCAAGAGTTTTCAAAGATGATTTTCCAATACTCTTCTGGAATCTTTCCTAAAAGATGGAAATCAGCATTTGTCCAGCCTGTCCCTAAGAAAGGTGATCCATCTTCTCCCTCCTCCTACCGACCCATAGCACTTACGTCCCTTCTTTCTAAGCTCATGAAAAAACTGATTAACCGGCAGCTTAAGGAATATCTCGAAAACCAAAAGCTTCTCCGTGGCTTTCGCAGTAATCTTTCCACTGGTTATCTGATGGCATATCTCACCGAACAGTGGAAGAAATGCTTAAATCGCTTTGGTGAAAGTAAGATTGTTGCGCTGTCTTATCCATGGGATCGATGATAATCTTATTCGATGGGACTATAAGTTATCCTTTAGACCGTTTAATATAAGTTGTATTGGACGGCTTCAAGTCTGATTTCCACAAAATAAATGATGGTGTGTTTCCGACTCTTTTCCTCATTTTTTTGTAAATGATCTACTGTCTGTTACTTCTTATCCACTTAAATGTTTTGCCGAAATCTCTACCCTCTACGTACAATCGCAACGGTATCATATGATAAACTCATTAAAATCCGATTTACACAGCATTGTCAAATGGGGTAATAGAAATCGTGCGGAGATTAATGCTTCGAAAACTCAATGCTGTCTTCTGTCGTTAAAGCATACCCCATACATACTCGGTATGTGTGTCAACGACGACCTCCGTTGAAACGACCATATATTGGAGACCGCTAAAAACCAACGCAATGTTTCATGTTTATCCTTATTTTATCGTTTCATTTATAAATAAATCGCACGATTGGATCGTACGAACTTGCTTATATGAGCGCTCAGATCATCGAATAAAATTTAAAAAATAAGTAACATTAACGTAAAAAATAATACTATCTAAATTTAAAAAAAAAGTGTCAAAACCACATCACTTGACGGTTTTTAGTAAAAATGGAGTATGTCTTGTCTTGTATTATAACGAATTTATGAAAACAGTATTTTGAAAATTATAGGACGGATTTTGATAAAATCCTGTTTTTTTATTTTTAGTTTTTTGGTATGCAGTTTGTAAGAGTTTATTAATATACATGTGATTATAAAAAATTAAAATAGTTTTTTCATTAGTTTTAAAAATACCTATTGATTTTTCAAAAAAAAATTAATTTTAATTAGAAAAAAAGTTATTCAATATTTTGATATGCAGAATTAATTTGGATTTTTTCAAATAATAGATTTAATAGAAATCCAAAGAGCCGTTACCGAGAAAGCCAAAAATTAAAATAACCTTTATATGAAAGGAACCGTTAATAGACTTTTCCCGTAAATTTGATTCTGATCAAATAATAGCCAATAACAACAACAAAAAAATTCAAAAAATTTCATCAAAATCGTTTTAGCCGTTTTCGAACAAAAATATGGCAGGTACCATTATTTTTAGGCCTAAAAAATTTTAATTTTCCCTCTGGGGAATGCCAAAAAACTCACACACACCAAGTTTGAAGATAATCGCTTAAGCCGTTTAGGTTGCAGCTCGTTATACATACTGACAGACATCTGACAGACAGACAGACCGAAATTTTTTCTTGATCTTCTTCTATGAACGTAGTGTCATGTTAGATTGCCATCTCTATTTTTACTTGCGATTATAGAAAATAGAAAAGATTAGATGTGCTAGCGATCGGAAGTCTTTTCTTTTGCTCTCATTTTTAACCGATTTATACAACTTTCCCTATATTTTGTTTGCAAAATAATCTTTCAAAATAAAGTGTATACCATCAAAATAGTTGAAACTGGTAAAATTCAATGAATGACATTGGTTTATTTTGCTAAAAAAATAAAAAAAAAAACATTATTTTTACTGCCGAAGTTAAATCCCAAAAATATTAAATACCAATACAAACAAAAACATTAAAATACCCGCAAATTTTTAACTGATTACAAATTTTCACAATACATACAATACAATACATAAACAATGACCCATCAACAGAATTCTAAACTCTCAAAAATTCCAATTTATCCACTCCCTTCAACATCACCATCAATTTACCAACACAATCAAAAACGCGAGCGGGGAAGGCAAACATTTCTAAACACTCCCCAAAGGCATCGACAACAACAACGTCTCCGTCAACAATTAATGACATCACTGAAACCCTGGACAAGATAAAAACACAAGGTGAATCACTTTCTAAACAATTAAAAGCTATGGAAGAAAATCTAACAACGAGAATCACTGCCATTGAACAAAAAATGAAAATTATCGACGAAATGGACCACAACATTAATAAACTTAATGAACGCGTCACCGCTCTAGACACTTTTTGCGCGGGTTGATAACAATCAAGGCGAAGGCAACTTATTTCCAAATAACACCGCCTGCACTGAAATCGCTAGTTTAAAGGCACAGATTGAGGCAATAAATGTTAAAAATTTAGCAACAGATGCAATTCTTATTGGAATACCCACCCTACCAGGAGAGGTTTTAAAAAACACTTTCAACAAGATTTGTCACACGCTGAATCTTCAGCCACCAACACTGTGTCGAATTTTCCGCGCAAGCCATAAAGAAGATTCGATTATAATTGTTAAATTTTACACCGCACATGAAAAAAATCTTACACTTAAGGCTTTTGCTGATTTTCGTAGGACAAATTCACAACAATTAATGCTCAGAGATCTCGGCGAAGATTCGAACACCCCGATCTATTTCCACGAAAGCTTAACCAAAAATAATCGAGTTATTCTACGACAAGCGATACGTCTTAGGCGGCGAAAGCATTAATTATTTTCGGCATTTACTTCGAATGGACTTATTTACATTAAACTTACATGCAACGATGAGCCTAAAACGGTAAACACTTTGGATATGCTAAACTCAATTGTTACAAATAGCAGACAAAAAGTAAATAATAATGATAAGGAAGAAGAGCAAAACAAAAACAACAGTTATTAAGTTACACAAAAAAGCAACGATGATCTACCAGGGCCGTCTCCGGAACAAATTTAGTACTTTGCGTATCTTTTCATTACTTATATTAATATTTGTTTTATTTTTCAATTATTTCGCTACCTTTTACTTTTTCAATTTGCTTATTTTTGATGATTTATTATTTTCTGAATTTTTTTAGCACATATTTTTTGTTTTATTAGCCCATATTAACATTAATTATGTTCAATGGGAAATTTTTTCAGCAAATTTATATGTAAAATTAGGTTTTCTTTTACAGAGTGGTTATTTGGTCTTCTTTAGGAGGCGATCTATCAATTGTGATAAAAGTCCAGTTGACAGTAGAGGGGTTTCACAGGTTGGCAGCTGTATAAATTTGAACAGAACAAGGACAATGTTGAAAGTTTTTCGAAACAAATACAATGGTTTATCTATTTGTCATATTAATGCTCAACGTTTACAAAAACATCTGGACGAATTCAGAAGCACTTTTATTGACACAGATATGGATATTATCTGCGTGTCAGAAACATGGTTGAGTGAGCAGGTAATGGTATTTTTAACATTGGTAACTATAGGATATTTCGTTCTGATCGTCTGTAGTCTCCAGGGGAGGAGGTGTAGCTATTTTCATAAAAAAAATGTTTAAGAAGCAAAATTATTAGAAGTGCTGACAGATATAATGAAATGCAATACATATTTATAGAATTCGCTTGTGCAACTGAAAAGTTGCTGGTTGGTGTAATATACAAACCCCTAGCATAACGAACTCAAGCATCATTTCAGATGTCCTAGAAGAAGTAACACCTAATTACAACTTGCAGGAGACCTTAACATTGATCTTCTTGATTAAAACTTTTAATGATAATCTGTTATCTCTCAATCTCTGTCCTATTAACAGTGATTACCCTACACATTTTACATCTACTAGCTCTACTCTGCTTGATGTGTTTCTGGTCAACCAACCTGATCTTGTTAATTACTATGGGCAGCTTGATGTTCCTGGTTTCTCTAAGCACGACCTGATTATAGATTTTTATGATTTACGTTTTAATCCGATTTCATCAATGGAAAGAATTTCGTTTAGAAATTTCACTTCGATAGACATGCAGTCGCTTATAACCAGTATTTACAGCTCCAATCTAGAAAATATCTACCAACTCTCAGACATTGATGAACAAGTTCAGTTTTTCACAAATACAATAAATAACCTTTTTGAAACTTACGTACCTATTAAAACCATACGAATTAAAAACCCTGACTTAGGATAGTATACCAGCAATATTGACAAGCTTATAGTGAAACGAAATACAGTTTTTAGATGATGGAAAAGGTTCAGACTACCATAATTGCTGCTGCTGTGATCGATAAAAAATGTCTGTCTGTCTTTCTGTCAGTATGTATAACGAGCTGCAGCCTAAACGGCTTAAGCGATTATCTTCAAACTTGGTGTGTGTGATTCTTTTGGCATTCCCTAGAGGGGAAATTGAAATTTTATTTTTAGCCCTAAAAATAGCGGTATCTGCCATACGACCGTTTAGGAAAATCTTATTTTTCTCGAAAACGGCTCCAACGATTTTAATGAAAATTTTTAAGAATTTTTTTGTTGGTATTGGCTATCATTTTATTAGAACCACATATACGGGAAAAGTCTATTAACGGGACCTTTCATATAACGGTTTTTTTTAATTTTTGGCTTTCTCGGTAACGGCTCTTCGGATTTCTTTCAAATTTTATATTTAAGAAGACCTAAATAACCGAATTAATTCTGCATATCAAAATTTTGAATAACTATTTTTTCTAATTAGAATTAATTTAAAATTTTTTTTTTTGAAAAATCAATATTTTGAAAACTATTAAAAACTAAATATTTTAAATTTTATAATCAGGTGTATTTTAATAAATTCTAAAAAAACTGCATACCAAAATTTAAAAAATAATTTTCAAAAAACTAAAAATAAAAAACAAGATTTTATCAAAACCGGTCCTACAATTTTCGAAATACATTTTTCATATATTCCTTGTTATTTAAGACGTGTGATGGCATACTTCATTTTTACTAAAAACCGTTAAGTATTGTGGTTTTAATTCTTTTTATAAGTTCAAACTGTGATATTTTCAACGCAAATGTTACTTGTTTCTGTCAAAGAATGTAATTAATGCTTTACAATGTAATTAGGTACATAAGAGCAAGTACGTGCAACTCCGTCGTGCCCATTTTTTTTAATATTCACGAATCCTTAACTTGTCTTATAGTCCCTATAATCGCAAGTAAAAATGTTCACTCGAAGTAGCCAGCTGCATTCCTCCCCTTAAAAGTTTCTCCCATATTATTCACTTCGCAAGGAATGCTCATCAGTTCACCCTTAAGCCCAATTTCGAACGTACTGTGAAATATAAGAATACTTTTTTCGGCCGAACAGCACGAATTTGGAATAGTTTACCCGGCTAGATTTTTCCTTGCCATTTTGATTTACAAGCATTGAAAACCAAAGTTAATCGACAACTTCTGTCCTTCTCCGCCCTATCTTCCTAATGCTCACGCAGTGTGCTCTACATGAAAAAAGAAAAAAAAACGAAAAAAAGTTGCATTCTTAAAAGGCAATGTGCTTCCGGACACACTTAAAATAATTTACTGTTTGTTTTTAATATCAAAATATCAGAAAACAGTTTATAAAATTTTAGTTTGCCTATCTGCCCTACTATAATATGTTCTGGCTTATCTCGGAAACGGCTTGACCGATTTTGATTGTGCTTTCACTGACATATACATAGCTGATGTTGTAAGGAGTAATTTAGTTTATTTGAAACACACAGTATTTAGCGTTAGGGCGTTTTTTCCGAAAGTTCGTATTTATAGACAGATTTTGACGAGGCTTTCATAGGCATATAGCTGGATGTTAAGGAGTAATTTAGGCTATTTGAATTACACACTAGCGTGCACTTTGGTTGTTTTTTCGTTTTCGAAAATTCTTATTTGGGTACAGATTTTGATGGGCCGCACATATAAAGACATATAGCTGATTTTGGTAAGGAGTAATTTAGTCTATTTGTTTTGTTTCGAAAATTCTTATTTATAGACCAATTTTGACGGGACTTTCACAGGCAGCTAATTGATGGTGTAAAAATAATCTAAGGCTATTTTTAATACCCCTAGGTGCCATTCGGTTGGTTTCTTACTGACCAATTTTGACGGAACTTATCAAAGGCAAAGAGTTGAAGTTCGAAGGAGTAATTAAAATTAACTTCACCTAGCTACCTAGCTACCTAGGCAGCGCTGTGTGTGGTAGTTAATTTAGAGCACCTGCATAGGGCCAGTAAGTTAATTAAATTAATAATTAAGCAAGTGCCTAAGATTTTTTGTCTAGCATAAGTTAGATATACATAATTGAACTAATAAAACAAAATCTGAAATAATACAAAAAGCGCAGGGTAGCTTTTTTTTATTTTTTTTTTATTTATTCATTGATATTTCTACACTTGCGCAAGTGTATTATTACCTCAAATTTTTTACTTGCGATTATAGGTACTATAATGCAAGTTATGTAATCGTGCAGATTTGAAAATTTTGAGATAACAATCAAACATGACATTACGATGATAGAGATACATATTTGAGTTACTGGCAAAATTCTGTTTGTCTTTACGATGTGTATTGAACTACAGGCTAAACGGTTGAACCAATTTTTTTCTTAGCGCAGATATAAACGCTACCTGTCATATAACGGTTAAGTAAAAGCTTATTTTTTTCGAAACCATTCTTGAATTCTTGAATATTTTTTTTTTTTTTTAAAGTTCTTAAATAAAAACTGTTTTATTTAAAAACGGTTCCTACGATACGAAAACAAATCACACTTTTTTACACTTTTTAAAGAAATGAAAGGCGTTTAAATTTTTCCGCTGAAAACTAAACTTGACTATTTTTTTTTTAATTAAACCTAAACCATTTGAGATATTTCAATAACTTTATTATCGGCTTGAAGTACAATCAAAACATTTATGAATGGAACTCAACTTTGTTCATATGACCACCGCGGGCACGTTTGCAGCGGTCGATTCGTTGGACCCAATTTTCGATGACTCAGCCACACATTTCGGCCGAAACGGCCGCTATTTCGCGTTCAATGTTGGCTTTGAGTTCTTTTAACGTCGACGGCTTGTTGGCATAAACCAATGACTTAACGTAGCCCCAAAGAAAAAAGTCTAGAGGCGTTAACTCGCACGAATGAGGTGGCCAATCGACGGGCCCATTTCTTGAGGTAACACGCTTATCAAACTTACTCTTCAATAATTCGATTTTAAGGTACGCTGTGTGGCTTTTGGCACCATCCCGTTGAAACCACATGTCATCCAATTCGAGCCAAAAATAATCGGTAATCATGGCGCGATAACGCTGGCCATTTACAGTAACGTGACGATCGCTATCGTCGACGAAAATATATGGCCAACTAACGCCGCCGGCATGCAAACCGCATGGTGATTCATGAAGCAAATGTAGATTTTCACCCGACCAATAACGCATAATTCGCTTATTGATGAACCCATTGAGCCAAAAAATGAACTTCGCCACTGAAGAAGATTTTGCCATGAAATTCAACAATTCAACGTTCTTAAAGTTGTGTTCACCGACTCCGAATATCGGTAGAAATTTCTTATAATTTGCAGACGTTGCTAGCTCGTGTACTTTACCATGATGAAAATGTTTAGTTCACTGAATAAATTGACAATGACAGTTTGATGATTAGTGAAATGGTGCGTTCACAAATTAAATTCAAACTTGTCAAGTCTCTATTGCACGTAATTTTTTCAAACAATAAAAAAAATTGATAAAAACTTTGAAGTTCCCTTAAAATTTTTCATATTCTATTCGAAGCTGTGACCAAGTACGTGCGATTCAGTTTTATAATTTTCTAAAGAAAATTAAAAAAAAATTCAATTGAAATTAATTGCTATTTTTTTTATAATATTATAACCAGCTGTATATTGCTTATAAGCGTTTTATTAAAAGTTCTCAATATAATGTATATACATAAATATAATAATCTTAAAAAAAATTATTTTAAAAAATTAAAAAAACAAATGATCAATTATTTGATCAAAATCCGTCCCAACATTTCTAATATACTTTTTTAAAAACTTTTTGTTATTTATGACATAAATTATTGTCACTAAAAAATGTTTGGTATGGTAGTCTTGGCACTTTTTATAAGCTCAAATTGTATCATTTGCCTTGGTGTTCCCTGTTTGTTTTAAAAATGTTGGCATTGGCTCCAGACCAACACCAGCCGACTCTATCTTTCCATTTGAAAGCGGATAGAAAAACGGGCAATTGATTGAGCTTTCAGTTTCGAAAATAACAGCAAAATGAGGATTTTCTAGTGTCGACAAATGTATTTAAAGATTCTTTCTTAGATATAAATCACATGCTTGCGAATTCTGAAAAATTAAGAAAATGTGCACGACTTGGTTGCAACCATTATAGGTCGAAAAAAAAACAATTCTATAGGACGTACCTTTAATAACTTTGGACTTTATTGCATTAAACTTTCTTTCATGGCACCTAATATAAACGCAAAATGAGCTACATGGCCATGCTGTGAACTCTGGCTTCACCCTCGCAGGCTTTTGAAATGCCATTTATTTGTTAATAAATGAAATGAATTAATTAAAAATTGATTTGATCGATTGTTAACAATGTTTTTATTTGTATTTAGATTGGTTTGGTTTTGAAGATACATTGAAATTAAGGTATCATTTTTATTTTAAGCTAACCCGTTAACGCGTTGGAGGTGGTTCATACTGATTCCTTTTGGCTTTAAATATAAAACAGTGAATACATTTTGGGGATTTAAGATAAAAAAAGAAAAATTTGTATTTATAAAGAAAATGGATAAATTGCTCCAAAGAATTTGTATCATACTCTGCAACTTTTGCTTATTAAAAGTAAAAATAAAGATTAAAAGTGAAACACAAATAATATTTATTGATTTTGATCCATGATACGAAAACAAGTGCCCTTAAAGTCTACTTGTTCAATTCAATTATTGTTTTGTGTACCTTTATGTTGACGCGGTATCGGTATGGCGGGACTAGTGTCTTAAAGTTACACCGCTGTGTCCAAAATGACTTAATTGAATTCAAGCCCCTTTTAATTGTTGTTGATTTTTGTACAAGACTTTAAGAAGTATGGATAATGTTTTAGTGTTCGCTATATTGCTCTCTAACCCTATCTCTCTCTCTCTCTATCTCTATGACCCAATTTGGAAGTGTTATAGCAAACTACGTTTTCCATCATGTGTTAAGTAGAAAGTAAGTTACCCATTCGTTCTTAAATAAAACATAATGGATTAAGAAAACAATATTATTAAAAAAAATTACTTTGTTTGTAATACTTTTACGGCTTAACTAATAAACCGATTTTTATGAAAAGCTGAAAGGTTGTTGCCAGAGGTACAGGCAGTAGGCAACCTTCTACCCGGAGAAAGTAATATTCCCGAAGGATAGAAAATCCTTAGCAAAGCTCCATTATGGACTAATATGCGAATGTAGATTTATACTCCTAAAGGTATGCAATACTCATAACTCCAACGACTATAAGTATACTTCAAGTAATGTTAATTGAACGCTGTTTCTTTTCCAGTGGTGCCTAAATATATATATATTAAATAAATAAATATTCCAAGAAAACAAGTGTTTTTCTTATAAAAATAATATAATGTACATACATCCAACAACACAGTACTAGGGTCGAAACATAAACTGGGGCTTGGCGCTAAGCTTAATTATTAAACCCTACCTAGTAGTCACATGCTTCTCCTTTCTGCCATGAACCTATACCACAGGGATTTCCTGCCACATTTCCAATTCAATAAAAACACGATAATGAAAACTGCTACCTTCAAATATTGACAATATGAATAATGAAAGAAAAAAAAACACCAACAATATCTTAATAATTTTCGCAGTTTGTTTCTGATTGATTACCTATGGTAACAAATTATCCCACTATCATGGCTTGTAGGCTATTGTGTTATTTTGCACTACAGGAGACGCTAATTAAAGATTGATTAAGCAAATATTTAAGTTTTTTTTTGGTTGTTCGTATTGATCGAATTCTTGTTTTTTTTTTTTTGTATTCTTGTTTCGGAGCTAGTTGAAGTTAAGGGTAAATGGAAGATGTCAACCGATAGCAGATTAATTTTTATTTTCATACTGGTCTGCCCTTAATTCGGAAGCGTTATTAAAACAGCTGCATTTTTGAAAGGAATCGTTGAAATAAGAAAAAAAAGTTATTTAAAAAAAAATCGAACTTTGATTGAAACAAAAAGTGTTTTATAGATTAATTAATATTTTGTTTGTTTTTTATTTTTTTTTTTTTGCATTAGAAGGTGAGTGTATCGCAAAAAGTGTTTGAAAATATTGAGTTTTGTTTACTTGATTACGAAAAATCTAATATTAGATTTCATTCTTAAATCCATTCTTTAACTTGTATCTTATTTCTTTAAATTGGGATAGAACTACTGGTAAATGAACGTAGTAAACATAACAAAAACAAATTGTATTTCACAGCTTTTATAGTTAAAGATATCCTTTATCGTGGTACGTGTGGCACCGTTGCGTTTACCTGTGAATATCCTTTCTATCAGGTGAAAATCACTGATTTTCAATTCATTTAGGAAACTTAAACGCTCTGGCTCCTAAGTTATCCACCGAATTTTTGTCTGGCAAACTGGAATTATGTTCTTTGATAATAGAACTATGTCATATTAAAATCCCAGACACACTAATATAGTTTTAATTTTATTTTTTTTTATTATTAAAAAAATGGCTCTGACTAGAGGTTCGCAACGACTAAACTGTCTGGCAATTTATATTTATATTGTCCAAGAGACATAACATTATGAAAGAAAAATAAATCGTTCTAATTTTAAAATCAGTGATTTTCACCTGACAGATAAAGGATGCTCATAAACGTACCCCACGCTGTTATATAAATTCAATAAGAAATGAAATATAAAAATATTTGCTGTTCTAAAATTCTTTCTCGAAAACGTTGCTAGCCCTCGTACTATAACAGTTTTTTAAGAGTATTGGAAATATAGATAAGATAAAGATAAGATAGATAATTTATTTTTCTATATATTTTGTTTTAACCTTGTAGTAATTATAATATATATTAGATAAAATATTTAGAGACATCTTTATTTTCTTACGTGAAGTTAATAGTTATGATGTCACTTTAAGATATAATCTTTGCAATAACGTTATTAATTACATGTGGGGTGGCAATATAAGTAAGAGCATTAATTGTAAAAGCAAAATATATATAATAATTTTATGAACAAGCAAAGTTATACAAAAAAAATTAATAATGAATAAAGAATAAATAACAAGAAGAAAGAAAACAGCAAAGAACAGTAGATTAAAGAAAAAGGAAAATAATGATAAAATAAATCAGATTGTTAGAAGAAATTCGATTCCAAATTTAAATGGCTTAAGTTTAACAGCCAGACTTTAAAGTTTCTTTGAAACATTCTAGATGTTGTAATTTCTCTAATAGACGACGGTAGTTTGTTAAATAAGCGAGTAGATGATACAGAATAAAAATTACGAAAGGCAGTTTTGCGTAAGAAGGGAACAGATACAACATTAGACGTAAATTATGAGTAGATATAAGCCGAAAGTTTCTATTTCCAGATTTCATATTAAAAGTCTTAAACACTTTAAAACAATACAGGTGACGAACTGGAAGAATACTTAGGTTAAAGAACAAAGGAAAACTAGGATGTCTTACAGGCTTACGACATATTTTCCTCAACACATGTTTTTGCAATACCAAGAGAGGGTCGATTTTGTTTAGGTAGGTCCTACCCTAACAAGCAATACCATATTGTAACTTGGAATGAAATATATCGTAATAGATCTGCTTAAGAAGCAACATAGAGCACACATTCTGTAAATAATAAAACAGACGAAGAGTTGAAGTTGTTTAGAAAAGTTCATCTTACAGTCAATGATTAGCCCTAGATATTTAAATTCATTATCTCAATTTGAAAACAGTTATCATTACAGCTAAGATGGCTATTAAAATTGGAAGAAAAAGAGCCCAGATTACAGATGCAGTTAAATATTTTGAATTTTCGATATTCCGGTGCATGAAAGAAGATACTATTTTCAAAATCTACCGACGAAGTCAAGCTGAAAAACATTATTTTTGTTTTGTTACTTATAACCAGTTTGTGCTCAGCAAACCATACCCTTAACAAACTTAGATCCCATTTTATACCAGTAACAAGGTCCAGGGGACTTTTGGCACAATACGAGAAATCTATGTCATCCGCGAATGCAGTTGGAGAACCTTTAAAGTCAACTTCCAAGAGAGAATTGATATAAATAAGAAACAGAATGGGCCCAAGAAAAGACCCTTGAGGTACACCCAGGTTGAAAAATTTTATGTCACTCCTAACGTCACCAAAATTTATCCTTTATGACCTATCTGTTAGATAAGACCCAAACCAATCAAGAACGAAACCACGAAAACCCGCCTTTTCTAATTTCTTCAATAAAATTTCATGGTTGACCATATCAAAGGCTATGGTTATATCAATAAATAGTCCGGATGTACAGTTTTTACCATCAAGGTTGGACATTATTTGGGAACAAAACTGTAGCAGGGCATCTTCAGTTGATCTTTCCTTGCAAAAACCAAATTGTTTGCAACTAAAAAAATTGGTTTTGTTTAAAAAAAAAAACTTACAATTTTGTCCTTTAGAAGTTTTTTAAAAAATTTACTCAACACTGGAAGAAGAGAAATATGCCTGTAGTAACTCACACTTAATGCAGAACCTTTTTTAAACAATGCTATAACATCAGCACTTTTAAGCTCTGCAGGAAAAACTCTTGTAAGAACATAATTATTAAAGATATCGGTTAAGACATCAACTACATAATAAGAAATTTGCTTTATAAGAAAGCTAAAAAGATCATCAACGCCGGTAGAGTTTGTATTTTTTAAACCCCGAATAGCTCTTAACATGTCAATAGGAGTTATTGGTTTGAAAACGAAACTGTTTCTCTGAAATGGTTCAATAATGAGTCTAGGCGCACATGAGGTGCAGAATGAGTTTGCAGCGGAAGGTTGTACGCAACTGGCTACATTAACGTAGTAATCATTAAATGCATTGGCAACATCAACAGGTTCAGATACTAAACAATTACCTACATTTAGAGACCTAGGCGTTTTAGAGGAAGAGGTTTTGTTCAACAGACTGTTTACAATTTTCCATTTACAATTTTCCATCTCTCTTTTAAGTTCCCTGCACATTTGTTTGTATTTTATTTTTAGGCTTGTTCTGTTAGGGTTTCTATTGAGTCTTATTCTTAGTTTATTTTTATATTTATCTTTTTCAACAATTCTATACTTACAAATATTATTTATTTATTTTATTTATTTATTTATTTATTTATTTATCATCTATCAAGTACAAATATCTATTAGACTTAAACATATTTACAAAATTTTTTATCTTTTACATATATTTGACATTACTTTACATTTCAAATATAATCAGAGAAATTACATTAATACAGGTATGCTACGACACTAAACTCAAAACAGTAGTTCTGAAAACATCTCTGCTAAAAAAACAAGTCAATATTTTGATAAATTGAATTAAACTCAGAGCTGGATCGTGAAATTGGATCGGATCTACCGTAGTTCGTAAAAGAACGGGGAACAAAAAAGAGTGTCTGCCTCATCCTTAGTTGCCTTGAGGGAGCATACAAAGAAAAACGAGAGAGAAGTTTAGAACAATCAATACGATTACACAAAGTATCTCTAGCAAGCATTATTAGATAATACCTCCTCCTTTCTTCAAGAGGCATCTATCACTATAACTAGGCAAAATATTGTCAACCCAATTAAGCTTTCGCAAAGCATACCTCGATAATTTTTTCTGAACAGAGTCGATGACAATCCAGTTCACACTTAATTTACCTAAAAAGTTTAAGATCATCTGCAAAGAGCAAACAGTCAAAATTCCGAATTCTAGGTGGAAGATCATTTATAAATAGAATGAAGAGCAGAGGTCCTAAATGACTGCTCTGAGGAACGCCTGAATGATTAAGAATAAACTTTGATACCACTGTTCCAATTTTTACATTTTGCTTGCGATTAGTCAAGTAATTTTCGAACCACTTAAGAAGGCTAGAATGAAAACCTAAGCATTTAAGTTTCATTAGCAGAATTTCATATTGACCTCTATCAAATCCTTTAGAGAAATCTGTATTAATAGCATCAACCTGGTTTCCACGTTCAATACCTTTAATGCAGAAATTTGCAAACAAGGCTAGATTTGACACTGTTGATCTACCACTAACGAAACCATGTTGATCTACTGAGATACTCGAGCTTAACTCGTCATAAATGCATTTTTTCACAATCGCTTCAAAAACTTTCGGTATTAATTTCAGTTTTGAAATGGGTCTGTAATTAATAACCTCTTGTTTTGAGCCTGATTTGACTTATCATTGACAGTTTCCACTCATCCAAAAAGTCACCGGTAGAAAGTGATAAGTTAAAAAGTTTAGTTAGTGGACCTGCAAGACTATGAGAACACATTTTAAGTAAAGCTGAACAAAAGTTATCAAGGGTTACTCTAGCATCAGACTTCAAGGATGAAAGCTGAAGTAAAACTTGATCCACTGACAAACTTAAACTACCTAAATTAGTGATAGTAGCTCCACAACGAATTTCATGTGAAGCCGGAAAAGAATCAAGAACATACGTAGTTAGATTGGAAATATGACGCAAACATATTGCATATAGCGTCCTCATCATTTGATGATTGATTAAGGTAATTCATACTAGTCGGAATACCATAAGATTTACGTTTAGAATTGACAAATTTCCAAAAGGCCCGAGAGTCACTTTTAATATTACTCTCTTATGAGCTCATATAGCTATTATAGACCGACTTTTTTACAGACTCATATTCATTTCTACATCGTATATAGCAAAGGCGTAAACTTATTCAAGGCCTTAGTCTTTCTTGACGAACAATTAGTAACATGCATTTTGAGACGTTAAACAAATTTTGTGAATGCAAGGCGATTACTTTTATTTTATTTTTTGTAATTTTGACAGTAATTTGATTTGTTTGATACAGTAAGTAGATTTCTCAATCTATTAAAAGCTATCTACAGTACTTTTGAATTATGGCACAATTTTTACATCGATTAAATCTGTTAAGTTTAGCAAAATCCGCCGAATAAACTCTAGATTGCCCTGCTAACTTAAGGAGAAATATGTTCAAAAATTCAGCAATAATCTGGGCTTTGAATCTTTGTGCCAAATAAATTGTTTTATCAATGGCCACCGCGGGCACCTTAACAGCAGTCAATTCGTTGGACCCAATTTTCGAAGACTCGGCCACATTTCAGCCGTAACAGCCACTATTTCGCTTTTAATGTTGGCTCTGATCTCTTGCAGTGTCTTCGGCTTGTTGGCATAAACCAATGACTTAACGTGGCCCCAAAGAAAATAGTCTAGAGGCGTTAAATCGCACGACGAACGAGACCAATCATCTGGCCCATTTCTTGAGATTAACACGCTCATCAAACTTGCAAGGTGTGCTGTGTGGCTTGTAGCACCATCCTGTTGAAACCACATGTCGTCCAAGTTTATATCTTCCAATTCGGGCCAAAAATAATCGGTAATCATGGCACGATAACGATGGCTATTCACAGTAAAGTGACGATCGTTAACGTCAACGAAAAAATATGGCGCAATAACGCCGCCGGCATGCAAACCGCACCAAACAGTTATTTTTTGTGCACAAAGTGGTGATTCATGAAGCAAACGTAGATTTTCACCCGACCAATAACGCATAATTTGCTTATTGATGAACCCATTGAGCCAAAAAATGAGCAAAAATTCAACACTTTAAAATTTGCGGTCACCGACTCCGAATTTCGGTAGAAATTTTTATAATTTGCAGACGTTGCTGACTCGTGTAAATTACCATGATGAAAATGTTGAGTTCATTGAATAAATTGACAATGACAGTTCGATGATTAGTGAATAGAAGTAAGAAATAAATTAAAGAACTATCAATTACATTGTTTTTATACACTTTTATAAGTATGTATTTATATAACCAATACTATGATGAATTTGAAATATAAAATTTAGAATTACTATTTTTACTTGCGATTATACATAGGTACACTATAAGGCAAGTTATGCATTCGTAAAAAAAAATAATTTTTCTCGAAAATGGCTGCAACGATTTTGATGACAATTTTTGGCTTCAACTTTCAGCGTTCTCGGTAACGGCTCATTGGATTTCAATATAATTTTATATTTGATTAATTCTGTAGTCAATATTATATTGAATAGTTATATTCAAAAAAATTATTTTAAATTTTATGATCTAAAAACTGCATACCAAAATCTCAAATAATTTTTTTTTTAACTAAAAATAAAAAACACAATTTTATAAAATCCGTCCTTCAATTTTCAAAATACTTTTTTTTATAAATCAATAATATTTAAGACGTGTGATAGCGTACTCCATTTTTACTAAAAACCGTTAATTTTTGTGGTTTTTGCACTTTTTATAGGTTCAGACTGTGTTATTTTTCTATGTGAATGTTACTTGTTTCTGTTAAAGATTTTGCCATCCAATGTGATTAGGCACATAAAAGCAAAGTGCGTGCGACGCCCTCGTGCCCATTTTTTAAATTTTTAATGTTGCATAATTTGATAATAATAAATTTCATACTTTCTATGCACATTTTAAATATTTTAAATGCAAATTTCAAGGTTTTTATGTTGAATATAATCCGGTCTCTAGTTATAAACAATAATAGATAAGTAAGGCTTTTGGCCTGACAGGATTTTTTTGGACCGACGTGAGATGATTGACAAATCATCTCAACTGCCTCATTTTTGCCGTAGGTGTCGATTGACATTGACGATGCACATCATCAGCATCGGCATATAAAAGTATTTGGCAATTTCTTAGCTTAGAACAACAGAAAGTTCATAGATTTATAGCGAAAAAAGTATTGGCCTAAGTATAGAGCCTTGTGGCACACCCTTCAAAATATTCATAGAGCTGAATGAGCGACCATTTGCGATATGACATTGTTGTCTACCAAAGTATCTAGTGACATGATTCGATTGAAAACCCATAGACATTTTTCAATTTTTGCGTAAAATAGAATTACAAAATGTTAGACGTAGGATGGTTAAAAATGTTATGTGATCCTTGTAGTTCTTATTTCATCGGTTTTACGAAGTAAGAGGGATTTACAACTTTGTTGCAGACGAAAAACAGACTTGCATGTGGTAAACACATTACTGGAAGCCAGATATGTAATTTTGTATATGTGTATCTTATATCTTTTTTTAGACGGCTTTTTCGAAATCCTATAAAAAGAACGGTAGAATGAATCGAAACTATGAACATATACCTGAAGTTTTCTTAGGAATGTGAATGATTTTAGAATTCTTCCATTCCAAAAAAACAAAGGTTGTCAAAACGGTGTTAAATATGTGGGTTATCAATCGCATTAAGTACGGAAATAACAGCGTGATAAGTTTTGGGTTTTTTTAAAGTCGAGGCCAATAGCAAATGATTTTATGTATATTTTTGCTGAGACAATGTCCTTCTCTTGGAGTCTTATAAAACTGAAAGCACTATTTACAACAGTTATTACATTTTCACTCAGTAAATCTTTGGGGATAGCCTCACATAAGGACTGGGGCATTGAAGTAAATTTCTTGTTGAAAGCTTCATAGTCAATGTCATCAGGTAGCGATGTTTCGTAGACTTTTCCAAACGCTTTTGCTAGAATTCATAAAAACGCATTCGTTTAAAAATGTCTGGCGAGCAAATGATACAGAAAATTAAAAAAAGAAACAGGACCGCCACAAAGCATGGACCATAAAGAGCTGTTGTGAGAGGAGATGGACAGAATGATCACAGAACAATGCCATCAAACAAATCTTCGTTTAGGGATACATTAAAAGATGTTGGAAACATTAGTTTGGAATGCCAAGGTGTGAAATGCAAATGCGCCTTTTTAACGAAAAGGACGGTTAAAAATATTTTCTGCTTTGCATATAAATTGTTATGTGAGTTAACAAAGTAATCATAAAAAACTGTATTTTTACTTGCGATTATAGGTACTATACTATAATGCAAGTTATGCATTCATGCAGATTAAAAATTTTGAGATAACAATCAAACATGACATTACGATGATAGAGAAACATATTTGAGTTACCGTCAAAATTCTCTCCGTCTGTCTGTCTGTCTGTCTGTACGGATGTATTTTGGACTGCAGCCTAAACGGTTGGGCCAATCGTCTTCAAATTTGTAACTTAAGGTTATTTTGACGTTCTACAGAGGAGTTTCTTCAATTTGTTTAACTCAAAAATTAACGGTAGCTGTCATATAATCGTTAAGTAAAAGCCCATTTTTCTCGAAAACGGCTCCAAGAATTTTTATAAAAAAAATCAGTTTAAAAACGGTACCGGTTTTTTTTTCTTTGACTTTTTTTGAAAACTGTTGATTCGATTACAATAAAAATTGATATTCAAGAAGATGTAGGTAGCCTAAGTAATGTTGCATTAATTTTTCTTGGAAAACTTATTTTTGTATTATTAATAATTTAAAAAAAAATTTTTTTGAAAATCAAAATTTCGAAAACGGGTAAGTGAATTTTTTAAAATATTGTTTTTAAATGAACGTTTTTTTTGTGCTTAAGTTTGTATGCTTGAATTATTTTTTTTTATTTTTTTTTAAAGTTGTTAAAAAAACATTTTATTTAAAACGGCTCCTACGATTTTGAAAAAAAATGACACTTTTTTACATTTCCTAAAGAAATGAAATGGCGTTTAAATTATTTCACCCAATACAATTTAACGTACTTTATTCGAACAATCAAATTCACAAAAATCGAATAAATGCTTTGATGTTCACTTTAATTTTCTTTAATTTTATTCTACAATGTGACCACACATATGAGCAAGTACGTGCGATCCAGTCGTGAAATTTATTTTTATTACGCAAAGAGTACCATATTTTGAAATCTACACAGACGAAGTGGCGGGTAGAAACTAGCATGATGGAGAAGCTTACGCTGTGATTTTGCGGACTATAAACTATGGGGAGATCATATCCAAGCCAGCGAATGACATACTGACTAGTGGTTGTAAGTGAGAAAATATTCTCCTGTTTATCGCTACGCTGCACCGAAAAAGTCCTTGCTATCTTCCTAAATCTTCCAACTAGTGCTCTACAGCATTAAATTGGATTCTTAAAAAAAGCAATGCGCCTTAAACACACAGATAAAATTTCATTATAAAAATGACTTCGGATAACGAGTTACTTCTTTTGGGTATGAAATTTGGTTGATATAAAGTATTTCCGTCTATTTCGGCCTGTATTACTTAAATTCCTGACAAAAATTAGTTTGATGAAATAATGCTTTCAATTTGTTTTCAATATCATATTATGACATTTTTACAAAACACATCAATCACACAATCACAAACTAAAAATGGCTAAAACAAAACCAGACCTAGTGGAACACAGAGAATTGTTAAAGAACCATAAAACTAAAAACACCTGCCAAAAATTGAATTAAATTCTTCTTACGAGTCTGTACGATCATTTGTATGAATTCATTTCATATTCTTCCGTATAAAATGTTAACCCTTCGACAGAATGCCAACATTTGGTCAGCCACTCACCCGCCTCCCATTCGTTCGAATTAATGTGACAAGTTTATACCGAATGAACATACTTTTACCAATTAAACAAGTGCTTGCCAATAAAAATATTATGCTACATATTCCCAATAAAAATATTTCAAATAAAAAGATCCACGGATGAGCACCTCAACTACTGACTATAAATATATCTCACAAATGTTCAAAGAATTGCCTAAGATACGCACTACTGAAATGGATTTACGTTTGCCACTTCTTGCCAGGCAGACATGCGACGTTCAAGTTCAGGGCCTTTGGCATCGCCACTCTAGGTTGCTTTTCGTTCATCGTTGCTCTCTTCGTCAAACCAGGAAACAGACAAAATTTAAGGGAAAAAATCAAAGTAAAATTAGTTGTAAACTAAAGAGATCTATTTTTAAGAAAACCAAAAAAAAAAAAAAAAAAAACTAACTCGCCAAATCTTAATATGTATATTCTGTTGCAAGATGCAGTTTTGCTTTTATGATTTTGTGTCTGAGAAACAAAGCGCAGGCGGCTATGGGAAGACTAAAAACATCATCATCATCACCAAAAAGTCATTAGGAGGTGCTTTCACTTTTCAATCCCCTAAACGGAAGGTATCTTTGCATGTCCAATAATAACAACAATTCGATGTTGCATCTCATGTTGAACTTGAATTCGAATTTGGTAACAGTTGGCAATGGTTCTGGGATTTTTGTTTCTGATCGGGGAAACGATGAGAAAAAAATATCCTAACTTGATTTCCCTGTTTTAGTTTTTCTAGAGACAAATCGGTAGATAGATTCAAGATTTTTTTATGGTGTCCTTAAAAATAAATTAAATAATTAATATAATTAAAAATATATATTCTATTAAAAAAAAAATAATTAAGAAAATATTTTGAATCGGTTCGGTGAAAGATCAATGAAAAACACACTAAAGTGAAGATTTTTAAGTGTTGCAAGCTTATATAATAAACTTAAGTGTAAATGTATGATAGCAGCGACAGCGAGGAAGAAGAAGAGGCGTTTAAAGAGATTGCCATGGCCGGAGATGAGGAAGAACCACCAGAAACATTTGAAATAAAAATTGTTATGGTCAAAGTTGAGGTAGAATATATTTCGCATTTGTAACCAGACTTTGGTTTTAATAACAACATCAAACTAAAAAACAAATTCAGCTTGTTTAAAGAAACGCCATTGCATTGGAATAAAGCTCCAATTAATATGTTACGTATACGCCCGAGTGAACCTCGTTATTGTGATTTCTATTTAATGACCCTTAATTAACATGTTTGTGATTTGATGATTTGAAATTCAAAGCCAAAAGACGAAGATAAGAGATTTGTATCAATTACTTGGATCAATATTTATGTTTTGCGTGTAAATAGTGTGAGGGGATGTTGAATTGAACTTCATTGTAACAGATTCTATTGTCTGTACGAATGTGTTTGAGGAAATGAAATATGAATGGATACTTCAGCGGGAAAGACTATGAATCTACGAATAATTTACCTAATTGTGTTGCATCCTGATAAAATAATTAGTGTGTTAGACTTATATTCCAAAAGTTTCGAGTCCCCTCCAGAGTCAACTTTGTTTTTTTTTCCGACACCGTTTCATATGAGAAACTATAAAATCCTTAAAGAGTAACTTTGTCTCGATAAAGTGCATCTCATGTAGCCATTGAGATTTTATGGTAAATGTTATTGTATTCTTATTGCATTCACATTGCACAAAATAGAATAGATGAGGGAGACTCATGAATTTTTTTTAGATTTTTAAATAACATTTAAAATTAGTGTTTTGTCAAATCCGATATTTTATAATATGTATCTGATTGAATTGGTTATAAAATTTAGTCTTAAGGTTTTAAGGCAATTTCCTAGAAGGCTTACAATAAGCTTCAAAGAAAAATCGGTACCGGATATACAAGCGTTAAAGTTCAGTGATTTTTTTTTTAATCGTCTTTAACGATTTTGATAAAATTTGGTATTTGACTTACTTGCTGGCAATTATATATAAAAAATGTCAATACCCTTTTGTCTGCTAAGATTAAACAATTCTGAGGAAAAGCGATTCTAAAATTTAAGAAAGTATGAGATAGAAAACTTTTCACGGTTTTTCGCAGTAGGCCATCTAGTAAATAAACAGGTTTTACCCTACAAAAGGTTGGGTATAGTTGTGAATATTTGAAATGATGTTTCATATGTCCGGTAGTTACCAAACACAATCATAACCACGCCTTCCGCCCCTCCACATTCAAGTAAAAATGACTTAAAATCGGCCCTTTTTTTAACTCTTTGGCCTATAACTCCTTTCTGGGGATTTGTGCAAGGTTGAATGTCTATTTTGACCGGGCTATAAATTTTGTTGGTGCTTTGTAGGTCATTGAGTTAATTCATTTGCAGCTATCAATTAACAGCCCGTAGACAAAGATCAGTAGAAAATTTCACGTCTTTTCTTATTTATCTGGTAAGAGAGATTTGTTAACCCCACAAGAAAAAATTTGAGTAGTCTATCAAGTAGAATTTCAAATTACAAACATTTAAAACCAATAAATTCCTTTCTCTCCTTCCCTTACTAAAGTCTATAAAAACCCCTGTCCGCGTGTTAATTCTGAGCCATCTACTTCCAGAACTTTTATCTTTTAAGATTTTTTTTTTACTGCATACCAATTTCTTCTATTTCTTCATTGTTTAGCCCAGCTATTGGAAAGGCAAGCCTAGAAAACTGTTCATTGAAAAGTCCCTAATAATAAAGTGCTGTTAACATCTATGATGAATTTTGTTGTCATCCAAAAAGGTGTCGTCACACTATGAAAGGAAAGTACTTTCAGAAAGCAAACATTTTTCTGAAAATGAAACCTGAAAAGTACTTTCCTGAAAACGTTTTCTGAAAGCAATTAGCTTTCCGAAAAACGCTTTTACGAAAAATACTTTCAATTTGTGACTAGTTCATGAAAGCGTTTTCAAGAAAGCAAATAATTTTCTGAAAACGATTTTCGCTTTCAGATAATGTTTTTGAAAGTTTTTGGCTTTCTTGAAAGCGAACTATGACTGCTAAGCGAATGTGGCCGGGTTCGAATCCAGCTCATAGCCAGGTTTTTTTTCCGGGGTACTGCCTCTTGCGATGAACTGACAAAACCTCCAAGATTAAAATTTGTCTCGAAAAAATGCCGTTCGGACACGGCGGTAAACTGTAGGTCCCTTCCATCCTTGCAGATTAACAACACACACAAAGGAATGGTTGAGAGTATAAGTCACTAGGCCTTGGCTCCTTATTAAGGAGCTGTCGCGTCAATAAATTTATTTATTTATTTATTTTAAAGAAATACGAAAGCTAAGAGTGGAAGTGGAGCATTGAACCAACCGAATTGGGATTTCATCAACGTGGTGCTTTTTTATGGCCGGGGTAGTATAACAACTTCCGGGGATACGATTTTGTTGATGATCCATCGATTTTCGGAGACACGGCCAGGAAGCATTATGCGATACCAAAAGAGATGGGCTGATAGCACGGCCATTTAACGGTATGTAACCAACGATGATTTTCGAAAAATCGTTTTCCTGTTTGACGGATTTCCTCAACAATTTCAAAAATAAATATAGATTTCTTTAAAAATCCAAAAGGATCATGTCTTCAATAGCACGCACGTGCTTTTTCTTTCTTAAGACGCAAAATACGAAATATTTGCCTATTAAAAATATATTTATAGTTTTCAAACCAACAACAAATGAAAACTCTTTGGTACGGTTTTGAAAAGATTCTGCATGAGAAAGTGAAATGGTAAATATTAAAATTAGAAAATATAAGTGTCCTTGGCAAACTCCTCAAGGTTTATTTACAATACCGATTATTGATGCTTCCTATTTTGAGCGAAACAAAATTACAAATCAATTAAATGGCTGTTCATTTGCCTGTGGCTTAATAATTTATTATGTTTGTTCAGTGACATGCCCTACTATAACCATGAGGAGCAACACGGAAGACTTCTCAAGTAGTTGAATAACTATGGTTTCAGTTCAATGTCTTTATGTAGGGGGAAAGTTATATTCTTATAACAAAGGAATGTTCATCAAGGTCACATGCAATTCGTTGAGTTGCCTTAAATTTATTATAACTTGTAAGGAAAGAAAGTATCCTTGACTATAAAATTTCTCCAGGGACTGATGGTTTGAGGATTAAGTTTTATGAGAAAATTTCCTTTTTGGGGAGGAAAATATTTGAAAACGATAGTAAAAATAAAGTAACTTTTGACTTTATTTTATTATAAGATTAAAGTTTATTTGGAATGAAATACAACTTAGGAGTATTTATGACATTTATTTTAATTTAAAAAAAAAATTGTAATTTAATTGCAACGTGCTTCCGGAATTGTATTTAAAGTTTAAACTGAAAACCGAAATATAAATACAACAACAAACAATTTTTGATATTTTTTTACAAGCTTCTGAAATAAATTTCATATATACCGAGAGCCCGCAATTGATTTCTTGCGTGAGAGGAAACCAAAGGATATTCATGTTACATTTTCGGAAAACCACTTAAAATTAGTCGCATCCGAAAGCTCTTGAATGCGAAAATTTATGTGACATACGTCTTACAGGCCGCCAAAACCCTGACAGATGCTATTTGTTTGGCTTTGTCACACTCAAATCAACCAGGAAGACGAAAAATGACTATAGAGAATGTATATACAAAAATAGAAATAAAAAAAATTATTGGCGCGACAGCTCCTTAAGTAGCCAAAGGCCTATTGACTTATACTCTCAACCATTCCTGTGTCTGTGTTTTTAATCTGCAAGAATGGAAGGAACCTAGAGCTTACTGCCAATTCCGAACGGCTAGATAAGATGCACATTTTCGAGACAAATTTTACTCTTGGAGGTTTTGTCAGTTCCTCGCAAGAGGCAGTAAACCGGAAAAAAGGTGGCTATGAGCAGGATTCGAACCCTGGCTCATTCGCTTCTCAGTCCAACACACTCACCACTAATCCACGGGGCACTACATAGATAGATCCAAAATGTTCACTTTAATAAACAAATTGGTGTAAACGTTTCAGTTTTCTGTGATAAAAACATAAATAAAATTAAAAATGCGTGATTTTTCAGCTATCAACTGTGTACTTCACAGCCATAAGTGCATCAAAACCACAGGAAACGTTAACGCATTCAATTATGAAACATTGGAAAAATGCTACAAGGTTCTGCAAACCAGAAAAGTTTATAGTTTTGTTTTTAAGTGATGTAACAATTCCCGATAGTGTTAACACGACAAGTGCTTACAACCCTTCTTGCTATAAGACGTTTACAGTTTTGTTTTGAAGTACACAATTAATATCTAACAAATCACACATTTATAATAATTTTATTTATGATTTCATCACAGAAAAGTGTAACGTTTATGGTCAAAACAGATGTGCAGCCAAAATAAATTACATAAGTTCTTATGAGGGAACCTCCATTCCAAGGTCTGCATGCAGCCCGCTCTGCACGATTCTCTATTCCTAAAATGAATGCCTAGTTTCATTGCAGCCACAACAACAAACGAAAATAAATAACACGCACGTACTAGCTCTTATGTGTGGTCGCAGCTTCGAATAAAATTTGAAAAATATTAAAGGAACTTCCAAGTTTTTAATCGATTTTTCTGACTTTTGATTGTTTGAAAAAAGTACGTAAAATAGTTTACAGCGGAAAGATTCAAACACCATTTTATTTGCTTAAAAAATGTTAAAAAGTGTGATTTTTTTTAAATCGTAGGAACGGTTTTTATTTAACCACTTTTTTTTTAAATAAAAAAAAAAACTATTCAGAATGCAAACTTAAACACAAAAATTACTTACATTTAAAAAGAAAATTATAAAAAAGAATCCATCTACCCGTTTTTAAAATATTGATTTTTGAAAAAAGAAATTAAAAAAAATTATTTAAAATATAAAAAATAGGTTTAGAAAATATTTTAAAAGAAAATTAGTTAAGCTACCAACATTTTCCTAAATATCAATTTTGATTGAAAACGGATGACCAGTTTTCGAGCAAGTCGAAGAAAAAAAACGGTTCTATGGGAGGTACCGTTTTTAGCCCACCATCTTGAATTTTTTGTTCACCAAAACATAACCTACACCTACAATAGTACACTGATTTTGGTTCATAAAAATTCTTGGAATTTTTTGCCGTTTCCGAGAAAAGGCATTTACTTAACGGTTATGACAGGTACCGTTAATATTTGAGCTTAAAAAAATTTAAAAAAGTCCTCTGTATGAATGTCAAAATAACCTTATGTTCCAAATTTGAAAACGATTGCCCAAACCGTTTAGGATGTAGTTTAATATACATTTCTAAATCATACGAATGCATAACTTACCTTATAGTCCCTATAAATCGCAAGTAATAATTATTATACAAATTAAAGTTGTAGAAAATTAAACTCTGAACAACTTTCGTTGTGTGCATTTTTCGTCAATTGTTGAAAATAAGCGATTTATTAAACAAAAATCAATGTACCTTAAATTGAAAATTGCGGCCAATGCTACAGACCTGCGATTAAAAAACAAAAAAAAATATCTATTTTTTCCCGTTTCATCTCATTTTTTGTACATTCCGACTAGGCTAAATATTAAAAGTAGATGAAAAGGTTTTAGGCTGCTTCGAGGGAGACATTTCTCCGTTGATTTATGGTCCCGTATGCATAAACGGCTAGTGGAGGATAAACAACGATAAAGTCTGTACATCAATACAGACCTAGCCAAGTAAAAGTCCAACGTCGCAGATGGCTGGGGCCATATAGAGGTCAGTTGGACAAAAATGCTCTGGCGTGGATCTGGGTGGGAAGGCTAAGTAGATGAAGACAGAGACTAAGGTGGTGCACACAATAGGAAGAGGACCTTGACCAACCTCAAATACAAAACTAGAGGGAACTAGCTAAGGACCGAGTTGGCTAGAGAAGTTTCTTGTTAGAGAAACATGTCTACCCCTAAGTTATGGTAAACTGGGGCTTCACCTATACAATTGATTGCCAGCTTTACAACTGAAACGGAATCTATTTAAATTAAATGAAAGAAAAAGAAACACCTCCAGTCAATGAAGAATATAAAATAAGAAAATGCAGTGAAGAAGAGTTTTCGTTTCGGTAATATAACCAGTAGATTCTTTCAAATACAGAACCTTGATACAATGACAAGGTTTATGGACCAAACCACAATATCAAGTTTTTCTCATATGAAATTCCATAAGACATAAAGCTATCATATACCTTTTAAGAACTTTCAAAACTTTTCCTTCTTCTTTAATCCGACAACTATTATGATTACAAACATGATAACCTTGCGTAGGATCAATACTTGAGAGCACTTTCAGTTTATATTATAAATGAGAAAGTTTATATGTTTGAATGTTTGTTCCGCAATCACGTCTGAACGACTTCACGGATTCGGATTAAATTTGGTAGGTAGATAGACGAAGTGTTGGATTGAAAAAATAGGCTACTTTTTATCCCGATAAAATACACGGTTCCTTCAGGAGAGGCTTGTATTTGTGAAATTATGTATGGCTGGAAGCTAGGTTTTGATTGTCATGCTTCTATTCCTCAATGACTGCATGATTGTGTGAAGTTTGGTAGATGATTTAGTTACAGGATTCACTATAAATACTACTAAATATAAATAAACTGAAAAATCTACATATTTTTTAACGGGATTTCATTTTTCATTTTTATAATAAAAATCAATTAATCTGAAGTCTACGCAAACGAAGTCAGAGATAAAAGATATTTAAATATAATTTCAGCGGTTTTCCTCAAAAAATTAAATATCGATTTATTCGCCCCTATCGAGGTATCCGTTCGGAACGAAAATTCTCCACAACGCCTACACAATCGGAGAGTCAAATTGCGAGGTGGCATTTTTTCGGAACAAAGCAATTTAAATTCGACAATTGATGACGCATTGATTTGACATGTGACGGATTTTAGATTCTTATAGAAATATAAGAAATAGATTAGTATATCGAAAAATCGATATTTTTTTTGATATTTGTTTATAAATATAACACGATTCGAGCTTTTAAATTAGTAAGGGAGGACTTATAAAAACTAAATGAAAGAAATATGTATGTCAATTTGCGCGCATAAAGTATACTCAGGCGCTGGCTAGAAACTTATTTTCGATGTACCATTATCCGCACTCGAAGTATATCGAATAGTAAAATATCGATGTATCTTCGAGATCACCATCCCTATATATAAGCAGATGTTATACCGACTTCAAAGTTTTTATTCGATTTTTCTGACTTTTGATTGTTTAAAAAAAAATCGTAAAATTGTTTTCAGTGGACAAAATTTAAACGCCATTTTATTCCTTTGGAGAATGTAAAAATGTGATTTTTTTTTAAATCATAGGAACGGTTTTTAGATAAAGGGTTTTCGAATAAGGACCTAACAACTTTTTACTTGCGCTTATAGGTACTATAATGCAAGTTATGGATTCGTGCAAAAAAAATCTAACAATCAAAAATGACATTACGATGATAGAGAAGTCGAAAAAAGTGGTTCCGGAAATTCCGTCCGTCTGTCTGTCTGTCTGGCTGTCTGTTCGCACTTCTACAGCCTAAACGGATGGGCCGATTTGCTTCAAACTTGGTATTTAGTATTTATTTGGTAGTATCTCGGGAGATGTTTTGCGTTTTCGCACTAGGTCGAAAAAAAAACGATACCTTCCATACCATTTTTTCACAAAAAGTTTGATTTTCTCGTAAACGGCTCTAACGATTTAGATAAAAAATTTAGAATGCTATTTCTTTACAACAATATTTCTTTGATTTTGAATAATTTTTTTTTCGAAATTTCTTTTACAATTCAATAAATATTGCATTTCAAAATGTTTAAAATTTTTTTTCAATTTTTTTTTAATTTTCTAATAAAAAAATTGTTTTCGAAATATTTTGAAAACCGGTTGATTGAATTATTTTTAAATAATTTTACCAGATGAAAACTACAGATTTCGATATAATGATATATGTACTTAAAAAAATTAAAATATTTTTTCGAAAAGTTCGACCGATTTTCAATTTTTTTTCCTTAATAGACATTTAGTTTTCAAATTTTATTGCATAAAAAATAAAAGAATTTTTTTAGTTTTTTTTTTTTCAAAAACGGTTTGTCAATAATTAAAAAAAAATTGTTTTCTGATAACAACTACCAGCTGCTAGATGTTGGCATACTCAAAAAAAAATTTGGAAAATGTTTTCGAAAAAGTTTTTTCAAAAAAAAACGGTTTGAAAAAAAACTGACTGGGATGGACGTGTCAAGTTTTTGAATCGACCATCAAATCAACTGCTCTTTTCTGTGCAGAAATATGGGGTTTGGCAGCTGGAGATAAAATTGAAATAGTACAAACAACAGTATTGAAGAAATTACTTGGTCTAGCAAACAACACTCAAAGTAATGTAATTCGTGTTGAAACTGGAACGATTCCATTAATATACGAGATAGCAAAAAGAAGCTTAAACTTATGGATAAGGCTTTTAAGTGTATCAGATGACCGCTTGATAAAAAAAAACAACGAAATCTTACGAATTCATCTTTCAACCCATCGACCAAACTGGGCAACACAATTTAAAGACCTTTTATTGAGAAATTTTAATGATGTCTGGGAACAGCAAAACCTAACAGTCGTACGAGGATCTTACGCTAACATATTAGAAGACAAAAAAAGAGTGCTGTTTGAAGAAGATTTAAGGAAGGCAACTAACTCAAGTTCCTGCTGTTATTATGCTTCCTGCTTAGAAAACATACATCAGGTACCAGAATATAAGCCGGCTCCCTACATGAATAAATTTTTAAAACCGTCTGTACATAAAGTCATGGCACAAATACGATGCGCCAACAGGTATGCCTATAGGATCTTGTTGCACGGTGATAGGCACAGTTTTGATGAATTTTTTTAGTTTTTTTTTTTTCAAAAACGGTTTGTCAATAATTAAAAAAAAATTGTTTTCTGATAACAACTACCAGCTGCTAGATGTTGGCATACTCAAAAAAAAATTTGGAAAATGTTTTCGAAAAAGTTTTTTCAAAAAAAAACGGTTTGAAAAAAAACTGACTGGGATGGACGTGTCAAAGTTTTTGAATCGACCATCAAATCAACTGCTCTTTTCTGTGCAGAAATATGGGGTTTGGCAGCTGGAGATAAAATTGAAATAGTACAAACAACAGTATTGAAGAAATTACTTGGTCTAGCAAACAACACTCAAAGTAATGTAATTCGTGTTGAAACTGGAACGATTCCATTAATATACGAGATAGCAAAAAGAAGCTTAAACTTATGGATAAGGCTTTTAAGTGTATCAGATGACCGCTTGATAAAAAACAAAACAACGAAATCTTACGAATTCATCTTTCAACCCAGCGACCAAACTGGGCAATACAATTTAAAGACCTTTTATTGAGAAATTTTAATGATGTCTGGGAACAGCAAAACCTAACAGTCGTACGAGGATCTTACGCTAACATATTAGAAGACAAAAAAAGAGTGCTGTTTGAAGAAGATTTAAGGAAGGCAACTAACTCAAGTTCCTGCTGTTGCTGTTGTTGTTATGCTTCCTGCTTAGAAAACATACATCAGGTACCAGAATATAAGCCGGCTCCCTACATGAATAAATTTTTAAAACCGTCTGTACATAAAGTCATGGCACAAATACGATGCGCCAACAGGTATGCCCATAGGATCTTGTTGCACGGTGATAGGCACAGTTTTGATCCAATGAACATATGTACGATTTGTAACACGCATGAAGATGACCCAATAGAACACTTCCTCTTAAGATGCCCAATATTCAATGCAATGAGAAACCACTACCTAATTCCTAACAGATTGTTCGACTTAAACAGCATAATTGCTTCTGAAAATGAAAACATTACAATTGACATTTATAAATATGTACTTAACTCGCTCAAACTAAGAGCCTTTATATTAAATGAATAACTAACCCAGGTTTCATATTAACTAATCAATTTACACATACATAATGTACATACCTTCCTTCTTGTTATTAAGCTATCAATTAAAAAAAAAAACTAACTTTAATATAAAAAATATTTTATGAGTATCTGATAATGACATACACATATTATTATACTGCCAATCAATTTGTAAAAGCAAAGCTTATAAACAAATAAATATATCTATCTATCTATCTATCTAAAAAAAAACTGGTCAAACGATTTTGAAAAAATGTATCCTTAAAATTCAAAACAGTAAAAAAATTAAATGGCTTACTTCGTTTTTTCCAAAAAAAACGTTTTAACTAGTGATTTTTAAGTTTAGTTTAGTTTATTTTAGTTTATTTTATTTGCTTATAAACTTACACAATAAGATTATTTACATCTTTTAGGTGGGTGAAAGTTTGTGAATATACATAATAAGTAACAATTAACAAATAGAGAGAGAAAAGAAAAAAAATTACAATAGCAATCATGAAAAGAAATAAAAAGAAAGGTGTCAGGGTGAAGTGATTAACAAAATTTCAAATGATTTTTTACCTGCCTTTTCTCAAAAATCTGAAGCCCCAAGACCACTGTCGAACATTAGAGCAAGTTTGTGAGACCCAGTAGTGCACTTTATTTTTAAATAAAGATATTTCAAAAAATGTGATTATCGGTTTGAAGTAAATACAATCAAAACATTTATGAATGAAACTTGACTTCGTTCATATGGCCACCGCGAGCACGTTTGCAGCGGTCGAACCGTTGGATTTAATTTTTGATGACTCGGTCACACAACTAGAGGCACGACGAACGAGACCAATCAACTGGCCCATTTCTTGAGATAACACGCTCATCAAACTTACTCTTCAATAAATCGATTGTAAGGTGTGCTGTGTGGTTTGTGGCACTATCCTATTGTCCAAGTCCATACCTTCCAATTCGGGCCAAAAATAATCGGTATCGTCGACAAAAAAATATGGTCCAATAACGCCGCCAGCATGCAAACCGCACCAAACACTTATTTTTTGTGGATGAGATGTGATTCATGAAGCAAATGTGGATTTTCACCCGACCAATAACGTATATTTTGCTTGTTGACGAACTCATTGAGCCAAAAATGAGCTCGTCACTGAAGATGATTTTGCGATGAAATTCAATAATTCAACGCTCTTAAAATTGCGGTCGCCAACTCCGAAATTCGGTATCAATTTTTTATAGTTTGCAGACGTTGCTCGCTCATGTACTTTACCATGATGAAAATGAATAAATTGACCATACCAGTTTGATGATTAGTGAAAGGGTGCGTTCACAAATTAAATTCAAAGGTGTCAAGTCCCTATTGGAAAACCCGATAAACGGTTAAATAACTACTTTTTGTTAAATTAAAAAAAATAATTCGAGAATGCAAACTTAAACACAAAAATCATTTACATTTAACAACAAAACCTAGAAAAAAATTCAAATGACCGTTTTGAAAATATCGATTTTTCAAAAAAAAAAAATGTTTTAATTATTAAATATACAAAAAAAAGTTATTCGAAAATATTTTTATGTCGAATTGCTTTGGCTATCCACATCTTCCTAAATATCAAATTTGATTGAAATCGGTTAAGCAGTTCTCGAGAATGTCTAACCAAATTGATACCCAGGAAAATGAAGGTGGCCTTAGTAATAGTCAATTTAAAATATTTTCGAAAACTTTTTTATTTTTGTATTTTTAATATTTTCTTTTATTTTTTTTTTTTTTTTGAATCGATATTTTGAAGACGCGTAAGTGATTTTTTTTTTTAATTTTTGTTTTTTAACGAAAGTTACTTTTCTGCTAAAGTTTACATTCTTTTATTATTTTTTTTTTTAATTTTTAACAAATGTTGTTAAATAAAAATCGTTTTATTAAAAACCGTTCCTACGATTTGGAAAAAAATCACACTTTCATTTTATTTTAAAGAAATAAAATGGCGTTTAAATTTTTCCGCTGAAAACTCTTTTACATACTTTTTCGAACAATCAAAAGTCGTGCAATTTATTGGATAAGGTTTCTGCATATTATGCACAAATTCCGCAACTTATTTCCGTCGCAGGATTTCGGTGAAAAAAAACATAAAGCTGTCAAAAATTTAAACCAATAATGAACTATCCTTTCCGACGGATACCTCCTTAATGCATCAGAAAACCATAACATGACAAAAATGATTCCTCTTAAATTTTACTACCCTCCCAAAAAATGAACTCTTTTCCTTTGATACGAATAGCGATTAATTAACTCAGTTTTACAAAAACGTTTTTTCAGTTATTTTTAATTTATTTGGTTTGTATACAGTATACCTACATATGTACATATGAAAATGTAATATGTACAATGTACATACATTATAAAGGTTGAAGACTGTTTTCATGAAAGTCATTCCAGTATCTGGATTTGGCGCAATTAGCACCCGAAAGCGTACGTGCGACCTAGTCTTGCATTTTATTTTGTCATGTACTTGAGTGAAACATGAACAAAAAAAACTTTAATGCATAAACGGGAATAAAGGGGCAGAGAGGAATTTTCTGGAAAATACCAAGTGCATCATCATGATCCAGGGAAGACAAAAATGGGGTATTACCAGCTTGAAACATACATATCGTAAATTAGCTTTTATGTCAAGAGAAAATGATGTTGACATTTGCTTTTAATTAATTGAAAGATGCCTACATTTTAGGATACAGTATTTTTCAAGTGTTTTCACTCTTAAAAGAATCTTGAGTATGTACATTGTTTAAAAATCCTGTTTCGCACTGTGAGGACAAAGGAACATTTGATAACATTAGGCATAAGACTGTTTTTCTCAACCTTTTAATTTAGATTTTTAAAAATATCAAAAAATTGGCAACACTGGCCAGTGTCCTTTAAAAAAGCTTTTACTCAATCCTCTCTGAGAACTCAACAGCTGACATTCCATCAACACCAATATCCTATTTCCTAGGATAACACAATTCCAGTTGTGCTTTTCATCCCCCGCTCACCCAAAATCTCAACAACAAACAAGAAAAAAATTAAATTAACACTCACACGCAACTTACCCTTGGAAATGAAATTGAAATCCAACATGCAATGCTATCAGCAGCTTCGTCGTCGTCGTCCTAGCTCGTCCTCGTAGTCGCCGCCAATTCTCGACATCATCGGTCTCCAAGCGAAAGGTTAAGCTTTCTCCTCAAATCAGTTGTCTTCCGATGAAAGTGTCGTCTGCTTGCATTTACGGAAGTTAGTATTTATTCGGTTAGTAAAACAGAGAGTCCTTTTCAATAGAAAAAAAATACGAAAAAAGTGAAAGTAAAGAAAAACAATTTTCTGAATAATAAATCAAGACCTACTCCTACACATGCGAATTCCAAAATAATAAAATGAGAAGCAGAAAACGAAAGCCGATGAAATATTTAAAAAGTTGGTTTTAACCCTTGAGTTCCTTTAAAAGGACCGCCTCAGTGTGTGAAGTGGTCTGGAAAAAAGTTGGTTAAAAGAAGCAACGTAAAATAAGGATCTAAGGAAAATAGTGTCAGTGAAACTGCCTGCTATCACCAAAATGGCCTCATCATACCTTATCGGCGAGGACTATAGCAGCAATGGAGAGGACGAGGATGATTTGACGGTAGGAGTTGTTTTTTTTTGTGGTCTCTTTACTTGGTAAGGTTATTTCGTCTTATTGACTAGCTTTTGGGGCTTTGGTGTTAATTGATAAAAAGGTGACGTTCAGTTGATTGAACTTACGGACGTCACTTAATTATTTTACGTATGCTGAACGGTTTGGAGGTTCATTATTTTTCTTAAAACACGAATGGTATGGGAGAGTAAGCTAAGAGGACAAGTTTGCCCATTCATTTTATTGCTGATTTTAACGACTTCGGTGGCTGAGATTCTAGGGAATGGTTGTGGAGCACGCATTTGTCTTGAGTAACTTAAGATGTCCTAGTATTTCCTATCAGTCTCGGATATCCTGTTGTATTCGGACTGTTGAATGTGGTCCTTGCAAGGATTTCCTACATCATCGTTTATTGCACATACAAACTTCTATATAGTCACAAAAGTGAGAGGGGGAAGAAAATCAATAGTGTGTTGTGGTTGTGAGTTTAGGAAAAGTGATGCTTTAGGGGTTGATTCGAGAATGTAATCTAAGGACAACAGAAAAAGCAGGACATTTGTCTTGGAGAAGCTGATGGAGATGGAAGTTTACTGAACTCATCCTGTCATTTTATTTATTTGATCGATGACAAGGCGAGAGTAGAAATTTTGTTGTACATTCCAATTTATTTTTATTTTGTTTTTTGTTGCATTGTGTTGAAAAAGATGTTACCCAGGTAGATATTTGATTTCACAATTGCGTACTCCTAGCCGAGCTTCTGATGATTTTTGGAAAACGGCTGGGCTTAAATGCGTCACAATTGTTGTTCTCCCATCGGGATAATAACCTCCATGGACGTGCTTTTCAAATTGAATCGTATATCACACACTATGTCATCACACTCAGTTGGTGGGAAGGACAACACAGCGTGTGGTCGTTAAGGAAAGCACACTTATAATGTCTGTCTTTTAATACATTTTAGTTGGTCACAGGCAGGACATGTGTACATACCTACTCAAGGAAAATATGGGGTTTCTTCTATTTTTTATTAAATTATTCTTTTTAGTCCTGTAGCGAAGAGCCACTTAAAAAAGAAGAAACTATAGGACTGGCATTTGATGTCCTTCTGTTATTCATAAAAAATTTAAAATGCATTTAGAAATGCAAACAGAAAGGTATTTGTTAGAATATAAACTACTGTAATTTATTTGTTGATTTTTTTAGACATCCTTTGTAGAGATACTGAGTCAAGGTAGTCAATCGATGTCTTGATTTAGTATTTGCAAAAGATACTTATATTGTTGTTTTATTAGTGGATATTTAAATTTCTTTCTATATTACATTTGCTGGCTTACAAATTTTAAATTTTGCATTTTTTGTGTTGTTTTTATTTTAAAGTAATTTTTATCTTTTGCATGAAGATTCTCACTGTAGGCCAATGGATAATTTTTTTAGGCCGGAGGAAATAGTTTTTGAATCCGGATTACCAAGCCTTAAGTCTTACGTTGAAGGACTGCCAATACCAATTAAGACTGCGGTTCTGAAAGCGACTGTAAGCAAATTATACTCTCGCGAATTCGCAAACTTCGCTAAATTCATTCAAATGTACACATTTCCTATGTTGATGTTCGGATGCAAAAACATAACTTTTCATTTCAAAAACATAAATCAAATCAATTAAAAAATATATTTTGATTAAAAAAAAAATGGGCACGTACTTGTTCTTATGTGCCTGATTACATTGGAAAGCAAGATCTTTGACAGAAACAAGTAACATTTACGTTGAAAATAACACAAGTTTGAACTTATAAAAACTATCAAAACCACAATACTAAACGGATTTTAGTAAAAATGAAGTACGCCATCATACGTCTTAAATAACAAAAAAATTATGAAAAATGTATTTCGATAGTAGTACAATTACCGGTTTTGATAAAATGCTGTTTTTTATTTTTAGTTTTTTGAAAAAAAAAATTGGAAATTTTGGTATGTATTAATTTTAATTAGAAAAAAAATACTAAAAAAAAGTGATATGCAGAATTAATAAAACTACCTAGATCTTTGCAAATATAAAATTTTACAGATATCCAATAAGCCGTAACCGAGAAAGCCAACAATTAAAAAAACCGTTATATGAAAGGTCTCGTTAATAGACATTTCCCGTATATGTGATACTTATCAAATGATAGCCAATACCAACAAAAAAATTCTTAAAAATTTTGATTAACATCGTTGAAGCCATTTTCGAGAAAAATAAGATTTTCCTAAACGGTAGGTTCCGTTATTTGTAGGCCTAAAAATAAAATTTCAATTTTCCAAAAGAATCATACATACCAAATTTAAAAATAATCGCTTAAGCCGTTTAGGCTGCAGCTCGGTATACATACTGACATCTGAAAGACAGATGGACAGACAGACAGACAGACAGACATTTTTTGTCGATCACTCTTTTAGACTTCGCTATGATGGTAATGTCATGTTTAATTGTTATCTCAATTTTTTTATATTCACGAATCCTAAACTTGCCTTATAGTCCCTATAACCGCAAGTAAAAATAATTAATCATAGCTCGATAGCGCAATCCATTCACCGTAACAGTTGAACCAGCCTCATTTTCGAATAAGTAAAGTCCAATCCCACCGCCAGCCCAAAAACCGCACGAAACAGTGACACATTGAGGATAGAGAGGATCTTCAACGATCATTATTGATATATTTTCCGAGCCCCAAATGTGATAGTTCTGCTTATTAACGTAGCTTCCAAGGTAAAATGGGTCTCATCATGGAAAATTTTAAGATGAAAATCCGGATCATTTTGATGCATTTCAAGGACCAAATCAGCGAAGATACGACGTTGGTGGTGATCGACCGGCTTGAGTTCTTGTGTTAACTGAACTTTAAAAGCCCTGAGACATAAGTCTTTATGCAAAATACGGTGCAATGTCGTTTGTGGAATGCCTAATTCCAAATGTGGACGAGGAATTGACAAACCTGGGTTTTCATCAACACTACTGGTTACATCAGCAATATTCTCAGTTTTGATTCTTCACATCAGTAACTTGTCCCAACAGCTCAAATTTATCGACCAGTTTCACTATTACCAGCCGCGATGGTGCTTCACGACGCCGACGACCGAAAAGTGCTCTAGTTTTGCTAACACTGTGACTACAAAATTTTCGAATGTTATGGCCAGTAAAAACACCTACTAACGTCGATACTGACTTTCTATCTCTATGCGTGATTGAATTTGTTCTGGTTTTATCGTATTGTGGTCATAGTTTTCTAGCCACCCATCTTGAGTTAGCTCTTGGCAGGATTTGGCATATAACCTTAAGTCTGAGTTCGCATAACGGAGGTTTTACGATATTTTCTGAGAGTTCAAGGCAAAGTGCTGTGCCTTTTCTTGCCAATTCGTCAGCCTTTTCATTTCCCAACAAGAACTTTAAGCTCTTCGCGCCATCTATCGGAGTGTCATAATTTCGATTGGCTGATCCTAAGAGCGCTTTTTGTTGCAGATTCTTGCATATATAGGTCAAGTGGCAGAAGGTTTAGTATGGTGTCATGCGCAGGGCACTGGTTTATCCGTTTATTCGTCAACGCTTTTAGGTTTATGGCTTTATTAGCGGCTTTCCACCAAACTAGGGTTCCGTAAGTCAGTATTGGTCTCACTATCACAGTGTACATGTACATCTATAGAATTACATTGAGTTTTAGGATCCATAGCAGTGGTGAGATGACCCCTCCTTGGGGTGTACCTCTTGCGGCAGTCATTTTTACTTCGATTATATGGACTATAAGGCAAGTTTAAGATTGGTTAATGTGACAAAAATGAGATAACAAATGACATTACGATCATAAAGAAGTCTAACAAAGTTAGTGGCAAAAAATGTCTGTCAGGTCTGTCAGTATGTCTAACGAGCTGCAGCCTAAACGGCTTAAGTGATTATCTTCAAATTTGGCATGTGTTTATCTTTTGACATTCCCCAAAGGGGAAATTTTAATTTTATTTTTAGGCCCAAAAATAATGGTACTTACTTATGACCGTTTAGGAAAAGCTTATTTTTCTCGAAAACGGCTCCAACGATATTGATGAACATGATGAACGTGTTTTTTGTACGTAAATGTTACTTGCTTCGATGAAAGATCTTGCATTCCAATATGATTAAACACATAAGAGAAAGTACGTGCGACCCAGTCGTGCGCATTTTTAATTTGGTGTTGGCAAGGGAGGCGTTTAAATTTCTTTTGTTAAATAAGCTTATTATTATTGTAGTGAGGATGTGGTCAATGTTCATGCTTACTAAGTTTCTTTCTATAGCACTTGTCTGAACACTGTTGAATGCATACATACATACCAAATTTGAAGGCAATCGCTTAACCCCTTTAGGCCCCGCTGTGTTTAACATTATAAGAGTAGCCAAATCTCTTTTGCGCGGGCCAATTCTAAAAAAAAAGGCTGCAGCTCGTTATACGGACAGACAGACAGACAGACAGACAGACGGACATTTTTTTGTCAATGACTTTTCTGGGCTTCTCTATGATCGTAATGATATGTTTGATTGTAATCTCAATTTTTTTTTATATTCACGAATCCTAAACTTGCCTTATAGTACTTATAATCGGAAGCAAAAATCAAAAAAATCTGCAAGCTGTTTGATGGATCACAATCTATAGCGATTAAAGTGCCATTAAACTTTGTTGTTTTGGAAAAAAAAGTTCCTAATTGAAATTGTCAAAAGAAATTGAATTTGTTATTTTATTATGTTTGAAATACCAATAGATATTTATTATGTGATAAGTTAATAAATATCTTATTTTTAAACTTTAAATATACATATGTGATCTTATGACCAATTACTTAATACGCCTGACTCAATATGATAATTATTTTAGCAGTCATGGTTTTTTATGTTATTCAGTCTGATTAGAATTTCAAATGAGAATAATGAAATGCTATTTCATCGAAAAAGTTTGAGGTATTTTCATAGTTTTTTTTACTTGCGATTATAGGTACTATAACAAGGCAAGTTTAGGATTCGTGAATATAAAAAAAATAAATTGCACGACTGTCACATTGTAGAATAAAATAAAAAAAAATTAAAGTGAACATCAAAGCATTTATTCGATTTTTGTGACTTTTGATTGTTCGAATAAAGTACGTTAAACTTTATTGGGTGAAATAATTTACACGCCATTTTATTTCCTTAGGAAATGTAAAAAGGTGTGAAATTTTATTTTTTTATTTTTATTTTCTCAAAAATGGCTCCAACGATTTATATTGTTTTATTGTTTTTATATTTTTTCTTGCCACTAGCTAACATATCATAAGAACCAAATTTACCGGAAAAGTCTATTAACGGTACCTTTCATATAAAGGTTTTTTTAATGTTCGACTTTCTCGGTAGCGACTCAATGGATTTTAATTCAATTTTATAATTGAAAAGATCTATGTAGCCAAATGAATTCTGCATACCAAAATTTTGAATAATTTGTTTTCTATTTATAATTAATTTATTTTTTTAAATTCAATATTTTTAAAATTTATCAAAAAAAAATATTTAAAATTTAAAAATTAGGAGTAAATTAATAAACTCTAAAAACTGCATACCAAATTTAAAAATTTGTTTTCTTCGAAAAACTAAAAATAAAAAACAGGGTTTTATCAAAACCGGTCATTGAAAAGTTGTCGGTAAAAATATCGATTAGATTAGATTATTTTATTATATTCGTTAAAATGTATGTACAATTGGCCTTAAACTAACTTATAACTAAAATAAATCATGTCGGCTCAACAACAGGGGCCCGACGTACGTCCGATGACTCTTTACAATGCTATAATTTTACTTATTCATATTTTTGTTTGCATAATCTTTTGATTGAAATTCTTATTTATAGTTACTGTCTTCTTTGGTTTTAAAAATTGGGGTTAGGATGCGGTATTGTTTATCCTCTGTTGTGTCCGTTGTTGGTTCTCTCGTAGAACAGGGCTTCTTTATTGTTCATTATGTCCTCGAATCGGTCGTCTGTGATGGCTCGAATGTTGAGGTAGTGATAGTTAGGCTCTAGCTGTTGCTGGAGTAGTTGCTGGATTTCCAAGTTGGGGTGGTCCTCCAAGTTCCTCAAAATATTTTTGGAAAGGGTAAAAATATCGATTTTCATCCAAAATACAGTAAAAAGAGGAATGCTTTCTTTTAATGTGTAAACTCAATTTTATTAATAATTCAGTGCTATAAAATAAAAAAAAAGAAGTTTTTTCTAAGTTCCCTATACAAAACGTCATATTTTCTATTCGTGAAAATTATTTACGCGCCTTTTACATAACAATTTGTTTTTACTTGTCCATCACAAATGTTTTTAATCTTTTCTTAACAGTAAACAAACCCCAATTATTATTTTGTCTTTATATTTATTTGACGTATTAAGTAAAGTAACACTGCACTTCATTTTGTCATGAAAAACATGCATGTGAACATAATTCACTTTGATATTGTCGGCTTTTTACAACTCGGTATTTTAAATTTTTTTTATTGCATTCCATAATGATACAGAACTGTGGAGCAGGTTATTTAAAGTACATCCAATTTTATCTTGTATAATGACGATTAATTATTAATAAAGAAAAATGAGACTAGCTAATATATCAATTATATAAAACAACAAAGAACTGACTATAATAACATCGACACTTGAAACATACCTTTTCGAATGAAAAATCAGAAATTGTACTTTCATGTTATTGTAAATACCAGACTGGACATTTATGACATTCATACCCTATCTCCCGTTAGTATTTAGTATTGATAAAAATGTTTTTAATTTTTTGCAAATCATAAGAGATTGTAATACCACAATTTTTTCAAAGTATTGACAATATTACTGACCGTTTTTTTGTAATATGATATAACTACCGAATTTCACATCCCTTGACTTCATAATTAATATGTATCTTTTGCTTTCATCTTTATTCCACAAAATATTTTAGATACATATACATGACTATATATTTATCCACCAAAGCACGTAGTTACTTAAACAATATAAAACACAAACACGCGTTGTCCTTCAGTGAAATTGGCATACCAAAGTAACAAAAAGGACATAAATACCAACATCCCAACAACTTTTACGACGTTTTCCAAAAGAAAAGAAAAATATAAAAAATACAAAACAAATTTGTTTTTATAATCGTTATCGTTATTCAGTATCATGTTCCAGGTCCAATTTGTTCCAATTAGGTTTTTCCTTCTTGGCTATTACTTGAATTACTTTTACTGGCAAAAAAATACAAATGTCCTTTAAATATTTATATTTTAATAAGACCACACAATTTAAAGACCTCACTCAACGCAAATTACCACATTCTATCTTAATTAACAATCCGTATTTCAATCTTCATCTAAGCCTTTTTCATATCCCAATATTTATTTCACTTGGTCTATAATAATTTCCACTTATGGATAGGAAAAGGACGATTAGGTGAACACGAAAACGGTTATGAAATTTATTCGGTGTTAATTTTCTTAAGCACACCCTGATGCTATCATTAGCTTGTTAACAGATTTCGGAGAAATGTCAGACATTTATGATGGTTGGTTGTGTAAATATTGACATTCGTATGTAATAGAATTATGGTCATTTATTTACTTGAGTTATATGCCGGCATAGATTTGTTTTCTAATGAATTACTTACGAACTCGAATGGAAATAGCCCCAAAAACACGAAATAGGACACGCAACTGTGAACGAAAACACCTGTAGTAGTGTGAGGATATTGGTAATGACATTGACACTTTGGCTCTGTTGCTATTGCCGGCGTTATGAGGATTCAATTTGGCCTTCAAATGGCAAAGTGCTGGTCAGTTAGAGGGTTTAATTACGCAGACTTTGGGATATTTTAGAATGAAGAAATGTGGAAGGTGAATTTTAATTGAAAGATGTAACATGATAATAATGACAATTAATGTGAAAGTGTTAGTCATGTACTTAAGGTTCATACATATTGTGAAGTTTTGGCATGGGGTTCCACAGATAAAACTCAATCAAAATTTCAAAATAATACAACAAATCTCTTTATTTTATGAAACACAATGTCTTTCAGTTTAAATAACAGCAATTCAAATACGTTTTTATACTTCAACACTTTTTATTTAATCTCAATTCAATCACTTACTAACGCTTCCAGTTGTTAACAATTCCACTTTCGAAAATAAACTAAACTCTTAATGCCATCTACTCTTGTATTTATACCAATTTACAAACTTCTAGAAGCTTCCGTCTACTTCTGGCACAGTCTAAGCTTTCGGGTGTTTGTACTAATTCAAGTTCGAATTAGTACTCAGCCAAAACATATTGCAAATATATAGCATACTTTTAGGAACATGGTTGTTGTACACAATACATTTAGGTTGTTGTACACAATGAATCCCACAGATGTCGTTAATTTACAAATATAATGTATCCTCCGAATATCTAAACATTATGTTGCCACACCACAATATGTTCTTTTAAAGAAAGCAAAATGAGGTTTAAAAGTAGAAACACATACGCACTTTAAGACCGACTTTGCCCCTCATATTTATACGAGAAGTATATCTTCAGCTTTTCGGTTCCTTACCGAATTCTATCCCTTCTTTTTACTTGCGATTATATACAATAATACAAGGCAAGTTTAGGATTCGTGAATATAAAAAAATGAGATAACAATCAAACATGACATTACGATCATAGTCATTGACAAAAACTGTCCGTCTGTCTGTCTCTCCAGGTCAGGTGTATAGTGTATATCGAGCTGCAGCCTAAACGGGTTTAGCGATTGCCTTCAAATTTGTATGAGTGTAAGAGGGGAAATTGAAATTTTATTTGTAGGACTAAAAATAATGGTACCTTCCATATAACGGTTAAGGAAAAGCTTATTTTTCTCCAGAACGGTTCCTACGGTTAGGAACAGGTCCTAACAGTACATTTCGTATAACGTTTTTTTTTTTTTTATTTTCGACTTTTTCGGTAACGGCTCAATGAATTTCAATAAAATTTTATATTTGAAAAGATCTAAGTAACCAAATAAAATTTGGAAAATTGCGCCTTTATTGTAGGATACAGAGAAACTAAAGGGTGTTTTCTTAGACGTGTGGTTTTCAATCTGGCAATAGATTTTTCGGAGTTGGTCTTTTTGACAGTTTGTCTTGTCATTTTATAATGAATAGACTTACTCATGAACAACGTTTTAAGATCGTGCAAATGTATTACCAAAATAATGGTTCGGTTCGCGCAACGCATGGCGCGCTGCGTCCAATTTTTGGACGATATAATCGCCCAGCAGAGTCGGTAATTCGAGCAACCATGGATCGGTTTTACACTACGTTTACTATAGTGGGTAATGCCGTACAGTGCGCACCGAAGACGCTATTGCTGCTGTGGAGCAGAGTATCGAAGAAGACCCGAATGAGTCCATCCGCCATTGCGCGCAACAATTGGATCTGTGCCCATCCACTTTATGGAAGATTTTGCGGACGGATCTTGGTTTGCGGGATTACAAAATCCAACCCGTGCAAGAATTGAAGCCGAATGACCACCAAGCGCGTCGCACATTCGGTGAATGGGCCCAAAACTCGATGGCCACCGATCCCGATTTTCACAAGAAAATTTTGTTCAGCGATGAAACTCACTTTTGGTTGAATGGGTATATTAATAAGCAAAATTGTCGTATTTGGAGTGATCATAATCCACATGCCATTGTTGAGACACCTCATCCTCAAAAAGTCACTGTTTGGTGTGCTCTATGGGCAGAGGGAACCATTGGTCCATATTTCTTCAAAAATGAAGCCGGCCATAATGTTACAGTCAATGTGGAACGCTATAAAGCCATGATAAATGACTTTTTCAGGATGTTGATGTGGACTTGCCTTGGTTCCAACAAGACGGCGCTACATGCAATACAGTCAACAAAACAATCAATTTATTGAAGGAAACTTTTGATGAGCGCATTATCTCACGCCGTGGGCCTGTGGCATGACCTCCAAGATCTTGCGATTTAACACTGCTGGACTATTTTTTGTGGGGTTATGTAAGGTCACTTATCTACGCAGATAAGCCCGAGACGATTGACGCCATGGAAGAAAATATTCGGCGCGTTATTGCTGACATACGGCCCCGATTGCTGCAAAAAATGGTCGAAAATTGGACCTATCGGCTGGAATTTATTCGAGCCAGCTGCGGCGGCCATTTGCCCGAAATCGTTTTTTAAAGCATAATTAAAATAGACAACTTTTCAAAAATTTAAATTAAAAAAACCGATAGTAAAAAAAATATTTTGGTTTTAGAATTCCATAAAAAAAATATCGGAAAAAATAAAAAAAATATCTTGTACTTTTGTTGGCTGTGGTTCGCTCACAATTGCATTACAAATATTAACATTTTGAAGTGCATTTTTAAGTATTTTACAGGAGATACAAATTAATTCGAATACTCTGACTAGCTCAAACATATATTTGCCTTTAATAAAAAAAAAAAAAATATTTCAAAAATTTTAAAAATATTTTAATCGATTTCCCAGGCATAAAACTTTAAATGTTTGGAAAAACCCATATATTTTTCATCTTCGTAACGCAAAAAAATATTATAAGGAAAAAATTATTAAATTTCAGGTGATAGCACATATATATTGGCTTCGTAAAAAAGGTTATTTGACTTTGTTACCTTTCGTACTTAAGAAGTATGAATTTCCTGTATTTTTCATAGTTTTGAAATTTTTTTGGGAACAAATAATAAGACAATCAAAAACGAACATCCTGGTTAATTCAATAAATGTATTGCCTCTAGAAATAAAATATAAAAATAAAATAAAAAAAATAATATTTAACGCATTTCCCATTGGTTGAAGCAAACGTCTTTCTAAATTTTACAAATTTTCCGATTGTTTGGCGATTTTGAGGCACAAAGTGTTTCTAAGTTTTGTTTTAAGTTAAACCAATATTTGGCTCAACATATTGCAAGTAGATAATCATTAGTTCCATTAAAATCTTCCAACAATTGCGAACGCTACACTGTTTAGGGCAAAACTCCACCACAGCCTTCAAAGAAATTTCGTTCGGCAAATTCGATGATGTCCAACCTAAAATAATCCTATAATTCAATGTCAAATTCAAAGAGACATCCTGCATCTAATTTTCTTCTGATTCCTAACCCTAGATCCTTCCTTCTCAACCTCTCATGGGGACTTTTTCCTTCTGCTAGAAACCATTGTGGCGTAGTGTGGCTTGCCGTAAAACACATTGTTAAATAAAAGTCTTTGTATGGCCAAAACCACTTAACATAAAATCGTTATATATTGCTCCTAGACCAAGCTACTTAGAAAAATTGCTTCATTTGTATAGGAATTTTCTTTAAGTCCCAGCATTTACTTGTAACTTCAAAATAAATTTAATTTAGTAGATTGATGATATGAAACATAAGATTATATGGCCTTAAATAAAATATTTTGTTAAAAAAAAAAACGGAAAACGTTATTGCGAGCTACTGAATTTCTAAAAACGTCCTACTAAAAGCCTCATCTCAATGATCATAAAAAGCCTCCATTAAGTTGAGAGTCAACAAGAGTCTCAAAAGAATTATTCTTTTGACACAATAAAATAGCATACATAAATGACTTTCTAGAATATAAAAGTCTAATATAATATACCTAAATATTCATTCATTTTGTAAAGTTCATATTTATGATAAACAAATTAAGAGCAAAACAAATTCAAAACATAATAACATGATCATAACTTCTTGAAACCTAATCTCTCAAAGAACCATTTGCCCATTAATTGAACATTATTGGCATGAAAAGTAATATTCTCCGTGGAACAGTAAAGTCTAAGGCACTTTCAACAAAAGCCTGTATCAACAAGGGTTTCCTAAGCTACTGAAAAATATAACAATTGTGTCAACTTAAAAGGTCAAACAACAAAAGATGTCCCAGCACAATGTGTAAAGGTACTATAATATAATACATGTCAAGGCTCATGGTCACTCTTCCTACTTTCACGAAATACCTTCGTGAATTTGCAGATACATTCCAATTTTATTCGTCCTTCACAATACCGATGACACAGGAATTTTTCAAGCAAGTTGATGTTGATAGGACCTTCTCCACCCAACTATGATACCTTCAGTATTATTTTGTTGTCAAAATTTCTACGAGTTGACAAAAATTGAAACTTATCAGGACTTCAGATCGTTACTCCTACACACGAACATTAGAGAAACAATTTAATCAATATATGTACCTTATGTATATGTAAGTATGTAAAATATATCTATGTGTTTTTTCAAAGGAAAAGGAACCAAGAAGCTATTTCTTATTATAATTGTAAACATTTCATTCTGAAAAATAAGTGCCACTAATCAACTGACACGGACGTGTTACTAGGTGCTTCTCGAAGGAAGAAGACTGAAATATTTTAAAGATACACAAAAGGAAATTCCCTTCCACCTTCTCCACTATGCACATGCAAATGGTTTTAATTTCGTAAACCAATCCTGAGAACAGCGATGTTATACATCCAGATATGTTATAAGATTTATGCAACAGCGAATAGGTGGGTTCACAACTTTAAGTTATGTTGGTGCAAATACATGATTCGAGGGAAATATTTTCCCACGCACACATTTCCTACTATAATGTTATGACAAAACATATAATATCTTCTAAAGCTAGTATTAGAAGGTCCTTGTAATTTGTCATCGCCGTGACACTGTGACATCACATCAAAATAGGTCCTAAAACCGTCATTGCCGTGACAAAGGTAATCGTTTCACGGCTAGCTACAGTGGCTATCACACGAATGACACATGTCTGTCATTGTTGTCCCAGAATACAATGAACATCAAAGTGTGTCACGGTGATCTCTGTGTTTCGGTGTCACGGCAATGACATGCAAGATAATGACGATCACACGACTCTCAAACAGCTGATCGTTGGTGGTGAGCCTAAAGTGCAATGTCATTTATCATTTTTCTCAGTGACGATCAATCAAATGAGTCATTGTGTCTTGGTTGTTTTGGTTAAATATATAGACGTGAATTTCTGAAGTGTTTCAATTACCTTAATTAATTTAATTTAAAAGAAAATAAATAATACTATTCCAATTACAATGATTAAAGACAAAAGTGAAAAGTCACATTAAGTACGTCCACACGAAATATGGTAGAGGTGGCGATTCTCGCGGCCTACATCTTGCAAAGCAGCCAGTGACGATGACTCCGACAACCAAAGGCCACTGCAAAGAATTTGTTCCTTGTGGTCCGAAAATTAGGGTCCAAAAATTGGTTGTTGCGACGTGAAAGAATGAATGCGAGAATTATGAGCTGAGGAGCCAGAGCTCTATTGTTTCGTCAAACAGCCGCGTTTTGACGCCGCGTTTTAGCTCCAAGTTTCAACGCCGCGTTGTAATATACCGCAATACATATCCCATGTCACAAAGAGAGTTTAACGCGTGACATGGGATATGTAATACTGTATATTACAACGCGGCGTTAAAACGCGGCCTCAAAACGCGCTCTGTTTGACAAGGGGTTAAGTCATTTAAATTATTGTTTTGATATTTATTTTTGTGTCATTTTCATTTTTAATATTGCTTATCATGGAAAAGGTGATAGAATGTGTTAGAAATAATAAAACATGTAAGAATATATGTAGTTCTGAAGAACGAGATATTCCAAAAAATTGGAAATGAAAAAAGATAAGAGTAAGAAACGCGCTCTGTTAGACAAAGCCTTTAATTCTCAAAAGAATAAACAAAATAATCTGTTCTAACGCGGCGTCAAAAAGCCGCGTTTTGACGCCGCGTTGAGCTTGACGCTGCAATGAAAACGCGCTTGGATATGTATTGCTGTATATAGTACAACGTGGCGTAAAAACGCGCTCTGTTTGACGAGGCCTTTAAAATTTGGCGTAACACGTTTGACGTCGTTTGAGAATAAAATTTCAAGGAACGAGCTTAAAATGTTTTTTTTTTTTAAATTGAAAACAATTTACAAACATGTTTTTTTAGTGGTAATACATATTTTTTTCTTGATTTTGTTTAAATTTCGCAAATTTCTTTGAAATAAAATGTTTTTTCATCATTTCGCCGTCAACTCGTATTTTTGGTATACGAAATTACAAATCCGATAGCACCATCAAAGCTATTGAATAAAAGATAGTTCAACTCCGAACGCACAACCGTGACAAATAATGACATGGCAGAAATTCCTGCCGTGTCACGGTTGAGACACAGTCCTTGCAGCGACATACTACGTGTCACGGTGTCCCACTAACAGTGACAGGTCACTGTAATTTGTCACTTCAGTGACGTGTCACGGTGCCTGTTACTGTTTTTTCCACGGCAATGACATGCAAAACAATTAAGATCATACTACGTGACACTTTTAAGACAGAAAACTACGTCATAGTGTCGTCGAAATGACACGGCAATGACACATTACAAGAACCGTCTAATACTAGCTTAAGAATACTCAACCTTGAATTAACGACGATCGTTTGGCAGATAGCTGATTTTGTAAAAACAAAGAAGTAGCTTAGAGAATTTTAATTATCCATTGCACTTGGGGTTGCTTTTTTCGAAAATTTGTAATACCAAGTTTATTAACAGCTGGTGAACAAAAAATTTTAACTTTATCATCTGATTCTGAAATATGAAACGAACAATCACGATGCACTGGCTTCACGTTGGTTGGTTTTTCTGCTATAATGAAAAATGGATATCGAAACCTTTACCGTGAAACTCAACATGTGGTCATAATCTGCCATATCGTCGTAACGGATCGGAGAAAAATTTCCTCCGATTTGTACGAATCGCTGGTCTTCCTGATCTTCAAAACGAAAATCTCACCATACTTCCACAGCCTGAAGTGAATGTGCCATCATTAAGACCATCCAGGGCTCGAAAGCCACTCACTTCTATACAGCTCCTAAGCAAGCAGATTAAGTTCCAAGAAAGCACCAGCAAATCCATTAAAGATATGACCAACAAACTCAAAAGACTCAACCAAAATCTGCACGATTTAAAGGAGAAAGGAAGTGGAAAAGAGGAGATGCAGAAGCTGGCAAAAAATAAGCTGGAACTTAAAATCAAGATGTTGGAGCTGAAAATCAAAAGTAACAACATGATGCTGAACTAAGAAAACATCCTAAATATGATGGAATGTTTCCTTAGAATTATTTTTACTTGCGATTATAGGTACTATAATGCAAGTTATGTAATCGTGCAGATTAAAAACTTTGAGATAACAATCAAATATGACATTACGATGATAGAGACACATATTTGAGTTACTGGCAAAATTCTGTCCGTCTATCTGTCGGGCTGTCTGTCTGTACGGATGCATTTTGGACTGCAGCCTAAATTATTTTGACATTCTACAGAGGAGTTTTTTCAATTTTTTTTAGCTCAAAAATTAATGGTACCTGTCATATAACCGTTATGTAAAAGCTTATTTTTCTCGAAAACGGCTCCAAGAATCAGTGTACTACTGTACATTACATACTGTATGCATTATATTTTGGTGAAAAAAAAATTATATGGTGGACTAAAAACGGTACCTCCCATAGGACCGGTTTTTTTCTTCGACTTTCTCGAAAACTGGTGATCCGATTTCAATTAAAATTGATATTCGAGAAGATGTAGGTACCCTAAGTAATTTTGCATTAATTGTTTTTCCAAGTTTTTTTTTTATTTTTTTTTTTTTTGAAAAATCAATATATTGAAAACGGGTAATTGAATTTTTTTTTAATTTTGTTTTTAAATGTACGTTTTTTTTGTGCTTATGTTTGTATTCTTGAATTATTTTTTTTTATTTTTTTTTAAAGTTGTTAAAAAACCGTTTTATTTAAAACCGTTCCTACGATTTTGAAAAAAAAAATCACATTTTGTAGATTTCCTAAAGAAATAAAACGGCGTTTAAATTGTTTCACCCAATATAATTTAACGTACTTTATTCGAACAATCAAAAGTCACAAAAATCGAATAAATGCTTTGATGTTCACTTTAATTTTCTTTAATTTTATTCTACAACGTGAAAAAAAATTTTAAATTTTTCCCAAAATCGTTCGTTAACCTACAAAATTACCTAACGGACTGTCAAAGTGGAAAAGTGTTTATTTACTTTTTTTCAAATTCAAGTTCTCAGAAGTTTCTACCAATAAAATCATTTCAAACATTTCATTTATCAATAAAATGACGAACTTGTTCTTACTTACTTACTTAGGTGGCGCTACAGTTCGGGACGAACCTGGGCCTCAACCAACATGCCTCTCCAGCCAACTCGGTCTTTGGCTAGCTGCCTCCAGTTTTGCACTCCAAGTTGGTTGAGGTCGTCCTCCACTTGAGCGCGCCACCTAAGGCGAGGTCTTCCTTGACTGCGTCTACCCTCTGGGATGGAATCGAAGATCCTGCGAGCCGGAGCATTGTTGTCCATTCGCTCTACATGACCTAGCCATCTTAAACGTGATATGCGTATTTTTTTTGACCAGGTCAATGTCGCTGTACAGCTCGTATAGTTCTTGGTTGAACCTTCTCCTCCAAAGCCCGTTAACGCAGATAGGGCCAAAAATCTTCCGAAGAATCTTACGCTCGAAACGACTAAGGATATCTTCATCCGCTTTAGATAGAGTCCATGCCTCGGCGCCATAGAGCAGGACTGGGATGATTAGGGTCTTATACAGAGTCTCCTTTGTCTTTCGAGAGAGGGCTTTGCTACTCAATTGCCTTCCTAGCCCATAGAAACAGCGATTGGCAAGAGTAATTCTTCGCTTTATTTCTGACGAGATGTTGTTGTCAGATGTTATAGCGGATCCGAGGTACACAAAGTCCCTAACTACCTCAAAGTTGTACCTGTCTATTGTGATGTTTTGTCCAATCCGCCGGTGTTGTGTGTCTCTTTTTGTGGACAGCAGGTACTTCGTTTTGGCCTCATTGACTGCTAGTCCCATCTTAGCCGCTTCAGCTTCAATGCTAGCAAACGTTCCAGTGACAGCTCGCCGAGTTCTGCCAATAATGTCTATGTCGTCAGCGTATGCTAGCAATTGCACAGACTTGAAAAAAATTGTCCCACTACAATTGACTGGCGAGCTTCTTATAATTTTTTCAAGTATTAAGTTGAAGAAATCGCACGATAGCGCATCACCTTGTCGGAATCCTTTTTTGACGTCAAAAGCTTCTGTGAGGTCAGAACCAACCTTGACGGAGCAGCGAGAGTTCTCCATCGTCATCCTGCACAGTCGGACGAGTTTTGTGGGAATGCCAAAACCTGACATGGCTCTGTATAGCTCGTCTCTATAAATGCTATCGTACGCGGCCTTAAAATCGATAAAGAGGTGGTGGGTATCGATTTGGAATTCTTGGGTGGTTTCCAGGATCTGCCGTAGCGTGAACATTTGATCGATTGTGGACTTTCCTGGTCTGAAACCACACTGATAGGGGCCAATCAGGTTGCTGACGAAAGGTTTCAGGCGTTCACATAGTACGGCAGAGAAGATCTTGTAGGCGACATTCAGGAGACTTATTCCTCTATAGTTGGCGCAGTTTAGAGGGTCTCCTTTCTTGTGGATCGGGCAAACGATGCTGAGGTTCCATTCATCAGGCATACTTTCTTCTGACCAAACTTTAGAGATGAGTTGGTGTATGCACTCCACCAGGTCATCTCCGGCCGCTTTAAAAAGTTCAGCAGATTTGTTGTTTTTGAGTTTAGATATTGCTATCCTTACTTCATTTTGGTCAGGTGGACGGAAGTTTTGTCTGTCATCATCCATGTTGAATGGTTCATTCTGCCTGACAGCGGGATTTTGGCCTTCATCGCCGTTTAACAGTCTGCAGAAATGGTCCTTCCATGTACTCAGCACCGACTGTGACTCTACTACGAGGTTTCCATTCCTATCTCTACAGGCTTCTGTGCGGGATTTTTTTCCTTGGCATGTTCTTTTTACCTGTTGGTAAAACTTCCGCACGTTGTTCCTGGAGTAGCATAGGTTCTGGCGGTTTCTTGCGATTGCAGCTTTCCGACGTCATACTTCCTCACAGTATTACTCCGTTGTTGTGGAGTTCGGGTTATTCGTATTCTTACCTTTGCTGCAACAAGGTAGTGATCCGAGTCGATGTTAGCTGCTCGGAAGGTGCGAACATCCAAGATACTGGAGGCGTGTCTTGCATTGATCGCAACGTGATCAATCTGATTGACGGTTCTTTGATCTGGGTGTCGCCAAGTCCCTTTGTGTATATCGAGATGAGGAAACCGTGTGCTTGCAATGGTGACGTTATGTGCCGCTGCGAAGTCAATTAGCCTAAGTCCGTTTTCAGACGTTGTGTCGTGTAGGCTATGTTTTCCGACAGTCCTACCAAAGATTTCTTCTTTACCTATTTTGGCATTAAAATCGCCTAGTACGATCTTAACGTCGTATTTAGGGCATTGCTCATAGGTTTTGTCGAGGAGCTCATAGAAGTCATCCTTGGTGGCGTCATCTTTGTCCTCTGTGAGGGCATGAGCGCATATTAGGCTAATGTTGGCGAATTTAGCCTTGATACGGATTGTCACAAGTCGCTCACTTACGTGTCGAAAGCCCAAGACTTCTTGCCTTAGTCTACCGCTTATGACGAATCCGCACCCAAATAAACGCTGTGGTCTTCTTGCGAACTTGTTCATTGTTCGTTATTTCAATTGCAAAAGATCATAAGGTATTGGATTTATACAAACAAAACACACACAATGATGCTATTTTTTGTTTAACCCAATTTTTTATAAACTAAAATAAAAATATAAAATAAAGAGTAAGGAGTTCAATAAACTTGATGCGTAAGCTTGGGTCTTCGAAGTAGTTTTTGGTTGGCAATTATTAAGGAAGAAGCTTCACCGTTTTATTTATATTGTGTATTTTATTATTGAAATTTTAAAAATTAATAAATTCAAAAAAACTGTCCCAAAACTCTAAAATCCCGACATTTTCTAAACGTAAACTAAATTTATGATAACAGCATGAAAAATTGAAAGAGTATTCAAGAATACAATTTGTAATAATTTCAGGAAAGTAGAAACCTTTTGACAGCGAGGTTCTCTGACTCAATTTCAATTAATTTGATTTGGGTACTGACATTTAAAATTCAAATCCCTTCCTTAAAGGTTCTTGTGTGATGTGTCAAATATCGGTTACTGGATTTGGTGCTTGTAATGCTTAAACACAATACGTTACTGTCAATCACCTTATGAAATTGTATATCGATACATTAATGTTGGCACCATATAAATTCAATTTTTTTTATTTAATAATTGAAAGGATTTAATTTTGAAATGTTTTCAATAATTATTTGAAATATTTTTAATATTAAAATGGATCTTTTGGATTTTTTTTTTCAAAAACGGATTTTTATTGAAACTTTATGTTATTTGGGAAATGTTTTAGGTGTTATCGACCTGATTCTAAGCAGTCGATAAGAATTTGTTAATTAAGGATGCTAGTGTGTGCGCTTTCTAAAAAGGTTCGTTTCGTCTTAAATGGCACAGTGTACCTACAAAATATCAATGAATTTTGTTTTACTATTAACGGAAAACATAATAACTGCTCCGAACTTGATTTTACGATGAAAACGTTGATCCAAAGAATCTGACTCATCTGTTGAATTGACTTTTGCAGATGAACAACTAAATGCTTAAATGAATACATGTATTCTAATGAGAGACGTCAACCTTACATATAGATGTGTTACATTAAAAACATTCCCAAATGTTTTCGGAGCTCAGGCCTATAAGGAGCGGCTTATCCGGCTGTTCGTCCTTGGAGTCAAATAAGGGCCTGGTCCTCCAGGTTGAGGAAATGAGGACAACGAATTTCGGATATGTACGTGGAATGTTAGGTCCCTTAACAGCCTTGCAGCCGAACAACTAGCGGAGGCCCTTGACTGCCGTAAGGCAGACATAACCGCCATCCAAGAAATACGATGGGAGGGCCGGGCAAAAGAGAGATGAAAAACTGTGATATCTACTGTGGCAACTGCTATTCACAACAAAAACAGCGCTTATTTGGATGTTGATTCGTCGTTAGAGGCAGGCTCCGGCAAGAGGTTTTGAGTTACAAATGTGTGAACGAGCGCCTCATGACAATCCGCATCAAGACTAAATTTGCTAATATTAGCCTTATATGCGCGCATGCCCCCACAGATGAAAAAGGTGATGACACCAAAGAAATGTTTTTTGAGCTCCTGGACCAAACATATGAACAATGCCCTAGCTATGACATTTTTGGTGGTACAATCGGAAAACACAGCTTGCACGACACCACCTCCGAGAACGGATTCAGGCTAATTGACTTGGCTGCGGGGCGAAATATTGTAATAGCTAGTACCAAGTTCCCACACCTCAACATTCACAAAGGGACATGGAGATCCCCTGATCAATCCACTGTCAACCAAATTGACCACATTGCGATCGATGCATGGCACTACTCCAGTATGATAGATGTTCGAACTTTCCGAGGGGCAAACATTGACTCGGACCACTACCTCGTTGTAGCCAAGAAGAGGTAATATTGTGAGGAAGTTTAACGTCTTACGGCTGCAATCGCAAGAAATCTCCAGATCCTTTTCCGATCGAGTCTCAAATAACCTCGAAAGGAGTCCTTTACCGCCAGCATCAAGTATTGAGAGCCAGTGACAACACTGCCAAAATGCCATCAAGGAAGCCGCGACTGGAGTGTTGTGTTTTACACAGCCACCACAACGAAACCCCTGGTTTGATGATGAGTGTCGGTAAGCACACGCAGCTAAACAAGAAGCATACAAGGCGGCGCTGCAAAGAAGGACCAGAACTACTCGTGCACTCTACGAGCAGAAGAGGAAAGAGGAACACCGCCTTCTCATAAAGAAAAAAAGGGAACATGAGAAGCGCGCGATCGAGGAAATGGACCAAAAGGTACAAAGAAACTGTCAAAAGTACAGAGCTCGAACTGAAGCTTTCAAAGACGATCAAGAGAACATCGTAGTGGAATCTCGCAGTCGATGCTGAGAATATGGAAAAAACATTTCTGCAGACTGTATAACGGCGATGACGAAACGAGTTCCGTTGTCAGGCAAAATGGTCCACTTTATCTGGGCGGAGTAGACCAACAATTCCGACCAATACATCTGGATGAAATAAAGCTAGCTATATCTAAACTTAAGAGCAACAAAGCCGCCGGAGCCGATGGCCTAGCTGCCGAGCTCTTCAAAGCTGCAGGCGATGACTTGGCTATAAGTATGCACCAAATCATAAGCAAAATATGGTTAGAAGAAAGCATGCCCGATGAATGGAATCTCAGCATAATTTGCCCGATCCTTAAAAAATTTGACCCTCTGAGCTGCACCAACTACCGGGGTATCAGTCTCCTCAACATCACCTACAAGATCTTTTCTGCTGTATTATGTGAACGCCTAAAGCCATTCGTCAACAACCTGATAGCTCCGTATCAGTGCGGTTTTAGGCCAGGAAAGTCCACTATTGATCAAATATTCACATTACGGCAGATCTTAGAAAAAACTCAAGAACTTCAAATCGATACGCACCACCTTTTCATCGATTTCAAAGCCGCGTACGACAGCATTTATAGAGACGAGTTATATGGAGCAATGTGCAGTTTTAACATCCCTGCCAAACTCGTTCGCCTGTATAAAATGACGATGGAAAACGCACGCTGTTCCGTCAAAGATCTCACCGACACCTTTGAAGTCAAAAAAGGATTTAGACAAGGCGATGCGCTGTCATGCGACTTTTTCAACATCATACTTAAAAGAATAGTGCAGAACTCTCACACCAACACCAGAGGCACGATCTTTCAAAAGTCCGTCCAATTACTCGCATACGCCGACGATATTGACATAATTGGAAGAACGCAGCGTGATGTCAGTAGCGCTTTTATGAGTATTGAGACGGAAGCGACAAAGATGGGTTTAGCAGTCAATGAGGGTATATGCTGTCATCAAGAAGAGACACCCAACATCGACGTCTTGGACAAAACATCACCATGGACAGCTTTAACTTGGAGGTAGTTAGGGACTTTTTCTACCTGGGCTCCGCTATTAACTCAGACAACAACATCAGCGCTGAAATCAAACGAAGAATAACTCTTGCCAATCGCTGCTTCTTCGGGCTTAGAAGGCAATTGAGTAGCAAAGCCCTCTATCGGGCAACTAAACTGTCCCTTTATAAGACCCTCATCATCCCAGTCCCGCTCTATGGTGCAGACGCATGGACGCTGGATGAGGACACTTTAAGCTGTTTCGAGAGAAAGATTCTCCGGGTGATTTTTGGTCCCATATGCATAAACGGAGAGTGGAGAAGAAGATACAATGAAGAACTTTACTGGCTGTACAGCGACACAGACCTAGCCAAAAGAGTAAAAATTCAACATCTCAGATGGCTGGAGCGGATGGACATCAATGCTCCGGTCCGGAAAATCTTCGAATCCACCCCAGAGGGACGGCGCAGTAGAGGAAGACCGAAACTCAGGTGGCGCACACAAGTGGAAGAGGACCTCAACCGGCTCCACTTGCGAAACTGGAGACAGCTAGCTAGGGACCGAGCTGGCTGGAGAAGCTTGTTGGTTGAGGCCCAGGTCCAACCCGGACTGTAGCGCCACCTAAGAGAGAATTCAGGAATACAAACTTAAGCACAAAAATAACATACATTTAAAAACAAAATTTAAAAAAAAATTCACTTACCCATTTTCAAAATATCGATTCTTCAAAAAAAAAAATTTTTAAATTATTAAAAATCCAAAACAAAAATTCGAATAATTAAAGCGAAATTACTAAGGCTACCTATATCTTCTTGAATATCAATTTTTATAAAAATCGGATCACCAGTTTTCGAGAAAGTCGAACAAAAATAAACCGGTCCTATGGGAGGTATCGTTTTTAACCCACCATATTATTTTTTTTTTCTCCGGAATATAATCCTTACCTACAGTAGTATACTGATTTTTTTCATAAAAATTGGAGCCGTTTTCGAGAAAAATAAGATTTTACATTACGGTTATATGACAGGTACCGTTAATTTGAGCTAAAAAAAATGAATAAACTCCTCTGTAGAATGTCAAAATAACATTAAGTTCCAAATTTGAGGACGATTGGCTGAATCGCTTAGGCTACAGTACAAAATACATCCGTACAGGCAGACAGACAGATAGACAGACAGACAGACGGACAGAATTTTGCCAGTAATTAATGTTTGCCAGTTATGACATGTTTGATTGTTATCTTAATTTTTTTAATCTGCACGAATGCATAACTTGCATTATAGTACCTATAATCCTAAGTAAAAATACATATCACTAGTGCACAGAAAATCACGGTTCACAGCACACTATTTTTTGAGGAGTGGGAGTAATAATCAGAGAAAGAAAAACTATGACAGAAAATTAGGCAGAACTAAAATAGTGAAATGTTAAATGTTTTTTTTCTTTTTGTTCAGTTTCGTAGCACAAATTTGCAGGGTGTAGAAGATTTTTAATTTCTTGTGACCAGGGATGGGGATGCTGAAGTCCAAATAATGAAGCAGATTTGCAAAATATGTGCAGATAATAAAAAAAAAAATTATAACAAAAAAGTAAATTATTTTCATCTTATTTAATACTAGCTGAACCACCCGGAATTGCTCAGGTGTACCATCGTTTTCTGGATCTCAACAGTGCTTCATATCACATCCAAGTATATCTTAAATTAACCAAGCTAAACATGTTAATGCAACATGAATTTTTGAAATCGGCAAAGCCATTTATAGATATAAAAGTTCACATTTTTAATATTTTTTTATGAAATAAAAACCATAATCGTTTCTTTTTTATTTGGCGAAATTGCGTCCTCTTTTCTTTCCGTGTAAAGTTGGGAACCCTAGTCGCGGCTGTTTGGTTGGGCTTACGTCCTTCATCGTCTTCTTCGTATATTACTCCTCTTTCTTATACGTAGTTTTAAGGGCTAAACTGAAGATATTTTTGATTAACTAATGTTATCGTCCTTACGCTATATTGTAATTATTAACTTAGGAACTCACCTTTGACTACACCTACAATATTACTATTTAGTGCATCTGCATGACGCATCCTTACCATCAAACTTCTTGGTAATCAGCACTTATTCTTCCTTTTCTCTATTGTTTCCTTTAAAGCTGGGCATTCCGTCACTAATTAAGGTCATTGTCCTAAGAGGTAGTGCCTTAATTTTTTAAGAGTGTTCACCATTAAAAGTGCTTCGGGTTCGTCGCTACTGTAGCTATGGTCCAATATGGTCTGAGGTGTCTTCTTACTGTAAAAAGAAACAGGATAAAATGCATTTTTTATCTTTCTGAGAAAGGAACGATAGCAAATCTCCATTCGTAGGCATCGATGTGAAGGTCCATTTCCGCATTTGACCAATGGTTATGAACAGAAAAAGTTGTTAAAATTCTTATAAATGCTTAAATACTGCTAATTCTCATGGTCGCCAATTTTGAGTAGATCCTTTGCTTTATTAGTCCTGTTGATCCAACAATTAACGTAGTTGAGCACGAATTTGAAGTAAATACAATCTTATAACTACCTTGTCTCAAAAATAACAGTCAATAATACTATGGAGGAAAAAATACGCAGGCGCAATCAATTTGGAAAATCTTTCGCAGGTTTTTATTGAAGATTACGTTAGAAGAATGATATAAATTAGGACGCCCGAATCCTTTTAGTGCGAAACTGGATGAAGTCGGCCACCAATAGTGATGCATTGAGAACTTTTTAGATGTAGCCCGGATCTGGATTTTTCGCCGTTGATGATGATATGTTCCGCAAAGTCTTTCAAAAAATGAGGCTTTTTTCAGAATACTGTCTCTTTAACTAAAGACTTTTAAAGAATATCATCAAAACAGGATTTTGATTAATTTCGACACTTAACCATAACTGTATAGATTCCATTCACTTAAATACATACCATTCAGACATAACTGTGATAACATACTTCCAATAAAATGGCCAAGTCTTCCGCATCAAGTATTTATTAAATAAAGCAATTCTTTCTCTTAAACGTTGCGAGGCCATATACATTTAACAACCCACATGTGTACGTATGTAAATAGCCAACGAGCTAGGGAAGGCCCTTACATGAAAATAAAAAAAAATCAGAGAAAAAAACAAATGACATACAACAACAAAATTTGGCCACCAAAACCCCATAGCCAACCCTCTTTGTACTTCTAGATTTGTCATCAAAAGGCTCGACACGCAAAAATCGTTAAACAAATCGATCAATGGAATGCGAGACCATTGTTACACAATAGAATAGAAGAGCCAAGGAGCTTCTTTAATGCGAAACACACCTTCCTGTTCCTTGCGAAAACAGAAAGTGACCTTGGATTTTGGTGCTGCTGTATTAAAACTCTGTCCCTGAACGTGAATGCAATGCTAACGGTTCCTTCGTTACTTTTTTATAGTCCTTGTTTTCAGAGATTTATTTTTGGAACAATATGGAAACGATATTATTATTTTGGTTTTTATGACAGCAATACGTCAAGTTCACCACAAATCGATTCCTTTTCCTTCCACAATGTAGACGTTGTCTTGTCATTGTTTTGTTACGAGAAAGCTTAGGGTATTGCCATAAACTGAATAATAAATATCTCCTTACTTCAGCTTGAGCTGACACGTGGATATGGATATTTATGGTGATATCAGAGTATTTTATTTGCAAAGACATAAACACTCATAATGTTTTTGGATTTTTGGGGGAATGTGTCGTCGGAATTAATGGCTGGCCGGGGTTTCTCTATTCGACTGGCCCTTCTATTTCTGTGGCAGACAGAGAACTGTCAATCAAATGAGAGTGGATAGGAAGGTCGTAATTGAGAACTAATTAAGAATTAAGTTCGGAATTATTTAAAGTAGAAGCATTCATGGATAAGAAGGCAGTAATGTAGAATTGAATTATATTCATAAGGCAACGTCTATAGCTCACACTAAATGTATTTATAACGGGTGATTTTTTTGAGGTTAGGATTTTCATGCATTAGTATTTGACAGATCACGCAAAATTTCAGACATGGTGTCAAAGAGAAAGATGCTCAGTATGCTTTGACATTTCATCATGAATAGACTTACTAACGAGCAACGCTTGCAAATCATTGAATTTTATTACCAAAATCAGTGCCCTAGAAAAGTTGGCAGAAAATCCGCTTTTTTATCGACAAATTTTGTTCAGCGATGAGGCTCATTTCTGGTTGAATGGCTACGTAAATAAGCAAAATTGCCGCATTTGGAGTGAAGAGCAACCAGAAGCCGTTCAAGAACTGCCCATGCATCCCGAAAAATGCACTGTTTGGTGTGGTTTGTACGCTGGTGGAATCATTGGACCGTATTTTTTCAAAGATGCTGTTGGACGCAACGTTACGGTGAATGAACCGAACACTGATTTTGGTAATAAAATTCAATGATTTGCAAGCGATGCTCGTTAGTAATTCTATTCATGATGAAATGTCAAAGCATACTGAGCATCTTTCTCTTTGACACCATGTCTGAAATCCCGCGTCATCTGTCAAATACTAATGCATGAAAATCCTAACCTCAAAAAAATCACCCGTTATTTATAGGAACAAGCTCACTTTCCATGATGACGATGTGAGGCAGGCCAAGAGGAAGACACTTAAACAGTACAGCTATAACTTTTGATCAGGCCTTGTTATTTTTGAGGCCTTCAATCGCCTGTTGTATCTTCTCAATGCTGGTGGCTGCAGCATATATGGCCTTCCTCTTAAAATGATAATGTCTCTATTTTTTCAGCAATTCTAGTTCTCCAGGATGCCTTCAGAGACGGTGATCAGATTTTCCTCTCTGTCCCTAAAGTATGTATATCGCAGTGTATATGGCGAGTTGTTTCTGATTGATTGGTAGACCTTCCGCACCTGGTTCCGCTCTATATTTCTTTCAATATCACAACCAATGTTTTTCGGCTAAATAAAGCTCACCAAACAGTTAGCCAGGGGAATGCTATTGTTTTTGGTGATTCACTCGAGGGTTGCTGATTCTGGGAGATGATCGAGTAAAACTCCCACCTCTAGGCCAGGTCACGCTTCAACCTAATCTCGGATATACCGTGAAATAAAGAGATTCATTTTTTTAGCAGAACAACATGAATTTGGAAAAGTCTAGATGGAAAGTTTTTCACTTACCATTTCAAAACCTCCTTCCCTAACTTTCAATGCTTACGCAGTACGCTAAACATTATAAGGGTACATAAGCGTATCCAGGGGTCGAGGTGTGGGGCGTGATTTTCATTGAAATTTTGCTGCAAAAATCACACGTACCGATCCGAGCCTATAAAATGTGTTGTAACAACCATAAGTATGCCATCACACGTCTCAAATAACAAAGAATTTATGAAAAAAAGTACTTCAAAAATTGTAGGACGGATTTTGATAAAATCTTGTTTTTTTTATTTATAGTTTTTTTTAATTGTTCTTTCGATTTTGTTATTCAGGTTTCTGTGTTTTACTTGCGATTATAGAGACTATAAGGCAAGTTTAGGATTCGTGAATATAAAAAAAAATTGAGATAACAATCAAACATGAAATAACGTTCATAGATAAGCCTAAAAAGTCATTTAACAAAAATTTTCGTCTGTCTGTCTATCTGCCATTGTGTATATCGTCTGCAGCTTTAACGGATTAGGCGATTACGTTCAAATTTGGTATGTGTGTATCTCTTGGCATTACTCAGAGGGGAAATTGAAATTTTATTTTTAGGACTAAAAATAACGGTACCTACCTGCCATATAACGAATAAGGAAAAGCTTATTTTTCTCGAAAACGGCTCCAACGATTTTGATGAAATTTTTTGAGATTTTTTTATTGGTAGTAGCTATCAGTTAATTAGAACCAAATTTACCGGGAAAGTATATTAACGGTACCTTTCATGTAACGGTTTTTTTTAATTTTTGACTTTCTTGGTAACGGCTAAATGGATTTCAATAAAATCTAATATTTGAAAAGATTTAAGTATCCAAATTAATTCTACATACAAAATTTTTTAAAAATTATTTTTTTCTATTTTTTTAATTAATTTTTGAATTTTTCTTTTTTTGAAAAATCAATATTTTGAAAACCGGTAGTTGATTTTTTTTAATTTTGTTTTTAAGTGTATGTTATTTTTGTGCTTAAGTTTGTATTCTTGCAATATTTTTTTATTTTTTTTTTAAGTTGTTAAAAATAAACCGTTTAACCGTTCCTACGATTTTGAAAAAACAAATTCACACTTTTTAACATTTGTTAAAGAAATAAAATGGCGTTTAATTTATTTCACTCAATACAATTTAACGTACTTTATTTAAACAATCAAAAGTCACAAAAATCGAATAAATGATTTGACGTTCACTTCAATTTTCTTAAATTTTGTTCTACATAGTGAGCACGTGCGATCCAGTCATGCAATTTATTTTTTTTATATTCACGAAGCGTAAACTTGCCTTATAGTACCATTAATTGAAAGTAATGGAGAGGAAATTTATTTAAAGCATTGATTGGGTTGGCGCTGCGAAATAAGGCCCCAGATAAAAAGGTCCCAAAAAAACAAAAATGTAATAAGGCCACAAAAAATGGGGTACTTTTTCATATTTTTTTTCATATTTCCCACAAAAATGATAATAATGTGGATTAGAATTTCGGCGTTATTACCGAATCAGTGTGCAAGGAAATTTCTTGAGATTTTATCTCCAATCGGTATGAGCCCTGCTTATGCTCACTATAGGCCTACAAATGAAATATTTGAAATATATGAATAATTCTAGAAATGAAATTAGGCCCCAAAAAGTGAAATTACACCCCAAAATTAAATTTGTGTTATTGTTGTTGTATTCTTAATATACTTTTGGGGCCTTATTTCATTTTTGGTTTTGGGGTGTTTTTTTCCTGCGGCTATATTTCGCAGCGCCGCGCCACACCGATTTGGTTTTCATCGTCGCTCATTTGCTGAAATGCCACAGATGATGTGCTTTTGATCAACAATCAGTATATCGACTATAACTTTTTAATTTTTAATAACCCCCAATAACGACTTAATTTATTAATTGGATTTGCCGATTGATCTCCTCATATTTTACCGAGCTATGAACATTTAATTTCTTCTTTTATTTTTAATTAATTAGCTTTTAATTAATCGGAATTTCGGAAAGTTAGACCTCTGAAAATGTAGACTTGCACACTTTTATACGTATAAAAACAAAAAATATACTCATTTTCATTTAATTTTTTAACGTTTTGTTCCCAATCTTTGAAAATGTCGGCTTTATTCATACTAGTCGATTAAGTATTAAACTTTCAAATTTATTAATATAGCTTCATTAATTTGGCGACTCGTAAAATTCGTGGGGAGGTGACACATTCCCCACACCCGCCCGTCGGGTAAAAAAATTTCCAACTTTTCATGTTTTATGATTAGGTTTTGACCGTTTTAACCGTTTTTTTTTTTTAATTTTAAAGTTTATTTGTAGAAAGTGTTGTGAAACTCTACCACAACTCAAAAACAAAACACAAACTGAACCTACAAAAGAAGTGAATCCCCCTTAAAAAGACTTTTCAAAAAGTTATGATCTTCTTCACAGAAAAGCTACTTCATCAATTTTTACCACTTCCTGTCTTACTTTTTATAAGAAGAAACATTATTACATTGTATTCGAAACCTAATTCCTTGTGACGCAACAAAATCAAGAGCAATATTCAAAATAACTGACCAAATGTATTTTTGGATTGGTTGTAAAAATATTTTTATTTTTTACTTTCGGGTTTGACTTTAAGAGGGTTTTGTGTCCGTTGAACTTATATGGGAAGTCAATTCATTTTGATATTATCGCGGTGAACTACAAGCTTATTTATTTCTTTTTCTCCTTAAAGCCATTTTCAGAGGTATTAAAACGTTTTTACTGACGTAACTTCACCGAGGCGGTGTGCGTTCTTATAGCCGGTGTAAAAAATACAACTGTGGTTTGGACCATTTGCCCAAAATGTATATCAATTCGGTTGGAAAAAGCCAGACATATCTGCATTTGCGGAAACAAAAAGCAGTCTTGAGTAAACAGTTGACCAAATAAGTGAATTAGTTGTTTGATAATTTATATTTCTGAGTGTTTACAATAACAATTAAAAATAGATGTGTTTGTTTTGAGATTGATCAAGTGACCTAGAACATGGTGCAATAAGAGGTATGTTAATGGAATACCTGTGATAAGATTACCTTAGGAAGGCTTATTAAAACTTAGTTATACAAATTTTAGAAAACCCTAAAAACATTGTCATAAGCCGAATGTTGAAGTGTTTGATATTTTATCCAGGAATCAAATGAGACCAATAATAATATTTAATTCGTTTTATTTTATTTAATACAACTTAAATTTTGTAGTGACACTTTTGAAAACCAGTGCTTTCTCTGAATGAATTAATGATGTTACTCCTTTCAAATTGTGATTTATCACATACAACATTTCGAGTGACAAATTGTTTGATTGTGACACTAAAAGTCATTAGGTATCTCATAAAATGATGCTTATACCGATACCACTAAATGTCTTATTCTATGCAACAATATTTGATTAATCCTACTTAAATCTTAATTCTATAAATAATTGAGTATAAATATTTGATAGTGAAATACTGAATGTTTCTGTGCAACGCCTCGTTTATTTAGGCTGTCATTCATTTGCTGTCTCTGACGTGTTTTTTATTACTAACTCTGTGTTTTGCTTTGATTATTCAATTTGTTCTGAAGTGTGCCTTAAACCAGTCTTTGATGTAGAACAGCAATGCTATTAATACATTATGTTATGGATTAATGAACTAAGAACTACAGAAGCTTTAAAAATAAATGTCTCCTTCAATTGAAGTACAGAATTTCATTTTGAAGGGTCTTGTGGTTAAACGTCATAGAATTTTTCTATCAGGAGAGAACGTTTCCAGAACTCTATCTAACAATGTTCAAAATGTGTATTACTAAATCATTAAACTCAAAGTGAGTTTTAAGTGAGAAAATTGTCACCTAATTATCAATCTACTGCACGGAAAAAAACGGTAATTGTGTCTTTTAACTTACAACTCGAGAGGAGGGGTGACCATAACATAATAACATAAGTAATTTTTGGGGTCATTCTGAACATACCGCGCTTGCATCTCCTTCATTTCGTGCAAAAAAAATCTAACAATCAAACATGACATTACAATGATAGAGAGACAAAAAAAGTGGGTCCGGAAATTCCATCCGTCTGTCTGTCTGTTCGCACCTCTACAGCATAAACGGATGGGCCGATTTGCTACAAACTTGGTATTTAGTATTTATTTGGTAGTATCTCGAGGGGTGTTTTTTTCCTCTAGGTCGAAAAATAACGGTACCTCGTACAATTTTTAACAAAAAGTTTATTGTTTCGAAAACGGCTCTAACGATTTTCATAAAAATTTGCACACAAAATTTTCATAAACTTTTTTTTTGATTTTTTTAAATTTTCTAAAAAAAATTGGTTTTCGAAATATTTTGAAAACTAGTTGATTGATTTTTTTTAATAAGTTTCCCAGATAAAACTACAGATTTCCTTATAATGACATACTTGAAAAAAATATAAAAAGTTTTTTCGAAAAGTTTAAAAAAAAAACGACTTTTTAAAAAAACTGGTCGAACGATTTTCAATATTTTTTTTCTTCAATAGACATTTAGTTTTCAAATTTTATTGCATACTTAGTTTTTTCCAAGAAAATTCTTAACGTATTGAAAAAAATGGGCACGAAAGCAAGATCTTTGGCAGAAACAAGTAACATTTCCGTTGAAAATAACATAGTTTGAACTTATAAAAAGTATTAAAAACCGCAATACTTATTGGTTTTTAGTAAAAATGAAGTATACCATCACACGTCTTAAATAACAAGGAATTTATGAAAAATGTATTTCGAAAATTGTAGGACCGGTTTTGATAAAATCCTGTTTTTTATTTTTGTTTTTTGAAAAAAAAATATTTTTTTAAATTTTGGTATGCAGTTTTTTAAGATTTTACATGTGATTATAAAATTTAAAATAATTTTTTTTTATTAGTTTTCAAAATACTGATTTTTCAAAAAAAAAAATCAAAAATTAATTTTAATAATAACAAAAAAGTTATTCAAAATTTTGATATGCAGAATAAATTCATAAATATAAAATTTTACAGGAATTCAAGGAGCCGTAACCGAGAAAGCCAGAAATTAAAACAAAAACGTTATACAAAAGGTCCTGTTATTGAACTCTTCCCGTATATGTGGTTCTTATCAAATGAGAGCCAATACCAACAAAAAATTTTCCAAATTTTAATTAAAATCGTTGGAGCAGTTTTCGAGAAAAATAAGATTTTCCTAAACGGTCATATGGCAGGTACCGTTATTTTTAGGGCTAAACAAATTTTCAATTTCTCCTCTGCCAAAAGAATCACGCACACCAAGTTTGGAGTAATCGCTTAAGCCGTTTAGGCTGCAGCTCATTATACATACTGACAGACAGACAGACATTTTTTTCGATCACTTTTTTAGGCTTCTCTATGATTGTAATGTCATGTTTCATTGTTATCTCAATTTTTTGGAAAACGGCTCCAACGATTTCGATGAACATTTTTGAGAATTTTTTTGTTGGTATTGGCTATCATCTGATAAAAAACAAATTTACATGAAAAGTCTATTAACGGTACCTTTCATATAAAGGTTTTCTTAATTTTTGGCTTTCTCGGTAACGGCTCCTTGGATTTCCTTTAAATTTTATATTTAAGAAGATTTAGGTAGCCAAATTAATTCTTCATATCAACATTTTTAATAACTTTTTTTTTAATTTAATTTAAGAAAAAAATATTTCGATAATTGTAGGACTTGTTTTGATAAAATCCTGTTTACTTATTTTTAGTTTAAAAAAAAAATTGTTTGTAATTTTGTTATGCAGTTTTTTTAGAATTTATTAATTTACATCTGATTTTAAAATTCTAAATATTTTTTTTTGATAAGTTTTAAAATTATTGAATTTTCAAAAAAAAAAAATCAAAAATTAATTAAAAACAGAAAAAAATTATTCAACATTTTTCTATGTAGAATTAATTTTATTGAATTAAAATTTTATTGAAATGAACCGAGTAAGTCGAAAATTAAAAAAGCCGTTATATGAAAGGTACCGTTAATAGACTTGTTCGGTAAGTTTGGTTCTAATTAACAGATAAAAAAATCCCAAAAAAATTCATCAAAATAGTTTGAACCGTTTTCGTGAAAAATAACCTTTCCCTCAATCGTTATATGGCAGGTACCGTTATTTGTAGCCCTCAAAATAAAATTTAAATTTCCCCTCTGAGGAATGCCAAGAGACATTACGATGGTGTTCAGGTGACAAAAATGTATTTATGATAATTCTGTCTCTAATCATTTTAAGGGTTCGTGTTTGAATACTATTGAAGAGTCTTAGTTAAGTTACTGGAGCACCAGCTCATATAGATGGGACTGATACTCAACTATAAGATATATATAAGTTTTATAAATAATAGCCAGATCAGTAGGAGAGAAAGATAAGAAATGAGAAGTAGGGTGGGGGTGGGGGACGAAACAGAGTCCTGACCGAACACCAGCGTGCATTTCAGATTTGAACCCATCCAATACAACTTGTATAGAACGGTTCGAAAGAAAGTTTCTAATCCAACGGAGAACAGATTCGTGGATACTGCATTAAAGATAAATGAACTTAAACAAACTTACATTTACCATATTAAGTAAATTAGGATGAATAAATATTCTGTTTTCTTAAAACTTTCATCGACATAAAAATCCGGAAAATTAGTATAGGCTCTAAAAGGACATATTGAAATATAAACAATAATATATAACCTTTTTTAACCTCACGGAGACATCTTATGAATTATTCTCTCTACTTATATTTTCAGTTCAACGACCTAGGATTATGCACCATTTTCTTTCAATTTCAATAACGAGAAAATGTAATAAAACCTTCTGTTCTTAGATTTAAACCCGTCTGAGTTTATATTTCCCACGAGATGTTTTGAACGACTAGTCAATATATGTATATTGAAAAAAAGAAGATCAACATACTCCATGACCCACCCACTGAAACTGAACCATTATTTGACACATTATAAGAAAGTCCTTTAATGGAGTCTTTTATATTCTGGTCACACACAAATCATTTTAACTTGCCTTGTTTGAAAAGCTATGATTTAGACATTAATAAAATAATGTCTCGATTGGGTTTGGTGGATCATTACTTGTGTCTATCTCAGTAGCATCTTTAATGACTGCGGTCTGCCTCTTCTGTGCTTTCATTTCATACTAACAAAGAACAATAAATTTATTTATAGCACTTTATTGCTGCAGGATTTAGTCCTTAGACAGAATTCAATATTAGGAAAGTTTTTCACCTGAGGTATGTATATATATCTTGGTGGAAAATAAAATCTGTTTTTGTTTCCAACATAAGTTTATATTGATGTAATTTAAACATGGCACGTGTGCCTACTATTAAGAGGCTGGAAAAGGTAGGACATTGATTTGCCTATTTCTTATCGCATCCCTATCTTGTTTATCCGAAAATGTATTTTAGAAACAGCAATTTGAGGTTCATTGTAGTGTATACTCCCCTAAGCGTGTTATTTGATTTTTTTCTAATTTAATTTAAAGAAGGATACTTAATTTGAACGAATCTATACTTTTTACACCTTGTCCATATATATTCCTTGATTATTTTGGAATATTCAATCAATCCCACTTGAAAGACTTCTAAACTTCCTTAACATTCAATTTATTTAGCATATTTATTTTATTTCCAGGCGGAATCTCCACTTCTGCGGAATCAAGACAAAAATGAATCTCTACCCACCTCCGTTACAAACATATCAACACCACTACTAGCTCCCATAGCGATACCTGAATCGTTGTCCTCATCTCCGGCGAATGTGAGAAACGAGGCACGCACCATCAACAACAACACAAGTCGCTTTAACAATCTAACGTGCAGAAGAAGAAGTTCCACCTCATCGATAACCCGGTTGGATGCTACAGAAGCAATTAACGCAACAGTTTATGACGCTCCATCTACACAATCCTTACACACCACTCCCACTCACACCCCACAAAACCTCTATCCAGTTGACTCTTTTGCACTGCTCGAAGGAAAACCACCAAAAGTTGTCACCAAAATGCAATCCAAAGTCGATGCCGTCGGTAAGGTAACAGGCGAATGGGGCAAATGGCAGCTGCGAACAGTTCTGTTGATCTTCCTTTGTAAAATTCCCTCCTCATGGTTCATGGCATGCATCATATTCACAGCCCCTGCCCCACGTCATGGTGAATTCTATTGTAAGCCGCCGGATGCTCTTAGCCCACGAAATCACACAAAATGGATAAAAGTTTCACATCCGGCGTTAGAAGAGGTCGAAGATCATGAGTTCAATATAGACTTTTGCAATGTTTATCAAGATGCTCTGGAACATGCTCATCAATACTATCATTATCAACATCAGGAGGCCGAACCACGATTGTGGGATGAGCCAACAGCAAAGAACGCTACCGTTATTCCTTGCAAAGCCTTCGAGCATAAATCCGATTATCCGTCGCTGATAACGCAGTTCGATTTGGTTTGCTCACGTGATATTTTGGTTGCTGTCACGCAATTCTTCCATTTGTTTGGCGTTCTGACAGGTGGCTTATTGGCCACCCATTTACTTAAATAGTAAGTCATCTTTTTTTATGCCAAAGGCCTTGCACTAGAAATAACTTCGTTCGAAATAATTGACAGCTAGCTTCAATAGGGATTCTGATTAATTTTGACAGATCAGCTGTCAGAATCTCTATTGTATCTGCAAATATCACTCGACAATGCACATAATTGTTCACATTTCCTTCTTTATAAATTTTCTTCTCACAGTTTTAGTCCTCGCTATGTTATGCTCTTCGGAATGATTACGCAAATAATTTGCGGCAATTTAACGGGTCACGTTACATCTTATGAATTACATGTGTTCTTTCGCTGCCTTTCAGCTGTATGCTGTTGCCAAATGTACACTGCTGGTGCTATGATTTGTAAGAATATTGTTTGTCTTTTAAATGTCATTTGTATAACATTTTTCTGACATTTTTTTTAGTCATGGACATCACTGCTGGAACTTATCGGACTGTAGTTTGTACACTTTTTGAGCAATTTTGGTCTGTAGGAGTTATATTGCTTCCAGGAGTTGCTAGCTTTTCAAAGAGTTGGACGTACCTGTACATGGCGATATCATGGCCAACTGTCATATTAATTTATTTATGGAGGTAAGTGCAAAATGGAATCTTTTTTTATGCATACTTTTGCTGTTTTTTTGCACAATTTTGGAAATGTTGATTGTTGTTGGTGGTAGACCAGCACCAATACCGGAAGTGGCCATTTTACTGTGAAACGATCAGCGGTCTTGTACATTTTATGTTATTATTTTCAATTTATTTATGGCTAAATTTTTCATTGACTCGATGAGGTAGGTGTTCCTTCGGCCCCCTCTCCTACTAGTTCTTATATAGCTTAAATTTGTTAGATAAATTAAATGATTAAAGGATTATTCAATTATTTATAAATTATTGTTGCTCATTGCTTTATATTGCATAAACCAATTTCTAAGTAAAAACTGGATTAAATCTTGAATTTATTAATTAGCTGTAACTTTAACTCAAGAGGACTATTCTTTGTGTTTATTGATCAAGAAGACTTGGGATCAATATTTATTATTTGGAAGAGTTCGGTGCTGCAAATATTCTACTTGGCTTTGAAGTGTAAACGAAGACTTTTTTTTTTAAATTATTATTATTATTTTCGTCGGTCTGGAAGAGCCTTAATCAAATGACTTGGAAGTATAAAAAACGGTTTGTTTGTTCAACGCGTTAACAAACATTTTTGGAGTTAAATTTTTCTATGAGGATTTTCGTCTCTACTCCTTGAAATTTTGCAAGCTGTTCATGTTAGAACAAGTTTATTTAAAGCATATGTATGTAGTTCATGATGAAGGCAATTTGCAATCGGCTTCAAATTTGGTATGTGTATATCTTTTGGTATTCCTCAGAGGAAAAATTGAAATTTTTATTTTAGGGCTAAAAATAACGGTACCCGTCATTCTCCAAAACGGCTCCAACGATTTCGATGAAATTTTTGAGATTTTTTTATTGATACTAGCTATTATCTAATAAGAACCAAATTTACCGGACAAGTCTTTTAACGGTTCCTTTCATATAAAAGTTTTTTTTTTTTAATTTTATTTTAATTTTCAACCGGTCATACAATTTTCAAAATACTTTTTTCATAAATTCTTTTTTATTTAAGACGTGTGATGGCGTACTTTATCTATACACATAAATAAAAATAACAGCTTTTTAGTTGATGTATACGAAAGGATATACAGTACTTATAACAAAAAGCCAATTTAAAATTTTTTGTCTGTCTGTCTATTTGTTCCGGGTAATCTCAGGAACCGCTGCACCGATTTTTACAAGAATTTCACTAACAGTCAGCTGATATCCTAAGGAGGAACTTAGGCTATGTTAATTACTCACTAGGTTTCGCGGGTGTCTTTTTTTTCGAAAATTCATATTTATGGACCGATTTTGACGGAACAGGCAGAGAGCTCATTTTGAAAAGAATAACTAAAGCTATTTGAATTACCCGTAGGTGGCGCTAGGTTTGCTTATAATATGGGTAGGTATTTCTCTATGGTGGAATACAGAATTATTAACTTTTGTAAGCTTTGCGAATTGAGTAAACAGTTTTTGATAAATTTCAGGCGGTCGAAGTCGCCGGTAACAGCTAAAAATAAATAAATTTATTGGCGCGACAGCTCCTTAAGGAGCCAAGGCCTAGTGACTTATACTCTCAACCATTCCTGTGTGTGTGTTGTTAATCTGCAAGAATGGAAGGGACCTACAGTTTACCGCCGAGTCCGAACGGCTACATGAGATGCACTTTTTCGAGACAAATTTTACTCTTGGAGGTTTTGTCAATTCCTCGCAAGAGGCAGTACCCCAGAAAAAAAGGTGGCTATGAGCGGGATTTGAACCCAGGCTCTTTCGCTTAGCAGTCCGACACACTAACCACTAAGCCACGGGCCACTACAACACTACGCCGGTTCAGCTAGTTTGTACTAAAACCGATAAGTTTTGTGGTTTTGATACTTTTCATAAGTTAAAACTGTGTTATTTTCAACGCAAAAGTTACTTGTTTCTGTCAAAGATCTTGCTTTCCAATGTAGTAGGGCTTATAAGAGCAAGTACATGCGACCCAGTTGTACCCATGTTTATTTGCGATTTTTAGGGACTATAAGGAAAGTTATGCATTCGAAAAGAAATTTTAACTATTAGACATGAGATTACGATGATAGAGAAACATATTTGAGTTACTACCAAAATTCTGTCTGTCCATCTGTACGGGTGTATATTGAACTACAGCTTAATCGTCTTCAAATTTGGAACATAAGGTTATTTTGACATAGAGGTCATATTAACCGTTAAGTAAAAGCTTATTTTTCTCGGAAACGGATCCAAGAATTTTTATGAACAAAAATCAGTGCACTATTGTAGGTGTAGGTTATGTTTTGGTGAACGAAAATTCAAGATGGTTGACTAAAAATGGTAGGTACCTCCAATAGAACCGTTTTTTTTGTCTTCGACTTTCTCGAAAACTGGTCATCCGATTTCAATCAATATTTAATAAATTTAATTTCCTTATTTTTTTTTATAAATATTTTGAAATATTATTATAATGTATATAAATATATATTATTTATATGTATATAAATATTTTGTTTTTAAATGTAAGTAATTTTTGTGTTTAAGTTTGCATTCTTGAATAATTTGTTTTTTAATTTAAAAAAAAAAGTTGTTAAATAAAACCGTTTTAAAAAGAAATTCACACTTTTTCACATTTTCAAAGGAAATAAAATGGCGTTTAAATTTTTCCGCTGAAAACTATTTTACGTAATTTTTTCGAACAATCAAAAGTCAGACAAATCGAATAAAAACTTTGAAGTTCCTTTGACCTGTGACTGCACATAAGAGCAAGAGGCACCATACTAAACTGAAACAAATAGTGCAATTTATTTCTTTCAGTTCAGTAGACTGGATCGCACGTACTTGCTCATATGTGCGGTCACATTGTAGAATAAAATTTAAGAAAATTAAAGTGAACATCAAAGCATTTATTCGATTTTTTTTACTTTTGATTGTTCGAATAAAGAACGTTAAATTGTATTGGGTGAAATCATTTAAACGCCATTTTTTTTCTTTAAGAAATGTAAAAAAGTGTGAATTTTTTTTTCAAAATGGTAGGAGCGGTTTTTATTCAAAATATTGATTTTTCAAAAAAAAAATTCCTTAAATTATAAAAAATCCAAAAAAAAAATTTCGAAAAAAAACTTAATGCGGAATTACTTAGGCTAACTACGTCTTCTGGAATATCAATTTTGATAGTAATTAGATTACCAGTTTTCCAGAAAGTCGAATAAAAAAACCGGTCCTATGGGAGGTACCGTTTTTAGCCCACCATATTATTTTTTTTTCACCAAAATATAATGCATACCTTCATAAGTAGTACACTGTTTTTTTTATAAAATTTCATAGAGCCGTTTTCGAGAAAAATAAGCTTTTACATAACGGTTATATGACAGGTACCGTTAATTTTTGAGCTAAAATGAGCTAAATTGAGCTATAGAATTTCAAAATAACCTTAAGTTCAAAATTTGAGGACGATTGGCCCAACCGTTTAGGCTACTGTCCAAAATACGTTCGTACAAACAAACTGACAGACAGACGGATATAATTTTGCCAGTAACTCAAAAATGTTTCTCTATCATCGTAATGTCATGTTTGATTGTTATCTCAATTTTTTTAATCTGCACGAATGCATAACTTGCATTTTTAATTTATTTTTTTTTTGGAAAAATCGATATTTTGAAAACGCGTAAGTAAATTATTTTTTTAAATTTTGTTTTTAAATGAAGGTTATTTTATTGCTAAAATTTGCATTATTTAACTTTTTTTTTTATTGTTACCAAAATTTGTTAAATAAAAACCGTTTAATTCACACTGTTTCACATTGTTTATAGAAATAAAATGGCGTTTAAATTTTTCCGCTGAAAAACTCTTTTACGTACTTTTTTCAAACAATCAAAAGTCACAAAAAACGAATAAAAACTTAGAAGTTCTTCTTAGGTAGGTATATTTATGAAATTTTATTTAAAGCTGTTACCACACATAAGAGCAAGTACGTGCGATCCAGTCGTGCAATTTATTTGTGCTATTAACGACATTGAAATGGTTATCAAACATTTTTACATCTATCTCTACGCTGATGATATCAAATTGTTCAGACAATTTTTTCAACACTTGAACTGCTTAAAGCTAAATATTGCCATCTTTGGCTATGTGAAACGTGTGCTAAGTAAGGTCGCCATATCAGCAGATTCACAACTCGAAAATTGAGAGAATTCAATGTTGATCATTAGGTTTGTCCTCGCGGTCTGTCCTGGAATAATCCATCATCCATTTATGTTGCCCCCTATCAAAATCGTCTTCAACTTATAAACCTGAATACACTGAAAGAACCCAGAGAACTTGCAGAGATTCTCATTTATCGACTCCTCTCAGGTTATGTCGACTGTAAAACAACTATCTGTTCTTCAGCACATATTCTTGTTACTTAAGAAATCCTAGCCTCTTCTTTCTGCCTCCTTACCGTACCTCTTATCTCCTCTTTTAAAGAGTTAGAGATCTGGTAACCATATTGTTGCGTTATAGCTGGCACGTTCCCAAAACTATTACCACCAAATCTGTTGTATAATGGGATTAATTAGGGTTAATTATTTCATTTCCAATAATTTATTCTTCCACGTAAAAAACTATCTTCAGCAAAATCTATGTTGCAGCTAGTGTCGATTAAAAAAAATAATAAACGGAACTAAGCTCTATAGTGCCAAATACCACACTCGTTTATACCACAAAACAAACACTTAAAAAGCTTTTGCTTTCATGGTGTGTTTGTGTTGATTCGAAAAAAGCTCACAAATTTTGTTTTCTTGAAATTAAAAAGTCGCTCTCACTGTCAGAAAGCAGTTAATTTTCATGGTTTGCTCTCTGAAAGCGAAAATTTCAAAGTCGGAATTTTCGAAACGCTTTCTAAAATTATTTTCGTTTTATGTAACTAGTAGCCAAATCCCACATCTACTCACTGACAAATCACTTTCAGGAAATACTTCCGCTTTCCTGGTGTGACTACCCAAAAAATTAAATAAAAAATCGCTTTCAGAAAGCATTTTCTTTTCATAGTATGACTGCCCTTAAAAGCACTTTGCTTTCATGGTGTGACGTGAGCTTTAATCAGATGATTTGGAGGTTTCAAAAGTGGTCAACTTCTACCTAGTCCTAGACTCTTTCAAAATCGTGAAATTCACTTAGATTTGTCTTGTATTGAGCTAATTTCATAAACTTTTTTTGTTCTTAGATGGATTCCTGACTCCCCTCGATGGATGATACAAAGGGGAAGGGTTCTTGAGGCTAAAGCTATTCTACAGGAGTGCATTGAAATGAACGGCACAAAATACTCTCTTCCACATGATATCGACCAACAACTACAACTGCAAGCAATTACCAGCATGGACGCAGCGCCTCCATCCGGCTGGTGGTCTTTATGGGAAGGTCCCCGTGCTGTCCGGCATATGATATGTGTACATCTCTGTTGGTCGTTGTATATTGTAGTTTACTACGGTATGCTGCTCAACATACGCTCATTTAGTCGAGAACATTTGGAGATAAATACGATAATCGCTGGTTGCTCCGAAATATGTGGAACTTTCATTGGATTATTTTTAATTCTTACAACAAGCAAAAAGTGGCAATGTACTGGAGCATTCAACATTATTGCCGGCTTGATTGCCTACTCAGCCTGGCTAATACCCGATAGCAGTAAGCATGACATGATAGTTCATTGAGTTTTTTTTTTTACTAATTTTCAATTTTTTTCCAGTTAAAGGTAACCCTCGGATAGCACTCCTCATGCTATCTGCTATGATTTCAAAAGCTGCAATCTCTTGCACTCTCGCAATGCTCACCACATGCACTACAGAACTAGTAACCGAAGACAAGAAAAAGATCTGTGCATACTCGACAATAGTTTGGGCCAGAATATGGCTTCTTACGGCCCCATTTGTTGGGGCAACTGTGATTTTTGGGCAACTTGTGCCGCAAACGGCATTTGCCTCATTAACAATTATTGGTGGAGTTTTATCCATCCTTATATCTAGTCCACGTACAATAAGCAGAAAAAAGACACCTTTCACCACGACGACGACAAATGACACAAAATGTCCACCAAATAATCAGTCGTCAAATATAAATAACAATAACAACAACAACAATAATAATCAAGCGTTTAACAAAAAATCAAATCTACCTCCGGAACTAATACCTGGCATCTGGACAACAAAAAACCACGATGAACACCAACAAGTGTGATATGAATCAAACTCACCTTTACTTATATCTTAAGAAAGTCCTATTTGTTGAACTTAGAAATAGTTGTAACTATTACACTACGTTTTCACCAAAACATAATCCGAGATTAACAAAACAAAAGAAAATTAAATCTTGAAGTTCCTTTACAAAACTAAAGTGACTAGTTTGACGTTTGTTTCAGTTTTTGACCTGTCAAAACGTAAAAAACGTAAGGAAACGTCTGGAACAAGAAAAGCTCTTCTGAATCCGTTTCATATTAAAAACAAAGTTAAGAAAAACTTTTTACCATAGCAGCAACTCAGGAGCACTAAGTTACATATGTACAAAGTGGAAAATGTCCAACTCAAAAGAAAATATCAATTCAGTTGAAGTTTCAACAACAATACAAGGAAAATATCAAAGTGTGAACTTTTCCAATGTTATTGTTCCATTGGATTTTAAATTGAGTGAGTCAAGTTGAAGGGTGTTTTAAAAATTGACATTTCACCAAATGTGTAAAAAGGGAATATTAATGTATGTATATCTCGGTTTAGTGCTTGGTGGAAACGTAGCATTAAACAAAAACAAAATGACCGCAATTTGGTTTCAAAAACCTGTATACAAACCTACAACAACTGCTAACTTTCTAACTCTACGTTTCTACTTAACATTTATACATGATTCTTACCGTATCTAGAGAAACGCACAAGCAACCAGAAAGCTACTTCATTTTTTGTAAATATATACTTTTTAAGCTATGAACAAATATTTAAAAAATAAAAAAGTTCAACTAATCCTGCTAACAAAAAAAGTAGCAATTACGTATTAAATATTATTTATTTTCAAAGAAAAATCGCTATTTTTTATTATTTTAATACAAAAAATATTAACTATTTCCTAAATAATTATTATTGAATTAATATTTAAACTTGTTAATTAATTTTTAAGTAGAAATATTTATATTTATGAAAAAAAAGCTAAAAAGAACACAAAATGGTATTAATGCATATAGTTAAACTCAATTAAACAAAACAAAAAAAAGACCCATCAAAACGTAGTATTTTATTTTTTGCGCAAATATTTAAAATTAAAACTAATTAAACTAAAATTGATCTAACGAAGTTGTAATTCATGGTGGAACTTGGGTGGAAACAATAATAATTTGAAGCGTAATACTTCGGAGAGAACCAAGATTAAAAGACACTATTTTAGCTAATATTTTGATTTTATTACAAAACAAAAAAATTATGTAAACATAAATATATAATTAAAATTTAAAACTAAAATTTATATTTATTAATACTTTTTTTTATAAGAGCAAAAATGTTACGATTGCTTTTCCTTTTGAATTTTTGCGATTATGTACCTTACGATCCTTAAGTAAGCCTATAAGCTGAGCTCGTGCTATTGATTTGAAAGAAACATTTGCAATTATATTTATAAAAAAAATATATAAATCTGCAACAGAAAAAAATATTCTTTAAAATCTGAAATAAAAGAGCAATATTTTTTTAAATAATGAGACTTTTTTTAAACGAAAACGATAAAACGTAAGACCAAATGAAAACGCAATTAATAATGGGCTAGCGGGAATAGGAGAGCCTTCCGGAAATCTAGATTCTTATGAAATTTCAACTCGGTTTGAATACAAACCACATTAGACCAATATAACAATAGTTTTAAATAAATTTTGGAATCATCATTGAGCCTGATATGTCATATCAAAAATGTTGGCCCTGGTATTATAGTGAAAGCATGGGCGCCCATAAAAATATTTTAGGCTAATGCTAAGTTGATTCATTAACTTTTAAGTTAAAAGTCAAGAAGTGCACAAGAAACTAATTTTTAATTTTGTTTTTTTTATAATTCTTCTTTTACTTTAAATTCTAATCAACGAATGTTGTGTTCCCGACTGGGAACGGAAAGCCATTCCCATTTTTTTATATAATTAACTGCCTGAGACGGAGTACGGAACAGCTGTCAAGTTTGTCGTACGTACCAATTTCAGTTGGAACACAATACAGGTACAGTAACTTTGACATTTGAGTTTTTAAATAGATGGAGTACCAAAAAGAAATGATAAGAGAGAAGAAACTTTTTTGCCATGAATTTAAATATCACAAAGAAGAATGGAATCATCTGGTGTTATTTCAGTTATACTAAAAAAAGGGTTCGGATGGGATGGTTGTCTTATTCATAATTTCTCTCTGCAGCAGATGAAATGTCAAATTTACTGATGGGCTTTAGGTCGACGACGAGATGTTGTTGTCAGATGTTATAGCGAATCCGAGGTACACAAAGTCCCTAACTACCTCAAAGTTGTACCTGTCTATTGTGATGTTTTGTCCAATCCGCCGGTGTTGTGTGTCCCTTTTTGTGGACAGCAGGTACTTCGTTTTGGCCTCATTGACTGCTAGTCCCATCTTAGCCGCTTCAGCTTCAATGCTAGCAAACGTTCCAGTGACAGCTCGCCGAGTTCTGCCAATGATGTCTATGTCGTCAGCGTATGCTAGCAATTGCACAGACTTGAAAAAAATTGTCCCACTACAATTGACATGCGAGTTTCTTATAATTTTTTTCAAGTATTAAGTTGAAGAAATCGCACGATAGCGCATCACCTTGTCGGAATCCTTTTTTGGCGTCAAAAGCTTCTGTGAGGTCAGTACCAACCTTGACGGAGCAGCGAGAGTTCTCCATCGTCATCCTGCACAGTCGGACGAGTTTTGTGGGGATGCCAAAACCTGACATGGCTCTATATAGCTCGTCTCTATAAATGCTATCGTACGCGGCCTTAAAATCGAGAAAGAAGTGGTGGGTATCGATTTGGAATTCTTGGGTCGTTTCCAGGATCTGCCGTAGCGTGAACATTTGATCGATTGTGGACTTTCCTGGTCTGAAACCACACTGATAGGGGCCAATCAGGTTGCTGACGAAAGGTTTCAGGCGTTCACATAGTACGGCAGAGGGGATCTTGTAGGCGATATTCAGGAGACTAATTCCTCTATAGTTGGCGCAGTTTAGAGGGTCTCCTTTCTTGTGGATCGGGCAAACGATGCTGAGGTTCCATTCATCAGGCATACTTTCTTCTGACCAAACTGTAGAGATGAGTTGGTGTATGCACACCACCAGGTCATCTCCGGCCGCTTTAAAAAGTTCGGCGGGTAGTCCGTCGGGTCCAGCAGCTTTGTTGTTTTTTAGTTTAGATATTGCTATCCTTACTTAATTTTGGTCAGGTGGACGGAAGTTTTGTCTGTCATCATCCATGATGAATGGTTCATTCTGCCTGACAGCGGGATTTTGGTCTTCATCGCCGTTTAACAGTCTGCAGAAATGGTCCTTCCATGTACTCAGCACCGACTGTGACTCTACTACGAGGTTTCCATTCCTATCTCTACAGGCTTCTGTGCGAGTTTTTTTTCCTTGGCACGTTCTTTTTACCTGTTGGTAAAACTTCCGCACGTTGTTCCTGGAGTAGCATCTCTCAATATCCTCGATCGCGCGCTTCTCATGCTCTCTCTTTTTCTTTTGGAGAAGCCGGTGTTCTTCCCGTCTTTTCTGCTCGTAGAGCTCGCGAGCAGATCTCGTCTTTCTTTGCAGCGCCGCTTTATATGCCTCTTGTTTGGCTGCATGGGCCTGCCTGCATTCGTCATCGAACCAGAGGTTTCGTCGTGGTGGTCTGGTGAAACCTAGCACATCAGTTGCGGCATCTCTGATGGCTTGTTGGCAGTGTTGCCACTGGTCTTCGGCACTTGATGCTGGTGGTACTGGATTTCTAGAGAGGTTACGGGATATTCGATCGGCATAGGTTCTGGCGGTTTCTTGCGATTGCAGCTTTCCAACGTCATACTTCCTCACAGTATTACACCGTTGTTGTGGAGTTCGGGTTATTCGCATTCTTACCTTTGCTGCAACAAGGTAGTGATCCGAGTCGATGTTAGCTCCTCGGAAGGTGCGAACATCTAAGATACTGGAGGCGTGTCTTGCATCGATCGCAACGTGATCAATCTGATTGACGGTTCTTTGATCTAGGTGTCGCCAAGTCCCTTTGTGTATATCGAGATGGGGAAACCGTGTGCTTGCAATGGTGACGTTATGTGCCGCTCCGAAGTCAATTAGCCTAAGTCCGTTTTCAGACGTTGTGTCGTGTAGGCTATGTTTTCCGACAGACCTCGGATCCTCGATCTCGAAGATCGTAAGCTTCTCCATGACCGCCAGTATGGCTTCCGCAGCAACCGTTCCACTGGTGATCTGATGGCATATCTCACCGAACAGTGGAACAAATCTTTATATCGCTTTGGTGAAAGTAAGATTATTGCTCTTGATATCTCCAAGGCATTTGATAGAGTTTGGCATGAAGCTCTCTTATCGAAAATGCGTGCTTTTGGGATCGATAATACTCTTGTTCGTTGGATTAGAAGCTATCTTCTGGACCGTTCAATACAAGTTGTATTGGACGGATTCAAGTCTGATTCCCATAAAATAAATGCTGGTGTGCCCCAGGGCTCTGTTCTGTCTCCGACTCTTTTCCTCATTTTTATAAATGATCTTCTGTCTGTTACTTCTAATCCACTTAACTGTTTTGCTGACGACTCTACCCTCAGCTTTTCATATTCGTTCGATAATTCACGAGATTTTCCCTTGCCATTTCAATTTGCAAACATTTAAAACCAATGTTAATCGACACCTCCTATCTCTCCCCTCCCTATCTTCCTAATGCCCGCGCAGTGTGTTACATTAAAAGGGAAACAAATAGTCCCTTGTGCGCGCGTTAATTATAAAAAAAAAAAAAAAAGTCCTACCAAAGATTTCCTCTTTACCTATTTTGGCATTAAAATCGCCTAGTACGATCTTTACGTCGTATTTAGGGCATTGCTCATATGTTTTGTCGAGGAGCTCATAAAAGTCATCCTTGGTGGCGTCATCTTTGTCCTCTGTGGGGGCATGAGCGCATATTAGGCTAATGTTGGCGAATTTAGCCTTGATACGGATTGTCACAAGTCGCTCACTTACGTGTCGAAAGCCCAAGACTTCTTGCCTAAGTCTACCGCTTATGACGAATCCGCACCCAAATAAACGCTGTGGTCTTCTTGCACAGTCACCGTAGTACACGTCACAGTTTTTCATCCTCCTTTCGCCCGGCCCATTCCATCGCACTTCCTGGATGGCAGTAATTCCTGCTCTGTAGCAGTCTAGGGCCTCCGCTAGTTGCTTGGATGCACGTGATCTGTTAAGAGTTCTAACATTCCACGTGCAGATCCGAAGGTCGTTGTCCTTGATTCGTTTTTACGGGTCGTCAACAGTAAATCCGTCCTTTTCCGAGGCTATTGGTCGCTTCGCAACTTTTTCTTTTTTCCGTGGCAGGGTTGTTAACCCCACGCACAACTCCCAACCTGGAGGGCCAGATCCTTTGTTGGATTCCTTGGACAAAAGGAACCGGAGAATCCGGAGTCAGTAACCCACTTCGGGGATATGAGCGCTGCCGTTGGCCCATTAAGGGTTCATCCGCCACCATCTCTATTTCAATGCCCTGACTTACATTGAATTGTCCCAATGACCTTATCTCCAAATACGTCAAAGTAGCTCATTAGTTCGTCTGCTTCGTTGACTGTTGACGCCACCGTTGGTCCAATTGGTTGGGCTCATCCGCCGTACGTCCTCTTTCTGAGGGGCTCGTGCAAGACTTCTGCGAATCGATCAGAACAGTCATTAAAGCAGAGCATTATAGTGTTGCTATTTTTTCTGTGTTCAACACTCGCGCTTATAAGTTTAGCAGGAATGTCCGGACGGACAGACCAGTACCCGGTGGTTACCGCGGGGAGGTAAAATAAGCACAATTGATGTGTACGATATAGTTGCAGCGACTGTGCATCACCAGTTTGATACCTTTCAGTGCCTACCCTATTCATACAGCACCCAACCAGCAAATTTACTGTACGTAACAGTTAAAAGTTAACCAACTTTTCCGTATGCGTATTGCAGTTCCGTATGCAGTAACGTACCGTTGTGTTCTCAAAATACAGTTCGCGTGTATTCTATCTTTTCAGTTCCGTATGCGTATTCCAGTTCCGTCGTCATTGTGTTCAGCTAGTAACATGCGCACAAAAGATTATTTATTTGCCTTTTAATGTAGAACACACTGTGCGAGCATTAAGAAGAATGGGAGGGGAAGGATTGGAGGTGTCGAATAACATTGGTTTTGAATGCTTGCAAATCGAAATGGGAAGGGAAAATCTCGCCGGGTAAACTATTCCAAATTCGTGTTGTTCGGCTAAAAAAAAAACAATTCCTATATTTCACGGTACGTCCGAAATGGGGCTCAAGGGTTAACTGATAAGCATTCCTTGCGAGCCGAGTATTACGGGAGAAACTTTTAAGTGAAGGAATGCAGCTAGCTACTTCGATTGAACATTTTTTTTATAAAATAAACGGTAAAATAAGGAAAGACATGAAACATTGCGACGGTTTTCTAGAGGGGCAATTGTTTCAGAGACATTTCTATTTCCTGTTAATCTTAACGCTCTTTTTTGTATTCTATCGAGCAGGTGTAGCGATGTTTGCGAAGCACCTGCCCAAACGTGGGAATTATACTCGAGTTTTGGCCGTATAAATGCTTTATAAATTGTTGACAAATCAGAAGGGAAAAAACTGCTTGCATCGATCCCGCTCATAGTCACCTTCTTTTCCGTGGTACTGCCTCTTGCGAGGAACTGACAAAATCTCCAAGAGTAAAATTTGTCTCGAAAAAGTGCATCTAATCTAGCCATTCGGACTCGGCGGTAAGCTGAAGGTTCCTTCTATTCTTGCAGATTAACATCACACACACAGGAATGGTTGAGAACTTATACTCTCAACCATTCCTTGGCTCATTAAGGAGCTGTAGCGCCAATAAAAAAAATGTATCGATACAGAAAACCTAAACACTTAGCAGCATTGTTGGCGGTCTCAAAAATGTATATGGTCGTTCCAACGGAGATCGTCGTTGACACACATACCTAGTACTGAAAGCTTTTCGGTTTCTTCGATGCATGTGCCATTTATGGACAATGTCATAACTCATAAGGGACACGCAGCATTGAGTTTTCGAAGCATTAAACTCCACACGATCCCTATTACCACATTTAACAATGCTGTGTAAATCGGAGTTCAATGAGCTTAACATACGGTACCGTTGCAATTGCACGTCCGAAGTTCAAGGACGTGAATTATCGAACGAATATGAAAAGGTGAGGGTAGAGCCGTCAGCAAAACAGTTAATTGGATTAGAAGTAACTGACAGAAGATCATCTATAAAAATGAGGAAGTCAACGGCTTTGGCTCCGATGAAGCATCGCTTCCCGTGCGATCAGCAAAATCAAGCATCGTTGCGCGTGGTTAGTGGAAAGATGGGGGACCCTCCGAAAACCAACTTCGTGCTGTTGACATGTGTTATGTGTTTTCTGTTTTCCGTCCTCTTTCTATCTTCTGTTCTGTCCTGTATCAATGTCGTCTTGTGTGTTGTCTTGTAATTGTCTGAGCCGATGGCCTCAGTGGCCAGTGCTCGTAAATGTGTCTACTTCTTAGATTTATCTACGAAGTAGATTAATGTAATGTAATGTACTGTAAAAAAATGAGGAAAAGAGTCGGAGACAGAACAGAGCCCTGGGACATACCGGAATTTATTTTGTGGGAATCAGACTTGAATCCATCCAATACAACTTGTATTGAACGGTCCAGAAGATAGCTTCTAATCCAACTAACAAGAGTATCATCGATCCCAAAAGCTCGCATTTTCGACAAGAGAGCTTCATACCAAACTCTATCAAATTCCTTGTAGATATAATGAACAATAATCTTATTTTCACCAAAGCGATGTAAAGATCTGTTCCACTGTTCGGTGAGATAAGCCACCAGATCACCAGTGAAACGATTACTGCGAAAGCCATACTGGATGGTCATGAAGAAGCTTTCGGTCTTCGAGATATTCCTTAAGCTGACGCTTAATCACCGTTTCCATTACCTTTTTTCTCGACATGTTAACACAGTCTGGCGTCTCAAAAATAGAAGTCAAAACAGAACGAAACGACTTATGCGCAAATCAGTCACAAAATCTTATCCAGCCCAAACCCATTTATTCAAGTTTTTCTTTAATTTTTGAAAGACTTGAAGAAGAGCTTAGTAACTGCCAAACCAAGCTTTAAACAAAGATCTCTTCTTAAAATATTTTTCTTATAATTTAAATGAGTTTCCCAGGGAAGTTAAAGCTTCACAAGCTTTTCTATATTTACAATATCACTAGCGCGGCTTTAAGATCGATCATTAATGGACGGGTATATCGAATTTTTGTATTTTTTCCAATATTTGGATCAATATAAAATATTGGACGGTCTGAAACCACAATGATAAGGACCTATAAGATCTTAGGCAAATGGCTTGAAACGTTCAGATAAAACGTTGGATAAAAGTTTTGTATGTGAAGCCAAGAAATGATCACTATCCTTTGTAATTGGTCGCCCATATGCTAAAGCTACCTAGTTCGTTGGAGGTCTAGATATCACCTTTTTTAAGTCAAGGTGGGCTGTGAAAGCTCTTATTTAGATTTGCCGGACCAGTTGCTCATTGGCGTGATTTTGGCTATCTTCACTTTTTAACAACAGATTTAGGTAGTCTATTCAGGAGTAAAGCATTGACTGCGAATCTACCATGTTTTCCTTATTACAATCCTTGAAGACTCTAGGGCAGCTGTGAATCATATTTTTGCTTCTTTCTTCCATAAAACACCTTTGTTTCTGTTACAACATCTTTGCATCTCCTTGACTTCACCTTGCTGGTGAACTTTTTTAGCAAACGTTCTTATACTTCCTTCGGTCGATATAAACCAGGTAGAAAGCTTATTTCTGGAGTCGTAATCTGATGAAGTTAAGTTGTGAGAATCGTACTCCACTTATAGTCATATTTTAACTCGATACAAAATTTATCATCATAGATCTATTGATCTATGTCTCCATTGTCTCTCTCTCTGTAAGGGAATGTTGTGGTGATTTTTACTATCGTATCAATTTTTTTCAAAGCCAGTGTTCATTTTGGGATGATTTAAGGTAATTTGAACCAATGAATCGTCATTAAATAGAAAAATACTCTTGATTTGTTCTACATTACATTACATTACCTACATAGTCAATATATTCCGTAGATAAATCTATGAAGTAAAGTCAGTTACGCGCAATACTATTGAGGCCATCGGCTCACACAATACAAGACACACAAGACAACATTGATACAGGACAGAGAGACATACAGAACAGAAAACAAAAAATACATGTCAACAGCATGCATTTGGTTTTCAGTCGATCCTCTATCCTCGCGCAATGATAATTTCGCTTGTCTATCGAAAACGATGCTTTATCAGATATACACTTCCGACGCGTGTCGCCGATAACAAACCAAGTGTTAACTTTTTAAAGAAGAGTCCCACTTCCCTGAGCTGTGGTCGATAGAATAAAAAAAGTGGAGTTAAATATCATCTCTAAAATATTTGCCCCTCTTTCACTTGAGCACCGACGCAATGTTTCACTTCCTTATTTTGTCGTTTCTTTTATAAAAAGTAGCCAGCTGCCCCTTCCCCTTAAAAAATTCACCCGTAATACTTGTCAAGCTCGGAATGCTCATCAGTTCACGAGTGATCCCCAGTTTCGGACTACCGTGAAATACAGAAATTCTTTTTTTATAGCCGAACAACACGAATTTGGAACAGTTTACGCGACAAAATTGTCTCTCACCGTTTAAATTTAAAAGCATTAAAAAACAATGTCAATCGACAACTTCTGTCTCTCATTGTCGCATGCTATTATGGTTCTTTTTTGTGAGGAACGCACAATAAAACAAAATTCTCCTTACGTCAATTTAAACGAAATGAATAAACGATATTTATTCAATGAAAGTGGTTAAAAACAATTAAACATTAAACAGTATGAAATTGGAATGCACGAGAATGTATTCAATACACTAGTATAAAGGGAACTTGAATAAAATGGCGTGTCTGGTGGTCAGAGCAAATATATATATATATACCTGTGCTCGGCACTATAAAGTTTTTTTTTGACATCCAATGGTGGCAATCTTATCGTGAAGTAAAATATACATAATAGTCAACAAAGGGGGAATAGATAAATAAAAAACGTTAAGACCATTACTATAGAAAATTTGTTTAACGTTTCAAAATCAAAAATTACACTGAAAACATAATTTAAGAAAAACATCCAAAAGCCAATCATATATAGAAACTGAATTTGAAAGAACACAAGAATTCACTATGCTTCTTAAATTGATATTTTTACATTGTCCAAGGGAAATGTACATTAAGCTAACATCCATCCAATTACACCCTGATGGGATATTTTCCTGATGCATATTTTTCGCATCTAGGTGGCACATCAAGCGATTTTATTCCCGCAGTGTTGGTATAATACAAAATCCAAATTCAATCGAATTTTTTTGTTTTTTATGCAACGGAACTTTGTAAATGCATCAGAATTAGTTTATTTAATTTTTATTAAACAAAATAAAAGTGCACACGTATTAAAGTTTATTGATAAACAATTCTCATAAGCAGCTATAAGTCTATTGAAATACAGTGTTAAATAATAAGCACAATGGATTCAGAGGAAAACATCAGTCGACCAGCTTTAAAGGAGATTAATTCTAATGAAACTGTAAGTTTTATTTAATATTTGTTTTTTGTTTGTTGCACATTATTAGATTTACTATAAACTGAATATATAACTGCTAAATAGTAATTTTTTGAATTTACAAATAATTCAAATTTGAAAGAAACATGACCATGCGCCCTGTTGATTCTTCAAAAGTACATGTTCCCCCCTTTGGGCTTTGCAAATGCCAATTACGAACGACGCAGCAAAAGGACCTTTTGTCATTTCTAGTAGAAACTACTCTTTCCAAACCAAAATAGATCGAAAAGAATTAATTATAATTCAGTCCATTGTGCAATAAATAAAAGTTAGATGATGAACTATAACTGTGGACTTGTTAAATGGTTGAAAAAATAAATAAATATTTTGTTGCAAGAGGAAGTGTACTTAATCGATAATTTCCATTCAACATTCTGCTCTGGCAGCTTCGCAGACGAGGTTTGTATATCTATTTTAACTTGGAATATCTCCCATGCCCTCGACGGTAATCAGCTGTTCTTAATTCGCATTTAATTGGATTAAATAGTAAAATAATGCAAAATTGTGGTTGAGGGGGGAAAGGAAAGTTTTGATTTTCCACATCGGGAGCATTCTTTGGGTTGTAATGGGTTTGTCTTTCTAAAATCGATTGAATATTTCGCATAAATCAATGAAGTATGTTTGTTTTCTATTGTTTTGGTGACTAGGCCTTCGATTAAGAGACAGTTTACCTTGGGTTCATATACGAGAATATTATACTAGCTTGTTGTCTGTGTCAAGGGGTTCATTTAGGACAGTGAGGACTAGCTAGGTGTCTACTTTGGTGTATTCAGTCTCGTCAGTGCTTAACTTTGCCAGGCGTCAGGATTTCAGGCTGCACAAGTTTTTCGGTTGCTTTTGCCTGAATAACTGATAAATTCCAAGACCTGCGGCTTTAGGCAATTGTGGTGGAACATTATCTCATGGAATTCTCAAGACCTCTGCCTCGTGAGGCAAAGTGGCGAGATGGCGAGAGAAGCTTTATTGCCACTCACCCTTGTCTACGCTTAATGGCCTCCTCGACGCAGCAAGGCTCATCTAGATTTTTAAACAAATTTGGATTGGAAGGCGAATATCTTGGTTAATACAATCGGAAGGCACAGACTTCCCATAATCTCTTCCGGGAACGGACTCAGACTCATCGATTTTGCAATGGGAAAAAGAAATGTGGCACATGGAAGACACCAAATGGTCGAACCTGCAAACAAATCGATCATGTCGCGATTATTAGAAGACATTTCTCTAGTGCGTCCATCTGAACGTCCAGATGTTTCGAGGAGCAAACATCGACTCGGATCTCTATCTAGTTGATGCCGGGCATTCCTGCTAAACTTATAAGCGCGAGTGTTGAACACAGAAAACATAGCAACACTATAATGCTCTGCTTTAATGACTGTTCTGATCGATTCGCAGAAGTCTTACACGAGCCCCACAGAAAGAGGACGTACGGCGGATGGCCCAAACGATGGCGTCAACATTCAACGAAGCAGATGCCCCAAAGAGCTTTTTCGACGTATTTGGAAATAAGGTCATTGGGACAATTCAATACAAGTCAGGGCATTGAAATAGAGATGGTGGCGGATGAGCCCTTAATTGGCCATATCCCCGAAGCGGGTTACTGACTACGGACTCTCCGGTTCCTTTTGTCCAAGGTATCCAACAAAGGACCTTGCCCTCCAGGTTGGGGGTTAACAACCCTGCCATGGAAAAAAAAGTTTGCTAAGCGACCAATAGCTTTGGAAAAGGACGGATTAACTGTTGACGACCCGAACGAATTAAGGACAACGACCTTCGGATCTGCACGTGGAAAGTTAGAACTCTTAACAGAGCCAAACAACTAGCGGAGGCCCGGAAGAGCAGGAATTACTGCCATCCAGTAAGTGCGATGGGATGGGCCGGGCAAAAGGAGGATGAAAAACTGTGACGTGTACTACGGTGGTTATGGAAGAAAACCACAGGTTTTTTTGGGTGCGAATTCGTCATAAGCGGTAGACTTGGCAAGAAGTCTTGGGATTTCGACACGTAAGTGAGCGACTTGTGACAATCCGTATCAAGGCTAAATTTGCCAACATTAGCCTCATATGCGCTCATGCCCCCACAGAGGACAAAGATAACGCGACCAAGGATGACTTCTACGAGCTCCTCGAATGAACACTGCACTAAATACGACGTTAAGATCGTACTAGGCGATTTTAACGCCAAAATAAGTTAAGAGAAAATCTTTGGTAGGATTGTACACGACACAACGTCTGAAAACGGACTTAAGCTAATTGATTTCGCAGCGGCACATAACGTCACCATTGCAAGCACACGGTTTCCTCATCTCGATATAGACAAAGGGACATGGCGACACCCAGATCAAAGAACCGTCAACCAGATTGATCACGTTGCGATCGATGCAAGACACGCCTCAAGTATCTTGGATGTTCATACCTTCCGAGCAGCTAACATCAATTCGGATCACTACCTTGTTGCAGCCAAGGTAAGAATGCGAATAACCCGAACACCAAAGCAAAGGAGTAATACTGTGAGGAAGTATGACGTCGAAAAGCTGCAATCGCAAGAAACCGCCAGAACCTATGCCCATCGAATATCCCGTAACTTCTCAAGAAATCCATTACCGCCAGAATGAGCAGAAAAGACGGGAAGAACACCGGCTTCTCCAAAAAAAAAGAAAGAGAGAGCATGAGAAGCGCGCGATCGAAGATATTAAGAGATGCTACTCCAGGAACAACGTGCGGAAGTCTTACCAACAGTAAAAAAGAACGTGCCAATGAAAAAAAACCCGCACGGAAGCCTGTAAAGATAGGAATGCAAACCTCGTAGTAGAGTCACAGTCGGTGCTGAGTACATGGAAAAACCATTTCTGCAGACTGTTAAACAACGATGAAGACCAAAATCCCGCTATCAGGCAGAATGAACCATTCAACATGGACGATGACACACAAAATGTCCGTCCACCTGACCAAAACGAAGTGAGGATAGCAATATCTAAATTAAAAAAACAACAAAGCTTCTGGCCCGACGGACTAAAAAAGGACTTAAAGCGTCCGGAGATGACCGGCATGGATGATGGTGTGCATACACCAACTCATATCTAAAATTTGGTCAGAAGAAAGTATGTAAGATGAATGGAACCTCAGATTCGTTTGCCCAATCCACAAGAAAGGAGACTCTCTAAACTGCGCCAACTATAGAGGAATAAGTTTCCTGAATATCACCTACAAGGTCCTCTCTGCCGTACTATGTGAACGCCTAAAACCTTTCGTCAGCAGCCTGATTGCCCCTATCAGTGTGGTTTCAGACCAGGAAAGTCCACATACATCAAATGTTCCCGCTACGGCAGATCCTGGAAGAATTCCAAATCGATACTCACCACCTCTTTTAGGCAGCGTACGATAGCATTTATAGAGACGAGCTATACAGAGCCATGTCAGGTTTTGGCATCCCCACAAAACTCGTCCGACTGTGCAGGATGATGATGGTGAACTCTCGCTGCTCCGTGAAGGTTGGTACTGACCTCACAGAAACTTTTGACGTCAAAAAAGGATTCCGACAATGTGATGCGCTATAGTGCGATTTCTTCAACTTAATACTTGAACAAATTATAAGAAATTCGCAAGTCCATTGTAGTGGGACAATTTTTTCCAAGTCTGTGCCATTGCTAGCATACGTTAGCATACCGGCGGATTGGACAAAACATCACAATAGACAGGTACAACGTTGAGGTAGTTGGGAACTTTGTTTACCTCAAATCCGCTATAACATCTGACAACAATATCTCGTCGGAAATAAAGCGAAAATAACTCTTGCCAATCGCTGTTTCTATGGGCTAAGAAGGCTATTGAGTAGTAAAGCTCTCTTTCGAAAGACAAAGGAGACTGTATACGACCTAATCATCCCAGTCCTGCTCTATGGCGCCGAGGCATGGACTCTATCTAAAGCGGATAAAGATATCCTTAGCCGTTTCGAGCGAAAGATATTTGGCCCAATCTGCGTTAACGGGCTTTGGAGGAGAAGGTTCAACCAAGAACTATACGAGCTGTACATCGACATTGACCTGGTCAAAAAAATACGCAAATATCACGTTTAAGATGGCTTGGCCATGTAGAGCGAATGGACCACAATGCTCCGGCTCGCAGAATCTTCGATTCAATCCCAGAGGGTAGACGTAGTCAAGGAAGACCTCGCCTTAGGTGGCGCATTCAAGTGGAATATAATCCTCAACCAACTTGGAGTGCAAAACTGGAGGCACCTAGCCAAAGACCGAGTTGGCTGGAGAAGCTACTACTACTACGAGTACTATTTCAAATTCATGCTCCGCTACCCTGATAGTTGGATCAACACTTCTCGCAAACGTAGCCACCATGTACTTAGTCTTCTCTTCATTCATGCCGCCTGCTCGATCTGGGTAAAGGAGTCTTGTACAGCTTGTTGGCTTCTGCCGATGATGTTGATATCTGCTTAAGCCAATATCTGGCTGGACTTGCTTGGTTCGTCGTCGTTTAATCAGTTCATTTCCCAGGCTTGTTGTCGGGTTCTGAGTTTGTTTTTTTTTTCACGGAAGAGATTACCATTCCCTCGCCAACCCTTAGGGACTAGCGCTTGCAATTTTTGCTAATTTGTGTATAAAAGTATACACACATCATTGCCCGGGGACCACCACGAGGAGGTAAAGCAAGAATTTAGTCTTCAATCTACATTAACTCTACAGAGCTCGAACCGAAACTTGCAAAGACGAACAAAGGTAACATCATAGTAGAAACGCAGTTGATGCTGAGAAATATGTTCCCCTTATAAGACCCTCATCATAAGGAGGCTTTAAGCTGTACGGTGAAATAAAGGAAACCTAGACTTAGTTGCAAGAGCACCTCGACCAACTTTACGTGTAAAACTGTACGCAGCTAACTAAGGAACGACCTGGATAGAGAATCTTGGTAGTGCCACCTAAGACAAGGTCAATGATCAGATGTAGCGGGCGGCATTGGTGCAGTAGATAAGATGTTTGCTTCTGACACGGAGGTCGTTAGTTCGATACTCAGGATGAGAGTGTTGATCTTAAGCTCGCCAAGGCCGGACGTAGAGGTGCGCGCACAAATAAACGAAAATAAAAAAGTAAAAAAAAAATGCACACTCGTTTGAGAAAATGAAAAAATACCCCTCGCGTGTGTTGTAAAAAATAAAATAATAGCTACTCGCGTCGTTGGAAGACAGATAAATATACCCACTCGCGCTGCGAAAGAAAAATAATACGCACTCGCACCGCAAATACATCTTCCTCTTATTGTTTCATTTATAGGAGTCCAAATCTTGACAGTAACTCAACTTTTAACGAGTTTGATACGCTGTCTGATTCCATCTCGGAAATTGTTTCCCTTTTCCACGCACTGAAACCGTTTATTGCGGGCGATTTCAATGTACACAACTCCAATTGGCTCCGCTATTCTGGTCACTCAACACTCTTTGCCGGGTTACATCACCTTACCCAACTGATCGATGTGCCAACGCGTATACCGGATGTTGCTGGGCAAGCCGTCCATACTCTTGACTTGTTTCTTACTTCTCACCCTGATAAATATACCATTAGTGTAACTTTTCCATTTGGCACTTCAGACCATTGTGTCATTTCAGCTAATTTCTCATCCTCCACCCATCCAGTTAAAGAAAAACTTCCCACCAGGTTTGGCAATACGAGAAAGCCAACTGGGACGGCCTGAATATTTTTTTCCGAAACTTTTACTGGTCACTATGCTTCCTCGATAGTGACATTGATGCCAGTGCTGAAATGATCACAAATGTGATTCTTCTAGGGATGCGTGCTTTTATTTCTAACAGAGTAAAAAGCATCAAGCCTAAAGAAAAGTCCTGGTTTAACTCTGAGTGTGAAGAAGCTATAAGGCTAAAAGAAGTAAGTTTCCGATCTTACAAAGCCAACCCTACAGAGAAAAATCGGATAAAGCACAAACAAGCAAGGAACTCATGCAACTCCGTTATTGAAAGAACCAAATTGTTGCATGACCAAAAATTACGGCAAAAAAATCTGCAATGTCCCAAAAGCAGTACAAATTTTTGGTCAATTGTAAGAAATATTAAAAACTCCTCAACATCTTCGCTCCAAACGCTCATCGACAATAACGAACCAATTGTTTACTCTTCATAGAAAGCAAACTTGCTCGCCGCCCATTTTGCTGCCAGCTGCACGATGCCTCACAGCAACGTTGCCCCTCCTGTACTTCAGAATGTAAATTTTTCCATGGGACATGTTTTTTTGCGCACTCAGTAGCAAGAGTTCTCAAAGATTTCGATATACACAAATCCGCTGGCCTGGATGGTATACCCCGATTCTTCTGAAGGAAGAGGTGTTCTTCCATACTGGCAAAGCCACTGCGTAAGCTTTTACATCGCACCTACTCTTCTGTAATCTTTCCTAGAAGATGGAAAACAGCATTTGTCCAGCCTGTCCCTAAGAAGGGTGACCCATCCTCCCCCTCCTCCTACCGACCCATAGCACTAACAACCCTTCTTTCTAGGGTCATGGAAATGCTGATTAACCGTCAGCTAAAAGAATATCTCGAAGATCGAAAGCTTCTCCATGACCGTCAGTATGGCTTCCGCAGCAACCGTTCCACTGGTTATCTGATGACATATCTCACCGAACAGTGAAACAAATCTTTACATCGCATCGCTTTGGTGAAAGTTAGATTATTGCTCTTGAAATCTCCAAGGGATTTGATAGAGTTTGGCATGAAGCTCTCTTATCGAAAATGATTGCTTTTGGGATCGATGATACTCTTGTTCGTTGGATTAGAAGCTATCTTCTGGACCTTTCAATACTAGTTGTATTGAACGGATTCAAGTCTAATTCCTACAAAATAAATGCTGGTGTGCCCCAGGGTTCTGTTCTGTCTCCGAGTCTTTTCCTTATTTTTATAAATGATCTTCTGTCTGTTACTTCTAATCCACTTAATTGTTTTGCTGACGATTCTACCTTCAGCTTTTCATATTCGTTCGATAATTAACGTCCTTCGCCTTCGGACGTACAACTGCAACGGTACCGTATGTCAAGCTCATTAAACTCCGATTTATACAGCATTATCAAATGGGTAATAGGAATCGTGTGGAGTTTAATGCTTCGAAAACTCAATGCTGTCTTTTGTCGTTAAAGCTAAACATACCCCCAGTGCACTTGCTTCGAAGAAACCGAAAAGCTCTCAGTACTCGGTATGTGTGTCAACGACGACCTCCGTTGGAACGACCATATATTTGAGTTAGCTAAGAATGCTGCTAAGTGCTTAGGTTTTCTGTATCGGTGTAAGAAGTATTTTCCCCTTCTGATCTGGCTACATTTTATAAAGTTTAAACTCGAGTATAACTCCCACCTCTGGGAAGGTGATCGCAAACATTTCATCTGCTCTATAGAATACAAAATCGAAAGTTAAGATTGATAGGTAATAAAATTTCCCCTCTCGAAAACCGACGCAATGTTTCATGTCTCCTTTTTTTATCGTTTCTTTTATAAAAAATGTTCACTCGAAGTAGCCAGCTGCATTCCTCCCCTTAAAAGTTTCTCCCGTAATACTCGCCTCGCAAGGAGCCCACTTTTGGACGTAACGTGAAATATAGGGATTCTTTTTTTAGCCGAACAACACGAATTTGGAATAGTTTACCCGGCGAGATTTTCCCTTGCGATTTTGATCTGCTAGCATTCAAAATCAATGTTAATCGACACCACCTATCCTTCCCCTCCCTATCTTTCTAATGCCCGCGCAGTGTGCTCTACATTAAAAGGAAAACAAACAGTCCCTTGTGCGCACGTTAATTATAAAAAACTCCTAGTGCAATCTAGAGCCGTCCGTGAGTGTGAGAAATAAATTCAAATTTCTCTGAGAATTTTTTGTTTTCAGCAATTTACTTATGTTTATGAGTTAACATGTGGTATGTCTGAGGACAGGCTCATTCGTTCTTTCACCAGCAAATACGCACCCCTTCTGTAATGAAATAATTCTAAGAAATCTTAACACAAATATGCAACTATAATTGTTTAAGCTATGATTGAATTTAAAGTGAAAAACACTGGGAAGCATGTTATCTCCTTTGCATTTCAATATCATAAACAGAACTCTAAAGTTCTCGCAACTTTTTGTCTTTCAATTGATGACAGGAAGTTTAAAGTACTCTTTGTTTTTACATTCTTAACGCTTTTTGTTTGCTACATTGTGGAATCATTAGGTTTGTGTGATAAAACAATATTTGGATTAATAGAGCTATTAATAATTATTTTCGTTCCGCTGCATACCGAATTCGGATTTAAATTTTTCAAGGTGTGGTCCATAAGGTGTTTTGCTTTGTTCCACCCACAATCATTGTTTCCAATGGATAATTAGCAACAAATGACTTGAAAACCGTTATAAATGCGTTTAATATATATACTAAAGAGATGTTAATATGGGGCAGATATATACATATTTTGAGTTTGTTATCAAAACAAATCCATTGCAAATCTCCAAAATTAAAACCAACCTCAACCAAAAAAAAAGAAACCAATAAAGAAACATATAAAACCTTATCCTCCTAAAAGATTTACATTCTCTGTCTATGAATTGGATCGTTCTTTTTGTGCGTTTCATATACAAATTGGTTTGTTAGGTCGCGCGTCCGGATGACGTGTTGCGCCACACAGTTTCAGTTTCTTCAACGAATAGCTTCTTCAATCTAACAATAATAATAATAATCGGAGGCAAGTAATTTTTTTTTTTGCTTTTTTTAATTACGAATTCAAAATATGTACCGGCCGATTGCCTTTTGGTTTTGCCATAGCTTTTCTTACGACTACCGAACCGATGGAATCATCATTTTGTCTTCGCTCCAATATGCGAATATAGGTGGTGGATGACGTTCCGTTTTGAATTTGCTTCTTTTTAGATTTATTTTTATGAGTAATTTGAATTTCTTTTGTTATTTTTACTCGGTGCTCATCAAATGTGTCGATGGACGGTGCCGATGAGCCTGATGAATTATCCGATTGCATGAGGAGTGAAGGTGGGGTAAGTCAAACGTGCTCCCCTCATTGGGAGCAAAATACAGTTTTATCCAAACTTCTTTCTTCCGATTTCTGGCAGAAAAGTTGACAGCAAGTGAAAATAACGTATCGGTGCAATTTCGAAAAAAAATATTGTAAAATTTTATCGGACTAAAAAAATATATATATAATAATAATTATTACATAAAATATCAGCGATATTATAAATTATATGATGGGAAATTATAGCAGTAGAGTGAAGGTATTTACATTGTGATCTTTGTGCATTCGTTGAATTGATTCTTTTTTTATTTTTCGTTGACACTGTTGACTTTGGAAAACTCTAATAAGAAAACGCGTTTCGTGGATTCTTTGAAAAAGTCTTAAATTTATATTTGTTCCTTGCAAGCGTTTGGTGAAATTAAAATTTAATTTTTTTAGTGAACTGCCAAAAACTTAATATGAATAATAAAATAAAAGACAAAGTATGCATTTCTAGACAAATCATTCAAAGTCAATATTTTCTGAGTCTGATTTGCTGTGGATGGGATAAACTATGCGTTGAATCTTAAAGAATTTGATAATTTTGAATTTAACTCCCTTTACGTTTTTCTGTTGCAATTTAAACGAAGTGTGTGTTGGTTGGTGAACATAGTAATTTATGCAAACACTTGCATTCAATGTCTTCTTACGAAGTTAGATAGCTTTGTAACATATGTGTATGTGCTTCAGCTCTCTGGACAGGTTGGATATCCATACATATGTATTACATATAAGGGCCTAGGACCTACCTATAGTTCAAACGATGTATTTGTTTATTTCGAACAATTTTTTTTTATATACCTTAAGATTTAAATTGTTATTTTTACATACAATTTATAGTTTTTTTTTCAAAAAGGGCGGGTAATGTTGAGGATGTCAATCATGACGTCTGCTGTGTGGACCGTAGCGCGCACAGTGGTTTGGTTTGTATAAGTATAAGTTTGTTAAATCTGAAGTACAAAACGGACTTTAATGAGATTTTGCACACATGTTCTATAAATATTTGGCCAAAATTTGGTTAAAAAAAAATGATCAGAAAAAAAGTTATTGACATTTTTCAAAAATTTTAGAGTTTTAAAAACTTTTTATTTTGAACAAAATATTGAAAATAAGTATATTATAAAAAGAAATTAAAACAAATACTTAAAAAAAATTATAAAGAACAACTTCCGCGGTCTTCCAGTATTAGTTGATGTTTGGTATAGTACATTTCGGATGAATTCTACTTCGAAAACTCCTTCGAACCAATCCAAAAATAAGGCATTACTAATACTTACAAGTCATACAAAATTAAGTAATACACAATGAAAAAGCTATAAAAGTATAGACAACATTTCACAATCGTTTGTTTTTGATTTATATGAAAAACGCAACAGGTATAGGAAAAACCTATATGCAGCCAAAATGTTTTTCTTTTTTTTTATTTGTTTACCTATTCCTACTAAAAAAAATAGGTTTATCCCTAATCCATTTGTTCATTCTTTACTAAGCTCTACCATATAATTCAAATTACCCTAATTACTTAGGGGCGCTAGTAGAGCCTCAACCAACATGCCTCTCAAACCAGTTCGGTCTTTGGCTAGCTGCCTCCAGTTTCGCACTCCAAGTTGGTTGAGGTCGTCCTCCAGCGCGCCACCTAAGGCGAGGTCTTCCTTGACTGCGTCTACCCTCTGGGATGGAATCGAAGATCTTGCGAGCCCGAGCATTGTTGTCCATTCGCTCTACATGACGCAAGTCATCTTAAACGTGATATGCGTTTTTTTTTTTTGACCAGGTCAATGTAGCTATACAGCTCGTATAGTTCTTGGTTGAACCTTCTCCTCCAAATCCCGTTAACGACTAAGGATATCTTCATCCGCTTTAGATAGAGCCCATGCCTCGGCGCCATAGAGCAGGACTGGGCTGATTAGGGTCTTATACAGTCTCCTTTGTCTTTCGAGAGAGGGCTTTACTACTCATAGAAACAGCGATTGGCAAGAGTAATTCTTTGCTTTATTTCTGACGAAATGTTGTTGTCAGATGTTATAGCGGATTTGAGGTAAACAAAGTCCCTAACTACCTCAAAATTGTACCTGCCTATTGTAATGTTTTGTCCAATCCGCGCCCAAATAAACGCTGTGGTCTTCTTCCACAATCATCGTAGTACACGTCACAGTTTTTCATCCTCCTTTTGACCGACCTATCCCATCGCACTTACTGGATGGCAGTAACTCCTGCTTTGTAGAAGTCTGGGGCTTTTGCTAGTTGTTTGGCTGCACGTGGTCTGTTAAGAGTTTTAACATTCCACGTGCAGATCCGAAGGTCGTTGTACTTAATTCGGTTTTCCGGGTCGTCAACAGTTAATCCGTCCTTTTCCGAGGCTATTGGTCGCTTCGCAACTATTTTTCTTTTCATGGCAGGGTTGTTAACCTCACGCACAACCTCCAACCTGGAGGGGCAAGTCCTCTGTTGGATTCCTTGGACAAAAGGAACCGGAGAATCCGGAGTCAGTAACCCGCTTCGGGGATATGAGCGCTGCCGTTGGCCCATTAAGGGCACATCCGCCACCATCTCTATTTCAATGCCCTGACTTATATTGAATTGTCCCAATGACCTTTTCTCCAAATACGTCGAAGTAACTCATTAGGGCGTCTGCTTCGTTGACTGTTGACGCCACTGTTGGTCCAATTGGTTGGGCTCATCCGCCGTACGTCCTCTTTCTGAGGGGCTCGTGCAAGACTTCTACTATTCGATCAGAACAGTCATTAAAGCAGAGCATTAAAGTGTTGCTATTTTTTCTGTGATCAACACTCGCGCTTATAAGTTTAGCAGGAATGTCCGGATGGACAGACCAGTACCCGGTGGTCACCGCTGGGAGGTTAAATAAGCAGAATTGATGCGTACGAGATAGTTACAACACTGTGCATCGCCTGGTTAACGCCGTTCAGTGCCTACCCCATTCATACAGCACCCAACCACTTGTTTTGAATAGAACCAATAAAATTAGAATCAAAAAATTAAAGTAAAAACTTAATTCTTTTATCAAAAATATGGTCCACAAATTTGACCAATTTTTGCACTAAATTTTGGTATAAGTTATGTTTAGTGGAACATAGTTCAAAAATACTGAACTAAGAACGGCATTTACTACAAAACCGGTGTTTTTATTACTTTCTCGAAATAACTGAACCGATTTTAATGAAATTATTATACAAAAGTTATAGCCCTATTTTTCAATCTTTTTCCACCAATGATTTGTAAGGCCTTATATTTAATTTGTTTAGTTCTTAAAATGATAGTTGATTGTTATTTAAGTACTAAATGGCAAATTTTGCACATAACGAAAACTGATTTATATAATAATTATACATAGGTGTGGTGCACCTAAAACATCTCTGCACCTATTGGATAGGATCTAAAATAGAGCCCTTAAATAGTTAAGTGATAATTAAATTTCTGAATTGTTTCATTTGAACTTTGTCGTTACGTCTCTTGCCTATTACTGTTTTATTAGATATTTATTTTTTTTTTCAAAAATTGTTCTAACGTATTTTTTGTATGCTTAGCGCTGTGTCAAATGTACCATTTAAATAATAGTCATGAACCCTTGAGTGTGTGTCTATTATAAAAAAGCCATACCTGTATGTATGTATGTATATTTTTATTTAGTAAATTTTACTATTATAATTCATTTATATATAAACCAGCAGACCCAGCCACGCGTTTCTGTGGCTGATTTAATTTGTAATAAAACAATATTGAGTCCATTAATCGAGATAAAAATAATCATTTGACCAAATTACACACAGAATAGAAAATTTAATTTAAATCGATTCATATAGTTTTCCAGTATGTTGGCGACAAATATAAAGATAGCGAACCCACCCAACGTTGCTCGAGTTTAAGATTCATTTTTTGATCCCAACAACAGCGGTATTAATCGCACCCAATCAGAAACTACCAGGCTACCAGCTAACCATGTTAATACACACAAAGATTTTTTTTTTAAATAGGCCGTCATTTAAATTTAATATTGTTGATATATACGAATTGTAAGGGTACAGGGAAAATCTTGTTCTCCAATATCTCCTGCCCAGTGTCAACTATCGGGTCAAAATTTTGCTAAAGGCTTTTTTAGTTTTATTTTAATTAAAAAATGTGACCCTAACGCCACCTAGGGGTAAAGGTCTTAGTTACTCAGCTACATGTCGGCCTGTAAAAATCCAATCAAAATATGTCTAAAATTAAGAATTTTAGGAAAAAATTACCTCAGCGCCTCCTAGTGGATAAGTAAAAGGTCTTAAGTTATTCTTTAAAACACCAGCTATGTATCTACAGCCGTTCCCGAGAAACATCTCCTTTTTATTGATTAAACAATTTTTTTGTTTTTGAAAATTTGTAATAAGTCTTTAAAATAAATTTCAATGGGAACGAAAACCGAAAACCACTTCTTGTTATCAGGTTGTAAGATTAGTTAAAAAAAACTTCGACTGCCGGACGGATTTTTAATTTGTTTGTTTCAAACCATTTGGTCCCCTTTTATTTAAAAAAAAATATATAAAAATCCACCCAGCCGGTCTAAAAATTGAAACTTATTTTTATAGAGATTAATTAATAAAGATATGTAACTATACAATAGTTAAACTAATTTTGAAATCTTATACAAATGTAACTCTTATATGTGATATAAGTAGTTTTTTGAAACTAGTTAAGGAACTTTAATTTTTTTTATTTCCGAGGGCAATTCATTAAATAATTTTAGGCCACGATAATAAAGCATAGAGTCTATATAATTGAAGTCTAAAATAGTTTTTTGATCTTAAATTATAAGGTTGACTGTCTCCTACATACATAGGTTATGTTTGATGTTAAGTATTTAGGTACAGAGTTATTTTTCATCCTACCTGCCATATAACTATTAACTAAAAGCTTATTTCAAACCCCCCCCCCCCCGGCGTTGCTATGGTATATCATACGTTTTCGAAAAAAACGAACCCGACGCGACGTGGCGCCACCTCGTAATCAAAATAGCCTTACTTCTTACAAAATCAGCTATCTGCTTATGAAACGAACCCAGCGGCACCAATGGGTGAATAAAATGGCCTTAGTTACTTCTTAATACATCAGATATCTGCCTTTGAAAGTCCCATCAAAATCGTGGCATAAATAAGAATTTTTCCAAATAATGCATCCAGTGCCACCTAGGGGTAATTGGAAATAGCCTCGCTTAATTCTTACAATACCAGCTTTCTGCCTGTGAAAATCCTGTCGAAATCGGTCCATAAATAAGAATGTTAAAAAAAAACACGCCAACGTCACCTAGTGGAAAAATTAAATAGCCACTCCCTAGAACATCAGCAATCTGCCAGTGAAAGTCCCGTCAAAATCGCCGTTCCCGAGTTTACCCGGAACAAACAGGCAGAAAGACAGACAAAAATTTTAAAAAATGTGTTTTTGTTATATGTACATAAGTACTTGCGGGATGACATAATATCCATGGACCTAATGTCTGAATTGATTTTTTTTTAATTTTCAGTATGATTTAAAGAATCTTTGCATAAGCACAATCTCGCACCTACTCCAAATCCTATAGTGATCCAAAGCAGGGAGTCGCAGGGGGGTCGCATGCCCCCCCATACCTACCTCATACTGAAAATGAAAAAAAATCAATTTAGGCATTATGTCCACTTTTAAGAAGACATAATATCCATGAAAAAAATTATAAAAAAAATAAAATTTCTTTAATTTTTTTAATTAGATTAAGAGTTTTCTCAAAAAAACTAAGTGTGCAATAAAATTTAAAAAACTAAATGTCTATCGATGAAAAAAAATTTAATCGTTCGACCAGTTTTTTTAAAAAGTCGGTTTTTGAAAACTTTTCGAAAAAATATTTTAATTTTTTTTTCAAGTTATGTCATTAAAGGAAATCTGAATTTTTAAAAAATTCAATCAACCCGTCTTTTAGAAAATTAAAAAAAAACGAAAAAAAAAAGTTTTGAAATGCAATATTAATTGAATTTTAAATGACTTCCTGGGTGTAAAATTTTATTGAAATCGGGATAATAGTTTGCGATAAAACCGCATTTGAAAAAACCGGTTCTATTAGAGGTACCGTTATAGAACAAATTTCGAAAAATTCATTCTAACTGAAAGATGTATTGTAAAAAATAGCACATTGAAAGATTTATCAAAATCTTTAGAGCCCTTTTTAAAAAAAAAAAAACTTTTTGGTTAAGGATTGTATGGCACGTACCGTTATTTTTTGACCTACAGCAAAAATGAAAAATACCCCCCGAGATACTACCAAATAAATACGAAGTTTAAAGCAAATCGGCTCATCCGTAGCCGGGAGCAGCATGCTCCCATACCTACTTCATACATTGGGTGATAAAATCTCAAGCAATTTCTTTGCTCACTGATTCGGTAATAACGCTGAAATTTTGATCGATATTATTACCATTTTTGTCGGAAACAGGGTTGACTTGAAATAAAACCGTAGTTCGCCTTTATTTCCTTTTTTTAGGGAAATAAGATCGAATCGATCTTATTACCATTTACCTTACTTCACGGCCATGTTTGTCCTAGTTTTGCCTAGGAAAAACTAGTTAAGCCTTGTGTTAGTTTTATCGGTAACATATACATACATGTTTTTATTTTGCTGTCTAGAGCAGTTTAGAACAGTATTGTTGGACAGAATTATTTTGAGTTATTGAAATTGATTAGTTATTCAGGAACAGGAGTGGAATGATGTATGAAGTTATTTGCTGTTTGTATTTTAATTTACTTCATTTGTTCTGAAATATTTGCTAGTAATTTCAACACAATATATGAGAAGAAACATTCGTATATGTATCGGTATACGACCTACGCTGTACGCATCTAATTAAAATATCTTTAAGAAAACGGTTTTGAAAGAGTAGGGATTTTTTTTAAATATTTAACTCTGGTTAAAATTAAATGCATTGCTCTTTTCTGTGGGATTCACTTAAAATAGAGTGTTTCAAAATATTTAAAAGCACACTTTAATTAGCATTGTTTGTAATATTGTACTGTTGTTTTGTTGTACTAGCACTTATTTATTAAAATTTATTGTAAACGTACTCCGTTAAAAAAACTGTCGTTTCTTGCTTTATTAAAACATTAGAAACACTCATGCTCAGGTATCTATTTCGGAACACCAAATATCTTCTTGTACCACCTTACACCTTCCACCCCTTAAGTAGTTCGGCCCCAGCTCAAGTCACTAACCGTTCAAGCATAGTAGATGTAGTAATAATGAATTAAAGTAATGCAAATTGTGTTGAGAGGTTAGTGTTCATTTGGTTTATTTCTGGTCAAGTACCTGCATTCATCTATGGGTAACGGAAAGATTCAGTCATTTATAGTTTCTTGGACATTCACCTCAGATGCATGTATATTATCTATGAACATATTCGTTGGTGTTTTTTGTTTTTGAATTTTCCAATATTTAAGTTTAAAAATCTCTTAAAATTAAGTACTTCTACCCAAAACTAAAATACCCTAGACCTTGTTCAATCAATCTTCATCAGAGTACATTATCTTCTGTGCGGATGCTTCATTGTCACATCTTGGTGTTACAACTTTTTATGGTTTTCCGTGCTAAGTATATTTTCCTTGTATTTCTAAGATTATTTTTGTGTATTTGGAAAGTCTGTTTCAAAAAGATAAAATACATTTTACATGAAAAGTTCGCTACCCTTACTCATACAATTCTCCCCCTCTATGAGAAAAAAAAATTGTTTTATTTATAGAAATCGTTCATTCCATACAAAAACAAAAATACAAGATGCATGGTATACTCTTCCTTGTGCTCTCGCCGTCTCCCATAAATCGACCATCATCGTCGAGACAATCGCCACCAGCAAGCAACACCCGCCCCACAATTGGTGCCGCCGCGGCCGCGACTGCCGATCGGTGATGCCTCTCTCCTTTGTAGAAATACACCTAGTCTAGTATTCATCTCTATTCTCTGCTCTGCATTAAACAGCGTACCATAGTAAATTGTATTCATAAGATGCTATTTTGAGTTTTCTTATTTTCCTATTTCAGTGGCAAAAGAAAATTAAATTAAATCGGTCGATGATCGGAAACATAGTAGACTTTTTCGTTCAAGTCTAGTAAACAAATAAACTCAATCAAGCGTTGGAATTTTATTCTCAACTTATTGTCAAATAAAAAAACATAAAAATCGAGTTCACACACAAAAGTGTGCTTCCTAACGAACGCGCGCGGGGCATTCTCTAAATCGCAACCCAAATCAATTGCGCCCCAATCGCATTTGATTTCTGCTAAAGTGAGTCCGTAATGAATTTCATTTCAAAGCTGATAGCACGACCAAAGAGTCTCATTATAAGTTCAGACGAAATGGAGCAACAGACACCAGTAGCAGTATCGCCGGTTACAGTAGCATCTCCTTCTTCAGCTCAAGAAACAACTATCGAAGAACTCCTTGTACAGATCAATGACAATCTAACCAACCAGGTGAAGAAACATGAAAAATTTTATCATTAAGTGTCAGAACTTCAAAGGCGAAGGGCAACATTGCCGGGCATCTGTTCCATTTTGTGTATATTTTAATGTGTACCTCTCTACCTATATAATTGATGTGGAATTAGTGTATAGTAATGGTTGCCAAAAATCACACATTAACAATTTCGCACGACACAATTTTCTCTCTTTAATGCCACTTTTCTGTTTGGATGTGTATATTTTGAATAAAGTACTTTTCTCTGACACTAACCTTGTTTGTTGATGAAAAATAGAATTTTGCTTTAATTGAGAAAAATGTGACGCGGATGGTGACCGGTGATGGTACAGAACAAAACAGATGATTAAATAGAAAGGAAAAACACGAAAAAATGAATATGCAATGTAAAAGTCCATAGACATGATGAACTATTAATAAATTTTGTTTTAGAAAAATGCTTGTTACATATTAATTTTAATTGGCTTCTTTTAAACGTCGCATATTCAAGGTCTTTGAACAAATTTAATAATCACATGTGTTTCGAAATACCTAAAGTCATTTGTTATTTAAATGTTGATGTTTTTTTTTTTATTATTTGCAGACGAGCTTAACATTATCGGGAAACAATCAAAAACAATTGACAGTTAAAGCGACAACACCAAATAATAAACAGCAACAGGATTTCAAACAAGTTGATGGAATAAACCAGATTGGCTTAAGTCGAAGCAATGAGTCTTTAAGTGAAAATCTTTGCTGCAACAATTCTGAGAAAAAGAAGATCAGTGCCTTTGCTGGTAAGATATGATTTCCGATTCTTTTTATTTTCTATTAATTTACCTTTAAGATGTCCAGCCATCCCCATTTATAGATTTTGTTTGCCTCTTTCAAGTTTTTAGTTTGTTTTTAAGATTTGGATTGGTGTTCCACATCACGTATGTGTATTTTCTGGTTTTTAATTTAAATCTTAATACAATTACTGACAAAACTCACAGATCTGTCCTTTGTTGTAGTTATAATTATTTCTAGCTTACATTGGAGGAATCAGGGGAAATCAAGAGTTTGAACTATAGAATATTTAAAATTTTAATCATTTAAGTCTAGATTAAAATACTGGCACAGAATTAAAACCGATTTAATATGACACCAAAAATTAGCGCGGCCTACCAAGGAAAACTTTGTTTAGTATGATACGGTCCGGGCCTCATTCAACAAAGTTATTTCATATATCCCGATTGTTGGCCGATGCCATTTAATTCGGGCGTCCTGTTTCATTTTAGTAAGCACCCAACTCGGATCTATGTGAAGACTGGTAAGACCATAGTCTTGTAAAGCAGCTCGCTTCTTTTGGTAATCCCTATATAGTCTGCATAAGCCAATATCTAGCTAAACTTGGTAACGAAAGTCCTTTTGTTGACGTGTCAGAGTCGTGGTCTACTTTCTCTTACGCCGTTTTAGGGAGAAGAGACCATCTTCTTCTCGGAGTCCATTAAATATTTCGATTGGTCTGGACATATAGTCGTGTCAATTTAATTGTGATGCCGAATTTCCTCATGGCCTTATAAATTTCTACGCTGGCTATGATATGTTGGATTTTTAAATTCCAGACTTTTTTCCATCATTTAGGGTAAGATCTGATCAAATATTGATTTGCTTGGTATGAAACCACATTGATATTTGCTTATTGGTTGATTATGGTTTTCGCGTATATGAGTATCCGTTCTTGTAGTATTTTATAAGGGAGATATCTTAAAGGATGAACTCAAAAGTTTTTTACACTACAATCTGACCCTCCCGGAATTGCTCGGGTATACCAGAAATGATTTCTGTTTTAATTAACTTTTTTAAGGCAAGAACTGGTTTCATAATTAATAGAGCGAAAGAAAAATTAAACTGTCTATTAACATTTGTATTGCTTTTTTTATTCAAATGATTAAATAGAGATATGTAAAGAAATATTTTTTATGAAAGAAACAAAATTAATTTTTAGTTTGTTTTTAATTATTTTTCAGAGGGCTTCAGAGAACACAAAGTTCCTGGCATTGTTTCCTGAAGGTATTAATAAAAATTGATTTTTGTTTTGTTTTCATCACTACCGGACCTAGAGAAAAGGCAACATAAAATTGTCCGTATGAAAAACATTCGCCCTTTAAATCTATTCCAACGTATTTGAAGGTTTGTCCTTGAGATTTATTTATCGTCACAGCAAAAGAAATCTTGACGGGGAACTGGACCCTTGTCTTGTCTTGTTGCGTAACATAAATCTGGTGGACTTATATTGCGTAGCAATGTTATAGGAGTGCGGTGTTTTATCTTGAGACAATGCGAGGAAGTCCTAGTGGATTCAATGAGTTAAGAAATTCATGGGGATAGTGAACATCGTCTTCTGAATCGACAACATTATCAATAGAGTTATATGTTTTATTTGTGTCTGGTAGTTAACTTAAGATGTTTTCATTAATCACATCAACAGTACTATTCCTTGCTGCTAAAATTGTCCTCTGACCCATCATTGGTAATTTTTTTACTCAATATTCACGAGATCTGAATATACATAAATGTTCGCAATGATATCGTCCATATTGCGAACAATTTTACCTAGGGAATCGTCAATTGCAATTTTATTATTCACTGCTTGTACTTCCCCATGGCCTACACTTAATAAATCCGTTGAAAATTTTGTACCACATCCACTTAAATGAGCTCTCATATTTGTGGTTAGTTTAAGGCATTCCACATATTTCCAAAGTGAGGACGATTTTAAGCAGGATTTCAAAATATCTGCACGTGTTCCTGTAACAACGACCGGTAATGTTTGACGGAAATCACCTGCAAACAGAAACGTTATGCCGCCTAGGACTCGATTTGAATTTTGTATGTCTCTTAGGGTTCTATCAAGTGCCTCCACGTGAGCCCTATGAGTCATAGTACACTCATCCCATATTATTAAAGCTGTTTCTTGTAGGACTTCCGAGTGGTCCATTCTTTCGAATAGAGCATACAGTGTCATATTGGAGTGTGACGTTGAGGAAGCTTATAAGTCGAATGAGCGGTTCGTCCACCAACTAAAAGCGTTTCTGCAATGCCGGATGCCACTGCTAGAGCAAGTTTTCCGGAGCATCTTACTTTTGCCAAAATCAAATTAGTCAAAAACGTTTTTCCTGTTCCACCTGGAGCATCGAGAAAAAATATTTTACTTTTGTTCTATTTAATAATATAAGCTTTTGGTTGATCGGGAACCAATTTCGGTAGATTTTGGGATACATAGTCCTGAAGCTGCTGTTGGTCGTATGGTTTACGTAGTGCTGCTTCAAAGGGACCCAGTGTAGCCTCGGTTCTATTTGGTGCTAGAAGATCAAAATCAGATAAAATTTTTTTATTATCCACATATATCTTGTTTTCTACTAAAATCAATCCTTCATTGTAAATTTCTTCAGTTTATTGTAAAGCCATGTCAAATTTTTCGTTCCGAACTCTAGTGAGAACATCTTTACATATGTCATCTTGGAATTTCATCCAAAGCTTTATCGGCTCTGATGGGTTGCAAAAAATTATAATTATGACAAACAACTCTTGTAAATTTGAAGGTGACTAGGATAAAACTGCATCAGAAAGAAATCTAATAAACCTAGTGACTTGCATGCGACTTAAAACGTTGACCCAAATAATCACCTCCAATAAGCAAAATTTAATAATTAAATATTACATTATTTAAACGTTCATTAGACATTAACTCACTCCATTAACCCAAAAGTTAGGATGCAAAAAATACAAATTACAAATAAAGTCTACGGAACCATATAAAAAATTAACTTTTTTTAAATTACGTTTTCCAACAAATGCATATTTTTTTAAATAGGTTAAAATATGCAGAACCTCTAAGCATAACCCTTCTAACAAACATTTGTTTTTTTTTAATCGGTCCAGTAGTTTCCTCCTTATAGATAATAGATAGAAAATTGCTACGCATTGTGATATCTCCCTTCTTATGTAGGGTACATTTTATACCTTTTCGCAGGTCTTCTAGCATTTTTTTTGTGTTCTCATAAGTATGCAATGATTTCATGAATTGCTTGATGTAGTGTTGGCCCTCCATGTTTGATCAGCCCGGCAGATGATGACGAAATAATTGGTGTTTTTTTTTAAACTCCTTTGGCAAACTATATCGCTGATCCTCGGAACTGTGGAGTTTTCCGCATTTTTTGCGACACCATGAATGACATTTGACGAGTGAACACTTTATTTCATAAACATTTTTATGAGAAGCGCCGTATAAGCAACGCAACGACGCACATAGCAGCAGAACTTTTCTTATGTTCTGAACTTATGCATTCAGGCTAATCCGTTGAATCATTTAAACCCTTTCAAGATTAGACACAGCCCTAATAATAAAAAAACCCTTATACCATCTTTATTCCACGAGATACCTAAACCATGGAATAATAAGACTTAATCTACTGACTAAAATTTGTTATTAATAAAAACAAAATGTTGGAGAAATAGTAAAATGACGTTTATCAAAAATTCCTTCAAAAAATATACTGCAATAAGCAAGATACCTGTTCAGTAACTTGAAATTTTCCACAAGTTTCTCAAGCTTAGATTTGATTTGTATGAAAAAGAAACAATGAAGCTCAGATTATTGAACGCACCTAATAATTTATTACAGTATAAATTTGACACATCTGGTTCTTATTCCTTCGCTAATCCATCTTCTTCGGTGGAAGAATCGATTAGTGGAATTTTCTTTTATTAATAACATTTTGCACTTAGTCCATGGAATAAGCCTAATCTTTCGCTATTCCACATTTATTAATTTGCCTGTTAATAACTGAAGTATTTAGTGGGTGGGTTCTATACCGAAGGAACGGGGTTCGATTCTGGAGGACTCCATCTTGTGGGAAAATAAGCGCTTTCATGTCGCCTTTTGCATTTGGCAGCAAACTGTAGATCCCGTCCGCTCGTAGATTTACGGTGAAAGTATAAATACTTTCCCTGCCTCTTTAAGGAACTCTGGCGGCTGACAAAGCTACAAAATTTTGCATTATATCACTCTTATGCTAAGAAAGGCACTACTCCAAAATATACACTGATCGCCATACTCCCAACTTTCTACAATCTATGTATACTCGGAGCAGCAGTATTTAATTTAATCCGACTTCGGTTAGGTCACTATCCTAACCCACCAGCACATTTTAAAGAAAGATAATCAACTGCTGAACACTGTGCCCAGCCTGTTACAACACAATTACTCATTTTACTCTTACTTTTATATTTGAATTTTTTTTTTGTTCTATAGTAATTATATATAAGTATATAAAAAAAAAGTCAATCATTGCCTTACTCATGCTTACACACGAATTGTTGTTGCGAACTTCGTGTGCATTAAAAAGAACCACATCATTTTTGAGCTTCCACTTCTTTTTTAATGTCAAAGAACCATCAAAATTTGTGCTTTTTAAAAGCTTTTTAAGACCAATTGAGATCTATAATGTGCATTACGGAAACCCTTTAATATTTGCGCTCTCTCAACGTTTAATGAGATTCCACTGCAGTCAGAGTGAGAGATGAATGTCCTATCTCTAATGTACTGACAATTTTTAGTGGACAAACTATAATTGACACCATTATATAATAATCAAAGGTTCTATGCGAAACAATGCGAATATAAGTCTGTTATTGATTCTCAATGGTGTTTAACGACTTAATTATTCATAATTAAAATATTTTTTTCTAAACAGAGATACACGACTAATATCTTGTTACATTTTCAGGTAGTATCGAAACTTCGTTAGATTCAGCCTCACTGGATCTTCCTGTTGGAATATTAAAGCCATATAGTATTACAAGTAAGTACATTTTTTATTTTTAAATATGTATGTACAAACTAAGAAAATTTACAAAAACGTTGTCGAAAATAACTGGTCAATTTTGCAGTTTATAAGCAGGTATTTGTAAAGCAGTTGTGGCGCGTTCTTTTTATTTACAGTTACAACCATATTTGTTGTGTCAAGTAAAAAGTTTTTTGAAAAAACTTTGTTAGACAATTTGAAGATTGTAAAAATGTCTGTCTGTTTGTGCCACTTACGTTTCAATTTTGCAACTCATATGCGTTCAGTTTATTGATGGATATAGGCGATTGCGATTGAATCTATGGAAGTTCATTTTGAACTATCGATTAATGCAATCATTGATAAAGCTCGCTTCAGATCTGTTTTGAAATGGGATCTTCTTGTTCTTTAATCGACGTTTGTTATGATTTCAACTAGCACCACAACTTTCCCAATTCTCTACTACGTTCTAAGACTCCACCTGAGAGTTCCTCGGCTTAATCTCAGAAAACTTCGACAGGCCTCCCGGTTTTGAATTGTCCCATGTCTGAAATTGTTTGATCCAGGGGTAGTTGTGTTTGCTTTTCTTCCCCGATTTTTTAGACGCTTGCATGATCCATTTTTGTTTGATTTTTCTTTTACGACACCTGTGATCTTCAGTGGTGTCAACTCAGGGATTTGCATGCAGACTTGGGAAGAGGTGTTTATGTGTTTAAGTGTCGCTAAACTCACCTTGATGTTCATTGCCTAGATGTGACTTCTCTGTTGCTAGAATATTCTAGCCCGTCCCTGCATAGAGAATTAATAATAACGGGTGATTTTTTAAGAGCTTGAAAACTTTTTTTTTAAAAAAAATGCATAAAATTTGCAAAATCTCATAGGTTCTTTATTTAAAACGTTAGATTAGTCCATGACATTTACTTTTTGAAGATAATTTCATTTAAATGTTGACCGCGGCTGCGTCTTAGGTGGTCCATTCGGAAAGTCCAATTTTGGGCAACTTTTTCGAGAATTTCGGCCGGAATAGCCCGAATTTCTTCGGAAATGTTGTCTTCCAAAGCTGGAATAGTTGCTGGCTTATTTCTGTAGACTTTAGACTTGACGTAGCCCCACAAAAAATAATCTAAAGGCGTCAAATCGCATGATCTTGGTGGCCAACTTACCGGTCCATTTCTTGAGATGAATTGTTCTCGGAAGTTTTCCCTCAAAATGGCTATAGAATCGCGAGCTGTGTGGCATGTAGCGCCATCTTGTTGAAACCACATGTCAACCAAGTTCAGTTCTTCCATTTTTGGCAACAAAAAGTTTGTTAGCATCGAACGATAGCGATCGCCATTCACCGTAACGTTGCGTCCAACAGCATCTTTGAAAAAATACGGTCCAATGATTCCACCAGCGTACAAACCACACCAAACAGTGCATTTTTGGGGATGCATGGGCAGTTCTTGAACGGCTTCGGGTTGCTCTTCACTCCAAATGCGGCAATTTTGCTTATTTACGTAGCCATTCAACCAGAAATGAGCCTCATCGCTGAACAAAATTTGTCATTTTCGTCGATTTGTCACATTTCGAACCGAACACTGATTTTGGTAATAAAATTCAATGATTTGCAAGCGTTGCTCGTTAGTAAGTCTATTCATGATGAAATGTCAAAGCATACTGAGCATCTTTCTCTTTCACACCATGTCTGAAATCCCACGTGATCTGTCAAATACTAATGCATGAAAATCCTAACCTCAAAAAAATCACCCGTTACAAATAGTTATAAAATAATAATAATCTTCTTCTTATCTTTAACCGACAATTGTTATGATCTCGACTGGGTTTATAATTTTTGTAATGAGTTCTCAACAAACACACCAAAAATCAGAAGGAGAGCAGACTTTCCTGGTGCATTTTTTTTGTCAAATTTTGATATAAGTTAAGGCAAATAATATTCTGTTTTTGCACATAATGAAGTTAAAGAAATAAAACAATCCGGCAAAGAGGCATTTAATTGAAATAATTTTTTCTATAAGCTCAAATCTAGATTAGATAAACCATTATGTGTGCATTTTTTTAAATTAAACTAATCTTATCATATTCAAACATTAAACAAAATACAGTTTACTTAATTATACTGAAACCTTTGGCCAATCTATTTTGTTGGCAATTCCAGCAGAAGCTTAAGCCCCTGTTTGTATCTAAAATCTTTGATTTTCTCGTTGAAAGAAATGAGATAGCATAGAAGCTTCCGATCTTATCTTATTGGAACAGAAAAACACTTCTACCAGCTTCAGTTATAAGATATTTTAATGCATTCATTGCATCAAACGCATTCTTATTATTCCCAATGCTAGCGGCAGACGTGGTGCAGTAGATAAGATGCTTCCTTGCTAATTTATATGCGTTAATTTTAGCTAAAACAGATTTTTTTTTTTTGAATATCCCATACAGAACAAGAACAGTTTTATTATTTTTTTTTTCAAATTCAATGCTCAAAATTTCTCTCAAAATGTTTGCAGGAAATGGACAATTTAGTTGCCGGAGAGAGGGCTTTGCTACTCAATTTCCTTCTAAGCCCGAAGAAGCAGCGATTAGCAAGTGTTATTCTTCGATTGATTTCACCGTTGGTGTTTTTGTCTAAGTTAATAGCGAAGCCCAGGTAGACAAAGTCCCTAACTACCTCAAAGTTATAACTGTCTATGGTGATGTTTTGTCCAAGAAGTCGATGTTGGAAGTCTCTTCTTGATGACAGCATATACTTTGTTTTGCCCTCATTGACTGCTAAACCCATCTTCGCCGCTTCCGTCTCAATACTCACAAAAGCGCTACTAACATCACGCTTTGTTCTTCCGATTATGTCAATATCGTCGGCGTATGCGAGTAATGGCTTTGGGCGTTCACACAATACAGCAGAAAAGATCTTGTAGGCAATGTTGAGGAGACTGATACTCCTGTAGTTGGTGCAGTTCAGAGGGTCTCCTTTTTTAAAAAGAACCTCTGAGAATCAGTGTATTAAATGAATTGCTTAGTCGTCTTTGTATTAAACCTTTAAAATTCCTGCATTTTTCGCTGCCATTAAGGAAAATTGTGAAAACTAGCATGTTGTGTCATAAGTATGATGCTTTGCATTCTCCGTTTGCTAAATCGTGACCATAGTCTGGCTATAATAGGACTCTTAAAAGTTCCATCTCTCGTTTTGCCTCCCTTAGTAATTTTGAAGCGATTGTTTCAAGTTAACAGGTCGAATTTGTACCGTTAAATCTGCCTGTTCAGCTTTATCGTTTCTTGGCACACCACTGTTGCCAAGGACCCAGCAGAGTTTAGTTTTCTGCTAAGTCCCAACAACCCTTAAATCTTCGCGACAACACGTTCAAACTTTGATTTCATCATTAAAGGCAGAGATCGCGTTTATCACCGCTTAACTTTTAACAAAAGAACTGATATCATCGTTTAGTATCGCCAATTTCGCAACCTGCTTGAAAGCTCCCGTCACAGCTAGAATATCAGCAAGAAAGGCGCTGCCATGCTCATGTGGTTTAAATGAACTGATCTGAAGAGAACTGAAGAGTCTTGCACCAACCCGTCAACCATTTTGGAACCGTCTGCATAGACGTTGATGATGTTGAAAGGTCTGTGAAAATCCACACATAACATAATATAGTTTGTTTCACTCAAATATAACTGAAGAATCTGTGCATGGCATGTTGGTTTCTATATCCAGCTTTCAAACATTCCTTCTAAAGATCTAGAAATGTTGAGGTTGAGTATATCCTCCAGTCCTGTCGTAAGTGTAGAATGTTATATTTTCTTTTTAGCTATTTCTTTTATGATAAGACTTCAACCGGGTTTTCCAATAGGGACTTGAAAACTTTGAATTTAATTTGTGAACGCACCATTTCACTACTCATCGAACTGTCATTGTCAATTTATTCAGTAAACTCAACATTTTCATCATGGTAAAGTACACGAGCGAGCAACGTCTACAAAATATAAAAAATTTCTACCGAAAGTCGGAGTCGGTGATCGCAACTTTAAAAGCGTTGAATTGTTGAATTTCATCGCAAAATCATCTTCAGTGACGAAGCTCATTTTTGGCTCTAAGATTTCGTCAATAACCAAAATGTTCGTTATCGGGTGAAAATCCACATTTGCTTCATGAATCACCACTTCATCCACGAAAAACAACCGGCGCCATTATTGGGCCATATTTTTTCTTCGACGATAACATCCTCACGTTACTGTGAATGCTCAACGTTATCGTGTCATGATTACCGATTATTTTTGGCCCGAATTGAAAGATATGAACTTGGACGACACGTTACAGGATGGTGCCACAAGCCACACTGGAGCACACCTTACAATCGATTTATTGAATGGTAGGTTTGATGAGCGTGTTATCTCAAGAAATGGGCCAGTCGATTGGCCGCCTCGTTCGTTCCATTTAACGCCTCTAGACTATTTTCTTTGGGGCTACGTTTAGTCATTGGTTTATGCCAACAAGCCGACCACGTTGGAACAGCTCAGAGCCAACATTGAACGCGAAATAGCTGTCGTTTCGGCCGAAATGTGTGGCCGAGTCATCGAAAATTGGGTCAAACGAATCCACCGCTGCAAACGTGCCCGCGGGGGTCATATGAACGAAGTCGAGTTCCATTCATAAATGTTTTGATTGTACTTCAAGCCGATAATAAAGTTTTTGAACTATCTGAAATGGTTTGCGTTTTTATAATAATAATAAAATTTTACGTGACTTTTTTGATGTAGTCTTTTCTTGTATTTTAAAAGTCGGTATACTCCTTTTGTTTGTATAAAGAACAGTTCCGTTTTTGTAGGAATTGATTGCTAAGCTACAGTTCTTTGTCCATGTGTTGAACATTGAAAAACTATATTCTATTGGATCTTTTAGAGTGAATAGGAGTTTCCCAGTTGCTAGTTGTGTTAAGTGATAGCATAGGCAACTACTTTGACTTCACTATTTTAGGGATTTCGTTAACAACAAGTTACCAGAAAATTGGTATGAAAACCCTGCCCTTGGGAGAATTTCTAGATGTTGATATTTTGATCTGTGCATTTTCTAGTTCTGAGTTTATTTGCCGTCTTTTACATACATACAAATTATCCAGCTAAAAAATCTCTAATATTAACGTTCATATAATTTTTTAACTGACTAGAGCTCACTTTTTCTCAATAACGGCTCTTAGAACTTTGTTCATCTCATTGTTCTTGTAATAGAAAAAGAGACAAAAAAGTTTAAACATAACATTCTTTTATCTCTTTTTCTATTGCTTATCAAAACGTTATAACTAACTTAATATATTGCATATCTTTATTTACAGCGCAATCAGAGTCTTCCCTAGAAGACAGTCTAGTATCTTCATTAGCAGCGAATTTAGATACTGCACTTTTTGTTTCAACTCCAGGTAAGTTTTATTATTACTCTTTTACATTTCATCTCCAATTTCAATGCCCATGTTTTAAATTGCATTAGTTTTTTGTATTTTAAATATTTATTTTATATAATTTTGTATGCTTTCACCATTTCGTCTAAAATCTTAATTTTCGTTATTATAATTTAAAAAAGATGGATTTGATCGATCTAAATCGTTATCTGTACCGCTTGAATCCGAATCATCGGGTAGTCATGTATCCTCAGACAATGAAACCTACGTTGAATGTCGCTCATTTTCCCCCAGCGAAGAATCGAATCGTTTTACAAGTGCCCTAGACTTGGTATCTATTGCAGATCCATCACATGGATGGGAAGATCTAGTAACATCTGTAACGGAAATGAACATTGACAGTTTGGAAAACATAAATGAGCAGTTGGATGCTCAACTAGATATGACGCCGACTGAATCTACAAATTTGGGCATTCTTAATTTAGCAGAAGCCAAAATTGAACCTACTATCATAATATCTCAAGATGGTGATGCCATGGGCCCGAATTCTAACCATAGGCCTATTGAAAACGAAGAAAATATACATCTTGATGTAACTACCTGCATGTTGCCAGAGGCAGTGGCAAACTTAATAGAAAATGTCGATACCAATTCATTTGATAATGCAAATGATGATCTTGAAAAATGTCAAGAACTCAATATAGTGCCAACCACAATTGATGATCTTAGCCGATCACAACGAAGTTTCACACCAGATTTAAGTGCAACAGTCCTAGCAAGTGATAAAGAATACTGCAATAATGTTACACTTGAAGCGGACAAAGCATTTGCTTCTCAACACAAATCAGTCAGCCTAGCAGATATTATGGAAGATTCTAATCCAAACAAAAGTATTGTACTTTCTTGGGCCACAGTCGAAAAGACTGTTGAAAAACTATCTGCTAGCAACTGCTCTGAAACAGAAGCAAATGTCACTCAAGAACTGTTGAGCTCCTCGTCGTCACTTGAAACGAGTAATGTCAGAAACGAAGACTATACCCACTCAGAACAAGAAGCAAATATAACACAAGATCTTGTTCGTTCGTTATCACCGCATCATTTGGATGTTGGTAGCAGAGAGGAATTGTCTAAAAGTGTGTCCAGTGAAACCGAGACCATTTTGTCACGAGAAGATGTTTGTTCGCCTATTTCAGCAGAAGTAAATGTTGATCTAGATGCAGAACCCATTCAAACAATAGTTAATCAAACAATAGAATTGGGTTGTTCTCCATCTTCTCAACATATTGATGATTTTAATCCTGATCAACCTTTCCCAAGTATTCAGATGAATTCAAATTTACAATTCCCCATAAAATCCCCACATGAAAAAAGCTCCTTTCCTAAAAGTCCTATCCAAGACAGTCATCACTCAAATGTTTTCCAACAGCAAAATATATATCAGTCGCCTAGCGTGGTTGAAGACAATTCGGGAGAAAGTTCTCAATTCAATACTACTATAGAAATTGTCAAAACAAGTCCTAATGGAACTAAAACTATGCCCCGTGAAGAGGCTGACTATAAGGCATCCAGTTTAACAAACAGTCCTGAAGATTTAAAATTTCCCATGACTCAAGTAGTCAAAGCAAACGTTTTGGATAGCACATTTAGCTCTAATTCTGAAATTCTAAACGCGAATGCCACAAAAGCCACTTCTGTTCTTGATCAAACCTTTGATGGGGGAGATTTAAATCCAATAAAACAACAATTGAACAACTCCCCCACGGTTAATAATCAAACCATAGTTATGGAAAATGTACCAGTAGGGGTCAACGAAACAAGGACTTTTGAGCCAATGGACGTTGACATTACATCACCAAATGCCTATGAAACAGTGTCATACCCTACGGATATGTTTCCAACTACAATATCGAGTGAATCATTGAGTGAAAAAGAAAAATGCGACACTAAAGACGAAAAGGATGTGTTTGTTGAAAAGTGTTCCTCTAATTATCAGCAGGATATTGATGAAATGTTTAAGATCCCAAAATGTATTGGGTTTTCCGGACCAAATGCTATTCAACCCTCTGATTTAGTTGCCGATGAAGAATTTCAATCAAATCGACGTAAGTTGTTTTTTTATTATTTTATTTTATTTTTTCTTGTTTTTTATATAAAATTTGTTTATTTTTTGATTAAATAACATTTGGCAGGATTTTTAAAAAAACATGTTAAATGTATGAACTTTACTTTGTGTGACTTGATTTTGTATTTGTGTTTCAAGCGCGAATGTTTTGATTATCTACCTGGTTGTAAAATTTTGAAATGTGACTTCATTCCTGGTGAGCCATCTCTGGTTCTTCTACTACTCCGTATCTCCAGTGTGGAATCGAACATTCTCTGGGCCTTATAAGACTTGTTTGTCTAATAGAATATCAAGCACATTAACTTGATAATATGTTTTGCTTTGAACTAAGCACTTTAACTTGTTCAAACTGAAGATTATGATGTTTAAACTGATCAAAAGAACACAATAACTTCTGTGTAACTAATGATAATTTATTAACAATTACAATGTCTTATACTTAATATTAGTTTATTCTGCGAAACAACAATAAATAAACAATAATAATATTATACATAACACCAAAACTGGAACACTTTGGTAACCAATTCGTTGATGCACCGTCAGCAAAGTGAGCAATTGTTGACCATGTCGTCATGACATGGCATAATATGCAATAGCTGCATTGTCGGCATTGTAAGTAGTTCGATAGTTGTTATGTTGACTCATTATGTAATTGGACTAAACAGGGCCAATGTATTGGTGCCTATATTCTATAAGACCCATCGATCAGACTTTTACTTTTTGGCTTGGTCTGTGTCGCTTTACAGTTCTTCGTTGGGACTCCTTCACTCGTCGTTTACGTATACGGAACCAAATATTACCCGGAGATTTTTTCTCAGTGCAGCGTAAAGCGATCTCATCCACTTTTGACAACATGTGGTGGGATGACAATAGGGCTGTAGTGATGAGGGTCTTATAAACGGGCATTTTAGTTGCCCAAAATAGGGCCAACATTTTATTAGCAAGAGTAATTATTCGTTTGTTCCCAACTGCAGCTGTCTTGACTGCTTAATCCATCTTCGCCGCTTCCATCTCAATACCCAAAAAAGCCCAACTGACATCACATTGTGTTCTTCCGATATTGCAAGCAATTTGGGGTAGTTTTAAAAGATCATGCCTCTAGCATTTGCATGACAGTTCTCCACTATTTTTTTCAAGTATTAGGTTGAAAGAGTTGCATGACAGTGTATCGTTTTGTCTAAATACTTTTTTTGACATCAAAGGCGTCGGTTACGTTAATGTAAATCATGGTGGATTATTTTTTTTTTTTTTATATTGTCAAAGAGCTTTCACAATTGGTGCTTTTAAAGCTTTTTAAGACCATTTATCTATAATGTGCACTACAGAAACCCTTTAGTATTTGCGCTCTCTCACAGTTTAATGAGATTTCACTGCAGTTAGAGTGAGAGATGAATGTCCTATCTTCACTGTACAGACAATTTTTAGTCGAAAGACTATAATACGTCAAGATAGAAGAATTTTTTCGGCGCAGTAGATCGAGAATAAGGCGATCAGTTTCTCACGCAAAACCAGAGCACGTCAGCTTGCACTAGGAGTTATTGAAAATTTGTTACCAAGCATGAGAATCAAACTCACGATCTCTGGGTTGGCAAGCAAAAATCTTGTCTACTACACCACTGCCGCCGGCAGTTCCTGTTTCTGTCGTATTTCAGTATTTGATCGATGGTGGAATTTCCGGGCCTAAACTTGCACTGATATGAACCAATCCGGTTCTCGGCGAATGGCTTTAGGCGCTCAAACAATACAGCAGAACAGATCTTTTAGGCAATGTTGAAAAGATTGTACCTCTGTGAGGGGCTCTTATATCTTAAGGATCGGGCAAACAATGCTGACATTCCATTCATCAGACATGCTTTCTTCTGGCCATATTTTGCTTAGGAGAAGTTACATACTTATAACCAACTCATCGCCTGCAGCATTTGAGGCAGCTACGCCATTCGCTCCGGTGGTGGCTTTATTGGTTTGAGTTTTTACTCCGATCAGATGGTGTGAACGGAATTGTTGTTCTTCTTCGCTAAAATAGAATGGTTCAATCACGATACAATCAGTTCAGATAATCCTCCCGACTTTTCATTACTTGCGATGATTTCATAGTGTGGGTAACGAAAAAGAAATCTTACTTATATCGTTACGGTCGAGTGCCTTCAAACGAAAACCTAGGACGAAAGCGACAAATGGTATGTATGATCGCATCGTGTGTTAGCATGTATGCAGTCTTCATACTGACTTCAGTTAATTTCGATAGTTTACATGGAATGCTTGACAATAATGTCTATAAATGAAAAAGTTTAATAATTAAATTTGGTTCGTTGTATCAAATGTAAACTAGATCTCTACGAAAATAGCAAATTAAGGGCTTGTTTCGGACAAGATCGTTAATTTAAAAAATTAATTTCCAAAAATAATTACAATCCTATATTTTAGAAATGCTTTCTTTAAATTTTGTATACTACCCGGCATGTTTTAGGGACTTTTTTTCCGAAAGCCTGGGGCAAAATCCTTGAACTTAATTTAGGATCAGTGTAATCATTGTCGTAGTTAAAAACGCAAACGTGTTTTTAAACGCTGTTCGGCTGATACGGGTGATATCATCCTACTTATATTATAAATGTTTAATTTGGATGTTTGTTCCCTAATCACGCCTCAACGTCTTAACGAATTTGAATGAAATTCGGTAGGTAGATGGATAATGTGCTGGATTGAGACATATCCAGAAACAATGCACGGTTCCTGTGGGAGAGGCTTAAAAAAGTAAAGAAATATAGAGATATGGAGACACAAAGATAAAGAGATATAGAGACAATGAGATATTGAAATATACATACGTTAAATTTTATCCAGAAAAAAACCAGGGTTCCTATGAGAGAGGTTTAAATATGAAATACTACATTGCTGGAGGTTTGTTTGATGAACAACAGGTCGAATTTGTGAAAAAATGCACCGTTTCTGCGGAAGAAATCTGAGTAATTTTCTTTGGCGAGTTTAAATTTAAATAATAAAATAAATATTTAATCAGAAGTCCACGCAGACGAAGTCGCGGGTAGAAGCTTGTGAATGTACATATATTTTTTGATTATGTTTGAATCCCTCAAGTATAGAAATTGCTCAAAGTGTTTATAATTTTTCCGTAAGAAGCTTTTCGAGTTTAAGGATTCCGTCAGCTTTAATTTGTGTACAAAAAAATGCCGAGTGCAACGATTTGTAAAATAGTCACTTTTTGATTAATTCCCTTTCATTTTCTCATCGCGTACAGTACAAATGTGCTCTGTAAAACAAATCGTACCGATATGGTTGTCCTTAATTGGATAAGATTCATAAGATAACTTCTTGAGACTTCTCTGTCGTCATTATATCTGCTTTATTGATTTCTCGATGCCAGTTTAGAAATATCTACAAAACCTGCGTTTGAACTTCGCACATATGTATGTATATGACAAGTAATTTTCTACCGTTTTCTCTATTTTAATAATCCGGCTTTCTACAATAAATTTTAAGATTAACTTTATTTTTTGAATATGTTAATACGAACGCCTGGGTTCGAATCCCGATCATAGCCACCTACTTTTCCGGGGTACTGCCTCTTGCTAGGAACTGACAAAACCTCCAAGAGTAAAATTTGCCTCGAAAAAGTGCATCTCGTGTAGCCGTTCAGACTCGGTGGCAGATTAACAACACACTCACAGGAATAGTTGAAAGTGTAAGTCACTAGGCCTTGGCTCCTTAAGGAGCTGTCGCACAAATATTTTTTTTTATTTAAATACAAAATAATTATTCAGTGAAAAACAAAAGAAAACATTGAATTTTAATATTAATAACTCTACTTAATTTTTGTATGCGGTTAAGCAGTATATCACCCTGCTTGATGGTAGCTTGATATTCACAGTTTTCGTTGTTCGATTAGTTTCTAAAATTCCACCAACACGATCAACTTTGCGGCCAGCCGCAATAAAGCGTGACAACTCTTGGTCTATGAAATCCACATTTACATCAAATGCTTGAGCAATGTATTGCAGTGTAAGAACAGTATGACTCGAGCAGCTGAGTGTAGGCTAGAATGCGCATATCACGAACATAAAACCGATAATGAGAATTGGCCAAATAATCATTTTTGAAAATTAGCTCAACTTTAGCTAAGTTTTGGAAGAAGTCTGCATATTGACAGTTGTACAACGAGAATAGATACTCCTTGACAGACGGTCTCTTACCATGGAGCCATATTATCGTACATTTGCAAAAGTTCTCAAAGGTCTCGATATACACAAATCCGCTGGCCCGGATGGTATACCCCCGATTCTACTGAAGAGGTGTTCTTCCACACTGGCAAAGCCACTGCGTAAGCTTTTCCATCGCTCCTACTCTTTTTGAATCTTTCCTGATGAAAAACAGCATCCCTTCTTTCTAAGGTCATGGAAACGCTGATTAACCGTCAGCTTAAGAAATATCTCGAAGGTCGAAAGCTTCTCCATGACCATCAGTATGGCTTCCGCAGCAACCATTCCACTGGTGATCTGATGGCATATCTCACCGAACAGTGGAACAAATCTTTACATCGCTTTGGTGAAAGTAAGATAATTGCTCTTGATATCTCCAAGACATTTGATAGAGTTTGACATGAAGCTCTCCTATCGAAAATGCGTGCTTTTGGGATTGATGATACTCTTGTTCGTTAGATTAGAAGCTATCTTCTGGACCGTTCAATACAAGTTGTATTGGAAGGATTCAAGTCTGATTCCCACAAAATAAATGCTGGTGTCTCCAGGGCTCTGTTCTGTCTCCAACTCTTTTCCTCATTTTTATAAATGATCTTCTGTCTGTTACTTCTAATCCACTTAACTGTTTTGCTGACGACTCTACCCTCAGCTTTTCATATTCGTTCGATAATTCACGTCCTTCGCCTTCGGACGTACAATTGCAACGGTACCGTATATCAAGCTCATTAAATTCCTATTTATACAGCATTGTCAAATTCGGTAATAGGAATCGTGTGGAGTTTAATGCTTCGAAAACTCAATGCTGTCTTTTGTCGTTAAAGCTAAACATACATACAAACGATCTCCGTTGGAACGACCATATATTTGACATCGCTAAGAATGCTGCTAAGTGCTTAGGTTTTCTGTATCGGTGTAAGAAGTATTTTTCCCCATCTGATCTGGCGTTTATACCCTAAACTCGAGTATAACTCCCACCTCTGGGCAGGTGCTTTGCAAACATCGCTTCACCTGCTCGATAGAACACAAAATCGAGCGTTAAGATTGATAGGAAATAGACCTGCCGCTGAAACAAAAAAACACCGACGCAATGTTTCATGTCTTTCCTTATTTAATCGTTTTATTTTACAAAAAAATGTTCACTAGAAATAACCAGCTGCATTCCTCGCCTTAAAAGTTTCTCCCGTAATACTCGTCTCGCAAGGAATGCTCATCAGTTCACCCTTGAGCCCAATTTCGGACGTAGTATGAAATATAGGGATTCTTTTTTTAGCCGAACAACACGAATTTGGAATAGTTTACTCGGCGAGATTTTCCCTTGCCATTTTGATCTACAAGCATTCAAAACCAATGTTAATCGACACCTCCTATCTTCCTAATGCCCTCGCAGTGTGTTATACATTAAAAGGGATACAAATCTTGTGCGTGCGTTAATTATAAAAAAAATGTATTGCCTGAGGGACAACAAGAATTTTTACTGGGCCGATTCCAAATTAGGATTCTTTTCTAGTCCTTGTTCTTCCAGGTTTTCAATAGGCATTTTTAAAGTTTATGTTTTATAAACCCTTTTTATTAATTAAAGATAAAAACAAAGGAAATACAACTAATTGAGTTTTCTGCCGAGAAAAAGATACCTATTTTGTGAAAAATAATTGCTGAGCCCTTTTATGTTTCTAATTTATTATTATGATTATTTAGTCCCTTGCTGTGACCTTGGCTTTGGCATTACGATGCAAATGTAGCATCTTTGCATATACATATTTTAAAAATTGATTTTTCAACTGAATTTTATGCTAATACCCACCCTAATTGGCTTCATACATGCATTAATGTAACAATTAATTAGATTGCTAACCTTGCATGCCTTACTATTTACAACAACCGCATGCTTTTATGGTATCGACAATTTAATAATCTGCAACCCTATACCTATGTATTCGAACTACTAACTTACCTACCCACTTTTTAACCCTCTGTTTTATTTACAAATTCAAGTAAAACGAACAAAAACAGTCAATAATGACACACACCCTATGATGCGTACTTTTAATTCCACTCAACATGGTTCCCAAAACCATTTTAGGTTTTTTTTTGTTCCTTGCGTTTTATTCTCTGACCACATATGTATCTACATACCTATATGTAAGCAGGAAACAATTACTCGTAATGTTAAAGTTATTTTTTTTAAACCAACATTTTCCTGGTCCCGTCAAAATTTGTTTTATTATTCCTTAAAAAAAAACCTGTTTTGCTAAAAGGAAACAATATTTGTGTTAATTTTTAGCCCACAAAAAAATACTGAGGCAACCCTGCTACACCAAATCATCAAAAGATTAGTTTTATATGCTGTTTACCTTCCACCCTTATTATCCAGCTATAAATTTGTATCTTTCTTTGTGCAACCATCTAACGTCAATATTCTGATTGAATAACAATGGTCCTTTTAATGTAAAGTGCATCAACAAACCGCGCCCTCACTATCACCGCAAAATACAACAAAAGACCACGCACGTATAAATCAAAAGTAATTAGCAGCTCAGTCAGTTTCATCTGGAGTTGTTGCATTCCCTTTAACTTGCTTTGTTTTCTTGAATGTGACATCTTTTCACTAGAATTGTATATTTTGGTTTGGTAGCGACATCCAAGATACTCGTACATCGGAAACGAACATTATTTATGTTCAGTTGCATATCCGAATGATAACAAAATAACAAAACAGTGACGTTGTCTGGCGAGGCAAGAAATACAATGGAGATGTTTCTGATGCTGGTAGTGTGCGACTCGAACCGAAGTGCTAGTGGAAAAGTGTGTGCCCCACGGAAATGGGGCTTACGCTGAATGAAGAATGGAGAATGGAGAATGGGTGATTTTCCTCCACTGCTCTCTGCGTACGTACGTAAAATTCATGCGCAGGCAGAAAGAGACAACTCTCCCACGTGCCAGTCCCAGTCAGCCCACAGCCCAGAATCAGACAGAGAAGTCTAATATCTTGTTATTTTTTTTTCTTTGATTCCATAATTCCAATTTCCAATTCCATACGTCAAGAGAAGATTGCTTGAATAGAGAGTGACTTTTTATTGCTACTCTACTAGCTTTGCTGTTTGCTGCCAGTGTCACTGTGGCTGGAGAAAAACCATTCTAAATTTCTTTTTAAGTTGTGTTTTGTGTGTGTGACACATAGTTTTACAAATGATATCGTGTCGTGATATACTTTTCCCTAAATTTTCATCAAATTCGTTTACAATTAATGCACTTCAATGCAAATAAACTCGTTGAATTCCATAAAACAAGACTCATCTGTTCAAGAAATTCAGTGTAATCGTCGTCCATACAATCTTTTTGTCGTTTCAATTAAAGAAGCCTTCTAGAGTATAGTAGTGCTGCGACGACAACGAAAACGAAGGCGAGGGCAAGGCACAAGTGAGTCAGTGATGTGTGGAGTACTAAGACGTGGTGAGGGGGGCGGCGAAAACTACGAAATCAATTGCTTACACCGCACGTCTTAGTCATAGTTATGTTGTTTTTTCTTCCTCCCCATTTTCAAAGTCTTCGTGCTTAATCTTTCTTCATACCTACAAACTTTGAATTGGTTCTTTTTTTGTGATTTGTTTTTGTTTGGTGACTGAATGAAAAAAAAACATAGTAAATTAAACATTATGAATAACAAACCAATGCTGCTGAAAAAAACAAAACTAAATTATTTATGCAAACTAACAACGGCGACTAACTAACATCGTTCTTCGTTTTGTTACATTTTTTTTTTTTCAATTATAGTTTTCTTAAATCCATCCGACTTTGATTTTCTACTAACTAAAGGTAATGGCAATGGTGTTGAAGGTGATCGAAGTTCATTGCTATTGAGATTCGACCCACTATTGGGTCATTCTGTGCCTGTTAACCTACCGGTGAAAGCAGGTTCTTCCACACTATCATCATTAGCATTTGCTGCAGCCGCGTCGTCGTCGTCTACTAGTGACAAGCTACATCAGCATCAGCAGGAATTCAGCATCCAAAATCGCCTAAGCCCAGCAAATGAGGAAGAAGAACATTTTTATGATAGCAATAGATCATTTCGATTGGAAAACGGGTTAACTCAAGCCAAACCAGAAGTACCTCCAAGAATCGAAGAGAGAACACAACAAAAGCAGAAACCCATTCAAATCACAGCGAGGAGCATAAAAGTAAGATTTGATTTTAAAATACATACATTTTTTATTTTTCGATAATGATATATGTGATAAGACTGTTTATTGTAGACAAGAGTGTTGTTCCTCGAGGACAAAGGTGATTGATTAGGATAAGAATGCAGTTGAAAGCTCGTTGATTTGTGCTTACGACGAAAATACTATAGAGTGTAGGTTTTGGCAAGCACTCTGTTTTGAAATTTCAACAAGACTTGAGTGCAAAGTAGGCCAACAATGTCAATAGTTTTCTTAACCAACTTTAAAATGGACTGAAGTAAGCTATGGCTTGATAAGTTTTTAAAATACGAAAGGACTACAAAAAATATTAATCTTCTTCTAGGAGACTACCAGAGTCGAAGTAATGAAACTATGCAAGATAGGTTTATAGGTACTAAATCTCACTCAAATCATTCAAACGTACGTTGTTAATCGGCAAAAGTTGGAGGCCTATAAATTCCGCAGCAACCGAATGACTAATATTAGATGCACTTTTCCAGACATGATTTTCTTGTCCAGTCTGTTCCTAAAAAAGGGGGAGTCTTCATCACACTCAAACTATCGACTAATTGACTAACGTCCTTTCTTTCCAAGGTCATGGAAACGCTGATTAATTTTCAGTTTAAAAAATATCTTGAAGATCAAAAACTAATTAATGGGCGGCAGTGCGGCATGGGTCCACTGGTGATCTGATTGTATATCTCACCGAAAAGTGGAACCAATCTCTCCGCCGTTTTGGCGAAAGCAAAATTGTTGAATTTGATAGAATTTAGCACCAGACCTTTATCGAAAATCCACCTTCTGTGGAATGACCACATATTCGACGTTGCTAAGAATGCTGCGAGGTGTCTCGGTTTCCTTCTAAGATGCCAGACATTTATTACCCCGTCTGATCTGGCTATACAAAGGGTAATTATACCATAGCTTGAATATTTTCATATTTGAGCAGGTGCACCTATAACGCACTTGTGTTTTCTTAGATCGTATCCAAACAAGAGCTTTACATTTAATAGGCGATAGAAAAACTACAGATTCAATTACATTTCTCGAGCAATGCCATAATGTAATGTGTCTTTCATTGTGTTTTCGCTATTTTTACAAAAAATGCTAGAGTAAAATAGCCAGTTGCATTACCCATGAAAGAATTTCACTGCAATACATACAACTAGGATTGTCCATCAGTTTACCTTGAGCCAAATTTCGGATGTACTGTTAAGTACAGATATTCTTTTTTTAGTCGCACCACACGAATATGGAACGCTCTGCCACGTTCTATTTTCCCCCACGAGTTTGATATATGCGAAACTTCATAGCTAATGTGCATCATCGGTATCTCCTCTTTCATCCTCCCGTGTTTACATAGTTCGCTTACTGTGTTCAAACATTTTAGCATTTTAGGGGTTTAAAAAACCCCTTTCGCACTTCCGAATTATACAAAACAAAATACAAGAGTCGTCATGACATAGGAAGAGTAGTATGGCCGAAGAAAAGGCAGGCTTCCCTAATAGGTGGACATTACCCACCACCTTCGATACCTTAAGTTGCCATAGAGCATGATTATCTTATATCTCTATTGTATATATGATGTGGTGATTAACTTTCCCTCCGGATTTCGAATATTGTGTTCTAAATCTTCGAAGTAGTATATTTTCTAATGGTTGTCACTGTATAAAACAACTAAATCTAGAATCCCTATAAACGAATTAAATAGCATTTGTTGACCTTATAATTATGTGGCATAACTATTTTTGATTTCTGCTCTTTTAAGAACTGCTTTCCATAATTTGATCGCATTAAAGTAAGTCGCATCATTCATTAAAAAAAACACCCCTTTCCTCCATGAATTATGGCTTCTTTGCGCTTTGTCGGGCGAAAGCTATTTAGTTACTCAATTGTGGCATGTCGGTCGGTAAAGTTTTTGGTTGTCATCCCAGCTGGTTAACGAGAACTTTTCGTGTTCTCCATACATATATCTACATATTTCTATATAACGTCTCTATAAGGTTTAAATATTCTTTGTGGTCGGCAGAAATTCTTAAGGAAAATTCCTTTAAGTCTTGGCCGCTTTTTATTCGATTCAATAGGTGTTTTTTCTAGCTCGACATTTCTGAGTTAATTATAAGAGGGTATAGTTCTCGTTTTCTGATTTTTTAAGCAAATTCATGGATGCATGATTAATTTAATTCCATTATACGACAAGGTCAAGTTTGTATATAAAATACATACACAAACAATTATAGAATATGCAACTTTCCTGGGCGGCCTTTTTTTATAATGTTTCTCATCAGATACAGAGGACTTCCATTATTCTTTAGTATCATGGTTTAAGGTTGTTGGCGATGACCTCCTGCTTTTCTGAAATGTGCCATGTTTTTCAGGTTCGACACCCTCTTCCCCCTGCCTGAGCAAACTGATTTAATTGTACACCTTGCTTGCATAGGAGCTGATGCATTCAATTTTTTACAAATATTTAAATTTATTATCGGTTTTCATTGATATATATCTCCCTCTCAACTTCCATTCTCCTCGCCCGATCACACTTCGTAATGCTCTCGTCACACATACACCAGCTTGAAGTTTTACTTTAAAAATGACGTTTATTAATATTCTTTTACGCAATTGGTAGCGCCATCTGTATGTATTAGTCAAGCATTTATTTCGTAGATGATAAGGTAGTTCAGATTATACAAACTGGTCACCGGAAATAGTATTTGGAAAAGTATTTTCTTTAAAATACATACTTCAAATACGATTCTAATGCAAACTATGTTATAATTTTCAAACACGAACCCAAATGCAATAGAAACTACGTAAAACGACTTAGAAAAATATAAAAATTCAATGTTTTGATAAAAAATTACTAGTCTCTGAGAAAATTGTGTTCACGTCTGCAACAAAATTCTGGTAGTAACACAAACTTATCATAGATAAGAACCTAATATTATTTCAAATTCCCGATTTTTCTTTTTGGCGTATAGCTGCCTCGCCCGATTTCAGTAACGCTCTCGTCACGAATTCACCAGTTTACTCCCGAAGTCAAAAAAAAGTCGAGCGTGCGTAAAGAAGTTTTACTTCAAAAACCGGAGAATTGTCGCCGTCTTTGAGATCATAAAACTCATTATGGAAAAACCTGTCTGTAAGGCGGTAGATGATTGGTTATTATTGCGAAATACTTGAAGCCCAGTTTTACCACCCATTATTGGGCTATTATGCAGTCTGTTTATAGATCAAGCTCTTCACTTAAGGATGTTGAAAGACAATTAAGTTTAATTTCATAAGTTCATTATTAGATTATTTTTATTACATCGTTAAAATGTATGTAAAACTTAAGCCTTAAACTAACTTATAACTAAAATAAATCATGTCGGCTCAACAACAGGGGCCCGACGTACTTCAGCTGGCTCTATACAATGCTATTTTTGTTCTTATATCATATTTTTGTTTGCATAATCTTTTAATTGAAATTCTTAATTATAATAACTGTCTTTGGTTTTAAAAAATTGGGGTTAGGGTGCGGTGTTGTTTATCCTCTGTTGAGTCCGTTGCTGGTTCTCTCGTAGAACGGGGCTCCGTCTTTGTTCATAACATCCTCGAATCGGTCGTCTGTTATGGCTCGAATGTTGAGGTAGCGATGGTTGGGCTCAAGTTGTTGCTCGATTTCCAAGTTGGGGTGGTCCTCCAAGTTCCTTTAAATATTTTTGAAGAGCTGTGCAATGAACTGATTTATCGGGATCAGTTTAATGTCTTCATATAGCTTCTTGTCTTTCGAAAACTTCGATCTTCATATATGTTGGTGATATACTTACGTCAGAACTGGACGGATCAGCTGTTTATAAATGAGGAGCTTAGTATTAGTGCTTGGTCCGTTTCTTCTCCTAAGAAGCGGGTGGACCAGATGTAGGGAGAAGTTGGCTCTCTTAAGCATAAATGTAGCGTGCTTGTTGAATTTGAAGCGGTTAGTGAAATTCACTCCAAGGTATTTTGCTGTTGTCTTTGTCCTTATCACTGTGTTGTCTAGTAGCTTGATACTTATATTATCACAGCTTTACGCGAAACGTCTCCGACCTCTTGTTGCTGTTGTCGGGATTCTGAAGCAGATAAGCTCGCTCTTATCGCTATTTATCTTTAGTCCCCATTTAAGGTAGTAGTCGCACAAGTTTCTTATATGACCAACTCTCCTTGCTGCGATTTCTGGTGAAATGGATGTTGCATATGTTAAGGAGTCATGGGCATATAGCTTCGTTTTCGTCCCTGGGATGTTGGTAGGCTGGTCAGCTGTATAAAAGTTGAAAAGTATGGGGCCCAACTTGGAACCTTGTGAAACTCCAGCACTGATCGTCTTTCTTTGTGAATATTCTTTGTTTACCTGTACATAAAAGGATCTATGTGTTTTGATTAATCTTACCAAGTGTTTAGGTAGTCCTAGACTTGACAGTTTGAATATTAGTCATTTTATCCAAACTGTGTCGAAGGCCTTTTCGATGTCCAAAAAACTCTCTCTCTCTTTTTCAGTCCGTATGTCACATCGGAGTGCAGTCCAAGAAGCGGATGGATGGTGGAGTGTCGTGCTCGGAAACCATACTGACATTCAGGTATGAATTCCCTTTCCCTGAAGAAATGATGAAGCATAGAAGCGAAATCGGCCGATATCCCTTGACGCTAGTCCTGTTGGTTTTCTTCGGAACGGGCACCACTTTTGCCGTTTTCCATGTTTCGGGGAAGTAGCTGTTATTAAGGCAGTTATTGAAGATGATCGTCAGCAGTAGGATGGCGAGATTTGGTAGCTTTTTAAGCAGAAAGTTAGAAATCCCATCATTTCCTCCTGACTTCCTAGAATTTCCTCCGTGGATTATGTGAGTTACTTCCTCGATGGAAGTAAAAGCATCTCCAATTGGTCCGAGTGCAACTTCTTCAAACTTGTTTTCAACTTCTTCGATGAATCCAGGAAAATGATTGGGAGGGCAATCCTTGAAGGTCTTCAAAATGCTTAGCGGGAGTTTCTGCTTTTTTGGTTGGTGTTATTACAGAATGTTGCCCGTGCATTATTGTATCTGGCATCGAGCTCTTTTTCCCAGCGAGCTGGTGAATTTTCTTGAAGGCGTCTATACTCCTCATTCTCTCTGTTAAACAACCTGTGGTATATCCGTTGAAGTTTTTGCGGAGTCTCTGCCTGTGAGCATATATGGCCTGTATATGTTCGGGCATATTCGCATATCGGTCTCTGCTGGTTTTTGCAGTCTTAAGCTTTTCCAAGGCGTTGTTAACTGTTGTCTCAAATTGGAGTATGGCACTATCAATTTCGCTGTTTGAGAGATTGCTGCTGGTTGGGATTTCCGGGAGATCTCTTTCAATTTCGGTACGGAAATTTCTCCAGTTCACCCTGTTATACCTGATATGGAGGTCTTGTTCTGGTTCGCAGAATATCCTTTGATTAGGTCTTACCCTAACTTCTACTGCCAGATGTTCGGAATCACTATTGTGTGCTACGCAATTGTAGTTCAGGTAGGATGTTGGTGAAGTTCGACGTAACCAGAAAGAAATCCAAATGAGATGGAGTTCTAGAGAATGTTGGTTTTGGTTGAGACACGACAACCAAAGAGTGATGCTCGGGATTTCCTTGTAGCCAGTCAACAATTGCTTTGCCTTGGCGAGATTCCGCGGTATCCATCCATAGAGAGTGCCGACCGTTGAAGTCTCCTCCAATGACACAAGATGTGTATTGATTAGCAATGCTGTTGATGATGTGGAGATCGTGATGTATATCGCTTCTTGTTGAGTTGCACTTGATGTATATAGTGACGACTGTCTTTGTTTCCATGCATCTAAGTCCAGTTATAATTTTCTTTTCGCTCCTGAGGTCCGATTTGAGAAGAATTGCTGTTCCTCTGCCGCTCGCTCCTTTGTCTTCTCTGTAGGATGTGTAATGGTCTGGCTTAAAGATCATGAATCCAATTGACACATATAAACGTATGGTAAGATATGTTCGGAAAGTGTAAAAGCAATTCGAGTATGTTTGACCCATGAATCCAATTGACACATTTCATAAGTTCATTAGCCTTGCAGTTCTATGGAATGTTTGTCCGCTTCATCACCCAAGAAAGTGTATTTTCTACGTTGTAAAGAGCTTAAGAGGAGTTTTTTTTTTTTATTAGATAGTTGTGATAAGATGGCATTTACAAACATTATATTTGTAAGGGATAACTCTCCTACGTCCAAATTCTTAAAGACTTTCTTGACCTAATGACAGAACAAACATTAAATGATTGAGTTTTTTTTTATTTTTACAAACCCTTAACTAAGAACTTGTCCTACAAATGTCCTAAAATGATAAAAGTATTAGTTTCCAATTATATCAAATGAAGTCTTTTATTTTGTTTTCAGAATTGTGCGCAGGTTTCTCAAGAACGGGTAAGCCGATTTCCATGCTGTTTCTTTTGTTGTTTTGGGAAGGTTTGTAAACAACTAAACATGAAGTGCGCTTTGTTTGAAACATTGTTTAAATAATTGTCATCAAAATGAAAAGCTATTTACTCGCTTGCAATTTCTAATCAGCTTAATCGAATTTGGAAACTGGATTGAGCACAGTGGTCTTGCTTCTTATTGCTTTCAAAATACATTCATATGCGCATACAAAAAGTATGAAAAAGCCAAAACACAATTTTCTAATGACAGAATTATTTGGCTGTTTATTCCTAGCTTTTCAAGCGTTAAACAAGCATTTTTATCGCCTTAAATTTACATTATGTACCACTTGCACGCCACACAAACTTTTCCGGCAAACCAAAACACATTATATTTAAACTTTTTTTTAAAGAATATAATTCAAAGTAGATGATTATTTTGTTTGTTGATTTTTATATGATGTTTCTAAAAAGCTGATATTGTTTAATCTAGAGTTGTAAAAGTTAGAGGACAGTTAAAAGCAAAAGAAAGTATACTTCTTATTACTTCCGATAAAATTATCCACAAAAGCTTACCTCCGTAGTAGCAGTGCCCCGTGGCTTAATGGTTAGTGTTTCGGACTGCTAAGCGAAGAGCCTGGGTTCGAGTCCCGCTCATAGCCACCTTCTTCTTGCTAGAAACTGACAAAACCTCCAAAAGTAAACATTTGTCTCGAAAAATTGCATCTCATGTAGCCGTTCGGACTAGGCGGTAAATTGTAGGTCCCTTTCATTCTTGCTTACTTACTTAGGTGGCGCTACAGTTCGGGACGAACCTGGGCCTCAACCAACATGCCTCTCCAGCCAACTCGGTCTTTGGCTAGCTGCCTCCAGTTTTGCACTCCAAGTTGGTTGAGGTCGTCCTCCACTTGAGCGCGCCACCTAAGGCGAGGTCTTCCTTGACTGCGTCTACCCTCTGGGATGGAATCGAAGATCCTGCGAGCCGGAGCATTGTTGTCCATTCGCTCTACATGACCTAGCCATCTTAAACGTGATATGCGTATTTTTTTGACCAGGTCAATGTCGCTGTACAGCTCGTATAGTTCTTGGTTGAACCTTCTCCTCCAAAGCCCGTTAACGCAGATAGGGCCAAAAATCTTCCGAAGAATCTTACGCTTGAAACGACTAAGGATATCTTCATCCGCTTTAGATAGAGTCCATGCCTCGGCGCCATAGAGCAGGAGTGGGATGATTAGGGTCTTATACAGAGTCTCCTTTGTCTTTCGAGAGAGGGCTTTGCTACTTAATTGCCTTCCTAGCCCATAGAAACAGCGATTGGCAAGAGTAATTCTTCGCTTTATTTCTGACGAGATGTTGTTGTCAGATGTTATAGCGGATCCGAGGTACACAAAGTCCCTAACTACCTCAAAGTTGTACCTGTCTATTGTGATGTTTTGTCCAATCCGCCGGTATTGTGTGTCCCTTTTTGTGGGCAGCAGGTACTTCGTTTTGGCCTCATTGACTGCTAGTCCCATCTTAGCCGCTTCAGCTTCAATGCTAGCAAACGTTCCAGTGACAGCTCGCCGAGTTCTGCCAATAATGTCTATGTCGTCAGCGTATGCTAACAATTGCACAGACTTGAAAAAAATTGTCCCACTACAATTGACTTGCGAGCTTCTTATAATTTTTTCAAGTATTAAGTTGAAGAAATCGCACGATAGCGCATCACCTTGTCGGAATCCTTTTTTGACGTCAAAAGCTTCTGTGAGGTCAGAACCAACCTTGACGGAGCAGCGAGAGTTCTCCATCGTCATCCTGCACAGTCGGACGAGTTTTGTGGGAATGCCAAAACCTGACATGGCTCTGTATAGCTCGTCTCTATAAATGCTATCGTACGCGGCCTTAAAATCGATAAAGAGGTGCTGGGTATCGATTTGGAATTCTTGGGTGGTTTCCAGGATCTGCCGTAGCGTGAACATTTGATCGATTGTGGACTTTCCTGGTCTGAGACCACACTGATAGGGGCCAATCAGGTTGCTGACGAAAGGTTTCAGGCGTTCACATAGTACGGCAGAGAGGATCTTGTAGGCGATATTCAGGAGACTTATTCCTCTATAGTTGGCGCAGTTTAGAGGGTCTCCTTTCTTGTGGATCGGGCAAACGATGCTGAGGTTCCATTCATCAGGCATACTTTCTTCTGACCAAACTTTAGAGATGAGTTGGTGTATGCACTCCACCAGGTCATCTCCGGCCGCTTTAAAAAGTTCGGCGGGTAATCCGTCGGGTCCAGCAGCTTTGTTGTTTTTGAGTTTAGATATTGCTATCCTTACTTCATTTTGGTCAGGTAGACGGAAGTTTTGTCTGTCATCATCCATGTTGAATGGTTCATTCTGCCTGACAGCGGGATTTTGGCCTTCGTCGCCGTTTAACAGTCTGCAGAAATGGTCCTTCCATGTACTCAGCACCGACTGTGACTCTACTACGAGGTTTCCATTCCTATCTCTACAGGCTTCTGTGCGGGAGTTTTTTCCTTGGCATGTTCTTTTTACCTGTTGGTAAAACTTCCGCACGTTGTTCCTGGAGTAGCATCTCTCAATATCTTCGATCGCGCGCTTCTCATGCTCTTTTTTTCTTTTGGAGAAGCCGGTGTTCTTCCCGTCTTTTCTGCTCGTAAAGCTCGCGAGCAGCTCTCGTCTTTCTTTGCAGCGTCGCTTTATATGCCTCTTGTTTGGCTGCATGGGCCTGCCTGCATTCGTCATCAAACCAGAGGTTTCGTGGTGGTGGTCTGGTGAAACCTAGCACATCAGTTGCTGCATCTCTGATGGCTTGTTGGCAGTGTTGCCACTGATCTTCGGCACTTGATGCTGGCGGTACTGGATTTCTTGAGAGGTTACGGGATATTCGATCGGCATAGGTTCTGGCGTTTTCTTGCGATTGCAGCTTTCCGACGTCATACTTTCTCACAGTATTACTCCGTTGTTGTGGAGTTCGGGTTATTCGCATTCTTACCTTTGCTGCAACAAGGTAGTGATCCGAGTCGATGTTAGCTGCTCGGAAGGTGCGAACATCCAAGATACTGGAGGCGTGTCTTGCATCGATCGCAACGTGATCAATCTGATTGACGGTTCTTTGATCTGGGTGTCGCCAAGTCCCTTTGTGTATATCGAGATGAGGAAACCGTGTGCTTGCAATGGTGACGTTATGTGCCGCTGCGGAGTCAATTAGCCTAAGTCCGTTTTCAGACTTTGTGTCGTGTAGGCTATGTTTTCCGACAGTCCTACCAAAGATTTCCTCTTTACCTATTTTGGCATTAAAATCGCCCAGTACGATCTTAACGTCGTATTTAGGGCATTGCTCATAGGTTTTGTCGAGGAGCTCATAGAAGTCATCCTTGGTGGCGTCATCTTTGTCCTCTGTGGGGGCATGAGCGCATATTAGGCTAATGTTGGCGAATTTAGTCTTGATACGGATTGTCACAAGTCGCTCACTTACGTGTCGAAAGCCCAAGACTTCTTGCCTTAGTCTACCGCTTATGACGAATCCGCACCCAAATAAACGCTGTGGTCTTCTTGCGCAATCACCGTAGTACACGTCACAGTTTTTCATCCTCCTTTTGCCCGGCCCATTCCATCGCACTTCCTGGATGGCAGTAATTCCTGCTCTGTAGCAGTCTAGGGCCTCCGCTAGTTGTTTGGATGCACGTGGTCTGTTAAGAGTTCTAACATTCCACGTGCAGATCCGAAGGTCGTTGTCCTTGTCCCTTTCATTCTTGCATCTTAACAATACACACACAGCAATGGTTGAGAGTATAAGTCACTAGGCCTTGGCTCCTTAAGGAGCTGTCGCGCCAATAAAATATTGTATTTAAATTTTACCCCAGACACTACACTCAAATTAAACCAGGTAATGTATGTATCCCACTTAATAGATCCAAAAGCATAGATCAACTTCGTGTTCTGAGGTAATAAAGTGATGATGAAAGCATCTTCAGATGCTCAAGTGAATAAAATGAATAAAAGTTCATCTCCGGATGTTCTAAAGGATGAATAAGCGTTGGTATTCCAGTATTTTACCTTCGGGTATTATAGAGGAATTTAAGAAGAAAATTAATTATTATTTTCCAGCCAGCTTGGTTTTTGCAAAGCAAAAATAAGCTTTTTTGTGTTCGCTTTCATGGTAATGTTGTTTCTGATTTTTGCCTCTATATTTTTGATCAAAACTTGCCGAAAAGTATATCAACTCCGTTTTCTGATTTTCTTTTGATCTTCTTTTTAATGATCACCTTTTACGTCCTGAAGCATGTTTCTTTTAATAGATATCTCTCTAGATGTTTTACCTGAAATCTCAAATCTTATGATATGGATTAACTTACTTAATTTACAGTTATACATAGCGTGATGCTCCTGGGCCTAGTTTAATATGCCCTACTACTAGCATGCTGTCTCCAATTTTGCAGCTGTCGAAAGTTTCCCTCTTACTGGTCGCTTCATTGAGGATAGGCAATTGGAAAGGATGGGGATAGGATGGTAAGGTGTAGGTTGCGATAAGGGTAAATGTAGCGGAAGGGAAGAGAAGGATGGAAGGAAAGGATAGGATGAAGAAAAATATCAGGAAGAATAAGGGGGGAAGCAGTAGAATGGGAGAGGCAAGATAAGTGAGGAGGAGATGAAAAGGAATAAGGGAGAGAAACGAAATTGGGGAAGGGAGGAGAGAGCTATGAGGTAGGTAGATAGGACGGACATGGGTCTGACAAAAGGGAAGAGAAACAGAAAGAGTAGCTATTGGGAGGGTAGGTGGAGAAGGAGGGTTAAGTTATGATAGGAAGGAGGGCAAAGGAAAGGACTAGAATGCTCGACGGATATGGGGGGACCTTGCCCCCACAGCTGGACTTCAGCTATTTCAAAGATACATAAAACGTGCCAAATTTACCACCACCAAATTAAAGTAGGACCACACTCGTGATGCCCTGCTTTTTCCCACCTTCCTGGAATGTGTCGGTCCAAACATTTTGAATTCCGAATCTCGTTAATCCTTAATGCTATCAAACCATACCTTACCTTTCGGACAAGCTCGCCTTACGGCACCAACTTCAGATTTATATAAAATCTCCATGATATTTCTCAATCAAACCAAAATAAAAAGACAGAACAATTCGGACTCGAATTTGGCGAGACTTCCCAAAAGTTTTTATTTATATTTAAGTTATAACTTGATGACAATAGGAAGGATGGTATCATACAAAAAATGGCCACAAAGCGCCTCAAGTAATTTATATATTTAAACAAAAAAATCTATAATTGATTCCTTAACAATAACCACAAAGGAATGAGATCCAAATTATCGGAAAGGAGACCCCCCAAATAACCCCACCGGATAGTCCGCCCTCCTTACAAACCGTGTTGCCTACCGTCGGAGAGCTCTTTGATGTCGCAAAATGTCGCCTAAAGTAGGTGGTGCTCCCTTATTCGCTATATAAGGTTGGCTTCAGGTCTAAGTTCAGCCACTCAACATGCCCGAGTCATCTTAGCCCCCAGGTACAGATTTTGTCTCGAATTACCGAAGGGAGCTTTCATCCCACTGGGAAAGCGTTCATGATTTATACGCCGATGCTTTTCCTTGTTTTTACAGCAGTGCCCAGGTAGACAAATTCACTGACTACCAAGTCGGTGTTGAAATTGGACTTTTGTTGATTAAAGCATATGCTTCGTATTTTGCTTGCTGATCCATCGAAGTGAAAACCCCGGTTACTGCCTGCTTAGTTCTTCCTATCACATCAATGTCGTCAGCAAACCCAAGTATTTCTGTTGATTTATCGGAGATAGTGAAATAACTTCCAATAGGAAACAATGATGTGCTCCTTAATTAAATTATTTGCTTTGTCCAACATATGTACATATGTATTTAATATGTTTTTACAACTTGGTTTAAATTTTGTATGTGTTTTTATTAAATTTTTATGTTTCAGAAGTTCTGTCAACATGCAACAAAACTTGTTAAGCGCAACAACAATTTTTTTTTCATATGAAATAACATGATTTTCTTTGTAAATTATTTCAGAAGAATGCCAAAATGAGTGTCGACGTCATGCAGGATATGAAAATTGAAAACGATAGCAAATCCATCGAAGAAATTGAGTAAGAAAATCAAGTTAAATAATTTGATATGATAAATCATTTTCTTTTATTAATTTTGTAGCTCACAAAGTGATAAAAAACAAAACTTCAAAATGGATGAACTCGAGAAAAAAATCAAAAATGAAGTGTTAGTTAAAAAAGAAGTTCGTTTTGCTGTTCCTCATAATAATCTTTCTTTTTATAGTCTCAAAACAGAAGATATAGAAAAGAAACTGAAGGAAGCGGAGCAACGTGAAGAAGCTTTAATCAAAAGGATAACAGAGAAGGATAAAGCAATTGCCAAAATGAAGTAAGTTTTGGCACACTTAAGTATTTAATTCGATATTCCTTAACATCATGATTGTATTTTGTTTGTTGGCATAGTGGTGTCATTGAAGCGTATGAAAAAGCCATCGCTGAACTTATATCAGAAAAGGAACATCTATTACAGAATTACGAGAAACAATTAACGGAAGTTAAAGCCGATCGGGATTCTAATTATCATCATTTAACCTCGCTGGAAACAACCTTCTCCGATTTGCATGTGTAAGTTTATTTTTAGTCTACACAGAAATAATTAATTGATTAATTTAATGGACGTGGGTGGTGTATATTACGTCGACAAATAACTTTGTAGACAAAGAAACTGGCGTTCACAAAACAATTAGTTAAAGGGACTTTTATTTAAAGTGCATTAAATTTGTAAATATGTATTCATTCAAAGTTAGAAGTGCATCTTATGTAGCCGTTTGGATTCGGGGATAAATTGTTGTTTTTTGTCGTTTTACAACCTGTTTCGTTGTATCTCTTTCTAAGCTCGGTGTTTACGCATACTGGAAAAAAGAATCCCCCTGGAGATTTTTCCCTTTGAACACAGCCTCAAGTGTTCTCATCACTTGTCCACTTTTGACATTGTCCATGCCTCTGTGCCATACAGCTGAAGTGAGATGATAAGGATCTTATAGAGGGACATTTTAGCTGCCTGAAAGACGGCTTTGATACTCAATTGCTTAATTAGCCCAAACAAGCAGCGAAGGGCAATGGGCTTCGTTTGATCTTAGCGTTGGTATTGCTCTCTGAGTTGGTAGCGGAGCCCAGGTAGACAAAATCCTTAAGTACCTCAAATTTATAGGTGTCTATAATGATTTTTTGTGTGCAAGGCGTCGATGTTGAGTGTATTTTCTTTGTGACAGAATGACTTGGGTGGTTTTGCCTTCCGTTTTAATACTCACAAAAACCCTACTGACATTACGCTCTAATCTTCCAATTATGTCAAATAAAATGAACTTTTGAAAGATCGTGCCTGACGTTGGCTTGAGAGTTTCGCACTTTTTTTAAAACCTGACAGCTCATCGCCTAGTCTAAATTCTTTTTTATTACATCAACTGTGTCTGTTAGGTCTAAACCGACTAGTTTAGCAGCAATGATACGAAAACTGCACATTTCTCTGTATAGTTCGTCGTCCCTATTAAAGCTGCCATACGCGGCTTTGAAATCGAAAGGTGTTCAATGAGCCTGCTCTGGCTGCTCTAAACTACTCTACGTAGAAAAAAACATTATTTGGCTGTTCTATGGGGAATTTTCCCCTCCAAACTGCTCTATTTTTTCGGATTTCATTGAGTATTTATAGAGCAACTTAGGCAGGATTTTCTACACTTGCTTTTGAAATAGAGCAATTTAGAGTGGAAGTGTGAAAATCTAATGTTTCTAATGTATATGTACATAATATGTGTTACATTATTCATCAAGTGCATTTGTTTGCATTAAATATTGGGCAATACACATTAATTAGAAAATTAGCCAAAAGAAGAAAAATGTGATTCTTAAAATAAAACTGCATCGTATTGAACTTAGGCAGAGCTTATCAGTAGTAGTGAATTGCTACTACAGAATATTTTTTTGACATGACATTTGTGCTCTAATTTGATCTGACATTTAACTGCTGTTTTGCTCCGCTCTACGTTGCCTTACGCTACTCTACTCTACTCAAGTTTTCATTGAACTAACTGGCTCTCAACCATTTCTGCCCGGTGAAGTGAATCAGCAGGAGCGAAGTTGGTGCATTTTTATAATCAATTCATTGCCTGCATCCTTGAAGAGTTCGGCAGCTAGGCCATCTGCTATGTTGTTCCAAAATTAAGATGAATAATTCATTCAGCCTGACATTAGAATTTGATACGTCATCGCCGTTATAGTTTGCATCGGCGTAAGTGGTTATTCCATATTCTCAACATCGACTGTGTGATCAATACGGTTTTAATTATTTTGCTTTTATTTTATTTTATTTTTTCATAAAAATGACATGGTCATAACTTCACACTAGATCTGGCTTGATTGTAATACGTTATTTAAACAATGAACTAAGTTATTGTTTTTGGGCTAAAGTTAACATAACAAGTTTCACGTCTTAAAAGTTGAAAATGGAAAATGTCTATTTCTAACGTGTTATATAATTACATTCGTCACAGAGCTAAATCCTGACTATCAATATCCCGGCTCTTAATATCTGGAGTATTTTTGATGCCCTCTAGGGTAACCGTTTGGCAATACAAGAAAGCCAAGTGGGATGGTCTTAATTATTTCTGGATGACCTTTAACAGGTTACTTTGCTTCCTTGAAAATATATTCCAGAGCAGATAAAGATTATGTTTGACACATGAATCCAATTGACACATATAAACTTATGATAAGATATATTCGGAAAATGTAAAAGCAATTCGAGTATGTTTGACCCATGAATCCAATTGAGCAGATAAAGATAAAAAAAATAATAAACCTAAGGATAACTCATTGTTATTTAAGCTTAGAACATGTTATAAGCTTAAGAGAATTAAGTTTCCGTTGTTATATAAGGTTTTTCTTTTTAAGCTCAGAGCAGGCCACTGGCCTGTCAAAAAAAGATCTGTGTTTCTTTTTTATCTCGGAGCGCTCAGCTTGTCTTTCTTTTTTGAATTGGAGCGCGCTCTATTAGCTCAGAGTAAAATGACCGAGCACATGGAGTAAAAGGCTGAGCCCGGCCAACTTCATTTATTTTGTGTTTTGACAAAAAATGATAGTGTTGAAAAAAAAAACTAAAATCAAAATGGTGTCGGTCAAAGTAAAATATTAAAATGAATTTTTCTAAGGAATAACGTTAATTTAATTTAATTTTTGAATTTAAGGTGGAAAGTGTACCATACGACAGCTCAGTGCTCAAGTGTGTTTCTTATAGCGAGTTTCATTCAACAAAAGATTTGATCTTTTCTGATTTCGAGAAATCTAGATCAAATCACAACACGAAAGATTTGATCTCTGATGTAAAGAATCTGTTCTGTCAGGAAAAGGAAAAAAATTGAGATACAATATTAATAGTGGAATATTACGAGATACTATAGCCTAAGGTAAATTTCGTTTTGAAAACAATATAAGTTACAGGATGGCAATAGTCGGGATTAGAAAAGGGGACAAATAAATACAAGGCGATTTGAATGGCGTGGTGTGTGGGGTGGGGTTTAGGGTTTGAAAACGTTTTTTTTTCTTATTGCCGGCGAAGTTTAACTTTTGATCGAAAAATGACCCACAGAAAAGTTGTAGGTAATTTAAAAAAAAAAATTTTACTTCAGGGTGTTTTTCAACATAACGTCAAGTTTTATGAGATATCGGCAGAAAAACAGTTTTTCAATTTTTTTTTTAGTTTTATTAACTATAATTGCATTTAATGTTTTACAAATGCAATGAAACACAAACTTCAGAATTAAAAATGGCTGCCCAGCTATTGTTTTTCTATTTTATTAAAATTCGTATTTTAATTCAAAAAGCAACCGTTTATTGATAATCAAAAAATCTGTTCATAAACATTTTTCTTCAACATCGTGAAAATATCGATATAATCATCATAGCATCGATGTTTTTATGAACGATGTTCATCCCTAAATGCAAATGGCAAAGGAAGAGTATCAGTCCTTCACCAATACTACCATTTAATCATGAAAAAAGTTTCATTGAAAAGATCAAATCTCAATCTTGAGATCAAATCCTTAAATTTGAATGAAACTATATTAATTAAATCGGAGAGCTCTAATCATACTTTGCTCAGAGCGTAATCGTTGAACGTCCAAGGTTCAACCTGTCCCTAAAATGGCATCATCATTATCATCATCAAAGTCGCAACAACCACGCTCCGGGTTCGTCCTTATCCAATAATTTCTTTTCTACATTCCCTTTGCTGGCCGCCGTCGTCGTCCAGTTTCGAGTATTCAAGTAGTGTTGAAAAGTTATTTTCATTAAATAAATGCTAGGATTCCACAGTCCTTTATTTTGTTCCCGGCTCTATGTATTTATTCAGTCCTCTTGTCTGAAACCACGTATCCATTAAACTGCTTTGCTGACAAGAGAACTCTCAGTTTTTCATAAGCGATTCCAGTTTCGCACCATGTTCTTCAGATTCGTATGTGCACCGGCAATCAATTATTGCATTGTGCAATGCAAAATAAGAAATCGCGTCGAATTTAATGCTTTAAAAACTCAATGTTGCGTTCTGTCGTTAAACCGAAACTTAACTCATAGTCCACTGTCCAAAGTGGTACTTGCGTCGAAGAAACTGAACCCCTTTCAGCTCTCAAAAGTTACATTACAGACTATTTTCTAAGAAATTACCATATAGTCGACGTAGCAAAGAATGCTGCAAGGTGCATTGTATATTACTTCCTCATAACCAGTGAGGGAAATCTTTTAATCTGCTTGAAGATGCATGTGAATTTTCTCATGCTTGTTCTACATCCCACGTCATTGTTGATCCATGTCTTTTCTTTCGAAGATGCAAGAAATTTGTAACCCTGTCAAATCTGGCTACAATATTTTAAAGCGTTTATTCGGTCAAAACTTCAAGCATGTGTTCTCTAACTCACTCGAGCCTCTTGGAAAGAATTCAGAAACAAAATTAAAAAAACTTTAAAATGCGTTCCAATAAAAATGGCGTATCAAATTTTGTGTAAGGTGCTCCCTCATTTGGCGGTGCGGTATTTATCGCTTTACCGAATGTATACCGATCTCATGTTCCTGTCCTGATTTGTATAAGCTTTCGGCACAGAATTATTCAAAACTTTAAATTCGAAGCAGTCTTCGATGACATTTTCTGTCAAAAATTATTATTTTGAATCAACAAATATTTTCTTATATTTTTGTTTATACAAAATAAATTGTTGCCTTGACGACAGATATAGAAACAATACTGATACTCTATACCGACACTCGGTACACCGTTTTCTTACCGTACCGATTCCGCACATACCGCCCAAATCAGTAGGTGTTCATTAAAATGTATGTATGTATTCAGTGAAATATCGGTTCCGAATGTGGACCGAGGAAACCGAGAGATACGATCAGTGATGTGACTTTTTTAAAAAGTGTCCGAAGTAGATTTGAGAAAAAACGCAGTAGATTCAACTATTCTCTAATAGATTTTCATATTTTCAAAATATATATAAGATATAACATTCATAATTTAAAATAATAAAATAAATATAAATTTCTCTTTAAAACATAACAAAAACAGAATACAAAATAAATTACTTGTTCTTATATGCTGTCACAGCTTCGAGTAAAACTTTAAAAATTTTAAAGGGAACTTCAATGTTCTATTCAACTTTGGTGATTTTTGATTGTTCGAAGAAAGTATGTAAAATAGTTTTCAGCAGAATAAATTAAACGTATAAACAAAAATAAAGAAAATATTTGTTGATACAAAATAATAATTTTTGACGGACAATGAGATCCGAGACTGCTTCGAATTTAACGTTTTGAATAATTTTGTGCTGAAGGCTTACCGACAAGTCAGGAGATGAACATCAGATCGGTTTGCAGGCGGTAAATACGACAAATGAGGGAGCGGCCCAAAAAACAATTTTATCAAGAAACTAGCCAGAAAAATTGTATTTTTCAATTTTTTTACGTAAATGTTGATGGATTGCTTTCCACACCCACATAGACAGCCTTGATAAATAATATAAACTATTTTCTAATTGAAGCATTTTTGTCTACCCAACAGTAAATACGAAAAGAGCAAGGAAATGACAGCACAACTTAAAAGTAGTGAAGAATCATTACTAGCTGAAAAGCGACAAAACCTGGAGAACCTTAGGTTACAGGAGCAGAGGTACGAAAAGATGAAAAATCATGCCATGCAGCAATTGGAAATGTAAGTACAAGAAAAAAAAAAACAGTTTTTGTGAGTTCCGAAAACCATTTTTTATTGTTTTTTTTTAATATTTTAGTGCGAACAAAAAACTCGAATCCTTAACAAAGAATCACTCAATGGAGATTACAAAACTGAAAGCCCTACTCAAAAAAGAAGAAATTTCAAGGGCCTCCATGACCGAGCAATTACAACAAAAGACCCGAGAAAACGAGGAACTTGTTAAAATATGTGATGAACTTATCAATGGCCAAGGAAGTTAAAGTCGTTTATGGTTTAGCTTTCTCTCTCAAATTTGTTTTCCACTTAAGTTTACAAATCGAAAAAAATAGTACTTTTTATCTTGTTTCTTGTCGTGTCTAATGTTAATTTTAATATACTTGTTTCTAATTTTTTTTTTTTGTTATAATAATATTAAACTAATAATTTATTTTGCCAACATTTAATGAGATTTTCGGCGGTAAAGAGAAAAGATAAAAAAGAAATAACATTGAACAATTAAAAATACGAAACAAAAAGTACTCAATAATTTTTATTTTTCTCATTAATTGATAAATATATTGATAACTATGTAAATTGTGAGAAAACCATTTACTCTACAGTGTAAGGTATTAGTTTAAAAAAAAAAATATTGTTTCTAATTAATTTATATTTATATATATATACACGCATGTATTAGACACCAATTATTCCTGAGTCACAAGTCGGCTTGTTGTAGATACTGGATTTTGGTTTCTGTTTTCTTATATTCCATAGTTTCATAAAAAAAATAATAATAAAAAAACAACACTGTTAACCAAAATAAACAACTTGCAACAAAGAAAAAAAAACAAAACGCCTAATTCACAAAACAATTGTTTCAAAATACATATTCACCGGTATGCGCTGGAAAAAAATCAAACAAACTATCTCCAATTAAAAAAACGAAATTAATGCCAAAATATCAAAAATCAGGCTTAGAAGATATTCTGTAGGTTTTCTTTTAATAGACATTGTGCAACGATCATTTGTGTCCGTAGAAAATTATAAGAATTCTCAACACAGTGTATTTTTAAACAAACGAAACTGTTTTTCTATGCATTTTCAAGTGTTTTTCGAGGACAAATTGGAAAGGAAAAGGTTTGACCAAACTGATTGAAAGAACTTGCAGGTGTTAGATTTTTAAGACAATTCTAGTTTTCTGAAAATGTATTCATCTTTTTAAAAAAATTAATTTTTGTTCTGTTGTTTCGGTCTTATTCACATATTTTGTATTTAAAAGAACGTTAACTCTTAAATGTCCAAAGTAAAATATGAGATTTTGATCAGTAAAAATCATAATAAATAACAGTCAATGATAGATAAATGCAAATAGACTGACCCAGAGGCTGAACTTGTATCGCGAACAGTTGTATCAGAAAATCGTCAAATTTTCTTTTTACTCGTGATTAATAAAATAATAGCGACCTTAATAAGTTTTTGTTTAATCTAAGGTTAATTAAAATAACTCTCAATGCAAGAAGAAAATTTCCAAGTTTTCAATTCCGCCCCTTTGTTAGCTGGGATCATAAAGTTTAGTACTGAAGTTATTTGTTTTATTTTACGAATATGTCTGCTTCACTAAAATATCTTATCTATGGTACTTAAACACCTTTATAATCTATTGCTTTGCTACACACTCAATGCAAACTAAGCTGTCCATTTTTTTTATTGATTTTAGTCTATGCAAGTTTTGTGTTGTTGTAGTCACTTGTTTATAGTATTCAGTAGAAAAATATATAAATACAATAGAGAGACATGGATCTCCATCTATATATCGCTTAAGACATAATCTACCTGCAGACAATCCAATTTGGATAGGAAATACATATTTAGCAAATTCAACACTAGTATTAACACACCCTCATTAAAATTTGTTTCAAAATTATTATTTGCTTCTTGAAACTTTGATTAGGCAGCCTATTATAGATATGTTTTGTTTTTGTTTTATTTTATTTTTTGTAGTTTTCCTAACCTTTTCTAGAAGAAAGTTTATTATTTTCTCCAACACTTAAAAATAAATTAACCACATAAAAAACACAATTTGTAAGAAATAATATTTTTTTAAATAATAAAAAAAAAACTATAACAAAAAACCTTAAAGAGAGCCATGTTTAAGCAAACCAAATATATGATATTGAAATGGAATAAATTGAAGGCGAGGTTAGCTAATGGAATCAAAATAAGAATGTTTTTATTTAACAGAAAAGGATGTTTGTTATTTTTTTACCAAAATCATGCGACCAGAAATGAAAAATCATTACGTAAATGCTTTTACTTCTTTGAAAGGATTTTTTTAAATGCAAATAATTGAGAAGCTCAAAAGTGACTGACATCGGCTTTCACTCAGACTAATCTATTTAGGAGAATTGTTTAATTTAATCTTTGTGTAACTTTGTTTTGTCTCAATACATACCCTAAAGAAGACCTTCGCAACTTTGGAAGATCATATCGTTAAACTTCATAAATTTTGGAACTGTATTTGTTATTGACTTACAAGAAAAAAAAACACAGTTTTTGTGAGTTCCGAAAACCATTTTTTATTGTTTTTTTTTAATATTTTAGTGCGAACAAAAAACTCGAATCCTTAACAAAGAATCACTCAATGGAGATTACAAAACTGAAAGCCCTACTCAAAAAAGAAGAAATTTCAAGGGCCTCCATGACCGAGCAATTACAACAAAAGACCCGAGAAAACGAGGAACTTGTTAAAATATGTGATGAACTTATCAATGGCCAAGGAAGTTAAAGTCGTTTATGGTTTAGCTTTCTCTCTCAAATTTGTTTTCCACTTAAGTTTACAAATCGAAAAAAATAGTACTTTTTATCTTGTTTCTTGTCGTGTCTAATGTTAATTTTAATATACTTGTTTCTAATTTTTTTTTTTTTGTTATAATAATATTAAACTAATAATTTATTTTGCCAACATTTAATGAGATTTTCGGCGGTAAAGAGAAAAGATAAAAAAGAAATAACATTGAACAATTAAAAATACGAAACAAAAAGTACTCAATAATTTTTATTTTTCTCATTAATTGATAAATATATTGATAACTATGTAAATTGTGAGAAAACCATTTACTCTACAGTGTAAGGTATTAGTTTAAAAAAAAAAATATTGTTTCTAATTAATTTATATTTATATATATATACACGCATGTATTAGACACCAATTATTCCTGAGTCACAAGTCGGCTTGTTGTAGATACTGGATTTTGGTTTCTGTTTTCTTATATTCCATAGTTTCATAAAAAAAATAATAATAAAAAAACAACACTGTTAACCAAAATAAACAACTTGCAACAAAGAAAAAAAAACAAAACGCCTAATTCACAAAACAATTGTTTCAAAATACATATTCACCGGTATGCGCTGGAAAAAAATCAAACAAACTATCTCCAATTAAAAAAACGAAATTAATGCCAAAATATCAAAAATCAGGCTTAGAAGATATTCTGTAGGTTTTCTTTTAATAGACATTGTGCAACGATCATTTGTGTCCGTAGAAAATTATAAGAATTCTCAACACAGTGTATTTTTAAACAAACGAAACTGTTTTTCTATGCATTTTCAAGTGTTTTTCGAGGACAAATTGGAAAGGAAAAGGTTTGACCAAACTGATTGAAAGAACTTGCAGGTGTTAGATTTTTAAGACAATTCTAGTTTTCTGAAAATGTATTCATCTTTTTAAAAAAATTAATTTTTGTTCTGTTGTTTCGGTCTTATTCACATATTTTGTATTTAAAAGAACGTTAACTCTTAAATGTCCAAAGTAAAATATGAGATTTTGATCAGTAAAAATCATAATAAATAACAGTCAATGATAGATAAATGCAAATAGACTGACCCAGAGGCTGAACTTGTATCGCGAACAGTTGTATCAGAAAATCGTCAAATTTTCTTTTTACTCGTGATTAATAAAATAATAGCGACCTTAATAAGTTTTTGTTTAATCTAAGGTTAATTAAAATAACTCTCAATGCAAGAAGAAAATTTCCAAGTTTTCAATTCCGCCCCTTTGTTAGCTGGGATCATAAAGTTTAGTACTGAAGTTATTTGTTTTATTTTACGAATATGTCTGCTTCACTAAAATATCTTATCTATGGTACTTAAACACCTTTATAATCTATTGCTTTGCTACACACTCAATGCAAACTAAGCTGTCCATTTTTTTTATTGATTTTAGTCTATGCAAGTTTTGTGTTGTTGTAGTCACTTGTTTATAGTATTCAGTAGAAAAATATATAAATACAATAGAGAGACATGGATCTCCATCTATATATCGCTTAAGACATAATCTACCTGCAGACAATCCAATTTGGATAGGAAATACATATTTAGCAAATTCAACACTAGTATTAACACACCCTCATTAAAATTTGTTTCAAAATTATTATTTGCTTCTTGAAACTTTGATTAGGCAGCCTATTATAGATATGTTTTGTTTTTGTTTTATTTTATTTTTTGTAGTTTTCCTAACCTTTTCTAGAAGAAAGTTTATTATTTTCTCCAACACTTAAAAATAAATTAACCACATAAAAAACACAATTTGTAAGAAATAATATTTTTTTAAATAATAAAAAAAAAACTATAACAAAAAACCTTAAAGAGAGCCATGTTTAAGCAAACCAAATATATGATATTGAAATGGAATAAATTGAAGGCGAGGTTAGCTAATGGAATCAAAATAAGAATGTTTTTATTTAACAGAAAAGGACGTAAATGCTTTTACTTCTTTGAAAGGATTTTTTTAAATGCAAATAATTGAGAAGCTCAAAAGTGACTGACATCGGCTTTCACTCAGACTAATCTATTTAGGAGAATTGTTTAATTTAATCTTTGTGTAACTTTGTTTTGTCTCAATACATACCCTAAAGAAGACCTTCGCAACTTTGGAAGATCATATCGTTAAACTTCATAAATTTTGGAACTGTATTTGTTATTGACTTACTGTAATGACAAATTTATAGTTTTTTTGTTCTAGGCATTCTTCTGTCTTCTGAAATCGATTACAAGTGACATGAGATATAAAAATAACAAATTTTTAACTAACAAAAGGTAATTAATTAACCAACAAATCCGCATATCGGTTGTGCTTGATCGGAATCTTTAAGAAAAGAAATAATCGGCCCTATCAAGGTATCTGTCGGAACGGAAAACTCCGATTTCCTACGAATCGGAAGATTTTTGCTTCGAGGTATTCTTTCGAACACCGTTTCAGCGGGGTTCTGCGTTGCAGTGCAATCAAGTACTTTTTTTCAAATACTTTTTCTCCGAAATCCTCCGACAGAAATTAGTTGCGGAATTTGTGCATAATATTCAGAAACTTTATTTAAAAAAAATTTAATTGGGTGAGACCAATTATTCCTCTTGTATAATATACTTATGTATAGTATATAAAACGATGGTTTTAAAATAAGTGGAAAATGAATAACAGCTCTGTTCTTTGAGCCGAGATCTGCATAAGAATCCGGAAATATCTGCGAGTGCCGCATGCCGGTCCCAATCAGCTCTTTTATGTAGATTTAAGTTTAAGCTGGGAGGCCAAAACAATTATTGAGATCTTTGCCCTTATGATGGAAAAAAGCCTGGAGCTAAACATTCCAAAATACCATATTTTTATAGAATTTATGTCACCTACGATCATTCACGACACACAGTACACATAACTAAGGTAATAGCTTTGTTCGTCTACTCCCTAAAACAGACTATTTTGAACGATTTTACACAAATGCTGTTCGTCTACAAAAAATTTCGAGAATTTTAGTGAGAAGAGAGAAATTGTGAGAGAGCAAAACGCTTCCCCCTAATTCCCTATTTTAAACGAAAAATATTCTTGCGGGAGAAATGTGAGTTCTGTCAAACATAAAAGTACATTTGAAATTTGACGTTTTGTGAAGTACGATTTTGGAAGAAGAATTTTAAATTAAAAAAAAATTGTAAAGTTAAATCCAATGTAATTAATAAAATGACCTTACAATGACCTAATAATATGGTTTCCATCACAATTTTTATTTCATCTGCACTTATTTGATCCATTCCGTTTAGTTAAATTTTACTTTTGAGCGAATTTATTATTTTCTGAGAGTTTTCATCCCCAATCTTTAAAGTTTGACAGTTTTCCTAAAACAACCCAAAAAGTAGACGAATGGACCTAATATATTGCGCAGATTGTCAAAATCTCATGATATACAGAAATACAAGGTATGCTCACTTTGGCTGATTATGCGTGTGACGTCACATTCTTCTGATTTTTGTTCTTAGAGAGTGTAAATAAATGTAATAATTTGCCGATTTTGTTATTGATTTTTTAAGTTTATTGTTCTTATAATCATAAAAAAATCGTTTAAACTTTCAATTTTGAAAAATAATATTCACTTGATAAATAAAATAATAATAAAAGAAGAATGTGACGTCATAAAATATCAAGATGGCGATTTGTATGCGTCCAATCTGTCACTTTGTATTAAAAATGGTGGTTCTCAGAGACCTACATCAAAAAAATTTATGAACAAAACTACACACCCCACGTTTGTTTTATATTTTTCTTATTTTCTAGTTTATTAAATCAAAATTAAACTATTGAACGACAGTAACGAATACATTTCAAATGGGAAACTGTTAGTTGAAAGTTAGTCAAAAAAATCTTAACTAGATAAAGAAACAGTTTTGCAGTTTCATGCAAAAATTTTCCTTTTTTTCCATGTTGAAATCCAAACTACAAACTAGAGTTATGAGAGGGTAAGTACAAATCTAGTCTTAAATCCAGATTTCAAAACAAAAAAGAATAATTTATTTATCAATTTATTTTTGTATCATCTTTTTTTTTGGGAAAAGAAAATTAAATTTGTCTCCACTATCGCCTTAAAACCTTAGTCACAAATAAAAAGAAGTCGACAGCCACAAGAGTTAAATTTGAGCTTTTTAATAGAACATGTATTTATATATATTTATGTAGGTACAGTGATAACAATATAATATTGGACTAACTGACCACTAAACCTGACTTTTTTGTGGTCAATCTTCAAGCAACCTTACCTTAGGTAGCGCTACAGTAAGGGGTGGACCTGGGCCTCAACCAACAAGCTTCTCCAGCCAGATCGGTCCCTTGCTAGCTGCCTCCAGTTTCGCACGTGGAGTCGGTTGAGGTCCTCTTCCACTTGTGTGCGCCACCTGAGTCTCGGTCTTCTCTAATGCGCCGCCGTCCCTCTGGAGTGGAATCGAAGATTTTCCTGGCTGGAGCATTTATGTCCCTCCGCTCTATATGGCCATGCCATCTGATACGTGTATTGTAAAGCTAGTATTAGACGGTCCTTGTAAATGGTCACTGCAGTGACGTTCTGACGTCACAACAAGATAGGTCCTACCACCGTCACTGCAGCGACAAAGGTAATCGTGTCACAGCTAGCTACAGTGACTATCACACGAATGACACATGTCTGTCCTTGTTTTCCCGAAATACAATGAACGTCAAAGTGTGTCACTGTTGTCCCTGTATCTCGGTGTCACTGCAAGGACATGCAAAACAATGACGATCACACGACGTGACAACTCTCAAACAGCTGATCGTTGGCGGTTAGCCTAAACTGCTTTGACATTTATCATTTTCAGCAGTGACGATCACACGGCGTCACTCAAATGAGTCCCTGTGTCTTGATTGTTTTGGTTAAATATAGACGTGAGTTTACCTAAATTATTTTAATTAAAAAAAGAATAAATAATACATTTCCAATTACAGTGATTAAAGGCAAAAGTGAAAAGTCAAATTAAGTATGTCCACACGAAATATGGTAGAGGTGGCGATTCTTGCGACCTACACATTGGAAAGCAGCAGTGACGATGACTCCGACAACAACCAAAGTCCACCGCAAAGAATTCGTTCCTTGTGGTCCAAAATTGGTTGTTGCGACGTGATAATGAAGGTTTCTGTGCAAAGCTAATGCGAGAACTATGAGCTGAGGAGCCAGAGCTCTATCGTATCGTCAAACAGCCGCGTTTTGACGCCGCATTTTAGCGCCAAGTTTCAAGGCCGCGTTGTAATATACCGCAATACATATCATGTCACAAAGAACGCATTTTCAACGCCGCGTCGAGTTCAACGGGGCGTCAATGCTCAAAGTCGAGATGCGCGTTGAAATAAATAACAAATTATTTTTTTTTGACGCCACGTTAGAAAAGATTATTTTTTGTCTATATATATCTGTACAAATTGAGATATTTTCAATAAATATATTAATAACCCTCAATTAAAGCCTTCGTCAAACTGAACGCGTTTTTAACACGGCGTTGAGATTACACAAAATAAGTCAAAAAATGTCTACAACAAATTCAGAATAACTAAATTCACCAAGCAGAAAATAATTTAAAAAAAAATCTTTCTAACGCGGTGTCAAAAAAAATTGTAATCAAGCGTTTTGAAGCGGCGAATAACTTGACGCGGGGTTGAAAACGCGATCTATGTGACACGGGATATGTATTGCTGTATATTAAAACGCGGCTTCAAAACGCGCTCTGTTTGACAAGGCTTTAAGTCACTTAAATTATTGTTTTGAAATTTTGTTTGTGTCATTTTCATTTTTAATATTGCTTATCATGGAAAAACTGATAGAATAATCTGTTCTAACGCGGCGTCAAAATAATAATTTGAAATTTATTTCAACGCCGCGCTTAGACGATACATATTGCCGCCGCGTTGAACTCGACGCGGCGTTGAAAATGCGCTCCTTATAATATGGGATATGTATTGCTGTATACTACAACGTGTCGTTGAAACGCGGCGTAAAAACGCGCTCTGTTTGAAGAGGTCTTTAAATTTTGAGGTAACACGTTTGTCGTTGTTTGAGGATAACAAATTTAGGAACGGGCTTAAAATATTTTTTAAAATTGAAAACAATTCAAAAACATGTTGTTTTTAGTGGTAATGCATATTTTTTTCTTGATTTTGTTTAAATTTTGCAAATTTCTTTGAAACAAAATGTTTTTTTCATCATCTCGCCGTCAACTCGTATTTTGGGTATACGAAATTGCAAATCTGATAGCACCATCAAAGCTATTGAATAAAAGGGTGCTCAACTCCGATCGCCCAACCGAGACCAACAGTGACATGGGGCCTGTTTCATAGATCATACATTACGTACAAATTATGATTTTGACAGTTCTGATGTAGTATTTCTGTTTCATAGAAACGTTGTATGATAAACTTTCATACATCAATGTATGAACTGAGAATCGACTGGAAGTATTCCAATGTAGGATTCTGTTTCATAAAATTTTATCATACATCGTTTTGATACAAATAATTGTAAATTTATCATACATTTCAAACAGCAAAACTTTCTGCTGTAAGTTAAGCATTTAAACCAAAATAAAGAAAAAAAGTTGAGTTTGAGGTTTATGATTTAAATAGAAGGAATATTTATAGATTATTTTGTGTTCTCAAAGAAAAAAATGTATTAATTGACGTTTTTTTCTTTATTTTGTTTTTTTTTTCAAGTCCAACAAGCTGAAACTTTTTGTACCGCAAGAGATGTTTCTTCAAAAGAAAATATTGATCAATTGGTCTGCAGAGAATTAGAATTTTATTTATTTTTCGTTTTTAACTTATTATTGGTACCTAATAAAAATGAAAAAAAATGTTCTTACGCAAAATGAGACTTGAGTAGTCGACTTTTTCATATTTTTCAAATGTTTTTTCCTTTTGAAGAAATAGACTTCTAACGCCAGATCTAACCTCACAATTTATTTAAGTCAAATGTCAAAATAAATACATCACATACAACAAAACACATTTCATACATTACTTCCAGTTAAATCTATGAAACAGAAAATTGTATGTAATGTATGAAAATAATGTTAATGTATGTTGTATGTAGTGTATGTGATGTATGATCTATGAAACAGGCCCCTGGCAGAAATTCCTGGAGGACGGATTTAAATGTTCCTGCAGCGCCTCCTCGCTCCGTAAAAGTCGACTTAAGGAGAAATCACATCTAGGATCTAGTTCTAGACCAGGGCAGTCCATAGTTCGGCCCGCATGCCACATGTATTTGGCCGGCCCGCGACAAAAATTATAAATTTACTATTTTTTAGGAAAATAAATGTTACAAAAATAGAATGAAATATTCATTCGTAAGGCAACAATCATAATAATAGAGTCCCTACTGAGGAGTTTGTTTGAGCCCAAAATTTTGCATTCTCAGTAAGCTTGATTTAGCGTTCAAATGCATTTTAAATGGGCTTTCTTACTGATATTTTTTTGATGAATCAGGGCACTATGCTTTGTTTTTTGCAACTTTCTTAGTTGTCGGGCGGACACATAACATACAAAAATGGGCACGAGTGGGTCGCACGTACTTGCTCTTATGTGCCTAATTACATTAGAAAGCAAGACCTTTGACAGAAACAAGTAACATTTACGTTGAAAATAACACAGTTTGAACTTTTAAAAAGAATGAAAACCACAATACTTAATGGTTTTTAGTAAAAATGAAGTACGCCATCACACGTCATAAATAACAAAGAATTAATGGAAAAAGTATTTCGAAAATTGTAGGACCGATTTTAATAAAATCCTTTTTTTATTTTTAGTTTAATTTTTTTTTAAATTTTAAAAAATATTAAATTTTCAAAATAAAAAAATTCAAAAATAAAAAAAAATAGAAAAAAATAATTTGGCTATTGATCTTTTTAAATATAAAATTGTATTTAAATCCATTGAGCCGTTTCCGAGAAAATTAAAAAAAAATTAAATTAAAAATCGTTATACGAAAGGTATCCTTAATAGACTTTTCCGGTAAATTTGGTTCAGATTAGATAATAGCTATTACCAACAAAAAAAATCTCAAAAATGTTCATCAAAATCATTTAGAACAGGCGGCCTATGACATATGCCAGTCAGTGTTTATAAGCACCATCAGGGGTGGCGATGGTGATGCAAGGGGAGACACTCGCCCCCTGGGTCTTTGCCAGGCTTTGTATAGTCAATTTCATTATATTCCTTTGAGTTCGGGAAAAAAATCAAGATTTGTTCAAGCTCATTGAACAAAGCTAACAACTAAAAATTTTCCCACAAGTTTTTATGCAAATCACTGGCACAAATGGATTTCACCGATTCGTTAAAGGAAGATCAAGCACAAACACAAATGAAGCATATACGTGTCGAAAAAAATCTATTGTGGAAAAAAGAACCTATTATGTTAAATTACTAATCGCGATAACGAGTACTTTAATTAGTGGTTTTGGGTTCGTTGTTGTTTTTAGGAATTTGATCTCGTTTTGGGTAAACCGAAGAGAGCCGAAATCTGGTGGTAAGCCGAGGAGCAGCCGAAGAGATCCAAAGCTTGTTGCGCTGTCACAAAAAATATTTTTTCATTCGTATCTGGTAACATTTCAACATTTAATGTTGACAAATTATTTTGTAGTGAGAACGCGACAAGCTATGGTTCTCTTCCGCAGCTTTTCGGCAACGAAAGATTTGTGATGTCTTCGGCTTACCCGACACCAGATCAAATTCCTTACAAAACAACGAATCCATACGTCACTGTGTGTAATACAAACGATTAACGTTTAACATAATAAGCCCCCTGGATGAAACAAATGCAACGACACCTACATTTAATTGATTTCAGAAATGGAAAAATCCTAAACTAAAAAAAAAACAATAAATTAAAAGATATTTAAAACTAGCTGGTTTAAAACTAGCTGGTACCCAACATGTTGCTGCTGCTCTGTTTATTTCTATCGTACTCAAACATCCCAACAAAAATCTATTTTAAGAACATCTTTTTTTCAAAAATGTGCTATGAAATCATCCCTCCTCCTATATAATTTTTTTTTTGTATTTATTTGCAACCAGCTGATAACAAGTGGAAAATATTTTTTATTTTTAAAATCACATTTCTCAAGTTTCACCTTCGTGGAGGCTACTTACCTTTTTATTCTTTTAATTCTAGCAACTTATTCAGAATCAGGTTTGTGTTTCACTATAAATTTAAATGTAAATAAATTCTTGTCCATCCAAATTTCAATTTAATGCAGTTAATTCTTTCACAGAAGAATGAACTTTGCTGGAAAAGTTGTTCTTATAACCGGAGCAAGTTCTGGCATTGGAGCTGCAGCAGCTGTTTCATTCGCTAAACTAGGAGCCAGTTTGGTACTCACCGGAAGAAATATAAACAATCTTAAAGAAGTCGCTCAAAAGTGTACTGGAGAAAGTCAACCACTTCTTGTGCCGGGAGATGTTACAAAAGAAGCCGACAATGAAAATCTGGTTGCAGAAACTCTGAAGAAATATGGCAAACTGGATGTTTTAGTTAATAATGCGGGTATAATTGAAACCGGAACAATTGAGAATACCAGCATGGAGCAATATGATCGTGTTATGAACACCAACTTAAGGTCAATCTATCATTTGACTATGTTGGCTGTTCCGCATTTAGTTAAAACCAAAGGAAACATCGTTAATGTATCAAGTGTGAATGGAATTCGTTCGTTTCCAGGTGTCCTAGCGTATAATATATCGAAAATGGGAGTTGATCAGTTTACTCGATGTGTTGCATTGGAACTGGCAGCGAAAGGAGTTCGTTGTAATTGTGTGAATCCAGGAGTTACTGTTACCAATTTACATAAACGTGGTGGCATGGATGAAGAAGCTTATCAAAAGTTTTTAAAACACTCGCAGACTACTCATGCTTTGGGTCGCCCCGGAACAGCCGATGAAGTGGCACAGGCCATAACATTTTTAGCCAGTGACTTGGCTAGCTTCTCAACTGGGGTCAGTCTGCCCGTCGATGGAGGTAGACATGCTATGTGTCCTCGTTAATTGTTTTGTTAAAACATGCAAATAGCATTGCAGGTAAATTGCATTTAAATGTTTTTGTTTAAATAAGTATCCTAATATATTTTTTTTAAATACAAACTTTAAGTGTTTTGTTTCTTCACTGCAACGATTTATCCCATGTTCAACGTGTGTATTTGCATTTTGTAATTTTCCTATAACGTGAGAAAAGGAAATCCAATAAAACAACCCATTTTGGTTAAAACCTGCTGCTGGAAACGGGCGGGAACGATTTTTAAGATATTTAGGGGAACCTTAAAATCCTTTAAACTGACTATACCTTCAGCAGCTCTGTTGTCAGCTTGCACAGACACAAAACTTAACATGACCCTGTCTCTCCAGATGCTGACATAGACGCCTTTAGGGTCAATAAAAATGTAATATTTCTCTATGATTTAAACAAATGGAGAAGTTTCGTCTATAGCGTTTTCATCTCTTCAATTAAGCCAGGTGCAGGGAAAGTATTGGTTCGGCTTACATATGCTGCCGCGCTAAGTTCATTCCAGAGAAGAAGCGTTCCTCAGCAGTTTAAATTTCAAGCAGTCTTGCTACACATTGTCGAAAGCTTGAGGAGCACCAAGAAATGCCCTTTAACATTTTTTTCTATGCATTTCCCTCTCAATTGCATGTTATCTACAAAATTGATGTTAAATGCTTATTTTTTAAACAAGAAAAAAAAATTAAACAAAATATTTTAATCACATTTGTAATGAACGCATAACCACTTAAGGCATTTATTTGTTATTTTTGGTTACTTTTTTTTGTAAAAATAGTTTGTTACGGATAAAAAGAAATTAGAAAGTAATTTAATTATCGCGGGCACATAGCATGTCGCCCCCCATCGACTGGCAAATTGACACCAGTTATAAAGCTGGCACTGTCACTGGCCAAAAAGGTTATTGCTGACGCCACTTCATCTACATTCCCCGGACGTTGTAATGCATGAGTAAGTTTACACTTCTCCAAAAAATTCTTGTATGTCTCTTCGTCCATGCCACCCCTTTTATGTAACTCTGTGATGATTACTCCAGGGTTTACAGAATTCACGCGTACACCCTTCGGCGCCAGTTCCAGAGCAACACATTTTGTGAATTGATCGATTGCCGACTTCGAAATATTATATGCAAGTACACCAGGAAAAGACCTTAATCCACAAACGCTAGAAAGATTTACGATATTTCCTTTGCTTTCAATCAAATAAGGAACAGCCAACATGGTAAGGTGGTACACAGAACGAACATTGGTGCTCATAACCCGATCATATTGTTCTAGATTAGTTTGTTCAATTGAGCCATTTTCAATTATGCCAGCATTATTGATAAGCACGTCAATTCTGTTATATTTAGTCAAAGTCTTCTCAATAATCTGTTTAACATTTTCCTCATTGCTTACATCAGCTTGTACTATTAGGGCAACCTTTCCATTGGCAGTCAAATACTTTTCGGCGGTTTGGTTTAATTTATCCAGATTTCTTCCGACAAGTGTGAGAAGACCACCAAGCTCTGCAAATCTGATAGCAGTACAGGCTCCAATACCCGAGCTGGCCCCGGTTATAATAATGACTTTATCCTTAAAAATCATTTTAAATAATTAAGCTAAGGTGATGAAATGATGAAAGGAATAACCTAGCCCATGATACACAGAAATACAAGGTATGCTCACTTTGGCTGATTTTGCGTTTGACGTCACATTCTTCTGATTTTTGTTCTAAGAGAGTGTAAATAAATGTATTAATTTGCCGATTTTGTTATTATGTTTTGATGTTTATTGTTCTTACTATCATACAAAAAATCGTTTAAACCTTCAGTTTTAAAAAATAATCTTCACTTGATAAATAAAATAATAATAAAAGAAGAATGTGACGTCATAAAATATCAAGATGGCGATTTGTATGCATCTACTGAGCATACCTTGTATTTCTGTGTATCATGAACCTAGCCTAACTTGCAACTTCCCAGTGTTTTTGTTAACAATTTGATGGTTTCAGTTTGCCGATTAATAGTGTTTTCATTTGGTCTATTATGTGTTCGATTCATTGGAATCAAGAATGACAGTTTTCCCTTTAAATACAGAGAACGGAATCCAAAATTTTGATCCACAAATTAGTTTATAGATAAAGCATATTTTATACATTATGTATCTATTCTAAAAAAAAACAAATAATCGGTAGCTAATGGCTTAGCTGTTCCGAGCCTTTCAAAGCGTGGTACCTCAATATTGTTTACCCCATAACCTCGCCGGGTAAACTATTCCAAATTCGTGTTGTTCAAAGGATTAAGTGTGAACTCCTTTGTGGTGCATTTTAAAACAAAATGACTTATATGCCAACTTTAGATTAGTTATGAAGACTTGCTCGTAATCTAAGAAAGTTACCACGCTTCAAACGTAAAAGAAAATGAAAATTTAGAAAAATACCCAAATTTGGGCATTTTTGGCTGCTTTATCTCCGTTGCTATTGTTTGTACAAAAAAACTTTATAGACCAAATCTTGTGGGAAATTTTATTTGCTACAAGTTGGCATATTGTTTTAAAATGCACCCACCATAAATGAGTGTCAGGTAGTTCAAGTGGGTTGGAACTATGTATCTCTCAAACTTCTCAATCTACGAATTATATTTTTTTCATCTGTTGGTCTTCGTCGTTAAAAAAACAAATCTGTTTTTACTCTTTATTTTTATTTTTTTTATATTTAATAATAAAAAACCGTACACAATTTTCAACAAAAATGGAACCAATGGATGTTCAGTAATTAGGAAGATAGGAGGGGGGATAGGAGATGTAGATTAACATTGGTTTTGAATGCTTGCAGATCAAAATGGCAAGGGAAAATTCCGCCGGGTAAACTATTCCAAATTCGTGCTGTTCAGCTAAAAAAGAATCCCTATATTTCACGGCACGTCCGAAATTTGGCTCAACGGTGAACTGATGAGCATTCCTTGCGAGACGAGTATTACGGAAGAAACTTTTAAGGGGAGGAATGCAGCTGGCTACTTCGAGTGAACATTTTTTATAAAAGAAATGATAAAATAAGGAGACATGAATCATTGCGTCGTTGTTCGAGAGGGGCAATTGTTTCAGCGGCAGTTCAATTTCCTATCAATCTTAACGCTCCATTTTGTATTCTATCAAGCAGGTGAAGCGATGTTTGCGAAGCACCTGCCCAGAGGTGAGATTTATACTCGAGTTTAGGGCGTATAAACGCTTTATAAATTGTAGCCAGATCAGATGGGGAAAAATATTTTTTACACCGATACAGAAAACCTAAGCACTTAGCAGCTTTCTTAGCGATCTCAAATATATGGTCGTTCCAACGGAGGTCGTCGTTGACTATGTGTAGTAGTACTGAGAGCTTTTCGGTTTCTTCGATGTAAGTGCCATTCACGGACAATGGTATTGGGGGTATGTTTAGTTTTAACCACAGACGGACGCATTGACGTTGTCAAAACGTGGACGTCAATGCTCCGGCCCGGAAAATCTTCGATTCCACTCCTGAGGGACGGCGCAGTAGAGGAAGGCCGAGAATCAGGTGGTGGAAACAAGTGGAAGAGGACCTCAACCTACTCCACGTGCGAATCTGGAGGCAGCTGGACAGAAGATGATTTATAAAAATTAGGCAGTCGAATCTCTGGGGCACAATAGCATTTATTTTGTTGGAATCAGGCTTGGCACTATCAGCCCTATCACAGGTTCCGTCGTAATAGAATCGTACTACGAATCCCGAAAAAAGGTATCACTGATCCCGTCGTAACGAAAATTTTGTTTTGCTTTTCACATTTTCACACAAATCAACGGATTCCGAAAGTCCGAAGAGAGGTTTGGATAATGGCTGATTCCGTTCGGGGTTTGTGATTTGAATTTTTTCGTATTCGGGGCGTAGCGTTTTGTTCGGAATTTTTTTAAGAGGGAATCTGTGATAGGACTGTATATGTAAGTTTTATTGAACGGTCCAGAAGGTGGCTTATTTAATCCAACAAATAGTATCATCCACCCCAAAACACGGCATTTTTGATAAGAGCTTGATGCCAAACTCTTTCAAATGCCTTGGAAATATCAATCGCAATAATCTTACTTCCAAGAGTGATGAAGATTTGTTCCACTGTTCGATGAGATATGCCATGAGATCACAAGTGGAAGGATTGGAAAGCCATACTGTCATGAAGAAACTTTCGGTCTTCGAGGTATTTCTTAAGCTGATGTAGCGGAAGGGTTACCTTCCTTGGGGACAGACTGGACAAATGTTGTTTCCCATTTTCTGGAAAGATTCCATGAGTACAAACAATGGAAAGCTTTCAGTGGTGGGGTATGGTATACCATCCGGGCTAGCGGATTTGTGTATATCGATATTTGAGAACTCTTGTTAAATGAGCTGCGAACAGATTTGCCTCCTCTGAAGAGTAAGCGTTGGAACTGAAGATGGTAAAATTTTTAATGTTTTTTTTACAAATATCTTAAAAATTCTACTGCCGATTTGTTTGCCTTAATTCTGGGAGTGACCATCAAAGCAATACCCCCAAAAAACATTCAATCAATCAGAAAGACGATGCAGTTAGCAGTAGAAGACTGAGATTGCGCAGAACCGAATATTCATTGAAAAATTTTGTTTACGAATCTAGGAAAACTAGCTATGAATCAAGTTGGCTGGATATTCTCGGTTGAGGTCCACAGGTCCACCCTGCAAACAACTACAGGTTCACCTAAGACCAGTCAGAATAAGTTTTATACTTACTTTTTAATCTGGGAAACAAAAAACCTATCGTCCTCTCTAATACTCCTCTGTACTCACGTGGAAACCAGAAATGCTCGAGCGCAGATTAATCCATGAATTAAGTTAAACAAGAGCAAAACATTTAAGTAAAATGTAAATACAAAACTTAAGAATATATATTAAAACAAAAACATAAATCAAATATGAAAAATTCTTCTCTTCAAATTTATTTACCATAATAAAAATTACACACAGCACAGGATACGAACTAACATTCGTAACCGTACGACTGAATGATCTTGTTGAAGGGTTCGGCTGCCTTCGCAATATTTTCGCGCGCCTTGACCGTCAGCTTCTTCATGATTCTGTTGTGTTTCAGAGTAACGCGTAGCTTAGCCTTGCGCTTCCTCTCCAAACTCTTAACAACATCCTGGTAATGCCATCCAACTTCACTGGACAGACGGCCGACCTGGCAATATTTACGGTCAGAGCGGAGGGTCAATACTCGCATAGCGATTGGTACGCAAACACGACGCTTCTTGTCGTAGGGTGGGGGAATACCATCGAACACACGAAGACGAGCCAAAGCAGCTTGTCCACGCTTGGTTTTGTGTGGTACCATACCTGAAATCAGACAAAAATAAAAAAAGTTAGAAAACGCATTGCAAGTGGAGTCCTGGTGCAGCTTAAGCAAATGCTCAGTAAGATTGTGGTTACATGATTCTTTCAAATAATGTAGGTAAGTTGTGTTTAACATCATTGTAAGAGGCAGGAAGCTATAATAATTGTTTGGAGTACATACCTGGAAGAAAATGAAAAAAAAATGGTTAGATCTCTGTGGACACAAAAAGCAACATGTGTTTGAAAGAGCTTTGAGCATCAGAACAAAGTAGTTTCATGGTTTACAATCAAATAATGTAGGTAAGATAATAATCATCATACAAGCATCAAATAAAAATGCTTTTATCTTGAAAACTCACCTCTGACAGCCTTGTAGAAAATTCTTGAAGGAGCACGGAAATGGAAAGGACCGCGTGCAGGATTAACGTTACACCTCTTGCGTAGGTAGGACAGGTACTTTATCTTGTTCCTGTAGAAGTGTCCAGAGAGGTTGAGCTCTTCGCATCTTACAACAGCGACCTTGCCGCCTTGCAGCAGGTATTTTGCGACAACGGAGGCCAATCGGCCGACCAAATGGCCACGACCATCAATAACAACGGTCTGAGGAACAAAAAACAATTCATTTAATATTAACACTTCAAGTTCGATATTTTCTTGAAAAAGATAATGCTTCATTTAGGAATGCACCATTTCCACACAACTTCTATGGCGCCCGAGCACTTTGGGCACGTGTAATTTCAAGATAGTGAAAGCATGTCATTTTGAAACGATTTTACCACCAAACACAGTAATTTTTTTGAAATACTTTTACACAGGACAATAAAGCATTATTTTTTAAACGTTTTTATCATTTTTTTATGCGATTTTTCGGTGTTTTTCTATGAAAAATTCGCAACTTACCCTGTTATTTAAACCAGTCATATTTAAGAACCGCACGGAAAGAAATGGCCGATCAGAAAGTCAGAAGGACGGAAGTAGTGTTTCAGTTTCGGCAATAGCGAACCGGCTGGAATTGTGTGGAAATGGGTGAAGTTGAAGGGTAGGCTTTGAACGGATACGTTTTTCACCGAATTTAAATTGTTTATTTTTTTCTTAGTTTTTAATTAAAAAACTTATAAGCTAACTAAAAAAATTAAATGTAAATAAATAATCTTAGATAATTAATATTTTCAATGAAATAAGAAAATATTATAAATATATGTACGTTTTATTGCTGTAATATATTTACTTGTTTGGGTAAGGGTATGCTCCCACTGACACGAAGTTTTAGATTTCAACCGAAATCTGTGTTATATATTTTTGGGATTGAGTCATCAGTATTTTTAATAATACAAATTTGTGGGTGTTGCAAGGGCAATAAAATGTTCTTTTTACTTGCGATTATAGGAACTATAAGGCAAGTTTAGGATTCGTGATTATTAAAAAATATGAGATAACAATCAAACATGACATTACGATCATAGAGAAGTCTAAAAAAGGGACCGAGAAAAAAATTCTGTCTGTCTGTCAGTATGTATAACGAGCTGCAGTCTAAACGGCTTAAGAGATTATCATCAAACTTGGTGTGTGTGATTATTTTGGCATTCCCCAGGAAGAAATTGAAAACATATTTTAAATTTTATAATCATATGTATTTTAATAAATTCTAAGAAACTGCATACCAAAATTTAAAAAATAATTGTTTTCAAAAAACTAAAAATAAAACAAAGGACTTTATCAAAACCGGTCCTACAATTTTCGAAATACATTTTTCATAAATTCCTTTTTATTTAAGACGGGTATGTATGTAAGTATGCCATACTTCATTTTTACTTAAAACCGCTAAGTATTGTGGTTTTTAATACTTTTTCCCTTATAAGTTTCTCCCGTAATACCTGTCTCGCAAAGAATGCTCATCAGTTCAACCTTAAGCCCAATTTCGGACGTACCGTGAAATATACATAGGGATTCTTTTTTTAGTCGAGCAACACGAATTTGAAATAGTTTAGCCTTCGAGATTTCACCTTGCCACTTCGATTTGCATTCAAATTAAATGTTAATGGACACCTCCTGTCCTTCTCCTCCCTCTCTTTCTAATACTCGTGCAGTTTGCTATACATTAAAAGGGAAACAAACAATCCCTTGTGCGCGCGCTAATTATAAAAAAAACTCAAATTGTTGTCGCTTTCACTTCAAAATGATGTGAACACCAACAACAGGTATTGCTATGTCCCCTTTTATACACATAATCATATGACGCCGATTCTTCATCAATTCCCTTTTGGGCACGCCTGTAGCTTTCACATGTTGAATCAGCGTCACGCGACAGTGTATGACAAACATTACTATGTCTTTACGTTTCTTTATTTAAACGCTTTCGCTCTTACTTATAACAAAACATACATTTGACCACAAAATGAAGAAGATAATAACAAAGCAAGCAATTAACATAACAAACGAGAATGAGAGGATCGCAACAAATTCTCGGTCCCTGCGTCATTGTGATCCGCACTACACTTTTCAACTCCTTCGCCTAAATACTAAGTCACGCTGCGGTATATGCCCATGTGTATAAAAGGGGACTTTGAATGAAATTACTTGTGAAATAATTCCTTTTTTCTGACACAACCCTTCTTGTAGGCGTTTTTCTTTTTTTTTTAGAGCAGAGTCTGAAATGATCAGAAAAGAAATGTGTTTCTTTCTTAGCTCTGGGTGTTTCGAGTTTCTTTTTTGTTCTGAGCATGTTCTGAGTGCACTCTGTGAGCTCAGAATAAAATAATAGAGTAAGGCCGAAAACAGATGTGCAGATGAGGATACTTTTTGGCATTTAAATATTACTGTATTAATGTCAAAATGCAGCGTTACCACTGAACATTTTTGAAAAAGTTGCAAAAAACATGACATTCAAGAAAAATGGTAGTACATAAAATCAAATTTGTATGAATATAGAATTTTGAGAAAAAAGTTCAAACGAATCCAACAAAAATTATTTAAATTGAAAACTTAACATTTAGAAGATAACATTTTTTAATATTTTAAGCAATAATTTAAATTTTCAGTAGATAGGTTACAATAATTATATACCTGTGTATTATTTTATTTTTATTAAGCTGCTGTTTAGGGTTTTTAATATTATCCGGCTTTTGTACGACAAAAACTGTCAACAAATTGTGAATGTGTATGCTATCTTGAACGAAATGGAAAAAAATAATTTTTTTTACTATCATATTCATGTAAGTGAACGAAAAGCATAACATAACCATAAAAACTATGATGAATTGTTTAAAACTTTCGAGGGTAGGTAGATATTTAGGTATGTGTGTATTTACGTAGGTATACTTGTTATATTATCTTTGATAAAATGTTCAGCTAAATTCAGGTCGATCGGTCGGTCGTCGGTGTGGTAGATGGTGTCAGCGAGGTTGAGGGAGATACTAAAAAGGAAAACTTAATAAGCACATGTGTGTGTGTATTGTGTATATCCTGTTCTCGGTAACGGTGAACAACGAAGAGGATCGACAATGATTTAATTTTGTCGAATTTTCATTTCATTGGCTTCGTTATCGTTGATGTTGAGGTTTATGCACAAGTAGCTTTGTGATTATAAGGACTATAAGTCAAGTTTAGGATCCGTGAACATAAAAAATTGTGATAATAATCAAATATTACATTACGATGATAGAGAAACATATTTGAGTTACTGGCAAAATTCTGTCCGTCTGTTTGTAGGTCTGTCTGCTTTACTGTCTGTCTGTACGGGTGTATTTTGGACTGTAGCCTAAATGGTTGGGCCAATCGTATTCATATTTAGATTTTAAGGTTATTTTCACATTCTACAGAGGAGTTTACCGAATATTAAAATATTAAAAAAATAATTTTTGTATGAAATCAAAGAAACACTAGAAGATAGATTTTGCATAGAAAACACTATTCAGAAAGTTTTATCAAAATCGTCGATTTTAAAGAAGTTGCACGTCAAAAAAACATTAAAATTTAATCTTTGTCAAAAAGACGCCTGTAGCTAAAACGGATTAGCAAGCACGTGCGACACAGTCGTTCTTTTTATTTATTTATTTTTTTCTGAAATACCTAAGTTTTTTCAAATTTTTCAGTAGATATTTAAAGGTTTAAAAAATAATAAGATAGAACAGACTTTTGGCTTTAAAAAATGTATAGCACATTATTTTTAATGTTGCCGTTATTTTTAAATATATATAAATATATTTTAGTGTAAGATTACTTAGGCTACTTACATTTTCCTGAATATGAATTTTGGTTGTAATCGGTTACCTAGCCAGTTCTCCGGAAAGTCGATGCAAAAAAAAACACAAAATTCTTGGAGCTGTTTTTGACAAAAATAAGCTTTTACTTGACGGTTATATCGCAAGTACCGTAAATATTTCAGCTAAAAAAGAAATTAAAAAAATCCTATGTCGAATGTCAAAATAAACTTATATTCCAAATTTAAAGACGACTGGCCAAACCGTTTAGTAGACGGACAGAATTTTGCCAGTGACTCAAATATGTTTCTCTATCATCGTAATGTTATACAGTCGAACTTCGATAACTCGAATTTTGTATAACTCGAAGCAAATTATGTGGCAACAGCTTTTAGAGCTCTAATTCCATACATTTTAACTTTGATATCTCGAACTTCTTTATAACTCGAACAAAAAAAATGACCCGTGCCTTGAGTAAGTCGAATTTTTTGGGGGAATCCCCATATGTAAAAAGAAATAAAAATCACATGGAAATCGCATTGGAAATTCAAATTTTTTAAGAGAACTCCCATTTAAAAGGTAAATGTTCAGAAAGTTGTTTTTTCATCACATGTTCACTGCAATGCTGGTTGGAAGGTAAGGTTAAAAATGTCTTTATTTCATGTTGCACAGTTAATATTTTAACTTTTTCAGCTTTCAAAGTAACTTTACGATGTCATCGAAATCTAAATGTGTTCTAAAATCTTTAACGATTAAAGATAAATTTCAGCTAATCAAGGACATTGAAAGAGGTTCCAGAAAAAAAGACGTTGCTGCGAAGTACGCCGTCCCACCTAATACAGTGTCCACAATATTAAAAAATAAGCAACAGATTATTACTGCAATAGAGTCTGGGACTTCGCTAGGAGGAAGCAGAAAATTTAAGAAACCAGAAATCAGAAAATGCCCCTATCTGGAGGAATAATAAAAGAAAAGGCCCTGGAATTCGCAAAATATCTAGGATACCCGGATTTTAAGGCAAGCACTGGTTGGCTTGACAATTGGAAGAAAAGGTACAGGTTAAAAATTTGCCTAATGCAAATTTGTCTACGTAGATTTTTTTATTTCAGGCATGGAGTGTGCCATAAAAAGGCATATGGTGAAAGTAATGACGTGTCTGATGAGGGCTGTGATAAATGGAAGAGTGATGTTTTGCCAAATCTTTTGGAAAAGTACGAGAGTTGCGATATTTTTAATGCAGACGAAACCGGGTTGTTTTTCAAATGCTTACCGGACAATACTTTAACATTCAAAAACGAAAATTGTCATGGGGGCAAACATAGCAAGCAGCGGATTACATTAATGTTGGCTGCAAACATGGATGGATCTGAAAAACTAAAAATCCTTTTAATTGGTAGAAGTAACAAACCTCGTTGTTTTCACGCTGTGAAATGGTTACCCGTTGATTATAAAGCAAATTTAAAGGCATGGATGACAGGACAATTTTTTGAAGAGTGGATTTTAAAGTTAGATAAACAATTTTTACAGCAAGGAAGAAAAATTTTACTTTTTATCGATAATTGTCCGGCACATCCCAAAGACCTACAAAGGAAATTAAAATGCATTGACTTAGCATTTTTTCCGCCAAATATGACATCAAAACTACAGCCCCAGGACCAGGGAGTGATTCATAATTTGAAATGCCACTACCGCCGAAGAATCTTAAAGGAAAATTTAAAGCATATGGATGGTGGAAACAAACACGATATTACATTGCTGGAATGCATCAACATCGTATGTAAAGCTTGGAATATTGACGTCAAAAGTCAAACTATAGCTAATTGTTTCAAAAAAGCTGGTTTTCGACAATATTCCACATGGGACGAAGAAGATGACATTCCTTTGGTTTTCCTCAATAATGTTGACGAAGATCGAATATTGATGGAAGCTGAATATGAGCAATGGATACATCAAAGTAATATGGCAATTAATATAAATATGGATGATTATATGGAGGTGAATAACGGTATCTGCACGTCGGCCTTTCCTACCGATGAGGAGATTATTGAGCGTCATAGCTCTTCTTCGTTGAATCCGACTTCAATCGACAATGAAAGTAATGACGAGACTTTGGTGGAAGAAAGTATTCAACAGTCGTCAAAAAGCATTGTAGCACATGCATTGGAGAATATAAATCTATTTTTGCAAACCTGTGACGATGCAGAAACTCATGAAATTTATGCAGCTTTGATTAAATTAGAATCTTTTGTAACGACAAAAAATTATCAAAAAAACTACACTCATACATACATGCAATAGTTTTTTGTTTTTTTATAAGAATTTATGTATGTACCTATCTATACTTGTACAGAAAATATATATATATGGATTTAAATAAAAGTACATAAGTGTGTGCAAATGTATTTGAGACATTTATTTGGTATCATTTTAACTTTAATATTTTGAACAATTTCGATAACTCGAAGTCTTGATAAGTCGAACTTTTTTTGTGGATTAAAGGAGTTCGAGTTATCGAAGTTTGACTGTATTTGATTGTTATCTCAAATTTTTTTCTGCATGAATGCATAACTTGTACTTAGTACCTATACCTACAATTGCAAGTTAAAATTAAACAATTAGGTATTACAGAAGTAAAAAAATCCAGGATATTTTTAGCAATTCTATAGATTAGTTGAAAAAAACATTTGGTTGAACTATAAATTTATTTCCTGCGAGCTAAGCTGGGTAGGTCAATTAATACCTATTATATGTATAAACCTCAAACAAACAAAATATCTTTATTACTATAAATCAATAATATATAATCAATCAATAATAATATAAATCAATTTACAAACTATTTTTGATTGAATTTCTGCACATAGTTCATTCAGATAGGTACCTACATATACATATGTATGTATGTATATGTATGTATATGTAGGTACCTATCTGAATGGAAAGCAAAATTCAAAACAAAAATCCATCCACTGCAAGGACGTTTGTGTCTTTGTATAAATACAGCAAGAAGTTTGTGTTTAAATTTCAAGAATGAATGTGTGTGTACATTAATATGTATTTAATATTTTAGGAAAAGAGACATCGTGCAGAGCGAGCTGCATGAAGACCTTGGAATGGGGGTTTCCTCATAAGAACCTGTGTAATTTATTTTGGCTTTGAAAAAGCTGCACATTTATTTTGAACATAATGGTGCGGATTTACAAGTTTCTGCAAAGGGCTGATCTATAAATTTAGAAAAAGTAAAGCAGGGCTGGTATAAATAATTTTTTCGGCCATAGCAGTCTGTATTTATTTTTTTTTGCTCAGAGCGTTAAGATCTTCAAAGTTTTATTTCTATTTGCACGCAGGGTAGGATAAAAGCATATTGCGAGCACTCCCTATATGCGCTCAGAATAAGTTGACTGAGCATTCTCATTTAAATGGTGAAAACAAAAGACCCCAATTCTGATACCTAAGCGTAACATACACAAACAAATTTCAAAACAATTAAAATGGGGATGAGAAATGGGGTTAGTCACTCTGTTAAAGAACTTAAATTTTATTTAACAAATATCTAAGGAAATTAATTATTTTTAGCTGCCTGCTCTGTTATTATCAATTTATCCATATTAATAATTTGATCTTTTGTTTTCTGTTTAATTTTGTGGAGAATAGTAGCAGTGCATAGAGAATGTTACGAGTCTTTCAAAATATGTGAAGGTTATTTCCTTTTCATTTTTCTACATATATAATGAGGTAATGGCTTTGTATATACACTGCATATAATACTATCATGAAGCATCATTTTTTAGTTGCGAATCTAGTCGCAATAAGGCACGCTGAAATCGCCAATTGGTGTGGATATAGAATAAGAAGAAACAACAAAAGTGTATTAAATATTGGTAAAATATCGGTAAATGTTTTCGTCTCCACTATCCACTATTTAGAGTTAGTTACGAATCAACCAGGAAGATGGCCAGACCAAAAATGACACCATGACAGTACTATAGAAAATGTATATAAATGTATAAATGTAATTGATAGTTTTTAAATTTTTTTTTTAGCATATGATAAGTTATTTTGGAACAAAAAAGCGCAGTACAAATAAAAAGTAATGCAAATATTCGAGATGATCAGAACAGTGTAAACATCAACGTACTTGTCTATTCAAAAGAAAAATAGAGAAACAACCGAAAAAAAGAATCATGTAAACTAGGTCTTTGTTTCTATGAACCGGTTCCGGTAATGTTTCAGTCAATGACACATGTGAGATAATATAAACGTTGCCTTAAGGAACGATTTAAGTTATGAACAAACTGCACTGAACGCACTGATAAAAAACGTTCAAAGACTCTGTCTTCAAATGTCAATAAACTGTCATCTCATAGATATTTTTTCCATAAAAAGTGAATCACTTCCTATCGTCGCCAAGTTTTATTTAAATTATTTTCAATTAACTGTAATTCCTCGCATAAGATTTACTGAACACAAATCCTAAAAATCGTAACTTGATATTTTCTCATCGATTAAACGATAACAAAAACACCGCATCCATACAGTTGAACGCCACTCCCATAATCCTTCAGAAGCTTATCACTTTTTTTTGTACTTGGTCTACTTTTTCTTTTTAATTATTGCCTGAAGTAAAAAAGGTAATCGCAACGTAATGTGGAAAGCTTCTGCTGGTCATCAGATTCAAAATGAACCAAGCAACGACAACGATGACGACTGGGAAACCGATCCGGATTTCGTAAACGATGTCACCGAACAAGAACAGCGATGGGGCTCAAAGACCATCGAAGGCAGTGGACGAACCGCTGGATCAATAAAGTAAGATATTTTTGATAAAAAAAAGTGTAAACAAAAAAATTAAATTGCATATTCAGTATGCAACAGCTTCGTGAGGAGACAGAAAAATCCGATCAGGACAGAAAGAAAAAAGAATTGAATGAACTGAATCCTGGTTACGGCTATGGAGGAAAGTTTGGTGTACAAACTGATCGCATGGATAAGTCAGCTATGGGTCATGATTATGTTGGTAAAGTGGAGAAACATGCCTCCCAGAAGGACTATAGTGATGGTTTTGGAGGAAAGTTTGGCGTGCAGACGGATCGAGTTGACAAATCGGCAGTCAATTGGGATTACAATGAAAAAACCGAAAAGCATAGTTCACAAAAAGATTATGCTACAGGTTTTGGTGGCAAATTCGGTGTGCAATCTGACCGAGTTGATAAGTCTGCTTTGGGGTGGGATCATGTCGAAAAAGTGGAGAAGCATGAGTCACAGAAAGGTAATTTTGTAAATACTATTGATAATTGAATGATTCATTATAATCATAGTGCCTAATGCTAAAAGGGTTAGGTTAACTTATACGTCTTTTTTTATAACCATCACACACTAAAGGGATTTTGGTTAGGAATCCTTGTAATGTTGTGAAACACGTGAACTTAAGGCAAATAGGGAACGTTGTAAAAGGAGTTACCGATGCACATTCGTTTTAAAGTTCTGCATATCAAAACAGGATGGAAAACCACACCCTACAAGGCGTTTCACACAGCGCGAGTATTACGTTTGAATGGTTTCAGGGGAGGAATGCAGCTGGATTATCGAGGTGCCAACATTGGCTCGGACCACTATCTTGCTCGTATGGTGTCCCGAGATCGTTCTAATCAACACGGCTGCCCTACGCGATGAAAACAAAACCAATACCTAGAGTCGCGCGCAAGGACTCGCCCTCGGAGGACTGGGATGATTAGGGTCTACTGCTACTCAATTGCCTTCCTGGCCCATAGAAGAAGCGTTTTGGCCTCATTGACTGCTGGTCCCATTTTAGCCGCTTCTCAGCCTCAATGTAAGCAAACGCTCCAGTGACAGCTCGCCGAGTTCTGCCAATGATGTCTACGTCGTCAGCGTATGTTAGCAATTGCACAGACTTGAGGCCAGTGTCAACATTGACGGAGCAGCGGGAGTTCTCCATCGTCATCCTTCACAGTCGGACGAGTTTTGTGGGGATACCAAAACCAGACATGGCTCTGTATAGCTCGTCTCTATAAATGCTATCGTACGGCCTTAAAATCGATAAAGAGGTGGTGGGTATGGATTTGGAATTCTTGGGTAGTTTCCAGAATCTGCCGTAGAGTCAACATTTGATCGATTGTGGACTTTCCTGGTCTGAAACCACACTGATAGGGGCCAATCAGGTTGCTGACGAAAGGTTTCAGGCGTTCACATAGTACGGCAGAGAGGATCTTGTAGCGATATTCAGGAGACTTTCTTCTGACCAAACTTTAGAGATGAGTTGGTGTATGCACTCCACCAGGTCATCTCCGGCCGCTTTAAAAAGTTCGGCGGGTTGTCCGTCGGGTCCAACAGCTTTGTTGTTTTTTAGTTTAGATATCCTCACTTCATTTTGGTCAGGTGGACGGAAGTTTTGTCTGTCATCGTGCATGTTAAATAGTTCGTTCTGCCTGAAAGCGGGATTTTGGTCTTCATCGCCGTTTAACAGTCTGCAGAAATGGTTCTTCCATGTACTCAGCATCGACTGTGACTCAACTACGATGTTTACATTCCTATCTCTACAGACTTCTGTGCGGGTTTTTTTTGCTTGGCACGTTCTTTTTACCTGTTGGTAAAACTTCCGCACGTTGTTTCTGGAGTAGTCGCGCGCTTCTCATGCTCTCGCTTTTTCTTTTGGAGAAGCCGGTGTTCTTCCCGACTTTTCTGCTCTTAGAGCTCGCGAGCAGCTCTCGTTCTTCTTCCTGCCTGCATTCGTCATCGAACCAGAGGTTTCGTGGTGGTGGTTTAGTGAAAACTAGCACATCAGTTGCGGCATCTCTGATGACTTGTTGGTAGTTTTGCCACTGGTCTTCGGTACTTGATGCTGGCGGTAATGGATTTCTTGAGAGGTTACGGGATATTCGATCGGCATAGGTTCTGGCGGACTCTTCCGATTGCAGTTCTCCGACGTCATACTTCCTCACAGTATTACTCCATTGTTGTGTCATTCGGGTTATTAAGGTAAGAACCTTGGCTGCAACAAGGTAGTGATCCGAATCGATGTTAGCTCGTCGTAATGTGCGAACATCCAAAATACTGGAGGTGTGTCTTGCATAGATCGCAACGTGATCAATCTGGTTAACGGTTTTTTATCTGGGTGCCGCCAAGTCCCTTTGTGTATATCGAGATGAGGAAACCGTGTGCTTGCAATGGTGACGTTATGTGCCGCTGCGAAGTGAATTAGCCTAAGGCCATAAGAGAAATCGGCATCCAAAGCAAAGGGGATGGATGATGTGGTCTGGCTTGCATCCTCTACCACCTGGATTTGGAGAAAGCTATCCGTGATTTTGGGACGTCAACAAAAAGGGTTATCGTTACCTAGTTCAGCCAGATATTGGCTTACGATGACATCGACATCATTGGCAGAAAACCACAAGCTGTACACGACTCCTTCCCCAAATCGAACAGCGGCACAAAACCTTGGGATGCATATTATTGAAGCATTAATTTGAAGTATAGCAGTCCTTGAACTACGTTGGGTAAAATGTAGCAAATAATGATAAGGAAGAAAAACGCGGGTGGCTGCTAAAATCCAACAGAAACTTCTATAGTCTGGCGAGGCTCTTGAAATCCAGAAACTTTACCATACAAACTAAGCTGCTGATGTACAAGACTACGGATCCGCGACTTGAGTGCTTACTGAAAGATCGAATCTCTTAACCGCACGGTGGGCACCTAGCTCGCATGAGCGAAGAGGAACCAGCTCGGGAAGTCTTGTAGTTCTTTTTATGGTAGATCACAACATGACAGACCTTTCTTTTGTTGGTAAGATGGCGTAGACCAGGACGAATTCGTTGTGAAACGTTCGGGGTTCTAATTATGACGAACAACCGCGAAAGCCTAAAAAGTTATATCGTAAGCCTTTACGAAGAGGCAATACATAAATGCATTTGCCAGGTCGAAAACTTTCGGGTAAAACGCGCGCGCATTTTAATTGCCTTAGCTTTTTAAAAAAGATCCCGCAATACTACTTGTGTTAAACTAAAACCTATGCGACACATGAATGGTTTAGATTAATTATTATTTCCCATCGTTGTGAATTAAATGATATCTTTGAAATGATATGAAGTGCATCAACATCTTGCACAAATCCTTAATGTAGAAGATTTTATTGTGTGTTACCAAATTAGTTATACACAAGCAACAAACATTCAACACTCAGCACTCAAAAGCAACAACAGTAATTTGATAAACTGTTCAACGCCAAAGAAAAACAATAACAACCACAAGTCAACGTGATCGATTAAAAAAAAAAGCCGTTGTCAATGTATCCAACATAGACTTGAGTCCAGCATCCATCAGCATTCTTAGTAAAGGTTTTAACTTTGCTCATACTCCCCGGCGCTTGCCAATCGAAAACATAATTGGAAGTGTAGAAGAATGCATTTCAAGTAACTAATTCAACAGCATCGATGCCGAAGTAATTCGACAAGACGTAGCGGTTCTAATAAGAAAAATAAAAACAAGAACACCAACAAAAAGCAATATAAGCAAAGACAAAATGCTTGCTTTGAATTTGTTACGAAGAGAAGAAAGTATTTTCATTATCTCCGCAGACAAGGGTAATGCCACTGTTGTTGTAAACAGAAGTGACTATTCTGCTAAGATGAATGTTTTGGTTGGAGACGTAAGCACATATAAGCTTGTTGATTACGACCCCACAGCCCGTGTTCTTAGAAAATTAACTAAACTCATCAATGAAAATGAAGCGATTATACCACCTCAACGCTTATTACCATCATGCACACAGCCACCAAAACTATATGGGCTGCCAAAAATCCACAAGAAAGGCTATCCTTTGCGACCAATTGTAAGTCAAATAAATGCACCATGCTACCTTTTGGCAAAACATTTGGTCGGCGTATTCAAAACCTCTGTTGGGTCAACCGATCATCATATTAAACATTCTAAACATTTTGTGTCTACTATTGATAGTTCAAAGCTTGATGATGATGAAGTCATGGTGAGCTTTGATGTCGAATCACTTTACCAATGTACCTGTACAGGGTGTTCTAGCTGTAATCCGTGAGCGTATCTCAACTAAAATTTTATGCAGCTTTTAGAATTTTTTATGTCGTCGGGGTATTTTTGTTTTAACAAAGAGTTCTACTTACACGTTGAGGGTGTTGCTATGGGTTTACCCTTAGCTCCACTTGTAGCTGATTTCTGGATGGAGAATTTCGAATCAAAAGCTCTGAATAGTTTTGAAGCAAAACCCAAAATTTGGCTGAGGTATGTAGACGACACATTCTGTATAATAAAAAGTTCTGTAATTGAGAGTTTCTTGGAACATCTAAACTCACGACACCAAAAAATGCGATTCACAATGGAAAAAGAAAATTTAAACTTGCGGCGAACTTATTGCCACATCACCCTTAGATCGATTTTCAGCCCAGAAGCATGTTTGAAATGTAGTATACCCAAGAGATGTAATCCAAACAAAATCGTAAATCTTAAAAATGGTTTAATATGTCACTTTTCCATTTTCACTTGCATGCGGTACCTGTCATATAACCGTTAAGTAAAAGCTTATTTTTTTCGAAAACGGCTGCAAGAATTTTAATGAAAAAATCAGTGTACTTTTGTAGGTGTGGTATATATTTTGGTGGACAAAAAATATAAGTTGGAGAGCTAAAAACGGTACCCCCCATAGGACCATTTTTTTCATCGACTTTCTAACTGGTCAAATTTGATATTCAAGAAGATGTACATACCTTACCTTACCTTAGGTGGAGCTACAGTCCGGGTGGATCTGGGCCACAACCAACAAGTCTCTCCAGCTAGCTCGGTCCCTATCTAGCTGCCTCCATTTTCGTACGTGGAATCGGTTGAGGTCCTCTTCCACTTGTGTGCGCCACCTGAGTCTCGGTCTTCCTCTACTGCGCCGTCCCTCTGGGTGGACTCGAATTTTTTTCCGGCCGGATGATTGATGTCCATCCGCTCTCTATGTCGTTGAATTTTTACTCTTTTGAATAGGTCTGTGCCGATGTACAACCGTTAGAGTTCTTCATTGTATCTTATGCGTCCTCATCCGCTTTTGACAACGTTCACGCGTCTGCACCATAGAGCAGGACTGGGATGATGAGGATCTTAAAAAGGGACATTATAGTTACCCGAGAGAGGGCTTTGCTACTCAATTGCCTTCTAAGCCAAAAGAAGCAGCGATTGGCAAGTGTTATTCGTCATTTGTCGATGTTGGGTGTCTCTTCTTGATGACAGCATATACTTGGTTTTGCCCTCATTGACTGCTAAACCAATCTACGCCGCTTCCGTCACAATACTCACAAAAGCGCACGATATCACGTCGTATTCTTCCGATCATGTCAAACCTTTGACTTCAAAGGTGTCGGTGAGGTCTTTACGGACCTTGACGGAACAGCGTGCGTTTTCCATCGTCATTTTACACAGTTTAAAATCGATGGAAAGGTGCTGGGTATCGGTTTAAAGTTCTTATGTTTTTTTTTGCCGTAATATGAATATTTGGTCTATAGTAGCCAGGAGGCCTAAAACCGCACTGATATGTACCAGGTTGTTGACGAATGGCTTTAGGCGATCACACAATACGGCAGAAAAGATCTTGTAGGCGATGTTGAGGAGACTGATACCCCTCTGTAGTTGGTGCAGTTCAGAGGGTCTCCATTTTTAAGAATAAAGCAAATGCTGAGATTCCATTCATCGGGCATGCTTTCTTCTAACCATAACCTGCTTGTGAGTTGGTGCATACTTATAACCAAGTCATCACCTGCAGCTTTGAAGACCTCGCCAGCTAGGCAATCGGCTCCGTCGGCTTTGTTGCTCTTAAGCTAAGATATAGCTAGATTTAGTTCATCAAGATGTGGTGGGCGGAATTGTTGGTCTTCTTCGCGTAGTTAAAATGGACCGTTCAACGCGTCGATAAAAAGTAAGTCAACTCACCAATAAGAGGTCCTAACAAAAAGTTAGTTGAATTTTAGTTAATTTTAAGTGAAAAATTGTAGTCAAGATTTTTTAAGTTGACATTCCCCTTTTTCAGCATTGATAGATGATGGCAGCTTGTTATTCAAAGGTTTAAAAGGCCATTGTTTGTCATTGTTTGTTTTTGTTTTCTATTTTGTTAAAGTCCCATCTTTATCTCTAAGTTCATCTATTAAATAAATCATTCCACCATCGTGCGGATAATAAAAGACTTGCGTTTTAACCTTGCAGATTATTCTAAAGGCTTCGGTGGAAAATTCGGAGTTCAGGAAGATCGTAAAGATAAGTCAGCCGTAGGTTGGGATCATATAGAAAAACCCCAAAAACACGAGAGTCAAGTAGACCACAAAGTTGTGAGTAAATAAATTGTTTACATAACATTTCCAACTGTTCATATATATAATGTCAATATTATTATTATATTATTATAAATATTATTAATATTTATTAGGGTTTTGGTGGTAAATTTGGAGTTCAAAAAGACCGAATGGACAAATCTGCTCTTGGCTTTGACGACGACAAAAACAACAAAATTGGAACGTCCTACACAAAAGTAAAGCCCAATATTGAAGGAGCAAAACCATCAAACTTACGAGCGAAATTCGAAAATCTTGCCAAAAATTCCGAAGAAGAAACTCGCAAAAGATCTGAAGAACAGAAAAAAATTCGCGAAGAGAAAGATCGACTTGATCGTGACGAAGCTGCCAAAAAAACAATTGTGGAAAATACACCAAGGCAAGCGTCGGAGGAAGCTCGGCCAATGGTGCGATCAACCTCCATAACAACAGGACGTACGGGCGGTATTGGAAGTGCAATCAATGCTTTTAATAAAATGCAGTCGCCAACAGATGAGAGGCCTACCTCACGAAAAGAACCTATTTTTATCCCACGAGAGGCACCAGAGCCAGCATCTATGCCGCCTGATCTTATTCCTGCAATAGAAGTGAAAACAGAGGTCGAACGAGTTAAAGATGTAGTTCATGATGCCATTCCGGTTAAAACTCCACTTGCCCAACAGAATGTTAATGAAGTAATTCCATCGACTAAAGTTGAACAAGTTGAAAAGGTAGTAAAGGCTGTGACGCCTCAACAGGTTGAGACGGTCCAACCAATAAGTGAACCTATTTATCAAAATCAAGAAGAAGCACAATTTTCGGACTCACAGAACGTTGAGTCGATCTATGCAAACACGGATAACCTTGACTACATCGAAGACACTGGAATTAAAGCAACTGCTCTCTATGACTACCAAGCTGCTGACGACGATGAGATATCATTCGATCCGGATGATATTATAACACACATTGAAATGGTAGACAATATCATTGATATTCTCTTGTACAAAAAGTCATTAAACATTTCTTTCAGATTGACGAAGGATGGTGGCGAGGAATGTGTAAGAACCGACACGGTTTGTTCCCAGCCAATTATGTGCAATTAATCGAACAACAGGAGACATAGACTAATCGTTAAGGAACTAACCGAACAAAATTATTAACAAACTTCCATTAAACCGAGAAAGAAAACTTATAAACTTCTAGACAAATTAAAGACTTTGTTAAAAATTTAAATAAGATAACAGTATTTGTTCTCTAAAAACATTAAGCTTTGTTAAAGGAGAGCTTAAAGTGATAGCATTTTTAATATTTTTTACCATTTTTATATTTTTTTTTCGTTTATTTTTAACTTTTTGTAAATTGCGACTTACCTTACTAGTTTTTTTATTAAAGTTATTTACTTGGTGTCCGTTAAAACAAAAATAAATAAATATTCTAGTTCGTATAATTTGTATTCTAATTTAATGCATGTAAGTTTGGAATTTTCTAAATATCTGAATATGTGAAATTGTTGTATTTTTTTTTGTATTAACTGAAAATACATGTATTATTAGCTACGTATTGGTTTCTTTTTTAATAATTTTATTACTTTCTTGGAAAAGAATGAACAGCCCTCGAGGTAAGCCTTCGGAGAACATTTTTTTTTATCTGTTCGAAATAGAGACATTTTTTAACCCAAGTAGCCGTTTCTGAGACACTTTTCGATGAAATGTAATGCACATAACCAAGATTCAATGATGTGATGATATAAAGATATTCCGAACTTTTCCGACGATGAATTGTTGCAATATCTATTCCGAAATGTCAACTCCTCCAAAACTGAAAGTAAATCATTAATAAATAGAAAAAAAAAACAACATCGATGCCTCAACGAAAGAAAATAGGGGACATTTTGATGACAAAAGTGAATGTAGCATACAATGCAACCTGAAGAATGGTTGATGGTGGATGTGTGGTGTTATTAACTTTATTTTGTTCCGCAACTGATGCCTCACAAGCTAACTGAGTTCTGTTGACTTTCGTTTCTAATTTTGACGTGATAACGTCGAGCGGGTTTGTGGGTCATTTTTGTCAACCAAAATCGATCGCAAACGTATTCTGATCACCAGGCGTATTCTACACAAATTCAAAGAGAACAAGAAGTGAAAAAGAAATACAAAATAGGCGGAGTTTTTTAAAAGTAGAAAGTAAATGTAGACATTGGGGTGTGTGTGTGTTTGTGAGTTAACGGGCTGTATGCTGGTGTTGCTGCCATCTATGTTTTCTTATGACGTTATCACGTAAAGTTATCGTCCGTAAACCAACTTTACAGACAACCAACTCTTTTTTTACTTGTGATTATAGGTACTATAATGCAAGTTATGCATTCGTGCAGATTAAAAAAAATTGAGATAACAATCAAACATGACATTACGATGATAGAGAAACATATTTGAGTTACTGGCAAAATTCTGTCCGTCTGTCTGTCTGTACGGATGTATTTTGGACTACAGCCTAAACGGTTGGACCAATCGTCTTCAAATTTTGAACTTAAGGTTCTTTTGACATTCTACAGAGGACTTTTTAATTTTTTTTTTTACCTCAAAAATTAACGGTACCTGTTATATAACCCTTATGTAAAAGCTTATTTTTCTCGAAAACGGTTCCAAGAATTTTTATAACTAAAAATCAGTGTACTACTGTAGGTATGCATTATATTTTGGTGAAAAAAAATTAATATGGTGGGCTAAAAACGGTACCTCCTATAGGACCGGTTTTTTCTTCGACTTTTTCGAAAACTGGTGATCCGAATACAATTAAAATTGATATTCAAGAAGATGTAGGTAGCTTGAGTAATTTTGCATTATTTTTTTTTGTTAAATTTTTTTTGTATTTTTAATAATTTTTTTTAAATTTTTTTTTTGAAAAATCAATATTTTGAAAACGGGTAAGTGAATTTTGTTTTTGAATGTACGTTATTTTTGTGCTTAAGTTTGTATTCTTCAATTATTTTTTTTAATTTTTTAAAAAAAGTTGGAAAAAAAACCGTTTTATTTAAAAACAGCTCTAACGATTTTGAAAAAAAATCACACTTTTTCACATTTTTTAAAGAAATAAAATGGCGTTTAAATTTTTCCGCTGAAAACTATTTTACGTACTTTTTTCAAACAATCAAAAGTCAGACAAATCGAATGTAATCTTTGAAGTTCCCTTAATATTTTTCACATAAGAGCAAGTACGTGCCATCCAGTCTTGCAATTTATTTTCTGAAGCGATACCTCGATAGGACAGATAGGCTGCAAACGGATGTGCTGGATTGTCAATGTTAATTTTATTTTTATATTTTTCTGGATGAGGGTGGGGGTAAAAGGAGTGTGGGTCTTGAATTATTATTAATCGAAATGAGAAGGGAAAAGCGTACTTGGTAGAGCATTCCACATTCGTGCTCTGCGGTTACAAAAAATGTATATATTTAATGGTTCGTCTGAAATTGAGCTCGAATAACCCCAATTTTCACAGTGGGGGTTAAAAACTCTGATTTCGGTTTAAACTTCCGCTTAAAAAATTTGGGTTTCACAGTGCTCGTTTAAACCGAAATGTGAGTTTAACTTTTTGTTTAAGTTAAACGACTTCACACCAACGTTTAAGCTTTCGTTTAACGTCAAAGAATACAGCCACGGCCATTTGAGTTTTGAGGTACTCACATTTTTGCATTTGGCGATGGTGGTAATGGCAAAACAAATTATTTTAAGGTAAAAATCAGGATAATGTTCTTTTTCTTGTCGCAACATTTTTATTAATATTTATCTATTTTTTTTTCAATTCCAGAACTATGTTACTTATAGTTTAATAAAATCGCATCATAATTTCACAAACTGTGTGCACTTATGGCACAGTTTCAGATGATCACCAAATTATGCACGACAACTGGCTATTGTCAAACCGAAGAATGTCGATCGAAATCGACTTTCACAATACTAGAAACAGCAATCGACGGGCGGGAATCGAAAAGAGTCCAGTTTCGATTAATAAATCGACAACCGCACTCGGGGCCACTATTTACGAAAATGCTCGCAAAAATTTCATCAAAATCGTTGCAACCGTTTTCGAGAAAAATACGCTTTTCCTTTAGAGTTTTAGCCCTAATAATAAAATTTAAAAAGTCCCTGAGAGGAATGCCAAAAGAATGGCACTTACGAAATTTGTAGGTAATAACTTAAAATACTTTACAATACCTTAAGTGGCCTACGTCAATGCACTTTTATTAACTTCAACATTTACTTAAAAATAAATAATTGATTACGTCCTTCAAAAATCTCCTACTTCAAACAAATCCAGCCATTAGTTTATTGCCAAATTTATCTTATCGATTGGTCAAGTTCTTTATATTCGTCATTAAAACAAAGTGGTACAAATCCAAATTCCAATCTAAAATCTCCTAGGCAGTATCTAGATATATACATATATATGTACATGTAAGTTTTAAAAGCGGCATACCAATTAATAAATTATTTAATAAAAATTTTAAATAAATTGACAGTTTTCATTCATATCATGATAAACTCCCCCATCTAGTTTTTGTGTCATCGGCGTTCCTGCTTAGTGTCTACATGAGCTTAAGATAAGGATTGCGTGCCGCGATAACCGTGGCCTCTTGAAATTTTAAATTATTTTATTTTGTCTACTCAGACCCAATCATACGTAAAACCTAAGTGACTATGTACCTGTTATCTGTTAAAAGTTGTATTTTCAAGTGGACGCGATAGGTTCTTCTCTGTACTGTCTTTTTATATTACCAGTGAGTGGATTCATATGAAATTTAAAGATTTTTTGACTGCACGTTAATAAAACGTCAATAGAAACACATAAGAATAAATATTACAAGGACTAATATTACGGGAATTAACCAAAACAGAAAAGTATTTTACATTCGTGTGGTGTTGTTAAAGAATTAAATCTGTTTGAGTGTCAAGTGCTAAATTGTACTACACCGTACGTAAATGATGCGGCGATAAGTATAGAATCTCACTAGGCTATAGAGATCATTGGTCTTAAAAAGCTATAAGAAAGCACCAATTGTGAAAGCTCTTTAACAAAATTCTAAGAAAAAATCCATCATGATTTTCATTAGCGTAGAAGTTGTAGCTCTTAATAGATGTGCTTGTTGTCAATACACATGAAGCGGGTTTTAAGCGATAACAATTCGTTTGTGTTTTAGTCAGTGGTTAGGTTTTAATTTCACTGGATATCAGGGAGTAAAACCACCAACTTACACCATTTGCAAAAATAAAGCTCAAGGCTTGTAATCATATTTTTTTTAGTAGACAGACTATACAGACAAAGATTTTATGTCTGTTGTATTCTTAAGAGCTTACGACCACCCGATTCAGATCCTTTTCCGATCGAGTCTCAAATAACCTCCAAAGGAATCCTTTACAGCCAGCATCATGTATTGAGATATTGAGAACCAGTGCCAACATTGCCAAAATGCCATCAGGGAAGCCGCTTCTGAAGTGCTGGGTCTTACACAGCCACCACAACGAAACCCCTGCTGGTTTGATGATGAGTGTCGGCAAGCACACGCAGCTAAAAAAGCATCATACAAGGCCGCACTGTAAAGAAGGACCAGAACTGCCCGTGCGCTCTACGAGCAGAAGAGGAAAGAGGAACACCGGCTTCTCAGAAAAAAGAAAAGGGAAAGAAAAGCTGGAACTGAAGTTTGCAAAGACGGTCAAGGGAGCATCGTAGTGGAATCGCAGTCGATGCTGAGAATATGGAAAAACAATTTCTGCAGACTGTTTATAGACGAGTTATATAGAGCAATGTGCAGTTTAAACATCCCTGCCAAACGACTGGGAAAAATTAAAAATGGATGACGCACGCTGATCCGTCAAGGTCGGCAAAAAAAGTCTCACCGACACCATTGAAGTCAAAAAAGGATTTAGACAAGGTGATGCGCTATCGTGCGACTTTTTAGATATCATACTTGAAAGAATAGCCAACACCAGAAGCACGATCACTTAAAAGTCTGTCCAATTACTCACATACGCGCCGACGATATTGACATAATCGGAAGAACACAGCGTCATGTCAGTAGCGCTTTTGTGTGTATTGAGACAGAAGCGGCAAAGATGGGCTTAGCAGTCAATAGGGGAAAAACCAAGTATATGCCGTCATCAAGAAGAGACACCCAACATCGACGTCTTGGACAAGACATCACCATAGACAGCTATAGCTTTGAGGTAGTTAAGGATTTTGTCTACCTGAGCTCCGCACTCAGACAAAAACATCAGCGCTGAAATCAAACGAACAATAACTGTTGCCAATCGCTGCTTCTTGGGGCTTAGACGGCAATTCGGTATACTCTGTTCAATTTATATTTTCAGTACAGGGAATATAGGATATTTGCCTTTCACTCTTACTGTTATGGATTTCAATAAGCTATCTCCATTTTAAAGCTCTCAAATGGTTGCAAACATACCACAAACGTAGGTATGGTTACCAACTCTTTATTCAAATTGTATGAAAACAGAAACTAAGGATACCTACATCTTCCTGAATAACAATTTTTATTGTAATCGGATAGCTAGTTTCCGAGGTACCGTGTTTAGCCCATCAACTTATATTTTTTTTCACCAAAATATAAACCACATCTCTAAAAGTACACAGAGTTTTTTTCAAATCCTTGGAGCCGTTTTCGAGGAAAATAAGCTTTAACTTAAAGGTTATATGACAGGCACCATTAATATTTGAGCTAAAAAAAATTAAATAAGGCCTCCATCAAAATAATCTTATGTTATAAATTTGAAGACGATCGACCAAGCCCTTCAGGCTTTAGTCCAAAATACATCCATAAAGACAGACAAACATAATTTTCCAGTAACTCAAATACGTTTCTCAATCGTAATGTCATGTCAATTTATTTTTGTGTAAGAATGCATAACTTGCATTAAAATACCTATAATCGCAAGTAAAAAAAAAATGCCAACAAATATTGCATTATGTATCTTTATTTTAACCGTTTTTTTTTTTAAAGAAAAATAGAAACGAAGATGTAAGCAAAAAAAAAACATAGCGACAACACCTTCTTTTTTAAACTTAAAATATGCTCTCATGTAGAAGACCAAGACAAGGAACGAGGGAGGAAAATTCAACAACTTTTGTTGCTATTCAAAACCGGTTTTCAAGGTAATAAATGCAAATGAAGAAGAGATTGAAGTGAACTTTCATACCATTACTAAATAAATTGAAATTCTATAAATTCGATAAAAGTGCATACTGCAAATGATTTGTTATTTTATTGTTTATTCGGGCGTCCCGCGTCCGTCCCAGAGGACGACCCAATTCTGTTGGAAAACATATGCTCGCTTTCAAGAAAGCAAAAAACTTCCGCGAGCAATTTCTGAAAGCGTAAAGTGCTTTCAGAAAATGACTTGCTCTCTTTTTCGCTTTTGCTTATACAGATTTATTTCCTTTTGTTTATAACAGATAAATTGGTAAATTATTCAATTGTCCGTTCTGATATAAATATACCTTCCAGTTGAGCCTTATCTAAAGGAGTCCTTACATGGATCTGCAAAAGAGGGATTACAAAATATAAGAACATACTAGTTCAATAGAGAGGGGAAACAAAAATGCGGAGTTCTTCATGAATGCAGATTATAGGAACTACTAGTCATGAAAATTTCAGATTATAGTAAACAAACTAAAATTAAAACTTAATTCCCAGAGCAATGAAGACCATAAAATTGTATATAGATAATCCTTGTTAATAAAAAACACCTGTTAATTCAATTCAGCACATTATTTTAACTACAATACAAAATGTGCTCTAATCATAGGCATTTCCAAATTTATAATTGTGAATCGTTCATGTGCGAGTGAGATGCACATGACTGGAAAGAATATATGAACAGCTGAGTAAACGCAAATTTCTTGCATTGTGAAGCGGCCATCATTCGTGTACGGACCGAGAGACAGACGGCTGGCAAACGGACGTGTAAAAAAAACTGTAAAGTACAGGCCTTTGTGTCGCTGAGTTCAAGATTAGATAATTATTTCATAAAATGTCGCAGTGAATGAGAATAAACCACACAATTAATCTGGTGATCTTAATCGCAATTTGTGTTATTCGTTGAATTTTGGTTGTTTTCGTTTGAATTTACTCCGGAATTTACAAACAAAATCGAGTTTCCGTTATAGTTTTTCCTCTCGGCCAGAAGAATCGATTTGTCTTTGCTAAATTCTCAGAGTAAGTGCGACAGAGAAAAAGAAAGTGGAAGTGGAATATTTTTTTCTGGAAATTATCTGTCAAAAAAATTATGCATGTTTTGTTGTTATTTTTATTTTATCATAAATATTTTGTTTTTGTAAATTAAAATTATTAGTATATATTTTCTTATGCCAATCCTTCTGCGTATTTTGATTTTAAGAAATGCGTAATGAACAAAAATAAAAGAAAAACATGTTCTTTGTTCTCCTAGTAACAGTTGCGTTTACCAACCATTTGTTTCTTGTTTACCTAACTATCCACCGAACCTGGCCTAATCTTCTCGTCAAATCAAGGTGAACCACACATTAAACCAATAGAGAAGCATCATTATGTTGATCAAAATGTTGATTTCTACTTGTCGAACCATGCTGCAATATGCGAATACCAATTGGCTTACTGAATAGCTCTCATGGCTGCGATGGTTTGGCCAATTTGCAATGTTGGTACTGGACACGAATGCGGGTCGAGGGTTAATGACCACCATTGGTATTGTAAGCAACCCTGTTTTCGGATTTATTTTCAAATCATTTTAAGTTTAATGATCGAACTGAGAAATAAGATTCAATTGATAATTGCCTGAATTGTGCAAGAGCCGCTGTTTTTGATACGAACAGGTTATCAATTGAATTATGTAGTTAAGTGTGTACACGTTCCCACGTTGTATAAATCAGTTTGTGTCGTCCCCTTGCAGTGATGGCAGCTAGAAGGTTATTATGGCAAAATAGTCAGATAAGGAGCGCGAAGCTGCGAATTAAATTGATAAATAGCTTAGATGGCATTTGGGGTAATCAAGTTCTGTAAATACAGACCTGTATGCTGCATATGTTGGAAAAATCTAATTGCATTTTCCATATAAAAACGACATAACGACTGGAGTTTCATCATAACGAATATATTGATTAATCTTAGTAACAATTAAGCTGGAAAAATTATTTTCTATTTGTCAATTGAATCACCAAACACTTTATTTATTCAACTTTGGATGATCTGTTGTTTATTCAAACTTGTACCGCCAGGCATAGAAAAAACATTTAGTAGAATGCATTCAATATCCACCCATTTTATTTAAATGAAGAGCTGCATTTACTTATGTGCATACCTACCTACTTATTGCAGAGTTAGACTTCACGTGCCCTTCAACTGGTCTTTAAACACACAAATGTTAACATTTATTATATAATAACAAATGAGAGGAACTATTAGCGGCTCGCCAATGATCGATAGTCGGTCTGCTGTTTTTATTTTCAACTTCCTCACTCCGAAGTCTTTTGTGAACGATGAAAATATTTTTATAAATATGGCTTCACCAATCTGGAAGAGAAGCAGTCAAAGATTATAGGTATTTGAATTTTTGAATCTGAACGAATAAACAACATCTAAATTCCTTGGACGATGTTAAATTAGACTGCTGTGTGAAATAAGTTAATACATAGGTTAAAAAACAACATCTTGAAGATAAACCATTATGCATACGAAGCACACCATGCTTCATGTCTCGATTACCATTTTTGTTCAGAATTATCTGCATTATGTGGTTTCATGTTTAAATTCCTCATTCAGGTGGTTTAAGATATGCTCAAATATTGCTTATACAGTTACATAAAGTCTGCAAGCTTTACCTCTAGATAAAATTGATTTCTTCTATGAGTAACGAACATTTCAAAAGAAAATGTGATAGCGCAAACGGCTGAATTAAGGTACTTATTAATGACTAATGATAAAATTCCTACTTTGTTTATACCTTATCACTATCAGCGCACGCCTTCAAATTTCATCTCTATTATCTAAGCTCTAAGGTATTCAATTATGAAATTCTATAAAAAATGATTAGATAACTGTTTTTTTTGTCAAATTTTTCTAACATTGATTAGTAGAGTGCCTTGATTTTATTTATATTTATTCTGGTTCATTCATACAGGTAAGAAAATTGATAATCATTCATTGTATAATCTGACACCTAATAGTCCAGTCAAAGTTTAGTTAAAATCGCCCTCATTTTACAAAAGATATACAAATGGATTTATTTTCGAAGTGTATGTTTTTTTGGGTCGCTGAATCTGAATGTGAAAAAAATCCAACAAAATTTCCTGGTGCGTTTTGAGATATCGGTTTTTTGCTTACTTACTTACTTAGGGAGCAAGAGTAATTCTTCGCTTTATTTCTGACGAAATGTTGTTGTCAGATGTTATAGCGGATCCGAGGTACACAAAGTCCCTAACTACCTCAAAGTTGCACCTGTCTATTGTGATGTTTTGTCCAATCCGCCGGTGTTAGGTGTCTCTTTTTGTGGACAGCAGACACTTCGTTTTGGCCTCATTGACTGCTAGTCCCATCTTAGCCGCTTCAGCTTCAATGCTAGCAAACGTTCCAGTGACAGCTCGCCGAGTTCTGCCAATGATGTCTATGTCGTCAGCGTATGCGAGCAATTGTACAGACTTGAAAAAAATATTCTCACTATAACTGACTTGCGAGTTTCTTATAATTTTTTCAAGTATTAAGTTGAAGAAACCGCACGATAGCGCATCACCTTGTCGTAATCCTTTTTTGACGTCAAAAGCTTCTGTGAGGTCAGTACCAACCTTGACGGAGCAGCGAGAGTTCTCAATCGTCATCCTGCACCGTCGGGCGAGTTTTGTGGGGATGCTAAAACCTGACATGGCTCTAATGCTATCGTACGCGCCCTTAAAATCGATAAAGAGGTGGTGGGATTTGAAATTCTTGGGTAGTTTCCAGGACCTGCCTTATTTGTATTTGTATTTGTATTTTATTTATTCATAAAAAGCTTACACTGTAAGATATAATATCTTATTAATAGTGAAGCTTTATAATTTAACAATAAGTAGCTACAAGTTGTTTAACATTTGGTAAAGTTATAAATTTAAGTGTTAATGAAATTAGATATTTAAAGAATCAATATTATCTATTTTTTTTCCGAAATGGATTTTAAGTTCTTTCTTCAATAGAATCCTGCTATTTATGCTTCTTAATTGTTATGGTAGTGAATTCCATAAACGTGTAGATTTGACAAGAAACTGGCGTTCAGATGTCAAACAGCTAAAGCGGGGGATCAATAAATGTCCTGATCTAGTTGAATTCAAGAATATGATTTTACTGTATAGATCTGTGGGTTGGTGTGTCAAAAGCAATCCGAAAACAAGACAAAAGACCGAAATTTCAGGAGGCTTTCGAAAGACATTCCAAGAAAGCGTAATGAATGTTGTGAAATGCTGTCAAAACGGTGTAATCCATGGATGTATCGTATAGCACTATTGAATGCAACTGTAAGTTTCCTTTTACTTGTATGGTCTAGATTGCAGAATATTGCGCAACCATAAGTAATGAGTGGCAGGATAAGTGTTTTAAGAAGTAATCGGATTTTTAAAGGAGTGAAGCACTGTGTCGACCAAAGTGTGCGAAGGACGCCGTATGTCTTACCGACTATATTAGTGACATGGTTATTCCAATGCGATTGAAGATAACACCTAAATTTTTAGCAGATTCTGCATATTCAATAGCGGAGCCATCTGACAAGATGGACGGGAAATAAGAGACATCTATTTTACTCTTTGATATTACTAAGCATTTAGATTTTTTCGGATTCAGCATTAAACTATTTTGGTGTGACCAGCATACAACTTCCAAGTCTTCATTTATGCAAGTCACAAAGTGCTCTATAAGTCCCAATGGACAACTAATGTATAGCTGAGCATCATCGGCATAAAGTCGTATTGAACAATGTTTTACAATTTTTGGGAGCTCATTAATATATAGAGAAAAAAACAGAGGCCCAAGTATAGATCCCTGGGGCACACCGCTTTTATTGAACAAAAAATCTGAGATGATTCCATCATGTTCAACCGCTTGCATTCTTTTGTCAAGATAAGAGTAAATTAGCTTGACTGCATCCGAGGATTATTTAACGCGATGTTGGGATTATTTTGACGCAGCGCTTTAACAATAATTTAAATGACTTAATTATCAAAAAATAATATTTGACGCCACGTTGAACTCGACGCGGCGTTAAAAACGCACTCTGTGACATGGGATATGTATTGCGGTATATTCCAACGCAGCTTTGAATCTTGGCGCTAAAACGCGACTGTTTTACGAGGCGATAGAGCTCTGCCTCCTCAGCTCATAATTCTCGCATTAGTTGTGTGCAGAAAACTTTATTCTCACGCCGCAACAACCAATTTTTGGACCATAAGGAAGGAATTCTTTGCGTTTCGCCTTTGGTTGTTGTCGAAGTCATCGTCACTGGCTGCTTTCCAAGATGTAGGCCGCGAAAATCGCCACCTCTACCATATTTCGTGTGGATATACTTAATGTGACTTTTCACTTTTGCCCTTAATCACTGTATTTGGAAATGTATTATTTATTCTTTTATTTAATTAAATTAATTTAGGTAATTAAAACACAGAAACACGTCTATATTTAACCAAAACAACCAAGACAAAGTGACTCATTTGAATCAAGCCGTGTGATGGTCATTGCTAAAAATGATAAATGTCATTGCAGTTTAGGCTCACCCCCAACGATCAGCTATTTGAGAGTTGTCACGTGAAACCGAGACACAAAGATCACCGTGACAAACTTTGACGTTCATTGTATTTTGGGACAAAAATGACAGACATGTGTCATTCGTGTGATAGTCACTGTAGCTAGCCTTGACACGATTACCTTTGTCACGACAATGACGGTGGTAGGACCTATTTTGTTGACGTCACAGTGCCACGGCAATGATAAATACAAGGACCATCTAATGCCTTAGTTGTTTGAGACTATTGTGAAAGCCACATTAGAATTCTTAGCTAGGGAATCTATATCCGAATTGATGACGATAGTCCCTTTGTCTTTGTCTTACTTCAAGGACAGATGCAAAATCTACACGGGCTAGGCTATCCTAGACAGCTTTAAAGTCTATAAAAAGATGGTTTGTTAAAATGTTAGACTTATTCCATCACATGCCTAATGGTAGATTTCTGATCAATTGTTGATTTGCCTGGTATGAAACCAAGCGGTCGAATGCATGTTTGATGTTAGATGCTCTAAGCTTTCAGCCAGCCAATTGTCACTAGCCCATGAAAAGTTTTGGTGAAAAACCTGAAGATGTTCCCTAACAAAGTGCAGATAGTGCATCAGCCATAGCCGTTTTAATAGACGGTGGTAAACTATAGATCCTCATTTTTTTTTTAAATATGCAGCTTAGGAGTGTTTTCACATTTATCATTCAAAAATTGTTTCTTTAATCAGACGTACATTTTTCAACATCCTTAATATACACAAAGGAAGTACATTGACTTAGATTAATCGATTTTATCCGGATTGTTAAATTCCATTTTTATATAGGTCAAAGAAATAAATATACAAATACAAGATATTTGGTGCTTGTTTTTGTTCACATCTCTCTGAAGTTTAGTTTATTAACCCGAAAAATGTTTAAGGTATTTATTGACATAAAACTTGTTACTATACATGTTTTTAACCCATTTTTTGTTTTGTTTTTGGCCCCTTTTTCCACGGTAAAACCACATCATCACCTGCATTTTTAACATATTGAATTTGTGTTTGTATCTTATCTTTCATGTTTACGGCTAATAAAAGTAATAACGATGGAAGCATAGTTTACTAAATGTTCACCTGAATACAAAAAAATAGATAAATTGCTATCAACATTGCCTATCACTGATTTAAGGTAAGTGAACGTTTTATATAATTATAATCGCTTCACTCAACTAATATGCATGTTAATTGTAGAAGTAACTAGATGCCTTTTTTAACATTAAAGGCGTCGTCAGATGAGATTTAAAGCACTTCAAAGAACAGGGTAAATTTTCCTGGTCTAACTGAAATGTTGATGAATGGCTTAAGGTATTTACATATATAGTAGAGAAGAAAATATCTTACAGAAGCTATTTCGAAGACTTGTGACTCTGTAGTTGGAGCAATTCAGATGGTCTCCTTTCTCAACAGTCAATCAAAACAATCAATGCTAAAATTATATTCATCAGGTATGCTCTTATCCGAACATATCTTGTACACGAGTTGCTGAGGCACTAAATCATCGGCTAGAGCTTTGAAAAGTAGAAGAGATAGGCCATTAGCTCTAACGGCTTTATTAAACATTAACTGAGATATGTATACAATATACATAGAGACAAAAATGGTCGTTTTATGTTTTCAGCATCGACTGTGGTTCTACTACAAAGTTTTTTAATGGCCATTACAGGCTTGATCTCTGTACGATTGACAGCTTCTTATTACATTTTGGTGACAACATCAAATTACATATGTACAATTGTACATATACCTAATCTTCAATTGAGCACTTCTTTTACTAAACTGTATTTTTTTCTTCTGAGAAGTCGGCATTGAGCATTCCTTTATGCACTTCTTTCTTCCGAATGGATCAATGTTTTAAATGCTAAATATTACTATTTCTATTATAATAATAATAAGTATGTAAGTTTTATCAGAACGTCAAGAATGATTTTCACAGAATAGAAGTAAGTATAAAAATAGTAATAAAACGTTAATTGTCATTAAAGTGTTTAAATCATCTTATTGAAAAGAAAATAACGTTAAAACGTGACCATATTTAATTAGTTTTTTTTTTAAATACATACATACATATAAGCATATATAGAATGACATGTAACGCAATCACTACTACCTTTGTGTCTCGAGTTTTCACGTTCCTTAGTTCTTTGAATAAATTATCATTTGTTTAAATAGTTTTTATGAATTTTCAGTTTGTATCATTTGAATTTTTTTCTTGGCGCTTAAACCTTAAGGTATATACATACAATTCGTACTGATAATAATGAAACAACATTTTTAACTGATAAACAGGGAAGGCAAAACCACCAATCGAATATTACTCCGAATTCGAAGGAAGCAAAGCAAAGATTTCTTCTACATATTTATCTCGAAAAACCACATCAGTGCTCTTGGTTTATATGGCATCTATGTATAAACCTTTTTTAAAGTATCACCCTAATCCTCCCGGTGGTACTATATGAGACAGAATCATAGATCCTGTCTGCCTTTAATATTCGGACAGTTAAGTATCGTCGCATGCAGCGACGTTGATTTGGTCAAAAGGCTACAAATTATGCGGCTGAAAGGGCTGCATCGTGCGGCTACCCATTGGTCCAGCCAATCAAATCCTGAAGGGGAATATAGCAGAAAAAGAAAATGGCATGAGAATGAAGAGAACGAACTCTCAAAACTTGGCGTGTGTGGAGGTACCAAAATAGCCGCATTGTCATGTTAGTTGCCAATGTCGGGTAAATTAAGCAAGATGTGGTGGCCTAATCATACGATTTGTAAACAGACAATTTGTAAGACTAAACAATTAGACAAATTATTGCAGCTTGTAGTACGAAGTCACGTTATGAATCACTTTCCATCGACTAGTTTTGAGTTATTTCTGTTGGTTTCTCAAAAATTATAAATTGAATGCAAGCTTCTCCTGCCAGATCGGTACCTAGCTAGCTGCCTTCAGTTTTGCGTGTGAAGCCGGTCGAGGTATTGTTCCACTTATGTGCGCCACCTGAGTTTCGGTCTTCCTCTACTGCGCCGTCTATCCGGGGTGGAATTGAAGATTTTCCGGGCCGTAGCATTGATGTCCATCCGATCTATATAACCCAAGCCATCTAAGAGGTTGAACCTTTACTCTTTTGACTAGGTATGTGTCGCTGTACAGCCCTTGCAATAGACGGACTTTTTAAAGGTCATGCCTCTTGTGTTGGCGTGAGAGTTCTGCTCTATTCTTTCAAGTATGATTTTGAAGAAGTCGTTAAACAGCCTTGTCTAAATCCTTTTTTGACTTCAAAGGTGTCTGTGAGTTTTTCGCCAATCTTGACGGAACTGTGTCAAATTGAATCACACAGAGTAATAATCTTAAGCAAAGAAATCCAGTTCTGTACTTAGTGTTTCACGTACATTGTTACTGAACTTTGAATGAGAAAAGATCGCAGTTGTAAAATAGTTCAAGAGATGGTGCTATCACAAATTTGCCATTCATTCGCAACTATAAACTATTTCCTTCATTTGAAATCATTAAGTCCGGGAAAGGTTTAAACCGTTTCGCCGAAACCGGCCTTCATTCATACAAGTTTTGCACATTTGGGTTTAATGTTGTGAGTTGTTCTGAGACACCCTGTGGTTAAAGTGTAATCCGTTACAAGTTACATAATATATTCTTATATTTGGGGCAAAGGCTTTGTGTTGTTTTAACATCTTCTCGTATCGGTTATGAAATCGACACAGTTCCGTTGGCAGACAGAAAAATAAAAGACAAAACAATCTGAAATTCGATTCCCAGTAACCTTCAGGTATGGTGGTGCGGTGGTTACGTCCTCAATGCCGTTGGAAGGGCACGTCTGACTGATGGAGTCAGTCATTTTTTATGAGCAATTATAGTATATATTTTAAATCTATCAAGCAGAAGGGATGCTAATAATAGATGCATCGGGGGTAATTACCAGCTCGTGTACTTTCCGCAATTTTCTTTATATCCCATATTTTTCTGTTTGATAATTTAAACAATCATTGTAAATATCCATTCTGTACTAAGATTAGCGGTTATTCCCCAAAGAATCTACGTCCATATATATGCGAATGTTTAAATTGGATATCTACTTCTGTACAAAGCAGTCGTGTATCTCATATTTCTTTTGTGATACGGCATGACTAAGCCCAGATGCTTTGTGTTATCGTAGGTTTAGAGGGTAAACGCTGGCAAGCAGGGTGGTAGTCTGTTTTTTACATTTCGACTGAAAGTGTCGCCGGGTTTTTATCATAGGTTTTAGACGAAATTATAAATTGCTTCCCTAGAATTATCGAATAATATTGAGTTTAAAATACCCGAAAAATGTTATATAGCCTGTTCGTTATTTTGTGTGATTAACGTGTGGATATTTTATATGTGATACAAAAGAAATTTAAGTTCTATTTTTTGTGACTTAAAAAATTGACTGACATATCAAATTAGGAACGGAGCCAACAACTGGAAAGCTCATTGTGATATTAGTTCAAGGTAAACACTGTCTCCCTCTGTTGCAATAAAGATAAAAGTTATTTTATTTTGGGATATAATTATCAGTTACCACGTAAACTCTTTTGTGCTTCAGCTTTGCTGTTTTTCAATTTGATTTGTTATTTCGGAACAATGGAAGATTAAATCATTGCATTATATTGAATTTTTAATGAACAATTTATTTATAGCGGAAACACGTATTTTTTATTTTTATTGAATCAGTAAATTGGGTTTTGCCATCAACAAAGATAAGTAACGAAGGTCTTTCTTGCAGACCACTGTTTTTGTAAAATTTGTCATAACTTTTATCACACAGTTGTGCGATCATATTTACAAAATTTCTAAAAAGAAAACATTTATCACATGATCCCGCTTAAATGTTATCAGTTATACCCGTGTCAAAAAAGAAAAAAAGAAAAAATGAATGGTTTGGAAAATTTTCTTCAAATGAGTAATGGTGAATGATTATTTGCTGTTATAGAAAGCAGTACCTATTTCTTCAAAAATAAGAATTTTCTATTTGGATAGATGTTGGAAGCAAAAAACTCATTGATCATGTTTTGATAGAAGATGATGCCACACCTTTAGTTTAGAAACGCTTATTTCCACTGATTAAAAAAAATTGCATTTACCCACACGGTATAGTTTGAAATTCCGGATGGGTTAATATTAGGCTTGTTTCACATCGCACTTCCCAAAAAAATATGAATTTTAGACAGTTTTTGCGAAACTTATTTAAAAGCCGTTTCACAAGAAACAAAATTTGTAGTTTTTGACAAATAAGTTTCATGATTCGTTTGTTTGACAATTGCAAAAGTACAGCTAGTTTAAGCCCCATTTAGATGATCAGTTCAGTTTCAGGTTCAGTCAAGCTATAAGTTAAGCTTTCAGTCAAACTGGTATCCAACATCGCATTTAGACGTCAGTCCATTTTTCTTGAACAGTCGAAAGATAGAAAACAATAATAATACTTTTCTTCCACAAACATGGACACGCGCGATAAATTTAATTAAAATCGACCATTTTATCACTCTATTTTGACATATTGGACAACAAAATACAGAAACTCGTAGACGTTACTTCACCGGAACTGAAAACGTATTTATACATCAGTTTAGCTGATAAACTGAACTGACAACTTATGGAAATTCCATCAGTTTCAGTTACAGTTTCAGTTGTAGTTAAACGCTTCAGTTTTTCTATTTAAACATCAGTTTAACTGAAACCTTAATTGATAGCTAAACTGAAACTGAAACGGAAATGATCATCTACATGGGGCCTTACAAAGGCTCCTGACTCACGAAAGAGAGACCTTCAGCGATTTTTTTTCGGGCGAGGCATGTAAAAGTAGCTATCTTATAACAAAACAAATGCAAAATTAATGTTCATAATTATAGGCTTTCTCAAACAAAGCGCGTTCTAACTTCAGGGTTTCGCTACAAGAAAATCTTATTGTGTGTACTGCCGTACACTACAGCCCAAGCCCAGGGCCGTAAACCAGGTAGCTGGATCTCTAGCTATATGCCTCCAGTTTTGCACGTAAAGTTGGGCAAAGACATCCTCAACTCGTTTTTGTCTTGGTTTATTTCTACTGTGCCGTCGCTTCTAGATGGAATCTGACAATCTTTATTACTCTGAAATATAAGGCTGGGTTAGTGTGTCGGACTACTATGCCAAAAGCTCGGGGCTCGATTCTCTGTCAGAACCACATTTTTCCAGGGTACTGCCTCTAGCGAGGAACTGACCACTCCTCCAAGTGTAAAATTTGTCTCAAAACAGTGGATCTCATCTAGCTGTTCAGATTTTCTGGCCTAAAAGCGTACTGATATGGATGTGGACCTACCAGATGTTGACAAATGGACCTTAGGAGCTCACGCTGCAGCAGAATAAATCTAATAGGCGATGTTGAAAAGACCTAAACATTATTAATACATACTAAAATTGTATGTAAAGATGTATCTCGTGTCAAACATTCAATCTATTCCTGTCGGTTTATAAACCACACAGAATAACTAAGTTAAATTATTCACTATATATTGTTTTCGCAAATTCATAAGAAACCGAGTTAAAATCCGTGGAATCTTTCTTTCAAGCAACTTAAACATTTTGTTGAAAAATAAATATTAAAACTGTTGATCTCAGTTTAAATTTATTTTCTTAAGGTGACATTGATTTCCTTATCTGTACGCTAGTACACAGAAACAAATTATAGCAAACGTTTGTGACCGTATTCAATTAAAGCAATCACGTAAACGTTATCTTAAGCCTTAAATTCAAATTCTTAAGATTTCAAGTTGAATTGACAGGGTTTTGAATTTTTTTTGACAGACATTAACATAATTAATTGATTATTGAAATATGTACATACATAGATACAAAGTATTGTTTTGTTATCAACAATTTATCAAATTTATTTCACTAGGTTAATGCATCCATAATGGCGCCATTTAACATATCCGTATATCGGTAATTTCTTTAATTAATTTGAATTTCTTTAATTAAACTTCATAGAAAACATTAATCAATATGATCATTGTCTTAACACTAAACCAATTTAAGATGCCAACTTTTTTCCGAGGCACTGCCTTTTGGGAGAAATCAGATACTCCAACTTTAAATAAATTAAATAAATATATTGGCGCCACAGCTCCTTAAGGAGCCAAGGTCTAGTAAATTATACTCTCAACCATTTTTGTGTGTGTGTTGTTAATGTGCAAGAATGGAAGGGACCTGCAATTTACCGTCGAGTCCGAACGGCTACATGAGATGCACTTTTTCGAGACAATTTTTTGTCTTGGACGTTTTGTCAGTTCTTCGCAAGAGGCAGTACCCCGGAAAAGAAGGTCTTTAATCGCTTATTGTGTTTATTAAAAAAACACTGATTCAGAGTAACCATTCGTCGTTGATGGAAATTATAATACCTTCACCTTTGGTTCTTGCTCTGGAGCTTTCAGAATTTAAGCTTTATTTTAGCTTTTGTGAGCATATTTTTTATAATGCTCACTACGTCAACCATAGGTCCATAATAGTAAGGGTGAAAGGCAAATATCCTATCTTCCCTGTACTGAAAATATAAATCAAACAGAGTATAAACCCAGATTTTTTTAATTAATTTGTTCGCCAGAAGATTTTTATTAAATCATAACCCGATTATTTCTGTTTCTCCCAGAGGAATTGCGTATTTGTTGGGTGTATTAGTATAGTGAATCCTGTAATTCATTCATCTACCAAGCTTCTCAAATTCATCCAGTCGTTGAGGCATGGAAAAATAACAAACAATCTTCAGCTATAGCCATACATTACTTCAAATTTAAATCTCTCCCATAGGAACCGTGCGTTTTTCTTGGGTAAATAGAAGCCTATAGTAAACACAGCAATCTCCTTACTAAATTTCATCCGATTCGAATAAGTCTTTAAAGCGTTATTGCGGAACAAACATCCAAACATACAAACATTCACATTATAAATATTATTAGAATTAAATTTGCCGTGCAATATATGTATGTAAGTTACCTCTCTAGTACGTAAAAAATCTTAACATACCGAATCAAAAATCGAAGACTCAACGGGTAAACATATGCACAAGTCAATTGTCTGACCAAGTCAACTTTAATGTATGCCCAATACAGACTGGACCGAATATCATCAATCAATCAATCATGAATGATTCTGGTTCTAGAAGTGGTTAGGCTTTGTACAGCTTGATTTTGTATGCGTAAACCATTATCTGGCTGGACTTGCTCACGATAATCCCTTCTGTTGACGAGCCAAAATCACAGATTGGTTTCTCCAATGTTGAAGGGGATGCACCATCCCCAGAGTTATTAAAAATTCTGATTATTGTTGACAGCAATTCGGCTACTTTAACTAGTCTTGTAATATTGATCAATCGTCACTTGTATTTTCTCAATTTATGGTGGCTGAAGCATAAAATCTTCCTCTTGTACACTTCCCATCTTTCCAGAATGCCTTCAGTATCGGTAATCAAATTTCAGAATGCAGCATTCTTACATTCAGAGGCAAGTTGGCGCTCATCATCAAACCAGTTTCGAAGGAGAGTCGTTCCAGCGCGTGACTAACTCTAGTCGTTGCTTTTGTTTTCATCGCGTAGGGCAGCCAAGTTGATTCGAACACTTCGAACATTGCAACACTTGTTCGCAAAGCAATCCGCCCTTGGAGCACCATACCAGCATAATAGTGATTCGAAATAATGTTGGCACCTCAGTACGTTCGTATCATCATCAGGCTTCAGTATCAGTATTTATCAACACATGGTCCATTATTGGTGGCGAGTGATTTCATCAGGTGCCCGGGTGGCTTTGTAGATATTTCTCGCAAAGACAAGTCTATGGGAGCTTCTCTGCTGCCCTAATTTGATGTGAAATCGCCAAGGATGCTTTTAATTTCATACCATGCAGGCATTGAAGTTCTAATCTATAAGTTCGTAGAAGGATTCTTTTTTGTCTTCTTTAAAATCATCAATAGGGTCCTGATGTTCTTATATTTGCCTCGAATGTGAAGGGTGCATAGCCGTTCGCTTATTACATTAAGGCCAATAATGGTAAGCTTCATTGTGAGGTGTTTCGCGTGACCACTGTAGTATATGTTACATTCTTTTTCCTGCAAAACACCATTACCTAGTCATCAGCCTTATATATGGCCAGGACATCGGCTAGCTGCTGTGGAACTCGAGCTCTGTGGAGCGATCTAACGTTACATGATAAACTTCGTAAATTTGCTAATTTCGTCGTCGTGTATCCAGATTATTTCCGTGGCCTGTTGTCTAGTTCTGAGTGTTCTTGTTTTTGACGAAAGAGGTTACCATTACTCTCGCTTCTTTTAAAAGCAATAGTGCCTACTTCACTTAAGCTGTGGGCTTCCTTAAATATTATATATTTGCTTAAACTATTTTTTTTACCATAAATAAGAAAACAAACGTAAATATATAATCAAACAAAAAAATAATAATAATTAGATAATTGCAGGCAAAAAAAAGACCCAGAGCACTCAAGCTCGCTATGAACAAATTTTACTACGTAATTTTCTAATGACTGTAATTAAAGAGCAAAAAAGTTAAATCATTCTTCTAATTTTGCCAAACGGAGTACTTCCATGTAGTCCGAAACCATATTAAATTGTGCCAATTTGAATGATACATTCCTTGTATGTTTCATAAATATTAGAACAGACTTTATTGATTTAACTTAAATAAGAACAAAATAAAACACGTCAGAACACTTCAAACTAACTGTTAAGCTTCTTAACTGTCGACATTGCCATTATGGTTCACGTGCCTGTAGGTTCCGAAGAACGTATGAAAAATGCATCAACTGTTCAAATACAAATATTTGACTTTTCTTTATCTTTTTTTTTGAAAAAAAAACTTCACTTTCAGAATGATGACAAGTAAAGAGATACATATATAGATCGTAAAATAAATTCAATGAACTAAGAAAAACTTAACAGTTTCTGAAGAATTAATAAAAATGCATTTAGTATAATAAGCTTTAATCCTCAATGTGCTCGAAACAATAATATTTGTTACATCCAATCAAAGTCCACATTCCAAAAACAAATTAGAGATTTTTCTTTTTTCGTGTATATAAATTATGACATTGAAAACGTTCAGGTTATTTAAGCGACGCTAAAACGGAAATATTAAACAGTGTCTCGTCTTCATAAGTCACTCGCTATCAGTGCGAAACAGATTATAATAAAATATAATTTACTCTCGACCGCAATATTGTTATTTTCTTTTATCATTATTCATACTTTCATCTTTTATTATTTGTTTTGCACAGAATATGGCAACGAATGCTGGCTACGATGATAATGACGACACAAACGATGCTGGACGGGGAGGCTCAAACAATGCAAGTGATTTCTCATCATATTCAGCACATCACAGACCACCAGCAAATGTTGCCCACAATAATGAACCACAAATTGTCCCAAACGAGGAAACACGTTTGAAATCAGCAAGGCAAGCTTATTTTAGCGATGAAAAAATATTGATTCCAGAAATTGAAAAGGTTTGCTGACTAATTCTAAAAAAAATGTGAAAAAACTTTGCTAAAAGATTCCACTATAACACATTAGGTTGGATTTAGCTTTAGAAAACTATGGGCATTCACAGGTCCTGGGTTCCTAATGTCCATTGCCTATTTGGACCCAGGAAACATTGAATCTGATCTTCAGAGTGGATCGGCGGCCAAGTATAAAATTCTATGGGTGCTTTTTGCAGCAACAATACTGGGATTGCTAATGCAGCGACTATCAGCAAGGTAATATCATCAATCAAATTGTGTTTAAACATTTAATAAAACTTGTTATTCTATCAACAGACTGGGAGTTGTAACGGGATTGCATTTGGCAGAGATGTGCTACAGGCAATACAAAAAGCTGCCCCGATTCATTCTATGGATAATGATAGAAATAGCTATTATTGGTTCTGATATGCAAGAGGTTATTGGCACAGCTATTGCGATATACCTTTTATCAAATAAAGTGTAAGTTTTTATTGATTACCTCCTACTTCCAACCATGTTATCAACAGAAAGATTTAAATTTAATATTTAATTTCCCTTTCAGTATACCACTTTGGGGTGGGACGCTTATCACTATTGTGGACACGTTTACATTTTTATTTCTGGACAAGTATGGCCTAAGAAAGCTAGAATTGCTATTTGGACTACTTATCACTGTGATGGCTGTGACATTTAGTTATGAGGTAATTTGTGTTGATATCTTACAAATGCACCCTTTACTTGTGACAATTTATGTAGATATACTATATGTATACATATTGTAATTTGAACAATTATTAAAAGGCCTTGGGATATATAAAACAGGGGAAATTTTTTCTGTGAGTCAATATTTGCAATCTAGAGAATTGATACTAGTCGTGCGAGATTATTTCCGCAGTTGCATTGTGTCTGTAATTGAAGTTATCACAATGATATGATTACCTTCTATGAATTCTATTGGTTGAATGTCATTTTATAAAACAATGATGCGCAGTGATTGAAGTGTGAATTTTAAATTAACTTTTGTTTACATCAGCTTAATTTATGCAGTAATTATAAATAATCTGTTTGGGAATTGTAAGCAGAATCCTTAATTAATGAATACTCATTAGAGAATAATTAAAATAATTATATATATAAATGTAGTGCCCCGTGGCTTAGTGGTTAGTGTGTCGGACTGCTAAGCGAAAGAACCTGGGTTCAAATCCAGCTCATAGCCACCTTTTTTTCTGGGGTACTGCCTCTTGCGAGGAACTGACAAAACCTCCAAGAGTAAAATTTGTCTCGAAAAAGTGCATCTCATGTAGCCGTTCGGACTCGGCGGTAAATTGTAGGTCCCTTCCATTCTTGCAGAGTAACAACACACACACAGGAATGGTTGAGAGTATAAGTCACTAGGCCTTGGCTCCTTAAGGAGCTGTCGCGCCAATAAATTTATTTATTTATTTATGTAAAGAATATAGAATATGATGTTTGTGTAAAATCTAATATTCTGTTGGTTCTTTTTTCAATTAATTGGTTTGAAGTTAATTAGGGTTTTATTTGGTTTTCTGAATTAGATCTCCATATCAAACTCAGAATAAAAATCCTACTTACTATTGGAATGATAAGTTATACACAGTTGATGTTAATAATAAAGTTTTGTTATTCAACAATTTGCTGCAAATCCTTTTTGACAATTATGTTCCAATCATTACCAAACAAGTTAAAAAATCAAGAGTTTGCCCCTGGTACAGTAGCGAAATCGAAGCACAAATAAATGAAAGAGAGCGTTTCTATAAAAAAATATAAAAAAAACCCATCGGAGTATAATAGACGTCAATACATTTTTGCTCGAAATTAAGTAGTTTTGCTTATTCGTTTAACCAAGAAAAGATATTTTTTGCAAAAAACTCGATGTTTCGTTAAACTCAAAAGTGCTTTGGAAAAACCTTAAAGATATTAGTGTTACTGGAAGCAAAAATTCTTGAAATTGTTCACTAAATCCTGAATTAATATGTTGCTCATCTGCTTAATATGAATGTGCCCTTAATCTTGGCAGGAAATGATGTTGGCTTATTTTTTTTTAACTGTGTGGATGATAATAGGATTTTAAGTGCTATCAGGTCTATTAAATCTAACGCAATCTGCTCTGACAATGTTTCACCGAAATTTATTCGGTTAATTTTACCTATTGTTCTTCCACCTTTGAAACATATTATTAACGCCTGCATCTATAGAAGCGAGTTTCCTGATCCGTGAAGAAATGAAAACGTTATACCAAATCCAAAAAAAGTAATCCATTGGAACTTTCTGATTTCAGACCAATTAGCTTGCTGCCTTTTTTTTTGGTAAAGTTTTTGAACGGCTGATGGCTAATCAAATTCTGAACTACATTCAAGCCAACAACAAGCTTTGTAAATGGCAGTCGGGTTTTTGCAACAAACACAGTTGTGAAACTGCAGTTGAAAAGGTCACATCTGATTTTCGTGTTGCTTGATAGTAATCTTCTTGGTACTATTGAGGAATTATCTTTATAACAGGCTTCAAAAAATTATGACTGATGAAGGTTCTTCTAGCCCATTCATTGTCAACTGCGGGGTGCCACAAAGGTCAAAACTGGCGCCACTTCTCTTTTCCCTTTTTATTAATGACTTACCTGAAATTTGTTAACAATTGCCACGTTCATATATATGCAGACGATGTTTTGTTGTATATTTTTCGTAAAATTGGTTTGATGGAAGAAGATTTGGTTAATATACAAAACTGGGTTAACTTAAATAAACTTCAACTTATTCCATCAAAAACACTATGTATAGTCTGCTCAAGACATGAAGTTTATAATATGAATCTACCACCAATTGTTTTAAATACACAGACTATTGAATATGTTCGCAAAATTAAATATCTATGTTGTGAAGCAATATCAGAATCTATTAGACGAATTTACTGTGGCATACGTTCCATGAGGTCTTCTTCCCATATATTGGACACTGATTTAAAAAAAAAAACATCTCGTTAAAAGCCTTATATTACCCTTTTCACTTTTAACTGCGCCGTGTACCCTAATCTAGATTACGAATGTAAACGTAAACTAAATGTAGCGTTTAATGACTGCCTACGTTTCATCCATAACACCCCTAGATAAAGTGTTTCAGTGTCATGATCAAAGGATGGGATTAAGTTTAGATAAATATATTATGTTTCGTAATATTATTGTTCTTCATAACATTATTCACGAATGGTGCCCTGGGTACTTAGGAAAAATGCTTTAATTTGCACAGTCTCAAAAGAGGACTTCGACTGATTTTGACTCGATTGAAACACACCATTGCTGGAATAGCTTGTTGGTTGAGGCCCACTTCCACCCGGACCTTTGCACCACCTAACGCATGGTAAGTGTTCGAAGTCGAAGGAAATCTCCTCTCTGACGATGGCGGCAGATATATCTATCATTCTCAATTGTTAAACGCACATTTTATTTGGCTAAGTCAACATTATACTACCTTACCTTATCTTACCTTAAGTGGCGCTACAGTCCGGTGTGGACCTGGGCCTTAAACATGAATGACACTTGCATCGAAGAATCGAAAAGCTTTCAGTACTCCATATACCACCATATATTTGAGACCGCTAAAAATGCTGCTAAGTGCCTAGGTTTTCTATATCGATGCAAGAAGTTTTTGTCCCCTTCTGATCTGGCTACAATTTATAAAACCTTTATACGCCCAAAACTCGAGTATAACTCCCACTTCTGGGTAGGTGCTTCGCAAACATCGCTATACCTACTCAATAGAATACAAAAAAGAGCGTTAAGATTAATAGGAAATAAAAGAATTTTTTCTGAATTGCCCATCTAGATTCCAGAACACCGACGCAATGTTTCATTTCTTTCCTTATTTTATCGTTTCTTTCATAAAAAATGTTCACTTCGAGTGAACTAGTTGCATTCCTTCCCTTAAAATTTTCACTCGTAATACTCGTCTCGCAAGGAATGCTCATCAGTTCACCCTTGAGCCCAATTCCCCGGACGTACCTGGAAATTTAAGGATTCTTTTTTTAGTCGAACAACATGGATTTGGAATAGCTTGCCCGGCGAGATTTTCAATTGCCATTTTGATTTACAAGCATTCAAAACCAATGTTGATCGACACCTTCTGTCCCCTCCGTATCATCTTAATGCTCGCGTAGTGTATTTACATACATTAAAAGGGAAACAAACCGCACTGATATGAACCTATCACGTGGTTGACGAATGGCTTTGGGCGTTCAGACAATACATCAGAAAAGATGTAGGCGATGTTGAGGAAACTGATAACATTGTAGTTGGTGCAGTTCAGAGGTTCTTCTTTTTTAATGATCGGACAAATTATGCTGAGATTTCATTCATTGCGCATGCTTTCTTCTAACGATTGCGATTTGTCATTCGATATTTGGTAATTGATATTTTGTACAGAATAGTTGTATTTTGTTTTTGTTTTCATACTTAATATCAATTATCAAATATCGATTGACAATCGCAACAGGGGTGCATTTCTGGCTAACTAATAAGAAAAACTTCTTATAACCAAGTCATCGGCTGCAGCTTTGAAGAGTTCGGCAGCTTGGCCATCGGCTCCGGCGGGTTTATTGCTCTTAGGTTTACATATAACTAGCTTTACCTAATCCAGATGGGGTGGGCGGAATTCGCTTCGTCATCGCCGGTATACAGTCTGCAGAAAAAGTTTTTCCAATTTTCTCAACATCGACTGCGATTATACTACGTAGCTTTATCGTCTTTCCAAGCTCCAGTTCGAGCTCTGTAGCTTTAACAGTTTCTTTTTACAAATTTTATGATGGAACATTTTCTTTTTACTTTTTTGGTAAAACTTTCGAACTTTATTCCTGCAATAACAACTCCCAATTTCCTCATACTGCCTTATATAACTGTGTTCTTTCAGAAAAAAAAAATTGTTGTCTTCAATACTAGACTCAAAAGTCGTTGTAGGATTTTTCCTCTCGAATACGCCAAAAGAGCTTCCAAGAACAGCTCTTAAAATTATAAAGTTGTAAAGTTCTTTCGAGCCTACCCACGTAAGAGTCAATTAAGCATTGACCACTGCCTTTGGGCATCTTACACGACTCTAGTTGGTATTTCGTATGGCAAGTACATTACACCTTGATGATGAGCGAGGCCATTCTAACACCTCTTGCATCAAGATTTAATGAAAATAATAGAACAAAACTTCGCGAAGGAATTCAACACTCTATCCCATAAGCCAAGATGCCATATGTTTCCGCGAACATATTCACTAGAGAGCCTACCGCAGTATTAACAGACAATTACTACCGAGCAAGCTCGTTTAATTATCTGTGCTATCCTGTTAACCAGCGGTACCGAATTTTCAGCCCTCAGCCCGAAATCCTTTTTTCTTAAACGAAGGGCCAGCTATTAACATTCCTTTTATCATAATTCGATATCAGACCGAATAGGTATACTCCTTACAAGTTACTTGCAATCATTCGGAATATCTGACTCCAGCCCACTTTGATATTCCGAAATCAAGCTTTCAACAAAATGCCCATTATCCAAGAGCCTCAGGCACCGATGCAGAGGTAACAATACCACCAGCTATCGTCATCACCAGCCAACTGGCCCCGAAATCTGGATTAATTTTCCTCCTTCCTGAAGAACTTACTAAAAACTACGCCATGCACGGGACAGGGGGCTGGATCTCAATAGTGCCATCCGTTCACAAGGGAAAGCACGTGAAAGTAAAGAGTCCTTCCTTCAATTTCTTCATCAATCAAATTGTTTTAAATCAGACGACAGTTCTTACTATAGATTCTAGTTGATGTGCAAGTTTCGGACTTCTCACCGAATTCACTGGACAAAAGACTGCCGAAGGCTTTGAATTACAAGCGGCTCTAAATTTCGTCAACCGGTTGTAAGGTTTTAGCTCTATATTCCGGGTTGCAGGGTCTTAACTAACCATCTTCTTCCCACAGCCAGCTCTTTAAACTACTGCCATTAGTTTCTCTCGCGAAGTTGTTTGAAGTTTTCTTGTTTAACTTGTGTGCGCCATTAAATTCAAATTCAAATTTCTACATAGCGCCATCGCTCAAGCAAATTCAAAATTCAAAATGTTCAAGCTGTAGTATTGGTATCTACCAGCTCTATATAACTCAAGCCCAGCCACCTTAGTCTTGGAACTTTTACTCTTTTAGGTTCATTAGTTTCTTTTCACCTTTAAGCGGGGTTTATGCAGTGGGACAATTTGAAACAACAGAAATAGCCTAGTCTTCCATGCTTCTGCACCATAGAGTACGACTGGGAAGATGGATGTCTTTTAAAGAGACACTTTAGTTGACCATCGCTATTACATTATCCAAAATGCATCGAACTATTTGGTACGTATTAGAAGAGCATGAACGGTCTAACTGATGAGCCCACCGTTCATGCTTGGGCGAAACGCACATTTTGGAGTAAAAGACACTACAACCTTTATATTGAATTTTATTCAACAAGAACTCCACAAAAAACAACAACAAACAACTAGCAATAATTGTTGTTGTTTCAATATATTTTAGAAGATTATATAAAAAAAACACGATAAACACGGGCGACTAGGCTGCTGAAAAACTTAATTTGTTCACGGTAACTTCTTATTTACCATTTATGTTATCTTAGCAAATCCCATGTGTGATTAAATAAAGTGTCGTAGACAGTTGTGTAGTTAATCACCGTCACGCTAAGTTAGGACATTTTTATATTGCAAACAATTTATCTAGATCAGCAAATAAAAATTAATAAACATGTTTCCAACTTATTTAAACATAACATTTTAAATTAAACATACACTTAAACAATTTCTTTTGCAGTATGTTGTCTCAGCGCCCGATCAAATCGAAGTGCTGAAGGGAATGTTCATCCCTTGGTGCAGCGATTGCGACTCGAAAGTCTTCCTTCAAGCAGTTGGAGTTGTTGGAGCTGTTATTATGCCGCATAATTTGTACCTGCACTCAGCCTTGGTGAAGGTTTGTCAATGCAATAATGTAATCCTTATGTTCTATACATGACTTTCTTGATGTATTTTATAGTCTCGTGATATTGACCGAACAAAGTCAAACAAAGTTCGCGAAGCAAACTTCTATTTCTTCGTAGAGGCCTCAGTTGCTTTACTTGTGTCACTTGTCATCAATGTTTTTGTTGTAGCTGTCTTTGCTCACGGTCTGTATGGAAAGACCAACCAAGAAGTTGTAAGATATCGAATGATAATATCTCTGCTATGAATGGTGTGCTTAAATTGTAATATTTCCTAATAGTTGGATGTTTGCGTGAACCAGACTATGTATCAGGATGCCCAACATTCTTTTTCGGACAATCAAAACGGTACAGCAATTGTGAATGCAGACTTATATAAAGCTGGCTTGTTTTTGGGATGTACGTTTGGGGCAGCTGCCATGATTATCTGGGCAGTAGGAATTTTAGCAGCGGGCCAGAGCTCTACAATGACTGGAACTTATGCCGGTCAGTTTTGCATGGAAGGATTTCTGAATCTTCAATGGCCCCGTTGGAAGAGAGTTTTTGTTACACGTTTCATTGCCATAGTACCGACTTTCTGTGTTGCCTTCTTTAGTAAAATCGAAGATCTTACCGGTATGAATGATGTTTTAAATGCGGTCATGATGTTGCAGTTACCTTTTGCCGTTATACCAACTGTTGCCTTTACGTCATCCGTCGCAATTATGGGCGATTTTGTTAATGGACTGTAAGTAGAGAATAAAATGCAGCAATTAATAATGAGATTCATTTATGTTTTTATTTATTTTCTAGGGGAAATAAAATCTTTTCAATTTTTCTCACAGTAATCGTTATAGCAATTAATTTATATTTTGTTATTGATCAAGTTCGTGGTGCAGATTTGGATAGTTTGCTGTTGGCATTAATCTGTAAGTTTTATTGTTTTTTTTTTTTTTGAAAATTATTAATCTTTTTTAATAATACGTATTTTTGTTTCAGGTTTATTTTCTGTGTTGTATTTGCTATTTAATATTTATCTTGTGATACACATGTCTGCATGCATGGGGAGCCAAAGACTCAACGACAGTACGGTATGTATATTATTTTATGCTTTCAAATTCATAAAACAGATTTTTCGTTATAAATTATTCTTCATAGTGATATTTTTAAGAACATTATGTTTGTTATAAAAGGACCATAATTTAATTACCTATATATCTTATAATTCCGGTTTAAACAAGGGTTGGCAACAACACTTCTCCATTCTTCACGATCTTTAGTTATGAATTACAGCTATTGCCACTTTATCCTCTAGAAATTGACTTCTATTCAGACCACTGATCTCTGGGTTTTGAAATATCCTGTGCATCGCCTTAAAGACTCTCGGCCCCTTATTTCAATTTGATACAGCCTTAATTCATCAGACCCATCAACACTAAGTTTCTCTAAAAAAACATTCCAGATTTAGCAGTATCAAAGGCTTTGTTTCACAATATCTGACTAGTGTCAGTTTAGCTATTGGAAACCTATTTTTCAGTTACCTACCTAACTTGCGTTTCTGAACCTGCGTTATCTGAATAGTACTAACTAGTACTTATAGGACTTTCCACAGATTTCCCCAGTTTTTGCGTTCTATTGATCAATTTTTTCAGATCTGGATTTTTGGCATATTTACCCCTCCTTTCACTAATACAAGTCAGTTTGACAAGTGTGTTTTTGCTCTTTAATTTATTTCTATTGTGAACAAAATTGTAATTTTTTAAATAAATAATCAATCAATGGATCGAGCTCATCTTCCTTTTCAGAATCAAATGATACAAAATTCTATGAGCTTGTGCAAGTTTTAGTTTAAAAGGAATAAGTTACAAGCAGCGTTGCCGAAGTGGTACAATCGTGCTTTTTAACAAAATAATTTTATCGTACACGGGTGGCACGCGGATTACTGACTGCCTTTCTACACAGAATACAAACATACAAATTATTTTTTCACAATTCAGTGCTTTAGCTTGAAGATTTTTCATCTATTTGAGCGCGAAAAAGATGTTGTTTTCCTAAATAAGAAAATATGAATTTTAAATTTGGGCTGGCTGAAAACGTTTTTTTTTTAATTCAAAAACGATTTAGATAAAGTTGTATAAAAAAAATTAAATACAGTTTTTTATGTTTATATAGAAGATCTTTCTTTTTTTACTATGGGACAGTAATGGCACGGTTCTTTGGAAAAAATGCACTAGATATTTTTGTTGTCAAGAAAACCTGTTTTTCTTTAATCTCAAAAAACACAACAGGGCTGTCAATTAATTTACTGACTTATCAATTTTTTTTTTTTTATAATTAACGCGCGCACAAGGGATTATGTGTTTCCCTTTTAATGTAGAACACACTGCGTGGGAATTACGAAGATAGGGAGGGGAGAGATAGGAGGTGCCGATTAACATTGGTTTTGAATGTTTGTAGATCAAAATGGCAAGGGAAAATCCCGCCGGGTAAACTATTCCAAATTCGTGTCGTTTGGCTAAAAAAAGAATCCCTATATTTCACGGTACGTCCGAAATTAGGCTCAAGGGTGAGCTGATGAGCATTCCTTGCGAGACGAGTATTACGGGAGAAACTTTTAAGGGGAGGAATGCAACTGGCTACTTCGAGTGAACATTTTTGTTAAAAGAAACGATAAAATAAGGAAAGACATGAAACATTGCGTCGGTATTCGAGAGGGGCAATTGATTCAGTGGCAGTTCTATTTCCTATCAATCTTAACGCTCCATTTTGTATTCTATCAAGCAGGTGAAGAACTGACAAAACCTCCAAGAGTAAAATTTATCTCGAAAAAGTGCATCTCATGTAGCGGAGTCTGAACTCGGCGGTAAACTGTAGGTCCCTTCCATTCTTGCAGATTAACAACACACACAGAGGAATGATTGAGAGTATAAGTCACTAGGCCTTGGCTCCTTAAGGAGCTGTCGCGCCAATAAATTTTAAATACGAATTAACAACTTACCTGCATCAAATCAACACAAATCACAAATTGACAGCAAATATCAGTATACAACAGCTGATCGTTACCTCAACTCGCCCTAGCAAAATACCAAGATCGACTTCAGGAAGACTTCATGGCGACCAGAGGTTTCAAAAAAGAGAGAAAAGAGAATTGTTGCTTTTGGACGAGTTGAGGTATTTCAAAAAAACGAGTTGTGGCGACCCCAGGGTGACTTCAGGGCTAATCAAACAAAGCTACAATGACAAAAACAAATCAATCTAAATCGTATTCCATTCGGAAAAAATCTATTTTTCTGATCAAAATTTGAAATCTCATAAGAAAGTCCTATTAAAGAAGTTTGTTCAATGAAAACTTGAATAGAGTAGAGTAGTGTAAGGCAGCGTGTAGCAGCCCAAAATAGCTGTTAAATGTCAGAGCAGGTAGAGCACAGACGTCATTCGTCATGTGACAGAAAAAAACATTTTGTTGTAGCAATTCACTACTACTTATAAGCCCTCATTAGACCTACAATCACAACATTTATCTTCTTTTTTTTTGGCTAATTTAAGCTTTTTAATGTACATTTTTAAGATTAAATCCAAACAAATTTCCTCAATGAACAGGAAAATATTGCTTTTTTCTACCTGGAGTGGTTGAGAGCAGACTCATTGAATAGACTGCTTGCTTTCCTTGCTCTACCTCAAAAGCAAGTATAGAAAATCTTGCTCTAAGTTGCTCTAGAAAAACTCAATGAACAGCAAATCCAAAAAAACGAGGGCAGCTTGGAGGGGAAATTTCCACAATGAACAGGAAAATCTTGTTTTTTTCTACCTGGAGTGGTTTAGAGTAGAGTAGCATTTAACTAATTTCAGAAACAATGCAATCGATCCAATAAATTTCCTCCCAATTTTAATCGAAAATTGAAAAAAAAACTAAAGAGCTTCAAAAAGAATTGTACAAAATTGAGACAAGGCAGAAGATTATATAAACAAAAAACTTGGCAGGAACCTAGTGGAACGAGCTTATTGCGTATCGAAGAACAGATTTCTTTTTTTTTTGTATGACAGAAAATTTTATTTTACGTGTCAAGAGTATTTCCAGTTCAGAGTTCAACATTACACTATCATTTGAGGATACCATGTACTACGATGATGTGTTGATTAAGCTGTTTGGGAATAACCAAGAAGCGATATTTATATCGAAAAGGGGAATTTTAAGAATGGGGAAAAGACATAATGTAGTCTGAAGTTACACGACGTTCTTCAGACTTTAAATAAATTGGAACCTTCTGTTAAACCTAATATTTGGTTTTATCCTAATGTCTTAAAATTTTGTTTTTCGCCTTTATATAGGCCGTTACATAATCTTTTAAACATATGACTATCAAAAGGGATTATTTCTTGATGAATGGAAAATTTCCTAATCTGTATCTTCAAATCTGAGAAAATGGATATCGTTCTAACTGTAGACAAATCTCTTAAATCTCGGTATTACCCAAAATCTTGGATGCGTTATGAAAAGAACCTATAAAAACATCAAACAAATTGAAAAAATTAAAAAAAAAAATCTGTTTCGCTTTTATGTAATGTTCAACACTCATACATACCGACACGCTTATTGCTTTACTTACAATCTTTAGAACCTTGACACAAAAATTAACAGTGTCACGTTTGTCCATGATGTTTTTTGTTCTACCATTGATTGTGGGAATCTGTTCTTGAAACTAAATATTTATGCACCTCAGTTGGAGGTCGTGTAAATTGGCTGTACAAACATGAAGACAGTTCGGTGCTCAGGCGTGAAGTTGCTGTTGTGAAGACCCGAGTGCCGGTATTCAACTGGGCCGTTTGGGTGGTTTCAAAGATTTGGTCAACGTAGAAATCTCCTGGCCTAAAATCATATTGAAACGTACATAACGGTTAGTTGACTATAAGTGGCACATTATCTCATTATCTTGTAGATTATTTTAGTCCACAAACAGAAAAAAAATAATAAAACAAAAATATATAACTTTTTCAGGTCTTTCAGGTATTAATACAGTCATCAGACTAGGACTAATAGAAGATTTTTTTTTTTACAGTGGGTTAAGAAACTGGTGCTTCCATCACAGGACGGATTTTCGATGAATGGCGGCATTTCACCGTACGCCAGGTAAGCCCCTCTTTCCGTTGTTGTTTTCTCATGTTTCTTTGTTATTAGTTCTTAATAATATTATCTGTGCTGTATAATTGTTGCTTGTCGATTTTATTTAATATTTTTTCTCTTCAAACTTTTATTTTTAACAGTGGTGTTACTACAAAAACTGATATATCGTAGATAAGAGTCAAATCTAAGCTTACAATAACATTCTTTTTAGCAATGCTAATACATACTTGAATTTGCCATCCAAGTATTTGCGCTACATATTTTATTTTTTTATTTATTTACCATTCTAGAACTATTGCTTAAAATTATTCATTTTTGTTAATAATTGTTAAGCTTTTCACGAATTTCAAAAAAAAAATGTCACTAATAATATATTTTTTACCTGTCATGTATATAATAAAAAAAACAACATCAAATATAAAATTGTTAACATTTTATTTATATCAAGAGTGCCTTAAATTTAATAAACCAAAATGCAACTAAAAAATGTACATTGTGTTGCATAAATAGTGTGAAATTCGTTTTCGGTTGTGTGTAATGGGTTTTTGTTTTTATTTGGGTTTTCTGTTTTTATTTTGACAAAACTATTGTCTATTTTTTAATGTTCAACATTTTATACAAAATTAATTATACAACAAAATTGAAAGAAAAAAAAAACAAAACATTTGTTCTTTGTGTTTCATTTTCAAATGGCATCGTCTCCCGTCCTCCCTCAATGTGTGTTTTTGTGTTCTGTATAGCATATCGTATAATTTGCGTAGCTATAATACATAACGGACGACTCCTTACTCCCTATTTTCTCCTGCATAATCTATTAATCTGGTCAACTTTAACTACGTGCCACTTACTTCAGTGAACTTACGGTTTATAAAGAAGAAATGACTGGATATCCCACCAAAAGATGAATGGATGCAACTATAACACAAACAAAATATGAAAAGACTTAAATAACTCGCGGTGCAATACAATTAAATAAATATAAAAAGCTAAATCTAATAAAAAACCGTTAACGTACTGTGTGGATCAATATTAGTCGATTGAATGGTCATAATATTGTTAAACTTATTATATAAAAAAAATTGCCTTACCATGTATAGTAGTATTTTTAAGTTTTGTTATTGTATTTATTTTTCTTTCTAGCGCTTACTTTTAAATTTCGTAACATTAAAAAAAAAATTAATAGAATAAAAAAATTAAAAGATTTTTGTTGCCTGTTATTGTTTCTTTTTTATTTTTGATTTGATGCCAGCATGTAAATATGTATTTATGTGTATGTTCAATATATTTTTATTCAAAATTACTTATTACAGTTTTTTTCTTGTCGTCCCAATTAGTTGAATGCTCGTTATTGCACTTTTTAATTTTATAACTCATCTCATTTTCTAACAACATTATATGTAGACAAACAAATAAAAAAGTTATATTATTTAAGGTAATTATTAAAGGTAATTAAATGTTTATTCATAAAAAAAAACTAAGCATACGTAGAAGAACATACAGAAATAATAAAATAATTACATTTCACACAAAATATTTTGGTTCGCGTATGTTTTATGCAACATGATTGCATGCATGGATAAACCAGGGTGTGTTAACTGGACAATGTATGTTTAGCATAAAGAAATTAACAAAAACTCCACCAGCTTACCTTTTTAGGAGGCGCTATAGTCCGGATCGGACTTGGTCTCAACCAACAATTTTCAGTTTTTTTATCCGAAGTTTATTAAGGTTTTATTTCACTGGCTTGTACCACCTTAATCTCTATGCAGTTAAATTGAATATTTTACTGGCCGATGCCCAGCAATCGAAAACATTTAATATTTTCGGTCATTGTCGCTATAGAATTCCTTCATTAACTTTGTATCGTAGCCCGTTACATAGTGTCTAAATATTCCACAGTTCTAGCTATCTATTGTGATGTTATGAGTTTTGGCCTCAATTAACTAACTTAGCGTTTTTTGTTTTAAAAGTTGTAGACAATTGTCGTACCTATGTAGCTTAGGTCTTTAATAAATTGAACTACGATTATAAAGAGAAGTCTGTATGGGTTTTTGGTCTAAACAACTGAAGCGATTTATTAAATCGATTTCCCTGGACCTAACTTACCTTACCTTAGGTTGCGCAACAACCCGAGTTAGAACTAGACCCCAACCAACAAGCTTCTCTTAGGTGCCTACAGTTTTGCACATGAAGTCGGTCGATGTCCTCTTCCACTTGAATCTCAGTCTTCCTCTATTTCGCCTTCCCTCCGGGGTGGAATCGAAGTTTTATATGATTCAGTCATCTGAGACATTGGACTTTTATCTTTCGCTACAGAGGTTTTCGAAATGTTGGTTTTAAAGCTTTTTTTTATCGTAAATGCCGGCCGTACACGCTACATTAAAGACTATTTACATGGGAGCTACCAACGAAGGAGGAATAAATGAATATATGTGATTTAAAGTAACTAATAAACAATAAACCTGAATTATTCACAAACTCAATGCCAAAGGATGGAAATATAATTTATGTTAATGTTTGTATACTTAAATTTGCAGTTTAATTTATAAAATAAGATACATTTGAGAAAACAAATTGTAAGTCGGGAATTCCAAACCGATTGATACGATCTGCCAGGCTCTATTCGCGTTCCACATGCGATCTACACTTCGACGAACAAATTGTTCGCGCGTGAATAACCCTAAAACCACTTTACTTGCGATTATACGTTCTATAATACAAGTTATGCATTCGTGCATTGCATTAAAAAAATTGAAATAACAATCAAAAATGACATTACAATGCTAGAGAAACATATTTGAGTTACTGGCTATATGTCTATCGGTACGTATGTATTTTGGACTACCACTACAGCCTGAACGATTAGGCCAATCGTCTTCAAATTTGGAACATCAGGTTGTTTTGACATTTTAGAGAGGGTTTTTTTTACTTTTTTTTTAGCTCAAATATTAACGGTACCTGTCATATAACCGTTAAGTTAAAGGTTATTTTTCTCGGAAACGGCTGCAAGATTTTTTAGTAAGAAAAAAAATCAGTGTGCTTTTGTAGATAAGCGTATTATTTTGGTGAAAAAATGTAAAATGGTGGGCTAAAAACGGTACCTTCCATAGGACCTTTTTTTGACTTTTTCGTGAACTGGTTAACCGATTACAACCAAATTTTATATTCAGGAAGACGTAGGTTGCCTAAGTAATTTCAATTTAAAATATTTTCGAAAACTTTTTCTCTCTATTTATAATATAATTTTTTTTTTAATTTTTAACAAAAGTTGTTAAATAAAAACCGTTCCTACGAAAAAAAATAAAATAGCGTTTAAATTTTTTTTTATTTTTGTTTCTTTGGTTGTTGATAGCGACAAATAAGAAAATGCCATGTGAAAGAAAAGTCAAAGTGGACGAATATTCGTTTATTTGTTGGTCGTTGGTCGCTCTCGTGAATAGTACTTTATACCGGAGGGGTATACCTGCGCAGGTACACCTGTGCGTATATGACACCGACCTGCGAAGGTTTTTTTGAACTGCGTCGTCTTCTCCCGATGCCATAGCGAAACGAACTTCTCCGGTACACCGGATTGTTCCACACATACTACGGTATATGGTATACCGTAACGTGTAAGGCCGACATAAGCAAAAGCTTATTTTGCTGAATGAATTTTTTGAGAATATTTTGGCAGGTTTGGTCCATTAAAAAAACAACGGCGGGATCTAATAACGGTACCGTTCATACAACGGATTTTAATTTTAATAACGGCTCATTGGATTTCCTTAAAAATTTATATTGATAAGGTCTCGGCAGCCAAATAAATTCTGCATATCAAAATACCAAAAAAAGGTATGCTCTATACAAATTTGTTGTTCAAAATACTGGAATCACCTTTCATTATACGGGTTTTTAGAATTTTTGACGTTTTCGCTATTGTCTTAAAAAAATTAATATTTGAAAATATCTAATATTTCTTCATAAAAAAGTTTGTCAGTACAGGAAAAATAGAAGTTTGTATCTCTGTTTGCCTGCAGCGCATTACATAAGTCTATCTCATAAAAAGCTCTTGCTGCGATGCCATAGTAAATCGTTTCAAGTTTAACGAAACATACAAACGTTTCTACACAAAATACTTATAACTTATAAGCAAGAATGCCGAAAATAAAAAAAACCTTATATGAATAGTACCGTTAATAGATTTCCGGTTAATTTGTTTTTAATAAAATGTTGGGCAAAGTATTCTCAAAAAAATTTATCTCAATTAAAAAAAAAAAAAAAAACCTAACAAATCTTAAAATTACCTTATCCATCCAACTTTTCTACACACCTCGCCTTTTGTGACAAAAGTTGAACAGGCGGCTGATAACATATACCTGTCTGTGTTGTCTACATAAAAGAAAAGCGAGACGTTTGTGAGCACGTGCCAGAAGGAAAGTACTTATAAATAAATTAATTATTTATTTTAATACAGTGATATGTAAATAAAATACAAATAAAGCAAAAATAAAATTTTCTTCACAAATTAAAATCATAATGTAGTTCGTTGGAAAAAAGTGCAAAATACGCCATCTGACGATTCAGAACAGGCTCATTGAACAAAGTAAAAAAGAAGAAAAAAAAACAAAAAGAGAATGACAATTCGTTCGATTTTGACAGATAATGGCAAACTATGATACACAGATATACAAGGTATGCTAAGTAGACGCATAAAAATCGCCATCTTGATATTTTATGACGCCACATTCTTCTTTTATTATTATTTTATTTATTAACTGAAGATTATATTTTAAAATTGAATGTTTAAATGATTTTTTTATGATTATAAGAACTATACACATAAAAAACAATAACAAAATCGGCAAATTAATACATTTATTTACACTGTCTAAGAACAAAAATCAGAAGAATGTGACATCACACGCTTAATCCAGCCAAAGTGAGCAAACCTACGGTTTTTAGTAAAAATGAAGTATACTTCATTCATACTTCTTAAATAACAAAGAATTTATGAAAAAAGTATTTCGAAAATTGTAGGACCGGTTTTGATAAAATTGTGTTTTTTATTTTTGTTTTTTTTTTTTTTTTTGAAAAAAAAAATTTTGTTTGAGATTTTGGTATGCAGCTTTTTAGACTTTATTAATATACACCTAATTTTAATATTGTAAATAATTTTTTTTCATAACTTTTAAAAATATTGACTTCAAAAAAAAAAATTCCAAAAATTATTTAAAAATAGAAAAAAAATTGTTTTTCAAAATGTTGGTATGCAAGATTTATTTGGCTATCTGGGTCTTTTGAAATATATATTATATATTTGATTGAAATCCATTGAGCCGTTACTAAGAAAGTTGAAAATTAAAAAAATCGTTATATTAAAGGTACCGTTAATAGACTTTTCGGGTAAATTTGATTTCCAAAAGATTGGGAACTAATGCCTACAAAAAAAATTCTCAAAAAAATTCATCAAAAACGATGAAGCCGCTTAAGCCCTTTAGGATGTAGCTCGTTATGCATAGGCAGACAGACAGACATATTTTGCAACTAACTTTTTAGACTTATCTATGGTCGTAATGCGATGTTTGATTGTTTGAGCAATTATTTTTATTGATGGCATATTGGATGATGGCATATTGGATGAGATCATGATACACAGAATGATGCATACAAATCGCCGCATTTATTTCTTAAATAAAGACGATATTAGGAAAGGTTTTGATAAAATCCTGTTTTTTTATTTTTAGTTTTTTGAAAACATTTTTTGTTTGTAATTTTGTTATGCAGTTTTTTTGATTTCATTAATTTACACCTGATTTAAGTATTTTTTTGATAAGTTATGTATTGATTTTTCAAAAAAATTCAAAAATTTATTAAAAATAGAAAAAAATAATTTTTAAAATATTTTATATGTGGAATTAATTTGGATACTTCGATACTTTTCAAATATTAAATTTTATTGAAATCGATTGAGCCGTTACCGAGAAAGTCGAAAATAAAAAAAAACCTTATATGAAAGGTACCGTTAATAGACTTTTCCGGTAAATTTACTACCAACAAGAAAATCTACAAAAAATTCATCAAATTCGTTGGAGCCGCTTTCGAGAAAAATAGGTTTTTCCTTTATCGTTACACGGCAGGTACCGTTATTTTAAATTTCAATTTCTCCTCTGAGGAATGCCAAGAGATACACACATACCAAATTTGAACGCAATCGCTTAAGCCGTTTAAGCGGAAGATCGATATACACCCGGACAGACATACAGACGGAATTTTTTAGGCTTTTCTATGATCGTAATGCCATGTTTGGTTGTTATCTCAATTTTTTTATATTCACGAATCCTAAACTTTCCTTATAGTCCCTATAATCGCAAGTAAAAACGGCAAATTAATAAACTTATTTATTTTCCCTAGCTTACCTTATATTTCTGTGTATCATACGATGAGACGTTAAAAGGGCAGTACAACATGCTAAGCCCAAAAACAATGCACAACTTTGGGAAGCATTTCAAATCCCTTCGTTAGGCGCCAGTTATAGCGATCAGTAAAAATCCAAAAAGTTGAAACAGCTGAAAACTGGAATTTTTTACGTACGGGAAGTAATAGCAATCAGTAAAGTTACGCTTCATTAAACTTTTTACTGATGATCGGAACAGTCAAAAAATGAACCACAAACACTGGAACGTATTGTTTCATTATTCTGTCAAATGACAATCAGCTGTTCAGTAAAACAAATTTTCATCATTAACAAAAAAAGTTTTTTTTTAACAAATAATACTGTTTCAAGTGATTACCATCGATTCGTATAAGTTTCATGCTTTAAATAAATAAAAATATCCAAAAGAACATTTTTACTGATCGCTATAACTGGCCCCTTATATATACCACTAGAGACCAGACCGTTGCAGGCGTTTGGTAGACTCTGCCTCGCCGCGCCGACAAAGCTGTCTTTAAAAATCAAGGAAACCCAACAAAATAAAATACTAAACAATACTTTTTAGAGTTGGATACAATTACGCGATTTTTAAAATATCAATTTAAAAAAATCAACAGTCATAACGTGAATTCAATTGCGACTGCTATTTATGTATGAAATAAATAAAGAAAACGCTCGGAGAAAACGGGAATTAAAATCACAACGTATGATTTTAAGGGATGCATTTAATCTAATCCACTCGACCACAATCCCTGGGCAATTAATGGCTTTTTTTTAGTGGTGTACGTTAAACATAGGAAGGACAGAAGGTGTCGATTAACACTGGTCTTGAATGTTTTCAAATTGAAATAACAAAGAAAAGCCCCGCCGGGTAAACTATTCCAAATTCGTATTGTTCGAATAAAAAAATAATCTCTATATTTCACGGTACGTCCGAAATTGGGCTCAAGGTGAGCATTTCTTGCGAGACGGGTATTATGGGAGAATTTTTTAAGGTGAGGAATGCAACTGGCTACTTCGAGTAAACATTTTTTCTAAAAGAAACGATAAAATAGGGAAAGACATGAAACAGTGCGTCGATGTTCAAGGGGAGCAATTGTTTCCGAAACAGTTTTATTTCCTATTAATCTTAACGCCCTGGTTTGTATTCTATCGAGCAGGTGTAGCGATGCTTGGGAAGCACGTGAATCACTAAACGAATATAAAAAGCCGATGGTAGAGTCGTCAGCAAAATTGTTACGTGGCTTAGAAGTAACACGTCGAACATCATTTATAAAAATAAGGAAAAGAGTCGGAGATAAAAATTAGCCCTGAGGCACACCAGCATAAGAACAAGAGTATCATCAATCAATCCCAAAAGCACGCATTGTCGATAAGAGAGCTTCATGCCAAACTCTATCAAATGCCTTGGAAATATCAAGCGCAATAATCTTACTTTCACCAAAGCGATGTAAAAATTTGTTCCGCTATTCGGTGAGATAATCCATCAGATTACCAGTGGAACGATTACTGCGAAAGCCATACTGGCTTCGAGATATTCCTTAAGCTGACAGTTAATCATTGTTTCCATGACCTTAGAAAGAAGGGAAGTAAGTGCTATGGGTCGGTAGGAGGAGGGATGAAGAGGTCACCTTTCTAAGGAACAGGCTGGATGTAATGTAATGTGTTCCTTTCTTGTTTGTGGTTTTTCCGGTTTTCCTCTGTAGGGTTGGCTTTGTAAGATCGGAAACTTACTTCTTTGAGCCTGATAGCTTCTTTACACTCAGAGTTAAACCAAGACTTTTCCTTAGGCTTGATGCTTTTTACTATATTAGGAATAAAATCACCAGTTAAAGTAACGGAAAAATATTCACGGTCCCGGTGGGTAGTTTTTCTTTAACTGGATGAGTGGAGGACGAGAAATTTGCTGAAATGACACAGTGGTCCGAAGTGCCAAATGGAGAAGTTACACTAATGGTATACTTATCAGGGTAAGAAGTAAAAAACAAGTCATGAGTAGGGACGGCTTGCCCAGCAACATCGATCAGTTGGGTAAGGTGATGTAACCCGGCAAAGAGCTCGACATACCTTACTTCGGGTGTTGTCTGACCAGAATAGCGGAGCTTATTCTAATTATGTACATTGAAATCGCCCAATAACGATTTTAATGCGAGGACAAAGGGTAACAATTTCCGAGATGGAATCAGACAGCGCACAAAACTCGTTACAAGTCGAATAACTGTCAAGATTTGGACTTCTTTAGATAAAACAATAATGAATTATATGCTTGCGGACAGTGAATTTGAGCCACAAGAAGTTAAAGTCTGTGTTGGAACATTGCCCTTATTAGGGAAGGCTCTTTTGTTGAAGTTGGCTTCTACCAGGACAAACCTATTAGATCCATGGTATTTTCTATTGTTTTTCGTCGTTTATTTCCCCTTTTTTCTTCTACTCTCTATGTATGTATAGTATATACTTATGAGAAATATTAAGCACATCAACATGCTAAGAAAATTTTCTTAGATGCAAATTTATAAAAGCTCATTTCCAATAAAATCTGAAAAAAAGGTAAATATATGATTAATAACATACAAATAATATTATTATATCTCTCTGTTATTAGTTTGTTTAAGTTAAACGCATGCTAAAAAGATTTTAATTCATCCTTTTGTCAATTGTCGAATTTTTTTTTAATAAAGTTCATCAAGAAGTTACTATTCGTCAAACGTAAGTCTATCATTTCAGTTTCAAACATTAGCTGCTATAATAACAATTTATCATTTAAACTTATTCATACTAACTAAATAAATATTTCTTATAGTTATTCAGCATTTTTGAATATATGTACATACATTTTATTTTATTTCTCATTTCAGAATGGATGTGCAAGATGATGCATAGCCACTATTGAACGATACTGATTCAGATAGTTATGAGATAAGTTAGCAATTAACTACATTTCTTAAATTTTTGCACTTCGTACAATAATTTACTTAAAATACCAAACATTACTAAAACATTTTTTTTTAATTTTTTGTGTATACATCTTTTTTAAGTGAAATTCAAAAGTCAGCCCCTTTTGGCCATAAAGATAATAGTTTGTTGACAAAAACTATGATTAAGTTATAGTTAGAGGAAATAGCATATAAACTATTGGGTCAAAAGGGTTCAAATGTATGAGAATGAGTATGTTGCAAAAATGAGTCAGTAATGAAATTTTGGTTAAAATTTATAAAAAAAAGAAACCCCTAAAAACAAAACCATTGCATCTCCTTTTTTAAAAAAATTGGCAAAATGTTTTTTTTTTTAATTTTTAATCCCTTGCGGGCTAAAAACAAACATTATGAAGTTGGCTGTGAAATGTTTAAAATTTTATATTTATTTTAAGTGTTATAATTTCGCCATTTAAGAAGCTTGCCCTGATTGAGAGAAGAACTGAAAATAAAATTAATTAGAATGCAAATGCACTGAGTACACTATTTCTTGGTTTTCTGACAGTAATGCAACACATTATTAGTCTCATCAGTTTTCCATAATATAAAAAAGGCCTTGTTTTTCGTACATCACAACATTAACATTCACAGGATGTTCCCAGTGTTAGCAATCAGACGAATCCGAAGTTTAATTATTTTATTTTAATTTTTTATTATTATTATATGAACTTTACATAATGTGGCTCGAGTTTATTACAAGTTTAGCGAAAATGTTTGCGTTTGGTTTCGACGATTTTCTCGTACGTTGGGCTTAAAACTTCCTTCTGAACAGTTCAGTATAATTTGTGTTGGACGGTTTTAAGTCTTTCTCATTTTCATAAATGATCTATTTGCTGAAACTTCTTTTCCACCTCCCATAATTTTTCAAACTCGTCAAATCCATTCCCAATTACCTTTAATCGGATTTAGAATAAGTTGATTGTTTAAGTAGGCTTTTTTGGTCAATCTCTTACAAATGCAAATAAAACAAGTTTACCTTCTTACTTACTTACTTAGGTGGCGCTACAGTTCGGGGCGAACATGGGCCTCAGTCTTTGGCTATCTGCCTCTAGTTTCGCACTTCAAGTTGGTTGAGGTCATCTTCGACTTGAGCGCGCTACCCAAGTCGTGGTCTTCCTTGACTGCGTCTACCCTCTGGGATGGAAACAAGTTTATTCCATCTTATTCCAACGTTTCTTCGATTTTTTTTAAATTTATATGGCATTTATACTTACACTTGAGAAAAACTCACACCTTTGGGTAGGTGCTGGATAAAATCCAGAATAGATCCTTAAATTTGATTGGAAATACAACTATAAAATCATTCCCTTCTCCTGAACATCGACGGTTTCATGTCTTTCTTTATTGAATCGGTTTAATAAGGGCTCATTTGAAGTACCTACATTTTTGCATTCCTCTCCTTAAAGAATTTAACCGTGATAACAATCTCCCTAAAAGTCCTCATAAATTTATCCGTGGGTCCAATTTTGGACAAACCATTAATTATAGAGATTATTTTGTTTGCCGCACAACACGAATGTTGAATAGTCTATCCAGTGTGCTTTTACCTTCATATTAAAATTTACAAACATTCAAAACCAATATTTATTGACACTTTCTTTCTTTCGCCATGATCACTATATATAATAAAATTGAAGCAGTTTCGGCATGACCGCGCATCACACGAGAACGACTGAACGAATTTGAACAAATCTTTTTTTAATTAATAGTATATTTACTCCAGTAAAATATAGGACAGGTTTGTTTTTAAATAAATTAATTAAAACTTTGTAAATTGTGACAGAATGACAGAAAGTACGATGTACGTACGTATATTTGTTTTTTTGTTTTTTTTTTTAATACACGCCGTACACTGGGTTGTTGCGTACTTCTACTCTAAAACAGATGGCGTAGGTATTGTAACTTTTTATGTTAAGCTATATTTTATAGATAAATACATCGATACACAGAAATACCGGGTATGCAGGCTATGCTAGTATGATGCATATAAATCGCAATCTTAGTATTTCCTGACCTCACTGTCATCTTTTATTATTCTTTTATTTCTTTATTGAAGACTTAAACATTGAAGATTACAAAAAATCGTATTTTAATTTTTTAAACTTACGTAAAATAGGACGAAAGTTTAAAACATTATTTTTGTTTCCGAGTAAAGCCGCGGGCACAGCTAATTTAAAAATAAAAATAAGGTACACAAAGTAAAGATTGTTTCATGCCCTCAGAAGTGCAATTTAACGTTGACGCATTATATAGTTTCTTGGTACGGAATATCATCCGGAAAAAATGGACACGACTGGGTCGCACGTACTTGCTCTTATGTGCCTAAATACATTAGAAAGCAAAATCTTTGACAGAAACAAGTAACATTTACGTTGAAAATAACAGTTTGAATTTATAAAAAGCGCCAAAACACAATACTTAACGGTTTTTAGTAAAAATGAAGTACGCCATCACACGTCTTAAATAACAAAGAATTTATGAAAAAATGTATTTCGAAAATTGCAGGACCGGTTTTGATAAAATCCTGTTTTTTACTTTTTTTTTTTTTTTTTTTATATTGGTATACAGCTTTTTAGAGTTTATTAATTTACACCTCATTGAATGCTAAAAGATACACACAACACTCATACCAAATTTGAAGACAATTGCTTAACCCGTTTAGGCTGCAGCTCGTTATACACCCGGACAGACAGACAGACGGGCATTTTTTGTCAATAACTTCTCTATGATCATAAAGTCATGTTTGATTGTTATCTCAATTTTTTTTATATTCACGAATCCTAAACTTGCTTTATAGTACCTATTATCGCAAGTAAAAAGATACCTAATCGCTTTTTCTGTACATCTGATAATTTGTGTAAAAAAATGTACGTGTCGTGGAAGCCATGGAAAAAACTGACATTGCAATATATTAGTAAGGATAAAGTAAGAGCGAATCTATACCAATTTCCCTAAAAGTGCTTTTAAGTTCTTGAATTAATATATATATATATATATATATTAGACGTATTTTTTGGGAAAGCTATGGACAGCTTTCCAAAAAAAAAACGCATAGTCAGCCGCCTGTTGTCTTATGTCCCAGTGCAACCTTGCAATCTTCTCAAACAATGCAGCATAAAACGATCATTCACAAAAAACCGTCGACCAGTGAGTCTAAAAAATATTTACACACAAGATACAACCGAAAAGAGGATCGAGCACAATTGTTTCATTGGCATTCTAATCCCAACAAATAAATATGCATCTATAGATTTCAACACGCCCAAGTGCAACCTTGCAACCTTCTCAAACAATGTAGCATAAATGAAAATTGGTGATTTTATTTTGCTCTGCGTGTAATATCTATGGAAATATAGTATCTCTAGCATGATACAAGTCTTATATCATGTGTCTATTGTGAATGAAATCCTATTGTGTTGTATTTGTATTATATTACAATTGATTGGATGACAAACCTGGTATTGCTCGGTTAAACCAAAATTTATGTCATCTCATATTATTGCGACGAGATTCATCCAATCTCTTCTGTGCTTTTGCCCGTCCCGTCCTATTGGTGGGAAATCCCCGTTTACCCAAGAAATTATGAAAAAAAACTACGTAAAAGTTGTAAGATCGTATTATTGGTTCCCTAGATTTGACATTCAACCGATAATATCCATTTTACCCTATAACGACGTTTAGAACTTATTCCGAATGTAAAGAGCTTTGGAAGCTTTAATTTTCTCTACCATCGTGATCTCCTTAATTCTTGCCGCAAATTAGAAAAAGTTCGTCTCATGCAGAGTAACGATAGTCACAAATAGATGTATCCTTTTTACTCTCTCAGGAGCGAAAAGCCAAAATCATAAACATCAAATACACTTTTTAAAAATCACTTAATTGTCATTAAATCAAAATTTGTTAAAATCAACCATTTAAGTGTAATTTGGATTTAAATTATTTTGGTATTAAATTAAAAGAAATTTTTCTTAAATAAATGCTATTCAATATATCTCATATAATTTTAAGAAAAATCACATTTTTTTAATTATTTTTTTTTAAATTGCAAAAGTAAATGGTACACTTTTGTTTTGGTTTCTAACGCAGAAGCTTATGTTGAGCATAAATGTAAAAAAGATGTAAATATTTTAAAACAAAATTCTATAAGTCATGTTATACTGTGAGTTTTTTTTTTTTGATAAATAAAAATATTGATGTATAAACAAAAATTTGTTTGTTTTTTATTTTATTTATGATATTTTATATTGCTCCTCTTGTTATGCGCAAATGCGACGCATTGTAGGAAATGTAACAGCAGCTAATTTATAATATTCGGGTTAAACTTAAAGTAAAGTCGGCGAATATGGACCACCAATCATATTTTTACTAATAAAAAAGGTACATTTAAAGTTTTAACGTAGATATTTATGGAAACAATGGTTCATTCTTATTAATAATTGACAACGAAAATATTAATTCTCTTTATAAAAAAAAATAAATATTGAAGTAAGTCAAAAACGTAAAAAGTTGGGGTTAATATGGACCACCTGGTTTGGAAAATAATTTTAGACGTCCGACTCGTCATGATAGCTGAAGTGGTCCGAATTCTGGGCTTGATGAGGACTCCCTCTTTTTTTTTCTAGTTTCTTCTTTCCTTTATTAGAAAAACAATATTATAATAATTATAATAATAATATATTAATGACATTATAAATTCTTTCCTCCTGCACATTTCTTCTTTTCTGCTAAAACCTGCTTAAGAACTTGTTTAGAAGTACATGGTTTGTTGTTTTTTGCAGCAATTTTTTTCAACGACCCTTCTAAAGAATTTTTGTAAGGGGACCACTAGTCCATATTACCCTCACCCATGGTGGTCCATATGGGCCACATTACAATGTTTAAAAATAAAACTAATTTAAAAGGAAACGACAATGCTAAGAGTAATTATTGTCCTACTACACAAATAATGGAAAATATTCACTTTTTGTATTTAAAAAAAAAAGAAATGTCTAAAAAAGTAATATAAAAATACTGGGGCGAAAAAAGTGTCACATAAAACACCTCAGTGCGAATCCAGTGTACACCAGTGCGCCCCAGGGCAGACATCGAACAAAACTAATGATTTGTTGCCGAAAAAATAAGAACTTTTTAAAAAAATAATAATCACTACACTTAATTTTACTATTTTCCGCACTATGCGTCGACGCCTCATCCTGCTGCTGCTTAGATTAGACTGATGTTATTAAGCTGAGAAAAAGGGAAAACCGTTATGTTCATATGAAGAAATCGCACGATAGCGCATCACTGTCGGAATCCTTTTTTGACGTCAAAAGCTTCTGTGAGATCAGTACAAACTCTGGATCCAGGATCTGCCGTAGCGTGAACATTTGATCAGTTGTGGATTTTCCTGGTCTGAAACCACACTAGGGGCCAATCAGGTTGAGGACGAAAGGTTTCAGGCGTTCACATAGTACGGCAGATAGGATCTTGTAGGCGATACTCAGGAAACTTATTCCTCTATAGCTGGAGCAGTTTAGAGGGTCTCCTTTCTCTTGGATCGGGCAAACGATGCTGAGGTTCAATTCATCAGGAATACTTTCTTCTGACCAAACTTTAGGTATGAGTTTGTGTATGCACTCCATTAGGTCATCTCCGGCCGCTTTAAAAAGTTGAGCGGGTAGTCCGTCGGGTCCAGCAGCTTTGTTGTTTTTTAGTTTAGATATTGCTATCTGCCTGACAGCAGGATTTTGGTCTTCATCGACGTTTAACAGTTTGCAGAAATGGTCCTTCCATGTACTTACCACCGATTGTGACTCTACTACGATGTTTTCTTTCCTATCTCTACGGGCTTCTGTGCGGTTTTTTTTCCTTGGCACGTTCTTTTTACCTGTTGGAACGTTGTTCCTGAAGTAGCAGTTGATAGTAGTAGTAGTAATAGATGATAACTTGTACCAACAAAAAAAATCTCAAAAAATGTTCATCAAAATCGTTGGAATCGTTTTCGAGAAAAATAAGCTTTTCCTTAAAGGTTTTTTAGGCTTCTCTATGATTGTAATGATTGTTATCTCATTTTTTTTATACTCACAAATCTTTAACTTGCCTTGAAATATAAATAAATAAATTTACTGGCTCCTTAATTAGCCAAGGCCTAGTGACTTATACTCTCAACCATTCCTCTGTGTGTGTTGTTAATCTGCAAGAATGAAAGGGACCTACAATTTACCGCCGAGTCGCAATACCTATAATAGCATAGCATACAGTATTTTAATGAGTTAATAAAGATGGACAGATTGTTAACATTCTTGTAAGTGTTGTAAGCTATGTTTTTGTCTGGTTCGTCATTTTATTAATTGTTTTCAGCAGCTTTTAGGTTGTACATTTTTACAAGCGACCAATTTATTTGTGCTCCTTTGACATTGCAGTATGTTCTGCGGAATTTTGTCTTCGTGTTAGAATTTGGTTCAACAAATAATTTATTGGTTTAATTCAGCAAAAATCTTAACATAACTTCTTCGAATGTTTCTGATGTGCACAAGTTTTTCGAAGTTGCAAATTTGGATTCACATTATGCTAACTCTAGTCCGTAAAACATACCAATAATAAAGAAACTCATCATGCCTTGCCCTCTTAGCTTTTTATGGCGTCGATTTCTACTTTGCTAATATGTTATGTTATGTTAATATGTTACTTAGATTCTCATTTCAACCTCTTCAAATATCAATGTAACGGGGCAAAATGAAAACTATTTCCACAGATCGAAATGATTGTTTCAATTAATTTTATTGTGCTGCAAAAGTTTATGTCACAGATCACTTTATTTCCGTTTTCAATCAAGCGGAACAGCAATGTCTATATAATTGGATCTTGCAACTTCCGAGACCACAGTATTTCGCAGTCTCTTCCAGTTGTCAGTTATTCCACCAATGTTTCCGATATTGCTTCTTCAAGCTTGCGTTGCATTTCTTCATTATCTACCAACACCAGTCAGGTGCATTGTGATCGAAGACAACACAATATCTTATTTTAAGTTGCCAAAAGTCGCACTGTTGCATTCACTTGGCTGTGACACAAAACCAAGCGGAAGTTTGATAATAAAATGCCCCCGCAATGCTAGTCGAAGTAACTTAAAGCCAATGCCTACTTGTGCAATTGTTTTTGGAAAGAGTAAACCTTCATTTAAACAATCGGACAAACCATTCTGGGAGTTTCTGGGAAGCATAGAAAAAGAAGTGAAGGAACCACCGGAAGTAAAGTTTGCAACTGATAAGTCGCCGCCGTCTTTTATTAGTTTGGAAAGAAAAAGTTTAAAAGAAAGCAAGCAACGGAGGAGTGGCCATGCAGTTAAAGGATATCACAATATCTATCACCGAGATGAGTTTGTTGAAGATCATATATTTTATGATGACCTGGATCACAATGGAAGTTTTAAACGTCATGGTAAAAGTTTGCACAGAGAATAAAAATTAAAAAAAGAGCAAATTGAAATTTAGTTTTTTATTGAGATGTTGGGTTTTTGTTTGTCTATAAAAATGAGAATTTTCAGCAAAGTATAAAATATCGCCCAGCAGAGATTTTTTGTATTATAAACATGAAAAAGAAAATAAATTACTAAAGTAATTGGACATAAGCTTTCACCTTTCCGGAAGCTTAATGCTATTTTCCCAAAAATGTAATTATTTTCAAATTTTAATAGAAAATCATACTTACTCTAACTAGAGGGCAACTATACAATTTTCAAATGCTGCACCCATAACATTATAGTACATTAATCGCTGTGTCTGCATATTTTGAAGTTTACTCTAAGGAAATAATTTTGGAAAAGACAAAAATAGAACAAGAAAAGCTTAAAAATAAGTCGTCAAACAAATTTTTGTTTCACAATCTATAAAACCTATAAAACTATTTTTAAGCACTTAATTTGATAGTGGATTGTCTAAAATTATGGACGACAATTAAAAACAACCATTGATAACAAACATCCCACTGAGAGTCACAAAAAGATTGGTTATTGACTTGAACCCTATGGTAGTTTTGTCAGGGACCGACAATCTCTTCCGATAACAAAGTACAATTACTTACGTTCATGCAAACATTTATGATAAGCTTTTTTGCGATCATAAACTATTTTTAGAACAGCAGACAGGGTTGCCAAATATTTAATTAATTAATTAATTAAGTGCTACAATAGAACATTAACATTTCTTGAATACAAAAATTAAATCCAGCTTAATAAAATTTTTATTATAAAAGTAATTTTAACGCAATGTAAAATGTATTAAGAGCATTGCAATGAAAATTATAGAGACAGGGTGGTTCGAAAAGTTGATTTTCATTATTTTTTTTACAGAATATGCTGAAATTGATACTTTTTTAAATTCATTTTATTTTGTTCATTTACTTATATTTATAAATAACTTGAAAAAAAAATTTAAAAAAAAATTCTTTCTTATCTTTCTAATTTTTCTAACTAGTGTCGTGCAGCATACGGTTGCATTTTAAAAGGCATTGCGCCTTACTCTTACGGACACATAGTTAAAATATTAAAAAAAAAAACTTAATGCTACCCAAAAAAATCATAAGAACTAGCTAAACTTTCAACTTAACTAACTATGCGGGCGTTTTAAATAACTCATTATCTTATAATATTAAATTTAAATATGTATTTTTAACATACTTTAACATAACCTTAACTTCTTAAAATAACTCAAATCTTCTTAAACCTAGAACAGCAACATCAAATTTTCGTTTGTTTATGAAAGTTTTACAGGATGATTCGCATTTTTTTTTTCATATTAAAGTTATAAACAAAGAATATATTTAACAGGGTGGTTCGAACACAATTATTCAAGCTAAAATTACAAGAACAATTATATTTTAGAGGGTGGTTCGAAAAAAATTATTCAAGGTAAAATTATCAATTGATATTTTTACACGGTGGTTCGAAAAAATGACTTAAGATAAAATTAGAAAAAAGAAATTGTTTTACATGGTGATTCAAAAAAATGATCCAATGTAAATTATTAAATATATTTTTGCAGGGTGGTTCAATAATATGAGTCTATTTAAAATAATAAACAAATAAATTTTACAAGGTAGTAAAGAACGTAAAGAACACAAGAAGATATTTTCGACAAAAATAATAAAGCTAAAATTATAAAAATATGTGTTTTATTTACAGTGCTTCTTAAATAAATTTCACGACTAGATCGCAGGTATTTGCTCTTATGTGAGGTCACAAGTTCGAATTAAATTTGAAAAATATTTAAAGGGAACTTCAAAGTGTTAATTCGATTTTTCTGACTTTTGATTGTTTACAAAGTACGCAATAATGTTTTCAGAGGACAAATCTAAGCGCCATTTAATATCTTTAAAAAAAGTGTAGATTTTTATATCAAAATCGTAGGAAGGTATTTTAAATACAAAAAGTTTTTATTTAACAAACTTTTTTAAGAATTGAAAAAAAAAATAATTCAAGAATGCAAACTTAAAAGCAAACAAATTTTGTACATTTAAAATTAAGTAATATTAAAAATAAAAAATAGGATTTTGAAAATGGTTTTATGTAATATTGCTTTGGGTACCTACACCTTTCTGAATATTTAATTTGATTGTAATCGGTCCAGTTCTCTAGAAAGTCGACAAAAATGGTCTAATGGGGGGAGGGGGGGGGGGGGTACCGTACTACTCCACCAACATATATTATTTTTACCAAAACATAAACCACATTTACAAAAGTACATTGGCCCAACCGTTTAGGCTGTTGTTCAAAATACAAACGAACAGACAGAATTTTGCCAGTAACTCAAATATGTTTCTTTATCATCGTAATGTCATGTTTGATTGTCATCTCAAAATTTTTAATATGCACGAATGCATAACTTGTATTATACGTTACATAGTACCTATAATCGCAAGTAAAAAACGATTCAAGGTAAAATCATAAATAAATGTTTATTATTACAGGGTGGTACGAAAACATAGATATATGTTCCTAGTTTTTCGACGGAATATGATGAAATTGTTAAACCATTTTGCAGAGCCAAATATTTTAGACGAAATTATAAAAAAAATATTTTGCAGGGTGAATCGAACAAAATTATTTCCGTTATTTTGTTGGCAGAATATAAATAATGAAATAAGAATTGGATGGTGCCTAGAGACAGATTTAGAGGATACAATTACAAGAAAAAGTTAATTAAGTTGATATTTTAGCTGGTTTTAGAATTTTTGTCTAAAACAAATAAAAAAAATAAGAAAAAATATATTTTATTGGGTGGTCGAAAAAATAGGTTATCATTACTATTTTTTACAGAAAACACTGAAATTGGTATTGGATGGTGCTAAAGAACCATATATTAAAGACAAATTTATTAAACAAAAATATATAACAAAGATGGTTCGTTATTTTTTCGTTTTTTTTTGACAGATTATGATGACATTTTAAAAAAGAACCAAATGTTCAAGACAAAATTAGAATAAAATATGTTATCGGGTGGTTCGAAACAATTTATTTTTGCTATTTTTCTACAAAATATGATGAAATTTATATTGGATATTAATAAGAGATAAAATTATTAAAAAAAAAGTATTTTACAGGATTGTTCAAAAACAATTATTGTTGTTATTCCAAAATGCAATGAAGTTGATGGTGCTTAAAGCTAGATGTTCAATACAATATTGTAAAATAAAACATATTTCGGTTTATTTTATTTTAAATATTTGGGTTCATCATATTCTGTCGAAAATTATTTTATTGCAGACCATGCTGTAAAATATTTTTTTCAGAATTTTTTTTCTGAATATCTGGTTCTAATCACCATTTGATATTAATTTCAATATATTCTGTCAAAAACATAAAGAAAATCAAATTTTTCGAACCATCCTTGTTTTTTTATTTTTTGGGACCATGTTTTAAATTTAATATTTTTCTTGGATATCTGGCTCTTTATATCAATTTCATCATATTCTGTCAAAAAATAAAAAAAATCAGTTTTTTACTATCCACCATGGAAAACAAATGTCTTTAATAATTTTCGAAGCACATTATAAATATATATATATTCTTTGACCGCACTTCTCGAATTTACGGTAACCCAACATTATTACAAAATTCTGCACAGATATTTATTCAATTTTTTCGATTTGACCGTTATTGCAAATTTTTTAAAGTCACCAGTCAAATTCCTTTATTATGTGTGCTTAAAATGAACTAAAAAAAGACTCGGATTTCGATCCCTAAAGCTCTAACGTACTTCAAATCCTGTAGTGACTTCTAGTGACCTACCTTACTGTTGATCCAAACAGAAATTTCAATTTGAGAGAAATTCTGAAACTTTTGTAAGATCTTATTGAAATACAAGATCTAGTTTTTTTGGCATATATTCTTTTTTTCTTGTTTTCAGAATTTATTATACCAAGTCTATACTACTACAGCTCAGTCCAGCAATGTCGTCTAAATATTGAAAAACTTGAAATTTTTGTTCTAATTGGTTTTCATCAATTAGTGTAACTAAATTCATATAAACATTTCTATGTTAATTGAAAATTATGTTGCGTTGTCCCATTTAAAAAAAACAAGCAATAAACCGGGGAGATTTCGTTACGAGGAATTGAATGAAACGCGATTATGTATATCAGGGTGGGCAAAAAGAAGTCATCAATCCGATGTTGTTTGGCCTTTTTTTCTAAATGAAAAACTTTAATTCTGTTTTTTGATTATGTTTATTTGAACCTTTAGAATTGTATTGTCGAGAAGATGATGTCGGCTAAATGGGCGCCGTCACAATTGATTGCATTGGCATTTTTCATCACTTCAGCGAGAACTTCGGGCAACATATTCTCGCACTCGTGTCGAATGTTGTCCTTGAGGGCTTCCAGAGTTTCGGGCTTGTTTACGTAAACACGGGACTTCAAAAAACCCCACAAAAAAGTCTTAAACGGTTAAATCGGGCGATCTTGCTGGCCAGTGCAAATCGCCAAAACGAGAGATGAGGCGACCCGCCTTCAGAATATCGGTTCATGTCGGTTCATGTATCGCTCCAGGGCTTGTTCACTTGTATTCTGCATCTGTCTAGTCCACAAATGTCAAAACAGATTTGACATTGGCGGGCATTTGCAAAAATGAGATTGATTTCTTTTTGCCCACCTTGTATTTCGTATGATATTAATTAGGATTTCGTGGTGATACAGGAAAACATAATCAACCCAGATATTTGATGTGGGTTTAATATCTGAAACATGGCTGAGCTTTGATGATAGATTATCAAATGCAGAGTATGTATGCTATAGGCTAGACAGGAAAGAGAATAGAGAAGGTGGTGTTGCAATGTCAGTTAAAAGGACTATCCCAGCATACAGTAATTCCCATTGTTAAAACTAATTAAAATTGAATATCTTGGAATTAAGATTCCCTTTAGTAATGGCTCGTCAATTAAAATATTTTCAGCTTATTTTGTGGGTTGGGCTACATCTCATCAGAAAAGATTTAATTTCAACAATGATTTACGGAAATTGATAAGTTGTAATAACATTTATCTTATTGGTGATGACTTCAATTGTAGACATAGGAATTGGGGATTTCTTCGGGCGAATACATGGGGAAATATACTTGACAACCTAAATTTAAGTCATCCTCTTGACATTTTGTTTTCTCCTGACCCGACCTATTATCTAGCAAATAAAAGATCCAACCCTTCAAACTCCTGATATATTTTTAACCAACATCCCAGGTCTGTTTAATTAGCCAATGGTAAGTAATGAATTAAGTTCAGATCACCTACCTGTGGTTATTAGTGATCAAAAGTAGTGATATCTTTGACTTCAAAAATGCAGATTGGACTGCATATAAAAGAATTTAAAAAAAATAAATTAAATAATATACCTAGCCTTTTAATTAATGAAGTCAACGAAGCAGACATTGGCAGAAATGTTTCCTCTTTTACATCTGCAGTAACTGAAAGCGTAGAAAACTCGGTTCCAAAGAAAAATATAAGTTGGACAAACAGGAATACCTTACCTCCCTACTTAGTCGAACTAATTAAAGTAAGAAACAGTTACAGATCGAAGTGGATGCGAACAAGATGCACTATATGTATACTACTATGAAATAAAATGAAACGCCATTATAACAGATGCGATTTTGCCGTTTAAAAATCTCGCGTGGAACCAAAAGTTGCAAGTACTTCAAAAATCCAGGAAACCTTTCTGGAGTATTTTATAAAAAACGAAATTTTTAAATCCGCGCACTTAAAATAGAAAGTGACTTAATGTTATCTGGCAATAAGAAAACGAATGCTCTAGCGCATTCCTTTTCTGAAAAAAAATTAGTTTTTACTAATAGCAATGGTAGCACAAAGCTTGAATCTTTAGTAACACAGTCTTGGTGCCTCTTTTTACTCTTTTCCCATCATGGTCTCGTGGTCTATGTTAGGAATGATAGAGCCTTCCCCAATATGGGCAATGTTCCAACATGGACTTTAACTTCTTATGGCTCAAATACACTGTCCGCAAGCATGTCATTCATTATTGTTTTATTTACAGGAGTCCAAATCTTGACATAATTCGACTTGTAACAAGTTCGATGCACTGTCTGATTCCATCTCGAAAATTGTTTCCCTTTGTCCTCGCACTGAAATCGTTATTGCGGGTGATTTCAATGTACACAATTCCAATTGGCTCCGCTATTCTGGTCAGACAACACCCGAAGGAAGGTATGTCGAGCTCTTTGCCGGGTTACATCACCTTACCCAACTGATCGATGTGCCAACGCGTATACCGGATGTTGCTGGGCAAGCCTTGACTTGTTTCTTACTTCTCATCCTGATAAATATACCATTAGTGTAACTTCTCCATTTGGCACTTCAGACCATTGTATCATTTCAGCTAATTTCTCATCCTCCACCCATCCAGTTAAAGAAAAACTTCCCACCAGGACCGTTTGGCAATACGAGAAAGCCAACTGGGACGGCCTGAATATTTTTTTTTCCAAAACTTTAACTGGGCACTATGCTTCCTCGATAGTGACATTGATGTGCTGAAATGATCACAAATGTGATTCTTCTAGGGATGTGTGCTTTTATTCCTAACAGAGTAAAAAGCATCAAACCTAAAAAAAAGTCTTATTTTAACTCTGAGTGTAAAGAAGCTATCAGGCTCAAAGAAGTAAGTTTCCGATTCTACAAAGCCAACCCTACAGAGGAAAATCGGAAAAAGCACAAACAATCAAGGAACTCATGCAACTCCGTTATTGAAAGAACCAAATTTTTGCATGACCAAAAAATTACGGCAAAAAATTCTGCAGTGTCCCAAAGGCAGTAAGAATGTTTGGTCATTTGTAAAAAATATTAAAAACTCCTCAACATCTTCGGTTCCAACGCTCATCGACAATAACAAACCAATTGTTTACTCTTCAGAGAAAGCAAACTTACTCGCCGCCCATTTCGCTGCCAGCTCCACGCTGTCGCATAGCAACGTTGCCCCTCCTGTACTTGAGAATGTAAATTTTTCCATGGGACAGATTTTTGTCCGCACTCGTACAGTAGCAAGAGTTCTCAAAGATCTCGAAATCCGCTGGCCCGGATGGTATACCCCCGATTCTTCTGAAGAGGTGTTCTTTCACACTGGCAAAGCCACTGCGTAAGTTTTTCCATCGCTCCTACTCTTCTGGAATCTTTCCTAGAAGATGGAAAACAGCATTTGTCCAGCCTGTCCCTAAGAAAGGTGACCCATCCTCCCCCTCCTCCTACCGACCCATAGCACTGACATCCCTTCTTTCTAAGGTCATGGAAACACTGATTAACCGTCAGCTTAAGGAATATCTCGAAGACCGTAAGCTTCTCCATGACCGTCAGTATGGCTTCCGCAGCAACCGTTCCACTGGTGATCTGATGGCATATCTCACCGAACAGTGGAAAAAATCTTTACATCGCTTTGGTGAAAGTAAGATTATTGCTCTTGATATCTCCAAGGCATTTGATAGAGTTTGGCATGAAGCTCTCTTATCGAAAATGCGTGCTTTTGGGATCCATGATACTCTTGTTCGTTGGATTAGAAGCTATCTTCTGGACCGTTCAATACAAGGTGTATTGGACGGATTCAAGTCTGATTCCCATAAAATAAATGCTGGTGTGCCCCAGGGCTCTGTTCTGTCTCCCAACTCTTTTCCTCATTTTTATAAATGATCTTCTGTCTGTAACTTCTAATCCACTTAACTGTTTTGCTGACGACTCTACCCTCAGCTTTTCATATTCGTTCAATAATTCACGTCCTTCGCCTTCGGACGTACAATTGCAACGGTGCTGTATGTCAAGCTCATTAAACTCCGATTTATACAGCATTGTCAAATGGGGTAATAGGAATCGTGTGGAGTTTAATGCTTCGAAAACTCAATGCCGTCTTCTGTCGTTAAAGCTAAACATACCTCCAATGCCATTGTCCATGAATGGCACTTACATCGAAGAAACCGAGAAGCTCTCAGTACTCGGTATGTGTGTCAACGACGACCTCCGTTGGAACGACCATATATTAGAAATTGCTAAGAATGCTGCTAAGTGCTTAGGTTTTCTGTATCGGTGTAAGAACTATTTTTTCCCATCTGATCTGGCTACAATTTATAAAGCGTTTATACGCCCTAAACTCGAGTATAACTCCTACCTCTGGGCAGGTGCTTCACAAACATCTTCACCTGCTTGATAGAATACAAAATAGAGCGTTAAGATTGATAGGAAATAGAACTGCCACTGAATCAATTGCCCCTCTCGAATACCGAGGCAATGTTTCATGTCTTTCCTTATTTTATCGTTTCTTTTAACAAAAATGTTCACTCGAAGTAGCCAGTTGAATTCCTCCCCTTAAAAGTTTCTCCCGTAATACTCGTCTCGCAAGGAATGCTCATCAGTTCACCCTTGAGCCCAATTTCGGACGTACCGTGAAATATAGGGATTCTTTTTTTAGCCAAACGACACGAATTTGGAATAGTTTACCCGGCGGGATTTTCCCTTGCCATTTTGATCTGCAAACATTCAAAACCAATGTTAATCGACACCTCCTATCTCTCCCCTCCCTATCTTCCGAATGCCCGCGCAGTGTGTTACATTAAAAGGGAAACAAGTAGTCCCTTGTGCGCGCGTTAATTATAAAAAAAAAAAGTCTGTTGATATTATAAACTCAAGTGCCGTTAATTAAAAGAGATGTTGGATTTATCTCGGTTGAAGATATAAGATCGGTCATTAAAACGTTACAAACACGAAAGGCTATCGGTTTTGATAAAATATACGGAATTTATATTTAAAAAATCTCCCTAGCTGTGGTTACAAATTCTTACAAATTATGTTTAACTGTTGTATTAAAATAGTTTACCTTCCAACAGAATGGAAAATTGCAAAAATAATCGCAATACTCAAACCGGGCAAAAACGTGAATTCGCCAGGAAGCTATAGGCCTATAAGTTTGTTGAGCTCTCTTAGTAAATGCTTCGAAAAAATAATAAAAATTAAACTGATTACTTTCACGAACTCTCACAACGTCATTCCTGCTGAACAATTTGGTTTCAGGGAATTTCATAGTACTGTGCATTAAATAAATATATCGAATTATCGATGTTAAAACACATCGTCCAATCGTTTTTGTTGTCAAGAAAATATATGCTGTCGGTTAACGACTGTTTCTCTGAAACTTGTGTCTGTTTTGCAAGAGTCCCCCAAGGATCTGTCCAATTCTCTAAATCCTTTTCACGTCAGACTTCCCTTCGTTGCCTAACTGTGAGAGAGCAATTTTTGCTGATTTACTAGCATCTTTTCTTCTGATTCGATTGGTTTTAATATTGAAACCAATCTGCTATCAGCTCTTGACATATTTCAACTTTATTTCAGAAAGTGGAAAATAAAAATTAATGCTTGTAAGACCCTGTTTCGGCTGCCTGGAGTGGAAAAAGAGGAAGGTATAATGGGTTTCCTTGTGGAAATCTGGTATGGAATTCGTTATTTTTCGAATCAACTGCCCTGGGGTTGAAATCCAGACCAGAATTCGTTTGGAACCACTTACCTTTCAGCCAGCACTTCTGGCTAGAACGAGAGACGGCGTGTAGAACGCCCAAATAAGAAAATTTTTTTTTTCATGCAATTAACTATAATGACCACACTTTATAATTTATGCGTTAATAAACGCGAAAAACACAGCTTACGACTAGATTTTTTTGTGATTTTAAAGAAAAATATCCGGGAGCATTGCAAACACGAGTGTGATTATTTTGAAAATTTGACGTTCGGATATTTCAAAAAGAGTGAGAAGACCTGAGTTGCGTGCCAACCTCTCCTTCTTAAAGCCTCCCAAACTGTCCAAAACATGGTTTGCACCTATGGTGGGAGCATTTTGAGTAATTTTTTTTTGTAGGAAAAGATTAGCAAGTTGTGCTCAGCGTTGCTGTGCTGGAATTTGAAATGCAGTTACCACTCAGGTCTTCAAACACTGAGAGATGCCATGCCGCAACCGACAAAAGAACTACTGCTCGTGGGATATTAGGAAATCAAAAATCCAAAGTGTCGGACGTGTCGGTCGGTAGTTATTTTAAATTTAAATTTATGCCTATGGTTGCAGCGAATAAAAATCTAAATTGTGAATGTTAAATAAATTGCAAAGTAAGTGTAATATCTGATAAAAAAGCACAATTTCCTTATGTAATTGAAGGAAGATTAAAAATAAGTTTTCTTTTCGTGGCAAAGTGGACAACGGGGAGACGCTGCTAGGACAGGGATAAGGAATTATGGGTTCAAATAGAAAAAGGGTGAGTGCTATTTTATATAAAAAAAAACAGATAAGTAATGGAAGGTGCTTTTCCTATGGATTGGCGAGTTCTGGCAATCTAGAGCGGGGACTGCGGCAGCCAACCGCCGACAGTAAGAAATCGGAAGCGGATAAATTTTACGGCCGTCTTCCAAAAGTAAGAGAGACAAAAAGAATACACGCGCCAAGGAACTGCGTCCGTGGGAGTCCCGGTCGCCCCAAGTAACTTTTTAACTATATCAAAACTAGCCAGAATCGCCCTAGTTATTTTATGAAAAAGAGAACCTAATTATAAGCAAAAAGCCTAGAATCCAAGAAAATCATTTGTTAAACAAACTAAATAAGTGAAGTGAAAGAGCCCGACTGTCGCCAATTCCGTAGCGGGATCTCGCAAGCCAGCCTTACGGGACACAACCGCCCGCTAGTTAGCGGGTATATCCAAATTCACTAGGCGTGATAGTTATTCTTGTCTATTTAATAATAATTTTGTGATTAGTTTTTTTTTATATTTATACATATAGTTATTTTTGTATCTTTATTTCGGGCATCGTAATACTTAATTTTTTTTGTTGGTCTTGTGATTAAATTTTTGGGCTGAGATATCCGCGGGTAAAGTATAGATTTTCTTTTTGATTGCCAGAAGAAAGGCAAGGATTGATTGGCTCGTGTAAGCCCCGACATCGCGAGCAAGGTTTTGCATGTACCCCCCTTCATGCTTACGGAAAGCTCTCCGTAGGTAGGTTAGAGCGGGGACTGGTTACCGCCACCCAAAGAAGCGAACGAAGGCCTGTAGGTGCTTCCAGGGCCCACCCGAGATTCTTAAACTAATAGGCTACAATCCTACCCAGTTGTCCCGCACTTAGCCCCAACTTTTATGATAAATATTTACTATTTTCCTTTTTTTGTGATGATAAATTTAGTTTACTTTTCGAATGCGATTTATCTTGTTATAATCAAATTTTTGTATGATTCGTATGGCTTGCAATTGTCAAAATCTATAAATTAAATTAATATAATAAATAAATTATGATATTTTTGTGAATCACGCCAAGTGCCGATGAAAATAAGGTCTTATTTCTGAACCCAGCAACGGAGCACGATGGTGTGCTAAGCTTTTAATTTTACAGGGGGTGCGGTAAGGCGAGCGAAGACCATCGGGTCGAAAGAGTAAGTATGGCTTGACGGCGGATAGGATCTTCTGTTCCAGATCAAATAAAGGGGAATTCCGACCGTGCCTGATCGGATTCCAGGAGGGGCGGGAACATAGTCCTGCGTCGTCACCAGCAAGGCCGCCTTCAATTTTCAGGTGCGGCGTTTCCACCTGAGGTACTGCCATCAGTAAGGCTTATTGGCATGTTTTCTGTTTTTTTTTGGAAAGAGGTGAGGTCCGTTTGTGGTGGCAAGATCCTCCCCTATTCTGGCGAGTAGTGCTCCCACTACGGACATTCAATCCCTTCCCATTCCCTCCTACAAGCAATCCGATCCTATATCATATTCTATCCTTTATCCCACACTAATACCATCTCCCACCATGGGTATCCTAACCGTTCCTATCCTGAACGGTTCTACCACCTACCCAATATCCTATCCTATTCTCCTCCAGCACTAACTTTCCAAATTTCCTCTCCTTTTGTCTCTCATTTCAACCCCGGCCATCTTTTTTTACTCGCAAAAGAAAAGCCTGCTTTTTACCATACGAGTGGAAAAAATGTGGAAAATATCTTGGAATAAAATAAGATAGTAAACTTACATTTGGAATAATTAAAAAAGTAAACACTATCATTAAAAATTCTTTTCTGTTTTTTTTTTCTTACAGTGCATTGATGTAGTATTTAGTTTAATTGTTGAAAACTCTTCAATAGTAAAACCACCCTCTGTTCAAATATTAATAAGGGTATTCCAAACCTTCGTCAATAGTGCTCAAAAAGTTGAACCATGTCCAAACATTAAATCCATTAAATTTCCTTTTAAATTGATTTAAAAAAAAGAGTAAACAAACAACAATTTCGTTGTTTACCAAGAGTTGTAGTTGATTTTTGTTTTGTTTTCTTTTTCTGTCACTTTATATTTTCTAATAAGTATTCATTAAATATACAAAAATAAAACGTATATTATGCAAATCTACATTCATGATTGATCAAACTTAAGAATATCACACAAATACCACGTACATTGGCTCCGTATACATCGCTAGCTAGATGATGAATTGAGTAAGGATTTTTGATGTTTCGTCTGAATTTAAATTGCTCTGCCAATCGAACAATTGGCATCTCTGCCATTGATATGTTAATTTTTATTGTTGTTGTTTTTTCTTTATTTTATTTCACTTTTTTTTAATTCTTGCAACCAAAACTGATGATGAAGGCAGCGTTGTATACATTGCCCTAGGTCATGACTACGCTTAGATTTAAATTAAATCTTTAGGTCAAAATATAAATACATATTAATTATAATTTAAAATTCCGATAATTCAGCGTCATTCTAGGGACACGGACCATCGGCGGTCTTTTGGAAGCCTAAAAATGCAAAAAAAAAATAGTATCAGTAGGAAGGGGTAAGTATGAAGTAGCTGGTGTTAACTTACTTAAATTGCGTAGGCAATTTTCCGTTTTTAAAATACACAAGTTGTTGAAGGTCCTTGTTTCACCTTTGTCATCTGTGCCACATATTGGATTGAAGGATTTGATGTCGCAATTCATGACACATTTGTCATCAGTTGACAGGGAATGTGACATGGACATGGAAAGCAGAGACACTGAAAATGAAAATAGAAAATATTTTAACTTTTTTTCACTATAATACAGGAGAAAAAAAGTATGGTGTCTATAAAAAGCGGCCTCGAAATGGGTAAACACTTTTTTCTTTTATCATTTGGCTAAGGAATAAGCCTTAACTGATGTAAGATAAGATTTTTAAAAAATTCTATGTCTAATGACAGTATGTAATAAGAATTGCACTCTATCTCACGTGTTTTATAAAAAACTAATTATTATGAAAGAAATCATCATTCTCTTATTACATTAAGCTTTTTCCACGTTTTTCTCTTTTCAATTTCTTCAGCCAAATGGGCTTTCTTCAACATTGAATTGTTTGTATTTTTTTTTTATTGAGTAGGATTAAGAAGAGTATTGAAAGAACTGATTTCTGATTTACTTCGTAAAATTAGCCAGTTCAAGTAACTTTGCTGTCAAAAAATTAATGCTAACATTTTTTAGGATTCGCTTGATCATTTTTTTGATGTGATAACGTCTTATACATCGATGGGAGGCTACACGTACGAAATAACATGACTCATGTTGATAAGACTCATGACTGATGCTAACCGCGATACTGTGGTTCTTTCCAGGCGAACATGAATAAGAACAAATAATTCCACTTAAAAAAAGACACGAGAAAAAGAAATACAAAATAGGCGGAGTTTTGTTAAAGTAGAAAGTAGATGTAGATATTGGTGTGTGTGTGTATGGTTTTAACGACAGGGCTTATGGGTGTGAGTTAACACAGGCTGTATGTTAGTGTTGCTCTCATAAATGTTTTCTTATAACGTTATCACTTAAAATTATCGTCCGTAAACCCACTTTACAGACAACCTTTGAAATCTTCAGAAACTAGAACTGGATATTTTGGGCACCCCGATTCGACAAGGTCAAATTCTCAGTTAACGCAACGCAACGGATTCTATTGGTAGGCCATTTATGAGCACCAAGAGGAGAGCAACCCCGGGTGGCAAATTTATTTACCGAACAACCAATGCAAGGCGAAATCTAAAATACTTTGGGGCAGCTTGGTATCAAAAATAAATTCATGTGGGCCTCCTCAAAGAATCATCGAAGGATGGAAAAAATCTGCATATCAGTGCTGCTAGTAAAAATAAATTGCACGACTGGATCGCACGTACTTGCTCTTATATACGGTCACAGCTTGAAATAAAATTTGAAAAATATTAAGGGCACTTCAAAGATTATATTCGATTTTCTGACTTTTGATTGTTTGAAAAAAGTACGTAAAATAGTTTTCAGCGAAAAAATTTAAACGCCATTTTATTTCTTTAAAAAATGTGAAAAAGTATGATTTTTTTTTCAAAATCGTTAGAGCCGTTTTTAAATAAAACGGTTTTTTTAACAACTTTAAAACAAAATAAAAAAAATAATTCAAGAATACAAATTTGAACACAAAAATAACGTACATTAAAAAAAAAATTCAAAAATTTCAAAGTGAATTCACTTACCCGTTTTCAAAATATTGATTTTTCAAAAAAAAAAAAAAAAATTAAAAAAAAATATTAAAAATACAAAAAAAAAGTTTTCGAAAAAAATTAATGCGAAATTACTCAAGCTACCTACATCTTTTGAGTATCAATTTTGGTTGTAATCGGATCACCAGTTTTCGAAAAAGTCGAAAAAAACGGTCCTATGGGAGGTACCGTATTTAGCCCACCATATTAATATTTTTTTTCACCAAAATATAATGCATACCTACAGTAGTACACTGATTTTTTTTTATAAAAATTCTTGGAGCTGTTTTCGAGAAAAATAAGCTTTTACATAACGGTTATATGACAGGTACCGTTAATTTTTGAGCTAAAAAAAAAATAAAAAAAATTGAAAAAAGTCCTCTGTAGAATGTCAAAAGAACCTTAAGTTCAAAATGTGAAAACGATTGGCCCAACCGTTTAGGCTGCAGCCCAAAATACATCCGTACAGACAGACAGACAGACGGACAGAATTTTGCTAGTAACTTAATGTTCATGTTAAAATCGTATTGTTCAAAAAATTTAATGTTAAAGATTTATTACGGACTTGTACATTCGAAACTGCAGTATGGTATATCAAGTTGGGGAGGGACATATCTGAATACCATTGAACCTCTCATTATAGCACAAAAGCATATAATACGATTAATTTGCAACAAAAATAGGTTAGACAGCAGTTGGCCTCTGTTTCAGGAACTTCGCATTTTACCTCTTAAGCATCTTTATGTTTATAAAGTACTCAAAGTATTCTTCATCCGCAGTGGTTTCACTTCTACAATCCGAAGTTCAAATGTATACAGCTTAAGAGTCAGTACTAAAGCTCTTGTTAATGTGCCAACCTCAAACAAGACTCATTTCTCAAACTTTTTTACTGTTACTGCACCTAAACTTTTTAACAAACTGCCACCCTACATAAGAATTATAAATAAATTAAACGTCTTTTTAAATAAAGTTAAAAATTGGCTTTTCAAAATAAATAGCTCAGAAGTCAAAAATTTACTCATAAACATTGTTTAAATAACTTACAAACACAAAATCATTTGAAAAATTTGTCATTTTCCTAACCCATTTGCTTTTCAGACACTTAAAATTTCAATATTATATAATATGTTATTCAAATAAATTCTTTGTTTTTTTTCTCTACTCATATATTTATACGAATTCTATTTTTTGGTTTGTTTAATTTTACTTTTATTTTACAATACCTTTTTTAGTTTAATAATTTTTTTTCTTAATTTACGTTTACCCCACAACTTATTAACTATATAGTTTAAAAGGATCATTCGCCTCTAGTCTCACATGGCTACAGAATGAATTCCGGTTATTCTTTCTTCTTTTTATAATGCATTTTAGAATTGTGTTTATTATTGTTTTGTAATTATTATTGTAAAAAGAAAAGAGATAATACATAAATAAAAAAAAAAAAAAAAAAAAAATATGTTTCTCTATCATCGTAGTGTCGTGTTCGATTGTTATCTCAAAATTTTTAATCTGCACGAATGCATAACTTGCATTATAGTACCTATAAGCGCAAATAAAAACTAACACACTTTTGACAGTTCTAATTAGGTGTGAAGTTGGTTGCGCTTCAAAAAAAAAAATATGTTTCCTTCGTTTTTGTATTGCAACATTTTTATTACGCTTTTCTCGTTTTACTTAATCGCTCTATGCCTCGACTTTCGTAAACTTTAATATCGTTAAATTTAAGATAGTTTTGTAATGCATAATAGGGTTATCAGTCATGTGGCGTGACATTGATATCATTCAGCAATAGCGGCTCTGATATGTAGCTCGTTGAAGTGATTTGCTACATGACTTTATTCAGGCTTATGTTCGGCTTACATAGTTGTAAAGAACATTTAAGTAGGGAATAACAGTTAAGCCTAATAAGGTCTAACACTAAAATTGGCAATAAAAGCCACATACATATGTGGGTGAGCAGAAGCCTTAAAAAACAAATTGGGATAGAAAGAAATTGCCTTGCACACTGATTTGGTAATAACGCCAAAATTGTGATCGCATACGCCATTATTACCATTTATGTCGGAAGTAGAGTCGACTGGAAATAAAACCGAAATTCGCCTTTATTTCATTTTTACTTGCGATTATAGAGACTATAAGGCAAGTTTAGGATTCGTGAATATAAAAAAAAATTCCCCAGAGGGGAAATTGAAATTTTATTTTTAGGCCTAAAAATAACGGTACATGCCATATGACCGTTTATTTTGCTAGACAACTGCTCCAACGATTTTGATGAAAATTGTTGAGATTTTTTTTGTTGGTATTGGTTATCATTTGATTAACCAAATTTATGGGAAAAGTTTATTAACGGTACCTTTCATATAACGGTTTTTTTTTAATTTCGGCTTTCTTGGTAACGGCTCTTTGGATTTCTGTCAAATTTTATATTTGAGAAGATCTAGGTAGCTTAATTAATTCTGCATATCAAAATTTTGAATAACTTTTTTTTCTAATAAAAAATAATTTTTGAACTTTGGGAAAAAGAAGAACACAGACAAGAATCGCTTTCCAAGAGGGACGACATTAAAACTCTGGTTATTGTTGGAAGGTCACCTTCGTATTTTTATTAAATACATACATAATATACAAAAAATACATAAGACAGCAAAAATGGAATTTTTTCAAGGATCACCGCCTAGTTGACCTGTGGTTATGGGTCAAGTTTAGCTTCGCACGTGAACACACAAGTGTGTTGTGTATTCGAATATTTATAACGACCATCTATAGATTTATGTTCTATTAACTATGGATTCGTTTTTTGAATTATATTCAAATCAACAAGTGATTACAAAATTAAAAGGCTTCTCCCTTACTTGTCACTTAAAATGAGATTATTTTTTTAAACGTTGGTTTTTTTTAATGACACGATTTTTTATTTATTAGGTTAAGTGTTGAGAATCGTATTTAACCGTTTGTCTCATCAATGCGATACATACATCATTTCTATAATTACTTTTCGATTATTATATCAGTTTGTTCACAGGGAGATCACACTTTTCTTGAAAGTAAGGCTTCTACGTAATTCCCACAATCCATTGATAAGCAGCACTCTAGACAAACCGTCACTACAGTTTGTGATAAGAATTCGTTTTTTTTTAAATTCATAAAAACACAACTTTACGGGTTGATTTGATGAAAATAATGATGATTTAATTGTTTTACTTGCGATTATAGGTACTATAAGGCAAGTTATGGATTCGTGAAAAGGAATTCTAACAATCAAACATGACACTACGATGATAGAGAAGTCGTAAAAAGTGGGTCCGGAAATTCCGTCCGTCTGTCTGTCTGTTTGCACCTCTACAGCCTAAACGGATAAGCCGATTTGCTTTAAACTTGGTATTTAGTATTTATTTGGTAGTATCTCGGGGGTGTTTTCATTTTTGCTATAGGTCGAAAAATAACGGTACGGGACGGAATAATTGATATTTTTAAAACGGATACTTGAAATTTTTTCTTAGTTTGGTTTTTAAAAGTAATTTTTGTGTTTAAGTTTGCATTGTTGAATTATTTTTTTTCTTAATTAAAAAAAATGTTAAATAAAAAAGAGTTGGTTGTCTGCAAAGTCGGTTTATGGACGATAATTTTACGTTATAACGTCATAAGAAAACATTGATGGCAGCATCACCAACATACAGCCCATTAACGCACACCCACAAACCCTCCCGTTAAATCCACCTACACACACCTCAGTATCTTTACTTTATACTTTAACAAAACTCCGCCTATTTTGTGTTTCTTTTTGAATTTAAGTGGAATTATTTCAGGAAATTTGCGCCTGTTTTTTCAAGTCAAAAACCGTTTTTTTACGTACTTTTTTCAAAGAGAAAAATCGAATAAAAACTTTGAAATTCCTTTAATAATTTTCAAATTTTATTCGAAGCTGTGACCGCACATAAGAGTAAGTACGTGCGATCCAATCTTCCATTTTAATAAATTTCATATAGAACTCTTCTAGACAGGGCTCGAGCCGGCTTAGTTAATTTTTTCGACATGCTTGTAAGTAAAAATATAAATTTTAAATGAAAAAGATAACCAATTTTGGCAAAAAAGAAACACTCAACAAAATTTGTGACTTTGTTTTGGAATTAAAAAGATACTTTTCAAATCTTTTTGAATGATAAAACTAGCATTAGTATGTCCTAAGATTTGTAAAAAAAGACTTTAAAACAAAATTTACAAACACTCGTGTCATGCGTGTGCAGAACATTATGCCAATTTTCAAATAATCAAAAAAAAAATATTAACTAAAAAAAAATTACGCATCTCATAATTTTCTTTCACAAATTTATGCGATACATAAAACATAGCTCCATCAAGGATTCCTTGTGTTCATTAAGATTTTTAATTCGCAACACTGATCAAAAGATACATAATTATATGTATGTATGTATATATCCGTTCGTCTGCGAACGGAAAAAAGATAAATCAACATGACGTATGCATTAGTACTTTGGGATGTTTCATCTGCCTGTCAGAGAACCTGTCACTTTATTGAACATATCCGATAGCTATTGGCGGTGGGCCAAAACCAAAGCGTTTGAAATCTGTGGACGGATTTTTAGCATCATTATGCCGTCTGTGTGTTTTTTTTGTTTCTTTTTTTTCTTTATTGACAGTTCAATAGCCAGCCGCTGACAGAATTATGATGATGAAATTTTGCACGTCTGCGGTTAATGTTGGTTCATGCGAATTAACAAAAAATATGAAATATATCTAATTCTGTTCACTTTGATGTACATTATGATGTAGTATGTTGTGTGCTATTTTAAAAAAAATTATTAAAATTAAAATGTGCTTAATTCCGATAATTCAACTGTTGAGTATTTAATGCAAAGCTTTATTAATAACATCAAGAACTATCCTTTTGACTTTATTGAATCTTTATTCTTAATAATACTAAAAATCTATTAAACTTATTAAAAAAAGAATTTAGGCAAAGATGATAAATTTTCCACAAAAATTGCATGTTATAAATATTTATTTATCTTTATAAGCCATTGTTAAGTAGTTAGACGGTTTCAAGCATTTCGACGGTGGATATTCTTCCACCTAAGGCAGCTTACATTTACTCAAACCGAATTAATGTAAGTTCTGATATTCGAAAGCTCTAGCAGAATTTTTCGAAAGCTTGGGATTGGAAAACAAAGATTAATTTTTCGCTAAACCGTTTTTTTTTTCAAACCCTAATTGCCTATCGGCTATGTATATAAAATCCTATCGGTCAATCAAGTTTCAAGTAAAAATGAGCTTTTGATTATGTACCATTATTAGGTGATATGTACTTTTCCTAGTTACAGTTTTTTTTTTTGGGTGGGCATTAATGAAGTCAATCCAATTTTTGACGTGATAACGTCTTATAAATCGATGACAGGCTACAAGTACGAAATAACATGACTCATGCTGTTAAGACTCATGACTCATCCTAACGGCAATTATGTGGTTCTTTCAACCAAAATCGATCGCAAGCACAAGGCGAACATGAAAAAGAACAGGCGCAAATTTCCAACATAATTCCACTCAAATTCAAAAAGAACAAAAAGAGAAAAAGAATTGAAAATAGACGGAGTTTTGTTAAAGTAGAAAGTATATGTAATTATTGGTGTGTTTGTGTGGACTTAACCAGAGGGTTTGTGGGTCATTTTTTCAAACTCGCAGGCGAACATAAAAAAGAACATTCCTAAAATTCCTAAAAAATAATTCCACTCAAATTTAAAAAGAACAAGAAGAGGAAAAGAAATACAAAATAGGCGGAGTTTTGTTAAAGTAGAAAGTAGATGTAGATACTTGGTTTGTGTGTGGATTTATCGAGATGGTTTCTGGGTGTGAGTTAACGGGCTGTATGTTGGTCTTGCTGCAATGTTTTCTTATGACTTTATCACTTAAAATTATCGTCCGTAAACCGACTTTACAAATAACAAACTCTTTTTTAAACAGCTATCTTGGCCATATTACATACATACATACATTACAACTATACCCTTAACAATCTCCTATCATCATTTCAGCCGGGTTTTCAGCCTCAAAACGGCTGTTCAACTGCACCTTTCCAAGTTATTAAGGATATAAGAGCTGAACTTGACTATAATAACGTAAGCTCTTTATTTCATTTAGACTTTTATAGGTCTTTTGACATGCAGTTCATTCCTTGCTTTTAAATAAGCTACCAGAGATTTAATATGTTTCCAGAAGCAATAAAATTAATTCTGTCTTTTTTGAGCAATAGAAAATAAGCCGTCTGTTTGGACTGGATAGTCTTTCTGAATTTCTTCCAATAGTTCGAGGTGTCTCTCTAGGCTCTATTTAGCGAATCTGTTATTTTCTAAGTATATAAACTAGAATCGGTTTGGCGATTCCTGAGACATCAAAACATTTCTATGCAAATGATTATGTATACAAATATATGTATATAGCAGCTGCTCACTTGGCCTTACTGAAAACTGTTCCTAGAGCTTGTACGGGTCTCAAACGGCAGCAAATAACGGTTTATATCTTAATGCATCCAAATGCAAATTTTATTTAAAATAAATTGCACGACAGATTGCACGTACTTGCTCATATGTGCGGTCACATTTTCGAATAAAATTTAAATAAAAGCACGACTTGTTCTTATGGTAGATAATTGCTTAGTGGCTGCATATGTAATGTATGTATGTATATATGAAAATAAAAAAAAATAATTTTTTTTCGAAAATACTTTAATATTTTTAATTAGAGTTTTCTTGGAAAAACTAAGTATGCAATAAAATTTGGAAACTAAATCTTGAAAATCGTTGACCAGTTTTTTTAAAAGTGGTTTTTGTTTGAAAAACCTTTCGAAAAAATATTTAAAATTTTTTTAGTATGTCATTATAAGAAAAACTGTAGTTTTCATCTAAAAAAATATTTTTAAAAAATGCGAAATTTTATCGAAATCGGAAAAAAAACTGTTCTCTGAGAGGTACTGTTATAGAACTAATTTCGAAAAATTCATTCTAACTGAAAGATGTACTGGTGTAAAAAATAGAACCCTGAAAGTTTTATCAAAATTGTTAGAGCCGTTCTTGAGGAAATCAAACTTTTTGTGAAGGATTGTATGGCAGGTAACGTTATTGATTTTTGAAAAAAATTTAAGAAAATTATTAAAAATACCTACAAAAAAAAAGTTTTTTGAAAATATTTTAAAATAAAATTACTTAGGCTGCCATCATCTTCCTGAATATCAATTTTGATTGAAATAAATTGAAATTCTAAAAAGTCGAAGAAAAAAAAAAACGTTCTATATAGGAGGTACCGTTTTTGGACCACTATTTTGAATTTTTTTTTCAACAAAACATAACCCACATCTACAATAGTACACTAATTGTTTTTTCATAAAATTCTTGGAGCCGTTTCCAAAAAAAATAAGCTTTTACTTAAGGGTTATATGACAGGTATCGTTAATATTTGATATAAAAAAAATAAAAAGTCCTCTGTAGAATGCCAAATAACCTAATGTTCCAAACTTTAAGAAGATTATCAAAACCGTTTAGGCTGTAGTTCAATATACATACATCCGTACAGACGGACATACAGACAAAAGTTTGCCAGTAACTCAAATATGTTTCTCTTTCATCGTAATGTCATGTCTGATTGTAAATTTTTTTTTTTTGAATGCATAACTTGCCTTATAGTTCCTATAAATCGCAAGTAAAAAAAGTGCTCAAAGTCAAATACCTAGCTTGTCATAGTGCAAATATGCGCAGTCTATTGAAAATACACACTCCCGACCTATAGTATTGCATCAAAATATTGTCCTCCTTGGTTGCAAGATAGAGAAAACAGATTTCATAATTATTTTTTAAACTCTCGATTCCAAGTTTATTTTAGATGGTGACTTCAAATCGAGACATTCTTCTTGGACATCAAGATGCATATTAACGAGAGGAAGATAACTTTTGACAGATTGCATGAAATCCTGTGTTGACTTTTTCTAGTCCAACGTACTGGCCTAACCGACCTTGCCAAAACACCAGATTTTGTTAACTTTCTTATCCTAAAGGAATTAAATAAAAATGATATTAAGTTCAAGGAAAGCGTTCATCTTCCTACTGATCGTTCAACTGTTATGTTTAAGTTTAGCGGAAGCCTGCCTTTAAAAGGAAAGTGCGATATATTTAACAAACACTAGAATCAACTGGGAAAGTTGTCGTGCAGATTGCGAAGAAACTATATCTCTTCAGTCTTGAAGTTTCATTGCAAATCCGACTCGAATTAGAAAAAAGAAGTCGACAAATTTATAAAAGTCGAAAAACAGTAGAAAATCATTCTAGCGACAAAAATGTGTCACTACTCACTAGTAATAAAAGGACTCGAAAAAAGATAAGCATTCGAGTAATCCTGCTCTTCTCAACACAAAACTGTTTTGGGTAAACTGTAATTGCAATTTGCAATGCGAGTTTGAAAAAATTGTTGTGAAATCTGTTCTGGAAATAAGGCTTTTTGGAGCTAAGCCAGTATCGAAATTTAAAGATACTAATGCTGTGGTGGAATCGCGTAAGGTGATAGTTGACTCTCGCTTTTGTGACTGTCGTATTTGATTATCACCTTTTGGTTGCTCTGTGTAAGGTGATCGCAAAAATTTATTTTATTGGCATCACTTACAATTCTGTCAAGAATGAAATGTCATTATGGCTCTGATTTGTTCAATTTGTTTGTAAGTTGTCTCTCCAAGGTTCTGCATACTTTTAACGAAATATGGAAGTATATTATTATATTATTTCAAATGTCGATTTAAATGCTAGATGGTAAATCCAGCAGCCGCAAAACATGAACAAAGGCTTCTTTAGTTAGACGAAAATTTTTCAAAAATCTAAAAAAGATATGTAAAAATTTAATTAATAATTGTCAAACATCGTTTATATAGGATTCATACATTGCGCTAGGAAGTTCCAGAATATTTGCTTTATTTCTAAGGTTGGTTCTGATCAGTTGGACTTTTTTATAATTATTTTCTGCATTTCTCACTCTGTTAGCGTTATTAAAAATTGCTAATGATGTAAACATTGCACTTCACTTTTATTTTAAATAATTTCTTTTAATTTCAATAAGAAACACTTTTATAATTTTAACTTTAATTTTTCACGAAGTTCAAACTAACAATACAAAATGTCAATAGAAAGTATGAAAGCGACACCTAAATAGCTGTCACTTAAAATTATCGCCAAAAAGCGATAGTCGTTTTGATAATCACCTTACATGGAGCAAAAGTATCGCTTTTGATTGTCAACTATCACCTTACGCGATGTGACTAAGTTAAATCACATGTACTTTTTCATGTGTGCTATTCAGAAATCGAACTTAAGACCTACGGTTTAGTAGTCTTCTTCACAAAAGCTGCAATTCGATTATGAAATAGAAGTGATTGGTACTGTTTCTCCTGGAATAAATCTGTAACAATAACATTTACTGAAATACCGTAGTAGTAACTATTATTGAAAAACGCTGTAATAGCTTCACAATTAACGCTATGCTTCTGTGGATCGTGCAACTTAACGCACAATAAGAGGATATAATAATATTTTACAGCAAGCCCTTATAGGCTACAAGAATTAGACAAATAAATGCCAAAGAAAGGAAAAAAATACTTAGAGGCTGTAAATTTGTAATTGAATTGAATTGAATTTTTGTTTTCACCGAAACATAACCCACGTCTACAATAGTTCACTGATTTTTCATAAAATTTTTGGAGCCGTTTCCGAAAAAAATAAGCTTTTACTTAACGGTTATATGACAGGTATCGTTAATATTTGATATAAAAAAAATAAAAAGTCCTCTGTAGAATGCCAAATAACCTAATTAGGCTGTAGTTCAATATACATACATCCGTACAGACGCACAGACAGACAAAATTTTGCCAGTAACTCAAATATGTTTCTCTATCATCGTAATGTCATGTCTGATTATTCGATTTTTTTTTACGAATGCATAACTTGCCTTATAGTCCCTATAAATCGCAAGTACAAAAACAACTAGGTACAAAACGTCAAAATATGTGTCTTCTTTTACAGGATAAGAATTCTGTAGATCTAGATACACATTTTCAATCAGGAGTTTCTACGGAATTTTTCGAAATACTTCCCAACCTTTACGTAATCGTGAGACAGTTGAAGTCGAAATTTCCCCGAAATAAATATTGATAAGAAAAATAACAAATCCAACGAGATCCCAGTTCAAGTTAGTACATCTTAATTACAACAAATGCATTTCAATAAAGAACGTAAAAGTATTTTAAATTTGAAGATATGTTTTTGAATATTTTGTATATTGTAATTTTATTACAGTTGTAATTTTATTAAAAAAAAACGGAATTAAAAAAATTATCACTAATGATAAATAGTTAGGATGATGGTGTACAAAAAAAAACACTTTTTACAACCATCTCAAAATTCATCTAAAAACGTGAAAAAATGGCGCCAAAACGAAATCCCATTAAACAAATAAATAACATTTTTTCAGATACTTACGTGCAAATAAAACGCAGATAAACTTCATTTTTGATTAATCCAGCAAAAATCGGTTTGCTAAACAAAATTACAAAAAAAAACTGCAAAAATTCACCGAAGATACAAACAAACAAAAAAACGAATTAATGATATATTTTTTTTTGTTACTGCCAATTAAAATTTATTATTACTTCAACAAGCTGTTTTTAGCAATCAATCATGTGCACAAATAAAATATTTGAATTGAACTTCGAACTTTTTTCTTTGGTAAAGGTAAATCTCTTTGACCACACAACCACTTTCGTTAACCGCCAAATAACGAATCAATTTAATTTCGAAAATTCGCCGAGACCAAAAAATCTCATGGATCGATAGAATCACGATATCCAAGTTTTCAGAAAAAAAAAATACCAAAAAAATCTATATAGGTATTTTTCTTTGAGATGTTAGTCCATTAACGACGAACCGATCGATCCAAATCAGTTTTTTTACAAGAACATTGGCTTTTGGCAAAAGCGGCGGTAGTGTCCAAAAATTTATTTAAGCCTCAATATGCACTCCCTCAATTCAACTGGACAGAAAAGATAGTTTCGCCGCAAAAGACTAAGAATTCGCAATGGTTTTATATTATAATTTTTTTTTTTTTTTAAGTTTTTCGATTTTTAGTTTGCTCAGCGCGAATTTGATTTCAGTGTGTTCTTCTTCAAATACTGTATGCGAAACGTGTGGACAGGAGTAGATTGTAGATAGGTGAACCGCTGCGAGCTGCCTTATAGATGCTGCGGTGGCTGCCTTTTAGTTTGGACTCAAAAATATCTCAGCGTCAATACGCGATCGGTACCTAATTTTATATAGATATTTTTTGTCTCATGCTCGGCGACCACTATAGTATTTTGACGATTTTACACATCCAGATAAGAAGAAGTGGACTGTAAACTGTATCTACATGGAGATAGATGAGTGTTGTATTGAATTTGAATATGAGACAGAAACAAATAAAAAAAAAATTAAAAAGTACTCAGAGTCACAACGAAGGCGATATGCGAGCTAACGACCGATGTACAACGGCCGATCTTATATTATGTATCTTATAGATAGTTTTAGGCATGTACATACAAAATATCAAGATCGATCGACAGATTCAGAAAACGGAGGCAACGTCAGCGGTGCAGATATGAAATTGAAAATAATTGTATCTGGATGAATTATTTATAAACAGACAAGACCAGAGCAGAGCCGGGAGAAAATGTTGTCTTTTACCAGTTAGAGATACTTTGATGGATAGTATGATAAATTAAACACTCTATGACGATGATGTGCTCAGTGCATTTTTGTTGCTGTTGGCTTAACAACATTAGATGTTGAAAGTTAGGGCACACATTAGGTTTTACTTACATATTTACCAATTTTGTTATCCTTTTTTCCTTCTTAATCCTTCTTCAGCACAAGGACATTTGGAGTGGGATCAAAAGACTTCTACTCAAGTGGAGTCAAATTGTACGCCACCTCTGCCAGGGATAACCTTGCCCACAAGTTTAAAAAATTAGTATATAACTATCTGACCTTAAAAAAAGTGTCAAGACCACAACGATTAAAGGTTTTTTAGTAAAAATGGAGTATGCCATCACACGTCTTGTATAATTACGAATTTTTGATAAAGTATTTCGAAAATTGTAGGACGGATTTTGATAAAATCCTGTTTTTTATTTTTAGTTTTTTGAAAAAAAAAATGTTTTAAATATTGGTATGCAGTTTTTTAGTGTTTATTAATATACATGTGATTATAAAATTTAAATAATTTTTTTTCAGTAGCTTAAAAAATAATGATTTTTCAAAAATAAAATTTCAAAAACAAATTTTAATTAGAAAAAAAGTTTTTTTTTTTCAAAATATTGATATGCAGAATTAATTTCGCTACCTAAATCTTCTCAAATATAAAATTTGACAGAAACCAAAAAGCCGTTACCGAGAAAGTCGAACATTGAAAAACCATTATATGAAAAGTACTGTTAATAGACTTTTCCCGTAAATTTGGTTTTGATCAAATGTAAGCTAATACCAACAAAAAATTCTGAAAAATGTTCATAAAAATCATTTGAGCCGTTTTCGAGAAAAATAAGCTATTCCTGTCATATGATAGGCACCGTTATTTTCAGCCCTAAAAATATAATTTCAATTTCCTCTCTGGGGAATGCTAAAAGAATCACACACACCAAATTTGAAGATATCCGCTATCGTCGGGTAAACTATTCCAAATTCGTGTTGTTCGGCTAAAAATCCATATATTTCACCGTACATTCGAAATTGGGCTCAAGGGTGAACTGATGAGCATTCCTTGCGAGTCGAGTATTACGGGAGAAACTTTTAAGGGGAGGAACGCTGCTGGCTACTTCAAGCGCGCATTTTTACTTGCGATTAAAGGAACTATAGGGCAAGTTTAGGATTCGTGAATATAAAAAAATTGAGAAAACAATCAAACATGACATCACGATCATAGGGAAGTCTAAAAAAGTTAGTGCCAAAAAATTTCTGTCTGTCTGTCAGTATGTATAACGATGTATAACAAGCTGCAGCCTAAACGGGTTAAGCGATTACATATATACAAATTTGGTGTATTTTTGGCATTCCTCAGAGGGGAAATTGAAATTTTTTTAGGGCTAACAAAATTAACCGGAAAAGTTTATTAACAATACCTTTCATATAACGGTTTTTTTTATTTTTTACTTTCTCGGTAACGGCTCAATGGATTTCAGTACAATTTTATATTTAACTGAAGACCTAGGTAGCTAACTTAATTCTGCATACCAACATTTTGAAAGATTATGTTTCTATTTATAATTAATTTTAGAACTTTTTTTTTAACTCAATATTTTTAAAATTTATCAAAAAAAATATTTAAAATTTTAAAATTAGGTCTATATTAATAAACTCTAAAAAACTGCCTACCAAAATCTCAAAAAAAAAATTGTTTCAAAAAAACTAAAAATAAAAAATAGGATTTTATAATATTTGTAACTCGGCACATAAGAGCAAGTACGTGCAACCCAGTCGTGCCCATTTTTTTACACATTATTATTTCGTTATAACTGCTGTTGAAAGTAATGAATTTTTGTAATTTTTTATCGTATACATATATATTATCTATAGTGCTATCAAGATGGGTATTTCACCTAGCGCCATCTAGTTTCGCTGTCTCATCCTAAAGTTTTTTTCCGAGTGGATATTGCAATGTAGACTTTTAGTCGGGGAAATGTATTTAACACATCTGCCATGTTAGAAAAACACAGAACGGGAAAGATATATATAAAGTGTTAGCAGTCAGAAGGAAACAAAAATCATCAAGACTTTTTGATGTTATTTCTTTATCATTTTCTTTAGAATAACTGATAATGAGAGAATGGAAGACAGAAATTTAGACAGGGATGTAAGGAGTTTTTTTTTATAGATACGGCAGCTCGATTTTTTTGCAGGGTGAAATTTACCATTTTATTAATTTTTGCTGAAATTGATATATGCAATTTTTTAGTCTGCAAAAACTTGATTTGAGTTGAAGTAGCTACCTAGTTACTTCAAAAAAAATATTGTCAGTGTTTTTAATTTTTTTGAAAAAAAAATCGCGGAAACATAGACCGTATCTATGTGCGATTTTAAGCAGTAAAATCCCGTTTTGAATAAACCTTATATATGAATCTAGAAAAAAAGAAGAAAATAGAGTTTCACTTCAGGTGAAATTTTTTATATTTCCACAAATTTCCACTTACTAAAAAAATGGAATTTATGTTGGCGAAGAGATGATGCCTTATTATCTATAAGTGCTTGGCTTGCTTGCGTTCACCAGGAAATCTATGAGGTAGGCCAAAGAAGTCATTTTCAGAAAGCTGTTCTCAAACTAAGCGGAGAGGAATTACTAGCATTGCATCAATAGATGAAGACATTGCTTGTGCTTTGAAGCATAGCCAGTCAACAGACAATATTAAAGCCAAGCAGTTGAATTCAAATGAAGATTACAAAACTTTGGTTGAGGCAAAGTTTAAAAACACCAGTAACAAGTCATCAGGAAGTAAACTTTTTTCCAAGCTCTGCTAAGGTTATCAAAGCGAAAAAAGATTGTTACCGATGTTAAAAGAAGCTAACATATTCATTTTCTACTGGACCTGATAATGTTCCTTCCTGTATTTTAATAAACTGCTGTCATTCCTTGGCTAGTGCTTTATGTTATTTGTTTAACCTATCTTTGTCGTCTTCCGTTTTCCCGCATGCTTGGAAGTCTTCATTTATAATTCAACTTTTTAAATCAGGAAGCCGATGCAACATGCGTGACTACCGAGGTATAGCAAAACTCAGCGTTATTCCCAAGATGATGGAATCTATAATAGTCCATGAGTTGATACATGGTGTAAAATCGCATCTATCGGACAGACAGCATGGATTCTTCAAGGGCAAATCTACCATTACAAATCTGTTGGAAATTACATCATGCATAACAAAAGGATTCATGAATGGTCATCAAACGGATGTAATATACACTGACTTCTCCAAAGCTTTCGATCAACTTAATCATCAGCTGCTTGTTAGAAAACTTTCACTTTTCGGCTGGTCCCCAAAACTTGTGCAATGGATTGCAAGTTATTTATCATCTCGTACTCAATATGTTAAGTTCAAGTCTCATTTATCCAACGCAATAGATGTCAAGTCTGGCGTGCTTCAAGGAAGCCACCTGGGACCACTGTTATTCGTAATTTTTATAATGATTTACCCTCTGTGATAAATTACTGTGATATACATCTCTATGCTGACGGTGCGAAAATTTCATATTCATATAAAAATAATGCTGATTACCTTCAATTGCAATCTGATATTGATCATTTGCAGGAATGGTGTAATAACAATGATCTCACACTGAACTCTAAGAAATGCAAAGTAATGACCTTCGCTAGAGTTAAAAATGTTTTCTTTAATGAATACTCTATAAATAATTCAAAACTTGAAAGAGTTAATTATTTAATAGACTTGGGAGTAATATTTGATTCAAAATTAGACTTCAGAATGCACATCGACTCTATAACTGCAAAAGCTTCTGTTCGTCTAGGAATGATTAAACGATGGTCAAAAGAATTCAACGACCCTTATGTGACAAAGAGCCTGTTTGTTGGACTGGTTCGTTCGATCTTGGAATATGGTTGCCAAGTTTGGTGCCCATATTACTCCTGTCACATTGCCCGCATTGAATCCATTCAAAAACAGTTTCTATTATTTGCTCTCCGTCATCTTAATTGGGATAATCATCACCATCTTCCACCATATCGTTCGCGACTTTTACTGATTGGTCTTAATACGCTCGAGGATAGGAGGTCATCACTCAATGCTGCATTCATATTTAAACTTTTAAACGGTGATATAAATTCTCCTTATTTGTTTCCTTAAATTATAAAATTTTGCGAACACATGAAACTACTTTAAACTACTTAAATAATGAACCGTTCTCTCTCTTATGTAAACAGTTCAATAATTATAATTCCTTCGTAGATTTTAATCTTACTTCATTGAAATTTAAACAAATTATACTTTTATTCAATTTAAATCGTCACTAATTATGTAAATGTAATATTATTTGTATAATCCAAATAACTGTGATCAATTATGTATCTGTAGTTATAGTCAAATAAATAAATAAATAAACTTCCGATTTATAGGCTGAAGTTTTCCTCAAGCCATACAGCCCAAAGATTTGTAGAACCTCAAAGAAAAGTTTTCGAAACTTTAGAGATTGATTTATGTAATACCATCATTGTCCTTTCTGTGATGTCTGAGTGTATGGTAATTATGTATCGTGTCCGTTTTACAGCCGATAACCTAAATAAAGTAGCCAGTGATACAATGTCTCTAGTATGAATTTAACAACACAGGGGAGTAGAATAAATGTAATGTACGAGTTATGTAATGGAGAACTTTAATTTCAGTGTGTCTAAATGAAATAAATTTTTGATTTAGGTAACCTTACCCTTATTGGAAAATGGGGTTTTGATGGTAGCGGTGGACAAGGAGAATATAAGCAACAAATTTCTGAAGAATTCAGTGATGTCGATATGTTTATTACTTTTTTTTTTTTTTTTTTTTTATAATTAACGCGCGCACAAGGGACTATTTGTTTCCCTTTTAATGTAACACACTGCGCGGGCATTAGGAAGATAGGGAGGGGAGAGATAGGAGGTGTCGATTAACATTGGTTTTGAATGTTTGCAAATTGAAATGGCAAGGGAAAATCTCGCCGGGTAAACCATTCCAAAGTCGTGTTGTACGGCTAAAAAAAGAATCCCTATATTTCACGGTACGTCCGAAATTGGGCTCAAGGGTGAACTGATGGGCATTCCTAGCAAGACGAGTATTACGGGCGAAACTTTTAAGGGGAGGAATGCAGCTGGCTACCTCGAGTGAACATTTTTTATAAAAGAAACGATAAAATAAGGAAAGACATGAAACATTGCGTCGGTGTTCGAGAGGGGCAATTGTTTCAGCGGCAGTTCTATTTCCTATCAATCTTAACGCTCGATTTTGTATTCTATCAAGCAGGTGAAGCGATGTTTGTGAAGCACCTGCCCACAGGTGGGAGTTATATTCGAGTTTAGGGCGTATAAACGCTTTATAAATTGTAGCCAGATCAGATGGGGAAAAATACTTCTTACACCGATACAGAAAACCTAAGCACTTAGCAGCATTCTTAGCGATTTCAAATATATGTTACTTTATATATTTCAATTCAACTCTTTTTACAAAAAAGCTCTGACTATGAAAAACAAATTTTATGGCAAAATCCTCGTCCAGGATCGACTCGATATTGTCGCCCAAAACGTTTTCAATTCAAAAAGGAAAGGGCAGAGTTGAGTAGAGCTGGGCGGAGCTACATTGAGAACCAGATTATAATCTGAAACTTTAGTTAAAATAACTGACCATACTATAAACATTAAACATGTCCTTCAAGTTACCAATATGGTTTACGGAAAGGTGTGCAACGCTTTGACACATACTGCTTCGCAACAGGTGTGCTACATTTTTGGAGCAAAGCCAACAAATATGAAAGATATTCAAGGATCCTTACAAAAATTAATTAACGAAGACTGTTTGGATTTTGGCATATCTCCACTGCATTCGTGGATAAGGTTTTTCGAATTCTTCATTCATTTAGCACACCGACAAAAAATGGCGCACTGGAAATAGTGAGAAACCTCTTCTTGCAGAACAAAATACAAGAATTTAAGAAGAATTTAAAAAAATTGGAATGAAAGTTGATAAGCCAAAACAAGGTGGTGGATATTCAAATGATAGAAATACTGCGCGTAGATTTTTTTGCCAACCCTACTGTATCTTCCCAAATAACGCGTGTAAACAAAATCAATAATCGAAAGATGTGGAGTCATTTCGAAAATTTGGCTAGTTGTTTTTCAAGAAATCCGGAGATTTTCGAAAAGAATGCCCAAGATACTGCACGTGAAATTGTCCAAGAATATCTGTGGTATCTAATGCCAGCTTCGGTACATAAAGTTCTGATTCGTGGAGGATAAATTGCAAAACATGCAATTTTGCCTATAAGCCAATTAATGGAAGAAGCAGCGAAGGCAACAAACAAAGATCAGATTGCACAATACACGATAAGCATCTAGAGTCTTAACAAATACCGATTTATTTAATAGATTGCTTTTAACATCAGATCCGTTGCTTTCTAACAAAAGAATTTAAAAAAAAAATCAGAAAATCAAAATTATCGAAAGATGTTTTAAAATTGTTGTAATAAACTTTGATTAAATTTAATTAAAATTTTAAAATAAAGACTTTTTTTGTTTTTTTTTTTATTTTCAATCCTTCTAAATAAAAAAATTGGGTTTTTTTCCATTCTCCTTAAAAACTATGAAAGAATGTCAATAACTTTTTTTCTATTAATTTTTTTTCTAATTCTCAATTAATATGTATAAAACCAATCTGAATCTGTGTGCCATATTTTAACAAAATTCGTTCAATAATTCAGATTTCATTAAAAAAAAAAAAAATAAAATAACAAAATCCAGAAAATTTAGAAAAATGTCATTAACTTTTTTTACTTGCGATTGAAAGTACTGTAATGCAAGTTATGCATTCGTGCAGAAAAAAATTTGAGACAACAATCAAACATGACATTACGAAGATAGAGAAACATATTTAAGTAACTGGCAAAATTCTGTACGTCTGTCTGTCTGTTTGCCTGTCTATCTGTACGGATGTATTTTGGACTGTAGCCTAAACGGTTGGGCCAATCAATCGTCTTAAAATTTAGAACTTAAGGTTATTTTGACTTTCTACAGAGAATTTTTTTTTTATTTTATTTTTTTAGCTCAAAAATTAATGGTACCTGTCATATAACAGTTACGTAAAAGCTTATTTTTCTCGAAAACGGCTTCAAGAATTTTTTATGAAAAAAATCTGTGTACGTAGGTAAGCATTATATTTTGGTGAAAAAAAAATTATATGGTTGGCTAAGAACGGTACCTCCATTAGGACCGTTTTTTCGACTTTCTCTAAAACTGGAGATGTTTTTTTTTCAAAAATCAATATTTTGAAAACGGTGATTTTTTTTTAATTTTGTTTTTAAATGTACGTTATTTTTGTGCTGAAGTTTGTTTTCTCGAATTATTTTTATAATTTTTTTTTTAAAGTTGTTAAGAAACCGTTTTATTTAAAAACCGCTCCTACGATTTTGAAAAAAAAATCACACTTTTTTACATTTCTTAAAGAATTAAAATGGCGTTTATATTATTTTACCCAATATGACTTAACGTACTTTATTCAAACAATCAAAATTCACAAAAATCAAATAAATGCCTTGATGTTCACTTTAATTTTCTTAAATTTTATTCTACAATGTGTCCGCACATATAAGCAAGTACGTGCGATCCAGTCGTGCAATATATTTTATCATGTTTTATTTACCAAATTTTCACCAAATATATAAAAAGCTAATTTTAACAATTTAAATATTCATTGAAATCCGTTCAGTAGTTCAGTGTTATAGGGTTTTGACCACCTCTCCCATACAAACGGAGCCCCGGCGCGGCGCCGATGACTTAAAATCCACATTACGAAATTTTGTGAAAGATGTATTACCATCTGGTGAACAGAGTTTGGGTTGGTGTCGTCTTATATACGGCAATTTTACTTGTTTACACAGCTATTCTTCTAAAAATGTGTTCCTAGTTTTACGTTTTGTGACTTATGTGACTTATGTCATTTGGGTTATAAGTTCCAAATTAAAAACTACAACTCTAAAACTGGGATCCAAGTTATTTTGGGAATTATATCCCACAAAAGGAGGTTTAGTTGGACAATGTACGGTCGTAGGCTTAACTCCAAATGCAAAATTCTCCAAGTTGAAGTTTGAGAAATGCCCGGCGAGGAATCGACTGCCTTAGGTTTATCTGTACACTTTCACTTAACGCGGGGCTGTTCTCGTCCTATATTGCGTTCCTTTTGCGTGTAAATTGATTGATTGCCGATCTGGTCGTTTTAAATGTTGATACCAAACGTTGAAGAGTCGACTGTGAAGGGCCACCACGTTCACCGTTAAATGGGAGTAACGCTCAACACTCATTATGAAAATAAAATATTATGGAGGAAGAAATACGAAGTCGGCTGCTAAAATCGTGCTGCTATATAAGATTATCTCACCATTATAGTCCGGGAGCTCGCGACATACATATTTAAGTCAATCATTTAGCCAAAGCAAATTTTTTGAATATTGCTTAATTTGACCTTGCAATGAAGCATGGTGGTGATCAGCTGTGGCGCGAGCGGTACCTTGGGCATGTCAAAGCCGTGTATTCAAATAATGGTTCCGAGACTTAAGTGCTTACTTAAAAGCACTCTGTTCTGAACTCTTAACCGCGTTGTCGTTGCGTTGTAGGGAACAGGATTCCGCAGAAGATACAATCAAGAATTTAATGAAATCAATATCTTGAAGCACATGTGGTGGGGAAAATAAAGTTTAGAAGACTCCATTGTGCTGGGCAGCTGTATGACCGAAAAGGAATTAGCTCGGAAAGTCTTTGTATTTCTTTTTTGTGTAGGAGGCAGCGTGGAAGACCTTGTTGGATGAGGCCCAGAGCGTCGATAATGATGATGATTGTGGTTAATTATCAACCAGGACCAAAATATTAAATTAAAAGGAGTTAATGATTAGTTTCGTTTGTTAAATATTTAGTTTTCCTATTCGAAACATTTTATTACCAAAAATTGATCTTTTACTTACTTTCGCCACCAACTGTTAGATACAAACAACAACCGTGTTTTGTTTTTCCTTCAATGAAATTCAAAAGCGACTTTCTCCCATCAATAAATCCATTCAACGTCCATACGTCATTAAAAGATACTTGATGTGTAGCGTTATACATTTTTTTCCTTTCAATTTATTATGAGATCATTGATTTTGAACATTTAGATCTATCGATTCAAAAACACGTTCACCATAAAACAACGTTTAAGTAAGATGTTTCTCCTTTGGACAAGAAAAAATAGGTGCGTCTATATTTTTGTCCATAGACACACCTCCTTTTATGGAGGAAGCAAAAAATTCCAAAGAAATTTATTTCTGAATGGAATGCGATAAAGATAAGTAAGCGAAGGCGATGCCGCGCCCGACGTCATGGTGAGTTAAGTAACTTATCTGCAAAATTTTAAAAGCTGTTTCTAGTTAATTCAAATAACAATGAAGATTTTAGATACAACATTTATTTTCTTAACAGCAATATAATAACAATATAATAGATGACTAGATAACAAGCTGAAGATAGGAAAAAAAGGTTGTGTCAGTCATTCATTCAATTAACTAAATAGCACAATTTTAATTATCATTATTTAAAACTTCTTCTGATAGTTAATTCACGCATCAAAAAAGGATTTTGTATCATCTAAAACCTTCATATATATTAAAATGATAGGAGAAATTACCGAGATAAATTGGACATTCGTGTGGTACAAAAAGAAGTCTGCAAAATTAAAAAAATCAAGTCTGTTGTAAGTAAATAGGTACCAAAGGATGTTTAATTGATTCTTTAATTTGTTTGGTTTTGTAAAATACACAAGCGCATAAGGGTTTGTTTAATGATATATGAAGTATGTATGTACATGTACATTGTACATATTATACATAGATAGCTTAAGCAAAGGAGAAATATCGGTCAACATTGGTTTTGAATGTTTGTAAGTCTAAATGAGAAGGAAACTGTACTTTGTAAGACAAAATAAATTGCACGACTGGATCGCACGTACTTGCTCATATGTGCAAATTCACGACTGGGTCGCACGAACTTGTTCTTATGCTAGAAAATTGCTTAGTGGCTGCACATGTATATGTTAAAATAAAAAAAAAAAAAAAATTTCGAAAATAAGAAATTTCTCAAAAAAATTTAGTATGCAATAAAATTTGAAAACTAAATGTCAAGAAAAAAAAATATTGAAAATCGCTCCACCAGTTTTTTCAAAGTGTTTTTTTTAACTTTTCGAAAAAAATATTTAATTTTTTTTAGTATGTCATTATAGGAAAATCTGTAGTTTTCATCTAATAAAAATATTTAAATAAATTCAATCAACCCGTTTTCAAAATATTTCAAAAACCATTTTTTTTTAGAAAATTAAAAAAAAATGGAAAACAAAAGTTTTTGAAAGTTTTGAAATGCAATGTTAATTAAATTATGAATTGAATTATAATCAATTCCTGTGTGCAAAATTTTATTGAAATCGGGATAATGGTTTACGATTAAACCGCATTTGAAAAAAACCCGGTTCTATGAAAGGTACATTCTAACTGAAAGATGTATTGTTGCAAAAAAATAGCATAGAAAGTTTTCTCAAAATCGTTAGAGCCGTTTTCGAGAAATTCCAACTTTTTGTTAAAAATTGTATGGCAGCTACCGTTATTTTTCGACCTAGAGCAAAAATGAAAAACACCCCCCGAGATACTACCATATAAGCACTAAATACCAAGTTGGAAGAAAATCGGCTTATCCATTTAGGCTGTAGAAGTGCGACCAGACAGACAGACGGATGTGGGGGGTCGCAATTTTCTTACGAAAAGGTATTCATCATAAGGTCATATATAATAGTGAAGTGCGAAGATACGAGTTGTTAGAAGCTTGCATCATATGCATTCCTCTCCAATATGGGAAGTGAATGTATGTGATCGCAGTGTACGCACCAGAATCAGCTCAAACTGCAAATTTTATAGCAGAGCTCGAAAAACTTTACAAATGCGTTAAGGGCCCGACGCATAGAATCCGTTGCGTTAGTTGTGGCAACGAAACCGGTGACATTGCCGCATGCGATGAAAAGAGGTGACCAAATGAATCCGTTGCGTTTTTTTGACACAAAATGTAAAACGAACTAGCGATGGGTCGATGGGTGAGTTAAGAGTGATAGTGTGATTTGGTGACTGGTAAAGAGGAAACAAAATGTTTAAATCGTACTTGTTAGATAGCGATATGAATGCATGAAGATTATAGGAAATACATGAATTTGAATTTATATATTCGTTTTCTAACAAATTGCTGAGAATATTTTATTCGCTGTTTTAGTAATTTTGCATTTTGGTAATAATTTTAATGTAGTAACTTAAAAAAAGAACAATTTTTTTATCTCTAGATCAGGATTTAGACCGGATTGCACTACAATATATGACATTTCCCAAATATGACCGAAGTTTGCATTTCATTGGGCTTTTATTGTGGTCAGAATAAAAGTATAAAAAATGGATGAATAGCTAAAAGTGTTGAACGAGTTCTTAGAATCCGGATTAGATACAACTGCGAAATTTATATACGCTTCAATATGAAACTAAAACAAATAAAGTATGGTGCTAATATTATAGGTATGGTTTTTGAATTAAGTTTTCTTAGTGTGAAACTAGATTTTAAATAACAGGAAATCCCTATATTATTTTTCTAGTGTAAAACGAAGAACTCTGAGAGAATGATAACTCTCACAAAACGCCATTTTGCAAATTTAACTTAACACAAAACACTGTCTAAATCCAATAAGAACACAATTCTTTAAAGTTCTCAACGTGTTAAACTAGATTTTAAATAGTACAATGGTTTCCGTTTATAACTGTCGGCAACTTAGTGCAGCACTTAAGTAGTATGAATTTAATGTGGTAAATATAGGTTATCCATAATTTTGCGCCAATATCTACATCACGTCGTCATCGTCTTCAAATGATGATATTTTACGAGTTTCTCAAGCTATATGTGTTTGAAGTAAAATCAGCTTTTGTCCTTTTTAAAATATTAAACTTCCTTTTTAGATTCATGGAGTTACATATCCATAATATAAATAATTATGACTATATCCGTTCTCAGAATATTTATTATTAAACAATTTGCTTCAATATTCATATTAATGTTTTAATTAAATTTTCTAGCGAAACCAATTTATTTATACTTCTAGCTTGCTCTTTTTATCTTTTTTTTGCGATGCCGTTGAAAATGGCTGTGGAAACATAACAGCAAGTTGTCAAATGGCATTCAAAGAATTACAAATAAAAAATCAATTCCGTTTCATGTTCGTTTTAGCAAGAAAAGTTTTAAATCTGAAAATCAAAAACAAATCTAAGAAAATCACAGCATTTATTATTTTGTATCCCCTTCTTTTTTCTGTACTTGTTGTTACTTAGCGCTATTTTCGCTGCTATGTTATGTTATTGTTATTTAAGTAACAAACAGCGCAATTTTTTTGTTATTTAAATAACAATAAGTAGCAACAAAAATTGCGCTAAATAACAACCCATGACTAGAAAACAATTAAAACTTTAAATTGCTTTTGACATTCAATGCAATCGGATTTGCCGGAGAGAAAAGTTAAAAGTTGGTCTATTTGATGCGGTGCGTCGGGCATATGCGATTCCTATGGGTCACCTCCCATAAGAACACGTGTATTTAATCGAGCTGTCAGTTGTATGCCGCAACGAAACGTAACGGACGAACGGATTCTAAATTACTACTTAATCGCTGGGGATTTAAATGCCAAGCAAGAAGATTGGGGAAATCAAATCCAAAATCCAAGGGGATACCATCTTTTCAATCGACCTTCTTTCTACAGAAACATATAGAACATCGTTCCCAAGGAGCGGTGCTTTTCTAGATCCACTTCCACTGCTGTTAGACTCAAGATTGACAGTAACTGACTCTGTGGGTCAATAGATAAGAAATTGTTTACGGACGGTTGAATATGACAGTGACCACTGCGGACTTGCAGCTACGAAACGAGCTGTTGGTGTTGGATGAATTTGTGCCTGTGCGCTCTTACAATTTTAGTAAGGCACGTTGGCCACGTTTCACCAACACCTTGATTAGAGAATTTTGCTCAAACAACATTGCGCCTCCAAACTACAGGAATCTATCGAACGTAGAGATCGGTGGATACCTGTTTCAGATGGATAGTTAAATAAAACAAACGAAGGACAGAACAATCACACGATACAAAGAACAAAAAGCAACTGAAATTTACAAGAATGCGAACATAGAAGCACTACACAGATAAGAAAGTGGCCTTCTGACAAGATTAAAACTCTTGTACAGGCGGTTTACTAAAAGAAACGATCTGAATATTGGGCACTGAAGTCGTCAATCAAAAATTTCAACTCGCTATAAAGCAAAATTACAGATTACAGAAAGTTACAGAGATAACAGAATTCGAACCGTTCATTCTAGCGACCCGAGTATGTTTCCCGAGATTAATAAAATCTTTAGAAAAAAATAATCAAAATGATCTATGCATGTCTTAAGCTTCCGAGAACGACAAACAACGAAAACATACTCCTCACCGCAGGAATTGGTCTGGGGGACATCGTCTTGGACGAAGATTTCTTTGTGATCGAAGATCCATTGGAGAAGGTTGAGACAATGGGTTCTGCTTTTCAGGTGAATGAGCCCATTTGCCCGAATCACGATCTGGAGAACAGAGCTCTGCTGAATCATAAAATAGCGTCACGGAATGGCGATCTGAAAATCTTGGTTTTACCGGGTATAATGTAGACAATCTAGCAAACGCCACCATAGCCGAGCAAAATGGGCTAAGTTCCCTGCTCATCTTGAAGGTCGAACTCCAGATGATTAAGAAAAAAGAAGTCTGCAGGAGTCGATGGTATACCCAATATTGTCCTTCGAAATCTACCTGAGGATGTAATAGACGTATAACCAATACTGTACAACAACGTGCTGAATAATGCATATTATCCAGTGAGTTGGAAGACAGCTGTTGTAAATCCTCTCCCGAAAAAGGGAAAGAATAATTCCAATCCGGCAAATCTCCGGTCGATAAGTCTTTTTCCGAATTTCTGAGTATCAGCAAGATATTCGAGAAAGTTTAATTTCAGACACCAAGTTCGGCTTTAAGGCGGAGCAAGACACAATTCATGCCGCGTCTAAGCTTGTATCTGCTGTCCAATAGAACAATGTTAGGAAACAATGCTTGTCTAGTTGATTTGGAGAATGCATCCGACACCGTATATGGTTAGAAGTACTTTATCGGAACCTAACCAGATGGGCATAAGTAAACTACTGTTATATATGCTTAACGACATGCTAAATGGTAGAAAGTTTTTTGTCAAGAGTGGCAATGTGACTTCTACCACAACATTTAATATTAAAATCGGTCTGTAACTGGACGCGGTGAACTCGATGATTCCTTATTTACAAACGATCTCATTTGGAGTATGCCTCATGCAATTAAGTTGGGGTTATAAGAATTCTCTTGCAACGTGATTTCGATAAAATTCAACAATACTGTAGTGATAAGTAATTGGAAACTCAAATAATTTGCTTCCAGAAATGTGAAACTATCTCTTATAGAAAAGATTCGGGTGTTGCTTGGAGCGAAGCAGAACGCCTCCGGTTCAATAGGGCAGTGTTCGACAAGGATCAGAAGGAATTAATTGATCAGGTCCACTAGTTTTGGTGGCTTAATTAACTGAAACGAATGAGGTCCATTTATCACGTTTAAAATATTATAATGATCTCCATGATCGTCATGAGCGGGAATGTGGAAATGTGGTTTAACACGACAATTGAAAGTGCGAAGGGAAGGAATCTCAGAACTGTATAGAGGGCTGAGCAGTTCTGTGCTGGCGAAATGGATACGAGAAGCATCAGCAGCTACTGTCATTAGTTCTTCACTTTGGAGGATTTTTCCTGTCACAAAGACTTGGAGATTGACCATCACTTTTGTTTGATCAAAGGTTGTTTAATGGTTTGCCTAGCATCCTCCTTTTCCTGAAAACACTTCCCTGACGACACCTTCATCCGGAGCAATTGTGGGGAAAGCAACATCTGTCACCTATAAGCCGAAATTGGCACTCGCATAATGCAAACCTGCATCGGTTCTAATTTACTAGAAAAATTACTACAAAAAAACTCTGTAAACTTTCTTGGCTGGTTTAAGCAAAACCATCAAAGTGTCTCCGTTTTCAATATCATTTTTCGATAAAGGTGGTATGTATGAGGTATAAATGCAGAAGTTTGCTCTATAAAAGGAGTTTTCTGTTGACAACAACCAAAAGCTTCTGTAGACTTCGGGGATATGGTGGCATTGAAACAGTTGTATCTTTTGGCCAGTTGAAATTGACACTTTGCGAAAGATTGACTTGAGATGTAAGACACCAAGTCATGGAAATAACAAACGAAATTGAAAAGCAAGCCATTGAACATCTAACCCAATTTGAAAATATAGCACAAGACTGTGTAGTGCATCTGCCTAGGATGATTATCACAACTTTTTATTTGCATTTATAGGTACTGTAAACTTGCTTTAGGGTTCGTTAATATAAAAAAATGAGATAAAAATCCAACATGACATTACAATCATAGAGAAGCCTGTCGGTCTGTCTCTCTGTGTGCCCGTCTCTCTATCTGTCCGTCTGTATGTATAACGAGCTGCAGCCTAAACGGCTTAAACGATTATCTTCAAATTTGGTATGTATGTGCGATTCTTTTGGCATTCCTCAGAGGCGAAATTTAAATTTTATTTTAGGGCTTCAAATAACGGTACCTGACAAATGATCGTTAAGGAAAAGCTTATTTTTCTTGAAAACGGCTCCAACGATTTTGATGAACATTTTTGAGAATTTTTTATTTATTATTATTTTCATTTTTTTGGTAACGGCTCATTGGATTTTTATCAAATTTAATATTTTAAAATTTGGCGTACTTCAATTTTACTAAAAACCGTAAGGTTTTTTGATTTTGACACTTTTATAAGGTTCAGAACATAGAGATTTTTTTACGTAAATGTTACTTGTTTCTCTAAAAGAGCTGCCTTCCAATGTGATAACGCACATCAGAGCAAGTACATGCGACCCAGTCGTGCCCATTTCTTCTAAGTATTGTGAAAGTGATGTGATGATGACTGACTAACCCATTAGAGTTATTAAATAAAAATTGCATAATTTTTGCAGCAACTAATTCACTTAAGTTTGTAAAAGTAATCCAACTCCAGCAAGAGTCCATTTGCCAGGCTTATCCTTAGTCTTCAAATTAAATGTCCAGACATAAGTTGGTCCTCTTGTGCGCGTCTTGTACAATGGGCATTCGTACATATTTCGTAAATCTTGCTTATCTTGAGTGATGGCCTGAAAAAAAAGAGTTGATATAATCATAGATACAAATCAAAACCCAGTTTAAAGTCTGGATTTTCAAATTTGAAAGTCAGATTTCATTGAAGCCTTTCCAGGAAGTTGCAAAATTCAACAGAAATAGATTCTTACTCGAATATTTATGACCGGCATGGGTGGATATAGCTCTTTGAGTCGTGATTCCATAATGATGCCCGACTGAATATCCCATCTGGCGCCTTCCATAAATAAACCATGAACGTAGGCGCCTTCTCGTGGTGCCGTTCTGAAACAAAAAAAAATGATTGAATTAGAATAGAATTATCCAAGGGATGGATTGAGATGAATTTAGGCTAAAAAATTGGAATTTAATTCTGGTTAGCTTTCGTCCGTCGCTTCGTTGTTCTAAATTGTTTAATGCAAGTCAATGTATTAATTTATTAATCCGCGGCTTGTTGATTCGAAAGATTAAATTCGCATACATTTTTTTAAGCGCTGGAACATTTGCGCTGAAGTGAAGGTTTAACTGTTCAAATGAGTGAGATGCTTAAAAAAGTCCAAGTTAAATGTAAAATTCTGCTAGTCTTTGTGCTTTATGAATGTTAAGCCAAAAGATTCCTTGAATACAAAAGTAATTTTGCATATACTTATGTAATGTATATACACAATCTCGCACCTACTCCAGATCCTATAGTGACCGTAAGCGGGGGGTTTCTTTGAAGCAATAACCATGAATCGAAATAAAGTATTCGGCACACTTACGTGAAATCTTCCTTTTGCTTCTTGGTAACATCACACTGAAGACACATCTTATCTAGCGGAAGTTCATTTCGCCTCGCCGTACTTTGCATTATTGCTGTGAGCAGAGATTGCGGATTGAAGAAGCCAGCTAACCAAACGCACGAAGGCAGCTTTAAGTACAAACAAATTTAGGCATTTTTTAAAAATAAAAGTAATTTCTGGTTTCTTACCACAAAATCAGTTGACCATGTTTCCAGTTCCCTCAATCTCAGTAACAAATCCACAAACCAAGAAGTCAATCCGAGCAAAGAAGGATAAGCACGTTGCGTCCAAATAGGTGGTACCTGATCCAGGAACAAAGCATTTTCCAATTCTTCCATATCCGATGTGATTGTCAGTTCCCCCTTTGTAAAAACCGAAACTACGGTACAGAAAGTCACAACTAAGTTAAGAGAAAAAACCCTCACCTTTAAGCCCAAATCAAGTTCCTTGAGACTTCGTTTCATTTCGCTCGTAAGATAATTCATCCGTTCGCATTCCTGAAAAGCTACAATAACATAAGGTGTTCTCTCTTCAACCTTATTCATTATTTCCATCATATTGAATTCTTCGGGTAGTTTTTCCAGAATTTCATCGACAATTTGCTTGACTTTATCCTCCCGAGTAACTGTAGCTCCGCCACTCGATCCTGCATCACGCGGTTGCATTTCGAACACCGTTCGGAAGACAGTTTCAGCTCGCATAGTTAAAAAGCCAATTTCAGCATTGGGATGCAATCCATATAGATATGGTGATTCAGCAGGCATGTTTTCGTCTATATAGCCATGATAACCAGCATAATCGGTGTTTGGTGGTGCAGGAAAGCAAGGTGCTAGAAACAGCTCACCATCCACCAGATCTGGTTGCATATATTCCTCCAGGTAGTTAATGCACAAACGACGGTCCCAATCATCGGTAATATGACCACCGTACATTATTTCTCCGAAGAGATATCTCAGATCTTCCCATGGAACCTTAGCATTACCTTCCAAATAATTATAGAGAACTGAAACACTTATATTCAGATCTCCTACATTAAATGGGTATATTTTATTCCATCCTTGTGGTCCGAACTTGCGACGTTCCGCTACCACTGCATGAAAATAGCAAAGCGAAAAGAGGATAGCTTTGAATTCAGCTTCTTTGGAGGACATTTCTAATGTTTCCTGAGTGAAATTATCTAGTGCTTTGTGCAGGTTTGCCATCATGCCAGTAGGAGGTTCGTTGGTAATTTTAATAGATGATTCAAGGATTCCCTATTAAAAACAAATTACAAAACGAATTAAACCCACATTGTGTTAAGATCTTGAAAGTGTAATTGTCTGTATATTTGTGGAGCTCTTACGTCTTAAATACAATTATAAAATAATTCAATAATTCTATTTGATTCCCATGATTAAGTAAACAACATTTAACAAAATTGCACAAACTCTGTAAATACCCGAAACTGCCGAGTATCTTTCATACAGAGGGCAGAACTGTTCTACGTTCTCCTGTTTTGGGTGCCGGAAAACCAGTGACATTTCCGGAAACAGTAAATCTAAAGAAATTGCAAGGAAAGGAACTATAAAACCAATCTTAACTTACAAAGTAAACATTGGTGTCGTTTCTTGTCTTTGTTAAAGCAAAGATGCCATTAATGGATCTAAAACCTTCCAAATGTTTTTCGACCATGAGAAAATTTCAAATAAGTACCGTAATAGGTGTCATTAGCATAACTGGGCAGTTTTATGGATAAAGGGGAAGGGGAAAAATATTCTGGACATGTAAATTATAATAAATTTTACCTGCGGTATAATATGTGCAGCTGCGGAACTTGCTGGTTCAGCACTTAAAAACACCCGGTAGTTTGGATGAGATCCTTCAGCGTAGTGTTCTAACTTTTTCTCTAACGCTGGTAACCATTTGCGTACCAAATGGATATTCTGCAGAACAACCCAATGGCCGTTTTTAGCTGCTTCATCCATAGCAGCTTCAGCAATAACCTCCTGACCTTGACCAAGAGATACATTATGAAAGTTGCCATCGTCCATAGTAAATCCCAATTGTTTTCCCAGTGCTTCGACATCTTTGAGCGGATTGACACCTGGTGACAGAATAAAGAAGATCGGTGTCGATGGACTTGCCTCCTCGTAAGATTTTGCAAACTCCACTGTTCGGTTCTCAACGTACTTCGATCCAAGCTTTTCTTCAATGAAATCTCTGATTAAATGGAAGCAATTAGTAAAAGGGATAGTGGTAAGGAAAAAAACTTACGCTAAAGCATAAGTCATTCGGTCGGGTCGTAGTGCCCTAATCATGCAAAGTCTTTGAAGTGCCGTTTTGTTCTTCCACTCCTGAGGAAATTTCTCTTTCTCAGGAATTTCCGACTCGACGAGTTTCTTCCATCGTTTCGATGATGTTTCTATATCCCGATCAAGATTACGGAACTCGTCCTTGGAAGCAAGACTACATATGCCACCCCAAGACTGGTTAGACAGAAAGTCAACTGGACTTGTCACATGTGGTTTGATTGGAAACCGTAAAAGGAAGTCCAATTCTGTTGAAGTTATTTCTTCACTCATAAGTAGTATCTGCAAAAAGATAACTTAAACCTATGAAAGGAAACTATCTTATGGTTGATATTGACAAACCTGGAAAGTCATTTGGGATGCGAAGATCAGCTTGTCGCATTCAAATAATCCCCGAGAGGTGTATTGAAATACGGAGTATGAAATACAATCAATTAGATTGGTAACCCTGCCCGAAACCGTGTCAGATGGTTCAGCTTTTGCAATTGCCTTTTGGAAAACAACGCTGAAGGCCTAAAAACAAATATACTTTGCCTAATCAAAACCACTTCAAAGGTCTCTAAATCTTACTTTCAACGAGAACTGATAAATTGGATTGATAGTATTAAGCTCATTCAAGATGAAATACAGAAGACTAGCTCTAGCTGCTGCCGGCCTATAATATTCTCTGGCTTTGTCTATTTCTTGAGACGTAATTTTCGCTTCAGCCACCTAAAACACAGAAATATAAAATGAAAGATGATTTTTTAAAACCAAAACTAACCTTTCTTTCGATTTCCGAAGCAGTACTCTTTGTAGTTTCTAAATTCTCAACTAAGGCGGTGTCTCCTAAAATATTTGCCCCTGCTGATGAAAGTCTTGATAAAAGGTCATCTTCAAGTTCTTTAAGCATAATCTTGAAGTCATTCTGCTGTTTTGTTAGTTCAGCTTTGAGTTCTTCAAGATCAGGTCTCTCAGCCTTGACGACTTCTGCCAACAGTTGATCCTCAAGGCCATCTCGAGTCACAGTGAAGTTGATCAAAGTGGATTGAGCTTGCATTTCGGGCTTGTAATGCGGATTGGCAAGCTTAGTATGCAAAATCAAACGGAAGTTGGAACTATATTCCATCTCCTTGTCGCCGATCTTGATAGCTCTAAAAACAATAAAAATTCTCATTTATATCAAAGCCCTTTCCTTATTTATATCAATCGTATAGTCTTACTTTCCCTTTTTGATTAAAGCTCTTCCCAACAATGGATCTAGAACCGGATCAAGTTGTTCATCGATATTTTCGATCAAAACTGTGCATCCCTTGACAATCGCCTTTTCGATTATGTCCAAGTAACCCCGATGACCCATTCGAATGACTTTCAACGAATCACCGTGCTTTTGCTTGATCCATTTTACACCTTGCAACTGGGGATCGATCATCAAAGGCCAGCGGTCAGAATTTGAGAGAATCGTGGCATTCTCCATCGACATCCGATCACTTGGCAAACCTTCGTTTGTCCAGACTGCGATTGTTGTGTCATCGGTAAGCAGACTCAAGGGATCTAGATTTTCTGTTGTGGGAATTGGTGGATCAATGTTTTTCAAATACGGTTGCCACATTTTTGTCAATAAATCTATGCGAAATTGTTTGGTGAAACATCCGACGTAAGAGATGAATGCAGTTATGAGTAAAATATCACCCGGTAGAGTTATGCCCTGTTTAACAAAGCTGTAAGGAAAAGAAAATCATAATGAAGTATTCATAAGCGAGAATTAAAGACAGGGTTTGGTGTTCTTACTTATTAACGGCTTCAGCCCAACGAACGTTTTCACTAGCTAATCCTCCAACTAAACGGTTGGCCAACTGAATGGTTGCTTGGGTGGCATCTGCTTCTTGTTGACAACGTAGTTTGTCGGCTGTAGCTTGCTCGAAGTCTGCTGTAAGCTTCGCCAATTGCTCTTCGAGAGACTATAGAAAAGTAATACAAGGAAGAAAAATACATTTATTTTCAGTTCTACATCAGTCGGCATCAGTAGACAGTCTTTGCCACAGAGTCTCCTCCTAACGTATTACAAAGTGTGATCCTCTACGATCTCCTTCTGGGCCGGAAGAGGAAGACTTCAAGCTGGTTTGTCTAATTGCAGTCAAGAGGTTGAAATTGGTTCAGATCTACATCCAACATTAAAAATTGGCTTCAACCTGCCTTCATCTCTTGACTGCTCTTAAAATGGGGAGATTTCTAACTCCTGTATAAGGAAGTACGAGAATAAATGATAGAGGTGAGTAAATTTTCAAAGGGTAGACCTAGACATGTGTTCCTAAAAGGGTACAAGCACCCATAGGTTTTATTCAAAACTCACGTCTGTGTATCAACTCCCACAAGGCAGCACTACTTGCAACCAGACTTCAGCGGAAGAAATCTCTAGATGGTTGAACTACTGAGTGAACACCTTATATGGACTAATACGAAGTTTTCGAAGCTCAGGCCTATAAAGAGCGGTTTATTCGGCTCTTCGTCCTTGGCGTTATATTAAGGACCTGGTACTCATATTTAAAGCCAAGCTAGGGAGGAAAGATATATATAAACTCGGAAAAACAGCATGCATGACACAATCTCCGATAGCGGTTAATTGACCTTGTGACTGAGGATATACCGACCATCGCCAAGAAGAGGTAATACAATGAAATAGGTACGACTGGGTCGCACGTACTAGCTCTTTTGTGCCTAGTTGTATTGGAAGGCAAGTCTTTGATAAAAACAAATAACATTTACGTTGAAAGTAACACAGTCTGAACTTATAAAAAGTATCAAAACCACAATACTTAACGATTTTTAGTAAAAATGAAGTTGCTATCACACGTCCTAAATAACAAATAATTTATGAAAAAAGTATTTCAAAAATTGGAGGACCGGTTTCGATAAAATCGTGTTTTTTATTTATGTTTTTTTTTTTTAATTTTTTGGTATGCAGTTTTTTAAAGTTTATTTGGCTATTTAGGTCTTTTCAAATATAAAATTTGGCTGAAATCCATAGAGCAGTTACCGAGAAAGTCGAAAATTAATAAAACTCTTATATGAGAGGTACCGTTAATAAACTTTTCCGGTAAATTTGGTTTCCACAAGATTGTAGCCAATGCCTACAATACAGTTCTCAAAAATTTTCATCAAAATCGTTGGAGCCATTTTCGAGAAAAATAAGTTTTTCCTTAACGGTCATATGGCAGGTACCGTTATTTTAAGCCCTAAAAATAAAATTTCTATTTCTCCTCTGGGGAATGCCAAGAGAATAACACACACAAAATTTGATGATAATCGCTTAAGCCGTTTAGGCTGCAGCTCGTTATATGTAGATGTACATACTGACAGACAGACAGACATTTTTTGCAATTAACTTTTTTAGACTTCTATATGATCGTAATGTCATGTTTGATTGTTATTTCAATTTTTGTATATTCACGAATCCTAAACTTGTCTTATAGTCCCTATAATCGCAAGTAAAAACGGATCTTGAGAAACGTGCGATTAAGGAAATGGAGAGCTATTACTGCAGAAAGTTTGAAAGTCCTACCAAAATTTAAAAACTTTCAAAGCTGCAGAGCTCGAATGGAAGCTTGTAAAGACGGTCAAGAGAACATCGTAATTCGTAATGGAACTGCAGTGGATATTTTCAAAAGTGGATAGATGCTTAAGGTTGCTTCAAGGGAAAAATACTCCAGGCAATTTTTGGTCCTGTATGCATTAACGCCGAGAGGAGGAGGAGATACAACGAAGAACACTATTTTACACTATAAGACTAAAAGACCAACGTCTCAGATGTCTGGGTCATATAAAGCAGCTGCTCCATCCTAAAAAATATTCGCTTCCACCATGGGTGTACGACGCAGCAGGGGAAGACCGCGACTCAGGCGACGCACGCAAGTTAAAAAGGGCCTCGACCGACTTCAAATGCAAAACTGGAGGCAGCTAGCTAGGGACCTGGCTGGAGAAGATTGTTGGTTGAGGCTTCACTGTAGTGCCCCTAGGTGAGGTAAAGTAATAAACAACTTTTTGACTATATTCTAAGTAGGTATTAACTTTATCGTAAGCAAAATTCTCAATAAGCCAACATTCATAGCCAGAAACCAGAAAAAGACTTAAAGTGTTGTTACACTATAAAAGGAAAGTACTTCAATAAAGCAAAAAGTTTTCTGAAAGCAAAACTTTCATAATGTCACGACATGCAAAGTACTTTCTTGAAAACGTTTTCTGAAAGCAATTTGCGGAAAACGCTTTCACAAAAAATACTTTCAGTGTGTGACTAGTTCATGAAAGCGTTTTCAAAAAATTCAATGAATTTGTTTCCCGTTTACACACAAAATACTTTCAGAAAACATTTTCGCTTTCACAGTGTGACGACCCGAAAAGTGATTTTAGAAATTTTTCTTTCTGGAAAGAAAAAAAGTAGTTTTCAGAAAGTATTTTCTTTTCATAGTCTGACTGCTCTCTCTTTAAGAAAATTTTCGAAACGCTTTCTTAAAGTACTTTCCTTTCATTGTGTGATGACACCTTTAGAAGTTAATTTTGTTTCCGATTTGATTCATTATAGAAGTATATTATTAAAAGATGGAAGCTGTTTAATTAAGATTCACACTAGTTGAAATAGTTATACTTTAACTTCACTCCAATCAACTTACCGTAACTTTCCTCTTGATTCCGGCAAGTTTCTCCTGAGCTGCTGCAAGTTCAGCATTTGCAGCAGCGAGTGCTTTCCTCTTTGGTTCCACATCGCAATAGACTTCATAAAACTTTATAATATTTATGACCCAAGCACATAATCCTGCAGCAGCACCCGACTTCGATCGCACAAACTCTGGTTCGAATTCGGCATCCTTCAAATACGGCTGAATGGCTTTAATGATTTCCGGATGAATGTTTTCCTTGTCATACGTTATAAGGCCATCGAGGAATGCATCAACCTTAGCCATAGCAATTTTAGCTGCCTTCCATGTTCGGTCCTTCGGAATTTTTCCATTTGGTGCAAGCAAAACCATCACAGCAGCTGTTACATTGGTCACAGCACCTGGCGGTGATCCAAAAGACTTCAATTCTGTCAAATTTGCTTTATTAAGGGTGTTCAATGCTTCCTGAGCAGCCAAAAGAGCTGGTTCTGCTTTGGTTAGATCTTCTTCGCAATCCTTTTGCTTCTTTGTTACTTCATCGGCTATCATAGCCACTTTCATCTCTTCTTCATCTGCAACAGCTTTTTCAGTTTGTACTTTTTCTGTTTCGACTCCAACTATCTGAATAAGAGCATCAGCAGCATCATTTTTCTCCTTAAGCTCAACTTCTTGAACGGCTAGTTTGACCTTTAAATCAGCAACTTGATCAGCAGTACTGCGTAGTTTATCAAGACCATTTTCCAAACGCAAGATTTTGCTTCGCAAATCTTGGTGTTTATTATTCAGAAGCTTTGTATAGAGGCTTATCTGTTCGAGATAACTCTTGGGTGTTGTGTAATTGAAACGCCTTTCATTCTGAAGGTACAGCTTTGACATATTATTCACAGAGGTATGGACGTACGCCATAAACTTAGCTACCGAGTCTCTATGAGTCTCAGGTAATACTTCGGTCTGCTGAAGAAAGTTCATTGCTACTGATATGAGAGCTTCCTGTGGCCATTCGTGGAACCAATTTATGGACGTCGAATTGATTATTGCAGGAAATTTACGAGCTCGAACTCGTAGAGTTGATCCAACTGGGGAGAAGCATAAAACCACTTTCAATTGCTTCCGAACGCGATCAATGAAGAACTTCCAGCAGTTGTCACGCGTGTCTACCATACCGGCGCCTTTTACTTCGTTGCGTACGCCAGCTATTATATTCTCGATCTCGTCATCGGGAAATAGTTCCGGGATTTCGCCAGTTGCTAACATATCGTTTATCAGCACCAAAAAGTTTTCATTTGGAATCTGGGCGTCTGTCATGAGAAACATGATACCGACGTTTTTCAATCCAGCTTTGAGATAAAGTCCAGCGAATTCGCTCTGAAAATGGAACATAGTCATAGAAAAATTTTAATAGGACAAAATGAACAAACCTTTAGATCATTAGGTCCATAACCTTTCTTCAGTTGAATTTGAGTGACTTCTAGAATTGATATAAATGCCGCCAGCCTTGCCAAAGATTGCTTACCGCTTCCTCCGACACCAACGAGCAGTGCACTTCCCCTTGGTGATTCCAGAATTCGGTTGATTCTGACGAAATGAAAGGACATATTTCTCAACAATAGAAACCCTCATTACTTATAAGAGTAGATATCCTTACCTGCAGACATGCATCATAGCATCTTCGAATAGGACCAAATTCATTGCAGCGACTAAATCATTGTATGAAGACATCGCTTCCTGAAGGAGTTTATGAAGCTCAGTCCATCCCGTTATGGGCATGTACTTAGGTTCACCAATTCCTCCAGCGAAGTGGCAATAAATATTTGGTTTCTCGAATATAACTGTTTCATCTATCTCTTCAAATGATTTCTTCACAATGTCATGTTGCATTTTCGAGAAACTATCGATGTCCTTGTCATCGATTAATTTATCACCATAAACACGTTGGGTTTCATGTTGCCAGAGCCTAATGAGATCCGTTGGATATGTAAGGCATTCGGATGTGCTAAAGAGAAGACCCTACCGGAAAGAAATTGTGCTTAGATTAGTTGATGATAAAACTTATTCGGGTCCAATGAAACCTTTTTTTTTAGTGACACGTCATGCAGCATGCAGGTGTTTTGTTAAGTTATGTATAGACTTCGAAAAAGTTTGCACTTAGTGATCTCACGATATTGAAGGAAATTAATAATTCAAACCTCAAACTATTACGAAGAAGAGAAAAGTGTTTTTCCGAACAACGTGATCAAAAGATGTAAGAGGAATTTAGTAGTCGCCGAGATCGGAGTGTCAAGTTTTTCTTGGTCCACTTTTGGTTGTTAGAATTTTTGCTAGGAATATACATACTTTAATGGTATTTTTACAACCAAACAAATTGTTCACTTTACAACTGCTTTCAGTTGAGTTGTAAAACTATGTTGCCGACTTTTAGGCGTCGATTTTTTGTCAAAATCTGCTTTTAAGCGTCAAACGTCAATTTATTAAATGAAGTGATAAACAAGTTTTTGATTGTTCCCCTAATGTGTAGAAAGAATGTTCGAGAACAATCCAATCCATTGAAACTTTCAAATACTTTTTTTATTTTTAACAACCTTTTAAATGCGTCCATTCTTTAGGTACTAACCTTACTTTCAGATATTTAAGCTGTTTCAGGCTTAATAAAGATAAAGAAGCGTTTGTACATGCCTAAAATGAAATTAAAGATTTTCTAAAACCAATACAACGTCCCTCAGCGATTCCACTGATAAAGGAATTGGCTACTGCTCTTCATTTCATGGCAGAAGGAAGTTACCAAAAGTGCAGTGGCAATGAACTTTATTTAGGACTGGCTCAACGGTGGGGTGTCAATTGTACTGGGAAGTGTTAGAATCATACAGGTTTAGAAGAATACAGTTGAACTTCTTGTTGTGTTATGGAAATCGGAACTGTCTCATAACCCTATCCAGTTCTGGTTGGTCGTTTGAAAGAGCAATTTGCCTTTCAACATCAAATTGCGCTGGCTTTGTTACTTTCAAACTTACCAAAATACATACATACATACACATTTTATAAATGTTTTCAAAATCGGCCAAGACTTTCAAATTTAATATTAGCTACATATATGAAAATATATATGTACATAAAATTCCATAAAAAAATCAGTTTTCGATTTTTCCAATTTGCTGACATTTTCGGAGAGTTTCCCAAAATTTTCTTTTGAACCTTTTCCTGACAATTACTAACAACTGAAAAAAATGTGGGCCAAATAAGCCTAGCCGTTTTCAATTTATGAATTACTATACATTTTTCACAACATTTTTATATGCATGTGTATAGAAAAAAAACTAAATCAAATAGACAACTACTTAAAACCAGTTAAAAAGTTTAACAATAATTTCTATTTGTTACATACGAGTACCCGATTACGCGGGTAATACCCGGGTATTTTTGTTCCCGGGTACCCGGGTAGTTGTAGAACCGGGCATTACCCGGGTTAGATTAAGAGCTCTAATTTACACCTATGTTTTTTCGTTTCATTGCTGATGCTGCTGCTGCTGCATATTTGTCAACGTGTGATTTGATAAATTTTTTCGTGAGGTGTTACGCTTTATTGTTAATAATTTAATTCGCTAGTTTCTAAACAAATATATTTATGTACAGAAAAGTTCTCAAAGGTAAAAAAGGGTTCATAAATGCAAACATACTGAGATTGAGATAACAATGAAATATGGCATTATGGCGATGGAGAAACATATTTGAGTTCTTACAAAATTCTGCCTGTCTGTCTGAACGGATATATTTTGGACTACAGCCTAAACGACACTTGGGCCAATCGTCTTCAAATTAAAATTTAAGGTTATTTTGACATTCAACAAAGGGATTTAAAAAAAAAATTAGCTCAAATATTAACAGTACCTATCATGTAACCGTTAAGTAGAAGCTTATTTTTCTAGAAGACGGCTTCAAGAATTTTTATGGAAAAAAATCAGTGTATATGTTCTGGTGAAAAAAAATTTACTTGGTGAGCTAAAAATGATAATGGTATCACAATCAAATTTGATATTCGGGAAGATGTAGATGCAATTTGACATACAATTTTTTTCGAATAATTTAAAACATTTTTTTTAGGGTGAGTGATTTTTTTTTAATTTTGTTTTTAAGTGTAAATAATTCTTGTGCTTAAGTTTTCATTCCTAAATATTTTTTTTTTTAATTTTCAAAAAACCTTGTTAAATAAACATCGTTTTATTTTAAAATCGTTTCTACGATTTTGAAAAAAAAATTCACGCTTTTTCACATTTTTTAATGAAATAAAATGTCGTTTAAATTTTTCCGCTGAAAATTATTTTTCGTACTTTTTTCAAAAAATCCAAAGTCAGAAGAATCGAATAAAAACTTTGAAGTTCCTTTAATATTATTGAAATTTTATTCGACACTGTGACCGCACAGAAGAGCAAGTACGTGTGATTCAGTTGGGCAATTTATTTCTCATTGCAACTTCTATAAAAAAAGGCCACGACTGGGTCGCACGTACTTGCTCATATGTGGCTAATCACATTGAAAGGCTTAACTTTGAAGGAAACAAGGAACATTTACATAGAAAAATAACACGATCTGAACTTATTAAAAGTGTCAAAACCACAACACTTACAGTAGGAGGGGGTCACATTGATCAGTGACTAATTAAGTAAAATAAAAGCGTAGCTGAATGAGAAGTTTAGATGGTTGTTGTCTATAGTTTGACAGTCAAAAATTGCAAACTGTGTTGACAGACTGATCTGTATGATCGTAATGTCATGTTTGATTGTTATCTCAGTTTTTTTAATATTCACGAATCCTAAACTTGCCCTATAATCGCATGTAAAAGGAAATCACCAAATTCTGCAAAATGAAATTCCGTTCCTTTTTTCTCCCCTTTCCCGAAATGTTCAATACTTTTATAAAAGTAGGTTATTTTCTTAAATCTTGTTGATTCTCATAATTTTATATACCAAAATAATAGCATACAAAACATAAATATATTTTCATAGAATCTTGTTGATTGTCATGATTTTGTATACCAACATTTAAACACTACTCAGACTCTCTCAGCGCTGTCTTTTAAACATTGAAAAAAAAATTGGTTCATCGTGATTCTCATCAACTACTGTAACTATACTCGTATAAAAAGAAAATTATACAGCGCTGTCGCATTATTATACAAAGTAGGAAATTGGCGTGATTATGTTAAACGGATTTTATACACGCGGGATTTTGATAAACAAGATTTTGTGAAACAGCAAAAGGGATGAAGTAAAAAGGGAGTAGGGGGCAGAGGGGAGTGGTTGTGAATTATTATTTTCGTATCTAACGTGCATTCCCAAATCTCGACCTTTTGTAAAGTAAAACCTGTTTATTTACTTTACTAGATCGTGGAGCAGGCCTACTGCGAAAAAACCGCGCATAGTGCACTACCTCATACTTTAGTAAATTTAAGAATCGCTTTTTTCAGAAATGGTAATTCTCAGTAAAGAAGTGCGTAGACACAAAAACATTTTTGTGACCTTTGACCCCGAATAAATTTTTTAGTGAAACATGGGATCGATGAGGAATTTTTACACTTTATTTCAAATGGTGTACCTAGGGTCTTCACCAAAATTTAGCTCTTTCGGGATGTGCAAAATAATACATAACAAATTAATTTTTGCACATACAAAGAGAACGACGCCGCGGATACCATTTAGTATATATTAAGAAGAGAACATTCATGTTGCTCGGCTAATATTGATTGTAGAAGAAATATTTTCACAGACAGCAAAAGAAATACCGAACTATCTAAGCAACGATGAACCCAACGCGAGATCACTAAGGCACAGCATGCAGCTAAACTCATACCAACTGACCTACCTGAAACACATTGCTTATGTCACGCAAATTGAAAATATAATGCGACTTAATGGCCGTCGGCAGGAATATCTGCGATGACTTATTGTGCAATGCGATTGTTGCAGCAACAATATTTCCCGTCAGCCGCATTACAGTTGGGCTGAATTTTTGCTCGGCATTTATGAAATGCTGTGACAATATTGACGTATACATTATACTTATAGAATCCACATTTGGAAAACTCATTGCAAATACACAGAAATGCCTCTGGAGTCTGGGATTGATGGTGAAGCTTCCCGAAGTTGGATTCATACAAGCTACATACTGACAATTATGAATGTCCTTCAATGACAGCTTATTTCGGTCGTACCAATGTCCATAGTCCAGATGTTGTCTGATGATAGTATGTGGCTGGACGGTACCGTAACAATCCACTTCGGGCATGTTCATATCGTCAATGAAATATATTAGCGTTTTGTTCCCAGGTGGACCGAAATTTCGTCCTGCCTTCTTTTCTAGAGGTTTTTCGAGAATTTTCTGTAGCATTTCCGATGTTGTATAGAAATTGAATGGGATATTGGTCACAGCATAGTTTTCCGATAAGTTTAGCAGTTTTTCGTTTAATAAAACCGTTTTTCCACAACCAGCCGTACCGACCAACATAACCGGATGTTTTTTCTCCATCAATAGTTCAAGGAAGAATCGAACCCTAATCGACTCCGAAGTGTGGACGAGAACCGCTTGAAGCGGCAAATCGGAATCAAGTTCGAATTTGGGAACTTTCTCAGTCCAAGATAAAAACTGTTTGGTTTCACAATCTAAGAAGTAGTCAAATACTGTGCCACCTAAAAGTATGCTTAAGAATTGTTAGAATTGTTCTGCACGGATCAGAGCAGGTCCGTGTTCTTGTTTGCTATAATTACCTTGGGGAAACTTTACGGTTTTGAACTCATTCACCCACCATTTGCTGAATTCGACACGATAGTCGATGGCTTGATCCTGGAACATAGCCGAACCGAATGCCCAGATACAAGCAAAAACAAAATACAGTTCGTGCCATTCTTTTGGACAGTCGGCCGGTGTGTTCGAAGGCGTCAGCAGGCAATCTAACAGATGACATAGCATCTGTATGTGTGCCATCTCAGCGATGGGTGTGATCTTCTTGAAACGTGTACGAATGGTTTCGAGGGCAGCTGGAATATATTTGTCGAACAGCATCACCAGATTGGATTTTTCTACAGGAGCCTTACGTGTCTCCACCCAACTTGTTACATACCTAAGAAAGAAACAGAATAAATTAATAACTTAAATATCCTTGGTTATGGAAGACCTACGGATTCCATCCTAGATCCTGAGGATTTATGTACAAAATTCCAGCTCTTGATACCGTGGCTGGTGTTGCAGTCCTCAGATTGGAAATTTCAAATAAAAGTCTCATAGATGGCGTTAGTGCTATTCGCTCATTACTAGCTAGTGTTAGAACCTTATTGTCATCCATGACAGTGTTTAAGCTCTCGATCCACATTGGATCGATGTCACCGTCGAGAACAATCCATTTTGGCTGATCAGTTGTGATATTGGCTTGATCTCGCATAATAACCGATAGAAGTCCGTCTTTCCACTCCCGAGTTGCTGGGTTGATGATACCGAATAACTCGTCATTAGTAACTGCTTTCGGGTTGAGATCATTAAAAATCGGTTTTCGTTGAATATTTTGATACGTCCGCAGTAGTGTCTTCCAAACTTGAGTTTTTCCCGTCCCAGCATTGCCAACAATAAACACCGAATGACGAACCTCGAGAAGTTCCTCCAATTGGACAACTTTCAGGATAAAGTTATCTTCCGGTTGGAGCAGGAGATCTGAAGCAGCCTGTTTGACAGTTTTCTCAAAATCTTGGTCACGTTTACGGGGCACATCTAGTGCGGGAAAGAGGTCACCAATCAGACCCATAAAAACTGGCATGTCGTCAGTTATGACCTTTGGTATGTTGAAATCACGCAGAGCTCGCATAAGAACTTCCTCTTCAGGACGACCTGGATCTCCTCTCTTAAAGTACAATATATTCCAATAAGGTTTTTATTTAAAGTTTAAAAAACTTACCTTGAGTGACCCAGCAACAACTAAAACTGACTTGATAGCTCTTAATCCCCAATCATAGTGATCCTGCTTGGAGAGCAATTCCTTACACAGAGTGTAGAGAGTGATGAACTTTCTCGCTAAAACTCTTGCATCTTGGAAGCCCTCAGCTACCAACATAATCTCACAAATGAGTTCAAAATCTGGCACCACCATGGCACAAGGTCGAAATAGGGCTTTCAGGTTCTCCGGCAACTCGGTACGCCCAGCGTAGCCCGGATTCATTGTGATAAATATCCCCACTGTCGGAATACAAGATATAGTCTCCCCCATGAAATTGAATTTGTCTTTTTGATCTCGAATGGCATCTTGCACAGATTTTACTTGCACTGCAACCACCGACAAAACTTCTACAGTGATCCGATTGAACTCGTCGAAGCATCCCCAAGCACCAGTCTGAGCTAATCCTTTGTAGATATTTCCACACGATTGGTAATCCATCTGTTCGGAGCAATTGAAGACATACACCATTATTCCCAGCGCTCTTCCCAAATCTTTTGTCGTCTCAGTTTTTCCCGTTCCAGCTGGTCCAGCAGGCCCACCACCCATTACCAAGTGCAGACTTTGCGTCAATGTTATATAACAACGATCTGTCAACGGAGTGATCACCAATCTTGGAGTGTTACCAAGATATTCGTGACAATACTGAAATTCAGCATCACAAATATTGGCCATACATGCCTTCTCCTGATCATCGTACCTATGTCGAAGCTGTGATTGCCACATAAATGCCGATCCGGCGTCAACTTTAGCCTGAATCATTTTGCTGACCACATCTCGAGAATGCACATCAATAGTGCAGATTGTCATAATTTTCTGCCGATCACCTTTGGTCAGCTCACCAAGAAGCAAAGTAATCAAAAGGCTTAATTGAGTTATTTGTTTTTTGTAATAGTCCTTGATTGCGTTGTCATACCCTTCCTCTAGCCGACCAAAAGCAATATTCACCTCCGTGGACCACCAAATTTGTGATACGCACAGTGAGACCTGTGCTGGATAATCGAATAGCCACTGTTCTCGCTGTTTCTCCTCATATGCCACCACTGATTCGGTGATATAATGCCGCAGAGATTCCCGCATTGCGTCTTGAATTCGATTCAACCAAACTTCAACGGGACCCCTTACGTTTGCTATTTCATTAAACTCAACATATTCTCCATCTTTTGCAACCATTCCCGAGGCAGAGACAATCTCATTCGATTCACTTCGATTGAATTTAAGCTTCGCAATTGAGTCAAACAGTTTGGTCAGATGTTTGGTCACCATGTCTGGCTGAATTCCATTGCTAAGAACGTCCAGCAAATCCGCCGAAGAAACAAAATAAAATCTCGGAAATGCCAATCTCTTTGTTTCCAGATACTCTGCTAAAGCTTTTTCGCACAGGGTAAGCTCCTTCTGAAGATTCTCCAATCGTTCAATAAGACCAGTTCGATTGGTTGAGATTACAACGTTCGAGGTCAAGGACATCTCGCTCATCAGAACTCGAAACTCGGAATCGATACGATCGAAACGATCTGAATCCACCGGCAATTGTTTGCGAATATCCTCGGAACTCATAAATATACTTTCCAAATGGGTCCATGTGCGTTGAACTTCGAACCACACAGTGATCACTTGATCAGCGATCATTAGTTTGTTCTGCCAGGTCGATACCTCTTCCAAGAAATGCGCAATATATTTCGAAGTGATCAGATTTTGTAAACAGACTTGGTTATCTTCAAGAGTTTCTATGAGCTCTTCAGAGGCCTTCAATAAATTGCATCCCGTTCGAGGATGAAGTTCGTGCTCGAACTCCATAGCTGACCATGTTGTGTTCAGATCACGTAAGATCTTTTCCATTGACATCTCCTTGACAGCCTTGTCAACAATGTTCTTCACTTCCTCTTCGCATTCGTGCAAGTTAAGGCCAAGCAGCTCTGCTAGGGTGGTCTCCTTGTCCATGATGAACTTAACCTATAATCCGTCAGATGCATGTCAGTTAAAATTGGATTAAACCAAGCTGTAAGACATTCTACTTTATACAGTGCAGCCTACTTCATGCAGATGAACCACTACAACAAGTACTTGCTCATTAACTTTTTGGAACGTGTACTTACGGTTATTTCCTTGGGTAAAGCCGCTAGGTTCTGTAATGAAACGTATTTACAAAAAACGAAATAAAAGGCAAAAGAAACTAAAATTAAAAGAAAACTGGTCCAAGCCAACCGACTGTGACTGTACACAATGACAGTGTGTCCGGCGGATCAAGGAAACGGATTAAGTTTCCTTCCGCCAGACACACTATTTTGATCTCAAGTGCGTAAAACGAGATGAATTCAGCATATCATATGTACAGCGATATAAATGTTTATGTATATATACATAAGTATATAGAAAAATAAATAAATTAACCACATATAATTAAAAAATGAAAGTACGACCTTGGTGGATGTCATCAACTGGTCCCAGTGCCGTTCACGGATCGCCGGATTTTGAAGTTCACCAACGGCGCGCAGGGAAGTCAGCATATTCTTTACGGTCGATTCGAGTTTGAGGAAGGTGTCCCACGTGCGCATCTCTTTATCCAGCAGACGAATATCTTTTGCGAACTTTTTACATTCGATGTCCATGTTCTCGACATCGACCTTGCGCCATGGTGTGGTTTTCCAATCTTCGATGCAGGTTTGGACGATATAAACGTAGTCCCAGAGTTGCTGGAGTGGAAAAAAAGAGGAATGTGTTTTAAGATCAAATTTTATGTGGCTTTTGCTGAGGAATTCCACATAGTGAAATTTGATATTTCAGTTCATTAAACGAAGGTCTATTTTTATCCTCAAAGGTAACCTATTCCATGAATAACTGTTAGAAGTTCAGCGAAGGTTTTTGGTTTTGAGAATTTAATTTTGGGTATCAAATAACTATGGTTGAGTTCATAGTAGCAACATTGTTGCACAAACACCGTACACAAAATATTTATTCAATGTATTTTTGAACAGAAAAATTGGTGGAAGTTTGCGACAGATTTGGATGCATTTAAAATAAATTGCACGACTGGATCGCACGTACTTGCTCACATGTGCGTTCACAGCTTCGAATAAAATTTGTAAAATATTAAGGAAACTTCAAAGTTTTTTTTTCGATTTTCTGAACTTTGATTGTTTGAAAAAGTCCATAAAATAGTTTTCAGCGGAAAAATTTAAACGCCATTTTGTGGCTTTAAAATATGTGAAATAAGTAGATTTTTTTTTCCAAAATCGTAGGAGCGGTTTTTAAATAAAACGATTTTAATAACTTTTTAAAAAAAAATAAAAAAAAAATAAATTAAGAAAGCAAACTTAAGCAAAAAAATAATCTACATTTAAAAACAAAATTAAGAAAAATCCATCTACCCGTTTTCAAAATATTGATTTAATAAAAAAAAAAATTATTAGAAATACAAAAAAAAAGGTTTTTTAAATCGGAAGACTAGTTTTCGAGAAAGTCGATGAAAAAACGGTTCTTAACGTTTTTAGCCCACCATCTAGAATTTTTTTTCACCAAAACATAACCTACAATTGATTTTTTTTCATAAAAATTCTTGGAGCCATTTCCGAGAAAAATAAGGTTTTATTTAACGGTTATATGACAGGTACCGTTAATATTTGAACTATAAAAAAATTAAAAAAAGTCCTTGTAGAATATCAAAATATGTTCCAAACTTGAAGACGATTCGCCAAACCATTTAGGCTGTAGTTCAATATACATCCGTACAGATGGACAGACAGACAGACAGACAGAATTTCGCCAGTAACTTAAATATATTTCTCTATCATCGTAATGTCATGCGTGATTGTTAGATTTTTATTTTTATTTGCGAATATACGTATTATATATTCCAAGTTATGGATTCGTGCAAAAAAATCTAACAATCAAACATGACATTACAATGAAAGAGAAGTTGAAAAAAGTGGGTCCGGAAATTCCGTCCGTCTGTCTGTCTGTCTGTCTGTCTGTCTGTCTGTCTGTTCGCACTTCTACTGCAAACGGATAGGCCGATTTGCTTCAAACTTGGTATTTAGTATTTAATTGGTAGTATCTCGGGGGATGTTTTTTCATTTTTGCTCGAGGTCGAAAAAAAACAATACCTGCCATACAATCTTTAACAAAAGACTTGATTTTCTCAAAAACAGCTCTAACGATTTTGATAAAACTTTCAGGGTGCTAGTTTTCTTACAAGTCAGAATGAATTTTTCGAAATTTGTTCTATAACGGTACCTTTCATAGAACCGGTTTTTTCAAATGCGGTTTTATCGTAAACCATTATTCCGACTTCAATAAAAATTTTCATACAGGAAGTCATTTATAATTAAATTAATAATGCAGTTATTTTCAAAAACTTTTTTTCGATTTCTTTAAATTTTCTAAAAAAAAATGGGGTTTTTGAAATATTTTGAAAACGGGTTAATTTAATATTACAGATTTTCTTATAATAACATACTAAAAAAAATTCAAATATTTTTTCGAAAAGTTTTTCAAAAAAACGAATTTAAAAAAAAATTGGTTGAACGATTTCAATATTTTTTTCGGTAGACATTTAGTTTTAAAATTTTATTGCATACTTAGTTTTTCCGAGAAAACTCTTAAACTAATTTTAAAAAAATGGGGACGACTAGGTCGCACGTATTTGCTTTTATGTGCCCAATTACATCTTTGACAGAAAAAAATTAACATTCACGTTGAAAATAACACAGTTTGAACTTATAAAACAACAATACTTAACGGATTTTTTTAGTAAAAATACGTATGCCATCACACGTCTTAAATAAAAAAGAATTTAAGAAAAATGTAGTTCGAAAATAATGACAGTTTTATGATTGATGAAATTTGTTGTTTCTAATTTTGTTATGTAGTTTTTTAGAATTTATTAGTTTACACCAGATTTTAAAATTTTAAATATTTTTTTTCATAAGTTTTAAAAATAATTAATTTTCAAAAAAAAAATTTCTTAAATTAATTAAAAATAGAAAAAAAAATATTATTCAAAATTGTATGTAGAATTAATTTGGATACTTAGATCTTTTCGAATATAAAATTTTATTGAAATCCATTGAGCCGTTACCGAGAAAGTCGAAAATTAAAAAAAAAACCGTAATATGAAAGGTACCGTTAATATTCTAATTCTAATTAGCAAATAGCTACTACCAACTCAAAAATGTTCATCAAGATCGTTGGACCCGTTTTCGAGAAAAATAAGCTTTTCTTAAACGTTCATATGGCAGGTACCGTTAGTTTCAGGCCTTCACACATACTAAATTTGAAGATAATCGCTTAAGCCGTTTAGGCTGCAGCAGTTATACAAGTATACAGACAGACAGACAGAAATTTTTTGCCACTAAAATTTTTAGGCTTCTCTACGATCGTAATGTGATGTTTGATTGCTATCTCAATTTATTATAATCGCAAGTTAAAAGGATTCATAAATGCAAAACATACATAAATCGCCAAAAAAAAAATTGCGGAAACAATAATTTATTATTATTGGTTCTCAAGATTTATTGTACAAAACAAAAAATGCAATTGCATGGCATTGAATTTTAATACAATACAAATGTTCAGTTTTGTGAAAAAATTGAAATTTGTTTGAGTTCTTGTATATTTCCTTGATAATTTATATGCCAAATGAATTTCAATTAAAAACTATTGAATCCAAAAGAAACCACGTATCGTCTAGCCATAAATACTAAAACAACTTAAAATTCTAATAAAATGAAAATAAATTAATTTTTTGATTTTCTTGTAAATTTTTATTCAAAATGATCGTCTTTGGAATTAATTTTGTTTTGACATATTTGGAGCTTAAGTTTATGAGTTTTGGCACAATCGTACCAAACAGGTGTACGGTGCCAAAAGGATAGGTTGGAAGATTGATTTGTACAATAAAATTTTATTTTATTTGCTAAGTTTCAAACTTCTACATATTAATGGGTACAGAATTCTTTTTGTATAGATTTATCTTGTCAATAGTTGTAGATATATGTTTTTGTAAATTAAATTTTTGGTCTAATATAACCCCAAGATATCGACAATGCTCAGACCAGTCAATGTTCACAGAGCCCATTCGACGTTGCACATTGTTTGGGAGAAATCAAGATTTTCGACGTCCTGTTAACCAAATAGCTTGTGTTTTCAAAGGGTTTACTTTAATCTTCCATTTAAAAAAAAGTATTTTTCTATTGTAGAAAGACCCGTTCGTAACGTATGACAGACGTCCAGAAAATACGTGACCGATGTAAAAATAGCAGTGTCATCAGCAAACATTGCAATACCAATATTATCTCCAAGGTTTGGTAAATCGCAGGCAAATATAAGGAGGATGGGAACAAGTACTGTAACTTGAGGAATTCCATATGGAATATTATGTACAGTTGTTTTGTAATTTAACTAAGAATTTCCCCCCTTTTAAAAAACTTTGGATAATTTTTACTGTCGCTATTGGAAAGTTAAATTGGACAAGTTTGTGTATTAATGCATCGTGCCAGACCGTGTCAAAGTCTTTTTCAATATCCAATAATACTAAGGCAGTCGACTCTTTTGTATAAAATTTTTCTTTTACATGATTTTTAATTCTCATAATTTGATGGTTGGTGTTTCGCAGCAATGTGATTTTTTAGATTTTGCTTGATTATTTTTTCTAGTAGCTTACTTAGCTTTATAGGCCTGGAAAGTAGCTTAATTTAAGGCAAGCATTGAAAATAGAAGTAAGGTATCGTAAGCTTATATTATCCATACAAGACATTTTTTTAGTTTTTAAGCTTTGAATCAATTTTCTTATATTACTATGGTTTACTAAATGTAAACTTGTCAATTCTACATTTGATAGTTAGACAAAATTAATTGTATTTGATATATCGGTCGAAGTGCTGCGATCACTTGAATGAGCTGTTATTCCATGATTTTTTGAAAAGTTTGTTTAAAATAAAAAGTTCAGATTTTACTAAAAAAAATTATTTCAACCCAAATATTTTTGAAAAATGTCAACTGTTTTTCTAATGATTTTTTTTAACCAAATTTTAACCAAATATGTATAAGACGTGTGCGAAATTTCGTTTTATAGTGCAGATTTCACAGATTTTCTTTCGCGCCCCAAACCCTCAAATTTTGGAAAATGTCAACAACTTTTTTCTTATATTTTTTTTACCAAATTTCTTCTTAACATGTGCGCAAAATTTCATTAAAATCCGTTTTGTAGTTCAGATTTAACAGACTTTTTTCCGCGCCCCCATACATGGTTTGTGGCGCGGCGTGGCGCCACCTAGTAATCAAAACAGCTATCTGCTTGTCAAACGACGTCAGTGGCACCAACGGGTGATTAAAATGCCTAAGTTACACCTTTCAACATCAGCTATATGCCAGTGAAAGTCCGGTCAAAATCGGTGCAGCAGTTCCCGAGATTACCCGGAACAAACAGACAGAAAGACAGACAGATAGACAGACAGACATACATACAGACAAAAATTTTAAAAATGTTATAAAAAGCTGTTATTTTTATATTAAAAACAGACACTTCATTTTTATTTATGTATATAGATGTATAGAAGAGAACGTAAATCTTGCATGACTGCAGCGTCCTATATGCCTTCAATATCTAGGTGAAAATTCCTCCAATAAGATAAAATGATGACGCTCTGAATAAATAACCTGACTTCAAAGCGAGGCCAATGCGAGTTTTAAAGCACCTTTCGATAGTATGATAATAGAGTTTTGCAGGCAAGCAAAATTAACAAACAAATTGGCTGAAAAGATTAAACAAATTAGCACATCTATCAACCTAAATTATTGACTCAATTTTTGGGTTATTAATACCCTTATCATGAATTAAAATAGTGCGATCGTTTAGGGATAGACGGTAAAAGGAGGTACCGATGTACATTTGTTTTGAATGTCAGTGAATCGTAATGGATGGGAAAAATCGAGGCGAGCAAGGCATTCCACATTCGTGTAGTGCGGCTAAAGAATCAGAAATTTGGATCAAGGGTAAATTTATGGGCAAGAAATTCCTGGCGATGTGAGAATTACGGCACGGGGAAAATGGATTGGATGCTTTTTTTTATAATTAGCTCGCGCACAAGGGATTTTGTTTCCCTTTTTATGTTTTACAAACTGTGAAGAAAATTAGGTAGGTTGAGACAGAAAGTGGTTTTGAAAGCTTTCAAAATCAAATACCAAGGAAAACTAAAAGAAATTCGAGTTGTTCGGCTAAAAACAGAATCTTTGTATTTCACGACACGTCCGAAATCGGACGCATATTCGATTAAAGAGCTTGATGATAATAAAATTTGGCCTATGCAAAAATTTACATTTTCTACTGGAGGAGTACCATAACTGTGAGGGATCGTAGAGTTAGCAGTGAAATGGGGTGCGAGCAAGTTTTCTTTCCCTCGAGAGGAAACAATTGGTTTGTCATTGGCGTTGGAATCGAAGAGTTTTTTTAATATTTAAACGAGCCTTTGGGACATTTCAGAATTTTGTACATATTTTTCTTTCAATAAAGAAGTCGCATGAGTTCCTAACTTGTTTGTGCTTTTTACGATTTAGGATCGGAAACTAACTTCTTTGAGCCTGATAGCTTCTTTACATTCAGAGTTTAACCAAGACTGTTGTTTGGTTTGATACTTTTTGCTCTCTTAGATATAAAAGTTAGTAATTCAGCAGTGGCATCAATGTCACTATCGAGGAAGCATATAGTGACCAGTTAAAGTAACCTATTGCTACGAAATCGTATTGCCGGTCGTTAAGAAATTTTCTTTTCTCAAGATATTTCTTGATCTGAAAATTTATTAGAGTTTCCATGAATTTGGAAAGAACGGTTATAAGTTTTTTTTACATTTAGCGCGCGCACAAGGAATTTTTGGTTTCCCTTTAAATGTAGAGCACACGGCATTAGAAAGATAGGGAGGGGAAGGAAATTAATAATATTATTATAAAATATTATATATTATATAAGGACAGGAGGTGTCTATTAACATTGGTTTTGAATGCTTGCAGATCAAAATAGCAAGTGAAAATCTCGCCGGGTAAACTATTCCAAATTCGTGTTGTTCGGCTAAAAAAAGAATCCCTCTATTTTACGGTACGTCCAAAATTGGGCTCAAAGGTGAACTGATGAGCATTCCATGCGAGACGGGTATTGCGGGAGAAGCTTTTAAGGAGAGGAATGCAACTGGTTACATCGAGTGAACATATTTTGTAAAAGAAACGATAAAATAAGGAAAGACATGAAACATTGCGTTGGTGTTTGAGAGGGGCAATTGTCTCAGCTGGAGTTCTATTTCCTATCAATCTCAACGCTCATTTTTGTATTCTATCGAGCAGGTGTAGCGATGCGACGTTTGCGAAGCACCTGCCCAGAGGTAGGGCGTATAAACGCTTTATAAATTGTAGCCAGATCAGAAGGGGAAAAATACTTCTTACACCGATATAGAAAACCTAAGCACTTAGCAGCATTCTTAGCGATCTCAAATATATGGCCGTTCCAACGGAGGTCGTCGTTGACACACATACCGAGTACTGAAAAGTTTTCCATTTCTTTGATGTAAGTGCTATTCATGGACAATGGCATTGGGGATATGTATAGCTTTAACGACAGAAGACAGCATTGAGTTTTCGAAGCATTAAATTCCACACGATTCCTATTACCCCATTTGACAATGCTGTATAAATCGGAGTTTAATGAGCTTGACATACGGTAACGTTGCAATTGAACGTCCGAAGGCGAAGGACGTGAATTATTGAACGAATATGAAAAGCTGAGGGTTAAGTCGTCAGCAAAACAGTTAAGTGGATTAGAAGTAACAGACACAAGATCATTGATAAAAATGAGGAAATGAGTCGGAGACAGAACACAGCCCTAGGGCACGCCAGCATTTATTTTGTGGGAATCAGACTTGAATCCGTTCAATACAACTTGTATTTGTGGAACGGTTGCTGCGGAAGCCATACTGACGTTCATGCAGAAGCTTTCGGTCTTAGAGATATTCCTTAAGCTGACGGTTAATCAGCGTTTCCATGACTTTAGAAAGAAGGGACGTAAGTGATATGGGTCGGTAGGAGTATGGAGAGGATGGGTCACCTTTCTTAGGGACAGGCTGTTTTCCATCTTCTAGGAAAGGTGCCAAAAGAGTAAGAGGGATGGAAAAGCTAATGCAGTACTTTGCCAGTATGAAAGAACAACTCTTCAAAAGAATGGGGGATATACCATCCGGGTCAGCGGATTTGTGTACATCGAAATCTTTCAGAACTCTTGCTACTGTACAAATGCGGATAAAAATGTGTTCCCATGGAAAAATTTAGATTTAGATTAGAACAGGTGGAACAGTTTACGCAGTGGTTTCGCCATCGTAGACAGACACTTCTACGGAACTATGAGGGGGACACCATTCGAAATCACAAAGTTTTTATATATTATCTTCGAAGTCTAAAGATTTCTACGGAAATATGTTTTCTCTATTGAACTACTTTGCAAACTTAATATGGGAGTTTTGCAATAGGGTTCGTCTACTTCCTTCTACGCTAAGGCTAGTGGGTGCAGAGTAGCCAATAACCCGATGAGCTTTAATGACAGATTAAGTAATATTGTGGGGTGGTAACCCTGGACATTAAAAATGCCTTTTACTTAACCCATTTTGGATTTATAAGAAGAGAACTAACCGGATCAAAACGCCGTATCATAAAGATTTGACAGGGATCGATTTTGGTGTCTGAAGGTTTTTAATCAATATTTTTAATACACTTCCAAACTAACCGCTACCGGTAAAGAATGAGGAGAATGTGCATTTCATTGACTATTATAGACTTAACTGGTTCTCTCAGTTAAAAGTACTTATAAGATCCCATGCAAGGAATTTTCAACGATTTATACATGTTTTAAAGTTAATAATCTAATCTGAAAAGGATTACATAAAAAGAAACAATAAATCCAAACACATGTCAATGATTATTCACCTTTAACATCCTTAGCTCCTTTCGACATTGTTTCAGCACCTTAAACTCTGGTATATTGACTTCAAACAATCCCCCCGACTCCTGTATACCACGCATAACAGTCTCCAAACGGAACATGTCATCATTTACGCGATTCACCAGCAAATACGGTTGATAACAGTCAAACCGAAAGAAGTCATAATGCTTAAAGACCTCCCGGAAGAATGCAATATGCGTCTCAAATGAAGCAATCTTATTGCGAATACAAACAACTTCTGTAGCTTGCAGTGGTGCAACTTGCTGTTTTACAGTACTGGCTATTTTCTTAGTATTAACCCATTGCTCTGGCAATTCTTGAAGCAGAACGTTCACTTCTTCCGGGATGTCCATATCATAGTATTTAAGCAGCTGAATTGTCTCTTGCATAGGTTCAAACATCTCATCGGTATTCTCTGCTCTTTCCTTAACTTGCATCAAATACCCCATGATGCCGACCAATCCGTCATAGTCACCTTCCTTTACAGATTGCAGAAGACCTTCGTCGGCCTTTCGAATAAAATTGCTCAAATCCATAAGATTGCTTGTGACACGATCGACAAGATGCTCCTTGAACATATTACCCCATTTGCATACGGTATTGAGTAGAGCTTGTCGAAAGGGTCTAACATCGACTTGAAACCAAGAATTAAACACCTGAAATGGGGAAATGGCTTCAATTTCGGTAAATAGCGATTCATAGTTATCGATCTGTTCGCGAAAGGCTTCAATTGTCGGAGCAGTAGCTTGGGGTGCACCAGTGTCCTTTGCCATGATCATATCAATTTCATCAGGATCCAGCATCCGTCCGTATTCCAAGAAAAACGACATACACTCTTCCCGATCTTCGAGCCACAGATACGAATACCGCTCAAAACGATGACAGAATTCAGATGCTTCTTCCATAACTTTATCGACTCCATTTAAGATCTCTCGCCGCATGTCTATTACATCTTGGTTCGTGCTCACCAATTCCCCATAAGTCCTCTTATCGGTTTTCTTAAGCCGCTGAATTAGGTTTGCCATCTTAAGAATATCCCGCATTAGCTCAATCAACATTCCATTGAAGCCATGTGGATCTTCAGGATCTAATGAAGGAACGAACTTTAAATCGGGCTCTACTAACTCGAGACGCGATTCGAACAGTGGAGCATAGCCGTTCTCTGCATCCATGTTCTCGGCCAAATAACCAACACTCACTCCGACGGTTTTCAAAATATTTTCATAGACAATATTGTCTACAAAGGATACATAATCCACCCACATTTCGTCATACTGTCGATCTGTCATATTAAACTGGATCATGTTGTCTTGGAGAAGTTCATGGATTTTCTCGGAAGCAGCACGGATTTCGGCATAGCGCTTTGTTGTACGATCCGAACGTTCATCTAAGCATAGCACAGTGTCCTTTTTAGAGTCCTTTCTTTCGAATAGTGGCGCCTTAGCCCAAGCTGACATAATCTGATGAATCTGGGTTAGATTACCTTGCGTGTGATTCATGCGGTTCTGTAACGCTCCAACGGGTTCTCGTAATTTCTGAAGGTATTCGGTTATATTATCTGAGTTCCAAACCAATTCATCTACTCCGACTTTAACCAGTCCGTCAATTTGTTCCACCTCCTTCTGAATTAATACAAGTTCCACTGGGGAACTATTCAGCTGAATAGCATTGTACCAGTCAATAGTCTTTTCCAGATTCAAGGTGTACGTGCGGTATATTTCGTTTTTCTCAGCAAAGTCGATAGCAACTTCAGGTATACCATCGATTTCCATTTGCTTAAGATAGTGCACCTCCCGCAGGATGCAGAACAACGTTGGACTAAAATTCAAAATCAGCATTTTGTTAGTGGGATCACGGGCAATCAGTGAGTTCTCCAAATTGTTGGCAATCTGTTCCGGAATTTGTTCACTCCATTCCTTAAAGATTGAAGACTTGCAGGCTGCTAGTTGTTCTATGAGCTTATTGTAACGTTCTATAATGACCAAGGCCTCTTCAGTGGTAGTGACTCTGAAAATATGTTAAACATTTTTTTGGAAACAATTTTTGTTTTCTTTCTACTTACGGATGTTGAAGGGCCTGGAAACTCTTAACGGGTGGAGTTATTCTATTTTCCAGTTGACCGCACCAACGAATAAAAGCCGACGTGGGGGGAAAGTTGTAATCGGGATAGAGGAAAATATTTTGCTTTTTAAGCGCCATTTGGGTGTTGAAGATTCCTTCGCAAACTATCATTTCTTCATCTAGCATCCGAACTATCTCAGCATATCTTTGAGTGAATTCTTCTTTGATCTTGGGTCGATCTAAAACGCTTCCAACAATGTTTATAAGCTTTTTGGAAATAAAAACAGTTTTTAAAACAAGGATAAAAGATTTGTTTTTTTCATAACGTGTTACCTTAAAAATACTTTCCAAATTGTAGCAGTCATCGAAAGCCTGACATAAAATAGCCGCTAGCTTCATATCAAGCTCCAAAATACGGGTTTGGAAAGTTTCAAAGTCATCATCGAATTCATGATCGTCCGGGTCGAGGACATCGTAGTTCTTCGAGGCAAATGCTGTGAAGTATTGGTTAAACTCCACATAAACTGCTATAATTCGAGCACTCAATTGACGGCCCCTCAGACCACCGATTTCGACTTTTTCCAGTTTAAGGAATTCCATGACTGTGAAGAAGAACCTAAAATGAAATTATATAAAATAAGAGAAAAACTTCTAAGGCTTAGAAGTTAGTTAGTTAACCTAAAGGTTTTTTAGAAATCACCTGATCGGTTTATATTGATAGGTATGTTCGCAAGCCTGGAAAAACTACGGTTTAATTAGAGACAAAATCGAAGAATATCAGCCAAGGAAAACACTATTTCTAAACTGAAATCAAGAACTGCGGAAGTGCTTCTTTCAAATCTGTTTTTTTTTTCTTGAATATATCGAGAGAAAAGAAAAGATCGATTTTCTTTGCAAGAGCCGCACATGGCTTCGTTTTTCCGATGCTGAAGAGAGCGGATGTCGTGTCACATCCACTGATAGCTTGAAGCAAGAAAATGTGATTGCTGACAGATTCGTCGTAAATTTGGTGAAAATATTTGCTTAGTAACTTTCTAGCTTGCTTTTAGTATCAAGCCAGTGAGAATAACCAGAAGGTCAATATCTTCTCCAATAATGAAAACTGCCTCGAAGGAAGAAGCTCTGTTGATAGCCTCCGTCACTATGACGGTATGAGCATCCTCTATACATGACTCTACTTTGGCCATGTTTTTCCTATATATAGCTAAAATTTCGATGAGGGTCGGTTTGTTTCTTTCGTTCGCCAGAAACTTTTCTTGACATGCTGGAATAATCCAGAATTTGTCAAAAATGATATCAGTTGAATGGTGTGTCATAGCTGGCCTTAATCGCTCACATGTCTTTGTACTCCAGTTGGGGGGCAAAAGTCAGTCACTGATTCTTGCAGCGAAAAAAACTCTACCTTATGGGTGGTATGGGAAAGAGTTATACTGGCAATCAGTTAGCTAGTTTTTTTTTAAACTTAATATGCTTTAACTTTTAAAGAAAAGCATTTAGCGAAAAATGTTATTTAACATATTTTGTAGAAAATTTAATTTTCTACAAGTTTGTGAAATAACTTTTTTATCTAGGATACAAATTACGAGAGTTGCGAGTGAAAATAGAAATAAATATTAAAAACAAAATGGCGGCTTACTGAAAACAGGTGTATGTGTGCAAAATGTGTTTTTTGGTTCGAGTACTAGTTTTCTTTCGAATACCGAAGTCAAATGTCTGTAAAATATTTCCCAGCAAAAGACTGGGATGATGCTGATCAAAAACGATAGCATACCTATCATCAACGCAAATGACGGGAAATAACAACATCCACTCTAACCTCTAAAAAGCAATTAATTTTTTTTTAATCTGACACTCCGCGATAATACATATAACCTAGCGTTTAGTTTAACGTACCATTGAATAGTCGTGAGACGTTCCAAAAATGCGTTGAATCGCTTAAAGACTGACTTCGGATGAAAGGACCAAAGAATTGGAGCACGATCTTCTTCGGTAAAATAGCTGGCCAGATTTTCTCGATAATAATCAAACAGATCCCGAAAGAATTTTAAAATTTGAATTGACAACGTCAATCGTTGCATAGCCTCCTCAATGTCTGTGTGGAAAATAGATGATGGATCTAGAAAGCGTTTTGCCTGAAATAAAAATATGTACAAATATTTCAAAATTGACTTGCTGTAATGGTTATATCTCTTAAGGCGGAACTATAATGGACGGAACAAAGTTACGGACAGCTGTAACTTCGAAGAAATACTTTAATAGCGGGTTGCGGACGTTTTCGCTTAGTTTTATTACGACAAAAACGGTGATGAAAATTTGACAGCTGACTTTCATGTTATGTTATGAATAGAATTCGACAGACGTTTCCTTGCCCTTCTGCAAAACCGGATAAACGTGTTCAATTGACAGATTGGAAGGGAACGTTTCAGTCGGTTCTGACACTGAGCTCCATTTACTTCCGTCGATTATATTTAGCCCTTTAGGGATGTATTAACTTAAACTTACCTGATAAATAATAAGGTTGCACATTTGTTTAAGCAACACGGTTATTTTTGATGAATGACAATAGTATCGAGAATTGCCCCAAAGATTGCAAACTACATGCATAAGTGGTATAAGAAGTGGCTTTGCCTCAGCAAAGTCTATTTCTTCTAGTTGAACTAGTTGCTTTTTAAGTGGTGCCAAATATAGTGTGATATCTTTTGCCTCAGCCAAAGCTGAAATTGGTTGGTTAGAAGTCCGTCGAAAAATGTGTATACTTAATTGAATTTACCTGTGACAACGTTTTTGAAAAGTGTTTGAAAACAAGGAAAGTAAGCACTTTGTGAATGCTCCAGGATAAGAGCCATTGATCGAATCCTCTCATTTCTGAGCTGTTCAAAGATGAAGGATAGGTTTTTCAAGCGGTTATTCCAAAAAGCGATTTCTGTTGGGATAAAAGAATCAAGAGATTATTTATTTAAAAAAAGTTCAAGTTTGAAACAAAGGCTTCTTAATTAAATCTATACATATAAATAAAAATGAAGTGTCTGTTTTTAAAATCAAAATAACAGCTTTTTACTTGATGTATACGAAAGGATATACCTACAGTACTTATGTATAACAAAAACACGATTTAAATTTGTTTTGTCTGTCTGTCTGTCTGTTTGTTTCGGGTAATCTCGGGAACGGCTGCACCGATTTTGACGGGACTTTCACTGGCAGGTAGCTGATATCCTAAGGAGTAACTTAGGATGGGTTAATTACTCACTTTGTGGCGCTGGTGTGTTTTTTTTCTCGAAAATTCTTATTTATGGAATAACTAAAGCTATTTGAACTACCCGTAGGTGGCGCGGAGCTTGCTTATTTTTTGAAAATTATTGTTTTAGAACGATTTGTTTCAGGTGGACGAAGTCGCGGGTAACAGCTAGTAAATGCTAACAACTGGCTTAAGACCTTTAATTAGATATTTATTCGAATCTGTAGACCTCGTCCTACAATTATTAAATTAGCCTACACCACTCACGCGGCTATACTGTCATATGATAATTTAGTTAAAATATTTTAAACACAACTGATTAAACATAAATCAAATCTCAAACCATTTATAATGTTCAAAGAATTGGCCGCATCTGAACCCCAGGGAAAAAATGAACCACCGACCGGTCAGTTCAGAATGCTTAGCGAAGGTTTTTGGATTCTCCTTTGATTTTACATATATAATCTTATACATGCAACGTATAAATTTAATGAATTTAATTAATATTAGTGTGTCAACAGTTCGATATAGGGTAATTCGCATACGGTATATCAAGAGCGTAAAGGTTTAGCAGAGAAGCCTTACCTTACTAATACTTATCGGAAATTGCTTGCAGCTTGCTTGATAAAAATCCATTCTTTCTGGAATAATCTTCGCTCTATCGATTTATCGGTAAAAATGTTTAAAACATACCTGATCTAAAGGAATTGAATAAGGCTTTCATATGAAGAGACTTTCCATGTCAGGATCTTGTGTCTTATAACCAAGTTCCTTATGATCGTGCACTGATTTAAATTTTGTCTTAGAATTTGAGGTTTTGGATAGCATTTGTTTATAAAGTTCTTGGAGAGGGTGGAGTGCCAATGGGCTCCATTAAAATGATTATGCTTAAAACACCTTGACAAATGTATTTAACTTCTGCATCGCATCTACAACATTCTCAGATAGTTGGAAAATAGCCAGCGTCATTTTTGTGGCCAACATTCCTAGTCCTAAGTCTTGCTCATTTCGTCTCATAAGCATTCTTCCTTAGGAAATAGGGGAGGAAAATAGGGAAGGATGTGAAAGGTGGTAACGATGCACATTTGTTTAAAAGTTCTGCACTTTAAAGAGGGAGGGAAAAACAGAGTCTGGCAAGACATTCCACTTTCGCGTGGTACGACTAAAGAAAGAATCCCTGTTTGACAGTACGTCCGAAGTTGGGCTGGCGGATATACTGATGGGCATTCCTTGCAGTGCGAGTATTGCGGTTGAATTGTTTCAAGGGAGGAATGCAAATGGCTATTCGCTAGAGCAATATTTATGGAAGTAGCGATAAAATAATGAAAGGCAGGAGACATTACGTCTATGCCCCAGATATGTAAATGTTTCTGTTATTGTTCGATCGCCTATCATTTTTAAAGCTCTTTTTTGTATTCTATCAAGAAAACTCAAGTGGGTTACAGGAGCACCTGCCCAAATGTGGGAATTATACTCAAGTTTGGGGTGAATATATGCTTTTTATACTGTAGCCAGATCAGACGGGTGAAGAACTTATTGCATCTTCGAAGGAATTTTAAACATCTCGCAGCATTTTTGACAACGTGAAATATGTGGTCATTCCACAGAAGGTAGTCTATAATACCAAGAACTGAGAAGTGATCGATTTCCTAAATGCAAGTGCCACTCATGGATAGTGGCATTTGGGGTATATTTCGCTTTAACGAGAAAAGACAACATTGAGTTTTCGAAGCATTAAATTCTACGCGGTTTTGTTCCCCATCGTACAATGCTGTCAAGACCAGACTTTAATGAACTTATCATACGCTGAGGTTGCAGTTCCACATCCGAAGAACGAGGATGTGAATCTGGAAACAAATATGAGAAGCTGAGAGTACTTTCGTCAGCGAAACAATTGATAGGATTAGTTGTTTCAGGTAATAAGTCGTTGATAAATATATGGAATAGAGTCGGAGACAAAACAGAGCCCTGGGACACGCCTGCGTTTATTTTGTGAGAAACAGACTTGAATCCGTCCAATACGACTTGTATTGACCGTTTCGAATGGTAATTACTAATCCAACGAAGAAGAGATTCGTCAAGGCCAAGTGCATTTTCAATAAAAGAGCTTGATGCCAAACTCTATCAAATGCTTTAGAAGTATCAAGTGCAATAATTTTGCTTTCACCAAAAAGATGGAGAGATTGGTTCCACTTTACGGTGAGACATACCATCAAATCACCGGTGGACCTGTTGCTACGAAAACCGTACTGCCGGTCATTAAGAAGCTTTCGGTTTTCAAGATATTTTATTAGCTGAAAATTAATCGCGAAGGGACGTAAGTGCAATTGGTTGATAGTTTGAAGGAGAAGAAGATTCGCCTTTTTTAGGGATAGGCTGCACAAATGCTGTTTTTCATCCACTCGGAAAGAGACTAGAGGAATAAGATAGATGGAAAAGCTTATGCAATGGTTTTTCCAGCGTTGAAGAACACCTCTTCAGAACAATAGCGGGGATATTATCCGGGCCAGTAGATTTGTGTATGTTAAGATCTTTTAATACTCTTGCAACTGTACGAGTGCGAAAGAAGATTGGTCCCATGAAATCATTTACGCTTTCGAGTACAGGAGGAGTTCTAACACCTGCTGGCAGATTTTTTGTTCATGTAAAAATTTAGTCTTTCGAATGTGAACATTACAGGCCTTTCTTGCTTGCTGAAACTTTTTCCGGTTTTCATCGCTTTTGTTGGCCTTATAACATCGGAAACTTACCTCTTTCAACCTGATAACCTCTTTACAGCTCGAACCAAACCATGAGTTGTCATTGTTGGCTTTCCCGTATTGCCAAACGGTTCTCCTAGGGGCTTTCTCTTCAACTAAGTTTTGTTGGCACGAGAGATTTGCAGAAATAACATAATGGTCTGATGTGCCTAGAAGCGAAAAAACACGAATTTTGTGTTTATCAGTCTTGTATGTTGGCGGCTTAGCCTGTGATGTCAGGAATTCTAGTTGGCTCATCAATAAGCTGAGTAAGTTGGTTTAACTCAGCAAAGATTTCAACATACCTTCCTTCGGTTGTTGTCTGGCCAGAATATCGAAGCCAACGTGAATTGTGTACATTGAAATCACCCGTAATAATGATTTCAGTATGAGGATAATGGGCAACAATACTTTGTATAGAGTCTGACAAAGCATCAAATTCGTTGGAAGTTGACACTCTTTCCAAATTAGGGCTTCTATAGATGAAACAAGTATGTATTGTCCGAATATCCCTTAGCAATAATTGTATTATTCAGTTTCAATTCTAAGCAGTTTTGCTGAATAAAATTCTGCTTCCAACTAAATAGCTTGTCGTTTAAGTTTAGATAAAGTACTAGTGTAACTTTTCGTTATGAAGCATACTCTACTCTAGACAAAGTAGCTATCTTGCTTGTGCTAAGTGAGAGAGTTCATCAGGACAAATCCAAAGTTCTTTTAGCTTAATTGGCTAACCCAGTAAATTATTTATTTCCTTTTGATACCCCGGCATTCCGTTTTATAGTTTAAATAAATTGCACGACTGGATCACTCTTATGTGCGGTCACAGCTTCTAATAAAAAAAATTATTAAAAATCCAAAAAAAAAGTTACTCGAAAATATTTGTATGCCGAATGGGTTTGGCTATCTGCATCTTTCTAAATATAATATTTGATTGTAATCGGTTAATCAGTTCTCGAGAAAGTCGAAGAAAAGAAAAACGGCCCTTTGGCCGAACAAATTTCGAAAAATTCATTCTAACTGAAAGATGTATTGTTGTTAAAAACCTGAAAGTTTTATTAAAAATCGTCAGAGGCGTTTTCGAGAAAATCAAACTTTTTGTTACAGATTCTATGGCAGGCACCGTTATTTTTTCGACCTAGAGCAAAAATGAAAAACACCCCCGAGATACTATACTACCCAATAAATACTAAATACCAAGTTTGAAGCAAATCGGCTCATCCGTTTAGGCTGTAGAGGTGCGAACAGACAGACAGATAGACAGACAGACGGAATTTCCGGAACCACTTTTTTCGACTTCTCTATCATCGTAATGTTTGATTGTTATATATTTTGTACTTGCCTTATAGTACCTATAATCGCAACTAAAAAATTAACAGGTCAATTTGAACTCGATTTGCTTATTTCATCACAATCATCGCCCCAGGAACCGAGATCTGGGCCGGTTCTAATGCCACAAGTTCTTATACATCCCGGTGTTTTTCATCCAGTTTCGCACCCTAATTTTTCGGTCCTCCAGGTCTAACGCCATCTTGGTCAACATAAGTAAAATAAGCCATGCAGCATTTTACTATAACAAGAGCTGCAAAAAGCTTACCGAGTTCGTCTTCGCTCATAAGAGCTAGGTGCCCAGCCCACCGTAGTCTATCGAGTATTATTTTTTCCCACAACAGCTTAATGGAAGATTTCATAGAATTCATGATTGTATCTTCTCCGGAATCGGACTCTCTCGCACATGGGTCTAACAATTCTACGTAACACCATCCTCTCGAACGCGGTTAAGAAATAATTGTGTCTTTTAAGAAGCACCAATCTTCATCATTATCATCCTTATGTTAGTCCTGGTCTTCTTCTTCTCCACAACTCTCCTATTTCTCTAGTTTGCCTTATGAATCGCTGGGATCACCTTGATGATCATTGCCTAGATATGATTTTGCCTTTAGTACCTTTTAGTATAAGGTGCTGTTGGAATAGTATACCCCATTCCTACACAGGATACCAAAGCAGCTTAGTTTTTATGTAAGATTTCTGGGTTTGAAGAGCCTGGATTATGAAGGATGTGATGCATTTTAAGAGTCCATAGTATTATCGGCTGCTACTTTTGACTTAAATTAAGAGATTTAAGTAAGTCTGATTGTTGGACACTTCTAGCAGACGCAGCCACCATAAGCTTGGTTTTCCCTTCATTAATGTCCGACCCACTTCTCAATCTGGAAATAGGACCGCTGTCGTATATATCATATTTTATTTCTGTAAAACACCATTCCCTTACCTGACCACCTCACTTCTTGTATTGATGTTATTTCAGCCCTTATATGAGGCCAGGAAGTCGGCTAACTGATGTGTAGCTCGAGCTCTGTTGACCGATCTCCGTTACATGAAAGAAAGAAGAATTTCTTTCACATGTACGTCTACACTCTACAGTACGGGCCAGCTATTTTGGCACTAAGTGAAACTCAGGGTGGAGTAAATACTGATTTATCAAAATTTACTCTAAATGGGTATATCTTGGTGCCACTACTTTTTCCCATCATGGTCTCGTCGTTTATGTTAGGAATAACATTGCTCAAATTCACTGTCCGCAAGCTTATCATTCATTACTGTTTTATTTACAGGAGTCCAAATCTTGACAGTTATTCGACTTGTAACGAATTTGATGCGCTGTCTGATTCCAACTCGGAACTTTTTTCCCTTTATCCTCGCACTGAAATCGTTATTGCGAGCGATTTCAATGTACACAATTCCTTTTGGCTCCGCTTTTCTGGTCAGACAACACCCAAAGGAAGGTATGTCAAGCTATTTGCCGGGTTACACCACCTTACCTTACTGATCGATGTGCCAACGCGTATACCGGATGTTGTTGGGCAAGCCGCCCATACTCTTGACTTGTTTCTTACTTCTAAAAGTAAAAATGTTTGGTCATTTGTAAAAAAAAAATTTAAAAACTCAACAACAGCTTGGGTTCCAACGCTCATCGACAATAACAAACCAATTGTTTACTCTTCAGAGAAGGCAAACTTGCTTGCCACCCATTTCGCTACCAGCTTAACGCTGCCTCACAGCAACGTTGCCCCTCCTGTACTTGAGAATGTAAATTTTTCCATGGGACAGATTTTTTTCCGCACTCGTACAGTAACAAGAGTTCCCGAAGATCTCGATATACACAAATCCGCTGGCCCGGATGGTATACCCCCGATTCTTCTAAATAGGTGTTCTTTCACACTGACAAGGCCACTGCGTAAGCTTTTCCATCGCTCCTACTCTTCTGGGATCTTTCCTAGAAGATGGAAAACAGCATTTGTCCAGCTTGTCCCTAAGAAAGGATATCCATCCTCCCCTCTTCGTACCGACCCATAGCACTAACATCCCTTCTTTTTAAGGTCATGGAAACGCTGATTAACCGTCAGCTTAAGGAATATCTCGAAGACCGAAAGCTTCTCCATGACCGTCAGTATGGCTTTCGCAGTAATAGTTCCACTGGTGATCTGATGGCGTATCTCACCGAACAGTGGAACAAATCCTTACATCACTTTGGTGAAAGTAAGATTATTGCTCTTCCTCAAAGGCATTTGATAGAGTTTGACATGAAGCTCTTTTATCGAAAATGCGTGCTTTTGGGATCGATGATACTCTTGTTCGTTGGATTAGAAGCTATCTTCTGGACCGTTCGATACAAGTTGTATTGGACGGATTCAAGTCTGATTCCTTCAAAATAAATGCTGGTATGCCCAGTGCTTTATTCTGTCTCAGACTCTTTTCATCATTTTTTATAAATGATCTGTCTGTTACTTCTAATTCAACATTTTTGCTGACGACTATACCCTCAGCTTTTCATATTCGTTCGACGATTCACGCCTTTCACCTTCGGACGTGCAATCGCAACGGTATCGTATGATAAGCTCATTAAACTCCGATTTACATAGAATTGTCAAATGGGGTAAAAGAAATCGTCTGGAGTTTAATGCTTCGAAAAGTCAATACTGTCTTTTATCGTTAAAGCCAAACATACCCCATTGTCCATGAATGGCACTTACATCGAAAAAACCGAAAAGCTCTTAGTACTTGCTATATGTGTCAACGACGACCTCCGTTGGAACTACCATATATTTGAGATCGCTAAGAGTGCTGCTAAGTCTTAGGTTTTCTGTATCGATGCAAGAAGAATTTTTCCTCTTCTGATCTGGCTACAATTTATAAAGCGTTTATATGCCCAAAAGTCGAGTATAACTCCCACCTCTGGGCAGGTGCTTCGCAAACGTCGCGTCGCTACACCTGCTCGATAGAATACAAAAAATAGGTTAAGATTAATAGGAAATTGCCTCTCTCGAACACCGACGCAATGTTTTATGTCTCTCCTTATTTTATCGGTTCTTTTATAAAAAAATGTTGACTCGAAGTAGCCAGCTGCGTTCCTCCCCATAAAAGTTCCTCCCGTAATACTCGTCTCGCAATGAATGCTCATCAGTTCACCTTTGAGCCCAATTTCTGACGTACCGTGAAATATAGGGATTCTTTTTTTAGCCGAACAACACGAATTTGGAATAGTTTACCCGGCGAGAATTTCCCTTGCTCATTATAAAAAAAAATGATAAATCGTTAAGCCATTGTCGTTGTTTAATTTCCACGTTTTCTAATAACGTTATTTTTTAGTTTTCTTCTTTTTGACGGGAGAGGTAACCATTAGGGTTGACGAAAAGCTGGTAACAAATCATTAATTAATAGTTTTAATAAAAGTTAATTTTCAGTGCCCAATGGAGGGGCATCATCGTTTTTCGAAGTAGATTTAGCTGGTTTTTAGTTTTTGATTAAACATTGGTAAGAGCATTGGATTTTGAAAACGAATATATGTAGTACTTTATAATATAAACATTTTGATTTAATTTTTTTCCAAATATTTCAGTTTCAGAATAATTTTTTAAGAAACTGTTTAATAAAAGAACTTTTTAAAAAAAGTTCTCTGGATTAAAAAATGTAATTGTGAGTTTTAACATTGTTTTAAGTATTTTTTGAAAACTGATGTCCCATCTATACAATGGGAATGTGTTAATTGAAATTATATTTTGTGTTCCTAAAAATTTATTGTTCCTAAAAAAATTACCAATTATGAAGTAAATAAATGTACTCACCAGCATGTGGTGTTGGATTTTGATTATTTTGAAATGCATTTGATGGACTCTCCTTAATCACATCATGTATTTGTGTAGCCCACTTTATCACAACTCCTTCTATAGCACTCTTCAAGTACAAATCAAAGCTGCACTTTTGTGTCTCAGCAAGTTCTTTAGCAGCCTTTACAATTTTTTCCACTCCCACTGGCATCGCCAATATAGTCTCACCACTCACCTGACCTTTAACTTGATGAACAGTACTCTTCAAACTATGCACATGCTTTTGAACATCTTGCGCAACCATATCTGGCCACGACTTATAATTATCCTCATTGGACAAAAGTGGAACCAGAACCTCTTCAACCAAAGCTGATAGTTGATCTATGGTACGAGTAGCCAAATCACCTACAATTATAAAATGTTCACAATCTTCTTTCGGAACAGGCAATGGCTGCTTCTTGATGAAGTACACTCCCTTGCTTTTCAACTGGGACAATGGAAAAGTTGTCGATGGAACTAATTGTGCAGCTTGTGTTAGAATAATAACAAGAACTACTGGCACAGGTCGATCTAGAAACTCCTTAATAACACCCTTGTGCTCCTCTACAGTGATGACCCTTGTCCATTTTTCTGGCTTCAATTTGAGTGATTTGATTACGTAAGAACCCATGAATTCCAAGCGAGCATCAGGACCTGGTCCAGCAGCTCCCTCCCCACTTGTAGAAGGTTCCATGTGCAAGTCGATTTTTTTGTTTATAAACTTTTTCTTCACAAATTCCTTAAAAACATTTGAAAAATCAAAGAATTTTGAAAATTTTCACCTCCAAATGAGTTATGCAATCACTTACAGTAATATAGCCTTAAACGGTACAGTGCGTGATAAGGATTTCAACCGAATGAACAAGGACCAGAGGCTCAAGAAATATTTTATCGATGACAAAATCACCCGGAGACAAATTTTATTTAATCGCAACAAACAAAATATAATTTTGCTATGCAACCAATTCCGGTAAAATAAATAAACAACCGAAAATCAAAACAAATATATCGTGATGACAGGGTGACGGATGCCGGTGACTCCACGAGTCACATGTGTCACCAATATTTTGTTGTGTAAACAATATTTCTTTATTGGCAGAATATGAGTTTATAACAACAGGTGGTGACCATGACCATGACCATGCCCTTAACATTGACTTCGTCTCATACATTTACCTCCATCTACATCTATCTACATACCTGTTGAATCATTTACAGAGATTCGTGACCTAAGGTCGTTTAGCGAAGGCTTGTTGAACACGAACATAATGGGTTCATTGCTTTCAGAAACTTGTCTGGTCTAACAGGTGCTAAAAATATCCAATTTTATTCAATATCCGACAAATGCAACAGTAACTTACTTGTTGAGGCACGTGGGCTAAAGCCTGTATGCCTTCATACTTTGGTGGTATTTTTGATGGCTGGTAATGAAGGCAAAGTAAATCAATTACAAAAGTTTTTTTATTGCTGTCGGATGTTGATGATAGATTCCGGTAGCATGACAGTGTTAATTGAGCTATTAGTTCGATTTTATAGGTTTTGTAGAGTGCTTTGCAACAAAAGGTATCTACTTGTGTGTTTAGTAAGGTTTGATATTAGAAATATTATCTTTGATGTAATTTAATAGACGGAGATAGTAAATGAGCTCGATAAATAATTTTTTGAGAGAAAATGTGTTTTAATTGGTTTTATTTTTGACTAGCTTACCCACCCGGCGTTGCTCGGGTATAGTATACCATACATTTTGGAAAAAGACGACCCCGGCGTGTAGCGCCACCTAGTAATGAAAATAGCTTCATGATTTACTGTATATAAATTTGGACACACGAATTGATGATAATTACCGAGGACAAAAATTACTACTTTTCAAATGTTTAGAGGATACGGCTAAAGCAGGCTGTTTAAATGTTGGTATACCAAATCATGAGAATTGGAAAGATTCTAGGGAAACGTATTTTTTGCTAGCTATGAACAGCTGAGAATCAACAAAAAAAATTTGGAAAATTTCAGAATTTTTAAACAGTAAAGATTTATTTTTGGTCACTGTTTAGGGTTTTAAATAAGTGCGCGACTGGATATATACGAGTTTCTTTTGGATTTTTAAAATTAAGATTAAAAACTTTTTGAATTTAAATTGTTCCTCGTATGAAATTGTATTTTTACTTCTGATTATAGAGACAATTTAGGATTCGAGAATATCAAAAAAAATGATAAAACAATCAAACAAGACATTTCTATCATGGAGAAGTCTAAAAAAGTTTGTAAAAAAATGTCTGTCAATCTGTCAGTCTGTCAGTATGTCAGTGTGTCTGTATGTATAACGATCTGCAGCCTAGACGGCTTAAGTTATTGCCTTCAAATTTGTTATGTTATTATTATTTTTAAATAAATTAGCATTCTTCAGAGGGGTTTTTGGAATTTTATTTGTATGGCTAAAAATAACGATACCTGTCATATAAGCGGAAAAATCAAATTTTTCTCGAGAACGGCTGCAACGATTTTGATAAAAATTTTTGAGAATATTTTTGTACGCATTGGCTTTCATTTCCAAAATCCAATAACAATATACTTCATCAAAACGGAAATGTCTATTAACGGTACCTTTCATATAACGATTTTCGACTTTTTCGTTAATGGCGCATTGGATTTCTTTTTCATTGATCTTTTTCATATTAAAATAGTTTAATGCTTCGTTATACTCTGTACATACTTTCGCGCCTTTGGCATACTCGTATAACTCCTTTCTGTTGTATTTTAAGGCAAAATGACTTAATATGCCCATTTGTAGCAAATAAAATTTTCTATAATTTTGGCCTGTAAAGCTTTTTGTACAACCAGTATAGCGACGGAGCTATTAAGCAGCCAAGAATTCCCACATTTTTTTTTTAGTTTTCAGTTTCTTTTACTTTTATAGCGCGATAACGTCGTACCCGAAGAATTAGGCTCAAAAATGTTCATAATCAATCATATTGGAAAATTTATTTATTTATTTAAATTACCTACATATTTCAAACTCAACTTTATATTTTATTTATGTGACCGTTACAGGGTAATGAAGGCTTATTGAAAAAATCTACATTTAACTAAATTTAAATTCAATAATGAAGTGCCTTTACAGTCTAGTTGACTGGTAGTTTTAGATGGAAAACGATCGAACTTAATAAAACTTTAAAACGTTATCTAGTTTTGAAACTGGAGGACCTTGTGCAAAAAGAGAAGAGTGGGGGAAAACTGCAAAATTTTCGAGAGTTCTTAGATTTTTCATCAATAACTTTTCCTTCTTACGTCTTACGACAAAAGTATCCTTTTATTTATTTATGTATGTAGAGCGTCAAATTTCCTTCATTTTGACTATTTATTCATGTTTGTATGTCAATTCGTTATTCCCGAATAAAGGTATATTTTTTTGATAAATTTCGTTATACCTGAAATATGATGAAATGTTGTTTCAATTATGAATTCTGGTTAAAATCGCCAACTTTTGACATCCTGAAAATCCAACCCTACCCCCACCTTCCTAGACCCAATAATCTGGAAGATGTCATCCGGCGCCGCATTTTTTGTTGTGGGAATTGATACTCCTGGTAAGGCTCCAACCCCAAACTGATAGAAGAAGTTCATTGCCTAGCTTGCTTATAAAATTTCTGGTTGATGGACCCGGTACATAGATTAATTCGGTTCCTACTTGACAGTGCAAGAACCACTCAGCTAGAACTTCTTAATAACGATATAAAGGCGTATGAAGGAGTGAGTGAGGAGCGAAATATTACGGGAACTGCAAACTTCTTTATATGCGCTTACAATGAAATTTATTGTTAAAAAATGCAAAATTGATAACTTTTCCAAAATTTAAAATTTAATTATTAAATTAAAATTTAAAAAACCCTGAGTAAAAAAAACTACTTTGCTTTTTAAATTTGATAAACAGAATACAACAAATAAAAGGAAGAACTGTATTGGGTGTATTTGCCTCAGAAAAATTCTACCTGTAACTTCATATTAAATTACATTTTTAGATATGCTTAGAACAAAAAAAAATTATCGGAGTACAATTCCTTAACATATTTTTTGTAAAATAAAATTAATTGAAACAAAATAAAGCATTGCCCCATGGTCAGGATTACAATATCTCCCAAAAAACAGGTATTTTTGTTTTTGCTCTCTGGGGTAATAATTCGATAGTCAAATCATCTCACTCGGATCTCAAGGATCCATTGTGGTCCCCAGAAATAGGGGAAATGGGTGAGCAATTTGGGGAGAGTTGGTTATGGAATGCCTCCTTAAACCATCCTGAGATTTTGAGGATCTTCAGAATGTTTTTAAGTGCCTTTTTTGAAACGTCGTCGCCCAAATCGTCGAAAATATTTTCTCCGAGGGGCATTCACAAAGGAAGTGGTAAGAGCCCTCTTCTGCATCAAATTCTTGACACCCTCTACATAAGTTTGATGTACTAAGGCCAATTCTACTCATGTGGACCTCCATTGAGTTGTGACCCATCAGGACAACAACCAAAAGGGACAGATGAGGTCTACCTAGCTTTTGATTGTATTTTTTATTTTTATTAAAGATGTTTGGCAAAGACTTCTTGAGACCTGACAGTTATCAAGTTTTGACCATCTCTTATTTGCGGCTTTGAGGCAATATTCGTGAATTATTTTTTTCCTATTTTCCAGTAGTTCAAGTACTCAGAGAACGGTTTGGCATGATTCCATTGATGAACCGTTTTTAGCCAGTTCGTCAGCCTTTTCGTTTCCGTTAATGTTGCAGTGTCCGGGAACCCATCGGAGGGTAACGAGATTTATTTCACTGATTTGCCGCAGATTATTGCGACATTCGTCGATCTTTTTGACCTGGAAACGATTGCCTGTGAAAATATCAGTGTTTTTGTTCTCCAGATTAAAAGACAAAAGTTGTTTTGCGGCTTCGCCTACTGCGAGCACTTCTGCCTGAAAAACACTACGCAGGTTTGGCAGCTTTAGAGATATATTTATTGGCGGGCTTATCGAGAAGATACCAGACAGGCACTTGTACCAATGCAAATGCACGCTAGTCTTTGAATTTTTGTCATATATTTCAGATTGGTTGCCTTGTCAAGGGCAGGCCACCAAACCAAACATGCGTATGTCAGAATTCGTCTGACGATGGCAGTGTACATCCAATGAATGGTTAATGGGCTAGGACCTCATATCTCTAAGAAGTGATTATACAATTTTTTTTATTTGGGCTTTTTAAAGACCGAAATAAACCTAATTTTGGATCGTTATTATTCAAAATTTAAAAGTTTTGTCAAACGGCGCAACAATATCATCTAGTAAATTCACCTCATATTATATTATATAGGTAGTTTGATTTTTTTACACTACTTTACAGAATTAAACAAAAAAAAAGATTGTAATGATTTTTAATACTTATTGTGTGGTTATGTTATTTAAATTACGTCTCAGTGAGTTTGCAAACCTTACGTAAAATTTTAATTTTTTTAAGTTTCTCTTGAGAATTTGAAGTCCATTTTTTTTATTTTTTGAAGTTAAATTACCTTGTTCAACTAATTTACAATCGAAAACTTTTTATTTCATTGAAATATTCCGAAAATGTTGGAAGTTAAAGGAAATTTTTTGTATGGAAACCTTTCCTTAAGTACCTCAATTTCACGTGATCTATTTTAAGCATACGAAAATTAAATGCAGTTAATTATTTTTTTTCATTTGGTCAGGGAAAATTCGAAAATTGGTCAGGGAAAGTCAGGGAAATGTCACGGAATTTTATTTTGAAAAATAGTGGCAACTATGTTTTCATAAAATTTTATATTTGAAAATATCTAAATGGCCAAATTAATTCTGCATACCAACATTTTCAATAACTTTGTTTTCTATTTAAAACTAATTAATTTTTTTTGGAAATCCAATATTTTTAAAACTTATCAAGAAATTTTATTTTAAATTGTACCAAAATCTCAAAAAGAATTTTTTTTCAAAAAATAAAAAATAAAAAAATTATCTTCAAATTTGGCATTCCCCAGAGGTGAAATTGAAATTTTATTTTTAGGCCATATGACCGTCTAGGGAAAGCTTATTTTTGTCGAAAACGGCTCCAAATTATTAAGAATTTTGGATATCATTTGATCAGAACCAAATTTACGAGAAAAGTCTTTCCTTTCATATAACTTTTTTTTTCTTGGCTTTCTCGGTAACGGCTCTTTGGATATCCGTCAAATTTTACATTTGAAAAGATTTAGGTAGCCAAATTATTTCTGCATATCAAAATTTTGAGTAACTTTTTTTTCCAATTAAAATTGAGTTTTAAATGAGAAAAGCGTCACCTAATTCTCGATCTACTGCACCGAAATAAAATTCTTTCCTATCTTACTAATTCTTCTTACTAGTGTCGTGCAATGTCATGTTGCATTCTAAAAGACAAATGTGCCTTACAGATACTTAGTTAAAAATATTATATTATTATTATTGTTATAATTAATTTTTGAAATTTTTTTTTTTGAAAAATCAATATTTTTAAATAACATTCCAAACGTTGTACTAAAGCATATACCAATCGAAATCATGCGGCAGTACTGTGTTATCTTTAACAATCTTAGTAACTTTTACTTCCCAAATTGCTAGAAAATATCAAAGGTATTTCCAATGATCAAAAAAGAAGGATCCTTCTTATCCTTCAAATTATAGGCCCATATGTTTCCCACCTAATATTCGTCTGTGAAGAAAATGAGATCATACCGCGGAACCAATTCGGGTTCAGAAGAAATCACTCGGCAGTGCACGCTGTCACAAAATTGGTTTCAGACATTAACTGGAATCTTAATGGCAAAAGATGTCCACCTGCCTGTCTAGTAGATATCCAAAAAGCCTTTGACACGGCCTTGATCGACGGGTTAGTATTTAAACTTTTTCGATACGAATTTCCACTTCATATCAAAAAGATGATAATATCTATGATATACGGAAAGAAATTTATCGTAACAGATAGAGAATACATGACGGCTGAAGTTTTTAATGTCACCAACGGTCTTCTGCAGGGCACAGTAACTGCAACGCCTCTTTTCAATATTTATATAAAACGATCTTCCACTGGGGTCGTCTTTTTTGGCCTCCCTGAGCCCTTTTTCTTGCTGGTTGTCCCGGTCGCACGATATTTTTTCAAATTCCATGACACAGTTTGTTGAGCAAAATTCAATCTTTTGGAAATTTCACGAGTTGTCAAATTAAGACGTGACAGACACAAAATATTGGCTTTGCACTCCGAACTTATTTTTCCCATTTTTTTTTCACTTATTCACTTAGGTTCGCTTTGGAGTGCTATCACGAGCTGAATGCACGTCTTCTTCATAAAAACATCGATTTTCATGCACTTTTTGAACGATATTTTGCTACCTAGAGCAAAAAAATCTCGTACCTCTCATAAATTCCAAGAACTGCGCCGGAAAAGGGTAATAAAGGGTTTGACCAAATTTTTTCGAACGGCACTGTATTTCTGAAATACTTAGGGAACTTAAAGGTTCGCTGGCATTTGCTAGTGCTGTAAAATATCGGAGACATTCAAACTCAGCTGCAATGCGGCAATTCGGATTTGAGACGCAAATGGAAAAATCTAAGACTAGCAAAATCAAATGGTATCCACATCATTCTAAGGCGGTTGTGAGCTATTTAGGTGTTTATTTGGACAAATGTTTGCACTATAATGAGCATATAAATGCTCAATTAGAGAGAGCAAGAGCAGCATTCATGTCTCTCAAAAGTCTTTTTTATTCCAACGATCCGCTGGCGTCATTGAGAATGAGCTTGTTTCAGGTTTATTTTACCCGAACCCTGGGTATTTCAGAAATGTATTGGAAACTGAATATATTCCACCAGAGACATTATTGTTTCTGGATGCATATGGCTATCTATCTGACTCAACGAACGTACCGATAATATATGAAGCTACAAGAAGAACAGCAGACCATAGACTACTTTACCAGCCTTTTGAGTCGGTGGATGGAAATACTAATCTAAGATACTGCATTAGCATACCTGAAAGAGATAGAAATAACTCTAGTCGGTTAAATCGAGAAAAATACTGCTGGCTTGACTGGGCTGAAGTTTAGTTTAACTTGGCCCCACTATGTGATCTATGATCTGACGAAGACTTGAGGACATTGACGATTGTCTGTTTTTTCTGTTATTCGGCGGAATGTGGATCACATGGTGGGGCCTGAATTTTTAGTTTAAGGTAGGTTAAGGTAGTAAGTAAGTTTTAGTTTTATATAAAATCAAAAAAAAAAAATTGCCACTGTCCTCATTTAGGTTTTTTCTCATATTTTCCTAATAAAGAAAACTAACAAAACATTCATTTTTAAATCTATTTACTATAAAAAGAAAATATAAAAATAAAAAAATAACAAAAAAAGGAAACATATTTGATGAGAACCACAAAAGTCATTTACTTAAAAATATATACAAATATGTAATAGCTTCTAAATTTATTTAGGCTTATTCAATGAAATCTTATTTTGTAGATGAATAAATAAACATTAAAAAAGGCGCACGTCAGCATTTATTTTGTAAACATCTAAACCGATCTCAAAGATAATTTCTTAGCCATCGAATGAGAGGAGGAGAATAGAGCTTGATGCCAAACTTATCAAAATTGCTATTGAAAATTGAAATATCAAGCGCAGTAACCTTCTTTCTCCAAAACGATGTTAAAATGTGTTGCACTGTTCGGTGAGATACACCATCATATCACCAGTAAATCTACTGCTATGAAAACGGTATATTGTCGGTCATCAAAGAGTTCCCATTTCTCAAGATATTTAGTCATCTGATATTAAATCAGTTTCCATAAGGTTGGAAAGAAGGGAAGCGTATCAATTGGTAGTTAGCCTTAGAGGATCAAGATAATTTTTTTAAGGAATGGGCTATTTTGTAGAACAGAACAAAAAGCTAACGTATAGTAGCTTAGGCTAGCGTGAAACTTTAAAACTATGAGAAGATACTATCTAAGTCAGCATCAAGGTCTTGAAACTCCATGAGTGCAAAAGAAGATTTGTACTACAAATCCATTTGTGCAGCAAACTGTGCTGTAAATAAATCTGCTTTCGCTAAAAGCTCACCACAAAAGTTCCATTGTGAACAATGTCGGAACCAATTTGGGGTTCACTTAATATTAACTTCTTTTTAATAATCCACGGTTGTTGTGATCTCCACTTGACGACAACAACTTCCTACTTCTCTGCTTCGAAATTAGGCTCCCGCTGTGGGTTTTGCCATGTTGACCTAGGAAAACGTTTGCATCAGCAACCAGTGCCAATTATTTCTTCCAGCTACCGATACATGATCTATGTACTCTAAGCTTAAAATTAGACAAACCTCTCGAGGCTTGAACTAACAAAAGAAATGTTAAAACCTTTTAGTCCGAAAATCATCTCTTTTGCAAAAGTTCAATATAGTGTTACTATGTGTATAAGGGCTACTTTTGATCTCCCAAGCTGGTTTTACCAGGCGATGTCGTTTGCTTAAATACAACAAAAAAAGTAAAAGATTTATTAACGAAATTCCAAGGAATGAGATTATAATATAAAATATTACCAGAACATTAAAAGGCCTAGTCATACGTTTACCTGTTTCATGTAAGTGTTGCCAAGATGGTAATTTTGCACACGTGCCATAAATACCAACAAACATTTTCTGATGTTAAACTAAAGAACATGGCTAACCATGTGAGCATGAATCTTTGATTCAATGAATACCCTTATATAATAATTAATAACTAATCAAGCTACTATTCTACTCGCTAGGAATGGAAGAACGACATTACTTTGAAAACAAAAAAAAAGTATCTTTAATTGTAGCAGATCCATTCGCACTAATGACCCTCTCATAAAACCGAAATTAAAAATTTGCAATTTACAATGGAGTTTGGGTTTTTTTCATGACTTATTTCGGAGCAAAGTTCGGACTTAATTATTGTGATGTCAACATAATTTCGTAAATATAAAACCAGAAATTCTGCCAAAAGAATCTTTAGTCTGAGACAGATTGTACGCATCACCGAGTCGTTAGAAGTATCTGCTGAACACGATTTTTCGAACAAGAAAACCGAAACATAATCCTATTCCAGATATGAACGTGCTTTTTGTGTTTGCGTTAATATGGTCTGCAGTCGTTTTGCAGGAGTGCTGCGCTGAAATCCGTAAGTCTCTGCTTATAGATTCATTCAAGATTCCAAGTAATCCTTTAACCAATTATTTTATTCCTACAGCTTCTGATATTCAAAAATGTCATTCGGGTGATGTAGTTTGCATAGCAAAGACAACCAGTGAAATTTTACGAAAAAATCCCGAGGGTAACAAGGCACTGGGTTTGAGAAATATCGAACCTGTACACCTGGATGAATTGGTCATTGCTAGAACTCACGGAAATGCGCCACTCAATTTGAATCTGAAATTCACAGATCTCAATGTATTCGGATTGTCGAAAACAAATTTCACCAAAGTCGTTGGTTTCGAAAAGGACCCACATCATTCGAAATTCGAAATGTACGTGCTTATTCCGGATTTAAAGCTCATTGGTCAATATGAAGCGAATGGAAGGATCTTATTGCTGCCAATTGTTGGAAATGGAACTGCATCTATAGAATTCAAGAATTTCAAGAGTGGTGTTAAGATTAAATTTGCCACGACTGAAGAAAACGGACAGCAGAGGATATCGATTTCGAAAATGAAGGTTCACAACGAACCGGGATCGTAAGTTGCAAGGATAGAGATTTTGGTGTTCTCAGCTAATAATTTTTTTTTTGCAGAATGAAAATTCGATTAGATAACTTATTCAATGGCAACAAGGCGTTAGGTGATGAGCTTAACAGAGTCATCAATGATAATTGGAAAGATGTCTGGACGGAATTGGAGAGTGGAATTAATGAAGGATACACAGATATAGTCAAGCTATTATTGGGTGATGTTTTAAAGGCGATATCTTATGATGAGTTTTTCACAGATTGACATATTTGAGTTTATTTAAAATCTACTATAAGAACGAATTTAGTGAAAATGCGTTTGTTTTTTATTGGTTGTGCGGTTATATTTTAAAAAAATGCTTAGATTAGTTTTAAAAACCAAAAAATATAAATAAATTATAAAATAAGGAAACAATAAAAACCTAGACAATAATGAACTGATGAGAAAAAAATTATACGAAACTAAATTTTCATTTTGTTTTAATAATTTGAACCAAAATAATATTTTTTTATTTGGTTTTCAATATGAAAAAAAAATTAAATGTTCATCATCTTCCTGAGTGGCGCAACAACCGGAATCCTGTCCGGGCCCCATTCAAAGAGTTCTTCCGTATATCCCGATTGATGGCCGACCCCATTTAGTTGTGCACTCCCATGGCTTCCAGACAGGGTTGCCGATTCTCATAACTTAGCATTATTATCATGCTTTTTGGACTCGAAAAATTTTCTAATGTTTTCGAGTCGAATAACATATTTTTTTTTTGGGTTAATATATTTTTATTTCTTATAACTCTACTGTAAAACTACATTAACATCTATCAAAGGAGTTTGAAAATATTATTCAAAAACAAATTAGTTTTTTCCTTGAGCGTGAAAATATTTTGACTTCAAAACAATTGGTTAGTGTCTCAAAGGACAAAATCTATCGACAATGATAACATTACGGTTTTAGTACTACTCGATTTTTGAAGGCTTTTGACATGGTGAATCATTCCACTCTATGTGAAAAGCCTCGGATGCCGTCAAGCTAATTTACTTTTATCTTGACAAAATAATGCAAGCGGTTGAACATAATGGAATCATCTCAGATTTTTTGTTCAATAAAAGGTGTGTGCCCCAGGGATCTATTGCCCTCTATATATTAATGAGCTTCCAAAAATTGTAAAACATTGTTCAATCCGACTTTATGCTGATGATGCTCAGCTACACATTAGTTGTCCATTGGGACTTATAGTATAGAGCACTTAGTGACTTGCCTAAATGAAGACTTTTAGAAGAAGTTGTTTGCTGGTCACACCAAAATAGTTTAATGCTGAATCCGAAAAAATCTAAATTCTTAGTAATATCAAAGAGTAAAAGTGTTATTTCCCGTTCATCTTGTTAGATGGCTCCGACATAGACATTTTGAATACTGATTCAATTCTTTTACTTATAAAGTATTTTCCAAATTTAGTGCAAGATCAGCTCTAAGAAATTGATAACGTGTGGAGAGCATTGAAACACCTAGATTTAAATTCGAGTCAAGATGCTGAAGAGTTTTGGAAAGACAAGTAAAATAAGGCAACCAGATGACACTTCAGCCTTTCCAAAGGTATCACAATTTGTCTTTCAAGTATTTTCTTTGCCACATTCGTCAGCAAACACATAACGAATTTTCTCTGGAGTCAATATAGTCAGAACTAAATTAAGGAATAGCCTTGAGACTGATTCCCTTAACGGGCTATTACATGCCAAGCATTTGGTTAAGAACCAAACATTCTTTGACTTTATGGTTCCTGTAGAACTTCTTCTTCTTGTAAGTGCTCAAAATGTGAATTTATTATTAAGTTACCGGAATTTTGTTTTTTTTTTGTCTTGTTTCTTTGACTTTTTGTTTTTTTTTTTTTTTAATAAATACTATTATTAAAAAAAATTGTTTTACTCGTCACAAGCGCAATATGTTTTCAAAATTTCTATTTTATGTTCCCTCTTTGTTTTACCATTCTCATGTTTTTTGGACTCAAATCATGCCTCAATATCATGTTTTTATAATTTTCTGTGTGGCAGAGTCGTGGTGTACGCCATTCTTCCAACGTCCAAAGGTCTGCAACATAGCCTTCTTCCAAAAAAAGAACTAAAAAAGACTTTCAGTGTTGGTTCCTCTTCGCTCATGGGAGCTAAGTGCCCACTGCCCAGTCCACTTGAGTCTACCAAACACTATTTTTTCCACAGCATCTTCTTCGAGATAGATTTCATACAATTCATGATTGGATCTTCTCCGTAATTATCCTCCCTATCACGCGGGGCTTAAAATTCTCCTTAATACTTTCGTCTCAAACGCATCATACCTCACGTAAATAAAGACCTTCGCTTGAACGTGATTGTGTGTATCTTTCAAAATTAATATTAATGAGCAGAGAAATTTGACGAGAGCTGCGTAGTAGAATGGTCAAGTGAATTGGTTTAAGTTTAAGCTATACACCTCTTGAGTCATGATTCACAGAAATACAAGGTATAACCAATTCACTTGGCCATTCTACTGCTCAGCTCTCTTAAAATTTCTTCACTCATCTCTTAATTTTGAAAGATACACACAAATAAGTTCCGTTCCAGCGATGGACTTTTTTTTAGCAATTTAAAAAAAAAAAAAAGAATTTCTTCTCTGACATTGTACTCATTGCGTACGTACATTGGTGCTGGTATAATGTATACAAATAGCCATCTTGGTATTTTCTGACGTCACTATCATCTTTTATTATTATTTTATTCCTTAAGTGAAGAAAGACTATCTCAGAGTTGAAGATTTAAACGATTTTTTTTATGTTTATTAGAATTATAAACATATACAAAAACAATAAAAAAAAAACGTCAAATTAACAGTGATCTGTAAAATGTGACTACAAAAGGGCGATGGGCGAAACGTTAACAAAACATGAATGAATTTTAATCAACATTTATGCAGGCAGGTTTTTATGTTCGACCCAACCACCAAGTTTTCAAAAATATTTGAAAACCGACCAACATGGTTGGGTCAGCGGTTTTAAGGACTCTTTTTCGGCGCAGTAAATTTTAGAGTTAAGTGACTATTTCCTCACTTAAAACCCACGGACGGCTCTAGATTATATAAGAGTTAGAAAAATGGCTTCCCAACCTGAGTATCGAACGGACGATCTCTAGAGTAGCAAGGAAACACATTATCTACTACATCACTTGCGCCCGCGCAAGTTATATCCTTTCTGTTTTCGACCTTATTTTTACGTACAAACGACAAAGATTAACCAAATTCTATAATTAGTAACTTTTCCATCTAGAGGAATAAGGCCAACAACTTCATCCATCGGACCTGAGTTAAGTAAAAGTATATATTTATTATTGGGTACCACAGGAGTATTATTTTAAAGTCGTGCTAAAGTCGGTTTATTGGAAAACATAGCCTCCAAGAAACGACAACAGAAAACGGCTTCCAAATAATTAAAATTGGCAGTCAGACCAGGGACAAAGAAGAGTTTTTCAATCTAGTCCTGGATATTGCCTTAAGCAGCTGTCAATACGGAAAGCAAAATCCGGAAAGGGGGGTTTATATGGATAAACTTGTTTATCAACATTGTTGATGTTTCACCATGTAGACGCAAGAAAAACCGCAGACCCAACCATGTTGTTGTGGCATCGCGCCGTCTTGCTTTGAATATTTTAAGCGAACTGATGTTTATTTTTATGTGAATAAACACCTTGATCTACCATTGTTCAACAACCTTTGTTTTTCGTGTAGACGCAGTGGTTCATTTATATGTATGAGTTACAAGAAACCAGTTTTATGAACAAGTTGATCAATGTAAACCCCCCTAAACATCACAACTGCTCGGCTACGCGAAATATATTAACTTCATCGCCCACTCCCAAAAAGCTGTACTCCTTTACTAGAAGCCACAGATATTAATTAATATGTGGAATTTGTTGGTTTTGACATAAATGGCGAAAAAACAAAGCATATGCTTGCTTTAGGACTAAAAGGCTTAACCCATAGAATGCGTTTGTCCGTTACGTTGCCGTATAGAACTGACAGCTCAATTAAATACACGTGTTCTTATGGGAAGTAACCCATAGTACGGTATTACACTGAGACGTTTTGTAGTCCGTGTTTCGTTTATTTTCTTTTGAACCCTCGTCCCGCCGTTGCGCGGTATTACACTTAGACGTTTTTCTCATTTTTGCATCGCGTGTTTTTGACAGCTCTCTTTAATTTTTTTTCGCCCATAAATACAAAGGGAAAATCCAAAGGTATCTTAACATTTGTTGGATACTTTTACATGTTTTAAAGGAACATGTAATGAACAGCTAACTAATGTTTTGCTTCTGCTTCGAATGTTTATTTGGTTAGGTTTGTTCGCTCACAGAGAAATTCTATTTTTGGTTTCCGAAATGCAAATCTAGTAAAACTGTGAACTCATCCAATGCCGAGGAATAAAGAAGGCGAGCAAAAGGAATGTCAAAAACACGCGATGCAAATCCTACTCACAACTCGCCGAGTTGAGACGATTTAAAATATTTGTATTTCACTTACTCTCTCTTTCGCACTTATTTGCATCTTTGCAAAAACGTCTAAGTGTAGTACCGCACTTTTAAACTTCCTCTCTGGCAAATCCGATGACATCAGATATCAATATAAATAAATAATGCTTATAAACGACGTAGTAGATGATCTTCCAGGAGGAGTAAGAATTGCTAATACCACAATCAATGTATTGTTATAAGCAGATCATCTCGTCATACTTTCAGAATCTCCGGAACATATGCAATTGATGATCAATCGTCTGTCATGCTATTGTAAGAAATGAGGACTGGCAATCAATACAGATATGTAGGTCGAAAATGATGGTTTTTGCACGATCTCCAAGAATACGCAATGAAAGACAATGGAACTACAATGGTCATCCTCTTCAAACAGTTAAAGCGGTAAAACATTTGGGAGTTCTTCTGAATCCAACATTGAATATCAGTAAACATCTTACAGAAAAGGCAAAAAGCTCTCAAAGCCTACTTAATCTTTCGTGGAAAAATGTGTTTTCCAACAAGAGTCGCTCTATCGGCAAAATATAAAATTTTTAACGCTGTTGTTAAATCAACTCTCTGCTATGCCTCTCAGGTTTCGAGTTCTTATGAGTATGAAGAAATTGAAAAGTTCCAAAGGAACTGCATTAAAAAACTGTTCAATCTTCCACTCAATACACCCAGCTATGCTATATACTTTTAGAAACCGGACTACCAAAACTATTAACAGACACTTAAATCACAGGCTGACTTCATAGTTAAGACATGTAGCCATTATGATGAAGCAAGAATCGCAAAAAAACTTTTTTTATATTATTTATAACGAACGAAAACATTACTCGAAAAAAGTTCATAACTAAAGCTCGAGAGTCCGAAAGCAGGATATTATACAGCCAACTAAACTAATTTTCATGAAACCTTACAAGTATTAAACGAATGGGAATGGAAAGTTCTGAGCAGTTTTTTAAAAACAATCTATAAATATACTTACTTACTTAGGTGGCGCTACAGTTCGGGACAAACCTGGGCCTCAACCAACATGCCCCTCCAGCCAACTCGGTCTTTGGCTAGCTGCCTCCAGTTTTGCACTCCAAGTTGGTTGAGGTCGTCCTCCACTTGAGCGCGCCACCTAAGGCGAGGTCTTCCTTGACTGCGTCTACCCTCTGGGATGGAATCGAAGATCCTGCGAGCCAGAACATTGTTGTCCATTCGCTCTACATGACCTATCTATAAATATAGAATGCTGTTAATTTCAGAATACGCTTGAAACGTTACATATTATCTTTTCTAACTTTGTAATTGAAAACAATTAACTTTTTTTTAAATATATACATATATTAAATTTAAAAAAATTGCTTAACCGGCTGACGGCTTATCCAAAGCTTTTAAATTCATATATTGTTTACATGTGTTTTGTTGTTATTAATCGAAAATAAATGAATTCTTAATTCTAAAATTCTAAAATTCTAAATAAATACATTTATTTGCGCGACAGCTGCTAAAAAAGCCAAGGCCTAGTGCCTTATACTTTCAACTATTCCTGTGAGTGTGTTGTTTATCTGAAAGAATGGAACAAACCTACAATTTTAGACAAATTTTTACTCTTGGAGGTTTTGTCAGTTCCTCGCAAGAGGCAGTACCCCGGAAAAGAATTTTGCTGTTACTTAAATGACAATTATGGGAAAAAGAAGGGGATATAAAACATTTAAATCAAACTTTTGTCGCTAGAGGGAGGAGCCCAAAATGTTGAGATTTTCTTGGATTTGTTTTTTATTTTCAGATTTTAGACTTTTCTTGGAAAAACGAACATGAAACAAAAATGAATATTTTTTAATTGTTTGAATGCCATTTGACAACTTGCTGTCATGTTTTCACAGCCACTTTCGACGGCATGGTAAAATAAATTGCAACTGGATCGCACGTACTTGCTCATATGTATGGTCACATTGTAGAATAATATTAAAGAAAATTAAAGTGAACATCAAAGCATTTATTCGATTTTGGTGACTTTTGATTGTTCGAATAAAGTACATAAATTGTAGGTATTGGGTGAAATAATTTAAATGCCATTTTATTTTTTCAGGAAATGTAAGAAAGTGTGATTTTTTTTTTCAAAATCGTTAGAGCCCTTTTTTTAATAAAACGGTTTTTAACAACTTTTTTTAGAAAAAATTAAAAAAAAAATAAATCAAGAATACAAACTTAAGCACAAAAATAACGTTAATTTAAAAACTAAATTAAAAAAAAAATTCACTTACCCGTTTTCAAAATATTGATTTTTCAAAAAAAAAAATAAAATTATTACAAATACAAAAAAAAGTTTTCGAAAGAAAATTAATGCAAAAGTACTCAGGCTACCTACATCTTCTTGAATATCAATTTTGATTATAATCTGATCACCAGTTTTCGAAAAAGTCGAAGAAAAAAAAACCGATCCTATGAGAGGTACCGTTTTTAGCCCACCATATTAATTTTTTTTCACCAAAATATAATGCATACCTACAGTAGTACACTGATTTTTTTTATAAAAATTCTTGGAGCCGTTTTCGAGAAAAATAAGCTTTTACATAACGGTTATATTACATGTGCTGTTAATTTTTGAGCTAAAAAAAATTGAAAAAACTCCTCTGTATAATGTCAAAATAAATTTAAGTTCAAAACTTGGAGACGATTGGCGCAATTGTTAAGACTACAATCCAAAATACAACCGTACAGACAGACAGACGGACAGAATTTGCCCAGTAACTCAAATATGTTTCTCTATCATCGAAATGCCATGTTTGATTGTTATCTCAATATTTTTTAATCTGCACGAATGCATAACTTGCATTATAGTATACCTATAATCGCAAGTAAAAAAGAGAAAAAAGGAACTAGCTATAAATACAAAGAAATTTGTTTCGCTAGAAAATTGTAATAAAACATCAATATGAATTTTGTTTAGTAAAAAATATTTTGAGAATATTATGGATATGTAACTACAAGAATCTAGAAAGTGCAGTTTAATATTGTAAAAAGGACAAAAGCTGATTTTACTTCGACCAAATAGCTTCAGAGAAATTCGAAAAATAGCATTGTTGGAAGACTATGACGACGCGATGTAGATTTTGGAGCTAAATTATAGAAAACTTATATTCACAACAACAATGTTAAGCGCTGCACTAAGTTGCCCATAATTATAAACAAAAACCATTGTACTATTTAATATCTAATTTGAAAGTTTGAGAACTTTAAGGAATTGTGTTGTTATTGGATTTAGGCAGTGTTTTGTTTGAAGTTTAATTTACAAAATGGGGTTTTGTGAGAGCGAGTTGTCATTCTCTCAGAGAGTTCCTAGTTTCACACTAAAAAAATGATGTAGGGATTTCCTATTATTTAAAATCTAGTTTTACACTAAGAAATTCAAAAACTACAACTATAATCTTAGTGCAATATTTAATTCATTTTAGTTTCATAAGCGTCCATAATTTTGCTCCCTTGTATCTAATGCGGATTCTAAGAACTCGTTTATCTTTTTTACTTGCGATTATAGGGACTATTAGGCAAGTTTAGGATTCGTGAATATAAAAAAATTTGAGATAACAATTAAACATGACATTACGGTCATAGAAAAGCCAAAAAATTCATTGGCAAAAAATGTCCGTCTGTCTGTCTGTCTGTCTGTCTATCTGTCTATCTGTCTGTCTGTCTGTCCGGGTGTATATCGAGCTGCAGCCTAAACGGGTTAAGCGATTGCCTTCAAATTTGGTATGTGTTTATCTTTTGGCATTCCTCAGAGGGGAAATTGAAATTGTATTTTTAGGGCTAAAAATAACGGCACTTGCCAGACGACCGTTTAGGAAAAGCTTATTTTTCTCGAAAACGGCTCCAACGATTTTGATTAAAATGTTTAAGAATTTTTTTGATGGTATTGGCTATCATTTGGTTATAACCACATATACGGGAAAAGTGTATTAAGTCTCATTTTTACTAAAAACCGTTAAGTATTGTGGTTTTGATAGTTTTTATAAGTTCAAACTTTCTTATTTTGAACGTAAATGTTATTTGTTTTTGTCAAAGATCTTGCCTCCAAAATTATTAGGCATATAAGAGCAAGTACGTGCGACCCAGTCGTGCCCATTTTTTAATTATACAAAACATTTCAAAACCAGAACAAAATCCAAATGAAATGCAAACTTTAGTGACATTTGCGAAAAATCATATATATTGTAGTGCAAATCGGTGTAAATCTTGCTAAAAATTCCAGAACTCTAAAAAGTGATCTAGATAAAAAAAATAGTTCTTTTTTTCAAAATAAATGCAAAATTACCAAAATAAGGAAAAAAATATTCTCTGCCATTTGTAAAAAAAACCAATACGTAAGTCCACGTTCACGTATTTCCCATAATCTTCATGCATTAATATCGCTAATTTTGATCTCCCCTCTCTATCGAACAAGTATGATTTTAATATTTTGTATCCTCTTTACAAGTTACCAAATCACTCTAACACTCTTAAGTCACCCATTGACCCATCGCTAGTTTGTTTTACATTTTGTGTCAAAATAAATAAAGTTCACCTAACTCGGAACAAACGGAACAAATGTGTTCAAAGCTCCTTACTCGAAAGACCAACGATTTACAAAATGCCTATTCTACCAATTTTCGCCGAAGGAAATATTTTTGGAGAATGTTCGACCCTGTATGGGAAAAGGGCGAATGGAGAAGATTTAATAATGAAATTGTACGAACTTTACCAAGATCTGGATTTAGTACAATGTACAAACAGCCAAAATACGTCGACTACATTGGCCTGAGCACATCGAACGAATGGACTGGTACTGGAGAACAACGCTGCAGCCAAAAAGATCTTGCATTGCTCGTTATCGTAGAGGGTCAGTCTAATCCAGTTAATTCTGACATTCTCAAGTCGCAATTTATTACCTTTTTAACAACGTCTTGCGGGCTAAAGATGCTAATCAAAAATACACAAAATAATTCCGCGACAAACCAAACAATTCTTCAAAATTTAAGATGCTATTCACACAAAGCATTTGCATTGCGCCGCGCGTTACCAGTTTTGTTGCTTTTTTTTTTGTTCTAAACAAAACGAACTCCATTCCGTAATTTATTCAAATGACCAATCAAATTATGTATGACTAAATCAACCAGAACATATTGCCACAAAACTTGAAAGCCGCACCAAGCGAACCAGTTGGATATGGCGTTAAGCTATGAGCAATTTGCATTTCCATACTACGAAAACATATATTCAAATCGTTGATACGCGCAACGTCTACTTAACATTTTAATTATCCCGGCCGCGTGTAATTTATGTTGATTTGAAAAAAATTTGACGCAAACGCGTGTGAAACATTTTGGTTTAGTACATTTGGAAGCAGGCATGTGGACGTCATCTTTGCAGCATCGTCAACCGTAAGCTTGGATCGTCAGATTTGATATGATATGTACAACGCTACTGGGAAGCCATATTGAGAAGCATTTGAACTGACTTGCAAGTCTAGCAATGCGGAATGAAATACACAAACCGGCTGTGTTTGAATAAGCGTGCTCTTCTGCTTTTAATGTCACGCTTAGAAACATAAACTCGTTTAAGAGAAAACGCTTTAATTTTGATTTTTTAAACAGACAACAGGGTCGGAATTGATTTGGAAAAAATAATAGGCGCTTTTTTCCAGACCTCTCAAATCAATTTGGGAAAACCAACAAGCTGGAAGCATACACTGTTGCAATCTTCTTTCAGTAAGGAAAGGCCCGTATTTGTTCTTGTGTGCCTAATCACATTGGATATTGGAAGGCTAGATCTTTGAAAGAAACAAGTTAACGTTAACGTAAAAAAACACGGTCTGAACTGAACTAATAAAGTGTCAAAAACGACAACGCTTAACAGTTCTCAGTAAAAATGGCGTACCATCATGATACAAGAAAACAAGATAACGCCTTCCCGGATTTTAACTTCAGTAGTGACCCTTGTTGACAAAATTAAATTCCGTTTTAGGGAAAAAAACTGAAAAGTAATTTAAGCTTCAATTGATGCAGGTCTTGTCTAATGTTAGATTAAATACTAATAAAATAACGGTAGAAAAGAGAGAGACATGAAACATTCCGCCGATGTTCATATGACGTGAATGTTCTAATAATGATATCATCTCCAATCAACTTGAAAGCTATTCTTTGAATACCATCCAAAAGACTCAAGTGAGTTGATGGAGCACCCGCCCAGATATGGGAGTTATATTCTAGTCTTGGAAGACGAATGTATGATTTGTAGATAGTAGCCAGATCAAAAGGGGAAAAGGAATTTCTTACATCTTCGGAGGAAGCCCAAACATCTTGCGGCATTTTTGGCAACATCATAAATATGATCATTCCACAAGAGGTGACTGGTGATGCTCATACCGAGAATTTCCAGATGATCAGCTTCCATAATGTAAGTACTACTCATGGATAATGGCAAGGGGGTTGTATTACGCTTTAGAGACAGAAGACAGCATTGTGTTTTGGACGCATTAAATTCTATTTCTTATTCCCCATTTGATGATGCTGATCAGAATTTAATAAGCATATCATACGTTGCCGTTGAAAATCCACATCCGAAGACCGCGGTCCAATAATGAATATAAAAAGCTGAGTGTACTGTCATCAGCGAAGCAGTTTAGTAGATTAGAAATTTCAGACAGGAAATCATTTATAAAAATGAGACAGATACAGAACGGAGCCCTGGGGCACACCAACATTTATTTTGAAGATATTAAATTTTAACCCATCCAATACAACTTGTATTGAACGGTTCGAAAGGTAATTTCTAATCCAGCCATTAAAAGAAATATCGAAACCGAAAGCACGCATTTTCGATAAAAGAGCCTGGTGCCAGACTCTATCAAATGCTTTAGAAATATCGAGTGCAATAATCTTACTTCCTCCGAAACGATGTAGAGATTTTTTCCACTGTTCGGTGAGATAAACCAACATATCACCAGTGGACCTATTGCTACGAAAGCCATACTGTCGGTCATTTAGAAGCTTTCGTTCCTCAAGATGTTTCTTGATTTTATAATTAATAAGTGTTTCCATGATTTTGGAAAGAAGGGACGTAAGTACAATCGTTCGGTAATTTGCGGGGAAGGACGGTTCGCCTCTTTTGGGTAGGGGCTGAACAAAAGCTGTCTTCCATTTGATCGGAACGAGTCCTGAAGAGTAGGAAAGATAGAACAGCCTACGCAGTGGCTTTGCCAACGTAGAAGAACACCTCTTCACAACAATAGCGGGACCAGCGGACTTATGTTTGTTAAGATCTTTTAAAACTCTAGCCACTGTACGAGTGAGATTGGTCCCATAGAATCATTTACGCTCTCAAGTACGGGTGGGACCATGACACACTCTGGCGTAGAATTAGCGGCAAACTGCTTAGCAAAAAGGTTAGCTTTCTCTTGGGAACTAACAAATGGTGTGTCATTGATGACAAGCTTGGGCATTGAGGACGAACAAGTGTTCCTTATATTTTTTACAAATGACCAAAAATTTTTGGGACATTGTAGTAATTTTTGTCTTAATTGTTGGCCATGTAAAAATTTGGTCCTTCGAATAAGGGCGTTACAGGCATTCCTGGCTTGTTTAAACTTTTTCCGGTTTTCTTCAGTAGGGTTGTCTTTGTAGCAACGGAAACATACCTCCTTAATTCTGATAACCTCTTTACAGCTTGTATTAAACCTAAAACCAAACTTTGTACTGCAAATAAATATGACCTGAATTGAACTTTGGATCCTTTCCAAAAATGGTATTTAATTTAGTCAATTTGTGTCACTGATGACGTCAAAATGCGGGAAGGCGCTATTTGGTTTCTTGTATCATGGTACCCCATCACTCTTCTTGTGCAATAACGATTTTATGAAAAAAAGCATTTCCAAAGTTGTAGGAATGATTTTGATAAAATCCAGTTTTTTATTTTTAGTTTTTTTTAAATATTTTTTTTTTTAATTTTGGTATGCAGTTTTGTAGAGTATATTAATATACAGATCGTAAAACCTTCTATAAATATAAAATGAATCGATGAAATGTATGTACGCGCATAACTTCCGACCGGCTGACAGACAGACGGACATTTTTTGTCACTAACTTTTTTAGGCTTCCATATTACCGTAATGTCGTGTTTGATTGTATCTCAATTTTGTTTTATTCACTAATCGTAATTTTGTCTTATAGTACCTACAATTGCAATAAAAAAAAATTAGGAAGAGAGTCGGAGACAGGATGGAGCCCTAGGGTACACTATTTATTTGATGGGAATCAGACTTGGAACCGTCCAATACGATTTGTATTGGAAGTTTCAGAAAATAGATTCTAATTCAATGAACAAGACTATAATCGATCCAAAAGCACACAATTTTGATAAAAAAAACTTCATGACAAAGTCTTTCAAATGCCTTGGAAATATCAAAGGCAATAATCTTACTTTCACCAAAGCGATGTATAGATTTGTACCACTGTGAGATGTGACGATGTGTGTGAGATACGGTGAGATATGGCATCAGATGACTAGTAGAACGGTTGGAAGAAGGGGCGTAAGTGCTATAGATCGGTAGGAGGAGGGCGAGCATGGGTCACCGGTCTTAGGAACAAGCTGGAAAAATTCTGCTTTCCATCTTCTAGGAAAGTTTCTAAAAAACTAGTAGCGATGAAGAACCTTACGGAGTTGCTTAGCCAGTGTGGAGGAACACCTCTTCAGAAGAATGAGGAGTTTACCATCTGGGCCAGGAGGTTATATAATTTAAGACTTTGGAGAATCTTGCTTATGTACGAGTGCGGAAAAAGTATGTCTCATTTAAAACTCACGGGCGGCTCTAGCTTACACTAGGAGTTAGAAAAATTTCTTCTTAACCTGAATATCGAACTGACGACCTTCGAGTCAGAAGCAAACATCTTATCTACTGCGCCAATGCCACCATGGTGAGATCGTGAGAATAAAGAAACAAGCCAAGAGTTACATTTGGCATTCAAGTCGGCTCGTTGACCACTTTTACAACTGCACGAGTCTGAAAAAATTGTGTCCATGAAACTATTAACATCTGTACAAAGGGAGCATAAAACTGTGTGGTATCGGCGTTCCTGTGTGGAGTTGGCCTAATAAATACGAAAACTTACTTCTCTCATCCCAATAGCCTTTTTACAACTCAAATCGAACCAGGATTTTTTTCTAAGTTTGATACTTTTGCTCATGTTTGTACTAAGTATAGAGCTAATTCTAAGTTGGAGCTAAAAAGATATCCCAAAATCCTAAAACTCGAGGCACATTAAAGTTTGTGCTGCAAATAACCATATGTAGAAGAGTGAGCCATGAAAATGAGAACGACAATTACTATATTTTACCTAGGATCTTTTATGAACTCATCATCGCTATCGCTACAATGCCAAATGGCCCTACAATTGAAACCGAGGATAGCCTGAACCACAAAAGAGCGATCCTCTTTTCTGAAATAATTACTGTGGGATACTATCTGTTCATCATTAAGACAACGTTAATAGAAAGGAGATATGTCATGTCATATCGAGCTTAAATATCCCTTTTTCAAGCTGATTAGACTTATCAGGATGATCTTTCAAAGTCTTTGAAACAAGGAAGGTGGCGTTGCAAAGTAAAGGGTCTTTCATTAAGCGCTTCCTAACTTTAAATTTAAATAAGACAAAGTGTGTGTGAGATATCATCAAAATGTTTTATTGGCATATTGATGCCATTATGTGCGGAATATAAACATCTTTTAAATGTCTGCCGCGGCTTCTCTTGGTGCCCATCCGAAGTGTCCAATTTTTCATGACTCTAGCGCATAAATCAGGATGAATTTGACATATGGCATTGGTCATGTTTTGAGGCTCGCTGAGGTTTGTGAACCAATCGCTAGACTTGCGACTTAAGAAAACTCTACAAGAAGTGGGGTCTAATGGGGTAAAATCACGCGATCTCAGTGGCCAGTTCACATCACCTTCACGCGATGACCATGCTTTCAAATCGTTCGAGCAGAATGTCCAAGTGGCATGAACTGTGTGGTACGTGGCGCCGCGCGCCTTCCTGTTGAAACCAGAGATGTCGTTGTTGTCCATATCATCCAATTCCGGCCAAAAGAAATTGGTATTCATCGACATATTACGCTCGCCGTTGACCTGGCCAACATCGTTCTCAAAGAAATATGGACCAATAAAGCTGCCAGCCCAAAATCCACACCAAACAGTGACTTTATAGGGATGCATTGGAGACTCTTGGATCTCGCGTGGATTGGTATTGTACCAAATTCGACAAATTGTTTATTCACGTACCCATTCATCCAAAAATGGGCCTCATCGATGAAGATGATTTTTCGATGAAAATTTGTGTCATTTGCCAACTGCTTCAGAGCCCATTCAGCGAACACACGAAGTTATTTATGGTCGTAAACCTTCAGCTCCTAGATCAGTTGAATTTTGTATTTTGTAAATTCACCAAGAAATGCCGAGTTTTTGTGAGAGACGCGGATTCGACTGCCCATATCTTGCGTTTCGTCGACAAACGGGTTACGACTAAAGAAAAATATGCACTTCCAAACAAAAAGGATTTGGATTAATGGAATCAATTTAAAGAATCTTAACTTAAACGAAGGCATGCACTTATTTTTTAAGAGAAAAGGATATCTTAGGACCATCCACTTTTATTAAACGTAAGATACATACAAAGGCTAACAAAGCAAATAGTTTTATATATTCGCGATTATTAAATGTGAATCAGAGTCAATACTTAATATCAGATGGCCATGTTTGAAACATTTGCCGTACACGTATATACATTTTGAACAAAGGAATTAAGACTGTACGAGGAGTCAATATAATTAAGTTATCTAAATTTCCTTGGAATAATAACGTCAATTATTTGTTATTTACGATATGATGCTTTTAAGGAGATGCCGGACATTTCTTTGTCCCTTAGATATATAGAACAACGTTTCCAGTTTTGAGGCTAAAAAGTCGCTAAAATATCTCATTTATGAAAGGCAATGTAGTTGGAAAAAAATGTTTGTCTAAAAACTAATAGCTGTTTAAATATATTTAGTGCGATTATTGCTGATGTGTGGAGTAGGGATGGGAATGCTGAGTACAGAAAATGAAGCAGATCGCCCAAAATAACGAATTAATACTAGCTGACCCACCCGGCGTTGCTTAGGTGTACCATTGTTTTCTGAACCCCTATAACAGTGCTTTCTATCACATCGAAATATATATCTTAAATCTACCAAGCTAAGCATGTTAATTCAACACACATTTTTGATTTGCTGGCAAAATTCCGTCTGTCTGTCTATCTGTCTTTTTTTACTATGGGGAAAAAATATGGTTGGTTAAAAACGGTACCTCCCGGTAGGGATCGACTATAAGGCAAGTTTAGGATTCGTGAATATAAAAAAAAAATTGAGATAACAATCAAACATGACATTACGATCATAGAGAAGCCTTAAAAAGTCATTGGCGAGAAATTTATGTCCGTCTGTCTGTCCGGGTGTATATCGCTCTGCAGCCTAAACGGGTTAAGCGATTGCGTTCAAATTTGGTATGTGTGTATCTATTGGCATTCCCCAGAGGGGAAATTGAAATTTTATTTTTAGGGCTAAAAATAGCGTATTTGCCATACGACCAACGATTTTGATGAAAATTTTTGAGAATTTTTTTGTTGGTATTGGCTATTATTTGATCAGAACCACACATACGAGAAAAGTCTATTATAGGGACCTTTCATAGAACGGTTTATTTTAATTGTTGGCTTTCTCGGCAACGGGTCGATAGATTTCTGTAAAATTTTATATTTGAAAAGATTTAGACAGCAAAATTAGGTCTGCATATCAAAAGTTTGATTTTTTTCTAATTAAAATAAATTTTTAAATTTTTTTTTTTTGAAAAATTAATATTTTTAAAACTAATCAAAAAATATTATTTTAAATTTTATAATCACATGTATATTAATAAACTCTAAAAAACTGCATACCAAAATTTAAAAATATTTTTTTTTTTTCAAAAAACTAAAAATAAAAAAACAGGATATTATCAAAATCCGTCCTACAATTTTCGAAATACTTTTTTCATAAATTCTTTGTTATTTAAGACGTGTGTTGGCATACTTCATGTTTACTAAAAACCGTTAAGTATTGTGGTTTTGATAGTTTTTATAAGTTCAAACTGTGTTACTTTCAACGTAAATGTTATTAGTACGTGCGACCCAGTCGTGCCCATTTTTTCTAGTTAATACTCCACTATGGGCTTAGCTTATAGCATTATAATTTCTTATAAAATATACCGCCTATTTCTTAAATGTATTTAATGGTTTAATATTAATTCACATACAATCAAACTCATGCGTTTTGGACTTTAAACAACTTTTTTTTTATTTTAAGTAAGGCTGTATGTGTTTTTCTCACATCCAGGTATTTGCTATTGACCCAACCCTTATTTACGAAAACGTAATATTAATGTAAAATGGTAATTCTCATAAAAAAAAATATTCAACTGATAAAAAGTAGAATAAACAAACGACCCGTTCCTTTAAAAGTTGTATTCAAAACTGGCCTGTTCCTTCCCCAACTAACCACAAATTAGCCACCACAAGAAATCCAGTCCAAATAAAGTTATTTTTATTTACTTGAAAAAAAAACATTAAAAGTATATTTCCATCCATCGGATTTGTTTACCACAAAGAATCTTTAGCATTACAACCCCCTTGCCGCCCCAATCTGAGGGCCTCTTAAAAAGCCCCCTAGTCCAGCCACGTCAACTTTCAACTTTTTATTTTACCAAAGAAATACAAAATTTAAATCTTTTGCTATTTTGACGTCAGTCAACTTTTTTCTTCTTATTAACTGTTTTGGCAATCACGTCCAGCCGGTATCTGTATCTGTATATCTATATACATAGCTGGACAAAATGAATTCTCGAATCTTGACCACCTTGAGAAATCAGCAAGAACTCAGGTGGATTTCTTAATTATTTTTTTTTCTGTTGATATTATTGTTTGTTCTCGTTCGTCATCTTCTTCAAGCTTTTTTATTTATTTTATTGGCCAGCATAAGGAAATAATTATATGATTAGGAGATCAAGAATATTTTTTTTTTTTTTTTTTTTGAGAATTAATTTATTTTCCTTAATATTCGAGGGTGTGCGTGGCGGTGCGAAAAAAAATTATAAATGCGCGTGTAATGAGAGATGCCGTCTACAGTTTGCGTATTGGACTTGAAAGGCTTAGAGTCGATTTGATTTGTTGTTTGAGGTGGAGTTCGGAAAATTCTTAAGCTACCCTCACATCCACCTAAATAATATATAATTGAGATTTTGAACGTTATATTTGAAATAGGCAAGTTAGGAAAGATGATTTCGCGAAGTGCCTTAGTTTCATCGGTGCTGTGTTTTGTACTTGTGCTTGGAGTAAATAGTTTTCGTAAGTTTTCTAACACTGACTGTTAAATTATTTCAAATTTAAAACTAAAAAATGTAATAGATTTTCTTAGCTGGTGCGCATTTTCCAGATTCGTGAAATCAAGAAATTAAAAACTTTTAGATTAAATGATAAAATTTTCATACGCTAATAAATTTTCATTTTAAATTCAGAGCTAGTGCGCATTTTCCATAGGTTAGTTTTGTTTTTTTTTTACCGGTGAATAAGGACTAATCTATGAAAGATCGGCAAATATTTTTTCTTGCACATAAATCGAATTGGGTGAAGTTCACAGTTATACAATTTCGTTTAATTTAATACGCCGTTTTTGCATCCAATCATTAACTTTATCGACTGCAATTTGCAATTTTTGATTAGCCTTTGTAACTGATTTATCTGGCACCAATATTGCAGTATCATCAGCAAAGATGGTTATGATAGCGTTGTTGTCCACTGGAATGCCCCTTGTATATAACAAATACAGGATTGGTTCTAGGACACTTCCTTGTGGTAAACCGGCTTCAATTTTCTTTAGTTCCAAGTAATTTTGGCCGTACCGTACTCTAAAGAGTTGGTTCGTAACGGATTTCAGCCCAGGAAGTTCCCTATGTAGTTCGCACACAAGTCCCAAGTGCCAAACCTTGGAAAGGCTTGAGCAACATCTAAGAATTGAGCCGAACATACTTGTTTTTCTACAAGTGCTTTTTCCACAACATCCGTAATTAGATGCACTTGGTCTATTTTTCTATCGTCGACTATTTATTTCTTTATCCAAAGTTATGGCTCGGAATTAGTCTTTTGTCTTCTATTATTTTGCTAAGCCTTTTCAGGAGCAGTCTTTCGAAAACTTTTGCAACGATATGGTCCTGTTGCACATCAGCAAAAAATTGTTCTACTTCATGATCAATTTGTTTAATTCTTTCCATATTCATAATGCAAAAATAATTAAAATGGAAATGCTTCAATAAATAAAAATTCTACAACATTCTTTTGGCATTTCTCTTCTGTAAAACTAATAACATCTCATTTTAGCTGCCGATATTGAACAGTGTCATGCTGGAGATACGGAATGCATACGGCAATCGGCATCACATTTGTTAAGAAAATTTTCAAAGACAGGCTACCCAGAAGCCGGCTTTCCAATACTCGAACCTTTTGCACTGAAAAAGTTTGACATTTCGGATGGCCGATCGGGTTCGTTGAGTTTCAAACTGAATTTCAAAGACCTCTTAGTCGGTGGACTGTCAAATGCAAACATTGAAAAAATGGTGTAAATATAAACGACAATTTCGAAGAACTTTCTTGCATTAATCAATTCGATTTTATTAGTGGCTTCACAGCAGATCCAAAAACAAGCAAATTCGAGCTGTACGGCAACCTGCCAAAGTTGACAATGCGTGGCAAATATAAAGCCGATGGACGGATTTTGATTCTACCAATTCAAGGTGACGGAAATGCTGACATTACTATTACCAAGCCTAAGTTTTCGGTTAAATTCAAGCCCAGTTTGGTGCCACAAGGGGGCAAGACCTATTTAAATGTTGACAAGCTGAAAATACTTCTTGAACCAGAATCGTAAGTTTGAATTTTTTTCAATTAAAGTGATTTCCAAAACAAATATAACTCGTGCTTTTTTTTGGTATCTTTTTAGAGTTCAAATTAAACTTACAAATCTCTTCAATGGAGACAAGACTTTGGGAGATAATTTGAATATATTTTTGAATGAGAATTGGCGTGACGTTTGGAATGAATTGCAGCCTTCAATTCATGCGGCGATATCAGAAATTGTTCGCAATGTTGCGGTGAATGTTTTTAACAAGTTCCCTTATGAGGATTTGTATCTTAAGTGATTTAGTAGTTGAATTTATATATTTTTTTGTGTTTGTATATTTTTTTAATTTTTATTTTGTTTTATTTAGTTTTATTAAGTCATTCCTCATTTTTGTTTTAGCCATGCAAAATTTTGTATTCATTTTAGGATAAAAATAAAAAAAAAAAACAACGAACTGATAAATAACAAAAATTTTTAGCGCCAATTTGTTTGATTAAATATGAATTTAAATTAAATATGCTAATTGGTGAATGTTGACGCCTGCGAATCTGCTGTAATACAGAAGAACGGAAATATTCAAATTATTTGGATTCCTTGTTTGAAATTATTTTTTATCCACGGAAATATAAAGAATGCATATTATATAATGCATGTGCTTGTGATTATAGTTTACTATACGGCAGAGCATTCCACATTCATGTTGTGCGCGAAATTCGTCTGAAATTGGGTTCAAAGCTGAACTGAGCTTTCCTAGCAGACGGTTATGAAAGTTGAGTGTATGACTGATGACTCTTTAAGTAAGGATTTCAAACAAGTGATTATTTCAAATGAGCATTTTCTATTAACAAAAATCGATAAATAAAAATTAACCAACATAAATCATTCCGACTATATTGGAGAGATGGGAATGATTCCTTAATAGTTATTTGTTCTATTTCCAATCAGTTTTAACATTCAGTTTTAGATTCTATCTATAGTAATTGCGGTGACGTTTTGGATGAACATATCTAAAGTTGTCTCGGATACAAAAGAGATACAAAAAGACGAACAACAAACTCATCGTAACGAAATGCACGATTTTTCTATAAAGCTGGACTAGTTCTATGTTCACCTTAACTGGATGGTTGTAGCATAAATTAGTTGAAATTACACAATAGTTGATGAAATCAGAATGAGAGTAATAAAATAAGTTGAGAGTTTTCGATTTTCCAATTTTCCAAAAGATTTGAAGATTTCCGAGCAAACTTGAGATTTTCTGTAATCTCTTTATTATTTTAAACCAGCTTCACTCTTGACATATGGGTGATGATGTAATCCAGTTTGGGTCTGAATTTCAATCAACCAGCTAGGTTCCTAGCCACCTTATTCCAGTTTCACACACGACGATGAACTTGGAATAAACATCCTCTTTGTAATACAGAAATCCCGTCGCCACGTTCCACCAAACATGGCTAAGTTATAGCTAATTTCATCTTCCAACTGTAATAGCTAACTCATCCTGGAGAAGAGACCATAATACCCCGAACTTAGGACTCATAAGCCAAACTACCGCTAAAATGTTTACGTTACAAAATAATATTGAATTTGTACGATATACACAGCCTTACGGAGAGATAAAAATGAGGACCGAAAAGGAACGACAAAGTACAGCAAGGGCAAAATTTAAATATTTACGAGGCGAATAGCAGCTAGTCCAGCCACTGCAATCAGAATAAAAATAGGAAGAGAATGAACGCTCACAATAACGCTCCGTTCAGGCTCAGCACTCGCCACGCAGTCCCCTCTTTGAAGAAAGTACGTAATGCATCTTCACGGCTAATCACTAAACAACTCTTAATAGTAGAGAAGAGAACATTTACAGACATTTATTACACTTTTTGTGCTTTGTTCTTATTCTATACTAGCTTAACCACCCGGCGTTACTCGGCTATATAGAATATTTTCGACAAAAACGAACGCGTCGTGATGCCACCTAGTAATGAAAATAGTCTTAGTTACTCCTTACAACGTCAGCTATCTGCCTGTAAAAAACCCGTCAAAATCGGAGCATAAATACGAATTTTGAAAAAAAAAAATCCAGCGCCACCAAGGGGTAATTAAAACAGCTTTATTTATTCCTTATAATATCAGCAATCTGCTTGTAGAAGTCGCGTCAAAAACGGTCCTAAATAATAATTTTCGAAAAAAAACCCAGCGCCACCTAGTGGGTAATTTATGTAGCATAAGTAACTCCCTATAACATCAGCAATCTGCCGTTGAAAGTCACGTCAAAATCGGTGCAGCCGTTCCCGAGATTAGCCGGAACAAACAGACATTCATTGGGGACTTATTGGGTACCGTGCAGCAATTAAAAAATGCTGCTTCATGAGAGTACTATATGCAGTGTAATTTTCCAAGGACGCCATCAACAAAAATTTTTTTTAAATGAAATCTAGTCTCCAGTCTTCCGGAAATTCTAATAATTTTCACAATAAATTTGTATGTTAATATTGTTATTTTTCCTTGTTCATGTATTTTTGTATTTGTTTATTTAGTTATTTTTTAATATTTATTTATTATTTTTTATTTATTTTGTTAATTTATTTATTTATTATTTATGTATTTATTTATTTATTAATTAATTTATTTATTTATCAATTTTATTATTTACTTATATAATTATTTATTTTTTTGTTTATTTATACTTAACTGTTTCTTAATTTAATCATAAATGTGTTTTTTTTCTGAATTCTTAAATTTTTGTTGGATTTGTTTATATACATTTTTCTTTTTTGCGTTTTTAAACTTAAGTTGTATGTAAAATATTTAATACATTTGTAAATACGCATTCCTTTGCAGCTTAAGTTAATTCATTTTCTAATGTACATAATGTACACCTTGTATTAAAGTATATAATGCACATATGTAGGTCCTTTATTTATTTTTTTTTTTATCATTTTTTTTTTTGCATGAAGGTTTTTACTTTCGTTGTTTTACTTCAATTAAATGTTTTTTTTTCCCAATTTTTTATTTATATTATATTCCATTAAATAATGTTTCAGTAGTAAGAAATTATATTTCAAATCTCTGAATGTAAAACGTGCGGTTGTGGAGCTTGTTAAAAATTTTAAACGAAATAAATACAATACAATTAATAACTAACTATGGCAGTCCATACTTAATAGGTCCATAACCGATTGTATGGCAGGTACCGTTTTTTTTACCTAAAAAGATTCAATTTCTAGAGAATCTCTTAAAAAGCATACATTTCAAGTCTCAAAAAATCGCTTTCGTTGTTTTAATTTAGTTTAGGTCGAAGTACGGACAGACGGACAAAAATTTTGTGTCAATAACATTTTAAGGATGCTCTATAATCCTAACCACATGTTTGATTGTTATCTCGAATTTTGTGTTTATACACGTATACACATATAGTACCTATATCGCAAGACAAAAAATTAAAACAATCTTCCGTATCTTAAGCTTCAGGCAAAAGAAAACCATTATAACCAAAACATATTCCTCACCGCAGGAATAGACCTGGAGAATGATGTCTAGGACAAATATTTCTTTTAGTGATCGAAGATCTTTTGGAGAAGATGGAAGTGGTAGTGACTGCTTTTCAGCAAGTGTAAAAGATGAATGAGTGCATTCGCCACTATCACAAACTGGAGAGGAGCTTTGCTGAATTTCTTTACCTTTCAAACAGCTTCAAGCAATGGCGATCAGAGAACCTTGGTTTTACCGGATTCAAGGATGAAAACTTGGCAAACACCACCAATGCCTAGCACAATGGGCCTAGTTACTTGATCATTTTAATGGTGGAGCTTCCAGTCATCTTAGAATCACTTAAGAAAAAGAATTCAGCAGAAGTCGATGGTGTACCCAATATTGTGCCACGACATCTCCCTAAAGATGCAATAGACATATAGAAATGACTTTTTAACAACGCGCTGAATAATACATATTATCCAGTGAATTCGAAGACACCTACAATACGTCGTATCCTGGAAAAAGGGAAGTATAATTCCGCAATCCGCCGAATTTCCGGTCGATAAGTCTTTTTCCGGATATCAACAATCACTTACAGACAAAACTCTTCCAAACTTTGGATTCCAAAGGTAACTTCTTCTTCTTCATTTTCGTTAGTATTTCCACCTCAGCGCCACCTATCGGGCCAACATTTTGCCAGATGCTTTCTTTTTATTATTTTTATTTTACTCTTATAAATGTTATTATATGGTGTGATATTGAGTCAAATCCGTAAATTGAAATATTTCCGACTTTTCTTTTTTCCTTAACCTTCGCGTAGCAATTACAAACAAATCTCCAGAAATAAGTATCGAATAGCTATGATCCAGTCGTTTTTAAGTTTTAACATCCGAACAAACCATGATCTATTTTCAAATACATATATTTACATAGATGTTTGTATTAAAACTAATCACACATTTTTTTTTTTTTGTAAATGTTAAAAATCTAACTTATTTGTTTCGCGTAATATATTTCGTTGTGTTTATAAATATTTACGCAATTTATTGGTATATTACTTACATACTTACTTAGGGGGCGCTACAATTCGGGACGAACCTGGGCCTCAAAGTTAAATGTTTTTTTTTCAAATAGAAGATTTATTTTTTGTATGCTTACGTTGGTTAATACGTAACATACACAACAAAGAAGTTAATACTTAAGTCTCTCTGCTAAGAGCTTACCTATAAGTGATCATATTAAAAGCAGTGGTTCCATGCATATTTCTTGTTATTGTTTCTGTTATTATTAGTAATAAAGGGTCCGCCAAAAAACTTTTTTTTTTGAAAATGCTTCATCAACATCGAGTGTAGCTTCGGCTGTGTGGCACGTAGCGCCGTCCTGTTGAAACCAAATGTTGCCAATATCCTCTTCTTCAATTTTTGTGAACAAAAATTAGTTCAACATGGCCCGATAACGATCGTCATTGACTGCCACGGCCACTCCTTCCTCATTTTCAAAAAATGGCCCAATTATGCCTCTGGACCAAAATCCGCACCAAACAGTGACTCGTTTTGGGTGTATCGGCTTTTCAATGTATGCGTGCGGGTTTTCTGTGCCCCAAATGCGACAATTTTGCTTGTTTACATACCCGCCAAGATCAAAATGAGCTTCATCTGAAAAGATGATTTTTTTGGCAGAATCGGCATCTTCTCTAAGTCGATCGCAGGCAGTAATGTCGCAATATTTCCCATCATATCCACAAATATATTCGTTTAGCGGAAGGATAAAACTAATTATCTGTCAAATCAGACATCAGCTAAGTGTTACCATTCACGAAATAAGCAATAGTTAAAAAAAAAAAAGTTAGATGGCGGACCCGTTATTAAATTAAATACCCAACTATACATAAATTAAAGTTTAAGATGAACAAATTACCAAATTTAAGTTTACCCCACATAAATAAAGTTCAAATTAGTTGTTCATATGCCGGGCATACTATTATTGTGTAATTAATCCTTCAATAAAGTAATTAAAGTCTTTTTGTATTAACTATGACAGCAGAAGCATTGAAAAAGCCGATTGAATATGTTGTAAACTATTGAACCTGTTTTAGTTACACCTTCATTCAAAAACGTTATACTTAAACCAGAATTCGTTGCTCTGGCGAACGCGTGCCACAGCATAATAAGTTTATGAATAATAATTTATTGAACCAGCTCAAGTTCAGGTTCATGGTGATCAGGAGGAGTACCAGACCAGCAATTAACAATGGCCAAAGTTAGATGAATCATTAATTTGGAATAACCTACGCAGAAGTTGATGTTAGGTTGTTATGTTCGTCGGTATCACCTATGTATTAAACTGATGGGCAAATATTTGGTTTTACACATCACGAATTTTCAAACAATTATGTATGTGCCCAACAAAATTTGAAGATTGAAGTGATTTTTTTAATTTTAAGTAATGTCAGTTGGCTGGGTCAATATACTAAATCAGATAGCTTCACATTTGCCAAATTTCATGGTTAAAATCTTATAATTAAGTTTTCAGCCCAGCTATGTGGCTATTAAATATCGAATATTTGATACACGACAACTTCTATCGTTTATTTGATAATTTGGTGGGAAGTATGAGTATCAGTTGTTTAGCCGATTGTTTATACCAATCAACATGTAATTGTAAATGGGTTTTGATTCGACGTTTGACGTTTCTTATTTGCCTTTGTTTTTTTTTTTGTTGTGCTTTTGCTTTACAATATACAAGTTAGTTGGTTGAATAATTTAAGTTGTTGTTAATAAACAAAAAAAAACCTTTTTTCCTAACAATATTTTATTTATTTAGGAGCAAGATTGTAAACAATAGGAAACATATCGAAAGGCTCGTAGAGTTAATGGAGGAAAATCCAGAGGCAGCGAAAGGAATTTGTTAAAATCCTGCCCCTAACAAAAATAAATTGCCCGATTGGTTCGCACGTACTTGCTCTTATGTGCGGTCACAGCTTCAAATAAAATTTGATAAGTAAATATTTATAAGAAGAATTTCAATGTTTTTTATTCGATTTTTGTGACTTTTATTTGTTTGAAAAAAATACGTAAAAGAGTTTTCAGCGGAAAAAAATGAACGCCGTTTTTTTCAATAAAAATTGTAAAACAGTGTGATTTTTTTTTCAAAATCGTAGGAACGGTTTTTAAATAAAACGGTTTTTGTTTAAGATTTTTTATTAAATATTAAAAAAAAATAATTAAAGAATACAAACCTTAACAAAAAAAAAACTTCATTTCAAAATATCAATTAAAAAAAAATCGCACGTACATACTTGCCTATATGTGCACGACTGGGTCACATGAACTAGTTCTTATGCTAGATAATTGCTTAGTGGCTGCATATGTATGTGTATAAAGGGTGTTTTTCTTAGACGTGTGGTTTTCAAGAAGAAATAAAACGCATATTTATTTATTATATGGTTTAATGTTATGGCCAAGAATCTAGCTTTATTATAACGATAAGGGTTTGCATTATGTATTAAAAATTATTTCGGGGAAGTGGCCGCCGTGGCTGGCTCGAATAAATTCCAGCCGAGGCCCAATTTTCCAAATTTTCTGAAAATCGGGATCGGTGGCCATTTCGTTTTGGGCCCATTCACTGAACGTGTGACGCCCTTGATGGGCGTTCGGCTTTAATTCTTGAACGAGTTGGATTTTGTAAGCCTGCAAACCAAGATCCTTCTGCGCGCGATGGCGGATGGACTCATTTGGGTCTACTTCGATACTCTGCTCCACCGAATCGAACCATTGTTTTGGTAATAAATTTGCACAATTTGCAAACTTTGTTCAGGAGTAAGTCTATTCATTATGAAATCGCAAACCAAACTGAGCATAAATCAAGAGAAAGCTGTCAAAAAGACCAACTCCGAAAAAAGTATTGCCAGATTGAAAACGACACGTCTATTAAAATAAAAAAAATATTTTTTTTTAGAAAATTCTTTATTTTTTTCAAATTAGTTTCAGAGTTTTCTTGGAAAAACTTAGTATGCAATAAAATTGAAAAGTAAATGTCTATCGAAGAAAAAAAAATTTGAAAATCGTTCGACCAGTTTTTCTAAAAAGTGTTTTTTTTTTGAAAAACTTTTTGAAAAAATATTTGAAATTTTTTTCTAGTATGCCATTATAAGGCATCGAAAAAAAAGTTTTTGAAAAATTTGAAATGCGATATTAATTGAATTATAAATGATTTCCTGTGTGAACAAAATTATTGAAATCGGTATAATAGTTTAGGATAAAACCGCATTTGAAAACACCGGTTATATGAGAGGTAGCGTTATAGAAAAAATTTCGAAAAATTTATTCTGACTGAAAGATGTATTATTATAAAAAAATTAGCACCGTGAAAGTTTTATTAAAATCGTTAGAGCCGTTTTTGAGAAAATCTAACTTTTTGTTCAAAATTGTATGGCAGGTGCCGTTATTTTTCGACCTAGAGCAAAAATGAAAAATATCCCTCGAGATACTACCTAATAAATACTAAATACCAAGTTTGAAGCAAATCGGCCAATCCGTTTAGGCCGTAGCGGCGCGAACAGACAGACGGACGGAATTTCCGGACCCACTTTTTTCAACTTCTCTATTATCGTAATGTCATGTTTGATGATTTTTTTTTTGCACGAATCCATAACTTGCAATTTAGAACCTAAATCGCAAGTAAAAAATGCACGAATGGGTTGCATGAACTTGTTCTTATGTTAGATAATTGCTAGTGGCTGCATATAAATAGTATGTAAAAGGTCCGCCATCTAACGTTTTTTTTTTCAACTAGTGCTTATTTCGTAAATGGTAATACGTAGCTCATGTCTGATTTGACAAATAATTAGTTTTATCCTTCCGCTGAACGAACATGGTTGTTTATACGCTTGAAAAATGCTGGAAAATATTGCGACATTACTGCCTGCGATCGATGCCGATTTTGCCAAAAAAATAATCTTTTCAGATGAAGCTCATTTTGATCTTGGCGGGTATGTAAACAAGAAAAATTGTCGCATTTGTGGCACAAAAAACCCGCACGCATATATTGAAAAGCCGATACACCCAAAACAAGTCACTGTTTGGTGCGGATTTTGGTCCAGAGGCATAATTGGGCCATTTTTCTAAAATGAGCAAGTAGTGGCCGTTACAGTCAATGGCGATCGTTATCGGGCCATGTTGAACAAATTGTTGTTCACAAAAATTGAAGAGGAGGATATTGGCAACATTTGGTTTCAACAGGACGGCGCTACGTGCCACACAGCCGAAGCTACACTCGATGTTGATGAAGCATTTTCAAAAAAAAAAGTTATTTGGCAGACCCGTTATATATTAAAATAAAAAAAAATATTTTTTTTCGAAAATTCTTTCATTTTTTTAATTAGGTTATGGTTTTTTCTCGTAAAAACTAAGTATGCAATACAATTTTGCAAACTAAATGTCTATCGGAAAAAAAATATTGAAAATCGTTCGACCAGTATTTTTAAAGTGTTTTTTTGAAAAATTATTCGAAAAAATATTTTATTTTTCTAGTATGTCATTCATTATAAGGAAATCTGTAGTTTTCATCTGGGAAAATTATTTAAAGAAAAATCAACCAACCTGTTTATTTCGATATTTGGATATTTGGAAAACCATTTTTTTTTAGAAAATTTAAAAAAATAAAAAAAATTATTTAAAAATTTGAAATGCAATATTGATTGAATTATAAATGACTTCCAGTGTGCAAAAATTTATTGAAATAGGGATAATGGTTAACGATAAAACCTCTATGTTAGCTACCGTTATAGAACAAATTTCGAAAAATTCATTCTAATTGAAAGATGTACTGTTGTAAGAAAAAGCATCCTGCCCAGAGGTGGGAGTTATACTCGAATTTAGGGCGTATAAACGCTTTATAAATTGTAGCCAGATCAGAAAGGGAAAAATACTTCTAACACCGATACAGAAAACCTAACCACTTAGCGCATTTTTTTGCGGTCCCAAGTATATGGTCGTTTTAACGGAGATCGTCGTTGACACACATACCGAGTACTGAAAACTTTTCGGTTTCTTCGATGTAAGTGCCATTCATGGACAATGGCATTGGGGGTATGTATAGCTTTAACGACAGACGACAGCATAGAGTTTTCGAAGCATTAAACTCCACTCGATTCCTATTACCCCATTTGACAATGCTGCATAAATCGGAGTTTAATGAGCTTGACATACGGTACCGTTGCAATTGTACGTCCGAAGGCGAAGGACGTGAATTATCGAACGAATATGAAAAGCTGAGGGTAGAGTCGTCAGCAAAACAGTTAAGTGGATTAGAAGTAACAGACAGAAGATCATTTATAAAAATGAGGAAAAGAATCGGAGACAGAACAGAGCCCTGGGGCACACCAGCATTTATTTTGTGGGAATCAGACTTGAATCAGTCCAATACAACTTGAATTGAATGGCCCAGAAGATAGTTTCTAGTCCAACGAACAAGAGTATCATGGATCCCAAAAGCACGAATTTTCGATAAGAGAGCTTCATGCCAAACTCTATCAAATGCCTTGCAGATATCAAGAGCAATAATCTTACTTTCACCAAAGCGATGTTAAGATTTGTTCCACTGTTCGGTGAGATATGCCATCAGATCGCTAGTGGAACGGTTGCTGCGGAAGCCATACTGACGGTCATAGATAAGCTATCGATCTTCGAGATATTCCTTAAGCCGACGGTTAATCAGCGTTTCCATGACCTAAGAAAGAAGGGATGTCAGTGCTATGGGTCGGTAGGAGGAGGGAGAGGATGGGTTATTTTTCATAGGGATAGGCTGGACAAATGCTGTTTTCCATCTTCTAGGAAAGATTACAGAAGAGTAGGTGTGGTGGAAAAGCTCTTCAGAAGAATCGGGGGTATACCATCCGGGCCAGCGGATTTCGAGATCTTTGAGAACTCTTGCTACTGTGAGTGCGGAAAAAAATCTGTCCCATGGAAAAATTTACATTCTCAAGTACAGGAGGGGCAACGCTGCTGTGAGGCAGCGTGGAGCTGGCAGCAAAATGGGCGGCGAGCAAGTTTGCCTTCTCTGAAGAGTAAACATTTGCTTTGTTATTGCCGATGAGCGTTGGAGTCCAAGATGTTGAGGAGTTTTTAATATTTTTTACAAATGACCAAACATTTTTACTGCCTTTGGGACATAAAATAAAATAGAATAAAAGCACGCATCCCTAGAAGAATCACAATTGTTTGAATAAGGCATGTACTAACATTATAGTAAATACGCCTTTCCTCAATTACTACACAATTTTCATCCTCGTGGAAAAGCCAATCGCCGAGATCAATGACATTTTTACTTGCGATTATAGGGACTATAAGGCAAGTTTAGGATTCGTGAATATAAAAAAAATTGAGATAACAATCAAACATGACATTACGATCATAGAGAATCCTAAAAAATCATTGACAAAAAATGTCCGTCTGTCTGTCTGTCTGTCTGGGTGTATATCGATTTGCAGCCTAAAAGGTTAGGCGAATGCGTTCAAATTTTGCAAGTGTGTAGTATCTCTTGGCTTTCCTCAGAGGGGAATAACGGTAGGTACCTGCCATATAACGACTAAGAAAAAACTTATTTTTCTCGAAAACAGTTCCAATGATTTTGATGAAAATTTTTGAGATATTTTTTTGTAGGTAGTAGCTATCAGCTAATTAGAACCAAATTTACACAAAAAGCCTATTAACGATACCTTTCATATAACGGTTTTTTTTTAATTTTTGACTTTCTCGGTAACGGCTCAATGGATTTCAATAAAATTTTATATTTGAAAAGATCTAAGTATCCAAATTAATTTTACATACAAACATTTTGAATAATTATTATTTTATTTTTTTTTTTTAATTTAATATTTTAAAACTTATCAAAAAAAATATTTTAAATTTTAAAATCAGGTGTTAATTAATTATTTCTTAAAAACTGCACAAGAAAATTACAAACAAATTTTTTATTATCAAAACCGGTTCTACAATTTTCGAAATACTTTTTTCTAAATTCTTTTGTATTTAAGACGTGTGATGGCATACTTCATTTTTACTAAAAACTATTAAGTATTGTAGTTTTGATACTTTTTATAAGTACAAACTGTGTTATTTTCAACGTAAATGTTTATTGTTTCTGCCAAAGATGTAATTGGGTACCCAGTCGTGCCCATATTTTTTAAATCAAAAGATTGCAGAAACTATTTTTTAAATAATAAATAATTCTTACAAAATTAAACATAGTATATAAAGCAGAAAAAAAATGTATGCTTCAGATATCATATAAAATCATCATATCATATAAAATCATATAAAAATCATATATAAACCGAGTTCTAACGAGCTAGACCCTCAATATTGACGGTCTAAATTTATCGAAGTTCTAGTTCAAACACAGGTCTAAATTTGAGTTCTAAGTCCACCTCTAACAAAGAGTGTCTATTTAGAGATCGACTATCAGATTCAAGTATCTGTCGAGTAAGTGGTATCCTAAGCTATATAGCTATATAAACAGGCAACTAGTACTAGTTCCACAAGAAAGTTAAGCATGGATACACTCTTTTCTAATATACATATATGTACATCTATCTTTGATAGATTCATAAACAATGATAAATTCAAGAAATGCCATTTATTGACAGCCACCATTTGTTGGCTCACCCTCACTCAGTGTCATTCATCCATTAAATTGTATCTGCGTTATAAATTGCACTGCTAGATAAAGTACTCTATCTTTTCTTATCGTTTGTCATTTTTTTTCATTTTTCCACAAATAATGCACTTTAATACTCTAAATCTTAAAGTTTTAAGTAATCTGATTTATTATTTATTTTTTCTACTTTTCATATTAAGCTAGGGGTTTATCCAATAAATTTACATATGTATCTAATAAAATTCAAACTGCAAATTGTACTCACCTGTAAGTACTGCTTTTGTTTTCAAATTCGTATTTTATGTGACAAATTATCTGAATATTCTTAACAATATATCACTTTGAGGTTGCTGGTTGAAGCTCCTGTACTTTTTTCTTCAAAACACGTACATATGTATATTAAAAGTCATACATATGTATGAAATTTAATTAATTCGAATTGTAATAAATTGATCTTAATGAATCACATCGTTTTGTGTCTCTGATGGGGATTTCTTAGTAAAATGTTATAATATGAGTGACTGACAATTAATGTCTTTATTAAGTGGCTTTAACAACAATTATTGACACCTCAAGTGACTGCAATTGAAACGTATGAATGTTTTATTTTTTCTGTTTTGTAATTTGTAGATATACCTTTTATAAAAACAGGGCTTCCTAATAATTAATTTCATTCTAATTTATGTATAGTAACAAAAGATGTGTTATTTAATGTTTCATAGTTAATAAGTGGATCTCATGCAGGCAGATTCACAACACGCACACAAGAATGGTTGAGACTTGAGAGGTTAAGTCACCTAGCCAGTTCACGTTTTCTAAGATTTCAGAGTTTTCAAGAAATTTGTAAGTCACTTTTGATAGAGCTGAAAAATTTATCCGAACACATTTCTCAGGGTTTGCCATAATAATGTAAACGTAAACTAAATAATGCGTTTAATGATGTAACGTTTAATGACTGCCTATGTCACAGTACACATATCTAAGGTAATATCATTAGAGGTTTTATTTTTGCAATCTTCTGCGCATCTGTCAAAATCTAAGTAAAATGGCGGCCACCAGAGACCATTGGCTTGTTTATTTGTTCTGAAAAATAGATCTCGTGGCTATATTTTAAAGTATTTGTGGTAACTAATTTATAAAAATGCTTTTTAATAAACAAGAAAATAAGAAAAATATAAAACAAACGTGAAGTGTGCAGTTTTGTTCATAATTTTTTTTTGATGTAGGTCTCTAACAACCACTATTTTTAATACAAAGTGACAGATCAGATTTTGACAACCTGCGCAATATATTAACTTAGTTATGCGTACTGTGCCTACGTTTCATCCATAAGATCGTGACAGCCCTAGACACGGTTGCCGTTGTGCGATTTTAGTCGCATTTCGACCCCTATTTTTGGTCTTATGCCACCATGAGACGACTTTCCTGAAAACTGTCTACTTTGCGAATTTTTTCACCCTGAACTTAAAACACTAACTATTAACTAGCTTCAGGAATTCAATAAAATGGATTAAAAATAAACCCAGGAATTCATTTTTAAATTTGTGTGCAAACAAAAATGCATAGTTATTTACGCTGTTGGCATTTGTGAGTTTTAGGTTAATATTCTAAAGGTAACATGTAGAATAGATAAACTAAATCAACAAGATGAGGAAATAGGAAAGTTGTATTTCGTTCGACTATTCAACAAAATCATAGGAAGAACGAAGGACTGCTTTTTTGCTTGGTAGAAAGAAACGAAACGGATGAGGAAATATTACATCAGATTTTGGAAACAATTAGTGCTGAAAATATCCCTCTTATTAGATTTTGGGTCTGATAACGTGCAGAATTTTTTTTACACTTCAGATTCTTTGAAGTAAACTTAGAGCAAGCTTTTGGTGATTTTTGGTCCCGTATGCATTAACGGAGAGTGTTGAAGAAGATACAATGAAGAACTGTACCGGCTGTACAGCGACACAGACCTATCCAAAAGAGTAAAAATTCAACATCTCAGATGGCTGGGTCATATAGAGTGGATGGCCAACAATGCTCCGGCCCGGAAAATCTTCAATTCCACCCCAGAGACCAAGACGGTGTGGTGGGGCACACAAGTGGAAAAGGACCTCAACGGACTCCACGTGCGAAACTTGAGGCAGCTAACTAGGGACTACAATTATATTTTTACATATGGTGGCAGATTGAATGGATCATTCCAAGGTAAATGTCTACCTTGGCAAAACGGGCAAAATGAATGAAATTTGTTGGATTGCTTCAATACGTTTCTTATGAATTATTACTTAATAAGGAGTCCATACCTGTGAAGCATACTCAAGGTGGGGGCGTACGTAGCAATTGTACAAAGAAAGAGTCACATATGGATCACTAAATTCCTTTGCCCAGCGTTTTATGAATCCTAGCATAGAGCTATAGCTTTATTCACAATAAAATTAACGTGTTGAGTAAATTCAAAGTTGGATTTAAAATGGACACCCAAATCCTTAACACTAAAGATATTCCCATACTGCACTTTGCAAAGATTTTAAAATTAATGAGGTTTTTCTGTCTTCTGAATCGAATGCTCTCATAAGGTCTACAAAGAAAATAATGCGCTAGTAATAATGTTTAAAAGAAAATTATAGTCGACCGTGGAGTATCCTTCCCTAAACCCAGCTTGGTATTCTCTCTATAAATTATTGACTTAAGAGCACTTGTTTAGTTTCTTTTGAAGCACAACGTAAACTCCACAAATTCTACGATTCTCGAATCTAATACATAAACTCTTTAATGGATGATTGGAAATATCAACGCCTCAATAAATTGGTATGCAATGATTCTACTTATCAATATAGGATCAATAAATGGTTTAATTAAAATGTTAATCTTGCCAACAATTGAGCCTTCCTTATAAAGTGCAAAAAGTATCCTATCTAAGCCCACCGCTTCCCCTTTTTCAGGCTTGACACAGACATTTTTGCGTTAAGACTCGAAATAGCATAATTAAAAATATTATTTTTGAATCCAGCCCTATAAATAAAAAACACTTATATAGAACATTTATAGAATAAGACTTAAGCTAAGGATTCAAATTTTCCATTTATAAAAATAAAATGTACGTGAAATTAAGTAAAGTTTACCAAAAATCCCTTAAGAAAATTAACTATACAATTAGTAAGATGCGTTCAATAACAAGAAATTTTCACCAAGTTTCTCAAGCTTGATTTTTTTTTTGTACAAATGATAAAAACAATAAATCACCAGTTGGAAAAAAGGGAATAAATCCTCTATACATACATGCATCTGTTATGTGGAAGAAAGAAACAAAAACCATTTTGATAACAGTAATAAAGGTGATCTTAAAAAGCATTAGTTGGAAGAAGGAAATAAAATCCCGATTTTATTTCCTTCTTCCAACTGATTAATTTTATTTATATTTTAACATAACTCTTGAATTGCTTTACCTGCTCAGTTCTATTTTTGCAATCAACGAGTACAGGTCGAATAGGCAAGAGATTAAGGTCAACCGTAACTTTAAAGGTCAAAGTAGTCGTGCTCAGTCGTGTATTTTTTGTAACGGCAATATTGGGGGCAAAAGTGTTGGTCGGTATACTAAATTCTTAAGAGATTAAGGTTAACCGTATTTTAAAAGATCAAAGTATTCGTGTATTATTTTTTGTGACGTCAATTTTGTAAGCTAAAGTGTGTGGTCTGTATTCTTTGGGAGATTGCAAGTGACTCGGGTTCGAACCACGGAGGAGCTGAATCTCCAAGAAAAAAAGAGAAAGGTGTAAGAAATACACATTTGTATGCAAAGTACAAAAAATGCATCGTTTACGTTTCGAGCTATACAAGAGTGTTACGACTCAAAGACTTGTATAGCCCAAGTTAAATACAGGGCGCGATTTTTCTTGTAAGCTCAACTGCACAAAAAACTTGGACCTACAACAAAAACAAGAATTGCTTCAGAGCGTGCGTACTGGGCGGCCAAAAACTGAGCTAGAGGCACGTTTTTAATGGGCCTTATAGATCATCGACCAGTAGTTCGAAGGCGGTCAAATAACAAAAACCCGACAAAATGCGACAACGTCTTCAACTATAAAATCTTGATGGCAAATAAAAAAACGAGTTCGCAGCCAAGCTTTCACCATCCTGTACACTCTTTCTAGTAAGGTTATATTTCGATTATCATCACTCGTAGCTGAAGGAAGAGTGCCTGTAGATCAGCGTGGAAAACATCTTACGCGTGGCAATTCTTTGCCTACCAAAAAGTTGGAAGAAGGAAATAAATCCGAGCTTTTTCAAACGATATTTCTAGCTACTAGAAATACATAGAAGCAAACAATTTATGTCATGCGACACATATTCATATGTCAAAAATCTGAGAAAGAAGATATACAGTTTTTAGCTCTTTACCAAAAGTTAGGTCAGATGGATTTGTTCTCTTCTTCCAACTGGTGGTTTAGCTCACATTATTGAACGCACCTAATAATTAATTTAAGAACAAATTTGACACATCTGGTTCTTATTCCTTCGCTAATCCACCTTCTTCGGTGGTTCAACTTATGAAACGTAGATTAGTATACATTTTTTTTTTTTTGATAACATTTTGCACTAAGTCCACGGAATATGAATTAACGTTTCTCTATTCAACGTTTATTAATTTGCCTGAAAGGGTTTTCCAATAAGAGGTTTCATTTGGGCAGGTGTCACTTTTGAAGCTGTCGACTTTTGACATTTGCCAAGTAAAAACTACGCCATTATTATTATAAATGTAATGATACATGCTTCAACAATGCACTGAAATTGTAAACATTCAAATGGTAAAAATATTGCATTCACAGTTGGCAAAACTAGAGCACTTTTGGGTAGTCGTGAAGCAAGCACCTCCTCGGCCGGCAGTAGTGAAACTAGTGCAAACATTTGAGCTGTTGGGACAAGTTAGTGATGTGAAGAATCGAAACCGAGTGTGTCGCTTAAGAGCAACGGAGAATATTGCTGCTGTAGCGCGTAATGTTGAGGAAAACCCAGGCCTGTCGGTTTCTAGTCGATCTTTGGAATTAGGCATTCGACAAACGACATTGCACACTATTTTTCATAAAGCCTCAGGTCTTAAGGCTTTTAAAGTTCATTTAACATAAGAACTCAAGCCGGTCGATTACCAGCAATGTCGTATCTTCGCTGATTGTCATTGAAATGCATCAGAATGAATTCGGATTTTCATCGACAAAAAATCATCTTCATTTTCACTATACGTTAATAAGCAGAATTGTCACATTTGCGGCTCGGAAAATCCAAGAATAATTGTGAGACCTTACTTATTCGAAAATGAGGCTGGTGCAACTGTTACGGTGATGGATTTAACTACCAAACTATGGTTAATGATTTGTATATGGCCGGAATTCGAAGATATTGATGTAGACGACGTTAATTTTAAACAAGACGGCGTGGCGTTACGGCTACACAAGCAACGAAACAATCGCAATTTTACACGAAAAGTTTCCTCACCGTGTTATTTTTCGAAGAGGTGATCACAATTGGCTACCAAGGCCTTGTGGTTTGACACCTTTATACTTTTTTTCTTTGGAGCCACATGAAAGATAAGGTCTATGCCAATGCTCCACAATCGATTCAAGATTTTAACAATGGAATTCATAAAATTATCGAGGACAGCCGCAAATGTGCGAATTAGTCATGGAAAATTTCATGAAAAGGATATGTAGCTGCAATCGTAGCGGCCATTTAGCTGATACCATTTTCCATTGTTAACAGTTAATGGCATTACCATCCTCTTTACAATGAAATAAAAATTCATTAATTTCTCTTAAAAAAATACTCGTTTTTTTAATATCAAAATGAAACCTCTTATTGGAAGACCCTATACAAACTTGCAATAATATACCCTCATCCATTAAGATTCCTCACGTTTCCAAAACTCGGGCGCATTTCTAAAAATAATAAATTAGTTGCTTTTGCTTTGTAGTGTTCTTTCGTCGTAAAAACGCTTCCTTACCCAAAAAATAACGTTTTATTGTAGGTGTAAGTTCCAACACAAGACGTAGTATATCAAATTGTATTTTCGAAGAAACCCAAGTAAAAATAGATCGGTTGTAGATGTCGCTAGTTTATCAAACAATGATAGAGGATGGAATATCATCCGAAACCATGATCCAATTTTTACATTCGAAATATTCATTACTTACACTCATTTCTACAGAAAAAAACACAATAATACATCTCTACAGAAGATAAATTATAGCTCTGTCAAGTCAACAAAGTATTTCGAAAGGAATTCCTTTGTGCAAACTTCATTTTTAGTACCTAATAAACCGTGAAAACACTAAACCCCAATTTTTCATTTAATGAAAATAAATATCTACTGCCGCCCATTAATTTATTCACAAATCGACCGGTTTTCGGTTGAAATATTATCCGTACGCGTCAAAAAGTTGTTCACAAATTGTTTAATTGTCATGTGCTTTGCCATTGATCGCAGCACGCTTTACTTAGCTTCGAACTATTAAATTCCAGTTCATCTTGGAAAAACGCCGCTTCAATGACTCACTCTAAAGTATAAAACAAAATATCTTTAGAATTCAGTCAATAATTGTGTTTAAACACTCGACGTGGATTAATTTAATTTGAAAACAGAAGTTAAAATGTACCGATTAGTATTGGCTGTGATATTTCTTTTTGCCATTGTGTCCGAAGGGAAATTTCGTAAGGGCCTGTTTAGACTTAAGGTTTTTTTTTTAATCTTATTTTAAATCCTCTTCATTTCGATTCAGCAAAGTCCCCAAAGCCATGTCCATACGGAGACGGTGAATGTATAAAAAATATTATCAACTTTTTGTTGAAGGAAAAAATAAATGGTATAAAATTGTAAAATCCCTTCTTAGTAAATGGTATAACCTTTTTTGTTTTAAAGGTTACGCACCATTGAATATTATCAGCCTAAATCCATTGAAGATCTTCGAAATCAGCATTAACCAGGGCAAAGAAAGTCCTGTCAACATCGACTTGAAGTTCCAAAATGGCGAACTGACTGGTATAAAAGATGCAAAGGCCATTGAAATTAAGTAAGAAAAGAAATAATAAAAATGTTTGTTTGTGATGTGTTTGTGATGAAACATGCAATTTTGCAGAGGGTTTGGCAAGGAAATTGACAAACTTCACGAAATAACACTGGCGACTGATTCAGTTACTTTATACAGTGATTATACCATTAAGGGAAAAGTTCTAATTTTACCAATCAGTGGCACCGGAAAAAGTAACATAACAATGGGTGAGTTCAACTTTCAATCAATGTTATTTCCTTTTTAAAGTCATTCTCACTTATGTCATTCATTTCGAGTGTAGACAATCTTCGCATGAAATTGTCACTTTTAGGTGAACCACTTGTCAAAGATGGTGAAACTTATATGAAAATCAAAAATCTCAAACTCAACTTTGACACAAGTCGAATTCATTTTGATTTCGAAAATCTATTCAATGGCGACAAGACATTGGGTGATAATATGAATTTGTTTTTAAATGAAAACTGGAAGGACATATTTGGAGAAGTACGAGGATCAATTACAACTGCCTTTGCATCGATATTCCAAAGTGTTGTAAATAATGTTTTCCTTAAGTACCCTTACAATAAGCTTTTTTTAGAGGAATAGTTTAAAAATGATGAAAGTAGTGCTCTGAAAAATAAATGACTCAAACAGAGTTTGTGTGATAATTATTATTTCATTTGAGTGGCATTCGTTTTTATTTTTAATTGAGCGATTGGTTGTTTTATGTTTAATTTTCAATAATTGTTTCGCAGTTAAAGAAGCATTATGTACATAATATCACGAATTACAAAGGAAGTGTTTTCAAGGAACAAGTAAATAATAGAATAATAGATAGTATTAAATGATCAGAAAATTTATAGACTTTTAATACCAAACTAAAACAAATAAATTTGGCACTAACATTAAAGTGTAGTTCTTCAATTATAGACGACTCAAAAATTGATTTTCTCTTAGTGTGAAACTTTTATACAATTTCCGAATAATTTTGTGGTGTTTGATGAATTTGTGCCTGAGTGCTCTAGCACGCCCAGTGGCTACACCTCAATTCGAGTGACATTTCGACAATGGAATTTTTCGACGTAGATCGATGGATACCTGCGACACAAAGGACAAAACGTATCTGCATTTACTAGAACACTAATTGATGACAAAATTTTACTTCTGATAATATTCACATTCACATTCTTGTATAGACGCCTCACTGACAAATAATCTGGAGATTGGGACACTGAAGTCGTCGATTAAAAATTTCAACTCGTTTGTTAAGCAGAAATTAAGGATGTGATTATCTATTTAAAGATAGGTACTGGGAAAACAGAATCGGGCGGTAAATTCTAGCAACCCTAGTATGAAAACGATAACCATCGCCTTCGAAAAACAACGTAGAACGAAAAGAAGTCCCTCAAATAATAGATATGAGAAATGCTGTCTTTGATCAAAGATCCTTTGAAGAGGTGGAAACAGTAGAAATTGCTTTTCAATATGTGTATAAAGTTAATAAGAACAATCGCCTGAATGAAAAACTGAAAAGCAGAGCTCTGCAAGGTATTAGAAAAAGTTCTCAAGGTCCTGTCGAAGTGGATGGAGGCTAAAAATGATTATTCTAAAGACGCACAGTTTGGCAGCGTCTTTGTTAATTTCTGGTGTCCAATAGAATAATGTAAAGTATCAATGTGCGGATGCCTACCTGGTAAAATTGTAGGTCTTTATCTAAACTCTAAAGATAATCAAATAAGGGATAAGTAAACCACTATATTATATGCCTAACTACATGCTTAATGGCAGAAAGTTTGTTGATACTAAAATGGTCTGCAACATGTTTCGGTAAATTTGCCGATTCAACTGTTTCACCTCAATGGGAGTCTACCTCATGGGTTGCGTTTTCCCAACAATTAATCGTGTACAGAACAGCTTCAAAAGTTGAGGCCACCAGAATTCTTTTGCGGGTATTTCTTACAAGGTAGTTATATTGTAATGTTTGAAAATTGTTAAATATTCCAGAAACTCAAACTGAAACTGCCTTTTTCTCTTGCCTAGCCATGATGAAAAAGCGAAAGTTTGTGATCGCTGGGCAAAACAACTCACGATTAAAAATGAAGTAAAGACATCTGGTTTATCGAGTTTCAATATTTCAACCGACATTATACAGCCTGTTCTAACCAGAGCTAGTGGGGCTTTTGCCCTGAGGGGCTATTCCTAAATGTGCGGCGGATCGCTTTGGAAGGCGCATTGTTATTTTCGTATTCCCAAATACGATTTGTTTTTCATTCAACCAAAAGTAAAGTAAAGTAAAATTTACTCAGCACAACATACACTTTCACTCAAAATTTTTTTCTGCGTATTTAAACGAAGCCTTACTCCTTTATTTTCGGCATTAAAAACACACTTATTGAATCCGTTTAATTTCATTTTATTATAAAATGAAAACAATTCAACCATAACCATTTTAATCTCTAACAAAGGATACAAAAACTTGTAAATGACGAGAAAAAGCTATACTCTGTTCAATTTATATTTTCAGCACAAATCTTATGCAAGAGAGCTTTTAAACACACTGGTACTTGCAAGTGTTTGCATCGCACTCAACTTAAGAAATTGCCACTTAAATATAAAAGAGAACCCTGAAATACATTGAAATTGTTGTTGTAATATTTCATTTAGCCCACGTACATTCCACCAAGAGACTGATTATCAATTTGCCTCTCGCTTATTGTGTATAAATAAATAAATTAAAATTTATTGGCGCGACAGCTCCTTAAGGAGCCAAGGCCTAGTGACTTATACTCTCAACCATTTCTGTGTGTGTGTTGTTAATCTGCAAGAATGGAAGGGACCTACAGTTTACCGCCGAGTCCGAACGGCTACATGAGATGCACTTTTTCGAGACAAATTTTACTCTTGGAGATTTTGTCAATTCCTCGCAAGAGGCAGTACCCCAGAAAAAAAGGTGGCTATGAGCGGGATTTGAACCCAGGCTCTTTCGCTTAGCAGTCCGACACACTAACCACTAAGCCACGGGGCACTACCGCTTATTGTTATATTATATTTAAAAAAAACTACTGCAGAGTTACCATTCGCCATTAATGGAAATTATAATACCTTACCTTACAAAAACCTGAATTGAAGCTTTCTTAGAGCGAATGAGAGCATATTTAAAGTTTAAAGAAGAAGGTGTTGTCGCTGTTTTTTTTTGCTTACATCTTTTCGTTTTTATTTTTCTTGAAAAAACGGTTAAAATAAAGATACATAATGCAATATTTGTTAGCAATTTTTTTTTACTAGCGATTATAGGTACTTTTATGCAAGTTATGCATTCGTACACAAAAATAATAATCAAACATGACATTACGATTGAGAAACGTATTTGAGTTACTGGAAAATTATGTTTGTCTGTCTGTATAATGGATGTATTTTGGACTACAGCCCCAACGACTTGGTCGATCGCCTTAAAATTTATAACATACGATTATTTTAACATTCTACAGAGGCCTTATTTTATTTGTTTTTAAGCTCAAATATTAACAGTACCTGTCATATAACCGTAAAGTTAAATCTTATTTCTCTAGAAAAGGGCTCCAAGGATTTGTATGAAAAAAAACTGTGTACTTTGCTGCTGACCACTTAAATTTTTGTTTGCCTCATGTAAATACCTTTAATGGTTGTAACTCATATTTAGGGTCTTACAACTTTCAACAGATGATATTTTAAAGGGTATTCAATCTTTCAACTCTTGCCAAAGAACAGCTAACTCAATACTCAATAAAGCAAACTAGAGCAAAATTAAGAAATTTTATAAAACGGGCTTTTTAAATAGGATAACTTTTTTTAAGCTTATTTGAAGTCCCAGAGCAATCTCGTTGACCTCAACGAATGACCAAACATTTGGGGTGAATACTCAAAGAGTACGTGATAGTGCGGTTTGATCCCGTTGGTGAGTATTTTTTCACTTAAAATCCACGAACGGCTGTAGTCTGTAGTAGGAGTTAGAAAAATTGCTTCCCAACCTGATGATCCAACTAACGATTGTTCTTCAATTAATGTAAAACATCCACCCAACCCTTTGACACCAACAAAAGAAAGATATAAACTACAATGGAACTTTTAAATATATGATACTTAAAGAACTCAAATTTCAATACCAAGTGAACGGTTTTTTAAAAGTCCGTCTAATTATTCAGATATGCCGGCGATTATGGCAGGATCGGAAGAACATACAGCGTGATGCTGTTATCAATTTTCGAGTGTTGAAATAGAAAATATTTGTAAATATCTGTGTAGCAATGCTGCATTTATTCAAATCAAAATATGTAAAATTCAAAGACAGGTGTAAATTACGTTAAGTGTATTTTTTCTGCCTGAAAATACATTCACTTCAACAAATCTTCCGAACCATTAATAAGCTTTCTTTGAATAATTTCTGCAAAGCTTCACATTACAAACCATGTTCATCATAAATCTATGTCAACGCCGGACAGCGATCAAGTCCATAAAAAAATGTTAATCTCAGCACTAAATCTTGAAGCAGTATATAAACAAACTTTAGTCAAACCTCAAGCCTTTGCTAGATGATGCGGTTTTAGAAAAATATATGTATAAATTTACAGACCTACTGTTGCATCCATGGTATGTAAGCGATCATATATGTACGTACATTCATCGCGAGTTTGACAAATTAAGTGATTTTCCAGCAAAATATTTAATAACTCATGATCGACATTGCAAAATAATAGGTAGGGTAAACTGGGGTAAAATTGGTACAAAAGAAAATCGAATTTCCGGAAAAAAAATTTTTACAGAAATCGGACAATGATCGAAACAAGCGAAAATAAACCAAAATGTATTGAGAACTCGAAGAAATATCGTGACTTTGATGGTGAAATTGAAAACAGACATTCTTGAGATGTTTTTTGAAATTTTGTAGGTTTTAGATTATTACATTAATCTTATGCATAAATTAATTTGGAAAACTATAGTGGCAAAAATGAAGCTTACTCCAAACTATATACACGCCTTAGCTTCCCCTACCCCATTTATAGAAATGATTGAATGTGAATCGAAGAAAATGCAATTGGCTGGCAATCATACTGTGATTTACTATAAAAACTTCGAATCCAGTTTCTGTCTATATATTTTGCTTCAAAAGTTCAACGGTTAAGGTTTACGTCTTCTTTTTTTTTGTTTTAAAAATATATAATCGACATGATCGGTTTCTGGGGAGTGTTAATATTTTCAATTCTGATCGAATCAAATGAAGGAAAATTACGTAAGTAGTTAGTGAACGACATCTATCTCAAGGATGATAGATAAGTTTGGTGAAATCTTCTTATAGCCGCTGATGTGAAACCATGTAAAGTGGGAGATAAAACATGCCTGATTGAAACAATCAATAAAATCATTGAGACAAAATATAAAGGTGATCCTGAGTTAAACCTCATAAGCATTGATCCTCTTCATATTAACCTCTTGGAAGTTAAACAACCAAAAACAAGTCCTGTCAACATAGAGCTTTCATTTCGAAATAGTGATGTCATTGGATATAAACATTTTCGAGCATACAAAGTTCGGTAAGAAATTAAAAAAAAAAATATTTAATACCTATGCGAAGTGTCCTTTCAAATCTCTAATTGAAGAAGAAGAATGAAGAATTCTTCGAATGCATTTAATTTAAATATACAGCACCTTTTCTTAAATAACTAGAATATGTGCGGTTTCCTTAATCATTTTAATAAAAAAAATATGTTCGTTTAAAAATTTCGTTGCTAAACTAAATTATAATCTTAAATGTTTAGATTAATTATTAAAAAAGAATATACGTTGTTTCCTTTAACAAACCAAAACAGAAAATCAACATGCATCAAGCTTAATCCAATTAGAGTTTCAGGACGTGATTTTTGTTTAACTTCGTTGGTGCTAGATTCTAAGACTTATTAAAGAAGGTTATAGCCCCTTATAACCTTCTAAGTTAAGCCAATCTTTTAATTTCGATCTTTTTTGACTCATCAAACTTTTTTGGTATGCAGTGTTTTAGAGTTCATTAATATACAGCTAAAATTAAAATTAAAATTTTAAATAATTTTTTTTGATAAGTTTTAAAAATATTGAGTTTCAAAAAAAACATTTTGAAAAATTAATTTTAATTAGAAAAAAAAGTTATTTAAAATGTTGATATGCAGAATTAATTTGGGTTTCATAACATATACCATCAAGTATCTAGAAATAAAAAGCATATCAGGGATAAGTTTCAATGTAAAGAATCAACTGCTTTAGTTTTGATTGATATAGAAAAAGCATTTGACACATTATGGCATACCGCACTACTACATAAGCTTTTAAAATATAGTTTTCCACTTGAAATTATTTAAATAATTCAGTTTCCTTAACAACAGAAAGTTCATAGTTAGCATTCAAAATGAAAATTCTTCCATGCATAGTATTGAATATGGAATTCCAAAAGGAACTGTACTTGGCTCCATTCTCTTTAATATATTTGTCTCTGGTCTGCCTGATCTTGGGCGTGACGTTAAACTCGCTATATTTGCTGATGATATCGCCATATTTATGTACATCAGGAATATATTACTTGGACAATGGACGTACATCGTAAACTACAAGCTTCTCTAACTATGTTAGAAAAATACTTTTTTAAATGGAAAATTAAAGTCAACCCTACAGAAACACAAGCTATTTGGTTTACACGTCGACCTAAAGAGTGTTTCTTGCCAAATAATGTTCTACTACAAATGGGCGCATTTAGTATTGATTGGTCCGAACACTGCAGATATCTTGGGATTATGATAGATAAAAAAAAATTATTTTCAAAAACATATCTACTATATTGTCGATAAAATTACCAAATATATAAGAATCTTATATCCTCTTATAAATAAATTTTTTTACTCGCCGGCTTCATTAACTAGCTAATATCAACTTTTTAGATATACTTACAGAAAAATCTACGGAAAAGTTCTATAATAAATGTAATTTGTCTGATAATTATATTAATACAATTATTAATATTATCAAATTTAGTTTTAGACAAACCCGAATATATGATTGCTCTATATAAATAAATCAAATAATTAAACATATTACTGGGATTATTGCAATATTAGATATGTATAAGTGTTATATAAGGGTTTTTACTTGTAGCTTTCCCTTGAAAAAAAACTAATATTATTTATAAAATCATAATCGCATTGTATCATTGCCAAATCATAGTTGTAAAGGAAATTATTAATCCTATATCTCTAGCTATTAATTCAGAAAATGTAACCAATTATTTTATGCTACATAATAAATATATAAATAAATACAAAAATTCTCAATAAATTTCATCAAAATCGTTGGAGCCGATTTCGAGAAATATAAGATTTTCCAAAACGGCCATATGTACCGTTATTTTTAGGCCTAAAAATAAAATTTCAATTTCCCCTCTGGAAAATGCCAAAAGAATCACACACACCAAGTTTGAAGATAATCGCTTAAGCCGTTTAGGCTGCAGCTCGTTATACATACTGACAGACGGACATTTTTCTCGATCACTTTTTTAGACTTCTCTATGATCGAAATGTCATGTTTGATGGTTATCTCAATTTTTTTTTAATATTTACGACTTCTAAACTTGCTTTACATAAATATAATATAAAATAAAATTAAAAATGAAAAACACGTTTTTTTTCAAAATCAGTCCTTTGATTTTTTCGAGGAAACCCTTACTAAACTTGTTGTGGTTTTGACACTTTTTATATGATTAGATTCTTATTACGCCCTTTTACTTATTTATGTCGAAAAATTTGGCTTTCAAGGTGATCAGGCACCTAAGAAAAACTACGTGCGACCCAGTGGTGTTAAATTTTGTTTGTTTTAAATTTTGCACGAAACTAACATATTTTCTATGAAAATTTCAGGGGATTCGGAGCAAATCCTGAAGGCAAACACGAAGTGCACTTTAAAGGACCTTTCGCTTCATTGGTAGGCGAATACTCAATTGATGGAAAAATTCTCATTTTACCTGTTGTTGGTGAAGGTCGAAGTAACATTACACTCGGTAGATATTTTCTTTATCAATAATCCTTTCGAAGAGCAAAATCTTAATTTTGTTTTATCCACAGAGAACGTTTTCCTCAAAGTTATGATAGATGGCGCCTCTAAGGTCCAAGATGGTGTAACTTACATGGATGTGAAGAGTGTCAAATTGAATTTAAATACAACTTTAGTCATCTTTGATATGTCAAATCTGTTTAAAGGTGATAAGGCACTCGGAGATAACTTGAACAAATTTATGAATGAAAATTGGAATGACATTTATTTGGAAATCAAAGAGGCTGTACTGGATGGCTTTGGAAAAGTGTACACCGGTTTTATTAGAGCCTTATTTGCCGCACATCCATATAATGAACTTATTGAAGGTGGCAACTAGTTTAGAACCATTACAATATCGTGAGCAAATAAAGCTTTAAAAAATTGTTTTAAAATAGTCATTGATTTTTTGTCTCCTGATTCAAGTTTTTGACGTCATAATCCTTAGATAGAATTTTTTCTTTTTTGTTGCGCATAAAGATTTTCCTCAGCCTGGTCTTGTAGATGTTATAAACTTAAAAAAACCAGCAACAGTCCTTAGTTAACTTACTTTTTTTTTTTTGTTTCCAGAGTATTTTAGCAATATTATGCATCTACACTATTTATACCATATACCCATTACCCAAGCCTTAATGGCAGAGTTTATACTTCCAGTAAGAATAAGTAGAAAATAAAAAGGTACTAATTTATATTAAGATTTATAATAATTTTTATATTTTACTGATAACAAACAATAATTATGGTTCTAAGAATAGTTCAGATTTGTCTATTGTGGAAAACACGCCGTTTGCAATTTGCAGAAGAATTTTACCAATAGCTTCCACTATCACTGGCTTCAGTTCTCCGTAAACTTCACTCCAATTATCATTTAAGAATTTATTCATATTATCTCCCAAAGTCTTGTCACCATTGAACAGATTTTCCAAGGCAAAAATTGTCTTTTTCGGTTGCAGATCCAAATGGATTTTGTCAATGTTGTAGTGTTTCTTGCCACCTTTTTCCACCACAGAGCTCTTTCCCTTTATTTTGGCAGACACGTTTTCTGAAATAATAAAGAAAAATTAATTTAAAGTATTGTTTAGTAACGGTTTCTTAGTTATTTTCATATTCTGTGAGCATTTTTTTTTATCATAAATTTCGATCTTGTTGGCATACAAAAAAGCACACATACGCCACAGTAACCCCCAGTAAAAAAAACAACAATCAATGGATTGTGATAAAAAAAAAACTAAACAGGAATTCTATGAATATTGAATGTTGTGAGCAGTTTTAACTTATTTTCAATTTAAAAAATGTTTTGTAAAACTTATTCAGTTTCAATCGACGTTTTTTACTTGCGATTATAGGGACTATAAGGCATGTTTAGAATTCGTGAACATACAAATTGAGATAATAATCAAACATGACATTACGAACGAAGAAGAAGGAATGTGTGTATCTCTTGGCATTCCTCAGAGGGAAAATTGAAATTTTATTTTTAGGTCTGAAAATAACGGTACCTGCCACATAACGATTTAAGAAACGCTTATTTTTCTCGAAAAATCTCCAACGATTTTGATGAAATTTTTTTAGATTTTTTTTTTATTGGTAGTAGCTATCAGCTAATTACAACCAAATTTACCGGAAAAGTCTATTGATGGTTGCTTTCATATATGGTTTTTTTTAATTTTTGGCTTTCTCGGTAACGGTTATATGGATTTGTCAAATTTTATACTTGAAAAGATCTAGTTAGCCAAATTAATTCTACATATCAAAATTTTGAATAACTTTTTTTTCTAATTAAAATTAATTTTTGATTTTTTTTTTTTTGAAAAGCAACATTTTTAAAACTAATCAAATAAAATTATTTCAAATTTTATAATCACATGTAGGTATATTAATAAACTCTAAGAAACTGCATACCAAAATAATTTTTTTTTTTTTCAAAAAACTAAAAATAAAAAACAGGATTTTATCAAAATCCGTCCCACAATTTTCGAAATACTTTTTTCATAAATTCTTTGTTATTTAAGACGTGTGGTGACGTACTTCGTTTTTTACTAAAAACCATTAAATATTGTGGTTTTGATAGTTGTTATAAGTTCAAACTGTGTTACTTTCAACGTAAATGTTATTTGTTTTTGTCAAAGATCTTGCCTTCCAATGTAATTAGGCACATAAGAGCAAGTACGTGCGACCCAGTCGTTCCCATTTTTCTTATAATTAACGCGCTCATAAGGGATTATTTGATTCCCTTTTCATGTATGTAAGTACATTGCGCAATGCTTGGAAAATAGGAAGGGGAAAGACAGAAGGTGTCAATAACATTGGTTTTGAATGCTTGCAAATCAAAATGGCAAGGGAAAATCTCGCCTAAAAAAAGAATCCCTATATTTCACGGTACGTCTGAAATTGGGCTCAAGGATGAACTGATGAGCATTCCTTGCGAGACGAGTATTGCGGGAGAAACTTTTAAGAGGAGGAACGCAGCTGGCTACTTCGAATGAACATTTCTTATAAAAGAACCGCAAAAATAAGGAAAGACATGAAACATTGCTTTGGTGTTCGAGAGAGGCAATTCTTTCAGCGGCAGTTCTATTACTTATCAATCTTAACGCTCCCCAGATCAGAAGGGGAAAAATACTTCTTACACCGATACAGAAAACTTAAGCACTTAGCAGCGATCTCATGATCGTTCCAACGGAGGTTGTCGTTGATACACATGCCGAGAACTGAGAGCTTTTCGGTTTCTTCGATGCAAGTGCCATTCATGGACAATGACATTGCGGGTATGTTTAGCTTTAACGACAGAAGACAGCATTGAGTTTTCGAAGCATTAAACTCCACACGATTCCTATTACTCCATTTGACAATGCTGTATAAATCGTTGCTGTATAATACGTTGCGTCAACTTTGATGTTTTTCTTTTTAATTGGTTTAATTGCAAGATTTGCTTTATTTAATTACTGTGCACTGAGTGCACTCTGAGTTGTCAAAATTTCAATTAGCTGTTGGCATGGCAGATGTTCAATTTCAGAGAAATTGGCTATATCGGGTAAATACACAATTTTTTGTAGATTATTTTGTAATTATGTGCGCTTATACACAAAATTTATTTACCTCTACACACACCAAACAAAGGAGAAAATCGAAATGATTGTGTTTATTTTCTTGGGTTTCGGTTGGAGTGTTGAAAGAAAACACGTTTTATTGACTTATGAAACAAAAACGTTTTGACTGATCAGGTATGTTTTCAGTCTAAGCTGCAGAATAAAGAACAGTTGTCAGTTATGTTTGTTTTTTGAGCAAAAACTTTATAGTCCAGGAGGCGGCCGCAAGAACATCAATGGAAAATTTAGCCAGTAAGTAATGGCAAATTACATAGAAAGTGCAAAACCGCTGGTTTTGGACATTTTCTTATCCGTTTAGCGGCAAAATGGCCACTTCCGATTTAGTGTTGGTCTACCTCATCGTTTCAACAAACAAATGGGGTATCAAATGGAAGCACAAAACACAAAAAATTATACAACAAAATATTTGGTAATTATGTGTTTTAGCTTACAACTCGAGAGGAAGGTGACCTTGACATAGGCATAACGGTATCTGCCATATAACCGTTTAGTAAAATCATAATTTCCTCGAAAACGGCTACAAGGATTTTAATGAAATTTTTGGAGATTTGTTTTGTAGGTATTGGTTATCATTTTATTAAAATTACCAAAATTATCGGAAAAGTCTATTAACGTTACATTTCAATAACAGCTTTTTTTAAGTTTTCGACTTTCACGGTAACAACTTATTCGATTTATATAAAAAAATTATTTGGAAATATCTAGATAGCCAATTTAGTTCTGCATACCAATATTTTGTGACGCAGCGGTGACTGTTAGTTTCCTAATGTAACTGATATGCAATAATAAAAGCGCTCATGCAAAAGTTGAGTTAATATAGAAATAGTTGATAAAGATTATTGATTGAGATTGAAATAAAAAGGTGGCATAAAATAATAAGGAAACCAAGTCTTTAAATAATTAAAGCAGATTATTGGCTAAAACACATACACGCTTTATAGCGAGTTTCATTCAAATTTCAAAGATTTGATCTGAAAATCAAGATTTGCTCTTTTCAATGAAACTTGTTTCATCATTTAATCCTAGTATTGGTCATTCACTGACGAGCATACACAGTATTTGATATCACACACAAAAATACAAGGCATGTACAGTATATATATTTAAAATGCCATATTTGTATTTTCTCACTTCAAAAATACCTTTATTTGTTATTTTGTATATTTAATGGATATTTGTTAATTTTTTGACTAAGCACGGGCTGGCACAAGTTCACAACAAACAACAAAAATAACTAAATATTTTCCATTTGACGTTTGACCGAAAGACTATTTACATGTATGTGTGCATTCAGATCAAATCTGCCAACCGATCAGAGATCAAATCTTTCGTGTTGAGATTTGATCTAGATTTGCTCTTTTTCTTGCAATGAAACTCTCAAAATTCAAAAAGATCAAATCTTTTGACAGAAAGAGCAAATCTTTTCTTCAATGAAACTCGCTATTAGAAACGACTTTGTGTCGTTACGTATATAAAGCTTTAGAGCGCTGTTCTGTCATCGTGAATGTGAAAATATTGAGAACCTACTGTACATCACTCGCTTTGTTAACGTTATCTTTATGTACGTCAAACAAAGCGTTTGTAGAAAAAGCAGTATTGTGATAAACTTTAAACATTTCCGTATATTTGATTTTTTTCAAATTGTCAAAATCGGTTGTAAAGCGTGATTGTGTTTCTACTTTATCACATTTTGAATAATTATTTTTGACTATTTATAATTATTTTTGCATTTTTTTTTTTGAAATTCAATATTTTTAAAACTAATCGGAAAAAAAATAATTTAAATTTTATGATCTTCTGTATAATAAACTCTACAAAACTACATAACAAAATCTGAAAAAAAATTTTTTTTCCAAAAAACTAAAAATAAAAAAGTATTTCACCAAAAACCGCCCTTTTTTGTCACTACTGATAGTTATCTCAATTTTTACTTGCGATTTAGGTACTAAAATGCAAATTATGGATTCGTGCAAAAAAAATCTAACAATCAAACATGACATTACGGTAATAGAGAAGTTGAAAAAAGTGGGTCCGTAAATTCCGTCCGTCTGTCTGTCTGTCTGTTTGTTCGCGCCTCTACAGCCTAAACGGATGGGCATTTGCTTTATTAGGTAGTATCTCGGGGAGTGATTTTCATTTTTGCTCTAGGTCGATAAATAACGGTACCTGCCATACAATTTTGAACAAAAAGTTACGTTTTCTCGAAAACGGCTCTAACGATTTTGATAAAACTTTCACGGTGCTAATTTTTTACAATAATACATCTTTCAGTTAGAATAAATTTTTCGAAATTTGTTCTATAACGATACCATTCATATAACCGGTTTTTTCAAATGCGGTTTTGTCGTAAACTATTATCCCGATTTCAATAAAACTTTGCACACAGGAAGTCATTTATAATTCAATTAATATCGCATTTCAAAATTTTCCAAAACTTTTTTTTTTCGATTTTTTAAATTTAAAAAAAAAATTTGGTTTTCGAATTTTTTTTAAATAATTTTCCCAGATGAAAAATACAGATTGCCTTATAATGACATACTAGAAAAAAATTAAAATATTTTTTCGAAAAGTTTTTCAAAAAAAAAAAACACTTTAAAAAAACTGGTCGAACGATTTTCAAATTTTTTTTTTCTTCGATAGACATTTACTTTTATAAATTTTATTGCATACTAAGTTTTTCCAAGAAAACTCTGAGACTAATTTTATTTTAATAGACGTGTAGTTTTCAATCTGGCAATACTTTTATCGGAGTTGGTCTTTTTGACAGCTTTCTCTTGATTTATGCTCAGTTTGGTTTGCGATTTCATAATGAATGAATAGACTTACTCCTGAACAAAGTTTGCAAATTGTGCAAATTTATTACCAAAACAATGGTAGCAGAGTATCGAAGAAGACCCAAATGAGTCCATCCGCCATCGCGCTCAGAAGGATCTTGGTTTGCAGGCTTACAAAATCCAACTCGTTAAAGAATTGAAGCCGAACGCCCATCAAGCGCGTCACACGTTCGGTGAATGGGCCCAAAACGAAATGGCCACCGATCCCGATTTTCACAAAATTGGGAAAATTGGGCCTCGGCTGGAATTTATTCGAGCCAGCCACGGCGGCCACTTCCCAGAAATCAGAACATAATGCAAACCCTTATCTTTATAATAAAGCTGATTCTCGGCCATAACATTAAACTATATGCGTTTTATTTCTTCTTGAAAACCACACGTCTAAAAAAAAACACCCTTTATATACATACATATGCAGCCACAGTGGATGGTTGGGTGCTGTATGAATAGGGTAGGCACTGAAAGGCATCAAACTGGTGATGCACAGTCGCTGCAACTATATCGTACACATCAATTGTGCTTATTTTACCTCCCCGCGGTAACCACCGGGTACTGGTCTGTCCATCCGGACATTCCTGCTAAACTTATAAGCGCGAGTGTTGAACACAGAAAAAATAGCAACACTATAATGCTCTGCTTTAATGACTGTTCTGATCGATTCGCAGAAGTCTTGCACGAGCCCCTCAGAAAGAGGACGTACGGCGGATGAGCCCAACCAATTGGACCAACGGTGGCGTCAACAGTCGACGAAGCAGACGCCCTAATGAGCTACTTCGACGTATTTGGAGATAAGGTCATTAGGACAATTCAATGCAAGTCAGGGCATTGAAATAGAGATGGTGGCGGATGAACCCTTAATGGGCCAACGGCAGCGCTCATATCCCCGAAGTGGGTTACTGACTCCGGATTCTCCGGTTCTTTTTGTCCAAGGAATCCAACAAAGGACCTGGCCCTCCAGGTTGGGGGTTGTGCGTGGGGTTAACAACCCTGCCACGGAAAAAAGAAAAAGTTGCGAAGCGACCAATAGCCTCGGAAAAGGACGGATTTACTGTTGACGACCCGGAAAAACGAATCAAGGACAACGACCTTCGGATCTGCACGTGGAATGTTAGAACTCTTAACAGACCACGTGCATCCAAACAACTAGCGGAGGCCCTAGACTGCTACAGAGCAGGAATTACTGCCATCCAGGAAGTGCGATGGTATGGGCCGGGCAAAAGGAGGATGAAAAACTGTGACGTGTACTACGGTGATTGCGCAAGAAGACCACAGCGTTTATTTGGGTGCGGATTCGTCATAAGCGGTAGACTTAGGCAAGAAGTCTTGGGCTTTCGACACGTAAGTGAGCGACTTGTGACAATCCGTATCAAGGCTAAATTCGCCAACATTAGCCTAATATGCGCTCATGCCCCCACAGAGGACAAAGATGACGCCACCAAGGATGACTTCTATGAGCTCCTCGACAAAACCTATGATGCCCTAAATACGACGTTAAGATCGTACTAGGCGATTTTAATGCCAAAATAGGTAAAGAAGAAATCTTTGGTAGGACTGTCGGAAAACATAGCCTACACGACACAACGTCTGAAAACGGACTTAGGCTAATTGACTTCGCAGCGGCACATAACGTCACCATTGCAAGCACACGGTTTCCTCATCTCGATATACACAAAGGGACTTGGCGACACCCAGATCAAAGAACCGTCAATCAGATTGATCACGTTGCGATCGATGCAAGACACGCCCCCAGTATCTTGGATGTTCGCACCTTCCGAGCAGCTAACATCGACTCGGATCACTACGTTGTTGCAGCAAAGGTAAGAATGCGAATAACCCGAACTCCACAACAACGGAGTAATACTGTGAGGAAGTATGACGTCGGAAAGCTGCAATCGCAAGAAACCGCCAGAACCTATGCCGATCGAATATCCCGTAACCTCTCAAGAAATCCAGTACCGCCAGCATCAAGTGCCGAAGATCAGTGGCAACACTGCCAACAAGCCATCAGAGATGCCGCAACTGATGTGCTAGGTTTCACCAGACCACCACCACGAAACCTCTGGTTTGATGACGAATGCAGGCAGGCCCATGCAGCCAAACAAGAGGCATATAAAACAACGCTGCAAAGAAAGACGAGAGCTGCTCGCGAGCTTTACGAGCAGAAAAGACGGGAAGAACACCGGCTTCTCCAAAAGAAAAAAAGAGAGCATGAGAAGCGCCAACCAACAGGTAAAAAGAACATGCCAAGGAAAAAAATCCCGCACAGAAGCCTGTAGAGATAGGAATGGAAACCTCGTAGTAGAGTCACAGTCGGTGCTGAGTACATGGAAGGACCATTTCTGCAGACTGTTAAACGGCGATGAAGGCCAAAATCCCGCTGTCAGGTAGAATGAACCATTCAACATGGATGATGACAGACAAAACTTCCGCCCACCTGACCAAAATGAAGTAAGGATAGCAATATCTAAACTCAAAAACAACTAAGCTGCTGGACCCGACGGATTACCCGCCGAACTTTTTAAAGCGGCCGGAGATGACCTGGTGGAGTGCATACACCAACTCATCTCTAAAGTTTGGTCAGAAGAAAGTATGCCTGATGAATGGAACCTCAGCATCGTTTGCCCGATCCACAAGAAAGGAGACCCTCTAAACTGCGCCAACTATAGAGGAATAAGTCTCCTGAATATCGCCTACAAGATCCTCTCTGCCGTACTATGTGAACGCCTGAAACCTTTCGTCAGCAACCTGATTGGCCCCTATCAGTGTGGTTTCAGACCAGGAAAGTCCACAATCGATCAAATGTTCACGCTACGGCAGATCCTGGAAACCACCCAAGAATTCCAAATCCATACCCACCACCTCTTTATCGATTTTAAGGCCGCGTACGATAGCATTTATAGAGACGAGCTATACAGAGCCATGTCAGGTTTTGGCATTCCCACAAAACTCGTCCGACTGTGCAGGATGACGATGGAGAACTCTCGCTGCTCCGTCAAGGTTGGTTCTGACCTCACAGAAGCTTTTGACGTCAAAAAAGGATTCCGACAAGGTGATGCGCTATCGTGCGATTTCTTCAACTTAATACTTGAAAAAATTATAAGAAGCTCGCAAGTCAATTGTAGTGGGACAATTTTTTTCAAGTCTGTGCAATTGCTAGCATACGCTGACGACATAGACATTATTGGCAGAACTCGGCGAGCTGTCACTGGAACGTTTGCTAGCATTGAAGCTGAAGCGGCTAAGATGGGACTAGCAGTCAATGAGGCCAAAACGAAGTACCTGCTGTCCACAAAAAGGGACACACAACACCGGCGGATTGGACAAAACATCACAATAGACAGGTACAACTTTGAGGTAGTTAGGGACTTTGTGTACCTCGGATCCGCTATAACATCTGACAACAACATCTCGTCAGAAATAAAGCGAAGAATTACTCTTGCCAATCGCTGTTTCTATGGGCTAGGAAGGAAATTGAGTAGCAAAGCCCTCTCTCGAAAGACAAAGGAGACTCTGTATAAGACCCTAATCATCCCAGTCCTGCTCTATGGCGCCGAGGCATGGACTCTATCTAAAGCGGATGAAGATATCCTTAGTCGTTTCGAGCGTAAGATTCTTCGGAAGATTTTTGGCCCTATCTGCGTTAACGGGCTTTGGAGGAGAAGGTTCAACCAAGAACTATACGAGCTGTACAGCGACATTGACCTGGTCAAAAAAATACGCATATCACGTTTAAGATGGCTAGGTCATGTAGAGCGAATGGACAACAATGCTCCGGCTCGCAGGATCTTCGATTCCATCCCAGAGGGTAGACGCAGTCAAGGAAGACCTCGCCTTAGGTGGCGCGCTCAAGTGGAGGACGACCTCAACCAACTTGGAGTGCAAAACTGGAGGCAGCTAGCCAAAGACCGAGTTGGCTGGAGAGGCATGTTGGTTGAGGCCCAGGTTCGTCCCGAACTGTAGCGCCACCTAAGTAAGTAAGTATGCAGCCACTAAGCAATTATCTAGCATAAGAACTAGTTCATGCGACCCAGTCGTGTATTTTATTAAAAAAATTTTCGACGATGTGACCGCACATATGAGCAAGTACGTGCGATCCAGTCGTGCAATTGCAATTTATTTTTTATATTCACGAATCCTTAACTTGCATTGTAGTATCTACATATGCATATCGCAACTAAAAACACCAATTTTACATATATCACGTGCCACTTCCTTTTTCATGCTAAAAAACTCTATTCCACCTTTATTCCAGCAGATAACTAAACTATGGAATAAGAGTTAAGCTACGGATTTAAATTTTCCATTAATAAAAACAAAATGTACGTGAAATAGTAAAGTGGCTTTTACCAAGAATCCCTTAAGAAAATCTACTAGGTACAATAAGATGCCTGTTCCTGAAACGTTCCCCAAGTTTATCAAATAAGGCTTACATTAAACGTCACTTAGTATTTTTAATTTTGTTTTATTGAAAACAGTTTGCACTTTGTTCATGGAATACCTAAGGCCTAAGCTTTCGCCATGGCCGTAGTTTTGCGGGGCCCGGCCAGCGTCAGAGGCTCCAATTTGAACAACTATGAACTGCAGCAAGAAAAGTCAAGAAATAAAAAAAAGGATTAGTGAGAACTGCGCATTCGTTATCCCAATTTTCTCTCATAAATAATTAATCATTTAAAACAATAACAAATTTATTGTTATAAAAATATATTTTAGCGCCACTCACAAACTTTTTAAAAATGGTATAATGGCGGACTTAGGTATATCGATTTTTGTTCTAGTCCAGAACAGTCCGTAAGCTTCTGAAAGTGTTCGTTTGGCAATAAATGGCAATTCTTGTTCTGAAAAAAGAGAAAACGATTCTGTTCTCCTAGTCAGAATCAAAACCAGAAGCACGCACACATGGACGCAGCTTAAAATTCAAAATCGTGAAACGACTTTTTTTTACTAAATGTAAGAAATTGTGGTTTGAGGGAGATAATAACAATGCGCCAGCATTAGGATAATAGGGAGGGGAAGGACAGAAGGCGTCAATTAACATTGGTTTTGAATGCTTGCAAATCAAAATGGCAAAGGAAAATATCGCCGGGTAAACTATTCCAAATTCGTGTTGTGCGGCTAAAAAAAGAATTTCTATATTTTACGGTACGTCCAAAATTGGGCTCAAGGGTCAACTGTTGAGCACTCCTTGCGAGACAAGTATTACGGGAGAAACTAAAAAAAAAAACGATAAAATAAGGAGGCATGAAACATTGCGTCGTTGTTCGAGAGGACAATTGTTTTAGAGGCAGTTCTATTTCTTATCAATCTTAACGCTCTATTTTGTATTCTATCAAGCAGGTGACGCGATGTTTGCTAATGATTATGATGTGGGGGAGGGGCCTCAAATTCCTTGGCCTTGGCCTTCTAAGTTCGACCCTGATTCCACATTTATTAATTTGCCTACTGGAGCTTAATTTTAAGGCTTAGAAGCATATTTCAAGTGCAAACTATTTTCCCTCCGTTTATTTTACCTGAGAAAATGGTCACCTTATTCTCGATCTGCTGCGCAGAAAAAAATTCTTTCCTGTCTTTCAACATTGTCTTACTTAACTTTTAAGGTTTATACTCTGTTAATTTATGAAAAGGGTACTAATAACCCTCTTATTGTACGCCGGTTATAAAAAAGGTGAGTTCTGTACAATATGTTCTACATCTTATATTAATTATATTCAAGTTCATGAAATATGTCAAAAAAATGAGCTCTTAAATCTGAACTCAATAAGGCAAAAAGCTTAAAGTGTTATCCCATAGGATTGTTTAACAAGAGATATATGTATAACAGCTGTTTATTCCATCAAATATAAAGCTGTTCTATTAATGTTTTTTTGTTTTATTTTTTAACAATTTTTAAATTTGGAACTTTGAATAAATGTTGGGTAATATTAAATGAACTATTTTGTTAAGAACCCCTCCTAAGTTTATAAAAAAGGACTTAAGTTCATTTCAATTTAATCTACCGCTAAAACCAAATCTTATATACGCTTTTAAATAGCTAATCATTAGTGTTATTAAAAACAAACAAATAGCCTTCAACCAAAATTCAATGTATACTTTTCACCCTGGCTTTGCCTTGCTCATCTGTTATTTATTCTATATGACCCAAACAACTAATCTACATACAGAAACTGGCTCAGCGAATCAAATTCAAACTTATTACTCATCGCTTCTCCCAATCAAAGTAGATACTTACCAAAAATAATTTTGCTTTTTCCTTGCCCAGTAATTGGCAATACAAGAACTTGTCCATCAACACTGTATGGCCCATCAAGGACAATTTCCGGGAAGTCAACATCGACTTCGTATAAAAACTTATCTGGACCATCTTCCAATAGGCCTCTTTAAAAATGCAGCATTCATTAAAAATATTCCATAAATTAAGATTTATTCAATACTTACGAAACCTTATTTATAATTGCTTTACTAATGCCACTCAAAGTAATATCCTTGAACTTCAATTCTATATTAACAGGGCTACCAGCAACCTTCGGCAAAACTAGACTTTTTACTGTCAACGGATCAAATGGAATAAGATTTAAAATACGATGACCCTTCCTGTGGAATTTCTGAACAATTTCCTGAAGGACTATCTTCTGACAATCACTATCGGCACTTTTACATCTTTTAACATCAGAAGCTAAAAGGATACAATTTTTTTTTTGTAACGGCAAAATACACAGTCCAGAATAATTTGCTTACGAAACTCAGCACTTATCACAGATATTAAAACTGTTAAAACGACAAAATTCAAATTAAACCGAAACATATTGTTACTTTTTTGGACTAATATTTTAAGCCCGCACTATGATGTTAGTCTGTCGATTAAACTGGCTTATAACTTGCAAATGCTTTTTATACATTATATCATCCAGAGTGAATTTTTGAATCTTGATAAAGCGGTTTTTGAAGATGCATTTTTTTTTCTTAAACTAGCTGTCATAGAAGATTTTTTTTTTCAGTGTATTTAATACTTGGTAAGGTTGTTTTTGTTCTTAAGAATCATTGTTTTTTTTCTTTTGTTTTTGAGGGTTTCAAACAGCTTCTTTGCCATTAAATAAGATGTAGAACTTGTTTGACTACCATCTTGTCTCACTGGCTTATTTAAAATTCTACTTTTATTCGGTCCATCGAATGACGAATATTCTTGTTTAATTTATATAAATGAAACTATTAATGAAGTCATAATAGGGGAAGACTTTCAAAATAATAATATAAATATAAAGGTGTCCCTTCGTGGCCTCTTAATATATTTTTCACCTAATAAATTTAGACAGAAGTTGGTGTGAAATGCGAGTTGACAGCAAAAAAAGGAGTCCAGAAATGTCCATATAAAAATAAAACCGTTGAATGTTTCATAGCTATATTAAAGGTGTTCCAAATGCTCAGCATCCTTGTAGACAAATTCTTAAAACTAAGGCAAGATTTGGGTTTTCGCAATTCAATCAAATATTCAAGAAATCACAATCCTTACGAACATATAAGCAGAAACCTTTAAAGAAAATAAGCTCTAATTTTGTTGTATTCGAAATTTATTTTTTACCCTTAGGTATAATTTAAGCATTAATTTCAAAATACCCATCAACTTGATCATATTTAATTAAAACTAGTATTTTAATTTAAAACAAAAAAATGCAAATCAGGTACAAATAATTAGACAACAAAAATAAAATGGATAAGCAAACACAAAACAATTTTTTTTTAACTCATATCAAGACACACAAAAAGCAAAACTTTAAAACCAATTACAATATAAAAAAAATATGTATTTTTAGTTGAATTTTTATAAAATAAGCTTTTATTTTATTATTTTATTATTTATACCTAAATAGTATTTAGCCGATATAACGACGAGCCACTATAGCGCGACTTGTGCTCGGTGCTTCTGTATAACTCTCCTCTGGTTTTGGCTGGGGTTTACCATCAGATGTAGAAAGAATTGCAGCCCTATAAATTTGTGGAGCGTTGAGTGCTCGATCATAAACCTGAACATACGCTCGAGCTTTCTCAACGCACTTAATCAAATGGTTTAACGCATCCATAAGTGGTTGGAGATATTCTAAAGACATGTAAGAAAAATAATATTAACAGGCTTTTATTTAATCGACAATTTTGTAATTATTTGTAAATTATAAATATTATTATTACTAACAAAAAAGGAATGAACACCTGGAATGGTGCACTTACGACGAAAAATAAGCTTTCACATAGCGGTTATGTTTTTTTACACTATCAGAATTTCGGCCATAGTGGAGCTTAAAGCATTTAGTGCATGTGTTAGTAGTTAGTAAGACAAATCACACAAAAGAACCAACACATGCAACAAAACGAAATAAATATACATATTAGATAACGGGAGCGTAACGGAATCCCGCTTTTCAAAAATCCCAAAAAAAAGTTTTAAAATCCCGTCTGCTAAAATACAGTTTTTTTTAAATCCCGCCTTCTAAAATCCCGCTTGTTCAAAATCCCAATGTATTATAATATCGCTTTTTAAAATCCCGACAAATCCCGACAATCCCGCTTTTTTACAAAACATTCTTATTAAACTAAATAACAATAGATCTAGGTTATATGGCTTTTTACTTTTTTATAAATTTAAAAATGTTAAAAAATCGCGCGATTTTAAGATGAGGGCGCACATGACAATTATACAGAGAGGGTGACATAAGGATCGTTAAATTCTTTAGCCCAGCGTGGAGTTGGTTTTATTCACTATGGAATTAATGTGTTCCGTAAACCTAAGATTAAGTGCCCCGTGGCTAAGTGGTTAGTGTGTCGGACTGTTAAGCGAATGAGCCTGGGTTCAAATCCAGCTCATAGCCATCTTTTTTCGGGGGTACTGCCTCTTGCGAGGAACTGACAAAACCTCCAAGAGTAAAATTTGTCTCGAAAAAGTGCTGTTCGGACTCGGCGGTAAGCTGTAGGTCCCTTCCATTATTGCAGATTAACAACACACACAGGAATGGTGGAGAGTATAAGTCACTAGGCCTTGGCTCCTTAAGGAGCTGTCGCGCCAATAAATTTATTTATTTATTAAACCCAAGATTTGTACTAAAGTAAAGTTTAAACAAAATAATACTATGGCTAAGTTGGTCAAATGCTTTTGAAAAATCAGTATACGCAATCCACCTCATTTGCATTTAAAGCTTTTAGTCATTTGTACAAAAATGTAACGAGGTTTGAAGTTGTTTATCTTTTTGGCACAAAACCATGTTGTTGATCACAAATTTTGTTCTTTGAAAGTAATGACAGGCTTTCACAAATAACTTGTTCAAAAAGCTTAGGAACACAGGACAGATTGGAAATTGCTCTGTAGTTGTAGAATGTCAGTCTTTTCTCCCTCCCAGGAATGATAGAGGATTTCTTCCATAAGGACTTTTAAAAATTGTTAGCAAACGCATTTGTTTTTTAGCGCGAGCACAAGAGACCATTTGTTTCCCTTTTTATGCAGAGCAAACTGCGTGAGCATTATGAAGATAGGGAGGAAAAGGACAGGAGGTGTCGATTAACATTGGTTTTGAATGCTTGCAATTCGAAATGGCAAGGTAAAATTTCACCGGGTAAACTATTCCAAATTCGTGTTGCTCGGCTAAAAAAGAATCCCAAACTTCTTCCGAACTTGGGCTCAGGGGTAAACTGATGAGCATTCCTTGCAAGACATTTTTTTATAAAAGAAATGACAAAATAAGGAAAGGCATTGCGTCGGTAATCGAGAGGGGCAATTGTTTCAGAAGAAGTTTTATTTACTATTAATTTTAACGCTCTTTTTTGTATTCTTTCGACCAAGTGTAGCGATGTTTGCGAAGCACCTGCTTACAGGTGGGAGTTATATTCGAGTTTTGGGCGTATAAACGCTTTGTAAATTGTAGCCAGATCAGAAGAGGAAAAAACTTCTTGCATCTATACAGAAAACCTAAGCACTTAGCAGCATTTTTGGCGGTCTCAAATATATGGTCGTTCCAACGGAAGTCGTCGTTGACACACAGAGTACTGAAAGGTTTTCGGTTTCTCGATGTAAGTGCCATTCATGGACAATCGCATTAGGGGTATTTTTAGCTTTAACGACAGAAGACAGCATTGAGTTTTCGAAGCATTAAACTTCACACTATTTTTATTACCCCATTTGACAATGCTGTGTAAATCGGAATTTAATGAGCTTATCATACGGTATTGTTGCGATTGCACGTCCGAAGGCGAAGGACGTGAATCATCGAACGAATATGAAAAGCTGAGGAGAGAGTCGTCAGCAAAACAGTTAAGTGGATTAGAAGTAACAGACAGAGGATCATTTATAAAAATAAGAAAAAGAGTCGGAGACAGAACTGAACCCTAAGGCACACCAGCATTTATTTTGTGGGAATCAGACTTGAAATCGTCAAAATAACTTGTATTAAACGGTCCAGAAGATAGCTTTTTATCCATCGAACAAGAGTATCATCGATCCTAAACGCACGCATTTTCGATAAGAGAGCTTCATGCCAAACTCTATCAAATGCCTTGGAAACATCAGGCGCAATAATCTTAATTTCACCAAAGCGATGTAAAGATTTGTTCCACTGTTCGGTGAGATATGTCATCAGATCACCTGTGGAACGATTACTGCGAAAGCAATACTGCAGACATGGAGAACTTTCGGTCTATGGGTCGGTAGGAGGAGGGTGAGGATGGGTCACCTTTCATAGGGACAGGCTGGACAAATGCTGTTTTCCATCTTCTAGGAAAGATTCCAGAAGAGTGGGAGCCATGGAAAAGCTTTCGCATTGGCACTGGAAGAATGGGGGTATACCATCCGGGCCAGAGGATTTGTGTATATCAAGCATTGCATAATGTAAGTTGAGTTCCGTATTAAGCAGTTAGCATACATGAAGTTTGTTGGGTATGCTGTTTTCCATCTTCTAGGAAAGATTCCAGAAGAGTGGGAGCCATGGAAAAGCTTTCGCATTGGCACTGGAAGAATGGGAGTATACCATCCGTGCCAGAGGATTTGTGTATATCAAGCATTGCATAATGTAAGTTGAGTTCCGTATTAAGCAGTTAGCATACATGAAGTTTGTTGGGTAGCCATTCGATTTTTTCTTGGTGTTCACAAAATTCCAAAAGCTCTTGGGTCGTGTTTAAGAGAGTATCCCACTTCGTTTACGTGATTTGTATACATTAGAAATAGTTTTAAATGCAATGATGACAATGATTTAAGAGTTCTTGCGTGTACCAAGGATGGTAAAAATCCAAGTTTTTGGATGTTTTAGTTTTGATAGTATTTTGTATACCATCAACTACATCCTACATAAATGCTGTTGTGCTATATCAGATACGCTTTTCTGTTTCAGAAATTCCACTGAACGGGCCTGGGCAAAAGAAAAATGAAAACTGCGATATTTACCATGGCAACTGCTACACACACAAAACAGTGTTTATTTGTATGTGGATTCATCGTTGGAGCAGACAACGGGAAGATGTCTTGAGATATCGCGATATTAGCATCAAGGCTAAATTTGCCAATATAAGCTTTAATGTGCGCATGCCCCTATAGAGGAAAAAGATGACACCAAAGATGTTTTTCGAGCTCCTGAACAAAACATATGAACAGTGCCTTAGTAATGGCATTATAATTGTCCTAAACGACTTTAACGCCAAGCTAGGGCGAGAGGGTATCTTTGGTGGTACGAGCGAAATATAATATATAAATATATAAATATAAAAATATAATATATAATATATAAAGCTTAACATATAAGCTTAAGAACAATAAAACCGCCAAAATTTTCAAAGTTGCAGGCGATGGCTTGGTTATAACCCTCTGAACTGCACCAACTACAGGGGTATCAGTATCTTCTTCGATTCCACCCCGGAGAGATGTCACAATAGAGGAAGAAGCTTTAATTTTGTTTTATAAGGAGGAGGTTACCAGCCTCTGGCCAACCCTGAAGAGCTACGATCCCTATAATTAACCAAACTTCCATTAAAAGTTTAAATAAAAGTTCGTTTCAAGCGACCGCCACGAGGAGGAGGGGACTTCGCCACTTCCAGACGAAATCTGATTCAATCCTAGCACCACCTTCAGGTTTAAACTTGATGCTCATATATTCGTCATCTATATCGTCTTAATCATTGAATTCAAAGTTGGTGTTGGCTAAAATATGCATCTTTAGAATCTTATCTGAAATACTAACTATTTCAAGCAAATTGTAAAACACTATTCCCAAAGAAATATTTGCAATAAGAAATAAAATCAATCAATATTGATTGGTACTTAAGGCGATTTGATCCTTGAGGATAAAACAAATCAACACAAAAGCAGACAAAATGTCCAGTTCGTCGAATATCAAAACAAAAAAATAATCATCATACCTTTTGTTTCATGCGAAATAAATTCTCCTTTGCGATGCTCTAGTCTACAGTGCCTAAAACTATTCACCGTCACAATAGCGTGTTGTAGTTCGCCCAATGCTTCTTGGCATTTATTGAATGCTGGCTTGTACTCTGCCGGCATGGGCCTCTTGAGTGTTTTGTTTAAATCTCTCAAGAGTTTCTGGCTGCTCCACACCGCGTGTTTCGTCTGCGTCGACACATTTGCAGTTTTTGGAAGTGTGTTTTCATCATATATCGATGTCGATATGATCTCTGCATGAATAGAGAATTCTAAACCGCCATAGAGAGAGAACAATTTAAAAACTTCAGTGCCAGTGAACCTGCAATTCAAAAACAAATTGGATTAATAGATAACAGTACGGGTTTTTGCTGATAAAAAGCTTACGATTCTGTAGTTATCCCGAGCTCTTTCATAGTTGCGTCAATATCAATGCTTGAAAAATCGGATTCTGTGTCCTTGTGCTTTAGATGCGTAAACTTCTTTGGCTTTTGTTGTGGACCAGAGGTTGAAGCCGAATTGCTTGTAGTCGAATAAGATGCCAAAGCACTTTTCATTGGAAATGTGTTGCTTTGGGAAGGAGAAGCATTGACATTGCTGTTCCCAGATAACATATGTATGCAATTGAATTATTGAACAATTTATAAACTTACCTCTGAACTAAATAGTTCGTTGAAGGTGTATTAGCCATGAAGGGTATGTAACGTTGTTCTTTTTTGTTAGCTTGGTGCGCTTGCTGGTTCAAATTGTTCGTTTCAATCACTTGGCGGTCAGGAGAATGCTCATTTTCACCACCATCGAATTTAAGCAACTTCTCCAAATAATTGGAAATGTCCTCAATTTGGTTTTCCAAATCGTTGCTATTGGCGTCAAATAAATTGCTGGCCATTTTTATTTTTGTAAACAACTTTTAATAAATATATAATATATATATTTATGGATAGTTGGAAAGGTGTTGCTTGAATATTTAGTGCTTTTAATTGTTTTTTTCCTTAAAACAGATACTTTTAAGCATACGATTGATTTTTAAATCGAGGAGATGGTCTGGTGTGGTCATACAATTCAGTTAATTTGAATTGGAAATTCCTAGAATTTTGAAAGTGTGCATTTCCCTAGACAGTATGGCGGCGGAGGAGAAATTATTCGTTTTCGGAGTTCGGAGCCCGTTCAGCAAACAACATTTTCTTGCACATGACGTTTTCGATTTATTTATTTATAGCAAGTTTCATTCAAAAATTATTTGCTTTTTCTGTCAAAAGATTTGATTTTTTTGATTTTTGAAAGTTTCATTGCAAGAAAAAGAGCAAATCTAGATCAAATCTCAACACGAAAGATTTGATCTCTGATGGATTGGAAGATTTGATCTGAAGGCATACATACATGTAGATAATCTGCTTTGTCAATGTCAATGGGATGCAAGGATTCATCGACATCATCCTGTCATCATGATTCATAAATATCGATGTCGTAACATCGATGAAATCCGCTTAAGCATCGATACATCGTTCTTGATGAACGATTTGATTTTTTTTGATTTCATAAAAAATTTATTTGTTTAATATTTTTCTCCAAATTTTGTTTTATATTGCTCGGTTGAGCCCTAGCCACTACTCTAATGAAAGCAAACTTCGTTATTTTTATTATTATTTATTTATCGTTATTTATTTTTCAATTTCAATTCAATTCAATTTATTAATAAAAATAGAGTAATATTTATAACATATAATATTTAATTTAAATAAAAATTTAAGCATGGCATATAAGCCGTCTGCCGTATGAAACGATAAGTTATTTATTTTTATGATTATACCAGCATACAGCATACAGAATAAATAATAAGGACGCCTATGATAAACACATAAACACGCAAAAACAACTAACATATTAAAAAAAAATACTCGATTACCTGGTGAATGCAAACATTCCAATCAAGAAAACAAAATTGTACACTTGCATACAAACAACCACTGTGTTAAATTTTGATATGGTCTAATACCCACTCGCTTCACAGCGGTAAGAATAGGTGTCTTAATTTTATTACCTAACTTCCTTCTAACCTTATTATAGGTAGGTACATAATATTCTAAATAAATTCCATAAATACCCCCAACATGAGTTTATCATTCAATCGCACACACAATTCACACTTTCTTACAACTCCTAAAGAAATAAAATGGCATTACAATTATTTCACTCAATACGATTTAACGTACTTTATTCAAACAATCAAAAGTCACAAAAATCGAATAAATGCTTTGATGTTCACTTTAATTTCCTTAAATTTTATTCTACAATGTGACCGCACATATGAGCAAGTACGTGCGATCCAGTCGTGCATCAATCTTTTTTTGATCTAGATCACTTTTTGGAAATCTGAACTTTTATCGAGACTTACACCGATTTGCACACACACTGCTTTATGTGACAATTCGCGAATTTGAAGTTTACATTTCATTTGGATTTTGTTCATGATTTGAAAGTTTTGTGTAAATTAAAGTGAAAAAAGCATCAAGAATTAACAAAACATTGAATAATTTTGTAATATTCTCATTATCGATATCTACGTCGTCGTCTTCCGATGGTGATATTTCGTGAGTTTCTCGAAGTGAAGGAACTCCGTGCGTGAATTATTGTGTGCTTTTTACAAAATTAAACTGCTCATCCGTTTTATTAATGATAATAAGCACATAGTTCTCATTGTCACTACACAATATTCGTTAAACAATTTGCTTCAACGTTCATATTGATATATTAATAAAATTTTCTACCGAAACTATTTTTTTTGTACCTATAACTTGTTTTCTGTTTGCTTACAATTCCGTTTAGATTGTCAAAAATCACTAAAGCAAGTTGTCAAAAGGCGCTAAAATAACTACAAAAAAAATCAATCTCGTTTCATTTTCGTTTTTACAAGAAAAATCATTGTGTATACATTCTCTATAGTACTCTCATGGTGGTAATTTTTCGTCTGGCCATCTTCCTGGTTGATTCGGAACTAACTCTAAATAGTGGAGAGGAGAACATTTCCCGATATTTAAGCAGTATTTCACACGGTTTTGTTTTTTGTTTTTTTTTGGCGATTTCAGCCCGCCTCATTGCGACTTGAATCAGAACTAAAAAATGGGCACGACTGGGTCACACGTACTTGCTCTTATGTGCCTAATTACATTGGAAAAAAAGATCTTTGACAGAAACAAGTAACATTTACGTTGAAAACAACACATTTTGAACTTATAAAAAGTATCAAAACCAGAACACTTAACGGTTTTTAGTAAAATTGAAGTACGCCATCCCACGTCTTAAATAACAAAGAATTTATGTTACCGGTTTTGATAAAATCATATTTTTTATTTTTAGTTTTTTGAAAACAAAATTGTTTTTTAAAATGTTGGTGTGCAGTTTTTTAGAGTTTATGAATATACACGTGAATATAAAATTTAAAATATATTTTTGTGATTAGTTTTAAGAATATTTATTTTTGAAAAAAAAAATTAAAAAATTAATTTTCATTAGAAAAAAATGTTATTAAACATTTTGATATGCATAATTAATGAAACTACCTAGATATCTTAAATATAAAACAAAAATCCAAATAGCCGAGAAAGCCTAAAATTAAAAAAAACGTTATATGAAAGATACCTTAATAGATTTTTACCGTAAATTTAGTTCTAATCAAATGATAGCCAATACCAACAAAAAAATTCTCAAAAATATCATCAAAATCGTTGGAGCCGTTTTAGAGAATAATAAGCTTTTCCTAAAAGGTCATATGGCAGATACCGTTATTTGTAGGCCTTAAAAAAAGTTTCAATTTCCCCTCTGGGGAATGCCAAAATAATCACACATACCAAGTTTGAAAATAATCGCTTAAGCCGTTTAGGCTGTATCTCGTTATATATACTGACAGACAGACAGACAGGCATTTTTTCTCGATCACTTTTTTAGACTTCTCTATGATTGTAATGTCATGTTTCATTATTATCTCAATTTTTTTTTCTATTCACGAATCCTAAACTTGCCTTATAGTCCCTATAATCGCAAGTAAAAATGATGATCCATAGAGAATGTATATACTGGAAAAATCTGAAATCTGGGAAACCCGGTTTCAAACCTTATATCAAGCACACACGGGATTAACCACTCTGGGGGAAGAAAATGTATACATGAACTTCTTTCCTATGTGTTTGTACATTTTTCAGATCCCAAACTGTAAGAAATTGTGTGTGTATTAGTTTCAGTCTTCGTTCATCCACTCAAAAGTTGGTTGAAGATTTCAGTCCAATTTATTTTCTAGAGTCTAAAAATAAATGTGAGCCAAACCTGTTTTTTTTTAAGTTCCATCAAACTATAATATAACACTGACAGAGATGTTACTTCATTTTAGTTTCACAAAAGCAGTGTAGATAGGATATCAAAATCTCCCGAGGCGTTTTCCAAAAAATGTGCAATTTCTTAAGTAGTTTTTAACTCTGAACTAGCTTCGACTGCGTTTGCACTAGATGTGATTGATTGTAGTACGTACGGGATCACAGAACTTTTTTTTAAAAGAGCTTAGATGCATAGATCTGTAAAATATCTGTACAAATTAAAAACTACATAGATTTTTGTAAAATAATAAAAATACAAAATTATTTAATGCACAAACATTTACAAACATGTATATAAAAGTATAACTGTTATAACCTACGTCTACAGTGAATTGCAACTGCATTCGTATGCAACTAAAACGTTATATGTTTATAACCCATCTAAAACTTCAATTATTAGTTTCAAATTGAAATAACTCAAGAGAACCCCTTTTCGGAGTAATCCTCCAAGTGCAATGAAAAAAAAATAAATAAAAAAAGTTCACCAGAACAGCTGCTATCTAGTGTATTTTTCTCTAAAAATTACGGTTATTTTTATTATATTGCTTTGCCATACTATCAAATATTAAAATCTATCATTCAATACTCCTCCAATATTGTAATAAATCGATTCTTTCATAAAACTACATTTTTTAGTTTGCCGATGGCTCTTGAATTGGAAAGCTCAGCAAAGTGTTTCGATGGCGAACAAAGATTCTATTGTCACTATTCTGACACAACCAAATGTAAAATGAAAATAGGCGCTTACCTGCCCCCGAAAGCTGTTAAAGAGAACATCGTCTGTCCAGTATTGTATTTCCTCAACGGTCTGACAGCCACCCACGAAAACTTTATCCTTAAGTCTGGGTTTCAAAGGTACGCTTCACAGTTTGGAATTTGTGTAGTTTGTCCAGACACATCTCCACGGGATGTCGACTTTCTAAAACATGATATGCTGGGAGCTGAAGCTGGCTTCTATCTCGATGCTGTGCAAGAGCCTTGGGCTAAGCACTTTCAGATGTATAGTTATGTAACCAAAGAGCTAACCACGTTGGTAAACGAAAATTTGCCGGTTGCAAAAGGTCGCCAAAGTATTTCTGGATTCAGCATGGGTGGCTATGGAGCCTTAATGTGTTCTCTTAAAAACCCTGGAATGTATTGCTCCGTTTCTGCATTCGCACCCGTTTGCAATCCAATTGAAGGAAAAATAGGCAAAACAGCTCTGGAGGGCTATATAGGTGGAGACGTTAATTAATGGCAAAAGTGGGATCCATGTCATTTGGCGATTAACTACACGGGACCCCCCATTGAGATTTTCATTGAGCAAGGGTCATCTGATGAGTATATTGAGTCGAAAGAGTTGTTGCCGGAAAATTTTGTTCAAGCGTCACAGGATAATCACAGGTTAAAAACGATTTACATAGAAAGGGAGGGGTACAATCACAGCCACTATTATATTTCTACATTTGTTGACAAACACATTGAGTACCATGCAAAATTTCTTTATTCTAAATGAATTTTAACTAATTCATTCATTATATATTATTGTTATTTTTAAATTAACAAGACGTAGACTCCATTACTTTGATTGCGGTTACATTATTTATAAAATAAATTAAGTATTTTGTTGTGCCTCGGAGGCTTCCTGGAACTTGTTGTTTTTCTAGTTTAGATTATATTTCTTTACAAAATATTACACTTAATACAATCAATATTGCATGGCATTGCCCTCTGCCTGATTGTGTATACAACTTAAAACAAAAACAATTTTTAAATTGTTTGTCTGTGTTCCTGCTAATCTCGGGAACGGCTGTAACGATTTTGACAATAGTCAAATAGTTTTTATTATATTTTGATATGAATTTTTTTTTTAAACGTTTGCTGAAGAATGAGAAATACAAAATGCACCCTGAATAATTCGATGAATATTTTGAAACATGAACTCATTCATTCTTTTAAAACCCCAATTTTTGGTACAAAAATTCTGATACAAATACATTTCTCACTTTCTTAACATATATTCGCCGTAAGCTGAACGCTTTGTAGTGCCCCCCCCATTGGTTAGTGTGTTGGACTGCTAAGCGAATGAGCCTAGGTTCGAATCCAGCTCATAGCCACCTTCTTTAACGGGGTACTGCCTCTTGGAGGAACAACGAACAAGAGGAACTGACAAAACCTCCAAAAGTAAAATTTGTCTTGAAAAAGTGAATCGCATGTAGCCGTTCGGACTCGGCGGTAAACTGTAGGTCCCTTCCATTCTTGCAGATTAACAACACACACGCAGGAATGGTTGAGAGTATACGTCACTAGACCCTGGCTTCTTATAGAACTGTCGCGCCAATAAATGTATTTATTTAAGCTAAACGCTAGAGCTCCATATTCTTTGATTATATATATGTTATCCGGCTGCAATGCAGCGCTTCAACTCCTTCTGGAGCATAGGGCAGCAACAAGATCCTTCCATCTGTCCCGATTCCATTCGAAGGATTGCTTCGCTATGTTGTCGTTAGGTTTCCTCAGTGTATGGCCTATCCAACGCCACTTCCGTTGTCTGATGTCGGCGTCCAATTTTCTCTGTCCGGTCCTATTCCACAGTTCAGCGTTCGATATGGTTTGCGGCCACCGGATCTTCAGAATGTACCGCAGACAACGATTAACGAAGGCTTGCAGCATGCTCGAGATGATTGCAGAGCATTTCCATGTTTATGAAGCATATAACAGCACAGATTTTACGTTGGATTCGAAGAGTCTCAACTCGGTGCGTAGCGATATTTTGCTGGAGTTCCACACAGGAGAAAGGATTCCAAAAGAACTACGGGCTTTGTTTACTCTATTGTTTACATCCAGGCCCGTTCCGCCATCAAGTGCTATGAAACTGCCCAGGTAGTTAAACTGCGTGACCTCCTCGATGGGTCCCTGCCTTAGAGTAACTTGTTGTGTGCTTTGGCCCGTAGTCATTATTTTGGTCTTATTTGCGTTGATCCTTAAGCCAGCCACCTCCCCATTTAGCTGCAGCGAATGACATATTTGATTTAGGCCAGCTGTGGCTGAGTTTGTCAAGCAGACTCCATTGGATACCATGCCTCTCTTTGATTATAGCTCCAATGTTTTTGTGTTCGTTAGGAAAAAAAAACTAAAACAAATTGAAAGATTAAGTTAATTTCAACATTCAATATACAATTTTTTAAGTTCCGTATATCTTTGGGCTTTGGGTATATTGGCATCGCAGATTTTTTTTAGTGAAAAAAAAGAAAATTGAATAAAGAAATAAATCAATTTTTTACAAACAAGATTGTACTGAAAATGGCGAAGATGTAGGTACTTGTACGTACTGTAAGCGTTTTTCCAATTATCCTTACTTAATTTAATAAAGTTTGAAAAAAAAAATCAATTCATGGTGAACTTCAGCCTGTCCTTGCTCATATTCTAGAGATGCCTATTAAATATCAATTCTTTTGTAACTAATAGCAGGTTTCATTCAAGAAAAGATTTGCTCTTTCTGTCAAAAGATTTGATCTTTTTGAATTTTGAGAGTTTCATTGCAAGAAAAAGAGCAAATCTATATCAAATCTTAACACGAAAAATTTGATCTCTGATGCGGTGAAATATTTGATCTGAATGCACACATACATGTAAATAATCTTCTCTTTCAATAACAACAAACAGCTACAAAAAAAAATTAGCTACAGGATGGCAAAACTCGGAATCGCCGGTGAAAGTGAAAGGGATTAGAAAAGGGAATAATAAATACAAGTCCATTCGAATGGCGAGGTTTATGAGGATAGGAATTAGGGTTGAAACAGTTTTTTCTGTTTTCCGGCCAAGTTAAACTTAACTTAAACTATATATCAGGATATCTTTTTTATCGATATCTCGTAAGGATGGAGGTCCTTACGAGATATCGATAAAAAAAAACTTCGATTTTTTAGTTTTGCTAACTATACATAATCGAATTTGATGTTTTACAAATTAAAAATGCAAGGAAACACAAACTTCAGAATTAAAAACGCTGGCTATTATTGTTTTATTTCATTTTTTATTTTATTGCTATTTGTATTTTAACTTAAGAAATAACCGTTTATTGAGTATCAAAAATCAGTTCATAAACTTTTTTTCTTAAACATCGCGAAAATATCGATATCATCGTCATAACATCGATGTTCAAAAATCGATGTTTTTATGAACGATGTTGCATCCCTAATTGCAAATGACAAAGAAAGAGTAACAGTCCTGCACCAATACGACAATTTAATCATGAAAGAAGTTTCATTGAAAAGATCAAATCTCGATTTCGAGATTAAATCTTTAAAATTTGAATGAAACTCCCTATTCAGTGTGTTCCAATTGATTAGTGCATAGAAATTCACAGCACAGCATTTTTTTAAGAATGGGAGCAATATTTATTGCATAAACATTTCTACAACATTATAAAAGCTCATCACCGAGTTCAACTATAGTTTCTGACCGTTAATTTTAGTTACTTGCAACGTTATATAGTTCAAACAACCTAAAGAAAACCGAAAAAGGACTAAATTTAACCAATATAAAACATGATTACTACAAATTTGTTTTTTTTTTTTTGCAACCCCAATTGGTAAAGGTTCTCGTCTCCACTATTTAGAGTTATAGCGAGTTTCATTCAAGAAAAGATTTGCTCTTTCTGTCAAAAGATTTGGATCTTTTTCAAAATCGAGAGTTTCATTGCAAGAAAAAGAGCAAATCTAGATGAAATCGCAACACGATAGATTTGATCTCTGATGGGTTGGCAGATTTCATTTGATGCACATATAAATGTAAATAGTCTTTCGGTCAAACTTCAAATGGAAAATATTTTGTTATTTGTTGTGAACTTGTGCCAGCCCGTGCTTAGCCAAAAAAATTAACAAAAATATCCATTAAATATACAAAATACCAAATAAAGGTGTTTTTGAAGTGAGAAAATACATATATGGCATTTTGAATATATCAGTTGTGCATGCCTAGTATTTTTGTGTGATATCAAATACTTTGTATGTTCGTCAGCGAATGACCCATACTAGGATTAGTATGGTGGTGGTAACTCTGTTCCTATCTTTAAGTGCTATAGTTTGCTCCCGAGTAATTCGCGTTTCTATGTGGTTATAAACCGATCTTAAATATTATAAACACTAACAATCTATTTATAGTTGTTGCATTTCTCATTTTAATTGAAATTTGTGGTGATACAGTGCTTAGTTTTTGCAATTTCTAAGAAATCTTATTTCCTTTAAAGCAAATACTCTAAGTGAACTCTTAGTGAACAATTCACTGTTATATCAAATATTATTTTTTTTGATTTTTTAATTTTAAAATTTTAAGTTTTGAAAACAATCAAAATTTAAAATCTGAAAGGAAATATCAACAGCTTTTCAATAAGTGGTAAACGATTTCTGTGCTTAGCGTATTTCCTAAGTTATAGTAATTTTTGTGAAAAACCCATTTAATTCGACCCGTGGAATACCAATTTAAAGGGTTGCCAACTTTTTTTTTTTTTTTGTTAATTATATTTTTTTTGTGTAGCTCACGTAAAACGCCCTTCGTATTTTGAATATGAATTCCTTAAGCTGTCTAGTCTGTAAAAAAACTTCTAGTGATGTAACAGTTTCTTGTGCCGTATGCTTGCAACTAGTTCATGCTAAATGCATAGGTATTAAAGGTAGAGATGCTGATAAATTCACTTCTGTAGCTGGCTTACGGTACTTTTGTACTAAGCATGACAAAATCTCGGTGGATAAATTACATTGGAAAGTCCTTAAACTCCAAAAATTATTCAACAATGTCTCCACAATATTTTCGGATATTCAAAAGTTATTCGATTTCGATGTTTTATCGTCAGAAAGAATGAGTGAAAGTTTTAAGGCCATTGAAAGTCCGCAAATAAATCCTGAAGTTCAAGTACCATTGATTTTGCTGACGCCTTCACCGCTTTCAAATGAAAGTCGATCGGATCGATGTAAGAACCCAACGGAAAAAATTCTTCAGCAACAAAATGATCACCGGGAATCTCAAGTCTTGGAGAAATCTTCGTCGTCACCATCTTTGTTGCAACCTAGAACTCTCCGTTCAGGTCCGAAACCCCAAGCTGAGAACGATAAATTGGTAGCCGTATCAAAAAAACCTCAGAAACAACCAACAGTTCAATCCAATGATGAGTTTACTGGCGGCCCACCGGTTTCCTCAATAGCTTCCATTACGGATGAGAGGATTTCTGACCCGGCAGGATCCTTATCTGATGGTATTGAACTGTTGCCCTCAACTTCCGCAGTGGGGGGAGAAAGAACCGCAGAGGAATTTGATCTCGTTGCTATGGAAAGACCTTTGCCAATATTTATTTAACATTTTCCACAAACAACTAGTGAGTCAATGATATGGTCTTATTTACTAAAAAAATCACCAAATTTAGACTCATCTTGTCTTAACATTCGCAAAATGAAGCTGAATGTAGATCGGAACTACTCCTCCTTCATTATTGATGTAAAGCGTAATAATGATATTTTTAAATTATTAAATGATGAGAAATTCTGGCTGGTAAACTCAATAGTTCACCCTTTTCGGAAGCGACCTACTGTAGCCAAAAAGAGGTCAAATGTACGAAATACTCAATGAGTTATTTCTCAATGTTCTACCAAAATATTGGAGGATTGAAGACAAAACTAAAATCAATGTTTGCTTCAAGTCTTGGGTTTAACTATGATGCAATACTTTTTACTGAAACATGGTTAGATAAGTCTATTTTGGACAATGAAATACTATGTAGTTCGTATCAAATATTTCGGTCAGATCGGTCTTCCTTAACTAGCAGTAAAAAGTCTGGTGGTGGAGTTCTAATTGCCATTAGAAATTGTTACAACTGTAAAATTGTCTCTATGCCCTCAATAAGCGTAGAAATGGTATGTGTTACAACTCTCCTCAAAACTTTCCAACTTTTTATAGTCTGTGTCTACATTCCACCAAAAATGAATTGTGAACTTTACGATCAATGTGTTATAAACATTAAGTACATCGTTTCCCTGATGAATCCCAATGATCGGTTACAACTTGTTGGTGATTTTAATTTACCAGACATTGAATGGGACGTTCTTCAAGAAGATGACAAATTTTTGTCACCTACATCGTTGACATCAGAAACGAGTATTTCTTTTGTGGACTCAATGTGCTCTTTAGCCTTAAATCAAGTTAACCCGTTTAAAAATGAAAGAGGTAATTTTCTCGACCTCGTGTTTACGGATGATGTTAATGGCTTAACGGTGCAAAGATCATGCCCTTTATTGGATGATGTTAGATTTCACCCTTGCTTTGAAGTTTTAATGGAAATGCCGACCTCCGTTTGTGCTAGTCAATACGATCATGGCTATGAATTTGACTTCAAGAAAACTGATTTTGAAAAACTCAATATGGAACTTTCTCAATTTCACTGGGATAGTGTCTTTTTTAATATGGATGCTAGAAAAGCAACTGATACTTTCTATGAAATATTGTACAACAGCTTTTTGAAAACAATACCTTGTCGCCGCATCAAAATTGTTGATAATTGTGTTCCTTGGCTCACACCTTTCCTTAAAAGGCTTAAAAACAAAAAAAACAAACTCCACAACAAGCTCAAATTCAAGTTTACAGTTTCCACTGCTCAAGAGTTCAACAGAATAAGAAGAGAATTCCAAGTCAAATCAAGGGCTGCATATAAAAACTACATAATATCTATGAAAGCTAACCTATTACGGAATCCTTCATCTTTTTGGAAATTTGTTAAAAATAAGAGAAAAATAGCTGAATTCCCGTCCTATATGAATTTGGATCAAATTTCTTCAAATGATGAGGTAATGATCTGTGATATGTTTGCAGAAATGTTTAAAGGCATCTACAAATGTAATAATGGGTTGGCTGGGCTGCATCAAATTACCTCTAACATGAGCATTACAAACGACTTGCCATTTATTCAAGAAAACGATGTGACAAGTGCAATAAAGAAGTTAACATATTCATTTTCTACTGGACCTGATAATGTTCCTTCCTGTGTTTTAATAAACTGCTGTCATTCCTTGGCTAGTGCTTTATGTTATTTGTTTAACCTATCTTTGTCGTCTTCGGTTTTCCCGCACGCTTGGAAGTCTTCATTTATAATTCCACTTTTTAAATCAGGAAGCCGATGCAACATGCGTGACTACCGAGGTATAGCAAAACTCAGCGTTATTCCCAAGATGATGGAATCTATAATAGTCCATGAGTTGATACATGGTGTAAAATCACATCTATCGGACAGACAGCATGGATTCGTCAAGGGCAAATCATGCATAACAAAAGGATTCATGAATGGTCATCAAACGGATGTAATATACACTGACTTCTCCAAAGCCTTCGATCAACTTAATCATCAGCTGCTTGTTAGAAAACTTTCACTTTTCGGCTGGTCCCCAAAACTTGTGCAATGGATTGCAAGTTATTTATCATCTCGTACTCAATATGTTAAGTTCAAGTCTCATGTATCCAACGCAATAGATGTCAAGTCTGGCGTGCCTCAAGGAAGCCACCTTGGACCACTGTTATTCGTAATTTTTATAAATGATTTACCCTCTGTGATAAAATACTGTGATATACATCTCTATGCTGACGATGCGAAAATTTCATATTCATATAAAAATAATGCTGATTACCTTCAACTGCAATCTGATATTGATCATTTGCAGGAATGGTGTAATAAGAATTATCTCACACTGAACTCTAAGAAATGCAAAGTAATGACCTTCGCTAAAGTTAAAAATGTTTTCTTTAATGAATACTCTATAAATAATTCAAAACTTGAAAGAGTTAATTATTTTATAGACTTGGGAGTAATATTTGATTCAAAATTAGACTTCAGAATGCACATCGACTCTATAACTGCAAAAGCTTCTGTTCGTCTAGGAATGATTAAACGATGGTCAAAAGAATTCAACGACCCTTATGTGACAAAGAGCCTGTTTGTTGGACTGGTTCGTTCGATCTTGGAATATGGTTGCCAAGTTTGGTGCCCATATTACTCCTGTCACATTGCCCGCATTGAATCCATTCAAAAACAGTTTCTATTATTTGCTCTCCGTCATCTTAACTGGGATAATCATCACCATCTTCCACCATATCGTTCGCGACTTTTACTGATTGGTCTTAATACGCTCGAGGATAGGAGGTCATCAAAATTTTGCGAACACATGAAACTACTTTAAACTACTTAAATAATGAACCGTTCTCTCTCTTATGTAAACAGTTCAATAATTATAATTCCTTCGTAGATTTTAATCTTACTTCATTGAAATTTAAACAAATTATACTTTTATTCAATTTAAATCGTCACTAATTATGTAAATGTAATATTATTTGTATAATCCAAATAACTGTGATCAATTATGTATCTGTAGATATAGTCAAATAAATAAATGATGAAACAAGTTTCATTGAAAAGAACATATCTCGATTTTCAGACCAAATATTTGAAATTTGAATGAAACTCGCTATTAGTTTCGAATCAACCAGGAAGATGGCAGACGAAAAATTACCACCTTGAGAGTAGTATAGAGAATGTATATACAATGATTTTGCACAGCAATTGGAACAAACTTATTAATAGGTCAATGGATACAAACATGTCAAAACTAAACTCGTTCGATAGATACCTAGTTTTCATGGATGCTTGAGTTTTGTTTGAGTTGAATTTTCGACACAGGTATACATGCCCAATGGCTGAAAAGTCCAGTAGTTGAAGTTGAGTTGAAATGACAAGAGCGTGTTGTTATTGGTATAGCAGTTGCGCAGAGAGAAATTTGAAGAGAGCTGCGCAGGCGCAGCATAATGGACAAGAAAGGACAACTAGTGTGAAGAAAAATATTTCTTATATATGTGAATATGATTATTGTGCATTTCTATAAATGTTTCTGTATACATAAATGCTTTGGAGCTCCGATTTCCTGCATAATGCTTAGCATTTTAATACATAGTATTCTAGTGCCCCTACACATTCCGTTTTGCCATATAATTTGTTATTTGTTTTCTTTGTTCCAAAATCACAATTTCTTCAATAAAAACTAAATATCTTTGTTTAAAGCGCGCGCAGCTGTTAAGAAATAATATGAATACAAACACATGCACAAAAATACGAGTGAGTGTCTAAATATCATCTCAACCCAACTCTCCCTAAATAGTGGAGACAAGAACATTTACCGATATTTTACCCGTATTTAATACACTTTTCATTATATATGAAATCTATAATACTACTATGAGGCAGCTCCTAGTTTAGCGAGATACTGCCGTAATAGCGCTGCAGTAGTTTCTGATAAACATTTGTATGGGTTTTGGAGAGTAGAATGAAATATAATACTACGTTTTCATTAGGCCAAATGAGGAGCTAATTTCGTATCAACTTTCCAAATTTGATTCCAAATCATCTCATTTCCCATACAAAATCACATTACGAAATTATCTCGTTTCCACCTAATTTCGACGAAATTGCAATTTATAAAATGTTAAGTCAAACACACCTTATTTGAAAACAATTGAATCACAATTGAAAAAGATTCTATAACAAACTTCAAAGTTGACATTATAAAAAGTCAAAGAGAAGAATAAAAAGGTAAGAGGGCACGACTGGGTCGCACGTATTTGCTTTATATGCTTAATCATAGTGGAAGGCTAGTTATTTGAATGAAAACAATTAACATTTACGAAGAAATAATAGACTGGCAGACAGACATTTCTTGTCACCAATTTTCTTGGGCTTCTCTATGGTCGTTATTTCATGTTTGATTTTTATCTCATTTTTTTTATTTTCAAGAATCCTAAACTTGCCTTAAGGTACCAAGTAAGAAAGTGTCAAACGAAATTAACAAACTTAGATGAAAACACTTTCTGCAAATTTCGAAATGAGGTAATTTCGACTCTAATGATAACGTAGTATTAAGATGAAAGAGTAGGTTGTATGTTATATCTTCAGAAACGTATGAGTTAGGATGAATAAAAGCCTTTTGCAGGAATAATGAATAATATGTACGAGTGAATGGTTCAAAAAGTAACCCATAAGACCATATGGTATGGTAGAGTAAGGGAAACAAAAATTTGTGGATTTCCCTTTGATTTTTCGTAAACAAACCAATAATTCTTCAATTATTGTAATGTATATTGTTCAATTTCGAACGCTAGTCAAATATAAAACTGGTGCCGATTGGTACTATGTTGTTGGTTTAATAGTATTTTTGGTACTATATTTTTAGTACTTAGTACTAGAATCTAGTACTATCGAAGTTTTGGTACTATATTAAGTCCTAGATTTAGTACTTAGTAGTATATTTAGTACTGATTTTAGTAGTTAGTAGTAAATTTAGCACTATGTTTAGTAGTTAGCAGTAGATTTAGTACTAGATTTATTGACGTGATAAGTGAAGATACTCCGAAGCAACAACAGGTACAAACATCTGCAAACAGTGTTTTATTTGTAAAGTAAGTAACTAGGTAGGTACTTCTACTCAAATAAAATGTTTGCAGACTTAAAAAAATTGATATAATAATCAAACATGGTAATCATTCAAAATTGTATAAAAAAAGAACCAATAATCAAATTTTAGCAAAAAATTATAAAACGGTAAATTTCATCCTGTTGCCGTATCTATAAAAAAACTCACCCTAAAACAGTGTATTTTCAAGGCAGAAATGAAAAATCCTTACACCACGTCTAAATTTCTATCTTTCATTCTCTCATTATCAGTTATTCTTAAGAAAATAACAAAGAAATAACACGAAAAAGTCTTGATGATTTGCTTCCTTCTGACTGCTAAAACTTTATATACAACTTTCCCATTCTGCCTTTTTCTAACATTGCCTATGTGTTGAATACATCTCCCCGACTAAAAGTTTACAATGTGAAATAACGAGATAGCGAAACTAGACTTGTTTCATAATTAAAAAATGATGCTTCATGATAGTACTATAGGCAGTGTATATACAAAGGTATATACAAAAAAACTAAGGGGTGTTCACGATCCCGTGCAACAAGTCTTGTAAAATTGCAAATTTTTATTTTTCTTTTGCAGATCGTGAACGCACTTTTTTCCAATATGTAGCAACACCACTAAAGGGTGCGTTCACATTGATTACATCCATATTTGTATCCTTCTGATTGGATTTTTTTTGCTTTTGTTGTAATTAGTATGGTTAAAAACAGCTGATTGAAGAACATGGAAACAGAGAGAAAATCCAAAGGTGTCCTTAAATTTGTTGGATACTTTTCAATCTGAAGAAACATGTGATGAACAACTGATTGTGTTTTTCTCTTGCTTCGAATTTGGAATTGTAATCTGTAACCTGTGTGGTTAGGCCCAGGTTTGTCCTGAACTGTGCCGCCCCCTAAGTAACCTGTGTGGTTGGGGTTGTTCGTTCAAAATGTGGGTATCTACAACTGGTAATCTGGTAACAGTGTAAACTCAGCCATTTTGTAAGAATGCCATTTCGTGATAGTCAAACACATAAAAGCACCGTTGCAATAGGGTTATGATATAGTAAAAGTGTAAATGTGCAGCAAAATTATAGCCATATATTTTGTTGGAGTGCAAGAAAATCTTGAACTTTTAAACTTTTACAAGACCAGTTTACCCCTTATCAAATGTGCATTTTTGCAGAAACATAGATTTACAGAATGTGTTTACAGCATAAAAGAAAAAATGTTTGAGAAGCTATAGACATTGAATTGAAATTATACTATTCCTTTTTCCCGCTATTTCGTCTTTTTGACGTGCTGTGGATGATTTGAGGAGTGAATAGTGAAACAAAAAAACCATATTATACGATTCCTTTCTTTCCGTTTAGTCAAAGTCAACTTCAGTTGTTTCGTCTTTTTGATACTCATGTACACGTACACGCTACACGGTCAATGTTAATCTCGCAGCCCCAAAAATTGCAAAATAGCATTTAAAAACTAAAGTAAAAACAAATTATGCATCTTTACTAATATTATGTTAACAAATATTTGCTTAAAAATTAAATGTATATATTATGTATAGGAATAGGAAATAATTAAAAAAGGATTGGTTAACTTATGATATTCCAAGGATTTTTCTAGGTTGAATTTTGACGTTTTTCTTTCATCATTCTTTTAACCTAAACAAACAAAAACATTACGCGTTTTTTTATTATAAATATCAAAAACAAGTTAAATATTTATTAAAAATGTGGTTGAGAAGTGAAACCGAACTATTAATAACATTGTACCAAGAAAGGCCTCTTTTATACAATGCAAAACATAAGGACTACATCAATAGGACCAAAAGAAAAATGGCCCTAGAAGAAATTCTGCATGAAATGCTACAAATCAAGCCTGAAATAACGATTTTGGAAATTAAAAAGAAAATAAAAACTCTGCGGTCACAATACACGAAAGAAATAAGTAAACTTAAAAATGCTAAGAAAAATGGAATTGCTGATGACGATGACTCTGAACCAACTTTGTGGTGTTTTGACGAGTTACAATTTTTGAACTCAAATGAAGACTTGGAATTGGAAGTTCCAAATGCATCTTTGGTAAGGAGCATGATGTGCATTAATTTGTGCATTTGAAAATTGATTTTATATAATTTTTGCAGAGATCAACTCCAGATAGTTGCCATGATGAAAACGATATCGAGTTTTGTAAAAATGAAGACCTCTTAGGAGAATTTGTAAGCTTTTTTGACTGTTAAGATATTAATTTTAATCATTGTAAATACATGTCTCTCTCCAGCAAGAACACGAGTTTGTTATAGTGGATGGACCTAAAACAAAAAAGAAGAATATATCTGCCCTGGAACAAAACATCGACTATTGCATGAACTTAGCAAAGGATTTAGCTAAGCAAACAAACAAAAAATTAAAACTAATTGATACACCTGCGATGCAGCTAGGAAAGCTCGTTACTGATGAGCTCAGTGAGATTGATGATGAGATTTTTTTCGAAGCAAAATGGAAAATTATTGACATACTCAAAGAAGCGTCTATGGCAAATATGCGGCGAAAAAGCAAACGTAGATTCTCCGAAAATTCGAATGAAACGGAAGAGGTTTCTGACATACATAGAAATCCTTCTAAAAAAGAACGTTGCTTAGAAACTTCTCAATTATTAACATCTTCAGCAAGTTGCTTTGCTGCAGAAGTCAGTAATTATCAAAATCCGGAGACACGTCAATGTAATGAATATTCCTTTATCGATCCTGTTATTGATGTTAGCTTAAACAAACTAACAAAATCTGAAAATTATACAACGGACCGCAAAATTGTCGTTACAAAACCAGCAGTTTTTCGTATTGAAGAATAATAATAGATAATAAATAATATTTCCAAATTTTTAAAGATGGGGTGAAGATTTCTCACGTGAAAACTTTGAGAACGCTTTGAACCAAAAAGTGTTCTACTTTTTAATCTATGTATATAATGAAGGCTCTCGTAAACCAACAAAAAATGTGGTAACAGAGGGGTTAAATTTTCTTCAATTTAGACTCCAATACGAAAGCGAAGTTGATTATTTTGTTTATTAACCAATAGAACAATAATTAATATCTATTTACTTACTAGCGCACCAAAGATTTACTTGTTGGAGCCTTAATATTCGGGATCGTAACAAAATCCCGACTCAAAAATCGCAGAATAGTACAAAAGTAAAACCCCGACATTGTAAAAACTTTGTATAAATAAAAATAAATGTTTATGAAATAATTTAGTTCTTGTATTTATATTTATTTGTATTTATAAACCGTTAAGTCGAGGAGTTGCAGGGGTGTTTTAACAGGAAAAAATGCGAAACTTTTGCAGAAGGCGAAAGAGTTCAGATCAGGTATAACTAGTATGCAAAAATTGGAAATGGGAACACAATGGGTCGATGTTAACCATTTGGAGAGACTATTTCAACCAATTCTTAAATGACGATGATAGCCAATATCCCTCCAATGACCGACCTGAACCAATCAATCTAGATGACAACCAGGAACTACATCCACTCCATCAAAATGAGATCCATGAAGCCATTGCCAGACACGCTGGAGATGACCTGGTCGGGTGCATACACCAACTCAATACCATTTGCCAGAGATCTACAAAAAAGGAGATGGACTACTCTGCAACAACTATATACATATGCCTTTTAAACATTGCCTACAAGATCCTTTCCAGCATTTTATATGAATGGCTTAAGCCGTTTGCTGACGAAATAATAGTTACTTAACAAGGCAGTCTTAGACTTACGATCGATCACATTTCGCAAGATCTTGGACAATTAGCATCAAAATCCATCTCCTGTTCATTAGTGTAAGCAAGAATGAACTGCACCGAACCATTTCTAGCTTTGGAATTCCTAATAAACTAGTACGTATTATCAGGGTGACGAAAGAGAATGTACTCGCTGCTCGACTAATTTGTACGTCGAGCAGCTGTTTCAACATTGTGCTTAAAAAGGTTCGAAACACCCAGGTCAGTATATCAGAAACTATCTTTATAAATCAGTACAAATGTTATTGGATTGTTGACGATAATAATGTGATAGAAAGAACTAAGCGGGCAGTAATCGGTGCTTTCGCTTCCACGGAGTCAGCAGTAAACATTATTGGGACTGATTATAAACGAGGACAAGACGAAGACTTCTTTAGAACGTGACTATTGACTATTGACTTTGTTGTTGTGTACGGCAAATCGAATTGTTAACCGAACCTTGGCACTTGACAGTTATGTGAGTGCTTACTTTTGGACGTCGTATTAAGCGTCTCACATAACAGCACGTGTTGTACAGCAACATAAGCTTAAGGTCTGCCGAGCTTAAAAGTAAAGAAACACGTTTTGGGCTGTTTCTGGTTAAATGTCATACATGACAAGCTAATTGTCTTAGCGAGTTTCATTCAAGAAAAGATTTGCTCTTTCTGTCAAAAGATTTGATCTTTTTCAATTTCGAGTTTCATTGCAAGAAAAAGAGCACATCTAGATCAAATCTCAACACGAAAGATTTGATCTCTGATGGGTTGGCAGATTTGATCTGAATGCACACATACATGTAAATAGTCTTTCGGTCAAACGTCAAATGGAAAATATTTTGTTATTTGTTGTGAACTTGTGCTAGCCCGTGCTTAGTCAAAAAATTAACAAATATTCATTAAATATACAAAATAACAAATAAAGGTGTTTTTGGAGTGAGAAAATACAAATATGGCATTTTAAATATATATACTGTACATGCCTGGTATTTTTGTGTGTGATATCAAATACTGTGTATGCTCACCAGTGAATGACCAATACTAGGATTAAATGATGAAACAAGTTTCATTGAAAAGAGTAAATCTTGATTTTCAGATCAAATCTTTGAAATTTGAATGAAACTCGCTATAAGTAAACGATTCTTGCTGGAGGGGAAATGAAAAAATGTCAAAAGCTCTGGTATTTTCGTACCAGAAAAAAGTAAAGAAACACTTTCTGAGTACGGAATTAGATTTTTAGCCGAAAAAAAATTCTGTCGATTTGGCTGAGACATGTAGAACGGATAAACATCGACGTATCAGCGCGCGCAGTACCCGAGGGAGTCAGAAGCTTAAGGTAGACATCATCTTCGATGGAGCAACCAGGTAGAGCGTGACCTCCGACTGCTTGGAGTGGAAAATTGGAGACGGCAGGCTAAAAATCGAGCCGGCTTGAGGCTCTATATACCCAACTTTATTTAAATACAGCAATAAGGAGTTGGTTGCAGAGGGCAGCCTGCGCCTATACCCACCTTACTTTTGGGAGACTGTCAAGACAAACCTATAATTTGACAAATAAACAGCCTTATGTATGTGTGCATATTTATCATTTAGTCCAAGTTACAACGCACAAATTTAAATGAACTATTTTATTTTAATCGTAAACAATCATAATCACAAATAATGAGACTGCCGATCTAATTTTCCTTCCGAACAAAAATATTGTTTAAATCCAATTCGAATTTGAGAAGCTAGTTTTGATTGACTCATTGGGGTTTCTGGTAGAGACTCAGAACGAGGTTTTTGTAATTTGTTTGTACTTGTCTCCATATAATCTCGGTTTGTTTTTGCAAAAAAGTTGTGTAACACACAACATGCTAGAATAATTTTTTTAATTTTTTCTGGTGCAAGGGAAATATTAGTTTGAAGAACTTGAAACCTTTTGAACAAAGTATTGAGACTATGATCAATTGTCTGTCTAGCATGGTTTAAACGAAAATTGAACATTTTTTCATCGTTTTGTGTACTATTATATGGAAATGGTGTCATTGTATGTTTTGTCAGTGGAAAAGCCTCATCTCCTATAGTTACATATGGAAGGGTTTTTCCATTTCCAATATTGTCTTCCTTGGGAAGAAAATCACCATTCAAATATTGTTGCAAATCACTCTGGTTCAAAACCTCGGCATCATTCAAGGAACCATTGCTACCAACATTTACATATGTGAAAGTGTGATCTGCTTTACACATTGCAAGCAATATAATGCTGTTAATACCTTTGCTGTTCAAATAGGTTTTTCCTTCAGATCTTAAAGCACGAAAAGCTACATGCCTACAATCCAAAGCACCTACACAATGCGGAAATTGGTAGCGATTCTCGAATTCTTTAGAAATTTGTATCCATTCTTCATCATTCTCTGGAAACTTAAACATATAAAAAAAAAAGAAAAAAAGTGACGACTAATTTCTTTATCATTACAAAACATACTTTTAAGAATTCTGGTCCCATTTTTTTGTATATGAGTCCACATACTTGGGGAACAACTTTCGATATGAAAGGTTGCGAAAGTCTGCTGTGATTTCCTAGGCTCTTGTAGGATTCACCGGTAGCCAAAAATCGAAGGACGATTGCAAGTTTTTCATCTGCTGGTACCGATAGTCTCATAACTGTATCTTGTTTTGTAAGTTCGACTTTTGTGTATTTCAAAATTTCTTGAAAACAATAATCAGTCATTCTTAGATTATCTTTGAAAAAATTAATGGCTTCGGCTGTAGAAATTTCGTTGGTTGGTGAATTAAAGCAACCATCTTCTTGTTCTAGTCTCCGTTTTCTCATCCATATACGTTTCTTTTTATATTTTTTCTCATTCTGTTTTTTTATTAATAAATACATTGCGGCCGATGAACTTGCAAGCAAACAGCCAACTACACCTTTGATCGAGTCATCCTCCATACTGATTCAATTAAGATATTAATTACCTGAGTAAGATATAAATAAGCAATTGGTTTAAATCAAAAATGTTTTAATAGATTTTCAAATTCTATAACTTAAACTTACAATAAATTCCTAAATATCTTTCTATTTACCTCCACGACAGACACCGTTCACATCTGGGGTATTCACTATGTACTTTACTTATCGAATCTTCTATCTAACATCTTCGTGATTCCTATTGCTTTTTGTATAATATTTAACTCCCTGTTCCCTAATTTTTCTTCTGCAAAATTATTGTAGGCCCTTAAACAATTATTGCCACTGCCTCCATTATTTTGTTTTGATTTCGATATATAAACAGAATAGAACTTTAATTTTAGCTTTGTTCAATTGCTGAACACAGAAGTAGTTAGAACAGTTCAGAACAGGCGCCTGATGACATAGGGACGTACGAAGGGGGTTCTTTTATTAGCTTTGTTCGATGTCTGCTTTGGGGCGCACTGGTGTACACTGGATTCGCACTGAGGTGTTTTATGTGACACTTTTTTCGCCCCAGTGTTTTTGCACTGTGTTCGATGTCAACCCCGAGCACACACTGAGTGCATACTCTTACGCCCCAGGCTTTTGGTCGGTGTAAGAAATCAGTGCTGTCAAAATTCAAATCAGCTGTTGGTGCTTTTTTTTTTTTTTTTTTTTTTATAATTAACGCGCGCACAAGGGATTATGTGTTTCCCTTTTAATGTAGAACACACTGCGCGGGCATTACGAAGATAGGGAGGGGAGAGATAGGAGGTGCCGATTAACATTGGTTTTGAATGTTTGCAGATCAAAATGGCAAGGGAAAATCCCGCCGGGTAAACTATTCCAGATTCGTGTCGTTCGGCTAAAAAAAGAATCCCTATATTTCACGGTACGTCCGAAATTAGGCTCAAGGGTGAACTGATGAGCATTCCTTGCGAGACGAGTATTACGGGAGAAACTTTTAAGGGGAGGAATGCAACTGGCTACTTCGAGTGAACATTTTTTGTAAAAGAAACGATAAAATAAGGAAAGACATGAAACATTGCGTCGGTGTTCGAGTGGGGCAATTGTTTCAGCGGCAGTTCTATTACCTATCAATCTTAACGCTCGATTTTGTATTCTATCAAGCAGGTGAAGCGATGTTTGCGAAGCACCTGCCCAGAGGTGGGAGTTATACTCGAGTTTAGGGCGTATAAACTTTATAAATTGTAGCCAGATCAGAAGGGGAAAAGTACTTCTTACACCGATACAGAAAACCTAAGCACTTTGCAGCATTCTTAGCGATCTCAAATATATGGTCGTTCCAACGGAGGTCGTCGTTGACACACATACCGAGTACTGAGAGCTTTTCGGTTTCTTCGATGTAAGTGCCATTCATGGACAATGGCATTGGGGGAATGTTTAGCTTTAACGACAGAAGACAGCATTGAGTTTTCGAAGCATTAAACTCCACACGATTTCTATTACCCCATTTGACAATGCTGTATAAATCGGAGTTTAATGAGCTTGACATACGGCACCGTTGCAATTGTACGTCCGAAGGCGAAGGACGTGAATTATCGAACGAATATGAAAAGCTGAGGGTAGAGTCGTCAGCAAAACAGTTAAGTGGATTAGAAGTAACAGACAGAAGATCATTTATAAAAATGAGGAAAAGAGTCGGAGACAGAACAGAGCCCTGGGGCACACCAGCATTTATTTTATGGGAATCAGACTTGAATCCGTCCAATACAACTTGTATTGAACGGTCCAGAAGATAGCTTCTAATCCAACGAACAAGAGTATTATCGATCCCAAAAGCACGCATTTTCGATAAGAGAGCTTCATGCCAAACTCTATCAAATGCCTTGGAGATATCAAGAGCAATAATCTTACTTTCACCAAAGCGATGTAAAGATTTGTTCCACTGTTCGGTGAGATATGCCATCAGATCACCAGTGGAACGGTTGCTGCGGAAGCCATACTGACGGTCATGGAGAAGCTTACGATCTTCGAGATATTCCTTAAGCTGACGGTTAATCAGTGTTTCCATGACCTTAGAAAGAAGGGATGTCAGTGCTATGGGTCGGTAGGAGGAGGGGGAGGATGGGTCACCTTTCTTAGGGACAGGCTGGACAAATGCTGTTTTCCATCTTCTAGGAAAGATTCCAGAAGAGTAGGAGCGATGGAAAAGCTTACGCAGTGGCTTTGCCAGTGTGGAAGAACACCTCTTCAGAAGAATCGGGGGTATACCATCCGGGCCAGCGGATTTGTGTATATCGAGATCTTTGAGAACTCTTGCTACTGTACGAGTACGGAAATAAATGTGTCCCATGGAAAAATTTACATTCTCAAGTACAGGAGGGGCAACGTTGCTTTGAGGCAGCGTGGAGCTGGCAGCGAAATGGGCGGCGAGCAAGTTTGCCTTCTCTGAAGAGTAAACAATTGGTTTGTTATTGTCGATGAGCGTTGGAACCGAAGATGTCGAGGAGTTTTTTATATTTTTTACAAATGACCAAAAATTTTTACTGCCTTTGGGACACTGCAGAATTTTTTGCCGTAATTTTTGGTCATGCAAAAATTTGGTTCTTTCTATAACGGAGTTGCATGAGTTCCTTGCTTGTTTGTGCTTTTTCCGATTTTCCTCTGTAGGGTTGGCTTTGTAAGATCGGAAACTTACTTCTTTGAGCCTGATAGCTTCTTTACACTCAGAATTAAACCAAGACATTTCTTTAGGTTTGATGCTTTTTACTCTGTTAGGAATAAAAGCACGCATCCCTAGAAGAATCACATTTGTGATCATTTCAGCACTGGCATCAATGTCACTATCGAGGAAGCATAGTGACCAGTTAAAGTTTCGGAAAAAGAAATTCAGGCCGTCCCAGTTGGCTTTCTCGTATTGCCAAACGGTCCTGGTGGGAAGTTTTTCTTTGGAATTGTGTACATTGAAATCGCCCGCAATAACGATTTCAGTGCGAGGACAAAGGGAAACAATTTTCGAGATGGAATCAGACAGTGCATCGAACTCGTTACAAGTCGAATTACTGTCAAGATTTGGACTCCTGTAAATAAAACAATAATGAATGACATGCTTGCGGACAGTGAATTTGAGCCATAAGAAGTTAAAGTCCGTGTTGGAACATTGCCCATATTGGGGAAGGCTCTGGCAAGCAATATCATTCCTAACATAGACCACGAGACCATGATGAGAAAAGAGTAATGGCACCAAGCTATACCCATGTAGAGCAAATTCTGATAAATCAGTATTTGCTCCAACCTGAGTTTCATTTAATGCCAAAACAGCTGGCCTGTGTTGAACAGTGTAGACGTACACGTGAAAGAAATTCTTTCTTAAACCACGAACATTTGAATACACGACACAAAAATCACTTACCATTTAAAAATACTTACATACAAAACACAACTCTGATTAAGTCGAACTGCGCAGTGAAAATCAAAATTAACTTCTGTAATAATCAAACTGTCTTAGGTGTTATGCCCATAAGACAGCTTGTTTACAAAAAATCAATCCAAACATTCAGCACAATAAGACAAATTCAGATGCCCTTATCTATTTACCGCAAGCATTGTATTGGTCATACGATGCCTACAGTAGATAAGAAAGAGGCAGTTAAGCACAAAGGTCTTGGGACAGAATAGAGGATAATTTGTTATGCGAATGCGTTTTATTTATTTTTTTTTTCTTCTTCAGCGCGAGTGGGCATCTTTTTCATTCATCCTACGACGCGAGTGAACACTATTATTTTTTTTTTTACAGCACACGCGAGGGGTTTTTTTCTAATTTCTCAACGAGCGTGTATTATTTTTTTTTCCTTAAAGCACTCGCGATAACAACGCGCAACAATTATTTGTTTGGACTTCGTTTAACTAATTGTGCGCGCACCTCGACATCCGTCTTCAACGAGCTTAGGATCGACACTGGTGGAAGAAGTTTAAAACAAATTTTATTTTACAAACTTGGAGTGCAATATCTGGTAAATATAAGATATTTTGTAGATTATTTTGCAATTATTAATTTATTTTTGTGATTTTAGATAAAATGCCGAGATATGCTCTATCTGATGAGAATGGAAAAACTGTAGACTTTGTAAAGAAATTTAATATATGAATGAAATGTCAAAAAATTAAAACTATTGCACTGAGCTGTTCGATGTTAAATCAAACCCCGAGCAGAAACACAGTTTTTTGACAGCTAAACGAAATGCACTGACATTCCCCAGTGCGCACTGGAGCGGGGAACATCGAACAAACCTATTAATCCAGCTGAAAAATTTAAAGTTGGACACAGCCATAGAGCATAGAGTAAAAATATTATGAAGAGGAAAATCTTTCGGACGTACTATCCCCCAAAACCCTCAATTTTTGTTGTCTCTGTTGTATATAATTCATTGTTGTTTTTTCAAGAATTGTGTATTAACTTATCCGAAAAGTTAAAAGAGATGACAGTTCAGCACTAAATCTTATCAGAAAAGGTAAATGAGATGACAGTTCAGCTTGTAGGTATTGTCAAAAGAAGGCAGTAGAACTCTCTCTTTATAAAAGGGGTATTGCAGCGTCTTGTAAAATTCAAAATTTAATTTTTGTTTTTCTGACCGTGAACGCACTTTTTCCAATATGTAGGAACACCACTATTGTGTGCGTTCACATTGGTTACGCTCACATTTGTTTTTGCTTTTGTTGTAATTAGCATGGTTAAAAACAGCAGATTGAAGAACATGGAAACAGATAAAAACCAAAGGTATCCTTAAATTTGTTGAATACTTTTCAATCTGAATAAACATGTAATGGACAACTCATAGAATTTTTTTTTTTTTCAATTAACGCGCGCACAAGGGACTATTTGTTTCCCTTTCAATGTAACACACTGCGCCGGCATTAGAATGATAGGGAGGGGAGAGATAGAAGGTGTCGATTAACATTGGTTTTGAATGTTTGCAAATTGAAATGGCAAGGGAAAATCTCGCCGGGTAAACCATTCCAAAGTCGTGTTGTACGGCTAAAAAAAATAAAGAAACAAGAACAACAACTGTGAGGATAATTCACTTCGCCGACAAACTGATGAATGTCCCAGCTAGCCGGTCCCTGTATATTTCTTATGTTTGCATTTTTTGAGGCACGAAACGTATAGCTTATTGGCTGCTTCTCACAAGTATTTACATACTCACATACCATAATAACATTTGTCGGTAACGGTCGCAGTTTTTTTCTATGCTCTATGCCATAGACATATTATAAAGAGAGAAATCTTCTGCCTTCTTTTAACAATGCCTTCAAACTTGAACTGTCATCTCATTCACCATTTCTGATAAGTATGAGTAAAACACAATTAATGCACTGTCATCTCACTCACCATTTCGGATAAGTAAGACACAATAAGACACACAATGAATACAAAATTTACAACAAAAATTGAGGGAGTTGGAGGATGGAACGTACGAAAGATTTTCCTCTTTAAAATATTTTTACTCTATGGACACGACCTAGTGCTTTAAAAGAAATTGTAAAAGCTCCAAGAGCGTTCGTATTTAATATTGATATCAAATGTTAAGACTCAATAAAATAATATATCTATCTATCTAATTTGAAGTTGGACTACAATCTACAATACAACAGTTTGCTAAATTCCCAAGTTTAGTTGGTTCGTCTTCGTTTAGTAGTGCAGTCTAGTCTTGCTAGTGTGGAGTTCCGCTCAGCAGAAACAATTTATTTTTTTGTTCGAATAAAGTGGTTACAAGTAAGAGCAGGTACTTCACATATTTGATAACAAACAATGTAGTTTCTTCCTATTGACTTTATTTATCTTCCAATTTACAGCATTATGGCCTTTAAGTTGTTATCAACATCTAAATGTTTCGCTGGCGAACAGAGGGTATACTCGCATTTTTCCGAGGTACTTAAGTGTGACATGAAACTTGGTGTGTACTTGCCACCTCAGGCTGTAGATGAACAAATCGCCTGCCCTGTGTTGTACTTTCTAAGTGGCCTTACGTGCACCCACGAAAATTTTATTCACAAGTCAGGATTTCAAAAATACGCCGCCGAGAAGGCTCTATGCGTTGTCACTCCAGATACCTCACCGAGAGACGTTAAGATTCCTGGTGAAGATGACAGCTATGACTTTGGATCAGGAGCTGGTTTTTATGTTAATGCTACTCAGGAGCCTTGGTCGAAGAACTATCAGATGTACAGCTATGTAACCAAAGAACTTATTGAATTAATCAATTCCAATCTACCAGTTACTAAAAAACAATCTATCGCAGGCCACAGCATGGGTGGCCACGGAGCACTCATTTGTTCCCTCAAAAATCCCGGATTATATCAGTCTGTTTCGGCATTTGCCCCCATTTGTAATCCTTGTGAATGTTCGTGGGGTAATAAAGCCCTAAGAGGCTATTTGGGAGATGATAAAGAAGAATGGAAGAACTGGGATGCAACTGAGCTAGCATCAAAGTACTCAGCTACCCCAATTGAAATCCTGATCGATCAGGGAACAGATGATAATTTTTTGAAAAGCAAACAGCTTCTACCAGAAAAATTTGTTTCAGCTGCGGCAAGTAATGATCATTTGCAGGTTATCTGCAAACAGAGAGATGGTTATGACCATAGCTATTACTATATTGCGACTTTCATTGGTGAACACATAAATTATCATGCAGGTTTCTTGAAATAATAACGATATGTATGTTAATTTAATTTGTTAGTATATTTTTTTAAGAAATGGGTATTTAACTTCTCTGCTAATGAGGAAGTAATTTACATTCAAGTGTAAATAATGTGTATTTTTAGTAACATGAATAATACATTATTTCAAAACAATTGCTTAGTTTTTTTGTTTAGTGATTATCATTCGATAAAAAAAAATACAAGTCATGAAGCTCGTTATGGGGGGGTATGGATTGACCCTCCAGAGTATGCTTTTTCTACCTAATGATTTTGTGAACGTTTGCTAAAAATCAACACTTCTACCCGCAGCTTTTCATATTCGTTCGGTGATTCATGTTCTTCGCCACCAGAACCAGATATACAATCACAACGGTACCGCACATTAAACTCCGATTTACACAACATTGTGAAATAAGGTAGAAGGAATCGTGTGGAGTTTAATGCTACGAAAACTCAATGCTGTCGTTAAAGCTAAACATACCCTCCATGCCACTTGCATCGAAGGAACCGAAAAACTTTCAGTTATCGGTATGTGAAAGACGACATCCGTCGGAACGACCATATACTTGAGATCGCTGAAAATGCTGCTAAGTGCTTATGTTTTCTGCATCGATTCAAAAAGTTTTTTTCCCTTCTGATCTGGCTACAATTTATAAAGCGTTAATACGCCCAGGACTCAAGTATATCTGACACTTCTGGGCAAGTGATTCCCAAGTATCGTTACACCTCGATAGAATATAGAGCGTTAAGATTGATAGGAAATAGAATTGTTTCTGAAACAATTGCCCCTCTAGAACACCAATGTAATGTTCTTAGCCTTCCTTATTTTATCTTTACTTTTAAAAAAAATCACTCGAGGTAGCACGCTGCATTGCTCCCCTTAAAAATCTCACCTGTATTACTTGTCTCGTAAGGAGGGCCCATCGGTTCACGCTTGAGCCCAATTTCGGACGTATCGTGAAATATAGAGATTGTTTTTTAACCGAACAACACGAATTCGGAATAACTTACTTGGCGAGATTATTCCTTGCTATTTCAATTTAAAAGCATTCAAACCAATGTTAATTGACACATTCTATCCCTCCTTACACTAACTCCCTAATGGTCGGGCAGTGAGTTAAACATTATAAGGGCATCACAAATAGCTTTTTACTTGAAACAAGTGCTTGTTTTTACTTTCTTTTTTTCGAGTCAGCTGAACGAAGAATAAGCTACATAGCCTTGTGCTCCTGGGCCTGACTCTCTAGCCGGTTCGATCTCTAGCCTGCCGTCTCCAATTTCCCACTCCAAGCAGTCAGAAGCATCCTTCTACCTGTTCGCTCCATCGAAAATAATATCTACCTTAGCTTCTAACTCTCGGGTGTGGCGTCGAAAGCTGTGCGCTTGATATGGATTTTTTTTGGATAAGCTTATGTCGCTGGACAGCTCGTAAAATTCGGTGTATCTTTTTCCACAATTGTTGTTTTCTGGGACTCAAATAGGATCATAAGTCTTTCGTAGTACTTTTCTCTCAAATATAGCGCAAGGGAGCTTTTATCGGACTGGGTAAGGGCACCTTATAGCAGGACCGGAATGATGTTTTATTTGGTTCTTCTCGATATAGCTTTATTCCTCAAATTGCTTTTTTTTAACCCAAAGAAACAGCGATTAGCAGTTCTTCCGCGTTGTTGTTTCCTTTGTTTACAGCAATTTGCAGGTGGAGACATTCACTGAATGTATCGCAGTTATAACCATGAATTGTTACGTTCCAAGACAATGGTCTTTTGTTGATGAAAGCATTTACTTTTTTATTCTCCTCGTTTATAATCAGTCCCATTCTGCTTGCTGCTGGCTGCGTAGAAGTAAAAGCACCGGTTACCACCTACATTGATGTGGTCAGCAAACCCATTTTGTGTTGATTTATTAATGGCCTGGGTCTAACGTACTATGTATTCAAACTCAGTATTGAAACAGTTATATGAAAGTGCCACTTTTTCTTAACCATCCGATAGTGTCGAAGGTCTCAATAGAATCTCTACCAATTTTGACAGAGCAGCGTGCATAAAATACGACTCATCCTTCCTGAGCTCCTCCATCTATATAGCTCTTATCAACTTTTGATTCGTAATCTTCAGTAAGCATTAAAATAATAATACATGACAAATAATTTTCTCTGAAATTTGAAGTATAATTAAATCAAATACTCGTTAACATTAAGTATTTATAACTTAAGTTTTGCGTTTCTATTTGAGTTTGTATGAGTTCTTTCATGTGTCTGTTGGTGATGCCGTTGGCTGAACCCTTTGCCACAATATGAACAACTGTAAATAAAAAAATATGTTGCCTTTTCTACTCTTTCCGTTAAGAAAAATATCCCCAACCTATACGGTCTCTCTCCAGTATGGATTGCCATATGAACCTTAAGTACATTCGTGTATGCAAAAGCTTTTCCACAATGTGAGCATTTGAAGGGCCTTTCATTGGTGTGTATCCTTAAAATACATAATAGTCAGCTTAATTGCAATTTAAAGAACTTGATTCTTTTCTCTTATGAACTACCTTTGATGTTTGTTTCGCGTTGAGCTATCTGCAAAACTGCTCGGACAATAACTACATTTATAAGGACGATTGCCCGTATGAGTATTCATATGCCTGGAAATTTGTGCAGTTGCGGAGAATTTTTTCCCGCAGATCCTAGAAACATTAGCAATATAATAAACTTTAGCTATGCATGTATGTATCATATAACATACTCGCATTCGTTTAACTTTTCTTCAGTATGCCGTTTTATATGTTGGTTTAATCTTGATTGTTTTTCATAGATGTTTCCACATATGTGACATATAAATTTGTTAACGGGATTTGGTTTACGACCCCTCTTGACAGATGTTTTATCTGTATTCAATTTGGATTTAGGCTTTCGGTTTGTACTCTTAATAATTGGAGAGGCTAGTTCTTCCTGCACTGCATCATAGTTAATTTCGTCTTTTGATGGTTTAGCGTCTTCTTGGTTTTGTGGCAATTGTTCTGGGGAGTAATCAATGTCTAAGGACTCTCGTCGCGAATTGGGCTATATAGGCAAATACTATTATCATTTTAATTTTATAATTTTTTAATTTGGTTTTAAATTACTTCTGAGGAATGATCTGAATCACCAAATTTAGTTTCTACTTTAAACTCCAGGGTGGCATCATCTTCTATCTTTATTCCATCCTGCTCCTTAGTTTTTACGAATTTAAGCAATTGATAGTACGATTCCTGACAAGTGTTGCGAAATGTAAATGCAATTTCGAGATCATTCAAGCATTGACCACATATACGATCGGGCATTCCATCCATTACGCTGACCTGAAAGTGGTGTAAATAAATGTATGTTTAAGAAAATTCAGTCCCTTACTGGCACTCCACCGCACTTGATAATTTTTGCAACAACATCTTTGGACACTAAGGAATCTTCGAAGGCATCGCCAAATATGCATTTCATTTCAGAGTTTGAACCCAAACAAATTCTGCAAATTAGTTGCCAATTTATTATTTGTTGCTCAGGTTCCATGTCCTTGTGTACAAAGTTGTTTCTTTTTCTTATTTGAAAGAACTGCTTGATTTGATAGCAAGTGACAGGACAGTTGCGGTTGCGGTTGTGTCCATTGAAATTATACCAAGTTGCCTTAAGGTAACTAAACAAGAGCATAATCCCAGAAACCTAGCGCGTTTACCTGAAATTTCACGTACCTACTTTAATAGGCCCCGTTCGGTATCTCATAGAAGCGCTACCACAGTATTGCATTGTTGTTGTAATACGTGTAAAAAGACAGCTGATCAACAGCTGATGACCATAACAAACAACGAAACATATGATCTCCAAATCAAAATACAAGTAGCGCTAAATTTCTGATATACTTTGGTATCGTATGGAACAGCTGACCACGAAATCAGCTGTTTGTGCAAATTTAGTACGTTTCGACAGAAATTGTTACCTATTGGGTTTTATGCGTTCACAAACGCACAGTATATTTTAATAGCATTGTAGTGTAAGGCTATACGCAACCGAACGGGGCCATAGAAAATCCACCAGACTTCTCTATATCGAAATAATTAAAAAGTGAAACTATAATGTAATGTATAATGCATGCTATCAGGATCATGCATCACTCCATACTTATGACTTATGAGACGACAATTTAATTTCTAACCCAGCTGTCAGTTGCAAAAGGTGTATAAATAATAGTTATAACAATAATTTTAAAATATCGTTGGTCGGGGAGGAAATTGTGGTGAAAAAATTAAGGTACATGCAGCTGCGTACTTAGGTCGAGAATAAGTAACTGTCGCGGAAATTGGATAAATGTCAAGCATAAAAAACAATCAATCAATGTCATCAGCCCGTCACTTATAGCGAGTTTCATTGAAGAAAAGATTTGCTCTTTCTGTCAAAAGACTTGATCTTTTTCAGTTTTGAGAGTTTTATTGCAACAGAAAGAGCAAATCTAGATCAAATTTCAACACAAAAGATTTGAGCTTTGATGGGGTGGCAGATTTGATCTGAATGCACATTATACATGTAAATAGTCTTCGGTCAAACGTCAAATGGAAAATGTTTTGTTATTTGTTGTTTGTTGTAAATTTGGGCCAGCCTATATTTAGCAATAAAATTAACAAATATACGTAAAAAAAAACAAAACAGTAATAACAAATGTGAAGTCAGAAAATACCAAAATGGCATTTTGAGTGAAACAACAACAACTGTGCAGAGATATTGGTGTGTGTCGTCAAAATACTGTGTGTGCTCGTCAGATAATCGCTAATACTACAATTAAATCGTGAAACAAGTTTCATTTGAAAGAGCAAATCTGAATTTTGAGATCAAATTTTTAAAATTTGAATGAAACTTGCTATTAGTGTTTATAAAGAGCAAGTTTTTCTTTAATATTTATTTTTTCGTTCGTATTTATAACTAAAAATAATTTAAAAACATTTTATTGCATTTATTTCTGCCTATGGTTAACCACTAAGTTTAAAATAAAAAAAGTTGAGGCATCGTGGTGGCGAAAATAAAGTCTTTGCAAAAGTATTTTTATTTTTTTCTACGATGCAGTCTTCTAGCGATTTTGTTTTGCCACTAACATTTGTGGATTAATTAATTTAATAGTTATATTTGTTGTTCACATATCTATACGAATTTGAAACTGGATTACATTTAATACGGTATGGATAACTGCTACTATTTTCTATCTGAATCTATTCAAGATCCAAAAAATTAGTTTTTAGATAACAATCCGTGCTATTGTAATTGAGGAAAGTTTATTTTATGATCTGAATTTCTGAATCATTGTGTATTATGATCCAGTTATTGCACAACAAAACAGCAAAGCATTTTGACAGTAGTTACATTGTTGTCCATAAAAAAACGTGTTGTGAGAATTCACAAGTTTTTTTTTAAATAGGGGAGTAGTTTTATCCTTCCGTCTGACAGTTTTGTCTACAAATTTAATACAGTCATTATAAATTTTATGGTATTCATGCAATGAGATAAATCCATACACCGTAGAAAATTCTATCCTTCCGCAAGCATGCATAAAGCCCCTTAGAAACAAATTGCGTAAATGTGGAAACAGTCATTTAAAGTCAGAGTTGATATTGAAGTAAACTTACTAACAAAAGTGTAGGTATACTTATTATTTTTAACTTAAAAAATATAAAATTCGAAGTAAACAATTTTTTTTGCTTTATTATAGATGAAAATATAAAGTTCGCATAAATAAATTCCCATACAAATTTTGACAGTTCATTTACGAGAAGAGAAATTTTTTACGCTTTATCAGGGTTTTACGCAATTGCATGAATACCCCTAATATTTTGTCGACATTTTTACGGATTTGTTAAAGTTAACAATACCTATAACGGAGGTAGCAATACATAAATAGAAATGACTGCATTATTTGCTCATCTAGTAGTCGCCTTATGGAAACCCCGATATTTGCCCATCACAATGGTGCTTGCAAATGATACCAAGTGTCTTTATTTTACTTTTCGTGTGTGACGTCTGTGTCAAAATTCTTTTTCGTGCACATAAAAGAGTATTATTAAACAAATTTAATAAAAAAAATATTTAAAATAATGAAAGTAAATATAGATTTAACAGTGTGTAGAATATGTTTACAAAACGGCGACGATGAAATGAGCTCAATATTTGATAAGGATGATTGTAATGTTTTGATATCGAAAAAAATAGAGTCGTGTGGAGGAATAAAAGTATGTACATTATGCAGATACAAAGCTTTTATGTTCAATTTTTTAATAAATTTAAATATTGTTTTATCCATGTTATATAGATAGTAAAAAACTACGAACTTCCTACAAAAATATGCAAGAAATGCAATGCATTCCTGTCTATAGCTCACAAATTCAGAACTATTTGCCAAAATTCGGATGACTATTTAGCCGAATTCATTGCAAAAGGCAAAGTTCGTAAAATAAAACCTGCCAAGCGAATATCAGCAAATAAATGTCAGGTAAGTTGCATAAAATAATATTAAAATTTATTTAATTTATAAAAAAATGTTAAATCTTCACGCAACCCTTGGGTCTTCTAAATAAGCATTTACTTCTGGCTTTGTGCAATCCTTATTTGTTTAAACACCCTCATTCATATGGCTTTTCAGCTATTTCTCTCTTTATCAAAGACGTTGAGTAGACATTCGTCTATGGCTTTGAAACGGTATCCATTAAATACATTGGGTCTTATCTGTATGGATATGGTGATTAAACTGCAATTAAACTGTGTTACTTTGAACTTCTCTCTCACGAAGTTTTCTCCATACTTAATTCTGTTTAACCTGGTCAAGGGCCTTTTAAAAATCATCACAACCTGATTTCTCAAAACGCTTTTATGTACAATGCGATGCCACAGACTCCAGATTCGCCGGTTCGTCTTTAACTTTCCCCTACCAACAATGAAAGCTGTATATTTAAGTTATTTTAAGCAAAAATTGCCACTTATACAGAATTGTAAGATTTGCCTTTCTAAAGCAGTTGGCTACTTCAAGCCAATACGGGCCTAAAAAATCGGGCACGATAATTAACAGATCATCTAAATGCTAAATAGACAAAAATTAGATTCCGAAATCGGGATCACTTTGTCCATCAAACTCAGCCTTTGAGCTTCATTACACAATCCAAAAGGCATGACGGTAAACTGGTATAAGAGTCTTCCGGAACCGCAAATGTGGTTTTCTACATACTCTCCTTTTTCCAGCGGTATTTAGCAGAATGCTTCCTTCGAATCTGGAAGTCGAATAATTCGATTTGGTAGGGAGGGCTAAGCTCCTGTTGGTGAGGATCCAGGCAAAAACGATACTTTGTCGTATTGTTTGTGCCTGTCTTTTATATAAGAACAACGGGTGAACGCCAAGGACTCTTACTCTCCTTAATAACGCCGTGGCTCCTGCTGGTGTAACCCTGGGTCCGGGACTTGTCCTAAATTTGAAAATTAACTCCATGTCTGGATTCCTGATTTGCTTATATAGGTCTCCGTCTTGCCGTCAGCGCAACGTCTACAAATTGCGATAGAACGTTACTCGTATTTCATAAACTAGTGCTTTAAACTGTCGTTTTGTGTTCGTTGTTTTGTTAGGAACTTGATCTGCTTTCCATTTCGGGTAAGCTGAAGTGTTCACAACTTTAATGTTTTTAATTCATTTAAATTGAAAGACTTTTACAAACTAAATTTTTGAAGTACTTTACTTTATTATCATTAATAAAACAAATAAAAAAACAGTAAAAGTAAAAGTGTATTTACCCAGAGCTGTCGCCGTAGTTGGTATTATTTCTCAACAGTTCCCCCTGGTATAACAATTCCCGGTTGGGATGTTGTTGTACCATCTTCTTCCTTATATACCTCCAGCTTTGCCAACTTAAGTGCGGGGCGTTCAAAAACACCGATATAGGTTTGCAATGTGGCACTGCGAACTTGTCCATTGCCTTAAGGCTTCTGCAAGTTCTTCTGTCAAGGGCATATACGTAAGTGGCTTTGAGTTTATCACGTTTTCCCCGGCCAGCAAACAACTTTGCAGAAGTGGATCTGAAGGAGCCATTGTTGGTAAGGAGTTGTATAAAGCTGTCTTGAATGAGCGAACTAATCGCTCCCATGCTCCTCCCATTTGTGGTGCGGCTGGTGGGTTAAAGACCCATTTCACTAATGGACTCACAAAACGTTTCGCAATACGGGCAGGATCTACTGCTTTCAGCTCTTGGCGCAACAATCTTTCAGCACCAACAAAATTGGTACCACGATCGCAAAAAATTTCCCTTGGTGGTCCTTGTCGTTGTATAAAGTCTTGGAAGCATAAGATAAACGAGTCCGAATCCAGCTTATGGGCCACTTCTACATGCACAGCTCTTGTAGTCAGACACGTGAATAACACCCCCACCGTTTTTTACTATTGCCACCGGTAATGGACGTAAATAATCTACCCCAGTGAACGTGAATGGATTACAAAACGTTGACATCCTGGCCTCAGAGGGCGGTGCCATTTCGGGGATCTTTGGTTTAGCTTTATGTACTTTACACCGTTGGCAATGTTTGCAAAATTGTTTCAAAACGCATCTCAATTTAGAGATTACATACCTCTGTCTTAGTTGATTGGAAGTATAATTGGTCTTTTAGTGTCGAAATGAATAAAAAAGTGCTGCGTCGAGTCTTCCTCTTACTCTTAGAAGGTGATTCTTTTCCAGGTATGGAACTTGAGGCAGGAACTCGAGAATGTAAATTACTCGATCGTTTCTAGCAACATTTCCCTGGTCGCATTTTCAAATTCGGTGTTATTTCACAGTGACACAGTGAAATATGTACCTATCCCACTTATAAACTTAATGAAAAATTCTCGCGTTTTTGGGAGTTATTTCAATTTCAGATTAGCAGTTATTTCATATTTTTTTAGGACTTATTTAATTTGTCAAAGCTAGGAGTTCTTTCATTAAGGGTTAGGAATATTTTCATTAGAAGTTATTATTACGGTACTGCTTGGAGCACAAGTTCGACAATAAAATGTTCATGAACAAATTTGGGATGTAGTTCAAGTTAATATAAAGTGTTATAAAAACCCCAAAGCCAAGTAACAAAGATATTTTGGATTTGTGTTGTGAAATATTCGAATGCAATTTGATGCGTAACGTAAAAATATCCTTAATATGACAAGATCCGTCAACTGACTCTGAAACTGAAGGTAAGTAATAGTAGTAATAGGTCGAGCTTATATCGATGTGGAAAAGGCCCAAGACAAAATTTTTAATTTCTCCATCATAATGATGTCGTTTTTGACCGAAATTTACATTTTTTTTATCAAAAACAATATTTTTGCCCTTATAGAGTAAGCAAAACACTGAACATTTTCCTATAAATAACAGAATTTAAAAGAAATCCAGTTTTTAAACTTTTCTCTTTATTTCATCGAATATAAGATCCTATTAAATATTTTGTTTTTATTTGTGATTTAAGGCCTCCAAACAACATTTCGAGAACGTGTCTTCCAAAATTGATTTAGATAACAAAGAAGCCAACGAATCAAATTATTCATATCATACTCATTTGGAATTAAAGACCTCCAAAAATAATTTAGAAAGCGTGTCTCCTAAAATTGATATAGATAAAAAAGACGACAACGATTCAGATTACTCATATGGCGGGGGTAAGGACAACGGAGGTTTTTCTGACGAAGATAGTGATGCGGATCAGAAACTTGATATCAAACCCCTTAAAACACTGTCAATGGGCGAAGATGGCACTGCAGTTATTAAAAACAAAAAACAGACACACATTTGTGAGATATGCGGGAACACATACGAGCGACGATATTGTCTAGAAGCACATATGCGAAGACATCGCAATGAAAAGCCCTTTGAATGCGAGTACTTTAAATAAGCTCTTAAAAAGTACATAATGCACATAAATTTACTTTTTTTTTAAGGATTTGTAAAAAAGCGTTTGCATTAAACTTTCAACTGACGCGTCATATGAGATCACACACAGGCGATAGACCTTACAAATGCCAATATTGTGATCGGTCATTTGCAGATAGATCTACTAACGTTAAACATGAAAGGTTAGTTAATAATTTTATTTAAATATAAAAGTGAATAATTTTATAAATATAAAATGTTAAACATCTTGATCCTTCACAGAATCCATACAAATGAAAGGCCTTATAAATGTGAAACGTGTGGAAAATGTTTTACTTATTCAAATGTTCTCAAAGTTCACATTATGACCCACACAGGAGAAAGACCATTTACGTAAGAAAATTAACAAATTTGTATTTTTATTTTTTTACAAGTTTTTATACTTTTTTGTTGAAATTTCAGATGTGAGCTCTGTGGGAAGAAATTCGCTCAGTTACATCATTTACGTGCCCACCTGCAAACTCTACAACATCAGCATGATTCACAAGCAGCTTCACTGCTGTTGAAAAGTGAACCATTAACAGAATAAATTTAACTAAACTGGTATAATCTTAATGTACTCAATCCTTATTAACTCATCATATTATTAAAAAAAGCGGATGGGTTTTAGTAAAGCCGGCTATATTAATTCTATCATGATAAAAATTATTAAAAAATTATGTATACCTAACCAAACGAAATGGTGTTTCTTTTGTTGAAAGACCATTGTCATGAACCGCCTTCGATTTTTGTAAGGTAATAGTCTAAGAGATGGTTACAGCTTGACGATCTCACTCGCTAAAAGGAATTTTTTTCGAGAAGTTGTTAGATGGAGTTAGGAATGTAAGAATCCTAATCCTCAGAAGGCAGACTGGAAGTAATAAACGGGTCTGAGGGGTCAAACATGCATTTTTTTTTGGAAAAATAACCTAGAAAAAATATAGATGTTTATTAGGAAAAAAAATAAAAAGAAAACGGCAGTTTACGATGTCATGGTGTAGCTTTTTTAAAAGCCAACAATCCATTCTTTAATATTTTTGTAAGTCGTGTTGTTTTACTTGAAAGTTTTTGAAAAAACTATAATATTTAAATTATAAATTTTCAAAAAAGAAATGATTTTTTTTTCAAACTGATTTTTTCAAAAATGTTTGTTACTATTTTCGAAATCTTTTTTTTTAATAAATTTTATTTTTTTTGAAAATCGATATTTTGAAAACGCGCAAGTGAATTTTTAAGTAAGTTTTGTTTTTAAATGAAGCTTATTTTTGTGCTAAGGTTTGCATTCTTTAATTGTTTTTTTTTAAGTTGTTAGGCAAAAACCATTCCTATGACTTTGAAAAAAAATCACACTGTTTCTTATTTTTTATAGAAAAAAAATGCCGTTTAATTTTGTCCGCTGAAAACTCACGTACTTTTTTCGAACAATCAAAACTCACAAAAATCGAATAAAAACTTTGAAGTTCTTCTTATACTTTTCAAATTTTATTGGACGCTGTGACCGCACATAACGTACGTGCGATTTATTTGTGCTATTTATTTTTTAATATTTTTGAATTAGTTTACAAGTTACAAGTTTTTTTTACCAGAACATGCCAGGAATTAAAGGAATATAATATGTGAATATAACGTAATTGCCCTTGTTGAAACCTGGCTAAAAGTGGATCACCTTGATGGTGAAATGTTTGACTCTTCGTGGCATGTATTTCGTATTACACTCGATGAGTTTTTCTTCTTTGGTGACTTCAATCCTACCGGGATGGACTGGTTGCCCTGTGATGACAACGAGTCCATTTTCGATCCGGTTAATATTTTAACTGAGCAGCAGTCTTGTGTTATTGATTTTTTTAATGAGCATGGTTACAATCAAATATATTGTTTGAAAAATATATATAAAAATGTTTTTATCATTTTGTTTACAAGACAAAGATAAAATAATCGCCAGATGCAAGACAGCAAACGACGCCAATAAACAAATACAAGATACAATTCTAAGAAACTATAAACAACACCAATAGGCAAACACATGATTATCGCCAGATACAAATTGAAAGAACAAGATAAGAATCCAAACAACACTAATACCATAAGACTAAGATAAGGGATGTAGAAATATATGTAGGTATAAATATCGGTACCACGATTGATATTCCTCACTTCTTCTTTTACCGGATCGATGAACGTCGTTATTCGAAATAAAAAGTATCTTATAAATAAGAGAAAATATTTAAGGTAGAATAAGTCAGTTATTGATAAATAGGTTCTAATAAAGTTTTTAACAAATATAATCTATAAACAGTTTAAAAACAAATAAAACTGTTAATGATATCTGCCATCTAATAAGTTACCCTTCATCCTAAAAAAATTGAAATAAAAAGTTAAATCAGTGAAGTGGTACGAGAATAAAAAGGCCAAATTATCCAGGATTAAAATTGGAGAAAGCTGCAACAAATAACTTTAAGTTAAGTTCCGGACTCATCAGAAGCCGCAATTAGAAGACTTCAAGGCAATTAAAGGAAATTATTTAAAAAATGAAGCTGAATATATGTTTCACCGTGCTCACATTAGTGACAACTATACTTTCTAACGAAGTTACCGGTTATACTAGAGAAGAATACATCATAATAGAGGACGGAGACCCTGTAATAACGAACGTAACACGACACAAGTTCCACGTGACAAATTTAACTTCAATTATTCAACAAACAATTGATCAAGTATACCAAACCATAGAAGTAGGAAAAAACTACCAAGATAGAAACGAAGTTGGACAATACAGACACTTCGCCGATTTTCAGTCGCAAGAGTATTGAAAGATCTCAACATAAATAAATCCGCTGGCCCGGATTGTATCCCCGCTATTGTTCTGAAGAGGTGTTCTTCAACGCTGGCAAAACCTTTGCGTAAGCTTTTCCATCGGTCCTATTCCTCTGGACTCTTTCCGAGTGCATGAAAAACAGCATTTGTCCAGCCTATCCCCAAAAAAGGCGAATCTTCTGCACCCTCAAACTACCGACCAATTGCACTAACGTCCCTTCTTTCTAAGGTCATGGAAACGCTGATTAAGTTTCAGCTTAAGAAATATCTCGAAGAACGAAAGCTTCTTAATGACCGGCAGCACGGCTTTCGTAGCAACAGGTCCACTGGTGATTTGATGGTATATCTCACCGAAAAGTGGAACCAATCTCTCCATCGTTTTGGGGAAAGCATGATAAGTTCATTAAATTCTGATCTTGACAGCATTGTACAATGGGGAATAAGAAATCGCGTAAAATTTAATGCTTCTAAAACTCTATGTTGTCTTTTGTCGTTAAAGCAAAACATACCTCCAATGCCACTATCCATGAGCGGCACTTGCATTGAAGAACAGAACACATCTCAGTTCTCGGTATGTGCATTACAGACCACCTTCTGTGGAATGAACACATATTTGACATCGCAAAGAATGCTGCGAGGTGTTTAGGTTTCTTTCGAAGATGCAAGAAGTTCTTTACCCCGTCTGATCTGGCTACAGTATATAAAGCATATATTCGACCGAAACTCGAGTATAATTCCCATATTTGGGCAGGTGCTCCTATAACCCACTTGAGTTTTCTAGATAGAATTCAAAAAAGAGCTTTGAAAATGATAGGCGACCGAACAATAACAGAAACGTTTACATCTCTTGAGCACCGCCGAAATGTTTCGTGCCTTTCGTTATTTTATCGTTATTTTTACAAACAATGCTCTAGCGAAATAGCCAGCTGCATTCCTCCCCTGAAACGATTCAACCGCAATACTCGAACTGCTAGGAATGCCCATCAGTTTACCCTTGAGCTTAACTTCGGGCGTACTGTTAAGTATAGATATTCTTTCTTTAGTCTTACCACACGAATGTGGAATGCTTTGCCAGGCTCTGTTTTTCCCTCCGATTTTGATATGCAGAACTTTAAAACTAATGTGCATCGGTATCTCCTCTTTCATCCCTCCTCATTTCCCTAATGCTCGTGCGGTGTTTAAACATTTTAAGGGTACACACAAACCCCTTTCGCGCGTGTAAATTATATAAAAAAAAAAGAAAAAAAAAGCGATTATCTTCAAACTTGGTGTGTGGACATTGAAATTTAAATTGTAGGCCTTAAAGTAAAGGTAGTGCCATATGACCGTTGAGTTGAGTTGTTTTTTTGGTTGAAATTTTTTTCATTCAGTAGGTAATCGAGTATTTTTTTTATTTGTTAGTTGTTTTGCATGCTTATGTGTTTTCATAGGCGTCCTTATTATTTATTCTGTATGCTGTATGCTGTTACGATCATGAAATGCTTTAAAATAAATAACGATAAATAAATAATAATAAAAATAACGAAGTTTGCTTTCATTAGACTAGTGGCTAGGGCTCAACCGAGCAATAGGTATAAAACAAAATTTGGGGGAAAATATTAATACCTATTTTTTATGAAATCAAAAAAACACTATTCATAACGATTTTTGGAAAAAATGTTGTGAGCCATCTTATTTCTTTTGCTGTTTTCTGTTTTATAGATTTTTAATTTCAAAATCGTTCGACCAGTTTTTTGAAAAACTTTTCGAAAACATATTTTAAAATTTTTTTTGAGTATGTCAATTTAAAGAAATCTATAGTTTATACTAGGAGAAAAAATTAAAAAAAATCTATAGATTCGTTTTCAAAATATTCAAAAACAAAATAAGTTTTTTAAAAAAATATTAAAAATAATTTTATTATTATTATATTATATTATATATATAAATATATATATATATACATATATACATATATATATTATATTATTATATTTTTATTAATTTGATTTCAAAAAGTAAATTATTGTTATTGAGACCTATATTATTATTGCCCTACTGTTGATTCCCACGAATCTTTATGCCAGTTGTTCAAATTTTTCCATACCAAAATGAAAATTTAACTGAAAAGTCTTTTATATCTTTCTATTAGCAAATTATATTATAAACATTAAACAAGTGGAAAGATAATACACTAAAAAAACTGCAAAAGCTAACAATCCTATACCTATATTTATGTGTTTATCCCTTTATCGTGACGGATGTTCGTTCGAGCTTCAAACCACAACGATTCTAAAGAAGTTGCACGCCAAAAAAACATTAAAATTAAATCGTTGTCAAAAGGACGCCCATACCTAAAAAGGATTAGCACACAGGAGCAAGTACGTGCGACCCAGTCGTTCCTTTAATTTATTTATTTTTTTCATTTTTTTCTGTAGAAAAATATATGTACATTTCTATGTACATACATTTGTATGTACATATAGGTACATACAAATGTATGTACCTATATGTATATGTAGGTATCTATCTGAATGGAAACCAAAATTCAAAACTAAAATCCATCCACTGCAAGGACGTTTTTATCTTTGTATAAATATCTACAGCAAGAAGTAAGTTTTTTTGAAGACGACAACCTTCATAATAGTAAAAAAAAATTGAAAATCCTAAAGAATTCGAATCAAGTCTGTTCAATGATGTATATATGTATGTACAAATATGACAAATATGTATGTAGGTAGTGCTCGTACAAAACTTGAAAATCCTAAAAAACTCAAATCAAAAGTCTGGTCAATGACGTACGCATGTATAAATACTTATGTGACAACCAGTTCTCATATTACATATTCCATATAAAAAAAACGTAAACAATGAAAATGTTGGATCGTGTATGAATCCTTACAAAAAACTATTCGCCTCAGCTAAGCGAAACCATTGTATATAAACTAACTGCTAGCAGTTATATACAATGAACAAAACCAGATACTGAATTATTTCGTGTTCTTCTGTTTTTTCTTGCCTCACATTGCACATGCGCAGGAAACTAAGCAAACACTAAAAAACATGCTCTTAATTCTCTCTCACTCAAATAAAATGTCCCTACAATAGCACTCCAAGAGGCTCTAGGTAAACATATTTTTTCTCGTCTCATGATAGTACTAGAGGCAATGTATGTATATACAATGAGGCAATGTTGTATATACAATGTTCGCGAAGAAGAAATAACTGTCGAAAGCAAAATAAATGATCTAGTTGAAAACAATAATCAACAGTTTGTAAAGAATTCAAAGCTTTTCAAATTAATAAAAGACTTTACATACTCACATAAAGCTGAGATCATTTCTAGACAATTATAAATCATATCTTTTGAATTACAAAATTTGTTATATACATTAAATTTTGCTACTGGGAAAATTAAACCAAATAATATTAAATCATGATCATATTCAAGAAATTGTTAAATTTGAATTGGAGTCATTTACTATAACAGATTTGTTAGATGTAAGCACATTTAAAATATTACAAAATAAGGATGTAATTGTTATGTTAATCAATTATCCATTAATAACACAAAAATGTAAAACATATATATCTAAAGCAATCAACCAAGGTGATGGAAAATTACTTATTTAAAATAAAACAGTCAAATGTAAAAATAAATTTCTTAAATGTTAAGGATTACATGTTAGAAATGCTAGACAGATTTTGTAAAATAGAAAGTAAGCAAACATGTTTTAATAACCTATTAAATAAGAAACTAACTTAATGTACTAAGATACGTGAAAATAATTGTCCAATAGAAATATTAACAGAGGGATCTATATTAGCCATAGGACACCACATCGTTGATAATTCATCATAAAACGGAGTTTACCTTATCACACACGAAAACACCGTAACTATCGATGGACAGATTTTTGAGAACCCATCACAACAAATCCGAGACTATCTTAAAGGATACTCAAATACACAGTACGAAATCGAAACATACATCGACACATTAAACAACGAGCTCAAGTTCAAAAACATTAATCTTCTCCAAAATATAAGAATCCAAGCAGAAAACAATATTGGAATAACGCTATCCGCAACCTTATTTGTAATCTTGTTAATTTACCTAACTATCAAGCTTCTCATTTACAGTCGCAAACGCAAACATGTATCCAGAGAACAAATGATGGAAATGGAGGCAATTCGGTTCAGAGATATGATGGACAAACATCAGGAAGAATTCAGGATTAAACAGGGACGCTCAATCTAGAGTTGATGGGGGAGTTAACACGACGAAGACTTTAGTCTTTGAGATAAAAATGTTTTTATCATTTTGTTCACAAGAGAAAGATAAAATAATCGCCAGATGCAAGACAGCAAACGACGCCAATGAACAAACGCAAGACACAATTCTAAAAATCGATAAACAACACCAATAGGCAAACAAATGATAATTGCCAGATACAAATTGAAAGAACAAGATAAGAATCCAAACAACACTTATACCATAAGGGATGTAGAAACATAGGTATAAAAATCGGTATCCAGATTGATATTCCTCATTTCTGCTATTACCGGATCCACGAACGTCGTTATTCGAAATAAAAAGTATGTTATAAATAAGAGAAAATATTTAAGGTAGCAGTAAGTCCAAAATAGGTTCTAATAAAGTTTTTAACAAAATAAAACCTATGTGTTAGTATAATTAATTCGGGCATAGATCGATTATAAGAAACGAGAATGCTATCAAGGGACTGTTTTGAGAGCGCCACAAGCTTCGGGTTACCCAAAACCAGATCAAATTCCAATTTGACTTTCACGTCATATAACAATTAAACTGAATTTAAAACACTTCATTTAATTTTGTTTTTTGTTTGATTTTATTTTACGTAAACGTACTGTATGCAGACTGCCTTAAAAACGATATACATATCTAAAAGCTACTTCCTTATAATTAGCAATATTAAAACAAATTGGGGTAGAAGGATTTATAATTAACATAATTATCAATAAATAGGATTTTTTTAGTTGAATTTGTTACAACTCATTTCTCGGGAGCACGGGAGAGCATTCCTTAATTATGAGGAAGAATGAATAATGTGTGTACATAAAGAAATTCATTCTGCGGAAAAAAAAACTTTTAATGTTAATCTAAAAAAATTTGGTTCCTTTGGCAAAAAAAATAAATGTGTTTTTTTTTAGGTACAAACAATACTATCAAATTATATAAATAAGCATTGGAAAAAATTTGATATTTTCAATATTTCGATTCTTCTTTATCCCATTTTAACTCTCCTTTTTGTTTTTTTTTTATTAATAGCTTCCGTATTTTTTTATCATTTGTTTACCATGCGAATTTTATCTTTGATAAGGTTTTTCAATTCTGTGATGGTTTGTTCGTGGCTTTCCGTAAATGTGACTGCTACTTCACTTAGTAAGCTTGTTTCAACATCCGGATGCAATGACATATCGGCCATACAAGACTCTAAATTCGTTGGTATCTTGGGTGCTTTCCAACCAGCTGAAAAAAAGAAAATTATATGTTCAATAACTCTACAATTTAAAATAATTTACCAATAGAATTAGCACAATTTTGCAAATGTTGTTTAAGATGCCGCATTAGTTCGACTATAAGCAGCATTCTTTCCTTTTCATTCATAATATTTGTAGATAAATTCTCATCATTTTGTGTCGATTTGCCATCTTTTTTCTTGTTTTTCTTAGTTTGTGAATTTTGTGATGATATCGCGAATCTCTCATGGCATATTGACAATATAAAGGCATAAAGGGATAGAATCTAAAAGAAGGAAGATAGTTATGTATAAAAACAAAATAATTTTCAAGTCAAATAAACCTCAATGGCAACTGAAATCCTCTGCTGCACTGAGCGGCGACACCAGAGGTTATCCTCGCTACTATTACTTTCTTTAATAGCATCTAAAAACAACGAAGTCACTTCATCTACATTATTACTTATCACTTTGCATTGTTCCATTTTGATACAGCCCGAATGCATATCCAAAATAAATTGCGCCAAATCGTTAAAGAATTTCTCATATGGCAGTTCGAGCATTAGAAACAGACGCGATGGTAGCAAATTGACTAGAAACTGTTCAGAAATTTTCTCATACTTCATCAGGCGTATCCGCTTGAATAGTCCCTCCCAACCCTCGCGAAGCATCTCTACAGTATCAGTCTCTTTCGCTTTTGATTCACCTTTCACCTTGCTACTGCTGCTGCTACAGTTGAAATGATAGAGATCAACAAACGACGCTACTAATCTCAACATCAACGAACGCAATTGTAACGCTTCGAGTTCTTGTTCAATGGTTTCCCTTTGATGTTGTTCATGATTCACGATATGCAGTGGATCCCAGCGGACAATTGCTGGTATATCCCGGTTATCAGAAAGATCATTCCAATTGATGCGATCTTCTTGTGGTTCTATACTCATAAGACTATATGTATTAAGGTTTTGTTGAACAGATCCAAATAAAGAAACCAAATCAGCCAATTGTGCTTCGACGGATATGCAAACATAATGCAAACTATTTGTAAGACGCTCTTTAAAGTTTAGAAACTCTTGGAGTTTTGAAAACGAACAAAAGCGATATGTTAAGGCGATGTATTCTAAGCGCTCTTTATAACTGTTGGTGAAAAATTTCAGGGTGGTATCGAATACGGTGCGAGCTATTGATGGACGACCACACAGTGGCAGCAGATTGCAATGGATATAAGACATTGAGTCTAGCTGAATGTGTTTTATATCGATTGACTCATACATTTGCTGTGCTCCTGTGATGCAACCGAAAATGTGATAGATTTTCAAACACAAGAGCTTAACGTGGAAATTACTGGGACTGTTTTTAAGGACATATTGCAGTAGACACAGTGCTTCGAACAGTTTGTCTGATTTTTGTTCTCTCACACAAACGTCGTACATTACATTTGCTGAAGAAAAAAAAAAAAAAAATAAGTGATTCAAAATAAAATTTAAGATTTATTTTCTACTCACCAGCTAACAAAGCATATGGATCCGATGGCCCCATATCTGTGGGCAAGAGATTTTTCCCGAATGCACTGAGTCCATGCTCGTAATGCAACCGCAAAGCAGTATAAAACGCTACTAAATGCTCTGTTTCAAGATTCACATAGTGACCACAAATTCTGGAAATTTGCAACGAGCATATGTGCTTTTGCATTTGTTCTTTCTTATAGAAAAAAATATTTATTTTATTAAATTGTTTTTCGCAACTTAAACGAAACTACTTACACTCTGTGGCAATGATGTTGAGGATATTCCTGTTTCTTGAAGTAGTTTACTGGCTAATACTAATCGGTCTTCCCAAGAAACTGAAGTTAGGAAAAGTGTGACATCCGGGGTACAACAAGATTTATCTCCAAACAGTCGGAAATATTCAATTATCAGCTGTATAAAATCACCCAAAAGCTCTTGGGCATTCATTTGATTGGCCCGCATACGCTTATGTAGCTCAAGTCGAGCTAGATATGGCCCTCGTACACGCTTGACGTCACCTTCAATCAACTTTAAAAAAGAAATTATTTAAAAATTAAAACAAAATAAGTAACAAAAATACTTAACGTACCTGACAGAGAAAGTCGTGGCATTCGTCCATATTGGATATACCATCTTCAGTACAATCAGTACCGCTCTGTGATTTGTGTAATTCAAAACAACTTGTTAGGAAGTCCTGGTAATAGTCCCAACGATCTCGGCTGTAAAGAAAAATATATACAAACATTGTAACAGTAGTGTAATTGGGTTTAGAAGCTAGTCTTCCCGAAATCGCCGTTTCTGTGTACCTGCCTATCTTATATACTAACGGATGTTAATAACAGTGCACTTCTCAACCTATTATATATAACATTAATGTTACTTTTACATTTGGCACTTTGGCCCATTTTCTTATTTCAGAAAAATTTTGGTCCTCCACTCATCCAGTTAAAGAAAACCTGCTACCTGTGTTACGTGTTAAATCTTAATTCTGATCCAGATTCGTAGATAATAAAACACAGTAATTGATATACAAATATCCATGGCCGGATGGCATACCCCATCGCTTCTACTCTTTCCTAGAAGATGGAAAACAGCATTTGTCCAGTCTGCCCATATGCTTGCTTTTGTGGTAGATGATCCTCTTGTTCGTTGTATTAGAGAAAGCTCTCAGTACTCGGTATTTATGTCAACGACATCACCGCTAGAACGACCACATAGTTGAGATCGTCGAAAATGCTGTTAAGTGTTTATGTTTTTTTGTATGGTTGCAATAAGTTGTTTCCACTTCTGATCTGGCTACAATTTACAAAGCGTTTATACGCTCAAAACTCGAGTATAACTGCCAACTCAGGACAGGTGCTTCTCAAGCCTTTCTAAACATGCTCGATAGAGTACAAAACAGAGCGTTAAAACTGATAGAAAATAGAACTATCTCTGAAACAACGACGCTTCTTTTATAAAAAAAATACTCACTCGAGGTAGCCAGCTGCATTCCTCTCCTTCAAAAATTCACCCGTTATGCTCGAAATACCCTGTGTCATCAGTTCATGCTTGAACCCAATTTCGGAAGTACCGTGGAATACAAGTTTCTTTTATTTTTTAGCCGTACAACACGAATTTGGAATAGTCTATTCGGGGAAATTTTCGCTTGCCATTTCAAAACATTCAGTCTTATCTACCCTAATTTTTTGCACGGGCAGTTAGTTTAAACATTAAAAGAGAAACTAATAATACCTTGTGCACGCGCTAATTATAAAAAAAAGTTTAAACAAAACACCAATAAAGCCCCGTTTGTTATCTCCCCTTCAACTGAACAACGAAACTGCAAACTAAAATCATTATCTTAAGTGTCCTTGCATAACTACATAACAAAATCTAAAAAAAAGGCCGGCATTTACTAAGCATAGCACCATTATGCCCTGCCCATTCTTTTTTATACAGTGGTAAAACTAATTACGAGGCAACAAATTTTTGTCAAAAAATGCCATCAATCTCATCTATGTATATTTTATCCAAATGCAGATGTCAAAGTTTGTCAGGATTTCATCAAACGTTTCTGATATTTTGTATGATTAAGACATTTTTAAATTGATGAACTACTATCAAATAAAACTTTAAAGCTTTGACTTCTCTAATTTGAACATTCTTTGTCCTTTGTTTTGTGAATGGACAAAAATGAAAGAATAAACTAAATCGGGGACAAAGAAGTATTCACATGTGACGGGTTATCAGAATTACCGGGCAATTGATGAAAATGAATTTATGTGTTTCTAAAAATAGATTTAAAAAAATAAATTGCTATAGTTGCGAGCATTGATAAAAAATGAATTGTGATTCTAATTATAGACAACGGGATAGCAAAAAATTGAAAATACATAAACAATGTAAACAAAAAGTATCTTCTGTCTTCTAATATAAATAAACAAAAATAGAACAAAAGAAGAAATTAAAAAAAAAAAAAAACTAAGATACTATGACGGATAGTCGATGCTATTATTTAATTTCGAGAATTTCCCTTTTGCGTTAATGGAGCCATATGTTGAAAGGCATCACGAAATTTTCAAATTAATCAATGTCAAACAAAACAATGCCATGAAATCGAATAGATTCATCAAAATAAAATTAAGTAAGAACGTTAGAAAGAATAAGGGGATGGAAAATATTGATAATTGATAGTGATAGTGCTAGATTACACCTGCTTTTATGGAGCTTACACCTGAAATTGGCTTACAAAATATTGTATGTAAATTAATGTCTTTATTTTAAATATTTTATAACACAAAACAAGCGTTTATGAAAACATAAGAGACAAAAAGTGCTCGTGTCGTTCAGACACAACATGATGGTCTTTCTGTCTGTCGTTAATTAAAAATTAGATGTTGTATGCGTCTCAGAAACATGGTTTCGCTCCGAGGTCTCGAGTGAAATTTATAAATTAGAAAGATATACGTTTTTCCAGTGTGACAAGGTGGCCGTGTTTGAGGAGGAGTCACAATATAAGCAAACAATGCGCTGAAATGCAAAGTTGAGTAGAAGACTGCTACGGGTTGTTCGTTGAATTTGTTGTCTATATATAATCTGCAGCAAAGATACTCTTTTGCAGTTACTCTCAAGCGAAACGATTCCATTTCGTCTGAACCGCTATATAATTTTTTACAAGAGCAAGCTTGCGGTGCTAATAATATAATTTTATGCGGCGATTTCAACACCAATCTCCTAGATATTCCTTGCTCTGTTGACTTTTTTTTTATAATTTACGCGCGCACAAGGGACTATTTGTTTCCCTTTTAATGTAGAACACACTGCGCGGGCATTAGGAAGATAGGGAGGGGAGAGATAGGTGTCGATTAACATTGATTTTGAATGCTTGCAGATCAAAATGGCAAGTTAAAATCTCGTCGGGTAAACTATTCCAAATTCGTGTTGTTCGGCTAAAAAAAGAATACCTATATTTCACGGTACGTCCGAAATTGGGCTTAAGGGTGAACTGATGAGCATTCCTTGTGAGACGAGTATTACGAGAGAAACTTTTAAGGGGAGGAATGCAGCTGGCTACTTCGAATGAACATTTTTTTTATAAAAGAAACGATAAAATAAGGAGACATGCAACATTGCGTCGGTGTTCGAGAGGTGAAATTGTTTCAGCGGCAGTTCAATTTCCTATCAATATTATCATTTTTGTATTCTATCAAGCAGGTGAAGCGATGTTTGCGAAGCACCTGCCCAGAGGTGGGAGCTATACTCAAGTAAATGAATTCAATGGATTTAGTTTCAATAAATCTCTTTCCTGACCAATTTTACAATTTCTTCATCAACCCTTGTCGATGCAATGTTTGTGTCTGATATAAACAAAATTTTGCTTTACAGTCAACATAACATCTGTTTTCTCCAGACATGCTCTACTTTTTGTAACATATCATTATGACAATAAATATGTGGAATCTAAGATCACGTTTAGAGATTTCGGTAATATAAACTATACAGACTTGCAATAAGATGTTCTAAGCACAAGTTGGGATGCAGTTTACCAGTACCCATTGATAGATGATCAAACTCATCTTCTGCAAACAAAACTAGTTTTCCTTTTTTATAAATACGTGCCCTTAAAATCAACAAATGTTCAATATATTACAGTGGTTTACTGATAATAATACCTTTAAAAGCTGGAGAAAATATAGGATTCTTGAATTTTATGAAAAATATGAATTACTTCGTAAAATACTCGTTTAAAAAAATATAGGAAAACAAAAGCCAAAAATTCAGCAAAGCTTCCAAAACTTGACCGGTCACCAGAACTGAAAGTTATGAATCATATTACGATTTTATAGATTTTTATGTGGTTTGTCATTAAAGTGCGACTTGAAGTTTACCCTCGACTTTAAAGTTAATTTTTCGTATATATTGCCCTCCGTAACACATATTTTTAATTATTTTTTAACAATATCTGTTTTTTGTTTGCAACGGAAAGAAACCAAAATTATTCTCATCCCGAAAAAAAAATTAACGGTAATGTTTTAATACAGGTCGGTTTTAATCCTGCCATTCTTTTTAAAAGCTTTTGAAAAGGCGATATTCCTGCAAATGCAAAAATGAGAAGAAATTTACAAAAAACTTCTGGCTAAAAATCAATATTATTTTGTTCCGAAAACAAGTTGCAAGGCAGAAGTAATTATTTTCAAGAGAGAAAGCATTAAGTTGTGGTGGGAGTTCTATACTCAAGTTCGTTGCCAGTAAAGTGCGGAGAGTACCACAAGCCTCTATGCTTGGTCCCTTACTTTTTCTTTGTATGTGAATGAACTTCCTAAAGTCAATGTACATGTTCGTTGCTGACTTCCAAATTCATTTAAGTCACCCTTTCGAATGAAAATAAAGATCTACAGCGTGTACTTGATTCATCATTATCATCGGCGCAACAACTGGGATCCGGTCCGAGCCTTCTTCAACAAGTTCTTTCATACATTCCATTGCTGACCGACGCCATCCAATTGCGCATCCCAAGGCTTCGGGATTCCTGGTCTACACCATCGTTTCAACGCAAGCAATGTCGGCCAGGTTGTCTTCTACCATGAAAAGAACTACAAAAGACTTTCCGAGCTGGTTCCTCTTCGCTCATGCGAGGTACGTGCTTTATTTTCTCCACAACTTTTGCTTCGATATAGATTTCATACAATTCATGATTGTATCTTCTCCGGAATCGTCCTCCCTCGCACACGTGGTGAACAATTCTCTGTATTAGGGCCTATACATGACACAATCACCCTGCCTTCGCCGTACACTACGCAAACATTTTGCACAAGCATCAGTGTTTGTCGTCCCCCCTCTACAAGTTCGTTGTAGGAACCGTTTTCGTTTTCTTCGGACTCCTCAGTAGGTGCTTGATCGTTTATGAGGCTGATGTTATTAAATTTGCCCCGCACATGATGGGTGAATAGTCTTTCGTTTATTGCATTAAAGCCGATGATGGTAGGCTTAAATTTTTTTTGGCTGACTATGAAGCCTACCCCGATCACATGATGTTTCGGGTATATGTCGTATACTTTTTTCCGCAAAACACCATTCCCTGGCCATCTAATTTCTTGAAGTGATGTTATGTCAGCTTTATATGTGGCCAAGACATCAGCTAGCTGATGCGCAGCTCGAGCTCTATAGAGCGTTCGTACGTTCAATGAGGAAATTCTTAAATCGTTTAGCCGTTGTCGTTCCTTTTTTCGTCGTCCTGTAATCAGTTCATTTCCGAGGCTTGTTGTCGGGTTCTGAGTGAGTTTTTTTTACGAGAGAAGTTACCAGCCCCTCGCCAACACTTGGCGCTTTGAATTTTGGTAATTTGCGTATAAAGGCACAAATCATGACCCGGGGACCACGATGAGGAGGTAAAGCAAAAAACTTCGGCATGACGCCGCATGTCACAGGTTTTGTTTTAACATTCGGGTTTCGATTTCCCGGCGGTTCGGCGTCTTGTGACGAAATGAAAAATTCTCCAAGAGTAAAATTTGTCTCGAAAAAGTGCATCTCGTGTAGAGCCTTTCTGACTCGGCGGTAAATTGTAGGCCCATAGGCTTCTGCAGATTCACCACACACACACACACACAGGAATGGTATTATAAATTTAAAAATCGCGCTTTTGAATCACCTTTAAACTGTTCCACATTCCCCACGTTAAATATGTTGACTAAAAGTCCGTTGATTTGCCTAAAAGTGAGTTGACTTCTAACTGGTGTTTAGTCAAAAAGTTTCAAAACAACGTTAGTTTCTACTGAGAGTTTCGCATTTGCAATGTATTGGTGTCAGCTTGTCGTTCAGCGGATTCAGTTCGACTACAAGTTAGCTGAGTAAAAGCCAGTACAGATACGCCTCGAATGTGCCCTAAAAAGTTCGCCAACTGGCTTCTGATTGGTCATTTGCGCCTTAAAGTTAGTTGACTAAGCTCATTGCAAGCATTTAACGCCCTCATTTATATTAAAACAGAAAAAATAACTTACTCGTCCTTAAGAAGTTCCTTCAGCATGACGTTGATCTCATCCCACATTTGCATCTTCTTCAGTAAATTAATTTTCAAATAAACTGGAGCACCTGGATAGCACTTCTCGCAAACTGGACCATTAAGGAAATTCAAAGCTTCCTGATACTTTCCCTGTTCATCTAAGATTGTGATATAGAGAAGAGCCTCTTGTTCAGCTTCTAGTTTGTCTTCGGAAATCATTTTATCGACCATGCGTTGCGCCAGCGCTAGATACAACTTTCGTTTGTCAGGGTTCTTACTCTCTTGTCCTCGAATTCCCTGTTTAAAGAAACAATAAATAAATGTTTAATAGAAACAACTTGGACATTACCTGCAGAACAACGCTCATCACAGCCCAGAAATAATATGCATTTATCAGCTTCACTCTATATAATTGCAAGGCCACTGCTTGCTGTGCTTTGTAGTCATCCAGTCTGACATATGATATGAAAAGATGGGCCAGAATCTCCTCGTTACCGGGTGATTGTTTGGCTGCATGATTGTATAACTCACATATTTTGTCCACTGTCGAGGAAAAATTAGAAAACAATTTTTCTACATACAAATAATGATAAAACTATATGTGTACATACACTGTTCCATTTCTTTGTAACAAAATGACAAAACTTGCAGCGTTGAATCGTCTGTTGGTTTTTCCTGGGATATGCTCTTCAGCAGATTATTGCTTTCTTCATATTTGCCTAATCTCAATAGTGCCAGAGCCTTTAGTGCTTGAGCACATATGAGTGAAGGTTGTTTCTTTAGCAGTTTCTCGGCTTCCTGAAGCGCCTTTTTGTTATTGCCAACTTCGAGGGAATCTGTTTAGGTGGAGGTAGATTTTAATATTAGCAAAAACAGACAATTATTTTGCTAATATTTTTGTTGTATTAAATTGATCTTTGTTTACCATAAATAGGACGTAATCTCCGTTCAAAAACGGTATCCTGCACGTGGTTCGCCATGTCTGAAATCTTTTGAAAACTGATTTTTTGGTTTTTCTTCCGATTGAAAAACAGGCAAAATCGCAAACGTCAAAGTTGGAAGAGAGATGACAAGAGATGACAAGTATTTTTTTTGCTTGGGAGAGGATTGATAGAAGTTTGCTTTAATAAACAAAGAGAAGTGTGGATCTGGTGGAGTGCATTTGCATATGATGGAGGACGTATTACAATTAGAATTTATTAAACTAAAAATTTTATTTGTTGTTGATATTTTAGAAGAAGTATTTTATAAAAGAACTGCGATTTTCTTCTTGTTACTTAGGACTTTATGTTTTAGTTCTTTTCTTCCGAAAATAAAATACGTACTGAACATGGCTTTTACCGGCAACCATAGAGTAACTATACTATAAAGAGGGAAATCTACTGCCTTCATTTGACAAGACCTACAAGCTGGTCAAATAAGTATTGGTGTAGAACTGTCAAAAAATCGACGCCGATTGAGAGTGTAGTAGTGCTGAACTGTCAAAAAATAGACGCCGATTGAGAGTGTAGTAGTGCTGAACTGTCAAAAAATAGACGCCGATTGAGAGTGTAGTAGTGAAATAATTGACCTCTTCTTTTCAGTTCCTTTTTGTTTCTCACCATGAAATTGGGCGTGTTGGAAGATACTGCTAAAAAAAAGCGCCATCCCGAAATTTGACGTCATCAGTGACTCAAACTGACTAAATTAAATTACCATTTTTGGAAAGAATCCGAAGTGTTAGTGGACTTAAAATGTATATTAAATCAATCAATGTATATTTAATCAATCATTGGACCAAACCTGCATCAATTAAAACTTACTTTTCCGTTTTTTTTTCTAAAACGGAAATAAATTTATTCAACAAGGGTCACTAATGACGTAAAATACGAAAGTCGCTATCTTGTTTTCTTGTACCATGAGGAGCCACTAGCAAGTTACTCGAATGCAAGTTGTTATACTTTATTATTTTTCCCTGCCTTTTACATATTGTGTGCTTGAAAACTCTATATAAACGTTTAAAACTGGTTAAACAATATCCAAGAGTTTCAAACATTTTACCTGATACTGATGATAGTGTATTGATTATTCTAAGAATGAATTTAAACAAGCATTCGGTCAGAAGATTACGTACTATGTATATTTGCAAGATCGTATTATACAAAGTAGCGATAAAGGTGTACTTTTTTAAAGTTAAATTATCTTTCTTTACACCTATTGTATTCGTTTACACAGGAGTAGAAACCTAGTCAAACATAGCGCGTTCTGACGCCGCGTTGTAATATACAGTAAAACAAACATATCCCAAGTCACATAGAGCGCGTTTTGAACGCCGCGTCAAGTTCCACACGGCGTCAAAACGTCGCATTGTGATAATTTACAAATTGTTTTTTTTTTAAGTCTTCGTTAAACAGAACGCATTTTTAATGCGGCGTAGAGATTATTTTACGCTCCGTTGAGATAACTTTGACGCGGCGTTCCAAAAAAAAATTTTGTTTTCATATTTTGTGTTTAGTAATTAAGTCATTTTGAATTTATTGTAGAAATTTATTTTATTAAATTATTTTGTGTCATTTAATAGTGTATTGTTTAAATGGAAAAAAATAACCTAATTGGCATTTAGTGAGAAAATGAAAATCAAGATTCAAATATTAAACGCGCTGCGGATAGCTCTCTGTCTGACGTGCTCTAACGCCGTGTTTAGAATGCCGTGTTAAAATAATCTCAACACAAGGTAAAATAATCTCAACAAATTATTAATCCTACAAACTTAAAAAGAAAAACACTACATTATATTGGTTTATATTAGAAAATTGTAGACATATTTATCCGTACTAATTAGACCTTGTGTACATGATTTCTCTTTTCGGTTGTTTCTTCATTCTTCTTTTGGACAGGCACGTACGTTGGTGTGTACACTGACTTGGATTACCCCGAATATAACCAATGTTTTCCTACAAACTATACTATTTTATTCTAAAGAAATTTGCAAAATTAAAAAAAAACAATTAAAACCATCCATTACCACTAAAAAAACATAATTGGGAATTGTTTTCAATTTCAAAAGTTCTTATTTTTAGTCCGTGCATAGCATTTTCTTTCTCAAACAAGAAACTTCAAAGCTCAATCACAAAAATCCTTAAAATTTTCATTCGTCCATTCGTTAGTTCATTCCCCCTACTTTTTTACACCCCTTACCTAATTGCAAAAAGAACGAATGAAGAAACATCCGAAAAAAGGAATCATGTAAACAAGCTCTAAGACCTAAGAAAATCACCTTAACCCTTAAGGTATACATTCCGAACACATCCTTCTCGATATGTAGGAGTATGGTGGAGGTGATTGTCTAAAACGTCAACATCAAATTGTTTAGTGAATATTGTATTGTGTTGTGTAGTGTACTGATAATAAGAACTGATCTTATTATCATCAATAAAACGAATAAGCAGTTTAATTTTGTTAAAAAGACACAATAATTCACGGAGTTCCTTTACTTCGAACAATTTGTGAGAATTACATAAAATACCACCATCGAAAGACGACGACGACGTGCCTGATGAGAATTGTATCTTGTATCAAGTATTCTCATCAGGCACGTCGTCGTCGTTGATGGTATTTTGTGAATTATTGTGTCCTATTTACAAAATTAAACTGCTTATCCGTTTTATTAATTAATTATTAGTGGTCAGCTACCAGACAATCTTCCACAAGTGCAAAATCTTATAAAACGTGATCCGGAATCATACAAGGAAGAATTCTCCCAGCAATATCGCCATTTCTTGAGCAGCTTGGAAGTTTTCGAATTAAATCCCAGCAATGAAAATAAAAGTCTCGATGAATTGATTATGTTTATTGCGCAGGTAATAAAAAAAAAAGAAAGCAAGTGTTGCATTTAATGATGCTTTATAAATATGATGTTTGTTTTGTAGGTCGCTCCATGCTATCCTGATGTTTGCATCCAATTTCCACAGCATTTAGTCGATTTGCTGAAAAATCATGCCACAACTCTGGATCCTACTAGGCGCAACTGTTTTGTTAAGGCACTGATTCTGCTTCGAAATAAGAATCTTATTCCTGCATTGGACTTGTTGCAGCTGTTTTTTTAATTGCTCCGTTGTCCGGACAAGAATTTGAGGACTTTTTTTCAGAATAATAAGTTTGGCTACAAAGACGGCAGGAAGAATGAAAACTGTTCAACGACAAATAGAGAGAAACGCAAGGGCAAGAACTTTATTATGATGAGGCACAAGGCACGTGGCAAGGTCAAGAAGAGTTTTAAGGACAAACAGAAGGCTCTAAGGAATCATCTACTCAAACAGAAGAAAATGAAGTACGATAGTATGATTTTTTTTAGATAGTCTAGGGTTTGTAAGTTTTTGAAAAATAAAAAAATATTTCTTAATACCGTTTGTGAAGACTTTGTTTTGTGTTGCTTTTAGAAGAATTTGTTTGGGGGAAACAAGCTTGATCCTGAAGAGTCCGGTGAAGTTGTATAAGTTCAATATAAATGTTTATTAAAAAAATAAGCCACAGCTTTACAAGGAGATTATTAATTCTATTGATACATGAAGTCTTCTTCTGCGACATTTTTCTGGAACAAGTTTATTCAGAAGGATAGGTATTAGCTTTGGTTCCCATTCATTTATTTAGTACGGCGCCGTTAGAACTTTTTCTAGCGGATACATCTGAAAAGATTAAAATGAAAAAGAACGATAGTGGTGTCTGGGTATAACTGCAAACCTGCATAGAAGCAACCACACTGGTCACCAAGTTCTCTGGCAAATCCTTGTCCTTGAATCTAAAGTGAATTTGATTGATGTCACAACATTCGTCAAAAATCCATTTTTGAGGACCTTCTTCCCTCAGCGTCAGCATTCGAAAATACTAATAATAAATTTTATTTAAAAAAAATGTTTGCAATAATTTTTGTCAACAATTCACTGACAGTTGTTGTCAACAAGAACAAAATGAAATGTCAAAATTAACAAAACTCACCACATCGTTTTTTCTTTGTTTTTTAACGCCGACAATGAATGATATACAAAAGAGAACACGAAACACAATGAATGATATACCAAAGCAACAACGAAAATTGAGGGTTTTGAGGCGTGGAACGTACGAAAGTTTTTCCTCTATATAATATATTTACTCTATGCCGGCAACATACAATAACGAGTATCGATAAAAACGTCAATATCAATGCTGCCACTTATTAGAATAGTGAATTTTATATCCCACCTCTTACATCATAATGCTATGTTTCCACTAAAACGATATTAAAGATTTAAACCGAAATCTGAAATATTAAACGAAAATCCCTCATCACGCTTTCGAAAAGGAGATATCATTGGAAATCCTAGAGACTAGACTGTCAAACCAAACATTATTTTAGTACTAAGCAATCAATTGTTTATATCGGTGAACACAAAAAAATTTTCTACACCTCCGTTTTAATATAATTTTTAATTTTTATTTATATTTTTACGAATTCTGATTTTAATTGGTGAAGATTTTTTTTTTATTTTATTATTTGTTGTTTATCAATGAATTAAATAAATAATAAGTGATATATGTAATTCAATAATTTTATTCTTTTTTGTATTATTTTTTTAATGCCGCCTGTTCTGACGTTTCTGTTCTGTTTTGTGCTTTTCTTATATTAAAACATGTCCATTGATCAAAGCTTATATAGTCCCCTTTCATACACATAATCGTATGACGCCGATTCTTCCCCAATTCCCTTTTGGGCACGACTGTAGGTTTCACACGTTGAATCAGCGTCACGCGACAGTGTATGAAAAACTTTACTACGCCTTTACGTTTCTTTATTTCAACGCTCTCCTTCTTACTTATAACAAAACATACATTTGCCAACAAACTGAGGAAGAGAATAATAAAGCAAGCAATGAAAATAACAAACAAGAATGAGAACTGCAGTGATCTTACGGTGAAGTGCAATTCCGCCTAGAGTGAACTTACCTTGATTCTGTAATTCTGATGTATTAAAATTAAGCTCGTCTTGCCGATTGAGTAATTTACCAATACAGTTCAATTTGTTGTTAATTTTAAATCAATCTGTTATAACAAAGGATTATGTAAAAATGTTTAAAATTTAAAGTTCTCTCAAAATCATAGAAAAAAATGAAGAACGACAACTGAGAGGATAATTTTATTTTCGCCTGCAAACTGAAAAATATCCAGTCAGCGACATATGTGTATCGGTCCCTGTTTATTTCTTATGGGACTATTAATACGTCTGCATTTCTAAGGAGTAGGAAACATGTGGCTGATTGACTGCTTCTCATACGTATTCAGACACAAAAAAAGTTCTTTTTTTCTTTTTTCTATGCCCAAAATCGTAAGAATTCAAAAGCTATCAAACAGAGCTACATAGTATAACCACACAAAAACAGTTTGATGTTCACTGAAAACTTGAAGGTAAACGTCAACTTAAATGTCATCGTGACTGTTCCTTTTCCCCGTTTTTCGGACCAAAATATTTTTCTCTGCTTCATTCAGGTGAATAATAAATAAAAATAAATAAAATAAACTAAATCTCAGCTAAATAACTTTTTCATTTTAATTACACAAAAATCCCCAACACTAATGAACAAATATGCCAATACAACATAAATTTGCTGACAACTTTGTAGATAGCTTCATGCTGCCATCGCCAGCTGCAGTAAATGTGGGGACTAGGGACATCATCAAAATTTCTTTGCAACAAAAAAGACAAAAACATTTTTTTCTTTAATAAATGCAGCAAAAATCCATCCAAACAAAACCAACCAAATCATCGATTGACTGATTAATAAAATGAAATGAAAGTTTCCTGGCTCAGCGACAGTGGATCAGGTGGAAGTAGTTTAAGTAGCAGTACAAGCAGTGCAACAGATCTGGGCGCACTACTTAGCAATTTTTCTATTAAGTCGTTTTATTCGTTTGTTTTGGCTACCTCAACCGAAGCCCTGGAGCATATAATATATCTGATTGTGGTGTACTTGTTAGTATGCCTGTCGCTTTACAAATTGACGTTTTTTGAAACTGGCAGTCGCGTATTGCAGCTGCTGAAAGTCATCAAGAATATTCGCCTGCCTAGTAAACCCGCTGGCAATAAACGTGTGCTCTTTGTCACGTCGCATCCGGACGATGAATGCATGTTCTTCGGGCCACTTATCCTGGCTTTAACCAAACGCCTGGACTGCCAACCTTACATTCTTTGTTTGTCTAATGGTAAGACAAGCAAGTCTGGTGAAAACTGTATATTTTAACATTATTTTCTTCTTTCATAGGAAACTACGAGAAACTCGGCCAAGTAAGACGTGATGAATTGTGGCGTTCGTGTGAACTCCTGGGTGTTCCCGCATCAAACATTATCCTTGTTAATGCCACCCATTTGCCAGACGATCCGAACATCGAATGGAAAACTGAATCGATAGCAGCTTTAGTCCTGCATACCGTCGAGAGTCTTGATATCCAAGCGATATTCACATTTGATCGGGATGGAGTTAGTCACCACCCCAATCACTGTGCCGTTTATTATGCTACGGCTTCACTATGTTTAGCAAATTTATTACCCAAAGGTGAGTCATCATTTTTTTTAAATTTTATTAACAAATTTTTTTCCTTGTTGATTGTAATTGAGCGTCTTTTTAAGAAGTATAATAAGAACTGGTAGTTCCCCGTAGCTTAGTGGTTAGTGTGTCGGACTACTGAGCAAATGAGCCTGGGTTCGAGTCCCGCTCATAGCCACCTTCTTTTCCGGGGTACTGCCTCTTGCAAGGAACTGACAAAACCTCCAAGAGTAACATTTGTCTCGAAAAAGTGCATCTCATGTAGCCGTTCGGACTCGGCGGTGAACTGTAGGTCCATTCCATTCTTGTAAATTAACAACCCAGACAGAGGAATGGTTGAGAGTATAAGTCACTAGGCCTTGGCTCCTTAAGGAGCTGTCGCGCCAATAAACTTATTTTAGTTTTTGATTAGAACTGGCCCTTTTCAAAGGCCCACAAGTATTTAAATCGATGTTGGATATTTTTGTTTAGAAGAAGCATCGATTAAACAAATTCCTTAACGTATGACTATATTCTCACTTTATTTGCAATAAATTCGTTCAAGCTAAAAAGCTAAAAGCAACCAATTTACTTCTTCATAAACTGTCCCCGTAAGTTCAATTCCCTTCATCCGGTGTAGCGCTTATATACCCTAAGCGCAGCAACAAATTTGCATTTGACTTATTGCCAAAAAAAAAAATCAATTGCAATAGTCTTAATAAAGCCATCAGAACCGGTAAGCTTGTTTTGCTGTTTCTATTGAACTGTGCGCCATTAAATCATCAACATACGCAATTGCTTGAAAAAGACTACATTTTAGATCGCTGGTGTCATTATTGAAGAGAATCGGCGACTGAGTGCTCCCTATCGGAGGCCACTTTTTAATGTTAATACTGTGGTCAGCAAAATTTTGCCAATTCAGTTATAGATAAATATCTTTAAACTAAAAGGCGTGGGATACCTTCTATAAATCCACCAGACATACACCAATTGACATTACCGGAGGCGTTATTAACGGTATCTTTCATATAATGATTTTTTTTAAGTTTTTAAATTCTGGGTTCATTGATTTTCTACCAAATTTAATATTTTAAAAAACCCAAGTTCCCGAATAAATATTGTATGTAACACAACATGTGCAATATTTTGTTTTCTAATTTTAATAATTTTTTTAAAATCTTTTTTGCATTTTGAAATTTTTTAAAACTAATTACAAAATTTAATAAATTCGTCAGAAATTGGTAATAATTTGGTAAATTCTGAAAAAAGGCAAAAATAAAAAACACGTTTTCATCAAAATGGATCCTACAATTCTCGAAATACTTTTGTCATAAATTCATTGTTATTAATTTAAGACGTGATAGCATAGTACAGTGGTGCAAATTTTTGTTTTACTAAATTCATTGTATATATGTATATATGTACTTTCTACAGGGTGGGCCAAAAGAAGTCATCCATCCGATGTTGTTTGGCTCTCTTTTTTTCTAAATGAAAAACTTCAATTCTGTTTTTTAATTATGTTTATTTGAACCTTTAGAATTGTATTGGTCAAGTCGAGAAGGTGATATCGGCCGAATGGGCCGTCACAATTGATTGCCATACGGGCTCGTTTTATGGCATTTTTTATCACTTCAGCGAGAACTTCGGGCGACAGATTCTCGCACTCGTGTCGAATGTTGTCCTTGAGGGCTTTCAGAGTCTCGGGCTTGTACACGTAAACACGGGAATTCAAAAAACCCAACAAGAAAAGTCTGAAACGGTTAAATTGGACGATCTTGCAGGCCAGTGCAAATCGCCAAAACAAGAGATGAGGCGATCCGGGAACGCCTTCAGAATATCGGTTCATATATCGCTCCATGACTTGTTTACTTGTATTCTGCATCTGTCTAGTCCACAAATGTCAAAACAGATTTGACATTGGCGGCCATTTGGAAAAATGAGAGCATCTTCCAATAGGGTGATTTCTTTTGGCTCACCCTGTATCATTGCATACAAATTCATATCTCTTTATATATAAAAATGGATGTACGTATGTCCGACATGGACTCCTAAACCGCCAATTTTTCAATTTAACGAAAACGTAGAACAAACACGAATGTACATATATATTGGTAAATATATTTTGACATTTGCTTTTAAAAATATTGAAGCGGCTTCAGTTTCTTTTACGTCATGCTTTCGCGATTACCCTCAATAAAGCACTACGGCAATCGTTAGCTATTGCTGGTTTACATTTGGAAAATTCATGTTTTTTGCATGGCCAATTGTATATCGCTCGCTCTCGAGTTGGTAATCAAAAAATTTGTACATTTATACAACAACCAAAACGACCAAAAATATTGTTTATCCTCTAGCATTAATATAAAATAAAAAAAATTAATTTCACATTAAATACATGTTTTTTCTTGGGCTGAGCAAAGTGCCCCGGGTACCGCTAGTATTAATATACAAAGCTAAATTGACTTTTTTGAACAAGATTTCTCACCGAATTCCAAAAAACAAAAAAAACTGTTTTTATTTTCTTCTAATAGCGAGTTTCATTCGAATTTCAAAGATTTGATCTGAAAATGTAGATTTGCTCTTTTCAATGAAACTTGCTTTGTTCGTTGAACTCTACCCAGGGTCGCCCCTGGTTTTTTTGGATCTCAAAAAACACAAAAGGGCTATTAATTAAGTTACTGACATATCACAAAAAGGGGAATGAGTATATTTCGCCTGTGCCAAATTAAAGTTGTGTTCGTCTACTTTTTCGGTTGTTTTAGGAAAACTGTCAAACTTTGAAGAGTGGGGATGAAATCTCTCATAGCGAGTTTCATTAAAATTTTAAGGATTTGATCTCAAAATCGAGATTTGATCTTTTCAATGAAACTTCTTTTATGATTAAATTGTAGGATTGGTGAAGGACTGTCACTCTTCCTTTGTCATTTCCATTTAGGGATGCAACGTCGATATTTTCGCGATGTTTAAGAAAAAATGTTTATGAACAGATTTTTTGATGCTCAATAAACGGTTACTTCTTGAGCTAAAATACGAATAGTAATAAAATAATAAAAAAAACAACTAGCCAGCCATTTTTTAATTCTGAAGTTTGTGTTTCATTGCGTTTGTAAAACATCAAATGCGATTTTAGTTAGCCAAACTAAATAATCGAAAGACCGTTTTTTGCCGATATCTCATAATATTTCAGGTTATGTTGTAAGATAACCTGAAGTAAAATTATTGTTTTTTTAATTATTTACAACTTTTCTGCAAACCATTTTTTCGATCAGAAATGTAACTTCGACGGAAATCAAAAAAAAAGTTTTCAAACCCTAAACCCCACCCTCACACACCTCCTCAAAAAAATAAAAAATTATCCTAGAGTAGCTTGTGAAATTCCACATCAATTCTATATCATTTCTTTCTTGGAATTTGTGTTTATTCTGTTATTATCTCCCGGAAATAAACAATCGCAATTTCATAAATCTTACATATATAAAAATGGTGTGAAAAATGTATAGTAATTCATCAATTCTGTGCCGATTTGGCTCAATTTTTTTCCGTTGTTTATAATTACCAGGAAAAGGTTTTTACGAAAGAAACTTTGGGAAAACCCTCCGGAAAAGTCGGGAAATTGGAAAAATCGAAAATTGATTTTTGTATGGAATTTCATATACATATTTTCATATAACCAACATTAAATTTGAAAGGCTTGGCAAATTTTGAAAACATTTTGTAACTAAGTTTGTGGTTTTTGGCTACGATTGGGCCGCTTTCGGTATCAAGAAAAGCTAGGGTAAGTCCGAGCAACGCCGGGTGGGTTAATATAGAAATGACATTTCACTATTTTGAGTTTTAAATTGCTTCCACGATGCGTGGTTTCGATTCTTTGAGAATAGAAACGATTTTCTCTTCTTTTCAGACAAAAAACTGTTGTCAATTGCCCAACACAAAAATGGTTTTGCATGAAATTTCAGTAACAAACATTAAATTTGAGATCACTACGTTTTCCTTTTTAGAGATCAGACCTTTCGAAACACGTGGCACTATTATCGTTCACCAAGAACGATGTATCGATGTTTAAGTGGGTTTCATCGATGTTAAGAAATCGATGCTTATGAATGATACATCGATTTCTCAAAAAATTGATGTATCGCTTGTATGTTGCATCCCTATTGACATTGGCAGAAAAGACTATTTACATGTATGTATGCATTCAGATCAAATCTTTCGTGTTGAGATTTGATCTAGATTTGCTCTTTTTCTAGCAATGAAACTCTCAAAATTCAAAAAGATCAAATCTTTTGACAGAAGGAGCAAATCTTTTCTTGAATGAAACTCGCTGTCAGAAAATACTAAATTCGCTCAAAAGTAAAAGAATGCTTTGTGTAGGAAAATAGGGAAACTTTTTAAACGTCAAAAAAATTAAAATTTAACTAAACGAAATGGATCAATTAAGTGCAGATGAAATAAAAGTTGTGATGGAAACCATTTTATTAGGCCATTGTAAGGTCATTTTATTATTCAATTTGGAATTAACTTTACAATTTTTTTTTATTTAAAATTCTTTAAATACGAATCCTTTAGAAAACGTCAAATTTCAAATGTACTTTTGAGTTTGACAGAATTCACATTTTCTCCCCCAAGAAATTTTTTGGTTTAAAATAGGGAATTAAGGGGAAATGTTTTCTCTCTCGCAACATGTCTCTTCTCCCGAAAACTCTCAAAAATGTAAGTAAACGAACAACATTTGTGTAACATTGTGCAAAATAGTCTGTTTGAGTAGACGAACACAACTTAAGAATGTATGTAAATTGAAATGATTATAAACAATAAACTCACACTTGCATACTTACCTAATAGTTTCATTTTGAGTGAAATAAAATAAATAAATTTAATTTTTTGAGAATTACCAACTTACGTGTAGCAAATCAACACAAATCACAAATTGACAGCTAATGTCAGTATACAACAGCTGATCGTTACCTCAACTCGACCTAGCAAAATAACAAGATCGACTTCAAGGTGACTTCATGGCGACCCCAGGTTTCAGAAAACAGAGAATTTTCCTTTAAGGGCGAATTGAGGTATTTCAAAAAACGAGTTGTGGCGACCCCAGGGTGACTTTAGGGCTCATCGAACAAAGCTATTTAATCCTAGTATTGGCCATTCACTGACGAGCATACATAGTATTTGATATCACACACAAAAATACCAGGCATGCGCAGATGCCTGATTGTGATTGTGACAATCACTTATCATATATCACCTTAGCCGATTCCAACACTGAATTGTAAGGAATGAATGCATTCACGTGAAAAGGTAAAGAACATACAGTGTAATTGATGTATTTTGCTAGCGAAGCTGTTTAAGAAAAAAACATTCATTATTTCCCATTTGTCTGATGACAGAGTAGAAATCATGAGCGCATTCTGTTTCAATAAGTAGAGCGCCCGTAATAAGGACTTATTTTAAAGTTTTTTTGTCGTTCGCTTTTTTTTTTTTTATTCAATATCGAAAGATTATATAAAATGTTGTCTTGTTTGTCGGTTTTAATTATATTGATGTTTAGTTGAGTTAGTGGTACATATATCGCGTTTATTGCGTAAAATGAACAAACTCAAAAAAATTATTTTGCAAATACTCCCTTCTAAAAATTTGCAAAATGTTGAGAAGGTATATAAGAATTTAATGTGATCCTTTTAGATAAAGTTTTGTATTTTCGGAACTTACCGCGTTATAAGAAATATTTTCTTATTTCTTTCTACCCGACGTTTCGAAGAAGTTTCATACTTCGTGGTCACGGGATGAGACTGACGTTTGATTGATGTTGTTTAAGTTATTGGTTTTTAGCTCTCACTCTCAAATAGTACCGGTGCGTAGATGTTGATGCACTTGGATTGGTTGTGGGTGGTGGTGGTGTACTCGTTCTAGGTTGTTGTTGCTTTGAGTCGATGTATTTTTGGACACATGCAAAGCTCACGACATCGGCTATAGGTTTTTTGATTTGCTTTACTATGGTTTTGCTTATGAGAGGATCCAACGTTGGCGATAATTTAAAGCTAGAATCTCTATTGAAATTTGTATGTTTCTTAATTTCAATTGCTTCTCTGACGATTCTTGGTACATAAAATCTTTCATTTGCGATTGATCTAGCTTGATCAAAACGTATAAAGTGATCTTCGTTGTAGGCCAGATGTTCACATATTGCCGATTTTGTGACAGCGTTGTTTTGGATAGCTTTGATATGTTCGTTTAAACGCGTTTTAATACCTCTTTTCGTTTCACCAATATAAAAAGACCCACAGCTACAGGGAACAGAGTATACACCAGGATTTTGGAGTGGAATTTTGTCCTAGGCGATCTTAAAAATTGACGAACCTTAGTTGGCGGTTTAAAGATGGTTTTAACATCATATTTTTGTAAGATTCGCCCAATTCCATCCGTTATGCCTTTGATATAGGGTAAAAAGGCCCTTTTTTCCAATGCTGGAGGTAGCGAATGTTTCTGTGAGCTGGGTTTGCGTTTCCAGGTTCTCTGTTTGGAGTTGTAGCCATTCTTTTTAAGTGCAATGTCTATATCCTTCAACTCTTGCTTGAGGTGTTCGGGGTCACAAATTTTGTGTTTTTGTTCACAAGAGCCGATACAACCGATGTCAAGTTGGCTGGGTGATAATGTGATGTAGCATGTAAATATCTGTCCGTATGAGTGTCTTTCCGGAACATCGTGTGGCCGATCGAACCATCTTGCTTTCTTATGACTTTTACGTCTAGGAAAGCCAAAGATCCTTTTGTTTGCATTTTTTATATTTTCCTTGGCAAAAGAAATCTAACCCTTTTCCCTTAAGGCTCTTAATACGATGTCAACCATTTTGCACTACTTCCCTGTGTAAATAATTCGTCATCCCTCAATACCAGTTTTCAGCGATACGAAAATGATTTAAAAATAACACAAAACAGTGTCGATGAATTGTTTTCTGACTGCCAACACTTTACATACATCTTACCCGTTCTGTCATTTTCTAAATTGCATATTTATTCAATGTTAAAAACCTTAATTGCAATCTCCACTCAGATAAAAAAAACTTTAGGATGAGATATCGAAACTAGACAGCGTTAGGTGAAAACCCCATATTGTTCCAATATAGGATTCACGTGAATAGCAGAATAGGGCTGTTTCTTTTCATTTGATTAACCTTGTTCAAGGTTCTTGAGATCACGATCAAGGAATTTTTTCAGTAATTTTAATGGATGTGAGAAAAAAGAGATCTCAGAGAGATCAGAAGCAAAATGAAGCTGAAGCGTGAAGCGCAAGTTGAAGTTGAGTGAACTTGTGCTACATTTCGAGCAACAGCTTCAGCTACTCATTGTGTTCGCCTTAAAGGTTTCGCGTATATTTAACTTCGACAGCCCTTCATACTACAGCCTCAGCTTGAGCTTCACCATTATTTTCAGCCAGTTAAATAGTGTCATGTAGTTTCATGTTTTAAATCTTTTTCTAACACAAAAATATCCAATTGAAAATTTTTAACGATGGCTTTTAATGATCGCTATAACTGGCCCCTTACATAATCAAGTAAGTTTATTTTGTTGTATAGTCACGATATCTGCGGTGAGGCATTTCCGTCAATGTTTCCAGGCAATGTAGAGCATTTAAATATTTTATTAGGAATAAAATTACTGTTCATTACAAATACTTTATGAATTTATATTTACATTTAAATTCAATTGAATGTATTAAGATTGAAGCCTTTGGTGCTAACTTCTGTATTCCCTTAACTTTATATTATTTTAGTCAGAATCGGAACATACTAACAATAATTTATTCATAATATATTTTCACAAACATTTAATTTCTTAAACCTAAATACGTTGCCTGTTTACCAGTCTTTTTTAAAACGTTCAATAGTTCGTCGCCCGATAGATTTGATGTTATCTGTACTTTTTTTCCCTCCAAGTCTATTGACATGTCTTCAACTTTATCTGAGAAGATATAAATAACGTGAATATCATATCATATCCATTACGTACATACGAATTTTTAAACAAAACATTAATACATTCTTTTCAACAAGTAGATATTTTCATTGTATATACATTCTCTATAGCATTGTATATACATAAACTGCCTATAGTACTATCATGGGACGCGAAAAAATCTTAAACGCACGAGCCGCTTGGAGTGCTAGGGAAGGGATATTTTATTTGTGAGAAAGAGAATAAGAGCATGGTTTTAAGTGTTATGCTTTGTGCTTATATTACTGCGCATGTGCAATATGAAGCAGGAAAAAAAGAAGGCTAACATGAAATAATTCAGTGTCTTGTTTTGCTTAGCTGAGGCGAATAATTTTTTGTTGGGATTTATATACGATCTAGCATTTTCGTAAACAATGAAAACGCTGGATACATTTTTTTTATATGGACGAGAACTGGTTCTTACATTCGTGATACGTATTTCTATACGTATGTAAGTCATTGACCAGACTTTTGATTCGAATTCTTTAGGATTTTCAATTTTTGTTTACTATTATAAATGAAGGTTGGCGTTTTGAAAAAAATATACATACATTCTTGAAATTTAGACACAAACTTGCTTCTTGCTGGATATCGATGTATACAAACATCTTTGATGAAATGGATTTTTGTTTTGAATTTTGCTTTTCATTCAGATAGGTACAAATTAAGTGCAAACTATGGGTAGAAATTCATTTAACAAAATAATTTGTAAATTGATGTAGATTTGTATAGTAAGTAGTAAGTAGACAGTTCATACCTATACAATGTGGAAATATAAGAAAAGGTGGAGACTATTATTTGCGTTAATTTGTATGTCTTGTTGTGTAGGAGTGTTTTTGTTAAAAATATAGGTATATAACTAGCGGGCCCGGCAGATGTTATCCTTTAAATTCTTTTGATCTGTGCACGTAAACTTGTTAAAACGTTTTTTTTTATAATTATTGGAATTACTCACAAAATTTCATAAAAATCAGATCCCAAAATCCCAAATCCCAAAATTTTCTTTCGTAATTATGGGTACTATAATGATGTAAACAGATACTTGTATAAGGCAAGTGCATTTGTCTTCTTTCATATGTAACTGAAGACTGAAAACAAGATAATGTTGTGAATTTTAGTTTTCGAAAAACTTGAAATTCACCAAACCCATTTTAACTTGCGATTATAGGTACTATAATTGCAAGTTATGCATTCGTGCAGATTACAAACTTTGAGGTAACAATCAAACATGGCATTGTGATGATACAGAAACATATTTTAGTTACTGACAAAACTCTGTCCGTTCGTATGTATTTTGGACTACAGCCTTAACGGTTGGGCCAATCATCTTCTAATTTAGAACTTAAGGTTATTTTGACATTCTACAGAGGAATTTTTAAAATTTGTTTTAAGCTCAAATATTGACGGTACCTGCCATATAACCGTTAAGTAAAAGGTTTTTTTCTCGAAAACAGCTCGATGATTTTTTATTAAAAAGAAATCAGTGTAATTTTGTAAGTATGGTGTATATTTTGGTGGAAACAAAATTAAGTTGCTTGAAAAAAGTTATAGCATCCTTATTTTTATTATATTATTTTTTAGTAATCAATTAGGAATTAGTAGAAGTAAGAAAATACTAAAATAAAATTTAGTACACATGTAGGCGAACATTTATATAAAAATGGTCCGTTTACTATTAACACCTATTGTGGGCATACAATTTATATTTGAACTCAATTATGTCTATCGAGTTCTTTCAGTACATAGAATACGTTAACCAAAATTGTTGATTGGCCTAAATGATCGAATGATTTACCCGCTTCTATTTTACTGTGCTTTCGCAGTGTTTTAAAGTCAAGCTTTTGTGAAAACATTGTTTATAAGACATTAATTAAAGAGCATTCGAAGTATCCAAGTCGTTTCTTTTCTTGTTCCTCAGTTATCCTACACACATCATCTCAATTTTGAAGTCACTATTTTTTTTTATTTTTTTCCTGAAATTCCGAGAAATACCTAAGTTTTTACAAATTTTTCTATAGATATTTAAAGGTTTAAAAAATAATATGATAGAACTGACTTTTCGTTTTAAAAAAAGTATAGAAAATTGCCCCTCCTGCCTATAAACGGGAGGAGATAGAACCCCTCCTAGTAAAAAATGTTTGTATTTTGTCCCTCTCTACATTAATCCGTTATTAATTTGCGGTGCCAAAGTTATTGTACTCTTGCATCGTAATGTCAGGTTTGATTGTTATCTCAAACTTCTTTCTTTCATACATCCCGATTGCTGGCCGAGCCATCCAATTGCATACCCAAGGCTTCGGGCGTCCTGGTCTACGCTATCCTTCCAACGCGAGTAAGTCTGCCACGTTATGTTCTGCCAAAGACTTTCCGAGCTGGTTCCTCTGCGAGCTAGGTTCCCAAACTACCCGAGTCTACCGAGCTTTATTTTTTCCACATTTGTTTCGAGGTAAATTTTATACAATTCATGATTGTGTTTTTCCCGGAATCGTCCTTCCTCGAACGAATAAGAGGTCAGAGTTCCTTTTTTTAAATACCCAAGTCTCGAATCCGTATGTGAGTACTGGTAAGACCATTAGCCTTGTAGAGTCTTGTATAGTTTGTTGGCTTCTGGCAATCAGGGCAATGTCGTTTGCGTAAGCCAGTATCTGGCTGAACTTGTGCCAGAGTCACGGATTGCTTTCTTCAACGCCAGATTGAAGAGGATGCAAACCAGACCACCCCCTCGTCGGAGTCCACTAAGATGATTGGTCTGGACAGCAAACCGGATACTTGTACTTGGCTTGTAATGATTGTCATGATCAACCTACATAAAGTAGTCGTGTAAATTTATTTGGGATGCTGAAATCTATAAAAGGTGGTATATTGGAATATTAAATTTTAGACTTTTTTCCATCACCTGACTAAGGGTAAGGATCTGATCAATTGTTGTGTCTTCATCCACCCTAATAAAAATGTACATATGTATTTCTGAATGAAGAATGAACAAGCGTGCCTGCTCGTGCATGTCATTGATTTGCGAAATCTTGCCTGCTTGTGGATGCCCCCCTTTAGGCTGCATACAATTTTCCTGAATATCAATTTTGGTTGTAATCGGTTACCTAACCATTTCTCAGGAGTCGACGACAAAAAAAAATTCATATGGGAAGTACCGGTTTTAGTCCACCTTTCTTTTTCAATAAAATTTAATGGACAAAGATTATTTACATACAAAATTCATGGGGTCGGTTTTGAGAAAAATAAGCTTTTACGTAACGTTTATATGGCAGGTACCGTTAATATTTCAGCTAAAAAGGAAATAAAAAAATCTTGTCAATGTCAAAATATACTTATAGGTATTCCAAATTTAAAGACGATTGGTCAAACGTTTAGTAGACGGACAGAATTTTGCAAGTGACTCAAATATGTTTCTCTATCATCGTAATGTTATATTTGATTGTTATCTCAATTTTTTTTCTGCACGAAGTAAAAATTAAACAATTAGGTATTACAAATGCAAAACAAAAGCTGGGTAGGTCAACTAGTATTATATAAACCTCAAACAAACAAACACAAACAAAAGATCTTTGTTACTATAAATTTACAATCAATTTACAAAAATATTGTTGAATGAATATCTACACATAGTTTCCATTTAATTTGTAGATATACATATACATATGTAGGTATATACCTATCTGAATGGAAAGCAAAAAATTCATTTCTACAGCAAAAAGAAAGTTTGTGTTTAAACTTCAAGAGGACATATTATGTGTATCTTTACTTACATTTTTTGAAAACCTTCATAATAGTAAACAAAAATTGAAAATCATAAAGAATTCGAATCAAAGGTCAATGATGTATGTAGTACAAATATGGCAAATACATAGGTAAGTACCAGTGCTCGTACAAAACTTGAAATCCTAAAGAATTCGAATCAAATCTCTGGTCAATGACGTACATACGTAAATATGTATGTATGTATGTAAGAACCAGTTCTCCTCCATATAAAAAATGTAAACAATGAAGATGTTGGATCGTGTATAAATCCCCACAAAAAAATATTCGCCGCAGCTAACGAAACAAGATACTCAATTATTTCATGTTCGCCTTCTTTTTTTTTCCTGCCTCACATTGCACATACGACATACGCAGTAAAGTAAGCACAAAAACCATGCTCTTTATTCGTCTCTCTCAACTTACCTAGTTAATAAACGCACGAGCCGCTTGGAACGCCACGGTCAACATGTCGCCATGATGGTACTATAGCAATGTATATACAATGCTCTATAGTACTCTCATGAGGGGTTTTTATTTTAAGCTCTGAGCAGAGCACGGAGTAGAGCCTGAGCAAATCGATTACGCTGTGAGCAGAGTATGATCAGAGCTCTCCGGTCTATAAAAGAAACACACTTGAGCACTGAATTGTCATATTTTGAATGTCAAATGAAATTAATTTGCTTACTTGTTGTTGAAGTTTTAAGTGTTTTAAGAAAAGAAATTGAAAAAAAAATTGATAAAGCAATTATTCTACGAGAAGTTTAGAATTTATTTTTTTGTATCAGATGATGATTTTCAAGTAAATCATTCAAGACGTATCACAAAAAATTACGCCATTTTAATGTTTGTTGCTTGTTCTTTCTTTCCAACTAAACAAGTCTTTTGCCAAAACACAAAAAACCAGTGAAGCTCATAGAGCGCGCCCCGGTCGAGCTCTGATTGAAAAAAATAAACACAAGATGAGCGCTCAGAATGCTCAGAGTTAAAAAAACAAACAATAAATAAAAATAAAAACCCCTATGATGCCATTTTTCGTTTGGCCATCTTCCTGGTTGATTCGTAACTAACTCTTAATAGTGGAGACGAGAACATTTACCGATATTTTGCCATTATTTAATACACTTTTGTTGTTTGTTCTTGTTCTATATCCACACCAATTGGTGATTTCAGCGCGCCTCATTGCAACTTGATTAAAAAATGATGCTACATGATAGTACTAAATGAAATGTATACACAAAGATATTTTCAATGAAAAAGATATGAACCCATACCACCTAGTTTCTTGACTACACGTTCTACTGCTCCCGAGCAGCCAGTGCAAGTCATCTCAACTCTGAACTCGTGGACCTGAAAAAGAATTTATATATACGTACCGACAAAAAACAATTATGATATATTTGCGACTCACTGGCATTGTTGCAAGAGTTTCTTTCGGAATCCTAAAAGCAAGACAACCACAACAATTTGCGAGAAATATAAAATTACAGGTGGTATTTGGTATTTTTTCTTAATTCAAAAGTAAGAGATAAGAGTATGGTAAAGATCACTCAGAAAGAAATGAAGAAGTTGAAGGGATTATTTATGTGCCTATAGGCCGTTCTTTTATTAACTCGTTGACAATCGTTAACAATTGTTAACTATTTGTCGTTCCAAAATCCCAAATAGTTACGATTCGTGACTATTTGCATTGTATATACACTGCCATGATGCATCATTTTTTAGTTCTGAATCAAGTCGCAATGAGGCGTGCTAAAATTGCCAATTGGTGTGAATATAGAATAAGTACAGACAACAAGTGTATTAAATACTGGTAAAATATCGGTTAAGGTTCTCCTCTTCACTATTTAGAATTAGTTTCGAATGAACGAGGAAGATGGCCAGACGAAAAATGACCACCATGAGAGTACTATTGAAAATGTATATACAATGCTATTTGACAGGAAAACATCGTTCCAAAATGCATTGTTGAAGTGTCAAATAGTTACGATTTGTAACTATTTCGAACTCATGTCCATGACATGAATTGAGATTGTTGATCTGTCAAAGTCAAGGTTCGTTTAGAATTCAAATCAAAATTCAAAATTCAATTATTTTTTTTTTTATTCTGGTGGTGTTTAAAAAAATAAGAATGGATTTACAATGATTAAAAACAGGATCTTTCGCAACGATAATACAAATAGAATTATTTTCGGTGGCAAAATCTGTATTTTATCAAGTTTTCATTTGGAGAAGTTCGTCAAATTTTTTTAAATACTTATTTGACAGATTAGCAATGTCTAACAATAAATCGTTCCAAAATGAAATCGCAACAATCCCAACAAAGTCTAACAATGACACTTTAACCAAAAAGTTTGACACAACAACGATAGTCAACGATAGTTTATAAAAGAACGCCCTTCTGTCCATACTTTGATTTTTCAATCACCGCACGTGAGAGTTTGCGTATAGGAAAGGTGAGAGGCGAAGGTATCAGATACTCATGTGCCTGTCCATGCGGTGATTTTTCAATCGCCACACGGGTGAGTTTGTGGACAGGAAGGGTGAGAGGCGAAGGCAGCAGGTACTTATGTAGTGAACTGAATTTCCTGGGATAATACAGTTTTATTTCTATACCGTTCCATTTTTCTATTATTAAGTTTGTAGTAGAGCTGTGTCAATCCATTGCATTGGCTTTGTATATATACTGCCTATAGTACTATCATTTTTACTTGCAATTATAGGGGCTATAAGGCAAGTTTAGGATTCGTGAATGTAAAAAAAATGAGATAACAATAAAACATGGCATTACGATCATAGAGAAGTCTAAAAAAGTGATCGACAAAAAATGCCTGTATGTCTGTCTGTCAGACTTAAGCAATTATCTTCAAATTTGGTGTGTGATTTTTGGCATTCCCCAGAGGGGAAATTGAAATTTTATTTTTAGGTCTAAAAATAACGGTACCTGTCATATGACCGTTAAGACCGTTAAGGAAAAGCTTATTTTTTATCGAAAACGGCTTTGTTGGTATTGGATATCACTTGATTAAAACAATTAAAAAAATTACGGGGTAAGTCTAATAAAAGTACCTTTCATATAACGGTTTTTTTAATGTTGGGCTTTCTCGGTAACGGCTCACTGGATTTCTGTCAAATCTTATATTTGTTAAAATTTTAAATAACTTTTTTTCTTTGAAAAATGAATATTTTTAAAACTAATAAAAAAAATATTTTGAATTTTATAATTACATGTATATTAATAATCTCTAAAAATGCATACCAAAATTTCAACAATTTTTTTTTTCAAAAAACTAAAAATAAAAAACAGGATTTTATCAAAACCGGTCCTACAATTTTCGAATTAATTTTTCATAAATTCTTTGTTATTTAAGACGTGTGGTGGCGTACTTCATTTTTACTAAAAACCGTTAAGTATTGTGGTTTTGCTACTTTTCATAAGTTCAAACTGTGTTATTTGCAATGTAAATGTTACTTGTTTCTGTCAAAGATCTTGCTTTCCAATGTAACTTGGCACATAAGAGCAAGGACGTGCGACCCAGTCGTGCCCATTTTTTTGCGAATCAAGTCGCAGTGAGGCACTCCGGAATCGCAAATTGGTGTGGATATATAATAAGAACAAACAACAAAAGTGTATTACATACTGTTAACATATCGGTAAATGTTCTCGTCTCCACTATTTAGAGTTAGTTATGAATCAACCAGGTAGATGGCCTTTTCTTTTTACTTGCGATTATAGGTATAGCCGTGTTTTATTCGTAAGTGTATACCCAGCGCAGTAAAATTCTATACGGCAAACAACAACAAACAATAAGTGTCGATAAATAGGTTAGTGAAATTAGTCAATATAAGTTGAGATAAATCTTGGAAAGAAATGTCAACCAATTGGAATGTAGAAAAAAAGGATATTTTCGTTGAGTATCATGATACAAGATTTTTTTTTCTAAAACCGAATTTAATTCTGTCATCAAGGGTCACTGATGAAGTCATGGTTAGATATTCTATCCGGATGTCTCTGTCCAAGAACTGAGTTGAATTTGGAACACACCCTTCTAAATTTATTCAACAAGACGTCAGTTGTCACTTCGGGGGTTAAATTAAAAGTGAATTATGGAGTAAATATAGCGTTTTATTGGGATTTCCAATACTGAGCTAGCTATAGCCAATAAAACACGGCTAATGCAAGTTATGCATACGTGCAAAAAAATCGAGATAACAATCAAACATGACATTGCGATGATAGAGAAACATATTTGAGTTACTGGCAAAATTCCGTCCGTCTGTCTGTACGGATGTATTTTGGACTATAGTCTAAACGGTTGGGCCAATCGTCTTCAAATTTAGAACTTAAAGTTATTTTGACATTCTACAGAGGAGTTTTTTTTTCAATTTTTTTTGTTGGCTCGAAAATTAACTGTAACTGTCATATAACCGTTATGTAAAAGCTTACTTTTTTCGAAAACGACTCCAAGAATTTTTAGAAAAAAAATCAATGTACTGTAGGTAAGCATTATATTTGGTGAAAAAAAAATTAATATGGTGGGCTAAAAACGGTACCCTCATAGGATCGTTTTTTTCTTCGACTTTCTCGAAAACTGGTGATCCGATTACCATCAAAATTGATACATACCATGTAGGTAGCCTGAGTGATTTCGCATTAATTTTTTTTCGAAAACTTTTTTTTGTATTTTAATAATTAAAAAAAAATTTTTTTGTAATCAATGTTGGTAAGTGGTAAGTAAAACTAGTAAGTGATTTTTTTTTAAATTTAGTTTTCAAATGTATGTTATTTTTGTGCTAGTTTATATTCTTAAATTATTTTTTTTAATTCTTTAAAAAAAGTTGTTTAAAAAACATCTACAATTTGAATAAAAAATTCACACTTTTTAACATTTCCTAAAGAAACAAAATGGCGTTTAAATTATTTCGCCCATTACAATTTAACGTACTTTATTCGAACAATCAAAAGTAAAAAAAATCGAATAAATCCTTTGATGTTCACTTTTATTTTCTTAAATTTTATTCTACAATGTGACCACACATATGAACAAGTACGTGCGATTCAGTCGTGCAATTTATTTCTTTTTTCTATGGCTTTCCGTCTATTTAAATTTTTTTTCTTTTGATGTTTTTTCTCTACTTGACATTTGAAGGATTGTTCTCTTTTTTATTCTTAATGTATGGTGCTTGAAGCAAGGGAGCATCTTAACATGGTAGTAAAGTTTGCGTTTGTATTTACTGCTGTTAGTTAAACAAACAGAATTTGCATATTATTCTTGGGGAAATTACCTGTATTTTAATAAAAAGAATTGATTTGCAATATATGTATATATAACATTCTAATTTTTTTTCGATAATGTTTTAAATAAAGAAGGTATATAACAAAAAAAATGATTGCTGGTGGTCACGGTGATCCAAATCCCAACAGCTCGTGGTTGGGGGCCAGAGGAATGTGGCTAGCCTACATTCTAGGTGTATTATCGTTCCATTTATTATTTCTTTCCATACCACTTTTAAGTATATCAATGGCATGGACCCTCACCAATATTCTTCATAATACAGTGAGCGATTTTGCATAATATAAAGTCAAATCTACAGCAACAAATTTTGTATCATCATAAGATACATCTTTATTTTTTGCATTTTATAAAAGGAACTCCTTGGATAGGCATTGAAAGTGACACTGTTTCCCAGCTAACCCATTGGGAACAAATAGATGACGGGGAGCAGTTCACTTCTACTCGAAAATTCCTTACTGCTGCGCCCATAATTTTGTAAGTAATACAAATAAAATTGATTTCAATCATACGAGTTGTATTGTTTTAGGTTTCTTCTTACGTGCATTTATACAAGAAACAGCAATAAACATTTCATAGCTAATTTAATATCCTTGGTTATCATTGTCTTGCCTAAGCTTCCACAATTTCACGAAGTGCGTTTATTTAACATTAACAAGTATTAATTTATGCAGTTTTGGGCATTCTCATTAAAAAGGGATTTTTTTGGCAAAATAAACATTGGAATAAATATATTTTCCTTAAAATGCTTTTGGACTTAATGATTAAATAAAAAATAGATCTTGATTGTTCGTTTGCGGTTTGTTTTCAATAATCTCCGTGCCTTTATATGTGTAATTACACAAAAATAAAACTGTACAATTAGGAACCATTTTAAAAAGGCATTGTAATAAACTTAATTTTATTAAAAAAATTTAGCAAGTTTTTTTTGTTTGCCTGCACGGACGGGGTTTCATCTAGTATGTAAAATAAATAAATAAATTTATTGGCGCGACACCTCCTTAAGGAGCCTAGGCCTAGTGACTTACACTCTCAACCATTTATGTGTGTGTGTTGTTAAACTGCAAGAATGGAAGGGACCTACAGTTTACCGCCGAGTCCGAACGGCTACATGAGATGGTTTTTTTCGAGAAAAAATTTACTCTTGGAGGTTTTCTCAGTTCCTCGCAAGAGGCAGTACTCCGAAAAGAAGGTGGCTATGAGCGGCATCTCGAGCCAAGGTTCATTGGCTTAGCAGTCCGACAAACTGACCACTATGCCACGAGGCATACAGCTAGTATGTCTGTATATAAATAATACAAATATGTATGTATGTATATATTTTTAATATTGAGTAATGGATATTGATTCAGATATCAATTTTTTAAGCCGAAAACAAAACTAGTGTAGTGGGGAATAAAGGAGCTCCAGGAAGGGAATCGAAAAAACACTTATACTATGTATATTACAATATATAATTTTAATGTAGGATGTACGTAGGTTTACAAGCAAAGCAATTAGAAAAGTAAAAATACAAAGAAAATTATGTTGATCAGACGATGTCTGAGTGGATAGCAAGTGAATTGTTTTTAGGTAGGCTTAAGCATTAACATTAAGGCATCAAGTGCTAACAAAAAAAATTGCACCACTGGGTCGCACGTACTTGCTCTTATGTGCCTAATTACATTCGAAAGCAAGATCTTTGACAGAAACAAGTAACATTTGCGTTGAAAATAACAGTTTGAACTTATAAAATGTATTAAAAACCACAATACATAACGGTTTCTAGTAAAAATGAAGTATGCCATCACACGTCTTAAATAACAAAGAATTTATGAAAAATGTATTTCGAAAATTGTAGGACCGGTTTTGATAAAATCCTGTTTATTTTTAGTTAAAAAAAAAAATTATTTTTTAGATTTTGGTATGCAGTTTTTTAGAATTTATTAAAATACATGTGATTATAAAATTTAAAATAATTTGTTTGGATTAGTTTTCAAAATATTGATTTTTCAAAAAAAAGTTTCAAAAATTAATTTTAACTAGAAAAAAATATTAAAAATCTTGATATGCAGAAATAATTTGGCTACCCAGATCTTCTCAAATATAAGATTTGACAGAAATCCAAAGAGCCGTTACCGAGCAATCCCAAAATTAATAAAACCGTTAAATGAAAGGTACCGTTAATAGACTTTTCTCGTAAATTTGGTTCTAGTCAAATAATAGCCAATACCAATAAAAAAAAAAAAAATTTTTATTAAAATCATTAAAGCCGTTTTCGAGAAAAATAAGATTTTCCTTAGCGGTCATATGGCAGGTACCGTTATTTTTATTCCCCTCTGGGGAATGCCAAAAGAATCACACACACCAAGTTTAAAGATAATCGCTTAAGCCGTTTAGGCTGCAGCTCGTTATACAATTTTTGTATATTTTTTGCGAGTAATGGAGCACAAATTTAAAACAAAGAGCAGATCGTCGATGCAAAATACCTACCTACCACCAAAAAATATTTAAAATTTGTTTCAAACACTTCATTATTCATAACAATTAGAAAAATACAACTTGAAGTCTTTTTTTATTTTTACCTACGTTTTTGCACCATCACTGCTGCACTGATGCACTCTCGAACACTTTTTAAACATGAATGATTTCTCACAGAAAAAGCGTCAAGCGTCGAATGTTTCATTCGAGCGTCATTTGACGTTCGACATTCGAGTCGGGGAATACCGATAATTAGTGAGTCGTGTTCGAGAATACCAATTTGTCGATCTCACATGAAAACTTACTCGACTCGTATTCAGGAATAGGGCCCCTGGCGTACTTCAACTTAGTATTTAAAACTCACTTTTTCAACGAATGGTGTAGACTGCTCCATTATAAAAGACAAAACACATAGGAATGCCCCATTACCCCAGCGACATAAAGGTCATTGCTTTCCTTAGATACTCAACTGACAAAAACTTTGTTTCGACGCAATGGGATTAAGTCTGAACTATAATGGTTGGAATGGCACGGACGGGCCCGTCCGTAAATAAGCGAGAACAAGTAATTCGTAGTCTTTTGCGGTACTTTTTATGGTTGAAGACAACGTTGGAGACCTTGCTTACGTTGGAAGGATGGCGTAGACCAGGACGCCCGAAGCCTTGGGATGCGCAATTGGATGGCGTCGGCCAGCAATCGGGATGTATGGAAGAATTTGTTGAAGGAGGCCCGGACCGGATCCCGGTTGTTGCGCCGATGATGATGATGATGAAGTAATTCGTATCTTGTGCTTCTGATGGTGTTTGTAATTAGAAAAGTTGACATATACTTCCGCGGCATCCCGTCCATTATGGGTAGACGTGCTCATTTGACAGACGGATTGGTATGTTTCGGTCAGTTTTACACTAGCTTCCGCTTGCTTCCGACCATTAAAGTTAGCCCTTTAGTCGCTTTATTAATGTAAATGTAGAGTATTTGACAACTTGGCTTCGCAACTACCGAAGTATGTAAGTCGATATGAGTACCTGCACAAAAGCATAGGCGTCACCACCATCGTTTTTATTCTAACGATTAAGTATATATAAAACTTAATTTTGTTTCTTGAATTTGGCTATCTTAAACAAGCCGAGCATCTTCCCAGTGAAATCAATTAAATGAAGCACATTTATTTTCTTGTTAAAAATATTCTTTAAAAATAAATTAACAACTGGATTTTGTTAAAAAAAAATAAATAATTGATATTGTATCTGTAAGGCACATTGCCTTTTGGAGCATGCAGCACGATACTAAGTTAGAATGAAGGTTAAAAAAATGTATAGCACTTAGTGTTGATTTTGATTAAATATAGAAATATATGTATGTATATACATTTTGGGTGAACATCAAGGCATCAAGTGCTAACAATATTTGAAATCATTAGCCGAAGTAATCGCAAGTTAAAAATAACCTTTATTAATAAATTATAAAACAAATTATTCACTATTTCTGTAAGTTATTCATTTATAGGGATGCTATCTTCAACATGAAAATTTTCATCTTTTGAACCGTATATATCGTCACTTCTTGGATCAATCAGAACATCAGTATGACTACTGCTGCTGCTATTGAAGCTATTCGCAGTCATTTTGTTTTTTTTAGATCCTATGTTACTTAGATTTGAATTCCATATCATAAGCTTTAATATTAAAAACTCATTGAAAATTATATAAAGTAAGTGCTGGTTTGACAAACCTGATTGTCTAATCCAGCAGAAGCAAAGTGCAGCCCATCCTTAGAAAAAGCAACTGCCGTAACTTTGTTGGTATGCCCGGTAAGTGTAAACAGAGGCCTCCCTTCCAACAAGTCCAAAATTTTCATTGTTTCATCATCGCTGCCTGATAATAAATAGTTTCCAGATGGGTGAAAAGACAGGCTGTTAACTGGCCCTGAATGAACTTGATAAAGTTGAATCAAACATTCGGTTCTTACATCGTAAATCTTTATTCTGTTGCTGGTGAGCCCAACTGCAACCAAGTTCCCATGGGGATGCCAAGATACCTGTTTCCCGGAACCCTTTTCTTCAGTAAAAGAAGAGATACAGGTACTTTTTTCAACATCAACTATATTAAGGTGCTTATCGTCACCAGTCGATGCGATCAGGTTACCCGCTGGGTCGAACTTTGAGCTTCGTATCCAATTTGTATGACCGGTGTATGATGTTACGAATTTTTTTAAGGAAACTTTCCACAATTTTACGGATTTGTCATCAGAGCCAGTTAAAAGCTTCAATAACGCAAAGCATTTATGTATAAACATTTTCAAGTAGTAAAATACAGAAATACATACCAAGGTTCCAGTAGGGTCGAAATCCACGGATCGAATCGGTCGATTATGGGCTAAGAACTCTTTACATGTTCCTCGCAGTTTAGGCTCCCATATTTTAACTACTCCAGATTCTGATGCAGAAGCAATGAGAGTACTGTTGGGCGACCATGTAACTGAGTGGACTTTTTCTTTGTGGGCACTAAATCGAATACAACGTGCTGCGTGCTGGAAGTCCCATAACATTACAGAAGCGTCAAATGAGCTAGATGCGACAGCATTTGAAGACGGATTAAAACATATTTGCGTTATATCGGCGCTATGTCCAGTGAAATGACGTGTTAGCGATGGTTCAATGTTTCTTTCCATCGTGCACAAATAAATATTATAATTTTCTAGGACGACGGCAAACAGAAAATGTAGCTGTTGTTTTCAAACAATTTAAAACGAAATACGTTGAATTTTCTACAACGATTCTGTTTTTGAAAGCAGAAAGTCAGAACATGATCCGAGAAATCCTCTGGTAGGCCGTTCTTATATAAATCTACTTATAGGCCTTTTGGGCGTTCTCTTATTAACTATCGTTAACAATTGTTAAGTCGTGACTTAAACGGCGCGTGCCTTGCATGCTTGAAGTGCGAAAGGGAAAGATAATGAAATAGATATAGATGAAGCCGAACATGCAAGGGTAGAACTGTCCCTGCAACTTTTTGACGTTTCTCTTTGTCTGTGTTCTTTGTTCTTCTTATTTTGCTTCATACTTGTTTTGGATGTTGATCAAACAACACGTTACAAGAAGATAAAAACACATGTATGATGGCCGCAAAATTTAAATGGTGTATGGAACTAGTTTCTTTTAATTTATTTTTCATTTATTCATTCATTATACATTAAGTTTTTATTAATTTATTTCATTTAAATAATTTTTTTAAAATACTGATCACAGAAACACAGAAAGTAAAATAAAAAAATAAAAGATCGATTTTTAGTACTTAGTACTAAAAATTAGTACTACCGTAGTTTTGGTGCTATATTAAGTACTAGATTTATTACTTAGTATTAGAATAAGTACTATATTTTGTAGTGAGTAGTAAATTTAGTACTAGATTTAGTAGTGAGTAATAGATTTAGTATTATTTTTTTTGACGTAATAAGTGCAGATACTCTAAAGCAATAACATAGGTACAAATATCTGCAAACAATGTGTTTTATTTGCAAATAAGTAACTAGGTGGGTACTTCAACTCAAATTAATTTTTTGCAGATTAAACAAAAAATATATGATAATCAAACCCATTCAAAATTGTACAAAAAATCCAAACCAATAATCAAATTTCAACAAAAATCGCGAAAACGGTAAATTTCTTACTGTTGCCGTATCTATAAAAAAAACCCACCCAAAAACAGTGTATTTTCAAGCCAGAAATGAAAACTCCTCACATACCTGTCTAAATTTCTAACTTTAATTCTCTCATTATCGCTTATTCTAAAGAAAATGGTAATGAAATAACATGAAAAAGTGTTCATGGTTTGTTTCCTTCTGACTGCTATTACCTTTGTATATACACTGCATATAGTACTATCATTGAGCATCATGATCGCCAATTGGTGTGGATATAGAATAAGAACTAATAACAAAAGTGTATGAAATACTTGGAAAATATTAGTAAATGTTCTCGTGTCCACTATTTAGAGTTAGTTATGAATCAACCACAAAGATGGCCAGACAAAAAATTACCACCATGAGAGTACTATAGAGAATGTATATACAATGCTATTACTTTCTATACATCTTTCCCGTTCTGTCTCTTTCTAACATTGCATATGTGTTGAATACATTTCCGCGACTAAAAGTCTACGTTGCAATCTCCACTCAAAAAAAACTTTAGGGAGATGTAGACGAACTAGATGGCGCTAGTTTTCTAACACTGATGGTAGAACTAAAGGTTTGATATACAAAGGTTCTATATTATGTTAAAAAAAGATAAACATAAGGTTTTATTAAAGGGAGGTCTTTGTTTGTTTTTGTATTATGGCCCGGAAATGGCGAATACGAAATCACGCTAATACAATTACACACAAAAATCTGTTTTAATTGTTATTTATTCGACACAAACAAATCAATTTTTCAAATCGAAATCTGAAACTCCGACGGAAAAAGTAATATTAAACAAAGTTATGCGATCATCACCCATCACGTCATACGTTTAACAAGTACAAAAATTTGCTCTTCAAATATGTTCAAAATACACTGCCTACACGACTTCACTCTTCGAAATACGATGCCAACGCGAAAGAGACATTTAGAGCCATTTTCTTCACTATTGCTCAATTTGCCGAAAACTCTCAAGTTAGCCAACTCTAGAGTTGACACCAACTTCAGAGTTAAGGGACAAGTTGAAATTTGTTTTTCTTCACAATTTTAAATCTCAACTCAAGAGTTGAAATTTAAAAGTTCACCTACTTGTGTTTTTCGAAATTTCCCTGGGATATTTTTGACAGATGCGTAAATTTCAACTTAAGATTTGAATTTATTCTGCGCGATTAATTAAAAATTAAAATTCGGTTAAAGAAAAAAATAAATCATGACAGAAAAAAAATAATTAAGTTGCCAAAAATATATCCTATAGAAGAAGAAGACTGTCTTGTTTCAAATGTTATTAAAATAAACTGACGGCGCAACGAAGCACGATAAAGACAAGACGTGAGAAGATGGAAGATATTGCTAGAATATCACACCACCTAGCAAGGTTTGTTCAAATTTAATTTATCTTTATCCATTTTATATTCTTCTTCCAATCACCAAAAAATTCTTCTTCATCTTCGATTCCGAACGCAGATGATGGATTATTTTCCCAATAATAGTTTTTTTCGAAACATTTTATGATACAAATATTTTTTATTCAAACCGAGAATAATTGTTTTGACAGAAGAAGCGACAAAATGTAGAACATATCAAATAAATACAGAAAACTCTAAAATTTGCTCTTTCAACTTCTACTTTTTTTCGGAAGTTTAGAAAATCGGAAGTTGATTAACTCGAGAGTTAAAAATCTAAATTTGAAACTGTCAACTTTGAGTGATGAAAAACAAAATCACAAGTTGGGAATAAAAATCCTCAAGTTGAGTTCAACTTGCAGCGAAAAAAATGGCTCTTATTATACCTATCATTCAATAAACACAATCATGGACTTATTGGCGCAAAATTTTAAACATCATTCATTTTAGAAATAAAACCGACTCTAGTTAAAGAAGTTCTTTAGATACGGGCCCTTGTTTAACATTTTCTCAATTTTAAACAAGATAAACAACCCTGACAACTGGTGTGGTGTGTGGTTACGTAACGTAAGGTAAACAATGTTTTTTCCAGGAGGTCAATTCCCGATCTGTGAAAATATGAAATGATAAAAACTTATCATAATGCGTTGGAAGTGTTTTTAATCAATATTTAGTAATTAAACATTAACAAATATCGTAAAATAATAAAAAAAATATAATTAATTAAATAAATAAAAAAAGAATGGAAATTGCCGTAGAATGAATCGGTCCTCCATCATTTGACTTCGCCATACATCGTTGCTTGATCTCAAAACTGCGGGGCTCTTCATGGGATGTTTTGGTTGTGAAAAGTAACACTTCCAACGCATTATGATAAGTTTTTATCATTTCACATTTTCACAGATCGGGAATTGACCTCCTGGAAAAAAATTGTTAACATTACGTTACATAACCAGACACCACACTAGTTGCCAGGGTTGTTTATCTTGTTGAGAAAATGTTAAACAAGGGCTCGTATCTAAAGAACTTCTTTAACTAGATTCGGTTTTATTGCTAAAATGGATGATGTTTAAAATTTTGCGCCAATGTGTCTTTTAAGACCAACGTTCCTTTTTATTTCTTTGTTCTAACTATTTGTTTATTAATAATGTTAAGTTTGCAGTATGACACTCCAAAATCGCAACAAAGTTTAGGTTCTAAAGATTTTACGAACTTGTAATTTACCAAACTATAAAAAAATTATTTCAATAAATCAATAAGTGTTTTTTGTATTTATTACTTGGTGGAATAATTGTGGGATGTTCTAAACAACACGGGGAGAAAAAAGGAAATTTTAACATGCCACCTTGGGAAAACCTGCTGCCTAAGTCTGGGATTACTGGATGAAATGTCAAAATTGAGGTTTATTTTTTTCCCGCTAGTGTACTCAAGAGGGCTTGTGTTGCCCAAAATAACTGAGACTAAAATGGAACCAACTTGAAGTAGGCAACTAGCAGTCCATATATAATACGTCCATGATGCAGTGTATATACGAAGCTAACTCTAAATAGTGGAGACGAGAACACTTGTTATTTGTTCTTATTCTATATCCACACCAATTGGCGATTTCAGCGCGCCTCATTGCGACTTGATTCGCAACTAAAAAACAAATAGTTACGAATCGTAACTATTTGGTGTTTTGGAACGACAGTTAACAATTGTCAACGATAGTTTAAAAGAACGCCCCACTAGTTTTGTGCTTTATAAGGTTACGGAAAATGAAAAGATTTTTAAATATGAATGTTGTTAATATTGCAATTCTTGTTACAAATAATTCAAACTAAACTGGAAGATAAATTTATCGCTTTTACTAAATTCAATTTGAAATTTGTCAAGATTTAATATTTTGTAGAGAGTAATGATTTGTTATGTTTATATGTTTTCCTGATCGATATAACTGGCGCTTTATATAGCATTATATCAGAAGGTTTGATTTTATCATAATTTTCTTGTTCAATTAAATTGTATTTTATATTGATAGTATTTGTTGTGAATTAAATTATTCGAGATAATAGATGTGTTTGGGCAAAAGGCAGATAACGGATTTCTCGTTTCCATAAATTAATAATTTCTTATTTGTCTAATTTTTGTCTTCCTATATTAAAGAATTCAATTTAAATTTTCTTCATTTCAGATTGTAAGTTTTACACCCTTGACTCTGTAAATATTTTAAGAAAATATTTATCAATTTTTGATTTACTGTGTACATGCTTAATGTCGACGCACTGGTAAGTCAAATCTTTTATTTCCTTCTAAATAAATTCCTCAATAACTTAAATATCTTTATATTTAGGTGCATTTTAAGCTGGAAAGAAGCATCTATCATTCGCCACGCTATGCGAGAACATAAATCACAAATGAAATGGTTCCGATGGCTTTACATTTATTTTTCTCGTTATATGTTCATTAATTCTTTACGTGAAGTTAATTTATCTGACGTCGAACTAGAAATGCAAATTCATGAAAACTAAAAGTTATATTAATTATGTAAAACTATCAGTTGAGCTTTAAAGAAAAAAAAAGTTTATTTATTTTTAAACCTGTGTTGTTGCCATCGTTTACAAATATTACATTTTTTTATTTATTTGAGAACTATTTTAATAGATAAATAAAAAAAGAAAAGAAAAAAACATCTAAACAAATAAAAAATAATGTAAAGCTTCCCACCTTTTGTCATGAAATAAAATTTGTTTAAAAAACCCCAATGCAAAAGGATAAATACTATTTTTTGTAATTTATAGTTGTAAAACTATAAGAAATTGCAAAATTTAAGATTTTTAGTTTCGATTTGTAGTTGTTAATATATAAGAAATTGCAAAATTTAAGATTATTGGTTGATTCAAGGCTCCTAGTATATTTATATTTTTTTGTTTCTTTGGTCATATCGCTTGTTAACTTCCATATGCTATATCTGAGGGACAACTATCAGTTCGTTTACCACTGATTTTTATCCTAAATTAACCTATAATTACATGAGATATTTAACAAACCGTTATTGCGGGAGGCAATTTTCTGAAAAATATTAGTTATATTCAAAAAAATTGTATAAAACTAGGTTATTTCAATCAAGTAGTGCCCTGTGGCTTAGTGGTTAGAATGTCGGACTGCTAAGCGATGGGTCGGGGTTCGACTCCTTGTCAATGCCACTTTCTTTCCGGGTTACTGCCTCTCTATTGCGAGGAACTGACAAAACCTACAAGTGTACGAATTTCTCTCGAAAAAAGTGCCTCTCATGTAGCCGTTCCTTATTCTTGCAGATTCACAACAGAGAACACACACAGAGGAGTGATTAAGAGTTATAAGTTACTAGGGGTTGGCTCTTTAAGGGGCCAGTTATAGCAATCATTGCAATTTTCTGTCGTTGAAATATTTTCCAATACACACGAAAAAAATGTTCGGATACAAACATTGTATATACCATGGACGTATTATATAAGGACTGTCATCTTCACGCAACAATTGTCAAAAAATGTCGCCACTGAACTGAACCCCCTTCAGGAAAAAAAATTAACCACTTAAAATGTTGACATAGAAGCTCGCGACATCTGTTTTTAAAAATTCAAAAAGTTGAATTTACCGGTAAAACATAACTGACAGTTTTGAATTCCATCCATAGAAGTGTGCGACATCTTTGGTATTTTGCCTCTTGTGTTTTTGGATCGTGGACAACTTCTTTTTTATTGGTTTGTGTCTAAGACAAGCTAAAAGCACTAGAAGCATTGTATATGAAACCTATAGTACTACCATCAGTGTTCGAAAACTAGCGCCATCTAGTTGTTAAATTAAATTATTAAAAATTGATGCTTCATGATGGTACTATATGCAGTGTATAAACATTGTATATACACTGCCTATAGTACTATCATGAAGCATCATTTTTTAGTTCTGAATCAAGTCGCAATGAGTCGTGCTGAAATTGCCAATTGGTGTAAATATAGAATAAGTACAGACAACAAAAGTGTATTAAATACTGGTAAAATATCGGTTAAGGTTCTCGTCTTCACTATTTAGAGTTAGTTCTGAATCAACCAGGAAGGTGGCCAGCCGAAAAATGATCACCATGAGAGTACTATAGAAAATGTATATACAATGGTATAAACAAAGATACAAATCTGTCATTGGAACTGAACGAAATTGGAATTTAAATGAGTTGAACGAGTTGTATTCCATTTTCTGTCAAAAAAAGAATTGGTTGCCTGTAAAGTCGGCATACGGACGATAATTTTATGATAACGTCATAAGAAAACGTTGATGGCAGCAACACCAACATACAGCCCGTTAACTCACACCCACAAAACCCTCTCGTTAAATCCAAACACAACACACCAATAACTACATCTTCTTTCTACTTTAACAAAATTCCGCCTTTTTGAATTTGAGTGGAATAATTTTCGTAATTTGCGCCTGTTCTGAGGCTGAGGCGAATGGTTTTTTGCCAGGTAGCTGACACGAAAAATTAATTTGCAACAGGAAAACAGATAAACACATTTTTAGCAACAAATATTTGTGCTATTGGGTTTTTATTTCCGAACAAAATTCTTCGTATCATTTGCTATCGATTGGTATATCATTTTGTGTGGAAAACTTGTAAAAAATCGGTTTAATTTTTTTTAACTGGCCCTTAAGGAGCTGTCGCGCCAATAAATTTATATTTTATTTATTTCAATCAAACATTTTTTGAAATATTTAATTTCAATGAATATGTTTAGTCGAACAAAGTTAAAAAAGCTTTGATAACAAATTTTTAAATGTTGTGGAACAAAGAATTAAATCAACTGGAAAAATTAACTGTTTCTACATTGTGCCTAACAATCAAATTGCAATTCGAGACGATTATCATTGTGCCCTATAGAGCTGTCGTTCCGAATGGAAAATTCTGTGCAACGCGTACACAATTGGAGATGCAAATTACATTCGAGGTGTTTATTCCGAACAAAGCCATTTAATTTCGATGACGCATTGATTTGACATGCGAGGGATTTAAAATTCCGATAGAGATATAAGAAATATATCGATATATCCAAACATCAATATTTTTTTTCCGCCATTTGTTTATATAACACGATTCATGCTTTTAATTTTTTGAGGGTTTCTAACATAATTTTCAGGGTGATGGAAACTTAATTTCGATGTACAATTATTAGCAATCGAAGTATATCGAATAGATGAATATCGATTTATCTTGGAAATCACCATCTCTATTTTAAATTGATGTTAAACCGACTTGTCAAAAACCAAAAGAATTAAAAGCAATAGAAATAAGATTTCATTTCCAAATAAAAAAAAAAATGGAAATGGAGCTAAACACAGAAGCGCAAAACTATAGACAAATAAAGTCGACATTATCAAAAACTTTGTGTGAAACTAGCTGATGTTTTCATACAAATTTCAACCTAGTCTCACACTAAATAAGTTTTATTGTCGAGCTAAATGACTATAATTTTGCGCTAGAGTATCTGAAAATTAACATTCGGTCAAGACGTGATTGTGTTTCCCACTTCACTCACCAATTCCTTCTCCGGCCGCTATTTCACTTTCAATGTTGGCTCTTACAACGTCGTCGGCTTGTTGGCATAAGCCAATAACTTAACGTAGCCCCAAAGAAAATAATCTAGAGGCGTTAAATCGCACAAACGAGGCGCCCAATCGACTGGCACATTTCTTGATATAAAACGCTCATCAAACTTACTCTTCAATAAATCCATTGTAAGGTGTGCTGTGTGGCTTGTGGCACTACCCGTTAAAACCACATGTCAGCCAAGTCCATATCTTCCAATTCGTGCCGAAAATAATCGGTAATCATGGCGGATAATGCTGGCCATTCACAGTAACGTAACGATTGTTATCGTCGACGAAAAAATATGGCCCAATAACGCCGCCGGCATGCAAACTGCACCAAACAGTTTTTTTTTTTTGTAAATGAAGCATGATGAAGCAAATGTGGATTTTCACCCGACCAATAACGCATATTTTGCTTGTAGACGAACCCATTAGACCAAAAATGAGCTTTGTCACAAAAGATGATTTTGCGATGAAATTCAACAATTCAACGCTCTTAAAGTTGCGGTCACCGACTCCGAATTTCAGTAGAAAACTTTTATAATTTGCAGACGTTGCTCGCTCGTGTACCTTACCATGATAAAAATGTTGATTTTACTGAATAAATTGACAATGACAGTTCGATGATTAGTGAAAAAGTTGTCAAGTTCCTATTAGAAAACCCGATATTTCGTATTCTTGTTTTGTAATAATGTAGACTTGCATATTCAAATTGCAAATCCATCTTAAAACCAATATTTTTCACCCACTGTAGTGAGGCCATTAAACACAGTTAAAACTTGGCATTTCAAAACCACCCTGAACTACAACCAACTTCATATTATAGCTATTTGACATTTTACCTACTTTGCCATTTTGGCATTTTCATGTAAATTTTTTTTCTTCCTCACCTTAGTTCGTGTCATTTCATTTTCTTCGCAAGGTCCATGTGTATTCGATCGAGCAAAGTCTCTTCTGCGGCCGCGAATAAATAGAAAAAGTCCTTTCTTTTTTCTCACAAAAACCACATACACAACACAGTGTTTTCCAATTGCGATTATTGCTGTGCAAAAACAAAATCTAATCAAATTCAGTGTTACGATATTGAAAGTTTAAAAGAATACGCAACATCACAAGAAATTCAGAGTGAATTTGTGCTGCAAAAATGCTAATCAAAGAATAGTAAGTAAAAAAAAAGAAATACCCATAGTTCTCATAGAAGAAGCAGAAAAGCACATACACAATTCTGCATTCTGGTTTGTTGGCCAGAAAAGGCCAAATAACATTCCAAAAGTCCAGCCAAGTGCCTTCGATAAAAAGGGACAACTCGACGACGATTTTAATTTGATCGATTTTCATTGCCGGGGGGAAAAACACTTAAAACTGGAAAATGGGGATGTGATCACCCTTTTTGGCCTTTTTGCTTACTTCTTACCATCAATCTAAAAAAAAAAGCAAAATCTTGGTATTCTAAACCTATTTTGTTCACTATGTTTTATCCCAGATAATTGTTAGATTAACCTTTACTGCAATGCAAAACTTCCCCAATAACCACTTAATTTTAGGGCTGCAAAGACTTCTTTCCAGCAACCAAGATAAGTGTCCCCATGTCATCATGAAAACACTGGTGGCAGAGTGGATTTTGTTGTTTTATTCGTCTATCGTCTGGCATTCGGCTGTGGTGGTCACTTCACTGGTTGGTTTAAAAACTTGAAAGGGAAATCGTTTTGCTAAATTGGGAGTTAAATCTGAACTGCCTCTGTCCCTTTGCAATCGTTGGGAAGTTCTTGTTTTTTTTTTTTTTTTTTTGTTATATAAGTTGCTTATGTCAAGGATGTAAACCCCATACTACCCGCCTGCCATTAAGTGGAAGGCATTAGCAGGGGGTTGAGTGTGGCCGAACACTTTGATGTCGCCTTGCCAAAAGAAAGATGCAGCTAAGCTGGTGCTGGTGCTGGCACTGGGTGGGTGTTGTCGAGGACACAGGTATATTTCCTTGTTTTGCTGAAATAAAATATAAATTTCCTTTTGTTGAAAATATATTATCCTTTGTTGTTGGTTGCAATTTTGTTCAAGAGATTCTATGACCTACAAAATGATGGTGTGTTTTGCGTGTTTGTAGGTTTGTCTCATTGATTTATCATTTATCATCACCCACTTTTGCAATAAATAAAAAACCGTGTGCCAACACTATCGTCATCTAATTTGAGTTTGTTGACGTTGGCCAATGACTGCCATTGCAGCACGTGTATATAATCATTAGTTTTGAAGTCTCTTCTACTCTTAATTGATGCGTCATTGATATTTTCGTTGTCATCATAATCGTTTTAGATCAATTCAAAATAAATCCCAAACTTTGCATCTAAAAGAGTAACCAAGCTAGGAGCTAGGTATGTACCTACCTACATGACGTGGATATTAGACTTTTAATGATGTGGTTCGAACTTTTTTACTTCTTTGTGTTTATCATATCTTTGTTTTTTTTTTTGCGGAATGATAAGGCAATTTTATTTTTTAATCAATCAGTATCGCTTTATCAGAAAAAAGAAGTTAAAACATCGAAAGAACCAATAGCAACGTTGGCAAAATGAAACCGCAACGTCTCAACTGACATTTACAAGTTTTAAAGGACAACAAAAGATGTTCAAGGAGTTCAGGAGCTTAAAAAAAATCATTTTGATTTTAAGGTACATAATATTATGTACAAATTAGATTCGATTAGATTATTTTATTACATTCGTTAAAATGTATGCACAATTGGCCTTAAACTAACTTATAACTAAAATAAATCATGTCGGCTCAACAACAGGGGCCCGACGTACTTCAGATGACTATAGAATGCTATATTTTTACTTATATGATATTTTTGTTTGCATAGTCTTTTAATTGAAATTCTTATAAATTTCTACTTTGGTTTTAAAAATTTGGGTTAGGATGTGGTGTTGTTTATCCTCTGTTGTGTCCGTTGCTGGTTCTCTCGTAGAACGGGGCTCCGTCATTGTTCATTATATCCTCGAGACGGTCGTCTGTGATGGCTCGAATGTTGACGTAGCGATGGTTGGGCTCTAGTTGTTGTTGGAGTAGTTGTTGTATTTCCAAGTTGGGTGGTCCTCCAAGTTCCTCAAAATATTTTCGGAGAGCTGTATCATGAATTGATTTATTGGGATCATCTTGGTGTCTTCATATAGCTTCTTGTTTGGGACATATTTACTTGTAATGGGGTTTCGGTGTAGACCTGTACAGCTACGGAGTATTTTTCTTTCAACAACTTCGATCTTCTTCATATATGTTATCGCTTATCGCTATTTATCTTTAGTCCCTAGTAGTAGTCCCACAAGTTTCTTATGTGATCTTCAACTTTCCTGGCTGCGATTTCTGGTGAAATAGATGTTGCATATGTTAAGGAATCATCGGCATATATCTTCGTTTTTGTTCTTGGGATGTTGGTAGGCTGGTCAGCTGTGTAAAGGTTGAAAAGTATGGGGCCCAACTTGGAACCTTGTGGAACTCCAGGGCTGATCGTCTTTCTTCGTGAATATACTTTGTTTCCTGTACATAAAATGATCTATGGGTTAGAAAATATGTACAAATTACATACACACATAGCTGATTATTTCGACGTGCTTCATTTTTGCGCTTCATACTGCAGCTTCAGCTTCACCATTGTGTTCAGCCAGTAAGTGATGAAGCTGACTGGAACACATGGTGAAGTACGGAATGTCAATTTTGCTGCCAAGAATATAATATATATATATTCTATATATCTTAAATGCTATCGAAATATTACTCCACATTTGAGCCTTTTTTTCAATATTTGTATAGTTGGGGTTGGTTAAATCCCAAAAAATGTTCTCTTTTTTAACCAGCTCTATAAATAATTCCGTGTTTCCCTCACACGTTTTATTTTCGTTTGATTAGGCTAGTTCAAGTTTCTTGAGATTTCGGAGTGGTCAAGGAATTTTCTCAGTCATGGATCTGAGAAAAAAAAAGATCTCGGATAGTTCAGAAACATTGAACTAGCCTATTTTGTTCCTGTGAAATGTCGAGATGAAGCTGAAGCGTGAAGCGCAAGTTGAAGTTGAGTGAACTTACGCTTCAGCAAAATTTCAACCTTCAGCTTCAGCTTCTCATTGTGTTCGTCAACGCGTTTCTGATTGGTCAACTGGCCCTAAAAGTAAGTTGACTTTAGTTGACAATTAAGTCAAAAAGTTACCCCTTTACTGGGCGAACACAATGCAAAAACTGAGCTGGAGCTGTCAAATCAGGACGTACGTCATAACTTGCAAGTGCCCACAATAGCTTTGTTCGTTGAACTTTACCCAGGGTCGCCCCAGGTTTTCTTGAAAACTCGAAGAGGGTTTTTTGAATCTCAAAAAACACAACAGGGCTGTCAATTAAGTTACTGACATATCACAAGAAGCGCATACTCTCCTGTCGCACAATCCACAACTTCAAAAGACACCATTTTCGTCAACATTTTAACTATAATAATTCAATTTTTTTATTAAATTAAATTTAAAGCAATGAATTAAATTCACATTTGCGATAATTCTGTATTTGCAAATACGAATTAACAACTTACCTGCAGCAAATCAACACAAATCACAAATTGACAGCTAATGTCAGTATACAACAGCTGATCGTTACCTCAACTCGCCCTAGCAAAATGCCAAGATTGACTTCAGGGTGACTTCATGGCGACCCCAGGTTAAAAAAAAAACTGAATTTTCTCTTGAGGGCGAGTTGAGGTATTTCAAAAAACGAGTTGTGGTGACCCCAAGGTGACCTCAGGGCTCATCAAACATGTTTCTATGTTTTTTTCTTTTTTTTTGCACAGAAACGAACTGAATGAAAATTAAAATCATTTTTAGGGTTGAACTTTGGCATTTCTCGTTCGACAAAAAATGCTAGCACGAACTAAAAACATAAGTTTTTTATAATTGAAAACAACTCCCAATCATGTTTTTTTTTTGGTGTAGTGGATATTTTTTTTTATTGATTTTTTCCATATTTTCCATATGTTCTTCAATCAATTTTTAAAGTTCTTATTTTTAGTCCACTTCAAAAATTTCTTTTTCAAACGAGAAACATCAAAGCTAATAATATTAAAACTTTCATTCTTCCATTCGTTACTTCTTTCCTCTACAGCTTTACACCACCTTTTACCATTTTTGTAAAAATAAGAATGAAAAAACAACTGAACATAGGAATCATGTAAACGTACCTTATCAATGATCTTTCAAAAAGAACGCTTTGTTAAAAGTTAACCAACCGTTTCCGTCTGCAGCTGCGTCCCATTGTGATCGCAACATTGAATTTGTGTATATTCAACATTTTTGACATCTATTCTAGTTCCAGCTTCGTCTTCCGTTCCAGCTCATTGTGTTCAGCCAGTTCCAATGCATTGGTATCAGATTATCGTTCAATGGAATAACTTTGACTAAAAGTTAGTTGACTAAAAGTCAGTGTACGAAGTTAGCTAACTTTTTGACTAAATGTCAACTAAAAGTCAACTAACTTTTAGGGCCAATTGACCAATCAGAGGCGTGTTGACTGACTTTTAGTGGGCGCATTGAACGCCACGAATGATGAGAGGATAGCCTACCTAATAATTCTGTTCCCGCTATTTATTAGCAGAAAATTCGCAGCTGTCAGATTTTTGAGTAGAGGGATATTTTTTTTCTTTAAGAGATTTCTGGGAAAGAAGTACGGGAATTATTTAAAACATAAAAATTGCAACATTCTTTCCAAGTGTTGCTTAAGCATCGATAGTATTTATTTCCGAAAGTATCGATGGTTTTGGAAATAAAAATATCGATAGTACCGATACTATCGATAATTTTATCAAAATGCAAGTCCATTTCTATCATTAAACAAATTAAAAATACAATTTAAATTATTCATAGTTTTAAACTCTCTGACAATGACAATGTCATCAAATTCGATAATCTTGTTCAGATTTTATAGATTTATGACCGCCTATCAATATAAAATGAACCAATGTGCGGCGTATTATTATTATGGTAGAAGACAAATTTCCATATGGGTAGGTGCTCAAAAAATCAACTTAAGTTTTCTAAACAGAACTCAAAAAAGAGCTTTTAAAAATGATAGGCGACACTTTAATAACAGAAACATTCGCATCTCTTGAGCACCGTCGAAATCTTTTGTGTCTTTCGATATTTAATCGTTATTTCTTCAAACAATGCTCGCACTGCTAGGAATGCCCATAAATTACCCTTTGAACCCAACTCCGGACATACATTCAAATATACATAGATTCTCTGTTTCTCCCTGCCATTTTTGACTTGCGGAACTTAACAAATGCGCATCGGTATTTCCTTTTACACCCTTCCCTGTTTTTCTAACACCCCGCTTTGTTTAACCAAACCCCATTTGCGCGGGCGAATTGTGAAAAGCAAAAAACGAATTTTTTGGATGGCGGTTATACATATATATCTTCACCAGTCTATGGTGGCCGCTAATTGTTCGGCTATATGTTTTCTGTAATGAATCGAAGCCTTCGTATTTGCTTCGAAACTAGACCTTTCTTTACATAGCAGGGAAGAACCGACGCGACTCGACTTCCAAGCTAGATGAAAAGGTCCTTAATATAACTCCAAGGACCAAGCCAGGATAAAACGCATATAGTGTGTTAAATAAGTAGCTCAGCCTAAGTGGAACTATAGACGCGTCTGTTGATTCCAGCTAGAGAACTTGGCTGGCGCCTTATTGCAAGAATAAGTTGGTAACACTAGTTTTTTGACCCTAATAATCTTCCAAAGGGATGGAAACAGAATATCCAGTTGAGGTAGTCGGCACTGTCGGCACCTGACCATGAACCATGTTGTGGCTAGACTACGAGTTCATGGAAAGATCTATGTTGCTATGTTGCTTAAAAAGTGCTGCATACTAATATCTATTTAGATTATTTTTTCAAGAGCTTTTACATTTTTCTGTTTTATTTTTTTTTTCATCAATAACCTCTTAAAAATTGCGTCAAAATTGATAACTAACCACATAAGAGCAAGTATGTGCGACATAGTCGTATACATTTTTTTCCCAAAACTTCTTTTCTAATAGACTGCAATACCTTGCAAGCTGACGTGACAATGCTTGGTTTTGATTCTTCTCTTGCATATTTCAATGCATCATCTCCTACTATGAGCGAATGAGCTCATTAAAATAAACTAAACACATTAATACAAAATAAATGTTTGCTATGACGACGATCAATAGCGCCTAATCTTTGTTTATTTCCAGGTATTGATCAAATCAATCAGCAAAATTTACTTTCAAGCCTTACAGCTAAGATAGCATGCCACATACATAAGTAAATCTTAAGCATATGTACAATCAGGTTAAGTTTCGAAATCATAAAATATGAATCACAAACTACTTTGTTGTAGTTCTTTTTCCTCCACATCGGCAAAAGATGTTTGAGATTCAGTTTCAAAAGAATAATGATCAAAAGAGGAACAATAATAAATGAACTTAAACGTGTCACTCTCACTGTTCCTATGTGCAGGCAACATTTACATGTACATGTACAAAGAAGCACAATTTGTTTAACTGAAAGTTCATAAATTTTAAATTAGTGTTTTTTTTTCTCTTAAAACATATAAGATAGGTAGGTATACCCTTGATTTTTTTATCTAACTTCAATTTTTGTTTCTGTTTCTATTTCATGTTTTGTTTAAATGAGCTATGTCTGTTAAAAAAAATAGGAACAGTTGTTAATATATTGGCGCTTCGATATTAGGAAACTTAAAACAAAAAAATTGAGTCACAAAAGAAAATGTGGCCTTTAATATTGTTTTCGCTATTTAGGTAAGGGGTTGTCATTTTAAAGTGCGTTTAGCAATTACACGATTAACTGCATGATTCGCACGATTGAACAAAGTACACAAATGAACTTGTGTGTATAGTTCTAATTTTTCTACTAATTACATAAACAGAGGACAATTATTATTGCATCGATAGGTACTTTGCTACAAATAATAAGTGCTGAAGATTAACAATTCTAATTTCCATAACTTTTTTCCTATATTGTACATCAATTAGAGTACTAGTGATTGTACTTTGGTACTTTATGAATACATTTATTTAAGTTTTAAATACATATATGTATATACCTTATTTAATATCACTTTAATCTGGAAATGTTGGCATAATTATTTGAAGCACTTCCGGGTTAGCTTTTATGGGCTTTTGGCAAAAGAGACAATTTTCGAGGGAAAGATTAGAGATCTCACCGATAAAAGAAGCACGAAAAACTGTCGCACGTTGAGTCAGTAAAAATAGATTTATGCATAAAATGATTCACTGGTTTGTGTTAAGGTTTCATATCTGTTTTGTCCACTAGAATATTAAAAGGCAACATTTTTAAAGAACAAGTGTTTTAGTAAAACAAAACTTACTGGAGATTTAAAGAACTGACAAAATTTATTAACGCTCAGCTGGTACACATTTACGGGTTTTTCATGGCAACAGTTTTTTTTTTAAGACTCAGGGTCTGCTTGACAGCGTAATTTCAGTACAACTTCAAACACGAACAAGGGTTTATTCAATCGGTATGCGGTCCAGGCCTTGCCAACAAGTTCTTCCACACATCCCGGTCGTTGGTTGGCGCCATCCAGTTTTCATGCCAAGACTTCGGGTGTTCCGATCTACGCCATCCTTTGTTCAGACTTTTACTGGCTGAACACAATGGTGAAGCTGAATCTGAAATATGAAGCGCTGTCAAAGTTAAATATACGCGAACTATGCGCCCCAATAGACCATGGCGACCAAAATTGCTTTAAAACTGAAGCAAACCAACAACAATTACCGTCATAAATTTCATAGACATCGAAGCGCAAGCCGACTACATTGTACCATACTTTACTTAGATTTTAGCACGGTGACACTAACAGAAATTCCAACAAGAGAATACTGGAAGCAAAAACGGGTCAGAAAAGAAAATCATATTTCGGTGTACAGACCCAGCCTGTTCTGAGAACGAAGCAAGGGTAGGGTCTGGTATCTTCTCAGTAAACCCATCAGTAAGTAAATCAATAAAACTTCAAACTTCAGTAGTTTTTTCTAGGCAGTAATGCTTGCAGTAGGCGAAGCTGCAAAACACCTTCTATCATGTAATCTGGCGAAAAAAAAAATATTTATATTTTCGCAGACAGCAAATCGGCAATCTTGGCCATATCCTTAATTGTCAATCAGTGAAAAAAACCTTATAACCCTTCAGGGGGTCCCCGAACGGCTACATGAGATGCACTTTTTCGAGACAAATTTTACTCTTGGAGGTTTTGTCAGTTCCTCGCAAGAGGCAGTACACCGGAAAAAAATTAGCTCCGAGCGGGAGTCGAACCCCGGCTCATCGCTTAGCAGTCCGACACACTAACCACTAAGCCACGGGGCACTACACTGTGTCATATATGGGAGTGAAATTGCAGATAAACGGCCAAAAACGGTTCATCCCTGGAACCAAACCAAATCGCACCCTGGGTACTTGTGCCATACACATCTCGCTAGGAATATCCATCATTTCCTTGAGCCAAATTTCGGAGGAACCAACAAATATATTTAGTTTTTTAGTTTTTAGCCGCGCAACACGAATGAGGTACTATAAGGCAAGTTTAGGATTCGTGAATATAAAAAAAATTGAGATAACAATCAAACATGGCATTACGATCATAGAGAATATAGATTTAACTTTTTGTGGGCTATAGGTCGAATTAATTATATAATAAACTATAATTATTAATAATTCGACCTATAGCCCACAAAAAGTTATATCTATCTTATCAGTAACAGGTCACAAAAACTATCATTTATTGATCATAGAGAAGCCTAAAAAGTCATTACGAAAATGTCCGTCTGTTTATCTGTCTGTCCATCTTGGTGTATATCGAGCTGCAGCCTAAAAGCGATTGCCTCCAAATTTGGTATGTGTGTATCTCTTGGGATTCCTCAGAGGGCAAATTGAAATTTTATTTTAAGGGCTAAAAATAACGGTACTTGCCATATAATAATTTGAGAATATTTTTTTTGGTACTAGCTATCATCCAATCAAAACCAAATTTACCGGACGTCTATTAACGGTACCTTTCATATAACGGTTTTTAAATTTTCGATTTTTTCGGTAACCGTACGTTTTATATTTGAAAAGATCTAAGTAGCCGAATTAATTCTATATATACCAACATTCTGAATAATTATTTTTTTCTACTTTTAACAAATTTTTATTTTTTTGGAAAATTCAGTTTTTAAAACATCAAAAAAAATATTTAAAATGTAAATTAATAAACTCTAAAATACTGTGTACCAAAATTAAAAAAAAATAAAAAACTAAAAATAAAAAACCCGAAATATTACTCTACACTTGCGACTTCTTTTCAATATTTTTATAGCTGGGGTTGGTTAAATCCCAAAAATTTTTTAACCAGCTCTATAAATAATTTCGTGTTTCCCTTAATCATTTTATTTTTGTTTGATTAAGCTAGTTCATGTTTCCTGAGATTTCGGAGTGATTAAGGAATTTTCTTGGTCATTTTCAATGGATCTGAGAAACAATAGAGCTCGGATAGTTCAGAAGCATTTAACTAGCCTATTTTGTTCCTATTGTGAAATGTCAAGATGAAGCTGAAGCGTGAAGCGCAAGTTGAAGTTGAATGAACTTGCGCTTCAAATAAATTTCAAGCTTCAGCTTCAGCTTCTCATTGTGTTCGCCTTATAGGTTTTTGCACAAAATCAGTTTTGTTCTTTTGACTCTCTCAAAACGGGCTTAGCCAATTTCGGTTAAAATAATATTCAGAAAAGATTAAAATAGATGTCTTGTTTTAGCAAACGATAATTTCTTGCAAAAAAGAAATCACCTTTTATTCTTATTCTTATAAACTTAGCTTGAACTGTTGTTAGACAGATTTTGATAAAATTGTATATATTTCCACTTAAGATTTTACAGTTCTTAGAAAAAAAGTTTGTATGATTTTTTTCCATTGGTTAAATTCCTAAAATCCAATATTTTTTTTAACAAACATTTTATTTTCTATGAGACTTACAATTTAAGATAAAAAAAATATTAGTTTTTCCTGTACAAAATAGGTTAAGCTTTTCCTCTTTCTTTTTTATTTAGTGTCTATATCATAATCTGGTGTTTATAGCTCTTAGCGCATTTTAAAGTTACCGCGATAAGATAACACGAATGTACTTTTATAATTAACAAGGTTATTGCGCCATACCCATGTTTGTTATCGATAATCGAGATTCTTTAGAAGCGTTGCTTCTAATAAAATGCATTGTAATCATTCCGTAGGTAATAAGTGTATAGTCGTATAACCTTTTTAAGTGATATAATTTCTTAGGCTCGTTTTTGGATCAGCTAAATCATCTATCAAGAAACCAGAAGATTTGTGAAGAAATAAAACAGACTTAATATTCGATTGATTTTATACTGAAATGAACTAACGAAGAAAGCCAAACAAATAAATGAAAAGTACATGCTCCGAACTTACCCTTTTGGTCTGCATGGAAAAGTTTAGAACAGGATTTTCTGCACCACTTTTAGGTGCGCCACTTTAGTCTCTATCTTTCTTACTGCGCCTTCCCTCCGAGATAGAATTAAAGATTTTCCCTTTGAGACGTTGAACTTTTACTCTTTTGGCTAATTCATTGTACATCCCTGTATCTCGTTGTATCTCCACTCGCCGCTCATGCATACGGGAACAACAACCACTCTGAAATTTGTTCTCTCGAAGCAGCCTTCGAAGAAGTGATGATAAGCAACTTATTAAGAGACATTTTAGCTGCCTAAAACGGGGGCTTTGCTACTATATTGCCTTCTTAGCCCGAAGAAGCAGCGATGGGCAAGAGTTATACTACGTTTGATCCCAGCGCTACGCAAAGGAGACTTGATAATCAAACACCAAATAGCGAAACAACAATACAAATCTGTACGGATGGCTCCAAAATGAAAATTTGTTTGGGTGACGATTTCTCAGAAACACTCAAATTTACCGGATCATCAGAACCCCCGATTACAGCAGCGTCTTTCAGTCTGAGTACCTGATAGTGATTGTATAATGCTATACAGGTTGCAATTAAAGAACCTTTTTCATTGACAATTGAAAGAGTTGATGAGCTGGCGAAAAGGTATCATCTCTAGAATCCAGTCATGCAGATAAAACGATAAATATTTCGCTCAATTCACATCGAGGAAATGTTTGTCTTGTTTAAAAAAGCGAAAACAAAGAAGATTCTGCAGCTCTATAAGAAATCACTGCGCTTCCTTGTAAGCATACACACCAGGAACAACATGCTAGCCTAGCATGCCAAAAAAGAATTTAAACCTCCGAACAGACACTTGTGCAGAGAATGTGGCAACGAAGATTTGCACAGCATCATTGTCAAGGCCTATTGGTTTGAAAATGTATCATGCAGCTCCAACCTCCCAGGGTATCATATTGGATCTACATTGATCCAAGCGTGATGGATACAACATCAACCGTCAGCCCATTAATCTAACCAAACCACCTACATATTCATAGTGTAGAGCTTTCTTCTGAGAAATGCCTTTTTTATCTTTAATGTTACTTTGGCATGTGAATGTTGTTTACAAGTTGTCTTACTTACATACTTAGGGGGCGCTACAGTTCGGGACGAACCTGGGCCTCAACCAACATGCCTCTCTAGCACGCTCGGTCTTTGGCTAGCTGCATCCAGTTTCGCACTCCAAGTTGGTTGAGGTCGTCCTCCACTTGAGCACGCCACCTAAAGCGATGTCGTCCTTGACTGCGTCTACCCTCTGGGATTGAATCAAAAATCCTGTGAGCCGGAGCATTGTTGTCCATTCGCTCTACATGACCTAGCCAACTTAAGCGTGATATGCGTATTTTTTTTGATCAGGTCAATGTAGCTGTACAGTTCGTATAGTTATTGGTTGAACCCTCTCCTCCAAAGCCCGTTAACGCAGGTAGGGCTAAACATTTTTCGAAAATCTTACTTTCGAAACGACTAAGGTTATCTTCATCCGCTTTGAATAGAGTCCATGCCTCGACGTCATAGAGCAGGACTGGGATGATTAGGGTGTTGTACAGAGTCTCCTTTGTCTTTCGAGAGAGGGCTTTGCTACTCAATTGCCTTCCTAGCCCATAAAAACAGCGATTGGCAAGAGTGATTCTTCGCTTTATTTCTGACGAGATGTTGTTGTGTTGTCAGATGTTATAGCAGTTCCGAGGTTAAAAAAGTCCTTAACTACCTCAAAGTTGTAAGTGTCTATTGTGATGTTTTGTCCAATCCGCCGGTGTTGTGTTTCCCTTTTTGAGGACAGCAGGTAATTCGTTTCGGCCTCATTGACTGCTAGTCCCATGTTAGCACACGCTCCAGTGATTAAATTGATGAAATCGCACGAGAGCGCATCACCTTGCCGGAATCCTTTTTTGACATTAAAAGCTTCTGTGAGGTCAGTACCAACCTTGACGGAGCAGTGAATGTTCTCCATTATTTTGTGGGGATGCCAAAACCAGACATGGCTCTGTATAGCTTGTCTCTATAAATGCTATCGCACGCGGCCCTAAAATCAATATAGAGGTGGTGGGTATCGATTTGGAATTCTTGCGTAGCTTCCAGGATCTGCCGTAGCGTGATCATTTCATCGATTGTGGACTTTCCTCGTCTGAAACCACACTGATAGTGGCCAATCAGGTTGCTGACGAATGGTTTCAGGCGTTCACATAGTACGGCAGAGAGCATCTTGTAGGCTATATTCAGGAGACCATTCATCAGGCAAACTTTCTTCCGACCAAACTTTACAGATGAGTTGGTGTATGCACTCCACCAAATCATCTCCGGCCGCTTTAAAAAGTTCGGCGGGTAGTCCGTCGAGTAGAGCAGCTTTGTTGTTTTTAGTCTAGATATTGCTATCCTCACTTCATTTTAGTCAGGTGGACGGAAGTTTTGACTGTCATCGTCCATGTTGAATGGTTCATTCAACATTACAACATTATATTATAGATTGTCACAAAATCTAAAATTCCTGTTAATAAAATGAATCATAAGTTACCAACTGCTTTCAAATCTCCGTTAGATGTTTTGTCTCAAAACTCCAAAGTTAAACCTATAATTTAATCTAATCCTGGTCATAGAACTGATTTGAACAGGTGGCGATACTCAATACCAAAGTTAATGCTTTTTCACTCTTAATTGTTGAAACAAATCCTGAAAAGGGGGACTGACTCGTAACCAATTGGTTTTCACTGATATAAGTTCTGCCATTTGAGTTCAGTGAAGTAGAGTTCAGTGCAGGCTTTTATTTAACAAGGTCAATAAAAAAACTTATAATTTATGGAACTTTGCAATGCGGTGAATTTTCTTTTGGAAAAGCAAGACAGGTTTTTTTTAAGTTTGTTTTACATGTTTCTTAACTGTGTAACAGAAGTTTGTGCATATAACCTACTGCAACACACCTCCCCTCTCCCGTCTTTTGGGCCTTATAAAAAGCCTGTTAAGGCCGAATATAAACCACTCTATCTGATGGCTGATTAAGGTTTCAAATGCAATTTCTCCAGATTAAGAACATAATTAAATAGCTAAAGTAGCCGCATCTCGCCCACTAAACCCAAAGGTCCCTTGTAAATATATATCCCGCGGACGTAATAAGAACATGCTTTGGATACAAGCTTGTAGCACCGGCAAACGGCTTCCTTTAAACAATGCCAATTAAAAATGAGGTTACTCTTGTAATATTGAATAAACTGACCTTTACTCTGTGATTTAATGTGTGCGCTTCAAGTCATCTTTGTAAAGAATATACTCTAATAGCCAATTAAGTTTTTAATCAATTTCTGAACTTCCTTCTATTGCCCATATTGTATGTATGATGTCTTTGGTTTTGTATTATAAAAAAATATGTATATATCAATGAGACATCATAAATTGTATGCCCATGCAGGGACTGAGAAAATTGCTCGTTATGGGATGTACATTACTTATTTAGTTAAAATACATTCCCCATTCATTGGAAGTTTATTTGGTGTTATTTTATTCTTCTATAGAGTATCAAGATAAAATTAGAAAACAAGAGCTCTTACGTAACTCTGTGTAAATAACTTATTTTTGTTCTATTTTCAGCCGAGTTACATTGCCATTGACTGTTGAAGAGGTAAACTATTTTCAATTGAAGTGTGCTAACAACGATTCATCTTGATGATTTTAAATGTGTTTTTTTTTTGTTCATCTTCTCTATTCTTTCGTCTTGGTTATTCTAGTATCAAGTTGCACAACTGTTCTCCGTCGCTGAAGCATCCAAAAACGAAACAGGAGGTGGTGAAGGCATTGAGGTGCTTAAAAATGAACCCTTTACCAATCATTCATTATTGGGTAAGAAGAGCTTGTTATTGTTTCAAGTCAAGTGTATAATTTGAATTGTCTTTTTAGGTGGAAAATATAATTCGGGCCAGTATACATATAAAATCTATCATTTGGCATCAAAAGTACCAGCTTTTATAAGACTGTTGGCCCCAAAAGGTTCCTTAGAAATACACGAAGAAGCTTGGAATGCCTACCCATATTGTAGAACTGTTATAACGGTAAGGTTATTTTCTAAATGAAATAATTTTTTTATTTATTAATTTCCGTTCACAAGTATCCTTTTCAGTTTTATAAATCAAACATTACTTTGTTGTTTGGGTCTCCTTCAATGTTATCATTATAATTGGTATCAGAAAATTATTTCAATCTCAATTAATATAGAAGATATACATAATGTACATATAGCATTCAAAGTTGAATAATCGAATACGTAAAACCTTGAATTTAAAGTCAATTAAATAATTAAAAACCTTTTTAAATATTTAAAACAGATCCTAAGAAAATTAGCCCTAAAAATGTTCAATTAAAATTTCAAATAAAACAGCCTTGATAAAAATATTATGGCCCTTAAACTAATAGCACGAAGTAAAATTTAAATTTGTCGAAATGCATCTGTCACGATATACATTATCCAAATTACAAAAACAAAGAAATAAGTTCAAAAACGAAACACTTTGTCATGGCCATTAATAAACAAAAATACTTTACTGTAAGCAAATTATAAACTCTGCGGTTACATGTACATACACAGGTACATATATGCCAAATGAAATCTGAACTCTTGGTGAGACACCTAGTCAACATTTATTTGACACTTACCTGTCCATACTATTTGTATGACCTTGTTTCTTTCTGTTTATGATTCGTTGGCGATTAAATTTCAGTGTTATGCCACTTTTTGACGTAGGTCATGTTCAATGGCTTTATGATTTTTGCTAAACATCATTGGCACTCTTCTTCAATCATAGAAGCTATTTTGATCTCGGGTTCATGGCTTAGATCCTACAGCTCCTTTTCAACAGGCTTAAAATAGTTACATACATATGTATATGTCCGTCTCTGCTTGATGCTACTTGTGATCGAATGCCATTTTATAGAGGAAAACCGATATTGTACTAACATTCGTTTTTTTTGCAGGTTAGGTTAGATTAGGTTAATGGGGTAATGGTTGACTTAGATCAATGTAGATCCATCCGTCGTAATACTCAAGGTGTTTTGAGCCCAATTAACATGAAACATGTAAAAACATACAAATAAAATACATAAAGCAATAGTTTAGATAACTCTTCATAGTGACCTCATAGGAATTTTATTTTAAACTAGCAGAGCGATGGGCTGTAACAGAGAAAGTGTGTTGTGAGTTTATATTTTTTTTTAGTGCGCCAGCATGTTGTTTCCGTTTAGTATGACACAAGAGAGCACAGCGATTTCGAATCCAGCTATAGGCCACAACTTCCTGTATATGGCAATGACTAGCAATTCCCAATCATCTGTTTTAAGTTACAGATCGGAATATTTGATTCCCAGCTCATTAGCTCTTTCGTTTCCAAGCACACTGCTGTGGTTAGGAACCTAATAAAGATTTATGTAATGCCGCGTGCTAAGAACGTGACAGCAAGTTACAAGCTTCGATTTTTTATTTCAATGGCAGAAACTGCCAATTGAAAAGGTGAAAGGTACACACAAATGTCCTTTTTGGATCCATCTGTAAAGATTTGTAAACCTGTAATGGTATTTCGTATTTGATTATCAATCCAGATTTCATTCTAAGGGAAATGGGGTTACAAATTTAATTCTTTTAGGAATTATACATTTTATTCCAAAAAGGTCGAAAAATATCAAACCAAAGGAAAACTCATGGTTTAATTCGAGCTGTAGACAGGTTAGCAAGTAAAAAAATGTAATTTACCGTTGTTATAAGGCCAACACCAACGAGGAAAACCGGACAAAGTTTCAGCAAGCTAGAAAGACCTGCAATGCTCATATTCGTAAAACCAATTTTTTACATGAACTAAAAATTCGACAAAAAATATACTACAATGTCACAAAGGCAGTACAAATTTTTGATCATTTGTAAAAAATGTAAAGAACTCTTCGTTATCATCGGTTTCTACGCTCGTCTTCAATAATACTCTTGTCAGTTCTCAAGAATGGCAGATCTGCTTGCAAACCAATTTGTGGCAAACTCAACTCTGCCAACAAGTGTCAGAACTCCTCCTGTACTCGAGAGCCTTAATAATTTTATGGGACCACTCTTATTTTGCACAATAATCTTAAAAGATCTCAATATATCCGGATGGTATCCCCGCTATTGTTCTTAAGAGTTGTTCTTAAACTCTGACAACACCTCTGCGTAAACTTTTCCATCAATCCAATTCCTCTGGACTCTTTCCGAGTGGATGGACAACACAATTTGTTCAGCCTATCCATAAAAAATGCGAATCTTCTTCATCCTCAAACTATCGACCAAATTCACTAACGTCACTTCTTCGTGGAAATGCTGATTAATTTTCAACTTAAGAAATATTTCGAAGAACGAAAGTTTCTTAATGCTAGAAATCCCTATCAGTTTTCACTTGAGCTCAATTTGCTGCAGAATTTTGTTATATATCCGATATGTGGATATATATATACGCGCCTTTAGAAGAACAGACCAAGAATTTAGTAAGAGGTAACGAACGATGTTAATTTGTTAAAGGATTGGACATTGAACCCGGACTTCGTTTTGCCCTCATTAACTGCTAAACCCATCTTCGCTGCTTCCGTCTCAATACTGACATCACGCTGTTTTCTTCCGATTATGTCAATATCATCGGTATATGCTAGATGGGCTTTTGAAAGATCGTGCCTGTAGTGTTAGCGTGAGAGTTCCGCACTATTCTTTCAAGTTTGATGTTGATAAAGTCGCATGACAGCGCATCGCCTTGTCTAAATCCTTTTTGACTTCAAAGGTGTCGGTGAGATCTTTACCGACCTTGACGGAACAGCGTGCGTTTTCCATCGTCATTTTGCACAGGCGGACGAGTTTGGCAGGCATGTTAAAATTGCACATTGCTCTATATAACTCGTCTATGAATGCTGTCGTACGCTGCTTTGAAATCGATGAAAAGGTGGTGGGTATTGATTTGAAGTTCTTGGGTTTTTTTCCAAAATCTGCCGTAATGTGAATATTTGGCCAATAGTGGACTTTCCTGGCCTAAAACCAACTGATATGAACCTCTAAGGTTGTTAACGAATGGTTTTAGGCGTTCACAGAATTAGGCAGAAAAGATCTTGATTTGCTGGCCTGTGTGCTCTGTTCTACCTTTTCAAGCTCAATGTTGAAACTGCTGCACGTCAGTGCGCCACCTTTTCTTAATCCTTTGGTAGTGTCGACGGTCTCAATGGAATTCCTACTAATTTTGAAAGAGCAGCGAGCATTCTCCAACGTCGTCCTGATAAGACGTACTGTTTTAACAGGAATTCCAAAGCTAGACATGGAACGCTACAGTTTATCCCTGTTTACACTGTCGTAGGCTCTCTTAAAATGGTTGAACAGAATGTGGGTTTCGATGCTAAATTATTGGGGTTTTCTCCAGGATCTGGCGTTGTGTGAAGATGTGGTCGAGATTTTCCGAGTCTTAAACCGCCTTGGTACCGACCTATTATTTCGTCAACATTCCGGCTTAAAACGTCCACATAAAATGCTGGAGAGGATCTTATACGCTACGTTTCTTATGGCTTGTTTATTTTAAATTTTTGGAGGCCACTTAAATTGTTTGTTAAGTTTCTTTAAGTTGAGTTTGCTTAGAGACAACTTAACCAAGTTGACTCGTAATTCATAAAAGGCCCATTTATGATATGATCTTGACTTATTAAACTGGCTCAACTTTTATGTTCAACGAAAATATTCGCAGAGATTTTCATTCCCAATCCTTTAAATGTTGCAAGTTGACTATTTTAGTACTTGGAAATCTCGAAAACGTGAAAGTAAATGTGAAGTTTTTTTTTGAAATATCAGATTTCAGATGAAATCCGTTAGATAAGACGAAAACGCAAACAAAAAATATTGTAAAATTATTTTATGGTATTAATTTTGAAATCTTATTTTAATATACATAGGTTTGATAAACCTAAGATACAAATTTTTTTTAACGCTAAAAGTTTTAGTTTCCTTAAATGTAATTTGAATACATACATTGAAAAACAATACTTATATAATTTTTTTAGTTAAATAATATATATTATTATATTTTATTTAATAGTCTATAATTCATAATTTTTGTTTTAATATTTTTTATTTACACGAAATTGGTTTAATAAAAAAGAATCCAAAATTCATGAAAGACGGATTCAAAATTTTTATAGACTCACTACATTTGGCGGGTCCAGGAGATGAAGAAAATGTAAGTTCAACCGGGTGATGGATACTAATAGTAGTTTTTTTCTGTTATTTTTTCATGTCTGAACATTAAACAATGGTTTGTATGGTGTGGTGTTGCTTCTATTAAAATAAAACAAACTTCTTCACTAACATTTTAAATCATATAAAACATTTGGTGTGGCCACAACACGCTTTATACTCAACAAACTTTAAATTAAAACAAAAATTACATGCATATCTTATTGCGATACAAAAAAAAATGCAATGGCTTCAAACTCTAAAATGCTTAAGAATCCTGGCTACATGAAAGAGAACTTTATGATTTGCATTGAGTCCCTCCATATCGCCGATGTGGGAGAACAAGTGAATGTAAGTTTCTAACAAGCTTTAAATAGAAAACTATTTTTCTATCTATCTAATATATCTGTATGACGTAGTTGTGTTTGTATCTGCTTTGTAGTTTTTTTGTGTGCAAATAATCCGTTAACAAATATACATAAAAGATATTAAATATTCGAAATTGGTTGTTAATAGGTCCATGAATTGCCACCAGAGAAGCTTAAAGTACGCGATGTTGTTCATATTGACATTGCCAATGACTCTGTGACGCCTGCAGATTATAAAGCTGACGAGGACCCAACAAAGTAAGTATTTAAAGTTATATCAGTTTAAGAAATCTATTTATTGAATTATCATTATAGATTCAAGTCAGCAAAAACTGGTCGAGGTCCGCTGGTTGGACCAGACTGGAAGAACAAAGTAGACCCAGTTATGACATGTTACAAGTTAGTTACTTGTGAATTTAAATGGTTTGGATTACAATCTAGGATAGAAAGTTTTATTCAAAAATCAGAGCGTAGACTATTTACAAATTTCCATCGGTAAGTAAAACAAAATTGTTCTCTTGTCACACTATAACTAGAACCTTTTGAGCGGTTTATTTGTAAAATTTAAATTTAGCTGGTAGGCATATTCGTACAAGGGTAGAAGTGTTTATTTTCTTTAAAAGCCTTATAAATAAGAGTGAAAAAGCACTACCGGAATTTAAATCTTCAATACCAAAGCCAAAGCGAAAAAAAATTCCCTGGAGTTTTTTCCCACTTGGGGAACTTTGTTACCATCAACCATCTTTGAAAATTAAAAAAATATTTCTTTCGCAAATAGGTTTGAATTTTGTTCAGGGAACTTTTTCCTAATTTGAATGCTAACATTTCCGTAAGTAAGTTGTGGGACAAAAAGTTGCTGCAAGAAGATATGTATGAATTTGTTTATTAAAAATAGTTCAAAATAAATATATAATGTTTTGTATCTAAAACAACAAACAAAAAAACAGTTTGAAGTCCTTCTTAGTTTTATGGACAAATATCCAGATATTGCTACGGGGTTCTCAAAAAGAAATAAGGGAGATGTCCAAAACATTTAAAAAGCACGAATATTTACACACATATAGTTACATGTGTTGTTTTATGTGTCGTAGGTTTGGAGTAATAAAAGGAGATACATAAGTAAGAAAGTGTCAGAAAGCATAAAATCAAAAAGTTAAACAAGTGGCGTGGCGGCCCCAGCAGGGAATAAAAGTTTTTTGATTTGGAAGAAGGAATTATACGAATTTTTTCCATGAATTGAATGAACCAGTGGAAAGGCATTCTGATTCCAAATGTTTTGGGCTGCATTCCTGTTTCAGAAAACGAGCTACATAGAGCTGACCATAAACGTTACCACTTCTTTGCTTAAAGACCAGGAAGATATCACAACCAACAAACTAGAAACCATTCTCCCGATAGTCGTAGCAGGCACCAGGGTAATCCACAAATCTAATTTGCATTTGATCGTCGCAGACCTAGAAATTAAAATTTGTATTGTACCTACATATACAACTAAATTACTCACAAGCAGGACATTTAAACTAAAGTATCCTTTTTGGTTGTAGTCTTCTTCTTCTTAGTTTCTCGAAACTGCTGTAGGCAGCAACACTTTAACTCCTCCTGGAGCATAGGGTGGCAACCATCACTTTCTCTGCTTGATGTCATCATCAACTAGTGTTTGTCCAGTCCTAAGCCACAATTCGTTGTTGGAGATGATTTGTGGCCACCGGATCTTTAGGATGTAACGCAGACAACGGTTGACAAAGGCTTGCAACCTACTCGAGATGTCAGAGCATTTCCACGTCTCACAGCACAGATTTCATGTTGGATTCAAAGAGTTTAAACTTTGTACGAAGCGATATTTTTGTTGAGTTCCAAACTGGAGAAAGCATTCCAAAAGCACTACGAGCTGTATTTATTCTATTACTAACGTCCACCTGTTCCACCGTCGAATGACAGACAACTACGAAGATTGTTAAACTGAGTGACCTCCTCTATTGTTTCCTGTCTCACAATAACCTGCTGTTGTTGGTTTCGGCGGGTGTGCATTATTTTTGTGTTTTTGGCGTTAATCCTTAAGCCAGCTGCCTCACTATTTTGTTGAAGCGTATTACACATTTGGTTAAGAGCTCTGGCGCTATTTCCCACTAAGCAGATGTCGTCAGCATAGTTCAAATGGCTTAACTTGTGATATAGGTCCCATTAGATTCGCTCTTTTTCACCCACCGTGGCAGTCATAACATTATCGATCGCAAGTAAGAATAGAATCGGTGACAATACATCACCCTGTCTCACTCCCTGTCGCACTTTAAATGCATCAGAAAGCTGTCCACTGTACAAATAAAGAACAAATAGCAACAAATTTATCGGGTATACCTCTAGTACCAAGCGATAGGTTTCACCAGACCACCAACACGAAACCTCTAGTTCAGCTAAAAGTCTTTTTACTGCTAAGTCTTTGACTGTATTTGAATTCTCTTAACAGGTTGAAGACTTTTTACTTCATAGAGTTTTAAAACTATTTTTAAACAGGATGTTTGTCAAAAAGTGTGGTAATAGCAAATATAAAAACTTCATTTACAATTACTTGTAATTTAAAAACTCCAATTTCTCGTAATCTATGGTAGGTAGGCTAATGTTGTTGAATTTAGCCTTGATACGGATTGTCACAAGTCGCTCACTTACGTGTCGAAAGCCCGAGACTTCTTGCCTAAGTCTACAGCTTATGACGAATCCGCACCCAAATAAACGCTGTATGCTTCTTCCACAATCACCGTAGTAGACGTCACAGTTTTTCATCCTCTTTTTGCCCGTCTCATTCCATCGCACTTCCTGGATGGCAGTAATTTCTGCTCTGTAGCAGTCTAGGGCCTCCGCTAGTTGTTTGGCTGCACGTGGTCTGTTAAGAGTTCTAACATTCCACGTGCAGATCCGAAGGTCGTTGTTAATTCGTTTTCCGGGTCGTCAACAGTTAGTCCGTCCTTTTCCGAGGCTATTGGTCACTTCGCAACTTTTAGCCAATTAGGGTATCTGCTTCATTGACTGTTGACGCCACCGTTGTTCCAAATGGTTGGGCTCATCTGCCTAAAGTCCTCTTTCTGCGGGGCTCGTGGAAGACTTCTGCGATTCGATCAGAACACTCATTAAAGCAGATCATTATAGTGAGGCTATTTTTTCTGTGTTCAATACTAGCGCTCATAAGTTTAGCAGGAATGTCCGGATGGTCAGACCAGTACCCGGTGGTTACCGCGGGGAGGTAAAATAAGCACAATTGATGCGTACGAGATAGTTACAACACAGTGCATCGCCTGGTTGACGCCGATCTGTACCTACCATATTCATACAGAACCCAAGTCATCTATATGTAGATTAAAACAAAGATTAATCCACTGAAAAAAAAAACAAAACTGGGAACTCAGTTTTGGAATGAAAAAATCAAACAATTAAAGAGGTAGCTCCCAAAATAATGCGAAATTAGAAACAGAAAAAAACATACTTAGTGTAATTATAAATAATATTTCAACAGAAAATACCTGGATGATGGGCCTATAATTATGGCCAAAAGAACACTAAAAATTGGCAGTTATATATAGTTTTTACAGTACACGTTGACATCTTGTGTTATGTCGTTTCATTTCACCGTTGGCCAAGATCGATTACGCAGTCATAAACACATCCAGTAATGCATCTTTTTTTACCTTTCAACCGAAAAAAATCAAGACATACATCAAGCTTAACCTATGAACAGCGCTCATGCCGTGTTGAAAAATATATCTCAACAAGATTGTTTATTTAATTTAAAACACCTTTTACATTAACAAATAAACAAACAAAACTATTTAATTTTCAGACAAGTGTTCTGTTGGACGGATCGTTGGTATGGACTAACAATGGATGACATTCGTGCCATTGAAGAAAAAACCAAAGAAGAACTAGATAGACAACGCCAAGTCGGCGAGGTGCGGGGTACTCGTGCTGATTCCGATTAAATTCCATGTCAATATTTTCCAACACCAATAACAACAACAAAAACTGAGCATTATAGTGTTAAAAAATAAAGTAAAAAGAGTATAACAATTAATAAAAAAAATAGAAAAAAAACAAAGCAACAAATTGAAAAAAAACCTTAGTAAGTAGGCAAAAAATAAATTGAGCAATGAAAAAAAAAATTAATTACGTATTGTAAAATTATGCAAGAAAATGGTAAAAACAATTAAAAAAGAAAATTATTATAATAAAAGAGATAAATGTGTTATTATTGATATAGATATATATATATAAAAAAAATATTATTTATTTGTAAATGCGCTTAGGTGTATTATTCTATTCTCTTATAAATGTGTGATGAGACAAAAAGAAAAAAAACGGATAACAGTTATATAAAGAAAATATTAAAGAAAACCTTACAAACAAACAATGCCAGAAATAAATTAACATAATTTTCTAAATGAAAATGAAAACAAACATTAGTATTAAAATATATATTTAAAACAAAATAAACAAATTCAAAGTCAGTAAAACAAAATGCAAAAAAAAGGTTTATTACATGAAATTAAATATTTTATTCGCAAACGTATTTAACATTTACATAATATATATATACAAATTATTAATATATAACTCTATAAATGAAGGTATTGGACAAGGTTACACAAGACTCTTATTCCAAAGAGTGCACTTCTTTCTCTACGTTTTTTGTTATATAATTTTGTTTGCTCTAATCTTTTTGTTAAATATAATCCTACAAACTTTTAAACATTTTTATGATACCTACTTAAAAAATCCAACACAAATCAAAAAGAGACTCCGTAGTATACCGTAAATGCCTATGTTGCTTTTAATTTACCCCACTCTGAATGCTTGAAATCCCAAATATTTCTTACCCTCATTCAAGAAGAACATGTTTCGGCGCCAAGAAGATGAACTGGAGTTATCAAGTTCTAAGAATCCACATAGCTTACCAAATCTAGAAAAGAATTTTCTTGCTATGGTAGATTAAACTACAGCCAATGGCATAGACCCTTAATAAACACTGATTTTTTTTTCGTCGTGGTAAATAGGCCATATGTGCCTGGCTTTCTCACTAAAAATCTTGTGTTTTTTTTTGTTTGTTTACAAAGGATAATTTGCATTTGCCTTGTATTATTGCTAGCCTCTTCTTTTTTTGATAAAACTACATCTTCGTCTTCTTTCTTATATATATGTTACCGTCAAAACTGTTTTTTTCAGGCAAAACTGGTTTTTTGGTATTGCCTAGGTGCATTAGCTTGAACTAGCCTAGGGGGCCAGCATGCCCTTCCATACCTTCTTCATAGTGATTGGGAGATAAAACCTCAAACAATTTCTTGCACACTGATTCGGTAATAACGCCGAATTTCTGATCGACATTAGTACCATTTTTGTCTGAAATAAGTTCGCCTTCATTTCCTTTTTTTAGGAAAATAAGACCTTATTACCATTTACCTTACTTCACGGCCATGTTCATCCTAGTTTTACCGGTAACATATACAAACATATGTGCTTACGTATGTTCCCTATGGACTCCGAAACGGCGTGACCGATTAAGTTGAAATTTCCATGCAATCTTTACGTTAGTCCAATGGGTGATTCGGTAGGTTTAAGACCCGATAGGTAGAGGTGGGCGTAAGATATCTACGAACGTTTTGTTTCCCTAGTATATAATTTCAAACTTAACGCCTTGACCGATTTTGAGTAAGACCGGTCATAGGGCCCTATTATGACTCGCGATTCGCCAGAAATATATGGCAAATGCGAACATTTGGTATTACTGTTTTCGAATCGCCTAATTACTTTCCCCTCATCTGTCAAAAAATGTGGCGAATTGAAAACTCGTTTTATTACCATTAGCGAACATTCTTCTCTATCTGTCAGAATCGGTCGAACTGTAAATCCTGGTGACTAAATAATAAAGCAGTTTATTTTGAAAAATGTGTGTTTTTTTTTTTTAAGAACAAACATTTTTTTCTACCGAGAGGAACCGCGAATGTCGGAGTTCGCTTTTCGTAATACCACGGCAAGAGTCATTCGCTAAATTGTTCGACATGAGTCGAACGTTCGACTCGCGAGTCATAATAGGGCCCATAATCTAAAAACATAAAAATCCATCAGTTTGCGTGAAAGTTCCTTCGCTTAATCGATTTAAATGCCGTTTTCTGGAAATCTTTAGACAGACAAGAACCAATTTTGTTTAAAATTTTTCATATGCGTAGTAAAAGGCACTGTACCTAAATATACTTGCCTACTTTGTTACATGACCAACTAACACATCTTTCACAACTTGGGAATATATTAGACAATTAGTGTTTCCAGTTTGAAGCCCAGTGGGTGAGGCGTTGAGGTGATGATATTTACGAAAGTTCTTTGCTATAGTAGGACCTGATACGCGGTGCTATTGTCGGGATCCAGAAATTGAATTGTATACCCGAGCAATGCCTAGTGAGTCAGCTAGTACATAAATTAATATCTAAAATAATTATTTTTGGACTACTTACTGATAAAAACAACATCTTTATTGGTAATGGTTGCTGAGGTTACTTTTGCTTTTTTTAAAAACCGAAATAATCGGGATCGTTATTCAGAGATCATAAACTAACTACAGAACCTGCCATGATAGCTACTGAAATCCTCTCGGTTTGCAAAAATAAAAAAAACTTTAATCTTACTGAAAACATTTAAAGACTTATTAAAGATGCGGATTTTGGTTTTCTTCCATCTAGATTGAAATGAAGCACCGTGATCCCGATAAAAAAAATACATTGGGGTCAAGTCGGGTGAGCTCGATGGCCACAGGATGTTTTAAAACCGAGTTATTTCGAATTTTAAACAACTTCAAATTATTAAAAAAACATGGACATTTTTCGTATTGAAAACAGTGCATTTTCGCGTAAGCTCTGTGCCACCAGTTCAATGTTTTCGGGAGTCCTCGTAGATCGACAAGGCCTTGGACGTATCGTGTTCATAGCAGAAGTAATTACCTGAAGTTTCTTTACCAATGAACGAATTAAATTCACATTCGGTCTATCAATTAACAGTCGAATACTCGTACTAAATTATTGTAAACAAGATTGTCGACGAAGGATAATATGATAATCGTTGTTGTTGAAAAATGCCTCAATGGCGAACGTGCGATGTTTATCCCACCACTGCGACATTGTGCCGAGAAATCCGCACGATCGATCATTCATATGACACTACCGTCCCCCGTATGGCTTATTTCTTTATGAAATTATCGTATTTAAAACTATAAATCTACTGCCGACACCCTGTAGGTACAATTCTCCGCAACGATGCTCAGTGTGATTTTGATACCGGAAATGATGGTATATGTTCGTTTTGAAAAGTTTCATATGCAACAGAACCTGCAACAGTTGCTACAAAAGAATATTTTAATCTGTTGTGATCATTAAAAACCAAGAAGCAAGCCGATGAGGACAGTTCGTCGGAATACACATCGCGGAAACTGCTGGGTCAAACAAATCTAATGACACTTGCATTTAGTTGGCCTCAGACATGGGATAATCCAAAAGGGAGAGGCTAGCCGACGTTTTCTGATGTCAACCCGGCGAAACCCGCAGGCGGAGCCTTAGGGCCAAGCAGAAAATTGAAAGAATTGTGGTCCGAGTCGATATCATAACAATTCGTGGTTAAGAAGAAGTTCGTCGGATTAATATACTATTGAGAAAAGACGGAATCCAACTAAAAACCACAAATATTTTATCGAAAAAAGAAAAAAAATCTTGCTGGCGACAGTGGTGCAGTAGATACTTAGATGTTTGCTTGCTAAGCGAGAGCGTAAGTTCGACTCTCAGTTTGGGAAGCAATTTTTCTAACTCCTAGTGCAAGCTAGAACCGTCCGTGGGTTTTGAGTGAGAAAATAGTTACCTAATTCTCGATCTACCGCGCCGAAAATAAAATTCTTACCTATCTTTCTAATTCTTCTAACTTGTGTCGTGCAACATGCAGTTGCATTCTAAAAGGCATTGTGCCTTACACACACATAGTTAAAATATTATTATTATTATTACGTAACACAAAGAGGTTTGTTAATTTTTAATTTATAAAATGGATATGTATATATTTTAGTGGGATATGCACAACTATGGTACAATTTTTAATGAACGTTTGAAAAATAGTTTCGCACGGCACCAACTTGTTTCAAATATAATGAAAAAACTTTCCATCATGGAAATGATATCTGGTAATAATTATTATGTGAACCTACCTCATGGTCAAATGAGTCTTGTTTTCCTTTGCCCAATACTTGTACATATATATATTTCGAAAATAACTTTCGAGCGTCCAACACCACCACTCTCACATAAAAAAAATGACATCCACTATTTTAATTAACATTTACTAATTAAACCTCAAACAACAGTAAAGAAAAAAATATTAACAAAACCTAATATCTGAATGAAATTTTTAGCAACAAAAATAATATATATATATATATTTACATAAATTTTCTTCTTAAAATAAAATGAAAACTAAAAAAATTGAGTATTTAAATAAATAAAAAAACGACATAAAAATATTAATAAGTACTGGTATTATTTGTTCATAACTTTTTTTTTCTTTAACGCTGGTCACTTGTAAGATATATTTATAACTTCGTAGTAATGCAATAAATCTATATTTATTTTCTGTAGAAATGTAAACAAAACAAAGCAACCGATTAACAACACACTACACTACCTACACACGAAATCTTAATAGAAAATAAAAAATGTCTGCATTCAAATACACCTTAATACAACTTACATATAATTTTGTTGTTGTTTTTTTCTAGCTCTTATTATTTGTAACGGAGTAAATAATATAGCAAAATCATAACACTTTCGCAGACACAAAAAAAAGGATTATGTATTCTCTAATTATTTTATATATATAAAATTCAAAGAATGTTTAGATATTTAAATGTGTAACGAAGGAGTAATAAAGCAGTTAATAAAAAAAGAAAATAAATTACATTTTTCAATTTCTCAAATCTCCATTGTAATTCCTTGATTTTGTAAAAAAAAAAATAAATGAATTTAAAAAAAAATACAAATTATAAATAAACTAAAAAATTACTAATATAAAATTTAACAAGTTATATTTTGAAAAAAAAAAAATTGTTTTTAAATACAGTCTAATTCAATTGTTTGAATTTTTGGATTATGTCTTGGCTTTTTTCTTGGATTTATCGGTTTCTATACATGTACATACATATATCGACTCCAGAAGGACGATATCAGAAACCGAGAAATGAAGCTGCTTATTTCGTCAGAGCATTTTTTATAGAAATAGTAATAAAATAACGAAAGGCAAGGAACATTACGACGGTGCCTAAGAGAGAGATATAAATATTTCTGTTATAGTTCGGTCTCCTATCATTTGTAAAGCTCTTTAATTCCATTCAAAAAAACCTTAATACATATTCCGGGAACGGAGGGACTTGGTTTCTTCGATGCAAGTACCAATTATGAATATTTACATAGGACATAGGTTTCGCTTTAACGACAAAACTATAAACTACGCGTTTTTCGACTAACAAAATTAAGTACATTTTTGAAGTCCATTAAATTACCAACAAGCCTAACCGCAGTTCTATAAACCCTATACAGACCAAGCTATGGCTCTTTAAAAATGGTCCAATTTTCCCAAAATTGTCAAAATGTTCGACCTTTTGTTTTTAATTAATAACTTTTGTTCTTACGTCCTACGTTAAAAAAAATGTTTAGGTATATTTTGTAGACCTAGCAGACCACACAATTTCCTACAACATTGCTATTCAAACATGCTTGTATAGCAATTCTTTACCAACATATATGGCGGTTAAAAAAAGATACCTTTTCAAATTTGGGGTTTTTTCCCAAATGCTAAATATTGTTAAAATTGGTAAAACCTTCAATTTTGTATTTTAAATGCCTTTTTAATAGAATTTATATTTGTTTGGGGTGACTTTTTCTTTCTTATTTATTATGTGTTTAATGTTTTACTAAGAGCCATAGCAATGTAGTAATCCTTCTCAACACTGTTGATATGAACCCACTGCTAGGAATCAGGGTAGCGGCCGGTTTCAATATGGATCTTAAGGAGCTACTGTGACTTCCTTTGATAGTGAAAAACGTTTAAATTATGATCAGAATATCAACTCAGCACAGCACTCACTCAACAATTTTCTCTGCGTTTTTAAACTGTTACATTTTCTTTCATTCTTCCTTCGGAATTAAAAAAACACTTATTGAATCCATTTAATTTCTTTTCATTATAAAATGAACGAATTTCAAACATAATCATTTATGTAAATCTAATAGCGAGTTTCATTCAAGAAAAGATTTGCTCTTTCTGTCAAAAGATTTGTTCTTTTTGAATTTTGAGAGTTTCATTGCAAGAAAAAGAGCAAATCTAGATCAAATCGCAACACGAAAGATTTGATCTCTGATCTTGACAACAGTTTTTTGTCTGAAGAGAAGAGAAAATCGATTCTTTTCTCATAGCGAGTTTCATTGAAGAAAAGATTTGCTCTTTCTGTCAAAAGATTTGATCTTTTTCAGTTTTGAGAGTTTCATTGCAAGAAAAAGAGCAAATCTGGATCAAATCTCAACACAAAAGATTTGATCTCCGATGGGGTGGCAGATTTGATCTGAATGCACATGTACATGTAAATAGTCTTCGGTCAAACGTCAAATGGAAAATGTTTTGTTATTTGTTTGTTGTAAACTTTTGCCAGCCTATATTTAGCAATAAAATTAACAAGTATTCCTAAAAGAAACAAAACAGTAATAAAAAATGTTTGTGAAGTCAGAAAATACCAAAATGGGATTTTGAGTGAATGAACAACTGTGCATAGACATTCTTGCGTTCGTCAAAATACTGTGTGTGCTCGTCAGATAATCACCAATACTACGATTAAATCGTGACACAAGTTTCATTGAAAAGACCAAATCTGAATTTTGAGATCAAATCTTTAAAATTTGAATGAAACTCGCTATCAAAGAATCGAAACCACGCACCGTGGACGCAGTTTAAAATTCAAAATAGTGAAATGTCATTTCTATATTAAACTAGCTTATCCACACGGCGTGGGACACTAGCTTTTCTTGATACCGAAAGCGGTCTAATTATAGCCAAAAACCACAAACGTAAACGTTTACAGAATGTTTTCAAAATCGACCGAGCCCTTCAAATTTAATGTTGGTTATATGAAATTCCATAAAAAAATCAATTTTCGATTTTTCCAATTTCCCGACTTTTCCGGAGGGTTTTCCCAAAAGTTTCTTACGTAAAAACGTTTTCCTGGTAATTACAAACAACGGAATAAAATTGAACCAAATCGGCCCAGACGTTCTGAATTGATGAATTACTATACATTTTTCACACCATTTTTATATATATAAGATTTATGAAATTGCAATTATTTATTTCCGGGAGATAAAAACAAAATAAACACAAATCCTAAGAAAGAAATGATATAAAATTGAAAGTGGAATTTCAAAAGCTACTCCAGGGTAATTTTTTTGAGGAGGTGTGTGAGGGTGGGGCTTAGGGTTTGAAAACTTTTTTCCGATTTCCGTCGGTTTAATTTCTGATCGAAAAATGGTCTACAGAAAAGTTGTAAATCATTAAAAAAAACTATAATTTTACTTATGTTGAAAAATAACCTCAAATAATATGAGATATCGGCAAAAAACGGTCTTTCGATTATTTAGTTTTGCTAACTAAAATCGCATTTGATGTTTTACAAACGCAATGAAACACAATCTTCAAAATTAAGAATAGCTGGCTAGTTATTGTTGTTTTTTTTATTTATTACTATTCGTATTTTAACTTAAGAAGTAACCGCTTATTGAGGTCAAAAAATCAGTTCATAAACATTTTTCTTAAACATCGCGAAAATATCGATATCATCATCATAATAGGTTTGTTCGATGTCCCCCCCATTGTGCACTGGGGAATGTCAGTGTATTAAGTCAAACTGCATAGCTGCTCCAGTTTTGATTTAACATCGAACAGCTCAGTGCAACATCTCTATTTTTTGACATTTCTTTCATTTAAATTTGTTTTCTTTAAACAGTGCCAAATAAATAGAAGTTTAGAAGTTAATAAAATGACCCCCGAAGGCAATATTTTGTCTATACACACATTGATAAATTTAAACCTACAAAATAATCTACGAAATATTTGATATTATAAAATAGCACACCAAATTTGCAAATAAATTCCTGCCTTCTCTGAAAACGAACTTTTGCCAACAGCTGATTTGAATTTAAATTTTGAATTTTGACAGCTCCGATATCTTACACCAAGAAAATACCTGGGGCGCATGAGGTTGCAGTCAGTGCGTGCCCGGTGTTCACATCGAACACAGTGCAAAAACACTGGGGCGAAAAAAGTGTCACATAAAACACTTCAGTGCGATTTCAGGGTACACCAGAATTAAATCTTTTGACAGAAAGAGCAAATCTTTTCTTCAATGAAACTCGCTATTAAATAATTTCGTTTCTTTACAGAACAGAATACCAGACACAAATTTTGATCCCCAAAATTACAGAAAATTATTTGTTCTCTTAAATCGAGAAGAGACGAGATCGCACGTGGTTGTTGTCGAGCGCGACTTTTCAATTATTTTATACTATACCGTATTAAACAACAAATATTTAAACAATATTGTGTAGACCACAAGCTCCCATTGCTAATAAATAAAGCATTATTTTTAGAACCTAAAAGATTTTCTTCCAAAAATAAGAAGTACCAGTATAATTTCATCTATAAATTGAAAAAGATCCGACATTTTTGCAGTTGTTGTAAAAGGCTCTTTGTATCATTGTAACTATAAACCAATGCAAATTATTTGGTACCTTTCATATAATAAAATTTTATATTTGAAAAGATCTAAGTTGCCAAATTATATCTGCATACCAAAGTTTTGAATAATTTAATATTTGTATTTACAATTTTAATAAATTTTTATCTTTTTTTAATCAGTATTTTTAAAACTATTCAAAAAAAATATTTTTAATTTCATGATCAGCTGTGTTTTAATCTCTAATAAACCTCATTCTAAAATCTCAAAAAAAAAAAATTTTTTTTTCAAAAAACTAAAAATAAAAAAACAGGATTTTATCAAAATCTGTCCTACAATTTTCGAAATACTTTTTTTCATAAATTCGATAATATATAAGACGTGCGATGGCTTACTCCTTTTTATTTGTTACTAAAAACCGTTAATTGTTGTAGTTTTGCCACTTTTTATGGGTTCAGACGGTGTGATTTTTGCCTTTCAAAGTACGTGCGACCCAGTCGTGCCCTTTTTTTTGTTTTTGTTGATGGTGACGCTAAATAGAATCATCGGCTTCGTCTTCGAACATGTCATGTTTTAACTTTTTTGAAAAAAAAATCTTTCCTTCTACACGATAAGCCATTGATGGCTCATCAGATGGTTGATGGATGTGGTATCCTTACACGATTGCTTCGCCTCTACAGTCTAAACGATGGCGATGTTCATTTTCGATTAGACACTGAAAGAAGGTAGGCGACTCTAGCTTGCACTAGGAGTTAGAAAAATGTCTTCTCAACCTGAGTATCGAACTGACGACCTCCAGGTCAGAAGCAAACATCTTATCTACTGCACCAATGCTGCCCGCGATGCGTCCTATTTCCATATAAGTTAAAGATGTTTATGAAAGTGTTGTTTCCTTGTTTATTACCAACAAAACTAAGTTTAAATGGAATTTACATGGTAATCTGGGTTGCTTTTTTCTAGAGTTAGACCCTATAGCTTGAGCTGCTGCTGGGATCCAGAAAATGTGTGGTTTCCCCAAATAACACTGGGTTGGTCAGCTTTTCAATGTACTCAAATAAAAATAAAAATTAAAAAAGAAATTGTCTCAATTAATATTTGTGATTATTTCTTTATTTTTTGACTTAATTTGTTTATTGATATAAGGTTTAATTAATCCAAAAGAAATGACGAATTTCCTCGTCGTTGGATGGCCTACAATGTGCTGGACCCTCATTTGGAGCACCATCTGCAATTAGAGCATTCCTGAGCTCTTTCATGGCCTTGTTGTTTTGCTTTGAGGCGGCATTAAAATCTATGATGCGAATTGGATAATGGATTCCAATGATACATTCAGCGTGCTCTTGAATATCCTGTGGAGTATTCCATGGCTCATGACTGCAAGGTAGAAAAACGGAATTCATACGTATTAAAACTTAAAAGGAATAGTTAGATACTTTGTCTTAATAATATTAACTTACCACCTAAGTTACTTATATCAAAACTAAAATATAATTATAATTCTTAACTTACATGTACTTTTTTGGAATATTTGCTAACTCTGGAACATACTGCTTTATGTATTCTCCGTTGGGATCCAAACGTTTTGCCAACGCTATCGGACATGTACAAATCGAAGAATCCAAAAGCGTCTCAAATGCCGAAGACGAAACCCACATCCAATTTCCAGCACACACTGACCAATCGGCATCCAAGAGATACTTCAAGAAATGCTGAAGTCCATGTTCCCAGCACTGCCACAATCCACCGCGTGTCAGAAAAGTTGCAACCATATTGCGCAAACAATGGTGCAACCATCCTTCGGCCAGTAACTGCCTCATTGCTGCATCGATCAATGGAAATCCAGTTTGGCCAATTTTCCATTTGTTCAATTGCTCCTGACATGTCTTGGCCCACGGTATGGTCAAACAAATTTCATTATCTTCCATCCGATCATAATTGGGATTGTTCACGGACATCGTATAGAAATATTCCCGCCAAATTAGCTGGCCGGTTATGTGAGCCCCACCTGCTGGACTGAATCCATAACTTTGGTGAACTTCCTCAAACAGATCGTGAACATCCCAATAGAACCGTCTAACGGACAAACAACCGAACCTCAAATGAGCACTCATCGACTTTGGCGATTCCAAGATGTTTGGATTGGCCTGATTTGGCAAGTAGAAACCATTTTTAAATGCGTTTTCTTCGACTTTCAAGCGTTCCTTAAGGTGCCGCAATGCCTCAGTTTCGCCACCTATCCATACGACTTTAGCAACATGTCCTAGAGTCTCAGGAAACACATTGAAATCTTCCGGCTTGGGAACCTGTAAAATATTAGAATTCTTTAACTTATTTAATTGACATTTACGTGTGTATAACCTCTTTGAAAGCATCCAGATCGGCAAGCAGTTGATCAGAAAGGTTTATAAAATTTACACCTGACCAGTTAGGATCAGGTATGGGCCTTGGGGGTAGTCCAATTACTTGGACAGTGTGCTAAGTAAAAAAAAAAGAAAAATCAGACCTGATTCTCATATGTACATATATTTTCTTTTTAAGTTACCAAAAACATTTGATATGTCAGTGGAGCTATGCCACCATTAGTATCGATGACCATTTTTGGATCCCAGAGGGTGTGTGCAACCTTTTCCACTACTGTAATACCAAGCTCGATGCAGAGATCTTTGACATCGTTGTCACGTTTACTCCAAATAGGTTCGCAATCCTGCTCAAAACATATTTTCCCGATTCCTAAGTGATTGTGCAGACGCCTGAAAATACTGGTTGGATTACCACAGAAGATGTACAACTGGCCGCCATTGGCTCGAAACTTTTCATCGATGTCATTGAGGGAATCAAGAAGGAACTGCATACGGTTGTAACCAACGCATTTTGTACCTGGAATTATATATTTTAAAATGAAAAGATATTTTTGCGGTAGATTAATTAATGAGGATAGACATAGCGGGGAATTAAAGAAGTGGGAAAAAGAAGTGTCGATGAACATTACATACAGTTCCGTACTTTCTCGAAAAATATGTTAAGTTAGGCCTGGAATTTAATATTCCAACATGCTCTAAAGCTTTTTACTTGCGATTATAGGTACTGTAATGCAAGTTATGCATTCGTGCAGATTAAAAATTTTGAGATAACAATTAAACATGACATTACGATGATAGAGAAACATATTTGAGTTACTGGCAAAATTCTGTCCGCCTGTCTGTCTGTCTGTCTGTTCGTCTGTACGGGTGTATTTTAGACTGTAGCCTAAACGGTTGGGTCAATCGTCTTCAAATTTAGAACTTTAAGGTTATTTTGACATTCAAAGAGGAGTTTTTTCAATTTTTTTTTAGCTCAAAAATTAACGGTACTTGTCATATAACCGTTATGTAAAAGCTTATTTTTCTCGAAAACGGCTCCAAGAATTTTTATAAAAAAAAAATTTGTGTACTACTGTAGGTAAGCATTATATTTTGGTGAAAAAAAATTAATATGGTGGGCTAAAAACGGTGCCTCCCATAGGACCGGTTTTTTTTCTTCGACTTTCTCAAAAAACTGGTAATCCGTTTACTATCAAAACTGATATTCCCAAAGATGTAGACAGCCTAAGTAATTTCGCGTTAAGTTTTTTCAAAAACTTTTTTTTAATATTTTTAATATTTTTTTATTTTTTTTTTTTTTTGAAAAATCAATATTTTGAAAACAAGTAAGTGATTTTTTTTTTATTTTGTTTTTAAATGAACGTTATTTTTATGCTTAAGTTTGTATTCTTGACTTATTTTTTTTATATTTTTTAAAGAAAGTTGTTAAAAAAGTCCGTTTTATTTAAAAACCGCTCCTACTGAATAAAAATATCCACCCACTTTAATCCAATTCCTTGAGAACTTGTGTGAGTAGTGTGAGACAACAAAGCAAACATTTTACTGTATTGTAATTTCGCGAAATTGCAGTGACTTCATAATCCAATCTCCATTAATTTAAAACCAGTGTTTTTTTCAATATGTCGAACGATTTTCTAACGCCAACAATGCGTGATGGAATACAGGGGTGGCTAAGGTGATTGTTGATTGTTGATCATCAAAAATAATGCTTTTGCTCCAGGTAAAGTGATTATAACGGGTGATTTTTTTGAGGTTAGGATTTTCATGCATTAGTATTTGACAGATCACGCGGAATTTCAGACATGGTGTCAAAGGGAAAGATGCTTGACATTTCATCATGAATAGACTTACTAACGAGCAACGCTTGCAAATCATTGAATTTTATTACCAAAATCAGTGTTCGGTTCGAAATGTGTTTCGCGCTTTACGTCCGATTTATGGTCTACATAATCGACCAAGTGAGCAAACAATTAATGCGATTGTGACCAAGTTTCGCACTCAGTTTACTTTTTTGGACATTAAACCAACCACACGAATGCGTACAGTGCGTACAGAAGGGAATATTGCGTCTGTTTCTGAGAGTGTTGCTGAAGGCCGTGAAACGTCGATTCTTCGCCGTTCGCAGCAATTGGGTTTGTGTTATTCGACCACATGGAAGATTTTACGCAAAGATCTTGGTGTAAAACAGTATAAAATACAGCTCGTGCAAGAACTGAAGCCGAGCGATCTGCCACAACGTCGAATTTTCAGTGAATGGGCCCTAGAAAAGTTTGCAGAAAATCCGCTTTTTTATCGACAAATTTTGTTCAGCGATGAGACTCATTTCTGGTTGAATGGCTACGTAAATAAGCAAAATTGCCGCATTTGGAGTGAAGAGCAACCAGAAGCCGTTCAAGAACTGCCCATGCATCCCGAAAAATGCACTGTTTGGTGTGGTGTGTACGCTGGTGGAATCATTGGTCCGTATTTTTTCAAAGATGCTGTTGGACGCAACGTTACGGTGAATGGCGATCGCTATCGTTCGATGCTAACAAACTTTTTGTTGCCAAAAATGGAAGAACTGAATTGGTTGACATGTGGTTTCAACAAGATAGCGCTACATGCCACACAGCTCGCGATTCTATGGCCATTTTGAGGGAAAACTTCGGAGAACAATTCATCTCAAGAAATGGACTTTAGATTATTTTTTTGTGGGGCTACGTCAAGTCTAAAGTCTACAGAAATAAGCCAGCAACTATTCCAGCTTTGGAAGACAACATTTCCGAAGAAATTCGGGCTATTCCGGCCGAAATGCTCGAAAAAGTTGCCCAAAATTTGGACTTTCCGAATGGACCACCTAAGACGCAGCCGCGGTCAACATTTAAATGAAATTATCTTCAAAAAGTAAATATCATGGACCAATCTAACGTTTCAAATAAAAAACCGATGAGATTTTGCAAAGTTCTCAAGCTCTTAAAAAATCACCCGTTAAAAGTGACGATCCCCTTTTTGCTATGGTTTGCGGAAGACAGCTATTTAGTTGTCACCTTCATACATTTGTGTACAAAATTTGTGGGAAAAATAATATGTTTCGATTTTTTTATGAAAATTAGTGAAAATATTATCAAACTTTAAGCAAAAACTGTAAAATGTAATAATTTATACTACAATGCAAACAGAACGAGAAAAAAGACAATAATTATAACAAAAGCATTGTATATAAACACTATAGTACTACCATCAGGCAGCATCTAGTTTAGCGAGATACTGCCGTTATAGCGCTGCAGTAGTTTTTGATATATATTGTGTGGGTTTGGGAGAGTAGAATAAAATATAGTGATGAAAGAGTAGGTTGTATGTTATATTTTCAGAAACGTATGAGTTAGAATGAATACAAGCATTTGCAGGAAAAATGAATAATAAGTAAGAGTGAAAGGTTCAAAAAGTGACATCAGACCATATGGTATGGCAGAGTAAGGGAAACAAAAATTAATGGATTTCCCTTTGATTTTTCGTAAACAAACCAAGATTATGCGTCTTCAATTACTTTTTGGATTTTGCATTTTTAAAGAAATTTTGTTATTTCTGTATTTTCTCTATTTCTTATATCGAAATCAATTACCAATGTTGCCATATTCGGATTTGACTGTTTAAAGTTTTAATGTTTAATTGTTCAATTTCGAACGCTAGTTAAATATAAAACTGGTGACGATTGGTACTGGATTGGTTGTGGATACAAAAGTATATTTTGTACTAGATCTATAATACTTAGTACTAGAATTTAGTAATATCGTAGTTTGGGTACTATATTTAGTACTTAGTAATATATTTAGTACTAGATTTATTACTTAGTAGTAGATTTAGTACTCTATTTAGTAGTTAGTAGTATATTTAGTACTAGCGTTTTGTACGTGATAAGTGAATATACTCTAAAGCAATAACATAGTTACAAAATATCTGCAAACAATGTGTTTTATGTCTAAAATAAGTAACTACATTTTTGCACTCTAAAAGGAACTGATATAATAATCAAACATGGTAACCATTCGAAATTGTACAAAAAAAAACAAACCAATAATCAAATTTCAGCAAAAATCGTTTAAAACGGTAAATTTCATCCTGTTGCCATATCTATAAAAAAAAAACCCTACCAAAAACAGTGTATTTTCAAGGCAGAAATGCAAACTCCTCACATACCTGTCTAAATTTCTATCTTCCATTCTCTCATCTGAAATTAACAAACAAATAACACGAAAAAGACTTGATAATTTGCTTCCCTCTGACTGCTAACACTTTATATACATCTTTCTCGTTCTGTCAATTTCTAACGTTGCATATGTATTGAATTCATCTCCACGACTAAAAGTCTACACTGAGAAAAAGCGAGATAGCGAAACTAGGTGGCGCTAGGTGAAACACCCATCTTGATAGTACTATAGATTCTATATACAATGACAAAAGTTCAATTGCTTTAAACTAACTAAACAAAACAAATATTTTTACATTCTGCAACAAAATTTTTTGGCGGCCTATTTACATTCAAGGATCTCACATAATTCTTCCATTGATACTTTTAAGATACATACATAATCATGTTCGCCCAGAGCTTGAGAGGGCATTCTAGGATCTGGCCAGCCCGGGATGCATTTCCATATACGCCGAGATCATCGAAATTTTTTTGTAGCCGTCCTTCATGAAAGCAAACATTTTTCTTAAAATATACATGTAAATATTTCAAGAAATATGTACTTACATATATTTTTGGAAAAAAAAGTTGAACATAAAACATTTGAAACAAATTTTCGTAACAAAACACAACAGCTGATCGAAATGTCATTTTATTTTGTGGGTGCTGCCAAGCGCTGACAGTTTTTTAGCGATCACCTTAAGCAGAGCTAAGAAAAGTTGATAATCAAAATTGACCATCAAAACAGTGACAGTTAACTATCACTTTAGCCGATTCCACCCCAGAATGTCGAAACTGGTGAAGTAGAGTACCTCTTTGCAGAACGTGATCCTCCTGCCCAAAGTCAACGTGTTGAAGTTGATGCTGAAACAGGAGAACCAGAGTGCTCTAAAATAACAGTCCGCTATCTAAAAAGGAAATCTTTTCAAATTCCAAAGAAATACTTGAGAACACCACCAGACGATGATGATTTTTATGAACATTCCTGCTCAAAGAAAATTGCTGCTTACAATCCATTTGATAAGAATTCATAAGAATGGATTGTGTAAATAAGGACATTATTCTTGGATGTACAAAGTCAAGCTATCTGCTCTTCTTAGTATCATCAGTTTTTTATGTTTCACAAAGATGACTGCATTTTTTATTTTGGCATGCGAATCACTGCTGCACTATTTGGCACACTATAAGAACCAAAATAATTCAAATTAAAATATTTTCTATCGAAGTCCATTACATTTGCTAACCTCACAATTTTGCTGTCAATGTTGTGCGGATAACGAAATGGATTATATGAGTTCGTCTAATTTAAATTGAAGCCTTAAAGAGATGACAAAAGTTATTGGATAGTTTAAGATTATAGCTGATTATTGTTTTTTTTTTGTATTTTGTTAATATCATTTTTTTCTATTGTAAAAAAAATATATTTTGTACGATTAATTTATTTAAGTGTATGTTTGTTAAAAGAAAAAAACTTTACTCTATTTATTTTGTAGATAGTTATGTGTATTAAGTTCATCTTAAAATATGAATAAAAATATTTACGATAAGAGCAAAATTGTTGAAAGGAAAATGTATTCAACAACTTGTTTACTTAAATTTAAAGTAAAATAGTAATATGTAATAATAAGGAAAAAAATCACACTTTTTTACATTTCCTAAAGAAATAAAATGGCGTTTAAATTATTTCACCCAATACAATTTAACGTACTTTATTCGAACAATCAAAAGGCACAAAAATCGAATAAATGCTTTAATGTTCACTTTAATTTTCTTAAATTTTATTCTACAATGTGACCGCACATATGAGCAAGTACGTGCGATCCAGTCGTGCTATTTATTTTTTAAAGTAGTTGGTTTAATGTACAGAAATTTGTAATTTAGTCTGGTTTGCATCCTCTTGAACCTGGCGTTGGAGAAAGCAATCCTTGACTCTGGCACAAGAGGGACTATCGTCACCAATTCCAGCCACATATTGGCTTACGCAGAAGAAATCTGACATTATCGTTAGAAGTCAACAAGTTGTACAAAACTCCTTCTTCCAGATCAAGCAGGCGCAGGGGTACAAAAGACAAAACCTGTGGCTGCATATGCAATGAAAGTGAAACCACTGCGTCTGCGAGTAGTGTTTGTCCAAAAATGATCGTATTGGAGCAAGAATTTGAAATAATGCAATTCTTTAACTTCCTTCGTTTAAAAGTAGCAGCCGATAACAATATGGAGGAAGAAATACGCGGGCGGCTCCTCAAATCCATCAGAACCTACTATAGTCTGTCGAGGTCTTCAAATCCAGAATAATCTTACCATAAAAACTAAGCTCCTACTGTAGAAGAATATGGTCTTACCAGTTCTCGGTAGAATCCGGTGGGATCAGTACCTAGCTCGTATGAGCGAAGAGGAACCAGCTCGGAAAGTTTTTTGCAGTTCTTTTTATGCCAGAAGGTAACGTGGCAGATCTCACTTACGATGAAAGGATGTCGTTAACCAGGTCGACCAATGTTCGAAGACTTGGGATTCGAAACTGGATGATGTCGGCCCTTTACGCCGAAAAGGCGTAATTTTAGAGCACCGATAAGTAAGTGAAGCAAATAGTTAAGCTAGTTTTTTAAGATTTTTGTCAAGCAATAGGTAAGTTATTTAGGTAAAAAATGATGATGTGATTTTGTGACAAATCGGTCAAGAAATTAAAATTTTTGAAGGTGAATAAATAACCAAAGTTATCCCCTAAAATATCAGTTATCTGCTAGTGTAAGTTCCGTCAAAACCGTTTCAGCAATTTCCGAGAACAAACAGACTGTTTTTATTTGTTAATTTTTTTGTAAAAATTGCTGCACTCATTATTATTCCATTCAAAATAAATTAAAAAAATAAACCTAAGTTCACAGGAAAACTTGTTTATGAATTTCTTTAGTTTTGTTTAACTTACAATACTTTTCCGTTGAGTTTGCTTAAAATGTTAAACATTTTCTCAAAAACTGTTTTTAGGATTTTAATAAATTTTCGGGTACACAATAAGTATAGTAGGTAAAAGCCTTATGTTATAATCCACAGATGAACTGTACTTCAAAACCTAAAACAATAATTATTTCTTAAATCATTTTTACTCGATCTAGTGCAGCAGATAATAAGGAAGTATTATTGCAACTACAGAACTTCCAAAAATAGTTAACACATCAATAAAAAGCTTTCCCAGCACCTAACAGGTGTATCTAACCTAGCTAGAAAGCAGGTTACTAAAGCAAACCAAGCTGTTATTGCCTTATGATCAGAATTTTCCGCAAATTTAAACTTTACGGCATACCTAGTGTCGGAATAGATTAAGTAATAAGAAAACAAACACTTAGAATACGAGTATAGCGTGTAACTTTCAAAGCAAAGCTGTTTAGCTTTGTTTAAAAACTAGTTTCTAAGTGTACTTTAAGCTATGCACATATGTAGAAAATACACTGCGGGTCGCTTTATTAACGCCACTCCTTTGTATCACATTTTACATATTTTTTATTGCAAAATTACTTGTTTAGAAAAAAGAAAGAAAACATTGATGGCAGCAACACCAATATACAGCCCGTTAACTCACACCCCCAAAACCTGTTTTTAAAATCACACACACACACAATCCAATATCTACATCTATTTTCTACTTTAACAAAACTTCGCCTACTTTGTATTTCTTTTTCTCTTCTTCTTCTTTTTGAATTTGAGTGGAATTATTTTGGGAATTTGCGCCTGTTCTTTTTCATGTCCGCCTGATGCTTGCGATCGATTTTGGTTGAAAGAACCACAACATCGCGGTTAGAATGCATGAGTCATGAGTCTTATCAGCATGAGTAATGTTATTTCGTACGTGTAGCATATCATCGATTTATAACACGTTATCACGTCAAAAAACCTGAATATATTTATATTTATATTAATATCTTCTTTTTAACAACTAACATTTATTATTTTCGTATTTTATGCACTGCCATACCATTTATCTTATTGCCTACACTTATGGGTTAAAGACTTATTAAGGCAAGTTCAAAGTTTTTAGTCGATTTTTCAGACTTGATTGTTCGAAAAAAGTACGTAAAATAATTTTAAGCGGACAAATTTAAAGACCATTTATTCTTTAAAAAAGTGAGGAACGGTTTTTAAATAATTATTTAACAACTTTTTTAAAAAATAAAAAAAAAATAACTGAAAAATGCAAAATTAAGCACAAAAATAACTTTCATTTAAAAACAAAATTAACAAAAATCCACTTACCCTTTTTTAAATATTAATTTTTCAAAAAAAAAGTTTATAAAAAAAGAAATTATTCGTAGTTTTTTATGTTAAATTACTTTAGCTATGATCATCTTCTAGAATATTAAATTTTATTGTAATTGGGTACCGAGTTCTCGAGAAAGTCGAAGAAAGAAAAAACGGTCCTATGGGGGTACCGATTTTAGCCCACCAACTTAATCTTTTTTTCCACCACACCAACAAAAGTACAATGATTTTTTTTTTTATAAAAAATCTTCGAGTCGTTTTCGAGAAAAATAAGCTTTAACTTAACGATTATATGACAGGTACCGTTAATATTTGAGCTGAAAAAAGTTAAAATAAATTGCAACTGGATCGCACGTACTTGCTCATATGTGCAGTCACATTGTAGAATAAAATTTAAGAAAATTAAAAAAAATATATTCACAAAAATAACGCACATTTAAAAACAAAATTAAAAAAAAATCACTTATCCGTTTTCAAAATATTGATTTTTCAAAAAAAAAATTGTTTGCTTTTATTATTTAATTATTATTATAATTGCCTTGTTATAAAGATAAAAACAACTGTGGTCCTTTTATTTTCATATAAGTATGAATACAAATTTAATTTATTTAACAAACCTTAATTTCTGAATATAAAGAATATTATATTTATTTATGATGAGAAATAAAAAATGTTTATATATATTAAACAATTTATAATAATAAACCTTCTTCATATAATTCATAAAAATAAAGAAATACATTTTGTATCCGAAGATACAATAAATTTTAGTTTGATTCAAATGTGATAACCATTATACCCACGTATGGAAAACAAATAAAAATTGATTCAGCAAATTTTCCTTTAAGGTAAGTAATTTGGTGAGTTAGGAAAGGCAGCTTATATTTTTTGGATAGTACAGAGTAAGAGCTTATATAATGAGGTATTTAAATGTAAAGCTTAAAATTGATCAAATTTGATAGATTTGATCTTAACAAACATGTTTATTGTGTATGTTAGCAGTTAATCAGGGTTGCCAGGTATTTGGAATAGTGCCACAATTGTATTTGCCAATGTTTTAAGAATGGTTACAGTCCAAGCTTTCATTTGATGGCAATTTTTTAACTAACGTCTTTAGAAAAGAAATTATTTTTGTTAAAAAACTAACGTAAACTATCAAAAGTTGCAATAAAACTAAATTTTCTTACCACTTTAAAGATTTTGACAAACGCAAAAATTTATTGATTGTTTACAGATTCTTAGCTTTCATTTGGTATATAGTGCATGAACAAACTCAATCAAATTCTGAAGTTATAAAGCAAAATAAAACAAAATTTTTTGCACGGACCATTTTAAGTATGGCAAACTTATATTTTCATAAACAGTACAGTCAAACCTTGAATTTGGTATTATTTTGAACCATTAACTCGATGGGCTGTCATTATCAAAAAAGGTGCTCTTGAAAAGGAGGCTGCAAACCCCTTCGGCCCATTTTTAATTAGGCAACCTTGTTTTTTGTTCTATCTCGTCGAGCTTTTTAGTTTGGGACTAGTTTAAACCATTAACTCAATGGGCTAAGTCATGGTCGAAAAAACGCACCGGAAGTGGCCCGTTTTAGACGCTATCGGACCCAATTTTTTTGGGCAAGCTGTGTGCATTGGAGCTCAGGCTCCTCGTCCTCGGATTTATATTAAGGATAAAGGAATTTGTCCTTTAGGTTCGAGTTCGTGCCGTCGGGGTAACTCCCCGATCGTATAAAGAGCAGTTTATTCCGAAGCAACCATATGTCTCGGAGAGGAACGAATTCACTGCTGATAAGCCCTGAAAACGAAATAAGGATAACTTAACTTGGAGCCTTATGTGGAATGTTAGGTTCTTTAACAGAGAATGTACAGCCGAACAATTATCGAAGTGAATATGGAGTGCTGTAATGCAGACATAACCACCGTTTAAGAAGCGCAATGCGATAGCCGTGAAAAAGGAAGGAGAAAAGGTGTGGCCTCGGATATCCTGACCAACGCTAGGAAGAGGTAATACTGTACAGAAGTTTAACTTCCGACGCGACGGCTAAAATCACAAGAAACCGCCAGGTCCAATTCGAATTGAGTCTCTAATAACGTCCAAATGAGTCCTTTATCGCCTTTCAGCTAAACAAAACAAGAAAAAAAAAATATACAAGACAGCACGGCACAGAAGGACCAGAACTGATGCTAGCGGGCTTTACGAGCAGAAGAGAAAACAATAATGCTCTTCCGCTGTCAAGTTAAATAAATAGTTTTATTTGGGCGAAGTTTAACAACTGTTACGTCCACCCTATTTGGTAGAGGTTAAGCTTGATTTGTCGAAAGGACATTTTGCTGCACTGCCGTACGATTCCATGCCGGATCGATATTATGGAGTCATTTTGAGCACAGGCGGCAGTATAATTTTATAAGTTTTAAACGCAATTTAAAAAAACAGATTTTATTTATACATATGTATGTATATCTATTTAAATAGTATTTTGTACACACCCTAATTGAATAAATTGCACGACTGTATCGCACGTACTTGCTCATAATGTGCGGTCACCTCGTCAAATTAAATTTAAAAATGGACACAAACACAACTAAGTCGAACATATTATGTTTCTTATGTGGAAGATCTTTGACAGAAAAAAATTATCGCTAGGCCAGATCGTGGTTTAACGGACCTTATGAAATAAAATGCACGACTGCGTCACACGAACTTGTTCTTATGCTAGATAATTGCTAAGTGACTGCATATGTATGTAATGTACATACATAAATTATTTTTCGAAAATTCTTTAATTTTTTTTTAATTAGTTTAAGAGTTTTCTCGGAAAAACTAAGTATGCAATAAAATTTGAAAACTAAATGTCTAACCAGAAAAAAAATATTGAAAATCGTTGCACCGATTTTTTTAAAGTGTTTTTTTTTAAACTTTGAGAATTTGAAAATGTTGAAAAGCAATATTAATTGAATTATAAATGACCTGTGTGCAAAATTTATTTAATCGGGATAATGGTTTATGATAAAACCGCATTTGAAAAAACCGGTTCTGAGAGGTACCGTTACAGAGCAAATTTCGAAAAATTCATTCTAACTGAAAGATGTATTGTTGTAAGAAAATAGAACCCTGAAATTTTTATCAAAATCGTTAGAGCCGCTTCCAGACTTTTTGTTAAAAATTGTATGGCAGGTACCGTTATTTTTTGACCTTGAGCAAAAATGAAAAACATCCCCCGAGATACTACCAAATAAATGCTAAATACCAAGTTTAAAGCAAATCGGCCCATCCGTTTAGGCTGCAGAGGGGCGAACAGATAGACAGACGGACAGAATTTCCGGACCCACTTTTTTCGACTTCTCTATCATCGTAATGTCATGTTTGATGGTTAGATTTTTTTTGCACGAATCCATAACTTGCTATAAATGCAAGTAAAACACTAGACTTCATCATCTAACCGAAACAATACCCAGAAATAGCCTTCGATATAAAGAAAATTGATCAAAACACTTCTTATTCTATTTCTATACCCCAGTCACACAAAAATATATTTGTAAGCAAATTAAAAATATTGAATTATAAAATCAAGTCGTAAAACAAGTTTCTCAGGTGTAGCTTTAAGCAAGTGATTCGCAGTGTATTAGTTGCATCTCATCTTGAATGCACATTAATTATTGTAAAACGTTTCAAACTTACCTGCACTCTCGCCATCGAAGATAAACAACGGTAATAATCTTGTTTCGGTCCTTTTGTCGGCTACAGCTTCATACAAAGCTGGATTATCGTGGATCCTAAGTCCGTGTCGGAACCAAATAATGTTTGTTTTCATTCTCCTTAACCAGCTTTTCCGTTTTTAATGCAAACTTATCAAGTTAAATCAATTTAGCGATCTATCTGTGATAACAACCCGCGAACGAATGAAATATTATTTGTCTTTTCTAGCTTTGATTAATGGCATCATAGGTATCTCCAGTCCCAAAGGCACTTCTAAGCTTCTAGCATCTTATACATACATAGATACAACACGAAGGGGTGCAATACCTTTGCAAGATACGCCTTTGCAACGCGCCGGGGTTCTCATATTTACTTTCTCACTCTTACTAAGAACAAATTGCATAATTTGCAATGAACTAATATGAACACACACCCTAAAGCCCCCTAACAGCGGGGGGCTTTTAAAAGACGTCACTAGATGGATGCACTTATTTTGTAACTCGCAGTATAGCATATAAGATTTATATGGCTACTTTTCGGGATTGTATAGTTGGTTGTAGAACAGAAACAATGAGGGACTTAGGGTTGAGTTAGCTTCGACTGACGCAAATCTGTTGACTGGGATTGGGAGAAGGTCTCAAGTTCAAATAGGCTGAGCTATGCTATTCATACCATACATTGAATCCCAGAAGGTGTGTTTAACCAAGTTGCCTGGAAATGTTAAGGACATAGTCACGTTTATCTCAAAGCACTACAACAGTTCTTACAATATTGTAAATGGAAACAAAGGGTAGGTTTTGCTAGGAAATATTTAACCAACAAAATGTAACAATGGAATGGATACAACTATTGATGTAAATACGGATGGTGTTTGTAAACAGATTTGTGTAGAGGGTTGCCATACATTTGTTTTAGATTTAAAGGGGGCAGATAATATGTGCATATATTATTTTTTTATAATTCTTGTAAAATTTCTTTAATTAATATCTGAAGTGCATAAAACATAAGTTAAGTTTTCTTTAAATTCTGGATTTCTGCCTTTCGGTTAAAATCCTAACAGGACACAACTAATTTCCACATCAGACTTATATATGTAAGTTTCAAGACGATTATGCCGAAGAGGGCTCACTTCACTTCCTTCGTGAATGCCCAGCCTATCCCAGGCCATAATAATAGCGTTCGTAGAATACTTCGACGAAGTGAGCGATGTTTCAAAACAAAAAAAAAATTATAAAAAGCATAATTAAGAAGGCATTCACCCACATCTAATTTTCCACAAGTTACTTTTCTGTTTCGCAGGCTTCATTCCTTCTCTCTTCTAGAGACCACGCAATGGGTCGATCAATCGAGATCTGAGTGATGTTTACCGGCTTGCTCTATCGTCGTTCCTTCTAACCTAACCTTAACCTTTACTATATTACCGTTTCTAAATAAACATTCAAAAATGGATTTTGACCATCAAAATTTTTGTGTGTTTTTATAAATAATTTTTTTATTTTTGTATTAATTATTATTAAAAAAAAATAACCAAACTCACGCATGTGAAATAACAAACAATTCACTTCTTTATTTTATTTTCTTCGGAGAAACCCGATGATGGCAACCCTGAATGCTCAGTTAACTAGAATATATCTAATTTCAAGCTCGAGAAAATAAGTACACTGGGAGTCTTAAGAAGTGTGTTGTGTTTGTATTGATATTGCTAAAGGTAAATCAACCATTATTAAGTCACCTATAAAAGGGATGTAAAATATTGAAGTAATATTTGATTGGTTGAAGGAGACGTCCATTTGTTGTGTGGTATCCTTGTATACTGCTGGTTACAGAGCAACCGCAAAGGGGTGTCATGGAAATAGACTTTTAGAAAAAACGTCCATTAGTTGTCTTGTAATAAAGCAACATGATGCAGAGTTTGTATGTTTGTTTAATTGATTCTTATTTGAATTTGAAATACACGCAGGACCAAAATGTGAATAGGTACATAGGTACTCCTCAAATAAACTTCATTTGTGTAGAAATTGTTTCGGCTTAAAATAACGGTTTAAGCATACAATTTACATCTGGGCAAAACCCAGGTGTTCGATATCCTTTAAAATCCTTTTTAAGTACGCGGAATAAGGCTAGTTTTGTTATCAAACATGACATAACGATAATAAAATAGGGAAAATATTGGTTCCGCAAGTAGGTCTACTGGGAAGCTTTCAATTGCACACAATCGTTAATGAAAATAATTTTGTTTCGAAATCCAAAACAATTTAACCAGAAATCTACTAAGATTATAACAGTTTTTTGCAATTTTAGACTTTCTTGTTAATTTAATATACCTATACAAAAAAAAATACCTAGGTTGACAAATAAAGTTGTAAGAGTTCTAAGATATCTCAGAACACAAATTCGCTGGCCCGGATAGTAACCGCCATTGTTCTGAAGCGGTGCTTTTCTTCTGGTCTTTCTCTCAAGCTTTGAACAGTTTCGTTTCAATTCTAGAAATAATACTCATTTAGAGTGAAATTAAAGGATTGTGTATTCACCACGCTACAATCTCCCATGTTATACAAATTATTTCCGTCAAGTCGCCACCGCGGCTGGCTCGAATACAGCCGAGAGGCCTAATTTTAACAATTTTGTAAAAATCGGGATCGGAATCTCGTTTTGGGCCCATTCACCGTACGTGCGACGCGCTTGATGGTCGTTCGGCTTCAATTCTTGGATTCTGTAATCCCGCAAACTAAGATCCTTACGCAAAATCTTCCATAAAGTGGATGGGCACACCTCCAATTGTTGCGCTAGTTGCATCCTCAATGTTACTCTCTAGATTCTAGAAGATCGATTATAAATATCAATTATTGTACCATTTACATTAAATCTGTCTCTCTCATTTTATTAAACAAAATGAGTGTCAAATCAATAACATCTATGTTTCATATTGGACCTTTTTGGAATAACTGTACCTATTTTTTGGGCATAATTGAATAAATAGCTTATACATATAGTACATATACATAATATTATTATAATTATCATATTTTTCTTGTTTCAATTAATTTTTATAATGGATGCTATATCAGCAGTACACAAATTTAAAATTGCACTAGATCTTATAACCCGAATTCCCGAATTTTGTGGGAATAGGGAACAATTAATAGAATTTATTGACAGAATGGAGAGTTTGATAATTGATATCAATAATTAACTCATTTCATGAGGATTCTCCAAAGCTTTTAAAAGGATATCTTAGAGATAGAATTTCGGGCAAAGCAAGAGAAGCTCTTCAAAGAAGAGGTCGTATAAGGTATAACTGAATGGGTTGATATGAAAGCAGTTTTAATTGAAGAGTTTGGTGGAAGGGTTAGTGCTGAAATGTTAACTGATAAAATACGTTCAGCTAGAGTCAAGACAACCATAGAAAATTATTTCTCCGAGATAAATAACTACCTATGTAAAATAAATAACGTCAATCTTCTTCAAGACAATAATGATGCAACAATTATAGCCTCTAACAATCGCATAGCTTTAGAAGCATTCAAAAATGATTTACCTGAGCCGACAAAAACAATTATATTGAGTACAAATCCGAGCTCACTTAAAGATGCATACAAAATAATATAAGAAATTACACATCAAGGCTATGGCAATACGCAATAACCAAATAGGTAGATTTTCAAGGCCCTCAAGTTCAAACAATATAAAGCCAATAAACACAAACCAGTTCGATAGTTGTCTTCCTAGACAAGAATCTAGACAAAATGTTAAGTACTGTGTTTCAAATCAAAACAAAAATTTAAGATAGCGCGATTAATTCGATATTTTTGACCTAAACTTGCTTTATAGTCCCTATAACCGCAAGTAAAAATGATAATTCTGCCAAGACAGCGCTAATGCTGCTAGGTAGGTTTGTGTGTTTGTTGGTAGACATCTACTTGGTTTTTAGCACGCCTGGATAATTGAGATACCATTCATAAAATGTCAAAATAACCTTAAGTTTAAAATTTGAAGTAAATACAGTGCATAAGGAGTCTATGCAACATTGCATACATTTTTTTTCGTAACAGCTTTTGAACCAAGGTTTTCAAATTACAAAAAAGAAATGTTCAATTATTATTTATAAACATTCAAAAGTCATATAAGTTAAGTAGAAAGTTACGCAATTATTTTTCAAACCTTAAAATTCGTTCGGAATAATTTCGATGGATATGACGTACAAGCCATCAAGCGGCGAAATATGGAACTCAAATTTATTTAATGGGAGGGATAAGCTTGTAGTTTGTTTATGTATTTAATCAGAATTTTAGTAAGATATTGTGCAACAAGCCCTTAAACATAAACACCCAATTGGAAAAAGCTGTTTCTTTTTATTGAAACCTCTTTTTACAATAACGTGGTCATTTACTTCGTTTGTTTTTTTTTTAAGAAGTCACATACCTCTCCTGCTAAAGCTTTGTTCCACATACTCCCAAAACTACTAATTTTAGCCAATTTTTACGAAAAACAGTCAAATACTGTTCTACAAGACATACAATTCGTAGTTTTTGACAAAATAGAGAACTCACAAGAGAGTAAAATATTTCTCTCTCCTGACAATCTCAGTCCAAGAAAATTCTTTGGACAGAAAAAAGAGTTTCATGTTACTTCGCGTCAGTTTGAATTTTAAACAAATTGCCCAAATAGAATAAAATTTAAGAAAATTAAAGTTAACATCAAAGCATTCATTCGATTTTTGTGATTTGATTGTTCGAATAAAGCACGTTTAATTGTATTGAGTTAAATAACTTAAACGCCATTTTATTTCCTTAAGAAATGTTAAAAAGTGTATTTTTTTTCAAAATCGTAGGAACGGAATACAAACTTAAGCACAAAATTAACATAACATTAACATTTAAAAACAGAATTTAAGAAAAAATTCAGCAACTTGTTTTCAAAATATTGATTTTTCAAAAAAAAAAAAAATTAATTATTAAAAATACAAAAAAAAAATTTCGACATAATTAATTAGGCTATCTACATCTTCTTGAATATTAATTTTTATAGTAATCAGATCACTTGTTTTCGAGAAAGACGAAGAAAAAAAACCGGTCCTATGGGAGGTACCGTTTTTAGCCTACCATATTAATTTTTTGTTCACCAAAATAATGCTTACCTACAGTAGTACACTGATTTTTTTCATAAAAATTCTTGGAGCCGTTTTCGAGAAAAATAAGGTCTTACATAACGGTTATATAACAGGTACCGTTAATTTTTCAGCTAAAAAAAAAATCAAAAAACTGTAGAATGTCAAAATAACCTTTAGTTCTAAATTTGAAGACGATTGGCCCAACGGCTTAGGCTACAGTCCAAAATACATTCGTACAGACAGACAGACGGACAGAATTTTGCCAGTAACTCAAATGTGTTTCTCTATCATCGTAATGTCATGTTTGATTGTTATCTCAACATTTTTAATCTGCACGAATGCATTACTTGCATTATAGTATAGTAAGATCAGCTGGGATATTAAGGCTCCCGCAGACGGAAAAGGATTAACGGGCGATTTTTGTCGCGGCAATCAACGAGTGCGATATGATTATTATTTACACAAAAGTTGCTTTCTTTTTGTTAGTAAACTCGGTATGCTGTATGCATATACATACGCAAAGGTGGTGAAGGAACCAATGCAAACAATATTGAAGACCCTTTAAACTGAGCGCGTTTTAATTCTGCGTTGTGGGAATTTTTGAATAATGTCATGCCCAGAATTGACAAAAATAACAACAAATAGTTGAAGGAATCAACCATGTCTTTCTTTCTTGGTAAGGAAGCACAAGGGCAACTAATCCCTCTTAATCAAAAAAATATATACAAACAAAATATAAAATAATAAGTGATAACTAAGGTTTCCTTGTGCCAAATTGTTTATATTTATTTTTTATTGCAAGACTTGGTACTTTCAACAAACATTCACAGAAACGATCCCTGCATGGACAAAACTATATTTACCCTGTAAAATTCATTAGAAACCGTTGGGCGGTTTCGGAATACATACTCGACATACATACACACATACATAGTACACCCTGATGTTTGTGATTTTTGTCAAAATTCAGGGCCGTTGCACACTTGCGTCATTTTGACGCGGCGGCGCCGCAGCGGTGACACTTTTGCGTCTTATGCGCAAAACAGAAAAACCATTGCGTCAAAATGACGCATATGTGCACCGAGCCTCAGAGTCACCAAAAAATTACTCACAAACCCTATCGTTAAATCCACACACACACACCCCATTTACTACATCTACTTTCTACTTTAACGAAACCCCGCCTTTTTTATATTTCTTTTTCTCTTCTTGTACTTTTTGAATTTGTGTGGAATTATTTTGGGAATTTGAATTTGCCTGTTCTTTTTCATATTCGCCTGGTGCTCAGAATACGTTTGCGATCGATTTTGGTTGGAAAAAAAACCGCAGTATCGCGGTTAGCGTAACGCGTTTTTCTTGTTATTTCGTATGCGTGTCATCGATTTATAAGACGTTATCACGTCATAGTGAACCTCAGCTACATATGCTACCTCGCTACGTGCTCCAATAAAGCAATTATCTTCTATAATGACAGGTCAAGCTTAAATAGGCTCAAGGACTTCACCTATTCCCACTCCACTGGAAAAATGGCAGTTTCTTGCTCATATTCTAGACGCTTATTGAAAATTAATTGTTTTGCAACTAAATATTTGACGAAACTTAATAGGTCTATGCTTATAACGGGTTTTTCAATAAGAGCGCTACAAAAGTTTTTTTAAATAAAACCAAAACGGTTTTGGATATCAATGAAATTCTTTATTCTGAACTCGATTTCTTTTGCATGGCCACCACGGGCAGAAGTCCAGACGCAGAACCCAATTTTCGACGGTTATCAAGCATAAATCGGCCGATACTGTTGCAATTTCACGTTCGATATTCGTATGAAGTTCATCAATCGTCGCTTTAATAATTACTAATACTTTTTTCACCAAAAGTACACAAATTGTTTTTCATACAAATTCTTGGAGGCGTTTTCGATAAAAGTAATCTTTAACTTAACGGTTATATGACAGGTACCGTTAAATTATATATTATATAAAATTTTAAATTTCTTTGTGTGTACGCTATAGTCTCGAAAACTATGAACACAACCCTCTTGAGTGCTATCTTACGTTCATATCCATTCAGCCCTGAAGCTACCGTTGAATGTGAATCATACCTAAAAACTTACTTGAAACATTGGTAGATGATCAGATATGGCCACGGTATTGAAAACATGTAAACTTATCGTTTGGGATGAATGCACAATGGGCCATAAGAAATCGCTCGAGGCACTTGATCGTACTTTGCTAGATCTGAGAGGAATAGAAATAGATCAGCCAATGGGAGGAGTACCTCTCTGGTGACTTTCGTCAAACTTTACCTGTGATTCCAAGATCAAGACCCGCTAATGAGCTCAAAGCTTGCCTGAAAGCATCACCACTTTGGAGAAATGTGAAAAATATCTCTTTATTGGCCAATATGCATGTACATCTACTCCAAGATATTTCTGCTCAAACATTCTCCGAAAGCAACAATTGGATATTGGTGACGGCAAATTTCCGATCGATCATTCTGCAAGTGATATCTTTTCCATCAAATTTTGTCAAATGTAGTCGTCAATTCAAAATATTGAAAAGATGGTTTTCTCGAACATTTCGACAAACTTCAAAAATAATGACTGGCTTCGCGAACGAGCGATTTTAGCTCCCAAAAATGATGGTGTTAACAAAATCAATTATCGAATTCAATTGCAAATCCCAGGAGAGACAATGTAATATAAATCAATTGACACAGTTACAGATGAGGATCAAACAGTCAATTATCCGGTATAATTTTTGAATTCCCTGGAGCCGCCTGGAATGCCACCACATATATGTATGTACTATCTTTGAAAGTAGCCTCACTAATCATGCATCTTCGCAATTTGGATCCACCTAAACTATGCAACGGAACCAGACTTTCCGTTAAGAAATGAATTCCAAATGTTATTGAAGCAACAATTATTAGCGATAAAAGCAAAGGAGAAGATGCGCTGATCCAAGGATTCCGATGATACCCACCGATCTACCGTTTAATTTCAAGCGATTGCAATTTCCTGTTCGCCTAGCCTTTGCGATTACAATCAATAAAGCTCAAGGACAATCGCTTTCTGTTGCGGTATTGAATCTTTTGTTTTTCCCATGGCCAGCTATATGTTGCTGGAGAAAGCAAGAAAAAATTGTTCATTTTCCTACCAAATGGAAAAACCAATAAACATTTTCATTGTCATTGATAAAATAAACTCATTTTTTCAATCTCGAAATAAAATACTTCTTTAATTCTTTCTTGGGAGTAACAACGTATGCCGGGTAAGGCTAGTTATATATGTATGTAAATAAAATATAAATAACATATGAAACTTTTCCTCACAAATCAAAAGTACACTTTTTTTGAAAAAAAACCTTACAAAATGTATCAGCTGACTTTGACAGTTTTCACTAATCTGCTCTTCATCTAAGGGAGGTGTAGAAAATGCTGTTCTAAACTGTTCCAGACAGCCTCACTGAACACAAAAAAGATTAGAAAAGAACAGAAAAATTCTAATTGAACACCAAACAGCTGATCTTTTCTAATCTTCTCTGTCTAGAACAGTTTGGAACAGCTTGAACAAAGCTTATGTGGAACAAACCTTTTATCTTACAAAAATTTCAAATCAGGATCTGAATTTTGTGGTTCTGATTCATGAGCTTGATTTCTAAGTTCGGCATCTGAGGATTTACCAAATTGCTAAACTATTCTTTGAAATCTGTGCTGAAAATATTTCATCATACAATTCCTTGTAATGTAATTTAATTTTATTGCAAGCAATTATTGAATAACACAAGACTATTTCGCCACGGAGTACTTTTTTGTTTGTTTAATAACATGGAAAAAGGATCGCATTTTAATAAAAAAAAACAGTAAATTTTACAACAATGATTCCGTACGTAGATTCCTTGTTTTTTCCATGTAAACGCCTTTCAAGTTGTGCATGCATCACGTTTAATTCCAATAAAATCAAACAATATCACAAAGAAAATTCCAAGATCCGAGTATCCTTATAAGTTCTCAATCTAATTCCTAGCATTAGCTGCAGGAAGACGAAGTTGTCCTTATTCTTACGCAAGTTAGGTAAGTTATGCGTTTTTCTTGCTGCATATCTTTTGGTTGCAAGGAAAATAAAGCTTTAGTTTTCTAAGAAGCTGTCAGATTCAGATAACTGTTGTGAATTGCTGAGGTAGAGATGACACTGATTGCTTAAACTTATGGGAAGGCATAGAACATAACCTTTTGTTATTTGTAATGTAGGACCTACGTAACACATGTTCTTCTAATGACGTCAATATCCCTAAAAAAAATGACAGCACTTGTTAAAACGTTGCCACAAAATGATTTTGAAAAGGTAGATTGGCAGAACACCACCTAAACGGTGAATGTGTTTCCAACCTTAATGTAGGTAAAGGTCTTGCCAAGCGTCATTCTGGCACTAGATGATCAACCAATAAAACGCCGTTTTTCAACAAGAGAAGAATTCAATTGAAATTGAATTTAAAAAAAAAAAACTGATTAATTCGCTTTATATTTGTGTTTTTATAATATACATTAAAAACTACTACATTAAAAAATACATTAATAACAAAATTGTAAGTCTACGGCTCTACATCGTTTTTATAGAAACTATACGATCCCTTTAGTATCACTTGACCGATTAGTTGAAGTTTAAATTCACTTAAATGCTGAAATAGTATTTATGCTTGTATATGAAAACATTGCCCCAGGACGGTGATTGAAATTGAACTCGAGAATCAAATTGTGCTGAAAGTCAAAAGGAGTATAATAGGTATTATAAGTTACAGATGCCAGTCATAATCAGAGTAGTGTCTAAAATTCCTCGTGAAAACTGTTAGCGGTATCGATCATTTTAGACTGGAGGAAGATTTTGGCGCTCTCTTGAACCTGGAAATGTATAAAAAAAGAATCGAATTAAAGAAAAATAAAGAAAAAATAAACGACATGTTTACCTCTTTTAAAGACAACTTTCCGTCTTTATTTGAATCGGTAAGGCTTATTAGTGTGGCAGCTTCTTGAACAGCATATCGTGGATGACGTGGATTGACATAATTAAGCAGTTCTCCTCTATCTGCTCGAGCATCGTTGTTTTTATCGATAATACGCTTGAATTCTTCGCGTCGCTCTTCGACAGTCTTGGATATAACGGATCTCCTATAGACATCATCATCATCATCCACTGTAACGTCGGAAAATTCTTCTATCGACAACTGATCGTCACCGTCGATGTCGAAAAGCCTCAAAAGATCGTCAACCAAACTAAGCAAATTCGCTGTGCTCGATTCGGGATGACGAAATGCCAGAAACTCATCGAGTGTCAAGCTAAAAAGATCGATACGTGCAGCTTCCGACCAGCGTGCTTTGTCTCGCATCATTTCCTCTTTTGCCTTGCGATCAAGTGTCGTGTGTTTAACTTCACTGTGATCCTTAATTTCGTTTTCATTCAGACCATGCTCTTTGAGGAAGTAAGTGTGATATTCCTCCCAAGTAATCAGACCGTCACCAGGATCTCTGTCTACTTTGCTGAACTCTATGGGATTCATTTTAATGGCCCATTCGATGTGTTCGACTATCTTGCGGTTGATATACTTGGCCAGCTCTTGGATACCAAGAAAAGAGTCTCGATTCTTGTCGGCACTGAAATTTAAAATATGAAAGTAAGGTTTAGTTATTAATTTACTTTTTCTGTTTATTAAGCAAATGCCATATAAGGTGTTTTGTTGGTAATAGGAAAATACTGTTTGTTCCGTAGCAAATTATCTAAAGCTATTCTATTTGTTCTATTAATTTTTTAATGAAACACATAATATGTAAAATCTGAATACCATGTAATTTTTCTTCCGACAAAAGTCTGAAATAGCTCACAAAAAATGTTTGGACTGAAAATTAGTTTCAGTTATGCCGTCAATTTGAAATTTAAAAAAGATCAGTTGGGATATTAAGGCTCCCGTAAATGGAAAACGGTTAAATGCGCGATTTTTTCGTGGCAATCAAGGACGGGATATGATTATCATTCACACAAAAGCTGCTCTCTTTTTACTTGCGATTATAGGGACTATAAGGCAAGTTATGCATTCGTAAAAAAAAAAAAAATTCTAACAATCAAACATGATATTACGATGATAGAGAAGTCAAAAAAAGTGGGTCCGGAAATTCCGTCCGTCTGTCTGTCTGTCTGTCTGTCTGTCTGTCTGTCTGTCCGTATCGATATCTACAGCCTAAACGGTTGGGCCGATTTGATTCAAACTTGGTATATAGTATTTTTAGAGTGCTCTACCCGACAGTTTTTGGAATTGGCATTCTAGCTCCAAAACTAACGGTACCTGCCATATAACTTTTATTAAAAAACTTATTTTTCTCGAAAACGGCTCCTACGATTTTGATTAAACTTTCAGAATGATGTTTTCTGTGCAAAATCTCTCTTTTAATTTTAATGGATTTTTCAGAAAAAGTTTTATAACGATACCTCCCATATGAACTGTTTTTTAAAATCAGACTTTCTCGTTAACTAATTGACGGATTTTGATGAAATTTTCAAAATATGTAGTGTTTTATAATTTAAATAATATTGCATATCAAAATTTTCAAAAACATTTTTTTTTAAATTTTAATAATTTTTTTAAAAAAATATTTTGTTTTTTGAATATTTTGAAAACGGATCTATAGATTTTTTTTAAATTTTTTCTCCTAGTATAAACTATAGATTTCTTAAAATTGACATACTAAAAAAAATTTTAAAATATGTTTTCGAAAAGTTTTTCAAAAAAAACATTTTTTTGAAAAAAACTGAATTCATAAAATAGAAAACAGCAAAAGAAATAAGATGGCTTACAACATTTTTTCCAAAAAACGTTATGAGTAGTGTTTTTTTGAATTCACAAATTTTTTTCCCCAACATTTTATTTCATATTGCTCGGCTAAGCCCTAGCCAAGCCATTAGTCAAATAAAAGAAAGTGACAACCTACATTACATGCATAATTACGTATTTTAAAGTATTTTTCATCATCATAGAAGCACAGAATAAATAAGGAAGCCTTTGATAAACACACAAAAACAACTAACAAATAAAAAAAAACTATTCGATTACTACTGAATGCAAAAATTTCAATCGAGAAAACAAAAGTTTACACCTTCCTATAAATAAACAAAACCACTGTGTTAACTTTTAATATTGTCTCTATACCTACTGGCTTAACAGTAGTTGGAACACGTATCTTAATTTTAGTACCTACCTTCCTTTCAACCTTATTATAGGTACCTAAATCCTTTATAAATTCCATTGGTCCCATATTGGGACGTATAAAGGTCCCTTTACCTAGCATTATTGTAAGAGCAAGTACGTGCGACCCAGTCGTGCCTTTTATTATTAATAAATTCGGTGTACATACATTATGGACATATGTACGTATCTACATTATGGCGTTTTTCTTTTTTAGTCCCGAGCGGGGCACAGAGCGGGGCCTGACGAATAGAGCTCGCTCCGAATCAAGCGTGACCCGAGCACTAAGTTCGATTAAAGAAACACAATTGAGCACTGAAATGTCATCATGTCATTTTTTCACAAAAAACGAATGAAGTTAGCCGCACTCACTCATTCGCCGATGTGCTCTGGTATTTTAAAGCGAGCTCATCGAGCTAGCCCAGAGCGAGCTCTGAGCTAAAAAAGAAATACAAGTAGAGCGCTCAGAGCGGTCCGAGTTAAAAAAAATCCCCTTAATTCCCTATTTTAAAGCAACAAATTTCTTGGGGGAGAAATATGAGTTCTGCCAAACTCAAAAGTACATTTGAAATTTGACGTTTTGTGAAGTCTTCGTATTTAAAGAATTTGAAATTTAAAAAAATTTGTAAAGTTAAATTCAAAGTAAATAATAAAATGACCTTACAATGGCCAAATAAAATAGTTTCCATCACAATTTTTATTTCATTTGCACTTAATTGATCCATTTCGTCTAGTTAAATTTAAATTTTGTTGACGTTTAGAAAGTTTCCCTATTTTGATCCACAAAGCGTTCTTTTTCTTTAGAGCGAATTTATTATTTTTTGACAGTTAGACAGTTTTCCTAAAACAACCCAAAAAGTATCCTTGATTGTATTCTTTTTTAAATGGAAAAGGAGAAATTATAATATATTTCTATTTCAATTATATTCTCTTTCATTTTATTTGCTTTCTTTCTTATAGCGAGCTTCACTAAAATTTTTAAGATTTGATCTCAAATTTGATCTTTTCAATGAAATTTCTTTCATGATTAAATTGTAGTATTGTAGTATCGATAACATCGATATTTGAACATCGATGTTATGATGATGATATCGATATTTTCGCTATGTTTAAAAAAATGTTTATTGACTGATTTTGTGATGCTCAGTAAAGAGTTGCTTCTTGAATTAAAATATGAATAATACTAAAATAGAAAAAAACAATAACTAGACAGCTATTTTTAATTCTGAAGATTGTGTTTAATTGCAAATGTCAAACATCAAATGCGATTATAGTATAACTAAAAAATCGAAAAACCGTTTTTTGTCGATATTTGGTTTGTTTTTATTTTGTTATTATGAAATGACATTTCACGATTTTGAATTTTAGACTGCCTGTGGTTTCGATTCTTTGAGAACAGAATCGATTTCCTATTCTTTTCAGACCAAAACTGTTATCAATTGCCAAACAAAAAACTGGTTTTGCATGAAATTTCACAAACAAACACTGAATTTGAGATCACTGCGTTTTCCTTTTCAGAGATACATACATACATAGGTTCTTTTGACACGCATAGCACTATTATTAAATATCGTTCACCAAGAACCATGTATCGATGTTTAAACGAGTTTCTACATTGATATTTATGAACGATACTTCGATTTTTAAGACATCGCTGTATCGCTTGCTTCTCTATATTTCATTTGGTTGTCTCTCGCTCTCTCGTCATTGACAAAAGAGATTATTTAAATGTATGTGTGCATTCAGATCAAATCTTCCACCGCATCAGAGATCAAATCTTTCGAGTTGAGATTTGATCTAGATTTTCTCTTTTTCTTGCAATGAAACTCTCAAAATTCAAAAAGATCAAATGTTTTGACAGAAAGAGCATATCTTTTCTTAAATTAGAATTTGTTTTATTTTGCACAAACTTCAGAATTAAAAATTACTGTTTTTTTTGTTAATATTTTTATTTTATCTCAAGAAAGCAACCGTTAATTCAGCATCAGGCTGTCTGAATCATTGTTTTTTTAAGTTGAATGATATATATTTTGTTTATACTTTTGTCTTAAATAAACCCTTTTTTATATGAAAATATTGATTCATAAATATTTTTCTTAAGCATCGCCAAAACATTGATATCATCATCATAACATCGATTTACATTTATCGATGTTTTAATAAACGATGTCGTCGGCTTGTTGACATAAACCAATGACTTAACGTAGCCCCAAAGAAAATAGTCAAGAGGCGTTAAATCGCACCAAAGAGGCAGCCTATCGACTGTCCCATTTCTTGAGATAACACGCTCATCAAAACTTATTCTTCAATAAATCGATTGTAAGGTGTGCTGTGTGGCTTGTGGCACCATCCTGTTAAAACCACATGTCATCCAAGTCCATATCTTCCAATTCAGGGCCAAAACTAATCGGTAATCATGGCGCGATAACTTTGGCCATTTACAGTAACGTGACGATGATTATCGTCGACGAAAAAATATGGCCAATAACGCCGCCGGCATGCAAAGGCAAACCACTTAAAACAGTTATTTTTTGTGGATGAAAAGGTGATTCATGAAGCAAATGTGGATTTTAAACCGACCAATAACGCATATTTTGCTTTGCAAAATTTGAGCTTCTTCGCTGAAGGTGAGTTTGCGATGAAATTCAACAATTCGCTCTTAAAGTTGCGGTCACCGACTCCAAATTTCGGTAAAAAATGTTTATAATTTGCAGACGTTGCTTTACCACGATGGAAATGTTGAGTTTACTGAATAAATTCGATGATTAGTAAAATGGTAAAAGGGTCCCTATTGAAAAACCCGATACATATATACCGTACTTATGACAAAACCACATTTTTTAAAATGTTTGTCTGTCTGTCTTTCTGACTGTTTGTTCCGTCTAATCTCGAGAACGGATGCACCAATTTTGACGGGACTTTCACTGGCAGATTGTTGATGTTCTAAGGAGTAACTAAGGCCATTTTAATTACCCCTAGTTGGCGCTGGGATCCCCAAGAATTTAGCTTGATTATAAAGATAAGGGTTTGCATTAGGTTTTAAAATGATTTCGGGGAAGTGGCCGAGGCCCAATTTTGTGAAAATCGGGATCGGTGGCCATCTCGTTTTGGGCCCATTCACCGAACGTGTGAAGCGCTTGATGGTCGTTCGGTTACAGTTCTTGCACGAGATGGATTTTGTAAGCCTGCAAACCAAGATCCTTCCGCAAAATCTTACATAAAGTGGATGGGCGCATCTCCAATTTTTGCGCGCGATGGCGGATGGACTCATTCGGGTCTTCTTCAATGCTCTGCCCCACCAAACGAACCATTATTTTGAAATTTGCACAATTTGCAAACTTGTTCGGAAGCAAGTATATTCATTATGAAATGGCAAACCAAACTGAGCATAAATCAAGTGACAGCTGTCAAAAACTCCGAAAGAAGTATTGCCAGATTGAAAACCACACGTCTATTAAAATAAAAAAATTATTTTTTTTTTACAAAATTCTTTCATTTTTTTAATTAGCTTAAAAGTTGCCTCGGAAAAACTAAGTATGCAATAAAAATTGAAAACTAAATGTCTATCGAAGAAAAAAATATTGAAAATCGTTCGACCAGTTTTTTTTTAAAGTTGTTTTTTTAAAAAACTTCGAAAAAAATATTTTAAATTTTTTTTTAGCACAAGGGAATCTGTAGCTTTCATCTGAGAAAATTATTTAAAAAAATTCGATGAACCCATTTTCAAAATATTTCGAAAATTAATTTTTTTTAGAAAATTTTAAAAAATCAAAAAAAAGTTTTTGAAAATTTTGAAATGCAATATTTATTGAATTATAAATGACTTCCTGTGTGCAAAATTTTATTGAAATCGGGATATTAGTTTACGATAAAACCGCATTTGAAAAAAAAACCGTTATATGAGACGTACCGTTATAGAACAAATTAAAAAAAACCGTTCTAACTGAAATAAGTATTGTTGTAAAAAAATAGCACCTTGAAAGTTTTGTCAAAATCGTTAGAGCCGTTTTTGAGAAAATCAAGATGTTTGTTAAAAAAAATGTATGGCAGGTACCGTTATTTTTCGACCTAGAGCAAAAATGAAAAACACCCCTCGAGAGCAAATCGGTCCAACCGTGTAGGCTGAAGAGGCGCGAACAGACAGACAGACAGACGGACGGAATTTCCGGACCCAAATTTTTTTCAACTTCTCTATTATCGTAATTTCATGTTATTAGATTTTTTTTTGCACGAATCCATAACATGCATTTAAGTACCTAAATCGCAAGTAAAAACGTGTTATAAACGGTACCGTTAAGACTTGTTTTCCGGTAAATTTGTTTATGATAAAATAAATACAAGTTTCCAACAAAAAAATTATAATTTATTATTTGAACAAAAAAATAAATTAAAAAAAATTGTTTTACAATTAAGTTTAAAAAAAATACTATTTTTATGGCCAGGACTTTAGGAAGTTTTTTGAATTATGGTCTTTCAAAATAATTAAAATTGTTTTTTTTTTATTTATCAAATTGATCTTTGACTTCGACATCTGTTTGTAACTAATATTTAAGGTCTTGGGTTTATATATTTTCTAATGTTAGCTCTCTAATGTTCTGAGTACTTGCATTTACTTATGCCTTCCCATATATCAATGTAGCTGCTGTCTCGAGCGCATATTATGGTTTTATTAATCCTTCCAATGACAGTAAAATTTATAAATAACCGTTTACAGGCATTATAGTTATCCTTTTTTTAATGAAAGCACTTTCCCTCCCAAGAAAACAAGATGAGAATAATAAAATAATAATAATAATAATAGTGTGCGCAACACATGTTTTCTTTTGTCACTATGGCGATGTTGTTTAAAAAAAAATGCCATTCAAAACCAGTTTCTCTCGTTTGCCAGACCAATTACAACTTTAGTTCCTAGTGAACTTTTGATGTAAAAATAAAAACATACTCATACTCTTCAAACCACATATTATTAACATACCTTTTGAATGCTTTTTCCAGAATTTGCAATTCGTCTGTAGAACTTGCCGCCAAAATAACAGTTTCCGGTTCCATACGTTCGCTAGACTTTTGCGTGTCCTTTTCCTCAGCTGAATTTGGAGCTAGCGTGTTGTGTTTCTTCGAATATATAAGTTTATTCATCGATCCAATTGTTATATTAAAAGTAATTCCAATGAAAAACAAATAAAATACTATGGCCAGGAGTGTTGACCATTTCAGCCATCGGATTGGTCGATAAAACAAAAGATTGGCCATCGTTTGGCAATATTGTTAAAAGCTAAACACCGCGCGCAGAACAACTGATGAATATCACGACGTTAGACCAGAAAGTCGGTCACATCAGCAATTCGAATTACTCCTCCAAATGCAATTGGCAAGTCTAGCTCGAGCTCCACACCTTTGTAACGATGCCGAGTTTTCATCTCGCGTAATAGACGTCTCTCTGTGTATATGCCACTGCCTTAACAGGTTTTTGAAAGTGAAAGTTGGGTTGGCTGGCTTTTGTTGTTGTTGTTGATAGTGTTTCTATTCATATTTTTGTTTTAATATAAAAATCATCGATTTTTCAAATGACAATTGTACTGCCGATGATGTTTTAGTTATTTGTTATAGGAATTAACTGCAGTTTAGTATTGTCGGTTTAATATAGGTGATTCGAAGAAGCTAATTGTTTAAAAAATATGTACTTATATCATAATAGGTAACGTTATTTGTAAAGGAATTTCAAAATTTGCTTGCAGCAAAAAATAATACAACCGTGTGATGTTTAAACTGCGAATTGAATGAAAATCTTGCTCAATCTGCAAAGCAATAGAGAAAGGTTCTTGCAGACTTTGCGAAGGGAGAAAAATGCTTTATTTTATTTGTTGAACGAAAGGGAAAACATCAAAACAACAAACAGTGTCACCTATGTATCAGTTGACTAAGTATTATATCTCTGGCAGTGAGTACAATTATCTTTTATTTATAAAAAAAAAACACCACTATTTTCTCGATACCAAAAAAAAAATACCCTTAAAGAGAATTTAGAATGTGTCTGTCCACACGGTGATTTTTCAATCGCCTCACGGACATAGAAAAATCAAACAAGAACGACAACTGAGAGGTAAATTCTCTCTTTGGCAACAAACTGAAATATATCCCGTCAGCGACATATGTGTACCAGTCTCTGTATATTTCTAATGGGACTACTAATACGTACGAGTAGGAAACGTGTAGGCTGCTTCTCACACGTATTTCACACGTATTTCACACGTATTCACATACACAAAATAAAATTTCAGGTTTTCCAGGGCATGGTGGATACGGATCGCAGCTCTTTTTTTTCTATGCTCTTGCAGATTAACAACACACACACAGAAATGGTTGGGAGTATAAATCACTAAGCCTTGGCTCCTTAAGGAGCTGTCGCGCCAATAAATTTATTTATTTAATTTTATGCTCACGGGTGAGTTTGTTGACAGGAAAAGGCGAAGGGAGCAGATACTCATGTAGTGAACTGACTTTTCTCCGGGTAGTACAACTCCATTTCTGTACTATTTTATAGTTGTGTTCGTCTACTTTTTCGGTTGTTTTAGGAAAACTGTCAAACTTTGAAGAGTGGGGATGAAATCTCTCAGAAAATAATAAATTCGCTCAAAAGTAAAAGAACGCTTTGTGTAGGAAAATAGGGAAACTTTTTAAACATCAAAAAAATTAAAATTTAACTAAACGAAATGGATCATATAAATGCAGATGAAATAAAAGTTGTGATGGAAACCATTTTATTAGGCCATTGTAAGGTCATTTTATTATTTACTTTTGATTTAACTTTACAATTTTTTTTTATTTAAAATTCTTCAAATACGAATCCTTTACAAAAAGTCAAATTTCAAATGTACTTTTGAGTGACAGTATTCACATTTTCTCCCCCAAGAATTTTTTTGTTTTAAAATAGGGAATTAAGGGGAAATGTTTTTCTCTCTCGCAACATGTCTCTTCTCCCGAAAACTCTCGAAAATGTAAGTAAACGAACAACATTTGTGTAAAATTGTGCAAAATAGTCTGTTTTAGGGAGTAGACGAACACAACTTATTTTTCTATTATTAAGTTTTTATTTTATTATTATTTTCCTTGTTACACTTAAGCAATAGTACATGACTTATCCCAACGCAATGTGAACACAGCTGAAGTTGATGTGCTTTCAATCGATTGAAAAATCACCGTGTGGACAGGCATAATAATTGGCGTTCTATGTTAAGGCCTAACTGTAATATGTATAATAGAGCATGGCCTATTGTAAAACAAAACAGTCGAATGATGTTTGGAGGTATTTCATTCTGAATCATGAATGAAAAAATACAAGATTACGCCAGTGGCCTATTTCACCAACTTACAAATTGTAATTTACAAGCACTATTTCAACAAATTTGTAGAAAAATCGATTTATTCTGTTCCACAAAATATTTGTGCTACAAAATTGTAGTTGTAGTTTACAAAGGGAAATTTGTAGAAATTTTATTATTTCCGTTTCACCAAAAGTTAATTTTCTTTGTTGTTAACAATTACAAATTTGTTAAAATTCACATTTACTTGTAAGTTTGTGTTTCATGGAATCAAGAAATTTTACAAATATGTTCAGTTGCTGAAAATTTCTTATAGTAGAAAGATCATGTGTCGATATTTAACAACAATTTGTATATTTCGAAAGAAATCGCATTTTAAACCTAAAAATGTCCTTACGTCGAAGGCATAGTAGCACCGACAGTGATATAAGTGAAGATTTTGTGCTTAATAGATCAAGGAAAATATATCGTCCGCGAATTAACTATGACATTTCAGATTCTTTTATTTTCAACGAAAAATTTCTGTTAAAACGTGTTAACTCGCTAACTTTAACACTATTAGTAATGGTATTAGAAAATTTTCCAAATAAAACATCTTTCTTATCACGAATTAAACCGGCGATACAAATTTTGTTTTGTTTATTCATTTTTGTCCTTGATGTTATCACTTAGAGAGCTTAAAAGTTTGTGAAAAACAGTTGTTGTTTACAATTTTGCAAAATAAATGGCGAAAGGGCTTTTTTTGTATTTGTAAATAACAAACACAATTTCCCATAATTTTTTTCTCTTTTTAACAAATTTGTTGGAATGAAGTTTGTAGTTTTTGAAACAGAAAATTTGTAAACAAATTTGTAAATGTAATCAACAAATACAAATTTGTATTTGTAATTTGATGAAATAGACCACAGATTGTTCTTTTTCACTTTGTTTTTGTAATTGTTAAAAGTGTTTTGTGCTGCTTCTAGTTGCATTACAGAAATAAAAAAAAATAAAGTCAGAAGTGATAAGTGAACGGTGTCTAATATTTTAGTTTTCCGAGATCCTGGGCTTTTGAAAAAATGGATCCATTTTTTACAAAAGAATATATTCAATATATCACAGGCAAGAATGTGAAGTGACCATTTTCATAAGGATAACATGAGAGATGGAACATGGAACTTCACTTTAAATACATAAAATCGTAGCAGAGGAAAAAGAACCCTCATATTCATGGATAGAACACCTTAGTGAAGTTGACCAGTTGAAGCCGTCAACATCGATGATGGGTTGCATGAAGCTTGATAGCATTCACAGTATATTCAAGTCCCCCCAATAGAGAGGACCTGGACACCACCTACATTGAAGCACACTAACAGTGCTGTCTGCTGTAACATCATTTCTGTTTCACTGCACTGTAGATATTTTTTTAAATTCATCAATGTAGTTGACTGGAAATATTGGAAGAATGTATAATATAATGCTGTTTCTCATAATTTTGAATTATTCTGACTGCTCAACTGACAACCAATTCGTTTAAATTTATTACACCAACAAATTTAAATGTAGGGAAATAATATCGTTATGAAATCGCATTTGAAACGAAAGTATACAAACGTAAGTAATTTTATTCTTAATAAACAAAATAAATAATTTATAATTATAGGCAATAAAAGACCAACAAATGTTGGTTCTGCAAGAGATATATGGTAAGAAGGCTATTTTGGTTGGAAAATTTCACCAGCAGTATCACGAAGCAAGACATTGGTGGTGAATGCAACAAAATTGCTTCCTTAGCAGCGAGCTTAGGTATCTTGGCCGACTGCAATGGGGAAAAATTCAGGCGCACAACATGGCAGAACTGGCGCCGCAGTGCAATGGTATGTATTTTTTCAAATACATTTTTGATGTTTTGCTAATTTAATTCTATTGATGCTTTCTTTTTCAGAATAAGGTAGATAGGATGAAGCAGACCGGTGCTGGTGGTGGCAACATAAAAAGTCATTTGGACGAAAATGACAAAAGATACTTTCCATCGTATGCGAAGAGGTAAGTGCACATGAACTGATTTAAATGCAGATAATTATCTTCTAAGATTTCTTTTTTTTTTAATTAATAGATTGCAGAGGGAGTCGATGTTTTCGAAGCCGATGGATCTCTTAAAACCAACATTATTAATGCGGTAACAGAGCCTCTATTCAAGGTGGAGGCATCAAAAAGTGGGTACTCTAAACCGAAAAACAAAGCCAATTCTTCGTCGTCAAAAGCGACAAAGTTTAATGACCTCAATTTAGAGTACATTAAACTCTGTTGCTATGACAAGCGGTTACAAATAAGAGAAAGAGAACTCCGACTAAACATGCCAGTTTCAAAGTTCACAGACTCGCTTATTGTATTTGAAGATGAGACGAGTGAAGAATGCTTGTAGTTTTTAGATACAATGTTCCCAAAAATAATAATGTATATAAATATGTACATATAATGTGCATATAACTGATCTAATAAAATATTGCTGTTATTTTAATAAATGTCTTTGTAGTATTACAGATATGGGTATGGTAAATATACCTTTTTTAGGTCAATCAATGCCAAGTTGCTATTATGTATACCATCCACACCTACAAAGCAGGTGCTTGCGACACAGTGAAAATTTATTGAATCTGCGCGAAAGCATAACTTACCTTATAGTGCTTACCTATGTACATATACCGCAATTATAAATAAATTTTGTGGAAGTTGTTTCATTATTAGTTTATTATAGACAATATTAGGATTAAACAGAATGAATTTCATTAACTAATAATGCAAACAATTGATATAGGTTCTTAACATATCAATAGAATTTTTTATTTATTATATATATTATTTTATTTTTTTATTTATTTTAATTGCCCAAGACTGCACTCAACAACTTGTCGGGTGTTTTTAAACTTTATTAAAAAGCGATTTTTGGCTCGGCTTTCTTCAATAACATTTGGAACATTAGGAGTAAATATCCAATTTCGCAATGGATATCCAGAAACGCGAATAATTATGGTATTTGGAAATGGGTGCCATCCTTCAGAGTTCCATTTGTTGGGCCGGGGTAATTGCTATTAACAGCATTAAAGCGATAATCTGGACCAGCGACTAACAGTACATTCAAGGAATGACCCCCTTTTCTATCTACAAAAGCTTGCTCGTTAACTAAAGGTGCATCTATTGGGATAAGGGTTCCATCAACAGCCCCAACAACCAATGTTATTCCTGCTGTGCTGAAAAAGCCTTCGGCGACAGTGTTCGAATTGGCCTTCTTTCAAAATTTATATTGATAAACTCAAAATCATCAAAAATATTTAAAACAAATTCCATTTGTTCTATTTTTCTTAAAGCTATTTGACAAAAACAAGAATTTCTCTTATTTAAATGAAAATCAAAATACTTTTGTCAGTTTGACATAATATTCAAATCTTTATTTTACAGCTTTATCATAAAACACTTCCAGTCGACTTTGTGAAACTGAAAAATGTATGTGATGTAGCACAATAACATTTATATAGGATGTATTTGATGTAGCTAATGTAGTTTATGAGAAACAGGTCCCTGATGGTTTGTCTTAGATACCATCAAAATTTGTTTGGAATTTGCCAAGGATATTCCATGCGATCATGGAAAAACTCTTTCCGCTCACTGGTTTTTAAAATATGTGCACTAAATAAAAAATGTTAATACGACATAAGCAAGAAAAAGAAAACATATGATTTAATAATTATTGACTTTATTTTTCTACAAAAAATCAAAAACATTAAAAAATTTACATTTCACTTTCTTTCATATGTATAACTTTTTCACACTTCGATTTTCACTTTTTCTTGTCTCCTTTTTGTTTGTTTTCTAACAAAACTATTTGATTATAGTACCGAATTGTATAAATAATTTGTAGTTTTGTTATATTTAAAAGAATACGTCTTTAAACAATGATATAATTCCCGCACAATAATAACAAACACCGAAAAACAATACCAAGTTCTATACAGACACATTAGTGTCATTTCACAGATGACGTAGGCAAAAAAAAAAACTTCTATTGGCGTAATCTTGCATTCTTTCATTTATGATTCTGAATCAGAAACATGATAATGTGTCAGCATGTTCATTACACAAATGACAGATAACCTGTTCACTATACATACTTATTTATCATTTTGTAAGAAACATGACCGATAACTTTGAATTAATTCTAAAAATTATATATACTTAATTTTTTAAAAAAATAAAAAAATTGATCGTCTTCCAAAAAACTCACGATTTTGCATTTCGATTCAATTCTATTACACCGACACTCTTTACAATTAAGTTTAACAAAAATAAATACAGGGATATTACTCAGAATACTTGGCACCACTTTTGAACGTCATTTTTTTCTGTATTTTGGTTTTTGACATTTTGCAGATTTCTTTGTTGTGAAAATTTTAAGAATCGAACAAATTTTGTACGCAGACTATAAATTCGAGAAATTGAAAATTAAAACATCTTCATAGTGTAGCAGAATTATGTTTTCATTAAAGTGCAACTTGTGATGCATTGAATTTGTATAAATCTAATTAAAGTATATTCATATTCATCTAAATGCCAAATAAGGTATCTGTATGCATTATTAAGCTAGAAATCGTTTCATCTCAGACCGATCATCAAGGTAAGAATTATAAAATAAAATAGTCGCTTTTTTATAGAGTTTTACCAATTTATTTTATTATAGAACAAGGAGCTGTCTCATCGGAACATCCATACAATCCTAGATTTCTAAAAGAACGCGAGCGAGATCGTGGGCTTCGAACATCTAGTGAAATACGAATAGAAACATATACAAATCGAGCAATGAGTTGCAATTTGAGAGATGGTTTGCCCACGAGCTCCAGAGAGGCAACTCCATTGGAAGAAGCCCAATTAGCTTCGGAATTTCCTAAAGAAATTGGTTTCTTTTCCGGTAATCCGAGTGTTGAAGTGACAAATGGCATTATTCATCTTTACAAGAAGAAGTAAGAAAACTTTAGTATTGAATAATGATTTTCAAGGATTATCAAATGTACGTGTTTAAATATTCAATTTCTTTAGAACATTCTTTTTACTACGATATTTCCATCCCCATCTTTGCAAATCCAGGGCGGCTGGTGAAACCTGGTGTTGACTGTTTCACTTTTCTGTAGAAGTTTCACACTTTTTTCCTGTTAAAACATTTCTGCATCTCTGCGACTTCACGTCGTTAGTGATATTTATTTTCTCGATAGCCCAAGGGATACGCGATCAGCATAGGCTGTGAGGTCACTTCTGATTAGTGCTGTCCAACATTGAATTTCCTCTGCGTGGTTGTTGATCGCCTAATTGCTTCCATTGATACCCGTTCGCGAAGTTTGGCACTAACTAGATATTGATCTGAGTTGATATTTGCCCCTCGGAACGTATGGACTTTCAGAATGCTGAAGGAATGTCTTCCGGCAAACGATACATGACTTATTTGGTTGTAGGTTCGACCATCCGGTGACCGCCATGTGCTCTTGTGAATGTCATTGTAATGACGTCTGTAGAGGCATGGCCGCTAATAAATGATGGAATTTGGCCTTAATACTGATCGTCCTAATTCTCTCGCGGACTTCGCGAGAGCTTAAGAACCTTGTTGATCTATTGTTTTCCATCGTTGTGTAATTTCTTACATAACCGGCTTGGTAGACCTGTGCATGAGCATATAGATTCGTGTTTTGGTTAGATTTTCAGAGTGTATCTTTTCGCGTGCTCCTAGTTCCTGAGAAGGTAACTAAAGTATCTATATCCCATGGATCCAATAGATTTTTTTTATAATTAACGCGCGCACAAGGGTCTATTTGTTTCCCTTTTAATGTAACACACTGCGCAGTCATTAGGAAGATAGGGAGGGGAGAGATATGAGGTGTCGATTAACATTGGGTTTGAATGTTTGCAGATCGAAATGGCAAGGGAAAATCTCGCCGGGTAAACTATTCCAAATTCGTGTTGTTCGGCTAAAAAAAGAATCCCTATATTTCACGGTACTTTCGAAATTGGGCGCAAGGGTGAACTGATGGGCATTCCTTGCGAGACGAGTATTACGGGAGAAACTTAAGGGGAGGAATGCAGCTGCATTATTATCATTTGATTAGAACCACATATACGGGAAAAGTTTATTAACGGGACCTTATATAACGGTTTTTTTAATTTTTGGTTTTCTCGGTTACGGCTCTGGATTTCTGTCAAATTTTATATTTAAGAAGATCTATATAGCTTTATTAATTCTGCATATCAAAATTTGGAATAATTTTTTTCTAATTAAAATTATTTTTTTAATTTTTTTTTTGAAAAATCAATACTTTGAAAACTAATAAAAAAAAAATACTTTAAACTTTATAATCACATGTATTTTAATAAATTCTAAAAAACTGCATACCAAAATTTAAAAAATAAATTTTTTTCAAAAAAATAAAAATAAAAAACAGGATTTTATCAAAATCGGTCATACAATTTTCGAAATACATTTTTCATAAATTTCTTGTTATTTTTTTTAAAGAAACGATAAAATAAGGAAAACATGAAACATTGCGTCGTTGTTCGAGAGGGGCAATTGTTTCAGCGGCAGTTCTATTTCCTATCAATCGAAACGCTCGATTTTGTATTCTATCAAGCAGGTGAAGCGATGTTTGTGAAGCACCTGCCCAGAAGTGGGAGTTATACTCGAGTTTAGGGCGTTAAACGCTTTATAAATTGTAGCCAGATCAGATGGGGAAAAATACTTCCTACATCGATACAGAACACCTAAGCACTTAGCAGCATTCTTAGCGATCTCAAATATATGGTCGTTTCAACGGAGGTTGTCGTTGACACACATACCGACACCGAGTACTGAGAGCTTTTCGGTTTCTTCGATGTAAGTGCCATTCATGGACAATGGCATTGGGTGTATGTTTAGCTTTAACGACAGAAGACAGCATTGAGTTTTCGAAACATTAAACCTCACACGATTCCTATTACCCCATTTGACAATGCTGTATAAATCGAAGTTTAATGAGCTTGACATACGGTACCGTTGTAATTGTACGTCCGAAGGCGAAGGAAGTGAAAACTGAGGGTAGAGTCCTTAGCAAAACAGTTAAGTGGATTAGAAGTAACAGACAGAAGATCATTTATAAAAATGAGGAAAAGAAGGAGACAACGGAGCCCTGGGGAACACCAGCGTTTATTTTGTGGGAATCAGACTTGAATCCGTCCACTACAGCTTGTATTGAACGGTCCAGAAGATAGCTTCTAAATTAACCAACAAGAGTATCATCGATCCCAAAAGCACGCACGATAAGAGAGCTTCATGCCAAACTCTATCAAATGCCTTTGAGATATCAAGAGCAATAATCTTACTTTACCAAAGCGGACTACGGGCCAAAGCACACAACAAGTTACTCTAAGGCAGGGACCCATCGAGGAGGTCACGCAGTTTAACTACCTGGGCAGTTTCATAGCACTCGATGGCGGAACGGACCTGGATGTAAGCAATAGAGTAAACAAAGCCCGTAGTTCATTTGGAATCCTTTCTCCTGTGTGGAACTCCAGCAAAATATCGCTACGCACCAAGCTGAGACTCTTCGAATCCAACGTAAAATCTGTGCTGTTATATGCTTCAGAAACATGGAAATGCTCTGCAATCATCTCGAGCAGGCTGCAAGCCTTCGTTAACCGTTGTCTGCGGTACATTCTGAAGATCCGGTGGCCGCAAACCATATCGAACGCTGAACTGTGGAATAGGACCGGACAGAAAAAATTGGACGCCGACATCAGACAACGGAAGTGGCGTTGGATAGGCCATACACTGAGGAAACCTAACGACAACATAGCGAAGCAATCCTTCGAATGGAATCCTCAGGGTAATAGACGCGTTGGAAGACCGAAAACAACTTGGAGGTCATCTGTTTTGGGGGAAGCTCGATCTCAAGGTTTTCAATCGTGGCCACAGCTAAGGTCAGTCGCGGCGAATCGGGACAGATGGAAGGATCTTGTTGCTGCCCTATGCTCCAGAAGAAGTTGAAGCGCTGCATTGCAGCCGGATAACATATATATAAAGCGGTGTAAAGATTTGGAAGCCATACTGACGGTCATGGAGAAGCTTTCGATCTTCGAGATATTCCTTAAGCTGACGGTTAATCAGCGTTTCAATGACCTTAGAAAGAAGGGATGTTAGTGCTATGGATCGGTAGGAGGAGGGGGAGGATGTGTCGCATTTCTTAGGGACAGTCTGGACAAATGCTGTTTTCCATCTTCTAGGATAGATTCCAGAAGAGTAGGAGCGATGGAAAAGCTTATGCAGTGGCTTTGCCAGTGTAGAAGAACACCTCTTCAGAAGAATCGGATATACCATCCGTGCCAGCGGATTTGTGTATATCGAGATCTTTGAGAACTCTTGCTACTGTACGAGTGCGGAAAAAAATCTGTCCCATGGAAAAAATTAAATTCTCAAGTACAGGAGGGGCAAAATTGCTGTTAGGCAGCGTGGAGCTGGCAGCGAAATGGTCGGCGAGTAAGTTTGTCTTCTCTGAAGAGTAAACAATTGGCTTGTTATTGTCGATGAGCGTTGGAACCGAAGATGTTGAGGAGTTTTTAATATTTTTTACAAATGACCAAACATTTTTACTGCCTTTGGGACATTGCAGAATTTTTTGTCTTAACGGAGTTGCATCAGTTCCTTGCTTGTTTGTGCTTTTTCCGATTTTCCTCTGTAGGGTTGGCTTTGTAAGATTGGAAACTTTTTTTGAGCCTGATAGCTTCTTTACACTCAGAATTAAACCAGACATTTTCTTTAGGCTTGATGCTTTTTACTCTGTTAGGAATAATAGCACGCATCCCTAGAAGAATCACATTTGTGATCATTTCAGCACTGGCATTAATGTCACTATCGAGGAAGCATAGTGACCAGTTAAAGTTTCGGAAAAAAATATTCAGGCCCTCCCAGTTGGCTTTCTCGTATTGCCAAACGGTCCTGGTGGGAAGTTTTTCTTTAACTAAATGGGTGGAGGATGAGAAATTAGCTGAAATGACACAATGGTCTGAAGTGCCAAATGGAGAAGTTACACTAATGGTATATTTATCAGGGTGAGAAGTAAGAAACAAGTCAAGAGTATGGGCGGCTTGCCCAGCAACATCCGGTATACGCGTTGGCACATCGATCAGTTGGGTAAGGTAATGTAACCCGGCAAAGAGCTCGACATACCTTCCTTCGGGTGTTGTCTGACCAAAATAGCGGAGCCAATTGGAATTGTGTACATTGAAATCGGCCGCAATAACGATTTCAGTACGAGGACAAAAGGAAACAATTTTCGAGATGGAATCAGACAGCGCATCAAACTCGTTCCAAGTCGAATTACTGTCAAGATTTGATCTCTTGTAAGTAAAACAATAATGGATGACATGCTTGCAGACAGTGAATTTGAGCCACAAGAAGTTAAAGTCCGTGTTGGGGAAGGCTCTGGCAAGCAATATCATTCCTAACATATATCACGAGACCATGGTAAAAGAGTAATGGCACCAAGCTATACCTATGTAGAGCAAATTCTGATAAATCAATATTTACTCCAACCTGAGTTTCACTTAATGCCAAAACAGCTGGCCTGTATTTAACAGTGTCGCTTTTTATTGAAGATTAACGCAAAATTTAATTTCAGCGAACGTAAAGAAATCAAGGAAGGACCTTCAAACCAACTATGTTTGTTGGCAGTGCCAGCAAGCCTCAGTTGTCACGATCTTCTTAACTTCGTTGCTCCCTGCCACTCGGAAATAAAACACATTCGCATTATTCGCGATGGCAGCCCAAATCAATTCATGGTTCTTCTCGTGTAAGTTTTCATTAATATTTCCTAATTGAATAGAAATTAAAAATCCTTTTTTTATTTCTTTCGTAGATTTCGTTGCAACGAAGCTGCTTTAGAATTTTATCAGACTTTTAATGGAGCCGCATACAATTCATTGGAACCTGATTCACTCTGTCATGCTGTATGGGTGTCCGAAGTTGAACGAGGAGAAGATGGCATACCACCAATTGGCCACACTGAGCTACCAACATGTCCTGGTAAGATAAAAACTACAAAGTTGTAGCTGAAATCGAATTGAATGATTTTCCCTTTCCAGTCTGTCTCGAAAGAATGGATGAGAGTGTAGATGGTGTGCTCACTATTCTTTGTAATCACGCTTTTCATGCCAACTGTCTTATAAAATGGGGTGATTCGACATGCCCGGTTTGCCGACACGTACAAACTCCAGAACTCTTGGAAAACTCTGTTTGTATGGAATGCGAAGGAACAGAAGCGCTTTGGATCTGCTTGATATGTGGTCATGTTGGCTGTGGCCGTTATCAGGGTGGACATGCAGCTGCACATTACAGGGCGACAAATCATACATTCGCCATGCAATTGGGAACTTCAAGTGTATGGGATTATGCTGGAGATAATTTTGTTCATCGTCTATTCCAGAATAAGACTGACGGAAAGCTTGTGGCTACTCCAGCGCCCAATGACGAAGGAGAAGAAAAAATTGATTCTATGCAGTTGGAGTTTACCTATTTGCTCACATCGCAGTTGGATACTCAACGAAAATATTACGAAGAAAGAATGCAAAAACTCGAAGACGAATGGAAGGATTTTAGGCAGTCTTCTAAAATTATGACCGACAAATTATCTGCAATGGAATTGAAGGTTCAAACTTTGACAAAAGAAAAGCAAACATTGGAGAGAAAACTTTCCACAAATACCAATAAGTTAATCTAATTAAATAAATTTAAATATATTACTACAAAATAATTTTTATTTGTTTTACAGATTAAAAGAAGTTCAAAAACAACTTGCTGATGAATGCCACATTTCAACAGCTATGCAGAACAACCAAAGTTCATGGCAAACGAAATATTCTGCTTTAGAGACGACTTACAAGGAATATGCAGAAAAGAAAGAAGCTGAATTGACTGACATAAAAGAGCAGTTGCGTGATATTATGTTTTATATGGAAGCCCAAACGAAAATTGCCGAATCTGATATGAAAGATGAAATTGTGTCTGGTTCGGTTGTAGTTCCCGAACAGGAACACCCAAAGGCCAACAGACGGAAGAAGAAAAATTAATGATTTAGTCAAAAAATATTTATGAAGACTTTATTATAGCTCTACACACATAGTCACGTATCAAAAATATTTATTATAAAAAATGTATACATACGTTAATGTTTTTTTGAACGTTTTTTATAGATGGTTAATAAACGATAATTTAAGATTTAAAACGAACTGTATTTAATTTTACTCATTAAAGCCTAAACCCAACGAAGATTACGAAAAATATCTGGACGAGAAGGTATAGGGGAAAGATGTTTTTATGATTGTCATTAAAAAAATCGTCACTGAAGCTCGAAAAAACTTTTTTGATAACGCCTCCTAGCAACATTTCAGAACATCAGCCCGATGTGTGCATACGCCCCTACCGACGAAGCTGCATAGTATATCAGGGAGTGCTTATCTCAAAGAGTCCAAACCCGATACAAACTTTTATCGTTTTAGTTTTCTTTTTTAATTTTGTGTTTCAGAATGGTGAGTAGTATTGTAGTTGACTACGTAAACATTCATGGTCTTAGGTTGCATAATGTTCACTTTGTCATGAATAGGCCAGCTGGCAGCTGTATTGGCACTAAGGGAAACTCACGTTAGGGAAAATACCGATTATTCGGAATTTACCTTGCATGGGTATGTACTGGTGCCTTTTTTTTGCCAAACATGGCCCCGGCATTTATATTAGGTATGATGTGCCTTACCAACTTCAACCACACGGCTTGTGTTTAAAGTTTAACCACATAATTTAACTTCATGTGGTTAAAATTCACGGTTAAGACAGGGTGTCAATTTCTAACGAATTTGATGGTTTATCTGACTCCATTCAAGAAATTCTTTTCCATTATCCTCACACTGAAATCGTTATTACGGGTGATTTCAATGTTCACAATTTTAGTTGGCTTCGCTTTTCTGGCCAGACAACACCCGAAAGAAGGTATGTTGAGATTTTTCCTGAGTTAAACCACCTTACTTAGCTTGTTGCTGAGCCAACCCGAATTCCTGACATTGCAGGCCAAACTGCCAACACCCTAGACTTGTTTTTTATCTTTTACCCTGATGCACAATAAGTGCATTACCGCCTCTAGACACATCTGACCATTGTGTCAACTCTACGAATTTCTCGGGCCAACTCAACCCAGTTAAAGAAAAACAAACCCCCCCCCCCCCCAGGATAACCGTTTGGCAATACGACAAAGCCAACTGGGACGGTCTCAATTAATTTTTTGGAACTTTTAACTGGACACTATGCTTCCTCGATTGCGACATTGATTCCAGTGCAGATATCGTTACAAATTTATTTCTTTTAGGAATAAGAAATTTTATCCCAAACAGTTCGAAAAGTATCCAACCTAAAGAAAACTCATAAGTTTCCGCTGTTATAAAGCCAACACCACCGATGAAAACCGAAAAAAAGTTTCAGCAAGCTAGAAAGGCTCGCTCCGTTCATATTCGTAAAACTACATTTTTACATGAACAACAAAATTCGGCAAAAAATACAGCAATGTTAGAAAAGTAATAAAATTCTTGGTTATTTGTAAAAAATGTGAACAACTCTTCGTCATCATCGCTTCCTAACCTCGTCTTCAATGATACTCCTGCTGTCAGTTCTCGAACGAAAGCTTCTTAATGACCGACAATACGGTCAGTAGCAACAGGTCCATTGGTGATCAGATGGTATATCTCACCGAAAAGTGGAACCAATCTCTCCACCATTTTGGTGAAAGCAAAATTAGTGCACTTGATATTTCTAAGGCATTTGATAGAGTTTGGCATCAAGCTCTGTTATCGAAAATGCGTGCATTTTGACACGATGAATCTCTTCTTCGTTGGATTAGTAATAACTTTTCGAATCGCTCAATACAAGTTGTGTTGGGCGTATTCGAGTCTGATATTCAAAAAATAAATGCTGGTGTGCCCCAGGGCTCTGTTTTATATCCGACCCTTTTCCTTCTATTAATCGACGATTTATTATCTGACAACTAATCCAATTAATTGTTTCGCTGACAGTACTCTCAGCTTTTCATATTTGTTTTCAGATTCACATCCATGTTCTTCGGATGTGGAACTGGAACGGCAGCGTATGATAAGTTCATTAAATTCTTAATTTGACAACATTGTACAATGGGGAATAAGGAATCGTGTAGAAATTAACGCTTTGAAAACTCAATGTGGTCTTTTGTCGTTAAAGCGGAAGCATCGAAGAAACTGATCACCTCTCAGTTCTCTGTATGTGCATTACAGACTACATATGTGACGTCACCAAGAATGCTGCGAGGTGTTTAGGTTTCCTTCGAAGATGTAAGAAGTTCTTCACCACGTCTGATCTGGCTACAGTACAAAAGCATATATTCGACCAAAACTCGAGCCCAACTTCGGACACACTGTAAGGTACAGACATTCTTTCTTTAGTCGCACCATTTCAAAACAAATGTGCATCGACATTTCGCTTACATCCCTCTCTACAAGTATTTGCCTAATGCTCGCATGGTGTTTTAAAATATTAATGGTAGAAAAATAATGCCTTTCCTAAATCAGGTTTTAGGGACGTAGCAAGACTTATTAAGACGTGTTAATTATGCATTACGTAGAAAGAGCAATAGAAGAATAAGAAGCATAACTATAGAAACTTTAGATTCAATCCCAGTGCCAGGTACTGAGGAGATAAGAAAGCTATAAAAAAAACTTAAAAAACCGGTTGATGTGTACCTACTACCAGCGAAACTCCGAAACTCTTTAAGTAAGGAGAGAATTTTATCATGGTAAGATGCATGCATCAGATCATTAACTAAGTGGTGGTGAAGGAGAGTCAAAGTATGCCCGATAATCTACAAAAAAGTTTTCGCCCTTAAAATCGAGAAAGTTAGTACTGCGCGGTGAGAAAATCTAAATAGGGTAAAGTGATTGGATAGTCAAGTACAATATCTGATATTTAAGGAAACGTGGAGTTGATCAATTATATACGAGCAAATCAAAACAAAGGAAAGACGCCTCGGAATCACCGAAGAGTTGCTATGATTTTAATGTACACAATTCCAGTTGGTTCTGCTATTCTGGTCAGACAAACCCGAAGGAAGGTATACTTTGTTTAATTTATATTTTTAGTACAGGGAAGATAGGATATTTCCCTTTCACTCTTACTGTTGTGGATTTCAATAAGCTATCTCCATTTAAAGCTCTCAAATGGTTGCCATACGGGTTGGGTTTAAATCCCGCATGTTATAATACCGCTTTTTATAACCCCGCTTTTTAAAATCCCGTTTCTTATGATCCCGTTTTTTATAATCCCGTTTTTTATTATCTCGCTCTTGCAATCAAAACTAGTTGTTTTATTTTAAAAAATCGCGGAATTTTTTACTTGCGATTTATAGGGACTATAAGGCAAGTTATGCATTGGTAAAAAAAAATCTAAGAATCCAACATGACATTACGATAATAGGGCAGTCGAAAAAAGTGGGTCAGAAAATTCTGTCCGTCTGTCTGTCTGTCTGTCCGTATCGATTCCTACAGCCTAAACGTTTGGGCCGATTTGATTCAAACTTGGTATAAAGTATTTTTAGAGTACTCCACCCGAAGATTTCTGAATAGTGTTTTCTATGCAAAATCTATCTTTTAGTTTTAATGGATTTTTCAGAAAAAGTTTTATAACGGTACCGGTTTTTTAAAATCAGACTTTCTCGTTAACAAAATATTTAGCGTTTTATGATTTAAATAATATTGCTTATTAAAATTTTCAAAAAAATTTTTTGTAATTAAAAACTTATTTTGTTTTTTGAATATTTTGAATTTTTTTTTAAATTTTTCTCCTAGTATAAATTATAAATTTGTTTAAATTGACATACTCAAAAAAATTTAAAATAAAACATTTTTTTTAAAAAACTAGTCGAACGATTTTGAAATGAAAAATTTGTAAAATAGAAAACAGCAAGAGAAATAAGATGGCTTACAACATTTTTTCCAAAAAAAAATGTTATGAATAGTGTTTTTTTGATTTCATAAAATTTTATTTGTTTAATATTTTCCCCAAAATTGTATTTCATATTGCTAGGGCTGAGCTCTAGCCTTTAGTCAAATAAAAGTAGGTGACAACCTACATACATACCTACGTATTTAAAAGCATTTCATCATCATAAAAGCACACAGAATAAAAAAGGAATCCTATGATAAACACACAAAAACAAGTAACAAATAAAAAATTATTCGATTACTACTGAATGCAAACATTTCAATCAAGAAAACAAAAGTTTACACCTGCCTATAAATAAACAAAACCACTGTGTTAACTTTTAATATTAGCGGTTTTTTGGGAAATTTATCCACTTTGAAAGGTTGCACTGGGACATAAGACAACAGGCGGCTGCCTATGCCTATGCATTTTTTTGGAAAGCTGCCCATAGCTTTAGCAAAAAAACACGGATATAGATTCCAACACGCCCAAATGCTACATTGCAGAAGGTTGCTACAAAGTCAGCAAGTAAGCCAATAATTCTTTACCTCGCTATGTAAAGCGCAACGCACAGGTAGTGTCGGGACGAGACGAGTAATATAAAAAGATATTTTACAACCATCCCCTAACATAGCGAGGTGAAGATTTATTGGCTTACTTGCTGACTTTGTGTAGTGCTACGAGACGTAATTTTGGTCCAAAATGAAAAATTTAAAAACGTATTGTAGGTATTAAAACGCTCTACAATTTTTTTGGAATACTTTTTTGATATCTATCAGCAGAAAAAAGAAAACTGAAAAAAACAAATCTCAATCTCTCAATTTTTCACTTTCGCGCTCGATATCCCAACAACGATCAACATTAGGTGAAAAATGTATATGACTTTATTGTAGAACATACAAAAAGCAACAAAAAAGTATATAAGCACAATTTTCGTATCTCAACGTAGAGCCGAGTTATTGGGAAAAAATCGAATTTAGCTCTTTTTTCAAGATGGCGGCGAAAGCTCATAGGAAATCTTGGTCGACAATTTCAAGTTAAGCTTTTTTGAGCCCCCTCTACAACATATCCAAAAATCAGCTTTTTCCCTTCACTTGCATTTTCAAATGTATATAATGACTGGACTATATATATTTATGTGTTTATCCCTTTGTCGTGACGCATGTTCGTTCGAGCTTCAAACCACAACGATTCTAAAGAAGTTGCACGTACAAAAAAACATTAAAATTAAATCTTTGTTAAAAAGACGCCTGCACTTAAAAAGGATTAGCACATAGGAGCAAGTACGTGCGACCCAGTCGTGCCTTTTTAAAATAAAACAACTAGTTTTGATTGCAAAAGCGGCAATGAGTGATTTTTACTTGCGATTATAGGTACTATAATACAAGTTATGCATTCGTGCAGATTAAAAAATTTGAGATAACAATCGAACATGACATTATGATGATAGAGAAACATATTTGAGTTACTGGCAAAATTATGTCCGTCTGTCTGTCTGTCTGTACGGATGTATTTTGGACTGCAGCCTAAACGGTTGCGCCAATTGTCTTAAAATTTTGAACTTAAGGTTCTTTTGACATACTACAGAGCAATTTTTTCAATTTTTTTTTTAGCTCAAAAATTAGCGGTACCTGTCATATAACCGTTATGTAAAAGCTTATTTTTCTCGAAAACGGCTCCAAGAATTTTTATAAAAAAAAATCAGTATACTACTGTAGGTATGCATTATATATAAAAAAATTAATATGGTGGGCTAAAAACGGTACCTCCCATAGGACCGGTTTTTTTTTCTTCGACTTTTTCCAAATCTGGTGATCCTATTACTATCAAAATTAATATTCAAGAACATGTAGGCAGCCTGAGTAATTTTGCATAAATTTTTTTTGGAAAACTTTTTTTTTTGTATTTTTAATAATTAAAAAAAAATTTTTTTTGAAAAATCAATATTTTGAAAACGGGTAAGTGATTTTTTTTTTAAATTTTGTTTTTAAATGTACGTTATTTTTGTGCTTAAGTTTATATTCTTGAATTATTTTTTTCAATTTTTAAAAAAAGTTGTTAAAAAAACCGTTTTATTTAATAACGGCTCTAACGATTTTGAAAAAAAAATCACACTTTTTCACATTTTTTAAAGAAATAAAATAGCGTTTAAATTTTTCCGCTGAAAACTATTTTACGTAGTTTTTTCAAATAATCAAGTCAGAAAAATCGAATATAATAATTGGTAATAATGTGGATCAGATTTTCGGCGTTATTACTGATATAGTGTGCAAAGAAATTTCTTGAGATTTTATCTCCCAATCAGTATGACGTAGGCCTCCTGCGACCCTTCTGCTTAGGCTCACTATAGGATTTGGAGTAGGTGCGAGATTGGGTTTATGAAAAAGTTCTTTAAATCAAAAAGAAACGTTACTCATACCCAACCTTGCACCTTCTCCAAATCCTATAGTGAGCTCAAGCATGGGGGTTGCAGGAGGCAGCATGCCCCCCTCCATACCTTCGTCATACTAACATTAACAAGGTGGGATTAAAGTCCCAAATCGTAAGACTATGACTTATATCCCAGGGACTTATGTCCCTGTGCCCATTGTGGTTCTTTATCAAACGAAAAGATGTAAGCAAAAAAAAACATTCACTCTAAGAAAGCTTCAATTCTGGAACTTTCATAACAAAAAACAAAGAAAAAGGTATTATAATTTCCATTAATGGCGAATCTTAACTCTACAGTTGTGGTTTTTTAAAAAAATAAACACAATAAGCGTGAGGAAAATTGATAATCAGTCTCCTCTCTCCTCGCAGCCGGGGAGCAGACAGGTCTTGGTGGAATGTACGTGGGTCAAATGAAATATTACAAACACATATATTCAATGTATTTCAGGGTTCTCTTTTATATTTAAGTGGCAATTTTTTTAGTTGAGTGCGATGCAAACACTTGCAGGTACCAGTGTGTTTGAAAGCTCTCTTCCGTATGGTCTGTACTGAAAATATAAATTGAACATAGTATACGAGATGTTCCTGGGCAAAGCCACCAACACTCTTGAATTAGCGTAACTTCTCAACTCCGAAGTACCGGAGTCGAACCATTTTATCAGTTCAGCAAATTTCTAGTCCTTCACTCATCCAGTAAAAGAAAAACTTCCCACCAGGGCCTTTTGACAATTACTTTAACTAGTCACTATGCTTCCTCGATAGTGACATCGATGCCAGGGCTGAAGTGATCATAATTAATAAATGTGATTTTTCTAGGGATGTAGTATGCTTTTATTCCTAACAGAGTAAAAATATCAAATCCAAAGAAAACTCTTGGTTTAAATCGAATTGTAAAGAAGCTTTCAGGCTGCAGGCTCAAAGAAGTAAGTTTCCGATCCTACAAAGCCACCTTTACAGATTAAAATGCTGGATAAGAAGAAATCCTTTTAATAAGGATAGGTTCAAAGATGAAGGAGTATCATTTAAAAATATAAATTACTGTTCATGGTTCTTGATAATTGAATTTAAAAATTGATACTACAGAAATGGAAAACAGAGTTATTTTATGTGCCACCGAAGTAATTATTGTAGCTGTTTCAAAAGAAATGTGAAAAAGACTTGCATTTCGGGTTAAATCTTATTTAAATGTTGTAAATGATGTTTCACTGTTGACAAGATCGATGTTCAAATAATTACGACCTGAATAATTGCCTGAAACATCCTCAAATTTTAATAACCCTCTCTACACCCTCAATAAATTGTAATAATGGAAAAATATTAAATAATAAATTATGGCTGGATATTCCTATTAATGATGGAAAATTAAAATAAATTGCACGACTGCAAATTTAAAAACAAAATTAAAAAAAAAATCCAGCTACCCGTTTTCAAAATGTTGATTTTTCAAAAAAAAAAAATTTCAATTATTATAAATCCAAAAAGAAAGTTTTCGAAAATATTTTAAAATGAAATCACTTAAGCGTGGCATCCACAGGCAGGCAAGAATGCGCAAATCTGGAGTATGCGCAAAACTTTGCGCAAATCAATTTCAAAATCCACGAGCAGGTACGCTTGTACATTCTTCATTCAGAAACAAATTTTAACGAGTGATGAAGACTATAGGAATTTTATTAGGGTGGATGAAGACATAACAATTGATCAGATCTTTACCCTTAGGTGATGGAAAAAAGTCTGGAATTTAATATTCCAACATACCATCTTTTTTAGACTTTCAAGCTGCCTACGATGGCATAGTCAGGGTAGAACTTTATAAGGCCATGAGAGAATTCGGCATTCCAAATAAATTTACACTAATATGTGCATAGGTTGACCATGAAAAATATTACAAGCCAAATAAAAGTAGCCGGTTTGCTGTCCAGACCAATCAATATCTTTAATGGACTCATGCGAGGGGTGGTCTGGCTTGCACCCTCTTCAACCTGGCGATGGAGAAAGCAATAAGTGACTCTGTCACCAAGTCCAGCCAGATACTGGCTTACGCAAACGACATTGCCATCATTTGCAGAAGCCAACAACTGTACAAGTCTCTTCGAGAATGGATGACTAAGTACATCGTGGCTGCGTCTGCAAGAAGTGTTGGTCCAACTATCAGGGTAGCGGAGCATGAATTTGAAGTAGTGCAATCCTTTAACTACTTTGAGCCAAAAAGAGGAGCCGATAATAATATGGAGGAAGTTATACGCGGGCGGCTCTAAAATTCAATAGAAATAGTAGGTTCTGTCAAGATTCTTTAAATCAAGAAACCTTACCAGGAAACCAAACTGCTGCTGTACAAGACTATGGTCTTACCAAAATTCGCATACGGATCCGAGAATTGGGTACTTGGTAGACTCGGGTAGGCTGGGCACCTAGTTCACAGATAAACCAGCTCCGAAAGTCTTTTGCAGTTCTATTTATGGAAGAAGACAACGTCGCAGACTTACTTGCGTTGGAAGAATTGCGTAGACCAAGACGCCCGAAGCTTTGGGGTTTGCAATTGGATGGCGTCGGCCAGCAATCGGAAGAAGGAGCTTCAGACCGGATCCCGGTTGTTGCGCCGATGATGATGATGATGAATGCACTTCTAGTTGCGAACCAAAGAGTGAACTTTTAGGTTTGCACATTCTTTTAGGACTAAACTCGCGAATTTCGGCAAAAGAGATTTGAAACTCATTCTGTAGCCCATTGATACTAATGGTTCTGTACCATTTCAACCATTTTTTAAATTTTCGCTTCAATGGTAAATTTCTATGAATTTCAACGAAAAAGATTCATTAACAATTTTTGTCATTCTGTTCGCTTGATCAAAACTCATGCGTGCGCAAGCTTACAGGCTTCGACGCAAGCATAGTTTTGCTCAAACTAGCCTGCATGTGGATGCCCCGCTTTAGGCTAGCTACGTACATTTTCCTGAATATCAATTTTGATTGTAATGGAGTAACCAGTTTTGGACAACGTCGAAGAAAAAAACCGGTCCTATACCTACAATAGTACACTGATTTTGTTTTATAAAAATTCTTGGAGCCGTTTCCGAGAAAAATAGGCTTTTACTTAACGCTTATATGGCAGGTACCGTTAATATTTGAGCTAAAAAAAATAAAAAAAGTAGAATCACAAAATAACATTATGTTCCAAAATTGAGGACGATCGGCCCAACCCTTTGGGCTGCAGTTTAATATCCGTGCAGACAGAGAGGCAGACAGAATTTTGCTAGTAACTCAAATATGTTTTTATATCATCGTAATATCATGTTTGATTGTTATCTCAATTTTTTTTTGCACGAAAGTATAACTTGCACTATAATCTACTTATAATCGCAAGTAAAAAGAACAAATAGCTAATTAAAAAAAAATAAAGAGGACGGATTTTTGATGTCAAAAACAAGACTTGTCCTTTTAAAAAGGACGTCTGGACGCCAGAGGACCTCCACCAATTTCAGGTGCAAAACTGGAAGCATCTACCTAGACCGAGCTTGTTGGTTGAAGCCCAGATCCAGAGTGACAGTAGTGCCACCTTAAGTAAGGTAAATTAATTACAGTTCTAAGACAGCATAAGAGAGCTGAGCTTCAAAGCCTTTCCGAAACGAAAGAATATAGAAAGACTCTACTCTGTATCAAAAAAAGGGGGTTTGAGAAAGAAGTATTTAGGTAATTCAAAAACTTATTTTGAATCATTAATTTCAAACACTCGACGTTAGAAACTGTAAGCATCTTACATCTGTCAGCTGCGAAAATGGGTGCCCTTTCATATTTTGTAAAATGGTAAATCCTACGTGCCACTTTCTGAAAATTAATTTTTCAAAATTAATCTGTGTTTACTTTTGCTTATTTTTGTAAGGAAAATGCAAATCGACTTCAAGAACAGTAATGATCTCTTAACATTGTCATTCAATCAACTGGTCCGTCTTTAGTCCTTTCTTCCTCATCCTAAGATTTTCCCTGAATACTAATGTCCTTATTTGCAAGAATAGAATAACCTACATAAATATTCCAGAAATAGCTGCGGGCTGCGGATATCTACGAACTGAAGATAATTACAATTTATCACAGAACACAGATAGATTATTCGCCTAAGGCGATCGCATCATATGAATATCGAATGAGAGTTGAAAATGAATGCGCAATTTTCTCAAAACTCATCCTTCAACTTTTCCTTGTACAGTAAGTACATACATAATCGGAAGTAAATTCAAATTTTATACGCGTCAAGGGTGAGTTCGTCCTTCCGGAAGGACTTTCCCTATAAGGATTACTATTTTCAAATTAAATAAAAAAAAATTACGTGACAGTAGGTAAAGGATGATTACGTGGCAGGAGAATCCTTTTTTCCGTCCCAAGTAATGACCCAACGCATACAGACGATCGCGTTGCCATTGTTCCTTCCGCAGCGATTTGTTATTCTCAAAAGAAGAAGATGATTTAACCACTTCCTCATACAGGACCTCTTTCGCGCGATCAAATATGCAAATCAGTCGCAGGACTCGGCGATCCCTTTTGTGTGTGATATGCATACATAATGTTATCCTCGCGAGATTTTTTTTCCTGTTTTTTTTTTATTAATGCATGTGAACTATGGAATCCTTTGTAGTATCTATTGTTTGTCATGAGGGATCCTTTTTTTCTTGTTCTTGAATTAATTTGAGATTTTTTTATTCAATCTTAGATGGAAATGAGGCAAAAAATGGAAAAAAAACAGGAACGAGTTAAAGGTGAGGTAGCTTCTTCATGGAGTTGGTGATTGTGTCGGTGACGGTTGGGTGTCCTTGCCTTGTGTGTCAGGGTGAAGAAGATGAAATCGTGAGAAAAAAAGCATCTTTTTTGTTCCTAGACGCGATGTGAAGATTTTTTGTTTGGGTTTGATATGCTTGGAGTAGGTTTTGCCTGCTTACAGCTATAATATGATGAATGAGGCGAAAGTCATTAGTATTCAAGGATTGTTTGAGACGATCGCGTTTTTATACGATGAGGATCTAAAATCTTAACCGGGCAGCAACTAGGAAGGGAGTAGGTACATTGTCTTTTGCATTCTCATAATACAGATGAGTAATTTAAATATTAACTGCAGCACATTTTTAAAAAAATTTTTTTGTGAAAGGGACCTTCACAGAAAAAATGTCGAGTTTTAACTTTTTTTGCTGAAACAATTTTTTCCCATTTTCACCCAGGAACCAGGACCAATTGCGTGAATCAAAAAAATAGTGTGATTAACGCACCATTTTTTTCTAAAAAAGGTGGTTGTTATTTTAACAAAAAAAAAACGATTGTTACGCAATTCCTAAACGAGGTGACAGTTGTTATGCAAAAGGGTTGCGAATGAGCATCAGGCTATTTAAATTTTTGAATAAAAATGTGCTTAAAGTAGTTTTTTTGCTGAAAGTTTTTTTTTTTAAACATTTACATAAGTTGAGAGTGGTAGGAAATAGTTTACTGTACCATGTTTTTTAATTGGTTAGTTAGGTAAAACCTAGCTAATTTTAAAGGGAGAAAGTTACATAAGTTTATGGGTATATAAGAACATAATGTATGCCTTTATTATTGGCACTTAAATGCGCATGAATTTTTTTTTTGTTTATTATGTATATTAATGTTATTTCTTGCGCAATATGTTCACAAACGGCTTTCACGGTTTCGAAACTTGATGAAATTATTCATGTAGTAATTCAGATTACTTTAATATATAGTTTTATGGACATATAACTCACGCAAACATACACATTTTGTTTCCATTTTATTCCGTAAACAAAGAGGACAAGCACAGCTTGTTTAAGGACTAGAATAAAGGCTCAAGTTTAAATAAAAGTAGGTATCAAGTTTGTCTCACTTTATTTTGTTATTTTTTATTTAATTTTTAAAATTTCAGTTTAAATACCAAGAAATCAACAATATGCTAAAACTTGCAAAGGTATATTTTTTGAATGCAAGACAAAACTTGACCGAGATGCTTTTCTCTTTTTTAGGATTTCAGATAGCATTCAAACATATGACATTGCTAACCTACCCAACCGGCGTTGCTCGGGTATACCATACATTTTCGAAAAAAATCAAAAAAGCCTTAGTTACTCCTTACAATGTCAGCTACCTGCCCGTAAAAGTCCCGTCAAAATCGGTCCATAAATAAAAAAAATCGAAAATTCGAGATTAGCCGGAACAAACAGACAGAAAGACAGACAGTGAAACATTTTTAAATTGCGTTTTTTTTTGGTATAAGTAATGTATATACTTTCATATGCATCTTGTAAAAAGCTCTTATTTTGATATTAAAATAAATTGCACGACTGGATCGCACGTACTTGCTCATATGTGCGGTCACATCGTCGAATAAAATAAAATAAAATGCAGGACTGGGTCGCATGAACTAGTTCTTATGCTAGATAATTGCTTATTGGCTGCATATGTATGTATATTGTATATAAAGGGTGTTTTTTTTTAGAGGTGTGGTTTTTTCCACCCGCTTCTTAGAAGAAGAAACGGACTAAACACTAATACCTAGCTCCTCATCTATAAGCAGCTGATCCGTCCAGTTCTGACGTACGCTTGTCCTATTTGGTTCACCATATCACCAACATATATGAAGAAGATCGAAGTTTTTGAAAGGAAAATACTCCGTAGCTGTACAGGCCTACACCGAAACCCCATTACAAGGAAATATGTCCCAAACAAGAAGCTATATGAAGACAGCAAAGTGATCCCAATAAATCAGTTCATGACACAGCTCTCCAAAAATATTTTGAGGAACTTGAGGACCACCCCAACTTGGAAATCCAGCAACTACTCCAGCAACAACTAGAGCCCAGCCATCGCTACCTCAACATTCGAGCCATCACAGACGATCGATTCGAGGATATTATGAACAACGACGGAGCCCCGTTCTACGAGAGAACCAGCAGCGGACACAACAGAGGATAAGCAACACCGCATCCTAACCCCAATTTTTTAAAACCAAAGACAGTAAATTATAATTAAGAATTTCAAATAAAAGATTATGCAAACAACAATATGATATAAGTAAAAATATAGCATTGTATAGAGTCAGCTGAAGTAAGTCGGGCCCCTGTTGTTGAGCCGACATGATTTATTTTAGTTATAAGTTAGTTTAAGACCAATTGTACATAAATTCTAACGAATATAATAAAAATAATCTTATCTAATCTAAAAAAAAGGTGTGGTTTTCAAGAAGAAATTAAACGCATATAGTTTAATGTTATGGCCAAGAATCTAGCTTTATTATAAAGATAAGGGTTTGCATTATGTTCTAAAAATGATTTCGGGGTAGTGGCCGCCGTGGCTGGCTCGAATAAATTCCAGCCGAGGCCCAATTTTTCCAATTTTGTGAAAATCGGGATCGATGGCCATTTCGCTTTGGGCCCATTCACCAAACGTGTGACGCCCTTGATGTGCGTTCGGCTTGAATTCTTGAACGAGTTGGATTTTGTAAGCTGCAAACCAAGATCCTTCCGCGCCCGATGGCGGTTGGCCTCATTTGGGTCTTCTTCGATACTCTGCTCCACCGAAACGAACCATTATATTGGTAATAAATTTGCACAATTTGCAAACTTTGTTCAGGAGTAAGTCTATTCAAGTATTCATTATGAAATCGCAAACCAAACTGAGCATAAATCAAGAGACAGCTGTCAAAACGACCAACTCCGAAAAAAGTATTGCCAGATTGAAAATCACACGTCTATTAAAATAAAAAAATTCTTTTTCTTAGAAATTTTTTTTTAATAAGTTTCAGAGTTTTCTTGGAAAAACTAAGTATGCAATAAAATTTGAAAACTAAATGTCTATCGAAGAAAAAAAATTTTGAAAATCGTTCGACCAATTTTTATAAAAAGTGTTTTTTTTTTAAAAACTTTTCGAAAAAATATTTTAAATTTTTTTTTAGTATGTCTTTATGAGGCAATATGTAGTTTATTATTATTTAAAAAAAATCAATCCACCCATTTTCAAAATATTTCGAATTTTTTTTTTTTAAATTAAAAAAATCGAAAAAAAAGCTTTTGAAATGCGATATTAATTGAACTATAAATGACTTCCTGGGTGCAAAATTTTATTGAAATCGGGATAATAGTTTACGATAAAACCGCATTTGAAAAAAACCCGTTATATGAGAGGTACCGTTATATTTAGAAGAAATTTTTATTCTTACTGAAAGATGTATTATTGTAAAAAATTAGCACCACTCTAACGATTTCGATCAACATTTTCGAAACTATATTGCCTATTATTTTATATACTACTAGCTATTATCCGCGACTTCGTCCGCCTGAAATTTATCAAAAGCGCCACCTGCGGGTAATACAAATAGCTTAAGTTATTCTTTTGAAAATGAGCTCCCTGCCTGTGAAAATCTCCTCAAAATCGGTCCATAAATAAGAACTTTCGAAAAAAAACGACACCAGCGTCACCTAGTGAGTGATTACCATAGCCTAAGTTACTCCTTCTCAGCTACCAGCTTGTGAAAGTCCCGTCAAAATCGGTGCAGCCGTTCCCGAGATTACCCGGAACAAACACAGAAAGACAGACAGACAAAAAAAAATTAAATGGTGTTTTTGTTAAGACTATTAAGTAAATTATAAATTTTAACCAAGGTTTTACTTGTAATTAATTTGATGTTTTGTCTGTTTTCTTATAATTGACTAGAGTCGACAGCAATTTTTCGGTGTGAGTAATAGTGGGTATCGTTGGGTTAGGTCCTGGGTCCTTTGATTTAAAATACAGTTATGAAAGTCTTGCAGTCTGTCGTTGCTTTTTTCAGGTTAACAATACTAATTAATAGACCAATCTTCTTTCGCACTAGTTCAGCCCGAATGGTATCCTTGGTATTGTTGTGAAGACATGTTCTTCAACTTTAAAAAATTCTCTGCGTTAGCTTTTCTGCCCGAATCTTCTTCATCTATCACTAACTATCGACCAATGGCATTTACAACCCATCGTTGCAAGGTAAAGAAACGCTGATCAACCCTCAACTAATGAAATATCTCAAAGATCGAAAACTCCTTAATGACGTGACCGCAGCAATATACGGCTTTAGTGGCAATAGGTCCATTGCAGACAACAATACTGTGAGGTCTCAGATTTTCATATTCCTTTCCAGATTCACAATGTGGAATATGTTTAATAAAGAATAAGAAATCACGTAGAATTTAATGCTCCCAAAACTCAATGTTTTCTTTTATGGTTGCAGCGAATTGTACATTCCCATGCCACTATCCATAAGTGGCGCTTACAACGAGGAAACGGACAAACCCGCAGCTCTTAGGTGCATATGTGCATCAATGTGCATTTTCTGTGGAATGAGCGATGAAATTTTTAAGTTTTCTCTAAAGGCCCGTTTGACCTGACCCTATTAAAAGGTACACATATTTTCCTCAAAAAAAGTTCGTTTCTAATTAATGCTCCACCACAGTTTGTGTAATTTTTTAAAAAGTCAAAAAAGTGCCAGTACGTTGTAGCGGCGCTTTCATACTCCAGACTCCAGACTCCAGAGAACACAGAATACCTGTTTCATCCTGACCCAATTATACAAGTGTAGCCTTCCATTTTGAGTTTCTTCAATAAGAAAAGGAATACAGTAACCACACAATGGCCAAGCCTTGTGTCCCTCTGGTCCCAACACTTAATTGCGCTTAAATAAATCACTCACGTTTCACCGGAATTCACCGAGTAAGACCATACACTCAAGCCGAACTCTCAAGTCAAGACACAAAACCCCAAGAGCATCTTAAACATCTGCCTTTTTTTTTAGGAAAAGGAAGAAGGCTTGTTTGGCAAACTACCACCAAATCTCAAATGTTTCCTGTTGCAAATTATTTTCACTTTCCATCTGAAAAAAAAGAACTTGCCTCAGAGTATGTAACGTATCCCCCGAGATTGTAATCAGTGAATCATACAATTGTATGCGATCTAAGAAAGAAAATAATTCCTAACAAACCTCTTGTATTTTAAGCCAACTTACACTTCATCCTTCATTCCGGATCGAATTGCATCTCCTTTAGGGAACCTTTCGGAAAATCACATTAGGTGTGGATGTGGATGCATCGAGAATCGGATTTTCAAATTCTACCAGTGCAGCGTTGCGTAGGAATAGGCGGAGAATGCGGTTTCGGGGTATTGCATCTATCAACCAAATCTGACGTCAAGAGCATATGTATAACTAAGCATCCACAACTGAATGCTACACACTGCACAGTGCACATTGAATTTAAGGAGCAGCAGAAACAATGCTTTAGATATTCAGTGATCGGGAACATACGAGGATAGCATGCGGATGGCGCATTGTTCCCACGAAACCGAATGACTATGTGCGCCGACAAACAGGTTCTGAACAAAACCTAAATATCCACCTGATTGGTCTTACTGATTCGGGGTTCGTTGCCTTGTTGGATTGTATTTAGTTCTTCAACAAGATCAGCTTCCAGGAGAGAGACGAAAAAGGAAGGCAATGGCAGGTATGTACCTAACAAATTTTAAAGAAAATAAGTTTTACTTGTAATTTAGGTGCAGGTTTAATGGGGCAGCAGCATAGTGTAATTTACAGACCAGACACTTAATTAAATGTTGTCATTAAAAAGATTTAAGATAGGTATTGGGAAATATTGCGCGGAAAATTTGAAAAGGTAAGTTTAGATGAATTCGAGTACGCACAACACAAATACAAACAAATCACAATTAGGAAATAATTTGTTGGATGAGAAGTATAACACAAAAGATTTATTCATACATAAAAGTGTGGGAGACAAGATGGAGCCTTGAGGCACGCAAGCTGGAACTTATGTTTTTACATACGATCTGTGTTCAGCGGATCAAAAAGGTAAAAATAAATCCATTGGAGAAAGGAATTTGTAACGAAAATAAATGCATATATTCTGAAAAAAATTACTTTTTCTACATACATAGGTGTAAATCGTAACATATATGATGGTTCACACTTTTAATGTACAATTGGAGGAGAGGAGTATTGATCTTTGTTGGATTCGGCTAGTAGATTTAAAGGCTTTGTTCTTCCATTCGAAAAGATTTCGGAAAAATAGAAAAGCTTCAAGGCAGAAGCAGAAGTTTTTTTTTTAGTTGTTTCGATTTAGAAATGGCGTTATAACAATGAGAACGAGAAGTGCTTATTAAAAAAATTGCACGACTGGACCACCATAACTTGCTTTAATGCCCAGTCAAATTATCGAATCAAATTTTGAATTTTCTTAAAATGGTTTTCCAAAATGTTGCTACTTCTTTTTAAATATAATAGGAAAACATTATATGCAACCTATTTTTAATCAATTAACTTAACACTTCTGAAAACGTTTGGTACTGCACTAAGTATTCCTCAGTTATAAACATAAAAAAGCCATGCACTAGTTAAAATCATATTTTTAAGTTCGAGAACCTTAGGGAATTTTGTTGTTATTGGATTAAGATAGTGTCTGTGCCTGTGTAGTTTTAAATTTAAAATGGCGTTTTATGAGAGCGAGCTGTCATTCTCTCAGAGAATGTTATTAAAAATCTAGTTTCACACTAAGAGAAAATCAATGTTTGAGTCGTCTATAATTGAAGAACTACACTTTTAAAGTTAGTGCCAAATTTTATTTGTTTTAGTTTGGTATTAAATCGTCTATAATTTTGCGCCAATGAGATTAGAATGATTAGAAGATGCTTTGGATAAGCTTTTAATTAATGGTTGTGCAAAAAACGGTTTGCTTAACAATTATTATTAGTTCCTTGAAAAATAACATTAAAAGAATTAATTAATTCATGGTTTTTATAACACAAACTTAAAGCAGGACAAGAAAATTTGACGGCTATTTGATCATTATTATTTTCGCAGTTAACCTTCTGCGAAATGGAGAGTATGAACGTGCCGTTTCTATTTGCATGGATGACAGTTGGCGAGAGTCTGGGGGGATCTCTACCGTCAAAAAGAAGAAAATTCAGAGGCCGGCAACAAGCTTGAAGTGATTAAGTAACATCATTACGATTTAAAAGACAAATAAAGAAGGGAGTATGTATCAGGTTGTTAGGCTTCTTAAGAAGCATTTAGATGAAAAATGGTAGAATGCACGAAATTGGTCATTGCGAGTACCAGGATCCAGTATGAAAACATCTACGTGCAATGATTATGGGATTTTTACATTGAGGCATCGAGCTCTTTCGATACTTGACTGCCAGAATAACAAAATATTCTTTGATATTTACCGATAGCTTCGAAGTATGTATCAGGATCAGGAGCCCAAATTAATAGGTATGTAAGTAGAATTCTTTCCCTTATAGGTACGGTGACCATCCGTGCCGAATTTCCCGGGACAGTCCCGTATTTAACTTTTGAGAACGTACAATTGTCCCGTATTTAATTTTTTATCCCGGGTTTGTCCCGTATTTCCATATATGTATGTACATATTCGAATAACAAAATGTTCGACTTTTTTTTAATTTTAGTTATAATAATTGTATTATGCGTTTAATATTTTTGTGTGTCAAAAGGACTGTTAGGCAAATATTCATGAATTTGACATAGCCTGTTACGAATACTTAAATCAGTGGGATGTATCAAGAAATTTAAAGTTTTTAGTTGAGTAGTTCTCCGAAACATTCCTACCTGGAATCTTTGTTATCTTTTGCTAACCAAAAGCAGAGAGATGCAACTGACAAAGATTGTAACTTGTTTGAATTGAATTTGAATTTGTTTATATTATATTATATTACAACAAAAACAAAATAAATTGGCCGATAAATGGAAAGACATTTTTGAGCATTTTTGGATTCTTTTACTAATTGTCGAGTTTAGCTTGGGTCTGCCAGGTTCAAATGCTCCAGTCGGAAGAGTCGGGTTTTGTCATCGTGACCAAAATACTTACAAAAAAAAACCTGTCAATTAAACTAAGATGCTTGAAAAATTAAAAAAAAATTCCGGACGGAAAACAGAGAAAGGCGCGTTTCATAAACATTTTAGAAATTTCAGAAACTTTTAGAAAACGAGAAACATTTATGAAATATTTTTTTAAATTTTTCAGAAATGTTAAAAAAAAAATGTTTCTTTGGTGTGGACACACATTCAGAAATTAAAAAAAATATTTTTAAGAGCAAACAAAAAAATCATCAAAAAAATTGTTCAGCGAAAAAATACCTTTTTTGATAAAGTGTGATTTATGTCTATTTTTCATAGATTTGTTCAAGAAAGTCTGACTTTTAAAACAAATTAAATTTAAAGTTTTTGTTTTAGTTAAGCATTTTTTGTTATGATTTTATATTCTTTTCTATTTGAGATTTTTTTTTTGATTTTCTACCAAATATTTTTTTTTAATTTTAAATATATGTCCCGGGTTTTGCTCAGCGAAATATGGTCACCGTACTTATAGGAGATTTTTTACATGGAGACGGAGAGCCTTCTGGGTATCAACTGATCTGATAGTGTTTCGACTTTCGAGGGTGGATTGCTTTACGAAGAAGTATTGCATCCGCCGCTCAGGTTTGATGATGGATGAAAATTTGCGTTTGAAAGTAAGAATGCTGTATATAATGAGCAAAGAAGTAGACCCATTAAACGCGGGTCTCGACTCTCGAGTCAGAAAAAACTTCATAGGTAAAAAAAGCCTGCGTGAAACAAAACTCCGCCTATTTTGTATTTCTTTTTCTCTTCTTGTTCTTTTTGAATTTGAGTGGAATCATTTTGAGAATTTGCACCTGTTCTTTTTATGTTCGCCTGGTGCTCAGAATACGTTTGCGATCGGTGTGGGTTGAAAAAAAATTACCGACAAACCCTCTCATTAAATCCACACACACACACCCCAATATCTACATCTACAGGAATCTCACCATACTAAACTAAGCTGTTTCTAATATTGTTGGTCCGTGTACGAGGGAAGACCATTCCAGATAAGACACAATCATGAATTGTATGAAATCCACCTCGAAGCAGATGTTGTAGAAAAATAAAGCTCGGTAGACTCCGTTGGGCTGAGCACCAAGTTCATACGAGCGAAAAGCAGCCAGCTCGGAAAGTCTTTTGCAGCATTTTTTTGGTGGAAAACAGCGTGTCGACCCTGTAAACGTTTGAAACAAGGAGTAGACCAAGGCGTCCCAAAAGTTGGAAGTGCAAAACTGGATGGCGTCGGCCAGCAATTAGGATGTATGGAAGAATTTCTTGTGTATGTCAATTTATAAATGGAGACATTAGAATCGTAAAATTCCTGGAAATTAATAAGTTCCGTGAACTTAAGGTTGGGTATACAAAAGAAATCATCCAGCTCGACACACAAGGTGTAAATAGTTAAAAGAATATGAGAATCTGGAAATGATGAATACAGGAGGTTATAAATTCCTGTATTCATCATTGCGAAATTTATTGGTAGAATAAACAAAAAAGGGTCTAGATTAGGGTGTCCATAATGAAAGAAGGAAAAAAGAGAACATTTTCAAAAATTCAAATGATACTACCCCCCCCCCCCCTCAGCTTCTTTGTAACTCACTCACTCTCAGATGAACGATTATGCACACCGTAAACTTGACGAAGGGCTCTATAAGTTTGGCCACGATTTGTAAGCGTTGCATGGTGATTAGTATGCCAGCTAGTTTGACAGTTATCCAAATCGGAAGTTAATCTACCTATACCTCTAAAAAAAAACACCCTTTTATTTTCAAAATAAGGGCTTGACTTTCGACTCTTGAAACTCTTTTTAAACGTGTTAATGTAGTTTTATATGAAAAATTATTTTGATGTTGAAATTTCAAAATTGAAGTAAGGAAGGGAAAAAAATTTGTAGAAAAAGAGACTAAAAAGAGGACATGCAAAAAAAGAGGACAAAAAAAGAATTTTATAAAAAAAGAGAGTGTAAAATAGATCTGAATTGAAAAAGAGAACATGTCCTCTTTAAAAGAGATGCTCTGGAAACCCTAGTCTAGATGGCTACCCTGAGGTACATCAGAGTGATTTTCCCCCAATTGTGTTTTAACATCATTATAAGGGTAGCCAAAACCTCTTTAGTGCGGGCTATGTATTTATTAAAAAGAGTTTACAGACATTCGGTTTACGGAGGATAATTTTACTCGATATCGTCATAAGAAATCAGTGATGGCAGCAACACCAACATACAGCCCGTTAACTCAGGCCCACAAACCCTCTCGTAAAATCCACACGCACACATGCCAATATCTACTTCTACTTTAACAAAACTCCACCTATTTTGTATTTCTTTTTCTCTTCTTGTTCTTTTTGAATTTGAGTGGAATTATTTTGGGAATTTGCACCTGTTCTTTTTCATGTTCGCCTGGTGCTTGCGATCGATTTTGGTTGAAAGAAATACAGAATTGCAGGGTGCGTCACTTTTCTTATCAGTATTATCAGCATGAGTCATGTTATTTCGTATGTGTAGCCTGTCATCGATTTATAAGACGTTATCACGTCAAAAAAAAATTATCCTGGTGCTTTCATGCTGAATTGTAAGAAGAGGGTGGACTTGCATGTATGGTATTGATTGGTTTTCCTGTAAAAATCCTTAAGTTTTCTCAAAGTATATTTATCTAAGATCCAATGGACGCAGAGTTGTTGGAGCTTTGCAACGATTTTCGCAGTTTTGGCTGCTTACTTATTTGTTTAGTATTCTTAAAATTGCTGTTATTAGTGCAGTTGAATATTTCATGGTCTGAAGTTCTAGCCAAAATATATCCAGTGTATTTCCAAATCTCATATTTGATAATAAGCAGATCACAAACATTACCTAAAATACTTCTTGTTAACCAGCGAACCGTTGAGTAACCTGATCTCTATGATCTATTTTTCAAAACTATGATCCGACAGTAAAAAAATAACGCAATTTTCCTGAATCACTTCATCTAACCTCATAAATAACACATCAATTAAAAGCCAAATAAATTGGCAATAAAACATTTTGCGATCCCTATCTCCATATCTACCTCTCCCAAAAACTACCATACTGTCAATACAAATACAAAAAATTGACTACCCAACACAATGGTATAATAAGAAAATTGGGTGATCCATTCTATGGCAACACCGCATCACACAGGGTTCCACAATAGGCACTACAATGCTAATATCGATTATGCCGAGCTATTCGCATTACAAAGCGAACAATATACGAATGTCATATTCGGTATTTAGGTTTTTGCCAAAAAAGGTATATGGCATCCGATTGTAGTGCCAAAAATAAACCGAAGTCTCTGTCTTCCCTCTAATTTCATCTTTTTTTAACACAATCATAATGCAATACAAATAATGTGCAAAGACGTCTCTAAAGATAGTCCTTGACGCTCGACAGAAAACCAAAATCCCATAGAGCCTTTCACTTCCTTCATCGCATTGTTGAACGAAACAAGAAGGAAGTTTGTTTTCCAAGACCCTTTGTCCCATTATTTGGTGCTCCGCACCGATATATTTTGAGCCCATCTATCTTTATCACTTTATTCCCAGATCCTTAATGACTTTGTATGGGGTATTGACAAAGGGATAGGCTCTCGATTAAAAATGCAGAAAGGATCAGATCTTTTTGGTGAAAGGTGTGTTAGCGATCCGTTGAAAGGGTTGATCGTTTGTTCGTATGCTAATGAGTGTCAACCCCTTCGGGAATCGATGTTTCCCAGGTAGATGATAAAACTATATATTCATCAGTATCTCTTTATCCGTATAGGTTTTACCCACTTTTATTATCAATTAAAAATCGCACAAATAAAATCTGCGGCAAAGTCTGTGTGTTGTTTGGAGTCCTGTCAAATCTGATGGTGATATTGAGCCGATTGTCTGCGGTACGTTCGATTGTTGTTCGATTGTAACGAAATATTTTTATTACATTTATTGTGAGGCATTGTGAGGCTTTCTATGGATTGACACAAACGACAAGCGTGTGGCTCATTGTTCGTAGAAATTGATTAGGCGAAAAATATCGGAAAACGAAAGGATATTCTTCTTCTTCGGATGGTCTGGGTGATTTTGGGATACAAAGATGTTTAACACTAAAAAGAGGTAATCAGATAATATTGATTGACTTTGATGAATGTTCGATAAATGAAGACAAATAATTGTTTTTTCAATTAGGTAAAAGGACAACAATTTACGTGATATTTGTTGGTCCTTTGGGAGTGATATGTATTTAAAGAATACACCTTTTGGTTTGCGATAGATAAATTAATTATTTCAAAAATGTATAAATCATTAATCAAAAGGCATGAATTAACCACAGCACTATTTTTTCGCTATTTCTATAAGCAATTCTGTAACGAAATAGTCACTTGCACTCCGCCCCTGACACAATTGAATCGTAATACTACTCGCACTGCAAGGAATGCCCATGAACATTAATCTTAGCATGAGCCCAGCTATGGATGTTTAGTCAAATTTAGGGATTTTTTCATTAACCGTGCCACACGAATGTGGGACGCTTTGTCGGGCTCTGGTTTTCTCTCCCATATTTATATGCAGTACTTTAGAATAAATGTGCATCGGTACTTCGCCTTACATCCTTCCTTATTAATTAATGCACTCACTGTGTCTAAGCAACATTATTAGGATAGTCAAAATCCGTTCAGTGTGGGTTAGTTGTAAAAAATTGGAGCTTAAAGTTACTTAATTACTTACTTTCGGTGACGCTATATAAATGGGCCTTGCTTCATATGCTCCTCTAGCCGTCTCGATGAGTTAGATGATAAAATGACTTAATGGACCAACTTATAGTAAATAAAATTTCCTACAAATTTGGTCAATCAAAAATGCAAATTTTGAGTTTTTTTTTACTTTTAAAGCGCGATAACTTCGTAACCGTTGTATTGAGCGCAAAATTCCTCACAATTAATCTTGTTCTAAATTTAACTACCAACACAAATTTCATACTTTACTGTTTTATTTTGTGACCGGTACAACGAAATAAGGGTTAGATAAAAAAAATTATAACAAAATATTAAATGAAGTGCTTTATACTCCAGTCGACTCGGGTAGTTTTAGATGAAAAAAAACGGAACTTGGGAATTTGATTCTAAAAAGTTGTGTAGTTTTAATTCCTTTTAAATTTATGCACACAAATGAAAGGAAGCGCCTGTTTTTAATATTAAAATAACACTTTTTTACAAGATGCATATGAAAGTACTTATTACAAAAACACAATTTAAAATATTTATTTCTGTCTTTCTGTCTGTTTGTTCTGGCTAATCTCTTTCTGACAGATTGCTATGATGTTCTAGGGAGTAACTTAGGCTATTTAAATTACCCACTAGTTGGGGATGGGGTCGTTTTTTGAAAATTGTTAATTATAGACCGATTTTAACGGGCCTTTCACAGGCAGATAGCTGATACTGTAAGGAGTAAGTAAGGCTATTTAATTTACTCATAGGTGGCGCTGGATTCGTGTTTTTTTTTGAAAATTCTTATTTACGCCCCGAATTTGGCGGGACTTTTACAAGCAGTTAGATGATGTTTTAAGAAGTACCAAAGGCTATTTTAATCACCCTTTGGTGACGCTGAGGTCGTTTCGCAAGCAGATAGCTAATTTTGTAAGAAAAGAAGTAACTAGTTCTGTTTTGGTAACTAGGTGGCGCGTATATACGAGCAACGCCGGATAGGTAAGATAGTGTGAAATAAATTCCTTCTTCCACCAAGAAGAAGTAAAGGCATCACTTAAATGAGAGCTAACGCTATATAGTGTATTAAAGTTAACGTTGTACGGTGAGACAGGTATGCAATCCTCCTGTTGGTAAAGGATTTGGAGTAGTTGCGAGGTTTGGTATATGCAAAGTTTTTTATCCGAAAGATTTCTTAGATACAAAAGTCATTTTGCATATACTCGCACCTACTCCAAATCCTATATAAGTTGCAGGGAGGGTAGCAGTTTTTTAGAGTTTATTAATATACATGTTATTATAAAATTTAAAATAATTTTTTTTGATCGATTTAAAAATAAAAAAATTATTAATTTTTATTAGAAATAAATAGTTATTAAAAAGTTTGATATGCAGAATTAATTAAACTGCCTAGATCTTCTCAAATATAACATTTTTTTTTCGATCGCTTTTTTAGACTTCTCTATGATCGTAATGTCATGTTTCATTGTTATCTCAATTTTGCCTTATAGTCCCTATAATCGCAAGTAAAAACACTGGTCCTGGTACCCGAAATTGAAAACAAAGACAATTCTGGAGAATAAATCGGAGTCAAGAGAGATACGTAGTCCTGCCATAAGTTCTGTCCCTAACTTATAAGACGACAAAAAAAAATTTTTGATCTGTTGTTGTTCTCAAAATATATAACGGACAAATGGATACCTTAAGTAACAGTTATGAGTCAAGTCAGTTGAATTTAATACGCGAAACGATAAATAGAAGGAGTGGGGCAAAAAAAAAACCGCGTCGCTATTATTGCACTGCACTGAGATTTTCGAATTGCTGAAACCACTCAAAATATCGAAAAAATTCATCTATCGCGCTATAAAACGGTACAACGAGATCTCCTCTGTTGATGATAAAGCAAGAAGTGGCCGACCTCGCCAAAGTAGGACGCCAGCAGTGATCAAAGTAGTTGCGGAAAGAATCCGAAGAAATCCCCTCCGCAAACAGAAAATTATGGCTCGAGAAATGGAAATACCCACAAGAACGATGTCACGCAAGACCTAAGGCTTGGCGCTTACCGTAGAAGTACTGGACAACGCCTGACTGAGGCTCTGCGCAAGATAAGAGCGACAAGATCAAAGGTGTTGCTTCAAAGACACGCAAACGGAGGACACAAAAATATTCTTTTCACAGATGAGAAAATTTTCACAGTGGAACAGAAATTTAATCGCCAAAACGACAGGATTTACGCCCATAGCTCCAGGGAAGCTGCTGAAAAGGTTGGAAAAGTCCAAAGAGGCCATCATCCAGCTTCAGTGATGGGTTGGTGGGGAGTGTCATATGACGGTGTTACAAATTTGCATTTTTGTGAGCTGGGAGTGAAAACACGTGCTTCCAACTATAAAGTGATGTTTTAGAGAGTGTTGTGAAGCCCTTAATTAACACCTTATTTGCGGGCAAGCACCGGATTTTCCAGCAAGCCTTTGTGCCGGCTCACAAGGCAAAAACCACCCAACTTTGGCTTAAGGACAATTTACCGGGGTTTATCGCCGCTGAAGATTGGCCCTCGGGCAGCCCGGATCTTAATCCGCTGGACTACCATCTATGGAATGTCTTGGATGAGAAGGCTTGCTGTAAGCCTCACCAAAATATTGAGTCTCTTAAAGCTGATTTGGTGAAGACAGCAGCTTCGCTACCACTGGAAGTCGTGCGTGCGGCGATAGACGAATGGCCGGATCGTTTAAGAAAGTGTTTCAAAGCTAAGGGTGGCCACTTTGAATAATTTCCTACAATTTTTTAACGTCAATGTAATACAAAATAAATATGGTAAAAAGATTTTTGATAACTTGTTTATTATTTGAATAGGACGTGTTTGTGTGAGGAACAGAACTTATGGCAGGACTACGTATATTTTAACGTGATAATTGATTCAGTCATTCCAGGAATCAATCAATAATTTTCCGTGGATTTTAAATTATCTCACACGGATCTCAAGAACCCATTGCGGTAACCAGGAGTAAGAGGATCAACGTATGGTGAGAGGTGGGGAATTCGGGGAGTATTAGTTGTCGGGAATTGATATGAGCTCTCTTCTGCATCAACGTCTTGACACACTCTGCATAAGCCTGATGTGCTAATACCCATTCTGCTCATGTGGGCCCCATTCAGTTGTGACCCGTAAGAATGCCAACCAAAAGCGACAGTTGAGGTCTACCTACCTTTTCAATGTATTCTGTATTTTCCTAGAGTTGCGAGTTTTGACTATCTCTCGTTTGCGACTTTGAGGAAATTCTTGTGGCTCATGTACCCGCAAGGTACAGTTTAGCTTGGTTGCATAGATGAACCGTTTGGTGGCCAGTTCATCAGCTCTTTAACAAGGTTAGTTTCACTGATTTTTCGCAGAACGTTGCAACAGCGGTGAATCAGTTTGGAGACGATTAACGATATATCAATATTTTTATGCTCCAGGTTAAAAGATAAAAGGTTCTTTGCAGCTTCGCCTACTGCGAGAACTTTTGTCTGAAAAACACTTCATAAGTTTGGCAGCTTTATAGATCTATTTATTGGTATGGGTTTGTCGAGATGATACCAGACCTTACACCTGCTTCCGTTTTTGAACCGTCTGTATATGTAGACCGATATAGGATTTTAACTTATGACCCAGTTTCCTTTCCAGCATTCTCTTGTAGGAAAGACTGTTAGTGCCACCGTGTTAAAATCTAAGTGCGGTACAGTACAGTTACTGGCATAAAAAAAATGTATGGAAAAAAAATGTCATGCCTTGTCATCCTCCATGGCATTCAGCCATTACATCGAAGAAATTGTACATACTTTTCCAAACTTTTTAGTAGCTTTTCGCATATTCGGTACATTAACAATCTCAGTATCCAAAGGGGTTCAAAACTAGCATCGTTCCTATTCGGCCCAAAAAGAGTATCAGGATTAGCAATACTTTGCCTAGAATCGGAATTGGCTGGAAAATTTGATCAAAGCAAGCGAAAAAGCTTGCTTTGCACATGCACAGAAATAAACACAGAAAACACAGAGATTTTTATTTACTGATTAAAATGATTTAACAAAGTTTTCTATTAACTATAAGATTAAGAGCCTTATTTACGATTAGAAAGGACGGGCGTACATGATTACCCCCTACCTTATGCACTTTACCTTACCTTAGATGGCGCTACAGTCTGGGGTAGACCTCAACCACATACTCCTCCAGTCAGGCCAAGCTCAGTTCCACCCGGAAGTCCTTTTACGTGGAGCTAGAAGAGGGAATTCCATTTTAGTTCGATTTTGGTTTGTGCAGCAATTGATTTACTCCATATTCCCGGCAGCCATTGCGATAGATTCCAATTGTATTTATTGTATCCAATCCCCTACATTTCTTAACCTATATAAACGAAACGTGAATCAAACACCAAATAATTCTTATTATTATTATCAATATTTCGCATGCATTTCTTAAAATTTAAACCGAGCATCACTTCCAAAATCCTCACATATGTAAGCTACTTGGATGCTGTTTGGAAAATTGAACAAATCTGCCTGAATGGTTGTACATGTACATATACCTAGATCCTAGAGGTATATCTTATTATCCAACTCACATCTTCCTTCCCAAATCTCCGAATCAATCATACCTATAATAATAAATCCAATCTGTAGCTAATCCGAAAATAGATCTTTTTCCCTAATCCTAGCGGTTAGAGTCAATCGATCACACATCAGTTGTTCGTTCTTCCAAACATTTATGACGCACCTTACTCAATAGGCGTTTGAAATTGAAATACAATAAAATTCTCTGACAATTTATGTACCGATCTTGGGTATGTAAGGTAGGTGTACCTCAAATCCCATAAGAATTAAAAAGTACCTATGCAATAGAGACTTCGTCTATGCTATTGTCTACAAAACACTGCCATAACCTTGAGCTTGAATTTTCAGATGAAGTAAGAAGTTAGAATTAGAAACAAAAATAGAATTCCAAACCAACAAAACAAAGAATTAAAACTAATGGTTCATCTCAAGCAGGAGTACTTGGGCTTGATTCCATCTACCATATGATATTCTAATAGCTCTCATGAACTGAAGCAGACAAAACGTTGGCATGATCATTTGAGCATTTACAGAGGTAGGCTAGGTACATACGTAGCCATAGCCTTCCATAAATTTGAGTAGAACATAAGGTACCTCGGAAACCTCTCTTTTGAAACGACAAGTACTTCCACTTGTGTGTTGTGTTAATAAAATGCCAAGCCAGGCCAGCAACTTGATTGCGAAGAGGAAAAGGCGAAATTGGAGATATTCTGGAAACCGATGTTAAACAGAAAAAGGTTCAGGCATTGCGATGAATGATTTAAAATTGCTTTAGTGGCTAACACAAAAGACCTTGAGTTTTTTGGGGGAGAAACGGAAACATTTAATTGGTTTTACAGTGAGCAACACTAAAATAGGTCTTTTTAGAAAAAAATAAAACAATAATACAAAAAAGTGCTTATTCTCTGTCCTGTACGTATAAGCAGTGCACTTAGCAAAGTCTCAAAAGTTTGCAGAAAATGTTATAATTCAAATTGGAAATCTGGCCGATATCACTTCAACTTCGGCTTCAATCAATAAACGTGTAGCTTCAAATTTTGCGCCTTCCTCGTCGTAGTGAAGTTCGGAAGTTTTCGGAGCTCAGGCCTATAAAAAGCTTAGATCAAACGAACGAACTCCTGCCAATCGCTACCCAATCGGGCTAAAAAGGCAATTGAGTAGCAAAGCCCTTTTTCGGGCAACTAACGTGTCCCTTTCGAAGATACTCATCATCCCAGTCCTAACTGTATTGTGCATAGGCATGGATATTGTGAAAAGTCAATGAGGACGCTTTAAGGCTACGTCGAGAGGAAAATTCTCATGGGGATTTTTGGTCGCGTTTGCATAAAGAGCGAGTGTAGAAGGAGATACAAAAAAGAACTATGCGGGCTCTAAAGCGACGCAGAATTAGCCAAGAGAAAAAGACAACGTCTCAGATGGCTGGGTTATAATAGGGACTCGACAACTTTGAATGTAATTTGTGAACGCACCCTTTCACTAATCATCGAACTGTAAATTTATTCAGTAAACTCAACATTTCAACTCATCATCATAAAGTGCACGAGCGAACAACGTTTGCGAATTATAAAAATGTTGATTGCAACTTTAAGAGCGTTGAATTGTTGAATTTAATCGCAAAATCATCTGCAGTGACGAAGCTCAATAAGCAAAATATGCGTTATTGGTCGGGTGAAAATATCCACATTTGCTTCATGAATCATCACAAGCCAAACAGCACACCTTTTTGAAAAGTAATTTTGATGAGCGTGTTATCTTAAGAAATGAGCCAGTCGATTGGCCGCCTCGTTCATGCGATTTAACGTCTCTAGAGTATTTATTTGGGGCTACGTTAAGTCTTTGGTGTATGCTAACAAGTCGACGACTTTGGAAGAGCTCAGAACCAACAATGAACGCGAAATAGCGGCCGTTTCGTCCGAAATGCGTGGCCGAGTAATCGAAAATTGGGTCCAACGAATCGACCGCTGCTTTAGATCGGATGGTCACTATCCGGATTCGGATAATCCAAAGAATTGTGAAATCCAACCGCCTTTCACTAGGCAGTTATTTACGGCCGAAGATCCTTCTTGCATTAGGAAAGTAAATTCTCCTTATTTATCCCATTCATAATAACCAATCATCAACCGAAAACGAGAAGAATTACAATGATCAAGCACCTTTACTTCTCTTGCATTTATAATAATTTCTTTTGAATGTCTAGTCTTTGTAGCAAATTGGCACTGCCTTTCTTTCTCAGCTCCTAGTATCGCATTAGGATCTCCAATTCAATTATCATATTATTAATCTAGCAAAAATCTATAATCCATAAAAATCTCGAAAGACCTAGACCATATCTCGAAGAAAATCTGGAAAAAAAATTAACTCGAGATTTTTTTATTTAACTTTTCAAGTTTAAACTTAAATAAAAGTAATTTTGCATATACCCAAACTCGCATCTACTCCGAATCCAATAGTGACCCCAAGCAGGGGGTTGAAAGGGGCAGCATGCCCCCATACCTATCTCACTGTCATATTTCTCAAAACCAAGTGATTTTATTTCATAACAATGTATATTGAGAGGATATTTTAAGAGGGGATATTATATAAAAGGATATTTTCCTGTGTGTATTTTAATAGCGGCTATTACAGGTTATTATTTTTATTACAGGTTAAACTCAGGTAATCGAAAATAATCTAGAATCAATTCATTAAAATTTAAGACAACGCTTATATATAATTCAGGGCGCTAATTGTAAAAGGGCCGCAGCGCCGAGAGAATATTCGGGCCCAGGGTAATCATGTACGCCCGTCCTTTCTAATCGTAAATAAGGCTCTTAATCTTATAGTTACTAGAAAACTTTGTTAAATCATTTTAATCAGTAAATAAAAATCTCTGTGTTTTCTGTGTTTATTTCTGTGCATGTGCAAAGCAAGCTCTTTCGCTTTGGCCGAGGGAAAAATGTTGATCAAATTATCCAGCCAATTCCGATTCTAGGCAAAGTATTGTTAACCGTGATACTCTTTTTGTGCCGAATAGGAACGATGCTAGTTTTTAACCCTAACGAAAACGCTAACAGATCGCTCACCACTGGATACTGAGATTGGTAATGTACCGAATATGCGAAAAGCTATTAAAAAGTTTGGAAAAGTGTATTCAATTTCTTCGATGTAATGTCATTCAACAATACAAATGGAGGATGACAAGGCATGACATTTTCTTCCATAAATGTTTTTTTTATGCCAGCAACTGTACTGTACTGCACTTAGATTCTTCACGGTGGCACTAACTAACAGACTTTCCTACAAGAGGATGCTGGAAAGAAAACTGGGTTATAAACGAAAATTCTATATCGGTCTATACAGACGGTTGAAAAACGGAAGCAGGTGTAGTAGGGTCTGGTATCATCTCGATAAACCCACCAACAAATAGATCTATAAAGCTACCAAACTTTTGAAGTGTTTTTCAGACACGCGTGCTTGCAGTAGGCGAAGATGCAAAGAACCTTTTATCTTTTAACCTGGAGAATAAAAGTATTGATATTTTCATAGACAGCCAGGCGGCAATCGAAACCATATCGTCAATCATCTCCAAACTGATTGACCGCTGTTGCAACGATCTGCGAAAAATCAGTGAAACAAACCTTGTTAACCTCCGATGGGTCCCCGTACACTGTGACATTCACGGAAATGAAAGAGCTGATGAACTGTCATTAAACGGTTCATCTATGCAACCAAGCTAAACTGTACCTTGCGGGTACATGAGCCACAAGAATTTCCTCAAAGTCGCAAACCAGAGATAGTCAAAACTCGCAACTGTAGGAAAAATACAGAATACATTGAAAAGCTAGGTAGACCTCAACTGTCGCTTTTGGTTGGCATTCTTACGGGTCACAACTGAATGGGGGCCCACATGAGCAGAATGGGCATTAGCACATCAGGCTTATGCAAAGGGTGTCAAGACGTTGATGCAGAAGAGAGCTCATATCAATTCCTGTGTGAATGCCCCAGCCTAACCCAAATCAGAAAAAATTTGAAATTTCTGCTCTCCCATCATTACATCCTTGCCAATGTACAATAAGTATGAACAGTTCCGTTCGATCCAATTGATTATATTTTATCATTATCCACTTTGTAAATGTAAAGTTTTGAATTGCAATAATACCTATTTCCCTGACGCCTACTGTATAAGATGCAGACAATTCTTTAATTATTTTTTTTAAATAAATATTTACTTCAATCGTAAGGGAATTTATGTTATATGGATAATCTTACTGCTTGTTTTTTTTTTTGTGGAAAGTTAATCCTTTGGATTTTTCATCTTATTGGATTATTCGAACAAAACTAGGAAGGTTTTGAATTGTAAACAAGAAAAATCATATTTTTTTGAACAAATCGGATTTTTTGGCTTTAAATAGTTAAATAGTTTTAAATAATTTCCTTGGGTTTTCTAATATTTATCTTACTAGTCATTGGAAAATGACCAGCTATTTTTTTCGTCATTTCTTCAATACGGTAAATACAGCACTCAGTCGACATCGACATTTTTTTTTTTTTTTTTTTTTTTTTATAATTAACGCGCGCACAAGGGACTATTTGTTTCCCTTTTAATGTAACACACTGCGCGGGCATTAGGAAGATAGGGAGGGGAGAGATAGGAGGTGTCGATTAACATTGGTTTTGAATGTTTGCATGTTGAAATGGCAAGGGAAAATCTCGCCGGGTAAACCATTCCAAAGTCGTGTTGTACGGCTAAAAAAAGAATCTCTATATTTCACGGTACGTCCGAAATTGGGCTCAAGGGTGAACTGATGGGCATTCCTAGCAAGACGAGTATTACGGGCGAAACTTTTAAGGGGAGGAATGCAGCTGGCTACCTCGAGTGAACATTTTTTATAAAAGAACCGATAAAATAAGGAAAGACATGAAACATTGCGTCGGTGTTCGAGAGAGGCAATTGTTTCAGCGGCAGTTCTATTTCCTATCAATCTTAACGCTCGATTTTGTATTCTATCAACCAGGTGAAGCGATGATTGTGAAGCACCTGCCCACAGGTGGGAGTTGTACTCGAGTTTAGGGCGTATAAACGCTTTATAAATTGTAGCCAGATCAGATGGGGAAAAATACTTCTTACACCGATACAGAAAACCTAAGCACTTTGCAGCATTCTTAGCGATCTCAAATATATGGTCGTTCCAACGGAGTTCGTCGTTGACACACATACCGAGTACTGAGAGCTTTTCGGTTTCTTCGATGTAAGTGCCATTCATGGACAATGGCATTGGGGGAATGTTTAGCTTTAACGACAGAAGACAGCATTGAGTTTTCGAAGCATTAAACTCCACACGATTTCTATTACCCCATTTGACAATGCTGTATAAATCGGAGTTTAATGAGCTTGACATACGGCACCGTTGCAATTGTACGTCCGAAGGCGAAGGACGTGAATTATCGAACGAATATGAAAAGCTGAGGGTAGAGTCGTCAGCAAAACAGTTAAGTGGATTAGAAGTAACAGACAGAAGATCATTTATAAAAATGAGGAAAAGAGTCGGAGACAGAACAGAGCCCTGGGGCACACCATCACATATACCCATGTGAGAAGACGATTCACTCTCGGATGGTTGTAGGTACTGTTTCTAATTTTTTTTTGTCACACAGATAAGTTATTGCATCGGAGGCGGGAAGTCCGAAATGTCAAACAAAACTTTTTTGATATGAAATAGCTAAATACTGGAAAAGAATCCTTAATGGATTTATTTCTTTTTATACAAATCGAGGTCTCAATGACATCAACGAATGTTAAATTTTCTGTTAAAAAAAAAATCGGAAAATTTGGGCGGAATGATTCTTATAACCACTAGGAGCTAATCGGCCCTATCGGAAACCGTCGGAACGGAAAACTCTCCGATTTCCTACCAATCGGAAGGTTTTTGCTTCGAGGTATTCTTCCAAAATTTTTGTTTCGAGGTATTCTTCCGTCATTTTGTAACGTACACCGGGGGTTCTGCGTTGCAGTGCGATCAGGTACGATTTTGGGTTAAATTTTTGATCGCTTCATGTTTTTTTTCTCCGAAATCCTACGACAGAAATTGTTTCATAATATGCAGAAACTATTTAAAAAATTTACTAATCATTTCTTTTTACCTATACATAAGGACATGATTATTGCTTGTTATTTTTGTTTATTAATAATTCAAATGAGGTTTGTATACCAATGGATGTCAACAAATTGTTGGCGCCTGGCGGCGCCTTTAGCTGGGCCCGTATTACGAATTACGAAACGCGAGGCAAAAAAACGACACCAAAAAAAAACGATACCCGCGACATAGACCGATTATGAATTAAGAGACTGTATCCATGAAAATGTTGCCAGATAAAATCAAAAAATCGAATTAAAACTCTAAGCAAACTCAAAGAACGCAAAGACAAACGCGACAACACCATGTGTCAAAACGATAGCAATACGACCGCCAAAAACAGTCGTAAATAAAAACGAGTATCGTTCGTAACGATAACGATGGGTTTTAACGATTATCGTAATTCGTAATACGGGCCCTGTATTAAAATAAATTGCACGACTGGATCGCACGTTCTTGCTCTTATGTGCGGTAACAGCGTCGAATAAAATTTGACAAATTTGACTTCAAAGTTTTTATACAATTTTTAAACTTTCGATTGTTCACAAAAAAAGTACTTAAAATAATTTTTAGCGGAAAAATTTAAACCCCATTTTATTTCATTAAAAAATGTGAAAAAGTGTGATTTTTTTATATCGTAGGAACGGTTTTTAAGTACATAAAACGGTTTTTATGTAACAACTTAAAAAAAAATTGTTGAAGAATACAAAATTAAGCACAAAAATAACTTTCATTTAAAAACAAATTTAAAAGAAAATCCACTAACCAGTTTTTTATTTAAAAATACAAAGAAAAATTATTCCAATTTTTTGTATGTTAAATTACTTTGGCTACGTACATCTTTTTGAATATCAAATTTGATTGTAATCGGGTACCCAGTTCTCAGCCCACCAACTTTTTTTTTCTACCAAAATATAAACTACACCTTCAAAATTTCAAATTCTTTGAACCGCTGTCGAGAAAAATAAGCTTTTACCTAATGGTTATATGACAGGTACCGTTAATATTTGAGCTAAAAAAAAATTTTTAAATTCGTCTTTAGAATGTCGAAATAACCTTAAGTTCTAAATTTAAAGACGATTGCCCAACCGTTTAGGCTGTAGACCAAGAGGATAAGAAAAAAACATCCTATTGGACCAAAGCGTGGATTAAAAGAAAACAGCTGTCACAATGCTGTTACATGTAAATGAACTTAACGAACTAAAACTGCAGCCCAACGATTTCAGAAATTATTTAAGGATTTCGGAAGTATATACAAAGTTATATCGAAATCCTTTAATCGTCTAACAACGAACACCGTACACCGGGATCAAAACCGAAGGTGTAAATCCAGCCTAACAACTGCATATATATAGAGATGGTGATCTCGAAGATATATTGATATTTTATATTCGATATACTTCGAGTACGGATAATTATATAGGGTTTTCGAATAAGGACAACTTTTTTTTAAATAAAACGCAAACCATTTGAGATATTTCAAAGACTTTATTATCGGCTTGAAGTACAATCAAAACATTTATGAATGGAACTCGACTTCGTTCATATGGCCACCGGGGGCACGTTTGCAGCGGCCGATTCTTTGGACACAATTTTCGATGACTCGGCCACACATTTTGGCAGAAACGGCCGCTATTTCGCGTTCAATGTTGGCTCTGAGCTCTTACAACGACGTCGGCTTGACGACTTAACGAAGCCCCAAAGAAAATAGTCTAGAGGCGTTAAATCGCGCGAACCAGCCAATCGACTGGCCCATTTCTTGAGATAACACGCTCATCAAACTTAATCTACAATAAATCGATTGTAAGTTGTGCTGTGCGGCTTGATGCACCATCCTGTTGAAACCACATGTCGTCCAAGTCCATATCTTCCAATTCGAGTCAAAAATAATCGGTAATCATGGCGCGATAACGCTGGCCAGTCACAGTAACGTAACGTTGGTTATCGTCGACGAAAAAATATGGCCCAATAACGCCACCGTAATGCAAACCGCACTAAACAGTTATTTTTTGTGGATTCATGAAGCAAATGTGGATTTTTATTTTTTACCCAACCAATAATGCATGTTTTGCTTGCGCCTGAGTATATGTTACGCACGCAAATTGACATAATTCTTTGTTATAAAGTTTATAACTCCTCTGTTAATAAATTAAAAACACGAATCGTGTTATATAAACAAATATCGAAAAAAACATCGATTTTTCGATATATCGTTTTTATGAGAATCTAAAATAAATCCGTCGCATGTCAAATCAAAGCGTCGCGTCGTCGAATTCAGTTTTTTTAATTCCGAAAACAGACACCGCGAATGTAATTTGAGTCTCTGATGGTGTACGCGTTGCAGAGAATTATCCGTTCCGAATTGATGCCTCGATATGGCCGAATATTTTCCACAAAACAGACTTGTTCTATTCCTTACTGAAATCATCATACCAAGTGGTTAACACAATTGAAAAGATATAATACATCATTTCTTTTTCCATCGGTTACATGACAGGTAGACAGATCCATAAAAATTGCAATCCGTAAAGGCATCACATAGAATGGCCCATTGGATTTATTCAAACACAGTTTTTCTTTTGAAAAGCCGATCTTTAGTTTACAACTATTTATCTAAGTGAATTTTGTATCCTTGGGCTTGATAAACTTAAAACTGAAATAGAATTAAAATAATTAACACACTTTTGCAAATAATGGTATTATTTTTTTTATTATTATTTCTACATTTTAAATTAGTTTTTTTCTTAAAATACTAATGTTTGCCCAAAATTTCATATTGCTCAACAATAATAATATGTTTGTCCCCATTTCAAAAAGTAAATTTCAATTCAAAATGGGAAACTATATGTAATTGTTTTTTTTTTTAAGAATACAACAATTTCCCATAAGTCAATTCGACAGATTAATGATTTTATTTTATTTTTTTTGCAATAATCTGTCGCATTAAATTTGGAAAATTAATTGTAAATTGTATAAAGAGAGCCATATAATGTTTTGAGTTTCGTTGATGGTCAATTTGAAATTCGTGACAATTGGTTTTGTTTTTTTGTTTTGTATTGTAAATTTGTGGCAGCTAAAATATTATTATACATATGTATTATTTTTTTTTATTTAATAATACATTCACAGTACTTTGTACTGATGTTTAATTTAACATTGTTAAAAGAATCATATTTTCTTTTTTTTGTTTATTTGTTTTTCATCGATGTAAACTACAAAATAAAATCGATATACAACTTAATTAATAAGTATACATTTTTAGAAATTTAAACATATTTATTTATATAAAAAATAAAGAGAAAAATCTATGTTGCTACTTTATGTATTTTTGAAATATAATTTTATACAATTTGTAAAAAAAAATTGGTGGCAAACCTAATTTTGCATAATTTGTTTGGCTTTTTTTCGTGTTGGTATTCATTGTTAATATCTTAACTCCATAACCATGAGCAGTCTAGTCTTGACGTAAGGCAAGGCTATATTGTGTGATCAAAAAATGCCCAATAAAACACAAAATATCTAAATAATTCTAGATAAAACAAAAAAAAAATATGGAGAGGAACAAAATAAAGCTAAAACATTGAGAAGTTCAAGGATCCGAGGGAGCATTTCAAATAACATTGTAGCATGTTCAAAACCTGGTTTAAGGACAACACCAGAACTAAACTCTTCCTTAAAAAAGGAATAGCAGACTTAAAATAAAACAAATTTTAAATACTAGATAATTTTTTAAACATTGCAATTTTACTAATTTTGTTTTGTCTTTAATATTAAATATGGATTTTTGTTATCATGGCGTTACTAATCCCTGATACATTAAAAAAACAATTTGTTTGTTAAAAACAATTTAAAATTAAAATTAATTTTATTTCAAGTCTGCTTATCTTTGGAAGAGATGGTGAAAGGCGACCGGTCGCCAGAGGTCCTTAGCAGGGCAAACACAACTTCGGGCCACACTGTGGCCACTTCAGTTTCTTTCAAAAATAAGTTCGACTTAATGCCCTTAACAGTTTTCTTACAAACCAATCAAATTATCCAAAATTACAGTTAGGTACCAACAATTGATTAAAAAAAAATCTTCTACGCGTTTTTAATTAAGTCAAAAGGTAAAATAAAAAAAAAAAATGAAAAATATAAAATTAAAATAATTGTTACACAGAGAAGTCGTGGCTATGCTAAATCCTGAGGTCGAGAGATTTCTTCTTTTTTTTATTATTTTCTTCGCTTCCTTCTTCATCATCTACTGCGGCAACTTTCAACGGTTGGTTCTTTCTATAAATCACGCCTAGTTATCAAAATATACTATTGATTCTTATCCTTGACTCCAGCGGGCACACCAATACTCAGCAGATGATCACCAGCGGTTAATAAGCCTGCGGCTGTTCCCGGCTGATGAGCATAGTTTCTGATTTGATGTAACGATATCAATTGATTTGGGAAGCTATTTGCGGCACCGCCGCCTATATTCTGATTAATTACACCACCAGCAGTTTTTGCTGACGCCGCTGCTACAGTTTGAAATTGCAAAGCATCATATATGTAAGGCCTCTGGGCAGCCGCATGGTGAGTTAGGGCATTCAGGTGCGGTGCAATAGTATTGATTGGTGTGAACGCCGAATTTGTGGCAACTTTTGAGCCTGCGCCACCATCATACGAACTCACCACAACAATTGTGTTGGGCGAAGATTGCTGTTGCTGCTGCTGTTGTTGCTGAAGCTGTGGCTGACGAGTAATGACCAAATCTTCACCGCCATCATCGTTGCCGCTTTGAGTGTTACCAGCACTGCCACCACCACTGCCGCCACCTCCTCCATTCACTATTGCTCTATGGTGTTCCAATATAGCACGCTGATGATTTTGCAGATCATTATGTTGCTGTGGCGTCAAAGTGAATTCATAGCCATTTGAATGCTGCTGTTGTTGTTGCTGCTGCTGCTGTTGTTGTTGCTGTTGGTGTTGTTGTTGTTGCTGTTGTTGCTGCTGGATAGCTTCGGCTAGAGTTGCAGCCGCACTATCCGGACTCACTTTAGGCCAATATGGATGTTCACTATTCGCAGCCGCTGCTGCTGCCGCCACATTCATGACAATATTTCGATTGATATTCAGACCAAGGCCAGCAGCCAGCGCTGTGCCATTTGTGGCCGAGTTGCGGTTCTGCTGTTTTTCAGCTTTCTCTGCGTGTTTTTGCAGATGCTTCTGCAGGTAGGTCTCTTGCGTGTAGCTTTTGCCACAAAAGCTGCATATGTGCGTCTTCAGATGCTTCGAGTCTTTGTGCTTGGGTATATGTTCGAGCAGAGTTAGTTCGTCGGTGAAGCATTTGTAGCAAGAGTTGCATTTGAATGGCTTGTCCGTTTGGTGGCAGCGTGAATGCGACTGCAGATTAGAGAGCTGTGAGAAGGCTTTTTGGCAGCCCTGATGGCGACATTTATACGGTTTATCACCTGTGTGCGTGCGAATATGTTGTTGCAGGTGCGATAGTTGGGTGAACTTGCGTTGACAGATCTCACAACGATACGGTTTGATTCCGAGATGTATACGTGCATGCTGGGAGAGGTAGCTGGAATTGGCGAATGTTTTAATGCATTGACTGCATTTGTAGGGTTTCGTGTCACGAGCCGTTAACATCTCCGATTTGGGATTGTACTGAAAACACAAAAAAAACAAGTTGAGGAAGGATAAGTAAATAAACAATTTTTTTTAACACAACAATAAGGAATGAACAAAATAACTGCAGTGGTTGCAATGATTATTATAAGAACCCTTGTTTTGTAAAAGTGGTTTACCCAGAGGGATATAAAAGAAATAAGGGATGACTTGGAAAAGATTGAAATCACAAAAGAGAGAAAAGGGTACCTTCGGAAGGGTCATCTACTTATAGTGAAGATATGAAGAAAAAAAAACAGGGATAATTCCAAAATGCCCTAAATTTGAGGGAAAGGTCAAACTTGAAGTATTTTACGAGATCATAGGAAGGGCCATTAATATGACAAACAAATTTTAATACCTGTAAAAGTGAGTGTTCAAAATTAATCTTCAAAGTTTATAAGGAATGAACATAAGGGTGTTCTTGTATTAACTATCGTTGACTATCGTTGTTGTGTCAAAAAAATTGGTTAAAGTGTCATTGTTAGACTTTGTTGGGATTGTTACGATTTCATTTTAGAACGATTTATTGTTAGACATTATTAATCTGTCAAACAAATATTAAACAAAAAAAATTCAACGTACTTCTTCAAATGAATACTTAATAAAATACAGATTTTGTCATCGAAAATAATTGTTTTTGTATGATCGTCGTTGCATAAGATCATGTTTTTAATAATTGTTAATCCATTTTAATTTTTTAAACACCACCAAAACAAATAAATATGTTTTGAATTTTGATTTGAATTCTAAACGAACTTTGACTTTGACTGATCAACGATCTCAATTCATATCACGGACATGAGTTGGAAAGAGTTACAAATCGGAACTATTTGGCATTTAGGAACGACAATTAACAATTGTCAACCAAAAGTTAATAAAAGAACGCCCCACATGTGTAAAGAAACTAATTTGGTCTTCTTGAAGGTTAATCAGGAATATATGTCAATACGGAGTTACTAACCATCCCTGTAGGTACGAAAGACGCAGTTTTACATTTTTGTATATAGTGCAAAGTTTACAAGTTTATTTTACGTATTTCATTATTTCTTTCTGAAAGCACTTATAGGGTCTCAAGAATTTTCTGAAAGTACTTTTTGAAAGTTTTTTTTGTGTGCACACGGGTGCAAATTTTAGCTTAGTTTCGTTTATTGTTGTTGTTCCAGAGCAGATGAGAATTGAGTTCGATGATAAAGAAAAGCCGAGGGAGACTAGTTTTTCCTTAATTTTGTTCACGTTTCAAATGAGCAGTTATTTTGTTTGATAAGGCGCGGTCGTGGTCGTTTGTTGGAAAACAAACTGCACCATGGCGTGTGCCCATCAACATAGACCAAAGAATAACCCACTGAAAAAAACTTGCACATGGCGATAATTACAACACAATGTTTTAAATGTTTTGTTACTGAATAATTATTTGAGTGGGACACAGGAACCAAATGGACACGACTGGGTCGCACATACTTGCTCCTATGTGCCTAATTACATTGGAAAGCAATTTCTTTGACAGAAACAAGTAACATTTGCGTTGAAAATAACACAGTTTGAACTTATATAAAGTATTAAAAACCACAATACTTAATGGTTTTAAGTAAAAATGAAGTATACCACCATATGTCTTAAACAACAAAGAATTTATGAAAAAAGTATTTCGAAAATTGTAAGACGGATTTTGATAAAATCCTGTTTTTTATTTTTAGTTTTTTGAAAAAAAAATTATTTTCAAAATTTGGTATGCAATTTTTTAGAGATTATTAATATACATGTGAATATAAAATTTTAAATATTTTTTTATGATTAGTTTTAAAAATATTGATTTTTCAAAAAAAAAATTCAAAAATTAGTTTTAATTAGAAAAAAAAGTTATTCAAAATTTTGATATGCATAATTAATTTGGCTAACTAGATCTTTTTAAATATAATATTTGACAGAAATCCATAAAGCGGTTACCGAGAAAGCCAAAAATTAAAAAAAAAAACGTTATATGAAAGGTCCCGTTAATAGACTTTTCCCCTATACATATGTGGTTTCGATCAAATGATAGCCAATACCAACAAAAAAATTCTCAAAAATGTTCATCAAAATCGTTGGAGCCGTTTTCGAAAAAAATAAGCTTTTCCTAAACGGTCGTATGACAAGTACCGTTATTTTTAGCCCTAAAAATAAAATTTCAATTTCCCCTCTGAGGAATGCCAAGAGATACGCACATACCAAATTTGAACGCAATCGCTTAACCCGTTTAGGCTGCAGATCGATATACACCCGAACAGACAGACGTACATTTTTTGTCAATGACATTTCCCCATGATCGTAATGTCATGTTTGATTGTTATCTCAATTTTTTTTTATATTCACGAATCCTAAACTATAGTCGCAAGTAAAAAACAAATTCCAATGTCAAAGCTATCTGAGATCTCCGTGTCCTTATTGTAAGGAACACCTACCCCATCGAGCCAATAGAAAATTTAGCCATAAATATATGGCAAATTACATAAAATGTACAAAACCGCTGGTCGGACAGACTTTTCTTGGGCGTTTGGCGGTAAGATGGCAACTTCCGGTTTAGTGTTGGTCTACCTAATCGGGTCAACGAACAAATGGGGTATCAAATGAAAGCTTAGACCATCCACATTAAGAATCTGTTGGTCGGACAAACTTAACGTGGGCCAAACATGCGACCGACCAATTAAAAAAAAAGATTACTATAAATTTCTTCAAATTTTACTAAGTCCATATGAACGTTTTTTTTAGACAAATTAATATTGAAAAAAAGCAACAACAAAATTAAACAATCAATTCACAATCCATATTCAAATTCAAAATTGTTCGATCAGCTGATTTCTTGTTTGACAATTTCCAATCTTCCAAACAAAAAATGAAAATAAAGTTATTTCGGGTAAGATAGAAGTAAAGAAACACGTTTTTGATAGATTTGGGTAAGTTTGTGTGATTACGGGAAAAAATGTGGCGGCCATTCAAAATCACCAGACAAATTGTCATCTATGTATGTAAGTATATGTATGTATACAAATATAAAGAACAATCCAAATTATGTTTGAGCGCGAACTACTTTTTTTCGGCTCATTCGATTTGAATGAATTTTTTAGGAGATCTTAGGACATGTCTGGAGAGTCCATATAAGAAATCTGTTTGCTGTCCGATGTCTAGAACCAGATTTATGACCAAAAATGTCACATGGTAAAAATAAAAAAAAAAAAAAATTAGTGTACCCGAGCAACGCCAGGAGGATCAGCTAGTTGATGATAAGAAACCTTTAACCAGATCCATTTCTATCATCCAAAGATTTGCAGCAGGAAACATGTATCAGTGTTAGTTGCAGAACGATCTGTCGTTTACAACAGACTGCAGATCTACGTTCGAGATCGGCCAGAAAAAATTCGTTGCTAAAAATAATGGAAAAAAGATTTTTTTTTGCAACATTCTATCAAATCAACGATGATCCCTCAAAAGCTAGAAAATAGTCTTCTGGAGCGACGAGACAAAGATAAACTTGTTTGGAATGGATGGGAAACGGTTTGTTCGACGTTTAATCCACGTTACACAAAGCTCACAATAAAACATGATAGTGGCAGCATCATGTTGTTTCTTTTGGTTAGGGTGTGGGCCTAATTTTCGGATTGAATATTGAAGGTATTGTGTTAAAAGAGTCAAAATGTCAGAATTTTGGATGTAATGCCACTGTTGATGTTCGACCAAAATATGCCTCTAAAATGGTCTTTCCAGCAGGACAAAGACACAAAATATTCGTCAAAATTACTAAGCTTTTATTCGAGCGAAATAAAGTCGATTTTTTTTGCACTGGTCTCCTTAATCCCCGGAATTAAACCTCTGAGAAAATCTTTGGCGTGACTTACAAGTTGATCTTTATAGAATAGCCAAAGAAACCTGATCTGTGTACAAAATTCGTAGAATCCATGCGCAACAGGATAAACGAAGTTGAAAAAGTCGGTTTTCAACAAAATACAAAATATTGTTGTTTCTTGATTATTTAAAAAAAAGAAGACAAGAACTAAGAACTTACGTATTAAGGCTGCCGTGGTTTGTATTTCTCCGGCCCGCGACAAAAAATTTAAATTTACTATTTTTTAGGAAAATTGATTTAACGAAAATAGAATGAAATATGCATTCATAAGGCAACAATCATAATTATTGAGTTTAAGCGCATTCAGTAAGCTTGGTTTAGTGTTCCAATGCATTAGCTGTTTTTTTTTTTTTTTTTTTTTTTTTTTTTTTGGAAAGCTATGGGCAGTGAAGTAAGATTTCCTAAAAAAAACATATCGGCAACCAGCTGTTATTTTATGTCAAAATTGACATCTCGACTATTAAGACAACGGGGTTTGTTCGTAGAACCAGGTATTTGCCATAAACGTTTATGGATGATAAATGGTAATTTTGGTTAGAGGTTGGGATTAGTTACAAAAATTCATTTTATTAACGCAGCGATGTACGTTCAAAACTGCAAAATTGCAATAGTAAATATTATTTAAAATATTTTTTTGAAACGTACTCCTCATTTTAATTAAATAATTTCAAGAAAAAGAAACTGAAGAGCTAAAAACTAGCTAAACTAACTAAAGCAGAATTTTTTATTTTTCATATATTTTCCTATAATCTTGATTGATTGAGTACCACCTATAATCACATAATCTACTCTACGAACAGAAATGCATGATACAAGTATTATATCATAACAGAAATGATCAATTGTGAATGAAATCTTTTTATTTCAAACATATAAAGAGAAGAATTAACTTCGAATTCGAAAATCTACCCGCACCAAATGCAGCATCTAATTATATCGGCAATGTGCTACGGATAGCTTTGCCAAAAAATACGGCTATTTTAATGGGTTTTCTAACAAATATTTTTTTGAGGAATAAGGACTCCATGCTGTATTTTTGTCACTTTCTTGTTAACAAATGGGTTTTGGAGGGTAACCCGTACGAAACGTGTTCCTCTCTGTTAAGTTCTCTTTATGGTTCCAATGTAGGATGTAGTTAAGGGTTAGGGCCCCTTTATGACTCGCGATTCGCCAGAAATATATGGCGAATACGAACATTTGGTATTACTGTTTTCGAATCGCCTAATTATTTTCGCCTCATATGTCAAAAAATGTGGCGAATTGAAAACTCGTTCTAATACCATAAGAGAACATTCGTCTCTATCTGTCAAGATCGGTCGAACTGTAAATCCTGGTGACTTTAAATAATAAAGCAGTTTCTCAGTCGGGCGATAATTTCAATGTGGGTTCAATCCACATCCAACAATTTCAGGCAGTCTAGATTTCTTAAAGAAATCATTTCTAGCTTATTGCTTCTTCGAATTGGACATATCTATCTTTAATGAAGCCCGGACAACTTTTTGTTTCAAGCACGTCGCTTAAAACAACAGACAGTGCAGGTTGCGAGAGCTTCAGCAACTACCGAGGAACCGCAAGGCTGATGCTAGTTTTGTGATTGGTGAAATTACTAAACTTCGAACTCATGATATTTAAAACTAACTGAAATGCATGTTTGTTAATTCAAAAACACAAAATAAATGAATAATTTAAAAGACAATTAGTTGAACAATAGGAATAAGTAATTTTTTCCTTGCAAAGTGTCAGGTAGTTCAAGTGAGTTGGAACTATGTATCTCTCAAACTCCTTCTCAATCTACAAATCAAATTTTTTTTTTATTCCTCATCTGTTGGTCTTCGTCGCCAAAAAACAAATCTATTTCACTTTTTTCTTTTTTTTACATACCTATATTGTCTGAAATCTTTTAATAAAACAAACGGATACTATTTTAAACACAAAATGAAGTTTTCAACGTTCAACAAGAACTTGACTTAGCACATTCAGTTTTTAATGTTGGTAGCTTTGTTATGACAGGCGAAGGTCGGAGTTCGCTTTTCGCAATACCACAACAAGAGTAATTCGCTAAATTGTTCGCCATGAGTCGAACGTTCGACTCGCGAGTCATAATAGGGCCCTTAAAATCCAGTTCGCTTTGACATATCGACTCAAAACAACCCGCTCTTATGGGATGGATAGTACCGTAAAAGCGCCGTACTTTTCTCGCATCTTCTGTATTTTCATTTTCGGTTTTATAATTTATGTTCAACGCTTTGAATATTGTTTTTTCTTTGATTTTATCAAAATCGGTCCTACAATTTTCGAAATACTTTTTTTCTTAAATTAATTTTTACTAAAAACTGTTAAGTATTGTGGTTTGATACTTTTTAATTCAAATTGTGCTATTTTCAACGTAAATGTTACTTTTTTCTGTCAAAGATCTTGCTTTCCAAAGTAATTAGGCACATAAGAGCAATTCCGTGCGACCCAGTCGTGTCCATTTTTTTGGTTTGAAACTGGTAATTTGAAAACTTTTTTGCAAGAGTTTTTGCTTCAACTTTTCTATGATTTTACTATGTTTTGCGGTCCGACAATCTATGTAGCAAGCCCTAGTCTCAACCAATCCTGGGCAGGTCTTAATAGATCAGACAATATCGCATTCGAACTTTTTGAATTAAAACGAATTTAAGGTACCTACCTATAGGTACTCTACAGGCAAAACCTATCTTTTCTTAGCTCTGGTAGGTATGTACCTAATTTTCTGGTTAAAGATTAAGAAATATGAAAAATTAAAATTAAGACTTTAACATTCTAAACATACCTACACAATAATCAGTAATTTTAACACATTGACTGGAACTAACCCAGAACTTAAATTTGAGTTAAACGCTTATATTCTAGGTATACCTACATTGTTCGCTTCTTAAATTGCCACATATGAAAGTAGCCTCATATGTTTAACATACGTATGGCAACTTTTGAATTTTAACTACTTCAATGATAAAAATGAAAAGGAACTCATAAGGTCAATCTTCCAGATAAATGCCTGTCTTTGGGACGATCATAGCAGGCAGGTAGTTAAACCTAACTCATCATTAGGGAACGTAACGTACACAGTTCAAAACTGGAACACGTATAACCTATGGAAAACTATGTTTGTTTAAAAATATTTTAGATTATACGCGCTAGTTGCTTATTTAGTCCTTAATTTGTATTCCTATCGGTTTTACTTTAGTTTCGCTACAATTTTTTTAGTTTGGTTAGATAAGGCCTTAAATTCTTATCAACTCACTCCTATTCAAAAGAGAACACGTTGATAAAGTAGGTACGAGATCGACATTTTGTGCTATCTGGTAAGGCCTATGCAATAAAGAACATAGGTCAAACGCTCGAAGACCTTAACATTTCCATCACTGAAACTCGGACTGTTTTTAAACCTAAACACTCAACGTATGTAAATAAGACCAATACGACAGAATTGCACTAGGTTATGGGAAGAGAATATGCATCAAACCTTGCTAAACGAAGTAACAAATAAAAAAAGGGTAATGAAACATCTGTGCGTGGAAGATATCTATAACATGAAAAGCATACAGAAGTAATCAAAACACTTACCTTTACTTCCTGGCCATCGGACAGTGGAGTTTGGGGTGACGATGGCGAACTATAAGACTGTTTCATTTCGATTTGTTGCACCTGCTGCACTTGCTGCTGCTGCTGCTGTTGTTGCTGCTGCTGCTGTTGCTGTTGGTGATCCTGTCGATTTCCCCCGCCACCAGCACCCGAAGATGAATCACCACCATTATTTAAATCCTGCTGAAGACCTCGTTCTACTTTAATCGAATAATCGAGTCTTTCAACATTCTGGCGAAACTCATTGATATTAAATGGTTTATATTCGTGCACCAAAGTCGCGTTGCGTAGGTCTGCTGAAGTCAAGTGACCCAACGAACTGAGAACACCACGCTCATTCATCGAACGCAATTGATCAATGGACCGATGCAGGTAGTCGCTAGTGGGAATTTCTGCCATTAAAGGTGAGCTATGGTGGTAATCCAACCCTCCTCCGGGTCGGTATTCAATTGTTCGACCCTCCAGTTTAGGCTAACCGAACTCCAACAAGAAACTATTATCGTGATGACGACGAAATGATGATGGTTTTTTTAAGTGTTTCTTTTTTTGGGGTTCAGGTTAGGTATCTTCTTCTTGAAATGGTGTGTATCTTTTCTGCTCAGCCACACTGTGTTTCGAAACAAAATATAGGTTCTTTAATTTTTTTTATCTTTATTCAAAACTTTGTGAAAATAATCTTTTTTTGGGAAATGAATTCTTTTTTTTTTTTGCTTTGCAAGTGGCTCTCACTCTCTGTTCTTCTCCCGCGATTAATTTTCTTTAAAAAAAGTTCACAAAAAAATCAATAAAAAAAATATAACTCAGGGGAAGGCGAAAAAAATGCAAACATGGCAGAAAATTTGGCGTAGCACCACAAACACAAACGAACTGAACAAAAAAAAAAATGAAAGAAAAAATACACCGAAATCAGCGTGGAACCGGCTCGACGAACAAAAAAATCTACACACGTAAAAAAATGCCAAATGAAATGAGTAAAAAAGCGACAAAAAGAATAGAAAAAATCCAAGAGAACAGAATGGGCAAATGGGAAAAAAATTACAACCAACACAAGCACGCGTGCGGGTGAAGTAGTTTAGTGTTGCCACTCAAATAATTTATAAGCGAATTTTAAAACTTAAAGAAATCACCACAAAGATTTTAAATGTAAACGTTTGTTCCACAATTATGCCTTAACGAGCTAACTGATTTCGATTAAATTTGGTAGGTAAATGAATGGATGCTGGATTGAAAATAGGCTACTTGAAATGTTGGAAAATGAATGTGAAATGATGTATGGATGTAGGTTTGTTTGTAAAGCTTCTATACCTGAAGTAACACAAGAACTTGGGAATTTTGATAGATGGTTGAGTTACAGAAATCACTATATATGTAACTACGCAGGCTGTTTTTAAATCGAAGAAATACATGAAAGAAATCCGAATAGTTTTATTTAACGGGTTTTAATTCAAATAAAAATCATTTAATCTCAAGTCCATGCAGACGAAGTCACGGGTAGAAGCTAGTCTTTTAATGTTATAAAAGTGTATGTTTGTATGTATATATATTCGGATGTTTTTTGCCAAAATCAAGTCTTGGACTTTAATCAAATTTGGTTAGTAGATGGATGAGATTTGGATTTAAAAAAGCTCAAAAGATTTTAAAGAAATTCAATAGGTATTTCGAATGAAAAAGTGAGGATTAAAATATCCCCCATTTTGTAGCCCACCAAAAATTTCAGATTCCTGTGAGGGAAATATTAATCACATTTTCATTAATTAGAAATAAAATTAGTTTTTTTTAAAAAAACCTGAATCAATTACCTATCTACAATCGACAGCAAATTAGAAAAGAAACTTACAAGTAACAACGCAAGGGTACCTGCTAGTTATTAATAAACACAAATTTAGAGCCAATTTATGATCGCAATAAAGTAGACTAGCTTCCTGAAAGCAAGACTTTTTTATCGATTTATTCTTCACTCATATTTTTGAAATGAATTGCTTAGAATTATTGAATAAAATATTTATTCAAGCAAACTAAATTTATAAAGCTGTATTAAACAAAATTATAATTGTTTTAGAATGTTTGAATCCCATTTAAAATGAATTTTCCTGTTTTTTTATAATAAATTTAAAAAAATCCGTGACAGATAAAATCAAGTTCTCATTTTGTTTCTCACAAGCAAGTTCTTTAAAACGGCAACGCCATCCGAAGAATTATGAAACGAAAGAGGAAAGTGCTAGCCAAAACCAAAAAAAACATACATTCAAACAACAAGTTGTACGAGTAGTGGACATGTAAACAATGAATACACTTGTGCTACTGCTGTGCGCCGTATGTAGGAAAAAAGGAGCTGAGATTAGTGTGACCATAGTAGAGAAAAGAACAAGTAACAAAATTAATTTAGTGTGATAATTTAATTTAAGAGACAAATCTGTCATAAGTGTGACGTTATTTATTTAGATAAGTTTAAAAGGTTATTTCATCTTGTTCAGAATGAAAATAAAGTACCCTTGGGGAAATATTTATAACATTGTAAATGGGTTCTTATTGTATTCTTGCTACACAATCATCAAAAAAAATTCTACCAATTGGTAGCATAATTTTCAGGATTATTTGCTGTATGGTGCAGAGGCATGGGTATTGTCGAAGGTGGATGAGGTTGCTTCGAGACAAAAATTGGTGATTTATGTCGCATTTGCATAGACATGGTGTGGATAAGGAAAAAATAACGAATAACTATACGGGCTTTACAGCCAGTCTAGTCTAAGAATAAAAGTCTAGCTTCTCAGATGGTTGGGTCATATAGAGCTGATGAAGGAAAGGCACAATAGAAAATCGACATAAAAGTGGTGCATACTGTATGCAAGTTCAAGATGACCACGACTTCATGTGCAAAACTGCCGGCAGCTAGTTAGAAGCTTGCTGGAGAAGCTTATTGGTAGATGCACTGGTCCACACCGGACTGTACCGGCACCTTATGAGTCCGGTTTCGAACACAGATGCAACAGTTACTGGAAAAATCTTAATCTGGGAATACAAAGTTACAAATGACTATCACGACTACTAAACATTGGAAAAATTACTTAAGCCGGGTTAGATCAGGTTTCCTTAAAAAAAAATAAATATTCAACGCCTAAGTTAAAACGTTCTTTAAAAAAATACGTCTGGTCAGCCTTATTACACAATAAGAAAAAGAACAAAAAAAACCAATACAAAAAAAGATGAAATCTATACACTACACTACTGGCACAACGACTCTATTTTTTGTTCCTGAATCGGACAATTATTCAATTAATTTCTTCGTTCATCACACCTATAATAATAAGAAGAAAAGAAAAAAAAAAAACGAAAACCGTCGATTTAAACGTTTTTTTGGGAACAATTTATTATTCCTCTCACTCTTATTTGAATTTTACTTTTTTTCCGATTTTGGCTTTCGTTTTGCATTTTTTTTTAAATTTTTGTTGACGGCACACTTTTGCACTCCCTTTCGCAGTGTCATTTATGTTTCAGAATTTTGAAGTTGAAGTTTTCGCAAATTTTCAATCGTGCTGTCATACCGCCTCGGGCCAAATCACATTATAGAATATTTTATCTCCCTCTATTACACTCATTTAATCACTTTCGCGCCACTAAAGCCACCCACAATATTAATAAATCAAAGTAATTTTTTTTTTCAATTTTCTGCTTTCACTACTAACCACGTGTTTTGTTGCGTTGGTTACCCCCGCTCTTTTGAGATCAGTTTGACAGTTTTACTTGTGAGTTTGGTTAATGTTTTCTTTTTTTTTGTCGATGGAAAATGCACAAGAAAACAATTCCAACAGCAAAAAAAAAACTTGTACGGTTTTCTTGTGTTGCTCTGAGTTTTCCTCTTGCTTTTTGTTTTGATGGAGCAGTTCGGTTTTTTGTTCGGTTTATACTCGCCGTGTGTTTACCACATCAGAGCAAAAAGTAGACTGGTGTGGTAAGTGCCTGTAAAAAAAATCATTTTGAACCTCCGCCGCCACAGAAGAAAAAAAAATGATTCCCCTCCATCTACATGTGGATGGGAAATTGGGAAGGAAGAAAAAAATCTTTGTATTATTTTTTCAATCCTCGCCTATCTCCTAGTCCTATTCTGTGTTTGTGTTTTTTTCATAAGATGAGATGTCATATGTATATACATATGTATATCATTTGGCCTGGGATTTGTTGTTGGTTTGGTTTGAAAAAAGGTTGGTTTAGAGATTTAGTATGTGTTTGATATAATATTTTTTTGTGATTGTGTGTGAGGTGTGACTTCTTTTCTTTTTCATAAATAATTTAACAAGGGGAATGCAGTGGAAGGGGTTGCACTGACACAGATGGGTTTAATATGATGTGTACAGTTTTTTTTGTGTTTGATGGGCTTGCGTTTTTTTCTTTGTTAGGTTGTGTTTTGGTTTGAATTTCGTTCTCTTTTCTCTGGTATTTCGTTCCACTAACACTAGCAAGTAATAAGAAAATAAAGAGCGGGAAATGCAAGAGGAAGAAAAGGAACAGGGTTGGTTGCCATTTGGCCCCATGTTGTACATATGTTGTGTTATTGTTGAATTCTTGAATTTAATAGGAATTATATTTAATAAGCGTATTCATGCAACGTCGTAAAGCCGTCGTCGACGTGTTAAACGCCGTAAAGTGTAAAACATAATAAACCAGCTATCAAAATTTGTATGGAAAATCTTTTACAACAAATGGTAAACTTTACCACATGAATTCGTGTTGTAAACTTGATCGAAAACGTCGTACAATTTTTGCCACAACAAAATTGTAGTTGTTTCGGAACCGAATAATGGAAAAATTGATCAGTTCAGTATATCGAGAACCCTAAGCTACCATATCATCGAAGATCGTAAACTACGATTTTACCACGTCGTAAAGTTTACAACGTTGCATGAATGCCTTTAGGCCTTGCTGATTCGGAACATAAATCTAATGCATTGCTAAGTTCCACATAAATTCTATGTGATACTTATATGTAAGTAGGTTGCACGTAAAAAAATGTGTTCAACATAGTAAACGACCACTTTTGATTTATAGCTTACTTCAAGTCGGTTTGCGCAAACGTCAAAAATTTTTTTGTTCTGGTTTGTATTTGTTTTTAAACGAATTTTACGGTTATTTATTGTTAAAAATGTCTGAGCGTGGTAAAAAGAGAAACCCAATTTTCTCGCAAAATGAAAAACGCTTCTGCTTCATTGTGCTTTTGATGAAAAAGAAGTGATCGAATACAAAAAACCGATGATGCAAGTCCGGCAGTGCAAAATCCATTTGTATTTATTTTTTTAATTATATTATTTATCAAAGTTTAGCAGTATCTTCACAATCGAGTATAAATAAGTCAAAAACGATATTAAAAATGGGTTGGTTCTTTTAACAAAATTCTGCTTTTCAAAATTCTGCTTATAAAAGCTTTGCCTTTACTTATTACTTCTTAAGGCAATTGTTTTATATTTGTTTCCCGTTGCTATTGGTAATACAAAAAAAGTGAATTAAAAATAAAAAAAAAAAAAATAAGCAGATTTTTTTCTTTTTTGATGCACAGAATTTTGAAAAGCAGATTTTTCATTTTAAAAGCACAATTTTGAAAAGCAATATTTTGAAGCCAGAATTTTTTAAAAATAAAATAAATGGCTTTCATAAATATCATTAGTAGTACTTTTTCTTCCACCTAAGTTACGTTCAACTTAAGGACTTTTATGTTTGAGTTTACGTTTGGTGCAAAGAATAAGTGCCACTTAAGGGATTATGTGAAACATAAGTATTTAATGTTCCGTATCATCAAACGAGCCTTTATGACTTAATACCTTTGTATTTTTTTTTAATAAATTGTAAAATAATTTAATATAAACAATACAATACCTACCTAGGGAAGAGTACGATAACTTTGGCGCCGCAAAATTATATTGGATTCTTGTAGAAGGATTTAACAATTATCTAGAGTGAGAATGGGTCAAGTGATATTTTTCGATTTTTTTACCAATAATTTTGTTAAGCGAAAACTTAAATGTTGGTCTAATTTTTGTGTCTCTATTGTTTTTACTTACAAACTTAGTTTCAGATAAAGGGGTTAACTACACGTTTGTTTTTAAGTTTTTTTTAGGCAAGAAGGGATAAGATCAATTAACACCTCTATGAGTTGAGAACCCATTTTTTATAAAATTCTGTTTTTGCATGAAGGTGTTTAGTACACACTTAACCCCTTTATACAATAAAAGCCGAAGCATAAAATACCAAACAATATATTTTTTTGTTGTATAAAGGTGGTAAATGCACACTTGTTTACTTTATGCAATACAGAATAATACCAAACATTGGTGCAAAATTTTAAACAGCATTCATTTAAGCAAGAGGACCGACTCTAGTTAAACAAATTATTTAGATACGAGCCCTTGTTTAAATTTTTCTCAATTTTAAACAAGTTAAATAACCCTGACAACTAGTCATTTGTGGGTTATGTAACGTAATGTAAACAATTTTTCCAGGAGGTCAGTTCCCGATCTGTGAAAAGGTGAAATGATAAAAACTTATCATAATGCGTTGGAAGTGTTATTAATCAATATTTAGTAATTAAACATTAACAAATGTCGTAAAAGAATAAAAAAATAATATAATTAAGTAAATAAATAAAAAAAGAATGGAAATTGCCCTAGATTTTTCCTTGCCATTTTGATTTGGAAGCATTCAAAACCAATGTTAATCGACACCTTCCTTCCCCTCCCTATTATCCTAATGCTATCGCAGTGTTACTTACAAACATTAAAAGGTAAACGAATAGTCCCTTGTGCGCGCGTTAATTATAAAAAAAATGATTGCCTAGTAGCAAATTTTATCACATTTAGCACCAATAAATTTAAAAAAATGGGCACGACTACTGGGTCGCACGTACTTGCTCTTATATGCCTAATTACATTGGAAGGCAAGATCTTTGACAAAAACAAATAACACTTACATAGTAGAAACTTAATTGTGACGTGACAGCTAGCGTGAAAAGCACATATAAACGCATTCAAATAACATTTCCGTTGAAAGTAACAGTTTGAACTTATAAAAACTATTAAAACTACTTTACTTTACGGTTTTTACTAAAGATGAAGTACGCCATCACACGTCTTAAATAACAAAGAATTTATGAAAACAGTATTTCGAAAATTGTAGGACCGATTTTAATAAAATAATCTTTCAAAATGTTGGTATGCATAACTTATTCGGCTATTTACTTAGATCTTTTCAAATATAAAATATGATTAAAATCGATTGAGCCCTTACCGAGAAAGTCGAAAATTAAAAAAAAAAACAGTTATATGAAAGGTACCGTTAATAGACTTTTTCGGTAAATTTGGTTTCCATAACGTGGTAACTAATTCCTACACAAAAATTCTCAAAAATTTTCATCAAAATCGTTGGGGCCGCTTCGAGAAAAATAAGCTTTTCCTTAACGGTATTAGGGCATGTACCGTTGTTTAAAGCCCTTCTCTATGATCGTAATGTCATGTTTGATTGTTTTCTCAATTTTTTTTTATATTCACGAATCCTAAGCTTTCCTTTAGTCCCTATAATCGCAAGTGTAAACTGAAAAAAATAACCGTTTCCTCCTATTCTCGAACCCGAGTTTCCTTAACTCGAACAAAAAGTGTCCTATTTTCGAATACTAAAAGCGTATGGCATTTTTTCTTGCATCTTAAGTCGTAAAGTCGGTAATTAAAAGAGTTTCGATGTAAAATTAAATGATTTACATTAGACACAAAAAAGTAAAATTAACAATTCATAGATAATGCGAACTGTGACTATGTGGGACATAAGTCCCTCTGTATGTATAACGAACTGCAGACTAAACGGACTAAGTGATTACTTTCCAATGTTGTATGTGTTGTTGTTTTTATATTCCTCAGCGGGGTTTTTGAAATTTAATAAATATAAAAAAAATAATCGTTAAGTAAAGATTAACTTTTCTCCAAGACGACTCCAACGATTTTGATGATTTTTTTTGAAAAAGTCTATTAACAACGGTACCTTTCATGTAACGGATTTTTTAATGTTCCACTTTCTCGGTAACGGCTCATTGGATTTTAATAAAGTTTTATATTTATGAAGATCTAAAAAGCCAAATCAATTCCACATACCAAACTTTTGAATAACTTTTTTTTCCATCCATAATTAATTTTTTGAAAATTCAATATTTTTAAAAATAATCAAAACAAATATTTAAAATTTATGATCAGTTGTATATTAAAAAACTTTAAAAAACTATAATTCCAGCATACCGCTTGTCGTCTTATGAAGAGTTTGCGGGAACTTGATTACGTTGTAATTATCGGATGCAATAAAATCATCGCGTTCAACAAGCAAAGCGCTGTTAGACTAGCGATTCTTTTTGAAATGAGAACTTTCATCCCGTATAGGTCTAAGAGTATCAGACCCAAAGAAAAGTCATGGGTTGATACGAGCTATAAATAATTTATCAGGAAAAAGAGATAAGTTTCCGTTGTTTTATAATTAACGCGCGCACAAGGGACTATTTGTTTCCCTTTTAATGTAGAACACACTGCGCGGTCAGGGAGGGGAGAGATAGGAGGTGTCGATTAACATTGGTTTTGAATGTTTGCAGATCAAAATGACAAGAGAAAATTCCGCCGGGTAAACTATTTCAAATTCGTGTTGTTCGGCTAAAAAAAAATCTCCTTATTTCACGGTACCTCCGAAATTGGGCTCAAGAGTGAACTGATGAGCCTTACTTGCGAGAAGAGTATTACGAAAGAAACTTTTAAGGGAAGGAGTGCAGCTGGCTACTTCGAGTGAATATTTTTTATAAAAGAAACGATAAAATGAGGAAAGACATAAAAAATTGCGTCGGTGTTCGAGAGGGGCAATTGTTTCAGTGGCAGTTCTATTTCCTATCATGGCATATGGGGTAAGTTAAGCTTTAACGACAGAAGACAGCATTGAGTTTTCGAAGCATTAAACTCCACAAAATTCCTGTTACCCCATTTGACAATGCTGAGTAAATCGGAGTTTAATGAGCTTGACATACGGTACCGTTGCAATTGTATGTCTGAAGGCGAAGGAAGTGAATTCTCGAACGAATATGAAAAGCTGAGGGCAGAGTCGTCAGCAAAACAGTTAAGTTGTTTAGAAGTAACAGACAGATCATTTATAAAAATGAGAAAAAGAGTCGGAGACAGAACAGAGTACTGGGGCACACCAGCATTTATTTTGTGGGAATCAGACTTGAATCCGTCCAATACAACTTGTATTAAACGGTCCAGAAGATAGCTTCTAATCTAACGAACAAGAGTATCATCGATCCCAAAAGCACGATTAGAGAGCTTCATGCCAAACTTGTATTTGTATTTGTATTTTTATTTATTCATGAAATGCTTACACTGTAAGATATTTTTTTTTTTTTTTTTTTTTTATAATTAACGCGCGCACAAGGGACTATTTGTTTCCCTTTTAATGTAACACACTGCGCGGGCATTAGGAAGATAGGGAGGGGAGAGATAGGAGGTGTTGATTAACATTGGTTTTGAATGTTTGCAAATTGAAATGGCAAGGGAAAATCTCGCCGGGTAAACCATTCCAAAGTCGTGTTGTACGGCTAAAAAAAGAATCCCTATATTTCACGGTACGTCCTAAATTGGGCTCAAGGGTGAACTGATGGGCATTCCTAGCAAGACGAGTATTACGGGCGAAACTTTTAAGGGGAGGAATGCAGCTGGCTACCTCGAGTGAACATTTTTTATAAAAGAAACGATAAAATAAGGAAAGACATGAAACATTGCGTCGGTGTTCGAGAGGGGCAATTGTTTCAGCGGCAGTTCTATTTCCTATCAATCTTAACGCTCGATTTTGTATTCTATCAAGCAGGTGAAGCGATCTTTGTGAAGCACCTGCCCACAGGTGGGAGTTATACTCGAGTTTAGGGCGTATAAACGCTTTATAAATTGTAGCCAGATCAGATGGGGAAAAGTACTTCTTACACCGATACAGAAAACCTAAGCACTTTGCAGCATTCTTAGCGATCTCAAATATATGGTCGTTCCAACGGAGGTCGTCGTTGACACACATACCGAGTACTGAGAGCTTTTCGGTTTCTTCGATGTAAGTACCATTCATGGACAATGGCATTGGGGGAATGTTTAGCTTTAACGACAGAAGACAGCATTGAGTTTTCGAAGCATTAAACTCCACACGATTTCTATTACCCCATTTGACAATGCTGTATAAATCGGAGTTTAATGAGCTTGACATACGGCACCGTTGCAATTGTACGTCCGAAGGCGAAGGACGTGAATTATCGAACGAATATGAAAAGCTGAGGGTAGAGTCGTCAGCAAAACAGTTAAGTGGATTAGAAGTAACAGACAGAAGATCATTTATAAAAATGAGGAAAAGAGTCAGAGACAGAACAGAGCCCTGGGGCACACCAGCATTTATTTTATGGGAATCAGACTTGAATCCGTCCAATACAACTTGTATTGAACGGTCCAGAAGATAGCTTCTAATCCAACGAACAAGAGTATTATCGATCCCAAAAGCACGCATTTTCGATAAGAGAGCTTCATGCCAAACTCTATCAAATGCCTTGGAGATATCAAGAGCAATAATCTTACTTTCACCAAAGCGATGTAAAGATTTGTTCCACTGTTCGGTGAGATATGCCATCAGATCACCAGTGGAACGGTTGCTGCGGAAGCCATACTGACGGTCATGGAGAAGCTTACGATCTTCAAGATATTCCTTAAGCTGACGGTTAATCAGTGTTTCCATGACCTTAGAAAGAAGGGATGTCAGTGCTATGGGTCGGTAGGAGGAGGGGGAGGATGGGTCACCTTTCTTAGGGACAGGCTGGACAAATGCTGTTTTCCATCTTCTAGGAAAGATTCCAGAAGAGTAGGAGCGATGGAAAAGCTTACGCAGTGGCTTTGCCAGTGTGGAAGAACACCTCTTCAGAAGAATCGGGGGTATACCATCCGGGCCAGCGGATTTGTGTATATCGAGATCTTTGAGAACTCTTGCTACTGTACGAGTGCGGAAAAAAATCTGTCCCATGGAAAAATTTACATTCTCAAGTACAGGAGGGGCAACGTTGCTATGCGGCAGCGTGGAGCTAGCAGCGAAATGGGCGGCGAGCAAGTTTGTCTTCTCTGAAGAGTAAACAATTGGTTTGTTACTGTCGATGAGCGTTGGAACCGAAGATGTTGAGGAGTTTTTAATATTTTTTACAAATGACCAAAAATTTTTACTGCCTTTGGGACACTGCAGAATTTTTTGCCGTAATTTTTGGTCGTGCAAAAATTTGGTTCTTTCAATAACGGAGTTGCATGAGTTTCTTGCTTGTTTGTGCTTTTTCCGATTTTCCTCTGTAGGGTTGGCTTTGTAAGAACGGAAACTTACTTCTTTGAGCCTGATAGCTTCTTTACACTCAGAATTAAACCAAGACTTTTCTTTAGGTTTGATGCTTTTTACTCTGTTAGGAATAAAAGCACACATCCCTAGAAGAATCACATTTGTGATCATTTCAGCACTGGCATCAATGTCACTATCGAGGAAGCATAGTGACCAGTTAAAGTTTCGGAAAAAAATATTCAGGCCGTCCCAGTTGGCTTTCTCATATTGCCAAACGGTCCTGGTGGGAAGTTTTTCTTTAACTGGATGGGTGGAGGATGAGAAATTAGCTGAAATAACACAATGGTCTGAAGGGCCAAATGGAGAAGTTACACTAATGGTATATTTATCAGGGTGAGAAGTAAGAAACAAGTCAAGAGTATGGGCGGCTTGCCCAGCAACATCCGGAATACGCGTTGGCACATCGATCAGTTGGGTAAGGTGATGTAACCCGGCAAAGAACTCGACATACCTTCCTTCGGGTGTTGTCTGACCAGAATAGCGGAGCCAGTTGGAATTGTGTACATTGAAATCGCCCGTAATAACGATTTCACTGCGAGGACAAAGGGAAACAATTTTCGAGATGGAATCAGACAGCGCATCAAACTCGTTACAAGTGGAATTGCTGTCGAGATTTGGACTCCTGTAAATAAAACAATAATGAATGACATGCTTGCGGGCAGTGAATTTGAGCCACAAGAAGTTAAAGTCCGTGTTGGAACATTGCCCATATTGGGGAAGGCTCTGGCAAGCAATATCATTCCTAACATAGACCACGAGACCATGATGGGAAAAGAGATATAATATCTTATTAATAGTGAAGCTTTATAATTTAACAATAAGTAGCTACAAGTTGTTTAACATATGGTAAAGTTATAAATTTAAGTGTTAATTAAATTAGATATTTAAAGAATCAATATTATCTATTAATTTCCGAAATGGATTTTAAGTTCTTTCTTCAAAAGAATCCTGCTATTTATGCTTCTTAATTGTTGTGGTAATGAATTCCATAAACGTGTAGAGTTGACAAGAAACTGGCGTTCAGATGTCAAACAGCTAAAGCGGATATTACTGTATAGATCTGTGGGTTAGTGTGTCAAAAGTATATCCGAAAACAAGACTAAAGACCGAAATTTCAGGAGGTTTTCGAAAGACATTCCAAGAAAGCGTAATGAATGTTGTGAAATGCTGTCAAAACGGCGTAATCCATGAATGTATCGTATAGCACTATTGAATGCAACTGTAAGTTTCCTTTTACTTGTATGGTCTAGATTGCAGAATATTTCGCAACCATAAGTAATGAGTGGTATGATAAGTGTTTTAACAAGTAATATTCGGATTTTTAAAGGAGTGTGTGCGAAGGACGCCGCTTTTATTGAACAAAAAATCTGAGATGATTCCATTATGTTCAACCGCTTGCATTCTTTTGTCAAGACTGCATCCGAGGAAAAGTTATAAAAACCGGAGAGTTTTTCACATAGAGTGGAATGATTTACCATGTCGAAAGCCTTCGAAAAATCGAGTAGTACTAAAAACGTAATGTTATCATTGTCGATAGATTTTGGAATAGATATTATTTTTGCCCTTTTCCATTGTGTAGGAAATTCGCTAGTAGCTATGATTGAATTGAAAATATGCTTTAGAACGATGGATACATTTCGTCCAATAGCGTTTGATTTAATGCAAAGGATTCCTTCTACGACATCTTCAGCGGATATAGTGGAAAAGCTAAAAAACTTTCAGGTACGGAATCACTATCGTGAATACGAAACAAGTTTGGACGATACGAAATTTTGGTTCAAAATGTTTATATCTATATCTTCATTTAAACCACCTTTAGATTTACCAACACCGATCATCTTCAGATTTTGCCAAATCTGTTTGCAGCTCAAGGAATTGTTAAAACGGTTGGCTTATACGGCGACCTTTGCATTACGAATTGCTACTAAAGTTTTATTTCGTAGAGTCGAAAATTTTTCCAGTGCTTATAGGCAAGATCACGTTTTCGTATTAAACATTGAATTTCATTGGTAAACCATGGTTTGTTTTTTGGATGACAAGTTTTAGTTTTTTAATGGCACCTGCATATTAAAGAGCCTTAAAATATTACTGTTCAAATACTCTACTTTGTCGCTAGGTGAAGGTATTGAAAAAAGGACATCACAATTTATGTTATGTACTTCCGATTGAAGTGAAGTATAGTTGATGCGTTTGAAATCTCTGTATTCGAATGTTTGAGTGTGTAACTGGAGTTGAAAATCATATGTTAGAAAAATAAGGTCATGCAACGAAAAAGCCGGTGCTGACAATTGATCATAAAAAACAACTATTTTTTGTGACTGACGAGAAAAAGGTCCAGTAGTGTCGGTTCAAAACTGGAGAAATGGGTAGGGGTAGAGTTATTAACTGATTGAAGATTAAGAGCGCCAAATTCATCAACTAAAGTGTTTGCAGCAAGGAGGTTGCAGTTAAAATCACCACATAATATAATAGAGGGGTAGGAAGCAGAGATTTGCTCTATAGTGAAGATAAGCGGTGAGATGCAGATGTTACGGTTTGGTCTATAGACAGCACCAAGTAGAAGCTTTTCCAAGCCATTTAATATTTCAATAAACATGTACTCAATATCACCTTCCTTAGGCGACGAACATTTATTTATCAATTGCCTTGGAGATATCAAGAGCAATAATCTTACTTTCACCAAAGCGATCTAAAGATTTGTTCCACTGTTCGATGGGATATGCCATGGAACGGTTGCTGCGGAAGCCATACTGACGGTCATGGAGAAGCTTTCGATTTTCGAGATATTCCTTAAACTGACGGTTAATCAGCGTTTCCATGACCTTAGAAAGAAGGGATGTTAGTGCTATGGGTCGGTAGGAGGAGGGGGAGGATGGGAGCTGTTTTCCATCTTCTAGGAAAGATTCCAGAAGAGAAGGAGCGATGGAAAAGCTTCCGCAGTGGCTTTGCCAGTATGGAAGAACACCTCTTCAGAAGAATCGGTGTATACCAACCGGGCCAGCAGATTTGTGTGTATCAAGATCTTTGAGAACCTTTGCTACTGTACGACTGCGGAAAAAAATTCTGTCCCATGGAAAAATTTACATTCTCAAGTATAGGAGGGGCAACGTTGCTGTGCGGTAGCTTGGAGCTGGCAGCGAAATTGGCGGCGAGCAAGTTTTCCTTATCTGAAGAGTAAACAATTGGTTTGTTATTGTCGATGAGCGTTGGAACCAAAGATGTTGAGGAGTTTTTAATATTTTTTTACAAATGACAAAAAATTTTAATGCCTTTGGGACATTGCAGAATTTGTTGCCCTAATTTTTGGTCATGCAAAAATTTGGTTCTTTCAATAACGGAGTTGCATGAGCTCCTTGCTTGTTGGTTTCCGATTTTTCTCTGTAGGGTTGGCTTTGTAAGATCGGAAACTTACTTCTTTGAGCCTGATAGCTTTTTTACAGTCAGTGTTAAAACAGGCTTGATACTCTGTTAGGAATAAAAGCACGTATCCCTAGAAGAATAACGTTTGTGATCATTACAGCAATGGCATCAATGTTACTATCGAGGAACCATAGTGACCAGTTAAAGTTTCGGAACAAAATATTCAGGCCGTCCCATTTGGCTTTCTCCTATTGCCATTCTGTTTTATCCCCGAACCTCTTTCTAATTTTTATAAATGATCTCCTGTAAATTCCAATCCAATATATTTTTTTTCGCTGACGATATTAAAAGTATACTTAAGCACCTATTACATAAACTGCGAACGTGAATAAATTCTTTTAAGCAATAATAAAAGAAAATATCAATTTTATTTTATTTTTACTAATCGAAAAAGTGAATAAATTATTAATTCTACAAATTTAAAAAGAAAAAACAGTATATAAATGGTTTATAGTACAAAAATTAACATATTATTTTTTTCCCTACGACCGACAAAATCATGACAGCGAACTGTCAAAGTTAAATTGTGCTCTGGTAACTTACTAACTGTCTAAAAAAAATGGATTTAAAATAAAAAACACATAAAATTATTTCCTTATTTGAAACTTATATTCCATTTTTTGCCCCGGTAAAGGTAGTGGGAAAATTTGGAACTTTTTCCATAGTCTATAGTATTAAGTGTGTTCTACGTAAGTCTCTCAGAATTCCACAAATGTTTTCTTTTAGTTCTAAATTGGGGTTTAGTTGCAAACATTTATAAAATAAATTGCACGACTGGATCGCACGTACTTGCTTTTATGTGCGGTCACAGCTTGGAATAAAATTTGAAAAATATTAAGGTAACTTCAAATATTTTATTCGATTATTCTGACTTTTGGTTGTTTGAAAAAAGTACGTAAACTTGTTTTCAGCCGAACAACACGAGTTTGGAATAGTTTACCCGGCGAGATTTTCCATTGCCATTTTGATCTGCTTCTCCCTATCTTCCTAATGTCCGGCACTACATTGAAAGGGAAACAAATAGTCCCTTGTGCGTGTGTTAATTTAAAAAAAAACGCCATTTAATTTCTTTAAAAAGTGTGAAAAAGTGTGGATTTTTTTCAGAATCGTAGGAGCGGTTTTTAAATAAAACGATTTTATCTTAATAACTTTTCTTCAAAAATAAAAAATAATAATTTAAGAATGCAAACTTAAGCAAAAAATAAACTACATTAAAAAAAATCCAGACAGAATTTTGCCAGTAACTCAAATATGTTTCTATATCATCGTAATGTCATGTGTGATTGTTAGAATTTTTTTTACGAATGCATAACTTGCCTTATAGTCTTATAGTAAACCATTTTAATAAATTCTGAATTAATTTTTTTTTCAATTTTTTTTTGAACATCTTAAAGAGCACCCTAAAAGAAAGCAAAGGTTTTAGGCTGTGCTACAGTAATATCTCTGACAAGACCCTAAAGTAAATAATGGTGTGTGTACTAACTATGCTAACAAATTTGTATAACATTTCATAAGAAGAATTATTGCAGATTTGCTAAGTAAGGTCTTCAACCATTTTTTTAAATATGCTAATTTGCGGGATTTAATATCGTAAGTCATTACAATCGATGTGCTTGATACGGAAACAAGTCCAATTGATGTTTACTTGATAACTTATCACCTTCTCTTGTTGTTTTTATTAAAATTATTTAAACAAAATTTTAGTAACAATTGATTGTAATAATAACAGCTCTGCAAAAGATGCGAGGGGATGGATCAAAACATAGGAAAACGAAAAAAACTGCCATATTTACTATGAAGGCTGCCACCGTGGTGGAAAAAGAGGAATACTTAAGCTTAAGAGTCTTGAAATTTTATGAAATAATGCTCATTTGCGTAGAGGCTTTTGCTACCACCTCAGCTTAATAAGCGCACATGTCCCTAAAGAAGAGAAAAGATGACACCAGCACCACTAAGGCACGGTTCTACGAGCTTCTTGCAAAATCACATAGGCAATGTCCAAATCATTATGTTAAAATACTTTCGGGGGACTTTAACACCAACATTGGGAAAGAGGACTTATTTCTTTGGTAGAACGATCGGGAAGCACAGCTTACACGGGAACAGACTCAGGTTTATGGATTTTGTAGCCGGCAAAAAAATGATGATAAGCAGTAAAAGATTCCCACACCTCAGCATCCACAAAGGCATATCGATGGAAAGCATTCCTCCAGTATTCTGGATGTCCTTGCGTTCCGATGAGCCAATGTATTGACTCTGATTATCTACTCTATCTTGTGCATGAGAATATCCAATGAAGCTCTTAGGTGATCAACAGCTTCCCGACGAAAGAAATTCAACGTTTGAAGGCTTCATTAGAAGAAAACCGTATATCCCTTGGGCTTGAAAGCTTACCCACGGCTTCTGTTGACAGTCCAATGGCATCGATGTCGAGAAGTCATTTGAAATGCTGCAATCCGCCAAGAAATCAATAGTTTCTAACTCCCATTGCGCACAGAAAAACAAAATCAAAAGAAGTTATAGATCTAGAAGAAAACTTAAGCTTCTACCAGATCTGTGCTGGCCGAAGGGAAGATGCGAAAAGTTTGTTCAAGAGGAAGAAGAAAAGACCATTAGCAAGGTGAAGTCGAGGATATGCAAAGATGGTTGGACATGACCTGGTTAAAACTTAGTGGCATATACCAATAAGGTTGGAGGAAATTATGCCCAACGATTGGACCATCAGTATTATCTGCCTAATCCATAAAAAGGTGACCATCTCCTCTGCACTAAGATTACTATAGAGAAGGCTCGCTGCTATGAGGGAAGGGATTCTACTAAAACGTCCGAAACCCCCCGAGGAGTCATACTGTCATACGGTTATTTTAACATTGTACTTGAAGGATAGTACACATATCCGAAGATAACACATCAGCTTCTATCCTGCAAAGGTCAAGTCAACATATTGCGTTTACTGACAACATCGAGATGATTGAAAGGACGAGCTGTTTTCGGTAGCTTAACTACCATATTATGTGAATGGTCATTTGCGAAGACAAGGCTCAACAAGAGCCGTCATATAGCATACCATAGGCGTGATCAGAGCATGACTATAGGTAGGAATTATAATTCTAGACAAGTATGACCTTTGGTTTGTTTTTCATCGTTTTTTTAAACCAAAGGGTTGTTTAAGATTAGTCAGAAAGCAGTAAATATTTTGATGCTGGCACCTGTCCCAACTGATTAAGATTAAACTCTCATTCCTTGACAATACCTTACCACATCACAGCCGAACTGTATCGCACTGCATAACTTGCCTTAGTTCCGTTTAACTTTCTTAAAATAGGACTTAAATAACCTCAAACCTTATTCTGCTTTCTTCACCGAAGAATTGGAACTGCATGTACTACTTTAATAAATCCATTTTGTGGTCAGGTTTTTTATTCAACTTCTTCAAACAAACCACATAAGGATATAAGTAGATTGTCCTATAACTTTGCTTTAAAAAGTCAACCACAATACCTTCATGTGAGCCTTAAAAGTGAAATTGATAGAATTCCTTAAGGATATAAATAAGATAGTCATACGCCACATTTCTCGTCTCAAAAACAGCCTCGATGATGACACAAACAGAACAATATACTTATGTAGTATAGTTGTAGTTCATTAGCCTGTGCAAACACATATATAGAACATCATCAGTGGGTCTATTCCTTTCAAGAGCCATGCCATGACACAAACACAACTGCCACGGAGTGCCATAATAAATCATTTGTCTCAATGTCACAGATCTGTTCCTGAGCCCAAGATTCACCATCGCCACCCCCAATAATGACCGAATCTTGAAAACGATTTCTTAAAAAAAAACCCAAAAGTAGATAGTAATGGTGTGTTCCTTGGCATTTTCGTGAAATTTCGTCCAATTTCTCTTTTGGATACACGGGATACCCGGATACCGTACAAGGCGGAACGAAAGCCCGTCAAAGGACGAACGCGTTTAATAGGAACGCATTAGTAGTGCCAAAGATAAACATGACAGACTACATTTTCCATTTATATTGTTGTGTGATGTAGTAGCTGTTGGTCTGATGGTGGCTTCAGCTATTCACCCTACATTCTCTGCCACAACATGACACGCCAGCCACCCGGCCAGTAGTCAGGTTAGAAGGAAGCTCCAGAATTATGACAAAGAAGTGGGAGTGTGTGATACCCACGGGCTAATATTTTTTTTTTTGGTTCTGCGCAAATTTTTGACGGCAGTCATGGTCATGGACATTTTTATTGTTGTCTTTGATGTTTTTCCTTTTTTTTGAGGGAGTTTTGCATAAATGCCTTTTGGATGGCTAACTGGGATCTGGGAATTGGCTAAGTAGCATGAAAAATGTTGTTTTGAACGATAAAAAGTCAAGTTGAGTTATTTGATAGATGACATCTGTATGAAGGATATATATGAACACAATCAGGCTGCAAGGGTGGTCTAAGCTAGAATGGCTTATTTGGAGAGAAATGAACTATAAAATTATGAAGAATAAGTTGGGAAAGATATTGTTTTGAAAACAAACAAACACATGACTTTGGAAAAACAAAAAGCTATATACAGAATCTTTAAAGAAGAAGCAAAGCACATGGAAATAAGTTATAGAAAGCTATGAAACCCAATGAAATAAAAATACTTTCAGAAAGCGTTTCGGATTTTTTTTTTTAATTTTCTTGAAATTACTTTCAGAGAACAGTCACACTATGAAAGGAAAGCACTTTCTGAAAACAACTTTTTACTTTCCAGATAACAAATGTTCAGAAAGTACTTTTCGGTTCGTTACACTATGAAAGTGAAAATGTTTTCTGAAAGTGTTTTATGTGTAAATGAGAAAGAAACTCATTGAATTTGCTGCCAGATAGACCGTTATCCGTCTGCAAAATACCCATGCTAATTGGCATTGTTGCGGACGAGGCGTTTGCTGCATCAAACCGAATTTTGAAGTCAACAAATTTATAGGTGAGAGAAAAATTACGGATTCAAATCTCTCGATCACCGCTGTTAAGTTCAGAGTGTAAGTGAAAGCACAAGTCAATCAATATATTCAATTTTGCTCTTCATAAAGAGGACTCAATACAGACGCCAGGTCATTGTCACTTCGCTTTAGGCGAGGCAGAGGACTCATTTATGGTGAAAAACATACGTTCGCTTTCAAGAAAACAAAAAAAAAACTTTCACAACAGTTTCTGGAAGCGAAAAGCGTTTTCAGAAAATGATTTTGTTTCTAGAAAACGCTTTCACGAACTAGTCACACACTGAAAGTATTTTTTGTGAAAGCGTTTTCGGAAAAAAAATCGCTTTCAGAAAAGTTTTCAAAAAAGTACTTTTCAGGTCATCACACTATGAAAGTTTTGCTTTCAGAAAAGCTTTCTGGCTCTTGGCTACTTCAAATGAGCATTTATTATGAAAAAAATGCCAGCGACAAGTATAGGTCAATTAAAAAAGTAAGAAATGCTGAAGGTTCTAATTGGCATACCAACGGCTGTTCTAGACTAGAAGCAATACGATAAACATGCTTACCTTACCTTAGACGGTGCTACAGTCCGTGGTGGACCTGGACTTCTCCAGCCAGCTCGGTCCCTGGCTAGCTGCCTCCAGTTTCGCACGTGGAGTCGGTTGCGTCTCGGTCTTCCTCTACTGCGCCGCCGTCCCTATGGGGTGGATTCGAAGATTGATGTCCATCTTTTACTCTTTTGGCTAGGTCTGTGTCGCTGTACAGTTCTTCATTGTATTTATTGTTAATGCATATATACGGGACCAAAAATCACCCGGAGAATCTTTCTTTCGAATCAAACTAAAGCGTCCTAATCCACTTTTGACAATGTCTATGCGTCTGCACCATAGATCAGGGCTGGTGTGATGAGTGTATTAAAAAAGGGACAATTTAGTTGCCCGAGAGATGGTTTTGGTACTCAATTGTCTTCTAAGAAGAAGCACTGATTGGCAAGGAATGTTCTTCGTTTGGTCTCAGCGCTGCTGTTGTTGTCAAAGTTAATAGCGGGGCCCAGGTTGACAAAGTCCCTAACTACCTCAAAGTTATAGCTATCATCTTGCTTATAAGTTGGTGGCAGCTAGGCCATCGGCTCCGGCGGCTTAATTGCTCTTAGACATAGCATTCAGATGGGATGGGCAGAATTATTTTTCTACTTCACCACGATATAATTGATCATTCTGCTTGACAGCGGAATTCGTTTCATCATCGCCGTTATACACTCTGCCGCCTTGCAAGCTTCTTGTTTAGCTGCATGTGCTTGCCGACACTCAACTTCCCCCGAAATACTCGTGTCGTAAGGAATGCTCGTCAGTTCATCCTTGAACCAAATTTCGGACGTTCGGTGAAAAATAGGGATTCTTTTTTTAGCCGAACAACACGAATTTGGAATGATTTACCCGGTGAGCTTTTTTCTTGCCATTTCAATTTGAAAGCATTCAAAACCAATGTTAATCAACACCTCCCCTCTCTCCTTCCCTAACCTTCTGATGCTCGCGCAGTGCGTTTAACATTATAAGGGCAACACAAATCTCTTGTGCGCGCGCTCAGTTAAAAAAAAAAAATCATCAAACCAGACGCGGCCACCACGTCCTCACTTTAGAGGCGGCTTCCTTGATGGCATTTTGGCAATGTTTTTTTTTTTTTTGTTAGGAATAAAAGCACGCATCCCTAGAAGAATCACATTTGTGATCATGACACTGGCATCAATGTCACTATCGAGGAAGCATAGTGACCAGTTAAAGTTTCGGAAAAAGATATTCATGCCGTCCCAGTTGGCTTTCTCGTATTGCCAAACGGTCCTGGTGGGAAGTTTTTCTTTAACTAGATGGGTGGGGGATGAGAAATTAGCTGAAATGATACAATGGTCTGAAGTGCCAAATGGAGAAGTTACACTAATGGTATATTTATCAGGGTAAGAAGTAAGAAACAAGTCAAGAGTATGGGCGGCTTGCCCAGCAACATCCGGTATACGCGTTGGCACATCGATCAGTTGGGTAAGGTGATGTAACCCGGCAAAGAGCTCGACATACCTTCCTTCGGGTATTGTCTGACCAGAATAGCGGAGCCAGTTGGAATTGTGTACATTGAAATCGCCCGCAATAACGATTTCAGTGCGAGGACAAAGGGAAACAATTTTCGAGATGGAATCAGACAGTGCATCAAACTCGTTACAAGTCGAATTACTGTCAAGATTTGGACTCCTCTAAATAAAACAATAATGAATGACATGCTTGCGGACAGTGAATTTGTGTTGGAACATTGCCAATATTGGGGAAGGCTCTGGCAAGCAATATCATTCCTAACATGGACCACGATACCGTGATGGGAAAAGAGTAATGGCACCAAGCTATACCCATGTAGAGCAAATTCTGATAAATCAGTATTTACTCCAACCTGAGTTTCACTTAATGCCAAAACAGCTGGCCTGTGTTGAACAGTGTAGACGTACACGTGAAAGAAATTCTTTCTTAAACCAGGAACATTTGAATACACGACACAAAAATCACTTCCCATTTAAAAATACTTACATACAAAACACAACTCTGATTAAGTCGAACTGCGCAGTGAAAATCCAAATTAAATTCTGTAATAATCAAACTGTCTTAGGTGTTATGCCCACAAGACAGCCTGTTTACAAAAAATCAATCTAAACATTCAGCACAATAAGACAAATTCAGATGCCCTTATCTATTTACCGCAAGCATTGTATGGTCATACGATGCCTACAGTAGATAAGAAAGAGGCAGTTAAGCACAAAGGTCTTGGGGCAGAGGATAATTTGTTATGCGAATGCGTTTTATTTATTTTTTTTTCTTCCTCAGCGCGAGTGGGCATCTTTATCATTCATCCTACGACGTGAGTGAATATTATTATTTTTTTTTACAGCACACGCGAGGGGTTTTTTTTTCCAATTTCTCTAACGAGTGTGTATTTTTTTTTTTAAGCACTCGCGATAACAACGCGCAATAATTATTTATTTGGCTTTTGTTTAATTATTTGTGCGCGCACCTCGACATCCGTCCTCTACGAGCTTAGGATCGACACTCCAATGTTGCCTCAGGTTCTCAATTCTTAATGCTGGCGGTAAAGGATTCATTTCAATGTTATTCGAGACCCGATTGAAAAAGGACCTGACGATTTCTTGCGGTCGCAGCCGTCCGACGTTAATCTTCTTCACAGTATTACCTCTTCTTGGCGTTTCGTAGGTCGGGATATCCTCAGTCGTACCTTGGCTCCAACGAGGTAGTGGTCCGAATCAACGTTTGACCCTCGGAAAGTTCAGACACCCGTGATACTGGAGTAGTGCCTTGCATCGATCGCAATGTGGTAAATCTGGTTGACAGTTGATTGATCAGAGGATCTCCATGTACCCTTGTTAATGTTGAGGTGTGGGAACTTGGTACTAGCTCACACAATAATTCGTCCCGCAGCAAAGTCAATTAGCCTGAATCCGTTATCGGAGGTGGTGTCGTGCAGGCTGTGTTTTCCGATTGTACCACCAAAGACATCTAGCTTGGCTTTAAAGTCGCATTGCTCGTATGTTTTGTCCAGGAGGTCAAAGAACATTTTTTTGGTGTCATCATCTTTTTCCTCTCCTTTTGATGTGGATTGTCATGATTGATACATTTGTGGCTCAAAACCTCTTGACAGAGTCTGCCGCCTGCTTTTTATATTTGTATAGTAGTTTTCAAAATAAATTTTGCTATTTTTCATTTTTTTTTGCCCAGCCCGTCCCATTTTATTTCTTGAAATATAGCAGTCCAGGGTCTCCGCTAGTTCTTCGGCTGCATGTGTTTTGTTAAAGGACCTAACATTTCACTTGCCGTATACGAGGCTTCGCAACAAATTTTTCTTTATATAACCGGAAGTTACCCCAACGGCATGACCTCCAACCTGGAGGACCAGGTCTTTAATATAACCCCAAGGACGAAGAGCCGAATAAACCGCCCCTTATGAGTTGAGCTCCGAAAACTTCGTAATAGCCAAAAAAAAAAAAAAAACTCTTATTTATTTTTACTTTCGTAATGTCCGTAATATACTTGTGTAATTTGTTTTATTTTAAAAACTAAGAATTAATTGAGAAGACACAGCCAGACTGAGACTACCAATGTTTGCATTAGTCTTGCAATCCCACAAAACTTACATATCAATTAGTGACCGCAGCATATAGAACCATACAAAGTAGCACACAAATATGTACTTAACCCCACTATCGGGCCAACTTTAAACTTAAACATCAATAAATTATCAACCGAGCCCTGTAACTTTAACCCAAGAAAATTGTATCTAAAACAACACTCAGATTTATTGCAAAATCTGAATTTGGAAACAGTAAGTGGTTTTGCCTAAAACTAATCACCTCCGGCCAACTTCCGGATATATACCAAAACTGGTGACACCCCGGGTGACATTGTTCAAACGCTAACGCAAAATCCCCAAAGTCCTTGCTAGAGAGTGGACTGCAAGTAGAACCCATCCCTTTATTGGAGAAATAAATCTCTAATGTTTAGTCCGACACCGACGACGCTGTTATCTCGGATGGTTTTCGTTTTCTGGCCACATTTTGCCGACGGGCGGGACAGGGTATTCTTGACCACAAAATTATTAATTTAATTTGTAAGTGCTTATCTGGGGAATGAACCAGGAGTAACGGTGAAAAATCGTTGACCAAACATCGTCATTTGGGCTGGAAATTAATATTCTAAAATATTTCATCCCCCAAAAGATAAGCCGAGGGGTTTTCGAAGATGCCCAACCAACAACAAGTCAACAAACCCCATGTTACAAGGTTACAACGATTCAGAATGTAAGGCAGGAGAGTCGTGGCATGGGTGCTTCTGTTCGAGTCATTAACTCTTGATAGAAGGATCTGCCTGATATGAGTTGTTTCATTTAGCTACACCAGATCCGCCACAGCCATCAGCTGAATTTATTCTCAAACCGTCCAGTGAAGTTTCGCTGTAACTAAAAAAAATCCAGCCTACTAATTGACTTCTGTCTAATAAAACCAAAGAGTTATGGTTTGGCTGGTTGCTCAACCTCGATCATGATATTCCAAAAGATACACCACAACCAAGTTGTTGACGGTATATAGATATAGCCTTTCGTCTCATTAGGTTCGTAGGAGATGAATTTCGCAGAGCTGCATGCGGTGCATCATCTGTGGTAGACGGACGTACGCAATTCCGTTCAATCATCGGCAAATGATATAGGTTTTAATGGTTCTCGATTTGTCGGAAGAGTTATTGGCCATATTGGCTGTGCCGTGATGTGTGTTCACCCGCAGCATCAACGGGACACACATAAATACACCTGAACGGCCAAACCTCGAGGACTGGTGGAAGCTGAATTGCAATCACGGATTGGAAACCTCGTTTTGGGGAATAAATTTTAATGAATTATGAGGAAATGCGCGCGTACTGCCGTTTAGGCTGCAGGTGGTAGTCTTGTTGGTGAATGAGGTCTAATGAGCTTGTATGTTATGGATCTTAGTTACAATTACCACTGACGGTTTCATTGCATTGTAATGAGCAGTCAACTGCTACTGCTTAAGTATTCGTTGAATGAAATTGTTATTTAAAAAAGGACATGTGCTTTTAGGACTACTTGGGTGGTATAAGGTGAAGGAAGGGCTCGAAGAGGTAAAGCTATACCAAACACTGCAAACAAACCACAAAATTGTGCACTATACGTTCATTCATGAAAAGAATTAGACTTAGTTCATGTGTTCACCAGCGGCCATGAAGCAATACACTTTGCTATTAAGCCAAATACTCTTAAACAGGGGTCTTGTCAGTCAAAAAGCCCCCTAGCCTCAGCCAGAGAATAGCCTCTTTATGTCGATGTAAATTCTGAAACCCATCCAGTCAGAATCCAGATACGGCTAAGGCTTCAGCCAAAAAAAATTCATACATAATTATCGGTGGCCGACGTCACTCAAAGCTCCGGGCATCCTGGTTACGCCATTCTTTTAACAAAAGCATGGTCTGCCACGCTGCTTTATACCATTCTTCTATGACCTAGGTCGCCAGCTTCTGGTTAGATAACTTATCATTAAGAAGAGACACCCAACATCGGCATCTTGGAAAGAACATCACGATAGACAGCTTTAACTTTGATGTAGTTAAGGACTTTGTCTACCTGGGCTCCGCTTTTAATACAGTGAAGAGTACCAGCGCTAAGATCAAACCAAGAATAACTCTTATTAATTACTGCTTCTTCGGATTAAGGAAGTTTTGGATTTTCATTAGAAAAGTGATTTATTTTAGCAACAAACTGCACGAATGATTTAATTTGACATTCCCATAACTATCTTAATTTCTTGACTAGATATGCTGAATAGCGAGCCCATGCAGGGGGGTTGCAGTGACATCTTGCTTTGTGATCGTGTTAGCCAATTTATTTACCACTCTTACACCAAGTGTCCCTTCTAGTTCTTCTAATTCTTTTCCGCTGTCAATATTAAAATCATGGGTATATCCAGTTGAGGCACCACAGCGAAGCCACGTTTTAATTCCACTTTTTACTGGTTTGAGAGACATGTACTGCTTCTTCGTCCTTTGAATTTGGTCATGGACTTATCAATGCTTTGATAGACACTATCCTGTCTACATGTTTGAAATGTTTTCTTCACTCATTCAACCAAATCATTTACGTAGTAAGTTTTTGAACAATTCGAAGGCTTTTCTGGTGCAGAGAAATACATTTTTGATGTTATCATAAGAAACCGATAATTGGTTTCCCAACGATAAGTGCGCCGACCAATAATCTTTAAGACTAGGAACCCGGTTGTAGCACATTGTAAACATACACCCAATAATTAATTATCTATTTCGCTAGCATTAGTAGGGTCCATTGTCTTGCAACGTTTATTTTTCGTTAATCTTCGATGTATATCCAGACGTTCGTTTGTGAAGCGTCAACTGTGCAATATATATGTATACAGATCGTGGCCATAATTTATGAAACATTTGAATAATTGAGGATGATCGATGAATACACTCTGATATTTTACAGCCCCGTGAAGGAACAAAGCATAGAAGCGGGAAAGAGACGAGTGGTACATATAATCACCAATATAAAAGACGAATGCTACACTAATGTACTACCTACGTTTATTTGTTGATAATTATTTTATTTTGGTTTGGATGTGTTGCAAAAATAACGGGACCGCCATCTAACATTTTTTTTTTCAACTAGTGCTTATTTCGTGAATGATAACACTATGCTCATGTCTGATTTGACTGATAATTAGTTTTATCCTTCCGCTGAACGAATATGGTTGTGTATACGTTGGGAAATATTGCGACATTATTGCCTGCGATCGACTTAGAGAAGATGCCGATTTTGCCAAAAAAATCATCTTTTCAGATGAAGCTCATTTTGATCTTACGGGTATGTAAACAAGCAAAATTGTCGCATTTGGGGCACAGAAAACCCGCACGCATACATTGAAAAGCCGATACACCCAAAACGAGTCACTGTTTGGTGCGGATTTTGGTCCAGAGGCATAATTGGGCCATTTTTGGAAAATGAGCAAGGAGTGGCCGTTACGGTCAATGGCCGAAGCTACACTCGATGTTAATGAAGCATTTTCAAAAAAGAAAGAAAGTTATTTGGCGGACCCTTTATAACTCTATTATTTGTTACTGTAAATATTTACAGTTTTTTCCAAATTAATGCACACACTATTTAGTAAACAACGAAATAGCTTGATAAACACGACTTTTCACGTCGACCTGCAAGAACAAACTAAAGACAAAATAGGTTTTCAGCTGCAACAAATACCAAAAAAACCGTTACATGTTGTGGCTAAAACATTCACGGACGCACTGGTACAAATTCTTTGTTACAATGTAGTGGGATTTTAGGGATGTTTGAACTTTTACTGGAACATACTTATGTGTACCGTTCTTCCCGAAAGGGATAAGAAATGTGCAAAAGTGTGATTTTTTCTTTCAAAATCGTAGGAACGGTTTTACAATAAAACGGCAAATAAAAACTTTTGTTAAAAATATAATTAAAGAATGCAAACTTAAGCACAAAAATAACCTTCGTTATTAAATTAAAAAAAAAATCCCTTACGCGTTTTCAAAATATCGATTTTTCAAATAATTTTTTTTTTATTATTAAAACTCCAAACAAAGTTTTCGAAAATATTTTAAATTGATATATTTAGACTACTTAGACATCTTCCTGAATATGAATTTTGGTTGTAACCGTTTAACCAGTTTAGGAGAAAGTCGTATACAAAAAAAAAACCGACAGAATTTTGCCAGGAACTCAAATATGTTTCTCTATCATCGTAATGTCATGTTTGATTTTTATCTCAAAATTTTTAATCTGCACGAATGCATTATAGTACCTATAATCGCAAGTAAAAAATAAGATCATTTTAAAGCTTCCTGCAAGTAGTTTTACAGGTTGTATAATATGACGATTTTAGAAAAAAAAAAAAACAAACAATAGAACAGTTAAGGTTAAAGAAAAAAAAAATTACTCAATAAGCATAATGGAAACTCGTCCAACCTCGCACCTATTGCAAGTGCAATAATGACCCCAAGCAGGGAAAATAAAGTGTTCAAAGTGAAAACATAAATTAAATGTTTGAAAGTGTATTAACGAAAATAGCCAACATTAAAGTATGAAGAGAAAAAGAGGCTTTTTAATAACATTACATTAAGGTAATAGTCCGGTCAATTTAGACATCCGAGGTTACATAAATTCACGCCCAGCTGAAAATTGGTAGGATTGTTCACAAAACCATCATAAATAAAATCTAAAAAGTCCTCATCGATCCGACACCTGCAAAAAAAATTACGCGGGGTCAAAGGTCACAAAAAAAGCTAGTGCTTTTATTCGAGAGAAGAGTACATGAGACAATGTGCTTTTACTAATGTTTATTTTAAGTGAGGTTTTTATTATAAACATTAAACATTTTTCCTTTTATTCGTAATTAACTTTTTACTTGCGATTATAGGTACTATAATGCAAGTTATGCATTCGGGCAAATTAAAAAAATTTATATAACAATCAAACATGACATTACGATGATAGAGAAACATATTTGAGTTACTGGCAAAATTCTGCCCGTCTGTCTGTCTTTCTGTCTGCCTGCCTGTACGGATGTATTTTGGACTGCAGCCTAAGCGGTTGGGCCAATCGTCTTCAAATTTTGAACTTAAGGTTCTTTTGACATTCTACAGAGGAATTTTTTTCAATTTTTAAGCTCAAAAATTAATGGTACCTATCATATAACCGTTATGTAAAAGCCTAATTTTCTCGAAAACGGCTCCAACAATTTTTATAAAAAATAAAAGGCACGACTGGGTCTCACGAAGTTGCTCCTATGTGCTAATCCTTTTTAAGTGCAGGCGTCTTTTTGACAAAGATTTTATTTTAATGTGTTTTTCTTTAGTTGCATTTTCTTTAGAATCGTTGTGGTTTGAAGCCCGAAAGAACATGCGTCTCGACAAAGGAATGGACACATATAGGATTATTAGCTTTTGCAGTTTTTTTATTGTACTATCTTTCCCCTTGTTGTTTACTGTTTATAATATAATTTGCTAATAGAAAGATATAAAGGACTTTTTTCAGTTTAATTTTCATTTTGATATGGAACAATTTGAACAACTAGCATAAAGATTCGTGGGAATCAGCAGTAGGGCAATAATGCTAGATATTAGGGACCTACATTTATAGGTCCCAATAACAATAATTTACTTTTTGAAATCAAATTAATAAAAATAGCTTAATTTTGTTTGATGGATCGATAAACCTATGGTGTGGTTAGGTTTTAATGGAATTTATTAAGGAATATTAGATACCTATAATAAGCTTGGAAGGAAGGTAGGTACTAAAATTAAGATAGACATTCCAACTACTGTGAAGCGAGTAATAGTTCGAATAGTTTTTTATTTGTTAGTTGTTTTTGCGTGTTTATCATAGGCTTCCTTATTTTATTCTGTGTGCTTTTATGATGACGAAATGCTTTAAAATAATAAATGTATTTTGGACTGCAGCCTAAATGGTTGGGCCAATCGTCTTAAATTTTAAACTTAAGGTTATTTTGACATTCTACAGAGGAGTTTTAAATTTTTTTTTTAGCTCAAAAATTAATGGTACCTGTCATATAATCGTTATGTAAAAGCTTATTTTTCTCAAAAACGGCTCAAAGAATTTTTATAAAAAAAAATCAGTGTACTACTGTAGGTATATTTTGGTGAAAAAAAATTTTATATGGTGGGATAAAAACGGTACCTACCATAGGACCGGTTTATTTTTCTTCGACTTTTTCGAAAACTGGTGATTCGATTGCAATCAAAATTGATATTCAAGAAGATGTAGGTAGCTTGAGTAATTTTGCATTAGTTTTTTCTTGTATTTTTAATAATTTTTAATTTGTTTTTGAAAAATCAATATTTTGAAAACGGCTGAGTGAATTTTTTTTTAAATTTGTTTTTAAATGAACGTTATTTTTGTGCTTAAGTTTATATTCTTGAATTATTTTTTTTAATTTTTTAAAAAAGTTGTTAAGAAAACCCGTATTATTTAAAAACGGCTCTAACGATTTTGAAAAAAAATCTGACTTTCTTACATTTTCTAAAGAAATAAAATGGCGTTTAAATTATTTCACCCAATACAATTTAACGTACTTTATTCCAACAATCAAAAGTCACAAAAATCGAATAAATGCTTTAATGTTCACTTAAATTTTCTTTAATATTATTCTACAATGTGACCACACATATGTATGAGTAAGTACGTGCGATCCAGTCGTGCAATTTGTTAACATAATACCTCCGCATACCCACAATTTTGCTTAATTTTTTTTAAATGATTTAACTAGTTTATTATAAATATACGCATATATACACATATGTATGTATATATTGCTCGCTGTGCAAACTTAAGAATATATGTAATATATAATATATATATACATATTATGTAGTAATAGTTAAAAAAGAAGCGTTGGTTTTAAATAACCAAAAAAGGATTTTTGTAGTTCTTTGGAATACATTAATTTCTTGGAAGTCTTTAAAAATAATATGGCCCAACCCAACCATATCAATAAAATACCTGAAGTTCCAAAATCTGAGTCTAAAGTAGGCATATTTGGGGAAATGGAAGCATTATAAATAAGAATGCTATTGCTACTGAGTTTTTTTTAAGAATTTTTCAAAAAAAAATATTAAATTTTAGGCATTAAAGACCTGCCTTTTGATAGGGTGATAGCTGCAGAAAACGTACCTGTAATCTGAAAGTAAGTCCTAAAATAATTTTTTGAAATGAGAAAATATCAATACTAAACCAAGGATTGCCTAATACTTTCATTCTTATATATAGCCAGGTACAAATTTGGTCAATTATTTCCTTTTGAACCATAATTGGTGAAACGTAACAGGGAATAAAGGGCTAACCATAATGGACGGAATGCCGCGGAAGTATATGTCAAATTTTCTTCATTACAAACACCATCAGAAGCCAGCTGTCGAGTTTTCGTCCTTAAAATGGGCTCGCTAGCGCAGTTTACGTCCGTAAGTAAAACTCATCGAAACTTGACGAAACGGAGCAATCCGTCATTTAGGGCACAAGATACGAATTACTTGTTCTCGCTCATTTACGGACGGGCCCGTCCGTGTCATTCCAACCATTATAGTTCAGCCTTAATAGTATTATAAAGCCTCGTGGACGTCAGCCGCGGTTCCGTGGGTGAGATGAGCGGCAGTAGCCTCCAACGCACAAAGAAAGATGGAAATGGAGAAAATGTTGGCAAGAAAAGTAGTCGTATTAATTGCTTTTTTTAAGGCAACATACGAAAGAGAGCAATTCTGCTACTGACGACACCCTTATAAAAAGTGGTATAAATGGAACAAAAGTGTATGTATGTATGTATTTGTTCATTTAGTATAAGTTTACTATTTTGTATAATAAGTACAATTTCTTAGTTACAATTTTTTAAGTATATATATGTATGTATTTTATAGTGCGTTGTTTAAAAAAGGAAAAATTATTTACAAATTGGATTTAATATAAATTGAGAATTCTCTTTTAAATCTTTTAAAATTTGGTTCATTTTTTATATTACTTGGTACCTAGATCATTGAACAATTGAATGACTTTTTACATACATAATAATGTTTTGCGTTCTACTGAGATAAGAAAGATATTCTGGAACCATTTTGTTTTATATCTTGAAAACGAAAATTGCCGCATTAAATAATAATATCTGTCTGATGTTAAGCCATTGGAGACACTAAAGCATCCAATTTATAGGAGTATAAAAACTTCATTTTAGGATAACTCTCATCCTTTGTTCTGAAGTTTTTGAAGCCTGTTGATTTCTGTTGTGTTACACAAGTACAATATTGTTGAACAGAACTCGAAGTGAGGTTTGACAATTGTATTGTAAATGTTTATAGCACATAATGTTGAAATATTTTTGCGTTATCGTTTTAAGGAACCGATTTTTTTTTTTAAATTTGGTTCACAATATAATTAAGATGATAATAACACGGAGGTATTTTACTGATTTCAACTGTTCGATTGAATTATTATTAATATTGATTAATTCCGTAGTCTACGTTGATAACCATAATTTTTTTTTAATAATTAATATTAATTTTAAGTTTATTTTTATCAAGCCACTTGCAAATCTTATCAATATCGTAGTTCATAAATTCAGTAATAAGTCCAATGTCTTTGCCAGAAACAAATAATAATGCATCATCTGCAAACTACGAAATTTTGCAATATTTTAAGATATGACATATGTCATTAGTGTAAATTAAAAATAGCAGAGTGACCAATATTGTTCCTTGAGGTACACCAAATAAAGTTCGTTCACTATTGGATAAACACTGATTAATTTGGGTTCGTTGAGTTCTGTTATTTAAAAAAAACAACTTCTTCAGTCTAAAATTATTTGCATGTTTAAATTCATAGTAATTTTTTTATTCATTTTTGTTCCTTCTAATACTAATGATGTTATGACTCACCACATTTCTTTTTGCCTTGAACAGCGCTCTATTTTGTTGCATATAAAGTTTATTTTAGATATATCAAGCTTTTATTTATATAAGTTACGAACCCTTTTATATTCGATCCAAACATTAAGAATATTAAAAATGGTAGCTTTTTTAAAACTGATTATTTTTTTATTTTTTTAAATGTTTAGTTCATTTTTAAGCCACTCGTTGTTAGAAAGATAGATAAGTTTGTTGATCGTTAATTCGATACAACATATTTCCAAGAATTCTTTTAGTTTTATTGGCAATTCGTTAGTATTAATGTTAGAATTTATAACTGAGTAACCAATATTGTTACGCAGTATTAATTTAAATTTATCTTTTTGATATTTAAACACTTGAATTGTTTTGAAAGTTTTATTCGAATGTCTCTTATTAACCGGAATTATTAGTTTTATGGATTCATGATCATTTATTTTAAACTCACTTATAGTGTCTGCCCAAATTTCCTTATCTATTGAAGTTACAACATAGTCAACTAAAGTTCGTGATACGCTTGTGATTCTTGTTGGCTTAGTTACAACCAGAATACAGAAATTATTTCAAATTTTTCATTGTATAATATTTGCACACATAAAACCCAAGTCTTCATTTTAATATGAATTTGATTTATAATTTTAAATTTTAAACTTTTATTTATAAAAATTGTATAGCTACTAGTACTGTCACATCTTACAATTGTGTAATTAATTGAATTTATTTCACTTTTTTCGATATCGTTTTTACTTGCGATTATAGGGACTATAAGGCAAGTTTAGGATTCGTGAATATAAACAAATTTAAGATAACAATCAAACATGACATAACGATCATAGAAAAGCCTAAAAAAGTCATTGGCAAAAAATGTCCATCTGTCTGTCTGTCAGCCCGGGTGTATATCGAACTGCAGCCTTAACGGATTAAGCGATTGCCTTCATATTTATTTTTATCTTTTGGCATTCCTCAGAGGGGAAATTGAAATTTTATTTTTAGGGCTAAAAATAACGGTACTTGCCATACGACGGTTTAGGAAAAGCTTATTTTTCTCGAAAACGGCTCAAACGATTTTGAAGAAAATTTTTGAGAATTTTTTTATTTGTATTGACTATCATTTGATTACAACCACATATACGGGAAAAGTCTATTAACGGGAACTTTCATGTAACGGTTTTTTAATTTTTGGCTTGCTCGGTAACGGCTCTATGGCTTTCTATCAAATTTTATATTTAATTTTAATTCTGCATATAAAAATTTTTAATAACTTTTTTTTCTAGTAAAAATTAATTTTTGATTTTTTTTTTGAAAAATCAATATTTTTAAAAATAATCAAGGAAAATTATTTTAAGTTTTATAATCACATGTATATTAATAAATTTTAATTTTAATTCTGCATATCAAAATTTTTAATAACTTTTTTTTCTAGTAAAAATTAATTTTTGATTTTTTTTTTGAAAAATCAATATTTTTAAAAATAATCAAGGAAAATTATTTTAAGTTTTATAATCACATGTATATTAATAAACTCTAAAAAACTGCATACCAAAATTAAAATAAAATTTTTTTTTCAAAAAACTAAAAACAAAAAGCAGGATTTTTTCAAAATCCGTCCTACAATTTTCGAAATACTTTTTCCATAAGTTCTTTGTTATTTAAGACGTGTTATGGCGTACTTCATTTTTACTAAAAACCGTTAAGTATTGTGGTTTTGATAGTTTTTATAAGTTCAAACTGTGTTATTTGCAACGTAAATGTTATAACACGTCTTTACCACAACTCAACAAAGGTGGTAAGACCTCTCACAGAATTGGAGAAAAGGATATTGACAATTTTAACCCTACAAGTAGTGGACGGTGACGAAGCCGTAAGAGAACTAGGAGTACCTGTACTAGTCTCAGGTTTGTTTTCAAAAACATGGTAGAACCATTTGAGAAAATATCAAATATATCCACAAAGGACATTTTTAACTTGGAGGATTATCTGCTGTTTGAGGAGGTCAACAAATCACCACAAAACGCAGTTAATCAAACGGCAACTTCATCAACAATAAAACAAATAAGGGTGAGTATAGTTCACAAAAATGGAAGAAAACGTTCAAACAAAACATTCAACACGGATGAGAATTTCGAAAAATATTTTGAAATAGAAGATAAATAAATGAAAATAGAAGAAAATTTATCGATAAAAAAGGAAAAACTTGACACCCTAAAATGTATAGCTGAATATTTGAAACAAATAAAATCTAAATTTGAGCAGTAACGCGGTATTTATTTATTTTTTTTTATTGGAATGTGAAACAAAACAGAGGTTATTTTTTAAATTATAAACTAAAACTGATTTTTTTTATAATTTTATTTCACTGAAAATACTGACGGACTAATGTTGATTAAATTTTTTTCCTTCAGATAGTACAGTTTCACGGTCCTCTTCCTCTTCAACATATTCAGGCATTAAAATATTATGAAGTGCAGTATTTAACGCTTATAAGAAATTCGCTTATAAAAAAACATCGCTTAAAAGAAACCAGAACAAAAGCAACGTGTGCTTTAACATATATTTTAATGTTAAATTGTTTGTTTATAGGAAACACGCTTATAAGAAAAACACTGATGAAAGAAACATTTCTCAAACCACGAACTTTCCATTTTCCATGTTAAGTTGTTCGAATTTAAGAAACTTTTTTAATAAAAAAAACTCGCGAAATTCATCAAATATAAACATACCTTTAGGAAAAATTCAAAGCCAATGTCTGTAGTCAAGCTAGTATTAGACGGTCCTTGTAATTGGTCACTGCAGTGACATTCTGAAGTCACTTTGACGAAGTTTTCTGTCCTAAAAGTGTCACGTCGTGTAATAGTCATTGTTTTGCATGTCCTTGCAGTGACCAAAACAGTCACAGGCACAGTGACACGTTAATTTTATGTCCCTGCAGTGAAAAATTACAAGGACCGTGTAATAGCCCTGTCACTGTTGGTGGGACACAGTGACACGTGACTGTGCCCCAACAGTGACCTTTTTAAAAAATATTTAAAGCTCGTTCCTAGAATTTTTATTCTCAAACAACGAAACGTGTAACGTCAAAGTTTAAAGGCCTCGTCAAACAGAGCGCGTTTTTATGCCGCGTTTCAAAGCCACATTATAGTATACAACAATACATATAACGCCACGTGGAGTTCAATGCGACTGTTATACGCGGCGTTAAAACTTTATATGACAATTCGCTGTCACTGAAGTTTACATTTCATTCGGATTTTGTTCTTGACTTGAAAGTTTTGTGCTGTTAAAAGTGAAAAAAGATCAAGAATTAACAAAATATTAAATAATTTAGTAGTATTCTCATCAGGCACGATATCTACGTCGCCTTCGTCTTCTGATGGTGATATTTCGTTGCGTTTCGTGAGTACCTATAATTTTTTTTCTTTTTGTTTACAATTCCGTTTAGATTGTTAAAAATCACTAAAGCAAGTTGTCAAAAGGCGCTCACACAACTACACAAACAAAAAATCAATCTCGTTTCATGTTCGTTTTTACAAAAAAAATCTGAAATCTGAGATCAAATCTTACATAAGTCATTTTAATTATTGTTTTGATTTCTTTTGTGTCATTTTCATTTTTAATATTGCTGATAGAATGTATGTAATAAATCATGTAAGAATATAGTTCCGGAGAACGAGATATGACAAAAAATCGAATATAGGACGTTTTGAAAGAAATTGTTACCTATTGTGTTATGCGTTCAAAAAACCAACAATATTTTTTTCAGCTATTGAATCACAAATTTCTACAACCCTGAACTCAGGCTATGTAGCTAGGAGTTTTTTTGTGAATTATATTGAATAATATTATTTTTTCAGGGAAAGCAATGAAAGTGACAATGACCAAAGGCAAAAAAGGAGCCGCAATCTTAAGTACCCGTGGGCCAACCAGGCAGACGTGTCTTCTTTAATTCCTGCTGTACAGAAGAGGCCACCTTTGTGGGATAGTGGATGCACAGATTACAGGCTCTCGATCGTAAAGCTCGACTGTTGGCAGCAGGTTGTGGAGGATTTTGGGATCCCCGAAGTGGATGCCATCGAAGCACGAAACAAATGGAACATAATCCGCAGCCTGTTCAAGTCGAACTTTGGCAAATTACTTTCGAAAAAGTCTGGCCAGGTTACATCCGAAGTATGTAACCTGAAATGATGTTTTTGGAGTCAGCAGAAGTTACGCAGTCGTCAGCTTCTACTTCTACAAAGGAGTTGGTAGGTTCTTGTGATTATATAATTTTCATTTTGTTTATTTATTTCGATCGTTTCAGGAAGGTGGGTTTACTGATGCTTCCGTGGTCAGGTAATTGAATTTGAGTCAACCATCTACTTCAGCAATTCGCACAACGGTTGTAGAGCCCACTGGCCCACGGAGGAAAGCAAGAAACACAACATCATCAACATCAACACCACCATCATCGCCAATGTCATCACACAGTGGCAGCATCAAAGATTTGGCAGCGCAAGTGCTGTGCAATCTGAGTACAAGGGCTTCAGACAGATGTCAAGCTGTTGGGGATTTGGTGGCGGGGCATCTTCGCTCACGTCTTCCTGGAGGATGGCTTGGTCTTCTTCTTCTACTTCGCCCATTCCATAAGCCAATGAATCATTACTGCTCGAGAGTACTGTAATGAATTGTATTTACGACTTTTTACGCTCTCGAGCCAGTAATGATTCATTGGCCTATGGAATGGGCGAAGTAGAAGAAGAAGACCAAGCCATCCTCCAGGAAGACGAAGACTGCCAATGTGATTGTGACCTGTGACGTGGATGTAAATGTTGAGGATACGAATTGTTTACTTTTTTATATATATTTTATATGAAGGTTTATATAAAAGTTTTATTTAAAATTGTATTGCCAAGGAAGTTCACCTTCGCCAGTGAAATAATACATGAATTCTTTCTGAATTTCTTTAGCATCATCTGAACGGTCTCGTGTTGGCACGAGTGGATACAGCGTCGATATTGTTACTTCAGACTGCCACTCTCCTGGACACGTTACGTTACCTTGTTCGTCAATTTGGTCGAACGAATTGGACGGTGTGTAGACTCCTTTGTTTGTTGTTATTAGGAAATTATGTAGCACCGAGCAGGCAAGTACTACGTTTTTTGTTTTTTCCGGCACCAGGTGAATTGGCTTACGAAGAACTCGAAAGCATGCCGACATAATGCTAAACACGTTTTCAATTATTCGACGTGTTTAAAACACGCTCTGGGAATGTAAGATTACGTTGAGCGTACGGTTTCATAACGTTTGGTCGCAATGCGAACGCGTCGTCTGCGACTATAACAAACGGAACTGCTTTTTCTCTGTTAGGCAGAGGTTGTGGGGCGGGAAAGTGCAAACGATCGCCATCCAAAGCTTGCCCGAAAATACAGCAGAGATGCTGGTTCGCATATTTGTATTTTGTTTTTGTATTAAAGGAGCCACTAAATTTAGCAGAAGTCAAATTGAGTGGCTGACATTCTCCAGAATTTTTTATAGAGCTCTGGCATCTCTACCATATTTCGTGTGGACTTGACTTTTCACTTTTGCCTTTAATCACGGTAATTTAAAATGTATTATTTATTCTTATTTTAATTAAATAAATGTAGGTAATTGAAACACTTCAGAAACTCAAGTCTATATTAAACCAAAACAACCAAAACAACCAAGACACAGGGACTCATTTGAGTGACGCCGTATGATCGTCACTGCTGAAAATGATAAATGTCATAGCTGTTTAGGCTCACAGACATGTGTCATTCGTGTGATAGTCACTGTAGCTAGCTGTGACACGATGACCTTTCTCATGGCAGTGACGGTGGTAGGACCTATTTTGTTGTGACGTCACAGTGTCATTGCAGTGACCAATTACAAGGACCGTCTAATACTAGCTTCAGTATGACATTATGCGATTTGACATTTCTAGATAAATTCAATTCAGATTGAGATTGAGTGTGTTGTTTGTTGTGTTCTACCTGTTTGCTTAAAAGTGAAAATGTCGCGAAATAACATTTCTTTAAAAACAAAATTGATAGTTTTGGAAGAAATTAAGACGTGAAGAAATCGGAAAGAAATTTGCGAAAAATATAAAATTGCAAAAAAAAACAGTTCGAAGAAAAAAAATACAAATGCAAGAACTTAAACAGAAAAAGAAACAGAGATGACAAATACGAAATTGTAGATAAATCTATGAACAAGTGGTTCGAAAAAATGACAGAAAAAAGCAAAAATAACAGGTCCCATTTTGCTGGAAAAGGCGCAGCAATTTGCTATTGAGTTGAATATTCCACAATTTAATGCCAACGGTGGTTGGCTTCAACGCTGGAAAAACAGATCAAATATATCTTTCAGGAGGCTACACGGAGAAGCCGGTTCAGCCGACACTGAAGCCGCAAATAATTTTGTAGAACTCGTAGTGCCCCATGGCTTAGTGGTTATTTTGTCGGACGGCTAAGCGAATGAGCCTGGGTTCGAATCCAGCTCATAGCCATCTTATTTTCCGGGGTACTGCCTCTTGCGAGGAACTGACAAAACCTCAAAGAGTAAAATTTGTCTCGAAAAAGTACATCTCATCTAGCCGTTCGGACTCGGCGGTAAACTGTAGGTCCCTTCCATTCTTGCAGATTAACAACACACACACAGGAATGGTTGAGAGTATAAGTCACTAGGCCTTGGCTCCTTAAGGAGCTGTCGCGCCAATAAATTTATTTATTTATAATTTAGAACTCGTTGTGCCGGAGATATTGCAAAAATTTGACTTGGAAAACATTTTTAACGCAGACGAGACTGGATTGTTCTTCAAGGCTTTTCCTACTAGTACCCATGTTACAAATGGTCAAGATACACAGGCGCAAAAAATACCAAAAGATAGAGTTACATTACTCTTCATATGTAATGCTACCGGTACAGATAAATTATTTGTGTATTGAATTGGAAAATAAGCCCAGATGCTTCAGGAACCAACAAATTCCAATTGCTTACAAGTTTATCAAAAAGGGTTGAATCTTGGATGACAAGTACTCTTTGATGATGCCATGAAGAGGAAATAGAAAAAAATTCTACTCTTAGCTGATAATGCCATAGATTGGATTTTAAGTCAACAAATATTGATATAAAATTTTTGCCAGCTAATACAACAAGTCTTTTACAACCCTTGGACCAAGGTATGTAGTATGTAACTGTACATATTTTTTATTCATAACAAAAACAAATTCCTTTTTTTTCATATGTACCTTCACTAGGGATCATCATTTAAATCCTACTACTGAAAGTGTTTAGTTAGGAAGCAAATTCTAGTTCTAGAAGTCGGTGATATGAGAAGTTTTTTAAGAAAAATTAATTTACTTCATGCTCTGACGATTGTAAAACGGTCTTGGTGGCTTGTTACCCCACAAACCATACAAAACTGATTTAAGAAGTATGGAATTTTTAAAAGAAGCCAAGACATTGGTAGCTATACAACATGTTCCTTTACATTATCGGCGAACAGCTTAACATCTGAATTTGGTTATGATTTTGTTTTTTTCAGATCCTATTGAATGTGATAAACCAGTCCACGAGTTATCTAGTTCCGGTAAAAATTTTGAAGATGAAGAAAATGAAAACTGTTTTGGAGAGTTGGATGATAGCGAAATCTTGAACGAAGTACGAAATGGTGATGGCGAAAGAATTGACCATCAAATTGAAGAGGAACTGGAAAATTATCAAATGCATTTGCCAAAACCTACTAGACACGAGGCTCTGCATGCTCTTTCAATTTAAAAGCTTATTTGGATAGTGATGATGATTGTATTCATAACATGGAAGATATTCTTTTCAAAAAACGCGAGGAAGCATTAATTCAAACAACAATTTATGATTATTTTTAAGACCAAGAAAGATTAATAAGAAAAGTTAATCTTATTTTCTTATTTCCATTTATGTATTTGTTTTGTATAAAGACTGAAGTTACAAGAGTAACTTTTTAATGCGCTGTGAATTGTGTACTTGTTTGTTAAATAAACTTTATTTATTTATTGATTTTTTTAAAATAAGATTTTTTTTATAGCGTAATTTATTACATATTTCCGTTTCCTTAAAAGAAACTTGTTTCCCATATCCGTCCTAAGGATATAAGAAAAACTCTGTTATAAGAAACAAATATTGTGCGACTTCTAAGTTTCTTATAAGCGTTATATACCATGCATTTATAATTTTTCCGGCTGTTTCGGGACAGTAATGGAGTACTGTCCCGAAGCTTTTTCTTCAAAACATAAAAACAACAAACAAAAATGCTATAAATTATACATTAGGTGTATAGGTAGGTTCATATTATCAGTCTATTACGTATGATACCTGTCAGGGGTTTAACACCTGTGAGACGTCTGTCACAAACATTTTCGCACTCAGGGTATCGAAGGCGTTGGGGTGCGATGCATTTGAAATGGTTTCCTTCACTAATTCTATTTTCAGAAAAATGGTACTTTTAACCCACCATTGGTAATGCTGCCTCTGCGGGCTGGCTGGCAGACGATTGATGGCGTTATCACCTTGAGGAGGACGGTTTGTAACATCACTATCATCTGGTTTCCTCTCACGCAAGAAATCAGTTGCAGGCTCTCGGTCTAGTTAAAGCTGCAAGAATTTTTATGTGTGGGAGGAGCTATGAATGCGACTAGGTCTTTTTAGTAATGACGAAATTTTATCAATTAACTCCCGACAAAGGTGTTAAGGAAATCGATAAAGTTCAATAAATCTTTCGTCTACCGCCAGGGTGGCGTTTCAAAAGAATTAAGGTTATCTATCCCTCATGCTTCTTCGCAAAGTTCTCATTTTGTATCTATGTAAAAGTTAAAAAAACATAATATTTACAGGTACATACATACATATTCCTTACTAAAATCAAATTTAGTAGATAATACAAACCTTCTAGTTTCTCTCTTCTTCATCTATAACTATATATGTATATAAATACAGATCTCATTTTACCAACTTTTAGTATGAAGTATTTAACTCTTTTTAAATTAAAATACACAAAAATGAATAACAAAACTTTTCATCTGTCAAATGATATATGTATAAGAATTAAGCATTATTAAAGCTTATTTTTTCAAAGAATAAACCAGGATCAGGTTGCTGAGTAAAATGAAAAAGTCGTATGAAAAGTATCCTGAAAAGAATTTTATCCTTTAATTTTTTCACAGAACTGCAATAGGGGCACTGGTCAGGACCTTCGATACGGAAGTTTGCTTGCTCAATGCCTCGTAATTTGTGTTCAGTGTCTTTAATTGATGGAAAAATTTATCGATCAAAGTCAATCACGATGATCTTAGCTCTGTTAACACATATCGTTTGAAATGTTTTTTTTGTTGCAATATTTCCAAAGCTGGTAGATCTTTCCTCTGATGTAACATAAAGTATCCAGCATATATTACAGGGTTTTCGACTGGAAGGTATACTACTTTGTTTGTTTATAATTTTTGATTAAATGAAAGAGAATGGATCTTATATTGATAAATGTTTAATTTAATTATGTATGGAATACATCCGCCTCATTTTTCATTACATTCTCACACATTTCACGCGGTATTTCATTAATTTCATCACGAATATTTTGTTTGAGTTACTCAAGCGTTTCTGGTTTGTTTGCATACACCTTAACCTTGCTTTTCAGATGTCCCCACAAAAAAAAGTTCGGAGCAGTCAAATCAGGCGACCGTGGAGGCCAATCAATAATTATTCATAATTTCTTGAAATAACATTTTGAAGATGGTAGAATGATGTTTTTTAAGGTCACTGAATTTAATTGAACCACGTTCTATATAAATTATATATTTGTAGCTGGGTGAATGTAAATGTTTGTACAGTGGGCTCACCTATAGATTGAGTGAAACTGATCTCGGAAATGCTCTCAAGATTCATATGAGCCTTTGTACCTTTTCAAGTAATTCATTGCCAGGAAACCACCCCATAGGTAATAATGGACCTTACCACCATTTTCCTATTATTGATTCTACTACTACATAGTCTATTATGATTCACAATAGTCAATTGATTTCTGTTTATGTTAAATTCCCGTTCTCTCCTTGTTTTTTAAGGACAAGGCTTTTAAAGCAGCAGTTCATTCATCTCCTACTAGTTACTTGTTACTTTGAAAAAACCTAACGATGTCATCTAACAAAAGACCCCACCAAACCATCTCATTCTCCAGCTCCTGTGCCTTGTTGATGAAAATATTTCGGGTTGTGCAGTGTCAAAGCACAGAAAGTAATCGCTGAAGGATAATGATTTATGAATACCAGAACAACATTGCGTTTCATTTCATTCGCAACACACAGCAAATGACAACTAACAACCAAGAATAAGTCGAAGACAAAGAACTCCTTCGAGGCACAAGGACGAAGACGAGCAAGGGAGCCATATAGGAAGAAGCCAAACACTTGACAGAAATACACATGAGTGCTTAACGTTTAACATCCAAGTCCAGAACAAGCATTGGTTGGGAAGGGGGTATCCGGGAATGTTCCTTTATTAATGTTTATTAAATATGTTCCCCGTAATTTATTGCTTGTTTATGGTGACACAATATTCTTCGCATTTCTAAGGCTGCTCTGCTCCACATCCTGAATATTTCTGCCAAATCGCAATATCAAATATAAGTATCTGTATCTATGAATTTATGTGCCACATGTTGTTGGGTGTATTCCAAAGATACTTCTAGTGACAAACGCTATTATCTTTAAGTTCCTTTTTAAAACTTATTTCTGAAGCTTTCTTTTTTTTATTGGCCATCATAAACCGATTATAAAGGACACTTTTGAACTTTAGTTTCGTTTCGGTTTGGATTTTTTTTTTACATCGTCCCGAAGACTAAACAGAAGTCAATGAATCGAACTCATGGGAAATAGTGTATGAATATAAGATAAAGGTGAAAGAAAATAAGTTGGAAAAGTTTTTTAATAGCCGGAAGGCAGAAATAAGTACCACAAAGTGGTTAGCAAAACTCAAAGGAAACAAAAGAGAAGGTGCGTTGGTGCCATAGGAATCCATTGCGGAACGGTCATTGAGTTGGAGTTTGTTTTTTCGTTTTTCTTACGATTAATGGAAGCAGGATTTAGGATATAGACGTCCAAGTCATTTGTTATATGGGGGAGGATGACAGATATTGCATCGTCATGGTTCGGAAGAATCCATCTCGGATAAAGATACGGTATAGACTTTGAGCAGCATTATTGGTCGGGAGATTTGGTGAGTTCTTGCAGATGGCGAGGGTACTTTTCTTCTTAAAGCTTATCCGTGAAGTTTAAGAAAATTGTGGTTGTTAATGTGTGAACTGTCCTAGAGGATAAATAAATAAATGAGTTTTGAAATTGTTTTGACAAAGGATCTTTAAGTTCGAGTGTTAAGAAAGGTAGTATGGATACTAGATGGTTTTGCATCGTTATTCACATTCGTATGGTGCAGGTTGAGAAACGTTTCCATCGAATAATGTTTTAGATGTTGGCTTTGGTTTTTTGTTCTATTCTTTTTCGAAAAGTAAAATATCTTGCATGCATAAGAAAAAGCTGCCAAGGATTCCCGATTGCATTAAACCTTTAAAAGCATCTTCGGCAAACCAATCTGAATGCACATCTTACACCTCATCACTTCTGGGAACTGACTCGCCTCCTCATGGATTTTCTATGGTGATAAGCAGCACAAAATTCCTACATTTCAACAACTACAAAGTCACGAAGCGGCCACCAGATGGTCGAACATTCAACCAAAGATCATGTTGTCATCGTTGGAAAGGCACTCATTCAGTATTCGATTAAATATATATCAACAGCCCCCTAGAGTAAATTAATTCGTAAGTGACCACTTCAGCATATGCCGGCCACGTATACCTTGATTTTTGGAAGCCAGGTAGGTCAATGGCAACGATGTGAAGGAGCCATTCGAAATGCTGCGTCTGATCCATTTCGTATTGCTAAGAAATTAACAAGTCAGCTAGAGCAGATGGCCTACAAGAAGACCTTTTCACGCTGGAGGTGACCTAGTCAGGTGCATATACTATACAGGAATGGTATTATCTTCACGATCCACAAAAAGGCGATCGTTTCCCCCCCACCATGTATAGAGGCATTAGTAGTCCTCTTAATATCGAATATAAAATGTAATACAAACGCCCATATTCTGCATTTCGATCAAAACCGAATTAAAATCACTTTTTAATTTCATGTGAAATGAAATTGCGCGTTCTGCATTTCGATCGAATGTTCATCCATTTTTAATTTGTTTTTTTTTTGCTTTTATAAACACGGATGCAAAATTATTGGCGAAAAAAACTAGAAGACATATTTTGCGAGACAAATCAAATATTATTAGAATTGCCTGGCACAATGTGAATATTTCTTATGTTCTTATGTTTTCTCTTAAAAACCAATGAATAAATACTAAAAACCGACACTAATTAATTTCTCTTGCACTTTGGGCGAAGAAATACACAGCTAACTGTAATTCCAACAATTTCACAAACAATTCACAGCACATAAACAAAAATATAGAATAAACCGCATTCACAAACGAATTTTGGGAACACCTAAATTCATTTTCGCAATGTGAATTCAAAATAAGTGAAATGCAAAACATGGATGAAAGATCCTTTTCAATGTGATTTCAAACGGCATTTCCTTCTAATTCTTCAAGATCTTAGAGAAGACCCAATAATTCATTATCGATACCCCACAGTTCATCGATTTTAAGGCCACTTATGACAGTGTTCATAAGGAAAGCCATGTCCAGCTTTAATATCCCAGCCAAGCTGATCAAAATGAGGATGGAGAAAGCCGGCTCACGCCGTAGGCTTTTTTTTATAATTAACGCGCGCACAAGGGACTATTTGTTTCCCTTTTAATGTAACACACTGCGCGGGCATTAGGAAGATAGGGAGGGGAGAGATAGGAGGTGTCGATTAACATTGGTTTTGAATGTTTGCAGATCAAAATGGCAAGGGGAAATCTCGCCGGGTAAACTACTCCAAATTCGTGTTGTTCGGCTAAAAAAAGAATCCCTATATTTCACGGTACGTCCGAAATTGGGCTCAAAGGTGAACTGATGAGCATTCCTTGCAATACGAGTATTACGGGAGAAACTTTTAAGGGGAGGAATGCAACTGGCTACTTCGAGTGAACATTTTTTGTAAAAGAAACGATAAAATAAGGAAAGACATGAAACATTGCGTCGCTGTTCGAGAGGGGCTATTGTTTCAGCGGCAGTTCTATTTCCTATCAATCTTAACGCTCGTTTTGTATTCTATCAAGCAGGTGGAGCGATGTTTGCGAAGCACCTGCCCAGAGGTGGGAGTTATACTCGAGTTTAGGGCGTATAAACGCTTTATAGATTGTAGCCAGATCAGATGGGGAAAAATACTTCTTACACCGATACAGAAAACCTAAGCACCGAGCAGCATTCTTAGCGATTTCAAATATATGGTTGTTCCAACGGAGGTCGTCGTTAACACACATACCGAGAACTGAGAGCTTTTCGGTTTCTTCGATGTAAGTGCCATTCATGGACAATGGCATTGGGGGTATGTAAGCTTTAACGTTGGAGGGCAGCATTGAGTTTTCGAAGCATTAAACTCCACACGATTTCTATTATCCCATTTGACAATGCTGTTTAAACCGGAGTTTAATGAGCTTATTATACGGTATCGTTGCGATATAATCTCATTTATAAAAATGAGGAAAAGAGTCGGAGACGGAACTGGGCCCTGGGACACACTAGGATTTGTGTATATCGAGATCTTTGAGAACTCTTGCTACTGTACGAGTGCGGAAGAAATCTATCCCACGGAAAAAATTACATTCTCAAGTACAGGAGGGGAAACGATGCTGTGAGGCAGCGTTGAACTGGCAGCGAAATGGGCGGCGAGCAAGTTTGCCTTCTCTGAAGAGTAAACAATTGGTTTGTTATTTTCGATGAGCGTTGGAACCGAAGATGTTGAGGAGTTTTTAATATTTTTTACAAATGACCAAACATTTTTACTGCCTTTGGGACACTGCAGAATTTTTTGCCGTAATTTTTGGTCATGCAAAAATTTGGTTCTTTCAATAACGGAGTTGAATGAGTTCCTTGCTTGTTTGTGTTTTTTCCGATTTTCCTCTGTAGGGTTGGCTTTGTAGGATCGGAAACTTACTTCTTCGAGCCTTATAGCTTCTTTACGCTAAGAATTAAACCAGGACTTTTCTTTAGGCTTGATGCTTTGTACTCTGTTAGGAATAAAAGCACGCATCACTAGAAGAATCACAAGCACTGGCATCAATGTCACTATCGAGGAAGCATAGTGGCCAGTTAAAGTTTCTGAAAAAAATATTCAGGCCGTCCCAGTTGGCTTTCTCATATTGCCAAACGATCCTGGTGGGAAGTTTTTCTTTAACTGGATGGGTAGAGGATGAGAAATTAGCTGAAATGATACAATGGTCTGAAGTGCCAAATGGAGAAGTTACACTAATGGTATATTTATCAGGGTGAGAAGTAAGAAACATGTCAAGAGTATGGGCGGCTTGCCCAGCAATATCCGGTATACGCGTTGGCAAATGGATCAGTTGGGTAAGGTGATGTAACCCTGCAAAGAGCTCGACATACCTTCCTTCAGGTGTTGTCTGACCAAAATAGCGGAGCCAATTGAAATTGTGAACATTGAAATCGCCCGCAATAACGATTTCAGTGCAAGGACAAAGGGAAACAATTTTCGAGATGGAATCAGACAGTGCATCAAACTCATTACAAATCGAATTACTGTCGAGATTTGGACTCCTGTAAATAAAACAATAATAAATGACATGCTTGCGGACAGTGAATTTGAGCCACAAGAAGTTAATGTCCGTGTTGGAACATTGCCCGTATTAGGGAAGGCTCTGGCAAGCAATATCATTTCTTACATAGACCACGAGACCATGATGGGAAAAGAGTAATGGTAATGGAGAATTAGTATTTACTCCAACCTGAGTTTCACTTAATTCCAAAACAGCTGGCCTGTATTGAACAGGTTTGAGGTACACGTAAAAGAAATTCTTTCTTAAACCGCGAACATTAGAATAGACGACACAAAAATCACTTACCATTTAAAAATACTAATATTCAAAACACAACCCTGATAAATGTCGAACTGTGCAGTGAAGGTCGTAATTAATTTCTGCAATATTTGCATATACCTAACCTCGAACCTACTCCAAATTCAATAGGACACCCCAAGCTAGGGAGCGACAGTATGATGCGCGAGCTTCTTGCAAGATATTTATTGCAGAAGAAATTGCAATAATTCAGATGACAATGTAAACGCTGCTACAAGAAACTTCTGCAAGACTTTCGCGAGTTTACTTGCAAATAGAAACGCGGCCTAAGACTAATTGTAAACTTCAAATGTTAGGGTTTTTTTTAAATGAAATAAGAAAAAGAGAGAAAAAATGGAAAACATTTTTTTAATTCTTTACATTGAAAAAACCTTAACTTACTATGTATTTGTTACTTTTATACATTTATAAATTATAAAATAAAACTCAAGAATGCATCGATTTTTTAAGCTTAAATTATATATTACTATATTTAGCCAATAAAATTAAAATTGAAATGAACAAAAAAAAATTAAGAATTACCTTAAACTCCAAAAGGTAAGCTTTTTTTAAATTGTCATTTAACGGTAATTTTTTTAAACATTTTTTCTCCCAGCTGCATAAGATTCATCTCAATGAATTCCATTCATGAGCGAATCATAAACGATAACTTAGTGATACAATATATCTACTATCCACCAGAGACCAGAGTATAGGAAAAGATTTATTGAGGAAAAGACGGCAAAGCAACATTTAATTGCCAAGGTGATTAGGGCAGACTAATGAACATCGAAGTCAAATATCATCATCATCAACAATCCGCATCATCGCTGTCATCCTTCACCGTATTCCGTATCACACGTAAGCGATTCCAGTTCAACAATCACACGCAACGTGTGGTCAGCGACATCGTCGTCGGTCGGTCATTCCCAACAATCGCAAGAATTGCATAAAGACTTCATTCTCACAGGCAGATCAGCTACAAGCCTACAAGCAGTAGCAGCCAAACAGGCCACCATTTCACAGGAAGTATCTTTACCTGTATCTTGATTGAATGGATAAAAAAAAACACAAGGCAGCTGAGAAGATTATGCGAAGTCTTACAAGTAGTTTAACGTCACCTTTGAGTATAATGAGTAAGCTTTTCCTCGTCGGCCTTAAACCCTCTGAAATCTTTAATCATAATCGCTGAAAAGTAGTGCAATAGTACTTAGGCTTTTAAGGGTGTGTTCCCTAATTACACTTTCAATTGCATTTATCAACGCATTTTCCTTGGTTGCATCGGTTTTATGACTGCTGAACTTAACTGTCACCACGTTTCTTTCATTCTGACCCATTTCCTCGAGTTTTTAGTATCATTTTGGCGGGTATATGAACATTTTAGAGGGTTTTCACACTTCCTTCAAAAATGACTTAACAAATCTTAGGAATTCCACCCTTTTCAACTTCCCCATAATTAACAATGGGTAAAGTGTAAACAGTTGATAGACTTAAGCTCACTAATTAAATAGAAGGGTTCCATTGTGTTTCATCCTCCATAAGGTTAGTCAAAAATGAGTTAAAATTTAACCAAAGCTCGCCAGTCATGGTGACTTTGTAAAATATGTTCACGTCCTAAGAAAGGAAGTTATTTGAAGAATTTTGTAGAACTTGCGAAATCCGAGGACGTTGACTTGAATGACGATGATGAGGATAAATAATTTCGATTTTATAATTGCTTCATTACCAGCGAAAAAGTTATTGATTTAAACAATAAGGTATTAGGCATATATAGTAGATGTAAGGAAACATTGAGGCGCATTTGAAAGCTTCAGTCAATCTAATACATTATGGTGAGCTGCTGATTCATTGGAAAGGAAGGTCTTTTTGGAACATGGAGCATGTGCATGGTAAATAAATTCAGTGTTTGCAAATCATTTTGAAAAAAAAAAATTATATCACGGCTTTTGAACTCCAGTTATTGTTGGTGAACTTTCTCCAGGTGAAATAATGGGACATAGCTTAGCACTAGAGCTCTTGAAACCCGGATAGCAATTGGGTACTCGAGTACCGGAAATTTCCCGAAATTACCCGACAATTTAATGCGTGCCAGAATTTCTTTTAAGAAAAATTATTTCAGTCTTTTTATTTTTAGAATTAAGGTGATGCTGAAATTGGCAGTGTGGATAAATCGTAATGTTACATTTTTTTTAGGCAGAATCAAACACCCAGCGAATTCCTAAAATGTGTTAATTAATGGTTTAATTGTTTTGCTATTCTGCGGGCGCCAGTGGTACAGTGCATAAGTTCTGGATTAAAAACTCAGGTTGGGTATCATTTTTGTAAATTCCTGGACGTCACCCGTTTTATAAGTGAGGAAATATAGTCAACTAATTATCGATCTACTGCTCTGCAAAATTTATCCTATTTTTCTAATTCCTCTAACTAGTGTCGCGCAACTCCAGTTCCATTATAAGATCTAATGCGTGTTATAGACACGTAGTTAAAATATTATTTGGAAGCTTGTGTGTTCATTCCGATATATTTTTGTACCTCTCTTGATGCTCTACGGTTCGCGTCATACTCTGTTCAATTTATATTTTCAGTACAGGGAAGATAGTATATTTGTCTTTCATTTTTACTGTTAGGGATTGCAATAAGCTATCTCCATTTTAAGGTTCTCAAATGGTTGTCATACTGGGCATTATAAATTGGTATAATTCTCACACAAATGTAGGTATGGTTACCAACTGTTTATTTTCAAATTTTATGAAAACAGAAACTAGAAGACCGTAAACTAACTCCAAAAGTACACTGATTTTTTGCATACAAATCCTTGAAACCGTTTTCGAGAAAAATAAGCTTTAACTTAACGGTTATATGACAGGTAGGTACCTCTAATATTTGAGCTAAAAAAATTAAAATAAAATAATAATAAATAAAATCAAAATAATCTTATTTTATAAACGGCCAAGCCGTTCAGGCTGTAGTCCAAAATACATCCGTACAGACAGGCAAACATAATTTTCCAGTAACTCAAATACGTTTCTCAATCGTAATGTCATATTTGATTATTATCTTAATTTATTTTTGTGTACGAATGCATAACTTGCATTAAATAAATAAAATAAATTTATTGGCGCGACAGCTCCTTAAGGAGCCAAGGCCTAGTGACTTATACTCTCAACCATTCCTGTGTGTGTCTTGTTACTCTGCAAGAATGGAAGGGACCTACAGTTTACCGCCGAGTCCGAACGGCTACATGAGATGCACTTTTTCGAGACAAATTTTACTCTTGGAGGTTTTGCAAGTTCCTCACAAGAGGCAGTACCCCAGAAAAAAAGGTGGCTATGAGCTGGATTTGAACCCAGGTTCTTTCGCTTAGCAGTCCGACACACTAACCACTAAGCCACGGGGCACTGCCTACCTATAATCGCAAGTAAAAAAAATGCCAACAAATATTGCATTATGTATCTTTATTTTAACGGTTAAACGAAATATTACAACAACAATTTCAATGTATTTCAGGGTTCTCTTTTATATTAAAGTGGCAATTTCTTAAGTTGAGTGCGATGCAAATACTTGCAGGTACCAGTGTGTTTAAAAGCTCTCTTCCATAAAGTCTGTACTGAAAATATAAATTGAACAAAGTATAAATCCTTTTTGGTCGCGGGCGTTCGTGTGTACTGTTCCATTGGTTCTCTGTATACTCATGGCACGCGACCAAATGGGAGAACGCCAAAAGGAGCTTGTATGACATTAGCCTTACTGCTAAAAAGTTTGGTAAAAGCCATTAGGTAATTTCAAGTGTTATACCTTGTAATGTCTAAATATTGCTCAGTGGCGGTAGAGGTAGACCCAGAAAACCCAACAGTAAAAATTGATCAGGTTAATTAAAAAGCACCCATTTATATCATCAACCAAGCAACTTGGGCTTAAGATCTCAGGAAGGACGACCTGGAGAAGAGCGGTGTGTAGTGACTTGAAATATTTTAGAGCTATACAAATAGAATAATCCGTTGCGATGGATTTTCCAACATGACAACGATCCTAAACATAACGCTAAACTTGTGAAGCTTATCGAAGGCGTTATAAACGTTATAAAGTGCCAACACAATCCCCTGATCTCAAGACCATGGAAAATCTATGGGAGATTGTAGATAGGAGGATTGAGCGTACGAATTGCAATACTTTAGAGACCAACAGGGAACAACATCCCCACGCACATAATACAACCCCACCACCTATATGCTTCGTCGTTGTAATGCCGTTATAAGAAGTAAGGGTTTATATTACTAAATGGTAACTTAAAAACAAATTTGTTTCATAAATTCAAAAAATTGCTTTCGCTTTGTCCACTGGTTTTTGAACGAGATTCAAATTATTTTGTTATTTTACAAACAATATTAAAGAATTTATAGAAATATGTATATGTGAATTTGTATGATGTTGTGATAAGAAAAAAATAAAAATTATAAACTTGGTACACGTTTTTCAATTTTTTTTAGGTTTTTTCATTATAAGTGATTTCGTGATTTAATCATGTCGAGTGATCTGGACCAAAAAACATAGGTTACAAATGTGCAATACAAATATTATTTTCAGAAAATTACTGCATTTGGTCGTCCTCCCCTTAGGTAAACTATATTGCTTTCGAATTATATTGCAAGAAGTAAGTGACTTGAATCAACCTAAAATACATAATACATATACATATATATGCATATACATAGATAGATTTAAGATAATGATATTTTTTTATACCTATGTACCTATTCAGCTGAATATTAGCCATAATTAACTTTCATAAATCTACCTGTACTAGTAAATTGCTATCCTTTCAATTAGATATGCTTTAGTACAATGCGCATAAGAAATTAGTTGGGTGTTTTGGAAAACAAAACATTTTAATTAGAGCTCTTGATTTTATTCGGGTAATACCCAGCTCAATATTCGGTATTCGGGTATTCGGGGAATGCGGGTAATACCCGAATTTTATCTATTGGGTACCCGTGAATGCCAGGTAACGGGTACTTAAGGGCCGCAAATATTTTAGTTTAGTTTAAAAGGTAAAAATGTGCACCTCTATTGGCTGAAATCATCTCTTGTTCTTATCTGCCTATGCTAACTGTTACTTTTAAGCTTTTATTTTCAATAACTTTTGTATATGGAACTGTGTTGCTAGTTTGCAGTCTTTCGGTAGCATAATGCCTTTTATAAGTGCTTTAAAAAATGTTGAACAAAATGACTGAAAGAAGAAAAAGTTGGGTATGGCGGTTTTGTAATTTGTCATGCAAGATCAAATTTCACAAGCAACGGCCAACTTGATATCCGCAAAAGGACTGCCAATTTCATATTTTGAAAGAGATGAATTTAGGCAGTTTATGTCTGTTGTTGAGCCTGACTAAGAACTTCCTCTGGCCTCAACTGTTTTATCCCGGCTGCAGCTATTGTATAATCAAGTTTATGACAAAATACAAAATGCACTAGGTTCCGTATCCTTTGTAGCCGTAGCGGTTGGTTGTCCAGACCTCAGGACTCTATCCTCGCAGCTACCCTACACTATGTTGACGATGCCTGGCAGTTGCAAAATTAAACGTTATGTGCTGAATACATGGAGTAAAGGCACACTGCCGAAAACTTAGCTCTTGTATTAGAAATAGTCATAGCAGAGTGGAACAAGAGAAAATGCATGCAGTTGTGACGGTTAATGCTGCGAATGTTGTATCTTCAGTACGATATGTTAAAGAAGTTCAGAGTATTTGCTGTGCAGCACACACGTTACAAATCTTTAGTAAGTCATTTCCATCACTCCAATATTACATCTTCGGCTTTACGTAAGAAACAGTGACAACTTGGTTTGCAAGAGCTCAAATTAATTCAAAGTTGCCCTAAGATGGAATACATCTTACTTAATGTCCGAAAGGCTCTTGGCAAATCGCAGTTGAGGTTTTTGCGGATAGAGATATTACATTCTCAAATATCGCCCTGAAACTGGAAGTAAGCGAAAAAGAATGGGCGCAGATAGAAGCGATGATGGTTAAAATCCTTAAGCCATTCCAAGTTGCAACTACAGTACTTTGAGAAGAAAACATAACAATTTCCATTCTAAAATCAGACATGGAAGATGATAAAAACATTTTCAGCTTCATGAGAAGTATGAAAGAAAACTTGCAGCGCAGGTTCAAAATGGAGAGGCAGGGATTCGAAGGAGGAGTTGTAGATGTAGTACCATGGATTTTCTATTAGAAGCCAACTCAAATGGTAAAACCCTTAATGAGTTCGACTGTATCTTTGTGAACCACAGTTAAATCAATGTTAGTGACCCATTAAAATGGTGGAAAAATAATGCTGCAAAATATCCAAACCTGGCATTGCTAGCTAATAAATATTTATGCATTCTAACGACATCGGTATCTTCGGAACGTTGTTTCTTCACTGCAAGAAATATTTTAACACTAAAGCGATGTTCCCTTTAGCAAGAAAACGTTAACTTGTTGACGTTTTTGAAGAGGAATCAAAAATTGTTAGAACCAAGTGTTACTTAAAAAAACACATTTTTTAATAAAAAAAAACTTTTTTTTAATCAGAGTAGCACAACAAAAAATAAATTTAATCTTAAATTTGAAAAAAATTAAAACAGTTATTTAATGATTTAATAAATCTGAATTATCAATTTATGAATACCTACTGTTGATTAATGTGTTTTCGTTTATTGATCTTTTTTGTTTTTTTGTGAATAAAATGTTCTTGACCCATTGTTTAGTTGTTTTACTTTTTAGTCTTGACACACGAGAAATAACGTGATAATACCCGACACATAACGGGTACCCGAAGCCATACGGGTGCGCGGTATTTAAGCACCCGGTTAATACCCGAAAATGAGGGTACCAGGGTACGCGGGTATGAAGAGCACTACTTTTAATAAACAAGCTATTTATTTTTTTATTACTAGGTATCTGTTTGAGCAATGTCAAAAATATTTTGATTCTATTTAATTTGCTTTATACTTTAAAAGTATTCAAATAATAACTCAATATAGATAGCCAGCTTTTATAATGTAGTTATTCGTCGGTACATTTCGATACCCGGGTACTCGTTTTTGTCTCGGGTACTCGAGTATCCGATTACTCGGGTAATACGCGGGTATTTTTGTCCCGGGTACCCGGGCAGCTATATAACCGGGCATTACCCGGATGAGATCAAGAGCTCTATTTGCACACACGAAAATCGCGGTTTTGTCCAGCTTGCGCTATTGAGATTCTGACTACCCCTCATAATGTTATAGCCACAACGAGGGTATTATTATAGGGAAGGGGTTTAAGATACCGAATCATATTTATTTCAGAACGGTACAGAGTCCCTCAAGGTACGGCTAATGAAAGAATTCCAGTATTTGACTGAACGTCAGAAGTTGGGCAAAGGGCTAAACAGATGACTGATTCTTTGCATAACGAATATATGAACCTTCCAGAAAACGTGGTTTTTAGTGAACATACCGAAAATTGGAGGTATTGGATTTCTTCGATGCATGTGGCACTCATAATGGTGGGTGTTACGTCGACGCTAGGGGTAATTAGGCACACCATCATTTATTTTGTGAATTTACAATTACAATGTTATTGGATATTCAATATATAGGTACATTAAGATTTGGTCAACTTTATATAAGTTGAGCTGAATAATATGAACATTTTTGGTCTAATATAATTGCTGAGTTTTTTACTTAAAAGTTTTTATTTTTATTTTCAGCGTAGTATATAATGGCTAAAACACATACACGATTTGCAATCGACTTCGTTCCGTTACGTATATAAAACTTCAGCGCGCTCTACTGCCATCGTGAATGGGTGAATCCCTAGACTTAATAATGAACACAAAACAAATTTACAAAATTTCAATAAGCTTTTGATTTTATGTCATTACAAATATATTTGGTCTAGATCACTTTTCAAAATCAATTGAATCCTTACATCATGCCAGTTTGTAGTTGGATTATAAATGCATTATTTTGATTAATAAAACATTTTCTAAAATACAATTCATAATCATAATCAATAAGTGTTTTTTTTTTCAAGTTAGAGAACTTGAAACATAGTGTTAAAAAATAACATTAAGTTAAGAACTAAACCATTCTTGTTTTCTGCCTCATAACCAATACAAAATTCTAAAATTTGGGACCAAATATCCCTTTCCTTATAAAAAGTTGTACGAAAGTTAATTGAAAAAAACAACAAGCCAGTGTATTGAACATTCGTTCAATGAATGAATTCCAAAATGATTGCATTGTTCTACAACTCTGCTCTGAATAAACAATAACCAAAACTAGGCTCAGAGTGGCAAATACCACACCTGCTGACAAAAAAACACTTTCAGAAAGCGCTTTCAGAAAACACTGTTGCTTTCATGGTTTGACGAACCGAAAATTGTTTTTAGAAATTTTGTAAATAATCGTTTACATTTCTCTTTCATAGTGTGACTGCTCTCTGATAGCACTTTCAAGAAAATTTTAAAATAGGAATTTTCGAAACGCTTTCTGAAAATAATTTTCCTTCATTGTGTGACCCTAAGAGAAGAGATTTGATTATGAAAATCGGTGGAGTTTTGATTTTTTTACAGCCACAAAACCAGGTGACCGCGAAAGTGTAAGATTACCTTAACCCCAATTGAGGGAGCTGCAGCCACAGCAGAACTGTATCAAGGTTTAATATGTTAGAATGAGCAATTTTGATTTTTAATTTTTTTTGAGCTTCAATAGCTCATAAATCAACCAATTGAAATTTCATCCACTGCCAACAAAGTAGATCACCAAAACCTCCCCCATTGTCGTCGTCGATTAGGCAACCACTCAACGCATTTCAACACCTGTTTGGCGCCCCTTCATCGACTGGCAGTGTTTGCAACCATTTCACTTTGGCATTTCATAAACCAACTAAGCATATCACCTTAACTTCGATGAGGGTGGAAAGGATATCGAATGACGCCGACCTTCCTAAAGCCATTCCAACAATAATTGAACGTACGTAGACATATAATACTAACCCTCCCTCCGGAAAATGCTCAGCGATTTCCGCTGATTTGTTTTTAATGATTTTCCTCCTGTCTGACTTCTACAAACAAACAAAAAAATGGCAGAAGTATATTTTTTTTCAATTTTTTTCTTTTTGAGAAATGCATAAAAAAACAACATTCGAAGGAATAAATTTTGAAGAAAATATTTCCGTTTTGCCACGTCCCGTAGCGTCGTTCGTTTGTCGCGTTTCAACCCAAAACAAAAAGTAGCTCAAAATCTTATACAAGGAAAACAGAGCATTTCCTTATCGTTTGTACAATCACAACCATATTCAGCTAAAAGGACTACGTGAACCCTGGATGGGTGGTGTCTGATGGTGTTCCTCTGGGTGATTCTCTCATGCAGCGCAGTTGAAACAGCCAAATAGACAATTTAATCACAGCATGTGGCTGGAATATGTAATTCGGATCACATCGATACTAATAATTCAATATGCTTTTAAAAAAATCAAAACTACTAGGATACCGAAGCAGAACAGGATATGGATCCGTGGAAGATTTTGCTGAGTAAACGAATAGTTTGCCAATTACACTGAGATGTTTCGTCCTGGGTTTGGCTTCGTATCACAAAAAAGGGCAAACAGTCAAATGAGCACATAAATCAAGGCAAAGGATACAGCAGGACGAAACAAATGTAAACATGGATCGAACAAGGATGGGGGGAGTGGTAGAGTAATGTGTTGGTTGGTGTCACCGGGTTTGAATTTGTAACCTCAAATCAGATTTCAATAAGTAACATTGGGGGTAATGGAAATGGTTTACCTTCTATACATGACGGAGGATAACCTTATAGTAGTTTCCAAGCTTTCATGGGGACAGTGCGGCGTCGTTGTACAGTAAATAGGAGAAAACAATTAGATGCATGGGGTTGGTGGAAAGGTCAAAAAGTTGGAAAGTTCTATATGATATAGGGTAGTGCATTGGAAATATTTAAGTTAACTTTCGACAAATATTCTTTGTGGGCACACGAATGTCAAATTCGTCTGTACCTTAAATTACTATAGACATTTTTATCTGGCACACGTTTTATTCGGAATTTGGCTGGTTCAACATAGACGTTCCCGTGTTCAACGAGACGCTTTCGTATTTTAATTAGTAAAATTACACTTAGGAGTGTATTTCGCAAGGAAGTGAATTTTCACGAAACAAATTATTAACATTTTTCTTGAACTTTGGGCTGTGAAATCAATAGTTCGAAGACTGAAGACTACCGAATACTATACTTGCTGCATGAAGCAGTAATGGTGAACCTATAGATTCTACGTACCTTACAAAATGTAATGTAATGTAATTAACTGCCCGATTATAGCGATCCAGATAGAGAGGACATAGTTCAGCAATGACTGCTTTGGTCCACCTTCTGGGGGATGTAACCGCTGAAACTGAACCGGAAGGAATAAGCCTATCATTGGATGTGACGCAAGGTGAAGCAAAAAGTGACCATACTTTTGTGATGGCCTAGCAAGATTGCGATGACAAGGTGCGAATGCCATAGGTTTGCCATTTTTCTAATGGCTAAAGGCTCAAAAGCCAGAGGAGAAACAATTAGTTATAATGTGAATTTGAGTCTGTTTGTGTATTCATATAAAGTGCTTTATATACTATATATATATAGATATCGATTTTCGATTCTACGTTCACATTGAAGAGATGCACCTACTGAAGAGTCTGCAGAAGAAGACAAAAAAGATTACAACACGTACTTTTACAGAGGAACGCTTCCTCCTCCTTCCTCCTCTGGGATTCAGACTCTGATCTAGGCGGATTTTTTTGCGAAGAAGTACTGGATTCACCGCTGAAGTTCGAATGAACACGGCTACTCTACGCGACGCGACGAAAACAAAAGCAACACTTACACTTACAAAATAAGAAATGGAAGGAAATAAAGAAAGAAATAAAGTTTTAACAAATCTTACTGTAAGGAAGAAAAGAAAAATCTGTTCACCGATCGTGAAGACGTTCTGTAGTGTAGAGGTTGTAGTTGAACTGAACTTTATGAATTGAATTGAACTCTATGTCTTCGTCTATACCATTGAGGAGATTAAAAAAAAAGTATTAATCAGCCCAAAGATAACAAGTCCTCCCCCTGGGAAGCCGAGGCATACCTGAGGAACTGATCAAATAGATGACCAGCACAACATCACGCTATTAATGAAATTAGGGCCCATGAATGGACACATAAATGCCAGAAGATTTGCGAAAAGTCATAATATGTCCCGTAAATCAAAAGGGAGATATCACAATGTTGGGTTCATTCTATAATTAAATGTTTTCACATCTATCCTTAAACAACTGATATCTCCATGGTTTACCTCCCATTCTTCTGAATAGGTGTTCTTCCACACTGGCAAAGCCAATTTGTCAATTGATATTCGAATCGTTTTTACACTTTCCGAGTACTGGCAAAGCCACTGCGTAAGCTTTTCCATCGCTCCTACTCTTCTACAATCTTTCCTATAGAAGGAAAACAGCATTTCTCCAGCCTGTCTATAAGAAAGGTGACCCATCCTCTCTCTCCTCCTATCGACCCGTAGCACTAACATCCCTTCTCTCTAAGGTCATGGAAACGCTGATTAACTGTCAGCTTAAGAAGTACCTCGAAAAGCTAAAGCTTCTCCATGACTGTGAATATGGCTTTCGCAGTAATCGTTCCACTGGCGATCTGATGGCATATCTCACCGAAGAGTTCAATAAATCCTTACATCGTTTTGGTACAGGTGAGATTATTGCTCTTGATATTTCCAATGCATTTGAAAGAGTTTGGCATGTAGCTCTCTTATCGAAAATGCGTGCCTTTGGGATCGATGATACTCTTGTTCGTTGGATTAAAAGTTGTCTTCTGGACTGTTTAAAACAAGTTGTATTAGACATATTTAAGTCTGATTCCCACAAAATAAATTCTGATGTGCCCCAGGGCTCCGTTCTGCCCTCGAATCTTTTCCTCATTTTTAAAAATGATATTCTGCCTGTTATTTCTTCATTTAACTGTTTTAGTGACGACTCTACCTTCAGCTTTTCATATTCGTTCAACGATTTACGTCCTTCGCCTTCGGACGTACAATCGCAACGATACCGTATGATAAGCTTATTAAACTCTGATTTAAACAGCATTGTCAAATGCTGCCTCTGTCGTTAAATTAAATTCAATAAAAAGGTTTTGTGTCCTTTACTCCAAAAAGTGTGCGTTTCGCCCAAGCATGAACGGTGGGCTCATCAGTTAGACCGTTCATGCTCTTCTAAGACGCACAAAATAGGTCGATGATTATCGACTCTTCATAAAACACATTGCAGAAAGCAATAGTGAATTATATTTCTTTTAGGCAACTTCAGTTAAAGTTATGCACCTAAATCTGGGTGTTTTGCTCGTGGACCAGCAAAGTCAATACAAAATATATTGCAACAACAAAAACTATTGCTAGTTGTTTGTTGTTGTTTTTTTGTGGAGTTTTTGTTGAATTAAATTCAATAAAAAGGTTTTGTGTCCTTTACTCCAAAAAGTGTGCGTTTCGCCTAAGCATGAACGGTGGGCTCTTAAAGCTAAACATACCCCCAATGCCATTGCCCAATGGCACTTGCATCGAAGAAATCGAAAAGCTCTCAGTACTCGGTATGTGTGTCAACGACGAACTCCGTTGGACCGACCATATATTTGAGACCGCAAAAAATGCTGCTAAGTGCTTAGGTTTTCTGTGAAGATGCAAGAAATGTTTTTCCCCGCTCTTATACGCCCAAAACTCGAGTACAACTTCATCCTCTGGGCAGGTGCTTCGCAAACATAGCTACACCTGCTCGATATAATACAAAATAAGCGTTAAAATAAATAGGTAATAGAACTGCCTCTGAAACAATAGCCCCTCTCAATCACCGGCGCAATGTTTCCTCATTTTATCGTTTCTTTTAAAGGGTGTTTTTTTTAGACGTGTGGTTTTCACTTGACTTATGCTCAATTTGGTTAGCCATTTTATAATAAATAGATTTACTCCAGAACAGCGTTTGCAAATTGTGCAAATTTATTACCAAAATATTTGTTCGGTTCAGTGGAGCAGAGTATCGAAGAAGACCCGAATGAGTCCATTCGCCATCGCGCGCAACAATTGGAGCTGTGTCCATCTACTTTATGGACGATTTTGCCGGAGGATCTTGGTTTGCAGGCTTACAAAATCCAACTCGTGCAAGAATTGAAGCCGAATGACCATCAATCGCGTCACACGTTCGGTGAATGGGCCCAAAACGAGACGGCCAGGGGGATAGGTATCCCGATTTTCACAAAGTTAGGCCTCTCGGTTGGAATTTATCAGAGCCAGCCGCGGCGGCCACTTGCCCGAAATCATATTTAAGACATAATGGCAAACTCTTATCTTTATAATAAAGCTAAAGCTTTGGTCATAACATTAAATTATACGCATTTTATTTCTTCTTGAAAACCACACGTCTAAAAAAAACACCCTTTATAAACAATGTTCACTCGAAGTAGCCAGCTGCCTTCCTCCCCTTAAAAGTGTAATACCGTAATACTCGTCTCGCAAGGAATGCTCATCAGTTCACCCTTGAGCCCAATTTTGGAATTACCGTGAAATATAGGGATTCTTTTTTTAGCCGAACAACACGAATTTGGAATAGTTTACCCGGCGAAATTTTCCCTTGCCATTTTGATATGCAAGCATTTAAAACCAATGTTAATCGACACCTTCTGTCCTTCCCCTACCTAATGCTCGCGCAGTGTACTTACATACATTAAAAGGGAAATAAATAGTCCCTTGCGCGTTAAAAAACAAAAAAAAAATCCCCATTCGTGAAAACCATAATCGGCAACTATCAATGTGGTTTCATAACCAGGCAAATCAGCAATTGATCAGATCTTTACCATAAGGCAGGTGATGGAAAGAACCCTGCAATTTAACATTCTAACATAACATCTTTTTATAGATATTAAGACGGCCTACGATAGCATAGCCGGGGTAGAGCTTTATAATGTTATGAGAGAATTCGGCATCCTAAATAAATTGACATGACTTTGTAAGCTGACCATGACCAACTTGGAAAAGGCTGCACCGATTTTGACGGGACTTTCACTGGAAGATTTCTGATATTCTAGGGAGTAACTTAGGCTACATAAATTACTCACTAAGTGGCGCTATATTAATTTTTTTTTAATTCTTGTTTATGGACCGATTTTGACGGGACTGTCGCGGTCTAGTAGGATACTCGATATTGCACCTATACGTTACTCATTTTCTGTATTCAAACGACAATTTTTCGTTAACGCTTTCCAGCTGTGGAATTCCCTACCTAGATGTATTAGATTGATAGGTTGCACCCGTAGATTCAGGCAGAGACTGTGGGAGCATTTTCGGGAGCTGAGATTATGAGTTTTTGAATTTATGTTTTCTTTATTTTTTTTGTTTGCTTTACCTTATTTAATCTTCCACTTCTTTTAACATTAAACATTTAATTTTGTAAAAATTATATATAAAACAGTTATATTCTAATTATAAAGTCGCTTAGTACCACATATTAATTAATCAAATGGTATAACATACCGAAGCTTGCACAAATTTTATAAGATATTGTATCTTTTAGTGTTAAGACTATTACTCAAATAAATAAATTGAAAATTGAAATTGAAATTGACTTCCGCAGGCAGATAGCTGATCTTAAAGCAGTAAGTAAGGCTATTTGAATTACCTCTAGATGGCGCTGGATTCGTTTTTTTTCGAAAATTCATATTTATGCCCCGCGCCGGGGTCCTTTTTCGAAAATGTATGGTATACCCGAGCAACGCCGGGTGGGTAAGCTAGTTACTACTAGATTTCCACAGACTCTACTACTATATTCTGTTAAGGCCAGAAATCTTACCAGGACAGGACTAGGACACCCGAAGTCTTGGAACTAGATGGCGTCCGTTAAAGAGATCTGGTTGTATGGAAAAACTTTTTGGATGAGGCCCGAATCAGCCACTTGATTCTTAAATTGTTAATTAACAATTTTTCGGTTCGGTTGTTAATTAACAATTTTTCAGTTCGGTTAGAAAAAATTAAAGATTTTTATGCTAGTTTCAGATTTGAAGAAGAAGATTTATCAAAGATTAATGGGGGAAGTAGGATCTGACCAGTTTCAAAAAGTTCTTATTTCTATTATTGTCGGTAATTGTAATATACATAGAGAAGTATCACACATAGAGAGACGACTCCACGCCGAGTCAAGCCACAAGATGAAAACTTTCTTTTGTCACTGTAAGTATCCTTTTACTGCGACTTCTATACCCTTTTGCAAGCCCTTGGAATACCATCATCCTGCAGCAACAGATCCATTTCGCAGTGCGCAAAATAAATGCCCGTCAAGAAGCGAGAATAAATTCATTTTATAAATTGGCAACGCATCGGACGGAATTAGAGATTCCTCCATAATTTTATCATCAACCGCACGTCTCGTCTACTCAGTCTCCATTGGAATGTCTGCCCGATAGGGATCTGGCTGGCGCGAAAAAGGAGACATATCCAACTTAAATTACAAACACAATCAAAATTGAATTTTCGATAAATGTGCCTCTGCAAGCAAAGTGCAATTTCAAAGGTTCCACTAATTCCCGATGATGGGCTATTTAGCAATGATATCCCATTGGAAGAAGACAGAAGGTATACTGTGGTAGAACTTTGGCTTTGAATGTGCACTACCTGTCCCCCAAAAATGGCCAACAAACAAACCGCAACAAACTCTCGTAGTCGTCGTCGTCGTTGTCCGTCTGTCCAGGTGAAATATAGCTACCCTAAGGTGTATCTGGAAATCAGTATAGCATGAGTACCTCTCCTGAAAGTTAGAAAGACCATGATGGTAGCACCTGATTAGTAAAGAATTTATTTACCGCCCGTATATGGCGGAAACGTGTGTGTGCTGCTTCAAATGAATGGCCATCGGTTGCTCCAAGGATCGACACAAAATCGCTTAAAGGACCTACGTTCACGTTGATGGGGAGATTGCGGAGCGTGATTTGATTGTGTGTAGCTCCTGTGTCTCTGGCAGTAAATCATGGGTGCCCTAGACTCCCTGTCATGTGGATCCTATGTACCTGCGAGGAGATGTATATATATGGGCGTGGTCTGGCAAATTTGGCAATAATGCATTCTCCTTCACTACAATGGTGGCTATTGCCGGCGGCAGCGGCGGAGCACATTCCGTCTTTGCGCATTCGGGGCATTATCAAGAGTGTCATGGATGGCTGCTCTTTCGTGCAACGCCCACTGTAAACAAACTATAAGGAATATTTCACTCCAGGATGCACGTTTTCGAGCCGCGCCACCGGGGGGACTTTATAAGCCCAGGGGTGCCAATATGCATTCCGTTTTTGAATGGAAGTCCTTACATGGATTGTGGTCTTGGGTTTGGTCGAAGGTATTTGTTGCGCATATACCTTTTGTTGCGGTCTGGTCTGGATGGATTATTCCTGAATGACGGGCCGAATAATAAACAGGTTGGAAGAGCTGTGCGCTGGCTGAGGTGTGCCAAAACAATGGCAGAGAATGTGTTAAATGGTGGTTGGGCTGCTGGTTGTAATGTGCTGTCGCGTCTACATTTCACGATTATGTCCAATATAGGTCGTGACATTAAAATGGCATCGGACATACAGGCAGAAACTTTAAACTTCAGTTCGGGCTGCGCAGTTGGAAACTGAAGTGTGATGGACACCCCGTAATCGTTGCATTGAATAGCAATGGAAATATTGGACATCTGACAAAGGGCTGCGGATTATACTTTGAAATTTCTTAGGAACGGAAGGTGGAAAGTCGTTGCTTTATACGAGGAGAATTTATGGCCATTTGTCAGGGCATTATTGTGAATTAATCCATTATCCTGAGTGAATCGCCTTATTTGGATTATGAAGATCCTATCCTATGAAAATATTATAAATAATAAATATAATAATAATAATAATATAATAAAAATTAAGTGTCTGTTTTAAAAATGCGTCATGGCATTTTGATGCTTTTACATGAAGGACACATGGGCATAGAAAGATGCAGAAATCTTGCTAAACATTCAATTTATTGGCCAAATATTGACCAAGACATTTTAAACGTCATAAAAAAATGTGACGCATGTATTCGTCATCGCTTAAGTAATTAAAAAGAACATATATCGGGTTTTTCAACAAGAACGCTACTAAAGTAGAGCGACAGTGACAGCGAACGACGCCATATTTCTTGCCGCTTTTTTTGACATTTCTCTTCAGTAAGGTTTGCCATTTTATGATGGAAAGATATACGAGCCAACAACGAGTCGAAATTATTAAAATTAACTACCGAAATTCGGAGTTAGTGGAATCAACGTAAAGACCACTACGTCCAATTTATGGTTGTCATAATCGTCCTAGCAGATCAACAATGGTGGGTGCTGTATGAATAGGGTAGGCACTGAAAGGCATCAAACTGGTGATGCACAGTCGCTGCAACTATATCGTACACATCAATTGTGCTTATTTTACCTCCCCGCGGTAACCACCGGGTACTGGTCTGTCCATCCGGACATTCCTGCTAAACTTATAAGCGCGAGTGTTGAACACAGAAAAAATAGCAACACTATAATGCTCTGCTTTAATGACTGTTCTGATCGATTCGCAGAAGTCTTGCACGAGCCCCTCAGAAAGAGGACGTACGGCGGATGAGCCCAACCAATTGGACCAACGGTGGCGTCAACAGTCAACGAAGCAGACGCCCTAATGAGCTACTTCGACGTATTTGGAGATAAGGTCATTAGGACAATTCAATGCAAGTCAGGGCATTGAAATAGAGATGGTGGCGGATGAACCCTTAATGGGCCAACGGCAGCGCTCATATCCCCGAAGTGGGTTACTGACTCCGGATTCTCCGGTTCCTTTTGTCCAAGGAATCCAACAAAGGACCTGGCCCTCCAGGTTGGGGGTTGTGCGTGGGGTTAACAACCCTGCCACGGAAAAAAGAAAAAGTTGCGAAGCGACCAATAGCCTCGGAAAAGGACGGATTTACTGTTGACGACCCGGAAAAACGAATCAAGGACAACGACCTTCGGATCTGCACGTGGAATGTTAGAACTCTTAACAGACCACGTGCATCCAAACAACTAGCGGAGGCCCTAGACTGCTACAGAGCAGGAATTACTGCCATCCAGGAAGTGCGATGGAATGGGCCGGGCAAAAGGAGGATGAAAAACTGTGACGTGTACTACGGTGATTGCGCAAGAAGACCACAGCGTTTATTTGGGTGCGGATTCGTCATAAGCGGTAGACTTAGGCAAGAAGTCTTGGGCTTTCGACACGTAAGTGAGCGACTTGTGACAATCCGTATCAAGGCTAAATTCGCCAACATTAGCCTAATATGCGCTCAGGCCCCCACAGAGGACAAAGATTTGGCCACCAAGGATGACTTCTATGAGCTCCTCGAAAAAACCTATGAGCAATGCCCTAAATACGACGTTAAGATCGTACTAGGCGATTTTAATGCCAAAATAGGTAAAGAGGAAATCTTTGGTAGGACTGTCGGAAAACATAGCCTACACGACACAACGTCTGAAAACGGACTTAGGCTAATTGACTTCGCAGCGGCACATAACGTCACCATTGCAAGCACACGGTTTCCTCATCTCGATATACACAAAGGGACTTGGCGACACCCAGATCAAAGAACCGTCAATCAGATTGATCACGTTGCGATCGATACAAGACACGCCTCAAGTATCTTGGATGTTCGCACCTTCCGAGCAGCTAACATCGACTCGGATCACTACCTTGTTGCAGCAAAGGTAAGAATGCGAATAACCCGAACTCCACAACAACGGAGTAATACTGTGAGGAAGTATGACGTCGGAAAGCTGCAATCGCAAGAAACCGCCAGAACCTATGCCGATCGAATATCCCGTAACCTCTCAAGAAATCCAGTACCGCCAGCATCAAGTGCCGAAGATCAGTGGCAACACTGCCAACAAGCCATCAGAGATGCCGCAACTGATGTGCTAGGTTTCACCAGACCACCACCACGAAACCTCTGGTTTGATGACGAATGCAGGCAGGCCCATGCAGCCAAACAAGAGGCATATAAAGCGACGCTGCAAAGAAAGACGAGAGCTGCTCGCGAGCTTTACGAGCAGAAAAGACGGGAAGAACACCGGCTTCTCCAAAAGAAAAAAAGAGAGCATGAGAAGCGCGCGATCGAAGATATTGAGAGATGCTACTCCAGGAACAACGTGCGGAAGTTTTACCAACAGGTAAAAAGAACATGCCAAGGAAAAAAATCCCGCACAGAAGCCTGTAGAGATAGGAATGGAAACCTCGTAGTAGAGTCACAGTCGGTGCTGAGTACATGGAAGGACCATTTCTGCAGACTGTTAAACGGCGATGAAGGCCAAAATCCCGCTGTCAGGCAGAATGAACCATTCAACATGGATGATGACAGACAAAACTTCCGTCCACCTGACCAAAATGAAGTAAGGATAGCAATATCTAAACTAAAAAACAACAAAGCTGCTGGACCCGACGGATTACCCGCCGAACTTTTTAAAGCGGCCGGAGATGACCTGGTGGAGTGCATACACCAACTCATCTCTAAAGTTTGGTCAGAAGAAAGTATGCCTGATGAATGGAACCTCAGCATCGTTTGCCCGATTCACAAGAAAGGAGACCCTCTAAACTGCGCCAACTATAGAGGAATAAGTCTCCTGAATATCGCCTACAAGATCCTCTCTGCCGTACTATGTGAACGCCTGAAACCTTTCGTCAGCAACCTGATTGGCCCCTATCAGTGTGGTTTCAGACCAGGAAAGTCCACAATCGATCAAATGTTCACGCTACGGCAGATCCTGGAAACCACCCAAGAATTCCAAATCGATACCCACCACCTCTTTATCGATTTTAAGGCCGCGTACGATAGCATTTATAGAGACGAGCTATACAGAGCCATGTCAGGTTTTGGCATTCCCACAAAACTCGTCCGACTGTGCAGGATGACGATGGAGAACTCTCGCTGCTCCGTCAAGGTTGGTTCCGACCTCACAGAAGCTTTTGACGTCAAAAAAGGATTCCGACAAGGTGATGCGCTATCGTGCGATTTCTTCAACTTAATACTTGAAAAAATTATAAGAAACTCGCAAGTCAATTGTAGTGGGACAATTTTTTTCAAGTCTGTGCAATTGCTAGCATACGCTGACGACATAGACATCATTGGCAGAACTCGGCGAGCTGTCACTGGAACGTTTGCTAGCATTGAAGCTGAAGCGGCTAAGATGGGACTAGCAGTCAATGAGGCCAAAACGAAGTACCTGCTGTCCACAAAAAGGGACACACAACACCGGCGGATTGGACAAAACATCACAATAGACAGGTACAACTTTGAGGTAGTTAGGGACTTTGTGTACCTCGGATCCGCTATAACATCTGACAACAACATCTCGTCAGAAATAAAGCGAAGAATTACTCTTGCCAATCGCTGTTTCTATGGGCTAGGAAGGCAATTGAGTAGCAAAGCCCTCTCTCGAAAGACAAAGGAGACTCTTTATAAGACCCTAATCATCCCAGTCCTGCTCTATGGCGCCGAGGCATGGACTCTATCTAAAGCGGATGAAGATATCCTTAGTCGTTTCGAGCGTAAGATTCTTCGGAAGATTTTTGGCCCTATCTGCGTTAACGGGCTTTGGAGGAGAAGGTTCAACCAAGAACTATACGAGCTGTACAGCGACATTGACCTGGTCAAAAAAATACGCATATCACGTTTAAGGTGGCTAGGTCATGTAGAGCGAATGGACAACAATGCTCCGGCTCGCAGGATCTTCGATTCCATCCCAGAGGGTAGACGCAGTCAAGGAAGACCTCGCCTTAGGTGGCGCGCTCAAGTGGAGGACGACCTCAACCAACTTGGAGTGCAAAACTGGAGGCAGCTAGCCAAAGACCGAGTTGGCTGGAGAGGCATGTTGGTTGAGGCCCAGGTTCGTCCCGAACTGTAGCGCCACCTAAGTAGATCAACAATTGAGAGTCTAGTGAAAAAATTTTAATCCACAGTCACAGTACAAAATGTTCCCGTGCCAGTAAGACAAAGAAGTGCCCGTAGTGTCGAGAATATTGCTGGGAATCTCTGTGACGTCGTTGTGGCGAATTTGGCGAAAAGATCTTCGCCTACATCCTTACAACATTAAATTGACTCAAGAACTGACGCCGCTTGACCGCTTGAAAAATGTCTGTCTGTCAGTATGTATAACGAGCTGCAGCCGAAACGGCGTAAGCGATTACCTTTAAATTTGGTGTATGTGATTCTTTTGGCATTCCCCAGAGGGGAAATTGAAATTTAATTTTTAGGCCTAAAAATAACGGTACATTCCATATAACCGTTTAGGAAAAACTAATTTTTCTCGAAAACAGCTCCAACGATTTTGGTGAAAATTTTTGAGAATTGATTTGTTCGTATTTTTTATCATTAGATTAAAACCAAATTAATGGGAAAAGTCCATTAACGGTACCTTTCATATAAGGTTTTTTTAATTTTTGACTTTCTCAGTAACGGCTCTTTGGATGTCTGTCAAATTTTATATTTGAGAAGACAAAAGTAGCCAAATTAATTCTGCATATCAACATTTTGAATAAGAGCAAGTACGTGCCATCCATTCGTACCCATTTTTACTTGCGATTATAAGGACTATAAGGCAAGCTTAGGATTCGTGAATATAAAAAATAAAAAAAATTTGAGATAACAATCAAACATGACATTACGATCATAGAGAAGCCTAAAAATGTCATTGGCAAAAAATGTCCGTCTGTCTGTCTGTCCGTCCGGGTGTAAATCGAGCTGCAGCCTAAACGGGTTAAGCGATTGGATTTCTGTCAAATTACATATTTGAAAAGATCTAGATAGCCAAATTAATTCTATAATTAATTATTATAATCAAAATTTTTAATAACTTTTTTTTCTACTAAAAATTAATTTTTGATTTTTTTTTTTTGAAAAATCAATACTTTTAAAACTAATCAAAAAAAATTATTTTTAATTTTATAGTCACATGTATATAAATAAACTCTAAAAAAATGCAGACCAAAATTAAAAAAATTAATTTTTTTTCAAAAAACAAAATAAAAATCAGGATTTTATCAAAATCTATCCTACAATTTTCGAAATACGTGTGATGGCGTACTTCATTTTTACTAAAACCGTTAAGTTTTGGGGTTTTGATAGTTTTTATAAGTTCAACCTGTGTAATTTTCCACGGAAATGTTATTTGTTTTTGTCAAAGATTTTGCTATCCAATGTAATTAGGCACATAAGAGCAAGTACGTGCGATCCAGTCGTGCCCATTTTTTAAATTGTATTCCACTATGTGACCGCCCATATGAACAAGTACATGCAATCTAGTCGTGCAATATATTTTTATACATGTTGAATTTGAATAGATATTCATCTTACACAACAGTTTTAGATAAAAATTCTCAGTATCATCCTCTTTTAAAACGTCTGCCTCCCAAAACTTCTTGATTTATTAGTTGGCTAACATTTTTGTTTTACATAACTTGGTACTATCTGATGCTGTTTTCACACCTATTGAGTGAAGAATTTAATAATGGTGCATGATAACACTTTCGATGACTCCGGAATTGATAATGTTGTCTACTCTGATTAATAGTATGTGATCAATTAGCGATACCCTTTCGTATTCAAGTATTATCTACGTTCATCGATCTCAAGGATACTAACATCTCCAAATAATCTTTTACATAACTTGAGTATGAATCACGATTCACGAGTAATAATGTTCATACCTCATATTAATTTTGTTGCCTAAAAACAAAAAGAAGTTAGTGCCGAGGAACAGCATGCCAAAGGTTTGGGCTTTTAAAATTAATTGATTTATTAAAATTTTTTTTTGATGGATACTGTACAACTTTTTTTTAGAATATCTCCTGTGTTGATGAAATAACTGCAATCCTAGTCGTTCGGGCTAGGCAAAAACTTGTAGGCCATGTCAATTTCTGGCGACGAAGCAATGCGTACAGGAAGTGGTTGACAGATTTATTTATTATTGGCATAATTGTTATCATTTTGCATTTGAAGTAATAAGTGCACAAAAACGTTACGTAAGTGAAAAAATAATACCAAGTAATGAATACATTTTTCACAAGATATGTTATAAAAAAGATACGTTAGCTAATAATCTAAAGTGTTCCCTTGGCCAAAAACGCAAGAAATACAACACCAAACTAGGAGTATAGCTAGACCTAGTTATTATTTTCATAGATATATTGGTGAGCTTTATCTGCTCCTTTTTTAAATGACGATTGTTATGACGTCGTTTGGGACCACCATTCCCCCATTTTTTCTTTGGTATAAGGCTCTATGTTTGGGTTTTGCTGGGTTGAACCCAGAAAAAGTCGACAGGCCTGCTGGTTTTTAATTCGTTCATGCTTGATGCTGTATCAAACTGAAAGTTTTATAAGCTTTTTACTTTTTTGTTGGTAACAAAAGAACATCAAACTGGTTACTCTTTTTTTTTCTCTCTCTTTGATCGAATGAACCAACTTTGAGTTAGTTCATTTTGTAACTTCCATGTTTTCAAATAGATAAAAAAGATTGCAGACATATTTCGAAAATTAATTTAACCTAGCTTATGAGATGCTCGATGTCATCACCATAAGAACTTTTGCTATTTATCATGAATCCAAGATATTTAAAGTTTTAAAAGATGATGGCTCCATCGTCGGCAAAGAGTAATTGATTCACTTTCTGGTCTGGATAATCGCCTCAAGCTCTAGCAAAAAATCAAGACTTGTAACAAAGAGCAACAGACTCAAGACGATTCTTCTCCTGATAAATTTTCTATTATTATTTTTATAGTTTAGATTACTTTACCGGAAACAAACCCGCACTGGTAATCAGAGAGCCGGTCATCCAATACCCACTCAACGGTCTTCTCGTGAGGCATCTCTTTTTTCAATTTTTTAAGTTTTCCACCGCAGCACTAATTATGATGTTGGGAACTTCTTCGTTGTTAGGTGCAACTATTGGAAAGTTTAGCCTAGAAAACTGTCCATTTAAATGTCCCTGATAATAATTATGCCATTTTTTAAATTTTGTTGTCATTCAACAAAAAGTAAACGGCTATACAACTGCGAATTTTATTCTTCTGGATCGCCAACATATTGGCCATCTGATACTAATAAAATACCAGACCTATAATGGACTTTTTCGTAGTTAAAGGTATTGAACGAAATCATATTAGTGTCGAAGCTTTTTACGATTTATCGTCAGATCATACTCCAGTAATTTTATCTCTGCGTGAAGCTGAAATAATAGAAAAAGTAATCCTAGGCTCGTGAATAGGAGAACAAACTGGAACTAATTCAGAAATAAATTTGAAAGTTTTATAAACCTAAGATACCCTAAGCAAACAATTAAACAAATTGATTCATGAAGGAGAATAATTTATTGCTGATGTGCAACAGGCTGCAGAAGAAAGTACTCCAACTATTTCGAACTCGAGAGAAAAAGGAATAAAATATCCTGTCGAAATAATGGAGTTAAAAAGTTAAAAAAGAAGAGCGCGAAAAAGAGATTTCCAGATGATAAGGAAAGTTTTAACTGTCCGTTCGTTGTTAAAACTTAAAAAAAAGAACATGTGAGCTCAAAAATGATTCACTTAGTAGGTTTCTGAAAAATCTGACGACAAATGCTTGTACCGAATACTCCTAATGCAAAGAAGGGAAGCACCTAAAAAGACCCCAGAGCCCAAACAATAAAATCTGCATATGGTAAATGAATCGGAAACCCGAAGAAAAGGCGGATCACTCCGCTAAAATTCTGACGAATGTCTTAAAGCCATTCCCAGCAAACACAGCTGCAGATCTCTTACAGTTTGTTGATAGAAATGATGAATGTGAAATTCTATTGTCACGCTGAAAGAAGAAGAAGCTCATGTTTTGAAAGAAATGCCATCAAAAAACTCCAATTTATAATTAACGCATGCCTTAAACTAAGATATGTACCACATCATTAGAAAGTTGCAGAAGACATTGTTATACCTAATCAAGGTAAACCACCAACAGAAGTAACATCTTACAGACTAATATCGCTTATACCAATCATGGCAAAAGTTTTTAAAAAACTGCTTCCGAAAAGGCTTAGCAAAAGAATAGAAGAAAAAAGACTAATTCCGAGCCATCAGTTTGAATTTAGAAATAAACATTCCAAGTACATCAAATTATGGATGTTATGGAAAAAGGCACTTGCAGAAAAACAAGCATATAAACTTTACAAACAAAAACATAAAGAATGTTCCTTTACCTTACTCCTATACCGCCAAATACCTTCACTGGATGCAAAGTTTACATAAATCGAAAGAGAAAGATCACATCAAAAAGAAAGAGAAGAACTAGACTTGAAGTACAGAGAAATTTACTGATTACTAGGAAATAATTCTGGCCTATCTATCCAGAACAAACTAATGTTATATACACAATAACTGAATCCCGTTCGAACATATGGCATCTAACTATGGGGCTGTACAAAGAAGACAAATGCTGAATCCATTCAAAAATTCCAAAGCAAAGTCCTTCGTGGAATAGTTAATTTGGCTGCTTTCTTGTAACGTTGTAGTTTCTAGCAGTGGTATAGCTTCTCTAGGCAACTTCGTTGCAGAGATAAATTCTACGCCTTTTTCTTTGCCCAGATTTTACCACTTTATTTGCTTGCTTGCATCTTCCGTCTGCTTACCAAAATACTGTCAAGACGTTGCTGAGCGATAGCTTTTCCCAAAATTACTTGCGGCTTCATGAACTTAGCTACTAGGCGGTATTCGATCTGAGTTCCATTTCTACCAGTGCTGTTAGTGATAAGGCGCCGCTGTTGGGGTTTGATGAACATCACAGTATTAAACACTTTTAGACCATATGACCTCACATGTTAAGGATATGTTCGCCAGGAGGATTCCTAGTTAAGCATCTCATATCACAATGACAGTCCTCATAGTCCACGTCTGACATTATGTTCATTAAAATTGCCGCTTACAAAGAAAAGGACATACAGAGTAGGCTCTGTTTTAAATGTTTCGCCATTTTTTTTCTTCTAGGACACACAACATTTCCATTAGCCTTCTCTTCCATTCTTCATTATCTCTTCCAGTTCACAGCTTCAATCGTATATACTTACAACGTTTCAACCTGACAATTTTGTTGAATTCAAACTCCCTTGTATCGAAAGCAGTTGCAGTTAAAAACTTACTTCTTTTCCAAAATTCATTTCTTTTCCAAATGACCAAGTAGCATTAACCTGAAAGCAATTTATTAACAACTCAGAAGTTCATTTGTCCAAAGTCGATTTCGGTGCCCCTCAAAGTCTTCCATTTTGACTAAATACCATATGTCGGTACAGCAGTCCTAGAAGAAGTCAATTTGCCTTGGCCGATACAAAACGAACGCCTCACCTCGGCAAGCTTAAGTGATGTGTTTATTAGACGCCTCTATGAAATTATCACCGCGTTAAAGCGCGGCTCATAATCATTTATTTTCTTCGACCTCATCGGCATCGCCAAACGGTGGGACTCAATAAGAGAGAGCACATACCAGATACCATGCTATCGTCATCATCATCATCATCAGCTAGCGTGCTGCTGTAGCAACAGCATCTCAACATCTTCAGGTGGCAGTTCTATGGAAGGCCGACTGATTGTCGTGCGGCTTCTGGCCGGGCATAGGCCCAACCAATACTGGTACCTCTACAGCGCGCCACAGCATTAACTAATGTGATGTGGCAAATATGCATTCTTCATTTATCTTCGTCGGATGTCAGGCAAAGTGCTACTGCAAAGTGCTACCTTAAGGGCCGGCGGCATTTTGCGGTAATTGTGCAAGGGCCCGGGTAATTAAGAGCGATTACACATTAAGAACTTAAAACGTCACAGTGCAACTGATTTTCCGCAATGCTATTGAACGGTGACGTGGAAAAACGCTTTCGGTTTATTTGTGCGGAGAGTGACCTCTCGCACATCTTGTGATTTATACGGTGCATGTGTCGTTATGTGTGGCAGGACGACTACGAAGCAATTTGTAGCATTTGGCATAATGTTATTGCTATAATATTAAGATACATCCCTGGGAATGTCGGCTGCAGCAATAAATGTCTTTAAAGATGTGTTTTTAGTTTTTTTCTGAAAGTTTTAATGATGCCAATGGGAAAATTACAGTGAGAACTTAATTGACCGGCATATAGGTGCAACACGAAGCTTATCTTGAAAATAAAGTTAAAGAATTGACGCAGATGATCATCTGAGATCTTAATGAGAATTAGAACACAAGTGCAATGAAACGAATACCAATTCTTTCCAAATGTATCGGCATTTGGAAGTCTGAAAGTATATATTTTATTGAAGGAACTAAACTTCATTGCAATAAACTTTGCAGCATTAAACAAAATAATAAAAGAAAATAAATAAATCTATTATTTTAAAGGCAGTTCATTATTTAGACATCCATATGGGTATCACCTGCTATTTTAATTCTTTAAACTATTAAAATTAGACAAGAGGATACCAGCATCCGTATAGGTAATCTTCAAAACCCAAATCTGTCTATCAAATCCTACTCCTAACTCAATGCGGTCGCGGTGAACATCGGGTTACATAGATTTTTTCACAGCTCATACCGATAAGGTGTTCGTATCATCGGGGGTATAACTTCCAGACCTGGTAGAGAAAAGTTTAGTCTTGAAGCAACCCTATAAGGCTCGAGTGCGAACTGATTCACTGATGACGAACGCTGCAAGCGAATTAAGGATAACGAACTAAGGATCTGTACGTGGAATCTTAACTCCCTCAAAAGGCAACATTCAGTCGAGCTATTAGTGGAAGCCCTAGACTTCTGTAAAACAGACATAATACCTGCCATCAAAGAAATCTGAATGTATCAGAAGGAAATGCGGAAACATAAGCAGTGTACGGTTGAGGAAATGGGCAGCTGATACAGCAGGAATGAGGTTCGAAAGTTTTACCAAAACGGAAGAAGAAACTATAAAGTCTGCTGCTCGTACCTTATCTAGGTGTGCAGAATGACTATGGAAAACTTGGAGTTTCGCCAAAGTTTGGTTAGGACCTCATCTTTGAATGCCAAAAAAGGATTTAGTTTTTGACAAAGCAATGCGCTGCATAGTTTCCACGCCAACACCAGAGACATAATCTTTCAAAAGACCGTCCAGTTACTTGAATATGCCGACGATATTGACATAATCAGCAGAGCACAGCGTGATGTCAGTAGTTATTTTGTGCGAGTGTTGACGGAAGCAGCAAACATGGGTTAGCGTGAGCATCACGAAGGGCAGATTTAATTTAAGGAAGCTAGAGACTTCGTCTACATAGGTTCCGCTATCAACTCAGAGATCACCACCAGTGCTGAGATCAAACTAAGAATAACTCTTTTCAATCGCTGATTTGCACACGCTAAAGGGATTTGTGCTACCCTTTTGATGTCGGTGGATACAGCGGGAGCTTAAGAAAGAAGGAGAGGGTTTAATAGGAGTTGCCGATGCACATTGGTTTTAAACTTCTGAACATCATAATGGGAAGGGAAAACAGAGTTAAACAAAAGATTCCACATTCGAGTTGTACGGCTGGAGAACGAATCTCTGTACTGGACTATACGAACGAAATTGGGCTCAAGGGTAAATTTGTGGGCATTACTGGAAGCGCGAGTATTACGGTGAAACTGTTTAAAGGGAGGAATGCAACTGGCTATTATCTATACATTGACCGTAGAAATAACGGTAGAAAAGAGAGAGACATTAAACATTCCATCGATGTTCAAGTGACGTGAATGTTCTAATGATGATATCATCTCCAATCAACTTGAAAGCTTTTCTTTGAATACCATCCAACAGACTCAAGTGAGTTGATGGAGCAGCCGCCCAGATATGGGAGTTATATTCTAGTCTTGGACGAATGTATGATTTGTAGATAGTAGCCAGATCAAAAGGGGAAAAGAATTTCTTACTTCTTCTTCGGAGGAAGCACCAACATCTTTCGGCATTTTTGGCAACATCATAAATATGATCATTCCACAAGAGGTGACTGGTGATGCTCATACCGAGAATTTCAAGATGATCAGTAAGTACCACTCATGGATAATGGCAAGGGGGTGTATTACGCCTTAGAGAGAGAAGATAGCATTGTGTTTTGGACACATTAAATTCTGCACGATTTCTAATTCCCCACTTGATGATGCTGTCAAGATCAGAATTTAATGAGCTTATCATAAGTTGCCGTTGAAGATCCCCATCCAAAGACCGCGGTTGTGACTCCAAAAATGAATATAAAAAGCTGAGTGTACTGTCATCAGCGAAGCAGTTTAGTGGATTAGAAGTTTCAGACAGGAGATCATTTATAAAAATGCTGGGGCACATCATTTATTTTAAAGATATCAGATTTGAACCCATCCAATACAACTTGTATTGAACGGTGCGAAAGGTAATTTATAATCTAGCGAAGAAAAGAAACGTCGAAACCGAAAGCATGCATTTTCGATAAAAGAGCCTGGTGCCAGACCCTATCAAATGCTTTAGAAATATCGAGTGCAATAATTTTACTTTCTCCGAAACGATGTAGAGATTTGTTCCACTATTCGGTGAGATAAACCATCATATCTCCAGTAGAATTATTGCTACGAAAACCATACTGTCGGTCATTTAGAAGCTTTCGTTCCTCAATATATTTCTTGATTTTATCATTAACAAGTGTTTCCATGACCTTGGAAAGAAGGTACGTATGTGCAATCGGTCGGTAATATGCGAGGGAGGACGATTCGTCTTTTTTTAGGTATGGGCTGGACAAAAGCTGTTTTCCATTTGCTCGGAACGAGCCCTGAATAGTAGGATAGATAGAACAGCTTACGCACGCAGTGGCTTTGTCAACGTAGAAGAACACCTCTTCAGAACAATAACGGGGATACTATCAGGACCAGCGGATTTATGTATGTCAAGATCTTTTAAAACTCTAGCCACTGTACGAGTGCGAAAGAAGATTGGTCCCATAGAATCATTTACGGCTTCAAATACAGGGGGATCATGACACCCTGTGGCAGCGTAGAATTAGCGTCGAACTGCTTAGCGAAAAGATTAGCTTTCTCTTGGGAACTAACAAATGGTGTGCCATTGATGAAAAGCGTCGGAATCGAGGACGAAGAAGTTTTCCTTATGTTTTTTACAAATTACCAACAATTTTTGCTATCTTTGGGACATTGTAGTAATTTTGGTCATAATTGTTGGTCATGTAAAAATTTGATCCGTCGAAAAACGGCGTTACAGACATTCCTGGCTTGTTTAAACTTTTTCCGGTTTTCTTCAGTTGGGTTGTCTTTATAACAACGGAAACATACCTCTTTAACTCTAATAACTTCTTAACACCTTGTATTAAACCATGAGTTTTCTTCGGGTCTAATACTTTTGACTCTATTTGGGATAAAAGTTCTCATCCCCGAAACAATGAGATTAGTGACCATATCTGCACTGGAGTCAACGTCACTATCTAAGAAGCATATAACCAGTTAAAGATCCTGAAGAAATTATTGAGACCGACCCAATTGGCTTTCTCATACTGCCAAACGGTTCTCTAAGGAGCTCTTTCTATAACTGGATTTGTTTGGCAAGTGAATCTAGCGGATATGACACAATGGTCAGAAGTGCCTAGAGGGATAATACACTAATAATGCACTTATCAGGGTCAGAGCTAAGAAACAAGTCAAGATTATTTTCTGCTTGGCCATCGACGTCCGATATGCGAGTAGGCTTGTAAACTAGTTGAGTTATAGCTATTTTAAAATAAAAAATACTCAAGCTTTATAAATTGTTTTCAATATTATTTTTAGTTGTTATTGGATTGACTCGTTCTCAAGAAATTCAAAGAAAAAATAATGAACATTTTTTATAAAATTTTATAAATTCTTGGACAAGTTTTGGAGAAAAATAAGCTTGAACTTTATGGCTATATGGCAGGCAACTTTAATTTGAAATAACAACAAAAATAATAAAAACAGAATCCCATGTTTATTTTGTTCTAAATTCGGAGACGATTTTTACAACCTTTAATTAATTTGTATAGAGAACAAGTGGACAGACGGAGAAACAATCAGAAAAACATACAGACAGGTTTTGCAACATGTTTTTCTATAAACTAGTGTTCAGTCTCATGAAAGAATCCAAACGAGAAGGTTCAAAGTTCAACTTTTTCCACTCAAATATTGTAATTTTTTTTAATAAAAGCAACCGAAGTTACCAGAAGCTATTCGATGGAATTTCATTGTTATCTCATTTGTATTCTCATACATCCGAACGTATTATTTTCCGTGTACCTAATAATATTATATAAGCTATAATTTTAAAAGTGTAACAATCATGCTTATCTACTGCACCACACGCACTGCCGTCAAGTTGGAAAAAAACAAATCCTTTTTTTTCGTCAGCAAATTGTTTTCCGTCGAGGTTATAAACAGGCTAAACAACTGTTTGTTCGCCTGGCTCCCTGGCTCTTCATTTGTTTTCCCCACCGAAAATTGGTGACAAGCTTAACGTTCTTAACGGTTACTTGGCTAAGCATCGGGAATTATATTTTTTGTTTTCATCTACCACAGCAGGAAAAGGACATTAAACTGCTTTCCGCAAGCACTACCACACTTCGAAAGTTAAGAGTTAATACTCGTTGCTGACTTTTCCATTACCCTAACGGCATATTTCAACTTTAATCAATCTACAACGATGCATTACTGCCAGTCAAAAAAGAAGTAACGTCTAAATGAAAATAAAGTGAAAGGGCTGAACGTTCTGAAATGAATCTTACAGCAGGTCTGATATGAAATGACAGCTTGATGACAATCGTCCATAAACATCGTGTTCCTGAGTAACCAATCCCTGGCTTCTTGATTCTCCCACTCATAATCTTATCCAATCTGATAATAAGGAATACAAAATAAGAACCAAACTAATGACACGTCATACAGTTTGGAGTCACTAAACCAAAACGGATTGACGTTCATCGCATACAATTGAGATGTAAACAAAGCTCAAACGCAAAGAAATATCAAGACATGAATGCCGACCAGCCGCCTAGGCTATCCTCAACTATAATCCAAATAAATCACATTGCACATTGATTTGGATTTCCTTTACCACTCCGGGGCTCTGCTCATCTGCAAGAAGGACGAACAAAAAGGACCATATCGCCATCACGAACACGAACTTCAAACTGAAACTCTATCTTTTCTTCTCCAAATGTGTCAGAGAACTCCATAGATACACAAAGAATCCGCCACCGCGTCGGGAACGAATATGTACGTACAGTCGTACAACTTGGTGTGCCGTGCTTTTGAAATGAAATAAATCGAGAATTTGTCATTGTCGCAGGGCTCGACATCAAGTCGCCGGCCCGTTTCCGACGTGTGCAAAAATTTGTTGGGGTTTTATTAAAATGATCCCCAAGAGTTCGAAAATGAAAGTTTTCTGTACAGACTTCACCCAGCAGCCACCAACCCACCCCTTCCACGGGTGAATACTTCACATTTCTCTCACTCCACTGCCGGCATTGTGAGTTGTGACAGTCATTCATGACTTACGGGGGCTTGTTCCAAGAATGTGCACATTTTCATTTTTGGGAATTTAAGGAGCAATTGAATTCTCTTTAAGTTTACACCCCACCCAGTGGGATATGAATACAGTAGCTGTGGGTGCGAAAATGGTCTGCACGGGGCGGTGGTACTTTGTCTGTGGCCCTGGGTTAACAAACAATGAGAATGACCCTTGTCGTCGAGATGCGGCGGTGGGTATGGTGGATGGAAAAGAATGTTCCACCTGAGTGTGCAGCTCATGCGGTCGGGTTCTTTCTTTTGTACTTCGTTTGGTGTTGTTTGCGTCTTCAGGTCGTGTTCCCATTCTGTTCTAACAGCTCTTTCTTGAGTTATTATCCATGCGAGCAGCGATTTATGCTTTAAGCACTCTGCCTAGAATGCATGGAGTCATATATCAACCTTTCTGGGGGGCACTCTCGACAACATACTTACCACTAACTTGTCGGTGCGATAGGCTGCGCTCAAGACGGCAGCTCTATTCGGTGAGATGGAGGGCTTGGGGCTGATTTTGCATAAACAACATTCTTGCGGATAATTTAGTGTCGCATATGAAATAAGTTTATCTGGCGGAAATACATTCCCAACATTCGGGTGAAAAGACCATCATGACGCGCCGCGCCACCGAGTACAGTCAGGAGGCAGGCGGTTGTAGCCGTGGGTATTTTCGTTTTCGTGTTTAGATGTTTATTTTTCATATTAAACTGTCGTCATGACATTAAATTTTTCGGGGTAGACCACAAAATTCTATCTGAATTTTTGAGATGGGAGTTAACTTAACTCAGTTCAGATGGTTCATTATAAATTGAGCAATTTACAGTTATTTTGTTCGAAATATCTTTCTGGAAACTGTGTTCTGAATTGTCCTTACTTCGAAGCCTATTTAAGAAACTCTAACAAACCGATATGTAAGTATGTGTATGTATTTTGGGAAAAGTGCAAATTGTTATGAATTTCAAAAGACGGTGGTTCATTTTAGACATTTTATTTTAATGGAAGTTAATCCGATTGATTCTTTAAGAAGTCCTTTAACATCAGCATCAAAGTATTTGCGGATCAGTAATATTGCCTAAATGCTGGATTTGACGACGAGTACCTGGAAGTACATGTATCTTGACAGGAAGTATTTATGGCAGCACTGCTCAAAAGGACACAAAATGCTCATGAGTTCTAAGACAGAAAAAGTTCTCCACAAGGAAATAAACTGCAGGGCTGGATCGCACGTACCTACTTGCTCATATGTGCGGTCACAGCGTAGAATAAAATTTGATAAATATAAGGAAGAACTTCAAAGTTTTTATTTGATTTTTGTGACTTTTGATTGTTCGAAAAAAGTACGTAAAAGAGTTTTTAGAGGGAAAATGTAAACGCCATTTTAAAAAATATGAAACAGTGTGATTTTTTTCAAAATTATAGGAACGGAAAACGGGGCACAAAAATAACCTTGATTTAAAACCAAAATAAAAAAAAATAACTTAACGCGTTTTCAAAATATCGATTTTTCAAAAAAAAAAATTAAATTATTAAAAATACAAAAAAATTTTTCAAAGTATTTTAAATTGAAATTATTTAAGTTACCTAAATCCTCCTGGATATCAATTTTAGTTGTAATCGGTTAACCAGTTCACGAGAAAGTCGAATAAAAAAACGGACCAAAGGAAGGTACCGTTTTTAGCCCACGATTTAATTTTTTTTTTCACCAAAATATAACGCTTATCTACAAAAGCGCACTGATTTTTTTTCATAAAAATTCTTGTAGCCATTTTCGAGAAAAATAAGCTTTTACATAACGGTTATATGTACCTATAATCGCAAGTAAAAATAAGTAACATTAACGTAGTGAAATAACACTATCTGAACTTAAAAAAGTGTGAAAAAAACAACACTTAACGGTTTTTACGGTTTTTAGTAAAAATGGAGTACGCCATCACACGTCTTGTATAATAACGAATTTATGAAAAAAGTATTTCGAAAATTGTAGGACGGATTTTGATAAAATCCTGTTTTTAATTTTTTTTTTTAATTTTGGTATACAGTTTTTTAGAGTTTATTATTATAAAATTTAAAATATTTTTTTTGATTAGTTTTAAAAATACATATTGATATTTAAAAAAAATCTAAAACTTATTTTGATAAAAAAAAAAGTTATTCAAAATTTTGATATCCAGAATTATTTTGGCTACCTAGATCCTTTTAAATATCAAATTTGACAGTAATTCAAAAAGCCGTTACCGAGAAACCCAGAAATTAAAAAAAAACCGTTATATGAAAGGTGCCGTTAATAGAATTTTTTTTTTTTTTATCAAGTGATAGCCAATAACAACTAAAAAAATTCTTAAAAATTTCAATCAAAGTCGTTGGAGCCGTTTTCGAGAAAAATAAGCTTTTCATAAAAGGTCATATGATATGATTTTTGGGCCTGAAAATAAAACTTCAATTTCCCCTCTGGGGAATGCCAAAAGAATCACACACACCAAATTTGAAGACAATCGCTTAAGCCGTTTAGGCTGCAGCTCGTTATACATACTTTGACAAAAAGATAGAAATTTTTTTGCCACTAACTTTTTTAGACTTATCTATGATCTTAATGTCATGTTTGATTGTTATCTCATTTTTTTTTTATATTCACGAATCCTAAACTTGCTTTACAGCCCCTATAATCGCAAGTAAAAAGGGAGAATTAGAAGCGCGCAATTTAAAACCTAGATTCTGTTACTGCAGGAATACGGTACGTATAGAGACGGTAGCAGCGAAGATGTGTTAAGCTTTAAATGAGCAAAAAACCATCGACATCTTGGGTCTTGGGCAAAAGATCACTATAGACAGCTGAAAATTTTACGTAGTTAGGGACTTTGACTACAGTTATAACAATACCAGCGTTGAGGTTAAACGAAGAGTAACTCTTGTCGTTATTAGCTGCTTCTTCGGGCAAAGGAGAAAATGATTCTAGTCCTGCTGTTTGCAGAGACATGGACATTTTCAAAAGTTAATAGGGCGCTCTAGGTAGCGGCGAAATAAAAATGTATGGGTTTATGTTGATACCTTATGCATAAAAGACGAGGGGAGAAGGACATATAACGAAGGATTGTAAGGGCTCTACAGGAACACAGACCTAGCCAAAAGAGTAAAAATCCGACTTAGATGGTTGGGTTCTGGGTCATAAAGAGCGGATGGGCTCGAAAATCTTTGATTCCGGAGCGGTGCTATGCATAGAGGAAGGCCGAGACTAAGGTACGCTACGCCAAAGCAAGTGAAAGAGGATATCGACAAATTTCGAATGAAAAACTGCAAGCAACTAGCTAAGGACCTGTAAGGCATGAACATGATAACATTCTTCAAGGATTTTGGGGTAATATTGAATTCCAAAATTGATTTCAGAATGCATGTTTTATTTATCACTTTTATATCACTATTAAAGGTTATGAAATTTTGTTCGCGCGTCCGATTCTGGAATACTGGGGTGGAATCGGCTAAAGCGATGGTCGATAAATTGATTATCAAAATCCACAATTTATCAAATCGACATTAATTTTTTTGCTTTGATATAAAGTGAGAACAATTAAGGTATCGTTTCCATACATTTACATATGTTTGGCTCAGACGACTTCAAATTGGTTAGTTGATCAATTGCACTTTTTCAAATCTACTTTTGAATGGAGTAAGAGAAGGAGCCATTCGTATTATTTAACGCAACATTAGAATTTTTCAGCTTACTCAGAAAGTAATGGATCGCGTTGACATGTACGGTTGGCATGCCCATGTTTTATCATAGATATATAATGTATGTATATATATATAATTTTTAATTGAAGATCGAAGTTTAACCAAAACATATATTTTGTTCTGCTCTCCACTGGTAAACAGAAAATGAAAAAGATAACGCCGATTTGTATTTTAAATCATTTATTAGTTTATCACTCCCAAACTACAGATTCCTTACCTGGGAAATGGGGAAATCAGAAGTTTACGCTAAGAGAACTACAATTGACTGGGGGGGGGGGGGGGGGCAATGTTTTGTGAAACCCTTTTATAAAATTTAATTGCTGATGCAAGAAATCTATATTGTGTTGAGATGAATTTGGATAGTAAGAAGCGTTGATGTGCAACTTGGGTGGCAAGAAGTGCTGATGTGTAGTTTGGCCCTTTATATAGAGTTCTTTGCGATTGTATCACATTTATTGATTAAATTTGAAGTCCAGAATTTGTGTGGGCTTATCTTTAAGGTTTGGTATTTGTTCGGGCGCACAAGAAGGCTCTGACATAACTTATATTTATTGAATATTGAAACTCTACTAAAAACGGATATTTGGCTATTATTAGGTCTTCACAAAATGCTATGGATTTCGTCTTGTTTTTGAATCAACTTGAAACTGCCTTTATTCACATTCAAACTTTTTTTACTTGCGATTATAGGTACTATAATACAAGTTATGCATTCGTGCAGATTAAAAATTTTGAGATAACAATCAAACATGACATTACGATGATAGAGAAACATATTTGAGTTACTGGCAAAATTCTGCCTGTCTGTCTGTTTGTCTGTCTGTCTGTCTGTACGGATGTATATTGGACTGCAGTTTAAACGGTTGGGCCAATCGTCTTCAAATTTTGAACTTAAGGTTATTTTGACATTCTACAGAGGAGTTTTTAAATTTTTTTTTAGCTTAAAAATTAACGGTACCTGTCATATAACCGTTATGTAAAAGCTTATTTTTATCGAAAACGGCTCCAAGAATTTTTACAAAAAAAAAAAATCTGTGTACTACTGTAGGCATGCATTATATTTTAGTGAAAAAAAATTAAATATGGTGGGCTAAAAACAGTACCTCCCATAGGACCAGTTTTTTTTTCTTCGACTTTCTCGAAAACTGGAGATCCGATTACAATTAAAATTGATATTCAAGAAGATGTAGGTAGCCTGAGTAATTTTGCATTAATTTTTTTTCGAAAACTTTTTTTTTGTATTCTTCATAATTAAAAAAATTTTTTTTTGAAAAATCAATATTTTAAAAACGGGTAGGTGATTTTTTTTTTAAATGTACGTTATTTTTGTGCTTAAGTTTGTATTCTGGAATTATTTTTTTAATTTTTTAAAAAAAAGTTGTTAAAAAAACCGTTTTATTTAAAAACCGCTCCTACAATTTTGAAAAAAAAAATTCATACTTTTTTACATTTCCTAAAGAAATAAAATGGCGTTTAAATTATTTTACCCAATACATTTTAACGTACTTTATTCGAACAATCAAAAGTCACAAAAATAGAATAAATCCTTTGATGTTCACTTTAATTTTTTTAATTTTATTCTACAATATGACCGCACATATGAGCAAGTACGTGCGATCCAGTCGTGCAATTTATTTTTTAGATACTAACACTCTAACAGTCGTCTTATCAATATGGGCTTTCTGTCCTTTATTAAATATTTCTGTTGCTGAACTCTAATTACGATATTCAGTTATGCAAAGTAGGGCAGATGCGATTATATCATCTTAAGTGATTGAAGAGAAACACAATTAGAAGTCACAAAATCGAAACAAAACTAACTATTAAAAAAAATTCAAAAATGACAGAATTAAAGGTAATGCCAAGAAAAAACAATATTTGGTGATCGATTTACACAGAACAAAGAATAGTTGATAATCAAAAACGATAATCAACTAACATCTTAGCCAATTCCACTCCTGTATATACTAAAGCAATATTAAAGAAAGCTATTTTTAACACTACTCTAATCGATTAGGAGAATTTATAATAAAGCCAAACATATGTACGTTAAATCATAATTTAATCTCTACCACGTTATCATAAGAACTTCAATTTGAAGCTATTTCAAATAATGACAAGATTTTTTGTAATACCCACACCTAGAAGGGGTTGGTTATTATCAAAGTCCAAACATTGGGTAGAAATCATCCTTTAGTTCTTCCATTTAAATGTCACATATTACAAAGACTTTTTAATTTTAAGCGCCTTCTGTAATCGGCTTCTTCTATAGACTTTAACTTAAGTAAAGTGGGATTAAAATCTTTATTTCGAACCAGTGCTCCACTGTCTTGATTGTTTTGTTTAATGTTTTCTTGTACATATATAACTGGCATGATTACATTTTAGTTAGTTTTTGTATTTTGTGCATGTGTAAGGCTATCATTATTTTAATTTATTTTAATTTTACTAACTAACACATGCACTTATGATGAGCCTCTGATTGTAGTAAAAAGTTTTCTCTAAGCTTACTACATCAAAGAATCTGAAGTAAAAAAAAAGATAAAAACAATCTGAATATTAAGATATGATCGCTTTTTTTTACAATCCATCTTGAAGTACAAAGCTGGATACATACAATGGAAATTAAATAAACATTTAAGAAATGTTTTAGAAATTTCAGAAACATTTCTGAAATTTTGATTCTCATCACGGTTCACTACGCTAGAACTAACTTCTTCTAAAAATAGTTGAAATCACTAACAACTTAATAATAATTTTAGATCGAGTTCAAAGTTAAGCCGAGATTTAATATATAAAGTTTAAAGGTGTCTTTTGAACTCTTTCTAAAGAAATTTGTATTTGAAGTTCTTAGGAACTTTCCAGATTTTGGATTAAATGGAAATAGTGAGAAAATTATTTAAAATATGTGTCGGGTACGGCAAAATGAAAGGTTATATTATCTCGAGGAATACTATTTAAGGCAACTGCTTCGGATTTTATTTAACAAACTGCTTGGTAAGCAACTGATCCTTAGCGACTTAACAAAATCTTTACAAATCATTTGATTCCAGAGTTGCTTCGGTTTTTTTAAGAACGGATATGGATTATCTACCTTCTCGAAACCTGTCGCAATAATTTATTTGGGTGGTTAAGTAGAATCAAGTCCAGGAGCGTAAAACTCCAGTTTTTGTAAATTACGTTGGTAAGGCTAAGTTTGAAAGAAATGTATTAATTTAAATTAAATTGCTGCAAAAATTTCCAAACTTGACAATTATAGTAACATCAAATTAATCAAGAATAAAGTCCCCAGCGACTAAAACAAAATAAATGCATTTATTGGCGCGACAGCTACTCAAGAAGTTAAGACTTAGTGTGTGTGTGTGTGTGTGTGTTGTGAATTTGGTGGAGAGGAGGGGACCTACAATTTATATAGATTAGATTCTATATGAGGGTCACTTTTTCGAAACAAAGTTTACTCTTGGAGGATTTGTCATTTCCTGAAAGTGCTCTTTGGCACGGATGTCCGATATACCGACCAATATACCCCAGTGTACTAACTACCCTGTACCAGTAACTAGGATGTGGTTATATCTTGGTGAAATTTCTTCCGCGAAAAGAATTTAAATTAAATTGGTTACGGTGAATCTATGTTTTCGAAAAGCTTGATACTGTCCCAACCTTTCATAATAAAAAATTAAATAAATGTTTTCTACAATCTAGGTACAAATTTATTTATTTTTCTCTTTCACAATTAATTCTTGACCATAAATAAACAAACATCGACCTAAGGGTACAAGATATAGTCCTATGTAAATACACGGGATATGTTGGCATTGGCATCCAAAAAAGGCAAATTCCCGGCCTGGAAAAATGTTTTATGTGAAAATCCCCTGCTGGACAGTGTAATTTGTCTATCTTCATCATCTTCATCGTCATCATCATCCTTGCGGACGACCATAATATGGATGATGGAGGCAAACAAGAGGATTTTCATGTAATCCCCGCAACATATGGGCCATTTAACATGTGGGGTGGTGGGTTATTTTTTTGTTTGGCTTTGTAATTCTTTAACGCTCAGGTACCAAAACCAAAACACACACACAATCTGATCAACCCGCCCCTGTGCTACCACCGCCACCGGGATGTAGTTGCCTCCAGGGCTTGACACAGAATTTAACCCCGGTTGTCACTTGAGGTTATCCTCAATTTAATATGATATATCCTAACTTGGAAGTAAATTGTGGGGTAAAATAGGTTGTTTGTTAATATGTTTAGAGGGATTACCGGTCATCGGGAGGGCAAAGTATGGGATATTTAGTAGAACAGTCATTTTATGAGGACAAACCCAAGGCTTTTGAAATAAGGGAACTTTTGGTTCTTTACTTCATCATAAATGTTTCCTGCAGTAACAAACCAACAAACTATTTGAAGTCATAAAACTGACTCTTTAATCATAATCAATCAAGGATATTAAAATCTGATATTAAATTGCTGTATTAGGGTAATCAGAAACTTTTCAACGGAATTATAGTAAATAAAATATATCTTTTTAAGAACGATTAGAACACAATTCGGCGGCAGGAATACGATAACTCCGGAGCCAAAAATTGATAACGGTTTTTTCTGGAGGGGTTAAATTCTTACTATGGGAGGGGGGGGGGTCTATCTGGCCCCGTTTAAGAGATAGGGGTAGTTTTCGAAAAAAAATATTAAAACGGAAAAACAAATATTTAAAAACAACGACAACTCTTAAAATATATTACAATAACGGTTTTAAAACCTACATATGTAAATAGTTTTCAAAATATTCGCATTCAAATTCAAAATTTTGATAAAAAAACGTAAACGAAATTTTTGAACCAATTTTTTTCAAAATTGTGAAATGGAAAATAAAATCTTCTTTAGTATAGTTGTCATGTTATAAAAATAAAAACAGGATTTTATCAAAATCGGTCCTACAATTTTCGAAATACTTTTTTTTACAAATTCATTATATTAAAAACCGTTAAATATTGTGGTTTTGATACCTTTTATAAGCCGTGTTATTTTCAACGTAAATGTTACATGTTTCCTGTCCTGTTTCCAATGTGATTAGGCATTAAGCACATAAGAGAACAAGTATGTACGTGCGACCCAGTCGCAGTCGTCCCGATTTTTCATCATCGCGACTGCTGGTTTTTCGGGGACTACCTCTCCTTTAGTTTTGTACACTTGTTTTTTAATGAGATTTAAATTATTTTATAGCTATTCAAAAATAATTAATTATTTAAAGAAATATAAACAAATGTGAATTCAACAGCATGATGTTGTGCTGGTGTTTTTAGGTTTGGTTAGGTTTAGGTCATTTCGTGCTTTAGTTTGGGCCAACCCTGTCTATATGTACATAACCGCATATACCCATTCATTTTTATTTGTGATTTTAGATACTTTAAGGCAAGTTTAGGATTCGTGAAAATAAAAAAAACCATGACAGAGAAGAATCAAAAAGTTAGTGACAAAAAATATCTGTCTGTCTGTCAGTCTGTCAGTCAAGATTAAAGCAAATATTCGGATATAGTTCTAGGAATAAATCTGAGATTAATCGAGAAAAAGAACTGCCAATGCTATTTATTTCACTGATATTGGTATGGCTAAATTTGAGATAGTTACATGAATTTTTCATAAATCACCATCTCATAAAGTGTGATGCAACAAAGCCATCCCATTGTCAGCTACTTTTCTTGATCCCAATAACAGCTGCACCTATCAGGTTCAACTAACTAAAAACCACCAATATAACCAAATGCTCATACTGGGAAAACTACATTTTCGTTAATATCTTCACTACAGCCTCCAGTCATTTTATTTATTCATAGTCAATTTAATATACGAGATTTAGTTCTTCCCCATCTTTAAAGCTGGCGTATGAGTATCCCGCTCATCCGCTGGCTTAGCGGCCCTCAGTTAAGGGCCCGACAATGGACCCATATAATCCTTTGCTTCTGGTTGTGCGTTCCGTCGCCTGAGCTTTTTACTGTTGCCGGATTGGGTTGTCCCAACGAATACGTTGTTTTTGTTTCAAATACACATTTCAAACATTAGTGCTAGGGACTATAAGACAAGTTTAGGATTCGTGAATATAAAAAAATTGAGATAACAATCAAACATGACATTACGATCATAGGAAGTCTATCTAGAAAAGTTAGTGGCAAAAAATTTCTGTCTGTTTGTCTGCCTGTCTGTCTATCTGTCTGTCAGTATGTAACCGAGCTACAGCCTAAACAGCTTAAGCGATTATCTTCAAATTTGGTGTGTGTGATTCTTTTAGCATTCCTCAGAGGAGAAATTGAAATTTTATTTTTAGCCCTAAAAATAGCGGTACCTACCTACCATATGACCGTTTAGGAAAAGCTTATTTTTCTCGAAAACGAAAACTAATGATTTTGATAAAAAATTTTGAGAATTTTTTGGTTGATATTGGCTCTCATTTGATAAGAACCAAATTTACGGGAAAAATCTATTAATGGTGCCTTTCATATAACGGTTTTTTTTAATTTTTGGTTTTCTCGATAACGGCTCTTTGGATTTCGGCAAAATTTTCGAAATACTTTTTTCATAAATTTGTTATCATACAAAATTGTGGTGCCGTACACCATTTTTACTAAAAACCGTGATTTTGACCCTTTTTTTAAGTTCAGATAGTGTTATTTTTCTACGTTAATGTTACCTATTTTTTAAATTTTATTCCACGATGTGACCGCACATATGAGCAAGTACGTGCGATCCAGTCGTGCAATTTATTTTTTTTTTCTATGACCGTAACAGTAGCGATGAATGGAAGTAGTTTCAGACAAGAGGTCGTTGATGAATATTAGAAAGAGATTCGGGGACAAACCAAAGCTCTGGTATGCACACCAGGCAGAATTTGTTTTGTAGATATAAGATTTGAATCTGTCGAACGCCACTAAATTGAACGATCCGAAGAGTAAGTATTTTTGCAAAAAGCACATATTTTCAATAAAAGTGTTTGAATTCAAACTTTTTCGAACGCTTTTGGAAGTGCATATAGTAATAAAGAAGCTTTTGATATTCGAGACATTTCTTAATCTGAAATTTAAGCAGCTTTGCAGACCTTGTTAGGTAGGTAAGTACAATTATTGGTTTGAGTGTGAAAAAGGTTGGTCTTTTTAGAGGACGTAATATGTGTCATCTGCTGCTTTAAAGAGATCGCCAGCTAAGCCATGGCTTTATTGATCTTAAGCTAGATATATAATTAGCTCTTCATTGTACACATCAGGTTGGCGGAATTATTGTTCTTCTTCGCCCAGATAGAGTTTATTTTGCCTTACAGCGGAATTCGGTTTATCATCGCCGTTATACCGCATGCAAAAATGGTTTTTCCATATTCTCCACATAGACGCCGATTCTAAAAAGATGTCCCATTGATCGTATTTTTAAGCTTCGGATCGTGTGCTGTAGCCTTAACAGTTTACATTAACAATCTCTCCATTTGCTATATCACGAGCTTCTCATGCTGTATTTTCTCCCTTCAGAAAAACCGGTGTTCCTCTTTCCTTTTCTTCCCTAAAAGAGAGCACTTCTGACCCTTCTCTTCAGCTTATTGAGCCGCATGCGCTTGTCACAGTAAATTCAATGAGCCTAGATCAGTTATCGGAGGTGATATCGTGCAGACGATGTTTTCCCATTGCCCTGGCGTTAAACTTGCCTAGGTTTATTAAGAGTCATAGCTATTTCCATTGCTCATATGTTTTGTCAAGAGCTGCTCAAAAAACATATTTTTGGTATCATTTTCATTCTCTTCGGTAAGGGTATGCGCGCATATGGAGCTAAAATTGGAGCTAAAATTTGGATATGGCGTAAGGTTCATGGACATAATGTTTTTTAGCATTATGACGGTATGAAGGAAAATGAGTCCCCGGGAACTAATTCCACCGAGGGAACTAAGTTCATGGATTTAAGCGGGAACTAAGTTTCTCGGTGGAGTTAGTTCCCAGGGACTTATTTCCCTGCACCCATTATGGCTGCTTCAAATGGACACGTTGTCGATGGACATTAGGAAACAATAATAAAAATAATAACCATACAAAAATCTTTTATTTATTAAAACATCTATCTTACTCAATGTTATTGATGTCTGGTTCTTTCAATGAAACGAAATTATATAAATATTTTTGATCCGAAAACAAAACAGTTCATCGTCAATCATCCCCCCTCCAATATTTAATTAATTCTATTGCATTCCACTGTCCTCGCAACCCTAATGAAGCTTTACCAAATTCTAGAATAATAATAAATGGCCACAAATATCCCCATACAAGCTGCCCCTGGGAATTTCATCATTCGTAAAAATATCTATTTGAGTTAAATAAAAGGACCGCAATTCTTTAACTCTGCACCGCCACTCTCGTTGAAGATTTTTCCAATGCAATGCCACCGCCAAAGGAGGCTCTTCATCTCTTGCCTAGAAGAAAGGACGTGAAGACGACATAACCAACACAGAAATACATCGTTGCGTCTCGCAATCCTTTTGATCTGCACCGCCCCATGGTATGATCATAATTACTTATGCCATTTGGAATTACTATGTGTCTGGGCATTTTTCCCGCATGAGGTCACCGGTTATAGCTATAACTGTTTTAATTGACCCGGCCTCCGATGGTTGACATCCTGAAATCTAATTGTTGATTCTACACTTGTTCGCCACCTTTTCGTTGATGCAAACATTCCAGAACCAGAACCGCAAACAACAACGTCCCTCGAAGACATTTTTGGGTCACAAATTCTTCTTCTCATTCAAACAAAAAACAATAACAAGTTGCTACAATCCTGTCCAGAATAAACAGAAGCCTATATCCAGCCGGCCATCACCACGTAACGCGTTTGTTTTCTATTAAATCAATCAAATCAATTTCGTTGCAAAAGTGATGAATTATATCAAAGAAGTGCCGACGCACCGCTGCTGTGTCTTCCCAAAATCATGAGAGCTCCCCCCTTGTATGTTCTTCCTTTTCAACTCCTAATCTACAGATATCCGCTTTTTGGCAAAACGCACAATTGATGATGCTGCGCCGGCTATCCGATGCCCGTTTAGAGCCTGATGGTGGGGGACATGTCGCCGCTTCGTTTCTAATTCGTATTTAGTAATCTTTCGCGTGATGATGTCCAGGATGATGATGATGATGATGGGGCCAAGTCTGCAAGGATGCGGCTGGCTACTTAAAAAATCTCTCACATACTTAACTGCGGAGAAATATTTTTTGGCAAAAATAAAATATTTGTCATATTTCCCCCTCCCGCACCACAGGCAATAAGGACCGTCCATGATCATCCATTTAGAAGGCCTAATTCTTGTGTGCCTCTCCGGTGGACATCATTGTCTCTGTGACTCTTGTGTCGGGAAAGTGAAACACGGCTGTCAAGTGGCCATAACTGGTACCACTGTGACTGGTATATATAATTGCAGCGGCTGCGCCGGTCATGACGTTTCCGAACGTTGCCATTGGATAGAAAGGTGGCGGAGAGGAGTTGCGACTGTGTGCCGGTTGACAGGCTTCGTACAATTGACGTTTCATCATTTCCTCTGCTCATGGCTGATCTAGGCAAGTATAACCAGCCAGTGTGGTTTTAATTGATTTCACACAACCGCAACAAAAGTTGACACATTTAAATTGTTATTAACAATTTTTTTTTTTACTAACTTGTTCTTTTTAATCGCGAGTGCGGTAATTTGTTGCCGCGTGAGTTTATTTCCGCTCCATATACTCCATTTGTATATGATGACACAGTAAGGTCGGGAATCACCTGATGTTTCCATTTAGATAAACGCTAGTTGAATGAATGGTTAAAGTAAGTGCGACTTAATGCCACTTTAGCAGTGAACGTGGACCTAATTATTCCGGTGGTTCAGGACTTGTATTACGATGTTTTGTTTGTATGTTTGATGCATTGATTAAAAGTGAAACTTATTTGCTTTGGATCATGCTAATGAGAACGAGATGATTGCCGCCGATTATGCTTGCTCTCGCACCGGTTTTGTGGCGCAAAGGCTTTCATTTTTGTTTGCCATTTTAGTTGATTTTCTCATGGAAAAGGTCGTTCGAGTTCCGTTTCAATCAAGTTAAGAATTGATTTATTTTCCTGGGATTAAGGTTTGATTTATTGAATTTTCCTTAATATTTTGAAGATATGGGTATGATGAACTTGTCTGTCATTCTAGATAAGTAAGTGAAAAACCTTTGGCCTGTTGAAGAACGAAATATGGTTCTGTTTAGAAGAAAGATATAATCTTAGAGTTCCAGTGATATGGTATATTGCTCTTAGCCAATAACCCTAAAGCATCTAGCTTAGATCAAATCTAACCTTAAGAAAAGATTCTTCCAGATAAAATTTAGAAATTAACTTTCAGATGCTTTTGTTGCTCACTCTGGTAAGCCATTATTATTCATTTTGGCTAAAAAAGTGAAGTTACTTCATGCAACACTGAAGTGACATTCTCAACTTTGGGATGATGATATGAAGAATTTTAGGACAATAAAATCTATCGATGACATTACTATTCTGAAGGCAGATATTTATAGCCTTAGTGTGTGAGGTTCAAAGAACAAAAATGTATTCCCAAGAAGGTATGAACACCCATAGGTTTTCTTCAAAACCCAACTCCGTCCGCATTAACAGCTATACTCACTTTCTTGTCGTGAATATCGGGTGCCTAAGCCCAGTATCTTAGAAATTCGTTTTCAACCCCTTTGGAAGATTGTTGGTGGCAGCAAACGAGAGAGAGAGGAAGGTAACCACTAAGGCACTTCTGCAGTGGGCAGTGCGAAAGCATTATCTAATTGCAATCAAAGGTGGTATCTACAGTTACAGTCAGACTGAAGATCTTAGTAAACACCTTATATGGGTTACTGCGAAGTTTCCGGAGCTCAAGATTATAAGGAGCGGTTTATCCGGTTCCTCGTTCAGTTAGTTACAAAGCAACCAGGGGCCTAGGATACCGACGAATTTAATGATAACCAACCCTGAAAACGTAATGCCCCCTGGCTTAGTGGTTAGTGTGTCGGACTGTTAAGCGAATGAGCCTGGGTTCGAACCCAGTTCATAGCCATCTTCTTTTCCAGGGTACTGCCTCTTGCGAGGAACTGACAAAACCTCCAGTAGTAAAATTTGTCTCGAAAAAGTGCATCTCATGTAGCCGTTCGGATTCGGAGGTAAACTGTAGGTCCCTTCCATTCTAGCAGATTAACAACACACACACAGGAATGGTTGAGAGACTTATAGTCACTAGGCCTTTGCTACTTAAGGAGCTGTCGCGCCAATAAATTTAATTTAACCCTGAAAACGAATTAAAGACAACTAACTTCGTATCTAATGTTAGGTGCACTAACAAAGAATTCGGATGTGAGACATAATATAATTATTATATATATTATTACAATTAGAGAAGGTAAGAGTAGCATTCATGTCTCTCAAAAGTCATTTCTATTCCAACTATCTGAGATCCGATATGAAGATCATTTGTTATCAAGCTTTCATTAGTCCAAGTCTGACATTATGCGAGTCCAGTGTGGTGCAACATTAACCAATCTTATATAGTAAAAGCTTCGTGCTTTCGAGCGCAAATGTCTAAGAGCATTTAATGCTATTGTATAGAAGTGCACATCGGCCAACCAAATAAGAATTCGTCCGCATATGTTTTCGAGCTTGGAAATGTAAACGACGGTATTATCAGCATCAAGGAACTTGAGAAACTCCAGAATATTCATCAACAGAGACCTGTCATACAACGAAAGAAAGGAGTAGTACCACCTACGACAAATCAAAAAATCATTAATCAAAACAAACCCCAACCTAAACGTCGAAATCAAGCGATGGGCAATCGAAGTCAATGGCCATCGTTACAAATGCAGCCCCGAAGGAATCATCACAGCTTATATATTATATATATATATTGTTAGTTTATTAATCAAAATAAAATGTAATTATAATACGCATAACGCGGATCATCCGAATTTCCCAAAATGCTCTATGAAAACAACCGCCAAAACCTTAAAAGTTATATCAGCTTTAATAATCACGGTGACACTGTTTTTCTTAGAGGACATTTTGGAAGAGCTTTTATCAACCTTATTCCTGCGTACATCAACTGCAACCATTGGAGTAGCGACTTTGAAAAACTTATTGCTTTTTTTGATGAAACAGAGTAGTATAATTTTATTTTAGTCGGTGATTTAAATATCAGAACTGGAGGTAAAGGGAGTGTAGATATCCAGATTGGAAATGAAAATATAGTTTCTGCAATCAGAACTTCAAAAGATAATTGTTGTGATCGAAACTCGAGCGCGTTAACAGAATTCTTAGAAGAAATCGGAGCGTTAATTTTGAATGGAAGAGGATATTGTGAGCAGCCGAGGATCTTCGGTCATTGACTGCTGTTGTCCATCATATAATTCTGTTGACGCAATAAAAGACTTTAGGATCGGTTGTGAAACTTTCTCTGATCATATGCCCTCATAGTAAGTCTTACCAAACAGAGAATTTCAACGGGCAACGAATCTATTAAATCTTACCAAGACTTAAGTGGCGCGATAATCGAATAAACAAATAAAAAAGCATTCTAGAAAGATACATACCTCACAAAATTGCTAGTACCAACGCAGGAGAAGATCTTTGTCTTGTAATTTATGAATGTATATTCAGCGCTAATCCAAATTTCGAACCTTAGAAACCCTGGTTCGATACAGCTTGTTTTCATACTAGAAAAAATGTGTTGAAAAACCTTAAAATGTATAGAAAACACAACATCGACATTTTCAGAAAATACTATCGTGAGTCGACCAAAAAATACAAAGCGTTATGCATGATGAAACAACGCAATTACTACTTAAATATTGCAAGTCAATTAGTATTAGTAAAAGGAACAAGTAATTGGTGGAAACACGCTAAGATAATGCGCGGTAACACCAACAATAGGAAGTCAGATATAACATCATTTGAGTTTAGAACACACTTCCAAAATCTTCGGCAATATAAACAGAAATGCATTCTTCCACAAACTAAAGCGTATGGGGATATCTACAAAAATGCTCTCCATACTAAAGACTCTATATCACAACAACACTGCAACTGTATGGAATGGAACACATATTATCGACTTTTTTCCTATCAATCGAGGTGTAAAACAGGGATGCGTCCTCAGCGCTCTGTTATTTATCCTGTTTTTGAATGACGTCGACTCCGAACTACCGGGTGGAGTAACTGTAACTGAAGATGTATCAGAAAAAGTCTTACTTTATGCAGACGATACTTTTCTACTCTCTGACAATCCATCTTCCTTACAAACAATGATAAATAGCTTCGCAAATTATTGCACAAAATGGAATCTGCTTGTGAATTTAGGAAAGTCAGAAATAGAGATTTTTCGAAACGGTGCGGTGGACGCCGTGCCGCCGAAGAAAAATGGACTTTTAACAATGATGAAACCTAAATATCCAATAAATACAAGTACCTAGGAGTAGCACTTACTTACAATATGTCGTGGACAAAACATCTTACACAAAGACTTGCAATGTCTAAAAACTCAATTAATGCCACCTGGTCGAACTTTATGAAAAACAAAAATATGCAGCACTCAGCCAAGTATAAGATATATGAAGCTGCTTCAAAATCTTTAATGAACTATTGTACCCAAGTTTGGGGTTATTCTGAGCACGATGAAGTCGAAAAATTGCAAAGGTTTCATTAAAAGATGTTTTTCCCTACCAAGTAACACACCAAATTACGTGCTCAACTTAGAAACCGGACTTCATTTCAAATACATTCACGGAGTAAGCACTCTCCCCGAGAACAGATTACCGAGAAAACTTTCGGATATCATCGTGAGAAAACAGATTTTCTGAGCCAATGAATGGTCAAATATTTTTAATGAACTTGACACTGAGTTTGACGGGTCTACAAAGTCTGATTGGACGACATTGCATACAGAAACTTGCAATAAACTCATAGAAAGACATTGGACAGAACACACAAATAGAGCGAAAAAATCATGTTTCCACGACGAGTATTGTAACTTGGAATATGCCGAAGTACCGAACTACTTCCAAGACAGCTACTCACGCGAGATGATAAGTATGGTGTTAAAGTCTAGGTGCGGATTGCTCAATCTCAATGCCAGGGCATTTAGAAGAGACTCGGTAGGCATTTGTACGATCTGCAACCTTGATGCTACTGAAAATACATACCACTTTGTAGGAGTGCGCCCTTGTTTCCGGACATACAGGATACAGTTATTGACCAGTTCCTCAAAATTTTTAACGGATAAAATTACACCCAACTTTACAATTTCTTAAGAAACACTCTTAGATATCGGAATCTTATTATAAATGAATTTTCATTAAAATATAATTACATCGCCAAGTTTCAATAAATTTACTATAGTTAACAGTTTAACCTGACAGGCAACTTAAAAAGTTATTGTCATTCAATTTAATTTTAATGAAATGAAAATCAAATTTTATCAAATTTTTTTGAAAATAAAATTATTTTATTTAAATCTAATCTAAAATCTAAATCTAAAGTGCACATGCACATTCCGACTTTCGGCATTACGTTTTAAATAAAAAAAAACTATTGGATGCGTCCGAAGTATCTAGAATTGACAATAACGGTTTTTTTTGGGAAAGCTATGGGCAGGGAAATCACCTGTTATTTTATGTTAACATTGAAATCTCGACTACTTCATAATGGGGTTTGTTCGTAGACTCAGGTATTTGCCATAAACGTTTATAGATGATGAAATCGTTGGGATTGGTTACAAAAATCTATTTGAATTGTAGGTTTTTAATACAAACTCTATATACTACGTTGTAAGAAATACAAAATTTAAAAACAACAAAGTAGAAGACTCAGCACTAATTTTGAACTTTGTTGAATTATTGATTCAAAATAGTTTTTTACGGCCTATAAATCCAGCAAAAATTGGGGTTTCGTCCCGGTAACTCTCTTGGATTCTTTAATTGACATTGAGTACCTTTGTCAAGACGCAACTTTTGATTTATTCAGTTCAACATATATGAAGTTTTTGACTAAAACTTAATGTGAACTATATGCAACAAGATTAAATTTGTAATCATTAAGTCTGAAAGAAAGAGGTTAAGTCCAGGGCCAGACTAAGTTATATGAATTGAAGGTTCATCTATTTTAATCACGCAGCTATGTACGTTTAAAACTGCAAAATTGCAACAGTAAATACTAAATAATATTAAAAATATTTTTTAAAACGTACCTACATACTCCTCATTTTAATTAAAAAAATTCAAAATTTGCCAAAAGAACGTAAGCAGAATTTTCTTTGATTTGGAAATTAAAAAATACCTAATTCATAATGCTTCAATTTTTAAATTTTAGAACTTAAATTTTTCTTTTTATGTAATTTTGTTTTATTAAAAACTTTTTATTCTTATAACTTTTTCAGTTCCATTCCATCTTCATATTCATAGTAAAATTCGATATAAAAGACATTTTTTATTTCCTTACGGAATTAAGAAGCATGAATATTTTTTTTAGAAGAATTCAACAACTGACGTTGCCGTTTAAACTTAAAACACACTTGAATCATTTTAGTTAAAGAGGTTAAAATACTTTGAGCTTTATTATATCATTACATATCAACTTAAGTGATTTAAATGCGATAATAGTTCTTTATAATCATATGTAAAATAATCAGAATTGACTAAACTCAGAAAAGGAGTCACCCGAACGAATCAAACTATCATGCAGACGAAATGCTATTTAATCAAAATGATTTCTCACACATAATCTACTCTACGAATGAAGGCCTCCAAATACACATAAATGCATGATACAAGTCTTATATCATGACAGAAATGATCAATTTTGAATAAAATCTTTAATTGTCAAACGTATAGAGGAGAAATAACTTCAAATTCAAAAATCTATCCGCAACCAAATTCAACATCTACTTTAATCGGCAGCTGGATGTTTTTATCGGCAATTTGTTATTGTATTTGTAATGTGTGTAAAATCCAACTGCGTTACGGATAGATTGTCTTAAAAAAACACTACTAATGTTATCCTTGACCTCGACAGGAATCACCTCACACGATCGGCTGGCGTCATTGAGAATAAGCTTATACCGGGTTTATTTTATCCGAACCCTGGTTATTTTTGAAATGTATTGAAAAATTGGATATATGATCCCACTACAGACATTCTTGTTTTTGGATGCATATGGCTATCTATCTGACTCAACGAACGTACCCATAATACATTATGGATACAACATTACTTACGAGCCTTTTGAGTCGGGGGATGAAAATACTAATCAAAGACTATGCATTGGCATACCTGAAAGAGATAGAAATATTTCTAGTTGGAGAAAAAAACCTGGTGGCTGGACTTAGGTTTAGTATAACTAGAACTCTAGAACTCACCATGTGATCTGACGACGACTTGAAAAAATTAACTATTGTTCGCCTTTTTCAGTTAATCGACAAAATATGGATCACATGGCGGAACCTAGATTTTAGTTAAAGGTAGGTTAAATTAGTTAGTAAGTTTTATTTTTATATAAAATAAAACGAAAATTGCGACTGTCCTCTTACGTTTTCCTTATTTGAAGAAACAGACAAAATATTAATATTGTAATCTACATATATACTAAAAAACTATAATATAAAAGAAAAGATCTAAGAATATAAATAGAAACAATAGATGTAATGAGAATCACAAAGGTCATTTACTTAAATATATATATACGCATATGTAGTTAGGCTAATATTCAATGAAATATTATTTAATATGTGAATAAATAAACATAAAAAAAGGAAAGTGCAAAAAAACAACTAACGGAGGCTCTGGACTGCTAGAGTAAACTTATATTTATATTAACCACAATCTAAGAAATGCGATGGGATGGGCATGGACAAAGAATGATGCAGAACTGCAATATTTACAATGCAAACGCTACATGCAAAACCAAAAACAGCTCTTATTGCGCCTTGTAGAACCAAATAGAATGGATCAAAACCTCCATGGTATAACAAGCTCATCTTAAAAATCTAAAAAAATAAATCTTTTTCTAAATTTAAAAAGACAAATAGTATTGATGACAAAAAAACTTTCTTTAAATTTCGTTAGGAACTTACCGTGTTTGGATCTATACAATTTGAATACTCTGATGTCTTAAACGCACTTAACTCTCTCAAGCCAAAATCAAATCCAGAATCCAGGCATTGATGGCATTGTTAAAGCTAACTCAATGTTAGGGTTCATTAAAAGGAATTACATTGATTTTTCCTGCCCATACACCCTTTTTTCTTTGTTTATTTATCTGGTAAGACTAAGTATAGAATACGCGGAAGTTATCTCGAACCCTTCTCAACAATTTTCTTCGGATAGAATTCAGAGAGTTCAGATTCGTTTCACAAGATATGTTTTATAAAATGCGTTGGAATTTCAGCCCATGTTTCCAAGCCAGGCAAACCTTTTTAGGTTTACAACCTCTGAAAGTTCGAAGAACAACTCACGATATTGTTTTTGCGCGGAATATTCTCCGTTATCACGTTAGATGCCCTGAGATATTCTCCTTGATATACATATATATATGCTCAAATGAGGCGTTGAGGTAAAAATTCCTTCTTTTTGAGTAATGTCATAGAACAGGGCTGTCCAAACCGTATACGTTCCCGGACCAATTTAAATATATTGTCGTGCCCTAAAACATATAATGATATAATCGAAGAAAAACAATATTCAAAGCGTTGAACACGAATTATAGAACCGAGAAGGGAAATGCGGAAGATGCGAGAAGTGCGCACGTGCGTTGAACGCTTTTTGCCGCTCTTACGATACTATCCATCCCATAAGAGCGCGTTGTTTTGACTCGATATCTTAATGCGAACTGGCTTTTAAGCCTTAATTACATACTACATCGGAACCATAAAGAGAATTTAAAAGAAAGGAAAATTTTCCTATGTCTTACCCTCCAAAACTCATTTTTAGTTTTTTGTATGTGTCCGCACCACAACAAGAAAGTGACAAAAAACATTATTCGTCAAAAAAATATCAGTTAGAAAGCCCATTTAAAATGTGTTTTTTTTTTGGCAAAGCTATCCGTAGCGTAGTTGAATTTTACACATATTACAAATACAACAACCAGTTGCCGACAAAAACACCTAGTTGAAGATTAAAGTAGGTGTTGCATCTGATTACAGATAGATTTTCGAATTCTAAGTTATTTACCCTCTTTATATGTTTGACATAAAACAATTCACAATCATTTCTGTCATGATATACGACTTGTATCATGCATTTCTGATCGTAGAGTTAATTATGTGATTATAGGTACTCAATCAATCAAGATTATAGGAAGTTTTATTAAGAATCAAAAATTCTGGTAACGTTCTATTAGCAATCTTGAAATTATTTAATTAAAATAAGGGCTACGTTTTAAAAAAATATTTTAAATAATATTTACTATTTACTGTTGCAATTTTGCAGTTTTGAACGTACCTAGCTGCGTTATTAAAATGGATTTTAGTAACTAAGTCCAGCAACGAAGCACAATTGCCATTTCATCATCCATAAGCGTTTATGGCAAATACCTGATTCTACGAATAAATCCCGTTGTCTTGATTAGTCGAGATGTCTATTTTGACATTAAATAAGAGGCGGTTGCCGATACGTTTTTTTGAGAAATCTAACTTCACTGCCCATAGCTTTCCCAAAAAAATTCGGCTAAATGCATTGGAACACTGAACCAAGCTTACTGAGTATGCGAAATTTTGTGCTCAAACAAACTTCCTAGCAAGGACCCAATAATTATGATTGTTACCTAACGAATGAATATTGCATTCTATTTCCGTAACATCTATTTTCCTAAAATATAGTACATTTAAATTTTTTGTGTCGCGGGCCGGACAAATACAAGGCCGCATGCGGCCCGCAGGCCTCACTTTGGACAGCCCTGTCATAGAACGAACTATGAAAGGAATGAACCAGTTTCTAGGTCAATTAAAGATTGCAACGAAGTTTATGATCATGTTGATTTAAATCTCTCCAGAGAAAAAATTAAGAATATATTATACTACTAGCTTCTACCCGCGACTTCGTCTGCGTGGACTTAAGATTAAGCATTTTGGTTAGGTTTTCCGTTAAATATAGTTTATTTTTATTAAGATTGTGAACACCGTTGTTTTAATCGAAGTGATATTTCTTTATAACTGTATATTTCTATATTTCTATACCTCTTTGTCATTATATTTCTATATTTCTATATTTTTTTATTTCTATATTCTTATATCTCTATACATCTACATCTCTACAATATCTTTGTCTCTATGTCTATATCTTTATGTCTCTATATCTCTATGTGTCTATATCTCTATAACTTTATATCTCTATACCTCTTTATCTCTATATTTCTATATCTCTACATCTCTATGTCCTTATATCTCTATATCTTTACAACTCTATTTCCCTATATCTCTATATCTCTTAATAGCATATTGAATCCTGTAACTCTCCCGTCTACCAAACTTCACAAATTCATGCTGTCCTTAAAGCAGAGAAGTATATCTAACAAATCTCCAGAAATGCAGTATTTCACATTTAAGCCACTCCCAGAGGAACCGTACATTGTTCCTGGATAAAAAGCCTATGTTTCAATCCAGCATATTATCCATCTACCTACCAAATTTCATCCAAATCCGTTGATCCATTGAGGCGTGATTGGGGAACAAACATTCAAACATCTGAACATACAAACATTCACATTTATAATATAACTAGCTGTTACCCGCGAGATCGTCCACCTGAAATTTATCAAAAAACTGTTTACTCAATTCATCGTTCTAAAATAGTAATTTTCGAAAAATAAGCAAACCCAGCGCCACCTAAGTGTGATTCAAATAGCTTTAGCTATTCCTTTCAAACAACAAACAGGCTCCCTGTCTGCGAAAGTCCCATCAAAATCGGTCCATAAATAAAAAAATTCGACAAAAAATAACACCAGCACCACCTAGTGAGTAATTAACATGGTCTAAGTTACTCCTTAGGATATCAGCTACCTGCCAGTGAAAGTCCCGTCAAAATCAGTGCAGCCGTTCCCGAGATTACCCGAAACAAACAGACAGAAAGACAGAGAAACAGACAGACTATGATGCCTAATGTTTGTCAAAGTAGAATTGTGGTTTTGATAAGATTCCTATATTCATGCAAGCTTTTTCGACTTGATGGGTTAAATAGAAGTATAACTTCTTCTTAAGACTTTACTGGAAACTATCCACAAGTTAGTATGGACTCTCACTTAACTAATTTACATTCTTAAGCTTCGTTTTTTTTTTAAACAAGCTCCTGCAGACAATTTCTTTAATGAGGATTTAAATTCATAAAGATCATAAAATATTTCGAAGACCTCGAAAAAAAGTTATAAGACACGCATGGAAGCTATAGATACCTACTGCGATGGCGGGCGGCGTCCTGAAGCGCTCATCATAGCATCCGATAAAGCCACCTTCAAGGATCACTGCCAAATTAATATGTGCGCGCTTTTTATGAAGACTCACAAGACTAATTTGGGTGCTGGTCTAATTCGTCAATTTAGACAATCACGCGACGCATTCGTGCAACTGATCGATAGACTAGAGCTACTGGATTGCTCCGCAGACATTTAAATGATGAATTTTGAATTTTTAGCAAATTCATGCAAATCACTCGTTTGCTTTGGATCTTTCAAAACAAAGTGATTATTATAATAAACAACTAACGGTTTATGAAGATCCTTAGAACAGAGAGTGTTCGTGCCTACCTAAGACTAAAAGTTCAGCGAAAAAAAGTTAATTTCAAACTGAGTTAGGCTACTGGCGGCAGTTTTTATGGTTCCCAGACCTATAGTTATGCAAATTTGTGTGTACTCCGGAGCTGTGGGTTTTTCTTCGGAGAACTTGATTAAATATTTATGTCAAATTTGTTTAAGGTTATGGGTGAAGTCAGTCCGGTATGTATTCGTGGTCTCGTGCTATGCAAGCATCAAAACAATCAAAAGGGCGATAAACAGGGATAATAGTTGGGTTGCTGGATAAACTAAGCTGCTGCTTTCATATATGAAATTATATCCATCGTTCAAAATCCATGATTTTAAAGCGATGACTTTAATTTGACACTAGGGAGCATATTTGAAGTTTGACTTTGATGCATGAGTAAGGCATTACTCTTTAATCTGTATAAAAATCGAGACGATTCATTCATTTGACTAAAACATTCTTAAATATGCAAAGTAGTAGTAAATTGATAGTTTTTCTTTGGTTTAGCATTAAATCATGAAACGACTGAACCTAGTATTAGACAGTCCTTCTAATGTGTCATTTCCGTGACACTCTGACGTCACTATGACGTAGTTGTATGTCCTAAAGGTGTCACGTCGTGTGATTTTTTTGCATGTCATTGCCCTGACAGAAACAATTACAGGCACGCTGACACGTCATTGTTAGGTCATTGCAGTGATTACTTGCCGTGACCGTGTGATAGCCCTGTCATTGTAGATGGACACGCTGACACGTAGCCTGTCGCCGCAGTGGCTGACACCCTGACACCCTGACACGGAAGGAATTTCTGCCATGTCATTGCTGTCATTGTTGGCGTTTGAAGTTGAACACCCTTTTATTCAATAGCTTTGGTAGTGCTATCGGATTTACAATTTCGTATACCCAAAATACAAGTTGACAGCCAAATAATGAACAAAACATTTTATTTCAAACAAATTTGCAAAATTCTTAACAAAATCAAGAAAAAAACATCAATTTCTACTAAAAAAAATGTTTGGGAATTGTTTTCTTTTTTTTTAAATAAATATTATTTTAGCTCGTCTCATAAATTTTTTTTCTCAACCGACGTCAAACGTGAACCCTAATAAATCATAAAGACTTTGTAAGGCACGGATTAAAAATAAGAACTTTTGAAAGAATAAATAAAAAAAAAAAACAACAAATTTGTAACAAATGTAGGACGTTTAGAAAGAAACTGTAACCTATGCGGTTATGCGTACAAGAAACGAACAATATATTTTTCAGTTATTCAACCAGAAAACTATGCGACCCATTGTAAATACTCTTTATTTTTTAATTTTTAAACACCATCTAAGAAATAGTGAATTTGATCAACGATCGCTAATAAAAGAACGCACCACAGATGATGAACAAAAGATTTGCTGTCTATGTCTAAACCCAAACCAAGCCAAGAATTTCTGATATATTATGAACTAGTTTTCATGATTCTTCTTCTCCTTTTGGACGGACACGTACGTTGATGTACATTGTACAATGATCTTAATTATCCTGAAAATGTCCATTCTTTTCATAGAAACTGCGCTCTTTTATTAAAAACAAATTTGCGAAATTATCACAAAATCAAGAAGAAAATACATATCCAATACCACTTTTAGAAATATTAAAGCAAGAAGGTCTGTGACCCCGAACGTAAGCAATGTAGCTGGCGATGACGATGAGAATAAAAACAGAATATTAAAAAATAAATTGCACGACTGTATCGCCGAATCGTCGAATATAGTTTTAAAAATAAGTAACTTTAACGTAGAAAAATAACACTATTTCAACTTAAAAAATTAGCACGACTGGGTCGCAGGTACTTGCTCTTATGTGCCTAATTACAATGGAAAGCAAGATCTTTGACAGAAACAAGTATAACATTTACGTTGACAATAACACAGTTTGAACTTATAAAAACTATCAAAAGCCCAAAACTTAACGGTTTTTAGTAAAAATGAAGTACGCCATCAAAAGTCTTAAGCAACAAAGAATTTATAAAAAATGTATTTCGAAAATTGTAGGACCGCTTTTGATAAAATACTGTTTTTTTATAATTTTTTGATTTTTTTTTTAAATTTTGGTATGCAGTTTCTTAGAATTCATTAATATACATGTGATTATAAAATTTTAAATAATTTTTTTTGATTAGTTTTAAAATAATTGATTTTTCAAAAGAAAAAAAATCAAAAATTAATTTTTATTAGAAAAAAAATTTTTTTTTTATAGGGACTATAATGCAAGTTATGCTTTGGTGCAGAATAAACATTTTGAGATAACATTCAAACATGACATTACGAATCAACATCTTCGGTTCCAACGCTCATCGACAATAACACACCAATTGTTTACTCTTCAGAGAAGGCAAACTTGCTCGCCGCCCATTTCGCTGCCAGCTCCACGCTGCCGCATAGCAACGTTGCCCCTCCTGTACTTGAGAATGTAAATTTTTCCATGGGACACATTTTTTTCCGCACTCGTACAGTAGCAAGAGTTCTCAAAGATCTCGATATACACAAATCCGCTGGCCCGGATGGTATACCCCCGATTATTCTGAAGAGGTGTTCTTCCACACTGGCAAAGCCACTGCGTAAGCTTTTCCATCGCTCCTACTCTTCTGGAATCTTTCCTAGAAGATGGAAAACAGCATTTGTCCAGCCTGTCCCTAAGAAAGGTGACCCATCCTCCCCCTCCTCCTACCGACCCATAGCACTGACATCCCTTCTTTCTAAGGTCATGGAAACACTGATTAACCGTCAGCTTAAGGAATATCTCGAAGATCGTAAGCTTCTCCATGACCGTCAGTATGGCTTCCGCAGCAACCGTTCCACTGGTGATCTGATGGCATATCTCACCGAACAGTGGAACAAATCTTTACATCGCTTTGGTGAAAGTAAGATTATTGCTCTTGATATCTCCAAGGCATTTGATAGAGTTTGGCATGAAGCTCTCTTATCGAAAATGCGTGCTTTTGGGATCGATAATACTCTTGTTCGTTGGATTAGAAGCTATCTCCTGGACCGTTCAATACAAGTTGTATTGGACGGATTCAAGTCTGATTCCCATAAAATAAATGCTGGTGTGCCCCAGGGCTCTGTTCTGTCTCCGACTCTTTTCCTCATTTTTATAAATGATCTTCTGTCTGTTACTTCTAATCCACTTAACTGTTTTGCTGACGACTCTACCCTCAGCTTTTCATATTCGTTCGATAATTCACGTCCTTCGCCTTCGGACGTACAATTGCAACGGTGCCGTATGTCAAGCTCATTAAACTCCGATTTATACAGCATTGTCAAATGGGGTAATAGAAATCGTGTGGAGTTTAATGCTTCGAAAACTCAATGCTGTCTTCTGTCGTTAAAGCTAAACATTCCCCCAATGCCATTGTCCATGAATGGCACTTACATCGAAGAAACCGAAAAGCTCTCAGTACTCGGTATGTGTGTCAACGACGACCTCCGTTGGAACGACCATATATTTGAGATCGCTAAGAATGCTGCAAAGTGCTTAGGTTTTCTGTATCGGTGTAAGAAGTATTTTTCCCCATCTGATCTGGCTACAATTTATAAAGCGTTTATACGCCCTAAACTCGAGTACAACTCCCACCTGTGGGCAGGTGCTTCACAATCATCGCTTCACCTGCTTGATAGAATACAAAATCGAGCGTTAAGATTGATAGGAAATAGAACTGCCGCTGAAACAATTGCCCCTCTCGAACACCGACGCAATGTTTCATGTCTTTCCTTATTTTATCGGTTCTTTTATAAAAAATGTTCACTCGAGGTAGCCAGCTGCATTCCTCCCCTTAAAAGTTTCGCCCGTAATACTCGTCTTGCTAGGAATGCCCATCAGTTCACCCTTGAGCCCAATTTCGGACGTACCGTGAAATATAGAGATTCTTTTTTTAGCCGTACAACACGACTTTGGAATGGTTTACCCGGCGAGATTTTCCCTTGCCATTTCAACATGCAAACATTCAAAACCAATGTTAATCGACACCTCCTATCTCTCCCCTCCCTATCTTCCTAATGCCCGCGCAGTGTGTTACATTAAAAGGGAAACAAATAGTCCCTTGTGCGCGCGTTAATTATAAAAAAAAAAAAAAAAAAAAAAAATTACGATGATAGAGAAACAGGCAAGAGTACAATAATTTTGGCGCCGCAATATAATAACGGATTCTAATAGAATGACTATACACACAAATTTTTTTTTTAATATGGGAGGGGGTCTATCTTGTCCCAGGAGGGGAATTTTCTAAAAAAAAACAGTTGAAAAAAATATGTCTTTTTTTTCAATGGAAAAGTCTGTTCTATCATATAGTTTTTTTAAATCTTTAAAAATCTTAAAAGCTTTTGAAAAAACTTATTTCAAACTGAAAATTTCACTACTTACTTTATACTTGCTAAATACAGGATTGTTGTACTACTTGAAGAGAGTATTTTAGGAAAAACTTCCCACCTCTTGGGGATGATCAAACCGTGCATTCAGGGTGGGAATATCCAGTTTTAGGTATTCCTGTAAACGCAATTATTCTTTCGAGAAATCTGTGGTATATATGACCCAGGAAGGTGTATTCAATACTTATCTGACAGTGCAAGAACCACTCACCTATCACCTCTAAATATAAATAACGAGATATAGGCGTTTAAAAGCTTGAGTGAACAAACATTATTTTCTTTGAGACGGAGTTATTTTTTTCAGAGATTTGTGGTATCTGACATTGCTACATATACTCAGGTAGGACTTCTATATAATGAGATAGAGACATGTGAAGGATTGAGTGAATTTTTTTCTTTTTTGACATCGGGTAGCTGGATAATGTAAAGTATATTCAGCTAGGACCTCTACATAACGAGATATAGGCGTGTGAAGGCTTGAGTGAAAAAAAAAACATTTTCTGACTAGCGACCCTTCAACTCGCTCCATTTTTTCTTTTGGAAGATTCTTTGCTTGGTATATGCAAGGCAAGCTGAATTTAATACCTATCGAACAGTGCATAAACCTTTCCAAATAACAAAATATAGGCATGCGAAAGTGTGGGGGAAAAAACAAAATTTCTGACACTGGACCATTCAACCCCTCCTGGAGACGCAGTAATATTTTCAGATTTTTGAAGAATGATCAGTTAGCTGAACTTAAAACCTATCTGACAGTGCAGGAACGACTCACCTAGGATCTCAAAAGAATGATATATGGACGTGTGAAAGCTTGAGTGAAAAGTTCATTTTCTGACACGTTACCTTAAATGAGAGTACCTATTCATTGACATTTCTTGAAATGTTTCAGTTCGAGCGGGTTTTTAAGGAGTTTGTTCTATTGGAATTTAATATTTTATATCTTGTTATTAAATAACCATAAATTCTTATATAATCTCCCATACAAAGCTAGTTTCTATATGTTTTATATCCAAGGTTACAGCCATTTTAAGAATCTCAAAAATAAAATAAAAAAATAACAATGAAACCATAAGGCTAAGGTACCGTTATTTTTACTTGCGATTATAGGTACTATAATACAAGTTATGCATTCGTGCGAATTAAATTTTTTGAGATAACAATCAACCATGACATTACGATGATAGAGAAATATATTTGAGTTACTGGCAAAATTTTGTTTTTAAATGTAAATAATTTTTGTCTTTAAGTTTGCATTATTGAATTTTCTTTTAATTTTTAAAAATTAAACTGAGAAGTTGTGCCGAAGTATAAGGCACAACATTATATTAGTTAAAAGTCTATTAGAAATATTAACAATTTTATATGGAGCCCCGTTTTTGTTTCCTGGACTAGAAGTCTTGAGAAATGCCAAAAGAACCAAACGTACCAAAATTGAAGGTAGTAACTTTAACCGTATAGGCCGCAGATAGGATACATACAAACGAACATCCAGACAGATAAACAAACAGAATTTCTCCAATAACTACAATATGCTTCTTCATCATCGTAAAGTTATGTTTGATTGTTATCTCACCATCTTATACTTGTCCATCCTAATTGAGAACAAAAGTTTCCTAGAATCTTGTTGATTCTCATAATTTATTTTTATACCAACTTTTAAACACTAAAACCTTTTATAACTTTTAAGGTTTTGGCGGTTGTTTTCATATAGCATTTTGACGAAAATGGTATGAATTTTGTTCTCGTTGATTCTTATCTTTTGGTGTAACTGAATTTTTATAACTTGAAAATTATGCAACGTCGTCGCTTTTTTCTTATGAAAGTAGGCAATTGGTGAGTTTTCTTTAAAAAAGACAACAACGTCAACCGACTAATATTTTGAATGAAATAATTTAAGTGTTTTGAGTGCTTTGCAATCTCCGATTTCATTTGGCAGTTTCGCCTTTGAGCTTACAGCTTACGCGAAAACAACTTCAACATATTATTTTCCCTTTCAAGGTTCTTCAAAGTAATGCCCTGAGATGAGCACGCGAACATTAATTTCTTGAATGCTTAGTGATTCTAATTACAATGGCGTCCTTCCGTTTGTCGGTTCTTCCACTACAATTGCCCCGCCAAAAAACTCATTTTAATTTCCGTTTGCAGCGCAGTACATATACGATACACAATATTGTGCATCAACACCATCATCTGTAATGGCCACTTCGGCAATGTTCTCGTTTTCGGTGTTAAAATGAGGATTCGAGCATTTTATTATCAATATCTTGTGCTGTTAAAAATTCCCATTTCTGCTTGCGAAATGTGTTCGCAGCTCGGGGTCGCGGAAGAGCGTTAAGCGGAAATTCCGCACATTTACCCAGCCAGAGCACCAACACACTCCCTCTCACTGGTGCAACTACATTACGTACGATTCCTACATCACGCAGGGGCATGCATCCAAGCAAACGTCAATGATGACGAGCATGATAATCACGATCGTACTGCGATCGTTATCATTAGTTGATTCTTCGTTTGGTGGACGTAAAATGTTGAATGAACCATGCTCAGCATACGTTCGTTGCAAGTTATGGCCACTTAACCTGGATGGGATATAGGAGCCCAAATTTTATGCCGAAAATGCACACATATTTTCGCGGGTTGCATCAGTGATCGCGATCGTCTGCCGAATTGATCGTCCATTTACGCTAACTACCCTTCAATTGGAGACATTTATACCTTTGTGGCTATTTGTGTGGCAGGATGGATGTGGATGCATCTGCAATCGAGATCATCATCGAATTCGGAAATCACGTTCATCTGTGGCATTTTTCAGCAGTGCTGATCGCGATCAGTGGGCCGGTGCGTTGCTGGGGCGATCTGGGCAATTTGCGTTTGCTTGATTCATTTGCATTCCTGTCAGAGGTCTTCGATCGATGTTTTCGTAACTGCGGCAGTTTGTTGCATTGGAGATGTTGTTGCGCTTGAATGACTCCGCAGCTAGATCTCCAAGTAACTCAACTTTTGGGGCGGATGCTGCAGATCGGTGATGATCGGTGTGGAAGATTGCCGCTGCCAACTCGCATTCGATTTACGTCTCCATCTCGTTACTCGTTAGTTGCAACAATGCCAGAAGTGATGGTGCGTTAAACCAACAAGATCGACATTGAGAATCGGCAACGTTGGCGTCATTGTGTATCGGGGGTAATTTCCCATCTGGTGTTTACATTGGGCTAAATGAATGGCTTACAAAATGTAAACTGTCTCTGGGTTTTGTGGTGGATGCATTTGTTCGGCCACAAAATTTGCACAATCGCAGAGGAAATTGCTTTTAGTGGTTTACGTGGCAGCAAAGCCTTGTGGCTTAATCAATTCTAAGTGACAGGTGTAAGTCCATCCTCGTCGTCATTGGGTGGTGGTGGTGGCAATTTGGGACTCACAATTCAGTTTTTCTTTTTTTTTTTTTGTTTCTTATTAATTTTGTGTCCTGGTTAAGTGGCAGTGTCGTTTGTGGTTTTATTTGGATCTCTCCCTTAAAATTGTGGCAATGTCGTATTCTAAGGTCGATGTGTTAGCACATGGCGCTGCAAGCAATTAAAATCAAATTTCTCTGACGTTTAATGTGCCAAAGTGTGGCAACCTCATTCTTCTACATTGGATTACTTGATGACACTTTAATTGGCGTCGATGCTGATGATGACGATGTTGATTTGATGGAATATTCTGGACGGACTTTTATCAATGTTGGCTAAATTGCATCATTGTTGTTGGGCTTGTGGGATGTTGGTTGGAATGATTTGGCAGATGTCACCTAATCGCTGAAGTTGAATTAATAATTTTGCTAACAATTTGCATTTTTGTTTCTGCTCGTAAAATGGAAGTGGATGTGATGGAGTAGTTTTAGTTGACGGGACTGTGTGGACTATAGTGCCAGGCATAGATTGCAATTAAGGGCAAATTGCCAGTTGAAAGAGAAAAAAATGAGATCCTGATTGGCTAGGTGGCTGGGTTCTTTTATAATATGAGCATATTGCGAGGAGTTGTTTTCTGCTATCTGTGGTCAAAAATATATCTGAACTCTCGAGTGGTTATTTCGAGTGATATTCTGGTGTTTGCTTTGATAAAAGCCGATTAACCAACGGATCCACATATGTCTTAAATGGGATCCAAATGATATAAGGGCAGGGTAAGTACAGGTGTAAGGTGTTGAATATTTGAGAAAGTTCAAAAACCAAGATGAAGATTTCCAGAATTATTTCTTTCATAAAAACTGAACAAGCTACTTTTATGAAAAAACGCAAAAACTTTGACATCTACCCTTAAAATAACCTAAATTTCTCCTTACAAAAAATATAGAAGAAGAAAATAACAGGTTTTGGGAAAGATGTTAGAAAGAATTCTTCTTGTACAGAATAAGCAGAACAAATTGAATTTGAATCGGAGTAGTTGGTGCGATGAGTATTGTTGAAATTTATTATTTCTAGGAAGACCGGGAGAATCAATAATATTTTTTTTTATATAATTAACGCGCGCACAAGGGACTACTTGTTTCCCTTTTAATGTAACACACTGTGATTTTTTTTTGTTCTGGCCTTACAAAAAATCCTTTCCAACTCATTTTTCCAGAATAGCAATGCCGGCCATCGAATTAAGTGTTTTCAATTTCTGCCCATGAGGATTCTATCCCATGGTGGGAAGATATTATTATTTGCTGGATACACTCGATGATTGAATCAAATGGTGTGGACTTAAAAAAAATCAAAAGATTAACACAAAAATCAATAGCATCCGAAGCAGAATTAATAGACAATCTGGACTGAGTCACCAGAATTTCCACAGTATCCTTGAATTGGTGAAATTTTCAGTCTGATGATTCACTTTTGCTCCAATAATAAGTTAATGGATATATTGGATGTCAGCGATGCGGCGACTTTAAGCAAGGGTCTGTAATTCCATTTTCATCCGCACTCGTATAGTAGCAATAGTTCTCAAAGATCTCGATACACACAAATCCTCTGGCCCGGATTCCACACTGGCAAAGCCACTGCGTTAGCTTTTCCATCGCTCCTACTCTTCTGCAATCTTTTCTAGAAGATGGAAAACAGCATTTTTCCAGCCTGTCCCTAAAAAGGTGACTCATCCTCCCCCTCCTCCTACCGACCCATAGCACTGACATCCCTTCTTTCTAAGGTCATGGAAACACTGATTAACCGTCAGCTTAAGGAATATCTCGAAGATCGTAAGCTTCTCCATGACCGTCAGTATGGCTTCCGCAGCAACCGTTCCACTGGTGATCTGATGGCATATCTCACCGAACAGTGGAACAAATCTTTACATCGCTTTGTTGGAAGTAAGATAATCGCTCTTGATATCTCCAAGACATTTGATAGAGTTTGGCATGAAGCTCTCTCATCGAAAATGCGTGCTTTTGGGATCGATGATACTCTTGTTCGTTGTATTAGAAGCTTTCTTCTGGACCGTTTAATACAAAGTTATATTGGACGGTTTCAAGTCTCATTCGCACAAAATAAATGCTGGTGTGCCCCAGGACTCCGTTCTGTCTCCGACTCTGTTTCTCATTTTTATAAATGATCTTCTGTCTGTTACTTGTAATCAACTTAACAGTTAGTTTTACTGACGACTCTACCCTCAGCTTTTCATATTCGTTCAATAATTCACGTCCTTCGCCTTTGGACTTACAATTGCAACGGTAAGGGTCAAGCTCATTAAACTCCGATTTAAACAGCATTGTCATATATGGGGTAATAGGAATCATGTGGAGTTTAATGCTTGGAAAACTCAATGGTGTCTTTTGTTGTTAAAGCTAAACATACCCCTAATGCCATAAGTGGCACTTGCATCGAAGAAACCGAAAAGCTCTCAGTAGTCGGTATGTGTGTCAACGACGAACTCCGTTGGAACGACCATATATTTGAGAACGCTAAAAATGCTGCTAAGTGCTTAGGTTCTCTGTATCCAGTATAACTCCCACCTCTGGGCAGGTGCTTCGTATCCATTGCTTTGATAGAATACAAAATCAAGCGTTAAGATTGATAAGAAATAGAACTGCCGCTGAAACAATTGCCCCTCTCGAACACCGGCGCAATGTTTCAATTTCCTTATTTTATCGTTTCTTTTATAAAAATGTTCACTCGAAGTAGCCAGCTGCATTCCTCACTTAAAAGATTCTCCCGTAATATTCGTCTCACAAGGAATGCTCATCAGCTCACCGTTGAGCCCAATTTCGGACGTACCGTGAAATATATCTAGGGATTCTTTTTTTAGCGGAACAACACGAGTTTGGAATAGTTTACCCGGCGATATTTTCTCTTGCCATTTTGATGTGCAAGCACACCTTCTGTCCTTCCCCTGCCTATTAACCTAATGCTCGCGCAGCGTACTTATATGCATTAAAAGGGAAACAAATAGTCCCTTCCGCGCGTTAATTATAAAAAAAAAATTATTAACGTTAGTTTCCAGCTATCAGAAAGGTCTTATTGCAACAGGAAATAGAGGTATTAATGTCACCAGCGTAGATACATAGACCGGTGAAGGAAATTATTCTACCAAATCATTAATTGCGATGACAAATGATAGGAGTGGGCCAAGATGAGGAACCCTTGTGGCGAAGATTTGGTCAGGCTCCGCCTGAAGACTTTGATCTTTGAGGATGAGATATATTTGATCTTGTCGACTGACTTACTGAAGTCAGTTCTCAGTTGTTAAAACATCAACATCACATAGAGCCAAAAGTGTCGCAGAGATAAATTAAATAAGATTAGTCATGGCGGACCTGCCCTTTAGGAACGCGGTTTTTAGTGGATAACCAATAGATTTACAATGAAAATAAAACGAGTTATAAACTATGCTATCAAAACCGGAGAGCTAAGCCATTAGGCGATAATGGAAAAAACAAATGATTTTTTCCAAAGTGAGGGGAAGACTGCTTGCGATACCAACCTCAATCAACAAGCTTCTCAAGTCAGGCTCGGTCCCTAGCTTGTTGTCTCCAGTTCGCACGTGTAATCGGTTAAGGTCCTCTTCCACTTGTGTGCGCCACCCCTCTGGGGTCAAATCGAAGATTTTCCAGGCCGGAGCATTGATGTCCATTCGCTCTATATGACCCAACCTACTCTTTCGGCTAGGTCTGTGTCGCTGTACTGTACAGCCAGTAGAGTTCTTCATTGACGACATTTACAGTTTACAAAAGAGTTTCATGAAAAATTGCAGGGATGCCATTCTTGCCAGGTAAAAAGTAATCTTTCGTTAAAATTAACTTATAACAGTCGTAGTCGGTAAGGAAAAATAGTAAGGGAAACGAAAAAAAATCTGAGGTATTCAAGGTCGGGGTAGGTAGCTAAAGGATTGACAATTACTTTGGGATAAGGAAACTGGTAAACCCGCTAAGGTCTGCATATACCTAAAGAAAGATTGGCATACGGTCGCTGGCGGAGGCTTGTTAGAAGTAGAAAAGATAGGACGTCTAGAATTTTCATTAAGTTTTAAACAACTTATATCTGATACCACGAAACTTTGAAGTATCGAATAAAAAAGAAACAAATGTACACTGAGTGGTTGAAAAAAAAAAAACGGGAAAGTTGTTTAAACCAATAAACACTCAATCCGGGAGAGAGCCAAATACTTCGGCAGTAGATTCGTTCCACAAGTTTATAGAAATGGCAGGTTCGAATCAGCACGGGTGTCCTACGGGATGAAAATGAAGCAACATCTACAGTCGCACCCAAGGACTAACCCTGGAAGAACTAGATCAGGGAAGTATAAGTTCTGGGAACAGAGTTGTTCCGGACGTGTAGGTGAAAAAATAATCCGTCGCCTACTTAAAATACACCCTGATCTCCTAACCGCTGGAAGGATGGGGTGGCGTAGATCAGGACACCCGAAAACTTAGGGTGCGAAACTGGATAGCGTCGTGTCGGTCGACCTGCAATCGGGATGAACTTGTATAAAGCCCAGACCGAACCTCGTTTGTTGCACCGATGATGATAAGGCAAAGTTGTACATTCGGTACCTCCCGTAGATTTTTTTCCTGTACTTTTTCATGAACCAGTTGACCGATTATAACTTAAATTTATAGTCAAGATGAAGGAAGCGCCATACAGTAATTATGCGTTAAATTAATTTTGGTCGTCGTTTTCTTAAAATTAATATTAAGAAAAAATCTTATATGAACGTTATTTATGTATTTATGTCTGTATTCTTGAAATTTATTTTAAATTATTAAAAAGGTATTAAAAAAAGTTTTTCTTAACCGTGCAACGATCAGGTCAATGTTACATTCAATAGACTTTCTCAGAAACAGCATCGAGTGAAAGATGCTGCTTCTGTGAAGCTCAACGAAAACTTAATTTCTTTAGTTGACACACAAGTTTTTCGAAATTAATTTTGTTCAAATGGTCGGTGGGAGTCCTATTCCAAGCTCTCGGTTTTCCATACAAGGTTCTAAAAAGATTTGTTTTAAATGATGGATCTTAAATTATATCTTTATATATATAATTCTTCTGTGAGTGTGTATGTCACTGAACTTCTCTTAAACGACTGGACCGATTTTCATGAAATTTTTTGTGTGTGTTCAAGGGGATCTGAGAATGGTTTAGATTCACAATTGGACCCAGTAGGTGGCGCTGCTTTTGGATGGTCATAAAATTTGATTTTCTGAACAATTGACAACATCACATAATTTTGAGCGGTAATTTTTATTGCTTTGGTAGTAGAAAGACTAGACAATTATAAATTACCCGTATTTCTTATTCATGTAAGATTTGATTTTGCTTGAAATAAATACATTTAGATTGTAGATTAAATGAAAAGATAATAGGTTATACGAAGACGTTATTCAACCAATATTGTTTTGCTAAGGTCAAAGTTAAGATAAACTGTAAGGCTGCTAACAATCGTGAATCAAGAATTTGCATTAAAATAAAAACATACAAATTTATTGTAAGAATAAAGTGTTCCAAGAGGCGGTCCTATTAAATCTCTTCCAGAACCAAACAAGCGGTATTGAAAAACATTGTGTACTGTCCACAATATCAATGGATGCCACGACGAGCTTTTCAATAAAAAAAATAATGCTAAGATTTATTTCGGCATGAAACATTAACAAACGCTGCATTTAATGCGGCTGCATTATTATAATATCCTACATCCTACAACTTTGATCATTGTGAAATTTGTGGAAACGATACATTGTATATGCAAAAAACGCATCGAAAGGACTAGATTAAAATGAAAAGAATTTGAACAAAGGCAGGACGACGACTGCCGGGCCCGCTAGTTTTATTTATAAAAACCAAAACACGTCCATATAGCCTTTAATGTTTGCATCATAAATATGCAAACGCTTTCAATGTATTCCCTCCGAGTTTGCAACTGGCGTCATTAAATAATTGCAGCCCTGCAAATCAGGGTTCATCTACAAACCAAATTTATGTGTTCTTCCAAATCTGTACGATTCCAACATGCGAATTCAACTGTCCCAGCGCCCCAGTGCTCTAAGCCATATCACAAATGCAACACAGTGATTCAGTGCCAAAGAGGCACAACACCGCGATAAAGTCAAACACAACATGTAAGATGAAATGTCAAAATAATAGGCTAAAAGTGCTCCACGCAACGAAAAGACAGATTGTAATCAAAATTCAACAAATTAAGGGAACACAGACATCACCTTTTCACCAAACTCAACGTTTGCTTGTCGCGTACAGTAGTCGGTTGTACGAGTATTTCCGCAGTATAAATGTTAACATATTCCCTTCGTGGGCACGATTTGGATCGGGCTACCCTGTTCTGGCAGTTCTATATCCCAATACCTTCAAACCACCTTCACCTCCTTCATTACGCGAGCTTCTGGCTTGTCATGTACTCCCAGGAGGCGAGCTCTGTCGAGCAGCCAAGTTTTGTACGTGAGTACCTGACCGCGGCATGAATGGACTTCTGCTGGAAGAACGCGGACGCAAACGGGAACGCAATGAGCTAACCTTTAAAATATGTATTTATTCAATTATTTCACAAGTAGTAGGTAAATAAAAATATATAGATAGCTGTGTTTATATATGAAATTCCCGCCAACCATCGATCCATCCATCTACCAAGTAGAAATCCACATCGATCCATCTATCAGAACCTTGGCTTGGGAAGAGGTTGCTAGCAGCAAAGCAGGAGGAGGAATGGCGGTGGTGAAATGAGCTCGATGCTTGGCAGTGTGTAGTAAATTAAAATTTAAATTTATGCCATTTGTTTTGGAACTGTGAGCGAAATAGGACGAAGACCACGAGACTTACGGTGATGACGATGACGAAGACGACGACGATGACTGAACCAGGCCAAACCACGGGCAGGCAATGGAATGGCTGGTCAACATTTTGGTCTTCCATTACTTTTCCAGCAATGGCATGACCATCAGCGTAATTTTGCCGTACAAACTTGTAAGTACATCCATGTTAAAGGAGAGGTTATTGGCGGCGTTAAAAGGGGTGAAAGATAATCATGCAGTTTAAATTTATTGAGCAGGTGTGTTGGGATTTTCGTGGTCCTTTTCGTACTTATCATGTATACGTGTTGTTGGTAAGAGGTGGGAGAATTCAGGAAGTAATTGTGTAGACCGTTTGTGGTGTATGTTCCGATTTTAACGAGCTGGATTGAATTCAGCCAAATACAAATGTCATTAAATTAAGTTGCTTACTAAGTGATTTTAAGTAGTCTGAAAAGTTCAAATGGTTCAAAATGGTAAGTGAGATTAGCTATGTACATATATCGTAAATTGGAGAATAATATAGTAGGTCGGAGGACTTTTTTAATTTTGTCTTTTGCTAACTTAAAACTTTGAAGCTTAATAACAACTCCTTCATAGAAACAGCCCTGGAAGTGAACCACCGCATGTCACCCTTATAAAGGATTACAGGCCGGCCCCGATGGTGTGGCTTTGGTTAAAATATGTAAAACATACATATGTACATATATGTATCTAAAGTTATGATAAAACAATTTGTATCAATAGACTTACCAGACATTAATTTTTTTAGCTTGTCTATTTTAGACCAGAAAATATCGAAAGTCCTAATTATGGGTTATTTCTTCTGACGTATCTGCTTTTCTTGTTCTTTGCCTTGAAAGACACATTTCTTTAGGAATACAAATCGGTAAGTTGAACCAGCAGCTTCTGTAACATGATAAAAATAAAATAATGTCGCTTTTTACGCAAAATAGCAAAAAAATAAATAATACTGAAAAAAAACAATGAAAAAATTTGATTATTAATGCTAAGCTACTTACATACATACATATGTAGATGATTATTTTGTTAATAACATATAACTGTCGTTTAGAAGAAATTTTTGACAATAATATAAGCACCAACTATTGATGCACACAAAGCCATTAAGACCAAAGGTTTAGCTTTCAACTAAACAACTATCCAAATTATCTCTCAAAGAAGGCAACATTCTCAGGAAATGCGTCCACAAAAATCATTAGCAATGTTCTATTTCTTTTGGATGATGAAAAAATTCCTCTCAGATGATGACAGGTCAAAAAACTTCAAAAAGAAAAAGCGATTGGACCAGACGAGATACCCTGAAAGATGTCGAAAAAGTTTGGAGACATGGGTTCTAGATGGCTAAAGACACCAATTTGTCTGCAGCAAGGTAAGTGAAGATCATGCAACCTTACAACGTTACAACAAGCACAATGTGCAAGAATCTTTGGAAACGTTTTAAAAGATGCAATATTTTTCAGTGATAAAACTCATTTTCACTTGAATGCATATGCTCTGTTGGACTGAGAACATTATATATAGTCCGGTCAAGATAGAAATTCAAAGTTATAAAAATTCGCATAGAGCTGAAAGTTGGTACGAATGTTTGGAACATCATCATTATTAATTATACCTTACAACATCAGGTATCCGCCTGTGTTAGTCCCGTCAAAATCAGGGCATAAATAAGAATTTTAAAAATAAGGACTCCAGCCCCACCTAGGGGTAATTAAAAATGCCTTACTTAATAGTTACAATATCAGCTTTCTGCCAGTAAAAATCTCGTCAAAATTGATGCAACTCTTCCCGAGATTAACCGGAACAAACAAACAGACACACAACAATTTTAAAAATTGTGTTTTTTTTATAAGTACTGTATATACTTTCATATACATCTTGTAAAAAAGCTGTTATTTTTTTTATTAAAAACAGACACTTCATTTTTATTTATGTGTATAGATAAAATTGAAACAGTTAAGTTTCTGACTGCGCATCACGCGAGAACGACAAAGAGAATTTGAACAAATCTTGTTTTAATTGATAGAATATTTACTCGAGTAACACATAGGACCCATTTTTACTTGCGATTATAGGTACTATAAGGCAAGTTATAGATTCGTAGAGAAGTCGAAAAAAGTGGGTCCGGAAATTCCTTCCGTCTGTCTGTCTGTCTGTCTATTTGTTCGCACCTCTACAGCCGAAACGGATGGGCCGATTTGCTTCAAACTTGGTATTTAGTATTTATTTGGCAGTATCTCGGGGGGTGTTTTTCATTTTTGCTCTAGGTCGAAAAATAACGGCACCTGCGATACAATCTTTAACAAAATGTTTGATTTTCTCGAAAACGGCTATAACGATTTTGATAAAACTTTCAGGGTGCTATTTTTTACAACAATACATCTTTCAATTAGAATGAATTTTTCGAAATTTGTTTTATAACGGCACCTTTCATAGAACCGGCTTTTTCAAATTCGGTTTTATCGTAAACCTATTCCGATTTCAATAAAACTTTGCACGCAGGAAGTCATTTATAATTCAATTAATATTGCATTTCAAAATTTTCAAAAACTTTTTTTCAATTTTTTTTTAATTTTCTAAAATAAAAAAATTGGTTTTCGAAATATTTTGAATTTTTTTTAAACAATTTTCCGAGATGAAAACTACAGATTTCCTTATAATGACACACTAAAAAAATTTTAAATATTTTTTCGAAAAGTTAGAAAAAACTGGTCGAACGATTTTCAATATTTTTGTCCTCGATAGATATTTAGTTTTAAAATTTTATTGCGTACCTAGTTTTTCCGAGAAAACTCTTAAATTAATTAAAAAAATTAAAGCATTTTTTTTTATTTTTTTTTTAAATTGTTCTTTTTCAAAAACGGGTTGTTTAAAATTTTAAAAAATTTTGTTTTCTGATAATAACTACCAGCTGCTAGAATTGCTAAAATTGGAATATGTTTTCGAAAATCTTTAAAAAAAAACCGTTTTTTGAAAAAAACGTTTTGAAAAACTGTTTCCTTAAAATTCAAAACTGTACAAGAAATTAAATGGCTTACTTCATTATTTCCAAAAAAATCGTTGTAACTAGTGATTTTTAAGTGATTAACAAAATTTCAAATGATTTCTATGGGGTCAAGAAGAGTTAAATAACTTGTTTTTTCATATTCAATAAAATGAAATCTGAACACGATTTTGTGCAACCCTATCAAGCATTCTAGAATAATTTATTTACAAAATTCACATTTCAATTTCAAAACGGTACTTTGTGACTGAAGTAAAAATGAGAAGAATATACATACATTTATTTTAGAAACAGAAAACCAATCTGATCTATCTGATCTGTCAAACTGTGGATTCCATTCAGGAAGTGGATTGTGATGATTGAGAATATTGGATGTTCTGGGCTTACACATTGTATATAGAATGCCTACTTGTCCACATGTCGCCATGATAGTAATATAGCAATGGGCTTACATAGAAAGTATTGATTAAGTTAAGATATAAAACTACAAACACACTATTCGTGTTTGGAGGAGCGTAGTGTGTGCTTTTGAAAAAAGTGTAGTAAAAACACTTCTATTGTGGTAGGGGGGCAACGCTGATCTTGAAACACTGAATGAACTAGACATTTCATGAGTTTTCTCGTGTGTGGAGTCAATTCAGAGCTGACGCTGAATACGTAACTGGTCTGTAACCCGAGTTTCCAACCGGTTTAGTTTTTTTTCTAGTTGTCTAGCTGTCTGGCGGCCCGGCGTTTTGGCAGAATTTATATTCGCCCAGCCAAGGGCTGAGAAAGCGACTTCAAAAAATCGATCATAGAGAATAGAATCACAGATAATAGAGTTACATAGATAGAGAGATATTGGTCATTTTTATATGAACTGGATGCGATGTCTACTATGTAACTATATATCTGTGATAAAATATTGTGATCATTGACTATCAGACAGTTAGAATCGATTCTCAAGTCGTGAATATCTTGTTTCGGAATTCCATACAGCACCACAACAACTTTAATTCACGAAAAGTTTACAGCGCATCTAACCATGACCAAAAGCCTTCAAAGAAATATACCGTCTTATAAACAGCGACATCTAAGTTTTATCCACGTTTGACAAAGTGGAAGCTTTTGATGATCACTTTGAAAAGAACTTAACACCCATCCTATCAAAGGATTTGGCATTCTTAAACGAAATCGAGAATTTATCATCCAAGAGTGAGTGCTGTTTGATGACACTTGTCCAGTTAGTAATCCACAAGGTACAACATTAAATTCTGCAATCCGGAGGATATATCCGAAATCATCACCAATTCCAAGCCAAAAAGTTTTGCTGTACCAAATGGCATCTCCAAAATTGTAAAACTGCCAAAATTGTTACAATTCTAAAGAAAGGCGCTAGAATTCAACTACAGGTGGGTATCCCTTCTAAATAACACGAGCAAAATTCTGGAAGATGTCATCCTCAGATTAATGAAGAAATATTGCAGTAAATACAGCCAAGAATTTGGCTTCCGTGTCTTTGGCAGAAATATGTAACATTTACATAAAAAAATTACGCCGTCTGACCTCATAAAAAGTGCAAAAACCACAACAATTAACGATTTTTGATAAAATCCCATTTAGTTTTTTGAAAATTGTGTTAATATTTTGGTCAGGAGTTTTTTGAAGTTTATTAATATTTTTTTGAATAGTTTTAAAAATATTGAATTTTCAAAAAAAAATCAAAAACTAATTTTTTCAAAATGTTGGTATGCAGAATTAATTTTACTTTAATATAAAGTTTTATTGAAATCCAATGAGCCGTTACCGGGAAAAATGTTCTTCAAAATCGTTGGAGCCGTTTTCGAGAAAAATAAGCTTTTCCATAACGGTTATATGGCAGGTACCATTATCTGTAGGCTTAAAAATAAAATTTTAATTTTCCCTCTGAGAAATATCAAAAGAACCACACATACCAAATTTGAAGTTAATCACTTCAGGCCCATACATATACAGACGGACAGACAGATTGACAGAATTACATATTGACGAAGAGACAGACAGACATATTTTGTGACTTAATTTTTTCAGTTTCTCTATGATCGTAATGTCATGTTTGATTGTTATCTCAGATTTCGTTATATTCACGAATCCTAAACTTGCCTTGTACATATATAGTCCCTTCCCAAGTAAAAATGTCTTTTCTTTTGTAGCTTCCAAGAATTTCTTTTTTCAACTCTAGAACTGTAATTCGTCAATCAGATACATAAAGGCCCAACTTGATGAAATCCAATGAAGGGAATTCGGATTAGCACAGGCAAATCGGAACCAGGGGTCTAACTTCAACAAAAAAACCAGAAAGCTGTGTAAGCCTGGTTTCTATGATGGATCAATAATATTAGCGAATAAGAATGCCAAGTACCTTTGGGTACATTGAGCATCGAAAATCAGCCACTTGTGGTCAAAAAAATGTATACTGTCTTCTAGCAACCGATTAACCATATAGTACAAAATTTAAAGAACCATCAATGATGTTGAGACGTAGAAATTTTGGATTCCCAACATTAAAGAACATAGTCAAAGGCTTCAATAAAAAGTGACGATTAACCAACTTCAAGTCCAAATGCTGACTTCTTTGAAACACAAGTAGAGTTTTGGAAGTTGACTATGTTGTTGTTGTAAGTCCCTGGGTAGCTTTTCTAAATGTCTTCCTCCAAAACACAAACGTTTATCTTAGCATTGACAAATTAAAAGAACAAATTTTAATATAATTACCAACTCAGTGTCATTTTAAATTAAAACTCCTCTATAAGACTGACACTATTTAAATGCGAAAAAAAAGAAAAAAAAAAGAAAAAAAACCTGCACTTCAATGCGTTAAATTCCCATGGCAATAAAAACATCAGCAGTCAGATTAAACCAATTTTCCCCGGCATTAGCACAAGAACAAACCTCAACCTCCAACATACGAATATACGAATTCCAAGCATAAAAAAGCACAGCCTGGTTATGGACGTTTTTTATTCTTTATTTCGATGGCAAACAAAAAAAATTCCCACACGACTTTTTGCGGCCAGAGAAAGATTTTCCCGGCCCGGCTCCTCTTCCAGGCATCTTCCTTGGCAGACAATATGTACGCGCCGCAGGGAGAATGGCAGGCAAAATAAAAAAAATTGTCTGGAGCAATAAATCCTTTTTTTTTTTGGGGCAAAAAAACGCAAGAATGTTGCAAGGAATCGGTCATATTTGTAAAACAAATGCGGCCAAATAAAGAAACCACTTATAGCGATGAGTTTCTACAGGAGCCGTCTTCGTCGACATCGTTTAGGGTTTGTGTGTCGTCAGAGGGCAGATTTTTGCTAGGGATCAAGGAAGAAAAATGAACCCATCGGGGTACATTATGGTTTTAGAATCTACACATGGCATATGGAATCCGAAAAGAAAACAAATCGAATTGAATAAGCGAAATTTTGGGGAATTTAGGTGTTTTCGTTCGTTGTTCCGACGCTAATTGGGGAATTAGCTTATGGAGGGGGTCTGGAGGAATTTATGGCGTAGACTCTTTGAAATAGCTTAATTTTTTGCATTGAAGCTATGGGTAAGGATGATTCAGTGATTACATTTTCTGTGGCTCTGGAAAGAGTAGTTGAACCAGATATTGGGATGCAGAAATTAATATCTTTTTTTTTTAATGTTTGGAAGTACTGTTCTTCTTTATCCAACTTCATTTCACTGAATCAGCTTAAAAAGTTCGCCATTCTGGTATCAGATATGTTATAGTACTAATATCTTAAAACAGAACTATGTATGACTGGGATTTATTTGCGCAACAAGGCGCAGCACTAATTCTCATCTAACTTAGAAAAATTATGTAGGGGCTACCTTTGAGAATTTCGGCCAAGAAGGTAGCATTTGGAAGTATCCTGATACTTTTGTGGGCTGGCCAGACCTCGTCAACAACATCAGACGAGCGTCTGTAATTGAGCATGGTGGTGTCCAGGGGAGAAGATAAAGTAGGGTGCATTAGGATTAGGGTCTAGTATAGGGTTTTACATTAAGTATTTTTTTTAGAAATTATATTTTTTTTTGGTCGTGGGATTTATTTTAATTTTTTTTAGTTTTATTAGTTTTATTTTATCTAGGTTAATTTTTAATTATTAATAAATGCACTTTACTTACTTTGCGTTTTTCTCTTGGATATCCTCCAAGATCCTCGCGTTTGTGTTACAATTTCCTTACCTTTTAGAGTAGATTTTTCCTTATCCTCAACCTTCCTTTTCCTTTCTTTATTTTTTTACTTTGGCACTGTAATTTTGTTTGCCGAACAGGAGGGAAGAGTGGAAGTGGCGAGAACCACCCTAAATCCGTCAAGCCTAGCCTAGCAAGCGTGCCGCCGCCCTTCTACTGCCTCAAAGAAGTTCCCCCGTGAAAACCTGCTTCGCAACAAATGACAAATTGCTGGCTGTCAAAAATGTTCATCAAAATCGTTGGAGCCGTTTTAGAGAAAAAAAAGCTTTTCCTTGACGGTTATATGGCAGGTACCGTTATTTTTAGCCCTAAAAATAAAATTCAAGACAGACTGACAGACAGACAGACAGGCTTTTGTGTCGATCACTTTGTTAGGCTTTTCTATTATCGTAATGCTATGTTTGATTACTAGAATTTCTTTTTAACGAATGCATAACTTGCCTTATAGTCCCTATAATCGCATGCAAAAAGGTATCCTTGTTTCTACATATTTAGTTTCAAATAAATGTATGACTAGAACAACAAGTTGTGGATGAGAATTCGTCGGCGTCGTTGGAAGCGGAATCAGGGAAGAGGTCTTCAATTTTACACATGCCACGTTACCACAACAATTTGCATCAGAACTGAGCTCATCATAATATGCATTATATTCGCGTATATCCCCACTAAGAAGAAATGATAATGATGGCAAAGAAAATTTTAACGATTTCCTGTAAAAAAAAATAAGCGCAGTGCTCAAGCTATGACATCAAAATTGTCCAAGGTGACTATAACGACAAGCTAGGTAAAGAGGTTATTTTTGAGAGTACCTTTTGTGCTAAATCTCACCCTAAGGGACTCAAACTTCGTTGAAGCCAAACAGGTGGAGGAGTCCGAAGAAGACAAAAAAGGTTCTTTCTGTGAACTAATAGAGAGGACCCTCAATGCCTGCCCAAAGTATCACTTTAAAACGAACCATAAGCTTCCATTTGACATGAGAATACAAATGACAATAGCCTAGTAAACAACACGGATGCCCTACGCGATGAAAAAAAAATCGCGATATTTATGGTCGCGCGGTAGGACTCGCCCTTGGAGAGATCGATGAGAAAAAATTATTTCCTCGGGACAGATCGCCAAGCGTAGATGAAAAATAGTCACGAATATCACAGTCTGAACGTAAGAATGCTGCGTATCGATGCAGCGGTCTCATAAAAGCTCAGAAGAATTGTGAACAGATTTCACAGACGAAATAAATTGCACGAGTGGATCGCACGTACTTGCTCATATGTGCGGTCACATCGTCGAATAAAATTTAAATAAAATGCACGACTGTTCTTATGCTAGATAATTGTTTAGTGGCTGAATATGTATGTATGTATGTAGTATGTATGTACATATATATTAAAATAAAAAAAATTTAATTTTTTTTCAAAATTCTTTCATTTTTTAATTAATTTAGAAGTTTTTTTTTCGGAAAAACTAAGTATGCAATAAAATTTGAAAACTAAATATCTATCGAGGCAAAAAAATATATTGAAAATCGTTCGACTAGTTTTTTAAAAGTCGGTTTTTGAAAAACTTTTCGAAAAGATATTTTAATTTTTTATTATAAGAAAATCTGTAATTCTCATCTGGGAAAATTATTAAAAAAAATCAATCAACCCATTTTTAAAATATTTTTTCAAAAATCAATTTTTTTAGAAAACTTAAAAAAATCGAAAAAAAAGTTTTTGAAAATTTTGAAATGCAATATTAATTGAATTATAAATGACTTCCTGTGTGCATTTTATTGAAATCGACCTAATGGTTTACGATAAAACCGCATTTGAAAAAAACCGGTTCTATGAGAGGTACCGTTATAAAACAAATTTCGAAAAAAATATTCCAACTGAAAAATGTAAAATATAAAAATAGAACCCTGAAAGTTTTATCAAAATCGTTAGAGCCGTTTTCGAGAAAATCAAACTTTTTGTTAGAGATTATAAGGCAGGTACCGTCTTTTTTTGAGTTTTTTTAAACGGTTTGTTAAAAAAATTAAAAAAAAAATTGTTTTCTGATAAAAACTACCAGCTGCTAGATGTTGGCATAATCAAAAAAATATTTGGAATATGTTTTGGAAAAGTTTTTCAAAAAAATCGGTTTTTTGACAAAAAAAACTGGTCAAACGATTTTGAAAAAATGTTTCCTTAAAATTCAAAACATTGGAGGAGGTTCGTGCGACCCAGTCGTGCACTTTATTTTTTTTTTTTATAAAAATGATAGCCAATAGATTACAAAATACTCTCCAAGATTTTCACCGTTTTCGAGTAAAATAAGCTTTTCATTAACAGTTATATTTATTTACCTTAAAAAAAAATTGAAAAACTCCTCATAACCAAAGTTAAAGGTAAACGCTTAAGCCGCTGCATCTACTTATACTCCCACACGGACATTTTTTGCCATATTTGATAGTTATCTCAATTTTATTTTATATTCACGTATTATAAACTTTCTAATAGTACTATAATAGCAAGTAAATAGGCAGCCCGGGAGAAAAATAATGCCTGTAAAATTGAAAGAATTAAGAGAGCGAGGTCGTCACCAGTATGTTCTGTAACTTAAGCAATAATTATTCGCATCGTGAAATATTGAAACGATTCATTCCCCTCTTATCGCGTCTGGAATCAGTAGGGTTTCAGTAAGTCTATGTGATAACTATGTAGTTTCGTTCACGGAAGCTCTACCAATCCATGAGAAACCTATTTTTAGCAGCAATTAAAGGGGATAGCGAAAACCAAAATTGGCAACTATCAATGTGGTTTCATACCAGGCATCAACACTTGATAAGATCTTTGCCCTTAGGCATTTGATGGAAAAAGTCTGGATTTTCTCCTCATCATCATTATCAGTGGATTCTGTCTGGCCTTCTTTGAACAAATTCTTCAATACATCCTCGTTGCTGTCCAGTTGGGCACCCCAAAACTTATGGCTTCCTTTTCTGTGCCATCATTCCAACGTCTGCCAAGTTGCCCTTCTATCATAAAAAATAACTGCAATAGACTTTCTGAGCTGGTTCCTCTAAGCTCATCAATCTAGATGCGCAACCAACCTTATTTTTGCAGAACCACTGCTTCGAGGTTAATTTCATTCAATACATGACTATATCTTCTCTAGAAACGTCGTCCTTCGCACACGTGGTTAACAATTTTCCGTAAATCTTAACTCTTGAACGCGGTCAAGTGTTTAGAGTGCTTTTTAATAAGCAGAAGTGGTTACTAAACAGTAAGTTTCATATACAACAGATGTGTTGCATGTATCCGCTTATAACTCTTTTTTTTAAATCAACTCAAAATTCCACTTAAGGGGTTTTGACTTAATTGAATTGCACATCACTTCCGACAGTATCAGTCAAAATCCCTAAAAATACCCAAAACCAAAAACACACATTTAGATACTCCAAACTGCCTCCCGCCGAGCCGCCACCACTGTCATGTCATCAATTCATTGCTTTAAATGCTCAACGATTTGTTATCATCTTCATTCCTCAAGTTAAGGATATCTGTCATTAGCATTGATTAATTCCTCCAGCTATTTACATATAAAAACAATCAATCACATCCTTAAGGCAGAGCGCATCAGCCCCCGGATTTTTGGAACATTTCCAGAGGTAGCAGCATCGCATCATCATCATCATAGCGTAAAGCATTAACAACATCCCAGGAAACATCCAGGACTCTTCTTCACCAGTCTGTTATATAAATATAGGTAGTATGTGTATCTCCATCAGGATGTAAGGAGAAGACAAGGCAAATTGAATGCAGAAACTAAAAATGCCTTCTCTAGTTACTTTAGGGAGGCACAACCAACCAAATGGAAAAAAGGAAGCTACATGGAAATAAAAACAATCAACTTAGGAAAGAAATTAGGAAAAAGGATATAATTAAGGCCATCATCGTTAAGTATCCAGAAAACTAATGATAGCAAAGCCAATTGTCTCACAGGCTCTCAACAACTGCCCCTGAAGAGGGGAGCTCATTTTTATGCGTATCCATCAATCCAAGAAGAATATGTATCTCATTGCTGTGCCACACCACGTCGTATCTTCATCGGCTTTATACAATGTATGCGAGTATCCCTGCATCAGACGGTGTGGTAGCAGTCGTGTTTGCTTCCATCTAAGGGACAATCCAAACATTTGTTGTGGGAACTTTTCGAAAAACGTTTCAATTAGCTCTATAGTTCTGGGTCCGCGATGGGACTGGCCATGTACTACGCACGGTGACCTTTTTTACGGAACTTCGTTTTATTACGTGGAAATAGAAGCGTTAATGGCCTTGGCATCAGGATATACATCACCCACTCCATGAATGCTAGGGATGTTGGTGATGATGATTTTTCTGGTTCTCTATCTGTTTGTATGACCGGAATATGGAGTTTTATCTTAATTTTCTGTTGTCGTTCTTGTTGTTTGTCTAGGCTGGCAAGGCATAGCTTTTCGCGTATCCTGGCTTTGTATTATGGTAAAGGACATCAAGAAGGTGGATGAGAGGGAGGAGATTATTTTGATAAATTACTTTTTAGAAAATATCCTTGATGCTGAACAATTACTTGGAGTTTGTAATGCGCCGAGGTCGACTTGTTCTTTTGAAAACGAATAGCATTGGAGCAACGTAATGCTGGTTTACCTACTGACTGCTGGCTAAGAATAAATTTCGAGCATATACACAAATTGGAACAAGGGGGTCATCTAGACTATAGAGGATCGGTTTTAAATTTGTTCTGTAATTGTTGATAACAAAGACATATTAGAGTTTAACTCTTAATTATAGAAACAGAAATAGAAAAGAAAGAACGGTGGACTAGGCAAATAAACAAACATATTTACCGGTAGGTATATCAATTTGAGATTTAGATGGCTGCGAGCAGCTCTCAAGCGATTCTCGAGAAAAAACTCAAAGGTCGAGTCGTTTGCAAAATTTATGGAAAACATAATAAAAATCATTTCGTGATAGAAATAAAAAATGCAATTTTAACGGAATTTACGCGGCAGTTCTCATTTTCTGAAAATGAAAATGTATTTAAAAGAAAGCTCCATATTTTAAAAACGAATTAAAATTATTTTTATAAGTGATATTATGTATTTTATTAATAATGGTGAAATATTTATTAAATAAAAATAAATTTATTGGCGCGACAGCTCCTTAAGGAGCCAAGGCCTAGTGACTTATACTCTCAACCATTCCTGGGTGTGTGTTGTTAATCTGCAAGAATGGAAGGGACCTACAGTTTACCGCCGAGTCCGAACGGCTACATGAGATGCACTTTTTCAAGACAAATTTTACTCTTGGAGGTTTTGTCAGTTCCTCGCAAGAGGCAGTAAAATAAATATAAATACATTTATTGGCGCGACAGCTCCTTAAGGAGCCAAGGCCTAGTGACTTATACTCTCAACCATTCCTGTGTGTGTGTTGTTAATCTGCAAGAATGGACGGGACCTACAGTTTACCGCCGAGTCCGAACGGCTACATGAGATGCACTTTTTCGAGACAAATTTTACTCTTGGAGGTTTTGTCAGTTCCTCGCAGGAGGCAGTACCCCAGAAAAAAGGTGGTTATGAGCTGGATTTGAACCCAGGTTCTTTCGCTTAGCAGTCCGACACACTAACCACTAAACCACGGGGCACTACGACTATACTTCACAGGATCATTTCTGTAGTCAGTCTTCCTTTGATTTGGAATCTATCCGAAATATTTATTATATTTTTTAAACGTCTTCTATTATAGCTATAATTTTCTTCACTTGTCAAACGGTAAAAAGCCCTATATTGCTGAGCATCATGAATTCGAGACTCACTTGTGAGACTAGACACATTGAAAGTATTAAGGTTTTTTATATCGACAGGAAAATAAAAAAAGATATATGTAAGTTAATGGACCACATAAGCAAACTATTAAAGTCTTGGAGGAACATTTTTTGGATGGATGAAATAACTCGTTCTTTCGACGATAGCTAATGGCCGAAATGCTTATTATTTCGATTCCGATCGAAATATAATAAATTAGAAACTACTGCAAATTGAAGTTCTTGAAAATTAACAGAGCAGGGGGGGCTTTACCAGCAGGCTGAGTAGGCTTGAGCCTAGGGCTGCGGATTTAAAGTGGCGGCAAACATATTTGTTTGTCTTACAGAAATAAAAAAATAAATAAACACCTAAATGTTTTTAGATTTCACCACTTAACCTGTCAAAGTGGGGAATTTGACGTTTGTCAATCTGCTAATTTTTTTAACACTACTCTAGTCAAACATATATTGATAAGATTGAAATATGAAAAAACTCATCGTTTCTGCGAAATCAGAATTTGGAGAACATTAATCCAAACTTGGATATAGCAGTTCGTATGACTCTATGTACACCAGCAAAAATTGCTCGGGTGAGAGAAGCTTTTCTTGTTTAAAGCGCGTGAAAAACTATATACAATCTACATTATGTCAGGAAAAGCTAAATGCCTTAGCTCTTTCGTGCATAGAGTCAGAAATAATGAACAACATTTCATATCACGATATAATTGACGATTTTTCGTATATAAAATCGAGCAAAAAGGTCATGTAAAACTTTTATAACTTAATTGATTTTATTGTGATCATCAAACAGATTGTTAACAGATAATTTAATAGGAATATTGTTCGTATTGTTTTTAAACTATAAGTCCAATAAAAAAATATTAAACAACATTTACCGAATGTACATTATTTTATAATCTATGTTCATTCATATTGTGTAAGTGGTTTTAAGGCAAACTTTAGTCCATCTTTTCAGCTTTTCTTAGTTCGGAAATAAAATTACTTCTTTTGTAACCTACACTAAGTCGTGGGTTGTACAAATATCCCCTAGATATATAATATGATCCCTAGTTTACAGTCATACCAATAACCTGATATAATGAAGACAATAATAGTACGCAAGTCGTGTTATTCCATGCAAGTTGGCAATTTTATTGACAAAAAAATTAATATGATTATGAACTTTTTTAAAAACAGTTTCTAATGTTAAATCAGGAATAAAATGTAGCAATAATTATCAAGCTTCAGCAAAACTTTTATTTCCCAAGTTACCAAACTTTACTTACTGGAAACTCAAAAAATTACAACCCGGCTTAGTAAATTTACAAACTATTTATCTTTTTTTGTCAACCATTTATAAAAAAATAGTACAAGTATTCTTATATAGTTTTATATTTGTGACGAGAATACCAACTATTTAGAAACTGTGCAGTTAGTTTTAGAATCCAATGAAGTTAAATAACATCTTCCGTATTAGAAATTCGTATGCTGCTGTATGTAAGTAATTATTGAATTCATGGATTACATTATTTAGAAGCTCTTTACTGGTTTAGAATAAATGTTGTCAACGGCCTTGGCTCTGATAAAGCATCGCTTCCCGTAAGATCAGCGAAATTAAGCATCGTTGCGCGTGGTTAGTGGAAAGATGGTGGACCGTCTCGAAAACCAACTGCGTGCTGTTGACATGTGTTATGTGTTTTCTGTTTTTCCGTCCTCTCTCTATCTTCTGTTCTGTCCTGTATCAATGTCGTCTTGTGTGTTGTCTTTGTAATTGTCTGAGCCGATGGCCTCAGTAGCCAGTGCTCGTAAATGTGTCTACTTCGTAGATTTATCTACCGAGGTAGATTAAAAATGTAATGTAATGTAGAATAAATGTTATTAGTTTAGAAAATTTACTGCGGACAAGTTTAGAATGAATGTAATCAGTTCCTAATTTTTCATAAGATATATATTTTTTTTAAAACAAAGAATCATTTTTTAGTCTTTTAATTCTAAAATATTTTTTTCCACCTTCTTTTGTCCGTGTAGGGTATCGAAATGCAGAGGTCAGAAGGGGCGGCAAAATTTGAATAGCCTACTGGCGGCAAATGTGTTAATCCGCCACTGTGACTTAGAGGTAATCAATGTTCGCCTAACCTCAGAACTGCCCAAATTTCAAAGTAATGAGATTAGATGCCACATCGTATAGTGGACCTTCCTCTCTACAACAACCTTTGCAACACTAAAACATTAGATTTTTAGATTATTCAATTCATTTTTAATTCCTCCCCAGTTTTGGAGACTACCGGGAGTGCTGTTTTTCAAAATACTAGCAAGAAATGCAAGATGTCTTGAAAATGGTTGGTCTAGTAAGTATGTTCTCTTGTTCATTGTTCAACCATTGTATATACACTGCCTATAGTACTATCATAAAGCATCATTTTTTAGTTCTGAATCAAGTCGCAATGAGGCGTGCTGAAATTGCCAATTGGTGTGAATATAGAATAAGTACAGGCAACAAAAGTGTATTAAATACTGGTAAAATATCGGTTAAGCTATTGAAAGTTAGTTTCGAATCAACCAGGAAGATGGCCAGACGAAAAATGACCACCATGAGAGTACTATAGAAAATGTATATACAATGGTTCAACTTGAGCACAAATCATTCGAAATGCTTGAAAATAGCATCGCACGCTTGTGGCAAAGTAAGTGTGGATGGATTACACTTCCGAAGCCAGAACAACAACTTTGGGGACATACAGATACCGCAATATAAAGGGGTTATACGTCTTATTACGCTAAATCTAAAGGTCTCGTTCTGCAGCGTGGCGTGGAACACATGGGCACAGGGAAAAAAGTCCCCGAGAATTAAATCCACATAAGTGAAGTGGACTTAGTTCCCATGCAAAATGGGAACGTATTCAATTTGCTTATTGGAACGGGCGGCATTAGGTAAGATTGTTGCGGTAAAATTAACCTCAACAAAAACTATTCTTACATTCCTTCCCTTGCTTCTTTTCATTTTCCGTTGCGGCTGCAAAGTACTGGTGAAGTTGAGGGCAACCATGGTACCATCAACCATTGGTGTACTTAGCCAGTATTTTGCAAAAGCAACAAAAAGCAGTTGTTCGAGATATGCACACTTATTCCAAGTGGGTCTGAGGTCAACAACGTGAAAGATGCCAGCGGATGAGCTGAAGAGGTAACGAGTCAGGCGAACTCTTACCTACACTTCTAAGGCGAACAACACATTAATTTTATTACAACTAAACTTAAAAATAACGTAACTTACTCTAACTTAATTTGCCTTAACGTAACTTTTTATACTGTATTTTGATATGGGTCCTTTGGTTTAAAATCTTAAGCTTATTTAAAATATGTTGTTGTTAAAAAAAGGAATTACCGAAATGGATTTGAAAGAGTAGGGTTCGCATTTTTGAAGATTGCCTTCCTCCATCTCATCTCGTGAAGAATAAAAAAAAGTATGTTGTTTTAATAATCGCTCTTCGAATCTCCCGCGAAAAAATTTTTGGTAACTGGGAAAATGCCCAGAAGAAGCTTTTCCTCGATCTTTTCTTTTTTTAATTATTCTCAGAAAAAAAAAATTAAAATTGAGGTTAATCTGAACTCGGCCATTAGATTCGGTAAGTTTTGGAATGACATCCAACAACTTGCTGAAATCATTGATTGTGAGAGTAAGAGAAATGTTTCGTTGTGATTCGACAACGGGGTTTTCCATGGGAGCGAAAAAGCTCTCCAGGAAGCCGGGGTCGTCATAGATAATCAACGAAACGAACGGCTGAATGTGTGAGTGACTGGAATGGTCGAGGGAGGAATGGGTTGTAGTAAGCTGGAAAAGCCACTCTGAGGAGAGCTAACCAAGCGGTAGGTTTTGAAAAAAAGGAAAAAGTCGAGAAAATCGAGAAAAAAAATCGACGAAAGGTGTTATAGTAGAAGTTTTGAAGCGAGAAAAATAAAAAAAAACATGATTTAAAAAAAGGAGATTCATGGACCGATAAGGACTAGGAGTTTGGAAAAATAAATCGAGGAGATAGAGGAGGAAAAAAACAAAGATTTAAACAACAGATTATTTAGTGTGTCCATTTCAGTCATTCTTTTATTTTTGTTACTAAAACTTCGTTTTGCTTTCGATCTAGATTTATGTGAAACGCGATATAATTTACATATTTTTTTTAACGTTAACGGCCTATATCACTATTAGACTTCACTGTTAGATTACTTTGTTCGGGTTCTGTTAAATTTCCTTTGTTAATCTCTCTTTAAAAAAATTTTGGGTTCTTATCCTGGGGTTTCCCAAATAAAAACATTTATTTAAATCCCATTGGGACATATAAGATCTGCGTTTTATTCATTCTCTTTTACTGCTACATATATTAGAATTTTGAAATTTTTGTTCTAATTTATTTGTATACAAACAAAATTCCTGGCGCAAATTTTATCTGCACTCTACTGTGCATTAATAACGGGTGATTTTTTAAGAGCTTGAGAACTTTTTAAAAAAAAAAAACGCATAAAATTTGCAAAATCTCATCGGTTCTTTATTTGAAACGTTAGATTGGTCTATTTACTTTTTGAAGATAATTTCATTTAAATGTTGACCGCGGCTGCGTCTTAGGTGGTCCATTCGGAAAGTCTAATTTTGGGCAACTTTTTCGAGCATTTCGGCCGGAATAGCCCGAATTTCTTCGGAAATGTTGTCTTCCAAAGCTGGAATAGTTGCTGGCTTATTTCTGTAGACTTTAGATTTGACGTAGCCCCACAAAAAATAATCTAAAGGCGTCAAACCGCATGATCTTGGTGGCCAACTTACCGGTCCATCTCTTGAGATGAATTGTTCCCCGAAGTTTTCCCTCAAAATGGCCATAGAATCGCAAGCTGTGTGGCATGTAGCGCCATTTTGTTGAAACCACATGTCAACCAAGTTCAGTTCTTCCATTTTTGGCAACAAAAAGTTTGTTAGCATCGAACGATAGCGATCGCCATTCACCGTAACGTTGCGTCCAACAGCATCTTTGAAAAAATACGGTCCAATGATTCCACCAGCGTACAAACCACACCAAACAGTGCATTTTTCGGGATGCATGGGCAGTTCTTGAACGGCTTCTGGTTGCTCTTCACTCCAAATGCGGCAATTTTGCTTATTTACGTAGCCATTCAACCAGAAATGAGCCTCATCGCTGAACAAAATTTGTCATTTTCGTCAATTTGTCACATTTCGAACCGAACACTGATTTTGGTAATAAAATTCAATGATTTGCAAGCGTTGCTCGTTAGTAAGTCTATTCATGATGAACTGTCAAAGCATACTGAGCATCTTTCTCTTTGACACCATGTCTGAAATCCCGCGTGATCTGCCAAATACTAATGCATGAAAATCCTAACCTCAACAAAATCACCCGTTATATGTATATATTATTCTTCTGATAAGCTGTTTGGATCAAAACAGTCATTCAAGTTTATCAGAAGAAATCGAAAATTCTTCCACCGAACCCAGCCCAGCTGAGCAGCCGTGGTGACAGCTATTTTAAACAAGCTGTTGTTACACTTCTTTTTTGCATTCTTTTCGTGTAATTCGTTGGCGGTCGAAAGACCATAGTTAATAAATAATATAGTTGCGAGCGTCATGGTCGTCGTCGTTGGTCGTTGGTATCGGTACGCGTTAAATTGCACTGTTCGAGTCGCGGCAAAAAGTGTAACAAGATGTTTGCTTGTTAAGCGAGAAATCCTAAGTTCGACTATCAGTTTGGAAAGCATGCTGCCTTTGCAACCCGTCTGCTATATAAGGATTTGGAGTAGGTGCGAGGTTTGGCATATGCTACTTTCATTCTATATTTAAGGAATCTTTCGGGTATAAAGAAACTTTACATATACGACACCAAACTTCACATCTACTCCAAATCCTATAGTAATTTCAAGCGTAGAGGTTGCGGGGGCTTACTGTTAATACACCATAAACTCTAATACACCATTATGGCGTTCGTTTATATTTAAGTTAGTTCTTTTCGTTATATCTTTATTTTTGGTCTTGTTTCCATTATTCTATTGGCCTTATATCCATTAGTTTATGGAAGAATGAATCTGAAATTAGGCCTTATTTTACGTCACCCTTTTTTACACATTAAATAGCCTTCCATTTACATCATTCACCATCCATTATCCTTTTAATTAAACAAAAAAACATTTTTTGTCTATTGTTAATTTCGTCTGTTTATTAGATTTGTTCTAAACATTAAATAGTATTTAAAATTAAAAAAATTAAAATTAATTTAAACTATTCCAATTACTTTGCATTAAAAGCTACACATTTTTTCAAGTAATATTTTTTTGTGTATATAATAAATATAAAATTAATTGCTAAGATACAACCTCTCGCTGAATTTAGATGCACTTCTTTATCTAAACTATTTATCATTGCCATAATACTTTGTAATCTAACAGATTTAATCTAGTCGACAAATCTCATTACCTACTATACTGCTTCTATTTAATTCATCCTCTGAATGAAACCACTGTCTTGCTCCGTCGTATCAGGCACCTTTTATAAAATACAATTGAAAAGGCCACGTTGTTGAGGACAGTGTCATCATTAATATTTATGACAAGGCAACTGGCGATAGATCTGTTCTGCGGTCTGTTGGATATTTTCATTGTGTTTAACATTCGCCGTATTATGATATCACTTCTTCATCTTCCCCCAATCCAAGGCGGTTTCTCGCTTAAATTGAATATTAACTCGGCGAAAGGATAACAACGCGAATACACTCGTAAAATTATTCAAAATAAGTCAAAACACACCTGATGGATGGTGATGGCAAGGAGTCAAAGTTCTCTCCCCATCAGCTGACACCAATCATACCTGGACTCTAACAGAACAACAACAACCAGGAGAACAGTCACCTGTCGGTAACCGAATTAAATTGATTGAAATTCATCTTTTATCGGAAGCGCGTATCTATCTCTCTCTTGTTTTGCATTTAAAAATGTTGAGATTGTATTTTTGTTTTATCAAAAATAATTTTGAATAAATTTTCGTTTATATCCTCCAGGCTTAGGCTCTTAAATTTCTGTGAAAGTGCACGCGTTCAGGGGCGTACAACAGCAAATCGCAGATCTCCGCTTCATCAATCACGCAAAATGACAAACAATTCACACCATTTCACAAGAGTGAACGATACTGTCCGTCCGTCAAGGAGGGTTCGATAATCATTTTTCTTTCTTTACCCTCGTATATTGGTGGCGCAGAGCGACAAGCGCTTGCAACTGTCAGGAGGATTATTCGCATTATCATCATCCCTTCAGTATTGAGGATTCTTCAGTTTTAGGAAAACGAAATTGCTGATGCGTTTTCCAGACATCACTTCTGGAGCACAAAAGTGTTTGTGTGTATCCTCCGTCCTCCTTATGGTGTCGATAATTTTCTTCATCATCATCGCCATCATCATCAATTTCTCCATTATCATTGATATTTTATTCGATAATAATTGCCTTAAAGGTGTTGTATTTTTTTTTTTTTTTTGAAGGTCTTGGGATCTCTTAAGAATTGACTCAAGGCCCCTCAGTAGTTTGCTTGCAAATAAATTAAACCATTCTGGTTCAAATAGAAAAGATATAATTAACTTTATTATAGGAAATTCTTGGTGAATTTGGTTACACTTAAATACTTTTTAAATAATTGATAAATCGTTGTTGTCGTTTGCAATGTTTCGTCACTACATAAGTTCCGAGGAAATTAAAATCTTCAAAGCACATATCCTGCATAACAATCAAATTATATGAAATTTTCTGAATTTTGTTCCAAATTTTAACAAAATATATGGGTATATAGGGCAAAACATCACCGTGGACACATTTATAACTTTGGGGTATATTTATGTATACCTGGGATTGTACTCCGCTTTCAACAAATTGAACAATACCAGCGATCAGTAACTTTCCAATCACTTTTTTTCGGGCTAAAAAGGCAATGGATTAGTAAAGCCTTCCCTCGGGAAATTTTATAAGACCCTCGCCATCCCAGTGCTGCAGCATGGGGCAGCAGCATGGACATTGTCAAATGAGAATAAAGCTAGCATTAGACGGTCCTTGTAATTGGTCACTGCAGGGATACTGTGTCGTTACTATGACGTAGTTTTCTGTCCTAAAAGTGTCACGTCGTGTAATAGTCATTGTTTTGCATGTCCTTGCAGTGACTAAAACAGTGACAGGCACAGTGACACGTCACTTTTATGTCCCTGCAGTGACAAATTACAAGGACCGTGTAATAGCTCTGTCACTGTTGGTGGGAAACAGTGACACTTAGCCTGTCCCTGTAGGGACTGTGTTCCAACAGGAATTTCTGCCAGGTCACTGTTGGCACTGTTTGGTCTCGGTTGAGCTTTCGGAGTTGAACACACTTTTATTCACTCAACGTTGGAGATATAGTTCATTTCCGATTTTTCCCATATCTCGTTCTTCAGAACTACTATTATATATATATATAAATAAAACAAATATCAAAACAATAATTTAAATGACTTAAGGCCTCGTCAAACAGAGCGCGTTTCTTACGCGACGTTGAGATTATTTTGACGTGGCGTTTAAGCGCAACGTTGGAGATATAGTTCATTTCCGATTTTTCCCAAATCTCGTTCTTCAGAACTACATATATATATATATATATATAACGGGTCCGCCAAATAACTTTTTTTTTTGAAAATGCTTCATCAACATCGAGTGTAGCTTCGGCTGTGTGGCACGTAGCGCGGTCTTGTTGAAACCAAATATTGCCAATATCCTCCTTTTCAATTTTTGTGAACAAAAATTCGTTCAACATGGACATTAACTGTAACGGCCACTCCTTACTCATTTTCGAAAAATTGCCCAATTATGCCTCTGGACCAAAATCCGCACCAAACAGTGACTCGTTTTGGGTGCTTCGGCTTTTCAATGTATGCGTGCGGGTTTTTTGTGCCCCAAATGCGACAATTTTGCTTGTTTACATACCCGCCAAGATCAAAATGAGCTTCATCTGAAAAGATGATTTTTTTGGCAAAATCGGCATCGATCGCAGGCAGTAATGTCGCAATATTTCCCAGCATTGTTCAAGCGTATACACAACCATATTCGTTTAGCGGAAGGATAAAACTAATTATCTGTCTAATCAGACATGAGCTAAGTGTTACCATTCACGAAATAAACACTAGTTGAAAAAAAACGTTAGATGGCGGACCCTTTATAAAACAAATATCAAAACAATAATTTAAATGACTTAAGGCCTCGTCAAACAGAGCGCGTTTTGTGGCTGCGTTTCAACGCCGCGTTTTAATATACAGTAATACATATCCCATGTCACATAGATCGCGTTTTCAACCCCGCGTCAAGTTCAACACCGCTTCAAAACGCGGCGTTAAAACGCCGCAGAAACCTTCATTCTCACGTTGCAACAACCAATTTTTGGACCACAATGAACGAATTCTTTGCGGTGGCCTTTGGTTGTTGTCGGAGTCATCGTCACTGCTGCTTTCCAATATGTAGACCGGAAGAATCGCCACCTCTACCATATTTCGTGTGGACATCCTTAATTTGACTTTCCACTTTTGCCTTTAATAACTGTAATTGGAAATGTATTATTTATTCTTTTTTTTTAATTAAATTAATTTAGGTAATTGAAACACTTCAGAAACTCACGTCTTTATTTAACCAAAACAACCAAAACAACCGACACAGGGACTCATTTGAGTGACGCCGTGTAACGTCACTGCTGAAAATGATAAATGTCATAGCAGTTTAGGCTCACCGCCAACGGTCAGTTGTTTGAGAGTTGTCACGTCGTGTAATGGTCACTGTTTTGCATGTCCTTGCAGTGACACCGAGATACAGGGACAACAGGGACACACTTTGACGTTCATTGTATTTTGGGACAACAAGGACAGACATGGGTCATTCGTGTAATAGTCACTGTAGCTAGCTGTGACACGATGACCTATGCCGCGGCTGTTACGGTGGTAGGACCTATTTTGTTGTGACGTCACAGTGTCCCTGCAGTGACCAATTACAAAGACCGTCTAATGCTAGCATAAGAACGTTTTTACTTGAGATTTATAGGGACTATAGGGCAAGTTGTGCATTCGTAAAAAAAAATTCTAACAATCAGACATGACATTACGATGATCGAGAAACATATTTGAGTTACTGGCAAAATTCTGTCTGTCTGTCGGTCTGTCAATAAAGTATGGATGTATATATATTCAACTAAAGCCTAAACGGTTTGACCAATCGTCTTCAAATTTGGAACATAAGGTTATTTTGACATTCTGCAGAGGACTTTTTAAATTTTTTTTTAGCTCAAATATATTAACGGTACCTGTCATATAATCGTTAAGTAAAAGATTATTTCAGTGTACTATTGTAGGTGTAGGTTATGTTTTGGTGAACAAAAAATTCAAGATTGTGGGCTAAGAACGGTACCTCCCATAGAACGACTCGACTTCCTCGAAAACTGGTCATCCGATTTCAATCAAAATTGATATTCAGGAAGATGTAAGTAATTTTATTTTAAAATAAATATTTTCGAAAACTTTTTTTTGTATTTTTAACAATTTTTTTTTTTATTTTTTTCAAAAATCAATATTTTGAAAACGGGTAGATGGATTTTTTTTTATTTGTTTTTAAATGTAAATTATTTTTTTGCTTAAGTTTGCATTATTTTCTATCTATTCTATGTTTTTATAATTTTTGAAAAAAGTTATTAAAATAAAACCGCTCCTAAGATTTGAGAAAAAAATTCAACCTATTTCTCATATTTTAAAGCCATAAAACGGCGTTTAAATTTTTTCGCTGAAAACTATTTTATGTGCTTTTTTCAAACAATCAAATGTTAGAAAATCGATATTTTTCAAATTTTATTCGAAGCTGTGACCGCACATAAATACATAAGATCAAGTCGTGTAATTTATTTAATTTTGCATGTTCATAAGATATTTGTGTTGCAGTTGCTCTGCCATTGTGGAACAATACTTCTTTAGAAGAATGGGTTGTATACCATTCGGGCCAGATTTTTTGTATATATCAAGACCTTTGAGAACTCTTGCTACAGCATGAATGCGAAAAAAAGGAAGGAACGACAAATTTGCTGTAATGACACAATAGTCCAAGTCAGAAATAGAAAAGTTACACTAATGGTGTAGTTATCAAAGTGAGAAGTAAGAAACAAATCAAGAACATCCGGTATTCAAGTTGGCTCATCGATCAGCTGGGTAAGGTGGTGTAACCCAGCAAAGATCTCGACATACCTTCCTTTGGGTGTTGTCTGACCTGAATTGGATCCAGCTGGAATTTGCACATTTAAACCGCCCACAATAGCGATTCCAGTGCGAGGACAGTTTACACTTAATACAAAAAAAATCGTCCACCATTTTAAATTAATAATTAAAAAAAAAAATACAAAATATTACAAATACAGAATTAACGTCATCGGAAAATATGTAGTTAAATTTTTCTATAAGGCTGGATATTGTAAAATGCTGCTTAGAATTTAATGATAAGGTCGTAAGTATCGGTTTAAAGTTCCTTGTTTTTTGTTCTAAGATTTGCCGCATTTCTTGCCTAAGGGCTATAGTCCAACTGAATGCCATTATACATGAGGCCATATTTCGAAATATGGTCTTATGACACTTTTGTAAAGCCTTACTTCTTCTTCTTAACATGGTTGGTGTTTCTCGTTCCACTTTTAATCGTAGAGATTTCGAGCAAATCTGGTCCTTTCATGCAGCGCAGCTGAAAGTGATATTCGGCACTCATCGTCAAATCAGGGTTTTCGTTGTGGGAGCTTTGTAAGACGTAGCATGTTAGAGATGGTCTTTGATTGTGTTGGTACTGGTGCGCAATTCTTGATGAGGCGGTAAGGAAATTGTTTGTAATTTAAGCTGCGATTGCAGCTGTCTGACGTCGAACTTGCTTACAATTGGTTGAAATATCCGCAGCCATACCTTAGCTCCAACGAATTATTCCTAGCCAATGTTCACCCCTCGGAGAATGCTCGAGCATTCTTGAAATTGGAGGCGTACCTTTAGAGTCTATCGGAATGTTGTTTGTTGATTGTTCAGAAGATGTCAATATCCCTTTTTAAAAAGCTGGAAGAAATGCGTACTAAAATAATATGTCGAAGCAGAGCCTGAATTCGTTATCGAATTAGAATTCCTTCAGTCAGGCTTTTCCGACAGTACGGCTTAAAGTTACCCTCTTTACTTAGCTTGTCGTTAAAGCCACCTAGGACAATTTTGATGTCCAGGAGCTCGAGAAAAATATCTATGATGTCATCGTCATTTTCCTCATTGGGGGCATGTGTGCCTATAAGGCTTTGTTCAGTTTAACCTTGATAAAACAAGCTGCTTTAGACAGCCACCTTAATAGCAATTTGATACATATGTATAGTTTTGCTCCAAGTTGGCTGAGAAGGAGTGCTTCACCTTGGTTGACAAATGAATCCCAGTCATAGTTCTTTAATTCTATTATCAAATCCAATCCTTTTTCACAGGCCTTACATTTCTGAACATACAAAAATGCCGGAAGAATTATTCTGCAAGCTATAGTCTGTCAACTACAGACATTATGAGAGAGCTTTATTTTTAAAAATAGTGCCATCTGGTGCTTTGACTACTTTAAATATCCACTGAAATTAAAACCTAACCCCTGAGTAACCTGAGTAATCCCGAAAGCCGAAATCCCGAAAATTAAAACCCCGAAAAAAAATCCCGAAAACTCAAAATCCCAAAAACCCAAAATCCCGAAAAAATTAAAATCCCGAAAATCCAGAATCCCGAAACGCCAAAATACAGAAATTCCAAAATCCCGAAAAAGAAATAATAAAAATGGGCACGACTGGGTCGCACGTACTTGCTCTTGAGTGCCTAATTACATTGGAAAGCAAGATCTTTGGCAGAAACAAGAAACATTTGCGTTGAAAATAACACAGTTTGAGCTTATAAAAAGTATTAAAAACCACAATACTTAACGGTTTTTAGTAAATATGAAGCATGCCATCACACGTCTTAAATAACAAGGAATTTATGAAAATTGTATTTCGAAAATTGTAGGACCGGTTTTGATAAAATACTGTTTTTTATTTTTAGTTTAAAAAAAAAAAAATTGTATATGTTGGTTTGCATTTTTTTTATAATTTATTAAAATACATGTGATTATAAAATTTAAAATATTTTTTTTGATTAGTTTTCAAAATTTTGGATTTTTCAAAAAAAAAATTTCAAAAATTAATTTTAATTAGAAAAAAAAATTATTCAAAATTTTTGATTTGCAAGATTAATTCGGCTGCCTAGATCTTCTTTAATATAAAATTTGAGAGAAATCCAAAGAGCCTTAACCGAGAAAGCCAAAAATTAAAAAAGCCGTTATTTGAAAGGTCCCGTCATTAAAATCGTTGGAGCCGTTTTCGAGAAAAATAAGATTTTCCTAAACGGTCATATGGCAGGTACCCTTATTTTTAGGGCTAAAAATAAAATTTCAATTTCCCCTCTGGGGAATGCCAAAAGAATCACACACACCAAGTTTGAAGATAATCGCATTGCAGCGTTACACATACTGACATACAGACAGACAGACAGATAGACATTTTTTTCTCGATCACTTTTTTAGACTTCTCTATGATCGTAATGTCATGTTTGATTGTTATCTCAATTTTTTTATATTCACGAATCCTAAACTTGCCTTAAAGTCCCTATAATCGCAAGTAAAAAATTATATAAAATGGGTTAGGTTCGATATTCCGTAATTCAAAAGGGTTTACCACGATATCCAGAAAGCAATAATGCAGAAAGCAAAAATCTCGAAAACAATCATAATCACGAAATACAAAAATCCAGAAAAAAAATCTAGAATGCAAAAATCTAGCGAATTGTAACCATTGTCTCAAAAATTAATATATTAACACTAGATCAAACCTGTTTTAAATAGTAGATATACTGCTAACGCAATTGTAAAAAACTGGTAGCTGAATTTAGTGTTGCTCGGGATCGTGTGTTATCACAACGTGATACATAACAAATAATCATTAAAATGAAACATATGAGTACATTATACCTACCTAAATGTATTTATGAATTAATAATTTAATTATTTTGTTTTTTTTTTTAAAAGTTTTGATGTAATGTACATACATAAGAGTTTTGAATTAATTTTTGTTATTGACTTTTTGTTGAATTTTGTTGTTGATTTCCCCAAATAAATAAATTGTTTGATAAACTAAATATGAAATGCTTTTTATTTCAGCTTAAACTCTTAACATATATAGGTACACAAAAATCTCGAATTACTTCTTTTTTCGAGATATGGTCTTCGAGATTTTTGTTCATTCGAGATTTTTCTGCATTCGATTTTTTTTCATTCTAGATTAAAAATTTGTTTTTTCGAGATTTTTTCCATTCGAGATTACGTCATGATCGCAATTCAAAATCCTGTTTCACAAAATCCCGATTTTCAAAACCTGAAACTCATCAGAATCCCGATTTCTAGATTTTGGATTTTCGGGATTTTGAATTTTAGGCATTTTGGTTTTCGGCATTGTGTCCGTCTCCCTATAACAAAAAATAAATTTTAGACCTACCACTTCTACGTTAAGTAGGTACTTAATGAAAATCGTGGTTGGATTCTTATTTGGATTTTTTTAAAGTGCTTTCACAATCTAAAAGCTTTTTAAGACCAATGATCAATAATGTGCACTATACGGAAACCCTTTAATAATTTCGATCTCTAACACTTTACTGAGAGTTAGAAGTGAACGTCCTATCTTCACTGTACCTACTGACAATAATTTTCAGTGGACAGACTATAAACCCAATCATTATTATGCACTCTTAACCAATTACAAACAATAATTATTACCAACAAATGTGTTACCTGTTTTTCCGATCCAAGGTCATTCACTAACTGCTGGAGTAATACCACTTCTCCTTTGCTCGTGAATGGTTTCTTAAAGCTGTTCATTAAAAAGCGACATAACAGGAAAACCACAATTCTTTAGCTCAAAAGAGTTCACCTTCCTAAGGAAAATAAAATCTCAGTACTTATCTCCAAAGTCTCTTTAAAAAATTGGATTAAATACTGCGAACAAGATTCCCCCAATGCGATTATGCAGCAGTAATTGCCTTGAAAAGATGAACTTGTGTTGGTGTGTGCCGCATATGTTCAAAGGATCTTCCTTCTTGCGTCTATTCATCGTCTGCCACGGAAAAAGTCTGCTATATCCCTGCCACATCTCCATGCTATAGAGATGAGAGATTACATGTGCTCCATGAGCACTTAATCTTATACCCGCTAAGATGTGAACGTGAACGACTCAAGGCTACAGACAATCCGCCTAATTTACAACAAAAACAGTTATCTTAATAAACATTTTATGGAAATGCGTACCATGAACGAGAAACCGTAAAAGCAGATCCGAAAGATTATCGCCCCAGTAACAAAACGCCTTTCTTAAACACACATCCAACACCAATAAGGGTTGATGATAGTTCGCCGAAAGGAACAAGGAAGGGTTCACTTTTCTTCGCCAAACAGAGTTGCTATACTTTTTGGGGTGTCTGGTCAACAGAAATTATGCAAATGCATCCTTAAGATATCTCGAATTAAACGGCCCATTAGAATGGTTGCGTGAAGTAGTGCCAAGAACACTTAGGAAGGGGTGAGTTTTCCATTACCAATCTGACCGCCTCGTATTGACGCCAAGCCGCCTCAGCTTGTGCAAAGCAACAATCATCCAACTGATGATGGTCCGAGGTCGTTCCGTATCCAAACACATGCTCATTCATATACCGAGGTATTAACTCTGAAATTCCGGTGATTACAGCTTCGGACGGTAATTTTCTATTTTAATGGCCAGTTCGGCGGGGCTAATTTAATGTATGTGCCTCCGCAATACACACATTACCTCATTTCGGCAGAGCAATAACGCAGAATTGGCGCGCAACACTGCTGCCGCCACTGTGATACCTCCAGAGTACGGAGTCCGGACGAATGATGACGGGGTGTATGTCCATTTGATCATCACCATCATCATCATCAACAGAGAAGTAGCAGCAGCACATTCAGTTGGCGAACTTACCTACAGCGAGGATTATACGCCATTTATACTCAAGGCTGTTAGTTGGTGAATGACGATACGACCATGTCGGCCTGGTCATGCGTCAATGACAACTCCACGCACATTTACAAGAATGTAATTGCACATGTTCATGTGTGAAATTATCGCGCGCCGGTACTTCAAAAGCCGCATCTGTGATGCGTTACGAGTTTTTAATGTGACGACAATGGGTCTCGCATCCGCTGTGGTTGTCGGACGCTTCTGTTTTATTTGTCCAGTGCGTGTAATAGTTCAATATTGAAGGTACAACTCTCGTTTAGGTATTTGAGTACTACTCCCTCTGTGACCCAGTCGATCAGCGTGCCTTTAATTAGTGCTCGTGTTATATACCACTTCCGGATTTTTACTTTCTTTCTGGGGAAATCTCTATGAAAGTTCCATGGTTAACTGATTATTATGATGATGATAGATGATTAGGTACACAGTAATAATAAAAAAATAAATTAAACTGTTGTGTATGCGGTAGGTTTGCTGTTTAATTGGTGAGAAAATTGAGTTTTTGGAGTTATGTTTACAATTCCTTCGAATGCTTGCTTATTTTGGTGATCCAATTTAATTTCTTTGTTAGTTGGAGTATGGATTTTGCCGGGATTGACTTTTTACAGAAAAATGTTTTATTTGGGATCAAAAATCCAATGTTCACAGAAATATTCTACCAGAGGACACTTTGAATAGAGTTCATTGTCACTTGTATTTTTTATTTTATTATTTTAAAAACCACTTTCGAAATAGGACGTATATACGTCTTATAAATTATTGCAAGCCTTAATATTAATTTTACAATAATTTCAAGACAATCTTACTTCAATAATTTAAAAAATTGAAATTATTTTTTTTAAAAAAGAAACAATTTTTTTTTTAAATAAAAGCATTTTTTAATTTATAAAATATGTCCTTACTAAATTAACCTTTCTGGCTGACATATTCAATGATCTTATCCTCCAGCTTTAATGGACTAAAGGCTGATATACATATCAAACGCTTTACAGTAAGGCTTTTGTCTTCACAGGATTTAAATATAGGTTAGGTAATTTTTCTTGGACCAAGGTGAGTTGAGTAGCAAATCCTCGTTCATTAGAGCAACTGTATCATTTTTTGTCGATAGAGGTCGACTGAACAGAAGTTGTTTGGCAGTTCTTTACTACAAGTGGAAGTTCATTAATGTGTAGTGAGAAAACAATTGGTCCAAGATAGACCCTTGTGGTACACCTGTCAAAACATTCATAAAGCTGGATGAGCCACTATTTGCGATAACACATTGTTGTCTTCCACTAAGATATGAAAGTATCAGTTGACATGATTCAATTGAAAACCCATGACATTTTTCAATTTTTTGCATAAAATATAACGGTTGACAGTGTCAAAGGCCTTTGAAAAATCTAGGAGGGTTAAAAGTGTTATGTGATCCTCATCCATTGCAGTTCTTATTTCATCGGTGACTAGGAGTAAGGCGATTAAGATTTACAACTTTCTTGAGGACAAAAACCAGACTGTGTTAATTACATTGCTGGACGACAGATAATTTTGTATCTGCTGGAAAACGGCTTTTTCAAAAACCTTTGAAAGCAACGGTAGAATGGTTATCGGTTGGAAGTCTACCTATATCTGAAGTTTTCTTAGGAATGGGAATTATTTTAGCCTTCTTTCATTCCATGGGGAAAATAGAGGTTGTCAAGATGGTGTTAAATATGTGGGTTATCAAGCGCATTAAGTAGCGAAGTAACAGCTTGATAAATTTTCGGTTTATTAAGTCGAGAACAACTGCATTTGATTTTATGGATAGATAGTATTGCCGAAGCAATGTAGTCTTATAAAACTGAAAGCAACAGTTGATACATTTTCCCTCAATAGATCATTGGGGAAAGCTTCACTTGAGGATTGGATGAAGCAAGTGAATTTCCTGTTGAAAGCTTTACAGTCAGTGTCGTCAGGTAGCGCTTTGGATTGTTTTCCAATACCAATTTCCTCTAGACTTTTCCATAAGTTTTTGCTGGAATTCAAAGTACTAATTTTTTGTTCATAATAATGCATTTTAGCTGACCTTATCATACGTACCACTTGATTGCGAAGCCTGCAATAGGTTTGGTAAAAACATTCAACTTTGTATCATTTCCATTGATTATTACATCCGTTTTTTATTAGTTGCATTCGACTTTGCAGATATAATTTTGAAGAAGCTTTAACGAGGTGCTACCAAATTTAAAAAGCAACTTGAGTTTAGATAGAAGAATCGAATGATTTATACAGTCGAATGCTTTCGAAAAATCAAGTAACGCCATGACACCATACTTATTATAGCTAGCTGTATCTAAGCTTAAGAGCAACAAAGCCGCCTGAGCCGATGGCCTAGCTGCAGGCAATGACTTGCTTATAAGTATGCACCAACTCATAAACAAGATATGGTTAGAAGAAAGCATGCCCGATGAATGGAATCTCAGCATAATTTGCCCGATCCTTAAGGAGACCCTCTGAAATGCACCAACTACAGGGGTATCAGTCTCCTCAAAATCGTCTACAAGATCTTTTCTGCCGTATTGTGTGAACGCCTAAAGCCATTCGTCAACAACCTGATAGGTCCATATCAATGCAGTTTTTTACCAGGAAAGTTCACTTTCGACCAAATATTCACATTACGGCAGATCTTGGAGAAAACCCAAGAACGTCATTGGTCCGCGCTTTTGCGAAAACGATCCTGCGGTGAGGCAGTCATCGTCAATGGCGAGCCTGACGATGATAACCAATTTTTTATGGCACAACGTACCACACAGCGGATGCCAAGAATGACATTCTGCATTAACGATTTGACGGAAAAGTTATCTCCCGCTGATGTAATGTGAATTGTCCACCAAGGTTATACAATTTGACCCCTTTAGACTCTTTTTTTGGGGAGTTTCCTGGAATCGCAGGTCTGTGCAAATAAACCACAATCGATAGGTGCCTTTAGGAAGATCACTACACAGGTTATCGTTCAAATCAGCCGAATTTATGCGAAAATGTCATTAAAAATTGGTCCACTCGAATCCGTTCTACCCTAGAATGCCGAGGCTGGTTTACTCTTTATTGATTCGGACTTAATAATATGAGCCATAGATATCCATATAGATCATAGCTCTAACAGTACTTGTCATGCAAATCCTGAATCTAAATCTTTACATTTTTTACTCAAGTTACTATAATTTTTGAGCTAATTTGGACTTCTTGAATTCGACTCAAAATGGTACCTTTCATAAGAACCTCTTGTTTTCTTCGACTTTCTCGACAATAGAAACTTGGTGAATAAGGTACAATGAAATTTAATATTTAAGTTGCACATGTTAATTTGGAATGAATTAATTAATTTAGTTAATTTCAAAATCTAATGTTATGTGTATAAGCGTTTGTTGTTGTTATTAATTTTTTTGGGACATAACCTGCATATGGCTTATTAAATATATATTTACATGGGACTCACGTTTCAAATAAAATTCCAGATGTCAACGAAACCATAATCAACCCTATCACGTTTTATTTTTATTTGGTTTTTTATATCAAACTACACTATACAACGTGACAATGAATATTTATTCTGGAAGAAAAAAGTTTGGATTTTTTTCTTACCAACAAGTCAGATAATCGTTGTTTTATTAATATGATGAGAGATGGTGTGGTATGAGCATTGTTGTAAGAAGCAAAAAAAAAAAAGAAACATGAAAACAAAATCCTTACTCAACAATACCCATCACCATCACGCCTCGTATTGTTGGGTCCTGTTCCTGTTCTGGGCAGCCATATGGTCATCTTCTAAATATTTAATAATAAATCCAAACTCAAGATGTGTTCGGTGGCGCCTCAAACACCAAATATACGACTATACACACTTCAACTGTGCATAATCTGCACCATCCTTTGGGCAGAGTGTAACACTTGCCTCACTTGCATCTGGATAAAATGGTAAAAAAGTTTAACGTGATTTATGGCTTCTCCTTAACACCATACGTATCCCTTAGATATATTCTTTGAACATCCAGAATGTGTGATGAAAACACTCCCTTAAGGACACAAAGTGGAAGAGGGTCATCTTAAAAAAAAAACGTAATACTGAGAGGAGTGGACACTCGAATGTGTCCGTTTTGTATCTGAGTATCTCTGACTGCCACTATCATCCACATAATCACAGTTCTTGGTTGCCATCGTGGTCGGATGTTCGAGGGAATATAGATACGTTTGCCTACGTTTGATAAGAAAATAATAATTTATTTTGTGGGTGAGGAGGCTCCCCTATAATCACACATTCATGTTTATTTAAATAAGTGCCACACGACACTGCACATCAATACAGATGATATTTTAATATGACAAGTGGCGCAAGATTTATGTGGTCCGTAAATTGGGAAAGAGATTGAGGACTTTTGAGAAAAAAAACTTTGAGACTAGAATTTAATGTGTTCTGACACAATACATGTATCTTGCTAAGTTTTAAGGTAATTTCAGTTTTTTAAATTTAACATTTTGCAAAAATCCGATGAGTCGTTATCGATAGAGTCAGCAATGAAAAAAACATAATGAAAGGTATCTTGTATAATACACATATGTATAGATTTTCATTGCGCCTAATGTAGAAACTAATTCACTGCACAGAACTTGATCAGGCTAGGCTAGCATCCTAAGATTCTTTGTAAGTGAAGTCGGAAAAAGATTGTTTAGGAATGTTAGATCCTTTTTCAACGACAGAATTGAAGGTCTTCAAACTGCCAGATTCTTTTAATTCGAGAGAGAATTAAATCTTAGTTACAGATGTTAATAAAGTTAGATGGTTGGACTCGGGTCGGGGAAGTTTAAATCCCCGACCCGGCACAAAATCTGGCACAAGGTCATAGTTAATTCTCGAGGATAGAAAGCAATTTCTAACCTATTAGAATTCTGATTTAGGACGTCCGTAACAAATGAGGTACATACATTGGATTGAACCAGGACCATAAACTTATGATTGCAAGGGAAACACCTGAAAGCGAATACCTACGTTTAACATCGATAAACTAAAGGGTCCCCAGTCCACCAACCGTTCAGAAGGATTGACAGCACGGAGACCACTTTTATCAAAAAACCATTGGTATCATGTGAAAAAATACGTTCACATCGGTGCTGATAGAGTTGGTCAGAGGCAAGGAAGAAATTGGAGCAGGGACCGAAGAACTTCCTAAGTGTAACTATATCAACGACTTGGCAACTACGTGTTAGAAAAAGGACTATCTCCAGAAACAAAGAGTTCAGAAGCTTACAGAGCTCTAAACAAAAACTGATAAAAGACACACGCAGTTGAGGGACTAGCTGAAAATTTAGATGTCCGATGTAACGAATTCCTGATACGTACTGCTTTCAACAGTATATTGCAATCAAAGCTTAGAAGAAAACTGTTAAACTTTGTGTGAGCTACTGCACCCACTGAGCTTCAGAGACGGAGAGCTTTTCTGAAGAGTGTATAAAAGTAATAACACACGTCAAACTGTCTATAAGGCAGGAGTCCTTCTGCAGTTAGTAAAGGAATGATTCCACATTGGATCTTCCTGTGAGAACCACATTAAAACCTCACGGATTATCATCGAACAGTGCGTTGAATATCTTGGACTGCAAAAAGGTTTAACAACGTCAATAGAAAGAAAATTTATATTGATTGCTTTGCGCAGGAGGCGGATAAAATTGATGGCAAAAATAGATTCGCTATGATCCTGCGGAAGATTGGTAACGATTTAACTATTTCGAATTCCAGTGACTGTTTGATGGAGATAATAAACTACTTGCTGAAGATGCAAGGAAAAAGGTTCAAAATTGAAAATGCTTTGATAAAAACCAATGAAAAAGCTATATAGTTCTGTTTTCAATTGGTAGAGGTAACTCTGTTGGTGAAATATGTACTTTTTCAATTCACACAGCGAGCCTAGGTAGAAGTGAGTGAGCGATCGTTTTTCATTATTTCAATTCCATCAACGTTGATGGAGATCGGTTATGTTGGGTGTACAAGTTTCATATACGTTGGTCATTGGCTTCGTATCTTTTTGAGTAGAAGTTTTCTCAATTCAGTGTCGTCATAATATATACCGGCATGGCACCACTGTTTCGAAAAAAGCTCGCCCATAAGACCTGAACTAAAAAAATTCATTGAATAGACTATAGAAACAAAGAAGAACGTGTCCAACATGAAGCACGGAGTACGGAGTGTCGCCTTTCAAGTTACCTAAAAGCCTTGGTGCTGTTAGTCATGACAGCAAGTACGTACGACCCAGTCGTGCCCATTTTTTCTTTTGAAAATACTTAAACAAACAATTATATTTGAAGTTTTATTTTTCAAGACTGCTAACAAAAAATATAAAATTTTCCCGCTTGGAATGCTGGCAGTTAAAAGTTTGTTGATTTTGTTCGTGCGCACATAGCAAATTGGAAACTAAAAGATGCAAACAACGGTCAAAGAAGTGAGTGTTGCGGTGAAAAACTCAAAAAAAAAAAAACATTAAAATCGATTGGACCAAAACCAGAAAAGAAAGATATCCAGTTCTAGAAAGAGATGAGAGACATTAAGTCTTGATGGATCACGATAATCATCGTCAACTTAATCGGCGGTAATCAAATGTCCATTCAGTTAAGGTAAGGTTACCATCACAAAATAAATTCAATAAAATAACTTAATGAAGACCTGTGCGAGTTTGTTTCAGATGCAATCCAAATTAAAAGACTCAGAAAGAAAAAATGTTTGGGATTCCTCAAGAGATTTGTGAATTGTGTTAGTTGGTTTCGAAAAAAAAAACATTCGATAGACAACCACATGATCTAATATGGGGCGCTGCGAAATAAGGCCCCAATAGTATACTAAGAATGCACCAATAACAAAAAATTATTTATTTTGAGGTGTAATTTAACATTTTGGGACCTAATTTAATTTTTAGAATAAGGGGGATATTTCGTTATGAAAAATATTTTGAGGCCTTATTTTATTCTTCGTATTTTTCTATTTTCTTTAAAATGCAAAAAGAAATTGGTAAGCTAAACGGTTATCAAAACTATTATGACGTTTTTTTTTTTTGGCAAATGTAATTGTAGTTTAAATATAATAGAACATAAATGTTAAGCAAAATTTGAAAACATTGAGAAATACGGGAGCGTATCAGTATCTCCTTTATTAAATATTAAAAAATAGTTTCAAAATCCCGTCTTCTAAAATACTGTTTTTTTTAATCCCGTTTTCTAGAATCCCCTTGCTCATTATCCGGATTTTATATATCCCCAACTTTTGAAATCCCGACAAATGGCCGCTTTTTTTTACAAAATATTCTCATAAAATTTAATACAGGTAATATTCGCTTTTTACTTGCGATTTATAGGGACTATAAAGCAAGTTATGCATTCGTAAAAAAAAATTAATTCTAACAATCAGACATGACATTACGATGATAGAGAATCATATTTGAGTTACTGGCAAAATTCTGTCTGTCTGTCTGTGTGTCCGTCTGTACGGATGTGTACTGAACTACAGCCTAAACGGTTTGGCCAATCGTCTTCAAATTTAAAACATAAGGTTATTTTGACATTTTTTTAATTTTTTTTTAGCCCAAATCTTAATGGTACCTGTCATATAACCGTTAAGTCAAAGCTTATTTTTCTCGGAAACGGCTACAAGAATTTTTATGAAAAAAAATCAGTGTACTATTGTAGGTGTAGGTTATGTTTTGGTGAACAAAATTCAGGTAATGGGCTAAAAACAGTACCTCCCATAGAACTGTTTTTTTCTGCGACTTTCTTGAAAACTGGTCATCTGATTTTAATTTAAAATTAATATTCAGGAAGATATTGGCAGTCTTAGTAATTTTATTTTAAAATATTTTCGAAAACTTTTTTTTTTGTATTTTTAATAATTTTCTTAAATTTTTTTTTTCGAAAATTATTTTTTTTTTAAATATTGTTTTAAAATGTAGATTCTTTTGTTGCTTAAGTTTGCATTCTTAAATTATTTTTTTTTAAATTTTTGAAAAAGTTATTAAAATAAAATCGTGTTATTTTAAAACCTATTTCACATATTTTAAACAAAATAGAGTTTTAATTTTTCCGCTGAAAACGTACGTACTTTTTTCAACAATTAAATGTCAGAAAATCGAAGAAAAAACTTTGAAGTTCCCTTTGTATTTTTCAAATTTTATTATTCGCTTTTTACTTGCAATTTATAGGAACTATAAAGCAAGTTATGCATTCGCAAAAAAGAAATTAATTCTAACAATCAGACATTACATTACGATGATAGAGAATCATATTTGAGTTACTGGCAAAATTCTGTCTGTCTGGCTGTGTGTCCGTCTGTACGGATGTATACTGAACTACAGCCTTAACGGTTTGGCCAATCGTCTTCAAATTTAAAACATAAGGTTATTTTGGCATTTTTACTTTTTTTTTACCCCAAATCTTAACGGCACCTGTCATATAACCGTTAAGTCAAAGCTTATTTTTCTCGGAAACGGCTACAAGAATTTTTATGAAAAAAAATCTGTGTACTATTGTAGGTGTGGTAATGTTTGGTGAACAAAATTCAGGTAATGGGCTAAAAACAGTACCTCCCATAGAACTGTTTTTTTCTGCGACTTTCTTGAAAACTGGTCATCTGATTTTAATTTAAAATTAATATTCAGGAAGATATTGGCAGTCTTAGTAATTTTATTTTAAAATATTTTCGAAAACTTTTTTTTTTTGTATTTTTAATAATTTTCTTAATTTTTTTTTTCGAAAATTATTTTTTTTTTAAATATTGTTTTAAAATGTAGATTCTTTTGTTGCTTAAGTTTGCATTCTTAAATTATTTTTTTTTAAATTTTTGAAAAAGTTATTAAAATAAAATCGTGTTATTTTAAAACCTATTTCACATATTTTAAACAAAATAGAGTTTTAATTTTTCCGCTGAAAACGTACGTACTTTTTTCAACAATTAAATGTCAGAAAATCGAAGAAAAAACTTTGAAGTTCCCTTTGTATTTTTCAAATTTTATTCAAAGCTGTGACCGCACACAAGAGCAAGTACGTGCGATCCAGTCGTGCAATTTGTTTATTATGTTATTTTATTTTTAAATTTAAACGATTTTAAAAATCGTAAATTTGTAAAGCGGGATATCGGGTTGTATTTTCATACTTTCTCGAAAAATTTAATTTACAAAAAAATTAGTTTTCGTTTTGAGATCTTTTTCATTTTTAAGGGCGTAATTTCAAAAAGAAAAATATGGTTTTATTTCATTGCAAAACAATGGCTACATGAAATTGGCCCCAATGAAAAATGACCCCAAACAAGAAATGAAAAATGGCCCTAAAAAGTTTTATGAGAAACAAAAACAACAAAAATCGATAAAAATTTTGAGGGATTGGGGCCTGATTTCATTTTGGGTTTTGTGGAGCCTGTTTGTCTGGAGCCTTATTTCGCAACGCTGATATGGGTTGCCCTAATTCAACGCGGAGTGTCGAAAATCCACATGAGGACGCTTTCCAAGTGTGAAAAGTTAAAATGATGATTTAAGATTAGTGTGGATGTAGGACGGGAAAGTGTTGTCATAATCAGTGATCACACAAAATAATCCGCAGCTGGGGGGAGGCCGCCGATTGATTGACTGAACATTATATCTTTCGTTGTATTGGAAACTGGACGTCCAGTGCAGGAATATAAAATGATAAATATACATAAATCGTTCAAAAGCATTACATTTCTAAGTCAATTCCTAATTGTGTATTCCGTCGGTTAATTGCATCAGATAGAGCTACGAACCTCGTAAATCCTTCATGACTTTCTATATTGATGGTAGAATTGGTATAAAGTAGTATTTAAAAATCTATTTCTGTCTTACAAATATGGTTACAAATTATAATACGGCGCTATTATATTTTTTCCTGGGCGTTTAATAATTAATTAAACTGTAAGGAGATAAATACATTCTCTTACTTCCAGACAATGTCAACATGCTACATACAACATACTAACCGAGCCCGACTGTCATTATTGCCAGCTAAGTATATTAATAAGCCTGACTTTCCATGCCACCTCGAAGAATAGTTTTTTTCTATTTGACGTTGCTTGTTATTAGCACGCGTTAAACCATATTTAAACAACCAGCGTCTTAAAAGGCCGTTGCCATATAGACAGAAAAAAAAACAAATCCTAAGAAAAAGAACTTCTCAACATAAAATCCAATAAATTTGTTGAACATTTTTCAAATCCAATAGACGATAGTGTAGGTCAGAAAACTGTAGCCATTAAACTAGCAAAAACTCTAACTCACTCAACAGCCAAGTAGGTAATTGAGTGAAAACCTCAAAGATACATTTTGCTTTTGCTCCATCAAAAAGGGAGTAAATGAGCTCCCGGCTCGTCTAACCAGTTTTCCAGGCAAATTCTTCGATGTAGTTGTATGAGCGATACAAACACATCTCATCGCTGGACAAGAACAATGTATCTATATCCATATCCATGCCACCAACTTGTAGCAGCAGTTGCCCCCAACGGCTAGATCATTTTTTGTATCTTTTGTTAAACTTCTAAAGATAAATTTACTCTGTGGGCGGCCAATGGGAGTCGAGCACTTGGAGCACTTGACACAGTCTGCCGCCAACTCGAAGGCGGAGAATCTGTCCAAGCGATTGCGCGTTATATGCTCCCCAACCAATTGTGCGTTAGTATATACGACTACACTGTCGTAGGTGCTGCTGCGGGTATTTCTTAGGTGCAGCTTTCACGAAGAAAGTATCTCACATGTATAGTATATGTATCTTTTAGATACATAGCCAACAAAAAATAAACTTAGAAGCGCACATGGGTAGTCGAAAGGTCTCCCCATTTTGTAGGCTAACGTCATCATCGCTATTGTTGTCGGAGGTTATATTAACAAGAAGTATCTATAGAGGCTGGGTGGCCTGGCTTACGGGTAAACGGGAGTAGATGTAGCAAGGCGCGCTCCGATGGCAAAGACAAATATTTAATTACGCTAAAATTTTACCATAAAACCCACATTGTTTGGATTTTTGAGCTGAAATAGATATGCGTTAGCTCGTGTGCAGTTTCGATTGTTTATCTTTTTGTTTATTCCCGTGCACTTCTGAAGTTGTTGATGGTTTTTGCTGTGCTCGTTCCTTGCCTCTTCCGCTGGTTTATTTTAGTTTTTTTTAATTTAATTCAAAGTAATTGCAAAATTGCTTTATTTGGTAAATTGCATTCTGTGAACATTGATATATAAAGGTATAGGTATGACTATGAGTAGATATATCCGTATCAAAGTTTCCGGCGAGAGGTGCAGCTTTGGGTGCAGTGGTTCACATATCTTATATCTATGAACATTAGATAATTTTGGAGTGAATGAATTATTGAATTATTTTGCATTCAACAAAGTAGACGCAATTGACGGCTAAAGCGATTGTGATAAATTAAATGTTTTTTAATTGAGATAAAAGTTTCATTTTTAATTTATAGATATTATAATTAAGAGTATAAATTAGTTAGTTTAGATACATATATGTATGTAATTACTGTTAGCAGTAAGCACATACCTATATCTAGATAGATAATCCAGATAAAGAGTTTTCATGGAAGTAATGATATGTTGTTGAACTAGTCGGTTGATATAGTAGGTACCTCAAGAAAAGAGTCCATGCTGAGCTCATATAGATACTTAAACTTTAGACAGACATCGAATATAGATTGTGATTAAGAAAAAAAATTGTCTCACGCCGGGTCTCGGACTCAGACCGTGATAAAAAGCGGCTAGGGAAAGTATTATAACGAGTTTTTCTAGTTAACAAGCTAGGCACATAATGTGCTTATGATTTAATCATATTTATAAGCTGAAGAATTATGTAGATACTGTATCTGAAGGATGTCTGGAGTTGTTTAATTAGTTGTAACACTAACCATTGCAATTAAGGTTCCCAAGGAATGTATTTAAAAGAACTGCTTTATTAGAAAACTGGATTTTAGAAAATTGTGATTGTGAAAAATGATTTGATTAATTCGATTGATAAATACAAAATTAAATCAGTCAAACGGGTATAATTGCATTTTTTCTTTTAATTAACAAGAAAACTTAAGTACATGTAAATACCATGCATAGAGTGATGAGAATATATTGCGGAAATTTGGGTTCAACTTACACAATAACTGCAAGCAAAGTAAGATATTCATATAAGTATAAGACAAACCAAATTGGAAATAGATTAAAACATCTTTTTAACATTTTCCAACGGTGAATCCCGCCGGATAACTTATATTTGTCAGTATTTCTAAAATCTATGGAAGCATTAAATTAATTTTTCAACTGATGGACATATCACAAAATTTTATACTTATACATACCTTACTTAGCAAAGAAATGAGAAGATTTGAAATCATAGCAGGATTTTTAAACATAAATGAGGATTTCTTCTGAAAGCGCGTGAATATCATATAGTAATAGGCAACATTTGATACAGAGAACTATTCAACATTCATATGGTACGGGTCCGAAAAGAATTCCTGGGTTTAGTATTTAGTTGCTTGCGCCAAAATAAGGCTAAGGTTTGTGTGCAGAAATCAGCGAAGGGTGCATGGTATTGGTATAAGGTTTCCAACAAAAGATATAGGTAATAACTTTTTTCAATGACACGGAACCGCGTCAACGTCTTGTTAAATGCAAATATAACTGATATCTATCTACTCCATGTAATCGACCAAAGAAATAAATGTGGTACATATCTCTGCAGCGATCACAAATGACCCGCACAGTGACTGATCAAAATGAAAGGGAAAACAGATCCATGTAATGCTGCCACATTCGTGTGATGCGACAAAAGAAATAATATCTATACTTGACTGATTGGCATTCCTAGTAATGCGAGTGTTATGGTGGAATTCTTACATTTCTTAGGGAAAGGGAGGAAGTGTTATCTGTAAAATAGACATAAATAGAAACATAATATACGCTCTGTAGATTGTAGCCAAATCAGAGTAAATCCATGTTGCATCTTCGAAGAAAACTTAAACATCTCGCAGCATTAGGTATACATACACAAACACATACCGGAGAACTGAGAATTGATCTGTTTTTCTATGAAAGTGCTGCTCACGGAAAGTGGAATAAGGTAATACGGTATATATATTAAAAGACAGCGTTTTTGAAGCATTAAATTCCCCACTGGAGAACGCTTTTAAGATCAGAATTAAATTAACTAATAATTCTCTGCCGTTGCAGTTCCCCATCCAAAGAACATTGTTGCGGCTCTTGAATCTGGAAATGAGTATGAAAAGCCTTGAGTATTGTCGCCAGAAAAAAGTTTAATGAGGTTAAAGAGGTCGTTAATGAATATTGGAAATAATGTTGGGGAATTGGGAAACACCAGCATTTATTTTGTGTATCAGATTTGAATTCGCTTAACACTACTTGCATATAGTGGTCCAAAGAATAGTAGTAGAAATGTTGGACAATCAACAAGTTGATTTCTCGAAGAGAGAACATAAGAATAGGACAAGCAGTGGGAAGGCTTTATGTGAGCACCTGCCGATTTTGGCTTAATCTCACGGTGGGACTACCCACTTTCGAGTCACCTTGAGGCGCAACAAAACCCCTAGAATGGTTGGTCGAACCACCTATTACTTTAGCTTCAAATAATGAATTTAGTATGGTAAATCCATTCTCCTTTCTAAGATAGTCAACGGCCTTGGCACTGATAAAGAATCGCTTCCCGTGAGATCAGCGAAATCAAGCATCGTTGCGCGTGGTTAATAGAAAGATGGGGGACCGTCCGAAAACCAACTGCGTGCTGTTGACATGTGTTATGTGTTTTCTGTTTTCCGTTTTCGCTTCCGCATTTTGAATAACCACAGCCACCATTTAGCTCCCAAAAGGAGGCCTACCGCGATTTTAACAGGCAGCTGCTACAGAGCAAGCTCTTATAATCAGCTGGGGCTCCTGCTAACCAATTGTACCTAATTAAACCCTAGGTAAGGCTTCGCCCATTTCCGAAGAAACACACTTGTGGATCGACCCCATACAGCCGCTGGCCGCACCCACAGAGGGAATAAGAATAGGACAGATGGAGAAGCTTAATACTATTTGAGCTAGCCTTAAAGAACACATCTTTAGAACAATAGTTTGGCTGCTATATTATTCGGGGCAGCGGGATTGTGTATATTGAGATAGTTCAAGTTTCTTGCGACTGAACGAGTATACGAAAGAAGATTGGTCCTATCAAATCATTTATGCTATCAAGTATATGCAGAAAGCAGGAGTAGTTGTAATATCTTGTACAGCAGTGTTCAGCTCGCGGTAAGTTGGATTCTTAAATTGAAAGTAAATCAGGTTTTTCTTGAGATCTGACAACAGTAGTATCGGTAAAGGAGAGCTTAGGAACCTTACGTTTTTTACAAATATGGCTAAAAAATGTTGCTGGGATATTTAATTATTAGTAGGCTTTAGTTCTTCAGTTAAATTCATCTTAAAAGCATTTAGACCCACAATTATACAACGCAAATTGGCCTTAACGTTGCCAAGGAGATTTGGTAATTTTTTATTTGAATGTGTTCCGTTCAAAAGCTTCATCACGATTAAAATGCTATTTTTATTAAATATTTTGAGTTGATTTAGACATCGTTGATCTGGGATGTGTTTTGAGACAACGCAAAGTTGAAAAGAAGCTTTTATATTAGGCGGAACCGCAAGAACGCGCAGACTTTGATAGACATTGGGAAATGTATCATTATTACATTCTATTTGGCAATGCGTTGACATCAAATCTGAATTTTGTCTACCCAGATGGGAGAGGAATCATCCTGAAATATTAAAGAGTATTATTCAAGTCCTTATCATAAATGTTCGCTTTTTGAGAAAAAGATTATGAAATAAGTTTTGGATAAAATACTGCGATTATTCAAAATTCGATCTTTCCAATTTGTCAGAAACAAAATCAATTGTTTGTAAATATTCTTCTGAGGCAAACATTGATGTAAGTCTAAAGTATTTAATTTGTCCTCCTTAGCCGAAATTCCGCTGGTAATGCATACTTCATTTGGAGCTAAAAATGATGCCTCACTATCAAACTTTCGTGATTTTAGTAAGGGCTTTTGAAAAGATTTCACCTTCTTTTTTACTCTGCTGCACTTGGCTTTGGATATTATATTTGAAATAATTTTTTTTTTTTTTTTTATAATTAACGCGTGCACAAGGGACTATTTGTTTCCCTTTTAATGTAACACACTGCGCGGGCATTAGGAAGATAGGGAGGGGAGAGATAGGAGGTGTCGATTAACATTGGTTTTGAATGTTTGCAAATTGAAATGGCAAGGGAAAATCTCGCCGGGTAAACCATTCCAAAGTCGTGTTGTACGGCTAAAAAAAGAATCCCTATATTTCACGGTACGTCCGAAATTGGGCTCAAGGGTGAACTGATGGGCATTCCTAGCAAGACGAGTATTACGCGCGAAACTTTTAAGGGGAGGAATGCAGCTGGCTATCTCGAGTGAACATTTTTTGTAAAAGAAACCATAAAATAAGGAAAGACATGAAACATTGCGTCGGTGTTCGAGAGAGGCAATTTTTTCAACGGCAGTTCTATCTCCCATCAATCTTAACGCTCGATTTTGTATTCTATCAAGCAGGTGAAGCGATGTTTGTGAAGCACCTGCCCACAGGTGGGAGTTATACTCGAGTTTAGGGCGTATAAACGCTTTATAAATTGTAGCCAGATCAGATGGGGAAAAATACTTCTTACACCGATACAGAAAACCTAAGCACTTAGCAGCATTCTTAGCGATTTCAAATATATGGTCGTTCCAACGGAGGTCGTCGTTGACACACATACCGAGTACTGAGAGCTTTTCGGTTTCTTCGATGTAAGTGCCATTCATGGACAATGGCATTGGGGGTATGTTAAGCTTTAACGACAAAAGACAGCATTGAGTTTTCGAAGCATTAAACTCCACACGATTTCTATTATCCCATTTTACAATGCTGTTTAAATCGGAGTTTATAGAGCTTATTATACGGTATCGTTGCGATTGTACGTACGAAGGCGAAGGGCGTGAATTATCGAACGAATATGAAAAGCTGAGGGTAGAGTCGTCAGCAAAACAGTTAAGTGGATTAGAAGTAACAGACAGAAGATCATTTATAAAAATGAGGAAAAGAGTCGGAGACAGAACAGAGCCCTGGGGCACACCAGCATTTATTTTATGGGAATCAGACTTGAATCCGTCCAATACAACTTGTATTGAACGGTCCAGAAGATAGCTTCTAATCCAACGAACAAGTGTATCATCGATCCCAAAAGCACGCATTTTCGATAAAAGAGCTTCATGCCAAACTCTATCAAATGCCTTGGAGATATCAAGAGCAATAATCTTACTTTCACCAAAGCGATGTAAAGATTTGTTCCACTGTTCGGTGAGATATGCTATCAGATCACCAGTGGAACGGTTGCTGCGGAAGCCATACTGACGGTCATGGAGAAGCTTACGATCTTCGAGATATTCCTTAAGCTGACGGTTAATCAGTGTTTCCATGACCTTAGAAAGAAGGGATGTCAGTGCTATGGGTCAGTAGGAGGAGGGGGAGGATGGGTCACTTTTCTTAGGGACAGGCTGAACAAATGCTGTTTTCCATATTCTAGGAAAGATTCCAGAAGAGTAGGAGCGATGGAAAAGCTTACGCAGTGGCTTTGCCAGTGTGGAAGAACACCTCTTCAGAAGAATCGGGGGTATACCATTCGGGCCAGCGGATTTGTGTATATCGAGATCTTTGAGAACTCTTGCTACTGTACGAGTGCGGAAAAAAATCTGTCCCATAGAAAAATTTACATTCTCAAGTACAGGAGGGGCAACGTTGCTATGCGGCAGCGTGGAACTAGCAGCGAAATGGGCGGCGAGCAAGTTTGCCTTCTCTGAAGAGTAAACAATTGGTTTGTTATTGTCGATGAGCGTTGGAACCGAAGATGTCGAGGAGTTTTTTATATTTTTTACAAATGACCAAAAATTTTTACTGCCTTTGGGACACTGCAGAATTTTTTGCCGTAATTTTTGGTCATGCAAACATTTGGTTCTTTCTATAACGGAGTTGCATGAGTTCCTTGCTTGTTTGTGCTTTTTCCGATTTTCCTCTGTAGGGTTGGCTTTGTAAGATCGGAAACTTACTTCTTTGAGCCTGATAGCTTCTTTACACTCAGAATTAAACCAAGACTTTTCTTTAGGTTTGATGCTTTTTACTCTGTTAGGAATAAAAGCACGCATCCCTAGAAGAATCACATTTGTGATCATTTCAGCACTGGCATCAATGTCACTATCGAGGAAGCATAGTGACCAGTTAAAGTTAATACCTTCTTACCTCAGAAATCGTTCCTACGAACTGCATTTCAGATATGCGCTTCCTCACTTTTTCTGGAGTCCCTCAAGGAAGTTACTTAGGCCCTCTCTTTTTTAATAATTGTTTTACACGACATTGAATCGCCCATTAGACATCCAACATCTTGTTCGTAAGAACCCGTAGCCTTCTAATATCATATCCATAGCTAAGGGTACAGACCTACGATAACTCTAAGAGAAGCATAGGACAGGGGTAGCGACACATGGTGTCTTTTAGAAACGTCTAAATTTCAGAGAAAACACTTGTTGAAATAAGTTTTTCTAAATCGAAGTTCGTCAGTCGAAAAAAGTATTTCGACAAAAATATTTGCGTTTAAAAAATTGTAAAATATTCTTTTCTTTGAATTTGAATTTGAAAGTCGCAATATTCTGAAACAAGGGTTAGGAAATCATGTCGCCAATCTTACACGAAGTTGATATTATTCGGATGTTGGTTTCATGGTCATCAATCATCATCGATTTATCTAAGGCATTAACATTATGGTAGAATCTCATAGCCCCATAAATTGGTGTTCGTTGACCGACGGTATTAACTTTATTTCATTTTTGTACATACATATATACATATGTATGTATTTATGTATGTACATATGTACATATAATGTACATACATACATATGTAATTTTATTTCTTTTTTTTCTATTTTTTCAGATTGCTCTTGAAGTGAGGCTGTAACGTGGAAACATGAAACATGAAACATTAAACTCGGAGGTAGAAGAAAATAACAGCAACCTCAAAGGACGGTTTTTTCAAAGATGTAACCAACGGTGCATGGTGCCCCCATCCCTCAAAAAATGTAGGTAAGTTTTAAACTTTTGCAAATAATTCAGCAGAACCTTCAACATTATTTTTGGTGAAAAAAACGTATTTAAAGATTTTCAAAAAATTGGATATCATGAAAAATATGCAATTTCAAAAGGTTAACCTCTGTCCATTTTTTTAATTCACCTTTTAAAAAAAATTAACAGATCTTATTCTTGCCCTGAAAAAAGGATTATTAGTCAGAAATCTTGATTGAACCTTGTTTAATATTTTATTGCTCAATAAGTTTTAATTCGACATTTGCAATAAAAACGATCTGAATTCACTCTTGGTCCTGATATTATATTTAAAAAATTAACAACAGAAGTCCTGCCAAAAATTTTGTTTCCGGGAAATCGGATTCCATTTATAAGCCGAGTATTTCGTGGGGAAGGTGCCACACCGTATACATTTATTTCAGAAATGTTTCAAATTTGTTTAAAAAAATTTTCAGACAAAATTCAGAAATGTTTCTGCAATATCTGAAACATTTCTTAAATGTTTATCTGTTTCCCATTTTATGTATCCAGTTTTTTACTTCAAGATGGGTTGTAAAAATGGAGCAGTCATAGCGTCGCGTTTTGTTATCATGAACAAAATACAAAAAAAAAACAAAAAACTTGTCAAATAGACTAAAATGCTTGAAAAAAATGACAGATTTCCGTTTAGAAAGGGGAAACAGAGAGACATTTCATAAACATTTCAGAAATGTTTCGCGAAGCGTCCAGACCTAAATAAAGATTGCAGAAACATTTAAAAATATTTAAGAAAGAAAGAAACATGAAATGTTTTTTAAATGTTTAAAAATAATGTTTTTTGTTGTGGACACACCTTTACAGAATAACAGTTTAATGGAAAAAAATTACACATTGTAAATAACTTGTGAATCTCATAAAAAGCCGTAAATCGGAAATGTGTTTCAGCTCCTTCCAACTCTTGTCTAGTGTCAGCGCTACTACCTCCTCGACTGTTTTACGCCATATGCCATATTCTGTGATCGAACTCCACTGCATTGCTTGTGGTCCAATACATTGCCTTTTTGAAATGTATGTCTGATCCTCTGTCACTTTCACCGTTGTATAATAGAGCCGATGGGTTCCTGGCCCGTCCTTCTGAGTATCTTCGTTTAGTATTCGATCGAGCCAGAAAATGCTAACAGCCGTAATATTCAGGCCGTTTAAAAGTTGGTTTAAAAACAGTTAACCGATACTTTTAAAACGGTGTCGTGAAATTGACTTTCCATATGAACAACATTAAAACCCGTAGTTGACGAAATCTCATTTAAATACGTAACACATAAGACTCACTCCTCCGTTTAAAAAAAAAATGGGCACGACTGGGTCGCAGGTACTTGCTCTCATTTGCCTAATCAAATTGAAAGGCAAGATCTTTAACAGAAACAAGTAACATTTACAAAGAAAAATCACATGGTCTGAATCTATAGAAAGTGTCATAACCAAAACAATTAACGACTTCTAGTAAAAATGCAGTACGCCATCATACCTCTTAGGTATTATTGAATTTATGAAAAAAGAATTTTGAAAATTGTTGGACGGATTTTGATAAAATCCTGTTTTTTATGGTATGATTTTGGTATTCAATTTAAAAGAAAGAACCAAACAATTTAAATACAAAGAAAACAAAGAACATGATTACTAAATCGCACACCCTTGCTCAGTTGCAGATAGTAATTTACATTACCTTAGGTGGCGCTCAGCCTTGGATTTACCCTTAGGCCAACAAGGCCCATGCATAGGGCATCACAACAGAGGGGGCACCACAAAAATAAACTACACACAATGAAGGAACAGAATCTCAATTAACATCAAACATTTGGAAAATGTTAAAATTTTGGCTGACACAATTTTATGCGCTTGTCTAGTATTAACTCTTAATTCGCATTATTAAATAATAATAGTTAACTTTGGTAGTGGAATAGTGATTTGGTTTGATATTATTTTAAGTTTGTTGTGTCGTATATTTTCATAAATTTAACGATAGAATTTAAGTAGTACATTCGATGCGAATAAGTACGAAAATCTACCAAATCTTATTTCTTCGTAATTCATTTGACTAGGCACAATGAAACGAACTCAGTAAAGTGGAGCCCAAAAACGGGAGCTAGCTAAAGAACAAGAACAAAAGGAGTAAAAATGTTTGACAAAAAACCAAAAGATTTCAAACGAAGAAATTCAACATAATGGTGAGGGTTCTGGTTCTGTAGATTCCGGTGATGCATCGAATAACGATAATCAAGCTACTCATGAAAATGAAGTTGATGTTTCTTCTGGATCGAACAGCGGAACAGTGGAAGATGATGATGTAAATAAAAATCCTGATGCTGCGCTATGAACTAAATTATCCGCAGATGATATTGAATATTGGATTGCCTCCGGACCTAGTAAATGCAATAATCAATGATGGTCCATTTTTTAAATCTCGATGAACGATGAAGGATGAGAAGGAAAAACTAGAGTTTGTCAGTCCTCTTTTTTTATTGCTAAAAAGCAAATGGTGAGACCTATCAACGTAAATAGGTTTTGTATTCCCTATCAACAGGACCATTGTCTGCTTTTATTGTAAGCTATTTTGTGATCACAACAGGCCAGGTTTAACTTTTATAAATCGTGAAGGTTTTCCTGATTGGAAAAGTTCTTGTTCAATACATAATCCTGAAAAATCTCAGTCATAAAGAGGATGGATTGCATTATACTTAAATCCCGCTTCGGAAATCAGACAGATTTGGAAAAACAAATGCAATAGTCGTGTTCATACTGGAAATATATACTTAAGAGGGTGGTTGCTGTTTTTTGCAAATTATCTGAACGTGGTCCAGCATTAGAGGTTCTGAAGAAAAAATTTGGTTAGTCAAATAAATGCAACTTGATGGGCCTTATCGAATTAATAGCAAAGTTTGATAATTTCTTGGACACTCATATTTCGAAATCCGGACATCCTGGTTCAGGAGCAACTTCGTATCTGTCTAAAACTATAAATGAAGAATTGATAGAGATAATGGCCAACAAATTTCGCGAAGAAATCATTCAACAAATAAATATTTCTGGATATTTTAACTTGCCTGTGGATCAATTGAGTATTGTTATACGCTTTGTTAAATATGGTCAACCCATTGAATGTTTTTTTAACGTTCATCCCAAGAATTCTCAAACTGGGGATAGTATAGCCAACCAAGCACTAAAGTGTCTGAGTGAAAAGAACATATTAATTTTAAAATGCACACGATAATGCTTCAAATATGTCTGGTCAGTATAAAGGTATGCAACAAAAAAAATTTCTGACAAACCCATATTTATACAGTCTATGTACCTTGAGCATCAAACTATTTTAATCATATTGGTCGCAGTGCTGTGGATTGCTGTCTTATCGCAGTTGATTTTTTTCTGTCCTACAATCGCTTTACATTTTTTGGATTTCTGCATCAAGTAGTAGATGGAAAACTTTAAAATCTGCTCTTCAAAATGATAAAGTGTTAAAATCTCTCTCAGATAGACGTTGGGAAGTTCATGCTGCAGCTACTTCTGCAATAATTAAATCATATAATAAACTATTAGATATTTTAATTTAAAGGATATGTCTGAAGATAATACACTTATAGAAGATGCTCGAAGGGAAGCTGGTGATCTGCAGGACAACATGAATAAACTAGAATTCGCTTAATTTCTTGTAATTTGGGACGATATTTTACAAAGTTTTCAAAAAGTCAACAAAGTTTTGCAAAGTGAAAACGTAACATTACTCACGTGCGCGAATTTGTATAAGTCATTAACTGATCAACTGGAAAACATGCGTGATAATTTCAACAATATTGAAATGACCTGATGGCAGCTACACGGTTACACGAGGACGCATTCGAAAAAAAATGGATAATGATGGTAATACTCCCAGGTTCATTTGGACACAAAGGAATATTTTCGAATAAAAGCTTTTTATATTATTATCGATAAATTGCAAATGCGAATGGATTCCACAGGCAAGATCTACAGCGAAATTTCTGGACGATTTGATTTTCTCTGCACAAGAAATCATAAAATCGATGTTAAAGCCTGTGCCCAGCGTTTTGTGTCAAAATATTCTGAAAATTTAAATTCCGGACTTGTTGAAGAACTTGTACAGTTCCATCGTTTTATAATGCATAAAAATGGAAATAATTTTAAATTTTTAAATCAAGCTAATTTATATAAAGTAATGTGGGAAGACAAAATAACATCAGCTTTTCCAAACGTAGACACGGCATTACATTTATTTTTAAGTTTGATGGTGACAAATTGCTCCGCAAAAAGATCATTCTCTCAATTAAAGCGTTTAAAAAGTCCTTGTCGAACAATGATGACGCAGGAAAGGCTTGATGCCCCTATCTTTGCTTTGCATTGAGAGTAATTTACTTCACTTTTGATTTTGATGAAATTATAAAAGACTTCGCTACTAAGAAATCCAGAAAACAATATTTCACAATAAGTCTGAACAAAATATGTGAAACATATTTTCGTAATTATCATTATAAATAAAATTGTTTTTGTTTTAATGAATTCACAACAGTGTGTTTTTTTTCTTTTTTTATATGTAAATAAATCTGACAATATAAAAGAAAATATAAATAGGGGGCACCATTTATTTTTAGGCCTAGAGCCCAAACAAGCTAAATCCGGCGCTGGTGGCGCTACAGTCCGGGGTCTCTGTTCAGGCCCAGGTAATTTAAGACCATATTTGTAATTCCCATTAATGTATAAGTTTCATTAAATGAAATAAAATGTTTTGAAGATTGTATTCTTCTGAAAGACCATGATAGTATCTATTTTCAAAAGAAAGAAAGAAAGTATCCTCGTATACAACTCTCTGTTTATTTTTTTTTTAAAGGAAAATGGCATGCTAAATAACAATATTAAATGAAATTAAACCGTATCCAAACGATACGAATATGCTCGTTTAAATTTGAGTCAGTTTGACGTCTCTAAACCGACCACTCCGTTTAAAAAATTATTTAAACTGGGTGAATATTACCAATTAGTCGGTTTAGAAATATATAAAAGTCTGTTAACGCTATGTTAAGAGGTCCCCGCCTTTTTTTAAAGCGAAAAATTGCACAAACGGATGGTAGTTAATTGAAGTCCGTAGTGAATGCATTACACAAATATAAATTGCGTATCCAAGAATGGTATTTTGACTTTGAAACCCCTGAATCCGTTTTTTAATTTTTGATTTTGTTTTCGTTTTATTTCAATATTTCCGTGCCTTGTTTCATAAAAATTGCTCAAAACCGCTCTACGCAAGTGAGTGAGATAGAGGCGTAAACCAGATAAACTATATATGTATGTCCTGTTAAAGGTAATGAACAGATCTTTAAAACGTCTGGAGAAGATTTTTATTTTTTATATAATTTTTTTGAATAATCCGGCCTTGAAAATGTGCATGTTTTTATTATTGTCTAATGTTTTTTTTATTAGCTTTAAATACATAACCAATATCACATATTTCCAATATGTAAAATATGTTTTCTTCAACGATTTGAGAAAAAAATGTCGCACGTTTTGAAATATAGTACATTTTATAAACCTCTATTTTTTGTTCAAAATAACGTTTTTCGAAGATCATACACATTTTTAGTTCACAAACTCACAACGAGATGGATAGATAAGGTCGGTTTAATATTGAGTCGGTTTATTGCCGTATAAAATTTTGTTTAAATGTGGTGAATATGATCGATTAATAGGTTTAAAATATTTGAACCGAAAATTTAAACGGATTGAATATTACAGACGTAAGGATGTTTCGTAGACATCTATTAACCAACGCTTCCTTGTGACAACTGATGTTAATTCAGGTAGGATTTCAGAGTTCATCGAATTCCTTTGTTTCCTGCCAAGGGAGCGGTCAGAAAATCGCATATGATCAATAAATACATAGTATTGGCGACAATATGCATCCCTGTCTGACACCACTATGGACTTCAAACTTATCCGACAATCACCTCATCCTAACTGGATCACTCACCAGCCATTTTGAGTAAGCGGAATATGGAACAAAACTAACTGGCAATACATTAAGTTGAATAAACGAAGCATATTTTGAAGAGACCAGCGTATGGTGGTTAACCCTTAACTACTTACCTCATACTTAAGTCAAACTATTAAGAGTAAAAGAAATAAATTTATTGGAAGATGCTATAACCTTTGCAAATGATGGCAAATGTCAATTCTGTTTTGACATTTGTGAAGTAAACATATGCAGAATACTTACACCTTAATAATGCATAGAACGCTATACTCCTCAAGAACGGCGCATATTTTAAAGGAAGTATTTTCGAGTAGTTTTATTTCACGCTTTTGCGTTTTACACTGGCTGGCCAGATCACACAACTAAACGCTCCCGACGTTTTTTTTGTGGAGTTACTTAAAATCCCGGATTTATGAAAAAATATATATATATATAAATAAATTTGAACGCTGATTTTGCGGACGTTTAATTTATTTGAATAAATATTTTTCGGCGCGTATTGCTTGCACATTTTTTATTATGTATAACATGGTATTATAATTAATTGATACATTTTTAGACCTTCAAAATCGCGCGATTTTTAAAATAAAACACCTTTTGTTGATTCGAAAAGCGGGATTGAATATAATTCTGCGGCCCAGTGCACGGGATGGTGGGTGACATAATGTCTAAAGGACATAAGCTTTGTTCGTCTACTCCCTAAAACAGACTATTTTGAACAATTAATTTTACACAAATGTTGTTCGTTTACTTACATTTTCGAGAGATTTCGTGAGAAGAAAGAGATTGTGAGAGAGCAAAACGCTTCACCTTAATTCTTTATTTTAAACCAAAAAATTTCTTTGGGGAGAAAAGTGAGTTCTGTCAAACTCAAAAGTACATTTGAAATTTGACGTTTTGTCAAATCCCGTATTTGAAGAATTTGAAATAAAAAAAATTTGTGAAGTTAAATCCAAAGTTAATAGTAAAATGACCTAACAATGGCCTAATTAAATGGTTTCCATCACAATTTTTATTTCATCCGCACTTAATTGATCCATTTCGTTTAGTTAATTTGTTATTTTTTTGAGGTTAAAAAAGTTTCCCTAGTTTGATCCACAAAGCGTTTTTTACTGTGTGCGAATTTAATATTCATGGGCCGTTCTTTTTTGGTACCTGCTTCTTTGTTATGTTTTATATTCTTTATTTGTTTCTTTATTGTTTTTGTTAATTAGTAAAAATGTCTTGGTTAAATCTTAAATGTTTGTTTGTTTTTTTTTCTCTTTTCTTACGACTTGACGCCCATGAATATTAAATTCGCACACTGTAAAAGAACGCTTTGTGGATCAAACTAGGGAAACTTTTTTAACCTCAGAAAAATTAAAAAATTAACTAAACGAAATAGATCAATTAAGTGCAGATGAAATAAAAATTGTGATGGAAACCATTTTATTAGGCCATTGTTAGGTCATTTTATTATTAACTTTAGATTTTCAAAAAATAGTATTTTCGAAACGGGATTATAAACATTTTTTTCGGGATTAAAAAAAAACGGGATTTTGAAATGCGGGCTACCGTTACGTTCCCCCCAAAAAAAACCGGAGCCTGTATTTCAAAATCCAGTTTTTTTAAAATCCCGAAAAAATGTTTATATAATCCCGTTTCGAAAATATTTTTTTTTGAAAATCCCGCTTTCTATAATCCCGCTTAAATAAAATCCCGTTTCTGCAAAGCCCGCTTTTTAAAATCCCGTTTAACACCGTCTAAACCGTTTCGTAATTAAATAAATATAACTCAAAATTAGTATTAGGTATTGTCCCCAACCCAATTAAGACTTTATATAGGTAATTAATAAGCCCGCTAATGACAACATGTACTGAAAATTTAGTTAATCTGGTATACCTAATCCAAACCGAAGCTATGAGGGCTCAAAAAAAACGACAAAGCGCTTCGAAAAAGGGTAGGTAGAGCCCTTGTTTGGCTTGCCTCGTCTTAGCGAACAAAAATTATTAAAATCGGAGATATTCTTTAAGACTTCCAAAGATCGCTTTTTTTTGTGTATTTACTGACGCGACTAAGAATTCATCCATGTTTAATAAGTTTTCTTTTCTTATTGACGTTAATATGACAAATTATAAATCTAAATAAATAAATTTACTGGCGCAGCAGCTCGTTAAGGATCCAAGGCGGGCCTATTGACTTATACTCTCAGCCATACCTGATACCTGTGTGTTTGCTGTCAATCTGCATGAATGGAAAGGACGTACAATTTACCGCCGATTGCGAACGGCTACATGAAATGCACTTTTTCGAGACAAATTTTACTCTTGGAGGTTTGGTCAGTTCCTCGCAAGAGGCAGTACCCCGAAAAAAGGTGGCTCTGACGGGGAGTAGAACCCCGACTTGCAGTCCGACACTATAACCACTTAAGGGCATTTCAAGGTTATAAATGTGAAAGCTTTAAAATGTATATGTAATTTCTTTTTTTTTATATGGTTTAACTTTGCAAATATACATTTAGATTTGATTTAATTTTTGTAAACGTTTGTTAAGGCCCTCTGAGAGATTTTGAGGGTTTGCCAATTGGGACTTGGCAGCTTTAAACTTTGACTATGAACGCAACCTCAAATCAACTACCAAACTGTCAATTTCAGTTACCAACTTTTCAAAGGCGCGAAGGTGACCATTAACGCTAATTTTGGATCGTAATTCTCAGTTCTCACTCCAGTAAACATGCAATTCATATTCTAGTGAAAAAAATTGAGTTTAAATTTTCGCCAAAATAATTTTTGGAATTCGCGTTATTTCCATTTGAAATGGAAATAAAGCCAATCCGACCTTATTACCTTCGACTTTATTGTGCATTTGAATATGTAAACGAAGAAATTATTTCTATATCGTATATTAAGACATTGAGGGCATCACTTTTCTCGCCGAAAGCTGAATGTAAATTACAAGTATTAGGCTACTGAAAAACAATCTTTTTAAACTCAAATTTAACTTTGTGAAACCAAGTTCACAAATGATATTTTAAGCATACCCATTCCTGCACTTCCCATAAGAAAATATTGACAGGAACTGCGGACTGTTTTGTTAGGATATATATCTTCCATCGGTTACCTAACATTTTATCTTGCTTGCAAAACAAGAATTCAATTTTCATCATTTCCATTTGGACACTAATAAGGACATAACCTTGAATGCCAACGTGGCGAAATATACTTTACCACCATTATAATATTCTCGCAAAGACTTTCAAAGTCATGATATCATCACATCATATCTTTAAGATACACCATACTCTTATGAAAAGAATCCAGCGTGACGCCCTCTATGAATAATAATCAGCTAACTAGCATACATCATTGTAAGTAAAACAATGTTCGACAAATTTATTACCATGTTCCGCGAAATAACAAAACCCATCGGGGTGATGGTGCAGTGGAGGGGTGGCCGCCACTTGGGAGTCCATTTTATAATAATTCAAACTATATGTATCTGCACCATTGCCAGTTTAATAAAATATACAAATATTTCAATTTTTTCCCCGTCAAATGCATTTGTAAAGCAAAAATTGATTAATATTTTTAAATAAATTACACCCACGTCTATCTTGTATCTGCCAACAAATTACAGAGACCCATTTCGTCCGAAACAAAGCGCAATAAATCATAACAAAAAATCAACAACAACAACTATTGCAACAAAAAAGTATCTAATCAAACACGAAACACAATTCAAACGAGAAACTAATTCTAATTGCACATTTGGCTTATCTCTGGCTTATTGTTCTGGACAAATTCTTATATAACAAACGGCAATTTAGCTGAATTAGTGTAATGGCCGCGATCCCGATCGGCGAATTTAAATGGCACCGCATCCGCCTGCAAAAAAGCCATTTATGATTAATTTTATCAATTTGCCAGCAACCCAAGGTGTACTTGGGAATAATATTTCATTTGGACACGAAAAATTTAAAATTGCATCAATTCCGGTCCGTCCTTTGGGTGGTTCATTGGTGTGCAATGTTGTAGGCATTGGAGCAAAACAAAAACTTAAACACTTAGTAGATATACAAAGATATGAGTTGAATTAATTGATTAGTTTCAAACAAAAGGACAACATGGAGGCTGATTGTTGATATTACAGTTTGTATACTTGTTTTTGCTTCTGTTTTCGAATACGGTAGATATTAAAAAAAAGAATTGCATTCCTCCCGCCCTTTTTCCGGTCTGGAGTTTTTTTTTAATACATTTAACCCAAACTTCTGTTGAGTGGATTTGAGACTCAAGTTAGGATTGAAGTTTCTGTGTGTTGATGTATCTTTTTCTTATCCGAGAAAATAAATGTTTTATTAACCCTTTTCATTTATCCGCCGTCCGCCGCGCCTGCCGTTCCATCAGATAGATAGAGTAGTGGCTATGGATAGGATAGTGGAATTTATAAATGAGTGTACCCCTTGTGTTTCAATGAGGAGCATTGTCGAGTTTAACTCAAATTAACAACTCCTTAATGAGACCAAAACCAAATTTATGAAGAATGATTATTGATTCACATTTTTCGTATTGGAAAAGGTTTTCTTGATGACAAAGAAGAAATTAGTTCAACGAGTCTCTGCACGTTATACCCTTTTGCGCGTTAGCTATTTTCCGTTATATTATAGTACAGGCAAATTTTAAATTGGCATTTTAGGAACATCAGCAGCATCGTCTTGTCATTTTGTTTAACCGCCAATAGCCTTTTTAGGAAACGTGTCACTTTCTTGGAGTTTTAGCAGAACTCCTATCGTTATAATATATCTTGACTTATATACCTATAATTCTATCGTATAATATTTAACTCTTGCCAACTTCAATTTCATTAAAGTTGAGAAAATATTGAGCTGCAGATGCTTACCTTAATTAACCTAAGCTACCCTATCTCTACAGTTCGCTGTGGACCTGTGTCTCAACCAACAAGCTTCTCCAAACAGCTTGGTCCCGACTTCAGTTTTGCAAGTGAAGTCGGTAGAGGTCCTTGTTCCTACGACGATAACAATATCGTCATCGAATGCGAGAAGTTGGATGGTTTTTTGAAAGATTAGAAGGGATGCCAAAGTTGGACAATGCTCAATATAGCTAGTCTCTATATAAATACTGGCATACGCGTCTTTTAAGTCGATGAAAAGGTGGTGGATATCGATTTGAAGTTCCCGGATTTTTTTCCAAGATCTGGTGTTATGTGAATATTTGTCGATGGCAGATTTTGCGGGCTTAAAACCACACTGATATGAACCTATCAGGTTTTTGACGAATGGCTTTAGGCGGTCCAACATTACATCAGCAAAGCTCTAGTTAGCTTATGTTGATGGGAAGAGCGAAATTGTCTTTTCACTTCGCCTAGATAGAATGGATAATTTTCCACCTTTCCACGGAATTCTATAGAAGTAGTTTTTCAATATTCTCAGCATTGACTACGATTCTACTGCGATGTTCCCATGATTGTCTATGCGAGCTTCATTTCGAGCTCTTTAGCTTTGACCTTTTGATAAAACTTTCGAACTTCATTCCTTCAGGAACTCTCTATTTTCAATTGCACGCTTTTTATGTTTGTTTTTCCTTTTGATAAGTCGGTATTGCTCTGTCCTTTTTTGCTGGTTGTGCCTGGTTACTATTAACCTGCATTTTTTACGGACACTCATCGTCAAACCAGTGGTTTCGATGTGGTAGCATTGATAATCCCAGTACATCAGAGAATGACTCCCTGATAGTATTTTGGAAATGTTGCCATTAGTAGTTGATGCTAGTTGTAAAGCTTTCGATGTTATTAGATAGGAAAAGGACCTGGCGATTTCTTGCGGTTGCAGCTACTCGACGTCAAACTTCCACACAGTAAATTCTTGGCCTTAGTCGGGATATCAACAGCCGTGCCTTTGGCTACAACGAGGTAGTGGTCCGAATTAATGTTTTTCTCTCGGAGAGTTCCGACATCCATGATACTCGAGTAGTGCCTTGCGTCGATTAGCAAGGTGGTCAATCTGGTTGACGCAGTTGATTGAACAGAACATCTGCATTTCCCTGTGTAAATGTTCACGTAATAGCCTAGCATTATTTTGCCTTTAGCAAGGTCAATTTTCAATCACCCTGAATTATTATTTGGAAGATGTGTCATGCAGGTTGTGTTTGCCGACTGCACCATTATAGGATGCACTCTCTGTCTCCCTAGCTTGGCGTTAAGGTCCCCTGGACAATTTTAACGCCAAAGTTAGGTCACTTCTTTTATATTTTGTACAATTCCTACTAATAACCCTACTATATGGGCGCATACAAGTCTGATGATAGCGAATTAAGCCTTGATGCGAATTGTCATGAGCCCTTCGTTAATTTTTTCACACATAGGAAAATCAAAACCTCTTGCCTGAGCCTGGCATTCACAGTGTTATGAACCGCAGCTTTCATCTTCTTTTTGCCCATGACAACTCATCCAACTTTTTGAATGGTGCTTAGGTTTGCCTTACAGCCTCTGCTAGTTATTCGGCGGCATTCTGCGTTTTTAGAAAATTCTACAGATCTAATAGATCGAGTTTGTCTTCGCCATAAGTTTATCCATCAAACCTAAATAAACACTAGGGGTATTCATGCAATCGCGTAAAACCCTCATAAACCGTACAAACCTCGTGAATTTATATTTTCGTAAATCAACTGTCAAATATGGTATGGCAATTTATTTCTGCGAACCTTGTAAATTTATCTCATGATTTGCCGTGTTAAATGAAAAAAATGAGCCTCTTAAAGTTGAGAAATGAATGTCTTTCTTGTTGTTGTCTTTGTCTTTTGTGACAACTGAAGGTGACTTAGGTACACTTGTTAACAAAAGTCTACCTACATCAAGAAGTTTGTTTTTATATTCATATTTTCAATTATAACAAAGCGAATAATAATTGTTTACTTAGAATTTTATATTCTTTTAATAAAAACAATAATTAAGTAATAAGATCTACTAGTGTACGTACACTTTTGTTAGTACCTAAGTATACTTCAATCTAAACTATGACATTAAATGACTTCTCTTACATTTACCCAATATTTTTCTATGGGGCTCATGCAAATTCTTGCGGAAGGGTAGATTTTTCTACAGTGTATTTATCTGAATACCCCTACTATGTTATTTAACCTCAAATATACACGGAAAATTCCAAAACCCTGGGACCTGCTGACATTGGCTCAACTTGGGGAACTCCATAGATTATCAAGAGATGTAGTGCCCTTTGGTAATTCATCACCACAGTTAACTATACTGAATTGCACGGAATAACCAATATTCATCCGAGGCTGAATCAGTTTGTTTCCAACCCTTTCTCAACAACTGCGTTCAACCTTCTTTAATGTTTCTTTCTAATAAAAAAAAAATATTTTCCCATGCAAAACCTCAAAAGACCTTCAAGTTCAAGAAACAATTTTCTTTCGTAAGCAATTACATATCCTATAATAATTTTTTTTTTTTTTTTTTGAAGGCCTTGCTGATTTTCTATAGAACATAATTAAATACCTTCCCTATATTAATTAACTTGTATCTTGTTTCTTGCTTGGCTACCAACTACCAACCAACTGTTAACAGACAACACCTACCTAAATTTCTAATAAATTAATTTTATGTTTTAAACTACAATAAAAACAAAATAAAAGAAAAATAAGCGGTCAATTTAATTACACAAATTATTGTTAAACTATAGACAACTTAAAAAGTTTTATTGTTATTTTTTTGAAATAAAATTTGCATTGAAATGGCATCACTTACAATTTAACCTTAATCACTCCACTATTTATCCTAACACAACTTTGAGTGCTTTTGGCAATGAGTGCATAATACTTCTTACATTCCACAACTGAGTGGAGTTTGAATTAGAGTTTCGACTTTTTTTTACACACATTGTGATGTATCACCCCATCAACTATACACAAAACACAATATCAAATAAAACTTGTTTTGCCTTCTCTGTTCCACCTGCGGGAGCAACCTGTCCATCAAAATCTATGTATCCAACGCGAACTTGATTCCAGCCAATGCGGCAGTACTTTGCCAATGTATGCGAAGGTTTGTTATTGTCACACTTGGACAACTTTGGAACTCGCGTCGCGGCAAATTTTATCCGGACATCCACCACATCCAAACATCCCTGACACACCGGGCTGGCATTCTCGTTTTTTGTGGATGCTGCCCAGCGCGAGCATTCGAGTTTGGAATTCCAGCGAGTTGGAAGCTGCTTTTTGCTGCTGCTACTGCACTACATTCAGGCCCGTGTATTTATCTGTATCTTGATATTCCATTCCGAATGGAACTGCCGCTCTATTCCTTGATTCCGCATCCATACATCCGTTTGCTGAGCCCTGGGCGAGATTCCTTTCGGCCAAAGAAGCACCAGGCAGTCATTCAATGTCTTTTGGCCTAAAAATTAACGAAAAACTGGTATTTTAATGCGAGTGCCGTATTGCAAGTATCTTTCTCCCGCATTCGTGTTTTTTTTGTATCTGCATCTTTTGGATCGGCCGTGTTTTTCTTGCGCCAAATAGCAACTAAAAAAGTGTAAACACGCGTTAAACTCAAATTAATTTCAATTGGATGTAACGATTACGAAAAAAAAGAAAAAAAATAATAACAACAAAACAAGAATCTTTTGTGCGTTTTCTTGCGTGACGCGAGCGATTTGCGCGCAATTTTTAATTAGCCATCCGTGGTCGTTGATGGAAATTGATTTGGGGCAGGTAAAGGTGCAAGCATCACTTCCGCCCGCAACGAAAGTGAATTTATGTGTGAAAGCAGTACATATGCTAATCAAATGCTTGAATGATTTCAGTGCTCGTCTCTTGGAATATATCGAATGTTATTTTGTGATTTAAGGACCTCTTTTATCCGCTGAAAAGATTGATAGTCCTTTTTTCGAAAGAAAAAGTGTTTGCCTGCGAAAGTGGTTCCATTAAATAAGAAATAGTTCTTTGGTGCTTTGGTGCATTTGATGCACATCCGTGTGCAGTTTTAAAGGATTAACTTTTTTAAGCAAGGCTCTGGTCGGGAGCAAATGGCTCTGGCGTAGAGCATGCATTCATGGTATAAAGGACCTCAGTTTCATCAGAAACACTTCCGTCATCCGTTGGCTGTAGCGGCACCGCCACCGATCAAGCTAGAATCTGGATACAATGAGAATTATCTAGCCTTCGAGTGCGCGTCACCTTTTAAGGTGAGTTTTGTTACAAACTTAATTAAGGAATTAAATTTGGCTGGTAAAGGGTAGGTTTATTTCTCAAAAAGACATATATTCGTTATGACTCTGACAAAAAGCTAGAAAGTTAAATTAATACAAAACGGTTTAATGGAGTTATGATCTTAAATCGAGTCATGAGCTTTTTGAATTTCGTTCCCAAAATATTATATGAGGAATGATCATGGAATTCCCTTGTGTCTCGCCGATATTTTTTTGAAAACGTTCTGCAATTAATCTTATGCTTTCATTATCGAGAAGGTAGGTCGTAGGTACCTTCCTCCTTGCTCCTGCAATTCTACATTATGAAACAGCAGTCTGAAACGTGGGTTTTTAGGTTCCTACAAGAGATTCAAGAAATTTTCAAAAGAAAATGCTCTTCCGGATAATTTTGTTTTTCCAAAAGCGGTTATTTTAAATTATTATAAAAATTCAGTTTCTTAAGCCAGAATTTGGAATTACACGATGATAGAATTGAATTGACTTGTCATTTTATATTCCGTATATTTTCTTTAATGAATTGTCTTCTTTTTTTTTGATTCGCTTTATTTTGATTTCCAGTAGAGAAGCTGTTAAAGTGCAAGACAAACATGGGGGTTGTGTTGACGATTATTTAAAAAAAATTATAATAATATTTTAGTATACCTACGGCAAAAAATGTGAAAACCTCACTTTGAATTGGGTACCTAGTTAAATGTTCCTTTATCTTTAATAAATATCAATCATATCCAACAATGCTACGTAAAATAAATAACGTCCAGCATTTCAAATCTAAAAATTTATAAATATGATATTTTCATATCTTCTCAAAAAGATCATTAAACAATTTTTTAAGTTTTATCACCCCGAATAAGTGTAGGTAACAATGCGAACTGTCAAAAAAGTTTTTTATTTTGATAAAACCTAATGAGTTTGTTTATATGAGCCTTAAATACACCTACCAGTATTTTAAAGGCATCGGTTTTGTACCGTCGCGATGCTTAAAACTAAGATATCTGGCACAAATGCCATATCATTTGCTTTCGAAGCTAGTAGCTTAAGTTCTTAATATTTTTAGGTTGGGATTGGTTTGTAAATTACTTCAGGTCGGCATTTAGGGTTTGAAGAAGTAGAATATTAGGCCCAACCCTAACAGTGTAGCTATAAGAATACAAAGATGAAGTCTGTTTCAAAATCTCGAAAAAACGGTATATATACAATATGTATGTTTGCAGCGCCGAATTTAGCTTTTTTGGGCCCTAGGCCTAAAAGTAAATGGTGCCCCCTATTTATATTTTCTTTTATATTGTCAGATTTATTTACATACAAAAAAAGAAAAAAAAAACACACTGTTGTGAATTCATTAAAACAAAAACAATTTTATTTATAATAATAATTACGAAAATATGTTTCACATATTTTGTTCAGGCTTATTGTGAAATATTGTTTTCTGGATTTCTTAGTAGCGAAGTCTTTTATAATTTCATCAAAATCAAAAGTGAAGTAAATTACTCTCAATGCAAAGCAAATATAGGGGCATCAAGCCTTTCCTGCGTCATCATTGTTCGACAAGGACTTTTTAAACGCTTTAATTGAGAGAATGATTTTTCCGCGGAGAAATTTGTCACCATCAAACTTAAAAATAAATGTAATGCTGTGTCTACGTTTGGAAAAGCTGATGTCATCTTGTCTTCCTACATTACTTTATATAAATTAGCTTGATTAAAAAAATTTAAATTATTTCCATTTTTAGGGAAAGCCGCTCGGATCACATCTGTTCCTAAAATATCCGTACCCGTCGAACCAACTGATTATCGACCCATAAGCATTTTGCCTTGCATGTCAAATGTCTTGGAGAAGATTCTTAAGAAACAAATAATAGAGCATCTTAACGCTAAGAGGCTTTTATCTCCATATCAATCTGGTTTCAGAGCTAACCATTCTTGTTCTTCTGCCATGGTTAAAATACTGGATGATATCAGAATCCAATATGATCAAAATAATTTAACAGTTTTATGTTTGCTGGACTTCTCCAAGGCCGTCGACAAAGTCAACCATAATGTTCTTTGCCAAAAACTTAAATACTATTTTGGATTTTCGGATTTAGCGGTATCCCTTGTAGACGATTGGTCACAGCAGAGTTTTTTGAGAACGTGTGTTTCGCATGGTTCTATCCTTGGCCCTATCCTATTCTGTATATTTATAAATGATCTTCCCTCTGTTTGTAAAAATGTCTCCTTTTATCTCTATGCGGATGATATCCAGATACATCTTTCAAAAAGAATTGGTCTGGTTGATGACCTTGTTTTTCGCATTAACGAGGATATCATATCGATCTGCAAATGGGCTAAGGAGAACGGTCTGACACTGAACCGTAAAAAAACTCAGGCTCTGTTGATATCCAAAACGGAGTACAATGCGACACAGTTTCCTACTATCTTGGTAAATGAATCAACTATTCCTTATGTAAAATCAGTTACCAGTCTAGGTTTTAAACTTACGAGCAACTTATCCTGTAGAGAGCATATATATTCTGTTGTGGGACGGATTAATGGAACCCTAAGGAAACTCTGGATTTCAAGTAGCTTTACACCAACTGACACACGACTTCGATTAGTTAAAACGCTTTTTGTGCCTATTATATCTTTTTTTGAAGTAGTTTATCCTTTTAACATAATAAAACGATGAAACCGTACAAGTCCGGAATTTAAATTTTCAGAATATTTTGACACCAAACGCTGGGCACAGGCTTTAACATCGATTTTATGATTTCTTGTGCAGAGAAAATCAAATCGTCCAAAAATTTCGCTGTAGATCTTGCCTGTGGAATACATTCGCATTTGCAATTTATCGATAATAATATAAAAAGCGTTTATTCGAAAATATTCCTTTATGCTCAAATGAACTTCGGGAGTATTACCATCATTATCCATTTTTTTTCCAATGCGTCCTCGTGTAACCGTGTAGCTGCCATCAGGTCTTTAGAGCGTATTTCAATATTGTTGAAATTATCACGCATGTTTTCCAGTTGATCAGTTAATGATTTATACAAATTCGCGCACGTCAGTAATGTTACGTTTTCACTTTGCAAAACTTTGTTGACTTGTTGAAAACTTTGTAAAATATCGTCCCAAATTACAAGAAATAAAGCGAATTCTAGTTTATTCATGTTGTCCTGCAGATCACCAGCTTCTCTTCGAGCATCTCTTATAAGTTTGATGCGCAAGGTACATAGACTGCATATGGGTTATTCAGACAAAAATTTTGTTGCATCCCTTTATACTGACCAGACATATTTGAACCATTATCGTGTGCATTAATTGATAGGTTATTTTCACTCAGACACTTTAGTGCTTGATTGGCTATACCATCCCCAGGTTGAGAATTCATCCCCAAGAACGTTAAAAAAACATACAATAGGTTGACCATATTTAACAAAGCGTATAACAATACTCAATTGATCCACAGGCAAGCTAAAATATCCAGAAATATTTATTTGTTGAATGATTTCTACGCGAAATTTTTTGGCCATTATCTCTATCAATTCTTCATTTATAGTTTTAGACAGATACGAAGTTGCTCCTGAACCAGGATGTCCGGATTTCGAAATATGAGTGGCCAAGAAATTATCAAACTTTGCTATTAATTCGATAAGGCCCATCAAGTTGCATTTATTTGACTAACCAAATTTTTTCTTCAGAACCTCTAAATGCTGGACCACGTTCAGATAATTTGCAAAAAACAGCAACCACCCTCTTAAGTATACACTTCCAGTATGAACACGACTATTGCATTGTTTTTCCAAATCTGTCTGATATCTAAAGCGGGATTTAAGTATAATGCAATCCATCCTCTTTATGACTGAAATTTTTCAGGATTATGTATTGAACAAGAACTTTTCCAATCAGGAAAACCTTCACGATTTATAAAAGTTAAACCTGGCCTATTGTGATCACAAAATAGCTTACAATAAAAGCAGAACAATGGTCCTGTTGATAGGGAATACAAAACCTATTTACGTTGATAGGTCTCACCATTTGCTTTTTACCAATAAAATAAGAGGACTGACAAACTCTAGTATCTAGTTTTTCTTTCTCATCGTTCATCGAGATTTAAAAAATGGACCATCATTGATTATTACATTTACTAGGTCCAGAGGCGATCCAATATTCAATATCATCTGCGGAAAACTTAGTCCATAGCGCAGGATCAGCATTTTTATTTACATCGTCATCTTCCACTGTTCCGCTGTTCGATCCAGAAGAAACATCAACTTCATTTTCATGAGTAGCTTGATTATCTTTATTCGATGCATCACCGGAAATTAATGAATGACTTGGTATTTCTCCTACAGAATCAGAACCCTCACAATTATGTTGATTTTTCGTTTGAAATCTTTTGGTTTTTTGTCAAAGATTTTTGCTCCTTTTGTTCTTGTTCTTTAGCTAGCTCCCGTTTTTGAGCTCCACTTAACTGAGTTTGTTTCATTGTGCCTAGTCAAATGAATTACGAAGAAATAAGATTTGGTAGATACTCGTACATCGCATCGAATGTTTCTACTACTTAAATTCGATCGTTAAATTTATGAAAATATACGACACAACAAACTTAAAATAATATCAAACCAAATCACTATTCCACTACCAAAGTTAACTATTATTATTTAATAATGCGAATTAAGAGTTAATACTTGACAAGCGCATAAAATTGTGTCAGCCAAAATGTTCACATTTTCCAATTTTTTAAACTTTGATGTTAATTGAGATTCTGTTCCTTCATTGTGTGTAGTTTATTTTTGTGGTGCCCCCTCTGTTGTGATGCCCTAGGCCTGGGACTTTTTGGCCTAAGGGTAAATCCGAGGCTGTATGTATGAATACATATAAAATCGAAATTAAGGAAACTTAAGCTCCTGAAAACTCAATTTTAATTAATGAGTACCTATACACTTTAATGGTTTCTTAGAGAGTTGCTCAGTCGTAGGAATAAGTTATTTTTTGCAATATTTTAACTTTTTACTTTTACTAAAGAGTGTTTTTCTTAGAGGTATAGAACTTTAAGTTAGCATCATTATTTTAACTGGCGGTCATTTTGTCAGCTGTCAAGTGGTTTATTTTAAGTTTCGTTTGGCATTTCAATATGAATAAAAACCTGGACAACGCTTCTAAATTGTGCGTTCGAAGTACGTATCGCTCACTACGTCCATTTTACGGTCAACATTATCGTCTATCAGATCAATTAATTCGATTAACTATGGAACGTTTTCGTACCACGTTTATTGTAAATGATAATACGCATTCACAGAGACGTCGTACAGTGCGAACAGAAGAAGTCTATGCTGCTTTAGACCGTAGCTTAGAGGAAGACCCGAATCAGTCTATCGTTCACAGGAATTGGAAGATTTTGCAGAAAGATCTTGCTTTGCGTGTATGTTGAGACACCGTTACATGCACAAAAACTTTATGGTTTGGTAGAATAATTGTTCTGTACTTCTTTAAAACCCATACTGGCCAAAACTTTATATTCAATGGTGACCGCTATAGAGCCATGATTACCGACTTTTACGTTAATCAATTGAACAACCATGATGTGCAAGAGCTGTGGTTTCAACAAGACGGCGCAACATGTCAAAGTTTTCAGCGGAAAAATTTAAACGCCATTTTATTTCTGTAGAAAATGTGAAAAAGTGCAACATTTTTGTATCGTAGGTACTTTTAATAAAACGGTTTTTATTTAAAAACTTTTTTTTTTAATTAAAAAAATAATTCACGAATGCAAACTTAAACACAAAAATTACTTACATTTAAAAACAAACCTAAAGAAAAAAATCAAATACTCGTTTTCAAAATATCGATTTTTCAAAAAAAAAGAAAAATATTTAAAAAAATTATTAAAAATACAAAAAAAAGTTATTCGAAAATATGTGTATGCCGAATTTGCATTTTTTTTTTCAATATAGGTACATATTTGCCTTCTTTCATCTGAAGGCTTCATATCAAATGGGCATCATCCACCTGTTTGCTTCAATGGTCTTTTATTGTATCATAGAGAAGTCTGAAAAAGTTAGTCGCAAAAAATATTTGTCTGTCTGTTTGTCTGTCAGTATGTATAACGATAAACGATTTAAGTGGTTATCTTCAAATTTGGTGTGCATGATTCTTTTGGCATTCCCCAAAGAGCAAATTGAAATTTTATTTTTAGGCTTAAAAATAACGGTACCTGCTACATGATCGTTTAGGAAAAGCTTATTTTTCTCAAAAAAGGCTTCAACGATTTTGATGAACATTTTTGAGAATTTTGTTGTTGCTGTTGGCTCTCATTTGATCAGACCCAAAATTACGGGAAAAGTCTATTTACGGTACCTTCCATATAACGGTTTTTCTTATTTTTTGGATTTCTCGGTAATAGCTCTTTGGATGTCTGTCAAATTTTATATTTTATATAAATTTGAAATAATTTTTTTCTAATTAAAATTATTTTATTTTTGAAAAATCAATATTTTTAAAACTACTCTAAAAAAAAGTATTTTAAATTTTAGGATCACATGAATATTAATAAACTCTAAAAAACTGAATACCAAAATTTCAAAAAAAAATTTTTTTTCAAAAAACTAAAAGTGTAAAACAGGATTTTATTAAAATCCGTTCTACAATTTTCGAAATACTTTTTTCATAAATTCGTTACTATACAAGGCGTGTGATTGCTAACTCTATTTGTACTAAAAACCGTTAAGTGTTAAGTGTTAAGTGGCTTTGACACTTTTTACTTGCGATTATAAGTACTATAAATTTTTTTTAGATAACAATCAAACATGACATTACGATGATAGAGAAACATATTTGAGTTACTGGCAAAATTCTGTGTCTGTCTGTTTGTACGGACGTATTTTGGACCGTAGCCTAAACAGTTGGGCCAATCATCTTCAAATTAAGAACTTAAGTTTATTTTCACATTCTACAGAGGAGTTTTTTCCATTTTTTTCTTAGCCCAAGAAATAACGGTTCCTGCCATATAATCGTTATGTAAAAGCTTATTTTTATCGAAAACGGCTCCAAGAATTTTTATGAAAAAAAAATCAGCGGTAAGCATGGTGAAAAAAAAATTAATATGGTGAGCTAAAAACGGTACCTCCCATAGGACCGGTTTTTTTCTTCGACTTTCTCGAAAACTAATGATCCGATTACTATCACTATTTTCGCCTTAATTTTTTTCGAAAACTTTTTTTTTATTTTTCATAATTTTTTTTTTTTTTTTGAAAACGGTTAAGTGCTTTTTTTTGTAGTTTTGTTTTAAATGCACGATATTTTTGTGATTAAGTTTGTATTCTTGAATTATTTTTCAAAATTCAAAAGTCACAAAAATAGAATAATTGCTTTAATGTTGTCTATAATTTTCTTAAATTTAATTCAATACAATGTGAACACCCATATAAGCAAGTACGTGCGATCGAGTCGTGCAATTCTTTAGAATCACCTATCGGGTCTAAAGCTAACAGAATAACCCACTGAGCTTACGTTGGGATTGGCTTAAATTTTCAGTAAAATCGAGAATATAAGGAATGTGTTGGTCCGACTTATCTGCGTTCGAGAAGAAATCTTACGGGAGGACGATTCCGGAAAAGATACAATAATAAATTGTATGAAATCCACCTCGAAGCAGATTTTGTGGAGAAAATAAAGCTCGGTGGACTCCAGTGGTCTGTGCATCAAGCTCGCTTGAACGAAGAGGAACCAGCTCGGAAAGTCTTTCACAGTTCTTCTTGTATTTAGAAGAAAACGTGGCAAACCTTGCTTACGTTCGAAGGATGGCGTAGACCAGCACCAGGATGCCAGAAGCCTTAGGGTGCGCAATTGAATGGTGTCGACCATTATTAATACTCGCACAAAACAATGAATGGAATTATTGAGACAAATCGATTTGACAGTTGTCATTTGTTCTCTATATTTTTGTTTAAATTTTGATTCGAGTATTTTCTATTTATTTAGATATCTTTCTCGATAAATATTTGGTTTATTTTTTTTACGTGATTCTTTCCTGCATGTGTTTAAATAGTTATTCTGATATTTGGGTGGAGGGTACCTTTATAGCAATATAAAACAGAAACAAATTTGTATCCTATCAAGTCCAAATATATCCCAGATAACCTTATAAATTCAATTCGGTTCATAAATAATAGTTTTCAAAAACCCAGTGCGACATAGAGGGGTCTAAGACATATAAAATCTTTCGGAATCACCCAAAGAACATTATACTTATGAGAGTGACTTCAGTTTTTGTTATACAGGGTGTCCCTAATTTGTTTTCTGGTTTCAGAGCATGATTCTTGGGTATATTCTAAGAAAAAAGTCGTTCAAAAGTAAGGGCCTATCTCCAATTTTAATATCATTCATTGGGGATTTAAGAAAAGGCTTACTTTGATGTACCTTGACACATGTTAACGATAATTGCGCTGTAATTACTATTAATAGAAACTTCGCTTAGAAAATACTAGCCTTTGTAAATGCGTTTAAATTAATTTGATATCTTATGTCAATTTTAAGACATCAAGTTTTTAGCCTGTTCCATTTTTCCTGCCCATGCTGTTCTTGATCAATTTCAATACACAACGTAATCAGAAAACTCTTTTTACTTGCGATTATAGGTACCTACTACAATTTTTATGAAAAAATCAGTGTACTACTGTAGAAAAGGATTATATTCTAGTGAAAAAAAATTAATATGGTGAGCTAAAAACGGTACCTCCCATAGGACCGTTTTTTTTTCTTCAACTTTCTCGAAAACTAGTAATCCGCTTACTATCAAAATTAATATTCAAGAAGATGATGGTAGCCTAAGTAATTTCCTCGAAAACTTTTTTTTTTGTACTTTCATTGTTTTTTTATCTAATTTTTTTTTTTGAAAAATCAGTTTGGAAAACGGGTAAGTGATTTTTCTTTAAATTTTGTTTTTAAACGTATGTTATTTTTGTGCCTGAATTTGTATTCTTGAAGAATTTTTTTTTATTTAAAAAAAAAAGAAAAGTTGTTGAAAAACCGTTTTATTTAAAAATAGATTTTGAAAAAAATTACACTTTTTTACGTTTCTTAAAGAAATAAAATGACGTTGAAATTATTTCACTCAATACAATTAACGTACTTTATTCGTATATAACTTGTTATATACCCTTTTTTCCTATTTTACTTGCTGCTGGCTTTTCTAAGTACCTATCATAAAATCTGTGCGTTTTTCTGCATAACATATATTGATTTCTATTTTTATTATTGTTATGTTCATTCAAAAAAATATTAAAACGTTATGTTTATTACGCGTTTTCTGGAGAAAATTGAACTCAAAGTCAAAGAATGGGCATGACTTGGTCGCACGTACTTGCTCTTATGTGCGTAACCACATTGGAAGGCAAGCTATTTGCCAGAAACAAGTAACATTTACGTACAAAAATCCTGTTTTTATTTTTAATTCTTTGAAAACAGTTTTTTTGGATTCTGGTATGCAGTTTTGTAGAGTATAATATGCAGTAGATCATTAAATTTTAAATAATATTTATTGACTAGCAGAAACCCGGCGCTTTGCTGCCGCTCTGTTTGTTTATATGGAAGGCCACCCGGAAGGCATTATTCGAAAAAAGCAAGTTTTTATTTTTATAACTAGCTTGCGCATGTTATTTGTACTTTCATTATAGGATCAGATGAATTTATTTTCATCCTTCCTTATAGTAATTCAATATTTGGTAATTTTCTATTGCTATTTAAAACACATTTTGCGGTACGACTTGAACGCCACCTGTTGGAAGTTTATTTTACTCTGCTTAAAACCTTTCATAATTAATTTGGCTATCTAGGTCTTCTCAAATATAAAATTTGATGGAAATCCAATGAACCGTTACCGAGAGAGTTGAAAATTAAAAAAAACGTTATATGAAAGGTACCGTTAATACACTTTTCCCGTAAATTTGATTTCAATAATATGATAGCTAATACCTATAAGAAAATTTTCAAAAAATTTCATCGAAATCGTTGTAGATGTTTTCGAGAAAAAAATTGGTTTTCCTAAACGGTCATATGGCAGGTACCCTCATATTCAGCCCTTAAAATAAAATTTCAATTTCTTTTTGAGGAATGCCTTTTGCTTCAAATTTTTTTAGGCTTCTCTATGATCGTTATGTCATGTTTGATTTTTAAATAATTTTTTTATATTCACGAATCCTAAACTTGCCTTATAGTCCCTATAATCGCAAGTAAAAATTAGCATGGGCAGAAAAAATGGAACAGGCTAAAAACTGGATATCTTAAAACTGAGATAAGATATCAAATTAATTTAAACGCATCTATACTAAGGCTAGTGTTTGTTTCTAAAAATAAAGTCCTAAACAAAGTTTCTATCTTTATGTACCTTGTAATAACAGCGCAATTATCAATATCATGGGTCAAGGAACACCTAAGTAAGCCTTTTCTTAAATCCCCGATAAATGATATAAAAATTCGACGTAGGCCCTTACTGTGGAACGATTTTTTTTCTTAGAATCCAAATTTTATTCAAAATTTATATCCTTATAAGCTTGAAATAACGCTGAGAGACAAAGGTGCAATAGTATAGTCATTTAACTCGACACTAATACTTATTTAGGGTGAAACTATGTTAAAATTTGTATGAATATTATGAACTAGTTTTACATTAAGTTCTTGCTATTGTCGAGTTCATTGCGTATATACATTAAATATACATTAGCCAGTGTATATACAAAGGTCGAGTTTAAGTGTTAAAATATTGCTCCAATGCATTTATAAGTCTTGGTAACCATAATCTGATTAACTCCCTTGCAACATTATAGCAAATGTCAAACAACTGCTGTTTTTATTAATCTCGCAATACGCCAAAGGCTAAGAAAAAATAATATTTTGCCAACTATCAACAACTAACTTTAACTTAACCACAATTCATACTCCCCTCCCCTTGATTATCTCGGTTAATCTTCCATCACATCTGCACATCAATATCTTCTATCTTTTTGCCAACAACCGAAGTAATCTCTTAAAATATTCTGTAGCACAAACAAAATATCATTTGTAGAGCCAATTGGCCAAATTGTCTGCCATCCATTATACCAAAAACCAGAGCTTCTGGCTGGCATCTAATGCGCAATTTTTCAAATCATTTGTTACTTTCATCACAGAGGATTTATTTGGTAGCATATCTTCTACACCGTCGCGTCCGTCGGTAGAAGTTATGAATGAATGCTTTTTGAAACTATAAAAATATATCCGTAGGATACTTGGTAATCTGCTGTTTACTGCTTGATGATAGAATATAGACGCAGGTGGCAATGGGATTGGCGTAATGACGTTGACCTGCCCCGAAACTGACTCCTTGGGGAGATGTTGTTATGCCAATAATAATAATTAATTTCATTATTTAATAAGTCATTGTATCTTTCATTGATTACACAATTCCATAGCCACCATCAAACATGATGCATTACACTTACAAATAACCGGCAATAAGCTTCAAATTTAATAAACAATTTTAATGGAAACTTTTTTATTAATATTTATTTACCAAATGTATCTATTACAACAATAATACTAAGTATAGACAATGTTTCTTGTTAACCAATCAGTTAAATGTCAAGTAAGTATCTTAAGCAGATGACAACTAAACATGAGTCTTTTTTTCTAAAATGACAAGTGACGATCTATTTTAACTGGTTTTAACTGACGCGTGCTCAACTTACTTACAAATTCCAAGCCTTTTCAGCTTTTTTGTCTTGGAATTATACTATGGGAACGATTTATTATAGATATAGAGATAGCTATCTAGAGGACGGTTGCATATTTTTTGTTCAAGAAATATTATCTTTTGAAAACAATATTTGAAGCATTTAATTAATTTTCTTAGTTGAAGTTAATTAAATGCCCAATTTCTTCAAAAAGTTGTAACTAATAAGCGTCGCTTTAAATAAATTTAAGGATCGAATAAAGACTTGATAACTTTTTTCTTAAATAAAACGCAAACCATTTGAGATATTTCAAAAACTTTATTATCAACTTGAAGTACTATCAAAACATTTATGAATGGAACTCGACTTCGTTCATATGGCCACCGCGGGCACGTTTGCAGCGGTCGATCCGTTAGACCCAATTTTCGATGACTCGGCCACACGGCCGCTATTTCGCGTTCAATGTTGGGTCTGAGCTCTTTCTACGTCTTCGGCTTGTTGGCATAAATCAATGCCCAAAAGAAAACAGTCTAGAGGCGTTAAATCGCACGAACGAGGCGGCCAATCGACTGGCCTATTTCTTGAGATAACACGCTCATCAAATTTACTCTTCAATAAATCGATTGTAAGGTGTGCTGTATGGCTTGTGGCACCATCCTGTTGAAACCACATGTCGTCCAAGTCCATATGTTCCAATGCGGGCCAAAAATAATCGGTATTCATGGCGCGATAACGGTGGCCATTCACAATAACGTTACGATCCTTATCGTCGACGAGAAAATATGGCCCAATAACGCCGCCGGCATGCCAACCGCACCAAGCACTTATTTTTTGTGGATGGAGTTGTGATTTATGAAGCAAATGTGGATTTTAACCCTACCAATAACGTATATTTTGCCCTTATTGTCGAACCCATTGAGCCAAAAACGAGCTTCGTCACTGAAGATGATTTTGCGATGATATTTAATAATTCAACGCTCTTAAAGTTGCGGTCGCCGACTCCGAATTTCGGTAGAAAATTATTATAATTTGCAGACGTTGCTCGCTAGTGTACTTCCATGATGAAAATATTAAGTATACTGAATAAATTGACAATGGTTTGATGATTATATCAAGGGTGCATTCACAAATTAAATTCAAAGTTGTCAAGTCTCTATTGGAAAACCCGATATAATGCAAGTTATGCATTCGTGCAAAAAAAAATTGAGATAACAATCAAACATATCATTACGATGATAGGGAAACATATTTGAGTTACTTGTAAAATTCTGTCCGTCTGTCTGTCTGTCTGTACGGATGTATTTTGGACTATAGCCTAAACGGTTGGGCCAATCGTCTCAAAATTTTGAACTTAAAGTTATTTTAACATTCTACAGAGAGTTTTTTCAATTTTTTTTAGCCCAAAAAATAACGGTACCTGTCATATAACCGTTATGTAAAAGCTTATTTTTCTCGAAAATGGCTCCAAGAATAAGAATAAGAAATTTGGTGAAAAAGAAATTTATATGCGGTGGACTAAAAACGGTACCCCCATAGGACCGTTTTTATTTCTTCCACTTTCTCAAAAAATTGTGATTCGATTACAATCAAAATTGATATTCAAGAAGAAGTAGGTAACCTAACTAATTTCACTTTAAAATACTTTCGAAAAGTTTTAATTCTATTTATAATAATTTTTTTTTGAAAAATCTATATTTTGAAAACGGGTCCATGATTTTTTTTTTAATTTAGGTTATGTTTGTGCTTAAGTTTGCATTCTTGAATATTTTTTTTTAATTTTTTAAAAAAAGTTGTTTAGAAAAACCGTTTTATTTAAAAACCGCTCCTACGATATTGAACAAAAAATTCACATATTTTAACATTTCTTTAAGAAATAAAATGACGTTTAAATTATTTCGCTCAATACAATTTTACGCACTTTTTTCGAACATTCAAAAGTCACAAAAATCAAAAAAAAACTTTGATGTTCACTTCAATTTTCTGAAATTTTATTCTAGAATGTGACCACAAATATGAGCAAGTAACTTTGATTATTTCCAAAAACTACAGATAGATATTTTTCAGTAAAAGAAAATGTACTTCATTTAATTTTTTTTAAAGAAATTTAAATAAATTTAAAAGGCAAAAACCTGTTTTTTTCCGTTTTTTATCCGTTAACATTGGAACTAAAAATGAAGCGCACATTCTTGGCCAACATTTTTCTATTTGCCAAACCAAAAACTGTTAGAAGTAACGTAAGGTAACGTTTTAAGAAATTCATTTGGAATTCTATTACTCCCTAGGCCTATCGCTTTGTAAATGACTAATTTAACCCTATCCTAGATCTACCTCTATCCAAGTGTATTTAAATTTATTTAAGATCTGCTCGAAAACCTTTATGTAAAAAGGCAAATTCGGCTAAAGACGATATCTTAACCGCCCTCCGCCCAATAAGAAACTGAGTAGACGTTATTGGCGTTGACTTCATCAAAGCCTTCGACAAAATATGCCACCAAACTGTTTGTCTCAAGCTTGACGCATTTGATGGTTTTTCAATTAATCTTCTGACTGAAATCGTATATTTAAAACAACACTAATACAGAATTATATTTCGGGTCTATGCGATCTTTTCTTTTTTTTTATAACAAGGGCGCGCAAAAGGGATTTGTGTGTTGCCTTATAGCAAAGCTTATAGTGTTAAAACGCACTGCGCGAAGGAAGATGAGGGAGGGATGTTTGCAACATAATTAATGATTTATAGTACTTCCAATTAACGTATACGATATTTTTTTTAATAATCAACACGCACTCAAGAGGTTATTTCTACCCTTATCATGAATTGACACAGTGCGAGCGTTTAGGAAAATTCGATAGAAGCTGAAAGCAGGTACCGATCCACATTCATTTTGAATGTTTGTAAATCGAAATGGAAACGAAAATTCAAAGCGGGTAGAGCGTTCCAAATTCGTGTAGAGCGGCTCAAGAATGAGTCTCTACTTAACAATGCGTCCGAAATTTGGCTCAAGGGTACCGTATTCCTAGCGGTACAAATATTACGAGGAAAACTTTTAAGAGAAGGAATGCATCTGTTTTGCTGACGACTCTACTATTAGCTTTTCATATTCATTCCACCAAAAGCTGAGGGTACTGTCATCAGCAAAACAATTTAATGGATAAGAAGTCTCAGACAAGATATCATTGATAAAAATGAGGATGATTATCGGAGACATAACGGATCCATATGGCACCCAGCATTTATTTTTGTTAATCCAGACTGGAAACTGTCCAAAACCTCGCGAATTGAAGGGTCCTAAAGGTAATTTCTAATCCTTTGAATTAGAAAGTCATCGATTTTAAATGCACGTGTTTTCGAGATAAAACAGCGAAACTATCAAATGCTTTTGAAATAACAAATGCAATAATCTTACTTTCTCCAATACGATTTAAAGATTGATTCCACTGTTCGGTGAGATACATTATCATAATCAGGACAGCCGAGAGGGGGAGGGGGAAAGGGCTGGACTACCCCTGAGCCCGTATTTCTTTGAGGGCCCAAAGTTCTTCGAAAAGACACGGAAATTACTTTTCTTAAAAAAGGATACATGGTTTCCAACGGGCCCGAATCATAATCACCAGTGGACCTATTGCTATAAGAAAACCTTATTCACTAAAAAGTTTCCATGTCTCAAGATATTTCTTAATCTGACAGTTTATCGGCGTTTCCTAACCTTGGAAAGAATAGATTCAAGTGCAATCGGTCATTAGTTTGAGGGAAATGAAGATACGTCTTTTTTTGGGTACCGGTGGAAAAATGCTGTTTTCCATCTACTCAGATAGAGACCTGCAGAATAGGTCCAATGGAAAAGCTTACTTAGTAGTTTTGCCAGCGTAAAAGCACACCTCTTCAGAACTAAATGGAAAAAAATATCTGGAGTAGCGGATTTGTTAAAATCGAGAGATCCTTCAGAAATCTTCAACTGCACGAGCACATAAGATGATTTTTTTTTTTTTTTTTGAATTGAAATTATTTTATTGTAGCTAAGATTATTTACATTTTTTTCTTCCTTAAAGCTATATTGCACAATCTACAGAGATATGGTATAACTCTACCTTACTACTGAAAAATAATAACATTTTTAATTTAATTATTATATAGAAATTGAAAGTTGAAGGAAAAGCTACAAGAAAAAACCTTCTTTAAATTGGCATATCAAACTATCCGAGAAAGGAGAGAATGGGAAGCTAGCAAAACCGAAAAGTACCTATCCCAAATATGTGTTTTTTATATTTATATTTCAATATTTGGAAAATATATACAAATTTATACAAATACATATAGAAAATTTACATTTAGATAAAATATCAATTGGGTACATAAATAAATAGTGAACAATTTAATAATTTGGTTAATAAAACATAAAGTAAGACATATGAATAAATAAATATGTATATTACAAAATATATAGAAACATTTAAAATCAAATACAGTTACATATAAATATATTGCAAAAAATAAATAAATTAATTAATAAATAAATGGATAAATAAATATACAAATAAATAAATTAATAAGTAAATGAATAAAGAAATAAATAAATTAATTAATAAACAAAAAAAAATAACTTAATAAATAAATAAATGAATAATTATAAATATATAAATAACTTAATAAAAAAAAACAAACTAATAAATAAAATAAATAAATAAATAAATAAATATAAATATTAAACATTTAACCATTTTTTTTTTTTTTTTTTTTTTTTTTTTTTTAACAGCCAGATTTGAGATCAAGTAGTTTTCGGATAAACAACAGGAGAGATTATAACGATCAAACAAAAATTGTATTCTAATCGCAACTTTTTCGACGTTGGAGATCTTCGGTAGAATAATGCCATGGCAGATTAAGCATCATCTTTAGTATTTTATTTTGAGTTCTTTGCAATCGAAGTACAAGACTATTGGCACATTTACCCCAAACAGGCGAGCCATATAGCATTATACATTGGAAGATGACTTTAAAAATGATAAGCTTATTTTCGGTACTAAGCTTCGATTTTCTATTGATGAAAGGGTATAGCATTTTTATAGCCAAGTCAACCTTATTTATTATTTCCTGAACATGAATTCCAAAAGTTAAAGTTTTGTCCAAATGTACTTCTAAGAACTTAGTCCTGGATTTCCATTCTGTTGGTACACCATCAATTTGAAGCATTCTACTAGGTAAAAAGCAAGCTTTCCTTTTTCTTGTAAAAAAGATAGCTTGAGTTTTTCCAGCATTAATTTTAATTTTCCAATCGTTAAAATACATTTGCACTGTATTCAATGCAGATTGCAAGTTGGTTTCAATGCTTAAACAAACCGAATCTGATGAATACAAACAGGTATCATCTGCAAAAATTGCGGATTTACAGCCTGTTAATCGCGGAAAATCATACGTGTATAGGATATATAAAAACGGACCAAGAACAGATCCTTGGAGTACACCCGCAACTATATCATATAAGTCGGAAAATGAATTATTGACACAAACTTTAAAGGACCTGTAGGATAAAAACGAATAAATAACTTTAATTACGAGGAGTGGAAAATCAAGGACTAGAAGTTTATGTATGAGCCCTTTATGCCACACCGTGTCAAATGCTTTCTCGACATCTAATAAAACCATTCCAGTGCTTTTTCCTAACACAAGATTACTCTTCTTAATATCATTGGTTATGCGGTGAACTTGGTGAACAGTGCTATGATTACTCCTAAAACCAAATTGTTCCGCCGGAATAACATTATGCGTATTCAATTGGATCAGAATTTTATTTTTGATCATTTTTTCAAGGCATTTGCTCAGAGAACTAAGTAAACTTATGGGTCTATAACTGCTAGGGGTTGAAGGACATTTTCCGGGCTTTTGAATTGGTATAATTTTCGCAGTTTTCCATTGTTTTGGGAAATAACCCTTTTTAAAACAAGCGGTAAAAAGGCTATGAAGGAATTTAACGCCTGTTAAAGGAAGATTTTTTAGGAGTACATTTTTCACACCATCAAATCCTGGGCTCTTGGAATTCCTAAGACTGTCTAGAATAGTTCTTACTTCTTGTATTGAAATTATATCATCACTAACCTGAATTTGTTCAGCATTTAGTAATGACAGTGATTGTTCTACTGCAGATTCAACAGGGCCACTGCTAGTTATGTTGTTAGCTGCAGTATGATTAGCTAAGTTTGTTAGAAGTACAGAATTACCTGTTTTAATCGCAGGTATCTGACTGTTCTTTTTTTTATTACTTTGATCAGATTCCAAAAAGGTTTACTCGCTTTATCCAAAGTTTGAAGCTTTGAATTCCAAGATTTGTTTTTGAAATCATCAGTGTATGATTTAATCATATTATTTAACATTTTAGTTTGCGCGAGATAATAATAATTTCTAGTTCTCATCCATAATAATCTATACCTATTTCTTATTTTTATTAGTTGGACAATGTTAGTGGGGAGTGAATTTGAATTTCCCAAATGAACCATTTTGTTTGGCACAGACTGTGCTACACTATCAAACGCAACTGTTGTAAAACTACCGACAGCTTCATCAATTTGTTCACAAGAGACTTGATTGGGATCTAATAAGGCTACATTTTGATCTACTAATTTGGTCCGCATCAACCTTTTAAATTTGTTCCAATTAGCATTTTTATGGTCATATACCAAATTGTTATTAAGTGCTGGTGCATAATTAACACTGCACTTCACTGGAAGGTGGTTCGAACTTAAATCATTAATTGTAACAGGCTGACTAAAAAGTTCTGGTCTATTAGTTAAGAAAAGATCAATGGTTGAAGGATTTGTTAAATTGTTAGTAGGTATACATGTGGGATCAGGGGGATACAAAATATTGAACGGATGTCTTGAATGAATATCAAACAAAATATTACCCCATGCATTGGCTCTTATACATCCCCAATTCCTGTGTCTACAGTTAAGATCTCCTCCGACCAAAAAAGTTTCATTAAATGGGTAAGTTTACGCAAATCGTTTTTTAAATCGTTTCTTTTTCTTTCTGAGGTATTACCTCCTGGAAAGTAAACAGAAAATATTTTAATTGAATGCCCATGAACGAATGGTATTTCAACACCAATATTTTCTATAATCTTTGTATCAACAATCGGTAGTACTTTGTGTTTAATTGTTCTCTTAATAACCACGGCAACACCGCCTCCCTTTCTGTCCTCTCTATCAAATCTGTAGCATTTATATTCTTTATTTGAAATATTTATGTTTTTGTCTAACCAAGTTTCATTAACAAGGCTTACATCAATATTATGCTTGCTTAAAAAGCAAAAATAAGATGATTTATCCCATAAAACGTTTAAGGTTGTAAACGTCTTAGTAAGTCGTCAGAAATACTATAAAACTACTAAAATCGTGTTCTTGTTTTTTTTTTATCAGTATTCTAGTAAGAGCAAAATCGATAGTTTCTGCAACTTCACTCTATTGACAGCGAGGTCAAACTTGTTAATTTTTTTTTGAGACATTGTTGACCGCAAATACGTTAAAAACTTTAGTTTTGAAAAACTGCGTCCGCCACTTGCAACAGCCACCGGTATTGTTAACAGAATACGCAGCGATATCCAGGTGTTAGGATATAATCTTATAAATCAAAAGGATTTTTTTACAAAATATCCCATAGAATAGATACTAAATTTGGTTGTTAAATGTCAAATATTTAAAAATGATTTGAATTCACATCTCTCAAGTTTGGCCGTAATGTTTCTTGCCTTTAGTTGTTTTATCGCTATTTCTATAAACAATGCCCTATCGAAAAATAGCCAGCTGCATTCCTCCCCTGAAACGATTTAACCGTAATACTCGCACTGCTAGGAATGCCAATAAATTTACCCTTGAGCCCATCTTCGAATGTACAGACCAGTACATGTATTCTTTCTTTAGGCGTACCACGCGAATGTGGAATACCTTGCCAGACTCTGTTTTTCCCTCCCATTATGACTTGCAGAACTTTAAAACAAATGTGCATTGGTATCTCCTTTAATATCCTTCCCTAATTCTCCTAACGCCCCGCTGTGTTTATCCAACATTATAAGGGTAGCCAAAACCCCTTTTCCGCGGGCAAATTATAAAATAAATAAATTTTAGAAAATTAAAGTTAACATCAAATCATTAATTCGATTTTTGTTGAGACTTTTGATTGATAAAGTAAGTTAAATTGAATTGAGTGAAATAATTTAAAACCCATTTTATTTCTTTAAGGAATGTTAAAAAAAAGTGTAATGTTCAAAATCGTAGGAACGGTTTTAAATAAAACAGTTTATTTTTAACACTTTATTACACACTGGCAAAGGTACTGCGTAAGCTTTTCCATCGCTCTTCTCTTTCGCAATCTTTCCAAGAAGATGGAAAACAGCATTTGTCCAACCTGTCCCTAAGAAAGGTGACCCATCCTCCCCCTCCTCTTACCGACCAATAGCACTGACATCCCTTCTTTCTAAGGTCATGGAAACACTGATTAACCGTCAGCTTAAGGAATATCTCGAAGATCGAAAGCTTCTCCATGACCGCCAGTATTGCTTCCGCAGCAACCGTTCCACTGGTGATCTGATGGCATATCTCACCGAACAGTGGAACAAATCTTTACATCGCTTTGGTGTAAGTAAGATTATTGCTCTTGATATCTCCAAGGCATTTGATAGAGTTTGGCATAAAGCTCTCTTATCTAAAATGCGTGCTTTTGGGATCGATAATACTCTTGTTCGTTGGGTTAAAAGCTATCTTCTGGACCGTTCAATGCAAGTTGTATTGGACGGATTCAAGTCTGATTCCCACAAAATAAACTCTGGTGTGCCCCAGGGCTCTGTTCTGTCTCCGACTCTTTTCCTCATTTTTATAAATGATCTTCTGTCTGTTACTTCTAATCCACTTAACTGTTTTGCTGACGACTCTACCCTCAGCTTTTCACATTCGTTCGTTAATTCACGTCCTTCGCCTTCGGACGTACAATTGCAACGGTGCCGTATGTCAAGCTCATTAAACTCCGATTTATACAGCATTGTTAAATGGGGTAATATGAATCGTGTGGAGTTTAATGCTTCGAAAACTCAATGCTGTCTTATGTCGTTAAATCAAAACGTACCCCCAATGCCATTGTCCATGAATGGCACTAACATCGAAGAAACTGAAAAGCTCTCAGTACTCGGTATGTGCGTCAACGACGACCTCCGTTGGAACGACCATATATTTCAAATCGCTAAGAATGCTGCTAGGTGCTTAGGTTTTCTGTATCGGTGTAAGAAGTATTTTTCCCCATCTGATCTGGCTACAATCTAAATATAAAGCATTTATACGTCCTAAACTCGAGTTTAACTCCCACCTCTGGGCAGGTGCTTCGCAAACATTGCTCCACCTGCTTGATAGAATACAAAATCGAGCGTTAAGATTGATAGGAAATAGAACTGCCGTTGAAAAAATTGCCTCTCTCGAACACCGACGCAATGTTTCATGTCTTTCCTTATTTTATCGTTTCTTTTACAAAAAATGTTCACTCGAAGTAGCCAGTTGCATTCCTCCCCTCAAAAGTTTCTCCCGTAATACTCGTCTTGCAAGGAATGCTCATCAGTTCACCCTTGAGCCCAATTTCGTACGTACCGTGAAATATAGGTACCTTTTCTTTTTTTAGCCGAACAACACGAATTTGGAATAGTTTACCCTGCGAGATTTTCCTTTGCCAATTTGATCTGCTAACATTCAAAACCGATGTTAATCGACACCTCCTATCACTCCCCTCCTTATCTTCCTAATGCCCGCGCAGTGTGTTCTACATTAAAAGGGAAACAAATAGTCCCTTGTGCGCGCGTTAATTATAAACAAAAACAACTTAAAAAAAACAAAAACAACAAAAAATTAAAAAAAGTCGAAGTCGAGAAAGTCGAAGAAAAAAAACCGATCCTATGAGAGGTACCGTTTTTAGCCCACCATATTAAATTTTTTTTCACCAAGATATAATGCTTACCTACGGTAGTAGACTTACCGTAACCGTTTAGGATACAGTCAAAAATACATCCGTACAGACAGACAGACAGACAGACAGACAAAGAGACAGACAGACGGACAGAATTTCGCCCGTAACTCAAATATGCTTCTCCAGCGTAATGTCATGTTTGATTGTGATCTCAACATGTTTAATCTGCACGAATGCCTAACTTGCATTATAGTACCAATAATCGCAAGTAAAAATTTAGATAATCAAACATGACATTACGATCATAAGGAAGTCTAAAAGAGTAAGGGCAAAAAAATTCGGTCTGTCTGTCTGTCTGTTTGTATAACGAGCTGCAGCCTAAACGGCTTAAACGATTATCTCCAATTTATTGTGTATGATTCTTTTGGCATTCCCCAGAGGGGAAATTGAAATTTTATTTTTAGGCCTACAAATAACGGTACCTGCCAAACGACCGTTTAATAAAAGCTTAAATTTCCCGAAAACGGCTCCAAACGAGCAATGGCTATCATTTGATCAAAGTTAAATATACGGGAAAAGTCTACTAACGATACCTTTCATTTAACGGTTTTTTAATTTCTGGCTCTCAGTAACGGCTTTTTGGATTTCTGTAAAATTTTATATTTGAGAAGATCTAGGTAGCCAATATTATTTACAAAAATATTTACAAAAAGTAGAGTAGTTTTGTATCTTAAACATTAATATTGCCTTTTAAAATTCAGTATTCAATTCAAACACTTATGTACGGAATTCTTCATCGTTCATACATCATAAGTCTACCACGAGTACGTTTGCAGCGGTCGATTCGTTGAACCCAATTTTCAATGGGTGAAACAAACATTTCAATAGAATCGGCTGCAAGCTAGGCAAGTATATCTGTATATTGATTCTGAGGTTTTCTAACGACGCCGACGGACGCCGACTTTTTGACATAAATAAATGGTTTAAACTAGCCACATAAAATTAGTCTAGATTTGTTAAATCAAACAACCTAGGTGGCCAATCGACTGGACTGGACCATTTCACGATAGGTACCTATAACACACTCGTCGATTTGACTTTTAACTAAGTTGATTGTACCTAGTTGTAGCATCCGCTGTTTGGTTTGTGGAACCGTGTTGTTTCAGCCACATATACTATAAAATATCTAAAGACTAAAGAATACTAGGTATATAGTACATGCATATGACCAAAGAAATAACGTTGCGTGTTCTATTGACTGTAAGGTGACGGACTTGTCATCAATGCAAAAACCTCAGAATTTTATTATATTTTGTGCTGTATTTTAACCTGACAAACAACGTGTATACTGTTCGCACTCAAAATGATTTTGCGATAACATTAGTCATCTTCTTTGAAAATTTCTAGAGTTCAATTTACCTAATACAAATTGGAAATAAAACTAAACCCAAATTTATAACATCGCATGCATACCAGACAAGCATTAAATAGATTGATTGTAACGTTTTATCGAAATTTCTGGTAGACGTTCTCAAGAATATTCTGATGCAGTGCTACAGATACTTTTGAAATATTCAGATACATACACAATATGGTTATTGAATAAAACTGCTCCCATTCATTCCTAAAAACTTTTGTTGTTGTTGAAATATCTGTAAGTTTGTATCAGCACGCATTAATTTTAATTTTAACATTGTAGGTACCTATGCGTACCTATTTAAACACTTTTTCTATTTTGTCAACTTTCTTAAATATCTTTGAAAAGGTAGGTACAATGCTTAAGAACTTAGTTACTTATTTCAAAAAACTCTTTCTTTAAGATTTTATAGAATTTTAAAAATGAAACTACATAGGTATTTCTCTAAAAAACAAGAATGCTCTAAACATAAAACTACTCAAAGCACAACACAAAAAAAAAACAAAAATTTGTTCTCACTCCATTCAAATACCAAAAAAACTCCCTCTTCTTTTATAACCAATCGCATAATTGCGAAATAAAAAGACTAAAAACAAAATAGGGGCGTTATTTTAGAATTTATCTAGAGTGACCAACAAACAACAAAAAAAAACAAATTCAAAAAACGTGGCGACCGCACCCACACAAGAAAAGCAAACCTGTTCATTTGAAGGAGAAATGACAAACACTTGTTTGGCTCCACATTCGTTTGTTGTTGTTTTTTTGCAGGACTCTAAAAACTTTAACTCGCACGTGGAAGAAATAAGTTCCACAAAAAATAACTCAAATGAATTCCAGCACTTTTATCCTCTGCAAGAACTGGATAAAAAAAAGAGTTGTTGTCTTTGCTACAGGAATAATGCGTTAACGGTAGAGAGGATTGTATCTTCGATTTTGCTTGAAGGACTTTTATTTTTAAGGATTGAATCGGTTCATATTTTTATGGCAGGACTTAAAAGCTATTTATTATGGAAAATGTACCTATAGATGGTTTTAATTTACTCCTTTGTGGCAATTTAAAAGGAATAATTTAATCTTTTTAATATAAACATAAATGTTTGATTGTTCTGGGATGTTAAAGCTGTTAAAATTTATTTCTTGTATAAGGCTCTGCACGTTTGCTTCCTAGTTGACATACCTGTGTATTATAAGTTTGCAAAAGCTCAATTGGCATTCTAAAATCAAGGATTTCCATTAACTGCTTACAATTAGCATGTAAATATGAAACACTTTTGATATAGCGTTCCATAGAGCTTGCCAACATTTCGCTCCTTCTGAGTAAGTAACAATCTATGGAAGTATCTATCAAAGAATGTTCCTTTTGATGTTGCAATCGCAATGCGATGCTGAAACCTTTTCTACTTACACTTTTACCTATCACAACAAAAAATAGGAAATTAAGGATGTGTCCACTTCCGAAGTTATTACTTCTATGTAATCCAATCTGAGCTACATGTGTCCTTTTTAACTCATTTGAAAACGAATATATTTATAACTCAAGATTTAATATCACGACGTCTATGAGGAGCCCTTTGGAATGTTAAAATATTTTTTGGAGGTTGAAGTTGAAGGTATGTTTTACAAGCTTTTAAAGTGACAAGGGCTTCGAGAAGGTGGATGGAAAAATAATCTACTTATAAAAAAAGAGTTAATAAACATTAATTTTGTTGTGTAATTACGAGCTCGAGAAGGATCAGATTTACTTTTAATGTTTGAACAGGCTACCAGCATTAAGGAAATAGGGAAATTTGTAAAAGGATTTGACGTTCTCTATTGAAAAAGAATGTAGCCTTGGGACGGGCTAGGCTCAAGGGTAATTATAGGCAATCCCATGAGTGTTAGATTTGTTGTAAGTGCATTGCTAATTTAAAAAAATGCAGTTTTGTATACCTAGATTTTTTGAGAAAACAGCATACAAATAACCTCATACCTAGCTTGAACGAAATTCGTCAAAGGAGCAAGTTCAACCAAAGATTAGGATGCCCCACAGAAGTCAACGAACAGTTTCCAATTAAAGTTGGTTTGCACCAGGAAAGCCTATTGAATTCTTTGCTATTTACTATAGTTCTCGACTTAGTGCTAGACAGTAATGTGACAGACCTGAAAGTGAATCAATTATTCTTTCCTGGGGATGCAATGAGCAGTTACTGTATTATGTGGATGTGGTGGAGAGAAATAGCGCATTAGCGCAAAAAAGTTACCCTGCTTATTTTCTGATCCACACAGCCCAATTCTGGTCTTTAATTTTAATAGAATATCAAGTGCTTTTCCAGTTCAAACAGCTTTAATATCTTGGATCTATGATCAATTGCAAATAATCTTGCGATAACGCAAGTGTATGGTGGATGAAGTGGACGGATAGCGCTGCAATCTCTTGTGATCCGATGATGCCCTGATGATAATTGAATGAAATGCTCTAAATGATAAATGAGAATAATTGACACCATAGCTGAAATAATGATACTTCGCATTAAAGCAGGAGAACAATAACAAATCGTTTTTGAAAAAGAAAGAAGAAATTCTCAGGAATCCATAATTTTTAGAACTTAGAACGCTCTTGGACAAACTGTACTTGTGAATGACCTGCAAGTAGTCATGGCCACAAGTCATAAAAAAAAAAAAAACAGTTTTGAAAATGTAGCAAAGCCGTGATACAAGAAATACTAATCCCTGCTGCGCACAGACAGTATGATCCGCAAGCCGTTCAACGTCTTCAAAGAAGCTGCATCTTAGTAACCTGCCTGATGTGCTAAATGCTTTATATGACTCCTACGTCAGCCGCATCCAAACTCTGGGCTTATTCTAGCCCCGAACCTAAAATCGGAATAGGCGACAGACAGACGAAATCCGTGAAAACCATGAGTCTGGCTAGTGACATTTATAAAGCTAAGACAAAATCCATAACATCTACTTCGCGGTAGACTTTAGTAGGTTCTGTTGGATTTTAGCAGCCGCCCGTGTATTTCTTCCTCCATATTATTATCGGCTCCATCGGTTGCTACTTTAAACCTAAGGTTTAGTTTGATCCAAAGTATAGGATTGCACTACTTCAAATTCATTCTAAACTAACCTAATAGTTAGACCAACACTTCTCGCAGACTGGATCTGGATGAAGGAGTCTTGTACATTTGTGGTTTTCTGCCAATGATATAGATCTCGCCTGCGTAAGCCATTATCTGGCTGGACTTGGTGACAAAAGTCCCTCTTGTTTACGTGCCAGGGTCATGGACTGCTTTCTCCAACGCCAGGTTTAAGAGGATGCAAGCCAGACCATCTTCTTGTTGGAGTCTATTAAAGATGTTGATTGGTTTGGCAGCAAATTGGCTTTAATGTTGGTCATGGTTGGTTAGCCTACATTGTCTTCTCAATTTATTTAGGATTGCTTTATAAAGTTCTATCCTTGCTATGTTGGAATGTTAAATTCTAGATTTTTCCATCACGTTCCTAAGGGTAAAGGTCTGATCAATTGTTCATTTGCCTGCTATTAAAAGTTACTTTTATGCTTTTGGCTAAGTCTGCTCTACTGTTTCGCTGTACAATTATTACGGACCCTGTGTGTATTTTATAACTTAGCGTCCTCATCCACCTTTGCAAATGCTTTTTGTCTGTATAGTATTGGCATAATTAGGATCTTATAAATGGACACATTTAAGCTGCCTGTGAGAGGGATTTTGGCTTTACTATTCAATTGCCTCTTTAGCTCAAAAAAACAGCGATTAGCAAGAGTTGTTCTTCGTTTAATTTCAGCACTGTTGCTGCTTCCAGAGTTAAAAGCGGAGCCTATAAATTTAAACTCCTTAACTACCTCAAGTCATAGCTTTTTATTATGATATTTTGTCCAAAACGTTGGATGACTACCCATACGTATTATAAGTAATGTCCTCATCATCGCAGCATTCGTTGCGCTGTGTTCTTTCTATTAGGTCAATATCATCGGCATACAGCTATCTACTAATTGAACTGGCTTAGTGGCTTTGAGGTCTGGCGTTGTTATAAGTGCTCTGCAATAATAGTTAGTTTAAGTATGATTTGAATTCCTATCGCCTGGTTTAAATCCATCTTTGAGATATAACAAAAATTTCAATTTTTAACGATGATGATGAATGAATTTCCTCAGACCGATAATATTGGCTCTATTTGCTCGCCTCCATAAAAACAGCCATATAAGAAGTACTTGGATTTTTTTTATAAATATTTTGGTAATGACGATTTTCCGGCCTGATATTGCTAAACAATAGCTTATAAGAGTAAGCAACTTCGGCAGAAAAGAACTTGGAGATCATGTTGAGAAAAGACTAAAGCTGTTGACGCAGTTCAAAGGTTTCTCCATGTCTAGGATCAAGTAAGAAAGTAAAGAAAACAGTATCCAAGCTGTAGTGGCACATACCAACTCTTCAACAAACAAAAGTTTTTCTGTCTTTTTTTTTTTTGGGGTACATTAACATTCCAATTGCATAAATTCAACAAGTCGCCAGGATTTTTTTACAGAGTAGGAACCTAGTGCAGTTTTGATACCTATGAAAGTCTATTTTGGTATCAGCAATCTTGCTTTTTATTAGCATTCGTTTTTCTTAGAACGTTTCAAACTTTTCTTCTCCTGAACCCCTTTTCAGAAAACACTTAATAGCAATATCACACCTTAGCACATACATATGTGATACATTTCCTTCTCTGTCCTTGACAGCTATTATCCCATACCAAACCTACCATCACCATCATGCTGAGATAATCCCAAAGAACTTTTCACATTCATATTTCCTAATTGAGCACCCGACTTTTCCGCGAAACTCCACAACTCACTACCATTACAATCCAACCTCAATGAGAGAGCCATTGTCCTATATCCAATCCACCGCCCAAGGATTGCAGTAACAACTAACGTAAAGTAACAAATTCCACGACAAACATACCCTATCTTGGTGTCTTACAACCACCCCTTCCCATTCTTGCGCCAACATATTGAGACCAAAAGTCCACCTCTCCTTCCACCATCTTAGACGAACATATAAAGACGACGACGTTCAGGAAAAAATGATTCTCCGAAAGGAAAACAAAACAAAGTCTCAAGAAAAAAAAATAGGAAAAAAAGGATTCGAACTAAACATTTCAAAAGAAATGTTGGATAAAGAAAAACATTACCCACATACACACATATCAGTCCCTTACATATTTTTTTCTTGTCTAAAGCGGTCGAACGAGGGGGAATGGGGGACAAAGATGTTCTAAGAAAAATGATGGCTCACACACATTTATACACCACCGACCACCCTTTACTAAAAAAGGAGTAAAATCAACATCAAAATAAAAAGCACTGAAGGATAACAAGAAAAATACAACAGAAAAAAAAATTAAATAGTCTCGAAGAATAAAAAAGCAACAAAAAAAAAAGGGAAAATGGGAAAAAGGAAATAACGGGTTTACATTTTTCTTGCATTTCCCACATAAAGAAAGTTATAGATTTATATAGGTAGAAGTCCTTTATACAGTGACTCGCAGATGTAAGACTTTTTTTCGTGTTTTCGTCAGAGAGTGGGGAGATAAAAAAAAGATACATGGTACTGGAAAAGCTGGACGCATTTTGGTGAAATTTTGTTATTAATTTCTGAAGATACTTCACTCTACATCGGTTTTAGTACAGTCAATGCTCCCAAGGCTCTAGGTCTAGGTGAATACGCCAGAAGATAACAAGTGTCGCCGCAGAATCCGAAATGAATGAAGTATTACAAGGATTAGGAAGTAATTCGAGAGTGTTGGAAAGTTGGAATGGAACAGGCGGATAACAAAATCGGTTTCAACTACTTGATGCCCAATTCTTTAAGAAAGAAAACTTTCTGAACTGTGCCAACTGCAGATTGAACAGTCTTCTCAACATCCCCTACAAAACTTATCTGCTGTGGTGTTTCAGCGCCTAAAGCCATTCGCCAACAACCTGATAGACAGATTTAGGAAAAATCCAGGAACTTAAAATTTAAAACTCACCTCTTTTTCATCGATTTTAAAACCGCATATGGCAGAATTTATGGAGAAGAACTATGTATATAGAGCGATATGCAGTTTTGGCATCCCCGTCAAACTCTTCCGTCTGAGTTTGCGTTTGTGCAGAATGACGATATATGAAAAAAAATCATACTGTTTCGTTAAGGTCAGTAAAAATCGCACCGACACCTTTGAAATCAGAAGAAGTATTTAGAAAAGGCGATGAACAGTGCAGATCTCTCAAGCTTACCTCAAAAGGCACTATTTTTCAAAATTCTTACTCGCATATGCCGGCGATATTGCTATAATCGGAAGAACATAGTGCAATGTCAGTAGCTCTTTTGTGAGGAGTCAATATTGGCTAAACTAAGTTTTTGGAGACACCCAACATCGATGTCTTGGATGAGACCAGGAAGTTATAGATAGCTAAAACCTTGAGTTTTTGTCTACCTAAGCGCTATTAACTCATAGAAGAATACCAAGAGCTGAGATCAAACGAAGAATAACTTTTGCCAATCCCTGCTTCTGCAACTTTGTCCTCTGTAAGTGCTTGTTAACATTGGACGAAAAGTGCGGGTGGGAGGGAAATAAACCAAAAAAAAAAATTAAAAAATGCTTGCGTTCAACCATTTTTCAATCGTTTCATTGTTGTCGTTTCATTGTTGTCAAAAAAACACTATTTTCGAGCAGCCGAGGAAGAAAGTTGTATCGTGACACATCACAAAACAATACGCAACACATTTGTATAGGGTAAAATCGAGTGATATGGCACCCATTTTTCTTTTTCTTTATAGTATCTAAAATAAGAAGGATTTTTTTTAAAACCAGAAAAAACTTTTCCAAAAAAATATTTTAATTTATTTTAGTAAGTCATTACAAGAAAATCTGTAGTTTTCACGCATTTTCAAAATATTTCGAAAACCAATTTTTTTAGAAAATTAAAAAAATCGAAAAAAAGTTTTTGAACATTTTGAAATGCAATATTAATTGAATTATACAAGGTGGGCAAAAAGAAATTACCCTATTGGAAGATGCTCTCATTTTTTGCAAATGGCCGCCAATGTCAAATCTGTTTTGACATTTGTGGACTAGACAGATGCAGAATACAAGTGAACAAGCCATGGAGCCATACATGAACCAACATGAACCGATATTCTGAAGGCGGCGTTCCCGGGTCGCCTCATCTTTCGTTTTGGCGATTTATACTGGCCCGCAAGATCGCCCGATTTAACCGTTTCAGACTCTTTTTTTTTGGGGTTTTTTGAAGTCCCGTGTTTACATGAATAAGCCCGAGACTCTGGAAGCCCTCAAGGACAACATTCGACACGAGTGCGAGAATCTGTCACCCGAAGTTCTTGCTGAAGTGATGAAAAATGCCATAAAACGAGCCCGTATGGCAATCAATTGTGATTGCGCCCATTTGACCGATATCATATTCTCGACTTGACCAATGCAATTCTAAAGGTTCAAATAAACATAATCAAAAAACAGAATCGAAGTTTTTCATTTAGAAAAAAAAGAGAGCCAAACAACATCGGATGGATGACTTCTTTTGGCCCACCCTGTAAATGACTTCCTGTGTACAAAATTTTATATAAGTCGGGATAATGGTTTACGATAAAACCGCATTTAAAAAAACCGGTTCTATGAGAGGTACCGTTATAGAACAAATTTCGAAAAATTAATTCTAACTGAAAGATGTACTGTTGTAAAAAAATAGCACTTTAAAAATTTTATCAAAATCGTTAGAGCCGTTTTCGAGAAAATCAAACTTTTTGTTAAGGATTGTATGGCAGATACCGTTTTTTTTCGATGTAGAGCAAAAATACAAACACACCCTTCGAGATACTACCAATTAAATACTAAATACCAAGTTTGAAGTAAATCGGGCCATCCGTTTAGGCTGTATACAAAGGTGCGAACAGACAGACAGACAGATAGACAGACGGACGGAATTTCCGGACCCACTTTTTGCCACATCTCTATCATCGTAATGTCATGTTTGATTGTTAGATTTTTTTTGCACGAATCCATAACTTGCATTAAGTACCTATAATAAAATAAAATAGGAAAACATTTTAAATTCATAGTAAAATAAATGCTTTTTTTTGCAAAAATAAAAAGCATTAAAAAAAAACACCAATACTTCGACCCGGAAAATTTTCGATTCCACACGGCACACCAAAGTGTGAAAGGACCTCGACGAACTTCTTGACCAAAACAAGACCCTGAATTTTAGGATGTTTGTAAGTGAAGAATCACCCACTTTATCGAAAAAGGCAGATGATGGAAAAAATCTGGAATTAAACATTCCAACAGTAGTGCCCCGTGGCATAGTGGTTAGTGTGTCGGACTGCTAAGCGCAGAGCCTAGGTTTGAGTTCCGCTCATAGCCACCTTCTTTTCCGGGGTACTACTTCTTGAGAGTAACTGACAAAATCTCAAAGAGTACAAATTTGTCTCGAAAACGTGCATCTCATGTAGCCGATCGGACTCGGCGGTAAATTGTAGCTCTTCAACCTGGCGTTGGAATAAAGTAGTCAGTGACTCTGGTACTTCAACAAGAGGAACTATAGTCAGGATAAAGCAGGCGTCACAAGACCTACCTAATGGCTACGTCTGCAAGAAGTGTTGGCCCAACAATGAAGGTAGTGGCGCATAAATTTGAAGTACAGTCCAATTTTTAAACTATCTTGGGCCAAAAGTAGCACCGATAATACTATGGAGGAAGAAAATACGCGAGCAAGTGCTAAAATCCAACAGAACCTACTATTTTTTTTTATAATTCGCACGTGCGAAAGGGATTATTTTTCTACCTTAAAAATGTTAAAACTTCGTGTGAGCATTAGGAAAATAGCGAAGGATATAAAAGGAGATGTCGATACGCACTACTTTTGAAATTCTGCATATCAAAATTGGAGCGAAAAACCGAGCCAGGTAAGGAGTTCCACATTTGTGTTGTGCAACTAAAGAAAGAATCTCTGAGATTAACCGTACATCCGAAGTTGGGCTCAAGGGTAAACTGATGGGCATTCCTAGCAGTGCGTGTTAGTATTACGGTTAAATCGTTTCAGGAGAGGAATGCATCTCGCTATTTCGCTAGAGCATTGTAAATTAAAAAACGATAAAATAACGAAAGGCAAGAAACATTTCGTCTGTGCTCAAGAGATGTAAATGCTTCTGTTATTGAAGATCTTGTTGAACGAAGCCCAAACTGCATCCCGGTTGTTGCACCAACGATGAATATGATAATGAATCGGGAAGATAAATGACGACTAAGAGACTGTCTTGAAAATCTGTGATTCGTACAGCAGTGTAGCAAAAAGTTTGCTAGAATACCAAAGAAACGAACTTGGTTAAGAAGAGCCAAATGACTGCTATGATTTTGATACAAACAGAAAACAAGCCATAGAAAGCTGGCGATGGAACCATGAAAGAAGATAATCGAAAGTACAATTACGGAGTATTTCAAAACTTGTCCAAAAGGCTTTTTAGAAACAGAATTTGAAAAAGTTTGTGGCAAAAGATAGTAGAAAATTCTACCTGAACTACTAATGTAGACTATGAGTGGTTTTTGGTCCATCAGTATACCCCACAATTTTGTCTTGATTATGTTTAAAGCTTTCCTTGCCCGTTGCTGGTTTAACCCCAAAAAAAGATCAGCATTAGTTTGGGTGTTATACATTCACCAAATTCATTAATTAAGTCGAAGTTAACATATAGTAACGATTTAACCCATATATCTGTCGGTAATGGCTCTTGTCACTAAAAGACAGGTTTTTGCGAGTGAAACCAGGTACTGAATATTCAGGATTTAAAGAAATAAATGCTGATGTTGCACAAGGAAGCGTTCTTGGCCCAGTGTTATTCGTTATTCGAGGTACACTTTACGCCAGCACCTGGCTATTAAGCCTTAATCTGGCGGTGAGCATACTCACCTAGAGTCAAAATAAGCATTGACCAGATCCCTAGAGTGGTCACCAGTCACTCTTTGTTAGACTGGTGCCTTCAGTCCACTCTTCATAATGGTTTTATTTCACTAGAGTGGCTTACCAAAACCACTCTAGTAGCAATTCAATGTCAATGTTTTGGCAAAGACATTGCCCTTGCTGAGGAGCGAGATCTATCCGCACCTCTGGTAAATCTCCTGATCGGCAATGTTAATGCAGGTTTAAGTACCATACGCTTCCGCTATAGGTTAACCACAGCCACTACGATGCTCCCACTAGAGGGCCTAGCTCATATACTCAGTTGTAATCAGCTGGGCTGTCCTGGTATCCCGTGGTACCCCACATTTGTTCAGAAATGGGTATGAACTAGCCCGGCTCCGAAGATTTGAACTTATAGGCTCGACCTCCAAAAAAGTCAGGGAAACCATCATCTAAGTGTGTCGCAAGACTTCCTGAAACCGGCGCTGAGTTAGGACACTGAAAACCTTACAATAGCCCGGCTCCGAAGATTTGAACTTATAGGCTCGACCTCCAAAAAAGTCAGGGAAACCATCATCTAAGTGTGTCGCAAGACTTCCTGAAACCGGCGCTGAGTTAGGACACTGAAAACCTTACAATTGCCCGGCCAGCTCGTTTTAGTCCTAAGCAGGTACTACGTAACTGCACTTGTTGATTTTAGTTCGATCTAAGGTTCATTCAAGCCCGCCCGATTCAGAGGATAGGCTCCGAATCAGGACTATTCTCACTCTAAGCCAAAGATCTACTAAACGAAAACTGGAATATTTCTACTCAGTTAACGTCTTTCGATTCTTTGTTTCCGAGGACACCACGTGGAGGTGATAAGAATTTATTTCGCTCCCAAAAAATAAAAAAAAAATAAAAAAATATATAGTCGAATGAACAAATGAAGGCGTTTTTTAGTGAGTTAGAATCCCACACTATCATAGGCACGGGCCTATGGTGTCTATGAAAATTTTTTCATCTATCGCCGTAGAAAAAAAATATATCTGTATTCCCCTTCAGATTCTTAAAAAAAAAAATAAGTGACCTGGACAGCGTTTCAGCTTAAAGTCGCCATAACCCCTGCTTATTTCTATTATCTTTAAATCCAATCGAATGTTGACAGAGCTGCGAATTTTCCCTAACGGCAACTTAGTATGTATGTAGGTACTAACCAATAATATGATATTCTAGAATGAAATCCTTTTTTTGGATTTCGCTGCATGAGGTCAAAATCCAACCTGGAATCTCGGTTGTGCAACCTAATCCAGTAACCCAATTAACACTAAAATGCATCGTTTTGCCTAACAACACAAACCACCCCTTTAACAATTTTTATAAATTGGCATCATTATACCCAAAATAAAATCACAATATTTTCCAAATTTAAGGACATAGGTATCCCCAACAAAAAATAACTCCTTTACTCACTGTATATGTGCACCACCGCCACCGGCTTTCGCTGCAAGCAAACCAAGCAAAGGATATGTGTGCTCCTCGCCGTTTGCTTGTTGGTTGGAATTGAGAATCGAAAGGACGAACAAAAAACATACAACCAAAAGAAAGCAATCGCAAAATAACAAAAAAAAAAAAAAAGAAAAATTGAAAAAAAAAGAAAATACAAATGCATGAAAAACCAAGAAAGAACGTTGGGAAAAAATGAAAATAGGAAGGTGAATCATGGGGCTGATGGGGGTGCTGTAGTGGCATAGAGTGGCAAGAGAAAAGTGCAAGCATGTATCCTTTCTTGGAAGCATGTTAGGTTTTTCTTGTTTTTTTATATATTTTTTTTTGTTAGAGAAACAGTAATAATATCATTGCATTCACAATCATCGTCGTCGTCCTTCGGTACGGTTTGTCTCGTCTTCGTGACTCGTCTCTCCGAGAGTGCACCATACCGTACGGCACATTAAACTCCTCTATCCTTCTTTTATATCCAGTCCCCCCCTCTTCATGTATATGTAGTATTATTACTAAAAAAATACAAAAAAAAAAAAACATACAAACGAAACTCACATACAGAAAAAGGAAAATGCACCTTAAGAAAAAATCAATCCTCACTCGGAAAGCAGTTTTTCTTGAAAAGGATACGTGTACGTATTGGCGCGCGGACGCCTTCACCAAACTGTCACCGTTGCATCGAAAATGCAAAAGTCCAAAGGCATCTCCGCATCCTCCACCTCCTTTGGCTAGCCGAAATCTTAAAAGTTCCTAAAATTATAACAACAACAAGCAAGTGATAAAATGTGAAGAAATCTCAGCCTCAACCTTTAACGAAAGTTCCTATTCCAAGTGCAAGTTTCAAAAAAAAAAAAAAAAAAAATATATATATATATATATAAAAAAATTAGTTCTATAATCAAGCTGAATCTTTAATATTTACAAAAGTAGTTTAGTCACCAAAATTAAAAATAGTGCTAAGTGTATATTCAAATTATAAATGTTAATTGCCACCGGGTGGCGCTGTACCAAGGTTAAACTTGGCACACATTTCTCAAGTCAGACGAGTGGGTTGGCCGGCCCATAGGGTGGAATAAAACTTTTTGTTTGCGAAAGTAAAAGTGTTGTTTTGAGTTCTGGGTTCTGCAGAGAAAGTTATTCCTTATTCAACAACCCGGGTGGTCGTTTCGTCCCCCAGCCCTCTGGGCCTACGTGAAGTGATAAAAGTTTTCTGAGGACACACGACGAATTCATATGAATAAATTGCATTCCCCGAGCATCAGGACCGCCACCACCTTATGGATCGATTGACATCATCGGCTGACCGATGCAGCGATGGTGTTTTGGCAAAAAGGACCAAACGTGTAAACAGTGGGGGAGGTGGTGAGGAGTTGGAGAATAATGATGAGCGCAACAGTTGTCGTTTGGACTCAATTAGCCCGATTAGTGTCGTCGATGACCAACAAAACGAATTGGATGTGAAACCATTCTCCACCTGTGAAGCTCCTGTGAACATGAACAGTGGTGGAAGCATGACACGGGGGTATCATACCACCGGTCAGTCACATCGGTTTTCGGTTGGATTCCATCCAAGCTATTGCCATGGGAAGACAAAATCACCGTTTCTGCTGCCAGCCGAAATATATAAAAGTTTATTTGCAAGTGCTGTCTTTCAACAGAAACACCAGCAGCAACAACAGCAACAGCTACATGAGGCTGATGATGAAAAGGAGGGTGTTGCGCATTTTCCTAGGAATTTATTATTTTCTTGTCCTGATGTACCCAAACGAACGGGCTCACCTTCAAATGATTTGGAAGCAAGTGTTAGTATTTTTAAAGTACCTTTTCATTATTCAAATGTTTGTCTTCCTTAAATTGGATGGAAGTTAGAGTAGGTTTATTTTTGCAACCCCAGACAAGTGCCAAGGAAAATACAAATATTAAATAGTTTGGAAAAACTTTGTGTTTACGTTTCTGACCCCGATGGCGGGAATTGTTCTTAATTTAGTGTTAAGGTAACACATTTTTTGAGCAGCAGAAAGAAGGGTTTGAATGTTTCGAGTGGCTAAAAAATATACAGAATGCATTCAATGCATATTTTTGAAGAGAGTTTTTAAAACAAGACAAAGTTTTTATTGAGACCGTTTTCACTTTTGTGGCAGTGGCGATGATATTATACTAAACTATAGTTCAATTAAAAAGATGGTTTCGAAATCTTGAAAATTTCCGATATACCGAAATACCGATGTAGCTAAGCTTAGTAGCAGGAATCTCGCCTAGGTAGAACATTGACGTAAATTAAAAATAAAAACGACGTCGCCATATACGACTTTAAGACGTATACTGAAGAGCTAAATATCCGGTTAATATCCAATATATATATATATAAATAAACGTAGAATATATATATATATTAATAGCTAACTCGGCGAACTTCGTCCCGCCATGCAAATCGGATGACATTCAGGAGAGTTATGCTGTTCCCGGCATGAGTTTCAATGCCATATAAAAAACAACTAAAAATGCATTTCTTGCAAATAGCTTTTCCGATTTTTTACCAACATTCACATAAACCTTGGCATTTTATATATAAAACATTGACGTCTTTAAACATATACGTTTGTTAGGTGATAAAAAATAAATAATTTTTTGGTTTAACATTTTCTTGTGGTTTGTGCATTCTATAATTATTGATTTGTGATTTATTATTTTCGTTGATTATTTATTATTTGTATTTATATTTAATAAAGGTACTTAGCTCATGTCAGAATCGAACCCGGGTCCGTTGGCACCAATAGTCTGGATCGCTTTTTTAATGATTTTTTATTTAACTTTTACTTATATCTGCTTAAATGCTAGACAAAAATCTTAAAACAAGCTAAAACTATCACCTTCATTAACTTACTGGCCCTAGGCGGGCGCTCTAAATTAATCTCTAACTTAATAAATTTTTATTGCTTTTCGGCCTAAAAATAACTTAAATTTATCTTATCTACAGTGGGTTTTATTTTTCACCCAGAAAATGAAACAAAAAAACTGGGTTAACTTTATCGGTTTATTACGCTACTTAAAACTAACTTAAAATAAACTGAAGATAAACTTAAAATAACTAAAAATACATAAACCTACAATACCTAAAATTAGAACAGCTACAGCAAGCTCTTTTGTATTTTTATATTTTTTTTGTGTTTTTTTTTTTTGGTAGTCTGGATCGCTAACCGCTCGGCTAATTTCATTGTGGAATTCATAGCAATAAATCGTTTTCACTTTCATTTAATACATTGAATCTTTGATGTTTAATATACGTATATTATACGTTCATTGAAGAACTTCAAAGTCGTAAGATTATTAATTTATAATTAGATGTCAATAATTTATTCTATAATGTACGTAAATTAAAGACATTTAAAATTCTTTCACTATTTTTAATTAAATAGATCTCCGATATCCATTCAGTATATATCTAATTCAGGTTTATCATAGACGTATACATATTATATACATATATAAAAGTATTATGTGTATATTAGACCTTCTTGTTCTATCTGAGCCAGTTTAACTTTGTTAATTGCAATATAATTGTGCAATATATGGCCATTTTAGAATATATTATCTTATTCTAAACTTCTCTAGTAAGAGCTGTTTTTTGAGAAAATAAGCTTTTCTAAACGTTATCGTTTCGTTATTTTCGAGCCTTTAAATTAAAATTTCTACTCCCATTTATTTCACTGTTTTCGATGAAGTTTTTGTATGCAATTTTAAAAAAATTATTTTATTTAGTCATTATTTTGAAAATTATACTATTAATTTGTTTTTATTTTTCTTTTACATGGACATTTAACGTGTACATAAATATGTACCGTTTTGATTTTTGTAATATAAAAAAAAAATATAAAAAAATAATTTATTAAAAAAAAGTTGGGACGGTGGGCTGAAAACGATACTTCGCATAGGATTTGCTTAAGAACTTCTTCTATCTGAGGGGCCAGTTGGACTTCAGAAAACGTCGGCCAGATTCGGGGTCTTGGAATGTTCCATATTTAAAACCAACTAAGTGCAGATGTCGTTGCATTTGCCTTTCTATCGTGATAGTTTTTTGAGCGTGCATTTTTATTCGCTTTTTGCTTACTGTTGTTGCTACTCGGTTATCAGGACTTTTTATTTCTACCTACGTAATGTAAAAATACTCAGCTAAGTTGGTTATGCTGCAATTTGTTCAAGATGGTATTCTTAATTTGAAGGCTTCCTCGGATTTTCTTGTTACTATTTTTGTCCGGTCTTGGACATTGTTCAACATTGTCAACCTTATGTATGCTCTGGAAAAACAACTGCAACTCAAAGACTTCCTTTTAGATAAGCGGGTATTTTTCAATCCCAGAAGAGTACAGAGTTTTACCGTCATGTCATTTATCCAATTTCGACACCTCAAGATTGATATTGATCAATGATCCGAGATATTTTTTTTCGCATTTGGGAAAAACTGTTTTCTTCAATAGGCCTGTGGGGATCAGATATTGGCAGCAAAAGTATTCAGAATTTCTACTTTGATTTGGAACTGTGCGGTAAATACTGTGGATCATCTCCCTTGTGTTTGACTTGCTCGTACATTTCTATGATCATCCGCAACTAGATTTTCGGAATTTTAGACTGCATTAGGAATACTTTTTCAAAAACAACCAAGAACCAATATTTTTCCATTTTGCTACTTGTACTCTAAATTGCATCTGTGATTTACCCGAAACAATTCCGCACTGGCCTTTCATAAAGCCACCACAACCATTTCCTTGTAGATTGTGTAAAAGTAAAGGCACTTTTCCCTTTGGTCATCGCTAATAAGTTTTGAGATGAGAATCGTGATCCATCTAGACCTGATCTAATTTCTCCTCTTTTTTCGAGAACTCTGAGGGTAACTCTTCTGACACTTTAAATTCGAAGTTGTTTAGTAGTTACCAAGTGATTCCTCCACAAGGATGATGTTTTTCAATCGTCATTTTGTATCTTGAGTGCACATGATATCTATTCTACTTTTGTTCATCGTCTTTTTCAGTTAACAGCTCTTACCGTTCATACATTCAACGTATAACCTAGAATTCGTAAAGCTCTGACATAATCATTTCTGATCGGTCGAGGATCAGTTCCATGCATAGTAGTGATATTGTGTGGCAGGGAAGTGGCTCCAGTATTAGCAATTTTTCGCAAATTGTACTAATCTAGGGATTGGTATACAAATTTCTAAAAAAAGTTTTAAGATGTTAAATCGCCGCTAGTCTCATCCTTCGCCTTTTACGAGGCGTTGTTGCAGGAATATTCTAGCCGCCACTAAATAGGGAAGGATTTTCTGGGGAACTAGTTTAAGCTTAACGAATACAGTTAAAATTGATACTCAGAAGGATTTAAGCAGTCCGAGTAATTTTACATTTTTTTTTATTTTTCAACTTATGTATTTTAAAAGTATTTTTTTTTAAATATACAAAGGTGCTTAAGTTTTTTGAATTTTTTTAAATGTTAAAAAAAAAACATTTACGTACGTAAAATTATTTTTTTAATTATTTATATTATTATTATTTATATAGAAAAATGACACGATATGAACACGCACGTACTTGCTCTTATGTGTGTCGAATAAAATTTGAAGAATATTAAGGGAACCTCAAAGTTCTTATTCGATTTTTCAGGCTTTTGATTGTTCGAAAAGACTACGTAAATTGTTTTCAGTGGAAAAATTTAAACGCCATTTTATGTCTTTAAAAAATGTGAAAAAGTGTGATTTTTTTATCGTAGGAACGGTTCATAAATAAAACGGTTTTTATTTAACAACTTTAAAAAAAATAAACAAATTGCAGAATGCAAAATTAAGCACAAAATAGCTTTCATTTAAAAATATAATTTAAAAAAAATCCAGTTACCCGTTTTTAAAATATTGATTAAAAAAAAAAAAATTAAATAATTTAAAATACAAAAAAAAGCGAAAAGTTTTTTATGTTTAATTACTTTGGATTAGATCAAATTTTATTGATTCGAGTTCTCGAGAAATTCGAAGAAAAAATACCGGGTACCGTTTTTAGCCAACCAACTTACAATCAACTATAAAGCACACCTACAAAAGCACTCTAATTTTTTCATAAAAATTCTTCGAGCCGTTTTCGTGAAAAATAAGCTTTTACTTAACGTCTATATGACAGGTACCGGTAATATTTGAGTTAAAAAGAAAATTAAAAAAGGTCCTCTGTAGAATGTCAAAATAACCTTACGTTGTTCTACATTTGAAGACGATTGGCCCAACCGTTTAGGCTGTAGTCGGTTTTTTTAACAACTTAAAAAAAAAAATTCAAGAATACAAACTTAAGCATAAAAATAACATACATTTAAAAACAAAATTAAAAAAAAATTCACCTACCCATTTTCAAAATATTGATTTTTCAAAAAAAAAAAATGTGTTGTAATTATTTAAAATACAAAAACGAGTTTTCAAAAAAAAAAAATTAATGCGAAATTACCTAATTTTTTTTAATATCAATTTTGATATTTATCGGATAACCAGTTTTCGAGAAAGTCGAAGAAAAAAACCGGTCCTAAAGGAGGTACCGTTTATAGCCCACCATATAATTTTTTTTTGCACCAAAATATAACGCTTACCTACACTGTAGTAGTAGTTGTAGTACTAGTAAGTACCTTTTTGGCTCTGACGGGTAATCGAACTTCGACCTTTCGATAAAGCAGTCTGATACACTAACCACGGGGCATTACTCAAATAATTAATGTTTTGTAAATACAAAAGAACGCCATTGAAAGAACCAAGTTTTTGCATGACAAAAAATTACGGAAAAAAATTCCCAACGGCAGTAACCATTTTTGACCATTTGTAAAAAAATATTAAAAACTCCTCAACATCTTCTGTTCCAACGCTCATCGCTAATGTCAAACCTATTGCCTATTCTTCAGAGAAGGCAAACTTGCTTGCAGCTCATTTCGCTGCCAGCTCTATGAATGTAAATTTTTTCATGGGAAAGATTTTTTTCCGCACTCGTACAGTAGCAAGAGTTCTCAAAGATCTTGATATACACAAATCCGCTGGCCCGGACGGTATATCCCCAATTCTTTTGAAGAGGTGTTCTTTCACACTGGCAAAGCCACTGCGTAAGCTTTTCCATCGTTCCTACTCTTTTGGAATCTTTCCTAGAAGATGGAAAACAACATTTGTCCAGCCTGTCCCTAAGAAAGGTGACCCATTCTCCCCCTCCTCCTACCGACCCATAGCACTAACATTCCTTCTTTGTATGGTCATGGAAACGCTGATTAACCGTCAGCTTAAGGAATATCTCGAAGATCGAAATCTGCTCCAAGACCGTCAGTATGGCTTCCGCAGCAACCGTTCCACTGGTGATCTGATGGCATATCTCACCGAACAGTGGAACAAATCGATGTTAAGATTTGGTGAAAGTAAGATTATTGCTCTTGACATCTCCAAGGCATTTGATAGAGTTTGGCATGAAGCTCTCTTATGTGCTTTTGGATCGCTGATACTCTTGTTCGTTGGATTAGAAGCTAACTTCAATACAAGTTGTATAAGACGGATTCAAATCTGATTCCCACAAAATAATTTCTGGTGTGCCCCAGGGATCCGTTTTGTCTCCGACTGTCTTCCTCATTTTTATAAATGATCTTCTGTCTGTTACTTCTAATCCACTTAACTGTTTTGCTGACGACTCTACCCTCAGCTTTTTTTGTTTGGTGATTCACGTCCTTCGCCTTCGGACGTACTATTGCAACGGTACCGTATGTCAAGCTCATTTAACTCCGATATCTACAGCATTGTCAAATGCGGTAATAGAAATCGTGTGGAGTTTAATGCTTCGAAAGCTCAATGCTGTCTTATGTTTTTAATGCAAAACATACCCCCATGCAATTGTCCATAAATAGCACTTACATTGAAGAAACCGAAAAACTTTCAGTACTCGGTATGTGTGTCAACAACTACCTCCGTTGGAACGACCATATACTTGAGATAGCTAAGAATGCTGCTAAGTGCTTAGGTTTTTGGTGTAAGAAGTTTTTGTCCCCTTCTGATCTGGCGTTATGATTGATAGGAAATAGAACTGTCACTGAAACAATTGCCCCACTCGAACACCGACGCAATGTTTCATGTCTTTCCTTATTTTACCGTTTCTTTCATAAAAAAATGTTCACTCGAGGTAGCCAGTTGCATTCCTCCCCTTAAAAGTTTCGCCCGTAATACTCGTCTTGCGTTCACCCTTGAGCCCAATTTCGGACGTACCGTAAATTATAGAGATTCTTTTTTTAGCCGTACAACACGACTTTGGAATAGTTTACCCGGCGAGATTTTCCCTTGCCATTTCGCAAGCATTCAAAAGCAATGCTCGCGCAGTGCGTTTTAACACTATAAGGGCAACACACAAATCTCTTTTGCGCGCGCTTTTTTATAAAAAAAAACTTGCATTAATAGTTAATTTAATGAAGTTTGATGATGTCCTTAAATTATCAACCTACTTTCCTTAAATGATAGGAAATGTTAAAAAAAAAACATAAATTTGAGTAAAAGTTTCTATAACTTACTAAGCACTACACAGAAAATTAAGTCTTGCTTATCGAAAGAAAAAAAACTACATTTTTATAACCTGAACAATTTTTGACTGCCAACATTTTCGAAATCTACCAAATCATAAGGGCTGACTTGAAACGCCCTTTCTCAAGACACCATTTAAATCTTAGTCTTTTTCTTCGAATTTTTTTTAATCACGATCTCATTGCGATACTTTAAATTCCTTAAATTTCCTTTATTATTTCCTATTGTACTTTAATTTGGTTGGTTCTTCTGATTGTTGAAAAAAGAAAACCTTTAACTTTTAGAATTTTTAAACGTGTGTTGTCTATTTTTCCAATATATTTTTTTATATTATGAATTTCTTAGTTTTGAGATCTAAAATAAATCCAATCTCATGCACAATCTTTGTTCAGTCAACTTGGCATCGCAAAGGTTTAATATTTTGGCCCAACTCGTGAGCTCAGTAAATAAAATAATAATAAACTCGACCCATCTATGAAGAGATATTCTTACAAAACAAAATCCAGCTTCAGCAGATTTACTTTTTTAAGAGATTTTTTACTTATTTTATAAACTTTTAAGCACATCTTTAAATTCATAACACACACAATAACATACCCCTCATTAGACAAACAACTCTTTGACTTTATTATTTTTCTTTTCAGAAACCTTCAAATTTTGGCTGGCCCTCCGACAACAACATCCTCGGCTCCTCAACAACATCCCCAAGTGCTCTAGAAAATCAAATCAACTCAGCCTCCCAACAGCACCATAACAACCATCATTCTGTTGTTGTGGTCGGCGATAGTAACAACGTAGAACAAGGACTCTCATCAAAGACTCACCTTTCGTCATCCGAAGGAGCCCAACCAGCACCACCGCCACAGCCATCATCATCCTCACCCAGTGCCCCATCGCAACTCACAGGACTTGGTTCGCCCAACAACCGAATAACACCCTCTAGCAACAGTATGCCAATTGGTGGGGTGCAAGGACAAAATCCAGCTCAGGGCCTAGTGCACTGGATGAGTGCAGTGATGGCAGAACATATGACGGGGCAGACGCATCATGATCCAACGGCCGCAGTCGGGATGCACTACATGTGGAATGGCAATGTTGACGTAAGTACAAATTTGCTCATCTTCAAGAAGGAGGCTCGATTACTATCACCATGAGTATCCTGCCTCTCTTCTGCGTTGTTCGCGGGGCATAACTTTGGGCTGTCATTTCAGGTTTGTTAGATCATGCGGTGTGATCCAATGCGCAGTGGCTAAAATCCTGTTTTTTTTTGTGGTGCTTTGGTCATTCTTCCTGTTAGGAAAAATTGTTACAAAGATTTTTTCTCGGCGTTTTTTATGTTTTGCGTGTCGTTTTTTAACGACAAAAGCTTTAAAGCTTAACTAGGGAGCAGAAATGGGTGTTATATTTTTTCAACCCTTTTCATTGCCCTTTTCGTCAATGGAAAGGGATTAGTATTTGCGGGAAAATTGATTTAAATGAATGGCCACATTATGTAAATCATTATGATTTTTTTTAAATTTTTTTTATTACTGGCACAGTTGGATGAACCATTGGGCACCCAAAGGAGTCCTTTGAAAGTATTAAACCGCTTGTTAGGAATATGTTTTTTTTTAACTCTCCAGGATATCTTTTTTTTCGTGACTATATATTAAAAAATAGTCGGTTGATTGAAAAATCAATAGAACCAGACAAGGGAAAAAAATTTGATACAAGCAAAACAAAGCCAACCAGGGGGCAGCAGCAGCGGCGAAAAAAAAAACAGGATAAACTGCACACACATATTTTTTTGTCCTTTTCTATGCAATTGAAGCTTTTTTTTATTTTGAAACCTTTTTTATTTTTTGGTTAGCTTCCAGTGTATAGTTTTTTCTATGTACTAGTGTGACTAGAGTGGGGGAAAAATTACTTCATTTGGAGTGGGTTGGATGCATTGGTACAGGAGTGTGGCTGGATTGAGTGACATTGGTCGGGGATGTGGGTGGCGGAAGATGGATAGAATTTTATTGACACGGTGAACTGGTGAATAGTTTCTTTGTTCGCGCAAAGAAAAAGACAGTTCTCCCGCCTAAATGCTAGAAGGATAATTAATATTTTTTTATGAGGCTTTAGAAAGTTCGCATTTTTAAGGCTTCAAAGTTCTTTTTTTTTCGAAAAATTAAAGATATTAATCAAGGATACTGAATTCTTGTCATGTTTATTGTTTCACTCTTATTTGGTGCCGATTTTTTAACAAAGAAAGCTTCTTGTTCTTTGTTAAACATTAATACAGCAGCTGTCAAACTATTTAATTTAATTTCTTTAGAAACCTCTAATTACCAATGTTATCTTAAGATTTTTTAGCTATGATGTTGCTGGTTAAGGAACTTTGATGAATGTTCTTAGACAGCAAAACTAGATACCGATAATGATTTGTTTTGAGGTCCTGCTTTAAAAACTTGAAACAAAAAACAGATTCCGGCAAAGTATTCACTATTCGTGTCATACGGCCTGAAATAAGGAGCCAAAACCGATTGACATGCTCTCAAACATTCCTGGAATCTGCAAGAACGGAGGGGAGCTATAAAATTAACCGCCGAGTCCGGACTTCTACATTAGATGCACTTTTTCGAGACACATTTTATGCTTGGAGGATTTTTAATTTCCCCGCAAGAGGCAGTACCCAGGAAAAAGGTGGCTCCGACGGGGAATCGAACCCCGAACCTTTGCATACCAGGTCGACACACTAAGGTCTAAATCACGGGGCACTACATACAACCACTTATATATATACGAATTTGGTTCCACGAAAATGAGCATTGCAGGTTCCTATATTGCTAAAACTTTTCCCACTTTTCCTCTGTAGTATTGAATTGATAAGGCAAGGAGATTGAGGATGCGGTGCATTGAAACTCCAATTACTGCTGCTAGACTAGCGAAGCTCTAAGGATGAAACCAGTGCAGCGAAAGTAATTATTAATCTTTCCTTTAGTTAAAACACAACTATTGAGCATTTTAATATATTATTCGGCAGAGAAGGTTTAGGAAACTTATCGTATTAATTGTGTCACCAGATTTCGGTTAATTTTAAATTGTCGTAGCATTTCTAAACAACCGAAATGTTTCCAGCGACGGTATGACACATCTCTTGTATAACAAAATAAAAACAACATTATTTCCAGAACGTAGAGCTAAGTGTACAAAGTTGATATTCTACCAGTAAAGAAATGACGAAATGGATAGGTGCACAATATAAATTCTAAGCGATATTGGGGTTAGCAAATTCTTAGAGCATCTCATAATGAAATCGAGGCGATTCCTTGCTTTGGTTGTTATTGTGTCAATGTGGGAATAATATGAGAGTTTTATGCATTCATTGATGCATCACCCTTGCCTTCTTCAAAAAAAATAGGATGACTAATATGGTTCCCAATTTTTGAATGTCATCATTACCTTACACTTCTTTCTTCGGAATTCTATTCTTTTTGAGCAACACCAGACAAAAACATTGTTTTGTTCTAGAAAAACCATAAAACAATTTTGAAATCGTCAGCAAATCACAAAATCTTTCAATATCGAAAACGATATTATTAATAAAAAGAAGAAATAAAAGCGGACTAATTTAGCTGCCTTGAGGAACTCCAGATAAAACATTTATTATCTTAGACATACAGTGTTTATAAATTACAAATAGAGTATGGTTTTATTTTCGAATTTAAATTTAGATGGAAAGATTTCGCGTTTTTATGAAATTTTGTTTGATTGCTTCTTAGAAACTATCCCATTACGAAAACTTAGAGGCATTAAGAACAATCTCAAAAGTTTCAATACATTATAATATTTTAAAACTTAATGAATGTTTCAGGTGAACCGTCATATATGTTAAAGAAATGTTTGCCTTACCTATCTTATCCGAATTTTTCAACGTTCCAAATTTCCTTCTCTCTTAAAATACTCTTTTTTAACGCCAATCCATAAAATGGGTCTTAAAAATTTAATTTCAAACTATCGTCCTATAGCGATATTATCCGCTATTCCTAAATTGTTTGAATCGTTGGTCTGTGACGTTCTATCTTTAAATTGTTCTTCTGTTACATATGTATATGTGAAAACCAACATGGTTCTCTAAAAAAGAAATGAACGGTCACTAATTATCCAACAAACAAGAGTATCATCGATCCCAAAAGCACGCATTTTCGATAAGATAGCTTCATGACAAACTCCATCAAATGCCTTGGAGATATCAAGAGATTCACCAAAGCGATGTAAAGATTTATTCCACTGTTCGGTGAGATATGCCATCACATCACCAGTGGAACGGTTGCTGCGGAAGCCATACTGGCGGTCATGGAGAAGCTTTCGATCTTCGAGATATTCCTTAAGCTGACGGTTAATCAGCGTTTCCATGAACTTAGAAAGAAGGAATGTTAGTGCTATGGGTCGGTAGGAGGAGAGGGAGGATGGGTGACAAATGCTGTTTTCCATCTACTAGGCAAGATTCCAGAAGATTAGGAGCGATGGAAAAGCTATGGCTTTCCCAGTGTGGAAGAATACCTATTCAGAAGAATGGGGTGTATACCATCCGGTCAGCGGATTTGTGTATATCAAGATCTTTGAGAAATCTTTCTACTGTACGAGTGCGGAAAAAATCTGTCCCATGGAAAAATTTACATTCTCAAGTACAGGATGGGCAACGTTGCTGTAAGGCAGCGTAGAGCTGACAACGAAGTGGGCTGCAAGCAAGTTTGCCTTCTCTGAAGAGTAGACAATAGGTTTGTCATTAGCTATGGGCGTTGGAACCGAAGATGTTGAGGAGCTTTTAATATTTTTTACAAATGACCAAAAATTTTTAATGCCTTTGGGGCATTGCAGAATTTTTTGCCACAATTTTTGGTCATGCAAAAAATTGTTTCGTTCAATAACGGAGTTCCAGGAGTTCCTTGCCTGTTTGTGCTTTATCCGATTTTCCTCTGCAGGGTAGGCTTTATAAGATCGGAAACTTACTTCTCTTAGCCTGATAGCTCTTTTACACTCGGAGTTAAACCAAGACTTTTCTTTAGGTTTAATACTTTTTACTCTGTTAGGAATAAAAGCAAGCATAGTGACCAGTTAAAGTTACGGAAGAAATTATTTAGGCCGTCCCAGTTGGCTTTCTCGTATTTCAAAACGGTCCTGGTGGGTAGTTTTTCTTCAACTAGATGGGTGGAGGACGAGAAATTTGCTGAAATGACACAATGATCTGAAGTTCCAAATGGAGAAGTTAAACTAAACTATACTTATCAGGGTGCGAAATAAGAAACAAGTCAAGAGTATGGGCGGCTTGCTAAGGAACATCCGGTATTCGTGTTGGCTCATCGACGAGTGGGGTAAAATGGTGTAATCCAGCAAAAAACTCGACATACCTTCCTTCGAAGGTCAGAATAGCGGAACAAACTATAATTGTGTACATTGAACTCTTCCGCAATAATGATTTCAGTGCGAGGACAATGGGAAACAATTTCAAACTCGTTAAAATTTGATTTACTGTCGAGATTTGGGCTCCTGTAAATGAAACAATAACGAATGAGATGCTTGCGGACAGTGAATTTGAGCCACAAGAAATTAAAGTCCGTGTTGGAGCATTGACCGTATTGGGAAGGGCTCTGGCAAGCAAAATCATTCCTAACATAAACGAGACCATGTTGGGAAAAAAGTAATATCCATGTAGAGCAAGTTCTGATAAATCAGTATTTTCTCCAACTTGAGTTTCATTTAATGCCAAAACAGCTGGCCTGTGTTGCACAATGTAGGCGTACACATGAAAGAAATTCTTTCTTAATCCACAAATGTTAGAGTGCGACAAGAAAATTACCTACCTACCTAAAATTGATTTTTTTTTGTAAAATTCAATATTTTTAAAACTAATCTAAAAAAAATATTTTTTTAATTTTATGATCAGCAGTATATTAATAAATTCTAAAAAAACTGTATACCAAAATCTAAAAATTGAAAAAAATTAATTCAAAAAACTATTTTATCACAATTCGTCCTACAATTTTCGAAATACTTTTTCCATAAATTCTTTTGATTTTTACTACATGTCTTGGCGTAGTTAATTTTTACTAAAAACCGTGTTGCGGGCCACTGCCAGAAGCAAAGCTCGAACAAAAAAAAAAAAATAATAAATGATTTTTTTTAAGCTAGTCGGATCCGTCGTACATGCGGCTCCGACGGCATCGTAGGCATTGTATATACAATGTCGTAGGTCATGGACAATGTGTAAACTTGCACATATTGGGAATGGGTTAGAGCCATGGGCAATTAAAATCGAAAGGAAATACCGATAAACATGCACAAACATTAAAACATCAAACACCCAGTAAATTGTTTTTTTTTATGTACTTTTATTTTTTTGTTATTTTGTAACAATAATAAACTGAACAACACTGCACATAAACAAAACGCGTCCGAGTCGAGGCTGGTTGCGATTGCGCTGCCACGGATTCTTTCGGGAACGGAGGCGAAACTAGGCAAGGAGTGGATACCGGGACTTGCGGAATAAAGCAAATTTTCAAAATCACGAAGAAAACTACAGGAATTAAATAAAAAAACACACGAAAAAGTTAACAATTTGCAAAAAGACGCGCACATTGAGGTAAAATTGGAAGCCATCTTTTTGTTGACTGTTGACGTTTGGCACATAGGGTAGGTAAGGTAGTTCCTTTTCCGAAATAAGTCGGTAGTGTTAACAGGCCAAAGGTGCGATTTTCGGAAAAGGAACAAATCTATGTATGTGGCGAACAGCTGTGATTAGGATAGTAAATAGGTCAAGTCAATGAACTCCATAACTATGCTCTGTAAGTAAATAAAAAAAAACGGAAAAGAGGGAAAAACGGAAAAATCGACTTTTGCGGCGGCCCAACGACTTGCCCGTTGGCAAGAGGTTTTTAAAATTCAAGCCGTCAACGACCAAAGACCTACTTGTTTAGCAGAGTGGATTTCGCCTATAATTTGTGTTAGAATTAAGTTTCCTTTCTTAGTAAGTTCGTTGAAAGTGTCGTATATATTGAAAGTAAAGAATATATGTAATTAATAATTTGTGTTCCTTTTGATTAGTTTTGATTTTATGTGCGATTATTAATGTGGATCCCTAATTTAAATCAAATATTGGAAAAATAAAAAAAAGGAGGGTAAGAGATAAAAATTATTCAAAAAAAAAAATAGTAGTTAATAAAGATGAATTTTCGTAAAGGTGAATTTCGGCGAGCGGTTGGCGGGTGATTCATGTCGGCCGTCGGAGCGATTTTTAAGCAAGACAGGAGAAAGAAAAGTCCCTGGTTGGAAGAACTAGCCCGTGACGACAAACCAACCCGGGCTACCAAGTAAACGTTAAATATTATTAGAAGCGGGGCGGGTAGCCTCATATAAAAGTTTTTTTTTATATAAACCAAAAAAAAAGGTGCGAAAGCCAAAAATTAATGAGTGTCGAAATTCACCCATCAAAACTTAGTTCCTCCAAATACTTTAAAAACGGGTTCTGTACATAAAAAAAAAACAAAGAAAAGAAAGTCGCGAAACGTATCTTCCGGAGCGAAGACAATCGAGGGGCTCCTCAGGACGAGAGCCGCCGCAAATAGTTTTTTTTTGGTTGCTGATTTTTTTATTATTTTGTTATTTTAATATTAATTATTTTATTATTTTAATATTAATCCCATACATAATATCCACCTTATAACATTTGTTTAAACATATATACATATTTTTTGTTTTTTTTGGCGTGATCATCGAAAGACCAACAATAGTGTATTATTTTTTTGGTAATTTTAGTGTAAAGGTCGATAACCATAAGTTAAGTTTTTTTTTGTTCTGCGTTTCGAAGGAAACGAAAGACTGTGCCAGGGTTGCCGTCGGCAAGTTTCCTCGCGACTCCCCGGATTACGAATGTTTGATTTTTTTTGTAAATAAAATCTCGTCAGACCCCTTATAGAGCTCTGGAAGGTAGGATCTGGGGGGGACAATAGTTGGCATTAGTAAGGGAACAGATAATTAGTATCCCACTTGTACTTGCCGAGGGGTTTTGGGAGGAAGCTGGGCCACATAAGCCTTGTTTTTTTTTGTTCCGCCTATTCGGCTAGGCTTTATCTATTTTAAAAAAATTTATTTTCTTACATTTAGTCGTGTATTATTATTTATTTACATGCTTGTTTAATTTTTTTGTTCTTTTCTTCTATGGTCAACTTTTGGTTATCTATTTATTCTTTTTTTTGAAACATACTTTTTTTCGATTCTTTTGTTTAGTTGTCTTGTTATCTTTGGATTTTTTTTTTATGATTTGTGAAAAGAGAAATTGTTTTTTTGTTTGGATTTGTTTAAAATAAAAGTGCCATTGTAAATCACGCCTAAAGTGGAAAAAAAAAAAATGTTTTATTGGTGAGCGGGTAAGACGCTTGATGGCTTGCTGAGCGCGCTTATCAGGGGGGGGGGGGGCGGTAAGGTGGCATACGTAGCCTAGTAAAAGATGGCCTAACAGCGTCCAGGATATACTATACTTTGGGGAATTCACTTAAAATTTGGACCGTCGAATTCCAGGAGGGAGGGAAAAAGGTCCCCCCTGCTACAACACCAGCGGGGTATCCCGGGTGTGGTCCTGCTTCTTCTTGGTGGTATAGTAAGTATGGCATGTTTTATGTTTTTTTGGAATAGGTGAGGTCTGGCTGAGGGGGCAAGATCCCCCCCATATCCGGCGAGCTTAGCCGTGCTACGCCAGCATGCCATCGCCTCCTTAGCAGACATTCTTTCATTTCCTTCCATCCTCTACCCCCTTCTCCTTTTCCTATCCTTCCCATGAAAACTCCTATCTTTGGTTTCCTGTGCCTTCCCATAGTACTCCCTTGGTCCTATCCCTTCCTTCCCTACCTTCACAACCACTTCCCATCCTCTACCCTATCCCTTCCAGTACCTTCCCCCAAATTACATCCACTTCCAACTATCCATAAAATTCCTAATTTACCTATTTCAAATGGCGCCCAACGTTTTGTGTTTCTTTTATCCTTGTCAATTCCTAATGTATTGTTTGTCTTCGTCAGTGAGATTGAGGCAAAGCGTATGTCTTAACCAGGATAGCTCTTTAGAACGCCTGATTAACTGCGACGCGATGCTTTAAGGTCCTCGACGGAAACAAACAATGCATTCGTTGTGATGTCCTATTTTGCTATTGCTGGCTGGCCGGAAGACTCTGGATGTCTTCATCCGTTCAGTTCTTCAACGATACGCCTGAACCGCGCCAGCTTCCGATGGTCAGGCTGCGATAGCAATATCTGTGTTTCCTGTTTCAAATGCGGTTGCGGCCGGATCGAAAGCGTTTCGTATGTCTTAACCAGTATCGCTCTTAAGAACGCCTGGTTAATTGCGACGATGCGCTTCCGACCTGGTGGCAACAGCAGTTGGAAATTGTCTCGTCTTGTAAACGTTTTCTTTACCTTTCTTTTGGTCGTAAAGTAGCACCACATCCGGGATGTTGAATAAACAATTTTTTTTGTCTTAATCTTAATAATGTTAGGATGCTGTCAGGCCATGAGCTATCGCAAAATAAAAGCAATAATTACTAGATCTTTGCCACCTGGAACACCCCCGTATCCCATAAGAAAACAAATACCCAACAAATAAATATATTTACAAAATCAAAAAAAAAAAAAGGGTGGAATATACCTAGATACTACCACACGTTAAAAATTGAATTTCCTCTATAGATCTTAGTTTTACGTCATAGGTACACTTTCTTTTAGTTTTTAGGTGATTTTTTTTTTGAAAAAGATTTATAGCTTTTTTCATTAATTTTTGTTATTTATTTATTTTCATTTTGTACAATGGTGTTTACTTTTAGGTTAAAATAGATATTAAGATTCAAAAAAAAAAAATAATAATAAAATACAAAAAAAACTATTACTATAAGTGATACTATAATAAAAGTAAGTCTAGCTTATTTCTATTGTAAAAAAAAAAAAAAAAAAAGGAAAAAAAAAAAATATCTATAAATAAACTAAATTAGGTTAAGATTCAGGTTTAGGAGTTAAGTACCTTAATAATTTACGTAACTTAGAGTATAGCATTAAACATTAAATACTTATTCAAAAGAAAACAAATTTTAAAATACAAAAAAAAACTTTTTGTTTAAATACCTATATCTTAGAGTGTAGTTTATATTTAGTTACGTTAACATTGCGAGTTAGATTTAGGCAGTTAAGTTTTTTTAATCAGAATAGTAATAGTCTAAGATTTCTTTATAGTTACTTTTAGTTAGATTCTTTAATTATTTATTTAATAATAGTTTATTAGTTTAAGTTCTTGTTATTTATTATTTTGTTTAATTTATTGATTAAAGTATTTGTTATTTATTTGGTAGTTATTTATTATTCGATAAAGTTTTGTTATTTATTGATTTGTGAACTGATTTTGTTATGACTTTTGGTCAATTATTTAGAATAATCTGTATTGTTAGGGATTAATTTTTATTTTTGTTTCATGTTTATGTAATTTTGAATTAAAATAAAGTTTTTTTGGTTTGTCTTTGCTATTCTATAGTCATTAACAGATATGTAATATTATTTTGTTTGTTGTTACTTAGTAGATCATTATTTATTTATTTATCACAGGTTTTTGTATTTATTTATAGGATTTATTAATAGGCTAGGTCATTTAATATTATTAATTGTCATTTTTTTATTGGATTAGCAGTAATTATTGATAATTTATTTTTGTTTATTATTTATATTTCTAATAAATATCAAGATTGTTTTTTTTTTCCATATACCTAGTTTTCTCATAAAACCTTCGTTTTTTTATTCGAATTTTCCGTTTTTTTTCCTTCTTTCTGGTGTTTCTACCCAAATCAATCTGCCTTGTTTGCCAAGCGAATCATTGGGGTCCATTGATCTTGAATTTTGATTTCGATTAACTACCACCGAATGTCTCAGCGTTTTACCTACGAAGAAGAAAAAAAAACGGTCGTAATAAAAAATAATTTAGAATACCGACCAGTTACCCGCTCTTTGCTTAGGAACTTCGCTTTGCCTTCCGAAGAGATGCCAACTGCTCGATCGCCGATCTCAAAAGCCAACACCCCCGGGAAAAACTCTAGGGATCCCGCGCCGACTCCTGTGGCGATTCCAGGGAATTCGGAAGAATTACTGTTAGGTTTTCTTCCTTCACGTCCGTCTAACAATCCTCCTTTGTCGGGCCACAGCAGTACCTCCGATCGTTCCACGGACTCCTTGATTGCACCGCCTTATAGCACGATGAGTAACGCGACGGTTACCGGAGGTGATGGCCGAAACCACCCTTCAACGAGTAATGAGGATCATTCCTGCACAATCCAGGCAAGCCATGACGGAGGGGGAGAAGCAGCGGGCGTGATCTCGACGGAAATTAGGTCCGCCATCAATTCGGCGGTCAGTAACGCTTACGATTCCTACCGAGATCAGATGAAGGAGAACATCGCCGCATCCGTAAGAGCGGAAGTCCAAAGGGGACTTCTTGATTTTTTTAAAGACTTCAATAACCCTACACGCTTGCGCCCATCAGAAGAAGATAGAGGAAGGCCGCCGGCGGGCAATCCTTTAACCGCTCCGACACCTTTCCAGCCACCCCCCTCGGTACCTTCAAGGCCATCCCAGCTGGATCCCCAAACCAGGCCTTTCATCCCAATTGCAAATCGGCACGAGGAGATGATTCCTAATCTTGCCCAGAATGTAAGACAAGTTCCTGATCAGGGGGTACACCCGCCGGGACCTCCACCGGAATCATATTATCGGAATCCTCAGCCCCGACAACCACACTTTTCTCCCCACAGTTATCCGGGTCGCGGAAGACCACCCATACGCATAGATAAGTGGGGGGTAGTATTTGAAGGCAAGCCCGAAATTCTGACGGTGGAGGATTTCATTTTTCGCGTAGAGACTCTGCAGAGCCATTACGAGTGTTCCTGGGCTGAGGTTTTACGCGACTTCCATCTGCTGCTCTCGGGAGCAGCCAGCGAGTGGTACTGGCAGTACCAGCGATCCAATTACCGCCCGGACTGGCTGGCGCTTAGGGACGCACTGATGCGCCAGTTTCGAAATTCCAAGTCCGATTTTGAAATCATGCGGGACATTATGGACCGGCGGCAGGGCTCCTGGGAGTCCAGCGATCAATTTTTCGCAGCAATCAATAAGTTAAGATCTCAGCTCAGGGTACCAATTCCCGAGTTAGAGCTCATTAAAATTCTGAAGAAGAATCTTGTCGGACGAATCCGCGGGCTGGTGTACCCTCAACCGATCTACACTTTGGACCAGCTGAGGATGGCGTGCAAAGACGTGGAGTACGCTTTTCCAAATACGGATCGCGATGGACCCAAACAACACCGTCCACCTGCTCGGTATGCGGTGAACGACCTGGAAATAGAAGAAACCGGTATCAGCCAGGAAAATTATGTGGAAGCGTTTCAGCACACAATACCGAAGACTACCAAGGGGAAAGCTGATGTACGCTCGACAGCATGCTGGAACTGCAGAGCGGTGGGTCACTCGTTCATGGACTGTCCGTCGGTGACCCGCAACATTTTTTGCTATAGGTGTGGTCATGAGGGGGTGATCACCCCCAAGTGCCCTAAATGCAACCCGGGAAACCCGATCAGGAACGCGAGGTCAGCGGGGGAGACGCGTTCCACCCAAACAACCCCGGAATTCACACCACCTCTGTAAACATACAAACTGCTATAGAGAACAAAATTACAATTTTGGCCAGGAATCAAGTAGAGAATCTGGTCGCAGCTAAGTCCCCTAAGTTGTGGCCAATCAAACCTCTGCATATTAGAATGAAAGAATACCAGGAAACTAGGAACCGAATTTTTAATAGTCATATAAGCGCCATATCTAGTCGCATTTTAAAAGCACGCGAAAGATTTAAGATGAGGAAGAGGTTAAGAAAAAGCATAGCGTCCACCGTCATCGATACTAGCACTGACCCCAGGCCTTACGCCAAGGTGAACATTGCGGGTAAGGAACTACTTGGACTATTGGATAGTGGGGCCAGTGTTAGTATCCTGGGGAAGAATTGCATGTCGTTTGTGGAGAGGGCAGAACTACCAATTCTGAAGTATAGTTCAGGCGTAAAAACTGCCGATGGCAAAAGCCAAGCCATTGTAGGTAAGATTCAGGTTCGGGTAGGGTACAAACAAGAAGAAAAAGAGATGACTCTTTATTTAGTCCCGAATTTAGACCAGGAACTGTACCTAGGAGTGGATTTTTGGAAAATGTTCCAGATCGCTCCGAACATAGTGAGCTCCGTGTCGGTTCCGGAAGAAGATGCGGAGGTGGTGAGTGCCCATAACTTATCAATAGACCAGAGATCCGCTTTGGAAGCGGTCAAGCGGAAATTCCTTGATTACGATCGAAACGGGCTCGGAAAGACGGCGCTCATGGAGCACGTTATCGATACCGGAGATTCGACCCCGGTGAAGCAGAGACACTACCCTGTTTCTCCAGCGGTACAAGCCCTTTTGTACCAGGAAATAGACCGAATGCTTAAGCTCGGCGTTATCGAGGAGAGTGAGAGCCCGTGGTGTTCGCCCGTTGTCCTTATAAAGAAGCCAGGTCCGAACAATACTACCAAGTATCGTTTTTGCCTGGATTCTCGTAAAGTCAACGCGTTGACTAAAAAGGACGCTAACCCTCTCCCCCATATCGAAGGGCTTATCAGTCGGCTACCAGATACCTATTACATTAGTAGTGTAGATTTAAAGGAAGCATTCTGGCAAATACCGTTGGAAAAGGAGAGTAGGGAAAAAACTGCGTTTGCGGTACCGGGGAGACCCTTGTACCAATTTACCGTCATGCCCTTTGGGTTGTGCAATGCCGCTCAAAGGCTATGTCGTTTGATGGACAAGGTGATCCCTGCACGACTACGGGATCGCGTCTTTGTGTATTTAGACGACCTGCTTATCATCGCGCCCGATTTCGAGACCCATATCGCCTTGCTGGATGAAGTGGCTGACTGTCTTAGAAAGGCAAATCTTACTATTAATGTAAAGAAGTCCCAATTTTGTTTTAGGGAACTAAAATACCTAGGTTTCATAGTTGGTGGGGGGAAGTTAAAGACAGATCCGTCGAAAGTCGAAGCTGTCGTTGACTTTCCCGTACCAAAGAACGCCCGACAAGTCAGGAGGTTTCTTGGTCTAGCTGGGTGGTATAGAAGATTTATTAAGGATTTTTCTAACTTGACCGCTCCCTTAACGGATACCCTGAAGAAAAGAAATGTGAAATTTGAAATGACCGAAGAGGCTAAGAAAGCCTTCGAGGGGTTGAAAACCGCCCTTACCACCGCTCCTGTCCTTTCCCATCCCGACTTCGCCAAACGATTTTATATCCAATGTGATGCATCTGACTCCGGAATCGGTGCGGTGCTGTTTCAGAGGCATGGTGAGGAGGAAGAACTTCCCATTGCATACTTCTCCCAGAAGCTTAACGCTTGCCAGAGGAACTATAGCGTTACCGAGAAGGAGTGTATGGCAGCAGTAATGGCGGTGAAGAAGTTCCGGCCCTATGTCGAGGGCATGGACTTTACAGTCATCACCGATCACGCATGTCTCAAGTGGTTGATGACCATGAAGGATTTGAGTGGTCGGCTGGCTAGATGGAGTCTGGAGCTACAGTCTTATGCCTTTGACATAGAGCATCGGAAGGGATCACTGAACGTTGTGCCAGACACTCTTTCTCGGGCGCATCTAGATAATTTAGATTTAGAACAGGTAGCGCCGTGGGTAGACTTAGATAACGAGGAGTTCCAATCTGTAGAATATAAGTCCCTACTAAGTACAGTTCGAGACCACAAGGATGACCTGCCCGACCTGAAGATAGAAGATGACTATGTTTACAAACGCACCTTACCGCCAAGCGCCGATGAATCCCTGGTGGAACACACTTGGTGCCTATGGGTTCCCTCCGGCTTAACCGCTAACATAATCAACAAAGCGCACAATCCACCTCAAGCCGCACATGGCGGGATAGCAAAGACCCTACATCGCATTCGGCAGTACTTCTACTGGCCTAATATGGCGGTCCAAGTAAGACAGTTCATTGCGCAATGTGATATATGTAAACAGTCAAAGTCATCTAATTTAGTGTTGCGTCCCACCATTGTTAACAATTTCTGTACTGATCGTCCATTCCAAAAATTGTATGTCGATTTCATAGGACCGTATCCCAGATCCAAATCAGGAAACGCCTACGTCTTTGTTGTTTTAGATCACATGTCTAAATTTGTGTTTCTCAAACCGTTAAAAGCTGCTAACTCAAGTAGCATAATCAAGTATCTGCATGAGGAAATATTTAACATGTTCGGTGTACCTCAAATAATTCACTCTGACAATGGGAAACAATTCCTAGCTAAGGACTTCCAAAACTTCCTGTTAGGGTACGGTATCAAGCATTTCAGAACTGCGAACTATTCACCGCAATCAAACGCTTCCGAACGGGTCAACAGGACGCTGCTCGCCGCCATACGTTCCTACCTCAAAGAAGACCAACGCGACTGGGATATTCACCTGAGTGATATCGCAGGCGCGTTGAGGAGTTCGATACATTCGGCAATTGGTGTATCTCCATATTTTGCTTTGTTTGGGTACAACATGACAACCCACGGAAGTAGTTACGCGTTGGCTAAAAATTTAAACGTGCTTGAAGACGGTGAACTGTTGACCCTGGCGAGAAAAGATAGGTTACAGCTAATTAGGAACAAAATCAAAGACAATATTCTAGAAGCCAATGAGAAAAGTGCGCGTAAATATAACACTAGAGCACGAAACGTAAAATACATACCAGGACAAGAGGTTTTCAAACGAAATTTCGTCCTTAGTGACTCGTCGAAACGCCTCGCTTCAAAACTTTGCCCGAAATACACGAAATGCCGTATTGTCAAAGCGATCGGCAAAAATATGTACGAGTTGGAAAACCTGTTTGGAAAGAATATAGGAATCTTCCACGCTAAAGACATAAAACAGTGAGTACCACCAAACACATATTGTGGGAAATATATGTTTGTATGTAGATATATGTTCATATCTGTAGTCTGTCCGTCTGCTGTTGCACCAAATGTCCTTTCGGATTAAAACTAACCATCTGTGATACATTTACTTTTGAACGACCTAAAATCGCCTTATGTACCTTTAACGTAAAGGTAAAGGATAGGTAGTTTTTGGAACCTTTGAGTGCAATATTTTTTTTTACCATGAGGTGCCAGATTTTTGTGGTATCTATACGTTTTGACCACTAGAGACCGAACTGTGATAAAAAAAAAAATATTTTTTTTTGACCTATCTAGTTTACTAATTGACCTATCTGTGATATTTTTGATTTCAACGAGATTGCGCAAGACCATTCGACCCCTACCGGAGAGTTTAGTTCACCTCATCCCAATGGGTCTCCTTATTGATGATACAAGAGTGCAATATAGATAAGCCCTGTACCTGATTCGAGAGTTCTCTACGTGCAATAAATCCGAATAAACTAACTATCCACAAAGTACCTGAAACTAGGGGACTCTATCAACACGACCTACGAAATGTTATATTTTTTTTTATTTATTCTTGGATTGGTTTGTCTTTTTGTTTATTTATTTAGTTATAAGATCTTTCAGCCCGAACATTCATAGCAAATCCACAAGCGACCTTCCATTTCAACCCCCAAACCCCTGATACATACTTAATTGCAGACCGTATTTGTATGAACGACCCTTGCTCCACCTTATATAAGGATTACAAGCAATCTGACCTCACAATAGGAGCCATAGACTGTCCACAGTAACATTAAGTGTCCAAAAGAGAGACCAAATAAAAAAAAAATGATAAGCTGTAGATATTTATAAATATGTAGGTTTAATTGCATCTTCATAAAAAAAATTTGACCAATACAACATAAGAAAAGGAGACATACCTTATTTTGTAACCTTTTTTCTAGTAAAAAAAAAAAAAAAAGGTACCGTGGACCTGGGACTGCCATCCACAAAAAAGGAAAACGACTTATTAAACCCGGCGTTTTAACGTGAGTTCTCCCCACTGTCTTAGTCAAAGCTGCGACTGGATCTCAAAGAATATTTTACCTGTTAGGTTCATTCCTGCTTTCATAAAGGATCTCGTCTTTCGATGTTCGTTTAGTGTCCCTTCCTCGTAAATCAATGTTGTTTTTTTTTCAGTATAGCCTGTTGATTCAAATGACAATAACAGTCAGAACAGAATAAGAAGTAACTATAAATAAACTCTATGTAGCTTACCTGGGCAATTTTCTTTTTCTCGTCAGGCAGATTCCCCTAGGGAATTATTAATTAAGACTAGTCAAGGTCACCTCCCGACCTTCTCGGAATGCTGCTCGAATGCACCCTGAAGGGAAAAGAGGTGTAGGGTTATTGACAGCAAATTTTATTAGGATTACGCGAAAGATACTTATCTTCAGATCTCCGACACCTATCCATAACTATCCAGATACAATGGCCCTGTCACCGTGCCTGTGGGTGCGTAGTCCGATTCTCCAGACACGGAGTTTTGTTGCGGGCCACTGCCAGAAGCAAAGCTCGAACAAAAAAAAAAAAATAATAAATGATTTTTTTTAAGCTAGTCGGATCCGTCGTACATGCGGCTCCGACGGCATCGTAGGCATTGTATATACAATGTCGTAGGTCATGGACAATGTGTAAACTTGCACATATTGGGAATGGGTTAGAGCCATGGGCAATTAAAATCGAAAGGAAATACCGATAAACATGCACAAACATTAAAACATCAAACACCCAGTAAATTGTTTTTTTTTATGTACTTTTATTTTTTTGTTATTTTGTAACAATAATAAACTGAACAACACTGCACATAAACAAAACGCGTCCGAGTCGAGGCTGGTTGCGATTGCGCTGCCACGGATTCTTTCGGGAACGGAGGCGAAACTAGGCAAGGAGTGGATACCGGGACTTGCGGAATAAAGCAAATTTTCAAAATCACGAAGAAAACTACAGGAATTAAATAAAAAAACACACGAAAAAGTTAACAATTTGCAAAAAGACGCGCACATTGAGGTAAAATTGGAAGCCATCTTTTTGTTGACTGTTGACGTTTGGCACATAGGGTAGGTAAGGTAGTTCCTTTTCCGAAATAAGTCGGTAGTGTTAACAGGCCAAAGGTGCGATTTTCGGAAAAGGAACAAATCTATGTATGTGGCGAACAGCTGTGATTAGGATAGTAAATAGGTCAAGTCAATGAACTCCATAACTATGCTCTGTAAGTAAATAAAAAAAAACGGAAAAGAGGGAAAAACGGAAAAATCGACTTTTGCGGCGGCCCAACGACTTGCCCGTTGGCAAGAGGTTTTTAAAATTCAAGCCGTCAACGACCAAAGACCTACTTGTTTAGCAGAGTGGATTTCGCCTATAATTTGTGTTAGAATTAAGTTTCCTTTCTTAGTAAGTTCGTTGAAAGTGTCGTATATATTGAAAGTAAAGAATATATGTAATTAATAATTTGTGTTCCTTTTGATTAGTTTTGATTTTATGTGCGATTATTAATGTGGATCCCTAATTTAAATCAAATATTGGAAAAATAAAAAAAAGGAGGGTAAGAGATAAAAATTATTCAAAAAAAAAAATAGTAGTTAATAAAGATGAATTTTCGTAAAGGTGAATTTCGGCGAGCGGTTGGCGGGTGATTCATGTCGGCCGTCGGAGCGATTTTTAAGCAAGACAGGAGAAAGAAAAGTCCCTGGTTGGAAGAACTAGCCCGTGACGACAAACCAACCCGGGCTACCAAGTAAACGTTAAATATTATTAGAAGCGGGGCGGGTAGCCTCATATAAAAGTTTTTTTTTATATAAACCAAAAAAAAAGGTGCGAAAGCCAAAAATTAATGAGTGTCGAAATTCACCCATCAAAACTTAGTTCCTCCAAATACTTTAAAAACGGGTTCTGTACATAAAAAAAAAACAAAGAAAAGAAAGTCGCGAAACGTATCTTCCGGAGCGAAGACAATCGAGGGGCTCCTCAGGACGAGAGCCGCCGCAAATAGTTTTTTTTTGGTTGCTGATTTTTTTATTATTTTGTTATTTTAATATTAATTATTTTATTATTTTAATATTAATCCCATACATAATATCCACCTTATAACATTTGTTTAAACATATATACATATTTTTTGTTTTTTTTGGCGTGATCATCGAAAGACCAACAATAGTGTATTATTTTTTTGGTAATTTTAGTGTAAAGGTCGATAACCATAAGTTAAGTTTTTTTTTGTTCTGCGTTTCGAAGGAAACGAAAGACTGTGCCAGGGTTGCCGTCGGCAAGTTTCCTCGCGACTCCCCGGATTACGAATGTTTGATTTTTTTTGTAAATAAAATCTCGTCAGACCCCTTATAGAGCTCTGGAAGGTAGGATCTGGGGGGGACAATAGTTGGCATTAGTAAGGGAACAGATAATTAGTATCCCACTTGTACTTGCCGAGGGGTTTTGGGAGGAAGCTGGGCCACATAAGCCTTGTTTTTTTTTGTTCCGCCTATTCGGCTAGGCTTTATCTATTTTAAAAAAATTTATTTTCTTACATTTAGTCGTGTATTATTATTTATTTACATGCTTGTTTAATTTTTTTGTTCTTTTCTTCTATGGTCAACTTTTGGTTATCTATTTATTCTTTTTTTTGAAACATACTTTTTTTCGATTCTTTTGTTTAGTTGTCTTGTTATCTTTGGATTTTTTTTTTATGATTTGTGAAAAGAGAAATTGTTTTTTTGTTTGGATTTGTTTAAAATAAAAGTGCCATTGTAAATCACGCCTAAAGTGGAAAAAAAAAAAATGTTTTATTGGTGAGCGGGTAAGACGCTTGATGGCTTGCTGAGCGCGCTTATCAGGGGGGGGGGGGGGGCGGTAAGGTGGCATACGTAGCCTAGTAAAAGATGGCCTAACAGCGTCCAGGATATACTATACTTTGGGGAATTCACTTAAAATTTGGACCGTCGAATTCCAGGAGGGAGGGAAAAAGGTCCCCCCTGCTACAACACCAGCGGGGTATCCCGGGTGTGGTCCTGCTTCTTCTTGGTGGTATAGTAAGTATGGCATGTTTTATGTTTTTTTGGAATAGGTGAGGTCTGGCTGAGGGGGCAAGATCCCCCCCATATCCGGCGAGCTTAGCCGTGCTACGCCAGCATGCCATCGCCTCCTTAGCAGACATTCTTTCATTTCCTTCCATCCTCTACCCCCTTCTCCTTTTCCTATCCTTCCCATGAAAACTCCTATCTTTGGTTTCCTGTGCCTTCCCATAGTACTCCCTTGGTCCTATCCCTTCCTTCCCTACCTTCACAACCACTTCCCATCCTCTACCCTATCCCTTCCAGTACCTTCCCCCAAATTACATCCACTTCCAACTATCCATAAAATTCCTAATTTACCTATTTCAACCGTTAAGGGTTTTGATTTTGACACGATTTATAATGTTAATAAATGTTACTTGTGTCGATCAAAGATCTCGCCTTTCAAAGTGATTAGGCACATAACAGCAAGTACTTGCGACCCAGTCTTGTCCATTTATTATACAAATCCATGTAATATTTGAGGCATGATTGCGGAACAAACACCCAAACATCTGTTTAAATGTTTCGTAATCGCTACAGCTATTTCTTCGGTTTGTGTAATACGTAACTCAGTATACTATTGGAGTTAACTTTTTTGTTGGTAAAACCGTAAACCCAAACATGTACCTCATTTAGTCTATCGTACTTGAGAGTCCGGAGTGTTCTCAACTATTTAATAAGGTGGATGTTATCTGTATTCAAAGGCAATACTATCTAAAAAACTTAATTGAGCAGTCTCAAAACGCATGAGTGCCCTTGTGTAATTTAGTCAACCCATGCCTCTCGACGTACCAACAAGTTTAAAACTTCAAGCTCATGTGGACAGCATGAACTATGTACGTCTGCTGCAAGATTTTAAATGAGCATACCCATGGTTACCGTCTAAGCCTCTCATATCATAAATCTCATTGTAGTCCAAAGAAATTGGCCCATTTCTAATAGCCATATAGTGTGTATAGGTTTTAAAAAATCTTCTCTAATTCAATTTCATCGTTAATTTTTTATTATCTCCAAAGAAATCTGTTTTACAGTTTCCAGTTTTGTTTTTTATTCAGGCCTTTTTATTACAACCTATATTTTACCGCGAGTTTGCCACCATTAATGAAATAAAAAAAATTATATTGATACAAAATAGCTTTTTACGGTCTTTATGTTTCGAAAACGTAAAAAATAAACAAAGTTGAATTCGCATTTTTAAATTATAATATTACTATATATTTTTAAAATAATAAAATAATTCAAAAACTCTTACAGCAATGTGGGCAACATGCCAAAGAGATCGATTACAATGGTTGGCCGACTACAAGAAACCACATGTCTATGAAACAAGGATACGAGGTATGAACATACATATGAACCATTAAGTTTTTCCTTCTACCCACTTCCTTATTGTTTTCTAACATTCCATTGATTTTGATATCTACAATCTATTAAAAAAACGACAAATCTAATCGTTCCCCACGTAATTTTTCTTTTTTCTTATATTTTTCAGGCAAAAATGAACGACCACCATGGGAACCTGCAAAAAGGTAATGCACTCATTTTCATATCCTTTCGTTCCATTCAATTGCACGACAAACCAAAAAGTATCCCCCAGATAAGTTTCCTTGGTAGATACTGTATTGGCGTATCGTTGAGCATCTGTCTACAATAATATTACTCCCACAAAGCAGGCACTTATCCGAGTCACAAAATGTTCCGGCAACATGTTTACATTATGTTGCACTATCGAAAACTATCGACCTCATCGAGATAATGTCATCGCGATTGCGCGATAAGAATCTGCCAACATTCCAGGCTTTCGAAAACCTTTTTCACCACCTTCCGTCTGCTCCAACTGTTGAAATAAGGCGGCATGTTGCGTTGTTATAGCCATAAAACTGAAACCACAGATCGACGCGGTACGGCCATGTCGTCTTGTAATTTATCCTTGCTTTCCATTCCCACTTTCTCGGTGGCATGGCGTAAAGATTTCCATAAATGAGACGAATAATTTTCGGAACCACACTGCAGCGTTGGTATAGCGTGGCGGTGGCGTCTATAGCATCTCAACACCACAGCATGAATGATTAACAAGCAAACACATGACGACGCGGCGGTACAATGCTGGTAAAAACACGGTTAGCGAGCGGAGGCATTCGCCATTGACTCCGAAACCGTTGGCGGAACATCGATGTCTTACATGGTTAAAATGTTGTCAGCTACATGCACGGTCATGTTGTACACTAGCTACTTGTCCCGAGTTCAGATACATCAACATCAACTATAAAACGACCGACATAGATACAATGGCTGCCACCATCGTAAACGGTGCGTGGCGGGGCGGCAGAGGTGCACTAAGTACTGGACTGGTATTTGCAGCCAGACAACAACAATTAGCTGCAAGTTCGGTTCTAATCGTCCGCAGTTAGATGTGCATTCTCCGGTTTGTGTGCCGTACTCGTCGATAAGATGAGAGTCAGACTTTCTTGCCACCACACACTGCCGTCTTTAATAGCAACAGCTAGAGGAGTAATTTACACCAAGCGCCACCCGATCGTCCATTTAGGGTTGAAACAACATGCGACGCGGTTAGTAATGTTATCATTATTACCCGGCATGGACATTAATAAATTGTCTTGCGGCAAAAGGAGGCAAAGTCGAAGGCGCACAAAGCCTTCGTGGCCGTGGTCGTTGTGGAATTCATAGATTCCATCCATCCAGCTTAGCGCCGGCGGCGGCGGCGCACAACGCGCGCATTCCTGATCACTATGGACCAGAAGCACTGCGCGCACACCAGTGTTGCAAGTTTTTCTTATGCGACTTTCGTCTTTTCCTCTAATTAGGCTTTATCCGTTCGTGTTGTTAAACTGTGCTGTTCGCGTTGTTGTTGTTTTTTTGTTTGGTTTCTTGCAACTCCTTTTAAGATTGATTATTATCTCTTAGATACTGTATTCGGCTTAATTACCCAGTGCGTGTGGCATAAATCATTTTCGCGATGATCTCCATTCGGGTTTATTGATCATTTAGTTGAAACTGTCAACGCAATGGAAATGGGATTGAGAGTGTTTTAATGGTATTGGTGCAGGAACTAATGTTTATGTTTTGGGTTTGGCTTTATTTCAGGACATATTTTCGATGACGGAAGACTGGATCATCACACGGGTACTGTGCAAGGCAATCAGATGACAATTTATGGACCTGGTGTTCCAGTTCGGACAGCTTCGTCGAATAGTAATTCGCCTGGAGGTGGAGGCGGTGTGGGCGTTGGCAATCATGTGCATCATAGTTCGGCTGCATCGACGTTACTAGTGGTGCCACAACCTATTAATGCAACCAAAATAAGTACGAGCCTGGGTCCTGGAGGTGTTGGCAGCGGGAGGAAGTACCAGTGCAAAATGTGTCCTCAGGTAAGTTAATGTTTATTTGACTAGACGAAATTTTGTTGTAATATTTATAATGGCCTAGTTCTTTTAAAAAAGTAAGGGGTTAAGTTTTTTAAAGTTTTGTGAACCTTTACTATTTCAATATTCAATTTGTTGAAAAACCGCTCGTTGGGACGGCCCACGTCTGATTGCTAGAATTAAGCAAACAAATAAGTTATATCCATTGACTTTGAAGCATTGATTGTTTCTCTTTTGGAACTTAGTGGTATAGATTTACAATTTAAGGGCACAAGAAAAAAAGTCTTAAGAAGCAAATCAGTTGCCATCTCAAATCACTTTTGCGAGATATAACCATGCCCTCAAATCACTTGTGCTTTCACTGTTGTTTTCTCATTGGGAGGATAATGATAACGGTAATGCCATTACAGTTTTCGAAGAAGTATTTTTTAAGTGTGACCATAATACCCACTTAGTGGACTTCGTAAAGATTGCCATTAACGCAAGTCCAATAATATTGAGCAATCAATCAAACAATTACCTGAAGGCGGTGTTGTGTACAGCAGTTTTAATTTAAGTGACTTAGTAATTTTAATAAAATCTTAAAACGTTAATTTTGGCCAGTCTTTAGTATAATTTCCTTATTTTGGCCAATGTGTCTAAATCGCACGAATAACCAATGCCACTACTAATACATTTACATTTCATAACAATAAGAATTTTCTATTTCTTGAGATAAATGAAATAGCAAGACGCGCACTCCTCCCTGTTAGAATTTCACCGTTATAACCCTTAAGCCCAATTTAGGGTGTACTAGTAAATATAGATAACCTTTTTTTAGTAGCACCACACGAATGTGGAATGCTTTTTCTGTATTTTATCCGTATCGGCATCTCTTCTTACATTCTTCTTTATTTCCCGAATATGCAGGGGTTTTAAAACGTTTTAAAGGCAAAAAAAAAACAATCGCTTTTGTGCCTGGAATCACCACCAGATTGCAAGATTGGTATCACGATTCATGCACCATCGCATAGGGCGTGATAAAGGCTATAGCGTGTATATAAACAGGTCATGTACGATAAAACGATAAAACAAATAGTGTGACGCTTCCCTCCCTTCATGGCTGAAATAATTTTTATATTTTTCGAAAAATAAAATTTCGAATAAAAAGAAAAAAAATGTAAAAATAGTTTACTTCAAAACCATTTAAGCATATACTAATTATGTTTTCGAAATTCGAAATTCGAGGAATTTTAAATCAGCAGTCTGAGAAGACGCGTATAAAACGTTTTCTCTTAGCCAGGACAGTTCTTTATATTATAGTCATCTAGGTCTAGGTACAGCTTCATTATCCAAATTAGACCTAGCAGGTAAAGTCAGGAGAAAAACAACTTTTGGTGACAGCGAAATAAGAAAACAACCACTTCGTTCGGCGTTCGATATTCAACTGCTTTATTTCAAATGTTTGTTTGCTTAACATATATGTATGTATATGTATGAATGTGATACATAAAGACAAAGGGTGATAAGTAACATACGATTGGTTTTAGGATTGTTTATTGAAAGTCCAATTGTAACATTAAGCATTTTAAGGGAATATTAGAAATGGTTTTGGTGTTACAAAATAATAATATAGTCGTGTCGTTAGTAATTTGAACTTAGTATTCTATTGACTTTATTTTATTTTTATCGAAAACCAACTTGGAAGTATTGTAGTCGAAATGACTTTGGATTGATTCGAATAGTACAGAATGGCCAATTGAGATATTGCTCCACAGAAAAGTGGCCTTGAAACGTGTGGCTGTGCTTGCAGCCATAGCCATATGTTTGCTATATAATATGTCAAGGCATGGGTGGTTAAGGACTACAATAAGTACACTGGATGTTGTCGATCGGAGAACTCATTATTTACTTCCGTTTTATCTACTGAAAGGTAATATTGAGTCAGTTTTTCTGTGTTCCAAAGTATCAGTTAAACAAAACTTTCGAGTCTTGAGACATACCAAATTTTTAAAGAAGAGTAATTCAAAGACTAATTATCCATCTCAGGAATCTTTCAATCAGTGCTCGAGAGCTTTTAATATACATTGCGACTTGTCTAATATAACTAAAATATAATATATAATATAGAATATGAGCAGAATCTGTTTTAAGAACAAAATATTACCCCAGATGATAACTGAAGAATCGTCGTTGAATTTTGAATTATTAAATTAACAGTTAAATGTTAACTTTATTTTTTTTTTGTTAATGTAAATAATTTGAAGCCCTACTTTTTTCCGAAGATCAGTTGCCCGCGTAACATTTTCCTGTCCATAATTTTTTATTTTGAAACACTTTGGGCAAAAAGTTTTTTGGTCCAGTAACATTTTCCCGCTTGAGGAATCTACTCCTATTTGCCGGGATTGTAATCCAAGTTGCATATCATTCATCCTTCCATCCTAAGGAAACTTTGCATATACCCGCATTTTCGCACCCACTCTAAATCCTTAAGTGTGCCCAAGCAGGAGTTGCAGGGGCCAACATGCCCCCTCTTACAAATTGTACTGTTGGGTGAGTAGGACTGGAGAATAAAAGCCGAAAATGGAGTTTAAATCCTGAAAACCATACCCACGTCTCCCTATGTACCAAAGTAATATAATTAAAAGAAAACAATTAAATTGAGTTTATTATCTTAATTAAGAGCAGTAAAATAATCAATGCATTGCTGTTTTCTAAAATAAAAATAGTACGATTCTTGTGAAATTTTGTGACTAATTCGGCGGCGAGAAAACTTAACACGGGCAACTGTCCGACGGGATACTGATATTCGGAAAAACGATTTTCGGGAAAAGGAGTTCCGGGAAAATATTGGCTTTATTCGGGAAATAATAGCCAACCAAAAAAATTAAATCAATTTAATGCAGCAAAATTCCTTTTTTCTTTTTAAGCAATGGAACATTTTTTTTATTTTTATTAATCAATAAAACTCCAACTAAAACATTAACTCGCTGATCGCTGGACTATGCTTAGTTTCGGTTGCCTATATCGAATCCCTTGAATGAAATGGATTCTAGTTGCGGAATCTTAGTTTAGCTTTCTGGGATCGTATTTGTATCAATTTGAGTAACTTTAAAAAAAAAAACAAATTGAAAACGGAATGTTGATATCTGAGGACATTTTCATGATACAGATTGTTTTTTAGAATAACTTCAATGACAAATAACACGATGAACTCCTCTTTAATAAGCCAGAGCTCCGAAAACTAAGTAACCCTATCTAAGGTGTGTATTTTCTAAGTAATAAAGCCTGAGAGGAGCTAAGGACGCCATCGTTGAATTCTTCCGCTGCGACCACTTTATTTGAAATAACGTTTTTCAGTTCAAAATTCAGTGGGAAAAATCAATAAATTTATCAGTGGCACACAAATACTTATATGTGTCTGATTCAAAATTCAATATTTTTGCTGATACCTTGTCTGGCACCCCGATCCAAAAATCTTTTTTTCACACGCTTCTACTTAATTACAATTTTTATTCTCAATTACACTTAGCAAGCTCCATCAGCAAAACCCATAAACACTTACCAAAAGATACATTTCATTCTTGTAGAGAAAAAGCCCACCCTCGTGGCACGATCAACGTGATATATGCTGTCCTGTTGGACCTGTGGAGACACCTGTATGCTTTCACAAAAATACCATATCAACTGTTGCTGTGCAGTGATTCCTTAATGCAAAATTGATATTCCTTAATATTGAAAAAAAAAAACAACAACAACTCAACTACGTATCTGGCCTTTTCTTCAATAAATTTATAAAAGTGAAACTTGATCCTAACCTGTGAAAGAAAAAAAAAAACATCCAAGGCGAGCAGTTCCAGCACAAGGTGGGTAAATTGTTATTAGTTGTGTTTATTCGCCTTAAATGCGTGGGAACGTACCTGTCAAGTATGACACAATATGGGTTTGCACATTATGCCGACCACACACTCTGTGGCTTCACCTTCGATGTGGCAAAAACAAACGTCAGTTTGAGAGCTCGGGCGCGCATGTGCAGTATGTCATTTTTAAGCATTTTTCCCACAACCGTGTGGCTATGATTATAACGTGATCTTTTAAGCTTGGCTGCTTTATTTTATGGGCATGTGTATAGGCAATCCTTCGGGACGAAAGATGCTACAAGGTATATGGTTCGTGTGATACTTAACCTCAATTTGGTTTTGTGATTGACAGATGTGACATAGAGAAACCTTTCAATCGCATGTCATAGACACGTATCGATTAACACTTTTAATGCGTTGTTTCTGGGAGTTTGTTTAGTGTTTATGAGGACGCTTAAGATCTCGAGATTTCTGTGAACCAATTTGGAATTAAATAATTTTATCTTAAAAGAGCGTTTGTGAAATGCACAAACTTCCAAATTTTAACTTACAATTGGAAATTACATATGAAATGGATGGATATATTCATAAGTCTTACTTAAAAATGGAAAAGCCCCATAGTATAACGGGTTAAATCTCTGTTAGCAGCTTGCTATTAAATTTAAACTAGCAATTCAGGTTATTAGGGAAATCTATTATCTTCAAAGTTCGGCTCTACAGCTTCTAAGAAAAAGCAGTTATTGCATGAATTTTACCTTTTCATAACCCCTACTTAAAGAAGAAAATCATGCATGTCAACTAATTCCTTTAAAAACACTATCGACATATGCAATTAACAATTTTCAAAAGTCCTCTATTGTCTTTCATGGGTGTTGATGAAAAATATCTTAAATACTTAAACAATTAAACCAAAATCCAGTCTACTAATCTTAGTGATACAAGAAACAACCCTACACTTACTCTCATCTCTAAAGGATGATTACTTGTCTGGACCAAATGGTATATATATAAAAAAATGTAGAATTGTGTTTGCCAAACCCCTTCCTTCGGTCTGGTAAACTTCCTTCGTTATGGAAAAAATCCTTTATCATTCCTGTTTTTAGAAAGAAAGAAAATCTAAGGGCATACAAAAAACACATTATAACAGGTGAATTTCGGAATTGCCTTTCGAATCCTTTCAATGCGCACTCTGGTGCTCTCCAGGGAAGCCATCTAGGCCATTTTCTAATTTTTCCTGCAATAAACAATAAATGATGTTACATTCTGTATTCACATATCACATCCGTTTTGTTTTAAAAGGATTATCTTGGGCTAGTCCTTAACTCATAAACATAGAATACAACTCTTGCAGATCCAATCTTCATCTCAAAGACGGGCTATCAGTGACGGCGCAGGGACATAAGTCCCAGTCCTACGATTTGGTGCTTATATCCCACCTTGGTGGGACAAAAGTGCTAAATTCTAATTTCGGACTTATAAACCACAAAAATTATGTGGGACTTATGTCCCACTAAACACATTTGAAAGTGCAATGCGCCCTACAAAGGTATTAAGGATTACGCCTTTTAAGCAGTGTGAATGGGGGGCATGCTCTAGATTCGGTGATGATTTTACAACAAGCCTCACATTGCCTAGCTATTGTTGTGGTTTTTGAAATTGAGATATGTGTCGATATGCCTTCGAAATAAGCTATATTTGATGGTAAAGAATCAGAGAAAAAAGGGGAAAGTTCAATTTTGAGGCCTTATTTATCTTATTGATTTGGGACCCTATACCTTTGGCCTTACCACATTTAAGTTATTGCTTTAGTTCCTTATTAATAGATAATATCTCCTATCTAATTTGGAACTTTTGTTCCATCTTCGCCAAACAAAAGTTGGGACTTATGTCCCGCCAAGGTGGATTATAAGTCCCCAAATTAGATTTTGGGACTTAAACTCCACCAATGTGGGAAGATCCAAATCTTCCATGGAGTCTTCTCTTAAATGCATCATTTTAATGTTTTCATTGATTTATTTTGAGAAAAATATATTTTTTTTCACTTTTTTTTTTTAAACGAAATGGCCGGAACTAAATCCTTGTCTTCGCTCAACAACTCAAACGATAAAACCTCTCTATGACTATATTGTAAATTGTAACCAAATAGTACCTCAGATTTTGTGCGAACCACTGTGGAACTGAATTGGAACACGTTTTCTATTTTTACTTGAGATTATAGGGACTGTAAGGCAAGTTTAGGATTCGTGAATATAAAAAATATTGAGATAACAATCAAACATGGCATTATGATCATAGAGAAGTCTAATAAAGTTAGTGGCGAAAATGTCTGTCTGTCTGTCAGTGTGTATAACTAGCTTCAGTCTAAACGCCTTGAGCGATTATCTTCAAATTTGGTGTGTGTTTTTCTTTTATCATTCCACAATTCCCAAAGGGGAAATAGAAATTTTATTTGTAGGCCTAAAAATAACGATACCTGACATATGACCGTTTAATGATTTTAATGAAAATTTTTGAAGATTTTTTTGTTGGTATTGGCTATCATTTGATCAGAGCCAAATTTACGGCAAAAGTATATTAACGATACCTTTCATGTAAGGTTTTTTTAATTTTTGGCTTTCTCAGTAACGGCTCTTTGGATGTAAGTCAAATTTTTGATTTAAGCAGCCAAATTAATTCTGCATATCAACATTTTCAGTAACTTTATTTTTTCTAAATAAAATTAATTTATGATTTTTTTTTTAAACAATCAATATTTTTAAAACTAATCAAAAAAATTATTTTAAAATTTATAACCACATGTATAAAAATAAACTCTAAAAAACTGATACCAAAATAATAATAATAAAAAATACTTTTTTTTTATTTTTAATAATTAAAAGAAATATTTTTGAAAAAATAGATATTTGAAAATGCGTAAGTGAATTTTTTATTTAAATTTGTTTTTAGATGAAGGTTTTTTTATGCTAAAGTTTGCATTCTTTAATAATTTTTTTTTTTATTTTTAAGAAAAATTGGTTAATAAAAAACCGTATTATTTAAAAACCGTTCCTACGATTTTGAAAAAAATCACACTGTTTTACATTTTTTATAGACATAAAATGGCGTGTAATTTTTTTCCGCTGAAAACTCTTACATACTTTTTTCAAACAATCGAAAGTCACAAAAATCGAATAAAAACTTTTAAAATTCTTCTTATACTTATCAAATTTTATTTGACGCTGTGACCGCACAAGAACAAGTATGTGCGATCCAGTCTTGCAATTTATTTCATATAGTTTCAAAAACATGTTTTTGCATACAGAACACTTTAACGGAACCCTCATTCTGTTTTGAGAAGTTAAAACTCATAACTTTTGAGTTACTGAGGAGTTTCAAATAACTTTACTGAAACAAATATTATAACTATTATACTTCCTGTGACTGTTTTCTAACAAAAATGTTACTTGTGATGGATAGATATTATGCGAGGCATTCTGTGTCAATCGGTCTGCAATGGAAACCTTTCTGTGACTGTTTTGTAACAAAAATATAACCCTAGATGTCGTGCCAACCACTGTAAAACCTAATTGCAACACAATATATCGAAGACAAAACAAAGTATAGCAGAAGAAAAAAATAATTACTGTTGAATTACATTATGCTTTTCCGAAACATGTCAGCATCAGGATACTCTTGAGTTACTCAGAAGGTACAACATCCACTTAACTGTTTTGCTGACGACTCTACCCTCTGCTTTTCATATTCGTGCGGTAATTCACGTCCTTCGCCTTCGGACGTACAATTGCAACGGTACCATATGGCAAGCTCATTAAACTCCGATTTATACAGCATTGTCAAATGGGGTAATAGGAATCGTGTGGAGTTTAATGCTTCGAAAACTCAATGCTGTCTTCTGTCGTTAAGGCTAAACACACCCTCAATGCCATTGTCCATGAATGGCACTTACATCGAAGAAACCGGAAAGCTCTCAGTACTCGGTATGTGTGTCAACGACGACCTCCGTTGGAACGACCATATATTTGAGATCGCTAAGAATGCTGCTAAGTGCTTAGGTTTTCTGTATCGGTGTAAGAAGTATTTTTCCCCATCTGATCTGGCTACAATTTATAAAGCAGGTGCTTCGCAAACATCGCTTCACCTGCTTGATAGAATACAAAATCGAGCTTTAAGATTGATAGGAAGTAGAACTGCCACTGAAACAATTGCCCCACTCGAACAGCGACGCAATGTTTTATGTCTTTCCTTATTTTATCGTTTCTTTTACACAAAATGTTCACGCGAAGTAGCCAGTTGCATTCCTCCGCTTAAAAGTTTCTCCCGTAATACTCGTCTCGCAAGGAATGCTCATCAGTTCACCCTTGAGCTCAATTTCGGACGTACCGTGAAATATAGGGATTCTTTTTTTAGTCGAACGACACGTATTTGTAATAGTTTACCCGGCGGGATTTTTCCTTGCCATTTTGATCTGCTAACATTCAAAACCAATGTTAATCGACACCTCTTATCTATCCCCTCCCTATATTCCTAATTTCCGCGCAAAAGGGAAACAAATAGTCTCTTGTGCGCGCGTTAATTATAAAAAAAAGATGGAAATTACTGATTTTTTTAATACAGTTAAATGTACGAACATATATTGTTACCGTGCAATTTTATTAAAGTTACCAATTTCACTCTGTCCGTTTTTGGTTACAATGAAGTATCGAAGGCGTAAGTTTACTTTAGTTTCATATGAGTTATACGTTCCAGTTGGTCGAAACATGTTAGCATAAGGTTACTCTTGAGTCACTCAGAAGTTACAAAAATGAGAAAGGTAATGAACTGTTTCAATTTCAGTTACATTGCATAAACAGTTTTTAGTCTGCTCAGTAACTTTTAGTTAAACACATTACTTTTCTTCAGTAGCAAGTTTTGTGCACATATAGATCTTTATGTATAACACAAATGCAACTCACATGAACTCAGGTTTTTTTTTTGTAAGATTAGTGAAACTTTTCAGTAACAACTATGCAACAGACACTTAGTTAAAAATATTATTACAAATATTATTACATATTACTAAGGTGTTTTGAGAAAAAAACTTAAAAGTAACGCATATGTAACAAGTTAAGTCTCTTTTTGGTTACAAAACTGACTATATAATACAAATGCGGGCGGCATTATTGCAGTAGATAAGATGTTTGCTTCTGACCCGGAGGTCGTCAGTTCGATACTCAGGTTGAGAAGAGATTTTTCTAACTCCTAGTGCAAGCTAGATCCGCTCGTGAGTTTTAAGTGAGAAAATAGACACCTAATTCTCGATCTACTGCGCCGAAAAAATTCTTTCCTATCTATCTCTCTAATTCTTCTAACTATTGTCGTGCAACGTCATGTTGCATTCTGAAAGGCAACGTGCCCAACAGACACTTAGTTATAAAAAAAAAAAAGAAGCAGTTTCGGCTGTGCGCGTATCACGAGAGAACGACACAACGAATTTGAACAAATCTTTTTTTAATTATTAGTAAATTACCGCCAGGAACATAATGACACAATGTTTTTTTTAAATAAATTAACTATATCTTTTTAAATTGGCCAAAGAAAAAAATTTCCTACCACATCACGCAAAATGGCAGAACGTATGTACGATCTCACTAGGTCCTTCACTAGGTCTATTTTCAGAAAAATGCTACATTCAACCCACCATTACTCGGTAATGCCGGCTGGCAGACGATTGATGGCGTTATCACCTTGAGGAGGACTGTTTGTAACATCGATATCATCTGGTTTCCTCTCACGCAAAACATCTGTTGCGGGCTTCTGGACTATAAGCAATGGAGATTGATGATATCTATTTTTGTTATATTACTGAGACCATCGAAGAAGAATTCTCCTAAGTGTGACTTACGTATATGTGAAAGAGCAGGGCATGAGTAAAAGAGGTATGAAATGGCCTTTTCGTCCATAAGGCAATGTTCAGAAATTACATTCCTGGTGAGTTCGTCGGTTTTACTGCTTCCTAGAAGGTCTGAATTTTCCCGGTATCCAATGCAGGTGAATTTTAAAGTGTTCTGCCCTCTCTATAAGAAATAATCAACAGTTTCCGACTGTTACGGAGTTTGTAAAATGACACCGAGTAATTTAAAGGCTAATTATGCTATCTGTAAAAGCGCGGATATTCATTTTGGATATCACGTTTTCCTCGAGGCGATGAAAGGTCATATTTGATTGCCAGAGTTTCAGTCTGGAATCCGCTAAAGTGGTCTAGGGTCTAGGAGATAGAAAGAGAGAGACAAAGAATTAGTTTGTCGGACAGTCCTACACACTTCCAACTCGTAAGTTAGTATCGGACTGGTGATCGATGCAATAACCAGTGGTTAATATCTATAGAAAAATAGGTACGCCTCATTTTTTTCCTAATAGAATTTTTGGAAGAAGAAGGAGTCATTGTGACTTACTGACTATTTCTTCTATATATGAGGTTTCCATTATAACTTTTTGTCCTAAAAAATAAGCATAAGATAGTTGACTTATTCTTCAAATCTAGTTTGGGACCATTTACTAACAAGAGGCTTAGTTGTAGGATTTTATATATTCTTGTGAAAAAGGCGCTATTATGTGTCTTGAATAATATAACTAATATAACTTTACTGCATACATATATATGTCAGATTCATACACCCGTTCATAGATATATCAAGAGTTAAGCTAGTTTTATGCCATCTTATCGCATTGAAGCTGATTATGGCCTATTTTAGTGTGTCTCTTATAATTTGAACTATAGTTTATTTAACGTTGTCGTTACGTTGATTGCCTCTTTCGAGTCATATCTATATATGTTTGGTGAGCTACCTAAATATTTAGTAACAAGTTAAGTGATTCTTCACAGAGGTTATTTGAAGAGCCATTTGATGCTTACACAAAACTTGGCACCACTGGGTTTCTCGAGACGATTTTTTTTTAGTCAAGATGTCTACGTAGTATTTTCTATAGGGTCTTTCATCAAGCGCTTACTAACTTTTAATTTAAATAAAACAAAGTGTGTGTGAGATATCATCAATTTTTTTATTTATTTGAAAGGCCTATTGATGCCATTATTACATGTGGAATATAACATCGTTTAAATGTCCGCCGCGGCTTCCTCTGGTGGCGCTGAACGTTGCCGGAACAGAACACACATTTTGATAAAATTATTTTATCATTTCTACGTGTTGTTGAAAGCTATTTCCGCCCATGTTGATTTGGGAAAATAGATTGAATAAATGACAGCCAATTTGACAGATGTAGCTTTAACAAGAAATGTTTGTTGTTGTTAAGAAATCAACATAAGGCAGATTCCTAAAACGCACTTAAAAAGCAAATTTTGTTAATATAAAGGATATTCTGCCTTTAATGAGTACCATAAATCTCTAAGCACTAAGTGAACCTTTCATATTTCTAAGAGAAAATAACATTCTTTGAATTTAATAATTGACCCCGGCAAAGTGCAGGTTTGGTCAGTCACTTTAAAATACAGATGCTCGACATATAGTATTGCATCAATATATTGAGCTCCCAAATGCAAAATAGAGATTTAATAGGAAAGACACATGTATACCAAACTGCTTATCTACAAGCAAGTGCTCAAGCAGAAATCAACTTACGGTGACTAGTTAAGTTTTTATCACAACAGCCACAACGATATTTACTCTCATATCAGCTAGATAACTGGTCTCTTTTGCTAACCCTTGAACCCAATATAGTCTACTAGGTTAAGCTTCCGTTTGGTGGAAGAAATCAAACTTGTGGATGATCCCATAAATTCTAGACCTACCAGCCTATAAAATACAACAGTTAACTCAACTTGGTAATTTAGCTGCCTTTTACTTGAGTCGAACTACAAATTTATTTTGGTGATAAATATCTGGTGATAAATATCTGAAATTAAATAAAAATAGTTGTTTGATCATTTGAAATGTATCAAAATCATTTTTAAATAAACTTACTAACTGAACAATAATGTGGGACTAATACGCTGAAGATATTACCTATTGGCTAATGTACTTATCAATATTCGAAAGGATTCAGAAAACAAACGGCTATTTTGTCACATAAGCGTTTATTTTTTTAAATATAAGTTAAAAATAATGCGTTTAAGGAGGGTTCAGCCATGTGAAATTATTTTCCTAGTCCTGACAAAAAGAGAAGCCAATAAACTTGAAAAAAAAAACGTATCAATGCGTTAGCTTTTCCAATAAAAAAAACTCTCTTGGCCTATCACTGAGTGGGTACCGAGTTTTCATAGCTTCCAAATCATCGAAGAGTTTTCCAAGGTCATGAAAACGACTGATTGTTAACTACAATGCCAAAATCACCCTTGATTTGCAAATAATGCCCGTTAGCTTCCAACTTCGAATGCACAGGATATTTCCTTTATCCCCACGACATGGTTATGGATTGCTTCACATGATTCTATGTATCTTTTGCATTTTGACAACAGAAGTTCAAAACAAATATACATCGTTATCTTCTTGTAATCCTTTTTTTCTGTTTTTTTTTTTGCATAATAAAAGTAAAATTGAAAACAGAAAGTCTGGCTTAATCGACTGACTAAGGTTGTAAAAAAGCTATGGAAATCAAAAATCAGATTACTCTGTCCTACGATGGATTAGACAAATCATTTTACCCCAACATCATCTGGAAGTCTTCATCTCATTCCAACGCATCGTTAAACTCACTTATTGTCCATCACCTCTATTGCAGCCCTTAACACAAACATCCCCTTTTAATTTTCTTCCCTCCCTACAATCAATTTGACCTGACTCTAGGTACATTAAATTAAAATCAATTAGTTTTTAAATTTTAATACCTTCAAACTGAAAATCCTGCAGAGTATAAAACCATAAGAAAAAAATAAAAAAAAACCTTTCTTTTCACCATGCCTGTCTCCGGCAGTATATTTCCAACCCTTTAACACATTTTAAACACTTGAAATAGCACGAAAAACTTTTGATACAATCTCACAACTTTTTTTCGGTCTAAACTTCTGGGCAACGAATGTTCGCGAAATGAAAAAAAAAACACCAAAAGTCCAAAATGTTTACATAGAACACAGAAAAAATAACCCTCATCTCTACATCTCATTTCTCTCTATACACCACCATACCTATGTTCGAAAAAATCGCATCTCCCAAAAAATGGTTTACTTACACATTCAGAAAAAACCCTTTTTTCGCTGTAAATTCGTATCCAAAAGTGTCAAAAGGCAACAAAAAACACAAAAATACAGACTAAAAAAAAAATTAAAAAAAAAATTAAAAAAAAAACCAAAACTAACACAACGTTAGTCCATTTCCATATCAATCGCCATCACAGTGGGCACAATATCCGAATACTTAGGAAACAGCCTGTAGTGCTGCACAGCACATACCCCTCCCACCTGCCGCCCTGCCACAGCTATTTGCACCCACAATTTTGAGGCTCAGCATAAAAATAAAAAAAAAAATAAAAAAATTATTCAACACCCCCTCTCCACCCAATAACAACTAGAAGGGTTGGACGACGACGTATTGATGTTTTGTTGATGCATACCTACACAAATGCGCTCTACTTAGCTGGGAACAGCTAACAAAAAAACATAAAAAACAAAATTGTGGTCGCCTAACTATTGGCAAATGAGGATCTGAGAGCTTTTTTTCATACCCGGCCTGGAAGAGAAAAAATCTGTTTGGAGCTGGCTTCGCCTGTGTAAGTGTGTGTATTTAACACACAATTTTTTGCAAACTCTCTCGCTGGCTCTCTCTAGCTAGTGCCAAAGCTTTGGCAACGCGAAGTAGCTAAAAAAATGGCACAAAAAAGGAGTTTAAAAATCTAAAAACGAGAAAAAATCCCCCAAAAAAATTGTGGTGTGCATCCCACGAAACCATGCCGTTACCTACCAGCAGCATCATCCCGAACAATCCCGGCCATCGCCACAGCACCGCCACAAGGACCTATCACTATGTTATTCATCGATGTAGGTTCTTCTTGGCGATATGGTTTCAACCAAAAAGGGAACAGGATATGAACTCGGGAATACCACGCGCCAGCCCCCCATTTTCCTAGTTCTCGCTGCTCGACACAGACATCCTGTCAGATGTGTTACGTTAGGATGACGATAAAATGTGGGTCGCCGGATGATTTCCTTTTTTTTTTAAACGTAAGTGTGCCTGAGCTCTGTTCTTAAACTGAAGCTGTGTTCCAAGAAAATGGTCTCAGTCTTAGGATGTTGACATTGCTTTTGGCCAAATTGTCACGTGATAAACATATTTCCTTCTTTTTTTTTGTTTGGATTTTTAAATATGTCTGGCACCAGGTATGGCATTAGGTCTAAGCAGCAGGATGGGTGGCTATGTGGGCGAATTAAAATGTGGGTGGCTTTTTGTTTGTTTTATTGTGGTGGGGTGTGTAACGCTCCTTGCTTCCGGTTTAACGCACATCTACACACGCAGTGGGGCGGCCGTCCTTTGCTTGCATTATTAAGAGCGTCGTCATCATCATAACCATCATATCCTTGGTTTGTATACACGATGTTATTTAGCGTGAGAATACAAAACAAAAAAGGAGCGCACTTGTATTTTATTTTTTGTTTTTTTGTTGTTCTTTTTTTTGGGCGGGAGAATTTTTTTCTTTTTTTTTGTTTTGTTTTATTTTGTTTTTTGTTTCTTTTTTTCTTTTTTTTGAAAAGCTCAAATCATGATGAGTCTAAAAATGTGTGTGTAGATGGAAAGGATTCGGTCATACAGAGGATACGATGAACGCGAAAGGTGGCTATTGAAGTGGGGCTTTCCGGAAGGGATGGTCGAAAAAATACGAAGGACGACGCACATGGCATACAGACAGACAGTTGTAGTAGGTAGATGTGCGAGATATAGAGTGCAAGCTCGGGAAAAAAAAATTTTAGGACTTGTTTGGTCTATATAGTCAAAAAAGAGTGTATAGTTTGGAGGGAAAAAATGAACGTTTGGAAAAATGTAGAACGGCATAGGTATAGATGCGGAGATATTTAGGGTTACCGCGCAGGCTGTGGAGGAATTTTGAGTTTTGAATTTTTGATTTAATGATAATATTAAAGTTGAAGTGATTGCACTAGGAGAAAGTAACCTCTTCGAGGTTTAACGATTATGTTTCCACGAACGTTATTTATTCTAAACAGATGAGGTTTTTTGAAAATTGCTGCGTTTAATTTTAAGAAGGGTCTTAAAATAGGGTCTTCTGAACTTTGACAGTTCATAGTGGCCATATTGTTGAAACTACATATGTCAAATTGGCTGTTTTTACTTGCGATTATAGGTACTATAATGCAAGTTATGCATTCGTGCAGATTAAATATTTTGAGATAACAGTCAAACATGACATTACGATGAAAGAGAAACATATTTGAGTTACTGGCAAAATTATGTCCGTCTGTCTGTCTGTACGGATGTATTTTGGACTGTAGCCTAAACGGTTTGGCCAGTCATCTTCAAATTTAGAATTTAAATTTGGTGAAAAAAAAATAAATTGCAAGAATGGATCGCACGTACTTGCTCATATGTGCGGTCACATTGTAGAATGAAATTTTAGAAAATTAAAGTGAACATCAATGTATTTATTCGATTTTTGTGAATTTTGATTGTTCGAATAAAGTACGTTAGATTGTATTGGGTGAAATAATTTAAACGCCTTTTTATTTCTTTAAGAAAAGAAATAATTCAAGAATACAAACTTAAGCACAAAAATAACATACATATAAAAACAAAATTTAAAAAAATTCAAAATACTGATTTTTCAAAAAAAAAAAAAAAAAATTGTATTATTAAAAATACAAAAAAAAATTAATGCGAAATTACTTAGGATACCACCATCTTCTTCAATGTCAATTTTGATAGTAATCGGATCACCAGTTTTCGAGAAAGTCGAAGAAAAAAAACCGCTCCTACGGGAGGTACCGTTTTTAGCCAACCCTATTAATTTTTTTGATCACCAAAATATAATGCTTACCTACAGTAGTACACTGATTATTTTCATAAAAATTCTTGGAGCCGTTTTCGAGAAAAATGAGGTGGTGATTAAAAGAGACCTTCCCACGGTTGCCCCACATATCTCGAAAACGGTTCTTCGTAGAAGAATAAACTCTGAAAAAAATGAAGCTGATACAACTTCCCACAATTTACTACGGCACTATATTTGAAAATAAAGAACTGTTTTTGACATATAGTCTTTGAAAAAGATTTTTCAAGAAAAAATTTATTTAGCAAACTTGTTGTTCTAATACCAGGTCGTAGGTTAATGGCTCTTGCAGTGTTAAATAGGTATTAATTTCAGCTACCTGATCCGTATATGACAAACTACCTGAACAAATTACTGCGCCTTCAGGAGCGGATTGAAGGGTCGCGTTTTGGAAAACAAATTTTTTTACTCAAGCCTTCTGATGGTTATATCTCGTTTTGTAGATATTCTAGCTGAGTATGTTTTGCATTATCCTAAAGGTCAACTACTACCTGATCCATATATCAGAATTCTCTTGATGAAATAGCTGCGCGTCCAGGAGTGGATTGAAGGTTCAGGTGCCAGAAAATACATTTTTCACTCAAGCCTTTCGTGCCTATATCTCGTTATTTTGATATCCTACGTGAGTGATTCTTGCAATGGCAGAAAGGTATTGAATTCAGCTACCTATACACTAGTCTTTTATATACTAGAAATAAGGTGAGACAAAATTATTACTGCACCATCCAGTAGTGAAATGATTGGACGTGGAAGGTTCTTGGTTCGTCCCGAATCTCTCCCTTTTAATTGCTAATAGCCGTTGGTGTTATCAGCACCGGAGTCGCCACTAACGGCGCGCTTTCTGCCTAGCTTTCATTTTCAAGGACGCAGACTTCAATTCTACAACTTTTATATGCACTACTCTTATGATAAGGAGTTTATTTACAAAGCTATTTGAGAAAAAATTAAGGATATCGAAAATTGGTCCCACTCTTACATAATGTAGTTTGGTAGTAGCCCAAAACATATTATTATTGTCTCATTTGACGCGGAATTGCATGCAGTACAACTTATTTAGACCATTTTTGACAATATTGATTAGAATTATTGCGAAATATAAGATTTGTTATTTTATGACTAATTTTTGACATTTATCGTAACATTTCAATTCGCTGTATCTTTTGAACTTTTAGAGATAAATTAACACTTAATTGTAGAAAATTTTATCAGCTTCATTTTTCCTTCAGAGCTTATTTTTCGACGACGAACCGTTTTCGAGATATGCGGGGGCAACCGTGGGAAGGTCCCTTTAAAGAAAATTAAATTTTCTACAACTTTAGTCTCATTAAATTGTTTTCAAAAAAGTTGAACGAGTGTAATATCAACAAAAACTTGACATGTTCGAAGACAGAGCTGATGGTGTCAATTTAATTTCACCGTAAACAAAAAGAAAGAAATAATTTACCTGTAAGGAAATATACTAAGTAGCAGTAAATTTTCTTTCGAGTAACAAAATTCGTGAATTAGGCCTACAGGGGAAACCACCTTTACAAAAAAACATACCTTTAGCTTTACCCCCACGGGGGCGGTGCGGAAAAGAGTTTTATTTAAATAAAAAAGGTAACCAATTCTTCATTAAATCATTAAATTCAAGATGGCGACTGAAGCTCCCGCACGATTTACCCGAAAATCGATATTTTAGACTGCTTATGACCCCTCCTCCAACAAACTGTAACAAAAATTGTACGAATTAATATTTTCATGAACCCAGAAGGAGGGGGTCACAAGTCCCAAAACAGTTTTTCGGTAATATCTCGCGAACGGTAACTTTTCTGAAAAAAATAATAAGACAAAAGTTATAGACTATTTAATTTCTTACAAGTTTCAACTTTATTATTTTTATCAGAAATCAAAAATGGCGAAGTAATTGGCCAAAACACAAAATCTTTTTTAAATTTAAGATGGCGGCAGAAGCCCCAGCACGATTTTCCCGAAAACCGAAATTTAGAATACTAATGATCCGCACCAACGAATTGTAAAAGAAAATTGTACGAATTAGCTTTTCCATTTCAAATGTTTAACTCGACTGACTGGACTTTAAATAGGGGTTTTCTGTCCTGGCAACGTTCTGCGCGTTTTACCCATTTTATGTTCGCTATAATCGTCTTTCTGAGAGGACTCTTTGCAGTGTAGTGGATAAGTTTGAGTCCACTACTTCAGTAAACCAACACTCATACGTCGACGAAAAACAAGATTTGCCGAAAACATCGCTGCTGATCTCGGTCTTTCGCAAACCGCAAATTGGCAAATTTTGCGTTGTTACTCGGGCCTGCAAACGTAAAAATTTTCATTGTCCTAGGAGCTGAAGGTGAAACAGTTTGGAAACTGATCCTATTTTTATCGAAAAACCTTCTTCAGCGATGAGAACCATTTCTGGATGGATCGCTAAGTTAAAACATAATTGTCGGATTTGGAACGTTAACAATCCATATGATATTCAAGACCGTCCAATGAATACCGAAAAAGTCAATGTTTGGTGTTGAATTTGGGCTCGTGGATTCATCGGTTAATATTTCTTTGAGGATGACGTTGGCCCGGCCATCACCGTCAACGGCGAGCACTCAATTTGATGATATGGACACCAATGGCATGTGGTTTCAACAGAACGGCGCAACGTGCCAAAGAGGTCATATTGGAAATTCTGCAATTGCGATTCGTGAGCATGGTCATCTCAAGTGGAGGTGATGTGAACTGGACACCAAGATTGTGCGATTTGATCCCATTAGACTATTTTTTGCGAATAAGCAACAAACCACAACAGCCCGCAAAGCTAACATACTCTACCAATCGGTCAAATTCAGTCTGATTTATGAGCTACTAGAGTCATAGAAAATTGGATATTTTACATCCGTGTCACCCAGAAAATCCCTGATTGGCTTACAAAAGCCCTGCATCTTCTTCCTACAAAAAAAGTTTGGAACGGTTAACTGTGATGATCTTGCGAGTGCAAATCGCCAGATCAAGAGTTAGACGACGCAGAAATGCTTCCTTTTTATGGCTCCTACAATGTGCACTGTTGCTCCGACCTGTTGAAACTACTTGTCTTGTAGTCCCAATTCATCCAATTAAGGAAGGATAAAGTCATCTATAATGGTTTTGCAGCGCCCGCCATTTACAGCATATGGCCCGATGATTTCTCCAGCGTAAAAGGCAGACCATTTATTATGCGATTTTTGATAAAACATTTGTCCTCCTCTTGGTCGAGATTCAAGAACGCTCTGTTTAACTGTCAACAGTGCACTGTCTACACTTAAAAAAAAAATTCGTCTTGAGACCGCCTCCAAATGGCTATAATTTGCATGGCACTTCTTCTGGTGGATATTTAAGATTCCTTTGCGACATCTTAGGCAATGGCAGCGATTTGCTCAGCAGAATTACTTGTTGACGTTTCATTATCACTAGCAGCCTGACTTTTGTTCTAATAACGTTATGATTTTAAACCTTAAGTTAAAACGTCCAGAACTTACTCCACTCCATGACCTAGGTTCTAAAATTGCTTTAATAAATCCCAAACACAAAAATGAATATTTTGACTAGTTTCAATGAAGTATGTCCTTAAAGGAAGCAAACCAAAAATTCTATATGGTAACCCTAAAAACCAGACAACACGAACTTCAAATTCTATGCGCTATCCACAGCTACCCCCCCGATCCCCCAGACCCCAATATACACCTTCGTCATCGCATTTCCCGCCACCCGCCCCCCATCCCTAGGTGTTATGTATTAAAAAATACGCGCGTACACAACACATTTTCGCATACATTCAAATAATTTTCCATTATCAGGGGCGTAAAAAAAATTTAAACTGTTTAGTAAAAGCATCGCTAAAAAAAGGCACACAAACACTTTTTTGGGGGTGTTATGGAGCATGATTTTGCCACCCCGCTTCACCGGCCTCCTGCCACAGCATAGCAGCAAGCATAGCACAGCATCATCATCATTGCCGAGCAACATTTTTTCCCAAAGACCATCCCTTAGTGCTTGGCGCTCCACCGTTGGAGGCACATACATATAGAGTCACACACAACTAGAATCAAAGTTAAAAAATATAGAAGTGAAGAAAAAAAACGGTATTTTCTTCTTTGGTGCTTCTTTTTTCACTCAGCGCGCTTCGTGGTAGAATAAAAAGAAAAAAGAAAAAAACTCCATCAACAAGACCAAAGACCAGACAACCCCAACTATGGATGCTCTAAGGATTCGCGGGGCAGGACGACTTCCATGATTATGATGGTATTCGTATAGGAAGCAAGAAGAAGAAGACTACAGCAAAAAAAAGCGAGAAATTAACCCTGCAACAAGACTAAGGCAGATTGCGAAGTAAAAAATTCTACAAAACACTAAAAAAAAAAACAGAAAAAATCGTAAAAATCCGTAAAAAAATCCAAAGTTGGGGGCTGGTAAATAGATAGAGAGGAAGGACACCAAAAGCGAACCGAACACAGGACCAAAGAAGAACCTAACGGCAATTGGAGTATAGTAGTGCACACACAAAAGAACGGCAGGCAGGACGGTAGGAGGACGAAGTCGTCACTAGCACTAGTCACTGGCGGCGGCATCTTTGGCGACGCGGCGTGCGGGGGCAGCATCAGGCGGCAAACGGCGGCAGAGGCTTGCACACCATGCCGCCGTGCTCCAGACTGATAGATACCAGTACCATTTTACCAGCAACAGCAAGAGGGTAGGCAAGGCACTGTGGAGAAAGCCAGGAAGCATGAGTGAGAGTGGCTGAGGTGGTGGAAAATGGGATAAAAAAAGTTTTCGCTGTAAAAAAGGACGTTTTTTTATCGAAACCTTAGTTGAAGCGCGGGTGTGGGGCCAGGGAGTTTCAAACGAACAAAAAAAAAACACCAAACTACAGATAGACCGACAGAAAGAGAAAGAACGACGACGCAGAGAGGCACGGTGCGGTGGGAGCGGCAGCGTCAGTGGTGGGCTCCCCAAAAATATATTGTTTCAGATTTTTTCTTGCTTTAGTCGGTTTCTCACATTGGTGACGGATCGTACTTGAGGAACAAAAAACGCGGCCAATACATCGACCTATAAAAAAAAATATTCATAATCCTCATCATCTTGACAATAATGGGAGCCAGAGCCTCCTGCAACTTGGCTCTGTTAACCATCGTCGTCGTCGTCTTGTTGTCATCGTCTTTGTTGTTATTTGTTATTGTTATTTTGTTATCCCTCTTTATCGTCGTCATCATCTCGCCAAGAGTCCTTTGCATATGGGGAGCTGCTACACCTCCTTTGTCGACGGTAGTGCCGGCGTCTTCATTGCCATCGATTTCGGTGTGTTGTCCCTTTTTTCGAGTCGTCCGTTGCGTGAAAGGGGTTAAACGTTGAAACTTAATCGGTAACCAACACTTTACTTACCTGTCCATCAAAATTCAAAAAGTGATCTTATCCGAAAACTCTTACCACTCATTCCATCAGTAATTAGCCAACCTTCAAGTCGACAAGACTAGGTACGCGCCGTGAGTGTCCTTAAAAAAAAAAAAAAACAATAATCGCAGTCACTAAACGAAAACAATCCAACACTCCTACCATGTGTGCAGATAGGCAATACCTAACGTCTAAATCTTAGAACAGTTTTCGTCATACATAATCCGGAATAGGTGCCTTCTTCTTGGTTTCCTTGATAGATTCCACCAACATCCGGACTACCCCACTTTTTATCCTGTTGCACACATTCACATCCGCATCGCCTGTGTGTATGGATATTTTTCTTTAAACGGCAAGACGACCCGCCGCGACGACGACGGGGTGGTTGGGATTTTCATGAGTTTCCCGAAGATTTCCGACTTAAGGATCCGTAACTGAAGAAAATCGGATTCATTTCTTATTTACGTTATCCTTGCCTAGCATGGCTTGATATGAATGAGTGTATATGTGTGTAAGCGAAGAAAAAACAAGATGTGTGGGTAGGAAAGGAAGGAAACAGTTTTTGTGACTGAATTGTGCAAAAAAAAAATAGAATAACAACAACAAAAAATGCAAAAACAAAGTGAAATCTAGGATATCCCTCCGCAAGGATATATACAAATACCTACCGAACGGAAAAAAGTGATTTTTTTACACAAGTGCTTGTTGGTTTGTTTACGTTTTTTTCGCCGCTCGCTCGTGCGGTTCAGACGGTTTTAAGTGTTTTTTTATTTTTTTTTATTTTTTTTTTATTTTTTAAATGGAAGGACGACTCCTTGAATACCGTCCGATCGGAGGTGGTTTGGATTACCATCATAATTCGCCATTGATTGGCGAAATACCAAACGGTGAATATAGTCATGTAGTCCATCGGTCCATAGATCAGCTGAGGAATAGTCTGAATGAACGAGTGACCCTGGGTCCGTTGAGTGTTTTCTCCAATACCACGGATCTGAGGAATTCCGTGTTGGCCTATAATAATCATCAGAACAATGTGGCCTTGTCGGCAGGATCTGGAGGCAGTGGTGGCAGTGGAGTAACAGTGATTGGCAGTGGAGTTGGAAGTAATAATGTGGAAAATAGGTTGCATTACGATATCCATAGGTCGGCGACGACTTCTTCTCTGACAGACCATCATCATAAGGCCAATAATAATTCGGGATGCATGGATGATTCGAAAGATATGCTGCACGGAAATATTATTATGGGTACGAATGCCGGCGGTGGCAGTGGAAGTGGATTGGTGGGGGGAAATGGCTCTTCGGAGGGTATGAGTGGTGGCATGATGAATGTACAAAATGGAGAGAATTTACACATGCGATGTGTCAATGGGGAACAAGAGCCCCAGCATCAGCAGCAGCAACAGCACCAACAGCAGCAGCAACAACAGCAGCGGACTACACGCAAAGGACGACCGCCGACGCTGCATCATGCAGTATGTCATGGCAACAGCAATAGCCAGAGAGTTTCGCAAAGCCAACAGCATCATACGGCTTCAAGTTCCTGTTCACCTCACAATGGACAAGATATAAAAGATTCAAAGGTAAGAGCAAAGGTTATTTACCTGCTTTCTTGTGTCTGAGTCTAAGATAACCGGCATTTTCCCCGTTTCTGTCATATTTATGATACAATATTTTTTTTAAATTGTTTATTCTTTGTTCCGCAAGAACTCCTCGACAGGATTTTTTTTGAAATGTTAATGCACACAAATATTGAAAAAAAGTTCTTTTGCAGAAATACAGATTACAATATTATGTTTAAAAAATAATTTTCCGTGATCATTTAACGCTCTAAGCTTTCAGTACAATACAATGAAAGAAGTTGCATATTTACGGACTAAGTATTATCCCGTCGGAAATAACTTACAGATGTTTTTATATGAATTTAACTTAAATAGTTTTCAAAAAACGGGTTGTCATAAACTCCTTGATACGGAGTTCATAAGTCGTATTTCTTGAAACTTTTTTTAGAACTGTTTTTGCGATTTTTTCAAAGAAATTTTTAATTCTGAATAAAAAATGCTGAGGCGATATAATTTGAGATGTTAATTGTTTTACGTTACTTAAAAAAAACTTAGAGTTCATTTAAAATCATTGATGTTTCTTATTCTTATTAACTTTTATTGGAAAATATGGCGATTCTTTAACTGCAAAAATACATTCTATGTAGTAGATTTTTTAAATTCTTAAAACACCAAAAATAAAGATTTATAAATGACAAGCTGGTACCCGCGCTTTGCTGCCACTCTGTTTGTTTAAATCGGATATATGCTTCTCGCATCTTAAATGACATTTACAACACATTTGTTGGTAGGACATACGCGCCCGACTGCACTTACTTTATTGCACTATGTCTATAACCCTCATATTAACCAAGAAATAATATTTGTATTAATTTTTTTATTGCACTTACATAATCTAAATCTATCAGCTGAGCTAAAAGTAGTTACTCCGTTCCGTCCTATATTTGGCGAAAATAAAATAAAATAAAATCAATTCATTGAATTTCTATTATTTTTTTTTTGAAATCTGATAAAAAAGGCTAGAGCTATAATTTTATTCAATTTAAGACTGTGTTCTGCTCCCAAGTGAAAATGAAGAGTGAGATTGGTTTTCCAACTCGAAAACACGCCACATATAACTGACCGTGTGAAAAGCATGACTTTTTCATATTTAAGCCGGACACTTCCAGCTACTGTCCTTGTGACTTGTTTATGTCATCGGATATGCAAGATTCACTGGAGACTTAATACGTTTGAACTGGAACGGCAAATCCTTTGAAGTCATTCTTCTCCCTTAAATCGCCCTTTCAAAATATTTGCCAGTGTCACATTATGCTCATTAGCTTCTTCATAATCAGTCGAGTTCCATTACACAGTTTCGGAGCATGAAGATTTTGTAGTAACTCTGGCACCTTGCTGCTATCTATCTATTCTGACAGTCGCGCACGATTTTCAATCATTGTGATTCGAGCAAGTTTTGATTTTCACCGACAAACAAAAACAATGATCTTACTTATTTGTGAACGAAATATGTACAAATAATATCATTCAATGAAAAATAATAACAAAAATCATAAAAAAAACAAAGAAGTCCCGTCAAAATTATTTTCATATTTAAAACAGACATTTCGTTATTTATACGTTTTATAGATTATAAAAAATTAATTGTGAGTCAAATCAGTTTGTAAATAAGAAATGTGCACCTACCGCGCCATCTGTTGGGAATTTTCGACTTTTCTTTATCATAAAACTTCGCGGGGAAATTTCAAACAAACCCGCAGAAGAAAGTATCATAATTGGTCCAGTGGCTTTCAAGTTTTAAGCATCCGAACAAACCACGATTCATACAAATATTTTCTGAAGAAATTTTTATTTTATTATTTTATTTTAATTTTTTTTTTATTTTTTTTAATTTTCTTCAATTTTTTTTCTAAAACTTCAACCTGATTATTTTGATTGAAATTTTAGAAAAAAAATGCAACCATACATATTTCCATATTCAATTTTTTTCAGTAGTGTTTTATTTAAAAAAAAACTTTTCCGGAGATATATTTTGTACAGTGTACACTAGGGCGTATGTGGACTTTTTTTGTTCTACATTGTATATTAAAAAAAATTGGCACACTAAACGCATAATATGAGATGCACTTTTTCAAGACAGAGTGTATTTATAAAATAGTAGTTTTCTTTTTTTTGTATTCCGGGCAGGAATCCACGACTATCGCACGGGCACTAGATTCTTATCCTACATATTTAATACAAGAAATCAAGAATAAACACACCCTTATGGTTTAAAAAAATTGAAAACATTAATAACTTTTTGTTCTCTAAAAAATCTTATGAAAACCAATGAAACAAATAAAAATAAACTTGGTAGAATGTTGATTTACTATGTCAACAAATCTTGATCTAAAAATCGTTCCGCAGCAAAGTAAAGTAATGACGGAACTACCAGAGTGCCACATGAACAAAACCCTACTAAACTGTGTTCTTCGTCTTTAAATGTTGTATGGAGTGTTAAAAAAGTGTCAAACTCACTCGATGGAAGAAGTTTCTTCTTTCTGTCTAGAAAATTCCGATATCCATCGATCGTATAACACTGCATCAATATTGTATTCAAAATCGAAGACAGTTTTTAAGCTCTCGAATCCAAGTTTATTATAGGCGATGGTTTTAATTCGAAAAAAGTCTTTCGGGACTAAAAATTCATATCAACGTGAAAAATTCAACTTTTTTAGAGTTAACAGAAATCCTGTGTTGACTTTTTCTCGAATAACCAATGTACTGGCCTACTGACCTAACCAAAGTGCCAGAGGGATTAAATAGAAAGATCAATGAAAGCTTTTATGTTCTCTTACTGCTCACTCACGCCTAATTCAAGAAAAAAGTGTGCTTTGTCAAAAAAACAACACCCAGAATTTACTGGGAATTTATGTCATGGCTCATTGGATTTTTTAACAGCAATCTATTACGTGAAAATCTCTTTTTGGATCAGATGAGCTTGATGACCCACTATTTTGGAAAAGAATCATAACTGCTTCTTGATTTATTTTTGGTAGATGATAAAAACAAAATCTTACTCTATGACCAACTTTCTGGAACCGGCTTCTCCAAATAAGACTACATATTCCTAACGTATATACTCTTTTATTTTCAAACCTTAAGGTACCACATACAAATTTTCTTCGCCCTCGACATAGGTTCGGTGTCTTAATGGGCGCACTTAATGGGTTGCGCATCCTAATGCTGCATCCGTGATCAAGCTTAGAACTTGTGGAAAAATTATTTTCGTTTACCTGAACTAAGACAGTGGATCAATGACTTCACAACTGAGTTGTGCTTAAAATTCGGCCTCGTAGGTCTCTACCAATATTTGCTATAATGCTCGACAGTTTGTGGAATAATTAAGTTTAAATATTTTAATAATAATAATTTAAAAAGTCTAAACACAATCACATCAATAAGGTTGACGCCAATTAAGTTGAATAGGTACTTTGTCATCACTCCTACAATACCCTCTTCTTTTAACCCTTTGATTCCAGTTAACTCATTATCAAGTCAAAATAATTGTTCTAGTTTTGGAGTATACGGTATTGAAGAATTGAAGTGGTTGAGCAAATATATTGCCGTCGGCTCCTATGATATGCATTCCACTTTTTTGAAAATAATTCTTTCAGTTGTTCTGTTTCTCACCTCACACATTTTCAATAGTACTCCTACGACTAGTGAACTAGCGAATGTCCTATACATAAATACCGAAAAATGCCAAGTGTACCAAATTCAGCCCAGTTTCAATTTAAGCTTTTCTTTCAAAAGTTTTTGACTACGAAATAGAGTGGTTATCGAAAAAACACAGTTGTGTTACTGCTCTGCTTAGTCTTATTTAAGACCTAGTTAAAATAGGGAACAATTTTACGGACTTCCTCCCAACAACTAGTGGAGTTCTGATGGGATCCCGACTAAGTCCATTTCTATTTTTTTTAACATTACATATATGAACGCTTATCGAAGATGGTGCATGATGGAAAATGGGCACGACTGAATCGCACGTACTTGCTCTTGTGTGCTTCGTCATATTAGAAGGCTAGATCTTTGATCGAAAAAAGTTACATTTACGTACAAAAATAACACGTTCTGAACTTATAAATTGTGTCAAAACCACAACCCTTAACGGTTTTTAGCAAAAATGGAGGATGCCATCCACACGTCTTGTATAATAACGAATTTACAAAAACAAATATTTTGATTTTTATTTATTTTGGTAAAAAAAACTTAGTTTATTAATAAACATGTGATTATAAAATTTAAAATAATTTTTTTTATTAGTTTTAAAAATATTGATTTTTCAAAAAAAAAATTCTAAAATTAATTTTAATTAGAAAAAAAGTTGTTCAAAATTTTGATATGCAGAAAATTTGGTGAAAAAAACTCACTCAAATTAACGGAATATCAATATTGAGTAATAATACTTCTAACGCATTATTACCAATAAATTAATCTTTAAAAAGCTGCAGCATTTATCATTTAGTACTTTCTTCTGTGTGAAAACTGAAATGATAACATTTTAATTATTTCACAGTTTCACAGATCGAGAATCGACCACCAGGACATATACCATTTTTTACTTGCGATTATAGGTACTATCTATTATGCAAGTTATGCATTCGTGCAGATTAAACATTTTGAGATAACAATCAAATATGACATTACGATGATAGAGAAACATATTTGAGTCACTAGAAAAATTCTGCCCGTCTGTCTTTCTGTCTGTACGGATGTATTTTGGACTGCAGCCTAAGAGGTTGAGCCAATCGTCTTCAAATTTTGAACTTAAGGTTATTTTGACATTCTACAGAGGAGTTTTTTTAATTTTTTTTTTAGCTCAAAAATTTACGGTACCTGTCATATAACCGTTAAGTAAAAGCTTATTTTTCTCGAAAACGGCTCCAAGAATTTTTATAAAAGAAAATCAGTGTATTACTGTAAGTAAGCATTATATTTTGCTGAAAAAAAATTAATATGGTGGGCTAAAAACGGTACCTCCCATAGGACCGATTACAATTAAAAGTGATATTCAAGAAGATGTAGGAAGCTTAAGTAATTTTGCATTAATATTTTTTCGAAAACTCTTTTTTTGTATTTAATGTTTAATACTAAAATATTTAATTTAATAATTAAAAAAAAAAATTAAATCAATATTTTAAAAACGGGTGATTTTTTTTTCTTAATTTTGATTTTAAATGTACGTTATTTTTGTGCTTAAGTTTGTATTCTTGAAATAATTTATATACAATTTAACGTACTTTATTCGAACAATCAAGAGTCACAAAAATCGAATAAATGCTTTCATGTTCACTTTAATTTATTTTAATTTTATTCTACAGTGTGACCCCACCTATGAGCAATTACGTGCGATCCAGTCGTGCAATTTATTTATTGATAGGCACATTTGTGGGGCGCAACACATTAAAATCTGTGTTGAGATTTTTCTTCACGAGAAGATAAAATAAAGTACCTGATTCATGTAAATTTGCTTTAAAAATTTTAGTATTATCCACTCTGCGAGGTAGAGCCTCTGCTATCTTCACAGTAAGCTTTTATAAATGAATAAATTTGGTGCACCAGAAGGCACCACAGTCAAAAACCTTTTTAATGATATAAATGAAATTCCTACTTTTTCTTATGACTTAAATCTTAAAACAATTATATAGTCGGGTGAAGTTAACCCGAAAATTAGGGGTACCCTTGCATAGATGACTTCCTAGAACTTCATTTCTTAAGCGGCATAGTGCTGGGCAGTGACAGAGAAAATGAAGAGTGTCCTCATACACATCTATGTCGCCACAATATCTGCACAAGTCGTCCGTGCTGAGCTTCAATTTCTTTTTTGTGGTAACCCAGCATGTTATGCCCGGCCAGTATGCTCACAAGGGATCGTAGTGACTTCTTGTTGAGCTGTAGAATATTATCTGTTCTTTGTTTATTAAAGTAGGGCCATAGTTACCTGGTTACGACACAGGAGTCGAGTGAGTTCCATCTCTCGTTAGCTGCGGCGAGTACCTTATTCCCTATCGTCTGTTTGATGTTACAGGTTGGGATCTTTACCGTTTTGTCAGCTCGGTTAAGTTCTAGGGATGATCCCTTTCTTGCCAGCTCATCAGCTCTTTCGTTTCCTTGCACACCACTGTGGCCAGGACCCCAACAGAGTCTTATATTATGCTGCGCGCCAAGAACTTTTAGCTCTTCGCGACAGCAAGCTTCAAGCTTTTATTTTATTTCAATGGCAGCAATTGCTTTAATCGCTGCTTGGCTCTCAATGAAAAAGGTGATATCAGCATGTGGTATTGCCGTCATTGCAGTCTCTTTAGTAGCTGCCGTCACTGCCAGGACTTCAGCCTGAAAGACGATGCTGTAATCGGGGAGCCTAATTGATCCGGCCAGTTCGAGTGTTTCTGAGTAGAAACCTGCACCAACACCAATTTCCATTTTAGAGCCATCTGTAAAGATTTCAATGGCTGATTTGTATGGTGTCTGGTTGTTAAGACAGTATTCTCTATTATGAAAAGAAGTGGTGAATGGTCTTTCGAAATCTAACCGGGGTGTTGTGTAGTCTGTGCATACATTGTAGCCCGAATATGTCTGTAGAATCTGTGCATAGCCTGTCAGACTCAATCTCCAGGGATACCTGGTATATAATTACCACAAAACTCCACAACCACGCCCTCTCCGTCCCTTATATCAGGTAAAAATTATTGAAAATCGGCATTTTTGTACTATTACTCCTTTCTGGTGCATATTAACCCAAAATCAGTCAAACCCAACTTCTAGCCACATTCGATAAGGCTTACCGATAAGGTTACGCCCGCACTGGGTCCCTTAGTCACGCCTTTGAAAACAGGTACAAAGCTTAAGAAAAGTTAGGTTCTTTCCATTTTGTTCTATGGCTGTGAAATGTTTTTAAGTTGTAACTATGCTTGCAAAAGAAAGCTTAGTGTTGTCTTCAACAACTCCATTAAATACATCTTTGGACTACCAGATACGATAGAGTTCCAATTTTGCTAATTACCCTCACTTTCTCATCTTATTTTTGGTCTCGGAGGTTCTGCACGCAGCCAGTTTTGCTAAAAATTCGACTATAGGAGTTTTGACACATTTGTTCTCCTTCTTTCACATCCGTACTACTATTTTTACTATTTTTTTTTAAACTGGGCACATTTTACACATGCAGCTGGGTGTAATGTCATCTTAAAGCGCAGCGGCAAAACAAGTTTTTTTTCAACTTTACCCTCATAAAGTATAAAGCTAGTATTACACGCTGAATGTAATTAGTCCTGTAAGTTGAAGTTTAGATGCATTTAGTGCATATAGTTCAAACACAATGATTCTAAATTTCTCAAGGACTTCGTTGAACTTCTTTTTTAGAATAGACAATTTCTCACAATTCTTATATTTAGGGTAGTGCGGCATATTGAGGTAAGTCGATTTACTAACCAACATTGTCAAGGATGTCTATAATCGGAAAAGGTTTTCCTGTTTATAATTTGAAGTATCTTATCTTTACCTTACCTGGCGCTACATGTCGTGGTGCTCCTGGGCCTGGTTCTATATGCTCCTCCCGCTGGCTCGAAGTCTAGCCTGCCGTCTGCAGTTCTGCACACCAAGCAGTCGGAGGACTCCTTCCATTGTGGTCGCTCCATCAGATATGAAGTCTCCCCTTGCTTCTGACTCCCTCAGGTACGACGTCGAATACCTTGCGCGCTGGAGGGTCAATGTTCATCCGCTCTACATGGCCGAGCCATCTTAGATGCTGAATACGGATTTTTTAACCAGGCTCATGTCGCTGTACAGCATGTACAACTCGTTGTTGCATCTTTGAAGAATTCTTTGGTAATCGAAATATAATTTTAACGAAATATCGCCGGAATTTTTGTACGGGTTCAAAGTAGAATTTTCCCAAAACTTGTGCCTCCTTGATATCTGAACGGCAATTTTTTTTATCAACGCTAAACGTCAATGGAATTCTTGAACTCATATATATGAGGCCGGTTCCTCATTTATCGGTGCGGTATCTGTAGTCGATATTTACCACTTTACCGAATGTATATCGATCTCATGTTCATCGAAAATGCGTGCTTTTGGGATCGATGATACACTTGTTTGTTGGATTAGAAGCTATCTTCTGGACCGTTCAATACAAGTTGTATTGAAAGGATTCAAGTCTGATTCTGTTCTGTCTCCGACCCTTTTCTTGATTTTTATAAACGATCTTCTGTCTGTTACCTCTAATCCACTTAACTGTTTTGCTGACGACTCTACCCTCAGCTTTTCATATTCGTTCGATAATTCAAGTCCTTCGTCTTCGGACGTACAATTGCAACGGTACCATATGTCAAGCTCATTAAACTCCGATTTATACAGCATTGTCAAATGGGGTAATAGGAATCGTGTGGAGTTTAATGCTTCGAAAACTCAATGCTGTCTTCTGTCGTTAAGGCTAAACATACCCTCAATGCCATTGTCCATGAATGGCACTTACATCGAAGAAACCGGAAAGCTCTCAGTACTCGGTATGTGTGTCAACGACAACCTCCGTTGGAACGACCATATATTTGAGATCGCTAAGAATGCTGCAAAGTGCTTAGGTTTTCTGTATCGGTGTAAGAAGTATTTTTCCCCATCTGATCTGGCTACAATTTATAAAGCGTTTATACGCCCTAAACTCGAGTATAACTCCCACCTGTGGGCAGGTGCTTCGCAAACATCGCTTCTCCTGCTTGATAGAATACAAAATCGAGCGTTAAGATTGATAGGAAATAGAACTGCCGCTGAAACAATTGCCCCACTCGAACACCGACGCAATGTTTCATGTCTTTCCTTATTTTATAGTTTCTTTTACAAAAAATGTTCACTCGAAGTAGCCAGTTGCATTCCTTCCCTTAAAAGTTTCTCCCGTAATACTCGTCTTGCAAGGAATGCTCATCAGTTCACCCTTGAGCCTAATTTCGCCACGAATTTGGAATAGTTTACCCGGCGGGATTTTCCCTTGCCATTTTGATCTACAAACATTCAAAACCATGTTAATCGGCACCTCCTATCTCTCCCCTCCCTATCTTCGTAATGCCCGCGCAGTGTGTTCTACATTAAAAGGGAAACACATAATCCCTTGTGCGCGCGTTAATTATATAAAAAAAAAAAAATCTCCTGACTTGTCGGTAACCTTCCGCACAGAATTATTCAAAACATTAACTTTGTATATACACTGCAAAAAAATGTATATACAATGACATTAAACTCGAAGCAGTCCCGGATGTCATTTTCTTTCAAAAAATATTACTCGAAAAGAGAAAAACACACAAAAAAGGCAGCAATCCCCCTCCCTTACATATAACTGTTTTGAATAATTTGTCGGGTAAACTCAAAAATATAATCTGAGGCTTAAAACATATGAAATTTCAATTTTCTGCGGAAGGCTCCTCAAGTTGTAAAAACCCCAAGTCACAATCAAGACCACTTCGACCAAACACAATGGAGAATATACTTCAACAAATAAAGATAAAGCAGATCTGTTTGTTGAAAACCTCAAGGAAACTTCCAAACCCTTTCACCGACAGGATTCGTTGAATGGAGCCGTTTATATTCAATTGACATATGAAAATTTACAATTTCGAAATGTCTCATTTTAGAACTTTCTTACACAATAGGAAAGTAAAAAACCTCCTGTTTACGTCTTAGTAAATGCCCGCATTCTTAAAGAGTTACCGAATAAAGCAATTTAATATCTGAATAATGCTGCGATGGCGCTTTTATATATCCTGAAAACATCAGCAGGGAAGGAATTACTTTTCATGTTCTTCCCGACTTCTCGTAGGCACACGAATACTGATTAACGCAATTGCTCCTGATTTAAAATATGGCAAAACAGCCCAGGAAACAAAAACAGGGCTCCATATAAAATTGTAAATAATTTTAATAGACTTTTAACTTAAACAATTATGTTCTTTATACTTCGGCAAAACTTTTCAGAAAAATCCACACATCTATGTGTTGAGCAAAAAAAAAAAAAAATAACGGTACCGACTTTAGTTACTAGGTTTCATTATTCTTTTTGGAATTTTTGAGATTCTTAAAACAGCTATAACTTTGGATATAAAAGATTTAGAAACTAGCTTTGTATAGAAAATTATCTAGGAATTTATGGTTATTTAATAATAAAATAAAAAGTATTATATGCCATTACAACAAACTCCTTAAAAACTCGCTCGAAGTGAGATATTTTAAAAAAAAGGCAATGTGTACCCTCTTTAAGCATTTTTCCTTTGTGTTTTTAAAAATACTCTTTTAATCTTTTAAGTATTACTTTCTGTATAAAAAAAAGGTTTCAGAATTATAAAAAAAATATAATGCATACCTACAGTAGTACACTGATTTTTTTTATTAAAATTCTTGCAGCCGTTTTCCAGAAAAATAAGCTTTTACATAACGGTTATATGACAGGTACCGCTAATTTTTGAGCTAAAAAAAAAATAAAAACTCCTCTGTAGAATGTCAAAATAACCTTAAGTTCAAAATTTGAAGACGATTGGCCCAACCGTTTAGGCTGCAGTCCAATATATGTACATCCGTACAGACAGACAGACAGACAGACAGACAGACAGACAGACAGACGGACAGAATTTTTCCAGGAACTCAAATATGTTTCTCTATCATCGTAATGTCATGTTTGATTGTTATCTCAACATTTTTAATCTGCACGAATGCATAACTTGTATTATAGTACCTATAATCGCAAGTAAAAATTGTTACCTGTGTTCTAGCAGATGTTTAAATCTGCGCTATGCATCATTTTATGTGATGATTCATGGGAATTACCTGAGATATCAGCCTTTATCTCGTTATTTAGAGGTGCTGGGTGAGTGATTCTTACACTGTCGGATAGGTATTAAATCCATCTATCTGGTCCATATAATAGAGATTTCCCGAAAGAAAAACTGCGCCTACAGGAGCAGATTGAATAAATTTTTCACTCAAAGGCATATATCTTGCTATTTAAAGGCCCTAGATGATTATGTTTGCATGGTTAGATAGGTATTAAGTTCAGCTATCTGATTCATACCTCAAACATTTCCTAAAAATTTAACTGCGTCTCCAGGAGCGGATTAATGGGTGGTGTGTCAGAAGTTTTGTTTGTTCACTCACGCCTTCACAGCCCTATATCTCGTTATGTGGAGTGTTTAGGTGAGTAGTCAGATAAGTTTTGAAACCAGCTACCCGCCCGTCAACATCCACAGATTTCCCAAAAGCCTTCACATGGCTATATCTCGTATAATACATAAAACTGATGTATTACTATTAAGAATAAATAATAGTACCAACTTAAAGTTCATTATTTAAAAAATAATGTTTTACAATACTGTAAACTAATAAATTCTTCGTCGTTTGAGTCAATTTTTGATTTTTTGCTACCGTTTGGTAGTTATTTTCACTTTTCTGAACACCTAAAATTTGATATTCCCATTCTGATTGCACGGTTTGCTCAACCCATAGAGGTGGGGGAGAAGGTGGGAGAGAAGGATGCAGTAGAGGATCCATTATCATGGGGGTCCTGATCCCCTCCCCAGAACTAACAAAAAATAATTTAAAAATATCCAACAATTAGGAAAATAATCAAACCTAAACATTTTTAACATTTTCAAACGGGAAATTTAATCTACAGTTTATTCAATTATTTGGGCTGAAGTTTGCATTCTTAGTTTTGCATATCTTTTTTAATTACTTTCATAGGCACTGAGCAACGTTACCCCCCAAACTGAGTTTCTCGATCCGCCACTGAAGGGTGGTATTAAAACTTTAAATAAAAACATTAAACGCTATTTATTTTTATTCGAATGCTTATGCCACTCATTACATTTGTTTTTAAAAGCAGATTTAAGAAAGATTTCTCAAAATTTCCAAAACACATAGCAGATATACATATTTACCTTGGTTCTCATAACTCAAAGCGAAATGAAACAAGCCCTTAATAAAGATGAAAGTAAGTCCGAAAATTTAGGAGTAATTGCAAAATTTTAATTTTTCACTTAGTTAACGCTCTTTAAAAAGTGAGATAGGTATGGAGGGACATGTTGCCCCCTGCAACCCCTCTTCAGGGGTCACAATAGAATTTGTACAAGGTATTCGACGTTAGGTTGGGTATATGCAATATTACTTTTGTATTTAAGGGTTCTTTCGGATATAAACATATCTTACGATGATAAAGGAACATATTTCAGTTTGTGTTAAAATTCTGTCTGAATGTCTGTCTGAAGATGTACGGATTAGTCCGTTTTTACTTGCGATTATAGGGACAAGTTTAGGATTCGTGAATATAAAAAAAAAATGATATAAATCAAACATGACATTACGATCATAGAGAATTCTAAAAAAGTGATCGAAAAAAAATGTCTGTCTGTCTGTCAGTATGTATAACGAGTTGCAGCCTAAAAGGCTTAAGCTTCAAACTTGGTGTGTGTGATTCTTTTGGCATTCCCCAGAGGAGAAATTGAAATTTTATTTTTAGTGATAAAATAAAAGTATGATTATTTGGCAATCTACAGATTTGTTACCCAATTAATTTGATACGACCACTTCCTTCAATGACAAAATGGAGAAGAAGTAATTATTTATTGACAGTTCATGACATTTTGTTAGGCACAATGGTAGTATTAATAGATGAGTATAATTTGCTGAATGAAACACTTATAAATAGATATGTTTTGTATAACATTTAGGGCTAAAAATAACGGTATCATATGACCGTTTAGGAAAATCTTATTTTTCTCAAAAACGGCTCCAACGATTTTGATGAACATTTTTGAGAATTTTTTTTTGTTGGTATTGGCTATCATTTGATTATAACCACATATACGGGAAAAGTCTATTAACCGGACCTTTCATATGACGTTTTTTTTAATTTTTGACTTTCTCGGTAACGGCTCTATGGATTTCTGTCATATTTTATTTTTGAAAAGATCTAAATAGCAAAGTTAATTCTGCATATCAAAATTTTGAATAACTTTTTTTTTGGAATAAAATTAATGTTTGAATTTTTTTTTTTTGAAAAATCAATATTTTTAAAACTAATCAAAAAAAATTATTTTAAATTTTATAATTACATGTATATTAATAATCTCTAAAAAACTGCATACCAAAATTTAAAAAAAACTAAAAATAAAAAACAGGATTTTATCAAAACCGGTCCTACAATTTTCGAAAGACTTTTTTCATAATTTTGTCGCCATTTTTATTAAAAATCTTTAACTATGTTGTTTTGATTCTTTTTATAAGTTCAAGCTGTGTTATTTTCAACGTAAATGTAACTTGTTTCTGTCAAAGAACTTGCTTTCCAATGTAATTAGGTACATAAGAGCAAGTACGTGCGACCCAGTCGTGCCCATTTTTTTGTTTGACATTATCGAGAACTGGTTACAGTTACAGCCGATTACAATCAACATGGATACTCAGGAAGGTAAAGGTAGCCAGAAAAATGCTCCTTTGAATTGCATTCATTTTTCGAATAACGTTTTTTTGTGTTTTTAATACTGACAAAAAAATATTGAAAAACAAATATTTTGAAAATGGGTAGATGATTTTTTTAATTGTGTTTAATTAGAATCGTTTATGAGCTTTTACACATTTTTTGCGTACTCTTTTAGAAGGATCAAAATTAAAAAAAAAATGTATCTCATTTTTTTCGACGATGCGACCGTTTCATTTCATATTCTCCGATAAAAATCGTGAAATAATGCCCTTAATATATGTCAAATGCTCATAAGAAAAAATACGTGCAATCCAGTAGTGAAATGTATTAGGGTTATGCGTGCAATCGCGGAAAACCCATAAAAACTTCATAAGCCTCGTAAATTTATATCGTTGTAAACGAAATGTCAAAATGCAACCCAGATAAATATCTCTCATGAATTTGCTGAGGAAAGTTTTTAAATAATTTTTTTAATCGAGGAATGTCCATCAGTGTTTTTCATTCGTGTGGTGCGATTTAAGAAAGTTTCTCCGCTTTGCACAGTCCCTCTAGAAATGGACTTAAGGTAAACTAATTGGAATTCCTAGCAGTGTGAGTATTCCGTTCGAATACCTTCAGGAGAGAAATGCAACTGGCTATTTCGGTAAAGCCCTCTTTGTAAAAAATAGTGATAAAACAATGAAAACCACTTTAAATTTTGGCGGTACTGGATAAATGTGAATGTAAACGTCACATATTAGTTTAAAGCCCTTTTTGGATTCCACCTACAAAATTCAGTGGTTTAATTTTATGTGGGCAACTGACATATGTATATGAGAATTTTACTCAAGCTTATATATTTATTTTTTTTTGATATGGTGCAGCTATATATTGTAGCCAAATCAAATAGTATGAACATATTTTGGTTTTTCGAGGGAAACATAAAAATATAAAAATTGCAAATATTTGAGACTTGAAAAAGGCAAATTCATATTAATGTAAGCAAAAACTATAGGTTGTAAGTCTATTAATTGTAAGTACTAGCTTCAACTAATTGGCATAGCATATTGAAACAAGCCGGTTTTGATGCAATTAAAACCAATCTCAATTTGATTTAAGGGCTAGTTAAATATTATATTTAAAATTTATTGTTTCTTGATTAACTGACAGTTTTCACAAATTAACACTTATTTAAAAAAATATTTTTTTTCTATCTCTCTTTTCAGATATTCAGCTCGAAGGCGGACTTGCAATTGCACACGCAGATTCACATGCGTGAGGCTAAGCCCTACAAATGTTCACAGTGTTCGAAAGCGTTTGCAAACTCTTCGTACCTCTCACAGCACACGCGAATACACTTGGGCATCAAGCCGTACCGCTGCGAGATATGTCAGCGTAAGTTCACTCAATTGTCCCACCTGCAGCAACACATTCGTACCCATACGGGTGACAAACCCTACAAATGTCGTCACCCCGGCTGTCAAAAGGCTTTTTCGCAGCTCTCCAATCTACAATCGCACTCGCGCTGCCACCAGACTGATAAGCCCTACAAGTGCAACTCGTGCTATAAATGCTTCTCCGATGAGCCCTCACTGTTGGAACACATTCCCAAACACAAGGAATCTAAACACCTTAAGACACACATATGCCAATACTGCGGCAAGAGCTACACCCAGGAGACATATCTGACCAAGCATATGCAGAAGCATGCAGAGCGCACTGATAAGCGACCGCCTATTACTGGAGGACCCTCGTCCACAACATCGGGTTCGAATGTAACGACACCGGGTGTTGGTGGGGGCGGCGGTGGTGGCAATGTTGGGGTAGGTGGCGGTGGCACAACAACTTCTCACGGGGGCAACATGAATCGAAATATTGGACTGAATACGTCATCTTTGACACCGGTGGCGGTGGGAGATCATCCGTACTGGCCTAAAGTGAGTCCGGACTCGGCGGCAAATATATCGGACGTGATGCACCACCATCAGCACCAGCATCTGCAGCAGCAAACACAGCAGGGTCAGTCGTCGCATTTGGATCAGTTTCCACCGATTAACACACATCAGCCGTCCCACACAAATGGTCACTCGGATCTGCAATCACATCATAGGATGAACGAGAACGGAAGAGAAGATATTGGTAAGCCTTACCTAAAAATTTTCCTTTCTTTTTTTTTTTTTTTTTTGTAAGAAATCAAATAAATTAGATGGCTAAAAATTTATTGGATACATCTTTTATCCAGAAAATGGTCTAAGCCGGCTATTTCACCGAGGCAATAGATTCAAAATTTTGGATTTGATCTATAATTTTAAATTTGATCCAAAAAACACAAATGCGTTGTAGGAGCACCTGTTCAATTGTGTGAATTATGCCTCAGGTTTTGCATTTTTCATGTAAACCATGTAAAGATGCTTATCTTGCAGTATTTTTGTCGAGGTCGAATACAAAAATTAATTATAAATATAAAGTTATTAAAATTTAATGTATGCAGAATTAATTTGGCTACCTAAATCTTTTCAATAATACAAATTTATAGAAATCCAATTAGCCGTTACCGATAAAGTCCGTTTTTGTAATGATTTTTGTATTTATTTTTAACTTATAACTACTTACATGCTAGACATAAATCTTAAAACTAGCTAAAACTATCAGCTTTATTAACTTACTGGCCCTATTCGGGTGCTCTAAATTAATCTGTAACTTAAAAACCGTTATATGAAAGGTACCGTTAACAGACTTTTCCCGTAAATTTGTTTTTTATAAAATCCTTTTATAATCCTTTTATAAAAAGGTATGTACCAAAATATTATCAAAAAAGTAATCCATAAAAATTGTTTCTCTGTCTTGAAAGTCTGCCAGTCTTTCAGTCTGTCTGTCTTTTTTTTTTATAATTAACGCACGCACAAGGGATTATGTGTTTCCCTTTTAATGTAGAACACACTGCGCGGGCATTACGAAGATAGGGAGGGGAGAGATAGGAGGTGCCGATTAACATTGGTTTTGAATGTTAGCAGATCAAAATGGCAATGTCTGTATGTATAACGAGCTGCAGCCTAAACGGCTTAAGCGATTACCTTCACATTTGGCATGTGTGATTCAGAGGGAAAATTTAAAATTTTATTTTTAGGCCTAAAAATAACGGTACCTGCCATACAACCGTTAAGGAAAAGCTTATTTTTTATCGAAAATAGCCCCAACGATTTTGATGAAATTTTTTGAGATTTTTTTTGTTAGTACTAGCTACCATTTAATCAGAACCAAATTTACGGGAAAAGTCTATTAACGGTACCTTTCATGTAACGGTTTTTTAATTTTTGGCTTTATCGGTAATGCCTCTTTGAATTCCTGTCAAATTTTATATTTGAGAAGATCTAGGTAGCCAAATTAATTCTGCATATCAAAATTTTGAATAGCTTTTTTTCTAATTAAAATTAATTTTTGATTTTTTTTATCAATATTTTTAAAACTAATCTAAAAAATTATTTGGAATTTTGTTATCACATGTACATTAAAATCTTTAAAAAACTGCATACCAAAATTTCAAAAATAAATTCAAAATAAAAAACAGGATTTTATCAAAATCCGTCCTACAATTTTCGAAATACTTTTTTCATAAATTCGTTATTATACAAGACGTGTGATGGTGTACTCCATTTTTACAAAAAACCGTTAAGTGTTGTGGTTTTAACAGTTTTTTGAAGTTCAGGATAGTGTTATTTTTCTAAGTTATTGTTACATATTTTTTAAATTTTATTCGACGATGTGACCGCACATATGAGCAAGTATATGCGATCCAGGCGTGCAATTTGTTTTATATTCACGAATCCTAAACTTACCTTATAGTACCTATAATCGCAAATAAAAATTGAGATAAAGGGGAGAGTGTGGTTACTCCGGCGCCAAGATTTATTGACGGTTTCTTGTAAAGGGGTTACATACAAGTATTTTTTTACTATGGGAGGGGGTGTCTATCTCCCGCCGTTTAGGAGGTAGGGGCGATTTTCGAAAAAAATTTCTTTAATGGAAAAATAAATATTAAAAACAAACGGTTTTAACAGCCAGAAATCTGCTCTTTAATCCTACATTTAAATGAAATTATTTGCGTCAAAGTTTTCAAAATATTTGCATTCAAATTTGAAATTTTGATAAAAAAAAACGTAAAAAAATATCATTGAACCAATTTTGTTCAAAATTGTGAAATCGATTTTTTTTTTCTGTGATCAATGCTTATATCAATTCTAAATAAAACGCAAAAACCGAAAGCTTTTATGTCTTCTAGTTCTTGGGAAAATTGAACATTACTGAAACTACTTTTTATGAAATTTTAGATTTTTGGCATTTAAATGCATTTAAATGTTAAATCTACCGTTTTGGGCTAGAAAACAGCTGTTGACATCCAATAAAAAGTTTATTTGAATCTAGATCCCAAATGCAAAAGAAATTTAGCACACACCCAAACTATCACATACCCCAAATCCTATAGTGAGCTCAAGCAGGAGGGTTGCAGGGTTACATATCTTGCTTTTTAAACGCCGCCGTAATGCGCAAATAACAAAAAATCTGAAAGAGTACTTTCAGTTATTTTCAATTTTCTCAAGAACTAGTAGACATTAAAGCTTTCGGGTTTATGCGTTTCATTTAAAATTGATATGAGCATTGACCACAGAAAGTTTATTTTACGTTTCACAATTTTGAACAAAATTGGTTCAAAGATATTTTTTTACGTTTTTTTTATCAAAATTTCGAGTTTGAATGCGAATATTTTGAAAACTACGTCTAAACGGGGGGAGAGGTAAAAAAATATAAAAAAATACTTGTATTTAACCCCTCTACAAGAAACCGTTATTAAATCTTGTCGCCGGAGTTATCGTACTCGTGCCGAGATAAAGGTCAAACATGAGATAACGATGATATAGAAACCTATTTGAGTAACTGGCAAAATTCCATCTGTCTGTCTGTCTGTCTGTACGGATATAAATTAAACTGCCAATCGTCTTCAAATTTGGAACATAAGTATATTTTTGACCTAACTACCCAACTATGTATTTCTCACTCATTGCGATATTCAAAATTGCAAACCAAAAGACATCGACACTTTCGACACCTCTATTTAAATCCTCTCCTTCTTTCCTAATAACAGCAGTGTCTCTGACATATTTAGGGTATCATTAACCCTTTAATTCAGCGTTTTTATAAACAAAAAAATTGTTCAGTTTTGTTCAAAGGCCAACTGTTGTGCATCACATCGACTATGATGGTGATGGTTTTGGATTTCTTTAAGAGAAAGACTAAAGCTTCCGACATCCCTGACTTTCAACTCTTAAGGCAGTCTTATATCCGACATCCTAAACCAAATAACACAAATCATGGATCTCCTCTCAACATACTCGAGTTTTTCTAATTTTCATATAAAAAAGAATTTGTCATCATTTACATTGAATCATTTCTCAACTTTTGATAAAGACAGTAAAGCCCACAATAATTCTTTTTTTTTATTTTTTATCAAAACAGTTTCGACACCATCGACCGTTGGGCCGTACGATACCACCAGTATAACAAAAGCAACGAGCAATTCAGCATTTACGCCAATCAATTCGATGACACCACATTTGAACACACTAAGCCACCATCCGATGGCACAGCGCCCTTACCTGTACGATGCAATAAGTTTTCAAAATAAAAACGTCAATCAGAACAACGCCAACAGTTTCCCCAATCAGCTGATATCCTTGCATCAAATCCGCAACTACGCACATCAACCAGCCGGGCTTATGTCAGGCGAACACTTAATCGGAGTCAGCGTGGGATCTGGCAAGGACAAAGGATAGCTATACTTCTAGGGGGAGGTGGAGCTAGGACATGGGCAGTTTATAGCAAAATAGACTTAAATAGTTTTGTAATAATATTATTATTGTTTTTTTTATTTTTTTTTTCATTATTTAATTAACCTTTTGTATATGCAGTGCTGCGTGTGATGGTGTAATGTATTGGTTATATCACATTTGTATTGAATCCTAAAAAGGAGTGACTTATATTGATTTGTGTAAAGTTGGTAAAAGGTGGAGCAAAAGTTGTCGTTCTACCGGAAGATGCTATAATTTTTTTAAATGGCAAACAATGTCAATTTTAATTTGACATTTTTAAATTTCACAGATAAAATACACGCAAAAAACGCGGAATAATTGAAGGATTGACATTTGCCGCCATTTGCAAAAGTTATAGCATTTTCAGAAGAGTGACAACTTTTGACCCATCCTGTATATTTTTTGAATTTAAATGAATATTCAGCAACACCGTCCATATTTTTTTTTTTATTTTTTAACTAACAATTTCAAAATGTAAATATGTGCTTTCTTAATAATTGAATTTTTTTAACGAATTTGGCACGAAAATAGATTTAGTTAAAGTGGGTTTAGAGTTGCTATTTGTATCCTTTTTCTTTTATATCTTCATCATTTGACTGCCTAAGACGTCACTTACACGTTCTTTTGTTTCAAGTATCATGCGATCCTCTGTTATTGTTGCAAGGGTTTTTTTAAATTAAGGTTCACTTCTTTAAATGAAACTATCCTGACAAAATATAGGTTTTATAGAAAGTACATAGTTCGTTAAGTTTCGTTAAACATGTGTCGCTCTAAAACAGTTAATTTTGTAGCATTACGACTGTTAAAATAATAGATAGATAGTTGTGTTCATTTCATGTTGTTCATGATGTTTTTATGAACGCCACATTTTACTAAATGTTGTTAAGTTTTGGCAGTATTGGCTGAATTATTATAGCTGAAAGTAGACGAAAGTTAATTTCATAAATCTAAGATAAAGTTAAAGACGGAAATAGCTGTTTTTCGCTGATTTTTATTTATAAATCAAACAAAAACGTCTTTAACGAAAAAAGAACGAAATAGTTATTTGTTTTTCTTTCTGTAAGCTTACAGCAAATGTTTGTGTGAATGAAATAAAGAACTTAGGATTGCAATTTTTTTAGATTTTTTGGGTTTGAGCCTTGATGTTTCCGTTTTAACGCTGTTTAAAAAAAATCAAAAAGTAAGGACTAAACAAAGATCACGGACATGTTTTGCAGTTCAACGGGATGATGTTTTCGAAGTTAGAATGTTCACTATTATTTTTTCAAAAAAAAAAGTTTCGAAAGAATCAATATCCGTGTAAACACGGTACGTGTGTTAAAAGGATGAAACGAAAAACAATCAAAAAGAAAGGAATATGGTATACCCACTAAAAATAAATCTCGGGTTTCAACAAAGAATACAAGATTTTAAAATGGTTTTCGAACCAACTAGAAAACTTCAAATATCAAAATATGTGATGAGTATTATAGAGAGAACAAATCTCAACTAAACTTATAGTGTAGTATTATACTTAGACGTTCCGTAGCCCGCATGTTTTTTTTTTTTTATTTTCTTTTGAACCCCTGTCCCGTCCATCGCGCAGTATTACACTTAGATGTTTTTCACATTTTTGCATCGCGTGTTTTTGACAGCTCTATTTCATTGTTTTTTTCTGTCCCTAAAACCGTTCACATTTTGTGTCCTTTGTATTATTGTTGTAATAAGCGTGATTAAAAACAGCGAATACACAGCTGATTGAAGAACAAATGGAAACAGAAGAAAAATCCAAAGGAATCTTAAAATTTGTTGGATAATTTTCTCTTTTGTTTGAACAGTTAACTCTGTTTTGCTTCTGCTTCGAATGCAAGGTAAATTATTTGGTTATGTCTGTTCGCTCACAAAATAAATTGGATCGGATTCGGATTCGGATTGGTATCCGAAATGCAAATCAAGTAAAATTGTGAACTCAGCCAATGCCGAGGAATAAAGAAGACGAGCAAAAGGAATGTCGAAAACACGCGATGCAAATCCTACCCACAACTCGCCGAGTTGAAACGATTTAAAATATTTCAATTTTACTAACTCTCTCTTTCGCACTTATTTGCGTCTTTGCAAAAAGGTCTAAGTGTAATACCGCACAAACTGGAAAGAATTTTGTTAGTTTTAATAAAACTAGAAATTTCAAATTTCGACAAAACTTGCTTTAAATCTCATATTTTCTTAGGAGCCTAAAGTTTCGTTTTAGTAGGAACGCAGCAAGTATTGCTTTTATTTTGTCATATTATATCAAATATTCAAAAAAAAACTCATTTGAAATTAATTTGAATTCGAACTTTTGTATTTCTTCATTTAAATTTTGATCCAAAGTATGAAATATAACAAACTAACTTATCGATACCGACACATGGTTGATTTTTTGTTGATACTTATTTAACCCTTCAACAGTCCCTTAACTGTGATAGTACTTTATTCAAACCCTAACATTTTAATAGCAGCTCGTTTATTTTTCATTACTCAAATACATTTTTAATTTTCTTATGACTGTTCCTATGAAACTCCCTCCAGGATTGTTAGAGAAAAGAAATACAGTTAAAAACCCACGAATATGTAAATTGTATAAGTATTGTTAAATAAAAATAATATAAAATATAAACATTTATTTAAATTTAATTAAAACATTAAAGAAAAGCAAAAAACAATTATAAATTTGTATGTAAATATCTAAATGAGGAGTTAAAACTTTTCTTTGTGAAGACTGAATATGAACTCAAAGTCTAAGGAACTCAAAACTAATGAATTATTATGAACTAAATGAAAACAAAAAACGAAAGCACTTTGTGTTTGTATTTAGCATATCTGTGTGTGGATCAGATATGATCGAAATTTAAAATAAAGGAAAAATTTAAAACAATTCAAAATAAAAAAAATAAAAACATTTTAAAATGTGTGGAAACACAGTAAAAAAATCCTATGTAACATTAAAAGTTAATTAAAAAAAAAAAGAAAAAAAACAGAAAACAATTACTTATAGATAGGATATTTATGATATAATATATATTATATAATTATTCACTTGAATTAAGTAGATTAATTTACTTTAAGCAGAATCTAAGTGTAAATGTCAACTTTTAAATAAACACAAAAAATATTATTCTTAAGTTGGAAGCATGTGTTAAGCACCTATTTTAAGTAAAATATTTTTAATTTTTAATTTTATGTCAATTCATGTAAAAACAAAAAAAAATATACTTGCATAAAAAAAATTATCAACAAAAAATTGAAATGTTGTATTAAAGCGTAAAATACATTTAATATCTAATGTAGTTTTAATTTGCTGTGGCAAATTTTTAAGGCAGATTTATTCCCGATGTTATTGGCAAGGACGAAGCCTTTCACCAGGTAAGTTTAGTTAGCTCTGTAATGTAGAATCTTAATTCATATTCATATTCAAGGACGTGCTTCTAAGAACAGTGTCCGTGCTATCAAGGACAGCGTCCGTGTTGTTGTTTTCACACAACAATTATAGTACAGCACTGTGTTTTCCTACTGATAAATAATTCTCATTTTCAACGGCGCAACATCCGGGACCGGTCGTTGGGCACCATTAAACAAGTTTTTGTACATATCCTGGTTGACGACATCCAGTTTCACACTCCAGAGCTTCAACCTTCCTTGAATTCGCCATTCTTCAAACGTAAGCACGATCTGCAATGGTTCTTTAAAGATAAAAAAAGAGCAGCAAAATAGTGAGCTGGGGGTCGATTTCCGATCTGTGAAATGATAAAAACTTATCATTTCAGTTTTCATAGAGACTTTTCATTTTATCATTTCATGAACTCGCTTTAGTGGCTGATCCAAAAACGGAACTGCATTACGGAGACGGAGTACGGAACAGCTGTCAAATTTGTGGTACGTACCAATTTCAATTGGAACACAATGCACGTACAGTAACTTTGACATTTGAGTTTTAAAATGGATGAAATACCAAAAAGAAATGATAGAAGAGAGAAGAAATTTTTGTGCCACGAATTGAAATATTGCCAAGAAGAATGGAATCTGGTGTTATTTCAGTTATACAAAAAAAGGGTTCAGGAGGGACAGACGTAAGAGAGATTGTTCTCTCATTCACAATTTCTCTCTGCATCAGATGAAATGTCAAATTTACTGTACGTAAAAGTTAAAAGTTAACCAACCTTTTCGTATGCGTATTGCAGTTCCGTATGAATAAACGTACAATTGTTTTCATAAAGTACAGTTCGCGTGTATTCAATCTTTGCAGTTCCGTATGCGTATTTCAGTTCCGTCGTTATTGTGTTAAGCCAGTTATTCTCGATCTCATTGTGATAAATCGCTGTCAAAATGTGTACTAAAAAGTACTAAATTAAAATGCTGTTGCTTTTTTCCTGTGTGTTGCTTCATTCTTACTAAGCTCCTGGTTGGTTCTAATATTATAAGACTTGTGTACGACAAAAACTGTCAATGAAAGTGTATGTTATATGAAACGGCAAAAAATTGATTTTTTTACTATCGTTTAAAGTATTCATGTCAGTGTACGTAAACCATAACATAATAATAAAAACTATGATGAATTGTTTTTTAAAAGTGGTGGCAAAAGAGTCACAGTGGTAACGCTAATTGACAACTGCGGTATAATATCAGTAATGCCCAATGGTAATTATTTACATTTTTTTCGTTTGTTGATTTGGCAGCAATGAAACTAGGCATGACATTTAGAAATAGAGAAATCGTGCAATCACTGCAACACCAGCAGTATTTGGGTTGACATGTCCCATAATGCTTGTGCAATTTGTTTTGACTGCACGAAATTAACTGCACATCTGTTTTTACGAATAGTTGATCATAAGGCTTGCAGGGTTTTAGCCATAAAAATAAAACTAAATGCCCGTCGTCCACTGTGTGCGCAAAAATGACAACCAACTCCATCTATCTGTTTATTCAATTCTATAATTTGAATAAACAAATTTAGAGCCTCGTATACTAGTGCATAAACTCAAGATGCTCGCGTTGAGCAACGCAATTAGAATATTTTCGTGTTGAACAAGTTGGATCGCCCGTACACCTAGTTCACACACTCATTAAATTGTTCAATTCCCTCGCACATCCAGTTGACCAACTCATTCAATTGTTGAATATTCTCGTACATCTAGTTGATATAATTGTATGATTTTTCAAACAAAACAGTTGCTTGAGTTAGTCAACTGCGTTTTCGGTGTGGTTGCACGTTGCACAACAAGTTGATAGCCTCGTACACTAGACCAATAAGGATCGTTTTTATTCAGTTTTTAGTAGGCTTTCCATTTTCCTACATCATATATTATGGTATTATTATTTTTATAAAGTTATGATTTCCACTGAAATGAAAAGAAAATTGGCTGCCGCTTTAATAATTTTAATTGACAGTCAATGCCGAAGGTAGACTTTGTTTGTTGTTGTAAATTGTGGCCGACAGTCTTTAAGTAGATAAGGTGTTTGCTTGCTTGCTCAGAAGTCGCCGTCGTCAGTTCGTTACTAAGGTTGGGAAGCAAATTTTCTAAGTCCAATTGCAAGCTAGAGCGGTCCGTGGGTTTTAAGTGAGAAAATAGTGACGTTATTCTGGATCTACTGCGCTGAAAAAAATGTTTGCTTTCTTTCCAATTCTTCTTACAAACGTTGAGTTGCATTCTTGAAAAGCAATATGCCTTACAGACCCGTAGTTTCATTTGAATTAAATCAAAAAATAGCTAACCAAGTAAATGTATAAAGCAGGATTAAATAAAATAAAATTGTCTCGAAATAGCTGACGCAAAAGTTTCCATTTAATATTTGCTTCATCTTTCGTCACTTAAATTCGGGGCGCTACATCAGCCCATGCCAATTCGTTGATGGAGCGGTTTTTTTTTGGGCTGGTTCAAATTCATGGCCATTTGCTTTTTTTCCACACTTTTTTACTATACACCATCGTAAAAAACAAATAACACAATAAACACAAAGCTTGTCAAATGAATCAAAAGGCGTTCTTCAACTCCCAATGTCCCAATAGTACACACATTTTGTCGTATTCCACCAAGCGCACGTCAAAAAAAAAATTTAAAAGTTTAGCAACGAATTGAACAGAAAATGTGCAGCACATTATTTCGAAATCGTCGCTCAACCCGTTGCGCAATGATGGTCAACGAGCAACATGACCTCGTACATAAACCATGCACTGTTTGAGAAACGCGTTGATAAGCTATCTCCACTCCAACCATCTTAAATACATTAGAGTTGAATGACTTAAATACCGAATTGATGCGTTGGGCAATGGGTACGCAGTGAACGACCGGCATAACAACATTCAAATATCGTAACGAACATACATCGTAAGCATTTCCGAGTTTCGATGATGTGCTCACACCCTAAGACTGAATTTTTGACGCACTCTATGAACACAGCCAATATAATGTCAGCTTGACAACTGTCATTTTCAATTGTCAAAAAAAAAAATAAACCATCTGAAAAATCAAATTAAAGGAATTCTATTCTATTTTAAATAGAAACTATGGAAAACCGCACAGTCAACGAAGAAGTATGGAATGATTTATCTCACATAAACTCTGACATCCCTCATCGGAGGATTAAATGTGAAAAGTGCAAGTAAGTCTGATATGAGCATACAAACTTAAACCTACTTAAGATTCTATCCCTTATTTCCTTCCAATTAGGAGACCTAAGACAGTTTGCTACTGCGAATCACTACCAAACCCGCCGCTAGACATCAAATCATCAATTGTTATCCTTCAACATCCAGCCGAGGAGAAACGACCATTGAGGACTGCCTTAATGCTTCAGCTCGGTGTAACACCGGGCAAGTGTACTGTCTACAAAGGAAAACGCTTTCCTTCTCCCAAAAATCAAACCGAACTCGAAACCATATTCACCTCTGACAATACTCTGCTTCTCTATCCCAGTAAGGATGCCATTCCAATAGAAAGTGTCGACAAGAGCCGAGGACCCTTCACACTAATCCTTATCGATGGCACATGGCCGCAAGCAAAGGCAATATATGCCAGCAGTCCAATGCTGCACAAACTGCAGCAAGTTAAGCTAATCAGCTCTGGAACCAGCGACTATGTCATCCGCACCCAGCCAACTGAGGGTTGTCTCAGTACATTGGAGACTGCAGCCGAGAGTTTGGCCATTTTGGAGGAATGCAACGACTACAAAACGAAACTTGTACAGCCACTTCATACACTTTGCAAATACCAACTGCAAAATGGCGCAGTCGAACACCAATCCAAGGAATTCAGGATAAAAAACAACCAATATCCCAAGTTGATTGGGAAGAGACTGCATAAACTATTGAACCGCACTGGCAGCGTGTTGAATGGTCAGTCGGAGTCGGCACCGCTGGAATCGGAGCAGAAGAAGTAGCAGTTAGTATTGAGTTGAAAAGCATTGATGTGTTTTATATTTTCTTGTTCTGCCGTTACAATGTATCCAAATGAGTTTTTAAAGTTTAATCGACAATAACGGTTTTTTCTTGCTTATTTTAAGAAATCGAAGGTAAGTTATTTCAGTTAATAGCAGAAAGATGGAGAAGGTAGAAGGAGCACTGGTCTGAGAAGGAGAAACTTTTTGTGACATGTTTAAAATTTGTGAACAATGCAAAGTCAACTAGTGGTTTGGGAATCTGCGTCCTCAAGAAATGTGGATCTTACAATCAGGGTATTGGAGCTTGAATTTGAAGTAGTGTAATCGTGGGCGTCTGCTAAAATTCAACAAAACCTAATTTAATCTATCGAGGCTCCTGCCAGTGTTCAAGAACACCTCAGAATAATACGGTCGAAGCCAGCGGATTCGTATAAGATCTTTCAAGACTAGCGACTTAACAAGTGTGAAAGAAGATTGGTCCCAGAAAATCATTTATGTTCTCGAATACAGGAGGAGTGATAACTCCAGCAGCCTGCATTTAGTTTGCCGCAAAATGGGCTGCAAACATGTCGGCTTTTTCTGGAGAACTGACGGCGGAGCATTGTTGAAGAAAAGCTAGTAACCGTGATGACGACGAAAAATTCCGAATGGAGTTTACAGCTGACAGAGAAGTTTTTACTGCCTTTGGAACATTGCAGTATCTTTGATCAGAATAACGAAGCCAAATATTTCCTTTTTTATAATTTACACACACTGAGGGAATGTGAACCACCCTTTTGATGTTGGAATAAAGTAATAGGAGATGCCGATGCACATTGATTTTTAACTTCTCAACATCATAATGGGAAGGGAAATAGAGTTAGGAAAAAGATTCCACATTCGAACTGTACGGCTAAAGACAGAATCTCTGTAGGTACTAAACCGAAATTGAGCTAGAGGGTAAATTGGTGGGCATGGTCATTCCCGGATGATGCAATATTAATGTGAAACTGTTTAAGGGAGAAATGCGGATGACTATTTCTCCAGAACATAGACCGTAGAAGTAAAGAGCCCGAACCATACAATCCGTCCGTTCTTTTATTTGTAGTTTTCGACTGAGTGCCCTTTAAAAAAACGTAGGAAAATGTAAAATTTCTTTGAGTAGACTTATATAATGCAATATGTTTTTTTAGGGTGAAAATAAGTACCCAGCCAGTTATGTATATGTATGTTCTAAAGTGACTTAGAGTAGTCATTTAAATGGTAAGTGATTTTTGTGTCATCTATTTCAATGTTCGGGGCCTAAGAAAGAATTTTTTCCACGAATTTGCTCTAAACGGGAATAGTTTGGTGCCGCTGCTTTTTTCTCATCATGGTCTCGTCGTTTATGTTAGAAATGATATTGCTTGCCGAGCCTCTCCCAATATGGGCAATGTTTCAACACGGACTTTAACATTTATTATTGCGGGCTATTTCAGTGTACTCAATTCCAATTGGCGCCGCTATTCTGGTCAGACAACACCCGATGGAAAGTATGTCGAGCTCTTTGCCGGGTTACATCACCTTACTCAACTGATCGATGTGCCAACACATATACCGGGTGTTGCTGGGCAAGCCTCCCATACTCTTGACTTGTTTCTTACTTCTCACCCTGATAAGTATACCATTAGCGTAACTTCTCCATTTGGCACTTTGGACCATTGTATCATTTCAGTTAATTTCTCATTTTCCACCCATCCAGTTAAAGAAAAACTTCCTACCAAGACCGTTTGGCAATACGAGAAAGCCAACTGGGACGGCCTGAATATTTGTTTCCGAAACTTTTACTGGTCACTATGCTTCTTGGAAAGTGAAATTGATGCCAGTGCTGAAATGATCACAAATGTGATTCTTCTAGGGATCCATGCTTTTATTCCTAACAGAGTAAAAAGCATCAAGCCTGAAGAAAAGTCCTGGTTTAACTCTGAGTGTAAAGAAGCTATCAGGCTCAAGGAAGTAAGTTTCCAAACTTACAAAGCCAACCCTACAGAGGAAAATCGGAAAAAGCACAAACAAGCAAGGAACTCATGCAACACCGTTATTGAAAAAACCAAATTTTTGCATGACCAAAAATTAAAAATAAAACCTCAACATCTTCGGTTCCAACGCTCATCGACAATGACAAACCAGTTTACTTTTCAGTGAAGGCAAACTTGCTCGCCGCCCATTTCGCTGCCAGCTTCACGCTGCCTCACAGCAACGTTGCCCCTTCTTTACTTGAGAATGTACATTTTTCTATGAGACAGATTTTTTCCCCTCTCGTAAGGTAGCAAGAGCTCTCAAAGATCTCGATATACACAAATCCGCTGGCCCGGATGGTATACCCCCGATTCTTCTAAAGAGGTGTTCTTCTACACTGGCAAAGCTTTTCCATCACTCTTTTGGAATCTTTTCTAGAAGATGGAAAACAGTATTTGTCCAGCCTGTCCCTAAGAATCCTCCCCCTCCTTCTACCGACCCATAGCACTTACATCACTTCTTTCTAAGGTCATGGAAAAGCTGATTAACCATCAGCTTAAGGAATATCTCGATGATCGAAAGCTGCTCCATGACCGTCAGTATGGCTTCCGCAGCAACCGTTTCTTTGGTGATCTGATGGCATATCTCACCGAACAGTGGAACAAATCTATACATCGCTTTGGTGAAAGTATGATTATTGCTCTTGATATAGTTTGGCATGAAGCTCTCTTATCGAAAATGCGTGCTTTTGGGATCGATGATACTCTTGTTAGTTGGATTACAAGCTATCAATACAAGTTGTATTGGACGGATTCCCATAAAATAAATGCTGGTGTGCCCCAGGGCTCCGTTCTGTTTCCGACTCTTTTCCTCATTTTTATAAATAATCTTCTGTATGTTACTTCTAATCCACTTAACTGTTTTGCTGACGTCTCTACCCTCAGCCTTCGGAAGAACAATTGCAACGGTACCGTATGTCGAGCTCATTAAACTTCAGTTTATATAGTCAAATGGGGTAATAGGACTCGTGTGTAGTTGAATACTTCGAAAACTCAATGCTGTCTTCGGTCGTTAAGGCTAAACATATCCCTAATGTCATTGTCCATGAATGGCACTTGCATCCAAGAAACCGAATAGCTCTCAGTACTTGGTATGTGTGTCAACAACGATCTTAGTTGGAACGACCATATATTTGAGGTTTTCTGTATCGGTGTAAGAAGAGATTTCCCTTTTTGATCTGGCTACAATTTATAAAGCGTTTATACGCCCTAAACTCGAGTATAACTCCTACCTCTGGGCAGGTGCTTCACAAACATTGCTTCACCTGCTTCATAGAATACAAAAAAAGAGCGTTAACATTAATAGGAAATAGAACTGCCAATGAAACAATTGCCCCTCTCAATGTTTCTTTTACAAAAAATGTGCACTCGAAGTAGCCAGTGCTATTCCTCCCTTTAAACGTTTCTTCCGCAATACCCGTCTCGCAAGGAATTATCATCAGTTCACCCTTGAGCCCAACTTCGGACGTACCGTGAAATATATGGATTCTTTTAATGCTAATCGCCATCTCCTGTCCTTCCCCCTCCACCCAATCTTCCTAACGACCGTGTGCTCTACATTAAAAGGGAAACAAATAGTCCCTTGTGCGCGCGTTAATTATAAAAAAAAATATTGGGCTAGAATAGTCATTTCGTGTGTCGTCATCGCGAAATACGGTCATCGCACTGACAAGATTGGGGCATCGTAATGATCCTTTTAGATGACCACGGTTGTAGCCCTGTCATCTTTCATGGGACATACTGATATTGACTGGTAGCTTGTCAATGCGATTATTGTGTCCCAATGAGCAGCTGTTTCAAAGAGGTCAGTTCGTGTAATCGTCATCGTTTTGTATATTATCCCGATGACACCGAGTCGCAAAAATATTTTGCCCGTCATAACATTTTGCTGCAACAATGACAATCTCGCGTCATTCGTGTGATCGTCACTATAGCAAGCGATGGCACCCCTATAGCAGTGCACTGGCGGCGCAATGATCTATTTTATCGTGCCGTCAGAACGTTATTGTGATGAGCCATTTCAATGACTGCAGAACAATACCGACACTTGCAGTGATAGTTTTTATTTTATTTTGCCCTAATTTATTTTATAGCATTTTATTTAATTTCGCTTTGTTTTATTTTATTTTATTTTTCTTTTATTTAATTTAATTTAGTTTTATTTTATTTTATTTGTTTTTATTCTTTTGGAAGCCTGTAGAATTTAAAATAATTTAACAGACTTTTGGACTAACAAGACCAATAAAATCTTTGGAATTTAATCCCGGAAATGACAGGCGAAAGGAAACTGAAGTTTTGTAGAAGTGAGAGATTGTAATACGAGAACAAAGGTAGTGCACCTTTAACTTACGTTTAATCGTGAAGGAGTTTTTGCGATCGGCTTTCTTGCAAAAGTGAAAGTGTGAATCTATCTTAACATATTATATTATACGCCAATAGAATTAATAAATCAAAAGAATCACATATTTCATTTCTATTTAACCCTATTTCGTATTTCTAGATCAGTTATGAAGTCTTCATAGTACTGGATATTCGTGTAGCTGACAAATTGGTAATTAACACAAGTCAATCCCAAGGGAACTCCTGTGCTCACCACACCCCACAGATAATAGCGATTCTTACCAGCTACTTCTGTTTTCGCTGCAAAACCTCCTCCACTGTCCCCCTGGCATGCGTTTGTATTATACTTATTCAAAACACAGAACTTATCATCAGTAATCGAGCTTTCATAACGCTTTTCAACTTCTTTCTTGCAACCTTCATTACTTGTGGCTGGAACTAATATCGTCTTTAGTACATCACTGTAACCACCAGTTTCATCCTTGCCCCAGCCGGCTACTTGGCCGTACGAACCACTCGTAAGTATCTTGCCACCTGCCCGTTTCCATTGAATACAAATGGGTGCAACGTATTCGGAAAATATTATAGCATTGGTAAGAACTAGGACCGCAATGTCAGCCTTGAAATTTGAATCTGCCCCTTCGTAACTGAAATAAAAATTGAGTTAAAGAAAACTAAGTAACCAATTTCTTTGGATAAACTTACTCGGAAGGAACGGCTATTTGGGAGATGTTTCGAAACTGTCCTTTTCTATCTTCCCCCATGTAATAATCACGGTAATATTTTCCAGCTCCTATAGTGTACAAAGAATTGTCGTAGGGGATTTGGTTGGCAGAGTCCCAGAAACAATGTGCAGCTAAAAGGAAAAAAAATATCTCTTTAGAGTTTCCAAAAACTGGAAGCTGAAGACTTCCACATTTCGACTTCATGAAGATACGAAGAAACACCTCGAAGCAATTTACCTGAAACGATAATCTTCGCACTGATTATTGTTCCTCCACAGTGGTGTTGGAATCTATCAGTGTTCCAAATATAGACTCCAACATGCCAGGGTACAGATGTTATATTGGTGTCCTTAGCATTTGTTAGAAATGGTACACTAGGCACAAGTTCCTCGCCACAAATCGGTTCACAGCGAGACGGTGGATAATCCCATTGTCCGTTTTCGGAACACACCAATGTTTGTATTGGATTGTGGTCTGGAATTCTGTACTTATTCGGACAACTAGTCTTGGCAATTGTTCCAGGTCTTATACGGTTGTCACATTCAACAGTAATGCCATCTCGTAAACATCTTACGTTAAACGTTACTCCACGAAGAACTTCATGAGGACAATATTCTAAAAAATATGTATTTTTTTATTTTATAAGACAAAAAACGGTCCAAATTAAAACTTACGTATACAAATAGGCTCAACTTTGGAAAACCAGCCGCCATTGATGCACAAATTGAATTCTGGTCCTTCGCGGTAAAATCCGCGTTTACAGTGATAGACTATGGTATTGAAAATCGGCACAAGTTCCCCGGGTGTAAAGACCTTTTTAGAATTTCCTTCCAATATTATGCGGGAGTTCTTTATGTCTGGAATGGTACATGTGTTTGCGGATGATACGGCTGGTGGGGTAGCGGACGGTCTGGAGACAAATGTTTTAATACAAAAGAATAAAAAATACGAATTTCATACGAACGTTGGAGTTGAAGCAACAAGAGGAACTATAGTTGTAGGCTTGGGTGTAATTTGTTTTCTAGGAGGCTGGACTCCACATAAATTGAATGTCTCATCAGATCCGTCTTGACAATCTATTACGCCATCGCATTTTTTATCATTTCTTATGCAAGCACCATAGCCACAGCGAAAAAACATTTCACAATCGACGGAAGCACATACTTCCACTGTTTCGTCGGACCGATCTAAGCAGTTGACTTGGCCATCACAAACGTCTTCTTGGGCTATACATTCACCCGAATTGCATGCGAATTCATCTTTACTGAAATATTAATAAGACAGTTTAATAATAATTAATTATATTTTAGGTATAGGAGAATATTGCGATTGGATGTGGAAAAGATGATTTCAAAACTGTTCTCTAGGGTCTTTAAGAAAAGCTTCTGGGAATGCCTCAAAACAAAGATTTACGAGAAGTTTTTGAAGAATCGGTTTTTGACAACAAATATGGTTCCATTGCAAACAAAGCATAAGCAATGATACTTCATAATCTTGACCAAGGTCAGTGCGCCCAGGGGAGTTAAGACCACAATTAAGACTTGGTATTTAAGAATTCATATTCATAGTTTGATTGGAAGAAGACAAAACACCGAAGAGGCGTTCGGAAAAATAATAAAAACTGTGAGTTAAATCAGCAAAGAATACGACTTTAATTAGCACATTGGTTAGGACTTAGGTCAATATAAGAAGGACGAAATAGATAGCTTAATTCCTTTCGAAAAACTGGAAAGAAAACTACATCAGGGCTCAAAAGGAATACAAAAAAATCTGCCAAAGGAATAAAATTGAGTACTATCTCTAACTGGACTTGAAATAAAGTAGGGCAAAAGAGAGCCAAAGAGTGATGGAATGTTGAATGACTGCATTATAGATAAGGCCATATTTCCGGTTAGGTCAGGGGTCCCAGTCTGAACTATTATGAACTGCAGCAAGAAAGGGTCAATAAATAAAAAACAAAAAAATTATGAGAGCCGCAATATTTTATAAACATATTATAATTTCTCCTTTTTCATTGCAAATGCTTCAAACTTGGTATTTAGTATTTATTTGGTAGTATCTCGTGGGGTGTTTTTTCATTTTTGCTCTAGGTCGAAAAATAACGGTAGCTGCCATTCAATTTTTAATAAAAAGTTTGACGATTTTGATAAAACTTTCAGGGTGCTATTTTTTACAACAATACATCTTAAAATTAGAATAAATTTTTCGAAATTTGTTATATAACGGTACCTCTCATAGAACCATTTTTTTTCAAATGCGGTTTTATCGTAAACCATTATCCCGATTTCAATACTTTTGTACACAGGAAGTCATTTATAATTCATTTAATATTGCATTCCAAAATTTTTAAAAACTTTTTTTTTCAATTTTTTAAATTTTCTAAAAAAAAAATTTTTTTTCGAAATTTTTTGAAAACGGGTTGGTTGATTTTTTTTAATAATTTTCTCAGATGAAAACTACAAATTTCCTTATAATCCGATATTAAAAAAATTTAAATATTTTTTCGAAAAGTTTTTCAAAAAAACGACTTTCAAAAAAAAAACTGTTCGAACGGTTTTCAATATTTCTTTTATTTTTATTTTTTTGTTTTTTTTTCAAAAACGATTTGTTAAAATTTTTAAAAATGTTTGTTTTCTGATAAAAACTACCAGCTGCTAGATGTTGGCATACTCAACTAAAATGTTTGCATATATTTTCGAAAAGTTAAAAAAAAAAAGTTTTTTTGAAAAAACTGGTCAAACCATTTTGAATAAATGTATCCGTAAAATTCAAAACTGTAAAAGAAATTAAATGGCTTACATATTTTTTTTCCAAAAAACATTTTAACTAAAGGCATTTAAATGATTAACTAAATTTCAAATGATTTTTTACCTGCTTTTTTTTGAAAAATCTCAAGCCCCCCCCACTGTCGCACATTAAAGCAAGTTCATGCGACCCGGTCGTGCACTTTATTTTTTCCTCGGTAGACATTTAGTTTTAAAATTTAATTGCATGCTTAGTTTTTTTCCGAGAAAACTCTTAAACTAATCAAAAAAAAAAAATTAAAGAATTTTCGAAAAAAAATTAATTCGTTTAAAGGGTGTTTTTTTTAGACGTGTGGTTTTCAATCTGGCAATACCTTTTTCGGAGTCAGTCTTTTCGACAGCTGTCACTTGATTTATGCTCAGTTTAGTTTGCCCTTTTATATTGAGTAGATCTACGTCTGAACAACGTTTGCAAATTGAACAAATTTATTACCAAAATAATGGGTCGGTTGGGTGGAGCAGAGTATCGAAGAAGACCCAATGCGTCCATCCGCAATGGCGCGCAAATCCAATTTTACCTTCATTGAGTTTTTCGAGATTGTGAGTGAACTATTGATCTCACGGACTTTATTTTAAGTTTAAATAAAAGGAAATTAAATTTGCTTTTCCAATATTTAGATCTATATTTATTATATTGTTTTATTAATTTATTTATATTTTATGTATATTTAGATATAAATTATCATTTTTAGGTAAGAATGGACTATTTTCAAAGAGCCATAGCTTGGTCTGTATAGGGTTTATATTGCTTTTAGGATTTTAGAGAGGTTAGGCTTAAATTGTTGGAAAATTCATGGACGTACAATTGCAACGGTACCGTACGTATGTCAAGCTCATTAAACTCCGATTTATACAGCATTGCCGAATGGGGTAATAGGAATTGTGTGGAGTTTAAAGCTTCGAAAACTCAATGCTGTCTTCTCTCGTTAAAGCTCAACATATCTCCAATGCCATTGTCCATGAATGGCACTTACATCGAAGAAAGCGAAAAGCTCTCAGTACTCGGAATGTGTATGTACATATGTATATAAATGTTCACTCGTAGTAGCCAGATGGATTCCTCCCCTTAAAAGTGTCTCCCGTAATACTCCTCACTCTTGAGCCTAATTTCGGACGTACCTTGAAATACAGGGATTCTTTTTTTAGCCGAACAACACGAATTTGGAATAGTTTACCTGGCGAGATTTTCCTTTGCCATTTTGATCTGCAAACATTAAAAACCAATGTTAATCGACACCTCCTATCTCTCCCCTCCCTTTCACCCTAATGCCCGCGCAGTGTGTTCTACATTAAAAGGGAAACAAATAGTCTCTTGTGCGCGTATAAATTTTGTTTGTCAAAAAAGCATAGTTTATGACTGCTAAAGCAAACAGTGAAAAAGTGTGAAGTTGCAAGTTACGATTAACACTACTCTAACTGGTCCATACAACATCTAAAACTTCAGAACTACATCAAGTTTTGCGATATTTAAGTGTCGATTTCTACTTATATACTGCGTTTTTTTTTTAATATTTTTGGCGGCGCATATTTTGGAATATTGTTTTTGAACAAAATCACTTGTTTTTTAACTTGCGATTGTAGGGACTATAAGGCAAGTTTAATGTTCGTGAATATAAAAAAATTCAGGTAACAATGAAACATGACATTACGATCGTAGAGAAGTCTAAAGTCTGTCTGTCTGTCTGTCAGTGTATAACGAGCTGCAGCCTAAACGGCTTAAGCGATTATCTTTTTTTTAAATTTTTGGGTTTCTCGGTAACGGCTCTTTGGATTTCTGTCAAATGTCAAATTAATTCTGCATATCAACATTTTGAATAACTTTTTTTTCTAATTAAAATTAATTAAATTTTGGTTTAAAATCAATATTTGAAAACTAATCAAAAAAAATTATTTTAAGTTTTATAATCACGTACGTCTATATTAATAAATTCTAAAAAACTGCATACCAGAAATTCAAAAAAAAAAAAATTCAAAAAAACTAAAAATAAAAATAGGATTTTATCAAAACCGGTCCTACAATTTTCAAAATACATTTTTCATAACTTCCTTGTTATTTATGACGTATGGTGGCGTACTTCATTTTTACTAAAAACCGTTAAGTAATGTGGTTTTTAATACTTTTTATAAGTTCAAACTGTGTTATTTTCAACGCAAATATTACTGGTTTTTGTCAAAGATCTTGCTTTCCAATGTAATTAGCACATAAGTGCAAGTACGTGCGACCAGCCGTGCCCATTTTTTTGGATTCAATTCAATCTTTTCCTAATGTGGAATTACAAGGGCAGGCAGAATATGATGATTCTGATCCAAGCGACATCATCAAATGGGGAATCAACTACTAATAATAGTGTACAAAAGTACAATGTAATCCTTTCCAAAACCCTGAGTTTTTATGTGTCCTTAAAACGGACTAGGTACGAGTACTCCCTCATTTCTATTATGGGCTTATGGAATTATTGAAACTGAATATTATGTTCTATTTTTGATTTCTGCATTACGGACAACCTTTTGCGGAATGACTTGTTGGGTTTTTTAGACTATTTTAGCATTTTCTCTTTCCTTTTATTTGTCTACAATGTATAAGTCATATAAACTAAACGCTTTTTAAGCGTCAAAACCACACAAGCTAACGCATAACGCGAAAATATTGCCTTCGTCGGCGAATTTTTGTGAAAAGTCGCGGTAGCGGGGAAATTTTAGGATAGAATCAGCTGTCGATAATTAAGCTTTGAGAAAAATACAAATCAACTTATTCTTGGAAAGAGGTTAACAGCGACCTACATATAAGTATGAGTAAAGATAGTCGATTCTACATAACAAAAAAAAAAAACAATAACAGCTTGAAGTGAATATAATGGGCCTAATATAAGTATATACTTTATACCTTTTGGAATGACACACAACTTTTCAGAAAAAACCTAAATAAAGACGTATCGAACAATGAAAAACATTATGAAATCTATGAAAATAAAAAAAAAATACTTACCCGCAAAGACTATTGTCTTTAACATAATTTACAGAACACAACACTGCCGCTTCATCGGAATTATCAGCACATTCCGCTGTGCCATTACATCGCGCCTCAGCTGGAACACATGCTCCATAAGCGCACCGGAACGCAAACGACGGACAAACTTGTTGGATGCAAATATCTGCAGTCTCATCAGATCCATCAGGACAATCCACCTTTCCATCACATATTTGTTCAGAAGGCAAGCAATTACCGTCCTTGGTATCACAAAATTTATTTAGCTCCTTACAGCTGTTGCCTGTGTAACAAATTTCATTTTAGATACATTCTTAATTAATTCACACAACAGCCAAGTTCAAGATTATTTTTTTTTGGGAACCACTTTTCAGACGTGTTGTGGGAAATCCAGTTGAAAATAAATAAATACAAAAACAAGTTACGATTGAACTCACTCAAAGATATTGTAATCAATAGAAAACATACGACGAAATTTGTTTTGACGTTTTTATTGATTCGGCGCGATATCATCTTCTGACTCCGAGCCAAACCGTATTCGATGAGATCGCTGAATGACTAGAGACTGACAGAATGCAGATGCGGTTGATAATCTTCATGCTCTAGACTCTGGCTATGTGATCGGTCAGTCTCAGTCTCAGTATACATGACCTTTGCCAGTAACAAGTGCTTCATAACTACTTCTTCTAATTCAGCGACTTAAGAGAGGCACTTATAAGCTTGAGATACTCTTATATTTTTGATGGTTCTTCGAAGCAATAATGTTCAGCTTGAAATCTTTAAATCAATTTATTGAACAGTGTGACTGGGGCTTACAGAGGCTTAGTATGAAATCTTCATTAATAGACATTCCAAGTGACTTGATAAGCTTTGATTTAGAGGGACTTAAAATAGACATGCGTCTAGAAATGTCAAGGTCATATGTATTTCAGAATGATCTATTTCCTAATCTAATAGAGAATTCATCTTATTCTGAATTCTATCTTGTTTGATAAGATTAAGAGAAACAAACATTTACATCAGGTGTATTTTTATGTCGAACAAAATTAGTGAAAAATGGGATCTTACCTGGGCCGGATTTGGAATCAGTGGAAATGTGCTCGATTTTTTCTTAAATCTTGTGCACTTTATAAGAAAATAATTATATTCAAATGAAAACCACGACATAGAGTTTTTTTATGAAGCTATTAGTACACTTGTTCTAGAGTCTAGATCAGGAATAACGATAATAGATAACTACCATCCACCATTGGACATTTTCCTTGATTTGAGTGATTAAATCAATTTTGACTTCAGAAAAGCAAATTTACAGCTTTTGTCTGAAGATTTAATTAGTTCTGGAATTAACAAAATATTAGATTCTTCGAATATTGACGAAGCAGTAACAAATTTTTATCATATTTTTAACAACTGCTTAAATACTAATCTCCCTTTAAGAAAATCGAATAATACAAACATTATTCAGCCATGGTACACAAAAGACCTACGTATTCTTCGCATCAAAAGAAATAAAGTATGAAAGGTTTACCTTGACACTCTATGTCTATCTCCAACGGATTACTCTTTAGATACAAGTAACGTAAACGATATGGGTATTACTTTAAAAGACGACCCCAAGAGATTTTGGAAGCTTGTTAATTTAAAGAAAAAGTTAGATGGCTTTTCGGCTATCTTCGCGTATAATAACATTCAGTTAGAAAAAACTGCTTTTGCAGCTAATTTTCGTGATTCTTTTGTTAAAGAACTAATGGAAGCTGATGAAAGTTTCGCAAACCCAGCTGTAACCATATCCCTATACTGCAGAGTACAGTGCGTGACCTTTCTTCGTTAAACGATGATTGTCCATCTGGTCCCGATGGAATTCCCCAACAGTATTATAAAAGTGTAAGCCTCTCAAGTTTATGTTTGAGCTTTTACTTAAAGCTTACCTTGAAGTGAATTTCACTAACCGCTTCAAATTCAACAAGCACGCTTCATTTATGCTTAAGAGAGCCAACTTCTCCCTACATCTGGTCCACCCGTTTCTTAGGAGAAGGAACGGACTAAGCACTAATACTAAGCTCCTCATCTATAAACAGCTGATCCGTCCAGTTCTGACGTATGCTTGTCCTATTTGGTTCACCATATCACCAACATATATGAAGAAGATCGAAGTTTTTGAAAGGAAGATACTCCGTAGCTGTACAGGTCTACACCGAAACCCCATTACAAGGAAATATGTCCCAAACAAGAAGCTATATGAAGACACCAAACTGATCCCAATAAATCAGTTCATGACACAGCTCTCCAAAAATATTTTGAGGAACTTGGAGGACCACCCCAATTTGGAAATCCGGCAACGACTAGAGCCCAACCATCGCTGCCTCAACATTCGAGCCATCACAGACGACCGATTCGAGGATATAATGAACAATGACGGAGCCCCGTTCTACGAGAGAATCAGCAACGGACACAACAGAGGATAAACAACACTACATCCTAACCCCAATTTTTTAAAACCAAAGACAGTTAATTATAATTAAAAATTATGCAAACAAAAATATGATATACATATGTATGTAAATAAAAATATAGCATTGTATAGAGTCAGCTGAAGTACGTCGGGCCCCTGTTATTGAGCCGACATGATTTATTTTAGTTATAAGTTAGTTTAAGACCAATTGTACATAAATTCTAAGGAATGTAATAAAAATAATCTAAAAATAAATTAAATTTATTGGCGCGACAGCTCCTTATACTAGTGACTTATACTCTCAACCATTCCTGTGTGTGTGTTGTTAATCTGCAAGAATGGAAAGGACCTACAGTTTACCGCCGAGTCCGAACGGCTAGATGAGATGCACTTTTTCGAGACAAGTTTAACTCTTGGAGGTTTTGTCAGTTCCTCGCAGTACCCCAGAAAAAAAGGTGGCTATAAGCTTTATTTGAACCCAGGCTCATTCGCTTAGTTGATTGCATTTACACTGATTTCTCAAAAGGATTTGACCAACTAAGTCACGAATTAATTTTGTTCAAGTTAAAAGCTTTTGGTTTTCCTCCAAAATTTATTTATGATTTGATTTACAAACTTTTCTGTTTTGCTTGCTTACTTTAATTGTTTACCGGCTTCAACTAGCGACTTCATCTCTGTGGACCTCAGATTAAATGATTTTTATTATTTAAATCAAAACCCGTTGTTCAAATTTCTTCAACAGGAACCATTAATTTTTTCGGAATAAAATAGTTTATGTAATAATACAATGGACCCTGTTACTTATCCATTCATCTACCAAACTTGATAAAACCATGCATTTTTTCAGGGTAGCCTATTTTTCCACCCAGCATCTTATCTATATATTTACCAAGTTTCATCCAAATCCGTTTAGACGTTGAGGCGTGAATGCGGAAAAAACATCCAAACATTTAACTGATTTATAAGTTTTAAATTATATTCCTGTTAGCATTAAATCACTAACTGATGATGTGGAAAACACCGTTGATGGTTAGAAACTTCTAAGAGTGAGAGTTTCCGTAATATGCTCAGAAAAATTTCAATTTCTTGATGTTTCTTTGTAAGGTTATATTTTTATATATTTACCAGCTGACCCGGCAAACGTTGTTGTGCAATATTAATTATTTCTAATGAATATTTTGTTTGTTAAATAAAAAATAACGAATATATTGTAATTGTTTTTTAGTGTTTTAACGATCAAAAAAAAAATTGATCTTATCGGTAAAATAGAACGATCGTTTATTGATAAAATAGAACGATCGTTTATTGATAAAATAGAACAGTGCGCATTGTACTTCGATAAACAAACTTGAAAGATCGTGAATTGCCTTCTATTGAGAAAAAATGTCGTAGGGCTATATATGTAGGCGCAGATAATATCGATGCAATAAAGCATTTCATTGCTTCTCTCATCGGGATTTTTGGAAACCCAAGCGGAAATTTCAATTGTTGTGTGTAGTATAAATCGAAAATGAAATTTTAAAATTAAAACTGAAATTGTGCTATTGTTGTGTGTAGTAGTTTACGTTTTAGGAATCTTTCAGGTCCGATTTTGGATGCTGCTTAATTGGGTTAAAGTAAATTCAAATACGACGCTTTAAAACCGACTTTGAGCTTTATACGGGACGAAGTCGGTTCTAAAGCGTGTATGTGTTTTAGCGCCATTATTCGCCCTTGAAGATAGACTCCACGTACATAAATTTTTTAAATTTATTGGCGCGACAGCTCCTGAAGGACCCAAGGCCTAGTGACTTATACTCTCAACCATTCCTGTGTGTGTGTTGATAATCTGCAAGAATGGAAGGGACCTACAGTTTACCGCCGAGTCCGAACGGCTACATGAGATGCACTTTTTCGAGACAAATTTTACTCTTGGAGGTTTTGTCAGTTCCTCGCAAGAGGCAGTACCCCGGAAAAGAAGATGGCTATGAGCTGAATTCGAACCCAGGCTCATTCGCTTAGCAGTCCGACACACTAACCACTACGCCACGGGGCACTACGTACATAAATGTCGAGCAAATAGATAAAGTTTTGTCACATTGTTTGACGTGCCTGCCAACGACAACGACTGCTTGTGCCTTTTCCTGAAGTTTAAATCGTCTACGTCAACACTTTTGAAATACAAGCAATTGCGATATTCTCACACGCACAATTTCATTATATTTGTTCGTCTCTTCTTTCCGCTATACTTACGGTGACCATGCGTCCCGTATTTTTTTGACGAATTTGTTTAACTTAAATCATTCTTAACCTTACACATTACAACACAATCAAAACAAAAAAAATTGTAGAACTGGAGTTAGACCAAAAATGTCACTCACATGGTAAAAATCGAAAAATTGATAGTGTACTCGAGCAACGCCGGGAGGATCAGCTAGTGATTTGATATTCTTTTCTTTTTTAGATTTTTTTTTGAGTTTTTACAAATTTATGTTCCGGGTTTTGATTTGAGAAATATGGTCACCGTAGCTATACTATACATATTATATATTACATATTATATATTTGACTACAGGCATAGCAATGGTTAAACGGTGATTTTTTTTCTTATTTTTTCAGTAAAACTAATTAAAATCATTTCTAAATTTAAAAATTTATTTAACTTAAAACAAAAAATCAGTACGTACAAAAAACAATATTTTTCTTCAACTACGGGCGATTGGAAATCATCCGGGACATCACAAGACTATCATAATATTGAATATTTGTATAACTTACAAACGTATACTCCGGACACCTATTACCCTGCGGGACACCACCACTCACAACTCCCCACAAATAATTAACATACTGCCCACCAACAACAGTTTTCACTGTAAAACCGCCTCCACTATCACCTTGGCAGACAACTGATCCAGCTCTATTAATAACACAAAATTTATCAGATGGTACTGCATTGGCCAGTTCTGCACCAACTGTAGCTCTGCAATCGTCATAACTACTCGATGGCACATCAATAGTTCTCAAAATTTTACTGTAGTCACCGCTGTCGTCCTTTCCCCAGCCAGCAATTCGTCCATAAACATTACTTCCGATCGCTTTTGCCGACTGTTGTTGCCAATCAATGCAAGCTGGCGCAATGAAGGGACTAAACTTAAGGAAACTTGTCAGTACTATTACAGCAATATCGGCTTTGTAGTTTTCAATTTCTCCATTAAATCTAGAAATAAATTTAATAAAAAGATAACAACACTTTGGAATGGAAGGTAATATACTTACTCAGCAGGTATGGCTATTTCGGATATGTTTTTGTAAACAGCGTTGACTTCACGTTCGTAATAATCACGTAGGTATTTCCCGGCTCCAACAACAAAATATGATTTGTCATAAGGAATCTGATTTGCCGAATCCCAAAAGCAATGTGCAGCTGCATAAATAAATTAAAAAACAGCATGTATAAGACAATTTTCCAATCCAACATATTTAGTGAAATAAAATAATATACATAAATAAAATTGTCAATTCAATTACCCCTATTAGGAGGGGAGGCGGCCGTAAGAAACCTACCTCACCGAGTCAATGTAAAATTTATTCATAAGTAAATGCCAAATTAAATAAAATGTACAAAGCCGCTGGTCGGATAGACTTTTTCTTGTCCGTTTGGCCACTTCCGGTTGCGTCTTTGGTGCTGCTCTACCTCATTGGGACCACTCATTCAACAATTGGGGTATCAAATGAAAGCTTGGATCGTCTACATTAAGAATCTGCTGGTCTGACAAACTTAACATGGGCCAAACATGCATCCGATCGCTTTTGACAAACCACAATCAAGAAACTGAGCAATATCATTGACAGCTAAGATGAACAGATTTGGTCCAAGATGACTGCCTTGGGTCAAAAGAGATGATCTATAACGGACGACACATTTTCTCTTGATCATATATGAATTCAACCATATTAGGAGGAAACCTACACTGTGCATAAAATTCAGTTTAAAGAAAATGATTCAGGAATGAAAATGATTGACAGGAATAATTCCATCTAGTCCTGTGAAGAAGATATTCTCAAGATTTGTCGACTTTACCATAGCTGGAAGAATATTCGGAGTTTTAAATGTAGTTTGAGGAGATATCTTTAAGTACTCCAAATCTGCATCTGCAACTGCATCTGGTTCAATGTCGCAATAAATGAAAAATTGTTTGAAATCGTTTGTCAAGAAATTCAATATTACGGTCCGATCAGATTTTCTTTTAATATTAATGAAATTAAAGAATTTATCGAGGATTGCATATGAGTAAAATAATCTTTGTAGGAACGTTCTAAAAGAATAGAGAATTCTGTTGAAGCATTTGAAAAAGCTTGATAGTCGTTATTTGTATTTAAAGTATTTTTGGCGCAATTTATTTTTAGGATTACGAAGAGATCGAAGTTACTTGTTATAAAAAGGAGGGGAAGTAAAGGGCTTTCCAATAGTTTCATTTTGAATAGCCCGCTATTTGGGCAGCTGTCACTTTTGACATTTAACAAGTAAAAACTACGCCATTACTAAAAATGGAACTATACATGCTTCAACAACGCATTGAAATTTTTAAGATTCACTAAAAAAAATGGTGAAAATTTGAAATCACAGTTCACTAGAGCACTTTTGAGTCGTCGTCGTTCTCGGCTGGCAATAGTGAAATAGTGTGATGTGAAGAATCGAAACCGTGTTCCGTGTGCGTCACTCAATAACAACTGAGAATATTTCTGCTATAGCCCGTAGTGTTGTGGAAAATCTATGTTTGTCGATTCCTCGTCGATCTCTGGAATTAGGCATTCCACAAACGACATTATACCGTATTTTGCACAAGGTCTTAAGGCTTTTAAAATTCAATTAACAGAACTCAAGCCGGTCGATCACCAGCAACGTCGTATCTTCACTGATTGGGTCCTTAAAATGCATCAAAATGATCCGGATTTTCATCTAAAACTCATTTTCAGTGATGAGGCTTATTTTCATCTCGGAGGCTACGTCAATTAGAAGAATTTTTACATTTGGGGCTCGGAAAATCCAAGAATAACAGTCAAAAAACCTTCCCATCTCCAACGTGTCAACGTTGCAACTGTTACGGTGAATGGATTGCGCTACCCAGCTATGATTAATGATTTTTTAGCGCCGAAATTCGAAGATATTAATGTGGACTACGTTTATTTTCAACAAGACGGCGCTACGTGCCACGTTACTTCCAAAAACACATATTTTATACTTCGGGTAAAATTACTTCCAAAAACACTCACCTGATACCAAGACTTTGGCACTAATAATAGTAGCACCGCAGGAATGTTTGAATTTTTCACCGGATAATTTCTGATAAATACCAGCATGCCATGGCACGTAGGTGATATTGGTGGGAATACCTCCCGCAGAAAATGCCGTAGTGCGCACCAATTCCTCCCCACAAACTGGCTCGCAACGGAATGGTTCATAATCCCATTGGCCATCATCTTGGCACACCAAAACATCTGGAGGGTTCCGAGCTGGTTTTCGGTATTTATTCTGACAGAATATCCTTGCTAAAGTACCCGGCTTGATTTGATCACCACATGACACAGAAACACCGTCCTTTTCACACTCAGCTCTATATGTAACACCTTTGAGATTGTGTGAGGGGCAGTATTCTAGAAATAGAAGTATCCTGTCGTAAACAGAGCATGATTTTCCAAGACTAAACTTTGACTTACTTGTGCATTTAGCGTCCACAGCTGAATACCAATTCGAATTAAAACATAAATTAAACTGAGGTCCTTCACGAACGTATCCGGCAACGCATTCGTAGACCATTGATGTCAGTTCCGGAACATGTTGTCCCGCTCTTATTATTTTTGTTGGATCCAGTTCAAATTTGAGAACGGAATTGCGAATATTTGGTGCTTTACAACCTTCAATTGGTGGAGGAGGTGTTGGTGTGATAGGCGGTGTTCTTTTAAAAAAAAGTATTAAAATTAAAATGACTTGGACAAATCATACATATTTTCGGTTCTTACTTTGTGGTTGGTCCAGGACGTATATGTGGTTTACGTGTTGTTGTTGATGTTGTTGTTATACCACGAGGTGGAATAACACCACATAGCTTACGAGTTTCATCGGATCCATCTCTGCAGTCCGGTACGCCATCGCATTTCTTGTCACTCGCTATACACGCTCCATAACCACAACGGAACGCAAATGTTGGGCAATTAAATGCAGCACAGGCTTCCACTGTTTCATCAGATTGATCGTCGCAATCGGAATGGCCATCACAAGCACTGTCCAGATTGATGCATTGGCCGGAGGAACATTGGAATTGTTCATCTCTGTGAAGGAAAATTAATGAAAAATTTAATTATTTTTTTTTTACCAGAAGACTTGGAATTCGTCCTAAGAGTCTTTAAAGTTCCAAGCGTTCTTGTAAGTTTTTTTTTTTTTTTGGTTTTTTAATTAGCTCGCACTAAAGGGATTTTGCCTACCCTTATAATGTTAATTTAACACAGCGAGGGCTTTAGGAAAATAGGGAAGGATAAGAAAGGAGGTAACGATGGACATTTGTTTTAAAGTTCTGCTCTTCAAACAGGGAGGGAAAAGCAGAGTCTGGCAAGGCATTCCACATTCGCGTGGTACGACTAAAGAAAGAATGCCTGTACTTGACAGTACGTCCAAAGTTGGGCTCAAGGGTATATTAATGGGCATTTCTTGCAGTACGAGTATTACGGTTGAATTGTTTCAGGGGAGGAATGCAACTGTATATTTCGATAGAGCGACGGCTCGCTGCATAGTTGGTGGGCGTTTAAGGATTACTTTCAAACCCTAGTTTATGAAAGTAGCGATAAAATAATGAAAGGCAAGAGACATTACGTCTGTGCTCCAGAGATGTAAATGCTCTGTTATTGTTCGATCGCCTATCAATTTTAAAGCTCTTTTTTGTATTTTATCTAGAAAATTTAAGTGGGTTACAGGAGCACCTGCCCAAATGTGGGAATTATACTCAAGCTTAGGGCGAATTATGCTTTATATACTGTAGCCTGATCAGACGGGGTGAAGAACTTCTTGCATCTTCGAAGGAAACCACAGAAGGTGGTCTGTAATGCATATACCGAGAACTGAGAGGTGATCGGTTTCCTCAATGGAAGTGCCACTCATGGATAGTGGCATTTGAGTTATATTTCGCTTTAACGACAAAAGACAACATTGAGTTTTCGAAGCATTAAATTCTACGCGGTTTCTTATTCCCCATTGTACAATGTTGTCAAGATCAGAATTTAATGAACTTATCATACGCTGCCGTTGCAATTCCACATCCGAAGAACGAGGATGTGAATCTGGAAACGAATATGAAAAGAAACTCTCTCGTTAAATCCACACACATACACACCCCATTGTTACATCTACTTTCTACTTTAACAAAACTCCGCCTATTTTGTATTTCTTTTTCTCTTCTTGTTCTTATTTAATTTCAACTCTATATAATTGGATCAACTTCAGCTTGACCCAATTGAAAACTCCATCGAAGCTGAAAACCGCTGATTTAAGAAAAATATATGTGAATTAGATGAAAAACCAACTGAGCAATTAAAGACCGATATGAATACAACAAGACTGATATTAAAATATTTTGGAGATGTAAAGGTTCGAAGAGTTTCATAGATAAACAGTCTCTTTTCCACAACAGCCACTCCAGAATTTCTAGAACAATGTTTGGGACGTTTTTTAACTTCTAGAATGCTTAGAAACATATTTTTCAGTGATGAAGATTTTTCACATCATGGATTACTTGAATAAATAGAATGTGCGATGCTGGAACCTTATTTATCTAAAAGGACTACATCATCAGAAGCATCTATTAGACTTCAGTGAATGAATTGTATTCCCCAAAGAATGCAATCACTGGACTTCAAATTCATGACTGGTATAAAATGACTGGTCCAGTAAGGGACTTCAAAATGAATGGTGATTTTTTCTTTCTGAAGTTGAAGTCAAAAATGACTTACTCTAATATGACTTTTGACTTAAAATTCTCAAAAGATTGCATTCATTTACAACTCTGGCGTCTAACAATGCTCTAAAATATAAAGTTTAGTGTTTAATTTCTGCTGACGGAGTAGTAGGCCCAAATTTGTTGAATGAGAATGAAAATTGCTTTCTTGGTATACTACAAGCAGACCAAATTTAATACCTACGCCCTTCAGGACCATAATTTGTCGAAATTTTGCACAGATTCTTAACGACAGAAATTGCTAATAAACCCATGAAGATAGGACACAGTTATTAGCGTTTTCATTGAGGCTGGATGTGAAATGATACCGAGACATTGAAAAGTTAAATTTAGAGATTAAAAAAACACCAAAACCAAAAAACAAAAAGTGCAAAAAAACGTCTTGTTTTGTGACTAAGTTCTAATGGAACTTCCTTTAAACCCTTAAGAAACTCATTCTTTTTTGAGAAATATCAACTCAGAATTTTTTTAATTACTGAAGAGTTCCTAAAAACTTTAATGTAACAATTATTATAGCTACTCACCTCCCTGTGACTGTTTTGTAACAAAAATGTTACCTGAAATAGTTCTATATTGTCATTTATTAAGCAAAGGAAACCTTTTTGTTACATAACAGTCACATTATGTAACAAAAATATAACATTAGATACCGTGCCAACCACGTTGGAACTTAATTGCGACACAATATATCGAGACACAACACAGCTTGCCAGACGAAAAAAGTTATTATTGTGGAATTACATGAAAGTTTTGCGAATCATGTCAGCATAATGTTACTCTTGAGTCACTCAGAAGTTACAAATGATTAAAGTTACTGAAATGTTTCATTCTCAGTTGCATGGGAAAACATTTACCGTTGTTCTGTACTATGTAGTTACGTTAAAGTTTCTAATTTAACTCTGTCCCTTCTGTCCCTTTTAAATCACAATTAAGTATCAAAGGTGAAAGTTTTTCTTTAGTTTCATATGAGTTACGATCCAGTTTTTTGAGACACATCAGCATAAGGTTACTCTTGAGTCACTCAGAAGTTACAAATGATAAAAGTTACTGAAATGTTTTATTTTCAGTTGCATGCGAAAACATTTACCGTTGCTGTGTACTGTGCAGTTGCGTAAAAGTTCCTAATTTCACTCTGTCCCTTTTTAGTCACAATGAAGTATCAAAGTTGTAAGTTTTTCTTTAGTTTCATATGAGTTACGATCCAGTTTCTCGAGACACATCAGCATAAGGCTACTCTTGAATCACTCAGATTACAACTGATGGAAGTTACTAAATTTTTTTCAATTTTAGTTAAATACGCGAACATTTATTGTTACTGTGCACTAACATTATAGTTACCAATTTCACTTTGTTTCTTTTAAGTTACAATAAAGTAGTTTTGAAGTTGAAGTTTTAAGTTTCATTTTGTTTCAGTTTTCAGAAATATGTCAGAATAAGGTTTTTCTTGAGTCGCTCAGAAGTAACAACTCATTAAAGTTACTGAGCTGTATAAAATTCAGTTACAATCAGGGGTGGATTAGGATATTTTGCCTCCCTAGGCAATGCTGTAAATTAGCGTCCTTCTCACCTAGTTTTGTTCGTGTATAGGTAGGGTGTTGTAAATAAAAAGAGAGGACATTTTCAAAATTCAAACATTGTAACAGTTATATTTTCAAAATTAGGGTTAGACTTTGGACTCTTGAAAATCTTTTTTTTTTCAGACAAAAAAATAACTAACAAAAACATGCCGACGTGGAAAACCTTCTGCCAAAGTCTGGGATCACTGGTGCAAATATCAAAATTGAGGCTTATTTTGTATGTAACAAATTTAGTCTGTTTTCGGTTACATTATTCTTATGTGTGTATGAGTAGAGATGGAGGAGCAGTTCTAAGATCAGACAATTTAGTGAAAAGCGTGAAAGAAGATGCAAGAAGAAAGAACACCATAGAGCTGTACAAAATCATGAAGGGTATCGTTGGTAAGACTATTAGTAACAGCCACCCTTGATGTTTGATGCGAATACGATTCACAAAGTTTTAATATCCCACCTTTGTGGGGAATAAGTGCCAATTCTAATTTGGGACTTATGACCCACTTTGGTGGGACACAAGTTCCAGCAGAAATTGTGTGGGACTTATGTCCCTCTAAACACTTTGAAAGTGCAATGCGCAAGTAATAAAGAATACGCCGTTTGAGCAGTGTGATATGTATTGAGGGGCATGCTACCCGCGAAACCTCCTGCTTGGGACCATTATAGAATTTGGAGTAGATGCGAGGTTGGGTATAACGACTTGTTTTTAAGTAATCTTTCAGATATAAAGAAGCTTTGCATTACCCAACCTCACACCTACTCCAAATCTTATAGTGACCCCAATAATAAATTACGCAATTTGTAACAACTATTCAGTTATTCGCTCATGATTGCCCAGCTATTGTGGTTTTTGAAAAAATCGAGATATGTGTCGATATGCTTCCGAAGGAAGATATATTTGAAGGTGAAGAATCAGAGAAAAAAAGAGGAAAGTCCAATTTTGTGGCATTATTTCATTTTTTGGACCAAAGTCCCACCAATGTAGGAAATAAGTCCCAAATCCAAGAGTTGTCCAAAAAATTATTTTATTAATTAAGAAATCTTACAAATAACAAAGCAAGGTGCTTCGTACTGCACAAATGGACAGCTTTTTGAAGCATTTGAAGTACGACAGAAAAGCACTGTCTGTAGAACTGTACCATACACTGAGGAAACCAGATAAAAGCAGAGCGAAAAAGAGCTTTAATACAATAATAAAGGTGTAGGGCTATTTGTTAGACCAGAAACAGTCGTGGAAGTCAACAGTTTTGACGGGAGCTCAGTCCCAGAATTTTCGATCATGACCACAGCTTAGCCTTAGCCATCAAGCTGCTAATAGAGAGAGATGGAGAGATCTGGATTGTTGGCCTATTTTCCAAGCGGAGTTAAAGTGTTGCTTTAAAAGTAATAAATTTGTTTTTTTAATTTTTGGTAATAGAGCACCACTAACATTTTCAACGTAAGGCGTTTACCTTGCGCCATCTAACCCTGGATCCTAACATTCCAAAAATATATTTAAATTGAAATAAATTACAAATTCACATTCTATGACGTAGTATATATTTCTGAAATTCAATCAGTTTGAACTTTGAAACTTCTTTGACGTTCTTCCCAATTCTATGAAAGTAGTAATTGCCAATTCCGGCAATAATTTAATAATTTTTAAACTGGTCAAGTTTGTTTCATAGATGAATACCACAGAAAAAAAAATAAATTATAATTTATAAATTTCCACATTAATGTTTCTAATTATAGATACAATTTAAAATTTAAATATGACTATTATTTTTATATTTAAGTTTTCTATTGTATCTATAATAAGAAGCTTCTAATTGTCAAAGATACAGAATGTATCCATAAGATATAATTTTTGTTCATGACTTACTTGCAAATTGAATTTTTCGATATCAAGCTATCCGGACACTTGGAACTGGTTTCGTCCGAGTTATCTGCACATTCTTTAACTCCATTGCACTCTGCTGATCCGGCAACACAAGCGCCATAGGCACAACGGAAAGCAAATGTCGGGCAACTTTGTTGAATACACGAATCCGCTGTTTCATCTGATTCATCTGAACAATTCGGAACTCCATCGCACAGCTCATCCGAAGCTATGCATTGACCAGAATCACAAGTCCATTCATAATCTGTACAGCATGATCCTAGATGATCAAATTAAATTTGTATTATTCGATTGTTATCAACTGCAAAACTGCTGCCCCCTCAGAAGTGGAATGTGACTAATAATATTGTGAATCTCCAACTGCGGTTAAGATAGTTTGCTTACCGTAGGAAATAAATCCGATTATAAGTACAACAGTTATAAGACTGGTTGTGGGCAAACTGTTTTTCGACATTTTAGCTTAAGTTATCCATTCTTAGAAGTTAAACAAAATACACTGGATTATAAAAGTATCAGAATCTTTCAGATACGCACAAGCAATTCTAACGAATTTGCTTCACAGAGCCGTCGTCGTTGCAAAAAAAGCAAAACCAGGCTATATTCAAAGCCAGAGACTAACTGATCACTTAGTTACTGAGGAGAATAATTTGGATTTGGATTTCATTCTTCATTGGTGTATCTTAGATACTCTCATCTGCTAATCTTTGATTCTCTACAATCCTCTAGCTGAATATATATTCGTATCTCTGACTTGAAAACTACAAAATACTTGTTTATGACTTGGGAAACCCAAAGAGCAGGTGTAAGAGTAGTCTGAGTCACTGTTGTTGTATGAATTTGAGCATTTTAAGAAAAACCCTAAACTAAAGAGAATAATCTTTTTGAATGAAGATACTTTATAAAGTTGATATTGCCTTGAAACAAGTTCGGCAAATAAAAATCACAAATAAAATAAACAATGGTTATGGTTCATAAATGAGCACGATCTTTTTATTTTGGGTGCAGCGCTCAATGTATGTTTATCAGCATGAGTGCGTTTTTTTTTGGAATCTATAGTGAGTACATCAACAACAGTGGGTACCAAAAGTAGATGCACAGATATAAAGAATGTTTTATGATGAAATAAAACGCGATGCTTTTCTTTATATTATGAATAACGCATATCAGAGTTTTCAAAACAAGCAGGAGGACGAGAAAAAAATATGATCAGATTATGTCATCATACCATAAACAGCACCAAACAATCAATTTTTTTGGATGAATTGATACTTGGAGGGATACCTACTTGTAGATTGTGTTCTGGTGGTTGACATTAAGGAAGATATCTATAACAAAGGTAACATACACCACGCAGTTATTTTGGTTCCGTTCTGCAAATTTGCCAAAATTCAACAAAATGGCGGCTATCGGGTTTTTCAATAGGGACTCGAACTGTCATTGTCAATTCATTCAATAAACTCAACATTTTTATCATGGTAAAATACAAGAGCGAACAACTCTTCAAATTATAAAAATTTTCTACCGAAATTCGGAGTCGGTGACCGCAACCTTAAGAGCGTTGAATTGTTGAATTTCATCGCAAAATCATCTTCAGTGACAAAGCTTATTTTTGGCGCAATGGGTTTGCAAATAAGAAAAATAAGCGTTATTGATCGGGTGAAAATCCACATTTGCTTCATGAATCACCACTTCATCTACAAAAAAAAAAAAACTGTTTGGTGCGGTTTGCATGCCGGCGGCGTTATTGGGCCATATTTTTTCGTCGACGATAACGATCGTCACGTTACTATGAATGGCCAGCGTTATCGCACCATGTTTACCGATAATTTTTCGCCCGAATTTGAAGATATGGACTTGGACGACATGTGGTTTCAACAGGATAGTGCCACAAGCCACACAGACACAGCACACCTTACAATCGATTTATTGAAGAGTAAGTTTGATGAGCGTTTTATCTCAAGGAAATGGGCCAGTAGATTGGCCGCCTCGTTCGTGCGATTTACCGCCTCTAGAATATTTTCTTTGGGGCTAAGTTAAGTCATTGGTTTATACCAACAAGCCGACAACGTTTGAAGAGCTCAGAGCCAACATTGAATGCAAAATAGCGGCCGATTCTACCGAAATGTGTAGCCGATTTATCAAAAATTGGGTCCTAGGAATCGACCGCTGCAAACGTGCTCGTGGCCAAATGAACGAAGTCGATTTCCATTCATAAATGTTTTGATTGTACTTCAAGCCGATAATAAAGTTTTTGAAATAACTCAAATGGCGTTTTATTTAAAAAAAATTGTGAAGTCCTAAAAAAACTACCCTTTATAATAAAATTGAAGCAGTTTCACTTGACCGCGAGAACGACAAAATGAATTTGAACATACCATTTTTTAATTAATAGGATATTTGCTTGAGTAACATATAGGACCCTTTTTTAAATTAATTAACAACAAAGCAAAGCAAAGCCGCGGGCCCAGCTAGTTTATTATAAAAATAAACATCTAGCTAAATAATAAAAAAAAAACCATTTTTGTGACCTTTGACCTTGAATAATTTTTTTTTGCACACATCGAATCGATGGGGACTTTTCACAGTTTCATCACAATGATGTTATTACGTTCATACAATTTTTCAATTATCTGGAAATTTGTGCAAGGTTTAAGGTCTATCTTCAATCGACTTCATGGTCAGAATTTTACAAATGGTCAATTAAGAAAATTGGGATTGCCAATGCTATAGCACTTCCAACAGAATAACTTTCAGAAAGTGGTCCTCCAAAACAGGAACATTCGGGAAACTCTAGATCATGGTTACAGAATCATTTTTTCCGAAACCATTCAAACTTCGCTTCACCTGCTTGATAGAACACAAAATAAAGCGTTAAGATTGATAGGAAATAGAACTGCTACTAAATCAATTACCCCTCTCGAACACCGACGCAATGTTTCATGTCTTCCCTTATTTCATCATTTCTTTTACAAAAAATGTTCACTCGAAGTAACCAGTTTCATTCCTCCCCTTAAAAGTTTCTCCCGTAATACTCCTCACCCTTGAGCCCAATTTCGGATGTACCATGAAATATAGGGATTTTTAACCGAACAACACGAATTTGGAATAGTTTACCCGGCGAGATTTTCCCTAGCCATTTTGATCTGCAAACATTCAAAACCAATCTTAATCGACACCTCCTATCTCTCCCCTCCCTATCTTCTTAATGCCCACGCAGTGTGTTACATTAAAAGGGAAACAAATAGTCCCTTGTGCGCGCGTTAATTATAAAAAAAATCATCCAACTTGATTTATGTGGATATTTGCAGACACGTGCCACATCTAATGAATTTTATCGAAATAATTTGGTTTCATTTTAGATGAAGAAACTATAACTATATTTGAATTGCTGTTTTTCAAAACTTGTGACAGATCTAATTTGAGTGTGATTTAACAAGTTATCAGCATCGAATTTGAATGAGGGCCTGAGCAGCAAAAAATTAAGCTGGCAAAAAAAAACTTATTTTTTGCACATAGTATCAAAAGAAGTTTTGCGGGGTGGACGTTTAGATGGACTGAAGTGCCAATTTTGGCTAAGATTTTCAAATTTTTTTTTAAATGTTAAGAATTTTATGTTTAATTGAAGATTTTATTTGATTTTTTATATAAGCGTTTATTCGCCCAAATCTCGAGTATAACTCCCAGCTCTGGGCAGATGCTTCGCAAACATCGCTACACTTGCTTGATAGATTATAAAAAAAAGTGTTAAGATTAATAGGAAATAGAATTGCCTCTCTCGATCACCGACGCAATGTTTCATGCTTTTCGTAATTTTATCGCTTCTGTTACAGGAAATGCTCAGTCAAAGTAGTCAGCTGCATTCCTCCTCGTTAAAATTTCTCCCGTAATACTCGTCTCGCAGGGAATGATCATCAGCTCACCCTGAACAACACGAAATTGGAATAGTTTACCCGGCGAGACTTTCCCTTACCATTTCGATTTGCCAGCGTTCAAAATTTAGAAGCAACTTTTTTCGAACATTGATACAAGAATCTAATACTACCGTCATCGGAATCACTTCAGTTCGATGGCCTAGAATATTTAGCTGGTTATATTTACTACTGGACTCGTTATTTAGAAAGATCAGCAGGAATCTTAATTTACTTGGACAAGCAAGCTAGAGCTAAGTAAAGAATTTCTTAGAAGCTCACCACGAAAAAAGATAAAAGAAATTGAAAAATAACGAAGATGAAATAGTTTACTTCGCAATCATCTTTGAGATTTAATTAGTTCATCAATAAACATTTTCCTTGGAAAAAAAGTTATAGGTTTTTTTTTTAATTTTCTTTTGAATATTAAACAACTTAATAATATAAAAGAAGAAAATTTAAGAAAAAAAATCGGAACAAATAAAATAAATTGCACGACAGGATTGCAATTTATTGAGCAAGTACGTGCTCTTATGTGCCTGATTACATTGAAAAGCAAAATCTTAGACAGAAACTAGTAACATTTACGTTGGAAATAACACAGTTTAAACTTTTAAAAAGTATCAAAACTTAACTTAACTAACGGTTTTAAATAAAAATGAAGTACGCCATCACGAAAAAATTATTTCGAAAATTGTTGGATCGGTTTTGATAAAATCCTGTTTTTTATTTTTAGTTTTTTGAAAAAAAATTGTTTTTAAATTTTTGTATGCAGTTTCTTAGAAATTATTAATATACATGTGATTATTAAATTTAATTTTTTTTTGATTAGTTTTAAAAATATTTATTTAAAAAAAAATTCAAAAATAAATTTTTATTATAAAAAAAAGTTATTAAAAATGTTGATATGCAGAATTAATTAAACTACCTGGGTCTTCTTAAAAATAAAATTTGACCGAAATCCAAAGAGCCGTTACCGAGAAAGCCCAGAATAAAAAAAACGTTACATGAAAGGTACCATTAATAAATTTGGTTAATAAATTTGGTTCCAATTAGCTGAAAACTATTACTAATGAAAAGCCGTTTTCGAGAAAAATACGCTTTTCTTTAATCGTTATACGGCAGGTACCGTTATTTTTAGCCCTAAATATAAAATTTCAAATTCATCTCTGAGGAATGCCAAGAGATACACACATACCAAATTTGAACGCAATCGCTTAACCCGTTTAGGCTGCAGACAGGCAGACATACAGACGGATATTTTTTGTCAATGACTTTTTTAGGCATCTCTATGATGCCATGTTTGATTATTATCTCATTTTTTTTTATATTCACGAATCGAATGTATGTGATGGCATACTTCATTTTTACTAAAAACCGTTAAATATTGTAGTTTTGATACTTTTTATATGTTCAAACTGTGTTATTTTCAACGTAAATATCAATAATTTCTGTCAAAGATGTAATTGGGCACATAAGAGCAAATACGTGCGACCCAGTCGTGCCCATTTTTTTAATTGTAAGTAACAATTTATTTTATAATACATACTAATAATATTTTAACTATGTGTCTGTAAGGCACAATGCTGGATGTTACTCGACACTTAAGAAGAATTAGAAAAATAGGAAACAATTTTTTTCGGCGAAGTAGATTCAGAATTAGGTGTCTATTTTCTTACTTAAACCCACGGACGGCTCTAGCTTGTACTAGGAATTACAAAAATTGCTTCCCAAACTGAGAGTCAATGAACTTACGATATCTCACTTAGCAAGCAGATATCTTATTTACTGCACCACTGGCGCCCGCAAATTCTTTTGCTGATGTATTATTTCATTATAAGCAGGCAAAAAATGTTTGCGTACACTAACTTTTAGAGCTCACTGTATTTTTGAGAACAAATAAAACTCAACTCAATGGTATGATTTAGAGTGAAAGTTGATGAGTGAATCAGAAGATGGGTATGGTATGGGTCACATAAGTTTATCGGACGGAACTCAATTTTTGTTTTGCATAGAAAAGCATTGGTATTAACTGCGACCTTTTTTCGATTCCAGTGAATACAGTGATTAAAATGTCGTTTAAAAACTCCACAACTTTTCTTTAAGGGGATTTTAGTGGTGAAACTACCTGGTCATTGTTTTGGCGATCCTCTTTTGTTCTCTTCCGAAAAAAGACAATGGTAATAAAAGTCTAGCTATGAGTACCCTGGCATCTGGCTTCTGGCTGGATCAATTTCATTCAATACTTCAACCGAGATGTAGAGAGAGAGGCAATAGCTAGGGAATCCCTTGCTCCCGAATCAAACTGCTATTTTAAGCAACTGTCTTGATCCCGGGTGAAGGTAACTGGCTACATCACCCTCATCTGGTCGATGATTGACTATAGAACATAAACACTATGTATTAGTTTCAAATCAAGGATCATCAATGGCCTTTATCTATTAAGAAATTCTACTAAGAAAGTTGCTATTTCGGCTCAAAACTAACAAAGCCTCGAGAGTCGATGAAATACGTGGTAGAAGTCGACACGCTTTACAGGAATCCTTTGATCTGATCGGACAGGAGGCACAAAATCTGAGATTGAACATTAATGAAGGGAAACCAAGGACAAGGTTGCTGCTTCTGCTAGAAGTATTTGTCTAAATGAAAATAATTGACAATACGTTTATTACTATTATTTTTTATTGTTTATTTATTCAATTTTTAAATAAGTTGTTTTTTATTAATTTATTTTATTTCCACAATACTATTATTTGGTGTAAATTAATATTCGGATGCTTTTCCCAAAACATTTTTGATACAATCCTTATGAATTCAATACTAAATAATTACAACGAGGAGTTAAAATTTTATAAAAAAAAATATGTATAAAAAAAAATAATTCATATTATTAATTCTACAATCGTTCAACAGTTTCGAAAAAACACATAACATTTTATCTTACTGTCCAATCAATTTGTTATATTATTATAACTACTGATTCACTTTTGTTTTATTTTATAATATAAACGTGTGTCTACCTCTAACGCTCAAAGAAAGCAAAATACATACTAACTGCAATAAATAACCGTTGGTAACAATAATACATATAATAATAATAAATATTAAAATATGAGACAATTTGTTTTCCATTAAACATATTAACGAAAAATTTTGCTTTTGTTGTTTTATTTTTATTTTTTTATATATATAATTTTTAATTTCCACAAATCTCACCATCACACATATATGTACCTATACACATTTTTTTAAATTTATATTATGGTTTTATATTTTATATCAATATTTATTATGATTTTTTTCCATATACAATTTAATAGTTTTAATTATCATTTTTGTTAATAAAGAAGAAGAAGTTAGGCTGTGACAATTTTTAAAAGCAATGTCTTATTACTAGATAAATTGTTTTTTGCTGCATTTTTTTATTATTTTAATAATTTGCTCTTTTATGCTGTATTAGTCTTTATCCTAAAATATTAAATTTTGTTTGGGTCCACTAACTATTGTATGCTTTAGTTGAGTATACGTTTACATTTATTTAATAAATAACACCAATTGTTTGTTATAAAAACGATTTTTTCTATTTGTTTCTTTTTTTTACTAAGTTTAGTAAAAAGTTGTTGATATATGTTTTCTTATAAGGTAAATGTTTTTTTTATCTTGTTTAAGTAGAAAAATAAAATATTGTGCAAAATTGTTTAATGTAATAAATGAAAAATAAAAAAAAAATATCTATACACAGATGAACTAAAATATAAAAAAGAATAAATAAGTTAAGCAGACTTTACAATTGGTAAAATTTAATTTTTTTTTAATGTTATAACTTTTGGTTTAATTTTCACAATATCATTAATTCAGTTGTAAGAATTTGCGATTAGGACTTCTTTAGTACATTTTGGGTCATCAACTTCTGCAAAGCTTTTTGAAGAGACTCTGACAATAGTTAGGTAGTGTTTAAAACTGTATGTTTTGACATTATAAGGTTCTGTAATTTTTTACCAAATTTCTTCATAACATACAATTCTGGAGATGCGAATGTTGAAGAGATAGCAAACACAATATTTTAACTATAAATTTTCAAAATAATAAATGTCTTTTGACAGAAAATATGACACATGTCAAATGTCAGTTTGATAAATTTGAGAAAAGGCTCGACCATAATATTAAAGGATTTGAACGTAGATTGCTTTACGAAACAGTCCAAACACATGTGATTTATATACCAAACCCGAAATGGCTTTTAGGCGTACATTTTGCGAAAAAAAAAAATTTTCCTTCGGTTTTAAAACTAGCTTCCTTTTTCGTTCGCGTATTAGGGTTGGGCCATAAATCGGGTATGTTATTATGATCTTCAACCATTTTTGTTGCAGTTGTTTGAATCTCTAAATCAAATTGAATGTTTCTTATCATTTTCCGGAGCCGCTCGTCGCGCGAAAAAACGGTCAACAACAAGCCATCGAAAAAATTGATCACTAGTATTGGAGAGTTACAAAAATGTAGTTTCATTTCTGCTTTGTAGCTTAATCCCTTGCAAACTGTAAAAAAGTTTTGACAGCGAGGTAAATTTGTTTAGAGTGTGTGCCTTTGAGTCCTAGTTAATATGAATACCCTTTTCGTTGTTTTTTCTGTCATCTGAACCCTGATTTTCACACGTTGGTCTTCGAATTCTTTATGACAGTCGATCTATCGATATCGGTATTGGTGCCTGAAGTTTACCTTTTCATTAAAGCGGGAATTTTATCAAACTGTCAGTTGAGTGTTAAAATGGGCTAAGCCAAGGAAGCCGCTGTATTCGTTAATCGTTACATTGACGTTAGGAAATGACAAATATAAACTTAACTAACGTAAGCGACATACATTACAGAGCAAAGTGGTATTACGCTTAGACGTTTTTGCAAAGACGCAAATAAGTGCGAAAAAGAGAGTAAGTGAAATAGAAATATTTTAAATCGTCTCAAATCGGTGAGTGTGTTGTGTTGTAGGATTTGAATCACGTGATTTTGACATTCTTTTTGCTCGTCTTCTTTATTCCTCAGCATTGGCTGAATTCACAGGTTTGCTTGATTTGCATTTCGGATACCAAAAATCCAATTTTTTTGTGAGCGAACTAACATAACCAAATAAATTACCTTAAATTCGAAGCAGAAACAAATCAGAAACAGAACTGTTCAGTCAAAAGAGAAAATTATCCAAAAAAAGAAGATACCTTTAATCATGCTTATTACAATAACAATACAAAGGACACAAACTTTAAATCCAGCCATTGGTTTTAGGGACAGAAAGAAACAATAAAAAAGAGCTGTTAAAAATACGCGATGCAAAAATGAGAAAAACATCTAAGTGTAATACCGCGCTATGGACGGGACAAGGGTTCAAAAGAAAATAAAAGAAACACGCGGTCTACAGAACGTCTAGTGTAATACCGCACAAACGAATCAAGTAGAACAACAACAATGAAATTTGACATCTCGAAGTCGTGATTAACCCTTAGTGCTTAAGAAAAATGTGTGGTCAAACCATACGTCAATTGATGCGGCAACTTACTGAATATTTAATGAAAATATATTTCTGCGCGCGCTATTATTAAAGTCAAAATAGCAGGTAGTTGCAGAAAATCCGCCATTGTTTTCGAACTCGAATGCACTGTATACGTATATTTGTACGTAGTTAAGATAAACTACTAATTTTTGAAATGCAGCTGTAGGTACAACTATATGTGTTAAAAAAGGCATTTAGTTTAAAGTAGATTATGTTTTATAATTTGGGTTGTTTTATAAGGTAAGGGGAAATTTGAAAGTTTACTACTAACTTTAAATTCTGTTTTAATTATAAAAGTGAAGATATATACTTATATATTTTTTTGTAAAATTGTGGATGTGGGTGGTTTTTTTTATACGAGTATATCTAAGAATGGATGGGTTGTTTTATTCATTTGTTTTAATATGTATATGTTTTTATGTGTCTTTCAGTACGTTTCCATGTATTTTTTTTAATGAGTTATTATTAATTTTACATTTACAAATACTTTTTGTTCTTATTAAGCTTAATCTGACTCTCTACTATGTGGCTTACTCTAAATTTCTTCACTAAGCTCCAAATATAAATATACATATTTTTTTTTGTTGTAATATATTTATATATATAGATATATATTTTGGTGGAGGGTAACTCATTTAATAGCAAATATAGCATTTTTTTAGCACGAGTATATAAACATTTGATTTTAGTTTTAGTTTTTTTTATTTAAGAGTATTTAATTTAAATTTCATTTTCGTGGTGCCGATGGAGGTTTTGACTGTTCAGCTGTAACGATGACATTTTAGCCAATAATACATTTTTTTTAGTGTGAGCTTCAATTAATGATTTTATATATTTTTTTATATAAGCATTTCAATCGATTTTATTGCATTATGATGTAAGATACTATATACGCTTGAGTGAATTCAGAAGTGGAGATTCGGATTTAATTTTTTTTTTCTTTGTTATTCTCTTAAAGATTATTGTGTTTTTTTGCTATTTGTTACATTTTGATAATTTTGTTTATTCTATTTTTTTTTTGGTTTGGGGTTTTTTTAATTTTGTGTTTCATTTACTAGTCAATGAATTTTCTAAAAGTTTTCATTGGTAATAAGCAATAGATATTACCTTACTCGTTTAGTTTATGCCATTCAGCAATTTGTCTTCGTGGTGAATTGCATACTTCATTCCAATGGTTAAGAGCTGTTCCACCAGAATTGGGTCCACCTAGCTCCAGTCGGCCGATTACCTGGAAAAATATTTTTTTTAGAATTATGTAGTATTAAGTTAGTAACTTAAAATAAAGCAAAAAAAAAAAAACTAGGTCACGATAATTTTTTTTAATTTTGACATGGAAACATAGAAGAAGTCATATCGAGGTAACATTTCTTTAGAAACCACTATGCTCCTTATTATGAGGAAAAAGGTTCAGGTAAGTTAACCACAGATGCAATCCAGATTGTAAAGAATCTGAATGGAAAAACATTGCCAATTATATTCGTTGATTTTGAAAGGAAAGAAATAGAATATGTATTCTTTGGATAACAACGAGATCTGATATGGTTATCGCTAGGGCAACCTCGAGTTCCGAAAATGTACGTCGAATTAATCATGAAACGGTACGAGTAAGTCAAAACAGAGGTGACACACCACGCAGAAGTCACCAACGAGTTTCAAATCAAAGTTGGTATGCACTAGAGAAGCGTCATGAGTCCTTTGCAGGTGTATGGATTGCCTGAAAATCCCTGCCATCGAAAAATGCTAAGAGAAAGGTTCTTAGTTGCAGTAAAGTAAATTCACGGCAGAGAAATGAATGATGGGAATCAAATGACGAGCAAGAAAATCTTTCAAAGCATCCGCAGCACCATAGGTAATCTTAATAATCATTTCTGATAAAAAAATCTACTTTCATCACAAAAGAAATATTTAATTTTATTGCTTGTCAAACAAATAAAACTCAAAGTTGCAAATTAGAAATTTTTAAAAATTCACAAAAAAAATATAAAAATATTTTTAAAAAATTCAAAGTCAAAACAGTTTGTAACCAAAAACCACGACATCTAATAACTCCGCGCGGTACCCGCTGCACGCTATATAACCAAAAAAGATAAGCCTCCACTCCATCGGATCATGGGTGACTTATAGTGATTTTCTCAGGATCTTGGAGCAGGAGAGAAGATACACTTTGAATATCCGACCCCAACACTATTTTTATGGTCATGCAATGGCCTCATGAGCTGGTCAAGAAAACTAGGTAGTCTCACCAGTTACGTACATATGTATGTTATGGGAAAGAATATATTGAAAGGAACTTGCTTGGTAAAGGGTTTTAACCTTTACCGAAGTCAGCGAGTAAAAAACACGATCGATAACACGGCCAAATTCAAGATTTTAATAAACATGACATTGAAATCCTAGGCGATTTTAAATCAAATACGAGAAACCACCTTAGTGGCAAAACATCGACCTGGGGCATGTTTCTCATTTACTACATACATTACCTTCACCAACTACATCCTACATAAATGTTGTTGTGCTACATCAACCATATTTTTCTGTTACAAAAACAGAATTAAAATGTACATCCTTCCAGTATTTCCAGTTTTCTATATTACTGGTGTGAAAGAGAAATGATGTTACAGCATTGTCAGTGTAATAAAGTATAGCTGATGTAAGTTATGAGAAACAGGGCCCTGGAAGACCAATGGCAGCGTCAAAGGTATTGGGCTGCTCACATCTACCTACAAAGGCAAAACCAAGACATGCAGAGTAGTGGCATCTTACAATCTCTTAGTTAGGCGAAGGAATGATAAGAAACGCTTGCTCAGAAGAAAAAGAACCGATCCGCAGCAACATGAAGTCAAAGAGACGCAGATGTTCTATAACAGAAAAGAGGTGCGGGCAGGGGCGGATTAGGATATTTTGCCGCCCTAGTCAGAGCTATAAATTACCGCCCTTCGAAATAGTCAAATTCGTCACGTGTATCACACACAGTTTTGATGAGACTTTTATTCGTTCGAATTACTTCACTGAGGTTAGTTTGCGTGGATTCCAATTTTTTTTCACAGAATTAAATTACAATAGAATCCCTCATTTCGGGTTAAAGCTTTTTTGTAAAACATCGTTTTCGATTTGATACAAATCCAGAAGTATTTCAGTGTCACGTGTCACTGAAAGGGATTACACAGAAATTCATTTAGATTTTTCGCAGTAAGATAGGAGAATATCCCAACGACACGTAAATGCTGTGGAAAAGTAATTTAAACTTTGAATATCTTTGGAGTTATGAACACAAGGAACGTATTCGCCTGACCTTGACAATTTTCGATGAGAATTATCAGAGATTTAAGCGTAGAAGATACAGCATCATCCATATAGCTTTGTGTCCTGCCCTGAATTTATAAAAAAAAAGAGTTGGTTGTCTATAAAGTCGGTTTACGGACGATATTTTTAAGTGATAACGTCATAAGAAAACATTGATGGCAGCAACACCAACAAAGAGCCGGTTCACTCATACCCACAAACCCTCTCGTTAAATCCACACACACATACACACTCCAATATCTACATCTACTTTAATAAAACTCCGCCTATTTTGTATTTCTTTTTCTCTTCTTGTTCTTTTTGAATTTGAGTTGAATTATTTTTTGGATTTGCACCTGTTCTTTTTCATGTTCGCCTGGTGCTTGCACTCGATTTTGGTTGCAAGAACCATATTATCGAGGTTAGCATGAGTCTTATCAGCATGATTCTTATCAGCATAGGTCTTATAACCATGAATCTTATCAGCATGAGTCATGTTATTTCGTACGTGTACCCTGTCATCGATTTATAAGAAAAAAAGAAATTTGATTTAATTTTTAATTTTGGTGGGGGAAAACCTCCATTTATTAGGCTTAATAGAAGCTATTTCTTTATGTAACTTAAGAACTAAGAAACTTATGAGCTTTATGTAACTGGTTGAGAGTTTTAGGAGACGAAGCTTTAGGCAGGGGGTACCTACTGATATTGAAGTCAAAACAAGTATTGTTTAAATTGATACTCCTCAGCATTCGGGAGATGGGTTCATTGAAACCATAAGAGGTTCGATGGTTGGGAAGATAAGAGGCGAGGATTACGTATGTTACGAGTGTTGTGAAAGATGGAATCGTTAAGAGCTGTACAGTCAACGGTACTTAAAAATATTCGATGAATGAAGAGAATTTCAAATATTTCTCTTCGATCTTTCAGTGAATTCAAGTTGACAAGTATGAGTCGGTCTCCATATAGAGGTAATATTAATGGGTAAGACCTCGAAGTCCAAATCGGAGGAAACGTCGTTGAATGCTCTCATTTCTGGCAATATGCACTTGTTGGTAGGGCGACCAGACTTGTCAAGCGTATTCAAGAAGCGGACGAACAAAGAATATATAAAGAGATCGGGTAACGTAAGGGTGTGAAAATTCCTTGGACCATCGTTTCACGAAGTCAATGCTGAATTTGATTTCAGAATAATATAATAGATATTTTTGAGAAAATTCAGCTGTTGGTCGTAAATAATGACAAGGTTACACGGATCACCTGAACAGGGGAAATGTTTTGACTGTGGAGGAGATAGAGAAGAGAAGGAGATTTGATGCGTTTTCGTGAGAAGGTTATTGATTGACATTTTGAAATATTAAGCTCCAAGCAGCTTGTGGAGCACCAAATTAAAAAAATTGTCGAAAACTTGTTAGAAATGGAAAGAGTCTTCATTTGAAGAAATGGTCTTATAAAACTTGGTATTATCTGCGTACAATGAGATGCAGGGATGTTTGACGACCATTTCAATGTCATTTATGGTAAGAATGAAAAGGAGGGGGCCTAAATGGCTGCCTTGGGGAACACCAGATGTAGCTAAAAACCGGCTTGATAAGACGGATCTGAACCGAACACTATAAAAATGTTTTTCTAAATAAGAAGAAATCCAACTCAACAGAATGGGTTCAAAGCCGAGGGTGGATCAATTGAAATAACATCGATCTCCTTTCCATTCTCCAATGCTGAGAGGAAAAATGACATAAAGTCAATGAGGTTTGTTGTTGTAGACCTGCCTTTAAGAAAGCCATGCTGTCTAGGTGAAATGAGAGATTTGCAATGAAAACTTAAATGTTCATACAAAATACTTTCGCAAACTTTCGGTATATGTGATCGTTTAGCAATGAGACGATAGTTTTTGACGTCGCACTTTGGACCTTCTTTGTGTATGGGAGTTATAAAGGCGGTTTTCCATAAGGAAATACTCCTTGGGATATTGTTAAGCTAAAAATGATTGAGAGGGGAAGAGAAAGAATCGAGGAACATTTCATTAGAAATATGGCAGGAATACCATTGGGACTAGGAATAAACTCATCATTAGTTGATTTAGCTTTTCTTCCATAATATAGGATTTCAAAAAACTCTAGAGATATGGACCAAAAGAGAAATTTGATAATACTTGAAATAAGCAACTTCAGGAACAAAGGAATCATCGGTGAAAATAACTTGCGAAATAATTTGCAAGAGGGAACGCTTCAGTTGAAGTCTCGTTATTGAAAGAAAGGGATGATAGATACCCGTAAGATTTTCTTTTGTAGTTGACAAAAAAGATTAAAGATCATTAATATAATGTTTGTTTGAATTTCGATTAAATAGCGTTGGTAAAGGGTGTTGTAAAGCTCGCACAAGTAAAGATAAGTACCCAGGTCGAGTGCGAAGAAAGATTGCCCACAATTTGTGCCTTTTATTTATCAGTTTAGAAAGGGGGACAAAAAGAGATATAGCATTGTGTAACTCTGTAAAATATGGTTGCGGCATCTTCTACAGTTAGATTTTCAAAATTAAAGGGAAGTCTGTTTAGATATTCATTAATTTTTACTGAATTAGCTTTATAGAAGTCGTAAGAAGATAAAGATGAAGGGGGCTAGGCGGTGTAGAAGACTTACCAAAAAATGAGGAGGGTGGAAGTTAGGTTGAAAGGAAGAGGGGACTAAGTGAGATTGAGGAATTGATAGGATCTGTTGTAAGAACAAGGTCAAGTTGCCTGCCCATGTAATTTAAAATTCCTCTTACTTGGCAGAGGCTAGAAGCTGCTAGGCGATCAACGAAAAGACATTCTTTGGCAGAGGTGGTATTAGGAGCAAAGTAAAATGATTGGTCGTCTGATAATGTCCATTTTAGAAAGGGGAGTTTAAAATCACCAAAAATAAGGATTTCATCATGGCTCACACAAATGTGAAATGTATTCCATTGTATTGATTGCAAGTTCATAAGACTCGAGAGGTTGCGATGGTAAGATGTAAAAGCAAATATTGTAAAGCGACTTTTGGGGTAGTGTTATCTTAATTGAATCATAGTCAAATATCGGGAGAGGATATTGAAAAAAGAGAGGAGTCAATTGTGTTAATCACAGCTATTAGGACGCCTAGGCAAGGGGAGTCATCAGTGATCTCGGTAAACATTGAAAATAGATTGGAACAATTCCTGGTTTGTTTATGTTGGGGATTAAATAAGTTTCGGTCAAGGCATAGATTTCAAATGGTAACGCATGAGATTGTTGCAGTACGGCTTGTGTTTTTGAGCGAAGTTCTTTTACGTTTTGATAAAATGTAAGAGGAAGATTCTGAGAGGCTGAGTTAGGAACGAAAAAACCGTTCATGGTCAGCTCTGCTGCGCTGAAGATGAGATATTCGTTTTGAGTGGATGAATTGTCCAAAAGTAACTAGATTATTCTCAACTTTTTGGGGAGATATTATATTGGGAACCTTATGATATTTGATGTAGAGCTTTTTGAGACTGGTGAAGTCAGTGGGGAGACCTTCCTATAGAAAGCGAAACACTTGTTTTAGTCTTACCTTCATAGCAAACCAAGTCCGATTTATCGTGAAGATAAGACAAAAAGATGCGGATGCTCTCAAGAGTTTTCTCGTTTCTTAGTCTAGAAAACGCATAGTGCGATTCATTAATATTTTGCTGAGTTAGTTTTACTTAAGATGGTAAAAGGGGTAAAAGAGGATGAGATTGAAGGATTTGGCGAGTTTGTATTAAGAATGTCGGATTTGAAAAAGTTATAATATTTTGCTCCAGACTCCAGTATTTGATGAGTAAGTGGTTTCCTTGTCTTTTATCTTGGATTGAAGTACTTATGCCACTGATAGCATTGACCGTGTCAATTGCTTCCTCGAGTCTTGCAAGTGGTTGAAGAAGGCCGGGTGGGACAACTTTGCAGGTAATTTGTAGGTGTTTTTCTAGGTCAGAGCGTGCGATGAATAAATTATCGTTTATCACTTTAGCAGAGTCAGCATTTAGAAGAGACTTGAGAGATCGACTTAGATCCCTTAAGTGATTTTTTTATCAAGTCTTCACAGAAAGACTTAAGCGATTAAAAGTTTCTTGAAGCTTGACTTTCGACATACTTAAAATTGCCATTGTTCTGATTCTGCATTTTTTCCGTCGCTATATTTAATTCGTCGGCATTCTTCAAAACTTCGTCAAGTTTGACCATCTCTTGCATACCCTTTTTATGGTAGTCCAAATTACCGCACTTTTCCATTATTGCAATTTGTTTTATTTTTTTTTTATTGTTTATGTGGGGCAGGAAGGTTGTGACACGGAAATCGAATGGCACGGTTTTATTTTTTTTACACAAAGAAACGAATGAGGTAATCGATTTAAAATTGATTTAAATTACTAAACAAATAAAGTTCAGGAGCCCAAGCATGGCGAAAACACGTCCGATCGGTTTGAAAAACAAAAGACAAAAAAAAAGAGAGAATATTGCCTTAGCGATTGACAACGCAATAATTTCCTTCCATCTAGCGGGCAATATTGCCATTGCTATTTCTTCAGCGTGTCCACTAGGCAATATGAGGGCAATGGCAACGAATTGAGCAATTTATTGCCTTGAATTTTGCCAATGTAGACCCTGGGTAAGAAAACATATATTTTGCTTAATTTTCTCGAGACTTCATGTTTTTCTTTAAGTAAACGTCAAGGCATCAAATGAAAGCATCCAAATAAAAACGGATGCGTTTCGTGCGTTTTGGAACTCAGTGAAGAGGGCTATTGCCATCAAAAATTACATAGACTAAAAGTAAATCAACTTGATGTTGGCAACTAACAAACCATATATAATACATCCATGCGATCAAGAACGAAACCATAGCCATAGCGTGTTCCTTGCTTAGAGAAACAACAATTAGGTACACAGTTTTCATGTACGCATGGTTGAAGGATCGAGCTTTCGTTTAGGTATGGTCACAACTCACAATGGTTGAAATGTCGAGTCGTTGATGTTGAGTTGAAATGACAAGTGCGTCTTGAGTTCCAGTGTGCACATAAGAAAAATATTTGTGAACATTTTTTATCAACCCAAGCAGCATTTTATCTAGTGTGAGCGTTGAAAATATGACGCCGCCAAAATCTGCCGCCCTAGGCAACTGCCTATGTTGCCTATATGGCAAATCCAAGGAAGGGTGCAAGACTTCTACAGAACAGTGAAACAGTGAACAACAGGATTGACAAGTTGCAATGGGGTGGGGAGAGGATAGTGAAATAATCATTTTAAACGTCACGTATGAAAATGTGTCGCCTAAAAACGTATGCTCACGATCCTTTCGAGCGTTTTATGTGAACATCTTAAGTCATTCGCTGACAACCTATTAGGTCCTTCCCGACGCCGTTTTAGAACTGGAAAATATTTGATGGCTCAAACCTTCATAATATGCCAGATCCTGGAGAAAACCCAACATTTTAACATCGAGGCCCAACACCACTTCATCGATTTTAAAACACCCTCAAATAGTGTAAACATTGAAACACTGTATCGTGCCATGTTTAGTTTTGAAATTCCTGCAAAACTTATATGCTTTTTTAGGATAACGTTGCAGAATGCTTGTTGTTTCGTTTTAATTAGTAGTAATTCTGCTAAGAACTTCGACACCACCAGACAGAATCGTAGACCTTAATCCAGTCGGATGAAAGCTCCCTGAATGTATTCGAAGGAAAAATACTGCAAACAAAGTATTGCGACCCAAAAAACAATGAAAGGCGAAAAATGCATAATGTTGTTTTTGTCTAGAATCTGTTGTAACTTCAATAAAAAATGCTCCAGCAAAATAGCCAGATGTATTCCTTTTCCTTAAAGTATAAGAACTCACGCAGCACTACACGAATGGGGAACGCTTAGTTCGACTTGATTTTCCCTTCCATAATACTATTTATTACTAATAATACTATTTAATACTACTATTTAATACTACTATTTAATACTACTATTTAATACTACTATTTAATACTATTATTTATAGAAATTCAAGACGAACGTGCATGGGTAACTAATCCTTATATCTTCTATCCTACCTTTCTTACTAGACACTAGATAGAAAAAACGGAAAGATAAAAATGTTTTTTTTGCGGCACAGTAAATCTAGAATTAGATAACTATTTTTTCACTTAAAGTCCATTGACACTAACTACCTACCTAAGTAACGAACTCACATTATCTAGGATAGCAGAAAGCAAACAACTGATTGTGCAGAAGAATTTACATCTAAAATATGTTATAAATACCATCAATATTATGCTTTTCATAAATAATTTATAACTACTATACTTGGAAAAATCTTATTTCTTCACAAAATAAATTAAATCGTTTTTTGGTCTCTTCAAATATTTACCTCATTCTTTGTAACTCGATCCCAGTCGAGAAGCATCAGCTCAAGTGAGACTCCATCTAGAGTTGCTCCAGTTCCCTTAAAAAAACATACACACACATAATCAATCCAAATAATTTCATAAATTTTTTCAACATACCTCAGCTGTTGGAATGTCAAAAGCAAAGCTTTCGTTAAACACCGGACTCAATGTCCTCTTTTTGACGTGAGTCTTCTTCTTGGCAATCCTTTGTCCATTGTAGAGCAAATAAATTTTAACATATGGATCTGCTAGCCCTGTAACATCCATTCGTGGCAAATTGCGAGCCTTCAATAGCACAACAGTCAAGCGGCCAGCAGCCGGCTGCCAGCACAACGATATTAATAGCTCTCCACGACCTTGGGCCCTTATCTTCAAGCTGCGCGGTTGAATCTCCTTACTTACGGACATGTGTTCCTGTTCGATTTCATTCACGCTAATCGAGGACAAGGGCCAAACCACTTCTCCGATAACATCATCTCGCGAATAACGATCGAAACTTAAGATCACGAAATGCAAAGTCATTGAGCTAAGCTCATGAATATCCAGACCGTAGAATGTGAAGTCTTCATCATAGACGGGATTTCTGGTGTTGCGCACAACCCTTTTATGTAATACAACAATTTTAATTAAAACAATAACTTGTGAATTCGTCGCGACATGCTTTATCTTACCTGGTCTTGACTTTATGTTGTTTTTCGGGTAATATTTGCAATTTGACATACGGATCGGTTGCAGCTTGAGTGCGACCATTCGATCCAGCGGGAACATCATGGCTGCCAGTTACAGCTGTAGTCTTGCATGGTAACCCACGACATCGGATAATCGATACTACCAAAGCACTGCGCTCTTTAAGGTAACGCAACTTGAAGAAGATGGTACCCAATTTTCCATATTCCCAGCCATCTGGTACATCCTTGCCTGGACTGTCGACTTCAACTGGTGACTTCTTGATAATTGCCTCATTTTCTTTCACCACTTTTGGTTGAATTTCATCTTCCTCTACATATTTGATAGTCTGTGAAGCGATGATCGGAGTGGTGGCGTTGGTTGGAGTCTGGTCTTGAACTGGCTGAAGGATGCCAATTTGCTTGCCACCAGTCGGTGAGGGTGACTTCTTTAGATAGTGTGGTGGCTGACCACTTGGTGATCGAACAGCGGTCGGTCGACGTGTTGGTGGAAATGGATAGCTAGTATCATGTGCTGTCTTTTTGTTTCTGGCTCGCAGATGTTTAGCACAGATACATGCTACAGCAGAGAGAACAGCTGCGGCACTTAGTCCCAGAATAGCTGGAAGAACTAGAAACAAATTGGGAAATTAAATTTGTATGAAACAGAAAACTCAATGATTGTTCTTTTTTGTAAAAATAACTTTTAAACATATCATGGTCCTGAAAAAATGTTTTCTAAGTTTGCACGACATTGGAATTCTTATTCTTTTTAAATTTAAAATTGTTGTGATCTCGAGTGGAACCACAACTCTTAAACTTAACTGCTTCGACTTTCATCTGTAGAGTTCACTTCAGAAACGATAGAAGCCTCTCGGTTTTAGATTGTTTCTGAATATCCATAGTGTCTTAAAGCAACCTATATTTGGTCTCGCTGTTGTCTATCAAATACTTTATCAAATTCAACCAACGCATTGTGCAGATCTCTTGGGGAATCTCGATATATTTTATATATATTTTTCATTCTGATTCTTGATTGCGTCTGTTCTTTGATTTATTTGAATCAAATCCGCACTAGTCGTCAGGAAGCCATACGCAGCATCCCCGCAGATATCGTAATTATCCGTATCATACGCTACCCCTTATAGATTGCGATATGTAACTTACCTCCTCCCCGCCTTCTGTTTAGATATTTAGTCACCCGTGATAATTATGAAGATGAGAACCGTGTGCCATCTAGACCCGATGTCTCTAATCTTTTTCCAGAGCTCTTTGGGCATCTCGTCTGGCTCCATACCTTTTTTTCTTTTTTTGAATTTTTTATTCAGCACTAACTCCTTAACTTGATATCAGGAACTAACAACGAAAAGGGGATTTGGCTACTTTAGGCATTAAATGTCAATTTTTTTTATTTTTATGATAATACTAGCAGACCCGACCACGCGTTGCTGTGGCTCATTTAATTTGCAATAAAACAATATTGAGTCCATTAATCGAGATAAAACAATCCTATGCCTTAAGTTGGACCAAATTACACACCGAATAGAAAATTTCATGAAAATCGGTTTAATTCTTTTGCAGTCTATTTGCGACAAACATCGTGAGATGTTTTTTTTTGTATATAAAGATAGCAAACCCACCCGGCGTTGCTCAGATTTAGATTTACAATTTTGCTAAAGGCTTTTTTTATTATTTTTATTTCAATTAAAAAAAGCGACCCCAACTCCACCTAAGGGTAATGGTCTTAGTTACTCCTTATCACATAAGAAATATTTCTGTGAAAGTCAATCAAAATCTGTCTAAAACGACCTCATGTTAAGTTTGTTCGACCAGCAGATTCTTAATGTAGATGGTCTAAGTTTTCATTTGATAATTTGTTCATTGACCCGATGAGGTAGGTCAACACTAAGCCGGAAATGGTCATTTTACCGCCAAAGGGACAAGAAGAAGTCTGTCCTAACAGAGGTTTTTTACATTTTATGTAATTTGCCATTTAGTTATGGCTAAATTTTCCATTGACTCGATGAGGTAGTTAATGAACTTTAAATCAGTCTAAAAGCGGATGTGTTGGCAACGGCGAGGCGTTGCAATTTTTAATTCAGGGAAGCCACTAAAATGAGCATTGAAATAGTGGCCTCGGTGTAAGACCGAGGGATGTACAAAATTCCGAGTCTGGAAGCCACAGTGTCACTTTTCTGTAAAGCTATTGTGAATAAACGGGGCTTATATCCCCGTCCACTTTGTATAGCTAGTGCGTAGTATATTAGCTATACAAAGTGGACTTCTTGAGATAAATAAAGCATAGCTCACTAAATTAAAGAATATAATGATAATCTTAGTCAAGTCCAATTATTATATGTATCTTTAACATACTCCTTTCAATGCATCTCTCAATGGAACAATAACTCTTAGTCTTACCACCATCCCCACTACATTTGGCATTATTTCAGGTCACAGACTAAATTTTAGTCTTTTCTTCTATCTTTCAGACTATTGTAGCATGTTCAAAGCGGATATTTTGATGATAAAAAAGAGTTCTCTCTTGGCTCTAAGAAACCGGGATATCCACATGTTCTCAAATATCCATGCTGCCCTCAAATTACACAGCTCTGTTTCCACGAGCTTCGTAACTGCTCGATTCCATTAATCGATCTCATGGACATCGAAGAATTGTTCAACATTAACCTTTTTTGGGTGCCGCGGCCGGGACATAGAGACATTCAAGCAAAGGGTTAATACACTCATCATAAGCTACATATAAGATTATGCTGTATAGACACGATAAGTATTACCAAAACTAAATGTTTATTAACTTTGAACACCATTATAAACAAACTAGGTGATGCGTATAGTTATTTTGGGTAAACTTGTGAGACTCCACGTCTTCGCAATTGATATCTGCAAACGTTGTATTGAAGAAGAGGAAACCATTCCGCACATCTTCTTCCTCGATGATCAAAGTGATCTTACAAACATATGTAGATATCATCAATTTTAATATCTAAAATTATTTTGATTAGTTAGATAGTCTCAGATGGCTGGGTTATATAGAGCGGATGGATATCAATGCTCCGGCCCGGAAAATCTTCGATTTTACCCGAGAGGGACATCGCAGAAGAGGAAGACCGAGACTCAGGTGGTGCACACAAGTGGAAAAGGACCTCAACCGACTCCACGTGCAAAACTGGAGGTAGCTGGCTAGGGACCGAGCTGGCCGAACCCCGGACTGTAGCGCCACCTAAGGTAAGGTTAGGTAAGTGAGAGATTTTTTGCAATCCGATGTGGTATCACATTGAGCCAAATGTTTGGTCTAAGTGGGCCAGCCGTTGAACCTAAATGGCATTGATCAAAATTACAAGCCAAGTTTGCTCTCCAGACCAATCAACATATTTATTAAACTCAAGCAAGTCAATAAAATAAAAAACAAATATTAGCTTATGCAGACGATATCCACATAATCGGCAGAAATCAACAATCTGAGCGAAACTCCTTCAGCTAGATCGAACAGGCGACCCAAAACCTGGAAATGCATATTAATGAAGGGAAAACCAAGTGCATGTTGGATGCGTCTGCGAGAAGTGTTGGTCTACCTTGTGTCAAAAGTAGCAGCCGATAAAAAAATGGAAGAAAAAATACGCAGGTGATTGCTAAAATCAAAAAAAAACACAGAATGGGAAGTCATTCCATCCAGGTATCCTACCATAACAACTGAGTTCCTTCAGTCCAAGAATATAGTCTAACAAGTACCTACATTCCTACATGACACATACGTTCGAGAGAAAAGTCTTACAGAAAATTGTTGGTCCCATGTGCGAGGGAGGACGTTTCCTGAAAAGATACAATCATTAATTGCATGAAGTCAACCACGAAGCAGATGTCGAAAAAAATAATCTAGGTAGACTCCAGTGCGCTGGGCACCTACCTCATATGAACGAAGAGGAACCACCTCGGAAAGTCTTTGTTTGTTTCTTTTTATAGTAGAAGGAAGTGTTTCAGACCTTGCTTACGTAAATGAAGGATGGCACAGAAGAAGACGGCTGAAGCCTTGGGCTGCGAATCCGGGTGGCATCGGCCAGCAATCAGGATGCATAGAATAACTAGTTGAATGAGACCTGAACCGAATTCCGGTTGTTGGACCGTTGATGATGATGAAAACTATTGATAAAATCTGCCAAGCAGTCATTAAGTTTAACGAAGAAATTGGCTCAAAAATTTTAATGCCATCTCATGAGAAGTGTAGAAAAAATTTGCTTTTGAAGATTTAACCAAAGTCCATTGAGTCATTATGAAGAAATTGGAGTTTAAAAAAATTATACCAACGATATATTACGGTTTTATGAATTTCGTTCCAAAAATTTAAAACAAAAAACCAAAAACAAACTAGAAATCCAAGCACATAAATAAAAAATAAGTGTCTGTTTTTAATATCAATATCAAAATAACAGCTTTTTCAAGATGCATATTTGCATATGAAAGTAACAACACATTTTTTTATTTTTTCTATCTGTCTGTTTGTTCCGGGTAATCTCGGAAACGGCTGCACCGATTTTGAAGGGAGTTTCACTAGCAGATTGCTGATGTTCTAGGGAGTAACTTAGGCTATTTAAATTACCCACTAGGTTGTTTTGAAAAATTCTTATTTTTGGACCGATTTTGACGGAATTTTCACAGTCAGAAAGCTGATATTTTAAGAATTAAGTAAGGCTCTTTTAATAACCCCTTGGTGGCGCTGGAACCGTTTTTTTTAATTTTAATTTGTGCCCTGATTTGGACGGGAATTTCACAGGCAGATAGCTGATGTTGTAAGGTGTAACTAAGGCTATTTTAATTACCCGTTTGTGCCGCTGGGGTCGTTTCACAAGCAGATAGCTTATTTTGTAACTAAGGCTGTTTTGATTACTAGGTGGCGCCATTTTTTCGAAAATGTATGGTATACTCGAGTAACGCCGGGAGTGGGTAACCTAGTAGCAAATAAAAAAAAACAATGTGGAACATTGCAATTTCCTTGAGTGCGACACAAAACTTTAAAACTAATCTTATAAATTGAGTAAAAATCGTAATACGGATCTGAAAATGTCCAAGATGTTAACTCGAAAACAATAACTTCGTCCTTAAAGAAGGATAACCCACATAATCTTAAATAGATAATTTCCTTAAATAACAGGAATTTTTGAGTTTCGGCGATTACCGCGTTCATAAATGATACTTTTTAAATGTTTTCATTGAGTATCTAATGTGTGTAGATACATGACTTAGATTCATAGCTTATCATTACTGACAGATATACCTGTGGAATTTGCTCTTTATACTTTTAAAATGCCGTAGACTGTCCCTAAGATATGGATTTACATGACGAATTTCAGTAACAATATTCCAATAAAGAGCTTGTATCTTAAAAATTATTTATGTTAACAAAAAAACGGAAGCAACCAAAATTAAATGTTAATGTGTATTTCGTTAGGAATTTTTTTCCAAACATTTTTATAAACAGAGATTTATTGAGATTCATTTTAACTTCTTTCAAAAAAAAGCAAAAAATTAAAAAATAAGGATAGACAAAGAATAATTAATTATTCTTTTCTTAAATAAATAAGTACATGGTAAATATGTTCCATTTTTATAGCCGATTTCCACACCTCAAGTTCTTCAGTTTTAATATATGTTTATCTATCGGATAATCTGAACCGACGCGACGTTCACCTTTTCGTAGGCGTTGCAAAAAGTATTGGTAAGTGTATGCCTGAGCTAATTATAGAGATATGTAGGTGCACCAAGCGCGCACTTTGTTGCAATTATTTTTTTTGTACAATATTTAATTAAAAAAAAACACACAACTTAAATTATAGTTCACTAAACCCGCTTAGACCAGGTTTATAATAGGTTTCCCTTTAGCCTTTTAGGATTATTACAAAAATACGTCACAATATTAATTTGCGTACTATTTTTACATCACAATGTTAACGGCGATGAATCACCAAATTTTTCCAATGACAAATTGACAAATCCCTCTGTATGTCCTTTTAGTCATGGCAAAACAAAAAAAAATTATCTTTTTGCACAATAAGTTTTTCTGGAGAAAATAAAGTATTATTTACCAGTTTCCATTGTGTTCATGTCGGAGCTGTAGTCGCCCATATTGAATTCAATTTCGGAAAGTCCCGATCGATTTTCGAATATTTTTTTAGACTTTTAAACTAACCAAAGATACGAATTCTTGAGAAAGTCCTTTAGAATTGGTTTATTGAATAAAACAAAACAATGATCTACCCTTAAGGATTTAAGTGGAAAACTATGATGTCTTGGTAGCTGATGTTTTAAATTTTTCCTTTACGTCCGTCGTCGATTTCGCGACACTTTTCAGTTTTTATTTTGATGAATTTTCCCAAATAAGGAACAAAATTAACATGAATTTCACTGGAGATAGAATTATCTTTTATTTTCAAATTCAATTTTCTCAACAATACTACATTTTGTGTACAAAACGAATGTTTAAATAAATTGTATCTTTAATGGTTACATTGCCCATTATTGTGAACCGTTTCAGGCAGATTGATAAAAAGTATAGGTAGGTACTTCACGGATTTACACCGTAGCTATAAGGAAAATCAATAATTTGGATTCGACGCTGTTTCGAATGTTGTTGTTATTTAGTGCGTGCAGAATTTTTTGAGAATGGGTATTCCAACCACCAGTCCACCACCCACTTTGTCTGTTTTGGATGTTTAATATTTGTTTGTGAGGACTGAGGAGAGCATTCGTTTTAGTTTTTTGGGGATTGGGGGTTGGTTTCGCCGTATATATACAGTTTTGGAGTATCTTTACGATGAATCTCTCATTTTTATGGTTGAATTCTCAGGCGAAGAGAAAGTTTGTTTTTGAAAGCAATTATTTTGACGGAGCCATGATTCTTGGTGAATAAAAGTGATATGCGCGTTAGCTAGTGAATGAGTCATAGCTGCTTTGTTTTGGAAATAAATAATGCCAAATGTGAGAGTGTTTCGAGGGATTTTTTTTTTCATAACAACATAAATTTTGCATCCTCATGCTGTTAACCTTTTTATGAATTTTCTCATGCGTTCCATCGAACCATAGATGGAGCTAGTATAGTTATGCAAAGTAAGGTATTTCAAGGTTAGACCGTAATTTGAATAATTTAACTCTTATCGGGTTGTTATAATTTTAGAGTTTTAACTGTTTCTTAAGATTTTAATTATATGTGTCATGCTTAGTCAATATTGTATGATTTCGAAAATGCACGAAATATCAAAATTCGTATTGGTAAACCTAGTGATGTCAATGAAAGCGTGAAATCAATGAAATAAAAATTGTTCTTTAAGAAAATACAGTACCAGCTGATCAGCTCCATATTCTTTACGATGATGTTTTCGAAGTAAAAGCTTACTCGGATCTTATTGTTCAATTAGCTTTTATTACTTTTGCTGAAATATTGATTCAAAATAGCTTTTTACGGCCTTTAAGTCCACCAAAAATTTGCGTTTCGTCCCGATAACTCACTTGCTGAAATATTCATGCAATGCATTCTTAGCGCAGTTGCTAGACGATTACTCTGATACTATTACGGGCATTTAGACTTTTACTGGGAAAAAATTAGTAGACGACATTTCACTTCGGTATTCGAAATAGTATTTGTTCACGAGTCAAAAACCATATTTTGTGCAATGTTGTCACTACGCGGCCATTTTGTTTTTAATCTTTATTTCTATTTTCACATGTAACTCTCGTATTTTGTATGTATAACAAAAATTACATGAAAAATGTGGGAAATTTGTAAATTTCCCACAGAAAATGTTAAATAATATTTTTCGCTAGTTGCTTTTGTTTAAAAGTTATAGCACGCTTTGTTCAGAAAATAGGCATTGGATTTTTTTTAATTCGTCACATTTTTTTTTTGTATCAATAAAATCTCAAAAAATTTGTAATTTTTGTCAATTATATCTTCTTTTAGCGCAAACAGTTTTTCATAAAAATAACGGTTCTCGCTCTGCAGCGCAAATAATGTCAAGAAGGGAGGTATGTGGAGCTCTTTGCCGGTTACATCACCTTACCCAAACGATTCAATGTGCCAACGCGTATACCGGATGTTTCTGGGCAAGCCGCCCATACTCCTGACTTGTTTCTTACTTCACACCCTGATAAATATACCATTAGTGTAACTTCTCCATTTGACACTTCAGATCATTTGTGTCATTTCAGCTAATTTCTAATCCAGTTAAAGAAAAACTTCCCACCAGGACCGTTTGGCAATACGAGAAAGTCAACGGCCTGAATCCTCGATAGTGACATTGATGCCAGTGCTGAAATGATCAAAAATGTGATTCTTCTAGGGATGCTTGCTTTTATTCGTATCAGAGTAAAAAGCATCAAGCCTAAAGAAAAGTCCTGGTTTAACTCTGAGTGTAAAGAAACTATCAGGCTCAAAGAAGTAAGTTTCCGATCTTACAAAGCCAATCCTACAGAGGAAAATCAGATAAAGCATAAACAAGCCAGGAACTCCTGCAACTCCGTCATTGAATGAACCAAGTTTTTGCATGACCAAAAATTACGGCGAAAAATTATGCAATTCCCTAAAGGCAGTAAAATTTTTTGGTCATTTGTAAAAAATATTAACAACTTCTCAACATCTTCGGTTGCAACGCTTATCGACAATAACAAACCAATTGCTTACTCTTCAGAGAAGACAAACTTGCTCGCCGCCCATTACGCTGCCTGCTCAACGCTGCCTCACATCAACGTTGCCCCTCCTGTACTTGATAATGTAAATTTTTCCATGGGACAGATTTTTTCCGCACTTGTACAGTAGCAAGAGTTCTCAAAGATCTCGATATACACAAATCCGCTGGCCGGATGGTATACCACACTTCTTCCACACTGGCAAAGCCACTGCGAAGCTTTTCCATCGCTCCTACTCTTCTGGAATCTTTCCTAGAAGATTTAAAATAGCATTTGTCCAGCGTGTCCCTAAGAAAGTGGCCCATCCTTCTCCTTTACATACCAACCCATAGCGCTAACATCCCTTCTTTCAAAGGCCATGGAAAAGGTGATTAACCGTCAGCTTAAGGAATATCTCGAAGATCGAAAGCTTTTCCATGACCGTCAGTATGGTTTCCGCAGCAACCGTTCCACTGGTGATCTGATGGCATATCTCACCGAACAGTGGAACAAATCTTTACATCGCTTTGGTGAAAGTAAAATTATTGCTCTTGATATCTCAAAGGCATTTGATAGAGTTTGGCACGAAGCTCTCTTATCGAAAAGGCGTGCTTTTGGGATCGATGATCTTGTTCGTTGGATTAGAAGCTATCTTCTTGACCGTTCAAAACAAGTTGTTATGGTCGGATTCAAGTTTAATCCCCACAAAATAAATGTTGGTGTGCCCCAGGGCTCTGTGCCATATAACTTTTAATGAAAAAGTTATTTTTCTCGAAAACAGCTCCTACGAATTTGATGAAACTTTCTGAATGGTGTTTTCTATGCAAAATCTATCTTTTAGTTTGAATGGATTTTTCAGAAAAAGTTTTATATCGGTACCTCTCATATGACCGGTTTTTTTAAAATCAGACTTTCTTCTTCTTGTTTGTTAAAATTTTCAAAAACATTTTTTTTTTGTTTTTAATAATTTTTTTAAAAAAACTTATTTTGTTTTTTGAATATTTTGAAAACAAAGCTACAGATTTTTTTTTTTAATTTTTTTCTAGTATAAACTATAGATTTCTTTAAATTGGCATACTCAAAAAAAATTTAAAATGTGTTTTCGAAAAGTTTTTCAAAAAAAACATTTTTTTGAAAAAACTGGTCGAATGATTTTGAAATGAAAAATTCATAAAATAGAAAACGGCAAAAGAAATAAGATGGCTTACAACAATTTTTCCAAAAAAACGTCATGAATTTTTTTTTTGAATTTATACAAATTTTATTTGTTTATTTTCCCAAACATTTTATTTTATATTGCTCCGCTGAGCCCTAGCCATTAGTCAAATAAAATTAGGTGACAACTTACATATATACCTATATATATATTTCAATCAAGAAAACAAAAGCTTACACCTGCCTATAAATAAACAAAACCACTGTGTTAACTTTTAATAGTTGGTAGTTGGAATGTGTATCTTAATTTTAATACCTACCTTCCTTCCAACCTTATTATAGGTACCTAATATCCTTAATAAATTCCATTAATACCTACCCACACCATACGTTTATCGATCCATCAAACATAATTAAGCTATTTTAATTAATTTGATTTCAAAAAGTAAATTATTTTTATTGGGACCTATATACCTAGCATTATTGCCCTACTGCTGATTCCCACGAATCTTTATGCCAGTTTTTCAAATTTTTCCATACCATAAAATGAAAATTGAACTGAATTGAACTTTTCTATTAGCAAATTATTTTATAAAGAGTAAACAACAAGTGGAAACGTGGAAAGATAATACAAAAAAAAAACTGCAAAAGCTAACAATCCTATATATTTATGTGTTTATCCCTTTGTCGTGATGCTTGTTCGTTCGAACTTCAAACCACAACGATTCTAAAGAAGTTGCACGTCAAAAAAAAAACATTAAAATTAAATCTTTGTCAAAAAGATGCCTGCACTTAAAAAGGATAAGCACATATGAGCAAGTACGTGCGACCCAGTCGTGCCTTATATTAAATGGGGTTATTGGAAGCGTGTGGAGTTTAATGCTTCGAAAACTAAATGCTGTCTTCTGTCGTTAAAGTTAAACATACCCCCAATGCCATTGTCCATGAATGGCACTTGCATCGAAGAAACCGAAAAGCTCTCAGTACTCGGTATGTGTGTCAACGACGACCTCCCTTGGAACGATCTTATATTTGAGATTGCTAAGAATGCTTATGTGCTTATGTTTTCTGTATCTTTGTAAGAATAATTTGTCCACTTCTGATCTGGCTACAATTTATAAAGCTTAACTCGAGTATAACTCCCACCCATGAGCAGGTGCTTCTCAAGCATTGCTTCACCTGCTCGATAGAATTTGATAGGAAATAGAACTGCCACTGAATCAATTGCCCCTCTCGAACACCAACGCAATGTTTCATGTCTTTCCTTATTTTATAGTTTCTTTTACAAAAAATGGGCACTACTGGGTCGCTCGTACTTGCTCTTATGTGCCTAATTACATTGGAAAGCAAGATCTTTGACAGAAACAAGTAACATTTACGTTAAAAATAACAAAGTTTGAACTTATAAGAAGTATCAAAACCACAATACTTAACAGTTTTTTAGTAAAAATGAAGTACGCCATCACACGTCTTAAATAACAAAGAATTTATGAAAAATGTATTTCGAAAATTCTAGGACCGGTTTTGATAAAATCCTTTAATTAGAAAAAAAAGTTATTCAAAAGTTTGATATGCGGAATTAATTAAGCTACTTAGATCTTCTCAAATATAATTTGAGAGAAATCCAAAGAGCCGTTACCGAGAAAGCCCAAAATTAAAAAAAAAACCGTTATATGAAATTATAGAAATATGAATCTATAGTTAAAATTATAGAAATTATAATTTTCCCGTAAATTTGGTTCTAATCAAATAATAGCCAATACTAACAAAAAAAATTCTCAAAAAATTTCATCAAAATCGTTGGAGCCATTTTGGAGAAAAATAAGCTTTTCCTAATCTGTCATATGGCAGGTACCGTTATTTTTAGACTTACAAATAAAATTTCAACTTCCCCTAAATGCCAAAAGAATCACACACACCAAATTTGAAGATAATCGCTTTATGCTGCAGCTCGTTATACATATTGACAGACAGACAGACAGAAATCTTCACATCGATCACTTTTTTAGACTTCTCTATGATTGCAATGTCATGTTTCGTTGTTATCTCAATTTTTTTTATATTCACGAATCCTAAACTTGCCTTATAGTCATTATAATCGCAAGTAAAAATATTCACTTGAAGTAGCCAGTTGCATTCGCCCCCTTAAAAATTTCTCCCGCAAGGAATGCTCATCAGTTCATCCTTGATCCCAATTTCGGACGTACCGTGAAATATAGGGATTCTTTTCTTAGCCGAACAAGACGAATTTGAAATAGTTTACCCTGATAGATTTTCCCTTGCCATTTTGATCTGCAAGCATTCAAAACCAATGTTAATCGACACCTCCTGTCCTTCCTCTCCCTATCTTTCTAATGCCCGCGCAGTTAAAAGGGAAACAAATAATCTGCGCGTGCTAATTAAAAAAAAAAAAGCAATGTAGACTAGAATTGACGTTGGAGACTAGAAGCCTTACCATTGCCCGCCCAGCTCGTAAAATTTTAAAGGGGTACAACGAATCTGCAATTGTTAATTTTAGTTCGAATCTAAGGTTTAACCACACCTACTCTCTTTCTTGGCCAAAGACCTATTTAAACGAAAACTGAAGTGTCTCTACTGAGCTAAATAATTTTCAGACCTTTGTTTCCATGAGCACCACAAGACAAGGAGGTAAAGGGAGTTAATTCGCCCTTCGTCTTTTTGCACAGGCGGATGAGGATATCAGGGCTGAAAGGTAGTGGGTATAGATTAAAAGTTCTTTTTGCGCGCCACCTTGAGTGCTTCCTATTTAGATGCATGTGCCTTTGCAGTCTCACTTACATTATATAGCGTGATACATTGATCCAATAATTACATCTCTGAATTAGTCTATACACATGTTCCTAAGGTAAACTGTGTGTGTTTATTTGGCAAATTTAAAATCTTTTATTTTGCGCCGAAAGTTGTTTTCAAAGATTCAGCATCCAGGTCTTGAAAATCTTAAACAATTAGACGACGATCATTGAAAGTATTTTCATTTTACAATATTCTTTTAAATCTTCAACCTTGTGAAGGTTTCATATACTATAATCTCCATATGGAATACCATTTTCTATTAAAAAAGCTTCAATTGCGTCATTGTTATCTTCAAATCGAATCAAAATCAATACTTCAAATAAGTTTGAATCGTGCCTTTGGTTATTGGTTTTCCCGAAACACAAACAATATCGTTATATGAAGCTTCCAAAGGTTTCCTCTTATCTCATTAGATTTAGAAGAACTTTTATCTGTCATGCATCTAATTGTGTAGAATTCTAATTCTAATTCTAACTAAGACAGACTTATAAACTTAAATCAACAGTATCCAACTTTCAACAACGTTCGTTGCGAACAGCAACTTACTTACAACATGTTGTGGTTCCAATCACACCTTTCCGTCAAACCTATCTGGCTGCGGCTAAGAAACTGCATTGCATTCAAGTATCATAAATAAATGGTAACATGGTGGCCGGAGATCCATTGAGTTTTTATCCGGCAAACAGAAAGGTCTGGCGACTGCGCGAAAACTCCGCGAAAAAAATACGTTTAACATTTTTTGAAGATTCGAGTCGACTCGGTATTGTATTTAAGTGCCACCGAATCCGAAACCTTTAAGTGGTTTTTAAGACAATTCGGTATATGTACGACACATTAAGCTTAATAGCTTAATCCTAAGTTTAAAGTAAGTACCTTGAAGTGCATGATGTTTTTTTTTTTTGTCTAACTCCTCTTCGATATTGTGAGGTAAACCATGATTAACCATCAATCCATACTAAACTATCTAAACTGCATTCGATGACGGTTTTGCTTAGAGATAGTGATGCAAGTTCTTCAATCTTCATGGGATCCTTGAACTTTTGTGGGGCTTATTTATGTTTTGTTACCGTTTGTCTCTTTCGAGTGTGCTTCAATCTGTTGTTACCGAAGAAGAAGTGCAAAATGTATCTTTTTTGGGAAGCATGCGATCCGATTGATGGTAGATACATTTTTTTTTTCAATGTGGCAGTTATTGTGGAAGTTGTGGTTATTTGTTGTTGTTTTTTTCTGCTCTAATGAGAAAGTTAGCTTTGCAAATATTCAGTTCAAAGAAACATGCTGCACGATTTTTTTGCTTTTGTTGTTGTACGCTCTGTCTATAGAGTAGCTTTAAACGGATGCAGAGATGGTGTCTACTTTAAAGTGTACTTCAGCTGCAAAGTACCTATAGACATTGTCTATAGCAAGATCCAGCTGATTGTATCTGCAAAAGCAAAAATGTATCTCATTGCGCTTGTTATTGATACATCATGGCAGCAAAGGCAACAAAGCTTGTGGCAGTGGTTTTTCTTTGGCTTTGCTGTCTTAGCCATTTGTAAGCCTATATAGACACATTCAAAGCCAGAAGACGAAAAGTAGGTGGCATTTCGAAATCTTTTGTTTGCGGCGGTGCGGATGATGTGATAAAACCCCATTAGAGAACTTTGAAGAGAATAATAATAATAATAATAAAGAAAAATAAAGTATTGTTCCTTTCAGTTGAAGCCTTTCAAACTTAAACAACTAGATTTACATAAATTGGTGTTCTATCTAAACACAAAATAAGAAATAAAACTGTTTATTGTTTGCCAAATGAATTTAATTTTTTGTGTGATTAAAAATAAAACTTGTTTAATTAAAATATTGTTCTTAGCTTAAGTTTTATGATAATGAGTTTCATTTAGTTTATTTTTTTATTATATATTTGTGATGAAATTTTTGCTGTTAAACTGTTGTGTTTCAGAAAAGATATTCCATTAACATGTTTTAGTGGATATTGTTTTCTACCATCAGAAATAATTGAAATTGTTGATTGGTTATGGATTTCATGTTTTGAACTTGGTATCTTCTTTATATTCAGGTGTATTGAAATAATTTTTTTAATTAATATTAAGATGCATTTAAGCTTAAAATGTGTGAGTTTCTTTATTTATTATTATTTATTGATTGAAAGTTGCGATTTGCTTAAAATTAAATTTCGAATTATACCTCTAATGTTAACTTTGTATGAAAATTTGGTTTAGGTTTAAATTAATTTATTCTCTATTAATTTTTAAAACAGTTTTTTTAATTATGTAAAATTTCTTCGCTATTAGCTAGATAGTTGAGATTTGTTCTCATTCTGATCTGAACTTAGTTTCCATTTTTGAAGCTGGGCTGGAATTTTGCATAGTTTGAACTGTGATTTCTGTTGACAATTTCACAATAGTTTGTCATCCAAAAAGTACCGCTTTAATATCCAGGGAAATATTGGGTTTAATGCCATAGGAATTTGTTAAGTTTTGTTAGATACAGGGCATTTAAGACAGCTTTATTGGAAAGTTTCTCATTTAGAAGAAGCTAAATCTTGCCACATACGCAAAGCTTATAATAATTTGTCGCTTGCAAATTAAAAAAATAATTGTATCTTCTTCTGATTCCAACTTTTATCGAGCATTGCGACTAAATCATTGAAAAGAAATTCGTCTTCTTTTGGAACAGCACTATGTTGCATAATAAACTCCCCAAAGGCGGGATGATAGTTTTCAATTACTAAACGCAAACAATGAAGAAATTATTACTCTTTTCATACCAAATATCTCATATTTTTCAGTGCTCTTTCAAGTACAATAGTTTGTTTATCAGCTCTTCCGTTTTGCAATTCAAGATCGTGCATTAAAACCAACAAAGTCTTTAAAGTATCACGAAGCTTCTCATGACATAAGTTGATGTTGCTTGCTATACGATTTACTTTGTTTTTTTTTCATAACTGTTATATTTGCTGAAGCTTGGAAAATGTTGTTGTAGTCAGGGAATCTGTTTGAACTTCTTAGTTTGAAAACTAAGAGTCATTGTAAATGATTTGTCTACATCAGTCCGAGTCTATACACTTCTCAGCATTCTATTCGCACATCTACAGCCTGGGCCGATTTACTCCAAACTAGAAATTTAGTATTTATTTTGTAGTATTTCGGGGAGTGTTTTTCATTTTTGCTGTAGGTCTAAAAATAACGGTACCTGTCATACAATTTTTAACAAAACTTTCAGGGTACTATTTTTTTACAACAGTACATCTTTCAGTTAAAATGAATTTTTCGAAATTTGTTCTATAACGGTACCTCTCGTAGAACCGGTTTTTTCAAATGCGGTTTTATCGTAAACCATAAAATTTTGCACATAGGAAGTCGTTTATAATTTAATTAATATTGCATTTCAAATTTTTCAAAAACTTTTTTTTTCAATTTTTTTTAAATTTTCTAATAAAAAAAATTTCGAAATATTTTGAAAACAAGTTGATTGAATTTTTGTTAAATAATTTTCCCAGGTGAAATACTAAAAAAATTAAAATAGTTTTTCGAAAAGTTTTTAAAAAAAAAACATTTTTTTTCTTCGATAGACATTTAGTTTTCAATTTTTGTTGCATACTTAGTTTTTCCGATAAAACTCTTAAACTAATTAAAAAAAAAAAGAATTTTTTTGAGTTTTCTTTAATTTATGTTTTTTTTTTTGCAAAAACGGTTTGGTAAAATTTTTGTTTTCTGATAATAACTACCAGCTGCTAAATGTGGGCATACTCAAAAAAATTCGAATATGTTTTCGAAACCTTTTTTTTTGAAAAAACTTAAAATTCAAAACTGTAAAAAAAATTAAATGGCTTACTTTATTTTTTCCAAAAAGCGTTTTAACTAGTGATTAGTGATTAACAAAATTTCAAATGATTTTTACCTGCTTTTTCAGAAATCTCAAGCCCCACGACAACTGTCGCACATTAGAGCCAGTTCGTGCGACCCAGTCATGCACTTTATTTTATTCATCTTTCTCGTGAACTGATTAACCGATTACAACCAAATTTAATTTTCAGGAATATGTAGGTAGCCTAAGTAATATCAATTTAAAATATTTTAAAACTTTTTTTTTTGTATTTTTAATAATTATTTTTTTTTTTAAATCGATATTTTGAAAACGCGTGAGTGATTTGTTTTTTTAAATTTTTTTAAACGCGTTTACATTTTTCACAAAAATCGATTAAAAACTTTGAAGTTCTTATTATATTCATCAAATTTTATTCGAAACTGTGACCGCACGTAGGAGCGCACACAAGGGATTATGTGTTTCCCTTTTAATGTAGAACACACTAGGTGGGCATTACGAAGATAGGGAGGGGAGAGATAGGAGGTGCCGATTAACATTGGTTTTGAATGTTAGCAGATCAAAATGGCAAGGAAAAATCCCGCCGGGTAAACTTTTCCAAATTCGTGTTGTTCGGCTAAAAAAAGAATCCCTTTATTTCACGGTACGTCCGAAATTGGGCTCCAGGGTGAACTGATGAGCATTCCTTGCGAGACGTGTATTACGGGAGAAACTTTTAAGGGGAGGCTACTTCGAGTGAACATTTTTTGTAAAAGAAACGATAAAATAAGGAAAGATATGAAACATTGCGTCGGTGTTCGAGTGGGGCAATTGTTTCAGCGGCAGTTCTATTTCCTATTAATCTTAACGCTCGATTTTGTATTCTATCAAGCAGGAGAAGCGATGTTTGCGAAGCACCTGCCCAGAGGTTGGAGTTATACTCGAGTTTAGGGCGTATAAACGCTTTATAAATTGTAGCCAGATCAGATGGGGAAAAATACTTCTTACACCGATACAGAAAACCTAAGCACTTTGCAGCATTCTTAGCGATCTCAAATATATGGTCGTTCCAACGGAGGTCGTCGTTGACACACATACCGAGTACTGAGAGCTTTTCGGTTTCTTCGATGTAAGTGCCATTCATGGACAATGGCATTGGGAGAATGTTTAGCTTTAACGACAGAAGACAGCATTGAGTTTTCGAAGCATTAAACTCCACACAATTCCTATTACCCCATTTGACAATGCTGTATAAATCGGAGTTTAATGAGCTTGACATATGGCACCGTTGCAATTGTACGTCCGAAGGCGAAGGACGTGAATTATCGAACGAATATGAAAAGCTGAGGTTAGAGTCGTCAGCAAAACAGTTAAGTGGATTAGAAGTAACAGACAGAAGATCGTTTATAAAAATCAAGAAAAGAGTCGGAGACAGAACAGAGCCCTTTGGCACACCAGCATTTATTTTGTGCGAATCAGACTTGAATCCGTCCAATACAACTTGTATTGAACGGTCCAGAAGATAGCTTCTAATGATCGGGAAATCGTAGTTTAGTTACAACGAGGTAGTGGTCCGAATCAATCTTTGCCCTCGGAATGTTTGGACATCTATGATACTGGAGTAGTGTTTTGTGTGGATGGCAATGGAATTAATCTGGTTGACAGTTGATTGATCAGCAGAGTTCTATGTACCTTTGTGATTTTTTGTCGAATCTGCGTCTTCAAAACCCTGCCTCTTCAAGTGGATCTGTCCGTGGATAGTTGCGTACTCCAAGTTGATTTAGTATCTATTTACTTGATACCATTGTCCATTCAGGAAGGAGTCATAGATTGTGCCATTTTTTAATTACCAATGCATGTTTTTGCTTAGATCTACATAAGTTTGTACAGCACTGCAAGTGTTTATATTCTTCTCCAAAGACTTTTCTCACAGATGTAGTCGAATGTCAAACGAGACATTTTTTTCCAAGAAGTTGCAACACTTCATTTCAGGAATTGCAGTAATCTGCTTAGTATCTGGCTTTTTAAATTAAAAAAGAAATAATAAAAAACAAATGGGAAGTAAGAAATTTCTTATTTTCCCCGCAGGTTCATTAAATACTCTGGATATCTTAACAATTTCGAACGCCGCGCCGACGCGCCGGCTGATAGAAGGTTAGGTTAGTTTGAACTAACCTAACGATGATTCGATAGTCAAATCATCTAACTCGGATCTCAAGCATCCATTACCGTCACCAGGAATAGCAGGAAAAGGTGGGAAATTTGGGGGAGAGTTAATTATGGGGTGCCTTCTTAAACCATCCTGAGATTTTGTTGAATTTCAGAATTTTTTTAAGTGGCTTTTTTGAATCATCGCCCAAACCGTCGAAAAATATTATCCGAGGGCTGTTTTCCTGGTCTGAGCTAGCCGGGGACATTCACAAAGGAAATGATATGAGCCCTCTTCTGCATCAACGTCTTGACACCCTCTGCATAAGTTTGATGTGCTATAAAGACCATTCTACTAATGTAGGCCCCATTGAGTTGTGACCCGTAAGGACACCAACCAAAAGGGATAGTTGAGGTCTACCTAGATTTTGAATGTATTCTGTATTTTTCTTTGAGATGTTTGGCCAAGGACTTCTTAAGACCCGACAGTTATTAAGTTTTGACAATCTCTCGTTTGCGGCTTTCAGGAAATATTCGTGAATTCTTTTTTTCTTATTTTCCAATGCCAATGTTTTTGTTCTCCAGGTTAAAAGATAAAAGTTGTATTGCGGTATCACCTACTGCGAGCACTTCTGCCTGAAAAACACTACAGAAGTTTGGCAATTTTACAAATCTATTTATTGGTGGGTTTATCGAGAAGATACCTGACCCTACCCCTGCTCCGTTTTAGAACCGTCTGTATAGACCGTTATATGATTTTTATTTATGACCCGGTTATCCTCCAGCATTCTCTTCTAGGAAAGTCTGTTAGTGCCACCGTGCTAAAATCTAAGTGCCGTACAGTATAGTACACAGTCTGGCTACCAGTGTCTATATAATTTTCTATTATTTTATAACCATAATGGCCCTTATTCCAGTTTTTTAAAAGCCTTAATCTTAAGGCACTTTTGGCCGCCAGCTTTTTTATGAAAAGATCTATTGGGGCTGATGAGAGGAATTTTTCTAGGGCTGCGGTTGGAGTAGTTCGGCTGATAAAAACATACATACTATTTAATCTATGTATTACCAATTATTCAGCTGTAAGAGAAACTTCGAGGCCATTTTAATTTTGCCAATAGTTAAAATCATTAACTAGATTTTTTGTAGATTAAATAAAAAAAATTGCTTTTTTCCTTTAACCATTTCTGCACATTCACGCCAAAGTACTTACTTCTTGCGTGCGAGAAACAGATTTTCAGTTCCTCGACTAAGTTTAAAGAAATAAATTAATTACTATCAAATCAACATGTGTATTGTAAGTACTGCACTAATTGGAATCATAACGCTAAGAGGTGTACAACAGCTGCGCGCCTGAATGCTCGTTATGGAAAAAGCCTTCGACACGAATCCGATTGACAAGTTAATTTAGTCATAACGTTATATTGGACATGAATTCACCAATCACCTTCCAGAAATAATTAGTTCAATGATTTGTTTTTTTTTTATCGGAAAATTAAAAATATATAACATGCATGGCTGCGTATGGAGCATTTAATTCACAGGCATTGCTTTATATCTACCGTGCCATGGTATGTCCCAAAGGCAAATGTTGAGGAAATTGTAGTTTTTAAAGAAGTCAAATCAACACAAATGTTAAGGATAAAGTGAATTTGATTTGAAATTTTTGGAATTGTCTCTGTCTATGCAACTAAACCAAAAACTAATATCATTTCGATAGAGAGAACAGAAAAATCAAACTGATTCTTAAGTCTGCACAACATTTTTGATAAAAACCATTTTTGTTGACATAACCAAGTGTTGAAACTAATTCCTTTTGTTAAGAACCTTTTTTCTGCTTTGAAAATGCTTGCACAATGAAAACGTTTGTTTTTGTTGATTCTCATATTTAAAAGGACTAATTATGCTTTTCAATTTTGATTGATTTTGTTGATGTTTTTTTTTTTAACTGAATGGCGTTTTTTTAATAAATTGTAACAAAATCTATTAATTATTGAATCAAAATTATTTATCGTGCAGGTAGAAATATCAAAGATTTGTCTTATATATTCCAATAGGATTACATTGAATCCGAAGGCCAACTAAATTTCGATCACAGTAGTAGATTCAATAATTATTACTTCCGGATATAGGTACTATAATGCAAGTTATGCATTTGTGCAGATTAAAAAGTTAGAGGTAAAAAAAACATACATATTCGAGTTACAGGCTAAATTCCGTGTGTCAATCTGTCTGTCTGTATAGATGTATTTTGGACTACAACCTGAAAGGTTGGGCTAATCGTTTTCAAGTTAAGGTTATTTTGACATTCTACAGAGGATTTTTTATTATTTTTTTAACTCAAATATCTTTTTAACGATAGCTTCCATATAACCGTTAAGTATAAGTTTATTTTTCTCGAAAACGGCTCCAAGAGTTATAATGAAAACAATCAGTGTTCTTTCGTAGTGTGATACAAGTTTTGATGAAAAAATAATTAAAAAATAATTTTTGAAATCTATTTTTTTAAAAATCAATATTTTTAAAACTAATAAAAAAAACTGCATACCAACATTTCAAAAAAAAAAAACAAATTCAAAAAACTAAAAATAAAAACAGGATTTTATCAAAATCAGTCCTACAATTTTCGAAATAATTTTTCATAAACTCGTTATTAATACAAGACGTGGGATGGTGTACTTCATTTTTACTAAAAACCGTTAAGTGATGGCGTTGGCACTTTTTATAACTTCAGATAGTGTTATTTTTCTACGTAAATGTTACACATATGTTAAATTTGGTATTCCTCTATCATTATTATTTTGAACCAATGAAAACGCTATATTTCAACTCTTGCCACCGAAAATCGCAGCTATAATTTCAGTTTTTTATATTATGTTTATATAAATCTATACCATGTACTCTGCATTTATAATCCACATTTTCCACATGTTTCATAACTCCTCAGTTATCTATTGCTGTACCCTTATTTTTAATATTTTTTTTTTAAACCTTCCATAAACGATTCGATAACTGTGGTAAGTATCAATTTACCCACACGTTCATCGAACAGCACTTGAGTAGTTGTCAAGTTGATTGAACCGCTATTTTACGGTCCTGAATTAATTAATAAGATAAAAGTAGTGTATAGTTTGCATTCAAAAGTTTATTTTTTTTAGGAAGTCACCCGCTGAACACGATACCCGGATACATCTGATCTCAAAAGTTTCTCTCTTTCCGGTCGAAAACAAGTTCAAAAACATTTCTACGCCTATCCAACCAATAATGGAAGAGGAGCGCAACCTATTGACAGAATTATAAAACTTAAAGCTCATTAGTGTTTCCAATCTTTAAATGGACAGTGATCCAGAATAACAATTATTGTTATATTGGGAAAACCCAGTCATTAGTAGGTGCTTCTCTTGGTTTTGATCATACTTCATCCCATACTTACCATTATGGACTTTGTTACACTTCCACTAGCTAACTAGTTGAAGCACAAGTTTTCCATTAAATGCTTTTGCCGGTATCCAGTTGACATCCTGACTAACTTATTACAGTTTCAATAGTAACGTGTTTCTCAATTAATAGCAACATTGCATAACACCTGCCTGTGTGAAAAGGTATCTAATGCAACCTATATTTGTATCTTTTTGCAGATGTAGGCTAGAAGATGAAGTTAAGACTCAAGAGGACCAATAACGCGTTTTCTTTATTTATAAACATTCGTCATTTTTTATCCGGTTTGTAATGAAAAAAAAGGAATATTTTATGTTGCGTTTGCGTTGCTATCTTCATGTGGAGCAGTAGTGTTGTTTTTTTTTTGTATCTCAAAATGTATCTTAAACGCATTTTAATGTATTTTTTAAGGACTTTTGAGTAGGAAAAACCACTTTCGTTTTTGGAACTTCTTTGCAAATGCTTGCGACATTTAAGTATCAATTTGCAAGTTGTTGTTAGTTTTCTGAAATTAGAGACACAAGTTTCGGTTAAGGGTGGAAGTGAAAAATATCGTTTGGTGGTTAAAACGATATGTTAAGTTAAGGAGGCATTACCGCTGAGTTAGTATTAAGGTCAGTGTTTAAGAATGGTAGTTCGATTTAATTATTCTTTTGTGTCAAAAGCTGTAATATATGCTTTAAAGGCTCTTAAATGTAGAAATTTAGTTCAGAAAATTTAAAGGAATAAACTAACCACATGGGTAAGAACTAGAGTAATACTACACAATTTTCACTGGAAAAACTAAAACTGTTTGGTTATACGAATATGTAATAGGGTACGCCTAGTGTCGCTTTATTGATTAATTTATAACAGCGACAGTACCTTAAGGTGTCATGGTATTATGGGCGCGACGCTAGGTAAAAAGTTCACAAATCAATTATGGACTTTTGACCCATTCTGATAAACCAAGACTCCATAATAAAATGGGTCAATATTCCCTAATTTTAGAAAGAAGGTGGGTCATAAGCCCAGAACTAAACGACATTTGGTGTATTGAAATTAATAGTGTAGAAAAGTGAGTTAGGTATGAAGGGCATGCTGCATCTCACTTTTTATACACCGTAAACTTTTATAATATATATGGAAGTCCCATTCACGCCGACACTCATCGTTAAAGGGGATGCCCGTGTAAGATTCAGCACTTCAGAAGCGGCCTCTGATGGCATTTTGGGGGATGTTGCTACTGGTTTGAAATACTTTATGTTAGCGGCCAAGAACTCATTCGGAGGATGTAAGAAACTCGATTGGAAGGAGATCTGGTGATTTCTTCACTTCACATTATTATCTGTTATTAGCATCGCAGCCGTAGGCTACAATGAGGTAGTTGTCCGAATTATTTTTTTTAATTATGCCCCCGCATAAGTAATTTGTGTTGCTCTAATAATGTTAAGCACACGCGCGAACATTGGAAGGTTAGGGAGGAAGGGACAGAACACAGAAGGTGTCGATTAACATAGATTTTGTATGCTTTCAAATTGAAATGTCATTGGACGACCCCGCCAGGTAAACTGTTCCAAATTCGTGTTGTTCGACTTAAAACAGAATATCTATATTTCACGGTATATCCGAAATTGTTCTCAAGGGTGAACTAATGAACATTCCTTGCGATACTAGTAGTACCTACGGAAGAAACTTTTAGGAAAAGGAATGCAGCTGGATGCTTCTAATGAACATTTTTTTTATAAAAGAAACGATTAAATAAAGAAAGACATGTAATGTTGCGTCGGTCGGCGTAAAATTGGTTCAGATACAGGGGCGCCAGCACGTAACTTGATTGAATCGAGGATTATTGATCGTCGTTGATCTCGAAACTAATATTGTTTTGGCAGCACTTAACTTGAAACGAATTTCATTGTGAATTTAGAATTATGATTGTGAACTATTAAGTAAAATGTCAAATGAATATTTTTTAGAGTAAAAATAACTATTCGAATATGTTTGCCTAGTGAATTAAATTGAATTGAATGCGAATATTTTCTTTATTCGGAAAAGGAAAGGCCATCGCATTCGATAATAAATTCTTTCTTCTAAATCGGCAATATTTGTTTACTTGTACGGGCCTCCCCCCGTGTCCCTCAAATGAAATTTCTCAATAACCGAGAACTTGTATTTTATGTCACTTCAAGTCTAAGCAAAAAAATCATTAACGAATTAACATTTTTTCCAATCTTTATTATGATTTTGCAGAGAACCCTCGTGTTAATTGAGTTAGTGAGTTTTTATCGGAGAAAACTGCCCGTTTTCCTTTTTTACCTGCCATTATAGATACTATAAGGCAAGTTATGGATTCGTGCAAAAAAAATCTAACAAACAAACATGACATTATGATGATGATGATGAAAAAAGTAGTTCCGGAAATTCCGTCCGTCTGTCTGTCTATCTGTCTGTCTGTCTTAACAGCCTAAAGCGATGGGCCGATTAGCCTCAAACTTGGTATTTAGTATATATTTGGTAGTATATCGGGGATGTTTTTCATATTTGCTCTGGGTCGAAAAATAACGCTACCTGCCATACAATCTTTAAGTTTGATTTTCTCGAAAACGGCTCTAACGATTTTGATAAAACTATCAGGGTGCTATTTTTTTGCGACAATACATCTTTGAATTTGTTCTATAACGGTACCTCTCATAGAACTTGTTTTTTCAAGTGCGGTTTTATCGTAAATAATTATCCCTATTTCAATAAAAAATTTCCACACAGGAAGTCATTTACAATTCTATTAATTAAATGCATTTAAAAATTTTCAAAAAGTTTTTTTTCGATTTTTTTAGATTTTCTAAAAAAAATTGATTTCGGGGGTTGATTGATTTTTTTTTAAATAATTTTCCCACTAAAAAATTAAATATTTTTTCGAAACGTTTTTGAAAAAACGACTAAAAAATCTTGTCGAAAGATTTTCAATATTTTTTTTCCTCGATAGTTTTCAAATTTTATTACATACTTAGTTTTTCCGAGGAAACTCTTAAACTATTTGAAAAAACTTAAGAATTTTCGATTTTTTTTTCTTATTTTAATATTACATACATATGCAGCCACTAAGCAATTCTCTTGCATAAGAACAAGTTCGTGCGACCCAGCCGTGCATTTTATTTAAATTTTATTCGAAGATGTGACGCACATATGAATAAGTACGTGCGATCCAGTCGTGCAATTTATTTTAGAATGCATTTGGAGTATTCTTGATGTCTACTCATAAAAGTAGACAAAATTTCCGTTTGTTTTTTATCAATCCACATATTTTTTCTGGATTTCATATTTGTTTTCAGAAAAAAAATTCTCCAGACGATAACTATTTTCTATCGAGGGAAAACGTTCGTTTCAAATGAGGACAATCGATTGAACCAAATTATAATGCTGTCAGTGCTCGATTGTATCGAATAAACTCGATTGTATCAAGTTACGTGCTGGTTGCTGGCACCCAGTTCTATTTCCTATCAACTTTGTCCCCTTTGGAAAGTTCAGATATCCATGATACTGGATACAGTGCGTTACATCGTTTGCAATGTGGTCAATCTGGACAGTTGATTGATCATGAGTAAATGTTGAGGTGCGAACTAGCAACTACACTATTTCGCGCAACACCTTAGTGAATTAGACTGATGTCATAATGCACTCGTTCACACCTTTGAAATATGAGACCTCTTTCCTGAGTCTGCCTCTAATGATGAATCTACATCCAAATGGACCTTAGTTTTTTTGTCTGTAGCAGTTGCCTGAGAATAAATCGCATATTTTCATCCTTTTGCTCGCACATTCAATCATATTTCTTGGATGGCATTATATCTTTCTTACAGTTTCCTAGGGCCTCCACTGATTGTACGGCTGCACGTTCTCTGTTAAGAGACTAACATTCCCCATACAGATCCAAAGTTCATTTTTGTTATTTCGGTTGCAAAGGTCATTATCAGTGAATCCGTCAATATCCCAGTCCGGTGGTGGCTTATAAGCTAACTATTCTTTACATGGTTATGAAGTCATCCCGACATCACGAACCCCAACCTGGAGGACTAGTTCACATATGTAACTCTAAGGACAAGGAGCTGGATAAACCGTTTCTTTTAAGCATGAGCTCTGAAAACGTCATTGTAGCCCTTATAAGGTGTTCACTTACCATCAATGCAGCCTGAATGGAACGCAACTGTTGTTACTTGCTTCGATTAAGAGAATTTCCCCTGCCGTTCCGCGCCACCTTGATGGACGGTGAAGTGTTACACCCCACTCATTTTCTCGTTTGCCAAGTAATTTATAATGTCAACTATTCCCAAGTTTCCCTTCTACAATAATCAAATGAGAAGCGATTTTTTTCTGATTTTGATCAGTTATATGAGTTGCACTTTTCAAATCAATGTGAACTATTGTCAGGATTATATAAAAATATAAAGTAGACCTTAAAATGTCTCATCTAACTCTGGAAGACAAGGATCTCTTGCACAATAGTCTTTGAATCATGAACTTGCACCACTATAATTACACCCTGAAAGTTCTGCAACCTACATATGAATATATTGAAATATTCTTAAGCTAATCGAAGATCTTGAATAAAATTTTAAACAAATAAACTCAAATTTGAAACTTTCAAAACCATTAAGAAACCATATACTTAATATATATAGCATATGATTATAACCTTAATAACAATCTATTGGTTAAGGATGGCTAAATGATCATTTAAGATACTATACACGAAACAATAATCAGTGGCACACTTTTTCGACAAGCAGATGATGCCAAATACTTTCGCTTCTACAACAACAAAATAAAAAGAAAAATAAAGTTTCAAGTTTTTTGGTTATAAGCCTGACCTAAACTTCAAACCTTTTAAGTTTACGCTCGTAAAGAGTAGGGTGTATCTATGGCATCAATATGAACAATCATGACGAATGAATAAATCTCAAAGCTTTGTCTTGAGTGACGCGTTCACCAGTAAATTTAACGATTTTATTCATTTAAATAAAAATCACCATACAAGTGAAAGCCATAATAGTTTTTTTTTTATTTATTTTTTCTACACCAAAGAGTGTCAGATCAATTTCACGTTTCCCCATTATTCGTTGTCTTTCCTGAACAAAAAAACAAAGTAACACCTAAGGCGAGGGTTTAATTTATAAAAACCACAATTGAAGTTGAAGACTCTTGAAGTTTTCTTTAGTGTAACAAGGCTTACCGTCATTCATGATGAAAAATCACAGTTTTTGTGGAATCCAAGATGATATGTACATCTTTTGCCTTTTGTTTTGCCTTAAAGGGTCAACAACTGGCATAAATCATAAGGCTGCAACATTAAATGGGGAATCCATGAAGAAATAGCCGGCGCGGTGTGCGGCGCGCCATCTGTTAGTTCACATGCTCACCATGTTAGTGTACAAATGTGACCTCATAATGAAGACATTACCATGGAGTGGAATTGAAGATCGTAATGTTGAAATTAGATTGAAATCGTCTTCACCATTTCGGATTCAGTGAACTTTGAAGCCGTCATAAATTAAGTCTGAATTATACAGTCGATTCGGTGTTGGCTATAGTGCTAGGTATTTCATTTCGGTTACTGGTCTTCCATGCAGTTGGTTCATCTTCTTCTTTCATCAAATTTTGTTTCTTTGTGCTTAAATTTCCAAAGATTAATGTTTAAAATCTGACTTTGCGTGGTATAATTATAAATACCTTCATTTCACTTAAGAGATTTAATCTGGAGTTAAAATGAAACAAAATTTACCGTTATTTCTTCATTGCCAAATCCTGAATAACAAAATGCAAATGACAGTGAAAATGACAGCTGAATGGAAAAAAATAGATACGAAAACATTCAGACCCATCAATTTTAAAAGGAGAACCACAAGAGCAATAGATGTGAAGTGAACAGATTTATTTTTAACATACGAATTATTGTGTTTTTTTTATGTCTGAACAAACTATGTATCAAGGCCAGGAACCACAGTGATATGCACTATCATGGTTCTCATATAAAACTAGACCAGCCATTGGCTGATGAACAATGAATCACAGTTAATTCCCACGATAAAACGTTGCAAAATGTTAATTTGTTTTCGGAAAACGTTAATAAATTGAACAACAATATTTATAACATTTATTTTTGTTTACGAATTGCTTAATGTCCGGCTGAAGAAAGATGCACAGTCATCAAAATATCATAGCTTAAATATGTATATATACATATGTCAGCAATTTGGTTAAGTTTAATTAATTCTTGTTTTTAATTTGTTGTTTGTTCGATGATTTGTGTTCCAGTGCATTTTTTCTTTATCAGAATATACTCTATTTATTGTCTGAACCAAATATTTGGAATTGAATTTTGAAGTTCTGAAGAATGAATTTGGTGGTCGAAGGTCAAACCGAAAGCAGTTAAGAATTGTTCCTTAGCCCTGATCCTTATAATTACTGTATTGAAGTACAAACTCTTCTAGGCCTATCAGACCAAATAAATTTGTGAAAAAACAGGATCAATATCTTTAACTGTACACTGAAATGCTGATATGATTACTAATTCGATTTTTTTGGAATAAAAACGTTCATCCAGAAGAGAGGTAAGAGTATGAGACCCAAAGAAAAGTAATGACCTGATTAGATGTGTAAAAATATTATAAGGAAAGAGAGGTAAGTTTTAGAGTCGATTCTTGATTGATTCCTGACACATTTTTCTGAAAAGATTCTCGTTCCATATTTGATTGAGCCAGAGAATCCTAAAGATGTTCCGTAGATATCTTTTAAGGAACATTTGTAGCTTTATCGTGACAACTGATGTAACTTTTTAAGAGCTACATCCATACAGCAGCACGGATTTTACATAGAAGCGAAACAGTCTTAACTTGGTGCTTAAGCTGAGAGAGTTACTCTTTCATATATTTTTTAACATACCGAAAGCGCAGCCTTCGCTTTCCCAATACGGTTTCTGATATTTTTTTCGTGTCCGCCTTTGATACAGATGATACTCCCAAGGTGTTGAAAGCTCTGTACTTTCTCTACCGGATGTTGAGAATATTTATTAGAAAGGATGACTGGGTTCCAGGGTTGATCATTGCATCCCCGCTGGGTTTATTCCAAACAGTTTCACAGCCAATTTCCAAAAAGACGAATTTTCTCCATCCCCAAATTACCGACCGATTGCACTAACGTCGGATTTTACTTGCGATTATATTGACTGGAAGGCAAGTCTTGCATTCGTAAAAAAAATTCTAACAACCAAACATGACATTACGATCATAAAGAAGTCTAAAAAAGCGATCCACAAAAAATGTCACCTAAACGGCTTAAGCGTTTACCTTCAAATTTGGTATGTGTGTGATTCTTTTGGCATTCCCCGGAGGGGAAATTGAAATTTTATTTTTATGGCTAAAAATAACGTTACCTACCATATAATCGTTAAGGAAAAGCTTATTTTTCTCGAAAACGGTTCCAACGATTTCGATGAAAATTTTTGAGAATTTTTTTTGTTGGTAATAGCTCATTTGATCAGAATCAAATTAGAAATGAAAAAAGTCTATTAACGGTACCTTTCATTTAATTTTGGCTTTCTCGGTAACGGCTGTTTGGATTTCTGTCAAATTTTATAACTAAAGCCAAATTAATTCTGCATATCAACATTTTTAGTAACTGTGTTTTTCTAATTATTGAATTTTTTTTTTAATTTTTTTTTGAAAAATCAATATTTTTAAAACTAATTAAAAAAAATATTTTAAATTTTATAATTACATGTATATTAATAGACTTTAAAGAACTGCATACCATAATTAAAAAAAAAATCAAAAAACTAAAAATAAAAAAAGGATTTCATCAATATCCGTCCTACAATTTTCGAAATACTTTTTTCATAAATTCGTTATTATACAAGACGTGTGATGGCGTACTCCATTTTTACTAAAAACCGTTAAGTGTTGTGGTTTTGACAGTTTTTTTAAGTTTATTTTTTTTAATTTTATTCGACGTGACCGCACATATGAGCGAGTACGTGAAATCCAGTCGTCCAATTTATTTCAAAGGTCATGGAAACGCTGATAAGTTATCAGCTTGAGAAATATCTTGATGTTAGACTTTTCAAAGGCATTTAATTCGGTCGAACCGACTATCGTATGTAACTAGCATCTAATCTGTACCTATCTATGTACCTCTAACGCTGGAGTATACATACATTCCGTCTATGGGCTAGCTGTCTAGTAATCCAATCTTTAGCCGTACTTAACGAATGTGGATCGCCTTAGCCAGCTCTATCTTATCTAAAAATACTCATCGGGCTGTTTTCATGCAGGTGATGGCATTTGGCAGTTTTTCAGTTGTTTCGTTCATGATAATAAACTTTAAGTCAATGTAGATTGCTACAAGGACATTTTGTAACGTTATTTTGTGGTCAATCGTATGTACTAGACATAGTTTTACCAAGCAGGTAAAACAAGACACACAGCGGGTGTATCAGTCAATTTATTAAAAACTCAATTTAATGGAAATGTTGTGTCGAAAAATCGATTTCATCAATATCCGTCCTACAATTTTCGAAATACTTTTTTCATAAATTCGTTATTATACAAGACGTGTGATGGCGTACTCCATTTTTACTAAAAACCGTTAAGTGTTGTGGTTTTGACAGTTTTTTTAAGTTTATTTTTTTTAATTTTATTCGACCATGTGACCGCACATATGAGCGAGTACGTGAAATCCAGTCGTCCAATTTATTTCAAAGGTCATGGAAACGCTGATAAGTTATCAGCTTGAGAAATATCTTGATGTTAGACTTTTCAAAGGCATTTAATTCGGTCGAACCGACTATCGTATGTAACTAGCATCTAATCTGTACCTATCTATGTACCTCTAACGCTGGAGTATACATACATTCCGTCTATGGGCTAGCTGTCTAGTAATCCAATCTTTAGCCGTACTTAACGAATGTGGATCGCCTTAGCCAGCTCTATCTTATCTAAAAATACTCATCGGGCTGTTTTCATGCAGGTGATGGCATTTGGCAGTTTTTCAGTTTTTTCGTTCATGATAATAAACTTAAAGTCAATGTAGATTGCTACAAGGACATTTTGTAACGTTATTTTGTGGTCAATCGTATGTACTAGACATAGTTTTACCAAGCAGGTAAAACAAGCCACACAGCGGGTGTATCAGTCAATTTATTAAAAACTCAATTTAATGGAAATGTTGTGTCGAAAAATCGATTTCATCAATATCCGTCCTACAATTTTCGAAATACTTTTTTCATAAATTCGTTATTATACAAGACGTGTGATGGCGTACTCCATTTTTACTAAAAACCGTTAAGTGTTGTGGTTTTGACAGTTTTTTTAAGTTTATTTTTTTTAATTTTATTCGACCATGTGACCGCACATATGAGCGAGTACGTGAAATCCAGTCGTCCAATTTATTTCAAAGGTCATGGAAACGCTGATAAGTTATCAGCTTGAGAAATATCTTGATGTTAGTCTTTTCAAAGGCATTTAATTCGGTCGAACCGACTATCGTATGTAACTAGCATCTAATCTGTACCTATCTATGTACCTCTAACGCTGGAGTATACATACATTCCGTCTATGGGCTAGCTGTCTACTAATCCAATCTTTAGCCGTACTTAACGAATGTGGATCGCCTTAGCCAGCTCTATCTTATCTAAAAATACTCATCGGGCTGTTTTCATGCAGGTGATGGCATTTGGCAGTTTTTCAGTTTTTTCGTTCATGATAATAAACTTAAAGTCAATGTAGATTGCTACAAGGACATTTTGTAACGTTATTTTGTGGTCAATCGTATGTACTAGACATAGTTTTACCAAGCAGATAAAACAAGCCACACAGCGGGAGTATCAGTCAATTTATTAAAAACTCAATTTAATGGAAATGTTGTGTCGAAAAATCGATTTCCTGCCAAGACTGTGGGATTTAACACCTCTAGACTTTTTAAATTAGACTACGTTAAATCACCGATCTATGTTAACAAGACAACCGGCGTTAGATGAAAGTCAGAGCCCATATTGAACAAAAGATAACATCAAAATGTGTGGCCGAGGAATCGAAAATTGGATTCATTTTTTGATATTAAATTTGAGAATTTTTTAGGGGAAATCCCGTTCAAGAAAACTGTGATTTCTTTCGAAAATCTCACAAACTTGTACTGGCTAGTTAATATGGCTTGCAATGACTCAAAAAACCACGAAAAACTTTTGATCACAATTTCAAATAATTTTTTGTTTAATAAAAAATTAACATTTTTTGGAGTGTTCATTGAACTTTGTTAAACACTTTACAATTCTACAACATAGACTAGTTTTCAGTTGTTATTAGAAAAATAAGCTAATTTTGCAATTTTGTTGTGTTTTATTTGCATTATTCGAACACTATTCAGATGTACACAAACAAAAACCAAACTGATTATAGATTAAGCTTAATCAATTCTGTTTATCATTTTTAATTTTGCATGATATTAACTGATTATTATAAATAATGACGAAGATGGGTTTCCAAAGTATGTATTTACTAAGAAATGTTTGATTTAATCTTGAATTCCCCTATCAAACTCACGACTAGTGTCTAAAAATAAAGTCCAAACTATTAAATAACGTCAACGCAATAACGTAATGGGGAAATGAAAAACCGCAAAATCTTTGAGCTAAGATGTGTTATTTTCTTTTTTCTTATTTTATTTGCAGGAAAATCATTTTCTACAATAGCACCCATCAAGAGGTGTAAGAATGCCAATTAATCATTGCTATCCCGTGGCACACCATCTCGATGCACGAGTGGGTGAGGTCAACAACTTATTGTTAATTGAAAGTCCAAACTAAAAGCTTGGTGGTTATGTTTGTTAAACGGCAGTTTTTTTTTAGTTAGTTGACAGGAACTTCTGGTGAATATAAATGGGATGGTGTGAACGATTTTGTGATCGTTTATGTTTTGGGTGACCTACTTCGCATCTTGAATGTTTATTTTGTAAATAAGTTTATAGGATACACTGAAAATTGTAGTCTATCTTTATAATTTATCGTCGTAAGCTTAAATTTTAGAACAGCTGTAGGCTTAAAATAGTTTAATATGCTAGCTCAAAAAATGTTATTCATAATTTTAATTTATATTTCTATTTAATGATTCCCCATTGCATTGTGGATCTACAAAAAAATTGGATGCTGATTGTCGTTTAATGATTCATTTATGATTTTGTTTAAGGAATTTTGTAAAGAGATACATTTCATAGGGTTGGAGATTATTTTCAGTTTTTCGCTTGATGGAACCAATAGAAAGTTTTTTTTCATGAAAAGTGATGAATCACAGTTTGAATAAGAAGGTACTTATGTAATTACATTTTTCTAATCCACACCTAAGATCACTAAAGTTTATTGGGAAAACGCAGGGGATTTAATTTTTATCGGAAGAAATATTAACGTTGCTATTTTCAAAATGGAGAATTTGGACCACTGAACGAAATTCTATAACTTTGTGGCACATAAACACATTTTTTAAATTGTGGTCTTAGAGTAAAAACCAATAAATATGTAGATGAAAAAGTCAACTTCGGAACGCTTTTCAGAAGTTGCCATATAGAAGCAGGAAAGTGTGCTCAACTTCAAGGAGAGAGAGCTGAAAGAAATATGTGACAAAGGCAGCTGATGCAAATTAAGGTTTTTTATAAACTGTGACATACGAACATGAACAAGGGCGCAACTTTTTCAAAACTGTTGCTTGAAGAAGGAAAAAATTCCAGAAGATTCGTTCACAAATTGTTCATTAATAATAACATTACAATATTAATATTCTAATGCACATTGCTTAGAATATTACATGGAAGAATTAAAAAGATAAATAGCAATTTTTGGAACAATAGATCGATAATTAGGTGATTATTTTTTCACATATTTATGTAGTACATTTTTTACGTCCAATTTACTAACAATTTCACTGTATTATAATTATGTAGACATACAACGATTTCGTTATGTTCTACAAATATTTAATGTTATATATTTACGTGCATTCTATTATATGCCCTAAACTACGTCACAATGGTCACAGTTCTTTGTACATAAAAAATCCTAAGACGTTCGTTGATCGTTTTACTATTTGTCTCTTTTTCTCTTTTTTCTCTTTTTTTTTAATTTTTCTTTATGTGTCGCATATTACTCTGAGCACATAAATATTAAAATAAAGGAAAGGAGTTGAACTTCAGACGCCCAACGAACACGAAGTGGTTGTGTTGTTATTTCGCTGTCGCCAAAAGTAATTTTTGCCCTTGAATATATTTAAACCCGCAGAGACGTGTGCATGTCAAACACCTTATCTCTTAAACCACTTCTGATCGCATTAAAAAATTTCTCAAGGTCAAGGCGAACTTCTTGGGAATGACGAGAAAATTCTTCACAAATGGGTAAATTAACTGCAGATACAATCCCTTGTACAAGAATGGAAAAGTATCGGTAGTCCTAAAGAGGTTTGCAAATTCTTTAGACACACAAGATCTGATATGGTTGCTCTAAGCAGCTCGGACTTCCGTAAATCAACATGGGGATGGGGATGATGCACGATCAATTAAAAACAGCAAAAGTCTCCGAAGAGCTCATAGTTTGCAATCTTCTGTGATTGAAAAATGTAAACTATGCCAAAACGAAGACCCTTAGTTTCAGTTGTTCGTCCAGCGCTTACATAAAGATCATAATATTGTATGTAATTATAAAGCATACGACAAATAAGACTAAATTAAGGGTAACTGATATGAGATGCTTCGCATAATAGCAAGAGTCCAATCAAATAAGGAGCAAGAAACCCCCAGGAAGCCTGCACATTAAAAATACCATTGTGGATAAAATACAGCATGATCAACTAAGCTGGTAATGCTATGAAGAGCTATCAACCTTCTGTGGAATCAACAATTATATGGCATCACCAAAAATGCTGCGAAATGTTTAGGTTTTCTTAGACGATGCAAGAAATACTTCTCCCCGTTAGATCTGGCTACTATTTATAAAGGTGTACATTCGCCCGAAGCTTGAGTGGAATTCTCATATTTGGGCAGGTGCCCCTGTAACTCACTAGCGTTTCCTGGATAGAATCAAGAAAAATGCATTGAAAAAGATAGGGGATAAGGATATAACAGAAATATTTGATTCAATAGAACATCGTTCAAATGTTTCCTGTCTCTCCTTATTCTATCGCTTTTTTTTATAAACAATGCTCCAGCGAAATAGCCTCTCCTTAAAAGTTTTCCCCGTAATACTCGTACCACTAGGAATGCTCATAGATTTACCCTTGAGCCTAATTTCAGACGCACTGTTAGGTATAGAGACTCATTCTTTAGCCGCACTTCACGAATGTGGAATGCTTTACCCGGCTCGATTTTTCCCTTCCATTACGTTTTGCAAACGTTCAAAACCAATGTGCATCGGTACCTCCTTCCATCTTCTCTCCAATTTTCCTTAACGCTCGCACTGGGTTAATACATGATAAGGGTAAAAAAATTGAGTGCGGGCGAATTATAAAAAAATAAAATAAAAAAAGGAATACCATGTATCGTTTCAACTCTATCGAGGAATAAAGTAAGGTATAAAAACCTCTTATCAAACAAATGCAATAAAAACTGCTTTACCCTATCAATTGCCAGTTAAAGGAGAAGAAGGAGTAGAAAAAAGAAAAAGAAGAGGGCATAGGTGTTTTTGGAATCAGAAATAAATAGGAATTGGTGGCCAAATTTGAGATGACTTGTTTGGTAGTCAATTAGCCAAAATTGGTACTTCAACGGAATGGAAGATCGGCTAAGAAAATCGCCACGGATCGTGAAATTGTCGAGTAGAACCCGAGGCTGTTGATTCACTGCTCTCTACTCGGCATTTTGTAGACTTCAACTTGGAGAATTATGCATCACGTCTTCAGCCTATGCCTTTACAAGATCCAACTGACCTAAGAGTTCAAAGCTCTTTTTTCAGGTATTCTGTTTTAACTAATTCATAACATGCCTCCACAACACCCCTAACGGAAATAATAACAGTTGAAGAAGGACCAAACAAACTGACTTTTTTAGTTAATAAAATGTCGTAAGATCAACAATAGCCGTGTTTTATTGGTAATTGGCATTATTGGAAGTCCCAATAAATCGCTATATTCACTCCATAATTTACTTTTAATTTAACCCCCGAAAGTGACAACTGACGTCTTGTTGAATAAATTTATAAGGGTGTGTTCCAAAGATGTGCAATAATTTTTTTGGGTTGAGTCGACATCGAGTTTGAATATACATGGGAGTTCAGGTCGAGAATGTTTAGAATTTTTATTTTGGTTTTGGTTTTGGTTCTTTTATTAATCTTAATAACTTGTATTTCCTATAATCTTAAACCATGAAGATCTGTGTATTATAATCTCTCTATCGAACAAGTATGATTTTTTATATTTTGTATCTTTTGTTTAGCAGAAGTCGACATGTAGATCACTGTAAAGCATCTTTTAATTATTGTTTGAAGAGTTTAAAGCTCTCCTGCATAGGCTTAGAGCCGAATTTATCAATTGCGAAAAAACTTCAATTCAACTCAGTTCTTGGACATAGACATCCAGATAGAATACTCAACCATGACGTCATCAGTGACCTTTGATAACAATTAAGTTTGGTTTTAGAAACAAAACTGCAGTAATTTAAGTTTCAATTGATGCAGTTTTTGTCTAATATCTTATCTGATTGATTTAATATACATTTAAAGTCAACTAACACTTTAGATCTTTTCCAAAAATTGTATTTAATTTAGTCAATTTGGGTCACTGATGACTTCAAAATGCGAGAAGTCGCTGTCTTGTAATCTTGTATCATGATACTCAACGAACATATCCTTAAATAATAAAATCTTGCCAACCTTCAAGTACATTTTTTTCAACATTCCAGTTGATTGACATTTCTTTCTAAGCTTTATTTCAACTTATTATATTTTCTAATCTCACTAACCTAATTATCGACACTTATTGTTTGTTGTTGTTTGCCGTATAAAATTTTACTGCGCTGGGTATACACTTACCAATAAAACACGGCAAATATTATTTTAAATCCGTTTCTTAAATGACCATTTCCTAACATTGTTATATAATGAACTTGAAAAAGCATTCAAGACAGATAATTATGAAGCTTATTGTTCTTATTTGACAGTTGGTCATGTAATTTATTATAATAGCTTAACAATCTTCCCAAAGTCTCATAAATATTGAGTGCGGTTAATCTCTTCTTTTACAAATCTTTGATTAACCTCTTCCAAACCCATCATCGATGATGGAGAAGAAACAATACACCAATCAATTCACCAGCTCATTGAATTGAATTTGGCACAATATTCATTGAGCGGTTTTGTCAACGATTTATTAAGCCGGTTTCATTTCGACATTGCAAAACGTTACAAAAGCTCACCATAAATACCTAAGTTGTAAATTAAAGGTTTACGATTGACAGTGTGGTAAGAAATGTGTATCGTATTTCATAGGGGATGAAAAAACTCCCCATATAAAGCTCAACTTGCAGATTATTAAAAGGAATCTCAGAAATTTAACTTATAACATATGGAAACCTTTCAAATTCGTAAATTTTAGAAATTTGTTAATTAAGCGCAAATTGCTGCAATAAAACGCAATATCGATTGCATTTGCTTATTTGTCAAATCAAGTTTCCGTTGGTGACATCAATGTCACATCCCCATAGAGATTGTGTTCTTCAAAATCCACTAACGCGAAACTATTCGAAAAATTCGTGCAATTATGGTCATCACTATTGCCAAAATATAATTCAAACAGTAAATGACAAAATGCCACTTCTATGCCTCTATGCACTTTATTTTTCTTTCTGCATCATTTTGCCAAAGAAATACTTTTGCTTGGCAGAAATTCAAACTTGGCGGGCCCATTTATTTTCAAATGTCACCGACTCAATTGACTTGCCAAATTTACTGTTATGTAGCACACCTTTCAAGAAAACAAAAATGAAAATTGACATTTCTTGTTTATCTTGCAGTTTTATTTTAACCAAAAGTTTATTATAACCGTTTTAAATAAAACCGATGCGCATGACAATTCAACGACATGAAAATATTCTTTCGGTTAATTTGTTCAACTGTCACCGGTTATTTAGTTTCTTCATCTATAAGTGCAATCTGCTGCAGTTAGAGCGTCTTGCGCGCCAAATGATGGAAAAGTGAAAACTAGGAAGTCATGATTCATGAAGTGTGTTTGGTGGCTCAAGACATTTGTTTTGTTTTTCCATTTTCATTTCTATTTGCAATTGTATACCCCGTTGCAGTGATGTCTGTGTGTCAAAAATGATAGGTGGGGGCTTCTCAAGTACTGCGGCCAACATCTGTCTGAATCTGAACTGAACTTAATGGTTGGCCTGGCAAACAAGGTGCCAGGTGAATGAAAATATAATAACTTGAACGCAGCACGCCATAAAAGTTAGATTCAACAAGTGATGCGGTGCGATGTGTGATTGCGGGCAATGACAAATGGCCAGATGGAAGTAGAGATGTAAACGCAGTGTAATAGTTGTCTGCCAACATTTGGGTTAGTTAATTTGCAAAACATTGGTAACATTAATAGTTATGTGGTTCATGAGGAAGGTGCCATGGTGATCATGGACAGCACTTGACGGACAATGTCGGCAGTAAAAATATTTGATTAGCTTAGTGCATTTTTTTGCGATCCAATAAATATGACGTTACATTGCTTTTTTTGAAAGCATTAAATGTAACGTTATATTGACGTTCAGTAACCACTTATCAAATGTAATGTTTAGTAATTTGTTATTAAAGAATGTAGAGGTGTGATAGAACTGAATGGAAACATTCAGCTTCCATTATTGAAGTTAAAAAGCACAATTGTCAAACCATTTTTTATTCTATATAACAAATTCTTAAATAATTTAATATCAGATTTAAGCCCTTAACTTAAAAAAAAATTAAATATCTTTTTTAAAAGATTGAAATAACTTGCTCAGCGAATTCAATGAAAATAACCAACAGTTTCACTATTAATGGGGCTGATACATTTGACATGTCAAAATCCTGTATTTAATTTAACAAATTTTGTTTCCAATGTTCTGTTCAAAACTGTTCCGAGGTATGTACTTTATATAAAAATATTTTTTTTTCTTTTATTGGTACACTGTGGCGTATACGCACTTTTTTATGCAATATATGTATAAATCAGTGGAAAACATTAATCAGAGTTTAATATAAACAGAGGTATGAAGTAATAACTAGATTACTAGATCAACGAAAGCTTCGTGGACCAGTTTCTTCAAAAAAATTGGAATCAAACTCGATTAAAACATGAACAATTTGTCTGAGCCCACTCTTACCCCTTAATTTTAATTAAGTTTTCCTTCTATAAACTATTTAAATGTGATGTGCGACCACATAGATACTAAGTGTGTAAGGAACTAGCATAATTTATTTTAAAATAAGTAAGAATAAGACTAAAATATTCAGTAGATGACCCAAATAATGCTTTTAGCAAGAAAAGAAAAATTTGCAATTAAAATTACAAAATGTATGCCAGAAGAATATTTTAAACATTAGTTTGGATTTTAAGTTAAGATTTAGTTAGATAAAGATGTAACAGTGCATTCATTTTTAAACTGATTTCAAATTTGTATCCAATTTCCAAGATCTAAGACATTTTGAAGATGAAACTTGGATTTTTGTTTGATTTTCTTAGTTTCTTATGGTCTTTGTTTTTTTTTTTTCAGATATAAAAATGGCCATCACTTGTGACTGTGCAGTTGGTGTACCAACAGGTCCAACACTTGCATCAACATGTGGCGGCAGTGCGTTTATGCTATTTATGGGACTGTTGGAGGTCTTCCTTCGTTCACAGTGCGATCTTGAAGATCCATGCGGTAGAGCGAGTGCTAGGGTAAGTAAAAGTTTATGTCTTGAGTTAATGTTTAAATCTTTTGTTTGAAATGCTTTAATGAGTTTTTTATTACATTTTTATTAGCTTAATAATATCTAACCAGTTCAATATAAATTACTTTAAATTTAATTTCGAGTTTTTACTTAATTTAAATTTCTTAAAAAACAAAATTAAAAATAAATTGCACGCTTCCACATGGAATAAAATTTAATTTGTTTTTAAATTCATTTCAAAGATTTTAGAAGATTCTTTAGGCTTTTATTAATATTATAATTAAATGTTCAAAAAAGTCTTTAAACGGTTTATAAGAATAAAGAAAGTTTCTATTTTAACCAACACGTAAATAAAAAAAATTTTGCGAATTCAAACACATCAAGAAACTGCAATAATATTTTTACATTTTTTTTATATTATATCGTTGTTGTATTAAATCGTTGTTCGAAAATAATAAAAAAAAGAAATCTATAGTTTTCTACAGCTATTAAAATACCTTAACACTTTGTTTTACTAATGTTTTATTAGTGGTGCAGTTCTATGTTTTCGGCTTTGAGGAATTAATCACAACTATAAAAAATCACTAAAAAAGTTCAAAGGCTCATAGGCATTGCATATGCGTTTATGGAGTATTTGAAAGCAATTCCATACAAGAACCTGACCGATGTGGTCCTCATCTTCTATGGAGCCTACTCACTCACGAGTCTCTTGAAGAGTCAGGGAAATTAAACTTCTTTTTATTGCATACTTTTAATTCATAATGATAGTATGAAGTCTTTATCTAATTGCACTACTTTCAAGAGAACTCAACTCAACCTATCTGACACTTTAGTCTATTTCCAGTAGGCTATTAGCAGAAAATCGCAGTTCTGGTTCTGGTTTTATAATCCAGTAACCGAGTATCTTCTCGTCAGTAACCACCACGAAGTTCCCACAAGGGCCAACTGCAAGTTAGCAGGCAGGTTCTACCGTGTAAACCTCAGTTATTAGCCGAAGCTCCTGCTTACCCGTTGTACCCAAAGCAGATGGATCGTGCTTTTCGTTTTTTGCCCTACCTATAAAGTCGAAATTCCATCCTTTGACAAATAACAGTTGTGGCGTTGCCGCAGTTTTTCCTTACCACTTGGTCTTTGGGTTTATTGTAACTCGAACTCAAAGATGATGCGACCAAGAAGCCGGTGTGTTGATTCCGTCAATTCTTTAAGTCAAAAATTCTTATCTTATTGTACTGACACTTAGTCTTCGAATGGGCGTTAGCCTCACTCTGCTTACGTCGAACTCTTTCCTCAATAAAAATACTACTGTAGTTCATCATCCAGATATCTACTTCCAGTTCGTATACCGTTAGATCGAAAACGTCTGAATGGACAGATGCTGGAACAAAACTCTTCATGCCGATGAAGAGCTGAATTGGGCGGTAGCTTTGCTGATAGTTAAGGGACATTTTGACGAATTCCTCTTTCACAGCTGAATTACAAACGTTCTTCCTAGGATAAGTCAAGAATTCGACAAAAAATATTTCAATGTCTCAAAAGAAGTAAAAACTTTTGGTCTTTTGTAAAAAATATTCGGAATTTTTTGTCATCATCTGTTCCTACGCTCGTCTTCAACGATACACCTGCCGTCAATTCTCAAGAAAAGGCAGATCCGCTTGCAGCCGGCAGGTGTTACCAATCCCCCTGTATTTGCGAGAATAAATGATTTTATGGGACCAATATTCTTTCGCACTAGTTCAGTGGCAAGGATTTTAAAAGATCTTAATATTCACAAATCTACTGGCCCGTGTAGTATTCCTGCTATTGTTCTGAAGAGGTGTTCTTCAAAGCCGGAAAAACCATTGCGTAAGCGTTTCTATCTGTCCTAGTTCTCTGGGCTCCTTCCGAGTGGATAGAAAAAGAGCAGACTGTTCCTAAAAAAGGCGAATCTTCTTCTTCCTCAAACTATCGACCAATTGCACTTGCGTCACTTCTTTTCAAGGTCATGGAAACGCTGATCAATTTTCAGCTTGAGAAATATTTTGAATATCGAAAGCTTCTTAATGACGGCTTTTGCAGCAATAAGTTCACTGGTGATCTGATGGTATATCTCACCGAAAAGTGGAATCAATCTCTTCATCGTTTTGGTGAAAGTAAGATTATTGCACTTGATATTTTTGAAGCATGTGATAGAGTTTAGCATTGGATTCGATGAAACTCTTTCTTCGTTGGATTTGTAATTACCTTTGGAACTGCTCAATACAAGTTATGTTGGACAGATTCAAATCTAATATTCACAAAATAAATGCTGGTATGCCTCAGGGCTCTGTTTTGTCTCCGACTCCTTCCTTATACAGGGTGGGCCAAAAGAAGTCATCCATCCGATGTTGTTTGGCTCTCTGTTTTTCTTCGATTCTGGTTTTTGATTATGTTTAGAATAGTATTGGTCAAGTCGAGAAGATGATATCGGCCAAATGGGTGCCTTCACAATTGATTGCCATACGGGTTCGTTTTATGGCATTTTTCATCACTTCAGCGAGAACTTCGGGCGACAGATGCTCGCACTCAAGGGCTTCCAAAGACTCGGGCTTTGTTCACACGGGACTTCAAAAAACCCCACAAAAAAAAGTCTGAAACGGTTAAATCGGGCGATCTGACGGGCCAGTGCAAATCGCCAAAACGAGAAATGAGGCGACCCAGGAATGCCGCCCCAGAATATCGGTTCATGTCGGTTCATGTGTCGCTCCATGGCTTGTTTACTTGTATCCTGGGCAAGAGTACAATAACTTAGGCGCCAAGAAATAATAACGGTCTTTTGTAGAACACCTCAATACAAGCATTTTTTTCTATGGGAGGGGGGTCTATCTCCCCCCGTTTGGGTGGTAGGGGCATTTTCATAAAAAAAGTACTTAAAGAATAAAAAAATTATACAAAAATAACGGTAATACTTACAGGTAAGTTTTATACTTTTTTTTAAAGCCAATACTCCGTTCTATTTGTTAATTTTTAAATCAAGTGAAATCGATGAACAGTTTTTGAAAAAACAAATTTTAAACTCAAAATTTGGCAAAAAAAACATAAAAAAAAAGTTTAAAGTGTAATTTTTCAAAACTGTAAAATTATATATTATTTTTTTTTCTAAAATTGTTGCTCTTATTAATTCTAAATCAATACCTGAAAACTAGATGATTTTATGTCTTCTAGTTTTTGAGAAAATTAAAAATTACTAAAACTATTTCTTTATGTTTGTTTTATTTTATTTATTTTTATTTTATTTGCTTTTTTGCTTGCTTATACATTACGGGGGCCGGCGTATAAACAGTGAGGTAGGTATGGAGTGACATGCTGCCCCGCTGCAACCCCCCTGCTTGTGCACATTATAGGATTTGGGGTAGGTGAAAATTTGGGTATATGCAAAGTTTTTTTGCCTCAAAGTGAAATCACTGTAAATACCAAAAAAACAAAAATTTCATAAAAAAGTTGTTTTAAGATAAATTTAAAATTTATTTTTGTGTGAGGCTACTCAAGTATTACGGACTGTACAATGTATGTACATAACACATCATAGAAAAAAAAGCCACACAAGCTTTAAAATTTGTCCCGTTATTCTTGGTGCATGCACATGATGAGTTACAAGTTAATATATCTATCCCCAAATTTTGAGTTTAAAATTCGTTTTTTCAAAAACTGTTCATCGATTTCACTTGATTTAAAAATTAACAAATAGAACGGAGTATTGGCTTTAAAAAAAAGTATAAAACTTACCTGTAAGTATTACCGTTATTTTTGTATATTTTTTTTATTCTTTAAGTACGTTTTTTATGAAAATGCCCCTACTGACCAAACGGGGGGAGATAGACCCCCCCTCCCACAGAAAAAAATTCTTGTATTGAACTGTTCTACTAAAAACCGTTATCATTTCTTGGCGCCTAAGTTATCGTACTCTCCCCGTATTCTGCATCTGTCTTGTCTACAAATGTCAAAACAGATTTGACATTGGCGGCCATTTGCAAAAATGAGAGCATCTTCCAATAGGCTGATTTCTTTTTGCCCACCTTGTATTTTTCAACGACTTATGTACGTATATCCAATAAATTGTTTTACTGACGATAGTTGTTCATATTCGTTTCCATTCCTTCGGATGTGGAACTGCAACAGCAGCGTTTGATTAGTTCATTAAATTCTGATCTTGACAGCATTGTACAATGGGGAATAAGAAAACGTAGAATTCAATGCTCTAGTGAAATAGCCAGCTGTATTCCTCCCCTGAAACAATTCAAGCGGAATATTTGCAATACTAGGAATGCCCATAAATTCACCATTGAGCCCAACTTCGAACGTACAGTCAAATACAGGGATTCTTCTTTTAGCGGTACCACACGAATGTGGAATCAAATCTAAGAAAATTAAAGTTAACATCAAAGCATTTATTCAATTTTTGCGACTTTTGATTCTTCTAAAAAATAACGTAAAGTTGTATTGGGCGAATTACTATAAACGCCATTTTATTTCTTTAAGAAATTTGAAAAAGTGTGATTTTTTTTTCAAAATCGTAGAAACGGTTTTTAAATAAAACGGGTTTTTTAACAATTTTTTTCAAAAAATTAAAAAACATAATTCAAGAATACAAACTTATACACAAAAATAACATTACATTTAAAAACAAAATTAAAAAAAAAAAACAACTTACCCGTTTTCAGAATATTGATTTTTCAAAAAAATAAAAATAAAGTTTTTGAAAAAAATTAATGCGAAATTACTAAGGCTGCTTACATCTTTTTGAATATCAACGTTAATAGTAATCGGATAACCAGTTTTCGAGAAAGTCAAAGAAAATACCGTTTTTAGCCTACCATATTAATTTTTTTACCAAAATATAAATCTTACCTACAGTAGTACACTGATTTTTGTTCATAAAAATTCTTGGAGCCATTTTCGAGAAAAATAAGCTTTTACATAACAGTTATATCACAGGTACCGTTAGTTTTTCAGCTAAAAAGAAAATTAAAAAAAAACTCTTCTGTAGAATGTCAAAATAACCTTCTAAATATCAAGACTATTGGCCAAACCGTTTATGCTACAGTACAAAATACATCCGTACAGACAGAGAGACAGACAGGCAGACAGACAGACAGACAGACGGACAGACAGTAACTCAAATATGTTTCTCTATCATCATAATGTCATGTTTGATTTTAATCTGCACGAATGCATAACTTGCAATATAGTACCTATAATTGCAGTAAGAAGATAGTTTTCTTCAGTGGCTCGCATTGGCCCTCCAATTAACCCGACATTTTTGCTTCGAAAAGTAAGAGCGGTCTCAATTTTAATTAGTTAGTAAAGTATTCTGCAATGTCGTCATCATTGCGCAGAACGCACAAAAGTCGATGAACAAAATTTCGTATTATGCATCGCAAATCGACAGCATCGTCAGCGACAACACCCGTTCACAAGGATTCCAGATACGAGAACTTCCGTTGAACAACCAGGGCTAGAGGGCTAGCTCAACATCTTTCAAACATCATCTTTATCTCAAAATCGACGAAACTCTCTCAGTTCTCTGTGTTCTTCCTAGGGTTTTTAAGAAGAACTCACCAAAACCTCTCAACTTCATCAATAATACTTGCTGATGCAAACATGGTTAAAACGCATCCTGAAATGACGCTGACTTTCAATCCATATCTATGAGTCAACCCCGCCGATGCCGTTTTTATACTTGCAATACTACTTGCTTACAAATATAATCAAATAAACTAAATTCGTACAAATAAAAATAATAATTAAAATATTTGCTCTTTATTTCCAAAATGGCGGATCTTGCGTAAAGCTGATTCCTCTGAACTTTTAGGATTATGTTAAATACATCATCCTCTTTATGTCCATCAATAATTTTCAGCTTATTATGAATTTGTTCGGGGTCAAGGCTATTTTTGTCTTAATTTTAATGACACTTCATAGTGAAACCTTTCTATCAAACAAGAGTTCCTGATAACAACCAAATAATGGAAGCTACATATTATATTCAATAATAATTAATATTGTTGTTTTTTTTAACGCTCTTCTCTAACCTTAATCTAAAACATAATTTTCTACTTTCAGTTTCGCTCCGAACCCGACTACGAATACGACTTCATTGTTGTTGGCGGTGGATCAGCTGGATCTGTGGTAGCATCACGATTATCTGAAATCCCAAATTGGAAAGTTCTACTCATCGAAGCTGGTGAGTTGCATTGACATACATTTAAGGCTTGAAGGTGCTTTTAAATTGTTTCAATATTTTCATCCAATTCCATTAATGACATTCAAGGTTTCGAGACCAAAAAATCAAAGATAATCCTTAATTAATTGGTGTAAAATAGTGCTAAATTTTTTTCTCTATTCGGTTAATACAACAATGATAGCAAAATTGCAATTAATTATATTCAATTGTTTAAATAATCAACACGAATGCTAAAAAACAGCGCATCAGCTAGCATGCCTTTAACACTTACCCTAGTGGCAAAGTATTGTATGTTGAACTGCTACTGCTACTCAAGTCTACAAGTGATTATGATTATGACACGCTACTTTTCATACACCTCATAGCGCAGAACGATTTTTGTATCTTTAACGAAGCATAACAATCTGGCATCGCTGGGCTCCGCATTTTATCCTTCATAGGCACATTGAGCTTTTGCGGTTCGATGGTGGGTACGGTGTTGATTTGATGCGAAAAATCCGATTCACTAAAACGACTACAAAACGCATCTAAAAGAGTGTTGTTACGAAATCATTGTTTTTGTTTTTTTTTTAAATGTTTTGTATACAAAGGTAAATGCAGTGACTATTCATTTTGCTTTGTTGATAAATTGGTTAAAGTAAAATAATTACGTGAGCATGATTTATGCTAAATTAAAAATGCATTTAAGTGTTTGATGGGTACATATCGCATTTGAATTTATAAGTTGAGGGTTTTGAAAAAGATTCGGATTGATGAATGAATAATATTGGGTCAGCGAAACGAGCTAGTGAATGTTTTTAATTTGTCCCCGTGATTTAGTAAAATAAATACATTGTTAGAAAAAATTAAACATTCAAATTGTTCTGTCAGTTTTTATAGTATGACTTGCCGTAGTTTTGAAATTCATAAAGTGGTTCACCAAAACAATGTCTGTCTACATAGGCGCCCCCAGAAAATTTCCTAGAGGGGCATATTTTTGTTTGTATTAAACTGAAGCAAAAGTCTGCGTGAAACACATTGATTCCCTCTCACGTTATCTGAATGCTTAGTCTTATTTTCTTTTCGGTTTTTACAATTATTATTAGTGGAAACGACCGAAGGACACGGCTGGGTCGCATGGTCTGAACTAAAAAAGTGCCAAAACTACACAACTTAACGGTTTCTTGGTAAAAATGGGGTATGCCATCACATGTTTCAAATAAAAATGAATTTATGAAGACAGCATTTTTTTTATTTAAAATATCATTGAAAATTCAAAACAGCAAAATCATAAATTAATAATGAATAGAAAAAAATATTTTAAATGTTAGTATACAGAACTAATTGGGCTACCTTTTTCGTTTCAAATATAAAATTTGATATAAATAGACTTTTCCGGTAAAATTGTTTTTGATAAAATGATAGCCAATACCTACCAAAGTACTTTAAAATGTTCATCAAATTGATTGCCGCTACTACACAAACCAAATTCAAAGGTAATCACTTTAGCCGTTTAGGCTGCAGATTACTTTACATATAGACGGAGAGACTTTTTTTGTAACTAGCTTTTTTAGGTTTCTTTATGATCGAATGCAATGTTTGATGTTATATCAATTTTTTTATATTCACGAATCCTAAACTTGCCTTACAATGTGGCTCCATAGGCAATATTTGAGGCAATGGCAACAGTAATAAGGAGGGCAATTTCCATTTTAGGTGGGCTTTTCATTGCCCTGCAGGCGCCTATGCCTAAGATAAATAAGGTTGAGTCGTTGAGAGTAATAGTGTACACAAATAAAGTTTCTTCCTTAAGACTACTCCGGTGATCTAAGCTGTCAATTCCTTAAATGTTGTGTTTGTTTTGATAACAGATAACAATGTGCAGCTTCATCATCGTTGTTGAAGTGAATTCCAATTAACCATTTGTGTTTGAACTTTTATTTTGTTGTGCTCTTTTACTAGGCCATAACTTTTTCATTGGGATGTAGTGCTAGCTTATTGTTATTACTTATATTCAAAAAAAAAAAAAGGTTATAAGATATGAAGAGAATGACCCTGGTAGTAATTGCCGAGATGTGACTTTTTCTTTAGTGAACTCTTACCACCTGAATGGTGAATGAAGAGAATCAACTTAAACTAAATTATGAAAAATATTTGTTTATTGAAAGTATTTACATAACCAAGTAGAACAATAAAAAACCAGAATAAAAAATAATTTATTTTTGGAAAAAAAACAATTTTTAATCTGTTCGAGGTGACTAGGTATTTTTTCGGAAAAAAATTTGTGTGTTTTGAGAAACAAAATTCTTAGAATGCTTAGCTGTTATATTAAAATTTAGAATTCATTTTTCTGTTACATATCAAAACATTTGCAGCAATTATCAAACGAAAATTCAACGAAAATTGAATTTTGTATTTAGTTATTTTTTATTGTTAATTTTGCGTCAATTTTAATTTTTAACTTAGTTATTCCATTAGCTAACAATTAATCCAAAACTTGCTTTCTTAACCTGTTTTTTTTTTGTAAAAATCTATTAAAATGCTATAAAATCAAAAAAAAAAAAAAAACAAACAAAAAATCGCGTTTGCATACTTTTGTCCACTTAGCAAAAAAGCACCTTAAAGTGAAATTTTATAGCGAGTTTCATTCAATAAAAGATTTGCTCTTTCTGTCAAAAGCTTTGATCTTTTTGAATTTTGATGTTTTCGATGTATCATTCATAAGCGTCGATATCGTAACATCAATGAAATCCACTTAAACGTCGATACATCGTTTTCGGTGAACGATAATAGTGAAATGTGTGACGAAAGTGCCTAAATCTGAAAAGGAAAACTCAGTTATCTCAAATTTAGTTAGAGAAATTAACATAAACCAGCTTTCATCCCTAAAAGCTCTGATAGTTCATAGTTTCACATTGTTGCTTACATACATATATCATTTTGGTTTGGTCCTCCAGAACAATCCAGAAGCATTCTGAATACTTCTGAAAGTGGTCGTTTGGCAATTAATTACAGTTTTTTTTTCTGAATCGATTCTGTGGAATATTACTTAGTGCCTGGTTTCACGAGCGCAAAAAAGAATTAATTCTAGAAAGAGAATGGATGATTTTTTAGAAAGAAGGAAAGGAATGGAAAAAATGCCAAGTTTCGTAGTTTTCCTCATATTTAGATATAAGTTTTTGCGTTAAAAATCATGTTTCTTTCTTAAAACGTTCTCCTTTTGAGATATTTTTTCATTTTTTTTCCGGCGAAGCAGAATGTAATGCGAAATTGCTTTGTTTTATTCGTAACATTTCAATTTCATTTCACCTAGGAGAGACAACGTGCACGTTCGACGTCGCATAGCTTTCCTGTGCAATACTTTTGTTGTTGTTGTGATACGTGTTAAATAACAGCTGAAGACTTCCTTTTGCAGCTGCACAAAATGAAAAAGCAGCTGCAGCATACAAATATTCTGCTGCTGCCAACAAATCTTCGTCCGCCTCCTACATTCTATTTACTTTTGTTTTATAAATCACGTATAATATTCAAGATATCTAATGCACTTTTTAAAACAAAAATATAATGTTAACACAAAAATAATTAACAATTTATAACACGAGCTGTACACATTACCGGCGACTAGATCCAACGAACTTCGTAGTGTTTTAATTTTCAATCATTCCTCTATTGTCAAATTTTCTTCCATGCCCACTTAATTCTTTTCATGTGTGTAACAGGTGTAACCACAAAAGTGATTCTTTTTTGCGCTCGTGTAACCAGGCACTTAAGCTATTATAACTATTTATAATTTTACTCTCAGATCAAATAATGTCTCCTTTTTCATTGCAAATAAGGTACTGCAAATTTGTGTTTGTCATGTTTAAAAATATATGAAATTAAAAACAAATGTATTTGATGTTTACAAAGTGCCTGGATACATTGAGGCAAATGCGCATGAAACTTGAATCAAAATGTAAGAGAGATGGAATGATTTTTAGTAAGAGGGAGTTAACAAACATTTTTCTAAAACATCGCTAAAACATCGATGTTCAAACATCGATGATTTTATGATAGATGTTTCATCGCTAAATGCAAGTGACAGAGGAAGTATGTCGTCATTCACCAATACTAAAGGGTTTTCGAATAAGGACTTGACAACTTTTTTTTTAAATAAAACGCAAACCATTAGAGATATTTAAAAAAACTTTATTATGGACCTGAAGTATAATTAAAACACTTATGAATGGAGCTCGACTTCGTTCATATTCGTTGGACCTAATTTTCGATGACTCGGCCACACATTTCGGCCGAAACGGGCGCTATTTCCCGTTCAATGTTGGCTTTGAGCTCTTCCAACACAGTCGGCTTATTGGTATACACCAATGACTTAACGTAGGCCCAAAGAAAATAGTCTATAGGCGTTAAATAGCACGAACGAGGCAGCCAATCGACTGGCCCAATTCTTGAGATAACACGCTCATCAAACTTACTCTTCAATAAATCGATTGTAAGGTGTGCTGTGTGGTTTGTGGTACCATCCTGTTCAAACCACATGTCGTCCAAGTCCATATCTTCCAATTCGGGCCAAAAGTAATCGGTAACCGTGGCGCGATAACGTGACGATCGTTATCGTCGACGAAAAAAATATGGCCCAATAACGCGGCCGGCATGCAAACCGCACCAAACAGTTATTTTTTGTGGATGAAGTGATGATTCATGAAGCAAATTTGGATTTTCACCCTACCAATAACGTATATTTTGCTTATTGACGATCCCATTGAGACAAAAATGAGCTTCGTTACTGAAGATGATTTTGCGATGTAATTCAACAATTCAACGCTCTTAAAGTTGCGGTCACCGACTCCGAATTTCGGTAGAATTGTTTTATAATTTGCAGACGTTGCTCGCTCTTGTACTTTACCATGATGAAAATGTTGAGCTTACTGAATAAATTGACAATGACAGTTCGATGATTAGTGAAAGGGTGCGATCACATATTAAATTCAAAGAGAAACAAATCTACATGGCCAGAACTTAAGAAAAATAATTCTGCAATGTCCCAAGGTCAGTAAAACCTTCTGATAAATATCAACATTACTCCTGTACTTGAGAACATTACCCATTCCATGGAAAGGTATATTTTCGTACTCGTTCTGTTGAGAATGCTTTTTCTTTCGATCTTTCCAAGAAATAGAAAAACAGCATATACCCAAAAAGGATGACCCTTGATCACCATCCTAAAATATCTTCAAGATCGATGGCTTCTTAATTAACGGCTTTCGCAAAAATCATTCCACTGGTGTTCTGATGGCTGATGTCAAATCTCATCAGAGTTTAATCATCTTTGCATTGCTTTGGAGAAAGTAACATTATTGCACTAGATATTTTTAAGCATTTGATAGAGTTTAGCTTCAAGTTTTTATTATAATGAACCTCATAAAAAAAATTAATTTATTGCCACGACAGCTCCTTAAGGAGCCAATACTTAGTGACTTATACTCTCAACCATTCCTGTGTGTGTGTTGTTAATCTGCAAGAATGGAAGGGACCTACAATTTGCCACCGTATCCTAACGGCTACATGAAATGCACTTTTTCGAGACAAATTTTACTCTTGGATGTTTTGTCAGTTCCTCGCAAGCGGCAATACCCCGGAAAATAAAGTGGCTATGAGCGGAACTTGAACCCAGGCTCTTCGCTTAGCAGTCTCACATACTAATCACTAAGCCTCGGGTCCACGAATCTCTCCTTAATTGGATTATACATGACCTTTCGGACAGTTTATTACAAATTGTATTGGATGTCTATAAATTCTCAAACTCGCAAATAAATATTAATGTGCCCCAAGGCTCTCTTTTGTCTCCAATACTCTTCAACGATTTTATTACTTTTTCATGACTCTTAGTTTTTCATATTAATTCCCAGATTTACAATCCTATTTTTCGAATGTGGAACTGGAACTCCAACATATGATAAACTCATCAAATTCTCATCCCAACGGCATTGTCCAATGGGGAATTATCAACCGCGAGGAATTTAATGCTTCCAAAACACAATAAGTGGCACTTACATTGCTGAAACTGAACAGCTTTACGTTCTAGGTATGTGTATAATAAACCACCTCTTGTGGAAAGAACACATATTTGACGTCGCGAAAAATTCAGCGAAGTTTTAAGGTTCCTCATCGTTTGATCTGGCTATAATCTATAAAACCTTTATTCGTCCAAAATTTGAGTATAATTTTCACATTTTTGTCGGAGCTTCTATAACTTAGTTACGTCTTTAAGATAGAATCTAGATTAGAGAGCAATAAATGTCACGAATGTCATTCGTAGTCATTTTACTAATAATTTTTTTGAGAAAATGATAGAAAATAGGGTAATTACTTAAAATTTTATTTCTGTTGAACATCGTAGGTATATCTTCTCTCTCTACTTACACTAACGCCATTTTTACCAACAATACTCCAATGAAATACCTAGTTGCATTCATCTCCTAAAAAAATTAACCGTAATACTCCCGCTTCTAGGAATGCCTATTAGTTTACCATCTGCACTGTTAAGTACAGATATTAATTCTTTTGTCGCACAACACGAATGTGAAATGGTTTATCGGCTTGAATTTTCTCTTCCAAAATGATATTCAGGCATTCACAACCAATGTGAAATTAAAAATTAGTTTTCGGTGCAACTTTACCTTTACTTGCTCATACTTTTCTTCTTCCTCAGATCCTTTTCCATCTCCTTTTCGATTGTGGAATTACAACGTTGCTGTTGCCGATAAATTCATTTTACTCCGATCATTATTACAATATTGTTGAATGGGATATGAGACACTCTGTGGATCTTAATATTTCGAGAACTCAATCCTACCTCTTGTCGTTGAAGGAAAACAAACTTCCCTTGCCATTGTCTATGAATTGCATCCATGAACCCAAAAACGCTTTCAAGTACTTAGGTTTTCTATAACGGTGCTAAATATATTGCTATTTTCTGATTTGTATTCAATGTATAAGGTGTTTAAAGATACATATGTCAAAAACTTGAGTCTAACTTACAACTCTTGGCAGGTGTATCTCAAAAGTCACTGCACTTTTTATATAAAATCGAGAAAAGAGCGTTTAAAACGATTGGAAATAGAACTATCATAAAATCTCGCTAGGAGTGCTCATCAGTTTAGCCATGCACCTAATTCTAGACCAAAAATCAAATACAGTCGCGCCACACGAATGTGGAATGGTCTACCCAGTGCGGTTTTTGCTACTTGTTAAGATTTACAAACATTCAAAACTACTTTTACTTCAGTTTGCAGGTAAAATGGGTTGCCATTTTTCAATAATCTCAAATCTACAAATTACAAAAAAATTGATTTAGTTAAAAAGTTCGGTACAATGATTTCGATTTGCACACCAGAATTACAATCCCAATTCAATGTTTTAAATTAGTCTGAATTTTTAATATAATATTGAAATCGATTGATATAAATACCAGAACTTGTCCAACTTTGGCGGATTAAGGTGTCTCTGTCTATATTAATATTAGAGTTTAATGAACTATTAAAATAGACTTAAAACTTGTTGTTTGTTCAAATGCAAATTGTTCATAAAACTCTCAATTTTACGATTATAGAATCCAGCTTTAGGTCAATGCATGCCATTCACAAAAATATTATTTTTACATTATTTTTAAAGTTCACTTACTTTCTCCGCAGTTGTAGAGCTAAAACAAACATTGTTCTGGTTTAGCTAATCACTTTTACTGTTCTATTTTTAAAGGTGGAGATGAACCAGTCGGTGCACAGATACCTTCGATGTTTTTGAATTTTATTGGTAGCGACATTGACTGGCGTTATAATACAGAACCAGAGAAGCAGGCTTGCTTATCATCCAAGGAGAAACGCTGTTATTGGCCCAGGGGCAAAGTGCTGGGAGGCACTTCGGTTCTTAATGGCATGATGTACCTTCGAGGTAATCGGGAAGACTACGATGACTGGGAAGCAATGGGAAATCCAGGATGGAAGTATGATGATGTGTTGCCATTCTTTTTGAAATCAGAAGATAATATGGACCTGAATGAAGTTGGAACGGAATATCATGCAGCTGGTGGATTAATGCCAGTTGGGAAGTTCCCATATAATCCACCATTGTCGTATGCAATCCTTAAGGCTGGAGAAGAAATGGGTATGAGATTTTTTTTTTCTATTATTGTGAATGTTTTTAATGAAAATTGTGATTTTTATTTAGGATTTGAAGTTCATGATTTGAACGGTGCTAACTCAACTGGTTTCATGATTGCACAGATGACTGCCAGAAATGGAGTGCGAATGAGTTCGGCAAGATCTTTTCTTAGGCCAGCTAGATTAAGGTCAAATTTGCATGTTTTACTCAACACAACTGTCACCAAGGTCCTTGTGAATCCTTCTACAAAGAGTTCTCATGGAGTGGAAGTCATCGATCAATTTGGCAGTATGAGAAAGATTCTTGTTAAAAAGGAAGTTATAGTAAGCGGTGGAGCAGTAAACTCACCACAAGTATTACTTCTGAGTGGAATTGGACCAAAAGATGATTTAAAAAAGGTGAGAATTGGCAAATGAAATTAAAAAAAAATATCAAACAGAAAATCAAAGGGAAAAGTATTTAGCCAGATAAGTAAGGCACTCATTCTTTGGTTTTTGTCCCAAATCATTAGCTAAGTCTTATAAAACTCCTCAATCTTTTGAATAAACTTGTGCCAGTAAGACTCACAATAATTAACTCCAATTTGTATGTTTTCTTTTCCAGGTAAATGTCCGACCAGTACATGACTTACCAGGAGTGGGAAAAAATCTGCACAACCATGTGGCCTACTTTGCGAATTTCTTCATCGAAGACGCTGACACATCGCCTCTTAACTGGGCAACAGCAATGGAATACTTGCTCTTCCGTGATGGCCTCATGTCTGGCACAGGAATATCCGATGTCACAGCCAAAGTGGCAACTCGTTACGCTGACAGTCCAACTATCCCCGATGTACAATACTTCTTTGGTGGTTATTTGGCTTCCTGTGCCAAGACAGGTCAAGTTGGAGAACTTCTTTCAAACAACTCACGAAGCGTTCAAATTTTCCCCGCTGTGCTCAACCCCAAGAGTCGTGGTTACATCACCCTCGGTTCCAACGATCCTCTGAAGCCACCAAAAATAATCGGCAACTACTTGACCGATGAAAGAGATGTCAAAACACTCATTGAGGGTATTAAGTTTGCAATTCGATTGTCCGAAACCAACCCACTCAAGGCATACGGAATGCGTTTGGACAAGAAACCCGCCAAAGGATGTGAAAATATTAAATTCGGCACAGACAAGTACTGGGAGTGCGCCATAAGACAAGACACCGGACCAGAAAATCATCAAGCGGGTTCGTGTAAAATGGGACCAGCTCGAGATCCCTACGCTGTGGTCGATCATGAACTGAGGGTCCATGGAGTCCGAGGCTTGCGTGTTGTCGATACCTCAATTATGCCCAAAGTGACAGCCGGAAATACTCATGCACCGGCTGTAATGATCGCCGAAAGGGGTTCGCATTTAATTAAAAGGGCATGGGGAGCAAGGCAATAGATTATTTATAAATAATTTGTTGTTACCTATTGTATGATGAGTAGAGTACCTATATAGAGTTTAAGTGAACAAAATTAGGAAAATAAAGAGAAGAAAACACAACGCTGGCACGCATATGGGTTCTAAGCACTTTGAAAATTGTAATTTTACAATAACTAACTCAATAAACGAAAGTATTTATTTATTGTAGAATGATTTTGGTTTTTAATGATGCTTAAAGAGGAAACGGAAATTATGAGTATTGTAAGTAATTGAATAACTTTTGTAAATTGCATGTAATTGGAGTCAATTTGATGGGAAATATTTAATATTTTGGAACACTATAAATAGCCTGTGATATTACAGAGAAAATAAAGTTTGCAAAATGTTTTCGGTCAGATTTCCGTTAGTTTGCCTGCTGGCAGTTGGTTTGTTTGAATTTCAAATAGTTGCTGGAACTCCGGTAGAATGCACGTCTTCTGCAAGTCCTCCAACTATGGATATTAAGGAAGTCATGGATATCTGTAACGCCAGCTTTTCAATACCGATGGGTAAGATAGCTGTTAAGTTCTTTGGGCTTGCATATTTTTTAACTTTATATAAATACAAGAAGTGATATTTCAAAATTGCGGGTAACGTGTTCATTTGACAGATAAAAAGGTTCAATTCTGACGCTAGCTTCCAGTTGCTTCCGTTCATTTCAGTTAACCTTGTAGGTTAAAAATCCTTACAAAAACCTAACTGCACCTTACCGGCGCGGCAGGGCTCGGATTTGCCAAGAAACTTTTATTCCTTCAATTCTTTTAGATTTTAAACAGCGTCATGCACGTTATTAAAATTTAAAAAAACAAGCAACATAAAAAACGCCCATATCTAAGTTAAGTTATTTAATGTTTGACATGTATTTAATCCGTCTAATATATATTAAAATATGTATTTCTCTAGAATATTTAAATGAATTTAACAGCACTGGTGTACTTCCTGACGAAACTGATAAAACTGGGATGGTAGTAAATTTTGCTTAACGAAAGCTTTGGATAGATTTCAAATTTCAATTGTTTAAAACTATTTTAGTGTTACATTCGATGTGCTTTTGAGAAATTAGGTCTTATAAAGGATTGGAAACTTGATAAGCCACTCCTTCAACGGATAATGTGGCCAGCTACTGGAGATTCAGTTGAAGTATGCGAACAAGAAGGGAGTAAGTGTATAATAATAATATTTTCAAAAAAAAGATTTTTTTTTTCTTTTATAGAAAGTGAACCAAATGCTTGTGTTAGGACATATGCAATAGCAAAGTGCCTAATGATTCGAGCAATTGTTGATGCCAGAGACAAGCAGGTCGTTTAAAATATCATATTTTGTGTATTAAAAAATAAACATGATTCGCATACAAAGGAAAAGTATACATAGTTAAAAAAAACATACATATGTACTGTACATATACTGTCAAACACAAACGAACTGTTTTCTAATGACAGTAAATATGATGAACATGGGTATTTGTCAATTTTATTTGCCATTATAGAGACTATAATGCAAGTTTAGGTTTTCGGTGAATATTAAAAAATTGAGATAAATAGAAGTCTAAAAAAGTTACCAAGAAAAAATGTCTGTCTGTATGTCTGTCTGTCTGTCCTTCTGTATGTATAACGAGATGCAGCCTAAACGGCTTAAGCGATTACCTTCAAATTTGGTATGTGTTTATCTTTTGACATTCCTCAGAGAATTTTTTGAAATTTTATTTTTAGTGCTAAAAATAACGGTACGTGCCATATAACCGTTAAGGAATATCTTATATCTCTCGAACACGGCTCCAACAATTTTGATGAATTTTTTGACAATGTTTTTGTTGGTATTATATTTATTATTATTTCATATAATGTTTTTTTTTTTAATTTTAGTCTTTCTCGGTAACGACTCTGCTCTCAAATTTCATATTTGAAAAGATCTAAGTATCCAAATTACTTCTGCATATCAAAATTTTGTATATTTATTTATTTTTTGTATTTAAAATAAATGCTTGAAACTTTTTTTTCAATTTTCAATATTAAAAAAATTATTTTAAATTTGTAAATAAATTTTAAAAAACTGCATACAAAAATCTAAAATAAAAAATTAAAAAACTAAAAATAAAAAAAACTGGATTTTAAGAAAAACCGTCCTACATTTTTCAAAATACTTTTTTTTCGTAAATTATTTGTTATTTAGGAAGTTTAATGGCGTACTTCATTTTTACTAAAAACCGTTAAATATTCAGGTTTTGACACTTTTTGTAGGTTGAGAACGTGTGATTTTTGTACGTTAATGCTACTACTTGTTCCTATCAAAGATCTTGCTTTCCAACGTGATTAGGCACATACGAACAAGTACGTGCGACCCAGTCGTGTCCATGTTTTTTACTGTGAACAGCTACAGCTTTCAAATGTATTTGTTTCAGAGTGATAAGAGAAAACAAATGAAATACATCAAGCTTAACCAAACTAACTGAGTTTTTAGCTGCAGGGCACTTATGCCTTGTAAAAAAAATGGTGTTCAAGATTTAATATTGAGTAATTTTTCGTTAAAAACAACTGTTTTCATTTACTAGTTCGACACGCGATTGTTGACGTTCTAATCGACACAATAAACCGATTTAATATTGGCACATACTCCTGTGTCGACAACGATTCATCTGTCAAAATTCAGTAGATGTCAACATTTTAACACATAAAATTAAGTATAGTAAAACGGAAGTGCATTTTTTTATTTCAGTTTCAATTTTCATATTTCGGAATTTAAAAAAATGAGTCATTCAAAATGGTAAATCTGTATAGATTCAAAAGTTCGATTCTTTTTACACACAAAGTCGATGCTCTTTAACGGCACTCACGCCACATCCGCGCGCACAAGGGACTATTTGTTTCCCTTTTAATGTAACACACTGCGCGGGCATTAGGTTGATAGTGAGGGGAGAGATAGGGGTATTCATATACTAAATACAATAATATCTATTGCCGGACCTACACGGCGCATGAAATTAATGATAAACTCTTTCTTATTTCCTTTTTAACTCGTATTCGGTAATGCACTTGCTCTTATATGAAGCATTATTAAAAACTTAATGAATGAATGAATAAATAAAAAGAAACTAATTCTATACACCATATAAATTCTGCGGCCAGCATGCATATGTTGTTTGAGCAACATCCAAAAAAAGTATGAAGCAAAATAAGAAGAATAAAGAATACAGACAAAGAGAAACTTCAAAAAAGTTGCAGGACAGTTCTACCCGTGCATGTTCGGGTTCCTCTATTTCTATTTCATTATCTTTCCCTTTTGCACTCCAAGCATTCAAGTCAAACATGTGCCGTGTAAGTCTCGGCTATGGAATTTATCACAACATCTAAATAAATAATAAAAATGTAAAAAGAAAAAACATTTATTATTTAATATAGTTTATTCGTTGTTATTGTTATTTAAAATACTTATTGTATTTCTATATTATTTTATGTATTTATAGTATTTTTCTTTTAATTTTAAAATGAATTTGCAAAATATACTAAATTTATTATTGTGAATAATGAATGATGCCTGAATGCACTCAACATAATGAAGTCTGTCAAATCGTTTGACATTGACAGATGGTTGGCTCTGTCACTACGCATTGAACAGCCAATCATTTTAGAAAGTGCAAGTGCAATTTTATTTAATTATCGTAAAAAAACTTAAATAAATAGGAAAAAAATACAAAACAAATATAAATTTTGGAAGAATATGTCTTCCATATCAAAGGCAGTAGTAAGTGTGAAATATTTTCCCAAAAAACACCATAATTTAACATGTTTTTTGCAGCAACCTTCCGGTGCTGGTGCTACGGCCGCACAACCATCTAATGTCCAGGAATTTAACATACGTGTACCAAAAAATCTACGCAAAAAACATCATGTTATGCGCTTTAATGCAACACTTAATGTAGATTTCGCTCAATGGCGAATGGTCAAGCTAGAGAGGGAAAATAATATGAAGGAATTCAGAGGTTTCGACGATGATATGCCAAAGTTCGGTGCTGGTTCCGAGTTCAATCGTGATTTGCGAGAGGAAGTGCGTCGAAAAAAGTTCGGCATCATTGCCAAAAAATACCGACCAGATGCCCAGCCATGGATCCTGAAGGTTGGCGGAAAAAGTGGAAAGAAATTCAAAGGCATTCGCGAAGGTGGCGTTAGCGAGAATGCTGCTTTCTATGTTTTCACTCATGCTCCCGATGGGGCAATCGAAGCGTATCCATTGAATGAATGGTATAACTTTCAGCCAATTCAAAGGTTAGTACTTAAAGTTAGATTTTCGGTGTGTTGTGCCTCAAAATGTATGGCTTGATCATGATCTAATCGTCATCGCACTGTTTTTTAGATATAAATCTCTTTCTGCTGAGGAAGCCGAACACGAGTTCGGCAGGAGGAAAAAAGTTATGAACTATTTTTCTCTTATGTTGCGGAAACGTCTGAAGGGTGACGAAGATGTCCCAGAACAAGATCCTGACGAGGTAAAAGTCAAAGGAGGATCAAAGAAGGCAAAAGAACTGAAAATAAGTGATATGGACGAATGGATTGATTCAGAAGACGAATCCGACTCAGAAGAAGAAGAAAAGGAGAAGAAAGAAGAAGATAGTGACGACGATGCAAAGAAAAAGAAAAACAAAAAGGGTCAGCCTGAGAAAAAGAAGAAAAAAGACGTCGACGATGAAGCTTTCGAAGAGTCAGACGATGGAGATGAAGAAGGACGTGAAATGGACTACGACACAGAGTCAAGTGAAGAGTACGTGTATATATATAGCGACAAAATGATCGTTTTAAAAATTGTATCCTTGTTATAGCGAACCAGATCCAGAATCCAAGTTGGACAAGGATATGAAATCAGTAGCAGAAGAGGATGCCTTGCGCAAATTGTTGACATCAGACGAAGATGATGAAGAGGAAAAGAAGACGGACGAATCCGAGAAGGACGACGAGAAGAAGAAGGAAAAGAAAGACGAGAGTCCAAAAGAAAAGAAGAAAACCAAGAAACTTAACAAAGACGAGAAGAAAGGTTTGTTAAGCATTTTTTTGTCTATCACAATCATGGGTCCACCTTTCTTTTCAGATTCTTCAAGTGATTTTAGCTCCGACAGCAGTGATTCAGAGAACGAAGATAAAATGAAAAAACCCAACGTGAAAGAGTCATCCAAGAATCCATCACGTGCCGGAACACCAACTGGTATGTCGACAGATAATAACAAGCGCAAGGGCAATAGTATGCCATCTGATCTGACTGGATCTGAGAATAGCAACAGTCCAGTGAGCACCCCAGCTAAAAGACCGAAAGTTGAAACGGCTCCAACTTTGCCATCTACTTTTGCCGGAGTTGTAAACTCCAACAGCAAAGAGTAAGTATTAATTGATGTAAATTGATTAATAAATTAACTGTTTTGTTTTGTAGTGACTATGGAATAACTGAGGATGCTGTTCGCAGATACTTGGTGCGTAAGCCTATGACAGCAACTGAACTTCTGACCAAGTTCAAAAACAAAAAGACTGGTGTGTCTAGTGAGCGTCTCGTCGAGACCATGACACAGATATTAAAGAAAATCAATCCGGTTAAGCAAACTATTCAAGGGAAAATGTATTTAAGTATTAAAACAAAGTAAGGATTGTTAAGATTTTAATAAATATATATTTTTTAAACGTTGGTCTGTAAAATGCAGCGCTGTTATATAAATGTTCTTGTTAATGAGAACTCTACAAACATACGTGGGAAGAAGAAAGAGATACAGCGGCCTCTCAAAAAGAATAAATAGGAGCAAGCGAAGCGTGCAAAATAGAGAAAGAAACTATCAAGGCTACAGAACTCGAACGGAAACTTGCAAGGAGGATCACAAAATATAAAACCTATTTCTGCAGAATGTAAAACGGCAATTACGAACAGAATTCTGGACAAAGCAGAATATCAGTTATCTGCACATAGTAAAATTAGCTATATCTAAGCCTATTACCGAACTCTATAAAGTTGCAGGTGATCACATGGTAAGAAGTAAACACCAACTCATAACAAAGATATGGTAAGAAGAAAGCATGCCCGCTGAATAGAATCTCAGCAATATCTGGCCGATATTTAAGAAGAGACCCTATGAACTGCGCCAACTACAGGGTTATCAGTCTCAGTCAAAACCCGTAAAGATCTCAGCGACACCTCTGAAATCAAAAAAGGATTTAGAGAAGGCGATGCGCTACTACTAGTAATGCGACTTCTTAAATACCTTACTTGAAAAAATAGTGCTGAACTTTTACGTAAACACCACATGTATACGATCTTTCAAAAGTCCATCCGAAAGAGATTTAATAACTCGAAAAAAGACAGCGTGAGTGCAAAACCAAGTATAAGCTATCATCAAGCAGAGAAACCCCATATTGACGTCTTGGACAAAACATCACGATATAGAGCTATAACCAGTATGTTAAGCACAATACATTATTATCATCATCGGCGCAACAACCGGGATCCTATCCGGGCCTCCTTCAACAAATTCTTCCATACATCCCGATTGCTGGCCGAAGCCATGCAATTGCGCATCCCAAAACTTCGGACGTCCTGGTCTCCCCCATCCTTCCAATGTAAGGAAGACCTGCCACGTTGTCTTCTACCATAAAAAGAATTGCAAAAGACTTTTCGAGCTGGTTCCTCTTCGCTCATGAGAAGAGCTAGGTGCCCAGCCCATGGAGTCAACCGAGCTTAATTGTTTTCACAACATTTGCTTCGAGGTAGATTCCATACAATTTATGATCGTATATTCTCAGGAATCGTCCTCCATCGCACAAGGGGCCAACAATTCTCCGTAAGTCTTGCCTCTCGAACGCGGATAAGAGATCAGAGTGCCTCTTTGTAAGCACCTACGTTTCGGATCCGTTTGGGATTACTGGTAAGAGTAAGACCATAGTCTTGTACAGCAGCAGCTTGGTTTTTATGGTAAGGTTTCTGGAGGGCCTTTACAGACTATAGTCTTCGTCCATATTATTATCGTCTGCTACTTTTAACCCAAGGTAGTTAAAGGACTGCACTACTTCAAATTAATGCTCCACTACCCTGATAGTTGGATCAACACCATACACACAAGCACAATACAACCAACCAAACTAAGGCTTGTTTTTCAGTAGATTGAGCTTGGTGCGCGAATTTTAAACCGTTGATTCGTTTCATTCAAATTCAAGATAATTTTTTTGCTTTAATTGGATATAAGCTTGAGTAGAATAATTGTCCTTGACGTCCCTTTTGTTACAAGAACATACTGGGAAAGGAAAAACTATCCATTACAAACATAGTTTCTGGAATAATTCCGGCTCTCCTCCTTAAAAACGCAGCTGCATCGATACTTCCTTTTACATTCTTCCTTCCGTCTGTCAAAACAGTCTTGGTGTTCATGATTTGATAAACAAGCATTTTGCCATTTCAAAAAATAAATGCAATGGAGCTATTGTTTGTACACTGGCTCCGAACAATAGTTTTGTAGTTGTGCATTTCCCAAAATGGCTCTAACCATTTTAAATACCTGGAATGCCCTATACGAAACAGTTTTCCAGATTACACATGTCATTATACAAAGTATTTACTTGAAATTACTTGAAAGTTATTAATTAATTAATATGTAACTAATTAAGTTAATTTATCAAATAGCATTCAAATTGTAAACTTTAATAACGTTAGTGTTCCGTGATTTAGTAAATGTCGGGCTGTTTTGGTAAAGATGTGGGTTATAAAGAATTGGTCACGAAATTCAGACACGAAAAGCGATCTTGACTCATACATATGTTACATAGTTGCTACTCGGCTGAAAAGTCGCGGAATAAAAATTAGGTCAGGAAAAGTCTGGGAATTTCAAAAGCGGTCAGGGATAATATTTTCAAAACTGATCTTTTTCATATTAAAATAACTCTTTTCTGGTGTATTTTCACACAAAATGACTTAATATGCCAACTTCTAGCAAATAAGGGGAAGGTTGGGGGAAAACTGCAAAATGTTCGACCGTTTTTAGATTTTCATCAATAACTTTTTTCTCACGTCCTACGGCAAAAGTATATTAATTTATTTATGTATGTAGAGCGTGAAATTTCCTACATTTTGACTATTCATTCGTGTTTGTATGTCAATTTTATTCACCAAAAAAAATATTTTTTTCAAATTTCGCAAAAAAAACAAAAAAAAAGCCACAAAAATGCAGAATTTCTGCTGTTATACCCTCAAAATCCAGCCCTACACCCACCTTCCTAGACCCAACAATCTGAAGGATGTCATCCGGGGCATCATTTCTAGTTGTAGGGAATTATAGTACTCCTGGTAAGGCTCCAACTTCAAACTGATAGGATAATTTCATTAGGTTCATTACCTAACTGCCTATAAAATTTCTGGTTGATGGACCGGGTAGATGAATTCCATTCCTACTTGGCTCTTGACAGTGCAAGAATCATTCAGCTAGGGCTTCTAAAGAACGAGATAAAGGCGTATGAAGGCGTAAGTGAGCGAAATTCCTCGGGAACTGCAAGCTTCCTTGTGTGCGCTTACAAGGAAATTTATTATTAAAAAGTTCAAAATTGATAACTTTTCTAAATTTAAATTTGATAAAAAAATACCAAAACAAATAAATTGTACGACTGGATCGCACAATTTTGAAGATGATAACCCCAACCGTTTAGGCTGAAGTCCAAAATACATCCGTACAGACAGATAGACGAACATAATTTTGCCAGTAACTCAAATATTTTTCTCTATCATCGTAATATCATGTTTGATTGTTATCTCAAAATTTTTAATCTTCAAGAATGCATAACTTGCATTATAGTACCTATATATATATATATAGTACCTACATATAATCGCAAGTAAAATTATGTAAGAATTGTATTGGGTGTATTCGCCTCAAAAAAATCTACCTATAACTTCATATTAAATTACATTTTTAGATATCCTTTGAACAAAAAAAAAACTAAATTATCGGAGTAAAAATCCTTAACATATTTTCTTTAAAATATAATTAATTTGGTACAGAATAACCAAGCATTGCCCCATGATCAGGATTAAAATATCACCCGAAAACACGTTTTTTTGTTTTTGCTTTAAGAAGTGATCGCCTCATATTATGATTTTTTTAGACTACTTTACAGAATGCATTTTTAATACTTATGGTGTTGTTATGTTATTTTAATTACGCCCCAGTGAGTTTGCTCACCCTTACGTAAAATTGTGGATTTTTCATTTTCTCTTGAGAATTTGAGGTCCATTTTTTCAATTTGTATATATTTTGGTAATTTACAATCGAAAACTTTTTATTTCATTGAAATATTCCAAAAAATTTTGAAGTTTCATAACTCAAACATTTTTTTTTATTGAAACCTCCCCTTAAGTACCTCAATTTCATGTGATTTATTTTTAACATACAACAATTAAATGCAGTTAACTATTTTTTTAATTTGGTCAGGGAAAATTCGAAAATTTGTGAGGGAAAGTCAGGGAAAAGTCAGGGAATTTTGTTTTGAAAAATAGTGGCAACTATGTGTTATCTTGCACAACTTTCTTTTTCCCGAACACAATGAGATCAAAGTATCAACTGCCAGACTAAAAACGAACAAAACAACACGTAGCGATGGGCTACAAGTCACCTGGTCCGTTGCAAACATCTACTCATCAGAGGCCGTTAGTTCGATACTCATTTTGGGAAACATTTTTCTAACCCCTAGTGCAAGTTAGAGCCGTCTGTGGGTTATTTAAGTAAGAAAATAGTCACCTAATTGTCGATCTACTGCACCAAAAAAGTTCTTTCCTATCTTTTTAACTCTTCTAACTAGTGTCGTGCAACATCCAGTTGCATTCTGGCTACATCTGATCTGGCTACAATCTATAAAGCGTGTATACGCCCTAAACTCGAGTATAACTCCCACCTCTGGGCAGGTGCTTCGCAAACATCGCTTCACCTGCTTGATAGAATACAAAATCGAGCGTTAAGATTGATAGGAAATAGAACTACCGTTGAAACAATTGCCCCTCTCGAACACCGACGCAATGTTTCATGTCTTTGTTTATTTTATCGTTTCTTTTACAAAAAATGTTCACAAATGTTCACAGCCAGTTGCATTCTTCTCCTTAAAAGTTTCTCCGGTAATTCTCGTCTCGCAAGGAATTCTCATCAGTTCAGAGCCCAATTTCGGATGTGCCGTAAAATATAGAGATTCTTTTTTTAGTTTAGGGAATAGTTCACCCGGCGATATTTTCCCTTGCCATTTTGATTTGCAACCATTCAAAACCCTTATTCCGACAGACGTTTTATTTGAACGACAAGCTCTCGTTTTGGAGTCGTGTCGTTTTACAATTTTTTTTTTATTTTTGTATTTTTTGTAATTTTTTTTTGTTTCCTTAACAAAAACGACAGCAATCTCTCTCTTACTTCACAATGCGATCCAATAAAGAGCTGACTTATGACACATTAATCGACAGCTTTTATCTATTTTCTAGTCGTTTTTGTAACAAAAACGAGTACCCGAATACCAAAAATAAAATTGTCACTGATAACGAATGCGTTCCACAAGAGAGATGACAAGTTGTCGTTAACCGACTTACGCAATGCCGAATTCAAATTGTCGTTTATTGTGTGGCGTTTTGTGTCGTTCAACGACTTACGGAATAAGGGTGAATGTTAACCGGCACCTTCTGTCCTTCCCCTCCCTATTATCCTAATGCTCGCGCAGTGTACTTACAAAAATTAAAAAAGAAACAAATAGTCCCTTGTGCGATAAATCATAACGGACCCCTTGGGTGCACCAGTGGAGCTGTGAAAACCATACTGACGGTGACGATGAAGCTTTCGGTCTTCGAGATAACGCTGACGGTTAATCAGCGTTTCGATGGCCTAAGAAAGAAAGGATGTTAGTGCTCTAAGTCGGTAGAAGAGGGAGAGGAGGGTTCACCATTTTTTTAGAAACAGTGTGGACAAATGGTGTTTTCAATCTTATAGAAAAGATTCCAACGGAGTTTTACCAGTTTGGAAGAACACTGCTTCAGAAAAAAGGTATACCATCCGGGTCAGGGATTTGTGTATATCAAGGTCTTTGAGAACCTTTGTTACTGTACAAGTGTGCAAAAAGAAAAATGTGTCCCATGGAAAAATTTACATTTTCAAGTCCAGGAGTGGCAACGTTGCTGTGAGGCAATGAAAAGCTAGTAGCGAAATGGGCTGCGAGCAAGTTTGCTTTCTTGAAATGGTAGACAATTGGTTTGCCATTGGAGATGACCGTTGGAACCGAAAACGATGAGTTTTTAATATTTATTACAAATGAACAAATATCACATTTGTGATCATTTCAGCACGGCCATCAAATTCACTATCGAGGAAGTAGTTAAATGTGTGTGTGAATAAAAATTACATCAACAAGAGGCTTTTGAGATAAATGTTGTATTTAAAGTTATTAGTATACATTAGATTGAGTAATTTATATTTACATAACAGTTGTTTATTATCACCTTCATCTTAGTAGATTTTATATAGTTTTTTGTTAAGTGGGAGTAGACGACAACAAAACAAACATCACCCACAAGTGCAGAAGTCCCACATACATCAAAACTGCAACACGCATAAGTGGATATCTCCTCAAAAATGCTCCCAGACGTATTCCAGCCGAGTCTAGGGTGGAATAAGCTCGTTTCACTCTACGAGCAACTCGATTATCAAACGGATTCTCTCGCATCAGAATCGGAAACTGGGCCTTAACTGCAAAATTCAAAAAAGGATATAAAGTAATTAGTACTTTGGAAAATTGAGATTCCTACCATCATCTGTGTGATTGGCAAGGGTCAATGTATTCCGTTCTGTGGTAGGATTGAACGCTGACAGTCTTAGCTGCAAAAGAAAAGTAAACAAAGGTAAGTAAGACCCGACAGCCGATGCGAACTATTACCTCAGCTTTTTCCAATTGGAATCTAAGTGCATTCCTCTCTGCAGTCACTGCCTCCACGGAATTCTGTTTCTCAACCAGTGTCTGGGTTAAGGACCTGATTCTGGTCTCGAAGTTCGTCGGATCTGCTTGTGCAGCTGTATAGCTTGCCTTCATCCTCTCTAACTGAATGTCTTTTTCTTGAATCTTCGCTGAATAAGCTTCCATTTGACTGGCAATCTGTTTGCGACTGGCCAGCAATTCCTGATTCAATACCCTTAATTCAGACTCTAGCTGTAGGGTGCGTTCCTTTTCGGAGCGAATTTCTTTTTTCAGAGAATCGTCGTTCATGTGAAGCATTGCAATCGTCTCTTCGTGTTTTCTACAAATGGAATGGAGATTCGCTTTGGAGTTCTCTAGCTGCGATCGAATATTCTGAATCTCTTCTTGGAATTGCTGGTTCTCTTGCTTAAGGGTGCTAAGTTCTAAGGCCAAAACGCGCTCATTGGAATGTTCAGAAGATTCTTGACTCCCACTGCCACCTGAGATCTTTAATTCGTTGATAACTTGGTCCTTCATTTGCAAAGCGATCTGTGCTTTCTTTCGATACTCCACCAAATCCAATCGTTGCTGTTCGGTTTCTTGGATTTGCATTTGGAGTTTTTTCGAGACATCAATGAATTCTTGTTGAATCTTTGCAATACTGGACTCCAGCTGAGAAATCGAATGCATATAACCTTTGTTTGCAGATTGGGTATCAAGTAGTTCGTTCTGGATTTGATCACGTTCGTTGGTCAATCGATTGACAAGTATTTCCAATTCTCGGAGACGACTTTGCATCACTGCCTGTTGGCTGCTATCAGTTAGAGTAAGAAGTTTCGCCTTAAGTTCATCACGTTCACTGGAAATATCAGCTAAAGCTATTTTAAATGCAGCTAGTTCTTGTGTCTCCTGCAAACTCTTAACTTTTGGTAGACAATTATTGGATTCTTGGAGAACAGGCATATCAATAGTAACCGAATCGGGTTGGGAACTGAGCGAAGTGCGTCGTGAGGACAAATTTGACTCAGGGTATTCGACTGAATCGACAATGACTTTTGTTGGGGTCGGCGGAGTTCGTTTGGGGGAGAGAGATTTTACGAGCGATAATGATTTGGCACTGTTATTTAAATTTATTGATAATTCGATGGGATCATTTGCGATGTTGGAAAGAATTATTGTGGATGGTGTTGTTGCTGTGTTGGCTGATCCAGCTGGAGTTTGAAGAGCTGTGGCTGCGTTTTGGTCTAATTTGTTGAGAATATTCTCTGCCTTATCAGCCAGACCAGTAATCCATGACATTTTCTTGGAGTTTGCAATTTAAATTACTGAATATTATAATGGACAAACAAGAAATAAGTAATAAAAATTAAATTCTAAATTGGAGACAAGAAAAACAAGAAATGTAAACGTCAGTTGTTTATGAACTGTCAAATATGCTGAGGATGCGTTAACAAATATTTGTTATGTACACTGTATTACCGACGATATTATACTAGTGGCTGCGTTTCGTTGGGCATGGTTAAAAATATCTTGCTGGGATCATAGAAAAAGGAAACAAGAACGACAACTGGGAGAATAATTCTCTTTTCGTCTAAAAACTGAAAAATACCCGTTCAGCGACATATGTGTACCGATCCCTGTATATTTCTTATGGGCCTACTTATACTTTTGCATTCAAGTCGGCACGAAACGTATGGCGGATTGGCTGCTTCTCACACGTATTCACATACACAAAATAAAGTTTCAAGGTCTGCAGGGCATGGTCAGTACGAGTCGCAGTTCTTTATAACAGTGCTTTCACAAATTTTTTCAACTTTTTTCGATGATTTTTTCACAAAATTCATTTAGAAATTCATTCTAGTTGACAGATATAAGCTGAACCTGCAATTCAACCAAATCGATTATGTTGCTATCGACGGAAGATATAACTCCAGTATTCGGAACGTCCGTACGTTCTGAGGAGCAGGCATAGACTCGGATCACCTCTGTCGCGTGTTCAGTTTTAAGGATTTGGGGTCCGTTTTATCTCCAACTTTTAATTAAACACGTTAATTTTATTGTGAATAAAGCTAATACTAGCTCTGTGCTTAGATTAGATTCATAAATCGCTGGGCAAAGGAATTAAGTGATCTATATGTGACTCTTTCCTTGTACAAATGCTAAGTACTCCCCTACCTTTGTTATGCTTCACAGGAATGGACTCCTTATTACGTAATTCATAAGAACCGAATTGAAGCAAGGTCTAGCTGTGAATGATCCATTCAATTTGCCACCTTATCAACAGCGAATCCGTCGTTTCACCAAATAAATAATGATTTAATATTTCTTCATCAACTTATTAAGGGCGAAATTGATGCTCCTTATTTATTAACCTGTATTGGGTTAAATTGCCGTGGATCGTATCACCTGCGTGGATCAGAACTTTTGGCCGTTGACTTACATAGAACAAACTATGGCAAATATGAAGCTTTAAACCGTATGAGCAGAGTTTTTAATATATACATGCTTAGTCTATAGACTTTAATTTAAGTAAAGTGGAATCAAAATCTTCATTTCAAACCAGTGCCTCACTGTCGTGATTGTTTTAAATGTTTTTATTCTTGTTCGTTCTTTTGTCTTTTATGTAATTCTTGTATTATTTACAAGTGTTAGGCTAATATTGTTTTATTTTATTTTACTAACAACTAACACATACACTTATGATGACCATAAATTATATCCACCCGAACAAAATAAGATTAAACCATTTCCAGATTAAAAACGAACAAAGCAGTTGGTTCCGATGGGCTAGGGCTACTAGCGCAACTTTAAAGACCCGCTGCATACACTAACTCATCTGCAAAATATATTGTCAGTGAAAAGTATCCACGATAATTGGAATCTCAGTACCTACCATCTGCCTGATCACGATAAAAGAAGTTCGGGTACTCTGCACCAAGTACAGAATTTGCCTCTTAAACATCGGCTATAAGATCCTGTCCAGCGTTGTATGTGAACTTCTTAAGCCGTTTACAAACGTAATAATAGGACCTCATTCTCGAAAATCATCGATCAAGCAAATCTTCAAATTACGCCAGATCCTGGAGAAGACCCACGAATTTGACATGGAGTACCAATCGAATTTAAAGCAGCGTGAGCCTTCGATAGGGTAAACGATTACGTAATAAGCCAGCTCCAAGAGCGCACCTCTCCGCAGCGCCACCAAAAGTAAAAGTATAGTAAGAACACGTATACCCGTCAGGGCAATATGTAACAGTTAAAATCTTATAAATTATAAAAAAAATACGGTTTTACTGCCGGCCAATTCCGGATTCTTTTTGAAATTGATAAGCTCATATAATCTCGTGTAACGATTACCTTTAATTTTGAATGGAATTTAATGTGCGCCTTGAATTTATTTTAAGTCTTCAACTCCGCTCCTGGATTAAGCATCTCAAATTACCTCACAATTGATGTTAACCTCTAGAAGCTAGATAGTTGTAGATCAAAAGCAGCAATAATAATAATTATATGTTCGTAAACAAGATATTATAAATACCGATATTATATTTCTGCACCTATTTTATCTATTCCAATTTTCAAAGAAGCACATAGTCAAAGTCATAGTAACAAGATTGTTTAAAGATGTTTTCTAACGTCGGATTAACGTTTTTAATCGTTTGTACATCCTTAACCACAGGAACGTTTCGTAAGAATGAAACATAACTAACTAGATTTTAAATAGCCTCTAATTTTGTGTTTTTTTTTATTTGAATTAAGCTAACAATCCGAAACCATGTCCATATGGTGATAGTGAGTGCATCAAGAAATTTGTCAATCTCTTACTTGCAGAAAAAGCTGATGGTAACACTAGTTAACAAAACACTTGTATAGGTGCATTCTTAACAAAGAAATATTCCAGGTTACGCTTCACTTAACCTTCCCAGTTTAAATCCACTGAAAATTGCAGAAATAGTTCTAAATCAGGGCAAAGACAATCCAGTGAACATCGATCTAAGGTTTAAAAATAGTGAATTGTACGGCTTAAAAGGTGCCAAAATAACACACGTTAAGTAAATTTTTGCACAAAATATCGTAACCGTTATTAATCATACTAATTTCACAGAGGATTTGGAAAAGATTTAACTCAACCTCATGAGGTAGTTATAACATCAAAATCAATAACTTTGTTAAGTGACTACACGATCCAAGGCAAGGTTCTTATACTTCCTATAAGTGGCTCTGGAAGAAGTAATATAACCATGGGTGCGTAAAATATTCTTCGTCAAACAAGAGTTCATGTTTTTAAGAACTTCATTTTTTCCAGATAATATAAAACTTTCTATGGTACTTACTGCGGAACCTCTGGTAAAAAATCTTAAAACATACATGCATGTGAAAAGACTTAAGCTGGAAATTGTCACCACACAATTGCATTTTGACTTTAAGAACCTTTTTAACGGCGATAAGGTATTAGGCGACAACATGAATTTGTTTTTGAATGAAAACTGGAAAGATGTTTTCGATGAAGTGCGAAAAACAATATCTACTGTTTTTGGAGTTGTCTACAAAAAAGTTATAAATAATGTTCTTGACAATTATCCTTATGCTGAACTTTTTGCTAAAGAATAGCGCGTTTGTTAAATAAGCAATAATTTGTTTTTTGCAATAAACTTGTAGAACTAACAATTGTAAAAAAATGTCTTTTTACTTCTCGTAAGAAATGTTTATTATTTTTAGATTTAAGTAAGTATGGAGTTTCCCAAAAACTTTATAAACATAACAAAACAACACCCAAAAGGAAAGGTAAATATGTTGAGATTTTTTACAAAATAAAACTAACTAAATCAGATAATTGATGAGCCAAACCGTTTTTTCTGCAAATTGTTCGTGCTCATGATCAAAAAAACCGACAAAAATTACTGCAAGGTCTTAAAATCAGTTAAAATGTTTGATTCTTTGTAGAAACCCTACGGAATGCTTCGTCTACAGCTTCCTTCGCTCACCTTCAACGATTCAATTGCTTTCATCTCTAAAGAAAAAGCCAAAGTTTTTGCAGCCCAATTTTCGAAATGCTGATGATTATTATCTTTCAGCTTAAGAAATACAAAATATCTTGAAAATCTAAAGTTTCTTAAGGACCGGCAGTATGAGTTTTCACAAGCTCGGTCCTAAATAACAAAGAACAAAGAACAAAGTATTTCGAAAATTGTAGGACCGGTTTTGATAAAATCCTGTTTTTTTATTTTTAGTTTTTTGATTTTTTTTAATTAAATACAAAGAGTTTATTAATTTAAACTTGATTTTAAAATATTATTTTTTGTTCGATAAGTTTTAAAAATAATGAATTAAAATAAAAAGTTCTAAAATTAATCAAAAATAGAAAAAAAAATAATTATAGTTTGTAAGCAGAATTAATTTTACTACTTATATCTTTTCAAATATAAAATGCAAAAAATATGTAAAAAAAAACCGTTATATTAAAGGTACCGTGAATAGAATTTTCCGGTTAATTTGGTTCTGATTAGGTGATAGTTAATACCAACAACAAAATTCTCAAAAAATTTCATCAAAATCGTTGTAGCCGTTTTCGAGAAAAATAAGCTTTTCCTTTACCGTTATAGGGCAGGTACCGTTATTTTTAGCCCTTGAAATAAAATTTCAATTTCTCCTCTGAGGATTACCGAAAGATACACGAACACATATGTATATCAAATTTGAAGGCAATCGCTTAACCCGTTTAGGCTGCAGCTTGTTATACACCCGGACATACAGACAGACAGACAAGCAGACAGACAGAAGGACATTTTTGTCAATGACAAAATTCTCTATGATCGTAATGTCATGTTTGATTGTTACCTCAATTTTTTTTTATATTCACCAATTTTAAACTTTGGTGTGTTCACACCAAAGCAACATGATTTTTTAAACATTTAAAAAGCACTTCAGAAATGTTTCTTTCTTTCTGAAATACTTTTTAAATGTTTCTGAAATGTTTATTTGGTCTAAGCGCTTTGCGAAACATTTATGAAATGTTTATGAAATGTCTCTCTGCTTCTCCTCCCGAACAGAAATCATTCTTTATTTTTCAAGCATTTTATTCTAGTAGTTTAGTGTTTGTATTTTGTTCATGATGACAAAACGCGACGCTATGATTGTTCCTTTTTTACAATCCATTTTGAAGTACAAAACTGGATACATAAAATGGGAAACGAATAAACATTATAGAAATGTTTTTAAAACAAATGGGAAACATTTCAGAAATGTTTTTTAAGCAAATGTTGCTTTGGTGTGGACACGCATTTATAATACCAATAATAGCAAGTAAAAACAATTTCTTAAACTTTTTTATAAGGCCAGAAATTTCTTCTTTTATTTTATTTTTTAAAGTGTTTTAGCGAACTGTTTTTTTTTATTTTTTTTTCCTGAACATATATTATAATTAAAAGAAATAGGTTTTTCATTTGAATGCAATTTATTTGTCACATTTCGTGATAACATTTTTGTTTTTCAACATTTTTTTTTCAAACCCCTGCAAAAAATCGTCAGATTATTCGTCAGAACGACTAGGACATTAAGCTGAATTGTCTGTATAATAACCTGACACGCTCGAGTATTTCCAAATGGCGATTTTAACCACCACGAGCCTGCGTCATGTCGGAATCGTCAGTCTTTTGAATGGGAGCTTCTTTCGTATTCATTTAACACCCCCTCTGAAAATCTGACACGCTCGAATAACTTTTTTTTTTCTTCATTTTTTGCCCCACCGTCAGCCACCCTACTATGCAAATCGGCAGATTAACATCTCTCCGTTATCAGAGACACGTGGGGCTATTAATTTCTGACGCGCTCGAATAGTTCCATGTGGCTGTTTTTTTTTACATTTTCCAAGGCCCGTAGACGCTACCCCCACTGCTGAACAGGTATACATCACATTACACTTCTTTCTATCAGAATCGTCGAAATCGTCAGTCTTTTGAATGGAAGCTTCTTTTGTATTCATTTAACACCCCCTCTGAAAATCTGACACGCTCGAATAACTTTTTTTTGTCTTCATTTTTTGCCCCACCATCAGCCACCACAACTATGCAAATCGGCAGATCTCTCCGTTATCAGAGACACGTGGGGCTATTAATTTCTGACGCGCTCGAATAGTTCCATGTGGCTGTTTTTTTTACATTTTCCAAGGCCCGTAGACGCTACCCCCACTGCTGAACAGGTATACATCACATTACACTTCTTTCTATTCTACCACCTAATCTTTAAAATCCTCTAGGTCCCAACGACGCTCGAGTAAAGAAGTCCCATTTAGCATCGTGTTCGTGGCCTCCCCTACTATAGTACCTATACTCGCAAGTAAAAATAAATGAAATTATCTACCAGATAATAAAAATTTCATTCCAACAATATTTCTGTCTTGTTTTATTTAAAATTCTCAAGCTCTTAAAAAAACACCCGTTATTTAAGCTCGACAAAACTTCTCAGTTGGATTAGTGATTATCATTCGAATCATTCAAAATAAATAATAAATTACGGATGTTCTATAGGGTTCCATTTTATTGAGGCTCTTTCTTATATTCTCTCATTAACAACCTCTTATGAAACAAGTAATCAAATTAAAAAAAAAGTTGCTGGAGCGAAAGCTCCTTAAGAAGCTAGGACCTAGGTACTGTGTGTACCTGCTAAACCTGTAGGAGCGCAAGGGATCTACAACCCGAATCCGAAGGGCAACATGAAATGCAAGTCTTGAGACAAAGTTTAATCTTGGAGGATTTTTTTTCCTTCGCAGAGCAGTCGCTAGAAAAACTGGATGAGTCTCGCGAGGAATCAAACCGGCAAACAAACCTCCACTGTCATACGAAGTAAGGAATTGTATTGTGATGCAAAAATTATCTCGGATGAACAAACGAATAATATTGATGACAATGAGAACCCCAACAATTCTTAACAATTCTTACGGGGCATTAAAGGGAAAATTGGGAAATGTCGTATTTTTGATAAATCTCGAAACGGATTCAACTTAATCGCTTTTGTGGCGAATAAAATATTCATCCACATTCATATATGATCCTATGTTGGCATCGATACAAGGCACTTTACTATTATTGTGGATGTCCTTACGTTCCGAGAACCCAATATCGTCTTTGATTGTTCTCTGCTTTGAGCCACACTGCGAATGAAAATATATTATGGGGTCTTAGGAGATCAACAGCTTGCCAGAGGAAATTCAACCTTGCAAGACTATATAATTGGAAGTGACCGCAAAAGTATTCGACAACCGCGTTTTCATAGAGCTTGCAAGCAACCCCACGCCTCTATTGATACAAGCCCTTCCAAAAATATCGATATTGATCTTGAGAAGCCATTCGAAATGCTGCAAGATAAGAAATGAGACCATGGTGGTAGATACATACGTAGTCAATGTTTGACATCTTGGGAAGACTATTGCAATAGTAATATTTAAACTTTGTGTTTGTGTAGGTACTTTGCATTTTCAGAATGCAACTGAAGCTGCGAGATACTAGTTGGAAAAATTTGAAAGACAGGAAAGGACTTTATGGTGACGACAGCCACACAACAACGCTTTTAACTGATCCCAGTCAATCTGCATGATAGGAGAGTTTGATCCACCTGACCACAATGAAATGAAACAAGACATTTCCAGGCTAGAAATGAACAAAACATCTGGAGCAGAAGGGCTAGAAGCGAAACTTCATAAATACGCTGAAGACGACCTGATCAGAGGCATTCACCAACTCATCGATAAAATATGGTCGTAGGAAAGTATGCCTAACATTTGAAACTTCAATATTATCTGGCTGATCCACAACAAAGGCGATAATCTTCTCTGCACTATCTATAGAGGCATTAGTCTTCTTAATCACATTCTTCCCAATGTTATATGTATTTTAACGTCTCTTTGCTGATGATCTGATAAATTTAATATGAATGTGGTTTCAGACCATTGCGTCAGATCTTGGAGAAGATCAAACAAAATTCAATATCGATACTAAAACATATGTTCATTGATCTCAAAAGTCTTTTTTTCATTTTCAACTAGCTTGTTCTTAAAATGGTTATCTCTAAAAAGGGGAATCTCAGAATTTAGCTCTTTGCAAAGACAATCAAAATACTTTTTAACCCTTAAGTTATTAGGATGCTTTTTGACTTTTACGAAGAGTTTATTCTTTTTGTTTATCTATTGAGTAGACTTTTATTTATCCACTTTTTGAGACTTTTTTATTGTTATTCAGAACCTGGCTGCAAGTAGAAATGAAATGTTGGAGTTTTTTTAGAAACACATCGAAAGCAATTGATGGGTCACTAGCAGAATACACTTCATCCCAAAACTCAAAAGCCAAAGCAGTTTTTAAAGCAGAAAAATTAGTTTTAGAAAAAGTATATTTTTTTTGCGTTACCTTTTTCTGATTACAACTGAACTGAATACTTGTTAACGTATAATCAGTTATACCTAATGCAAAAAATTCCATTTTGCATGATAGGTCATTATTTCTATTGAGTCTTAAAAAAATATGATCCAAACAAGAAATTCTTGTAATAGGTTTGTTCACCAAAGAAATAAAGCCAAATGACGAAATGGCTGCAAGGAAATAATCAACATAATCAACATTAGATGTGTTAGCCAAAATGTCAATGTTTAAGTTCCCCAAAAAAAAAAAAAAACAATTTTTTATTATTGTGATTACTTCTGGGGTACTGTTTCATGCGAGCAACTGACAAACCCTCCAAGAGTAACATTTGTTTCGAAAAGTGCATCTCATGTAGCCGATTAGACACTGGAATGGTTGAGAGTATAACTCACTAGGCCTTAGCTGCTGCTAAGCTGCTAGCTGCTAAGTCCTGTATATTAACTTAATACTAAAATTTATTTCGTTAAAATATCTTTTAAAATAAATAAAAGTTATCCGCCAATTTGTTAACAAACATACATTTTTTCGAGGTACACCCAGCCTTAAGGAGCTGTCGCGCCAATAAATTTTATTTATTTTACAAACAAGCTTCTGAGTTTGGCCATGTATGCCTTGAAGACCTCTAGCATTGTAATATCATGTTTGATTATAATATGTAATTTTTTTTTATAATTGGCCTGCGCAAAAGGGATTTTGGCTACCCTTATAATGTTGATTAAACATAGCGGGGCGTTAAGAAAATAGGGAGGGGTATAAAAAGAGATATCGATGCAAGGCATTCCACATTCGCGTGGTACGGCTAAAGAAAGAATCTCTGTATTTGACTGTACGTCCGAAGTTGGGCTCAAGGGTAAACTTATGGGCATCCCTAGCAGCGCTAATATTACGGTTGAATTGTTTCAGGGGAGGAATGCAGCTGGCTATTTTGCTAGAGCATTGATTGTAAAAATAACTGTAAAATAACGAGACACGAAACATTACGACGGTGCTCAAGAGATGTAAGTGTTTCTGTTATTGTTCGGTCCAAATATGGGAATTATACTCAAATTTTGGACGAATATAGGCTTTATAGGCCGTAGCCAGTTCAGAAGAGGTGAAAAATTTCTTGCATCTTCAAAGGAAACCTAGACATCGTTTTTAGCGACGTCGAATATGTGGTCGTTCCACAGAAGGTGGTCTGCAATGTACATACCGAGAACTGATAGGTGTTCTGTTTCTTCGAATCAAGTGCCACTTATCGATAGTGGCATTGGGGGTATGTTTCGCTTTAACGACAAAAGACAATATTGAGTTTTTGAAGCATTAAATTCTACACGAGTTCTTATTCTCCATTGTACAATGCTGGCAAGATCAGAATTCAATGAACTAATAATACGCTGCCGTTGCAATTCCACATCCGGAGCACATGGATAAGAGTCTGGAAACGAATATGAAAAGTTGAGAGTGCTGTCGTCACGAATCAATTTATTGGGTCAGTAGTTTTAGATAATAAGTCATTGATAAAAATGACGTCTTACGAATGTGAGCAAGTAAAATTATCATAAGTAAAATTATTATAAGCATCTTCAAGAAACTTGGCAATTCCGTTGATTCACAGAGCGCCTAGCTTCCACTTTTAATAACGTAGTACTAAAATTCCATTTGGAAACTCGCCAAAATTCTTCTTGGGGTCTTCTCGAAAATTTCTTTCAAATGGATTCGTTTTTCGCACCTCTAAATAAATGTGTCATAGCTATTCATTGAACAAAACTTTCTAATTATTTATAAAATGCTGATGTAGATACAAACAAGAATGAATTGCAAGAATGACAAGAATGGCACGCTTTCAGTAGATGTTAATGATGTGGTTTGGTTGCTGTTGCTGTGATGTTTTGCAGTTGCAGATTGTCAAAGTTTATTGAACCAATAATGCATCGACATTTTAATGCAGAACTTTGTTCAAAGGTTTCGCTTTACTCCTACAAATATTCTTCTATGGTAATGGTTGGTAACGATAACGAATAACGATTAACGAAAAGAGAATAGATCTTCTGAAAACTGAAAAGTCTAGACCCCAAAGGGAAATCAAAGAACAATTCATGATTCTATTTTTCTAACGTAAACCTAAGTTTTTTTATTGACAACCTACCCAATTTAAATGAAAATGTCGTAATGCACCATGATGAATAACACAAAATTATATTCAATGTATACTCCATTCATAAACTACGGGATTTACCTATGAATGCTACCATGTGTGGTTCATGTTAGGAATGCAGACAGGATTTCTTAAGAAAATTCTTTTTTTTTTCAAGACCTGAAATTTATTGGCAGCCAATTAACAAATTTCACAAGTTGGGTATTTGAAAAATCGCCAAAACATTTCAACATGCAGCAGTAAAATGAAAAAGCTCCTTTAGGAATTCCCAAATTATTTAACTTTCTCTGGCGTCAATTAAAACGTTTTGTTTATAAGAAAATCTGCATTGTCAGAGCTTGCTGCATACGTAGATACATTTTTACTGCATGGGGATTGCCTGTCATTGAGTGAGGTGGATTTGTCCTACTATTGAAATTCATTGAACTTGATCTTGAATTTATTTTGCCATGATCATGTAGAGGTAGTTGCAATCACTCAACCGATTTTTTCTCAATTTCTTGGTAATTTACTAAAAGAACATTAAGTTACGTGTTAGTTTTAGATTCTATCGAGTACGATAAAGATCGGGTAATTCGGTATCGGATTTGAACTTCCAAAAGTCACTGCTATAATATCGGTATGTTATTGTGAATTAATACAATACGGTTCATCGTTTAATTGGTGATTCTGTAAAGAAAAAGATTAAAAAAATCATAAAATTTTGAGTTTTAGGAATTTGAAAGAAGTATTACGAAATCAATTTGTTAAGTAACGTGGTTACAGTGTGCAGTATTGAGAAATCAGAAAAAATCTGAAAGTCGGAAATCCTCAATTAAAACCTAAGCTCTTGTGACCTAAATATAATTTTCAAAAATTTATATTCAAACTCTCATGTTAAAATGTTAAATTGTTATCTGACTTAGTTGCAAAAAAGAGTTTGGTCGCCTTCTCTTTCTCAGTTAATTTGAAAGACATTTTACTTGGTGGTCAAGTAACGGTTTAGAAGTTTAATTACGTCTATGAAATGAAAGTTTTAATACAAACTCTATATACTAGGTTGTAAGAAAATAAAATTAAAAAACGACTAAGTAGAAGACTCAGCACTAATTTTGGACTTTGTTGAATTATTGATTCAAAATATGTTTTTACGGCCTTTAGTCCATAAAAAAATTGCATTTCGTCCCGGTAACTCATTTGGACTCATCAGTTTAATTATAGTTTAATTATATATAAATTAAGTTTTATTTATTTATTAAATTTAATTTTTTTAGAGTGATCTCTAAATATGCAAAGATTAGTTGCTGGAGCATAGTTATAAGTTATGATTTTCTAGATCTTATGCTTAAAGTTCTTTTCAGTATAGTTATTGGGTCCTTGAGTTATGTGTTAGGTTAGATCTTCTAGACTTTTCTGTTCTTTTGCAATAACAGACAGATTGCGTTTGGTCCAGCAAGTTGTTCCAAATATATTTTTTATTGCCAAGTAGATTTTATTTTTTTTTACCCAAACCAAGTTTTCTTTGCAAATATTCTTTCCTCTGCAAATCTATTGATTGCAATAGATTTGGATTAATGAATTATTAAATCTACAAATACAAAAAAAAATAGAAGAGTTACAGATAAATTTCTTGTTTTATTCCATCTTGTTCTTGATCGAGTTTTGCATTATTTTAAATCGTAAAACTGTCTATCTATAACTCGGCAAGAGAACCATAACTTTGGCGCCGCAAAATAATAATAGATTCTTGTAAAGAACACAAACATTGTTTACTATGAGAGTGGGATCTATCTCACCCCGTTTAGGGGGGACAGGCAATTTTCTAAAAAAGCACTTGCATTGGAAAAAATAAATTTAAAAACAACGGCAACACGTAAAATAATAATGCGCTATGTTAATATTTGTTACTCCTATTAATTCTGCTGCAAAATAATAACGGGTTCCTATAGAGAGACTAAAAACAAGTTTTTGTTTACGCCCTAAAAAAAGTGAGGTAGGTGATGGGGAGAATGCTGACCCACTGCAACCCCCTGCTTGGCATCACTATAAGATTTGGGGTAAGTGCGAGGTTGGATTCTGTAAAAATTCTTTGAATTTAAAGAAACATTGTATGTATGCTTAGGAGAACATATTGTTTTTTTTTAATTTGAATTCAATTTTTCCAAAAACTGTTGATCAAATTAACTTGATTAAAAACTTAAATTAAGTGCGATTTTTTTAAATAAAAACTTGTTCATATTTCATATTATTTATTCAGCGTGATCAAAGTCTAGTGTGATTTCGTCTAAAAATACTGCAGGGGCTTCGATTCATCATTTATTCCTAGCCTAGGGTAAACAAATAAACTGCTCGACGTAACATATCTTCATACGGACGCTTGGTAGCTTTAATAGTTGTCGTCAAATCCTTGCCTTTAGCAGTTATATAACACAATGACAGCTTATCTCTACTGCAATAAAGCATTTTTGAATAAATTTATTGTTGGTTCTAACTTTGTTCCCCAATGGATTCCAAATAAAATAATCACATATAATGTGAAGTATGTGAAGTAGATTAATACTCCTGGTCCGATTACGCCCATTTTACCTTTAGTACACATTATCTTAATTTTGAAACAATTTTTGGTAATTTTTTTTCTGAGATTTCGAGTTTGAAATAAGTTTTTTTCAAAAGTTCTTATAGATATTTAAAGATTTAGAAAACTGTATGATTGAGCAGATTTTTGGCTTCTAAAGTAAGACATAGCACATTATTCTAAGCCACTGTTTTTAAATATATTTTAATATATAAACGGGGGCAGATAGATCCCCTCCCTCTTATATTAAAAAACGTTTGTTTAGTTTAGTCCCTTTATAAGAATCCATTATAAAAGTTGTTAAATGTTCTGTAGCTAAAGCTACTTTGTACTTATATAAAAGGCCAACTGGAAAAAGAAATTTAACTTTGTCGTTATTAGAGGAATTCTCTTACTTTCTTCTTCTGCTTCTTCCGTCATCTTCTTCCTCACCTTCTTCTCTTTCTTACTTTCTTCATTTTAGCCCTTCTTATTTTACTTCTTTTTTATCTGCTGCTTTTTTCTTCTTTTTGAGGCATGCTTTATGCAAATAATGTGGTGTTGTAATATGTTGCACGATTGTTGCCATCTTAACCTCTAAGATTATTTCATGGTGGTCCATTCGATTGTCCGTTTTTGGAGGTTTTCACTAAAGAACTAATTGTTTTGACCGTGTCAGTTCTTTGTGGTAAGGTGGAGCTATTAGATAATTAAAATTTGGAAAAAAAATAATTTTAAAGTTCCTCAAAATATTGTCGCCATTCGTGATTTTTTTTGTCATCCATACAAGAAGTTGGTCTTGAGTAATGTTAAGGAATTTTTGTGTACGAATGAATGTCCGCAGTACTTTTTTTCTTCAAGCGGCAGTTTTAAAAATAGTAGCACCATTGTTCATATTGGCACTTCTGAGTTCCTAAATAGCTTAGCCGCTGATGCAGATATTTCTTTCAGCTCTCGATACATCTTCCCCATACTCTCTGCTTGCAACATCTTTAAGTCACTGCTAGAAGAGCTTTTCAACTGTATTATGAGATGGGCATATTGATCCAACTTTGAGGGCTAATTTTCTCTAGTTATCCCATAATACATAGCAGTCCTCATAGCCGCCCACAAACAGAAGCTCATCTTTGGAGTTTTCTTAAGGTTGTTGTCCATTGCTTCCATCACCACGGTTCCATCTTAATCTTCTTCTTCTACGTTTGTAGAAAATACTGTAAGCCTTGTCTTAAAATCTAAGAAATGGCTGTACTTCCAGTGTTTCACCATTACGTTTTCTTGGCACACAGGTTGTCTATTCGCCTTCTATTTATCATCTCTTCTAGTTTAGAGTTTCGGCCGTTCATACTTTCAACCTTCCCAATCGCTTCTCTATTATTTAAGTAATCTGAAATCCATATATCTCTAACGCTATAATTCCTGATGTTTTGGGATCAGTTTAAGTTTGGTTATATTGGTTTGGGAACAAACTTATCCAATCCACTTAAAGGCTAGTAGAAACCCCATTTATAGCTAATTAAAATGTTCAATGTAAGTTGATATCTACATTAGTGCATTTCTAGGAGTAGGAGAGCTGCTTCGAACGATCGGGATATCATCTTGATTTTAAAGCAGTCACTTACTTTGCTTTATTTTCTTTTAAGCTAACCAATTTCAATTTAAATAAAACAGAAATACTTACCTACTAATAAAGTAGTTTGCAGGTTTTTTAAGCACAAAGACTAGTTTTCAATGTTGACCATCAGTATCTTTATAATTCGCAGACAAGCCGTATGCTTCTCTCCTTTATTTCAAAATTGTCGTTAAACACTTTGTAGAGTAAACATGGAGAATGCCGTGCTCTTGAACAAATTTAAGTTCTCGGCCACTGGCTAGTGGTCATATCAACAAGTGGATATTAATAAAAGCAGAAAGCGAGAAGAACCCAGATGAAGCTTTTTTCTGTGACATTAGGTGTGCTGTTCGTATATCGCATTAATTCCATTATTCCTATACTCGTTGCGCCAAGCATAGTCTAGCTTTTGCAACCCCCTTATTCAAATAGATAATAATGCAATTTAAATCCAATCTCCAACAATTCGTCGACTGCCTGGTTTGTGCCGTGATTGTTTCCCATCAATTCACATTAGATTCCTCTCCTCTGTATGGGGACCAAGAATGTCTGTCGTGGTTTCGGAATTATTTTTAGAGACTGCAACTAGTAATCATCCGACATGGCTCTCTAAAAGTCTAAATTGTAAATATTTCAGCTTCATATTTACAGTTTGAATGGAAATTGTAACTGGAACGGACGAATCGAAAGCGAGCTTAAGGACAATATTTGTTGGAATCAGTAGTAACAAAAGATATCGCTCGGAAGGATTACGATAACGCGAGTGGTGTTTTTTAATTCGTCCATATCCGGAAACTTCTTACAATTTTACCAAAAAAAAAAAAATATAAAAAAACATGTCTGACATCGATAAGATCCTAAAGGATCTGCAGCAGTTCGCGTGGCCGGATTATGTTGTGTTCATTTCAATGTTCGTCCTTTGCATATTCATTGGAATATATTTTGGTTTCCTCAAGAAGTCTCTCTCGGAAAGCGATTATCTAATGGGTGGCAGAAATATGATGGTCATACCAATCGCCCTGTCCCTGGTGGCAAGGTAATCAAGTGAAAGTGAAATTAAAAAGTGAATTTCAGTTTCGTTAATTTTATTTATTTTAATTAATTAAATTAAAAAGCTTCATATCCGGGATTACATTGCTGGGATTACCAACAGAAGTTTACTCTTATGGAATACAATATATCTATGTTATTGGCGGTGTTATTTTAATGGGAATCATAATGGGAACCTTTTTCCTACCAGTTTTTCACGATTTGAATATAACTTCGACGTATGAGGTAAGTGAACTATAACCATTATTATTATTTTGTATTTTATTTATTTTTATAAACACTTCATTGTGTTAAAAAAGCTTCACTTTTGAGGAATTTCAGTTGGTTTAGCTTTCTTATTACTCTCTTATTTTAGCAGGAATATCTATAATTTACCTTAGGTGGCACTATAGTCTTGAATGAACCTGGGCCTCAACCAACACGCTTTTCCAGTCGGTTCGGTTCCTAGCTAGCTGTCTCCAGTTTTGCAAGTTAGGGTCCTCCTCAGACAAAATGGTTGATATCGATTTGAAGTACGTAGCTTTTTCCAAAGATCTGCCGTAATGTGAATATTTGGTCGATGGTACACTTCCTGTTCTAAACCGCACTGATATAAGACTATCAGGTTGTTTACGAATGGCTTTATTCGCTCACCCACTACAGCGGATAAGATCTTAAAGGTGATGTTGAAGAGATGATACCCCCGTAGTTGGCGAAGTTAGGCGATCCTTTGTTTACGGATCTGGCAAATAACGCTTAATTCTAACCATATTTTACTTATGAGTTGATGAATATTCTTCTAACCAGCCTGATCATCTTTGCGAGCTTTAATTCGAATTCTGTGGCTTTGAAAGTTACTTTTTACCTGTTGGCAAATCTTTCAAATCGCGCGCTCTTATGCTCCATTTTTACTAGCCATTATAGGTAATAACGGATGATTTTTTTGAGGTTAGGATTTTCATGCATTAGTATTTGACAGATCACGCGGGATTTCAGACATGGTGTCAAAGAGAAAGATGCTCAGTATGCTTTGACATTTCATCATGAATAGACTTACTAACGAGCAACGCTTGCAAATCATTTAATTTTATTACCAAAATCAGTGTTCGGTTCATTCACCGTAACGTTGCGTCCAACAGCATCTTTGAAAAAATACGGTCCAATGATTCCACCAGCGTACAAACCACACCAAACAGTGCATTTTTCGGGATGCATGGGCAGTTCTTGAACGGCTTCTGGTTGCTCTTCACTCCAAATGCGGCGATTTTGCTTATTTACGTAGCCATTCAACCAGAAATGAGCCTCATCGCTGAACAAAATTTGTCGATAAAAAAGCGGATTTTCTGCCAACTTTTCTAGGGCACTGATTTTGGTAATAAAATTCAATAATTTGCAAGCGTTGCTCGTTAGTAAGTCTATTCATGATGAAATGTCAAAACATACTGAGCATCTTTCACTTTGACACCATGTCTGAAGTCCCGCGTGATCTGTCAAATACTAATGCATGAAAATCCTAACCTCAAAAAAATCACCCATTATAAGGCAAGTTTAGTATTCGTGAATATTTAATGTATATACCAAATATTAAAATTTAAATAAATATTAAATATTAAATAAATTATATATTATATGAATAATATATATATATATCTTAGCTCCGAAAACTTTGTAGCTGCCGATATAAGGTATTTACCAAGTACATAGGTCAGTATGACTGGAACTGTAGCCGCCACCGTTGATTCCATCTAGAGAATTCTTCCGCTGCCGCTTGTTCTTAAGCGTATACCGGATGTTGCTGGGCAAGCCGCCATACTCTTGACTTGTTTCTTACTCCTTACCCTGATAAATATAGTGTAACTTCTCCATTTGGCACTTCAACCATTGTGTCATTTCAGCTAATTTCTCATCCTCCACCCATCCAGTTAAAGAAAAACTTCCCACCAGGACCGTTTGGCAATACGAGAAAGCCAACTGGGACGGCCTGAATATTTTTTTTCCGAAACTTTAACTGGTCACTATGCTTCCTCGATAGTGACATTGATGCCAGTGCTGAAATGAGCACAAATGTGTTTCTTCTAGGGATGCGTGCTTTTATTCCGAACAGAGTAAAAAGCATCAAGCCTAAAGAAAAGTCCTGGTTTAATTCTGAGTGTAAAGAAGCTATCAGGTTTAAAGAAGTAAGTTTCCGATCTTACAAAGCCAACCCTACAGAGGAAAATCGGAAAAAGCACAAATAAGCAACGAAATCATGCAACTCCGTTATTGAAAGAACTACATTTTTGAATGACCAAAAATTACGGCAAAAAATTCTGCAGTGTCCCAAAGGCAGTACAAATTTTTAGTCATTTGTAAAAAAATATTAAAAACTCCTCGACATCTTCGGTTCCAACGCTCATCGACAATAACCAACCAATTGTTCACTCTTCAGAGAAGGTAAACTTGCTCGCGGCCCATTTCGCTGCCAGCTCCACGCTGCCTCACAGCAACGTTGCCCCTCCTGTATTTGAGAATGTAAATTTTGCCATGGGACAGATTTTTTTTCGCACTCGTACAGTAGCAAGAGTTCTCAAAGATCTCGATATACACAAATCCGCTGGCCCGGATGGTATAACCCCCATTCTTCTTTCCCATCGCTCCTACTCTTCTGGAATCTTTCCTAGAAGATGGAAAACAGCATTTGTCCAGCCTGTCCCTAAGAAAGGCGACACATCCTCCCCCTCCTCCTACCAACCCATAGCACTGACATCCCTTCGTTCTAAGGTCATGGAAACGCTGATTAACCGTCAGCTTAAGGAATATCTCGGATATCGAAAGGTCCTCCATGACCGTCAGTATGGCTTCCGCACCAACTGTTTGACTGGCGATCTGATGGCATATCTCACCGGAGTGGAGCAGATCTTTACATCGCTTTGGTGAAAGTAAGATTATTGCTCTTGATATCTCTAAGGCATTTGATAGATTTTGGCATGAAGCTCTCTTATCGAAAATGCGTGCTTTTAGGATCGATGATACTCTTGTTCGTTGGATTAGAAGCTATCTTCTGGATTATTCAATACAAGTTGTTTTGAATGGATTCAAGTCTAGTTCCTACAAAGTAAATGCTGGTGTGCCCTAGGGCTCTGTTCTGTCTCCGACTCTTTTCCTCATTTTTATAAATGATCTTCTGTCTGTTACTTCTAATCCACTTAATTGTTTTGCTCACGACTCTACCCTCAGCTTTTCATATTCGTTCGATAAGTCACGTCCTTCGCCTTTGGACGTACAATTGCAACCGTACCGTATGTCAAGCTCATTAAACTCCGATTTATACAGCATTGTCAAATGGGGTAATAGGAATCGTGTGGAGTTTAATGCTTCGAAAACTAAATGCTGTCTTCTGTCGTTAAAGCTAAACATACCCCCAATGCCATTGTCCGTGAATGGCACTTACATCGAAGAAACCGAAAAGCTCTCAGTATTAGGTATGTGTGTTAACGACGACCTCCGTTGGAACGATCATATATTTGAGATCGCTTAAAATGCTGCTAAGTGCTTAGGTTTTCCGTATTAGTGTAAGAAGTATTTTTCCCCATCTGATCTGGCTACAATTTATAAAACGTTTATACGCCCTAAACTCGAGTATAACTCCCACCTCTGGGAAGGTGCTTCACAAACATCGCCTGCTTGATAGAATACAAAATAGAGCGTTAGGACTGATAGGAAATAGAACTGCCGCTGAATTAATTGCCCCTCTCAAACGCCGACGCAATGTTTAATGTCTTTCCTTATTTTATCGTTTCTTTTACAAAAAATGTTCACTAGAAGTAGCCAGTTGCATTCCTCCCCTTAAAAGTTTCTCCCGTAACACTCGTCTCGCAAGGAATGCTCATCAGTTCACCCTTGAGCCCAATTTCGGACGTACCGTGAAATATAGGGATTCTTTTTTTAACCGAACAACACGAATTTGGAATAGTTTACCCGGCGAAATTTTAACTAACCATTTTGATCTGCTAACATTCAAAACCAATGTTAATCGACACCTCCTATCTCTCCCCTCCCTATCATCCTAATGCCCGCCCAGTATGTTACATTAAAAGGGAAACAAATAGTCCCTTGTGCGCGCGTTAATTATAAAAAAAAGGAGTAGTGCTTTAGTGGTAACAACTTTCCCACCTCTCTCGTTTAATGTCACCAACAATCTTCAAATAGGATTAGAACCCAATCTTTTGTTGAATTATTAGGCATCCGATGTTTACCACGTGGAGGTGAGACTAGAAATTGATAGACAGGAGTGGGCGTTGAAAAAAAACCAATTGGTCCTGGTACCAATGGTAGACACGTAATTAAGCTTTGATCCTTCCGCCAAAATATCTTTTTTTTAATTGGGAAAACATACTTCGGCCGCTAGAATTAACGTCTCGAAATCTGTTGTCCCGATATCGTTTTAAGAACCGTGTGAAAAAATCCATTCAATATGTTTAAGGTGTGCATTAGTCCGTCTGTAATGTCTACCAATAGCTTTAAGTCTTGAGGCGCTAGTCAAATTGATATTATACGCTACTTTTCAAATCCATGTGATCCACTTGTTCAATGACCAAATTTAAGTTCTTTTGTCAATTTTGCCATTGAGTGTAGACAGCAAGTTAATTTAAATAACATAAGGGAGATGGATGGATGGATTGAACCAGAGCTTTTTGTGCGTCAAATGCTGTAAGCAGTAATTTCATTAATGGCACTTGGTAGTGTCGGCACAACTAGCATTGTAGTGCCCCAGATTCCTTCTACTTGATTACACATAATATACAATTTAAATTGAATTTCTCTGACCACCTTCCATCAGTTAGTGAGTTTTGAGTCAAACATTCAGTGTCGTTCATTTGGTGGTAATTTATTCAGACAAATTATAGTATGCTCAACTTTTTTCACTGGTCCCCCTTAGTCATACATATATACATACAAATATATACATATATATATGTATATGTATTGTAGATGCTCACTTTAAAAGAAAATGAATTGCGTGCAAATATCGCATTTACAAGTGAATACGACTTTATTATGCTAGGTCGAACAGTGTTTGCCTATAACTTGGTTTGGAACAAGTTGTATACCATACGTCCAATCAGTTTGAGCACAAGCAAGTGAGCTTTGAATCCCTAAGATTCAACACATGGAATTGCACCTCTGAGCCCTTTGTCCATAGTAAAAAAATCACCTTGTCTTAAAATTGTCTATATTCTTATATTTATTTTTAAAAATTCTTCCTTATGTCAGCATCAGAATGAGTTGCAGCATAAGGCTTGTCAACGTTAAAGATAAATCCTTAACAACATGCGATAATAAAAAGTTTAACCAAATTCTGATACTTGTGCAACCAGTAAGTTTATTCATGAAAATCGTTATTTCTGGCTGGTTGTTCAATCATTTCTAAAAAGTTGCGAATTCCAAATATTCCCTCACTACTTAAAAAATGCGGAGATATATTCAAAACTCAAGTCAAAAAATTCATCAAATTTATCCTTGCTATTGAAATCAAAAGTTTTGATGATTTTTGTAAGTAATATTATTATGTTTGGTAGAAAACATGTGTTCAAAATAACCTTACAGGAGACACACTGTATCCATATAACAGGTTTTTTATTTACAACTAGCTGACCCACCCGGCGTTGTTCTGCACATCGATGAAAGCGTCACATATTGAGTCCAAATATAGCTAAAAACCACAAAAGTAATCATGTTAGCATACACACAAAATGTTTTCAAAATCGATTAATCCTTTAAAATGTAATGTTGTTGATCAGAAAATATATATGTACATACCTACGTATAAGGAAAACTATATTTTCGTTAATATCTCCACCCGAGCGTCGCTTATCGGGCCCAAATCTTAAAGGATCACAAAGATTTTGGATGATATGTGGTTGGCCATGTCTAAAGTAAGCAAACATCTATGAAAACAGTTCCTTCTAACCCATATTAAAAATATGAATCGAAATTGCCTTGGAAAAAGAGTAGTTCTGTTGATCGCTGCCGAATTACACAGAATCACTTAACTCCTGAGCTAACGTTAGGATTACCTAACAAAATCAGCAAAATCAATATATTTTTGTTTACATTTCAAATCGAGTATTTTCTATTTTTTTTTTGTTTTTTTTTTTGTAATTAACGCTCGCACAAGGGACTAACGTATTAGGAAGATAGGGAGGGGAGAGATAGGAGGTGTCGATTAACATTGGTTTTGAATGTTAGCAGATCAAAATGGCAAGTTAAAATCTCGCCGGGTAAACTATTCCAAATTCGTGTTGTTCGGTTAAAAAAAGAATCCCTATATTTCACGGTACGTCCGAAATTGGGCTCAAGGGTGAACTGATGAGCATTCCTTGCAAGACGAGTATTACGGGAGAAACTTTTAAGTGGAAGAATGCAACTGGCTACTTCGAGTGAACATTTTTTGTAAAAGAAACGATAAAATAAGGAAAGACATGAAACATTGCGTCGGTGTTCGAGAGGGGCAATTGATTCAATGGCAGTTCTATTTCCTATCAATCTTAACGCTATATTTTGTATTCTATCAAGCAGGCGATGTTTGTGAAGCACCTTCCCAGAGGTGGGAGTTATACTCGAGTTTAGGGCGTATAAACGTTTTATAAATTGTAGCCAGATCAGATGGGGAAAAATACTTCTTACACTGATACGGAAAACCTAAGCACTTAGCAGCATTTTAAGCGATCTCAAATATATGATCGTTCCAACGGAGGTCGTCGTTAACACACATACCTAATACTGAGAGCTTTTCGGTTTCTTCGATTTAAGTGCCATTCACGGACAATAGCATTGGGGGTATGTTTAGCTTTAACGGCAGAAGACAGCATTGAGTTTTCGAAGCATTAAACTCCACACGATTCCTATTACCCCATTTGACAATGCTAATAAATCGGAGTTTAATGAGCTTGACATACGGTACCGTTGCAATTGTACATCCAAAGGCGAGGGAAGTGAATTATCGAACGAATATGAAAAGCTGAGGGTAGAGTCGTGAGCAAAACAATTAAGTGGATTAGAAGTAACAGACAGAAGATCATTTATAAAAATGAGGAAAAGAGTCGGACACAGAACAGAGCCCTGGGGCACACCAGCATTTATTTTGTGGGAATTAGACTTGAATCCGTCCAAAACAACTTGTATTGAATAATCCAGAAGATAGCTTCTAATCCAACGAACAAGAGTATCATCGATCCTAAACGCACGCATTTTCGATAAGAGAGCTTCATGCCAAAATCTATCAAATGCCTTAGAGATATCAAGAGCAATAATCTTACTTTCACTAAAGCGATGTAAAGATCTGCTCCACTTTCCGGTGAGATATGCCATCAGATCGCCAGTGAAACGGTTGCTGCGGAAGCCATACTGACGGTCATGGAGGACCTTTCGATCTTCGAGATATTCCTTAAGCTGACGGTTAATCAGCGTGTCCATGACCTTAGAAAGAAGGGATGTCAGTGCTATGGGTCGGTAGGAGGAGGGGGAGGATGAGCACCTTTCTTAGGGACAGGCTGGACAAATGCTGTTTTCCATCTTCTAGGAAAGATTCCAGAAGAGTGGGAGCGATGGAAAAACTTACGCAGTGGTTTGCCAGTGTAGAAGAACACCTCTTGATAAAAATCGGGGATATACCATCCGGCCCAGCAGATTTGTGTATATCGAGATCTTTGAGAACTCTTGCTACTGTACGAGTGCGAAAAAAAATCTGTCCCATGGCAAAATTTACATTCTCCAATACAGGAGGGGCAACGTTGCTGTGAGGCAGCGTGGAGCTGGCAGCGAAATGGGCCGCGAGCAAGTTTACCTTCTCTGAAGAGTGAACAATTGGTTTGTTATTGTCGATGAGCGTTGGAACCGAAGATGTCGAGAAGTTTTTAATATTTTTTACAAATGACCAAAAATTTGTACTGCCTTTGAGACACTGCAGAATTTTTTGCCGTAATTTTTGGTCATTCAAAAATGTAGTTCTTTCAATAACGGAGTTGCATGATTTCGTTGCTTGTTTGTGTTTTTTCCAATTTCCTCTGTACGGTTGGCATTGTAAGATCGGAAACTTACTTCTTTAAACCTGATAGCTTCTTTACACTCAGAATTAAACCAGGGGGCCTATTCCTGAATACGAGTCGAGTGAGATGCCTCACAGTCGAGTGGAGTAAGAATCGGTATTCCACATCTTTAGTGAGAGCCAAAAACATGACATGACTCCGAAAATGTTGAACACACCCTTTGATTTGGAGCTAACTTCACTAAATGTTGACTTGACGTTTCACACAAAAAAAAATTTTGATTTGAGAACTAATCGTTAAATGTAATTTGATAGTAAATTAATCAGTTTAAATCGTAAAAATGCAAAAAAAAATTAATATGATAAGTACAGGATGTTTTATAAAACAATTTTTGTATATTTGTTGCGAGTAATGGAGCACAAATTTAAAACCAACGCCAGATCATCGCTTATGCCAAATACCTACCACCAAAAAATATTTATATTTTGTTTCAAACACTTCATTATTCATAACAATTAGAAAATTACAACTTAGCCTTTTTTTTATTTTTACCTATATTTTTGCACTGCTGCTCTCGAACACTTTTTAAACATGAATGATTTCTCACAGAAAAAGCGTCACTTTCGACTTCAGGAATAGGTATGTTTCATTCGAGTGTCATTTGACGTTCGACATTCGAGTTGGGGAATACCGATAATTAGTGAATCGTGTTCGAGAATACCACTTTGTTAATCTCACATGAAAACTTACTCGACTCGTATTCAGGAATAGGGCCCCAGGACTTTTCTTTAGGCTTGATGCTTTTAACTCTGTTAGGAATAAAAGCACGCATCCCTAGAAGAATCACATTTGTGATCATTTCAGCACTGGCATCAATGTCACTATCGAGGAAGCATAGTAACCAGTTAAAGTTTCGGAAAAAAATATTAAGGCCGTCTCAGTTGTCTTTCTCGTATTGCCAAACGGTCCTGGTGGAAAATGTTCAAGTCAAGAGTATGGGCGGCTTGCCCAGTCACATCCGGTATACACGTTGGTACATCGATCAGTTGGGTAAGGTGATGTAACCCGGCAAAGAGCTCGACATACCTTCCTTCGGGTGTTATCTGACCAGAATAGAGTAGCCAATTAGAATTGTGTACATTGAAATTGCCCGCAATAACGATTTCAGTGCGAGGACAAAGGGAAACAATTTTCGAGATGGAATCAGACAGCGCATCAAACTCGTTACAAGTCGTATTACTGTGGAGATTTGGACTCCTGTAAATAAAATAATAATGAATGACATGCTTGCGGACAGTGAATTTGAGCCACAAGAAGTTAAAGTCCGTGTTGGAACATTGCCCATATTGGGGAAGGCTCCGGCAAGCAATATCATTCCTAACATAGACCACGAGACCAAGATGTTAAAAGATTAAAGATATTAATCTGGATATTTTGTTTGGGTTGTTTTTTTTCTATATGAATCTTTCTGATGTTTAATAGTTATTTTGCTATTCGGGTCGGAGACGAATCCAAAAATCCATATATCATTGAAATCGGTCCAGCCGTTCTTGAGTTATAAATGGTGCAACCAACACGACTTTGTTTTATGTATATACATATATGTATGTAGATAATTTGTTTAAAAAAAATTCTTATAATTTTCAATAACGAAACCAATTATTTATTTTTACTTGCGAGTAAAATTCAACATTTTCATATCATAAAAACACACCTGAAGAAGTTGCAAAAATCGACGAAAAGTTGGGATAAGATGGAATAAACGTGTTTTATTTGCATTTGTAAGAAAATTGACCAAAAAAGCCTATTTGAACAAAACTTATAGATAAATTAAAAACTTGGTCACATAAAAATAAATTCACATATAATAACAGAAACATTTGCATCTCTTGAGCACCGGCGTAATTTTTCGTGCCTTTCGTTATTTGACCGTTATTTCCACAAACAATGCTCTAGCGTAATATTCAGTTGCTTTCCTTCCTGAAACGATTGAACCGTAATACTCGCACTGCAAGGAACGCCCATAAATTTACCCTTGAGCCCAACTTGAGACGTACAGTCAAATACAGGGATTATTTCTTTAGCCGTACCACGCGAATGTGGAATGCCCCGCCAGACTCTGTTTTTCCCTCCCACTATAACTTGCAGAACTTTAAAAAAATTTTGCATCGGTATCTCCTTTTTCATCCTTCCCCCATTTTCTTATCGCCCCGCTTTATCAGATTTATCAGTTATCTCCAAAAAAAAAAATCTATTTCTATTCTAGTCGTTTAGTTATGTCCAAAACGCCACGGATATAATCTTTGGGCTTTAGAAAATATTAAATTTAAATTTAAAATTATATCAATGAAATTTAATTTTTTTTTATTTTTTTAGTAATCCATATTTTTTTTTTTGTAATTTTATTTCAGTACTTAGAGAGTCGGTTTGACCGGCGCTTACGAATGTTTGGCTCGGTCATGTTCACCATAATGAACGTATGTATAAAGTTGTATATTTCTGTTCACTGACCAATTAAATCGAAGTAAATGTGATTTCATTTATTTTGTTCTTCGATCTCTAAATATCTTTTTTTAGATTGGCTATTTACCAATTGTTATTTATGTTCCAGCTTTGGCGTTTAATCAAGGTATGCAAGATGCAACACATTTAAATTGTTCGATTTCAAGCCAAATAGATTTAAATGACGTTTTTTTAATTTTTATTTTTTTTTTAATTTTATTTACCATAGTCACCGGTATATCAGTACACACAATTACACCAATTGTTTGTGTTATCTGTGTTTTCTATACAAGTTTGGTGAGATACTTGATTTTGAGTTTGGTTTTGAGTGAGTTTTTAAGTGCAATTTGTTTTTCTAGGGTGGAATAAAAGCTGTGGTGTGGACAGACGTTGTGCAAACTATTTCAATGTTGGGTGCCTTGTTTTTGGTTGCTGTCAAGGGAAGCATGGATATCGGAGGAGCTTCGGAAGTCTTTAAACAAGCTTGGGATACTAGCAGAATTGAAGGACCAGAGTAAGTTAGTATTTGTATGTATTATTTTTTTAGAAAAAAAATGTGTCAGATATTTTGATTTTTATTTAAAACTAAATTCTGTTATTTACTTATTCTTTTCATTAATCGCACATTAGGAATTTAATATACATATATCATTTCCGGCAGTCATGCTCACGAGAGAATTCTGTTACTTTTGTTTATTCATATGTTCTTTATTTATTGAACCGGGACAACAGTTTGCTAATAACATAGGACCCCAACTAGTTCCATATCTTATACATATGTTTATCTTATTTTACCGGATTTCTGGGTTACAAGAAGGAATTGTAAACGTTAAATCTGCCTGACTAAGATCTAGCTCTTTTAATATTTTCGACAACGGATGACAAAGATTGGACTGCAATTCAAAGGTGGCTTTTTTGTCGTTTGACTTTCAGCATGTGAAATGTTTATCCTAGTCGGCGAGTTTCTGAAAAGAATCCCGTGCCAATACCGTTATCCATCTTGAAATCTTCTATAGACTGGTCGAATCAATTGTTGGCTTCAATTGCCATTTTTCTCTATTGTAAGTGGTTTGGGTTTTTCTGCTTTTCGAAATTCTGCTTCTAAAAATTCTGTCTGTTAATTCTGCTCGTTTTTTAAATTTTCACTTTTTACTTGCCATTCTATGTATGTAGGTACTATAATACAAGTTATCATTATTTCAGATTACAAAATTTGAGATATCAATCGAATATGATATACGATAATAGAGAAACATATTGAGTCCCTGGCAAAATTATGTCTTCATGTGTGCACGGATGTATATTGAACTACTACTACAACCTAAACGGTTGAGCCAATAATCTTCAAATTAGAAACATAAGGTTATGTTGACATTCTACAGACTACAAAGGATTTTTTTTTAATTATTTTTTGTATCTCAAATATTACCGGTACCTGCCATATCAACAGCTTCAGGATTTTTTAAGAAAGAAATCAGTTTACTGTTGTAGGTGTGCATTATGTGTTGGTAAAAAAAAAGTTGCTTGTCTGTAAAGTCGGTTACGGACGATAATTTTACGTGATAACGTCATAAGAAAACATGAATGACACCAACATAAGTCACACCATATATGTACAATTCCAATTATCAAGTACACAAATTTAGTACTCAATCTACCAATAAGTAGTAAATCTAGTACTAATTTAGAACCAATTCAAGTGCCAAAAAATCCAATAGTACTAAATTCTAGTACTAAGTACTCAAAGTCTAGTACCAAAAATACTATTGTACCAACAACCTAGTACCAATCGGCACCAGTTTTATATTTAGCTAGCGGTACACGGCACGTGTTACTCAAGCCCTAGAAAAAACATGTTGTGATGTGAAATGCGAAAATAATGCAAGCGGGACCAAAGATTCACAGGAACGATCCCTGGACAAAACTATATTAACCCTATAAATTTCATTAAAATCCGCTGGGCGGTTTAGGAGTTCATACTCGACATACATACACACATACATACATCTGATATTCACCTGGTGCTCAGAATGATTATTATTATTATTAAATATACTTTCTACTTTAACAAAACTCCGCCTATTTTGTATTTCTTTTTCTCTTCTTGTACTTTTTGAATTTGAGTGGAATTATTTTGGGAATTTGCGCTTGTTCTTTTTCATGTTCGCCTGATCCTTGCCATCGATTTTGGTTGAAAGAACCACAGTATCGCAGCGTTCGTCACTTTTCTTAAATGCATTATCAGCATGAGTCTTATCAACATTTTCAGCATGAGTCTTATGAGCATGAGTCATGTTATTTCATTTGTGTAGCCTGTCATCGATTTATACGACGTTATCACGTGAAAAATAAAGTGCACGGCTGGGTCGCACGAACTTGCTCTAATGTGCGACAGTGGTCTTGGAGCTTGAGATTTTTGAAAAAAAGGAGTTCGAAAATCATTCGAATTTTTTTTTAATCACTAGTTAAAACTTTTTTTTTTTTTTTTTTTTTGAAAAAATGAAGTAAGCCATAAATTCTTGTCCAGTTTTGAATTTTAAGGAAACATTTTTTCAAAACGGTTTTTTTTTTAACTTTTCGAAAACATATTCCAATTTTTTTTTGAGTATGCCAACATCTATCTATCTGCTGGTAGTTATTATCGGAAAACAAATTTTTTTTAGATTTTTAACAAACCGTTTTCGAAAAAAAACAATGTAAAAAAAACTCAAAACTCAAAAGAGTTTTTTCGGAAAAACTAAGTATGCAATAAAATTTGCAAACTAAATGTCTATCGAGAAAAAAAAATATTGAAAATCGTTCGACAAGATTTTTTAAAAAGTATTTTTTTTTAAACTTTTCGAAAAAATATTTTAAAATTTTTTTTAACATTTTATTATAAGGAAATTTGAAGTTTTCATCTGGGAAAATTATTTAAAAAAAATCAATCAACCCGTTTTCAAAATATTTCGTAAACCAATTTTTTTAGAAAATTGTAAAAAATTGAAAAAAAGTTTATGAAAATTTTTAAATGCAATATTAATTGAATTATAAATGACTTCTTGTCTGCAAAATTTTATTGAAATCGGAGTAATGGTTTACGATAAAACCGAATTTGAAAAAAACCGGTTCTATGAGAGGTACCGTTATAGAACAAATTTCGAAAAAATTATTTTAACAGAAAGATGTATTTTTGTAAAAAAAAAAATAGAAACCTGAAAGAGCCGTTTTCGAGAAAATCAAACTTTTTGTTAAAGATTGTATGGCAAGTACCGTTACTAGAGCAAAAACGAAAAACACCCCCCGAGATACTACCTAATCAATACTAAATACTAAGTTTGAAGCAAATCGGCTCATCCGTTTAAGCTGTGGAGGCGCGAACAGGCATACAGACAGACAGACAGACGGACTGAATTTCCGGACCCACTTTTTTAACTTCTCTATTATCGTTATGTCATGTTTGATTGTAAGAATTTTTTTTTTTTGCACGAATCCATAACTTGCATTATAGTAACTATAATCGCAAGAAAAAAATTGGATGGTGGGCTAAAATCGGTACCTCCCATAGGACTGATTTTTTTTCATCGACCTCTCGAGAACTAGTTAACCGATTGCAAACAAAATTTAAATTCAGGAAGATGTAAGTAGCCAAAGTAATTTCACATTAAATTTTTTTTTGATTTTTTTTTTAGTATTTTTAATATTTTTTTGTATCACTATTTTGAAAACGGGTAGGTGATTTTTTTATATGTAGGTACATATAAGACTTTTAAGTTCCCTTAATGTTTTTCAAATTTTATTCGACCCTGTGACCGCCCATGGAGCAAGTGGAAAATTCCTTCCATATCATTCTTATTTTTTGTTCACGTATGTAACTGATGAATGATGACTCTATGGAAGTGCCTTATTTCTATATTTTTTCATTCAGTTCACTCTAACGAATATAAATGTTTATTACCTTTTTAAAGGTGATTGGCAATGATATCAGAATTATACATAGCATTAGAAATGAGCATATTCATTTTAGCCTCTACTTCGGTTTTTAATGGTTTAAGAGAGTCAATCGTGCCTTGTAAAAGGAATTAAAGATTTCACACACTTTTGGTGATCTTTACGGCTTATGTCAGCCAACAAGACCTGCATGCAAATACATTATAATATTAATGAATATTTCTCTATTTTCAACTAAGCTAACACTTATTTATTTTGATTCATTCTCACAAACAGCTATAACCCCGATCCAACAGTTCGTCACACAATTTGGTCTCAACTAATTGGAGGAGTCTTTTACTGGACTCAAACAAATGCCGTCAGCCAGAATATGATTCAGCGATATCTCTCACTGCCAACTCTCAAGGCTGGACGTCGTGCACTTTGGATTTTCGTTGGAGGTGTCATCCTTTTGATGCTCCTTTGCAGCTACAATGGATTGCTAATTTATGCCACCTATAAAGACTGTGATCCTTTGCAAACAAAAGTAACTTCTTCCAAGTATCATTGCACATATATAAAATTGACTTTATTTTCAGTTGGCTAAAGCCCGAGATCAGTTGCTCCCTCTTTTCGTAATGGACACACTCGGTAGCCTACCTGGACTCACTGGACTATTCATAGCTGGTGTATTTAGTGCAGCCTTAAGTTCATTGTCAACATGCCTTAACTCTATGTCTGCAGTTGTGCTTGAGGATTTCGTGAAGCCTTTTGTAAAGCGACCACTTAGTGACTCAGCGAAAAATTGGATTATGAGATCGGTTGTCGTAGGCGTTGGAGCTTTGTGTGTTTGTCTGGTTTATGTAGTTGAAAAGATGGGAACTGTGCTACAGCTGACTATGAGCCTTGAAGCAATAACAAATGGACCGCTATTTGGAATATTCTCCATAGGTGTCTTTTTGCCATGGATAAATGGAAACGTCAGAAGATTATTCTCTTCAACTTTGAACACAGGTTTAATGTTTTTATTTTCATTTGTTGCAGAGTGCATTGATAGGTGGAATAATTGGAGTAATATCTATGTCATGGATCAGTTTGAATTCCCAGCTAGCATTAGCTTCTGGTGTCATACAATACGAAACCAAATTACTTAATGTCGATAATTGCAAATATAACTTCAATCATACATTAATTTCCGGCCCTGTGGATGTTAATGCAGCAGAGTAAGCTTTGGAAAACACTGGGTCTTAAATTCATTCTTAAATTATATTATATTTTTCTAGTGATGTTTTTCCACTTTATCGTATTTCGTACATGTGGTACACATGCCTTGGAGCCTTGATAACAATCGGAGTGGCTTCCATATTAACATTGATATTGGGAGGCAATGATCCTCAAGATGTTGATTCATCACTACTAACACCATGTATAAGGAAAAGGTTCAAATGCAAGATTTGTAATCCAATTGTAAGGCTTTGGGGTTATAATATTTAATTTTAAAATGTTTACATTTTCGTTTTTTTTTCAGAATGGGTACGAAAAAAACATTCCAAAATCACAAAATGAATCAAAGTTTTAATCAACGTAACTGTTAAGAATGTATAATCTATTTGTAATGTTATTTTAAGATTTATTAATTCAAATGGTAAAATAAAATAAAATGAGAAAAGTGAGTTTGAATGTGGTTTGTTATTATCAAAGATACCTCTGGGAAGGCACGAATACGGCAGGGCGCAATAAATTAATTTAGAATAAATTTAAAAAAAATAACAACAAAGTTTAAGTGGAAAATTAGTCGCAAAAAACACTATAAATATTATTTATTTGAAAACCTTCCTTGCCTTTCGCGAGTTACAATACAAAATGAACTAACTCAAAAATGTTCTTTCGATCAAAAAGAGAGAAAAAAGCTAATAACTTCGAACAAACAGCTCATAATGCTCTCAGTTTGATACAGTCTATTAAATTGGTGATGCAAGGAAAGGTGTGGAGTGTGGACAATTGGCAGCGCTTCTGCTCTCAAATTCGGAGTGAATAAACAAACACACAACCGCATTAAGAACATCCCGAAGGATGATCTTCTATTTGAGGGGAAGATTTGAATGGACATGACGGAAGGTCTGACAAGTACTATTAAGTACTACCACTACCACGGTGGTATAGGATACGGAATTAGGAATCTTTCTGGTGAAGGCATCCTAAACATGTACAGTAAATGGTCTTATATTATTACATACCTACTATCTTTATCAAACAGCAACGGCACCTTATCACTTAAAGCAGAGGCGGAGATAAAACTCAGATCGACTACCATCCGTAGCTGGTTAACCAAGAGATCATCAGTTCAAATCTCAGACTGGGTAGCAATTTAAAAAAAAGAAAAAATCTCCTAGTTGTGTCTGTCGGTTTTAAGTGAGAAATCTACTACGATCTACTGCGACAAAAAAAATCTTTCCTGTCTTTCTAATTCTTTTAAAATTAATGCTCGCACTGTATTAATTCATTATAAGGGTAATAATAATCACTTGAGTGCGAGCCGATTATGTACAAAAAAAACTGCTGTCATTGGCTAGAGATATTGTCCAAGTTCAGTAAAAAGATGGGAGACATCGCTTCTAAATAGCTCACAATATTCATCCAAATAGGACTGAAAAATTCTCAATCATAGTTGGAGCGCACCAGAATCCAGAGTGTACAGTGACGGACCCAAAAGTGAATCACTTATTTTTTGCTGAAGATAAAGCATTGTTCCTTGCATCGAAGACAAATTGGTAGATGTTTTGAAAGGAAATGGATATGGTATTAGCGTATATCCACACAGGCATATTTCTGGCATTTATACGATTGGAACTGTAGGTACTTTCCAAGTCCGGAAAATTTAAATATCTTGGATTTATGATTATGTGATCACATCAAACATTGCGTAAGTGTAGAGTAGGTGAAGTGGCTGGAAAACTCTATCATCGAATTATGACCCCAAAGTTAAAAGGAAGGCTCTAAGCAACAGTTCTTCTTTCAGCGCTTACTTACGGCTTTTTTGTTTTGATAATATGAATTTTAACTATGTATCTGTAAGGCACATTTCCTTTTTGAATGTAACATGACGTTGCACGACACTAGTTAGAAGAATTAGATCGAGAATCAGGTCACTGTTTTCTCACTTAAAATTCAAGAACAGCTCTAGCTCGCACTAGGATACTCAACCTAAGTATCGAACTGACGACCTCCGGGTCAGAAGCAAACATCTTATATACTGCAATGTTGAAGAATATGCGAGATACATGTGTAGACCTTCAGTCACCAAAAACATGGACGTGAGTGAGTGCACACTTTTAGACCGTAAGCCACCAAATAACATGGTCGTGCGTTGCGTCATAGGGCCAGTAAAGAAGAAGACCCAGAATCGATGATTTGTCGCCGATCAACCGTGTAACATCGCATATTAATCACATATTTCCAACATTATCGAGTAGTAAAGTTTTTGAGTTAACTTCTTCTTAAACGGTTACAGCCAAGATCACTTACCAATTTCACGTTGACAGTCATTGGTTTAAAATTGTGAAGTTTGCAATTGCAAAACTTTTTTGAATGAGCCAAGCTTCATTTTATTTCAGACATTGTCGATCTCAGGTTTGCATTACGATGAAACAATTTAAAAGGATCGATTATTCGATATTGTTGTTGCAAGAAGAACTGCCAGATCGATAGATTTGTTTGAAAATGAATCTTCATTACAAATATCGAGTGCTTTAAGTGAGTTTTTGAAGTATAAACGTGTGAATATCAATAATAGTGAAAGAAGTTTAACCCCCAAAATAAAGCCAGAAATAATTTAATACCAGTCTTCAAGCACGTTATTAAGAGGTTCTTCTTTATGACCAACTTAATAAAAAAAGAATTAATGAACCAGCGAGATCAAGCTTATCGACGATGGATATATTTCTGACCATCTATCTGACCATATAAACGCTAAATCTAATGTTCGCAAACTGTGGGATAACCTACGAAAACTAGAAATAGGGAAGCAAAGACCGAGTTTTCAAACCGATCTAAATAAGGATGAACTCAATCTAATATTTGCATCTACTCCCTGTACAACTGCACTTATTGAGGTAATTGAAGACATTAGGGTTGAACTCGACAAAGAGGATGTAATACTTTTAGTCCTTTTAGCGTTTGACATGGTAGATCATTCTGTTTTCTTGCATAAATTACGTCAGATGTTTAATTTATCTTCCGACCCTATTAAACTCTTTTCATCATTCTTAACCATAGAAAGCAGGCCGTATGTTTGAATAATAGTTTGTCACAGTTTCTACCTGTACAACAAGGAATTTCCCAAGGATCAATTTTGTCCCCACTTCTTTTATCACTGTACATGAACGAAATAGCGCTCATTATAACTCAGGCCTCTAAGCACATCCAAATCTATAGAAGTTGTCCTTTGGGACTTATCGAAAACTGTGCTTCCATTCTTAACCAGGAACTAAATATGATATCCAATTGTGCCTAGTTATTTCAAAAAAAGGATTAGTTTGTCACATTTTCCTTCCATAATACTGAACAAAACTATGTTAGAATTCGTTAAACATCTAGGAATCTTATTTATTTCACATAGCTAAGGACTAGCTTTAAATATAAGTACACATTTCTATACAAAAGAGTACAATAATTATATAATTGATAGAAAATCGATTGAAATTTATATGTAAAATTTAATGATTGGTTAAATAAATTATAAACTTCTATTATTAACAATATTAAATAATATAATTATATAATAGGGTCATAAAATTATATTTATTTATATTGAGAGACAATGATGATAGAGAGACAAACAATTACGCACACACCAGTCGAAAAATGAATTTAGATCGCATTGCAACATTTCACAATCACTAATACTAGAAATAATTTTAAAAATTGTCACGTCATCCGCGTAAATGAGGCATTTAGAATGTTTCAAGACAGATGGTAAGTCATTAATAAATAAAATAAAAAGTAGAGGGCCGAAATGGCTACCTTGTGGTATTCCAGAGTTAACTGTAAAGTAATTTGTTGGGCAATCGTTAAACAATACTGCATAAGATCTATTTAATAAATAAGCCAAAGAACGAGGTTTTCGCTAAAACCAAAAAAAATTGAGCTTTTTTAGCAAGATCTTATGCAAGAGTTTGTCGCGGGTATTCGGAAGAAAGGGAGGGGAGAGATAGGAGGTGTCGATTAACATTGGTTTTGAATGTTTGCAAATCAAAATGGCAAGGAAAAATCCCGCCGGGTAAACTATTCAAAATTCGTGTCGTTCGGCTAAAAAAAGAATCCCTATATTTCAAGGTACGTCCGAAATTGGGCTCAAGGGTAAACTGATGAGCATTCCTTGTGAGACGAGTATTACGGGCGAAACTTTTAAGGGGAGGAATGCAACTGGCTACTTCGAGTGAACATTTTTTGTAAAAGAAACGATAAAATAAGGAAAGACATGAAACATTGCGTCTGTGTTCGAGAGGGGCAATTGATTCAGTGGCAGTTCTATTTCCTATCAATCTTAACGCTCTATTTTGTATTCTATCAAGCAAGTGAAGCGATGTTTGTGAAGCACCTGCCCAGAGGTGGGAGTTATACTCGAGTTTAGGGCGTATAAACGCTTTATAAATTGTAGCCAGATCAGATGGGGAAAAATACTTCTTACACCGATACAGAAAACCTAAGCACTTAGCAGCATTCTTAGCCATTCATGGACTATGGCATTGGGGGTATGTTATGCTTTAACGACAGAAGACAGCATTGAGTTTTCGAAGCATTAAACTCCACACGATTCCTATTACCCCATTTGACAATGCTGTATAAATCGGAGTTTAATGAGCTTGACATACGGCAGCGTTGCAATTGTACGTCCGAAGGCGAAGGACGTGAATTATCGAACGAATATGAATAGCTGAAAGTAGAGTCGTCAGCAAAACAGTTCAGTGGATTAGAAGTAACAGACAGAAGATCATTTATGAAAATGAGGAAAAGAGTCGGAGACAAAACAGAGCCCTGGGGCACACCAGCATTTATTTTATGGGAATCAGACTTGAATCCGTCTAATACAACTTGTATTGAACGGTCCAGAAGATAGCACAACAAGAGTATTATCGATCCCAAAAGCACGTATTTTCGATAAGAGAGCTTCATGCCAAACTCTATCAAATGCCTTGGAGATATCAAGAGCAATTATCTTACTTTCACCAAAGCGATGTAAAGATTTGTTCCACCGTTCGGTGAGATATGCCATCAGATCACCAGTGGAACGGTTGCTGCGGAAGCCATACTGGTATATGGTAGAAGCAAATTATTTGCACATTTTCTTAAAATAATAGAAGGTATACCATCCGGCCCTGGTATACAATTCTCGTCAAGATAAGATATAAACTTAGCAACATTATCAGAATTAATATTGAAGTTCATATCAGTCAAGTAAGAGAAGGATTTCAAACAGCCAATATTTTGGCTATTCTAGGCAAGGATATCACAGTTTGAAATATCACAGTTTAAAGTATCACAGATGTCAGTATCACAGTTAAAGGCACTTAGAAAAAAGTCTGCAAATAATTGTGTAATAACACGAGGATAATGACTATTTTTATCGTTTGACTTCAGAACAGACGGATCTGGGCAAGACTTCCTTTTACTATTTATAAATTTCCAAAAATATTTAGGATTCATTTTAAGATCTCTTTACACCTTCTGCATATAGTTCAAATATTTTAAACTTGAAGTTCTATTAAAATTTTCGTTAGAACGACAAAAGTTTTCAAAGTCGGCTTCACTTCGAAATAATTTGTTAATTGGCCAAAACTTGTTTCTGAGGTTCACTATCGTACCAATCTGGAACTGATGATCTCGGATTTATAGAAATTAACGGCACAGATTTTAAAAAATAATCAAACAGATAAACAATTATTGAGACATGACCAATTCAATTTGCGACAGCAGCATATTTAATTTGTTAACATGTCTTTTTAAAATTAAAAGTATAAAAATTTTCATTAAGGGCGTAATAAAATTTTAAATCATAAGAAAGAGAGAAAGAAAGAGATGGATGATGGTTTTCTTCAGTTACTAAAGGATCTGTTGATTTTTCTACAACAGTGTCTTCATCACAGGTTGCGAAAATTAGGTTCAATATCCATCCATTGCAATTAGAAACATCGTTAAATTGGTGTAGTCCAAGAGAGTTTAAATCGTCAATTAGTTTTAAGTCACCAGATTTAAAATGTCCAGTTGGCAACATAACGTTTATTTCAGGACATCGTAAACAAGCAATATTGCTAAGATTAAAATCGCCGAGGCAGATCAGCTTGTCATTATATTCTAGTAATTCATTAATATACATAATTAATGAATTCAAAAGCTTTGTCATAAATATCACAGCGACTTCCAGTAACTATATACAATAAAAATAAGATAAACGTTTTTTGTTTTTTAGAGATATTTTAACGCAGAGAAATTCATTGTCTAGGACTACTGGCGTGGATACGAAAAAAGATCTTATAGCAATCAAGATTCCACGGTATCTATATTCGGATCTGAATACCGATCACGTCTAAAAACATTAAATGTGCTGTCGAAAAGTTCACTCTTGGAATAATATTCAACGGAACCTTCAGCTGGAATGATCATATTAATTAATTAGTGGCTTATGGGACGCTAAGAACATTGTGGACTGAGAACATTTAGTTCCAACAGAATGGATCAACCGCGCATACTGCACGACCCTCAACGCAATTCTGATTGCTGTATATTCAGGTCGCCTAATCTCTTCTTTTGGTAATTTGAAATGGATTGCAAAATCGCCCGATTTAACCGTTCTAGACTTTTTTTGTGGGGTTTTTGAATTCTAGAGTCTACATAACATACATACTCTTGAAGGCCTCAAAGAGAATATCCGTCAGGTATGCGGGGACCTATGGCGGGAATTTCTGAGTTTCAAGAGTTATGGAAAATGGTATAAATCGGCGGCGACCACTTGACCATTACATTTTTTTCTACTTTATGAAACAAACATTTAGACATTAAATGAACACAATCCATACGCAAAACTAAAGTTTTTCATTTATTAAAAAAAAGTACAGTCAAAGAACATCGGTTGACAACTTTTGCGCCACCTAGTAGCTTATCTATTTATGTATCTGCATTTGATTTTAAAACAAATGCAGCACCTCTGATGGCTATTGCTATTATGATTGAATTTGGATTTCCTGAAATCGGTGTCGGAAGCACACTAGCATCAATAATTCGCAGCCCTTTCACCCCGTGAACTCTGAAAAAAAAAATCATAAATATAGGTAAACAAGAAGACTCATCTTTTCATACCTTAATTCCTGGTCCACCACGCTATCGTATTTTGTTAATCCCATCGAACAACTACCACCCGGATGATGTGAACTCAGTCCAACGTACCTTAAAACACACTCCAAATATTTATCTGATGGTTGATTCCATTTCAAATCTCTCTCAAACGGTCCAAAATTGGAGCATTCCCTGATTCTAGGCCAATGAATTTTTGGTTTGAGTATGGCAAACGCATCTGAAAAGACAATATTTACTCCTCTCCGAATGGCACGAATAGTACAGTTGACATCTTCCGATTCGGATAAGTAATTTGGATCGATTAATGGATTTCGTCGAATGTTATCATTTCGTATGCTCACAAAACCCCTTGATTTAGGTTGCCAGCAAGTCGAAATCAAAACGAATCCTTCTTGAGATGAATTGTAATAGAGTGGAAACAGCACTCGGAAATATTCTCTCTTAAAGTTTGATATCGACATAAGAGCACTCTCATCGATGGCTCCAACGCCAAACAACATTGAACTGCTTTTATCGTCCACACTGTCTATATTACCAATTACACCAAAATTTCCATAGTGTCCCGTCCCAGTGGTGAAATATGTGAAGATTTCTGTAAAGCTAAGGAGAACATTAGCATTGATACTTGCTTTTTCAGCCACCGATACAAATAAGGGCAAATTCATGTGATCAAATAGATTCTGTCCAACTTTCGGCAGATCTAATTGAAGTGGAATTCCAAGTTTTTTCAGAAGATGCTTTGAACCTATTCCGGATGAGAGCAAGATATGGGGTGTCTGATAAGCGCCAGACGAAAGAATGATTTCTTTGTTGGCTGTAAACTCAAATTTCGATTCTTTGCCATCGTCGTCTTTGATTCCAATAATCACAGATTCAGCTTTTCCGTTTTTAATGTTCACACGCCGTACAAGGGCATTGGTTAATATCTTTAGATTCCATTTACCATAAACAGTTTGCAGGTACTTTTGATAGACTCCCCATCGGTATCCGTTCTTAACTGTGTATTTGGCCCTTCGGAAATTCCATGGTTTGTGCTCGAAGTCAGCTTGAGCTCTGTCAAAAGCCTCGGCTATCTTGGAATAGTGTCGTCTTATTTTGAAATATTCATCAACTTTGGGTTTTGCTACATCAAGAAATGGTCTTATGTTTTCGTATGACCAGTATTTAAGTCCCATTTCTTCCCATCGATTAAAGTCATCTTCGCACCCATCGAAATGCAGCATAAAATTGATTTGAGATGAACCGCCTAGACCTTTGCCACGTGGAAGTGCTTGACGCTGAAAGACGCAATAAAATATAAGTGTAAGCTGCAGATCGGTAACGTTTAATTAGAAGTCTAATTTAAGTAAGATTAGTTAATGTAGAAACTTTAAGAAACCTATAATAAACGGTGTTTGTTGTAAGATTGATTAACCTTATCAACCTTATTAACCAGATCAGAAGGGGGAAAAAACTTCTTGCATCGATACAGAAAACATAAGCACTTAGCAGCATTTTTGGCAATCTCAAATATATGGTCGTTCGTGCGTATGTTAAGCTTTAACGACAGAAGACAGCATTGAGATTTCGAAGCATTAAACTCCACACGATTCCTATTACCCCATTTGACAATGCTGTGTAAATCGGAGTTTAATGAGCTTATCATAGGTACTGTTGCGATTACACGTCCGAAGGCGAAGGACGTGAATCGTCGAACGAATATGAAAAGCTGAGGGTAGGATAGTAAGCAAAACAGTTAAGTGGATTAGAAGTAACAGACAGAAGATCATTTATAAGAATGAGGAAAAGAGTCGGAGACAGAACAGAACCTTGGGGCACACCAGCATTTATTTTGTGGGAATTACACTTGAATCCGTCCAATACAACTTGTATTGAACGCGATCCAGAAGATAGCTTCTAATCCAACGAACAAGAGTATCATCGATCCCAAAAGCACGCATTTTCGATAAGAGAGCTTCTTGCCAAACTCTGAGTTGGGGTCGAAATACTGTATGGTCAAAATTCTGTTTACAAAATACTGTATTTAAAAATTCTGGTTACACAAAATTCTGTATGTAGAAAATTCTGTAATTCAAAATTCTGTTTTTCAAAATTCTGTATTTAAACAAACATTTTTGTTAAAATACAGAATTATGTAAATGGAACAAAATTAATATGAACAAAATCAACAACAACAGCCACAGCTACATGTTCACAAAATTTTTACTGAACTTTAACCCCAATATATATAATATTTGATTTTCTCTTATTTCGATATAGATACATAGACAAAACCAAGTTAGGTTACAAATACGTCTCTTTCTCTCACAAATAAATAAACAATGTTAATCCACTAAATTATGAGAGTCATACAGAGTTGCCACCTGCACAAATCTTAAATTTGTGTTTTCTTTTTATGTAATTTCTTTTTGTGTATACGTTTTTCCCTTAAATGTTTTCCTTTTTTCTTTTCGAAAGTATTTATTTAATTCTTACAACTTATTTCTTTTTCAGTTCATAATACGTTGTAAAATGGTTTTGGCTTTCTTTTTTTAATATAAATGTCTTTCTAGTTTCTTATAGTAGTTGGTTGGTCACATTTAGGTTGCATCTTTTCTTGCTAAAAACTGATGTTTATGGCTCATTCATTGGTTCATTCAGATACTTCGGACGGTCAATCTGCCACATCAACACACAAAGCTTGCGAAAACACTTAGATGAGTTTAGGGGCACGTTTAGGGATACGGCTATGGACATTGTATGCGTCTCAGAGACTTGGCTAACTAAACAAATTGAGAATCGCTTTCTAAATACCACCGTGTACAAGGTATTTCGCTCAAACCGTGTAGGTTCGAGGGGAACAAATTTGTAATCTCATCTAATAGAACCAATCGACTGTTTTCTGTTCTGTTTTTTGGTGTTGTTTGTGCTGCACATAAGTGTCCTATCATACAAGTTATGTAAAAGCCTTTTAATGTTCTCAAAACAAGCTCCATCATCGACATCTTAGAAACTGTGACTCTTAGTTATAACCACATTATAATTCCTTGTGACTTAAATGTTGACCTCTTAGATGTCCGAAACAGTGAAGTTATTATGCTTTAATGATAATATTGCCTCTTTAAACCCTTATCCAATAAATCATGAATACCCTACTCATTTTTCAAATATGAGCTCTACTTTGCTAGATGTTTTTCTTGTAGGCCAACCAAATTTCGTGAATTGCTACCATCAACTTAATGCTCCAGGTTTCTCAAAGCACGATCTTATACCTGTTTTTCATGGCCTCAGCCTTACTTCCAACCCAACAAGGAATACAATTTGTTTCAGAGATTTTAAATCAGTTAACATGCTAGCTCTAGTTTATCATGTAAGCAACTCCAATTTGGCAATTTGGAAAATATTTTCCACCTTGAATCTGTTGATGAACAAGTGCAATTTTTTACCTCTACGATAAGTAATTTGTTTGACAATTTTATTCCCACTAAAACAATCCAAGTACGAAGCAATTATTTTTTATACTGGATATAAATCTTGTAACAACCCTGGTACTTTTCGATTTTTCTAAGGCGTTTGACAGTTTGTTGTTGGAAAATTTAAAGAACAATTTTTTCTTTGAAAACAAGGCTCTTTCTGTCATTAATGTCATTAAGGAATACCTAACTGGTAGAACTCAGGCTGTACTGATTAATAATGAACTTTCTGATTTCCTCTCAGCGCATGCTGGTGTTCCACAAGGATCTATTTTGGGCCCAATCGTCTTCCCCCTTTTTAATAATGATCTTCCTTCGAACCTCAAATTTTCTAGGATCCATATGTGTGCGAATGATGTTCAAATTTACCTGAGCAGATTGGCATGGTTGAAGATGCAACTGCTCGAAAAAATGAAGATCTACTGGTCTGGTCGGAATCTTTTTAAACTGATCTCAAATAAATGTCAGGCTATCGTTATCAATAATACTGCGCTCAAAACATTCTATTTTCGAAACATTGAAATATATGGCTCTGCACTAAATTACGTCAAAAAAGTTAAAAAGTTAAGAGAGAGAACATCATATTTCTTGTGCTCTGGGAAAAACCTACGCTGCATTGAGGGCTCTAAATATTGCCTGTAGTTGTCTGCCTATAAACACAAAGCTTATATTAGCAAAAAAAACTCTTGTTCTTCCTATTTTACTATACGGTAGCCTTATCTTCTGCTGTCCCGATATATAGCAATTTATTAATATAGAAAGTCTGAACCAATTTGGCTCTAATTTTTTCCAGTTGTTCGTAATTGCCAGGAGAAGGTTTTTACGAAAGAAAAATTTGGGAAAATCCTCCGGAGAATTCAGGAAATTTGTAAAATACAAAATTAATTTTTGTATGGAGTTTTGTGTGCCATTCCAATATTCCAATATTTTTTAGTATAGTAGAAGCAAATGAAAGCTAGAAGTCGCTTTCAACAACATTGCTCATGTATCAAGGTATGCTAACAGTATTTTCGGCATGCCTTCGAGCAAATTCCTTGATTTCCACGGGATTGTATTTAAGAGGGATTATAGAAAGCGGGACTTTCAAAAAACAGTATTTTCGAAACGGGATTATAAATATTTTTTTGCGGGATTTTAAAAAAAACGGGATTTTGAAATACGGGCACCCGTTACGCTCCCGTTACTTTCAACGTAAATGTTATTTGTTTTTGTAAAGATCTTGCCTTCGAATGTAATTAGGCACATAAGAGCAAGTACGTGCGACTCAGTCGTGCCTATTTTAATTTATTGGTTACTTAAGAAGTGTGATGGTTTTTTTCCAGAAACGGATGAGTTTGGTACAGTGGATTTTCACTATTTGTTAATATTTGGTAGTGCTTTTCTTTTTCAAGCTAAAAGCTTTGGTAGTTACTAGCTTTTAAGTACCTACTGTTCTGTAGAATTAAATTAATTGACGTAAATACGTTTTAAATTTAAACTTTGAACGTCCTAAAAGTTTAACTTTTGAATCCGAAAGGTGAATATACACAAGGAAAAACGAATCAAGGACAACGACCTTCGGATCTGCACGTGGAATGTTAGAACTCTTAATAGACCACGTGCATCCAAACAACTAGCAGAGGCCCTAGACTGCTACAGAGCAGGAATTACTGCCATCCAGGAAGTGCGATGGAATGGGCCGGGCAAAAGGAGGATGAAAAACTGTGACGTGTACTACGGTGATTGCGCAAGAAAACCACAGCGTTTATTTGGGTGCGGATTCTTCATAAGCGGTAGACTTAGGCAAGAAGTCTTGGGCTTTCGACACGTAAGTGAGCGACTTGTGACAATCCGTATCAAGGCTAAATTCGCCAACGTTAGCGTAATATGCGCTCATGCCCCCACAGAGGACAAAGATGACGCCACCAAGGATGAATTCTATGAGCTCCTCGAAAAAACCTATGAGCAATGCCCTAAATACGACGTTAAGATCGTACTAGGCGATTTTAATGCCAAAATAGGTAAAGAGGAAATCTTTGGTAGGACTGTCGGAAAACATAGCCTACACGACACAACGTCTGAAAACGGACTTAGGCTAATTGACTTCGCAGCGGCACATAACGTCACCATTGCAAGCACACGGTTTCCTCATCTCGATATACACAAAGGGACTTGGCGACACCCAGATCAAAGAACCGTCAATCAGATTGATCACGTTGCGATCGATGCAAGACACGCCTCCAGTATCTTGGATGTTCGCACCTTCCGAGCAGCTAACATCGACTCGGATCACTACCTTGTTGCAGCAAAGGTAAGAATGCGAATAACCCGAACTCCACAACAACGGAGTAATACTGTGAGGAAGTATGACGTCGGAAAGCTGCAATCGCAAGAAACCGCCAGAACCTATGCCGATCGAATATCCCGTAACCTCTCAAGAAATCCAGTACCGCCAGCATCAAGTGCCGAAGATCAGTGGCAACACTGCCAACAAGCCATCAGAGATGCCGCAACTGATGTGCTAGGTTTCACCAGACCACCACCACGAAACCTCTGGTTTGATGATGAATGCAGGCAGGCCCATGCAGTCAAACAAGAGGCATATAAAGCGACGCTGCAAAGAAAGACGAGAGCTGCTCGCGAGCTTTACGAGCAGAAAAGACGGGAAGAACACCGGCTTCTCCAAAAGAAAAAAAGAGAGCATGAGAAGCGCGCGATCGAAGATATTGAGAGATGCTACTCCAGGAACAACGTGCGGAAGTTTTACCAACAGGTAAAAAGAACATGCCAAGGAAAAAAATCCCGCACAGAAGCCTGTAGAGATAGGAATGGAAACCTCGTAGTTGAGTCACAGTCGGTGCTGAGTACATGGAAGGACCATTTCTGCAGACTGTTAAACGGCGATGAAGGCCAAAATCCCGCTGTCAGGCAGAATGAACCATTCAACATGGATGATGACAGACAAAACTTCCGTCCACCTGACCAAAATGAAGTAAGGATAGCAATATCTAAACTCAAAAACAACAAAGCTGCTGGACCCGACGGATTACCCGCCGAACTTTTTAAAGCGGCCGGAGATGACCTGGTGGAGTGCATACACCAACTCATCTCTAAAGTTTGGTCAGAAGAAAGTATGCCTGATGAATGGAACCTCAGCATCGTTTGCCCGATTCACAAGAAAGGAGACCCTCTAAACTGCGCCAACTATAGAGGAATAAGTCTCCTGAATATCGCCTACAAGATCCTCTCTGCCGTACTATGTGAACGCCTGAAACCTTTCGTCAGCAACCTGATTGGCCCCTATCAGTGTGGTTTCAGACCAGGAAAGTCCACAATCGATCAAATGTTCACGCTACGGCAGATCCTGGAAACCACCCAAGAATTCCAAATCGATACCCACCACCTCTTTATCGATTTTAAGGCCGCGTACGATAGCATTTATAGAGACGAGCTATACAGAGCCATGTCAGGTTTTGGCATTCCCACAAAACTCGTCCGACTGTGCAGGATGACGATGGAGAACTCTCGCTGCTCCGTCAAGGTTGGTTCTGACCTCACAGAAGCTTTTGACGTCAAAAAAGAATTCCGACAAGGTGATGCGCTATCGTGCGATTTCTTCAACTTAATACTTGAAAAAATTATAAGAAACTCGCAAGTCAATTGTAATGGGACAATATTTTTCAAGTCTGTGCAATTGCTAGCATACGCTGACGACATAGACATCATTGGCAGAACTCGGCGAGCTGTCACTGGAACGTTTGCTAGCATTGAAGCTGAAGCGGCTAAGATGGGACTAGCAGTCAATGAGGCCAAAACGAAGTACCTGCTGTCCACAAAAAGGGACACACAACACCGGCGGATTGGACAAAACATCACAATAGACAGGTACAACTTTGAGGTAGTTAGGGACTTTGTGTACCTCGGATCCGCTATAACATCTGACAACAACATCTCGTCAGAAATAAAGCGAAGAATTACTCTTGTCAATCGCTGTTTCTATGGGCTAGGAAGGCAATTGAGTAGCAAAGCCCTCTCTCGAAAGACAAAGGAGACTCTTTATAAGACCCTAATCATCCCAGTCCTGCTCTATGGCGCCGAGGTATGGACTCTATCTAAAGCGGATGAAGATATCCTTAGTCGTTTCAAGCGTAAGATTCTTCGGAAGATTTTTGGCCCTATCTGCGTTAACGGGCTTTGGAGGAGAAGGTTCAACCAAGAACTATACGAGCTGTACAGCGACATTGACCTGGTCAAAAAAATACGCATATCACGTTTAAGATGGCTAGGTCATGTAGAGCGAATGGACAACAATGCTCCGGCTCGCAGGATCTTCGATTCCATCCCAGAGGGTAGACGCAGTCAAGGAAGACCTCGCCTTAGGTGGCGCGCTCAAGTGGAGGACGACCTCAACCAACTTGGAGTGCAAAACTGGAGGCAGCTAGCCAAAGACCGAGTTGGCTGGAGAGGCATGTTGGTTGAGGCCCAGGTTCGTCCCGAACTGTAGCGCCACCTAAGTAAGTAAGTAAGAATATACACAAGATAGCCAGTAAATTTTTGTTGCAGTATTTAATAATTGGCTTCGATAGAATTTTCATTTACTTGTTTTAAAATTTAACAAGGTTTTCACATTTTTAAGTCACAAATTTGTGCACCACCCAGTTTTTATATTTTAATCAATAGCCAAAAGCCCTGGTAGCTAGTGCTTTATTTATTAAATTATTGTTTATGTAATTTATTTATGTTTTCAGTAAAGTTCTAATAATAATAATAATATTTTAATCAACCAAAAAAGGAGTTATTTTTCTCCTATGCAACTGTGATTCACAATCCTTTTAGTTTTTAAGGACTACAATATTTGCGTCTTGGAGCAGTTTAAATATTTAATATAAGTAAATATGCTTCTTTTGAAAATTGAATGTAAGCAAGCCTATGAAAATAATCTTTTTTAGAATAAATTATTAGCTTTATGTTCGCTTAGTTTTTAGGGTATGGTATTAAACATGAAGAAAAAAATATTATAAATTACAGCAATAAGGTTATTATGTGAGCGCTATCAAACAATGAGGAATTTCAAAATTCAAAATTTAATGAAACTACCTAAGAATTTAAATATTGTCACTTACTTTTTTTTATAAAAGTGACTATTTTTTCAGAATTAATGTTTGTTAATTTACCTGTTCATGTAAACCCTTCGATGAATATCTTTGCGGAACTGACAAGAATGACCAGTCATTGACGCTCTTTTGCAAAAAAGTTGCCAATAATGGAATTTTACTAATATATCCAAATTTATCACCAGCTTCAACAAGAAGGACAGTGGAATTCGAATGTTTTGTAAGTAATGTAGCCAAAACAGAACCAGCTGTTCCTCCACCCACTGTTGAATAAAAAAATCGATAAAATATAAAAAAATACAAAAAAGTACGTATACGCCACCGATTACCAACTATATAATCAAATACATATCCTTCGGATGGTGTCAGCAAATTTGATACGTTTTCCTTCACCAGTTGATAAATGAGAATCCATAGAAAACTGAAGATGGCAATTATAACCGAGAGGATAATCAAAATCTCTGAAATCCAAATGAATATTGTGTAAATATTATTTTATGAAGACGAATTTATTTATACAAACTTCCAGTATAAGACATGGTTTTTATTTTTTATTTTTTTTGTTTTTTTTTTTGAGTTTCAAGAACAAATCATTTCACAAAAAATATGAAATAGTTTTCAATCCGAATAAAAAATATCACAAGTAATAGAATCTGGTTACTCAGCGTAGGTATTACAAAGAAGACTACTAATTTAATTAAGGAGAATGGTTTACCCATAGGTTTTTAAAGAAATTCTATTCTGACTTGTGTAGTAAGCACTTGTTGCTGCAAATATCACATGAGTTGAGTATTGATTTATTTTTTTTTACCTGTTGTTCTAAATCTTAATGATAAAAAAGTTCCTCTTATTTTCATGTTTTGTTATGTCCTTAATGTGGTGGATACTGATATTCACATATGTATACATATGTATGTAGAGTAAGTCTGCATAAAAAGAATGGTATTTGGTATTTATTTATAATATTAAGAAATCCTTATACGTGCACTACAAGGAGAATTGTTAAAACTATGATTTAAATTTAATGTTTTAAAAAAAACATTCAAATTTGACGGGCAGGCTAAACCAAGACCTGAACTTTTCCATTTGTCCTATTCTTCTTGTTTCTTTGCGAATGGATGGAAAATAGCATTTCTCCAGCCTTTCTCAAAAAAGATTAAACTTTTTTACCCTATAACTATCGACCAATTGCAATAACGTTCCTTCATTCCAAGGTCATGGAAACGCTGATAAATGTTCAGCTTAAGAAATATATCGAAGATAAAAAGCTTCTTAATGGCCGACAATACGACTTTTGTAGCAATAGGTCCTCTGGTGATCTGAAGATCTGAACTGATACATACATATGTATATCTCACCGAAAAAATATATCCAATCTCTCCATTGTTTTAAGGAAAGTAAGGTTTGTGTTATTTTAAGGCTTTTAAGGAGTTTTTAATCAAGATCTTTTACGCCAAATACATGCCCTTAAACTCTGAAACTTTTCTTCGTTGGATTTGTAATAAAAACACAGATAGTATAAATATACATAGATATCGCATCCAGATCCAGTACAAAAATAAATTTGCCGTTACAACAACGAATAAGATTTGAAAATATTAAGAAAACTTCAAAGTTATTGTGATGTGGCAACAAGTTTAGATATTTGGAGGATACATTTTGTAAATTAACGCCATCTGTTGGATTCATTGTGTACAACAACCAACATTCAATGTGTACAACGACCATGCGCCTAAAAGTATGCTACATATTTGCAATATGTTTTTACTGAGTACTAAATCGAACTTGAAGTACTAATTCGAGACTCGAATTAGTACCGAAAGCTTAGATTGTGCCAGAACCAGACAGAAGCTTCCAGAAGCTTGTAAACTTGTATAAATACAAGAGTAGATTGCATTGAAAGTTCAGTTGATTTTGGAAAGTGGAATTGTTAACAACTGGAAACGTTAGTAAAAAGTGATTGAATTGAGATTAAATAAAAAAAGTTGAATTATAAATAACGTATTTGAATTATGAATAAGTGAAATAAGTTAAAGTTGGTGTTATTTAAACTGAAAGACGTTGTGTTTCATAAAATAAAGAGATTTGTTTTATTAGTTTGGAATTTCGATTGAGTTTTATTTGTCGAACCCCAGGCCAAAAATTCACATTGGTGTCAGAAGTTGGGGATAAAACTCAGTAAAGTGCTAGAAAATTCCATAGTGACATTTTCTAAAACAGTTTCGGTGACTCATTTAATTGTGAAATTGGAATTTTCCAGAAACTATTGAACTGATTGTGCTATAAAACTGTGAATAGCGAGTATTTTTGTTAAAAATAGTGTTGGAAAAAGATCTTTCTAGAAGAGACATTAAAATAAAACTGACTGTGTTGCGAAAATAGTGTTTCAGTTACATAAAATGGGTCGCAAATTAGAACAATTGACAACAGCTGAGTTGAAAGAAGAATTAGGAAAACGAAATCTTCAGACTTCGGGGCTGAAAAAGGAACTATTGCTCCGACTTCAGAATGCTATCACTCAGGATGGTGGAGACCCCGATACCATGTTGTTCGATGTTGAAGAACAAGGGAGAGAATGCACAGTAAGTACAGCCGATGAAATGCCTGCTTTCATGAAGTTGCTTCTGTCGAAATTCGATGCTTTGGAAAGTTCCTCGAAAGAACAAAAGAACTTTCTCGAAAAACAACTAAGCGAACAAAGGAACGTTCTCTAAGACCAAAGGAACGTTCTCGAAAGTAAATTCGACGAACAAAAGAATTCATTAGAAACTCTCCAGAATCAACTAAGCGAAAGACTTCAAATAGTAGATCAGAAATTTGAAGCCAAAATAGAAAGCTTAGAAGAAAAGTTCGGAAAGCAAGTAGAAAGTGTAGAACAACAGTACGAACATTTGGCTAAGGAGGTTGATTCTTTGAAAAAGCAGAAGGTTTGGGAATATTCGAGCGACGGTCCACGAAGAAAGGAAATGCAGCCCCCTGTCTTCGATGGTCAGACATCATGGCCAATTTATAAGAGGCAGTTTGAAGCTGCCGCCTTGACGAACAACTGGGACAACGAAGACAAATCAATTGCTCTTACGCTTGCGCTCAGAAGAACAGCTGCCGAATTGCTGCAGACCATTCCTGAAGACAAACATCATGATTATGATGCCATGGTCAAGGCAATCGAGATGAGGTTTGGCGACGACCACATGCAGCAAGTTTACCGAGTCCAGTTGCGCCGAAGGGTCCAGACAACAGGTGAAACGCTACAACAATTGCAAGCTGACATCGAGCGCTTGGCCAATTTGTCTTATACCAATACCAGCAGGGAAATCATAAACGAACTGGCAACCGATGCGTTCACTAATGCCCTTGCAGATGGAAAACTACAAATGGCTGTGAGAATGGCAGGTAAGAAAACGCTCGCTGAGGCTTTAGCATTTGCCCTGACAATGGAAGCAGCAGACCAAGCTTCGCAAGGTAGCCATCGCGTCAGGGAAATGGCTACGCTAGAGTGCTCATGTCAACGTGTCGACATTGAAAGACAAAACCCGAACACTGCTCGAGGTCAAATGAGATGCTGGAATTGCAACAAGCTAGGACACCTACAGCGACAATGCAGATCTCCACCTAGACAGGTAAGCTGCCCACCTTGCGCAAGGAGGAGGCAGAATGACGAAGCATCTGGCAGGCATAACACTCACACTGCTGGACAAGCTTCTGATCAACAGCAGGCGGGAAACGCCTAAGAACCAACTTCGCGGGGCTGAAATTGGTTGATGGAATCGACGCCCCCAGGACCATCATCCAAGTTTCGCAAACTACACGCTGCAGCAAGAGCTTGACAGTGGAGACAGTCATCAGAAACAGAAAATGTGTGGCCACTATCGACACGGGTGCCACAGCCTCCATAATCAGAAGAGACCTTGTTCAGACATCCTGGCTACATAACACCAGCTGCTACACTCTGAAGACAGCTACGGGAGAAGTAGCAAAAGTATACGGGGAGGTATTTCTAAAGATACAACTGGCAGGGTTGACCTTCTCACATGCATTCTTGGTAGCCGACATATGCGACGAATGCATCATTGGAGTGGATTTCATGAAGGCACATGAGGTAATCATAGACCTTCGAATGCAAGTATTAAGGTATCGAACCGTTGAGATCCCTATGGTATACGGAAACGAGAACGCTGTGAATCTTCGGGCGGTTATAAGCAGAGATGAAGTCCTACCACCTTCTTCAGAGACAGTTCTTTGGACGCGTTTGGAGGGTGATCCTGGGAACCACCGATTCTATTTCATTGAAGCAGATAATAAAGAGGACTTTCCAAGCTATATCGTTGGAAAAATGTTAGTAGAACCAAAGAAAAACATGGTTCCGGTAAGGCTGATGAATCCGAACAAACACTCCGTCAAGCTCAGACAAGGAGAGGTGATTGGAAGATGCGTACCCATTGCAGCCATATCGACAACATCTGGGAGTGAATCTGCGAGTCCTGTTTCTGCAACAAAATTGGCTGAGGTATGTAATGCTATCCTTGGAAACTGTGAGCTAAATCAGGAGCAGAAAACCATGGCCAAAAACCTCATTGGCGAGTTTGTGTATTGAGTATTGTGGACGCGGATGCTAGTAACGTGGGTGTTGGAGCAGTTCTGTCGCAGATACACGATGGGCAGGAGAAAGTGGTAGCCTATTTCAGCAAAGTTCTGTCGCGACCAGAGAGAAACTACTGTGTAACCAGACGGGAACTCCTTGCTCTGATACTGGCGACAAAACATTTCCATAAATATCTGTATGGACAGAGATTCATCCTGCGTACCGATCACGCCGCTTTAAAATGGTTGCTACAGTTCAAAAATCCTGAGGGGCAAGTAGCAAGATGGATCGAACGATTGCAGACTTACGACTTCGAAGTACAGCATCGCAAAGGAAGACTGCACTGCAATGCGGACGCGCTTTCCCGCAGACCATGTGAGCCCAGTTGCAAACATTGTGCGCGAAAAGAGGAAAAGGATGAAGGTATATCTGTCCAGAGAATAAGAGCCGAACCTGTAGAGGGTTGGAGTGCCGAAGAAATTCGTAATGCACAAAAAGAAGACCCTGACATCAAGCCAATCCTTGCATGGAAGGAATCTATGGAGAAACCAAACGCAAGAGATATCTCCGACAGAAGTCCTACTTTAAAAGCATACTGGGCGCAGTGGGACTCTCTCCATGTGGAAGATGGTGTTTTGCGAAGAAAATGGGAAATGCCGGATGGAAGATCCTTTAAGGTGCAGCTTGTGGTTCCACGATCGAAAGTACAGGAGATCCTACGAGAAATGCATGCTGGAATATCCGGTGGGCACTTGGGAATCAACAAAACACTGGAAAAGGTACGGGAACGCTTTTATTGGCTAAGCGCGAGAAACGATGTAGAGAGCTGGTGTCGAAAGTGCACAACATGTGCAGCTAGCAAGGGACCCAAAGTCAAAACACGAGGTAAAATGCACCAGTACAACGTGAGCGCCCCGTTTGAAAGAATCGCCGTTGACATCACAGGCCCGTTCCCGGAAACTGAAAACGGTAGCCGTTACATCCTTGTTGTCATGGACTACTTCAGCAAGTGGCCGGAGGCTTTTACGATACCCAATCAAGAAGCTAAGACCGTTGTCGAGCAGATAGTGGACCACTGGGTCTGCAGGTTCGGGGTGCCTATGGAATTGCATTCCGAACAAGGGCGAAACTTCGAGTCGAAGGTATTCCAGGAAGTATGCGCATCACTCGGGTTAAAGAAAACAAGGACAACACCTCTTCATCCACAGTCTGATGGAATGGTAGAAAGATTTAACAAGACCTTAAAGGAACATCTGTCCAAAGTCGTGAACGAGAACCAACGGGATTGGGATCGGCGAATTCCTTTATTTCTTATGGCCTACCGGAATGCGGTTCATAGTACAACTGGATACACTCCATCCGAAATTCTATTTGGACGAACTGCCCGGCTTCCAAGTGAGCTAAGATTCGGATTTCCTATTGAAGACCCAAAATGCGAAGAGGACTACGTGTTAGATCTTAGAGAAAGGATCAACGACATTCACCAGAGAACAAGAAACAACATAAAAATTGCGAGTGACCGCATGAAGGCCAGATACGATGCGAGAGCAACAGCACCTGAATTCAATGAGGGAGATCTGGTATGGCTTTATAACCCACATCGCAGAAAGGGAAAATCGCCCAAGCTTCAGCAGGACTGGGAAGGTCCCTACCAAATAGTTACGCGCATTAATGACGTCGTTTTCCGAATCCAACGAGGACCAAGAGCAAAAATGAAAATTGTCCATGTGGATCGACTGCATCGTTACCACGGAAACAATGATGATGTGCTTGTTCGGGACGAACAAAACTAAGAGGGGGACAATGTGATGTGGCAACAAGTTTAGATATTCGGAGGATACATTTTGTAAATTAACGACATCTGTTGGATTCATTGTGTACAAAACCAACATTCATTGTGTACAACGACCATTCGCCTAAAAGTATGCTACATATTTGCAACATGTTTTAACTGAGTACTAAATCGAACTTGAAGTACTAATTCGAGACTCGAATTAGTACCGAAAGCTTAGATTGTGCCAGAACCAGACAGACGCTTCCAGAAGCTTGTAAACTTGTATAAATACAAGAGTAGATTGCATTGAAAGTTCAGTTTATTTTCGAAAGTGGAATTGTTAACAAGTGGAAGTATTAGTAAAAAGTGATTGAATTGAGATTAAATAAAAAGTGTTGAATTATAAAAACGTATTTGAATTGTGAATAAGTGAAATAAGTTAAATTGGTGTTATTTAAACTGAAAGACGTTGTGTTTTATAAAAAAAAGAGATTTGTTTTATTATTGTGGAATTTTGATTGAGTTTTATTGGTCGAAACCCAGGCCAAAATATCACATTATTTTATTTGATTTTTTTGACTTTGCTTGTTCCGAAAAGTACGTAAAATAGTTTTCAGCGAAATAATTTTAACGCCGTTTTATTCAGTTACTTGTTTATTTATTTCAAAATCGTAGGACCGGTTCTTAACATAAACAGTTATTTTTTAACAACTATTTTGAAATTTTTTTTTTAAATAATTCAAGAATGCATACTCAAGCACAGAAATAACATGCATTTAAAAAATTCAATTCAAAAAAATTCACTTACACGTTTTCAAAATATTGATTTGCAAAAAAGTTAAAAAAAATATTAAAAATACAAAAAAAGTTTTCCAAAATTTATAATGCAAAATAATTTTGGCTACTGCATCTTCTTTAATATCAATTTTGATTTTAATCGGATAACCAGTTCTCGAGAAAGTAGAACAAAAAACCGGTCCTATCGGTAGGTACCGTTGTTAATTTGTTCGCCAAAACATGACCCACACCTACAAAAGTACACTGATTGTTTTTCACAAAAATTCTTGAAGCCGTTTTCAAGAAAAATAAGCTTTTTCTTAACGGTTATATGACAGGTACCTTAATATTTGAAATATGTTTAAAATTTGAAGACACTTGGCCGAACCGCTCAGTCTGTAGTTCAATATTCATCCGTACAGACAGACAGAATTTTTCCACTAACTCAAATATGATTCTCTATCATCGTAATGTCATGTTTAATTGTTATCTCCCTAAAAAAGTGATCGAGAAAAAATGTCTGTCTGTCGGTCTGTCTGTCTGTCTTTCAGTATGTATAACAAGCTGCAGCCTAAACGGCTTAAGCGATTATCTTCAAACTTGGTGTGTGTGATTATTTTGGCAGAGGGGAATCAAAATTTTATTTTTAGGCCTAAAAATAATGGTACCTGCCATATGACCGTTTAGGAAAAACTTGCTTTTCTCGAAAACGGCTCCAACGATTTTGATGAACATTTTTAAGTGTTTTTTTTGTTGGTATTCATTTGATTAGAACTAAATTTACGGGAAAAGTCTATTTACGGTACCTCTCATGTAACGGTTTTTTTTTAATTTTGGGCTTCCTCGTTAACGGCTCTTTGGATTTCAGTCAAATTTTATATTTGAGAAGATCTAAATAGTTTAATTAATTCTGCATATCAAATTTTTTAATAACTTTTTTTTTCTAATATAAATTAATTTTTGATTTTTTTTGAAAAAATCAATATTTTTAAAACTAATCAAAATAAGTTATTTTAAATTTAAACTGCATACCAAAACTAAAAAAAAAATTTTGTTCAAAAAACTAAAAATAAAAAACAGGATTTTATCAAAAGCGGTCCTACAATTTTCAAAATACTTTTTTTCAAAAATTCTTTGTTATTTAAGACGTGTGATGGTGTTCTTCATTTGTAAGTATTGTGGTTTTGATATTTTTAATACGTTAAAACTGTGTTATTTTCAATGTAAATGTTTCTTGTTTCTGTCAAAGATCTTGCTTTCCAATCTAATTATGCATATAAGAGCAAGTACGTGCGACCCAGTCGTGCCCATTTTTTTTATCTGCACGAATGCATAACTTGCATTACAGTAACTACATATAACCGCAATTAAAAATCATTGGTCAAAATTGTAAACATTTGAAACCGACTCTGAATCCATTTTAAAATGGGAGTCGGCTCTAAAAATAAAATATAAAACGAGAGTCGGTTCTTTGTTAATTTTAGTCGACGTAAAGTATACTTTACTGGCTGAACACAATGCGAAGCTGAAGCTGAAGCTGAACCTGAAGTATGAAGCGCTGTCTAAGTTAAATATAAGGCGAACACAATGAGAAGCTGAAACTGAAGTTCACTCAACTTCAACTTGCGCTTAAAGCTTCGGTTACTTCTTAAGTTAAAATACGAACAGTAATAAAATAAAAAAAACCATAACTAGCCAGCTATTTTTAATTCTGAAGGTTATGTGTCATTGCGTTTGTAAATCATCAAATGCGATTTTAGTTAGCCAAACTAAATAATCGAAAGACCGTTTTTTGCCGATATCTCATAATATTTGAGGTTAGATAAAGTTTTGTATTTTCGGAACTTACCGCGTTATAAGAAATATAACGTCAGTCTCATCCCGTGACCACGAAGTATGAAACTTCTTCGAAACTTCGGGTAGAAAGAAATAAGAAAATATTTCTTATAACGCGGTAAGTTCCGAAAATACAAAACTTTATCTAATATGAATATCGTCCGCGAAAATAAAAACCTAAAATCTCATATATTTGAGGTTATGTTGAAAAATAACCTAAAGTAAAATTATAGGTTTTTTTATTATTTACAACTTTTCTGCAGACCATTTTTTTCGATCAGAAATGTAACTTCGACAGAAATCAGAAAAAAAGTTTTCAAACCCTAAACCCTCACACACCTCCTCAAAAAAAAATTAAAAAATATCCTAGAGTAGCTTGTAAAATTCCACATCAAATTCTTTCTTGGAATTTGTGTTTATTCTGTTATTATCTCCCGAAAATAAACAATCGCAATTTCATAAATCTTACATACATATATAAAAATGGTGTGAAAAATGTATAGTAATTCATCAATTCGTCTGTGCTGATTTGGCTCAATTTTTTTCCGTTGTTTGTAATTGCCAGGTTTTTACGAAAGAAACTTTGGGAAAAACCTCCGGAAAAGTCGGGAAATTGGAAAAATCGAAAATTGATTTTTGTATGGAATTTTATATACATATTTTCATATAACCAACATTAAATTTGAAAGGCTTGATCGATTTTGAAAACATTTTGTAACTAAGTTTACGTTTATGGTTTTTGGCTACGATTGGACCGCTTTCGGTATCAAGAAAAGCTAGGGTAAGCCCGAGCAACGCCGGGTGGGTAAGTTAGTTTAATATAGAAATGACATTTCACTATTTTGAATTTTAAATTGCGTCCACGATGCGTAGTTTCGATTCTTTGAGAAAAGAATCGATTTTCTCTTCTTTTCAGACAAAAAACTGTTGTCAATTGCCTAACACAAAAATGGTTTTGCATGAAATTTCAGTAACAAAAATTAAATTTGAGATCACTACGAGATTTGCTCTTTTTCTTGCAATGAAACTCAAAATTCAAAAAGATCAAATCTTTTCTTGAATGAAACTCGCTATTAACTTCAATTTTGACGTGCTTCATTTTTCCGCTTCATACTTCAGCTTCCGCTTGAGCCAGTAAAATATACTCTAAAAATATAAGCAAGTGGTTTGCTTGTTTTAAGGTTAAGGACAAGTGTTTAAGGTTAACTTTATGTCGATTCAAACTAATATAGAGCCGACCCTCATTATATTTTATTTTTTAAGTCGAATCCCATTTTAAAATGAATTTAGAGTCGGTTTCAAATGTTTAAAATTTTGCGCCCGTTTATTCAAAAAGCGGGGTTATAAAAACGGAATTAAAAAAACGGGATTTTAAAAAAGCGAGATTTAAGAAAACAGTATAAAAAAACGGGATTTAAAAAAACAGGATTCTCATCGGCCCATTTGTCTTTAAATCCGAAAGCGGTGCCAACATAACCGTGAATGGAGAACGCTACAGGCAAATGATTCGTGATTTTTGTATTCCTCATATCGTACATGGCATATAGCTCGTGCAACCATCACTTCGCTTAGCCGAACGTGTTTTTTTGTCCTTTGGACTACTTTTTATGCAGGAAAATCAAATACCTGGTATATGCTGATAAATCAGCAATGAAAGATCATTTAGAAGCCAACATTCGACACACTATTGACGAAATAAGACCAAGTATGTTCGAAAATGTGGTGCGAAATTGGACAGACAGAATGGCGTTCGTAAGGGGTCGCAGAAGACATATGTCAGAAATTATTTATAACCAAAAAATTCCATGATATTTGTGAGCCAAAATATTTGGTCATTCCGTTGAATTTTTGTTTTATTAAAAAGAAAAAGACCTCTTATAAAAAATGCTCATGCAAAATAGCCAGCCCCATTCTTCCTGCAGTACACATAAATCAAACTTTTTCTGTTTTATAAAGCGTTTCCTGGTTTGAGATTCTTATATTTGGACTGCATAATCCGAAAAGGTTAAGCCTTATGTCATTATTTTCGTAGGTTTAAGAACCAACGAAACAGCAAACAAATGATCATATCCAATGGAGCTTCAAAAATAAAATAATTATGTTTCCTGGAACATACTCTATTTACACATTATTAAATTGTTACAACGATATATAAAATGACACTTCTTGTAACATACGTTTCTAATTATCCACTTATACCTAACCAAGTTATGAGCTAAAACAAAGACTTCAGGTGGCTGCAATCATCTCCATTTCTTCATCCAACGCTCCCTCTTCTAGTTTCTTCTCCAACTCACGGGCATCAACATAAGTGATGTTCTCTTCGTCTTCTTCATCCATCAAAGCTGCATTCTGTTCCTCCTCCTTGGCACGACGTTCCTTCAAACCAACAGCAGGTGAACGAATGAGTGAAATGTTCCGTTGAACGTTCTTGACGTCCATCTGAATTTCAACGTCACGTCCTTTACGCAGACGCTGCATAACGAAGTGGTCTTGGCGTTTTTCTTTGATTTCGACCACCTTCTTAATTGCATCCAGAGTTTTGTTCCAGGTTTCGCGATTGTACTTGACGGGAACGTTGCGGCGTTTCTCAAACTCAAAGCTAGGATCGATCGCCAATTCCTTGCCAGACGCCTTGCGGAAAGCCTTTGTCCAGCGCACCTTGCGTGGATTCTTCCTACGTTTGAATGCTTTGTGGCATTTTCCCCGGCAAAACTTGAAAATCTGCAAAGGATGTAGGAAGTTTATAGAAAATTGCAATCGCTGCTTCAGTGGATTATTGTTGTTATAATAGTGGACTTACTTTGCAGTCATTTCTCACAAATTGTATTCCATGTCCAGGATATATTTTACTGGAACAAAAGTAGCAAGTTTCGATACGCATTTTTCAGCGAATTTTATTAAAAATTAAATAAAATTCGACAGAAAAATAATACACAACACACGTGTGTTTTGTAAAATAAAAAGACAGAAAGAAAGAAAATACTTTGGAAACAGTGGCGCTCAAACTGTTGATGTGCGATGTTTTGATCGAATGGACTGAACCAAATATTTCTTAATTGAACTCGTCCAGACACTTAAGTACATTTTTTACAACTTTTATTTGTATATTTTGTAATAATATGTATATATTATTATGTATTATTATAGAATTAGAAAAAACATTTCTTACAGTTGTGCATTGACAATTTACAATACCATTGTGTTTCCCCATTTCAATTACTGACTTCCGGCGCCGATTGTACAGAAAATCACAAACCCGAATGTATTTAAATTAAACAAATTATCTACCTTTTAAAAAATACTTTAATTTAATTTTAAATATTTTAAATAGAACTAAAAGTTTTGAAAAAAAACTAATAAATAATATACAATACAATACAATACAATTTATTAATTTATTTAAAAATAAGTTGGTTTAATTTTCCTTGATTAATAAGAATAAAATAGAAAGTCGAAGTCTAATTATAAATCTATTTCAAATATTTGTTAAGACACCTAATTACCTTAAGAAATTCCCTGGTGATTTATAGAACGATTGCTTTCGGCTGTACGGTTTCATTGATTTAAATATCCACATTCCGAAAAGCTGATTCATGTCAAACTTTTTATCAAAATATTTATCAAAAAATGTCATAATTGTGAAAGTTGCTTTAAAAATCTCCCCAAAATCATTCATTTTTATGAAGTTTCATGTCTCATAGTAAAAGAAATATTCTCTCAAATGCTGCCTTGACCACAATCGGTGTAGGACTTGCATATGTGATATTAAAAAATCGCCAAAAAATCATACAACAACTCAAGTACGCATACGACTTTCGTAATCCCTTGCGGCGCAAGCATATAGAAATCATCGAAACAACAGACGATTGTCAAAGGATTGTTGCATCTTTAAAGAAGTTTGGTTTTTGTTATTTTTTCTAGCTTGGTGGAGTTAATTGTTCACTTGCAGGCACTGCAATGAGTACAGAGTTTTGGGATTCGATTGTGAGTGGGTCACTGTTGGTGGACGACGGCGACCCACTGCAATGCTGCAGTTGGCGTCGCATAAAGGTCTTTGTGCTTTGATACGCCTTTGCAGTCTAAAGACTATTCCCATGAGCCTCAGGGAACTTCTTGAAGATGACAAAATCATCAAGGTTGGCATTGGGGCACATGATGACGCAGGGCAGTTGTCCTATGACTATGGTGTTGGTGTCGCAAGTACCTTAGATCTAAGGTATCTAGCCGTATTGACCAACCATAAATCCGAAGGTCTTGCAAAGATGGCCAAGTCAATATTAAACGTTCACCTTGATAAAAATTGGCGTTTAGTTTGCTCTGACTGGGAATCCAGTGTCTTGACTACAGCTCAAATAGAATACGCTGCCAAGGATGCTATGGTTGCAGTTGAAATATTCAAAACAATGTCAAATGCCTTGAAGAAAAGGTAGCTCTGGAGAGTTTTTCTTTTCTTTTAATTCATTATTTTAAATCTTACAGACGCTTTTGGCAGCGATATGATTCCAATTTGGACTTTGTACTAGAAGAATGTGATCCATTTATGGATATTCGGTTTAAGGATAGCTATGCCAAGAATGGTGTACTTATGGGAAACGCTTCTGATCTAAAGAAATCCGTCCACAAAGCAATAAAGAAGCCCCAAAGTAGGGGTATTAGTACAAGGGCGAAAACTTTGTACGATAATTGTTTGTTGGAAGCTCCTGATGGGGATCTGCTCTGCACATGCGATCGTAAAAAGGCTCAATGGTTAGTACATATTGAAATTTTTTTCACGAATGAATTTTGTTTTTGTTTTTACATGTTATTTTTTTGCATTAGATTTTTTTTGCACTCGTACAGTAACAAGATTTCTCAAAGATCTCGATATACACAAATGCGCTGGCCTGGACGGTATACCCCATTCTTCGGAAAAGGTGTTCTTACACACTGGCAAAACCACTGCGTAAGCTTATCCATCGCTCATACTCTTCTAGAATCATTCTTAAAAGATGGAAACAGCATTTGTCCAGCCTGTCATAAAGGTGACCCCTCCTCCTACCAACCTATAGCACTTACGTCCCTTCTTTATAAGGTCATGGAAACGCTGATTAACCGTCAACTTAAAAAATATCTCTAAGACCGAAAGCTTCTCCATGACCGTCAGCATGGCTTTCGCTGTAATCTTCTACTGGTGATCAGTGAGCTTCAGGAACTGTTGCTTGTAGTCAGACCACACTTCTAAAGCTTTTCACTCAACCGCCTAACTGTCTCAATTACAATGAATTCCGATATTTTGTCCGAATCTGAATTAGATTCTATCCGATTTTCACCGCCTGATTCAGGTCTGCTGTCTTTAGGTCTCTTATTTTTGTATGGATTTTGCGCAAGCTCTAGTATCTTCTGGAATTTGTATTTGGTTACCCGAACACGAAAAAGTGCATCTCATGTAGCCGTTCGGACGTGGCGGTAAACTGTAGGTCCCTTCCATGGACGCATTATATATTTACTGCTAGTTGGCTACCTCAAGTAAGTTCCATTTTAGTCTCAATTATTTTGGGCGACACTAGCCCTCCTGAGTTCATTAGCGGGGAAAAAATAAACCTCAATTTTGAGATTTCATCCAGTGATCCCAGACTTTGGCAGCAGGTTTTCCCACGTTGGCATGTTAAAATTTCCTTTTTTCTCCCCGTGTTATTTATAATATCCCACAATTTATTAATAAAAAATCCCTTTTTCTTCTTATGCTTTTAGCTTGTCTAAGGCACAAACCAATAAAAAAGGAAGCTGTCAACGATCTAAAAAAACAAGAGGCAAAATATCAAAGATGTCGCACACTTCTATGGATGGAATTCAAAAGTGTCAGTTATGTTTTACCGGTATATGCGACTTTTTGATTTTTTAAAAACAGATGTCGCGAGAGCTAGCATCGCATTCTCAGTTTTGGCGACATATTTTTGACAATTGTTGTATGAAGCTGACATTAGACTAGCAGTCCATATATAATACGTCCATGGTCTCTTCCATTCTTGCAGATTAACAACACACACACAGGAATGATTGAGAGTATAAGTCACTAGGCCTTGGCTCCTTGAGGAGCTGTCGCGCCAATAAATTTATTTATTTATTTATTCGATGCAATGATGCCGATGCTATCATCTCTATACGTTCCTCAAACATTTTGCAGCATTCTTTCTCAAATTGAACAGTTATGCCATTTTTGACTAATTGGCTTACCGAGTGAATTTGCACGTACCGCTAAGGTACGAATCAACTAACTTACATGATTCTAAGGAAAACTCGAAGGAATTACGCAGTTTTTTACACAGAATTGAATGATTGACAGTATCAAAAGCCTTTGAAAAGTCTAAGAGTGTAGTAGTGAAATATGATCTTTGTTCATTGCGATTCTTATTTCATCAGTAAAAAAAGTAAGCATGATTTGCAGCTGCGCTTAGGTCGGAAATCTAATTGGCAGGAACTTAATAGGTTGTTGGTCGATAAATATTGTATTTTCTTCAAAATTGTTTTTTTTTGTTTTTTTTTTTAATTAAAAAAAAATTGCGGGATCTAGGCTCATAACCTTATGAAAAATCCGAAAGTAAATTAAAAATGCCATCAAAATATGACTTGGCTAAACAGGAAAAAAAATTCGAATATTTTATTTTCATTGTAAATGACATTTTCAAAGAATAAACTGATTTTAATTAACAGATCGCTGTAATTATAATTTATTCTAATGATTCATAACTAGGCTTAAGTTGTTGAATAAGGGATTCATTATCTCTTGCCTAAATATGCAAATCCACCTCCAAATACGTTCTGCTTTTTTATTTGTACCAGTCGCCTTAGTATAAATCGCAGTTTTTCATCCTCCTTTTACCCTATCGGATTTCTTAAACTGTGGTTATGTATGCTAACATTCCTTATTTCGTTTGCTTCATCAATGAAGCTGTTCAGATTGTGTTATTCTTGATGTTTCTTAACTCGATAAATGTTTATCCCCTTTCTTTTTTATATACAATTCAAGTTAAAAAATTCTTAAAATACATTTTAGGTATGTAGATCAAAACCTCGCACAACAAGTCAACTCAGAGCCATATACGGTACGGTTAAATTTTGAACCAGCTGGTCGAGCCGTTGGTGAAGTTGGACGTTACTATCAAACGCCTAAAGAGAATCAATGCGTTGTGTGCGGCCGCAAAGATGCCTATATAAGAAAAAATGTAGTTCCTAGAGAATATAGAAAACATTTCCCAGTAATCATGAAAACACACACCTCACACGATGTTTTGCTTCTATGTCCACAATGTCATCAAAGAAGTAACATATCAGATTTAAGAGTTCGTACAAAATTAGGAAAACTTTGCAATGCACCATATTTAAATGAAGATGGTGGACCAAAAGTTGTTGAAATACCAGAATTAAAGTATTTTAAGATGACTTAATGTTGTTTTGTGTAAAATTTGTTTTATATATGTATATTACACAGACAGCTTCGATCGGCGGCAAGAGCTTTAATGTACAACAGCGATCGTATTCCTCAATGGAGGAAAGATGAACTATCGAAAATAGTACTCAAAAACTATCCAGGAGTGGAGCAATTGAATGCGGAGATGCTGGAAGAAAGTGCTCATATTGATGTTGTGTTAGTTAAAATGGCAATTTAAAACGTTTATGGATTTTTGTAATCTTTTTTTATGCAGAGAAAGTGTTACTGGATATACACCGCATGGATTGAAAGTTGTTCAAGAATATCAGGAAAAGTTTGGTGGTCTTATTGAATTGGAAAAAGTTTGGCGAGAACACTTCTTACAAACGATGCAACCGAAACATTTACCAAGTCTTTGGAATGTTAACCACAATGCCAACAGGTAAGTTAATTTATATCGACCGAGAAAGGTCGATGATAATATTTTATGTTAATATCCATTATTTATACAGATTAGAAATTCGTGCAACTGAGGGGAGAATCGAGAAAGATGATATGCTTATCGCCGGACTAGATCCAACGACACTAATCGAGGTCAATAAGTAAAAGTTGTTTATTTTTAAGAAAAGATATATTTTTTATATTAACGACGAAATAGTCAAGGTGAGAGAACATGTATTCAAAAGCAAATTTGTCGGCTTATTGTAAATTTGAAAATACAAAATATACAGTCCTTCCTTTTTTAATCTTAAATTGTTTTGTGTTTTTATTTCGAATAAAACAAAAGTTGGTTACATACACAAAATAGATACAGAAAGTATTTCGCTCCCAAAATATTTTTGTAACAGGATTGCCTCTAATTTGTTTTCATTAAATAAACTGTTATACAGTATTTATGGAACCTCAAATTAAATTTGATGTTCCCATCACATAATCACCCTTCTTCGCAGTTTTCCTTGGTATGAGTTTATATAGAAAAAATGGGCACGACCACGCACTTGTCTAATGTCTCAAAACAACTTAACAACACCTCTTTATCAACTCTGCTCAGAGAAATGTCATTTCATCGCCTGATGGCAACATTTAAACATAACCTCTTTCTTTTCATTCCTAACCTTGGCTTGCTCCAGATTAAATGTTTGCTGGTTTTACATTGAAATTTTATTTTAGGCCTAAAAATAACGGTTGTAAAAAATATAAAAAACTCCTCGACATCTTCGGTTCCAACGCTCATCGACAATAACAAACCAATTGTTTACTCTTCAGAGAAGGCAAACTTGCTCGCCGCCCATTTCGCTGCCAGCTCCACGCTGCCTCAAAGCAACGTTGCCCCTCCTGTACTTGAGAATGTAAATTTTTCCATGGGACAGATTTTTTTCCGCACTCGTACAGTAGCAAGAGTTCTCAAAGATCTCGATATACACAAATCCGCTGGCCCGGATGGTATACCCCCGATTCTTCTGAAGAGGTGTTCTTCTACACTGGCAAAGCCACTGCGTAAGCTTTTCCATCGCTCCTACTCTTTTGGAATCTTTCCTAGAAGATAGAAAACAGCATTTGTCCAGCCTGTCCCTAAGAAAGGTGACCCATCCTCCCCCTCCTCCTACCGACCCATAGCACTGACATCCCTTCTTTCTAAGGTCATGGAAACACTGATTAACCGTCAGCTTAAGGAATATCTCGAAGATCGAAAGTATCTCCATGACCGTCAGTACGGCTTCCGCAGCAACCGTTCCACTGGTGATCTGATGGCATATCTCACCGAACAATGGAACAAATCTTTACATCGCTTTGGTGAAAGTAAGATTATTGCTCTTGATATCTCCAAGGCATTTGACAGAGTTTGGCATGAAGCTCTTTTATCGAAAATGCGTGCTTTTGGGATCGATGATACACTTGTTCGTTGGATTAGAAGCTATCTTCTGGACCGTTCAATACAAGTTGTATTGGACGGATTCAAGTCTGATTCGCACAAAATAAATGCTGGTGTGCCCCAGGGCTCTGTTCTGTCTCCGACTCTTTTCTTGATTTTTATAAACGATATTCTGTCTGTTACTTCTAATCCACTTAACTGTTTTGCTGACGACTCTACCCTCAGCTTTTCATATTCGTTCGACAATTCACGTCCTTCGCCTTCGGACGTACAATTGCAACGGTACCATATGTCAAGCTCATTAAACTCCGATTTATACAGCATTGTCAAATGGGGTAATAGAAATCGTGTGGAGTTTAATGCTTCGAAAACTCAATGCTGTCTTCTGTCGTTAAAGCTAAATATTCCCCTAATGCCATTGTCCATGAATGGCACTTACATCGAAGAAACCGAAAAGCTCTCAGTACTCGATATGTGTGTCAGCGACAACCTCCGTTGGAACGACCATATATTTGAGATCGCTAAGAATGCTGCAAAGTACTTAGGTTTTCTGTATCGGTGTAAGAAGTATTTTTCCCCATCTGATCTGGCTACAATTTATAAAGCGTTTATACGCCCTAAACTCGAGTATAACTCCCACCTCTGGGTAGGTGCTTCGCAAACAGCGCTTCACCTGCTTGATAGAATACAAAATCGATCGTTAAGATTGATAGGAAATAGAACTGCCGCTGAAACAATTGCCCCACTCGAACACCGACGCAATGTTTCATGTCTTTCCTTATTTTATCGTTTCTTTTACAAAAAATGTTCACTCGAAGTAGCCAGTTGCATTCCTCCCCTTAAAAGTTTCTCCCGTAATACTCGTCTCGCAAGGAATGCTCATCAGTTCACCCTTGAGCCTAATTTCGGACGTACCGTGAAATATAGGGATTCTTTTTTTAGCCGAACGACACGAATTTGGAATAGTTTACCCGGCGGGATTTTCCCTTGCCATTTTGATCTACAAACATTCAAAACCAATGTTAATCGGCACCTCCTATCTCTCCCCTCCCTATCTTCGTAATGCCCGCGCAGTGTGTTCTACATTAAAAGGGAAACACATAATCCCTTGTGCGCGCCTTAATTATAAAAAAAAAAAAAACCTACCACATAACCGTTAAGGAAAAGCTTATTCTTCTCGAAAACAGCTCCAACGATTTTAATGAAATTTTTTGAGATTTTTTTTGTAGGTATTGGCTATCACTTTATTTAAACCAAATTTAAGAAGAAAATCTATTAACGGTACCGTTTTTGATAACAGCTCATTGGATTTCAAAAAAGAAAAGATCTAAGTAGCCAAATTAAATGTTCATACCAATATTTTAAATAATTTATTTTTTGTAATTAAAATTAATTAATTTTTTTTTAAATTCAATATTCTTAAAACTATTTAAAAAATTATTTTAAATTTAATGATCCGTTGCATATTAATAAACTCTAAGGCTATTTGCACACACACCGATTTTGGACGGCCAGAATAAAATCGACCGATATTTTATTAATAGCAGGTGCTTGCACACTCACCGGATTTTTTCACCCATTGGACTACCAAAACTAGTTTTACACGTAATACATACCTACAATTTCACACAGCAGTCGAATGAAATGGTCGGTAAATAATCGGTGTGTGTGTAAGCGTGTATTTAGTCACGTACGCCACTACTTCGGCCGTCCAAAATCGGTGTGTGTGCAAGTAGCCTAACTGGCTGAACACAATGGTGAAGCTGAAGCTGAAGTATGAAGCGCTGTCAAAGTTAAATATACGCAAAGCTTATAATGCGTGAAACAGATTGAACCAGCAACAGCAACAGCGGACGCCATTATTTTAGAACCTATGTGTTTCAATTGGCCAAACTAGAATAGACCAGCAACAGTAACGTCAATAGCGTCGTTAGACCAAAGTCCTAAATTTGCTGTTGCTGTTCCATTGCTACCAACTTTACACAAGGGATATTCAGTGGCACAATACTGCAAAAAAAACTGACAGTGTTATGCATGAAACAGATTGAACCAGCAACATCAACAGCACCAGCAACAGCGGCCGCCATTAATTTAGAACCAATGTATTTCAATGGCTCAAATTAGATTAGACCAGCACCAGCAACGTCACCAGCATCGTTAGACCAAAGTCCTAAATTTGCTGTTGCTGTTCCATTGCTACCAACTTTGCGCAAGTGAAATTCGGGGGCACCATACTGCAAAAGAAAACTTCGTATACTTTTTTTGTGACACAAAGTGTCAAACAGAAGTAAGAAGACGATGCTGGTGCTGGTGGCAATGTGTTTCAATTTCTTTTGCTGGTCAGCCTGATGTTCGCTGTCGACGGTGCTGGTGCTGTTGCTGGTTCAATCTGTTCCGCGCTTAAGGCGAACACATAAGGCGTTTTTCCTTTTAAGCTCTGACATTGTATATACATTTTCTATAGTACTCTCATGGTGGTCTTTTTTCGTCTGGCCATCTTCCTGGTTGATTCGAAACTAACTCTAAATAGTGAAGACGAGAACCTCAACCGATATATTACCAGTATTTAATACACTTTTGTTGTCTGTACTTATTCTATATTCACACCAATTGGCAGTTTCAGCACGCCTCATTGCGACTTGATTCATTTTAATATTTTACTTCTACTACTTTAAGAATAAATGAAGAAAAATAAAAATTAAAAAACAAAAATACAAAGAAAATTTAATTTAGTTGTACTTTATTTATTTTTCTTCGAGTCAGCTTCATCACTTAGCTTCAATTTTGACGTGCGTCATTTTTGCGCTTCATACTTCAGCTTCACCATTGTGTTCAGCAAGTAAAAAAACTAGATACCAAAATCACAAAATCAAATTTTTTTCAAAAAACTAAAAATAAAAAACAGGATTTTATCAAAATCGACCTACAGTTTTCGAAATACGTTTTTCATAAATTCAATAATATTTAAGACATGTGATGGCGTTTTCCATTTCTTACGAAAAACCGTTAATTTTTGTATATGTTACTTGTTTCTGTTAAATATCTTGCCTTCTAATGTGGTTAGGCACTTAAGAGCAAGTGTGTCCGTGCGATCTAGTCGCGTCCATTTTTTCAAGATAAATTTGTTAGCTTGTTTCATACTAAATTTTGTAAGCCAAGGTAAGAAGTCTTACAATTTATAAAACTTAGTTTTTAAATTGAATAAATGTATAGAATTTTTAAACCGCCAAACTTGGAAAACTTGATTTTCTTTTTATATCCAAGGCAGCTATAAAAACTTTAATTTACAGAAACACTTAATATGTTTGTTCCACATAATAAAATATGTTGCTAGAAAAAACACGCAAAGGTATTACGTATAACCAACCCTGTAGGACGGATTCTGATAATCGAGAAAGCCGAAAATTTTACAACCTGTTATATGTATGGCACTTTCTTTGACTTTGTCGTAATCTAGACAATATGATTTCCCTAAGGGTTACAACTACATTATATGTCTGATACCTTATATTTCAAGAGCTAAAAATAATATTTATCGCCTATGCTCAAAATTCGAGCAGATAAATTTGTTTGGAAGTCTCTCAATTCTGTATAACGAAATGACACATTAAAGGCCTCGTCAAACAGAGCGCGTTTTGACGATGCGTTGTAATATACAGCAATACATATCCCATGTCGCGAGATATACAAAAATTACTTTTTGACTTATTTTCGTCGTTGTCCTTTTGAATACTGTTTTAAGAGATGGAGAAAAAGCTAATTGACATTTTGTGCAAAACTGAAAATCAAGATTCAAACATTTAACGAAAACTTTTTTTGTTGCATGTTTATAATGTTTAATAATTAAAAAAAAAATTAATCAATATTTTGAATTTTTTTAATTTTTGTTTTTCTATGTAACTTATTTTTGTCCTTAAGTTTGCAATATTATTAATATTTATTATTTTTAACTTCTTAAAAAACTTGTTAAGAAAAAGCCGTTTTATTTAAAAACCGTTCCTACGATTTAAAAATTTTGTTTGGCATTTTTTAAAGAAATAAAATGGCTTTTAAAATTATTTCGCTCAATACAATTTTTCGTAGATTTTTTGAAAAATCAAAAGTTACAAAAATCGAATAAATTAATACTTCGATGTTCCATTAATATTTTTTTAACTTTTATTCGACGATGAGTTAAAGCAGAAAACCGCGCCCCAAATTCATGATTTTTTTTTGCTCCAAACAACTAATGCTATACATCGTTGGAAAACGTACTCTAAAAAATTTAGATTGGTGCATAAATCAGCTCAATAAATGCAGTGTGGCTTTCGCAGCACTATTCACTGAAGTCAATTATGTTGTCTTAAAGTTAGGTGTTTTATGCAGATGGTAGAACGGATTTAACGCTGGACATCTTACTTTTCCCAATTATTTTAACAATATATTTAGAACTTATCTTTTATGAACAAGGAAAAACTCATATATTATTTTTTTTCACATGATTTTTTTTTGTATTTATGTACATTTTCTAATAATACAAACAATTATTCTGGTTGAAGTAAATAAAAATTGATTTTTTTACAAACTGCTAAATATTTTCTACAAAATATACACACAAATAATTTAAACTAAAGAAAAACTACAATTTTACTATATAAACTCAATTCCTTCGTATTTGAGATCGGTTGGTATTCTTTGCTCATGATACAACACTTCACCTTTAATGTCGAATACTGTGATGAATGTTGACGTCTTTCCGTTCAATTCTTCCGATTTTATGGCCAAGATATATTTATCATCACAACCAGGAATAAATTTAAAGCTTGAAAAACCATGTGTAGGTTCTTTGTTTTTCAAAGTTATAGCCTCGATTTTTGAAAACCGTTCATCTGCTGTTATTAGCAGATTGCATCCCATATGCTCATCACGAGTTTCATTGTACCTGTAAGTGGAATAAACATTGTAATATTAGTTTTATTTTAAATCAAATAGTCATTTCAATTGATATCTCTTTCAACTCATATCCAACAGCATTTTGTGGTTATTTGGTTTATTTAAAGTTATAAAATGCAGATAATTTGTTGAAACACAAAGTCGATACTCACTTTTCTTTCGAACATCTCCTTGGCAGAAAGAACCATTTTTTGTGAACATCTGACCACATTCCGCTCTCGTGGATCATATAGCCAGGCCAGACAATGTTCATTGACTCTTCGCGCAGCACCTTGTAGTTGAATGACCAATCCAAACTGCGAACTTCCCCACCCGGTGAAATAATCTTCACAAACATTGGATTTTCATTCTCGAAATCTCCCTGTGATGTCGTCCACTCTTTGCCCATTGAACCCACATACAGTATTTCATCTTTCACTGTGGCCCACTCCGATTTAAAGCCTTTAGTCGACTGTCCATTACCATCGAGTAATATCACCCAAGGTATAAGTTTATCATTTTGTATTTTATAGACCAGTCCTGTTCGATCGTCGAAAGTAAGCAGTTTGCCATCAAAAGTTACAAGTTCCGATAGTTCCATGCCACGGTCTTTCAATGAGAAGCTACTTTCCAGCGTCTGTGTTCCTTTATCATCCCAAACAATTTTTACTTCTCTCTTAGATTCGATTAGAGTTAAGTATCCTTTCTTCAGATAGCTTCTCCAGGAATGTCCCATTTTCGAAGCTGTGTCCATATCGGCGACCATTCCGATACGATAAATTTGAGTGCCACGAATAAATTTTGGCGGTGTCATCGGGTATGTAGTGTTGTAAGCGGTGTGACTAAATAGTGACGTCGTACCCACCACCTCAAATGATGATGTGGATTTCGTTTTGACATAGAAGAATATGAGACCAAGTGATAGCGAAGCTGCTATCAGCAGGCCAAAATGATAGTTAAAACGAAACGTGCGATTTCCGAGACGGTAGGGTGGTGGTGAACGGAGCGCTGATCTCCAGTCTTTTGTGTACATGACACTGCTGTTGCTTGTGCTGCTGGGGCTACCCTCCAGAGTCTCGGATGTAGATAATTTGTTAAAGCGATAATTGTAATTTTTTTGTAGATTCATTGGTCAGCTTTGTTTAAATTCATTGTTGGGATAATGAGTTCGGGATTCGTTTGCTCGTCGATTGCTTGATCTTGATGAGGTTCGTGAAAACTGCATTTAGTCAAGATTTCTGTAAAAGAACCTTAACTAATTGTCCTACAACAATAATATTGAAAGCGGACAATTCTTGAGTATGGAATATGGATTTTCGAGTGCACGATTCTTTTGACTACACAACACACAACAGACTTTTTACACTTTTGGTTTGACAATTGAAGTTGACGTTTGTATTGATTTTCGAAAATTTATGTTCGACAAAACAGTTGTTCTCAAACTAATAAAAATAGGGTAATATTCGGTTCTTTAGTTTAATTTAATGCTGGATTAAGTCTTAACTCATATTACAATAACAATTTGGGATTATGATTTTTATCTGGATCTATTTCAAGATCTAAGAATTAGTTTTAATTCTGAAAAACAGTTGTATGAAGTATAGTAATGGGAATTGAAAACAAAATTTCATGTTTTATTATCGACAAAGATCTATATGGTTCTTGGCAGATAATAAAACGCAGTTATTATACTTACAACTTGTTGAGAGCTGTAATGGTAGGGTAATTGAAAACAATAACAAGGGAAGATTATTTTATAACTGGTTACTGGTTAAGCATATTACGCAGCTCGAGCTAAAATTTAGCTTACATGTGTCTCTACAAACGTTAGCTAAAATTCCAGCTACCACCAAAATCAACTACCAATGTTGCCATATTCGGATTTGACTGTTAAAAGTTTTAATGTTTAATTGTTCATTTTTGAACGCTAGTTAAATATAAAACTGGTGCCAGTTAATACTATGTTGTTGGTACAATAGTATTTTGGTACTAGATTTTTAGTACTTAGTACTAGAATTTAGTACTATCGTAGTATATTTAGTACTAGATTTAATACTTAGTAGTGTATTTAGTACTATATTTTGTAGTAAGTAGCAGATTAAGTACTATATTTAGTATTTAGTAGTATATTTAGTACTAGATTTTTTGACGTGATAAGTGTATATACTCTAAACAATAACATAGTTACAACATATGCAAACAATGTGTTTTATTTGTAAAATAAGTAACTAGGTAGGCACTTCAACTAATTACATTTTTTGCAGACTTAAAAAAATTGATATAATAATCAAACATGGTAACCATTCAAAAAAACCAAACCAAATATCAAATTTCAACAAAAATCGTTAAAAAGGTAAATTTCATCCTGTTGCCGTATCTATAAAAAACCTACCCAAAAACAGTGTATTTTCAAGGCAGAAATGAAAACTCCTCACATCCTGTCTAAATTTCTATCTTTCATTCTCTCATTATCGCTTATTCTAAAGAAAATGATAATGAAATAACATGAAAAAGTGTTCATGGTTTGTTTCCTTCTGACTGCTATTACTTTTTGTCGTTCTGTCTTTTTCTAACATTGCATATGTGTTGAGTACATTTCCCCGACTAAAAGTCTACGTTGCGGTCTCCACTCAGAGAAAAACTTTAGGGAGATGTAGACGCACTAGATGGCGCTAGTTTTCGAACACTGATGGTAGTACTATAGGTTTCATATACAAATATGGGAGCTAAATTTCAACGATTTATAGTTTAGCATACATTTTTAACTTGGAATCTTTCGTTCAACGAACGAACTAAGGATTTGTCACATTTATGCAATTATTTCTTAGCCGCCTTTAACATATTGCATAATATGATGGAGTATTCATGTGAGAGAAGTAGGAAGTGAAGTTGGGACATAATCACATATATCGCTGCATTAATACAACTAACTGTTGTTTTTTTTTTAATTGCCGTTTATTTATTAACGTCATGAAACACACTCGCTATTGGAAATTCGAAAATAAGGACATCTGGAACTTTGCTGTCACAATTTTTTTTGCAGCACCACATATCCAGACGACAGGCAGACAAACAGAAGTTGTAAAAAGTGTAACTGGGAGTGACTTCCTTTAAATAAACTTTAATTTGTTTTTACTAAAAATATAATCAGCTTTAAAAATGATCCATCTTATTAAATACCCAGAGACTGTATACATAAATAAGTCTTAAACAAGAAATGGCCAGAATTCAAACGAAACATTAGAAATTTTCATTTGAAGAAAAACAAAACAACTTTCGCATCGATTTTTCCTTTAGCACCGAAATAATGGTAAACTTCCACCTACATAAATATTTATTTGTTTTCTTAATAACTTTTTTCTTGTTCTTATTTGAAGATATAAAAAACGTACATAAATAGTAATCTCAAGGACCACAGTATTTGAGTATTCGAGTAAGCAGAAACAATGCCTGAAAATTTAGAATTGCACCAGTTTGTCGGTGGCCTCCATCCAAGTAGCACTTCCCATCGCTGGCTGTCTTCGTTGAAAGCGAGGTTGGCATGTCCATACTTGGGAATCATACTAGCTACACTGTCTTCGTTGTTCTTCTCATTGTGCTCGGTTATTGTGAAGGGACTTGTCGATGTTAATCCTATGGAATTGGCATCATTTAGGTGAGTTAATTGAATTGATCATTTTAGCCTTTGAAACAGAATTTAAGCAACCCTTAAATTAGTTTAAAGTGATGGTGAAAATTGAAATAATAATCAAACATGACATTACTATAATAGAAAAACATATTTTAGTCTGTCTATCGTATGTTAGTTTGTACGGGTGTATTTTGAACTACAGCCTGCACGGTTGTGCCAAGCGTCTTCATCTTCATATTTAAAACATAAATTTGTTTGATATTCTTAAACGACTAATTTCGGTTCTTTTTATATTAACCATACCAGCCATATAACCGTTAAGTAGAAGCTTAAAACTCTTGCAAACGATTTCAAGAATTTCTATATTTATTAGTGTTTATGGTAGATCCATAAGACCTTTTCTTCTTGGAGTTTTTCAAGAATCAGTTAACCGATACATAAATAAAAATGAAGTGTCTGTTCTTAATATCAAAATAACAGCTTTTTACTAGATGCATTTTTAGTATATGCAGTACTTATAACGAAAACGCAATTTTATAAAATGTGTGTCTGTGTTTGTTCCGGGCAATCTCGGGAACGGCGGCACCGATTTTGACGGGACTTTCTATGGCAGATTGCTGATGTTCTAAGAAGGCTATTTAAATTACCCACTAGGTGGCGCTCGGGTGTTTTTTAGGAAAATTCTTATTTATGCCCCGATTTTGACGGGACTTTCACAGGCAGATAGCTGATGTGTTAGGTGTAACTAAGTGATTAAAATCACCCATTGGTGCGGCAGAGCATATAACTTATTTAGTAAGAAGTAACTAAGGTTGTTTTGATTACTAGGTGGCGAAAATGTTGGGTGGGTAAGCTAGTTATAAATAAAATTTATGTTCAAAAAAATAGGTAGCCAAATAGTTTTTGTATAAAATTATTTACGATTTCCAGTTTTTTTTATTTTTAATATTTTTTTTATTTATTTATTTTTATATTTTTATATATATATCTTACTGGCAGGTCTCGAGGTACAGTAGTAAATGGTTTTACTTCCGGTGCTCTGCCAGTAAACATTGGAATTCCCCAAGGGACCCTTCTTGGTGTTTTGATGTTTCTCATATACATAAACGATATGGAAAAAGTTCTGAAACATTATTGGCTCAAACTCTTTGCTGATGATGGTCTTTTGTGTATTTCCTATATATAACATTTTTTTTTTATAATTAACGCGCGCACAAGGGATTATGTGTTTCCCTTTTAATGTAGAACACACTGCGCGGGCATTAAATGAAGATCTTTGTGCAATAAATAACTGGCTTAAAATGAATCATCTTTTGCTAAATATGAACAAATCAAAGTGTATGTACCCTTGAAATTATGCCGCACATAAAGTATCTTGGTGTTATATTAGACAATAAGCTATTGTGGAACGAACATATTGACCACCTCTGCAAAAAAGTGTCAACAAAGTTGGGAGTCCTACGTAAAATAAGAAACGGTCTATCAATGAACAGTGCAATTAAAGTATATAATGTGATAATCAAACCCCACTTCGAGTATTGTCCTACCTTACTGTATTTCTGTAATATGTCTCAAAAAGTAGAATACAGATACTGCAAAACAAAGCAATGCGCATAATAATAAAACGTGATCGATACACCAGTATAAGAAAAATGCATGATACTTTGAACCGGTTCATTATCAACCAAAGACTATAATATTAACATTAACATTTGTATATAAAATGAAAAACAATGTGTGTCCAGAGTACTTAAATGACCATGCCTTTACGAACAGAACTCCAGCTTATCCTTTGCGTAATAGAGAGGATCTTATTTTACCATACCATTCAAAAGACTGATAGCTACATATACAGCGGAATATATTATATAAATGCTTTAAATGCTTCGTAAAATCTTTTTTTATAATCCTTTTCATTGTTTAAATTGTTTCATTGTTAAATTAAATTATTTTATTTTTTATGTATTAAATAAATAAATAAATTTATTGGTGCGACAGCTCCTTAAGGAGCCAAGGCCTAGTGACTTATACTATCAACCAGTCCTGTGTGTGTTGTTAATCTGCAAGAATGGAAGAGACCTACAGTTTACCGCGGAGTCCGAACGGCTACATGAGATGCACTCTTTTTCGAGACAAATTTTACTTTTTTGGAGGTTTTATCAGTTCCTCGCAAAAAGCAGTATCCCCGGAAAAGAAGGATGGCTTTGAGCTGGATTCGAACCCAGGCTCATTCGCTTAGCAGTTAGCAGTCCGACACACTAACCACTAAGCCACGGGGCACTAATTTTTTATTATACATACGTATTTATAAAACCGCACATTTCAAAATAAAATAAAATAAACAAAATTATGGAAATTGAAATGGCACTTAGAAATCAAATAAATATTACAATTACAAATTACAAATAAGCTGACCATGACCAAAATTACAAGCCAAGTAAAAGTAGCCGCTGTCCAGACCTATCAACATCTTTAATGGAATCCGACAAGGGGATAATCTGAATTGCATCCTCTTCAACCTGGCGTTGGAGAAAGCAATCTGAAAGCAAAGACTGTCCTCACTAAGTACAGACAGATACTGGCTTACGCAGACGACATTGACATCATCGGCATAACCCAACAAGCTGTACATGACTCCTATACCCACATCGAGCAGATAGCACAAAACCTGGGGCTGCATATTAATGAATTGAAGACAAGTACATGTTGGCTACGTCTGGGAGAATTGTTGGTCCAACTATAAGGGTAGCAGAGCATGAATTTGAAGTAGTGCAGTCCTTTAATTACATTGAGTCAAAAGTAGCAGCCGATAATAATAATAAGGAAGAAATACGCAGACGGCTGCTAAAATCCTACTATAGTCTGGCAAGGCTCTTTAAATCCATAAACCTTACCATAAAAACCAAACTGCTGCTGTACAATGATATGGTCTTACCAGTACTCCCATACGGGTACTTCGAGTAACATTTTTATAAAAGAAACGATAAAATAACGAAACACATGAAACATTGCGTCGGTGTTCTAGAAGGGCAATTGTTTCAGAGACACTTCAATTTCTTATTAATCTTAAGCCTCTTTTTTGTATTCTATCGAGCAGGTGTAGCGATTTGTGCAAAGCACCTGCCCACAGGTGTGAGTTATATTCGAGTTTTGGGCGTTTAAACGCTTTGTAAATTCTAGATACAGAAAACCTAAGCACTTAGTAGCATTTTTGGCGGTCTCAAATATATGGCCGTTTCAACAGAAGTCGTCGTTGACACACATACCGAGTACTGAAAGCTTCATATTGTTGAAAGCTTTTCGTTTCTTCGATGCAAGTGCCATTAATGGCCAATGGCATGGGACAACATTGAATTTTCGAAGCATTAAACTCCACACGATTCCTATTACTCCATTTGACAATGCTGTATAAATCGGAGTTCAATGAGCTTGACATACGGTACCATTGCAATTGTACGTCCGAAGGCGAAGGACGTGAATCATCGAACGAATAAGAACAGCAGAGGGTAGAGTCGTCAGAAAAACAGTTAAGTGGATGAGAAGTAACAGATGGAAGATCATTTATAAAAATGAGGAAAAGTGTAGGAGACAGAACAGAGCCCTGGGGCACACCATCACACTGACGGTGATGGAGAAGGTTTCGGTCTTCGAAATATTCCTTAAGCTGACGGTTAACCAGCGTTTCCATGGCCTTAGAAAGAAGAGACGTAAGTGCTATGGGTCGGTAGGAGGAGGGAGAGGATGGGTCACCTTTCTTAGGGACAGGCTGGACAAATGCTGTTTTCCATCTTCTAGGAAATATTCCACAAGAGTAGAAGCAATGAAAATTTGTGTATATCGAGATCATTGAGAACTCTTGCTATTGTACGAGAAAAAACCTGTCCCATGCAAAAATTTACATTCTGAAGTACATAATGGGCATCGTTGCTATGAGGTAGGGTAGAGCTAGCAGCGAAATGGGTTGCGAGCAAGTTTGCTCTCTCTTCTCCGAAGAGTAGACAATAGGTTTGTCATTAGTAATGAGGCTTATAAATGGGGAAGATTCAGATCCCCTGGATAGAGAGCTCCCTGCTAGACGTGATTATTATACGCAGCATAAGCTACTTGATAAGGCAATTTAGTTATAGTCTTTAGAAAAAAGAAAGAGAGTTTTATAGTGAGTAGGAATCTCACACCAATGTAAGTACGAGCCTATAGTGTCTATAAAGTCTTGGTCATGTATAATAAAAAAAAAAACAAATTATTTAACAGAATCAAGTGGCATTTATTCTTTATATATAATCTTTGATATAAAAAAAAAACAAATTCTTGAACATTTCTAAACATCTTTTTTATTACATATACATATGTATAATGTAGGAGCCAAAATTGGACTAAAGTTCTAGTTTTTAATATATTAACAATGCTTGGGTTTTATTCAACTATCTATATTTTTGTTTTATATTTACTATTTACAGATTCATTGGAGTTCTCCTACCAGCCATACCAATTGTGATATATACCAAACAACCAGTATTCCCCGAGGGTAAACGCATTATTTTACTTTTACGCTGTTTTATGGGTACCACAGGGTTAATGTTAAGTTTTTATGCTTTCCGTCATATGCCTCTGGCAGATGCTTCCGTCATAATTTTTTCAACTCCGGTTTTTGTTGCGATATTTGCTCGTTTATTTCTCAAAGAACAATGCAGCTTCTTTAATATCATAACAATTGTACTTACACTAGTTGGTGTTGTACTCATAACACGTCCGCCGTTCATATTTGGTGATGCGGCACCAAGCTTAGAAGAAGAGCGTTTCTCTGGCAAACGCTATGATATCTGGGGTCCAGTTGCAGCGATATCATCCACTCTATTCGGTGCTAACGTTTACATTCTTCTGCGTGCCCTAAAAGGCTTGCACTTCTCAGTGATCATGACGAATTTTGGAGCTTTTGCTCTTGTCTACACGTTGATCGTGTGCTGGTCCATTGGAGCTATCTGTTGGCCAGCCTGTGGCTATGATCGGTTTCTTGTTATTGTCTTAGCTTTATTTAGTTTTTTGGGACAGATTTTGCTCACTTTATCGTTGCAGCTGGAACAAGCAGGCCCTGTAGCAATTGCTCGCTGTGCTGATATTGTTTTTGCCTTTATATGGCAGATGATTTTCTTTGGTGAACCCCCAACTGGTTATTCTTTATTCGGAGCAACTCTTGTTGTCAGTTCAGTGATATTGACAGGTTTAAAAAAGTGGGCAATGTCATTGCCAAGGGATTCAACGACGCGAAAGCGTCTTCGGCTGTTGATAATCGATTAAACCAAAGAAACAAAACCAAAGTGGTTTTAATTTCATAGTAAAAATAATTTGAAAAATATAAATAAAATATTAAATATGCAACATTTTACTGAGGCTTAAATATGGTTGACAAAATAAAAGACGTGAATAATACTCAAAGAAATCGCATGTTTTAATTATTAAGTATAATTTTGTTTAAGCTTAGGAAATTTTCTTTTTTCAATAATGCAATGGAATAGCAAAATTTTACACACGATCTCTGCCATCACACAATAAAAATATAGTTAAAAGTTTGAAATATTAAAAAGACGATGTCTCACTACAAAAATTGAACAATCCAGTCAAAGAAGCTCTTTCCTTAAAAAAAAAAATCTCTAATTCGTCTAGTCATTAAAATGATAAAACAGGTCTCAATATGTTTTAAGATGGTATTATTTTACATATTTTACACATGGTTCTAATCCAACTCCATGATCAAACTAAAGACAAGGAAACAAGTTATTTATGTATTTAAAATTTTATCCAAAAAAACTTGTAATTTTTTAATTTTTAAATTGTTTAATGAAACAAAATAAAAATTTACTAAAATTGTACTTCATATTTTAAGAATAAAAATGGAAACGTCTTTTTATATTTTTAAAATTCATTTTAGAAAAATAATGTAAAAATAAAAACAGATAATGTTTAAAAACTAGTTTCATTTAACAAAAACTAACTGTTAAATAAATCATTTTTGATTAAAGCTACTTGTATTTTTATTTTACTTACATTTGTTTGATATTTAAATTATATTTAATTGAAAAGTTTGATGAACCAACAGAAACTGCAGAAAGGTAAATGAAAGCTGTAAGGCGCTACGGTTTTGGTAGTTTAACACCCTCAAAAGATCTTACTATGAAAAGATCACCTAAAGAAATTAAAAAATAAGTGATAAGTAACAGATTGATATGAGACGTGTGTGCTGGATATACGCTTATCGTAGCAGAAATTTTCTGCTGAAGGTATGCTTGAGGTTTTCGTTGCAGGTCACTTGTGATTTTAAACATGCTGTTCTGAGCTTGCATTCACTTTATCTGGCGCTTCGTTGCCATTTATTTATGCTTGTCCTGGCCAAACAAAATTGCTTTACCTCCACGTGGTGGTCCCCGGGCAATGATTTGTTTATATTTTTGTACACAAATTAGCAAAAATTGCAAGCACTTCCTAAGGGTTGGCGAGGGGCCGTAAAAAAATATTACTCAGAACCCGACAACAAGCCTCGGAAATATACTGATTCCTCAACGATGAACCAAGCAACTACAACGGCTATACGATTTAAGAATTTTCTCATGGAACGTCAGAACGATCTATAGAGCTCGAGCTGCAAAACAGCTAGCTGATGTCCTAGCCATGTATAAAGCTGACATAACAGCACTTCAGGAAGTGAGATGGCCAGGGAATGGTGTTTTGCAGAAAAAAGAATACGACATATATTTTAGCGGTCACTCAAAACACTCTTCGCTTGCGAGGCAAATTCAATAACATCAGCCTCATAAGCGTTCACGCACCTACTGAGGAGTCCGAAGAAGAAGAAAAAGATTCCTACTACGAACTTGTAGAGAGGACACTCAATGCCTGCCCAAGGTATGACGTTAAAATCATCCTTAGTGACTTCAACGCAAAATTAGGTAGGGAGCCAGTATTCAGCCAGTACATAGGATCCCATAGTTTGCATGAGAACACTAATGACAACGGACTACGAGTCATAGAAATGGCAGCATCAACAAAATTGGTCGTTGCGAGTACCAGCCTCCCGCATAAGGATATCCACAAAGTCAATTGGGTATCGGCTGATGGAGTCACTCGTAACCAAATGGACCACGTGTTGATAGATCGCCGCCACTACTCGAGCCTGAGGACGATACGAACGTATCGAGGTGCCAACATCGACTCGGACCACTATCTCGTTGGTATGGTGTTCCGAGGGCGGATTGCTATACGAAGAAGTATTGCATCCGCTGGTCAGGCTCGAATCAACACGGCTGCCCTATGCGATGAATGCAAAAGCAACCAATACAGTCGCGCACTAAGGCTCGCCCTCGGAGAGCTCGATGAGGGAAGAATAAGTCCTGGGGACGGAATGCCGGGCGTAGAGGAAAAATGGTCACGCCCTAAGAACAAAGTCATTAGTACTGCTGATACCATCTTAGGCAGTAGTCGCAGAGATCGGAGCGACTGGTTTGATGATGAATGCAAACTAGCGTTTGAACGTAGAATGCTGCATACCGAGCAATGCAACAGTCTCATTGAACGCGGGCGCGCGAAGATGAATATAAAGAGCTCAGAAGAATAGAAAACAGACTTCACAGACGAAAAAAGGTAGCCTGGGAAAAAAACATTGTCTGTGAAATGGAAAGAAATAGAGAGCGAGGTCCGCACCAGGCGCGGAAGTTCTACCAATCTGTCAGAAACATGTCGCAATACACACCACGCTGTACATATTGTAAAGACGGAGAGGGTAATCTGATCACCGATCCTGAAGGCATTCTGGAGCGTACTTTAAAGAACTGCTAAACGGTCAGCTCACGGAAGAAATGGAGACTCCAACATTTCAAGAAGAAGATCTCATGCTGCAGCCACCAAGCATTGAGGAGATAAAACAGGCGATTAATCGGCTCAAAAATAATAAGGCCTCAGGAGCCGATGGTATACCTGCCGAGCTGATCAAACATGGAAGGCCAACACTACATCAAGCAATTCATGAAATCATAGTACACGTATGGGAACACGAAGAGATGCCAGAAGACTGGCGAAAAGGCATCATATGTCCCATACATAAGAAGGGAGATATCACAAAATGCAGCAACTATAGGGGTATAACATTGTGGAGTACATCCTATAAGATATTCTCCTCTATCCTGCAAGAACGGATAGCCCCATACGCTAATACCATAATAGGCAAATATCAATGTGGTTTTATACCAGGCAAATCAACAATTGATCAGATCTTGACCCTAAGGCAAGTGATGGAAAAAAGTCTGGAATTTAATATCCCAACATACCATCTTTTTATAGACTTTAAAGCCGCCTACCATAGCATAGCCAGGGTAGAACTTTATAAGTCCATGAGAGAATTCGGCATCCCAAATAAATTGACACGACTATGTAGGCTGACCATGACCAACATCACAAGCCAAGTAAAAGTAGCCGGTTTGCTATCCAGACCAATCAACATCTTTAATGGACTCCGACAAGGGGATGGTGAAGGGAAGACTAAGTACATGGCGGCAACGTCTGCGAGAAATGTTGGTACAACCATCAGGGTAGCGGAGCACGAACTTGAAGTAGTGCAGTCCTTTAACTATCTTGGGTCAAAAGTAGCAGCCGATAACAATATGGAGGAAGAAATACGCGGGCGGCTCCTGAAATCCAACAAAACCTACTATAGTCTGTCAAGGCTCTTTAAATCCAGAAACCTTACCATAAAACCAAACTGCTGTTCGAGAGAAAAGTCTTACGGAGAATTGTTGGCCCCGTGTGTGAGGAAGGCCGATTCCGGAGAAGATACAATCATGAATTGTTTGAAATCTATCTCGAAGCAGATGTTGTTGAAAAAATAAAGCTCGGTAGACTCCGGTGGGCTGGACACCTAGCTCGCATGAGCGAAGAGGAACCAACTCGGAAAGTCTTTTGCGGTACTTTTTATGGTAGAAGACAACGTGGCAGACCTTGCTTACCTTGGAAGGATGGCGTAGACCAGGACACCCGAAGCCTTGGGGTGCGCAATTGGATGGCATCGACCAGCAATCGGGATGTATGGAAGAATTTGTTGAAGGGCGCCCGGACCGGATCCCGGTTGTTCCGCCGATGATGATGATGATGTTTGATGATAATTTGTTTTTTGTAAATGTTTTAGCTAAGCTTCAAAAATAACTTATTCTTATCTTGTTGATAAACTATATATTTGCACAACACCTTTTATAAGAATTGGTCCATTTTCTACATTTTTTAACTAAATAAATAACGTTCCGAGGCTTGTGGTTGCTTCGCAACTAGTATTGCAAGAATGAAGCTCGAAAGTTTTACCAAAAGATAAAAAGAAACTGTCAAAGCTACAGAGCTCGAACTGAATCTTGCTAAGACGATCAAGGGAACATCGTAGTGGAATCGCAGTTGATGTTGAGAATATAGAAAAACCATTTCTGAAGACTGTATAACGACGATGACGAAACGAATTCCGCTGTCAGGCAGAATGGTCCATTTTATCTGGGCGAAGTAGATCAACAATTCCGCCCACCACATCTGGATGAAGTAAAGCTTGCTATATCTAAGCTTAAGAGCAAGAAAGCCGCCGGAGCCGATGGCCTAGCTGCCGAGCTCTTCAAAGCTGCAGGCGATGACTTGGCTATAAGTATGCACCAACTCATAAGCAAGATATGATTAGAAGAAAACATGCCCGATGAATGGAATCTCAGCATAATTTGCCCGATCCTTAAAAAAGGAGACCCTGTGAACTGCACCAACTACAGGGGTATCAGTCTCTCAGTACTCTGTCAGTCTCTCGCCCGCCTGTGTAAAATGACGGATGAAAACGCACGCTGTTCCGTCAAGGTCGGTAAAGACTCACCGACACCTTTGAAGTCAAAGAATGATTTAGACAAGGCGATGCGCTGTCGTGCGACTTTTTCAACATCATATTTGCGCAGTAAAGGAAGACCGATACTCAGGTGGCGGACACAAGTGGAAGAGGACTTCAACCGACTCCACGTGCAAAACTGGAAGCAGCTAGCTAGGGACGGACAAAACTGAAGTGCAATAACTTATTTTAAACGGCTACTTTCATAAATAAACTTGCAAGGATGTTTTTAAACAAAATTATCTCAGTTATGCGAGATTTAAGCACTTTTAATAAACCATTTTGGTGGAAAGCAACATCACAACAAAAATGCATACTTTTGGGAAACATACAACACTTTGAATTGATGTAACTTCTAAACGGTAACATTGTATATACATTGCTATAGTACTATCATGGCGACATGTGGACCGTGGCGCTCCAAGCGGCTCTTGCGTTTACTAACTGGGTAAGTTGAGAGAGACGAATAAAGAGCATGGTTTTTAGTGTTATGCTTTGTGCTTATTTTACTGCGCATGTGCAATGTGAGGCAGGAAAGGAGAACATGAAATAATTCAGTATCTTGTTAGGCAGTTTATATACAATGAACGGTAAATGGTATGTGACAACTGTTTTCAGCAATTTTATGTAAAATGACCTGAGCTATAAATTTGTATAACATTTTTTTTCTCTAAAGCCTAATTTTTTTGAAATAAAAGCAAAAAAAAAATTTGTTGACCTTTGACCCACCATAATGGACCTAGCGTACACGGGACAGTTGAAGACTTTTCTCAGATTGTAAGCCACATCAATACCAACCTGTATACCAAAAATCAGCCTGTAACTAATTTTGTCCTTCGTCATTTTTTTTTTGTAGATATTTAAAATTTAAAAATTTGTTTCATAAATTAATTGTTCTTTATGACGTTTAATTGTGTTGATACTGGGTTTGTTAGATGTTCCGTGCCCCAGTGGGCCCTGGGGAATATCAGCGCGTTTCGTTGAACTGTCAAAAAACTGCACTGCAACTGCCTTCACCGTTCAAAAACACTAGGGCGAAAAAAGTGTCACATTAAATAGCCCAGACTGAATTCAAGGTACACCAGTGCGCCCCAGTGCAGACATCGAACAAACGTACTTTTTATAAGTTTAGATCTTTTTATTGTTTCAGCCATATGGTGTTGAGGATTTGGGTGTTATTTGTGATAGTGAACTCAACTCCAAATCTGATTATGACAACACAGCACCTAGGGCTAAACCTGGGGTCTGGGCTCGTATTACGAATTACGATAATCGTTAAAAATCCCTTTATCGTGACGGTGGGATTTCGATTTACGGTAGTCGTTTTTTAACGATACTCGTTTTTTGCTTTTGGTAGTTGTATTGTATTGCTATCGTTTTGATACATTTGTTGTTGTCGCGTTTGCCTTTGCGGTTGAGTAATGAGTTTGCTTTGATTTTTGATTTGATTTGTTGATACATTCTTGTAATTCATAATCGGTCTATGTCAAGGGTATCGTTTTTTGAGTATCTTTTTTTGCACGCGTTTCGTAATTCGTAATACGAGCCTTGGTCTTGGGTCCTTTAATCTTTAATCTAAGGAGTTTTCAGATCCTTATTATGAAATCTCTTCATACTAACGTTGTACGACTGTTTCTTGAATATGCCAGCCAAATATAGTCCTCATATCACAAATATCATATTAATCGAACCGAAACTATCCATAGTAGATTTCTCCATTTTGATCTGAAGGGACTTACTTCCGTCCACAATTTCAATTTGCTCCGTACCGTGATCGGTTACGGTAAAATTAAAAAATTCAATTAAATGTCGGAGGGTATCGTTGTTAAACTTGCAAACTCCTGCTTCCCCTTGTCAAATGACTCGATTTTGATTTCTAGCCTTTAACAATATAAAGTAAAAGTAATTTCCAATAGGAAGGACAAACATTTATTAATATTATCATTTATTTTTATTTATATTATAATTTTTGTAATTTAATATTTTATTCTTATTTTTGATTTATAATAAACATAAATATTAACGTTAAAGAGATCCAGCGTTTTCTTTAATTAAATAAAAAAAATTCATTTATTTCGGCCACCATAACATCTTAAGCGTGATGTTGGTTTACTTGTTTTACTAAAAATGAATCTGGTGTTTTTATACAACTTTTTTTAAATATAAATCTTTGGTATAAAACATAATATAAGTGATATAAGTGGTAAGGCTTCTAGTTTATAAAAAATCAGATCCGACAAAAGCTCAACATCATAGTAAATTTTGGTATTATTTTCTTATATTTATTTATTCAAAAGTTGTATAGGTTTATGATAATGCAAATGTTTGTTGTTATAGATATTTTATTGCTTTTCAAAGTATATAGATGTATTAAATATTTTAAAATGACGCGATGGGAAATATTTATCCAATAATTAAGACCATTATTAATTTATTTATTTTTAAACTTCGTCCAAAAAGACTTCAATAATAATATTTTTTTTTAAACATACATCATAGTCTTGTTCTTGTTTTCATATTCTTTTAACAAGATAGTAAGAACAAAACTATAGAAGCTTTATTTATCATTTTATTGATTATTTATGCAAAGGGTTATGTTATTTTCTTAGGCTATTAAGTGTCACCAATTTACAGTATCGAAATTCGAGTCAGGCGAAGCCATCACCCTAACTTTACTTTTTACTTTTGATAGCGCTACAAAGCCTGGTGCTGCTGGCCCCTGGCTTTAGTTATTATCAGTTATGCCCCTCTAGCCGATATGTTCTTTAGCCTGCCGCCACCAAGTCGATTAAAATCATCTACAACCTGGGACTGTTTTTCATAAGTTACATCAACTACATTTTAGAACAATGACAGTGCTGTTACATCATTTTTGTTTCACAAAAGCACTGTAGATATTTTGAACGTCATCAATGTAATGTAGTAGAATGGAAATACTGGAAGAGTATATAATATAATTCTGTTTATCGAAATTTTGAACTACATATTATACCAACGTAGGTCCAGTGACATCAAATTTGTTTAAATGTTATTTAAAAACTATTTGATACAAATACCCATGTTCTGCATTTCACTTTCTTTTAAATTAATATTTCTATATCTCTTTACAATAATAATTACAAAACTATAATAATGATACAATTCTAAAATGCATTATAAAAAGAACAAAGACAACAGGAATTCATTCTGTAGCCATGTAAGACTAGAGGCGAACGATCCTTTTAAACACACAAAATCCCACGTTATTAATAAATTTAGCTAATAAATAAATTATTATTCGTTATTGTGAATTGAAATTTCGAAAATGGATATGGATGTTCTGCATTTCGGTTTATTCCATTTTCTGAGCGAATTCAAATCACTTTGTTTATGTTTGGTGCATTGTTTGTGAAGTTGGTGGAATACTGTTAGCTGTGTAATGCGCTTCGTCAACAGTGTAAGAGAAATTATTTACAGTTGATTTGTAGTATTTATTCATTGTTTCTTTAGGGGAGAACAAGAAAATGCGACAAGAGAAGCTTTTCTTAAAATACCCACATTGTGTCTGGTAGATCTAATATCGGGTTTGCCAATAGAGCCTTGACAACTTTGAATTTAATTTGTGAACGCACCCTTTCACTAATCATCGAACTGTCATTGTCAATTTACTCAACACGAGAGATTTGATCTCTGATTTGATCTGAATGCACACATACATGTAAATAGTCTTTCGGTCAAACGTCAAATCGAAAGTATTTTGTTATCTTTGTTGTTTATTGTGAACTTGTGCTAGCCCGTGCTTAGTCAAAAAATTAACAAATATCCATTAAATATACAAAATAACAAATAAAGGTGTTTTTAAAGTGAGAAAATACAAATATGGCATTTTAAATATATATACTATTTTTGTGTGTGATATCAAATACTGTGTATGCTCATCAGTGAATGACCAATACTACGATTATATGATGAAACAAGTTTCATTGAAAAGAGCAAATCTTGATTTTCAGATCAAATCTTTGAAATTTGAATGAAACTCGCTATAAGTTTCATGAGCGTGTTATCTCAAGAAATGGGCCAATCGACTGGCCGCCTCGTTCGTGCGATTTATCGACTATTGACTTGACTATTTTCTTTGGGGTTACATTAAGTCATTGGTTTATGCCAACAAGCCGGCGACGTTGGATGAGCTCAGCGCCAACATTGAACGCGAAATAGTGGCCATTGGGTCCAACGAATCGACTGCTGCAAACGTTCTCGCGGTGGCCATACGAACGAAGTCGAGTTTCATTCATAAATGTTTTGATTGTACTTCAAGCCGATAATAGTTTTTTAAATATCTCAGATGGTTTGCGTTTTATTTAAAAAAAAGTGTCAAGTCCTTATTGGAAAACCCTTTATATGTATGTAATTTGATTTGCCTTCTAATTTTTTCTTTAGAGTTCTACTTCCTTTTTTCCCTTAAAATCGCCCCTAATGTTGCATCCATGTTTATAAGCATAAGTAATTTTACTTTAAAAACAAATTAAAAATGGATAAACCTTCAGTTTTGGCATTTCGGAGCAGTTCCGAAGTTTTCTAAATCGATCTACATAAATGTAGAACAAGCAATTTCATTTCACGTGAAATTAAAAAGAGATTTCAATTCGGTTTCGATCGAAATGCAGAATATGGGCATAACAAAGAGTGGCTTGGTTTCGTGAACCTTCTGATATGGCGTTGAAGACTCTTTCCGTTCTCCATGGACCATTTTTCTTTGGCTATAGCGTAATATATAGTGGTTATATTATTTTGGCCGCAAATTCTTCTTCAGTCTTCACAAACAAGACCATCAATTTCGCACAGAACTTTTTTTCTTGAACACAGGAAGAGGCTTTTCTCCGGGCCAGCAAGGTTCAATGCTTGTGCTCAACACTGCAGGACCGTGATGATGAGTGCAGCAACTGAGCAATAACTAATGCTCACGTTTCTGAGGGTCTATTTTCTTTCTCCTGTTCAAACGATACTCATCCCCCTGGTAGGAAGCTCTTGTCTTCTTTTGTAGACATAACATGTATGCTTGTGGTTTTTGCTTTGTTGAATTGTGCGCATCTGAGACTAAATATTAATTTCTCAGCAGTATTTTTGAGAATCCCGATACTTTTGACGCAGATTTGAATCACCTCTTGACATCTATGCCATTAGCCTACCAAATTTGTCATAAAAGAAAGCGTGGGGTGGCTTGAAAGCTCAAAGGATACGCGGTCGGTATATCCTGTAGAGTAATTTGGCAACCAACCAGAAAGTGATTAGAGTCGAACGTACAGACTTCCAGAATATCATTCATATCAGAATATAATCGTTTTTCTAAAGAATGCTTTGCACATTGCTCATAAGTTTTTGAAAGGAAAGCGCAGAACCGTTCTTTAGTAAGTCGTCTTTCTCTTCTATTGGGGGCATGTATGCTAATAAGGCCAACGCAGCGTTATTTTTTCTGGGACTTCGGAAAAGAGCAAGACTTTTAGCCTAGGATCTGCTCTCCCGGCATTATAAGTTTATACATCAAAGGCAATAAATTGCTCCCATCACCATTGCTCCTTCTTTTGTAAGAGAATTCGTTTCTTCGGTGGAAATGCATAACAACTTGTTTTAGACGAAATTGGCCAACATTCACAACAGAATATATATTTTTTTATCAATACTAATAAATTGGGCACTTTTTAAAGCGAATTACCATCCGAACTATTCTTATTGATAGCGAAAAAAGATGTTGAGCAACTGATATCAAATCTCGTCTGTTTTTTTTTTTAACTAAACGAGGATCTTTATGAAATATCACGAGTATAATAAGTAACATTGGTACAAATAATATTTATTTTTTTTTTTCAAATTAAATTTTGATTTTTCAAAACAAACAAAACCGGACAAAACAAAGATTGGGCAAAATTTGAAAATCTCGATATAAGGCATTTTGTTATTTATAATATGCTAAGCATTTATCGGGTTGCAACTTAAAATTTAAAAAACATTTTTTTAATGAGATCAACTACTTATTTAGTCATCATTCTTTAGTTCTAGCTTCTTCGTGGCTATAGTTTGGTATGAATAGAAAATTTAACTAATTCCATTTTTAACTTTGGCTAACTTTCTTTCCTCTCTTTTTATAAATGATAAATACGTCTTCATAATTAATCCTTTTTGTTTTGTTAATATTATGTGAATATGCATCGTTAGTTTATTATATGAGTAATATAATGTATTGTTCCATTCGTTATTGTTTTCAAGTCCGTTACACTTACATATGATTTTGTTTAATCAAATTTAATGTTTAGTTAAACATATATCTTTCAAATTCTTAAAAAAACTATACAAAATATAATTCTTAATTTGATTAAATGTACACTAAATAATAAAGCAGTTTGTGCTTTTTGTACAAACGTGTTTTAGTTCTAAAAAAAAAGGAATGTAAATTCATTGCCATGTTGAATGAAACAGTTTCAAAATATTTAAAAATTATTAAGGAAAACAAATAAAATGCACTTTCAAAATAAACTGTTTCACAACACTCTGTTGGGAGAAACATTTTACATTCGTTCAATACATTAAAAATTGTGTATATTGTTGTTGCATTAATATCATTTAAAAATAAACTTTTATAAACAAACCAAATAAATCTACAATTCAAAAAGTTTACCACATATTGGAAAGCATTTTGTTATCTAAGTAACACAAACAATAATATTATTATAATCACAATTTATTTTTTATTTATAAAATAAACAGAGCGCAGGTATTAAATACTTAATATTAAATATAAGAATAAAAAAAATATCACAAAACTATTAACTTAAGGAAAATTATTCTAATCAACAAAACCTAATCAAAGATTAACAACAGTATATAAAAAAAGATTCTTTGAAAATGTGATTATTCGCTATAAAAGCCCATTAGATAATATTTAAATATGTTTTATGTATCATAGTTGTTTTAAAGGGAAGAATATTTCTAGTCTAGGTCATATTAAATTTATATATTTATGTGCTTTTGTAGCAAAAATATTGAAAAATAGCTACGAATCTTAAATATTCATTCTAGTTCCTTACAAGGGATAACCAAGTGCTGCTGAGAGTAGTGGTTCCCATGAGCGCTGAATATTCATATATAGGGCCGTACACTGCTCGGATACAGTATCATCTTCGTCCAACACCGTTATGGGGAATAAATCATTCTGAAACAAAAAAACACTATAATTTAGCAATTTTTTCTAAAATAGGGCCATCGAAGATGAATATAAAGAGTTCAGAAGAATAGAGAAATGATTTTGCAGACAAAAAGAGACAGCCTGGCAGAAAAACATTGTCTGTGGAACGAAAAGAAATAGAGAGCGAGGTCCGCACTAGTCGTGAAAATTCTACCAATCCGTCAGAAACATGTCACCAATGTACACCACGCCCCACATACTGACGGAGAGGGAAACCTGATCACCAATCCTGAAGTCATTCTGGAGCGATGGAAAGTGTACTTTAAAGAATTGTTGAACGATCAGCTCAGGGAAGAAATGGAGACTACACCATTTCAAGAGGAAGAGCTTATGCTGTGGCCACCAAGCATTGTGAAGATACAAAAGGCTATTAATCGGCTCAGAAATAACAAGCCTCGGCAGCCGCATACGCCTACGATATTGACATAACATAATCGGAAGAACACAGCGTGATGTCAGTAGCGCTTTTGTGAGTATTGAGACGGAAGAAAAAACAAGAAGCGAAGATGGGTTTAGCCGTCAATAAGGGCAAAACCAAGTATATGCTGTCATTAAAAGGAGAGACTTAACATCGACGTCTTGGACAAAACATCACGATAGATAGCTATAACTTTGAGGTAGTTTGGTCTCCGCTGTTAACTCAGACAACAACACCAGCGCTGAAATCAAACAAAGAATACCTCATGTCAATCGCTGCTTTTTCGAGCTTAGGATAGTTAAACTAAAAGAGTTGGTTGTCTATAAAGTCGGTTTACGGACGATAATTTTACGTGATAACGTCATAAGAAAACATTTATGGCAGCAGCACCATACAGCCCATTAACTCACACCCAAAAACCCAAACCCTCTCGTTAAATCCACACACACACACACACACAAATATCTACATATACTTTCTACCTCAACAAACCCCAGCCCATTTTGTATTGCTTTTTCTCCTCTTGTACTTTTTGAATGTAAGAGGAATTATTTTGGGAATTTGCGCCTGTTCTTTTTCGTGTTTGCCTGGTGCTTAGAATACGTTTGCGATCGAGTTCGAATCACAAATAATGCTGCGATTTCACAAAAAGTTGACGTTTTGTATTTCTCCCATTGTATTTATTATTGTATATATGATTTCTCCTTTATTTCGGAGCAACCAACAACAACAACCCTTAAATTCAGAATAAACAGCCGACCACAGCCTACAAATGACGAATAGATATAAAACAGATTAACAAAAAATCAGCATAGCACAAGGGAGAATGGGTGATAAACTAGCGATTTTTTGTACCCCCGCCACCAAATCGTTTCTCACCATGTGTTCACGTTAAATCTACACACACATATCCCATTATCTACATCTACTTTCTACTTAAACAAAACTCCGCCTATTTTGTATTTCTTTTTCTCTTCTTGTTCTTTTTGAATTTGTGTGGAATTATTTTGTGAATTTGCACCTGTTCTTTTTCATGTTCGCCTGGTGCTTGCGACCGATTCTGTTTGAAAGAATCACAGTATCGCGGTTAACATGAGTTATGAGGCTTATCAGCATGAGTCATGTTATTTCGTACTTGTAGCCTGTCATCGATTTATAAGACGTTATCACTTCAAAAAAGCGAAAAGGAATAGCAGTGCTTCCGAATTTGTGGTTTCCCTTCTATTCCTTTCTAATCTTTTAAGGAAAAGTCTTGATCCAAAATCTCAGCTTTCCATACGAAGTCACATTCTACTAGAAATCTCTTACTAGTATCACTTTCTTAGCAACTGGTTAAATTTAAATTTAGTTTTTGAAATTCAATTTCGAAAACTATCATATATGTACCTAATCCCTTTCTATTCTTATTTCAGTTTACTAAAACCTTCCAAAAAAAGTATTTTGATTTTCTTTGCTGATTAGAAAGATTTGTAACTTACATTTTTAGCCTGCCATAGCTGCTCCAACATACGCAGAAATCTCTGCATTTCCGAGCTGCTTGCAAAGAATATAACCAAATCATCTGAGCTCTCCCGCACCTCTTGACACGAAAACTCCAAAACACACCACCATGTATCATTGTGCGATGGAATCTTTATGCCTGTCATTTCTTTTATATCAGCACATGTAAGTATTTCAATGCCAGAGTTTTTTCCATAAACACTGCTTATATTTGTTGAACTGCGCCCTTCAAAACTTGGTTGGTGATATTTTGAATTTGTGGTTGATGTTATGGTAGATTGTGATGATTGTGACAATCGAGTTGGGGTCGAATTAAGTGATGAATTTGAACGACCTGTGTTTCTGGTTGGTGTGCTCATAGCTGAGCTAATCTATTGAATTAAAAGATCATGACAGTTGTTTGTTGACAGATCGAAGTAACCAATAAAACTTACAATACTACTGCTGTCATTTACATTTGCCTCGAAAAGCTCTCTGAAAGGTGATGATTTTCTATCATGAGATGCATAGTTCTTACATGGACTCTTATTTATCTGCCGCAATGGTGCAGTAAAATCTTCTCGCAGAGTGATTAGATGATTTTGAGTCACTATTAACGAACATCCTAGTGTTTTGTGCTTTTCCTGCATTTCAAAAAGCTACAAGTAACATTATATAAGTGAATATAATACAAACATTTCATTTTCTATAATACTAACACCCACCCCACTGGCCGATTGCAGCAGAGCCTGAAGCCATTCCGATGCAACATACTCGTCGGGTGCAGCTAATTGCAACAGTTGATTTCTGAGTAAAATTTCAAAGCAATGTGGACGCCCTGCTTTAAGCGACCGACGAGCACCTTGACATTCTGCAAGAGCCATAGCCCAAGTAGGTAGTTTTTGGGTAGAATCTTGGAACATATAAAGAACTCCAGCCCTTGTAAAATACACGTTTGATAAAAAAAATTTAAACAAAATAAATGATCATTTCGCTGCTTACTTTAGCAGAAAATAACCAGGATGCCATGATTCTCTAGAGTTCACGGTATGTTCTCTTATGCGTCTATGCATAAGAAAACCTTTTACATGTGGTCCCAAAGGTTCTTCTTCAATGCCCAGGGTACCAGCTGGGATATTTATAACTGCGTAATACATCCAGGTGTCATCTTTGTTGACTGAGGAGTTCTCACGAACAAATGCTTGCAGAGGCGATAAATGCTGAAGGGTAAGCTGCCCAATAGCTGGAAGTACAGATCCACTGCGACGAGCACATAATTCAAGATTAGCAACTAAACCATCGGCAGGATACGGGCCCCCAGCTAAGAGAACTTGTTGCATGTCACGTGCGGAATTACTTAATAGCACAGTGTTGCCATATGGGCCCATCTATAAAACATGAATTTTTTATAATTGGTATGCAACTAGTTAGACAATTTATACAAAAAAAATCCAAGAACAAAGCTTACTTACCAATATAACATCTAACTCGGAATAGGGTAGCACAAATTTGCTGCACAACTTATTTCGCACCAAGTCGGCAACATATAACGTCTTATCAGTCAAAAAAACCAGCACCGGAGTCATAAATCCTTCCCGACTATAGCCAGTGTATAATTTAAATACCTGCAATTTGAAAAAAAATATGTTGCATGTTATATTTTCTTACCTGAGGTTATTTCGAAAACTTACTTTCATTAAAATCTCCCTATCATCTCTTAGAATGTGCAAGTAATTTCCATTGAAGATATCAATAGAAATCTCACCTATGCCCATTTCAAAGCGTGAAATGTCTCCTGGCAGGCCAGCTTCCATGCTAGCCAATTCACGACGTGGTGAATTTGCGGCAGACATTTCAATTTCCATAGCAATTTCTGCATTTAAGTCGTCAATCAAATCGATATTCTTAGGTTTAGCTCCCTTGATGTACAAGTTATCCCAAAACAATTTCTGTTCATTTTTAATTTTGTCGGCAAAGAAACTATTGTTTTGTATGGTTGTTTGTAATATTTTTTTTTGGGTGACATTTCTCAAGAATCGATTGATGAGACTAGTTTTGGTTTGTGGTTTCAAAAGATTGTTGTTTGGTATGTTGGGTGGCGTAAACTCACTCGTTGAAGCCTCTGGATAATCAACTATCACTATATCACTTTCATTCTTATCAGTATCTGTGGTTATGGTCAAAATATCATCGAACTCTTCACTCAAAATAGTGCTCTTTGAATCTCGTCCACAACCACCGCGACCGCCTGCATACAAATTGAAAAGATCTGGACTCATCCGATTGGGGTAATCGTAACGGGCGGGCCCTGTAGTCAAAGCACATGCTCCCGCTCTCTTTTTCAAAGGCGACGGAAGGTGTCGATTTTGCTTTTCCACACTAGTCCGTCGCACATCGTATTTGTTGCTAACACTGCTGGCCAATGGTGACATACCACTAGGCTTCAGCCACGAAGACGTAGTTGATGATGTCATATCTGAGCACATTGATTTTGAATCAGATGCTTCGCTGGGAGTTGTATTTACTACCGGTTTAGCATCTAATAAAACTGCTTGCTGGTTAGGAGCTCCAATACTGAAACCACCCATCAGCACACTGGACAAGTCGTCCTTCTTTGCTGTTGGTGAAGTCGCTGTTTCCTTCAACGTACGAAATATGTTTGCAAACGTCTGCTTAACGTTTGGCACCGACATGAAAGCTCCTTTCAATTGATCTTGATCCGCTTGTACATGAGGAGATGCTTTATCTAAGGAGTTTGCTGCATCAATTTGATTGCTATCGCCACCCAAGCAAAACGACTCGAAGGTATACGACACTCCAGTATGCTCGAATACGGTACTCTCGCAATTTATTATGAATTTGTTGCGAAATTGGTTCATTCCCCCGACCACTTGTCTGTCTGTAGTGTCAAGGATTGTCTCTTCAAGATCTTTTGTTTCCTCTTCATTATTTGATGGTTTATCATCGGCACTATTTTGGCGAGTCGGAGCGAACATATCTTCTTCATTTTTGCGCCGTAACTGCTGATCAACATTGTGCACAAACTTCGACTTATTCTTGTCCTTTGACCCATCAAGGCTCTTGCTAAGAAAAGGCTTTCCTCTTATGGGTGAAAAACTCCTTACCGGCCCATCGGCCTCTGGAACGCACTCGTAAACTGACTGCAAATCCTCGGAACCCTCTGGAACTCCTCGCTCTGGAAGGGGAATCGCAAATATACTCTTTAACGAACCAAATATCATTTTACTGTTGTCAATTAAGTTATTCATGTCATGAACGTTGAATTTTTTAACCTTCATGTTGAGATCTTGTTCATGGATGATATTAGTATGACGCTTAGTCTTCTTTAAGCAACTAGTCTTTGGTCTCTTCTCCTTATTCCAAACAGATTTGCCTTCGTTCAAGTTGTCAATATTTGGCTCAGAAAAATAGCAATTGTCATTTATAAAGTTATTGTTGGCGTGATTCATGCCGATGCAATCACAGGAATTGGACTTTGCTTGGGCATAATTCGATCGGGTGTTCGAATTCTTATCTGTTTCATCAGAATCCAAGCTTGAATTGGAACTCGAACAGGAACATTTATATAGTTTCGCATCGCCCTTGCGAGCCGCAGCTTGTTCGACTTGCTTTTGTTGTTGGGCCTGTTGAGGGTGGTACTCAAATACACCTGAATTGTCGTACTTCAAGATGCTGATGTCGTTATTCTCGTATACATCTGAATTGCCGTAATCAAGGACATCCGAACAAGCATTTCTGTAAACAACTCGGCGTTCAGGGTCATCAGATTCTTGTTTGCAAAGTTCAGAACCACCAGCATCGCCCTCGGAGCACCATGAATATCGACCTGCCATTGAAGTAGCTGCAGCAGCCTTTCTGCCGTTCTTATATGTTACAAATCCGTGCTCAATGTGAATGTTATCCGTGCGAGTATTCTTCAAGATATCCTCGTGAAATGAGACTCTCTTTTTAGGTGTTTTGGTGGTTGTATGAGATTTTCTAATCCTTCGACGATAAACTATGTTTTCTGCATCGAATGTCGAACAGTTGCTGGTGTTCATAACATCGTCAGGGTGCAAAACTGACACATTGGAATTATCCAAGTCACTGCGTACAATTTGACCCTTCTTGGCCTGATTTGGAACTAAATCTGGCAATTGGGTTGAATGCAATTCCGATTCAACAAGCGGCTTCAAATCTTCAAAATCAAAACCAGTCTGTGAAGTTATTGAGTCGATCATAAGTTCACTACTTGACTCCGAATCTAGTGTTTGAACACCCGAGTCACTGGGTGTGGTATCCTCTAAATTACTACCCAAACTGGATGACATTTTCAAATCAGCCGACGACATAAGTGATGTTGCTGTTGCTGCTGCCGATGACGATGTAATGTGGTCAAGTTTGGTGTGTTTAAATTCAAAAAGAGATTCCATGACTACGTCATATGTCATGGGCCTCTCGACGAGTGTTTCTAAGTGAACCGGAGAGAAGTGAGTAATTTATTTTTGTTATTTTTTTTTTTTTGAGTTTGTCACTAATTTATTATTTTAGGAATTGGATGAAACAAAACTTATGTGGAAGAGAAAATGAGGGGAATAGAATATTGTGATTACTTAAATGAAATTGCAAAAGTCAAATTCGAAAGAAAACGTGTTAAATTTTGTATTATATAATGAAAACAAACAAACTAATGTTGTTACAAATTATGGGGTTTCTTGTAGAATGACAAATGTGTTCAGGACAACCCTTTCCTCTTGTTAGGACATAAACATGTCACTGAACTATGACTTTTTTTTTTTGTATCGGTAAAACTTCTTTGAGGGATAAATATCCGACGTAAATATATATTTACCTATATAATAGAAGAACGGTGATTGACATCAAGGAATGTTCTATTCACATTGTTAAAGGCACAGAAATGGACATAGGGTACCTTTTCCCCGAAATAAAACGCATTTTTTTTATAATTAACGCGCGCACAAGGGACTATTTGTTTCCCTTTTAATGTAGAACACACTGCGCGGGCATTAGGAAGATAGCGAGGAGAGAGATATGAGGTGTCGATTAACATTGGTTTTGAATGTTTGCAGATCAAAATGGTGTTGTTCGGCTAAAAAAAGAATCCCTATATTTCACGGTACGTCCGAAATTGGGCTCAAGGGTGAACTGATGGGCATTCCTTGCGAGACGAGTATTACGGGAGAAACTTTTAAGGGGAGGAATGCAGCTGGCACCAATATGCGAACTAAAATGTTCACCCCTAAAAAAATCCAAATACTCATAACTATAATGGAACTTCTATAAGCTTGCCGCCAGTTATGTATTAATTGTCTGCGGAGCCGCAGGGAAAATTCAGTTATAACATATTTTTTAAATGTTCCTATTCATTGAAAAAAACTAAAACTAGAACTTTATGCTTCTCAAAAAAACTTGGGCTAGAACTTTGTCCGGAACTTGTCCAATTGTTCACAGAAATACTGCTTGAGTACAAGGCGGATTCTAAAATAAAAAATTTGGCACAAAGGTTTTCATTCGACGCAGCCCTGAACAAAAGATGCTACCCAACTGAATCGTTTCAACGTTAAGCATGGAGGCGGCTCTGTTATGTTCTGGGGATGTTGTCCAGTTGACATGTGACTCGTATTATTTGTAAAATTAACAAGGACCGTATATTACAATATTCGAACAAAAAGCTTTGGTTTCTGGACTAAGATTAACAGTCGAAGAATTCGTATTTGAACAGGACAACGACCATAAGCATCAAAACTTTACCAGGATCACATCAAACAGAGGTGAAGATGTCTTAAAGATCATAACATGGAAGAGCTGGATATAACGGTCCGGGACCAATGTTCATTGGTGTTAAAATCTGTTTTTTTTTTCTTTGAAATATAGAAATGGAGTTAAAATGTTGGCCTCCAGGGTACATTTAGTATTATTGTGAAAAGGGAAAGGATCTTCGTCTTTTTTAGTGCCGGGTAAAAAGTGCCGGTTCATTACCAGAAATAGAAGAAAATTGATCATTAACTGGAAAACTTCAAGTAATGTAACATTCGCAGACCTTATAGAATGAAAACATTCGTAATAAAACACGAAACAGAAAATCCAAAAATTTCTAAAGAAACCCCAGGAATACAAGGTTGGTAGCATTATAATCATTGAAACAAATCATTGGCATTTTTTTGAGTGATCAGTTATAGCAATCATTGAAATTTTCTGTCATTGGAAATTTTTTTTCTGATTGAAACACACACGAATTTTTTTTCGGATGGAAATCCGTCATTGGAACTGAACAAAATTATAATTCAAATCATTTTCATTCTGACATCATTTTCTGTCAAATACAATCATCCGACACGAAAAAAATTTCATATCGATTGGTATATCATATGTATGTCTTTCTAATCAAAGGAAAACATGTACAAAATCGTTTTGAAGTTTTTTCCGTATGCATTTCAATGGCCCTTAAAATAGGGGGCGTTCAATGCGTCCAGTAAAAGTCAGTCAACGTTCCTCTGAATGCTCAATTGGTCCTAAAAGTTAGTTTGACTTTTAATTGACATTTAGTAAAAAAATTATGTCGAATTCGTTTTTAATTTCCAGATTTGATGTCAGATTTCAGAGATTTTTCTTGTAAAAACGAACATGAAACAAAATTGATTTTTTTGTAGTTGTGCGAGTGCCTTTTGACAACCTACTGTCGTGACTTTTGACATTTTAATCGGAATTGTAAACAAACAGAAAACAAGTTATAGGTACAAAAAAATTGGTTTCGATAGAAAATTTTATTAAAATATATCAATATGAACATTGAAGCAAATTGTTTAACGAATATTATGCTGGGACAATGAGAACGAAGTGATCATTATTATTAATAAAACGAATGTGCAGTTAATTTTTGTAAAAAGGACACAACATCTCAATGAAATTATTCACAGAGTTCCTTTACTTCCACCTAATTGCTTGAAAAACTCACAAAATATAATCATTATTACAGAAGTTAATTTGGATTTTCACTGCGCAGTTCGACTTAATCAGAGTTGTGTTTTTGTATGTAAGTACTTTTAAATGGTAAGTGACTTTTGTGTCGTGTATTCAAATGTTCGTGGTTTAAGAAAGAATTTCTTTCACGTGTACGTCTACACTGTTCAACACAGGCCAGCTGTTTTGGCATTAAGTGAAACCCAGGTTGGAGTAAATACTTATTTATCGGAATTTGCTCTACATGGGTATATCTTGGTGCCATTACTCTTTTCCCATCATGGTCTCGTGGTCTATGTTAAGAATGATATTGCTTGCCAGAGCCTTCCCCAATATGGGCAATGTTCCAACACCGATTTTAACTTCTTATGGCTCAAATTCACTGTCCGCAAGCATGTCATTCATTATTGTTTTATTTACAGGAGTCCAAATCTTGACAGTAATTTGACTTGTAACAAGTTTGATGCACTGTCTGATTCCATCTCGAAAATTGTTTCCCTTTGTCCTCGCACTGAAATCGTTATTGCGGGCGATTTCAATGTACACAGTTCCAACTGGCTCCGCTATTCTGGTCAAACAACACCCGAAGGAAGGTATGTCGAGCTCTTTGCCGGGTTACATCACCTTACCCAACTGATCGATGTGCCAACGCGTATACTGGATGTTGCTGGGCAAGCCGCCCATAATCTTGACTTGTTTCTTACTTCTCACCCTGATAAATATACCATTAGTGTAACTTCTCCATTTGGCACTTCAGACCATTGTATCATTTCAGCTAATTTCTCATCCCCCACCCATCCAGTTAAAGAAAAACTTCCCACCAGGACCGTTTGGCAATACGAGAAAGCCAACTGGGACGGCCTGAATATCTTTTTCCGAAACTTTAACTAGTCACTATGCTTCCTCGATAGTGACATTTATGCCAGTGCTGAAATGATCACAAATGTAATTCTTCTAGGGATGCGTGCTTTTATTCCTAACAGAGTAAAAAGCATCAAACCTAAAGAAAAGTCTTGGTTTAATTCTGAGTGTAAAGAAGCTATCAGGCTCAAAGAAGTAAGTTTCCGATCTTACAAAGCCAACCCTACAGAGGAAAATCGGAAAAAAGCACAAGCAAGCAAGGAACTCATGCAACTCCGTTATTGAAAGAACCAAATTTTTGCATGACCAAAAATTACGGCATACAATTCTGCAGTGTCCCAAAGGCAGTAAAAATGTTTGGTCATTTGTAAAAAATATAAAAAACTCCTCGACATCTTCGGTTCCAACGCTCATCGACAATAACAAACCAATGGTTCACTCTTCAGAGAAGGCAAACTTGCTCGCCGCCCATTTCGCTGCCAGATCCACGCTGCCTCAAAGCAACGTTGCCCCTCCTGTACTTGAGAATGTAAATTTTTCCATGGGACAGATTTTTTTCCGCACTCGTACAGTAGCAAGAGTTCTCAAAGATATCGATAAACACAAATCCGCTGGCCCGGATGGTATACCCCCGATTCTTCTGAAGAGGTGTTCTTCCACACTGGCAAAGCCACTGCGTAAGCTTTTCCATCACTCCTACTCTTCTGGAATCTTTCCTAGACGATGGAAAACAGCATTTGTCCAGCCTGTCCCTAAGAAAGGTGACCCATCCTCCCCCTCCTACCGACCCATTGCACTGACATCCCTTCTTTCTAAGGTCATGGAAACACTAATTAACCGTCAGCTTAAGGAATATCTCGAAGATCGAAAGCTTCTCCATGACCGTCAGTACGGCTTCCGCAGCAACCGTTCCACTGGTGATCTGATGGCATATCTCACCGAACAGTGGAACAAATCTTTACATCGCTTTGGTGAAAGTAAGATTATTGCTCTTGATATCTCCAAGGCATTTGACAGAGTTTGGCATGAAGATCTTTTATCGAAAATGCGTGCTTTTGGGATCGATGATACACTTGTTCGTTGGATTAGAAGCTATCTTCTGGACCGTTCAATACAAGTTGTATTGGACGGATTCAAGTCTGATTCGCACAAAATAAATGCTGGTGTGCCCCAGGGCTCTATTCTGTCTCCGACTCTTTTCTTGATTTTTATAAACGATCTTCTGTCTGTTACTTCTAATCCACTTAACTGTTTTGCTGACGACTCTACCCTCAGCTTTTCATATTCGTTCGATAATTCACGTCCTTCGCCTTCGGACGTACAATTGCAACGGTACCACATGTCAAGCTCATTAAACTCCGATTTATACAGCATTGTCAAATGGGGTAATAGAAATCGTGTGGAGTTTAATGCTTCGAAAACTCAATGCTGTCTTCTGTCGTTAAAGCTAAACATTCCCCCAATGCCATTGTCCATGAATGGCACTTACATCGAAGAAACCGAAAAGCTCTCAGTACTCGGTATGTGTGTCAACGACGACCTCCGTTGGAATGACCATATATTTGAGATCGCTAAGAATGCTGCAAAGTGCTTAGGTTTTCTGTATCGGTGTAAGAAGTATTTTTCCCCATCTGATCTGGCTACAATTTATAAAGCGGTTATACGCCCTAAACTCGAGTATAACTCCCACCTCTGGGCAGGTGCTTCGCAAACATCGCTTCACTTGCTTGATAGAATACAAAATCGAGCGTTAAGATTGATAGGAAATAGAACTGCTGCTGAAACAATTGCCCCACTCGAACACCGACGCAATGTTTCATGTCTTTCCTTATTTTATCGTTTCTTTTACAAAAAATGTTCACTCGAAGTAGCCAGTTGCATTCCTCCCCTTAAAAGTTTCTCCCGTAATACTCGTCTCGCAAGGAATGCTCATCAGTTCACCCTTGAGCCTAATTTCGGACGTACCGTGAAATATAGGGATTCTTTTTTTAGCCGAACGACACGAATTTGGAATAGTTTACCCGGCGGGATTTTCCCTTGAATTTTGATCTACAAACATTCAAAACCAATGTTAATCGGCACCTCCTATCTCTCCCCTCCCTATCTTCGTAATGCCCGCGCAGTGTGTTCTACATTAAAAGGGAAACACATAATCCCTTGTGCGCGCGTTAGTTATAAAAAAAAAAATTGGAAGACGACAACGACGTACATAGATATCGTACCTGATGATAATACTACAAAATTATTAAATATTTTGTTAATTTTTGATCCTTTTTTACTTGCGATTATAGGGACTATAAGGCAAGTTTAGGATTCGTGAATGTTAAAAAATTGAGATAACAATCAAACATGACATTACGATGATAGAGAAGTCTAAAAAAGTCATAGAGAAAAAATATCTGTCTGTCTGTCAGTATGTATAACGAGCTGCAGCCTTAACGGCTTAAGCGATTATCTTCAAACTTGGAGGGTGTGATTATTTTGGCATTCCCCAGAGGGGAAATTAAAATTTTATTTTTAGCGCTAAAATAACGGTACCTGCCATATGCCCGTTTAGGAATATCTTATTTTTCTCGAAAACGGCTCCAGCGATTTTAATGTAAAATTTTGAATTTTTTTCTGTTGGTATGGGCTATTATTTGATTAGAACCACATATACGGGAAAAGTCCATTAACGGGACCTTTCATTTAATGTTTTTTTTTTTAATTTTTGGCTTTCTCGGCCACGGCTCTTTGGATGTCTGTCAAATTTTATATTTAAGAATATCTATGTATCCAAATAAATTCTGCATATCAAAATTTTGAATAACTTTTTTTTCTAATTAAAATAAACTAGATTTTTTTTTTTTTTTGAAAAAATCAATATTTTGACAACTAATTAAAAAAAATATTTTAAATTTTATAATCACATGTATTTTAATAAATTCTAAAAAACTGCATACCAAAATTTAAAAAAATATTTTTTTTCAAAAAACTAAAAATAAAAAAACAGGATTTTATCAAAACCGGCCCTACGAAATAAATTTTTCATAAATTCATTGTTATTTAAGGCCTGTGATGGCATACTTCATTTTACTAAAAACCGTTAAGTATTGTGGTTTTTAATACTTTTTATAAGTTAAAACTGTGTTATTTTCGACGCAAATGTTACTTGTTTCTGTCAAAGATCTTGCTTTCTAATGTAATTATGCACATAAGAGCAAGTACGTGCGAGCCAGTCGTGCCCATTTTTCACTTTAATCAGCACAAAACTTTCAAATCCAAACGAAATGCAAACTTCTGTCACATTTGCGAATTGTCATAAATAAAGTAAAAAAAAATGATCTTTTTTTAAAAACGAACATGAAAAAAAATAGATCTTTTTTAAAAACGAATTCGACAACAGAAAATTACAGAAACACAGGCAAAACTGTCAAAGTGAAATGTCGAATGTTTTTTTTGTTTAGTTTGTCAGTCTTCAATTTTCTGTGCACAAAAATTTTTGTAGTAGAAATTCACAGGGTGGTGATGAAACTTTGTACTCTATAGAAAGCTCGCTCTTCTATGAACAACTACATAATGGAACGACTTTGGATAGTTTTTCGGTGATTTTCGGCGAATTTCGTAGTTTTGGACAGCAATTGGAACAAACTTAGTAATCAACCTTTAATATATTCCTCTGATATTAAAAATAGTTTGTAAGGGGCTTCATATTTTAATGGAATTAATAATAACACTCATTTTAATAGGAATTATTTCAATAAAAGAAATAAACACTCGATTTTTTCCGTTCTCACTCGGCGGGCTCTCTTATTACAATCAAAAATCCAGTAATTCTGTTTCCGCTATTTATTCACAGAAAATTCGCAGCTGTCAGATTTTTGAGTAGAGGAAATGTTTTCTCGCTCTATCGATAGTACCAATACTATCGATTATTTTATCAAATGAGTAGGCAAAGGCAAATTATAAAGCATTTAATTTAAAACACACTATTAAATGTCCATTTCTATTACTAAAAAAATTAAAAATACAATTTGAATTATTCATAGTTTTTAACTCTCTGGCGACAATGTCCATGATATGCTTGTTCAGATTTTATAGATTTTTGGCAGCCTATTCATACGAAATGAACATGAACATTAGCGTATGCTCATCATAAAAAAATTTATGAAAAAAGTATTTCGAAAATTGTAGGATTTTGATAAAATCCAGTTTTTTTTATTTTTATTTTTTTTTTTAGATTTTTGTATGCAGTTTTGTAGTTTATTTTTATACAGCTAAATAAAAAAATTAAATTAATTTTGTATGATTAGTTTTTTTAAAAAATTGAATTTTGAAAAAAAGTTTCAAAAATTAATTTTAAATACAAAACAATAAATATTTAAAATGTTGATATTGTTGCTACTCAGAATAAGTTAATTTTGCTGTTTCTTGTCAAACACACAAAACATCACACTATGTTTTATTTTGTTTTTCTTTATAGCACCAAAATATAAAACTCGATGTCAATGTACTAACAAATATAAGCCAATACCAGCCAATGCACCTTACACATCAACATCGCTTGCTCCCGAATAGGGGTGGTTGGGACCCACATTTACGAAAATTGCATTTGCCCTCGCATAGAAATAAACATCAACATTGGTCGCTCCTAAATAGCTGTGGTTTAGACTTTAGAGGGAAATATACGAAAACTTACAGCTGCACTCATAAGCATGAAGCATCAACGTCAACGGCATCGGCTGCCCTTGACACATATTTTGTTTATCATCATTTGGGACCAAGAACAGTTTCTTTTCGAATGCAGATCGCATGTATAAAAGGCCCATACTATGTGGGAAGAGACACAGTCCACTATAAATCGTCATCGACGCAGCATTTCTGCTGTACATTAACTAAAATGTCTTTAATATTAAAATAATATAAAAACACTATGAATTTAAATTGCAATTTTCTGGTCAATTTCTATTAAATTTTTCTAACCTCGCTCCACTTGCTTTCTTTGAATTGTTGCAATTATTATTCGTCTTAAAAGTAAGCCGCTACTTAGATCTTTTCAAAAATGAGAAAATAGAAAATTAAAAAAAACGTTATATGAAAGGTAGCCTTAATAGACTTTTCCCGTAAATTTGGTTCTGATTAAATGATAGATAGTACCAACAAAAAAAATCTCAACAATTTTCATCAAAATCGTTGGAGGCGTTTTCGGGAAAATAAGATTTTCCTTAACGGTTATATGGTACGGAGCGATATTTTTGGCCCTAAAAATAAAATTTCAAAAAACCCTATGAGGAATGCCAAAAGATACATACCAAATTTGAAAGTAATCGCTTAAGCCGTTTAGGCTACAGCTCGTTATACAGACAGACATTTTTGGTCACAAACTTTTTTAGACTTCTCTATGATGTTAATGTCATGTTTGAATGTTATCTCAATTTGTTTATATTCACGAATCCCAAACTTGCCTTATAGTCCCTATAATCTAAAGTAATAAAGAAAACATTCTAACTAAACAGACCTTAGCTGTACCTCTTGGTTCTTATAGCAACAGGACGCGCATTAAATGCGAACCCACATAATATAAGCAGAAAAGGCTTTATAGTCTGCCCACTAAAAATTGTAAGTACAGTGAAGATAGGAAGTTCATCTTTCACTCTAACAACTTTGGAATCTCATTAAACTGTGAGAGAGCGGGTTTCTGTAGTACACATTATAGATCATTGGGCTTAAAAACTTTAAAAAAGCATCAATTGTGAAAGCCCCTAACAAAATCCACCATGATTTGCATTAATGTAGAAGTCGTAGATGGCAAACAAACAGCCATTGGATAATACTTTTGCGACGAACTGGGCGATGTTTCAAAAAAGCCACTTAAAAACATAATGCGGCTTGCCGTATCATCACCACATTTTACCTGACCGTACCTACAAGGCAGTACATTGCCCACTTACGTGAAAGGCTCTTAACCCATATTGTAGGTTTATCATAGGCATATGATAATTTGGATGTTTAATAAAGAAAATCTAGAACACTAGCGCTTGAGAGAATATTTAGTGAACTGAGACCCTTCAAGGAAGCTTCTGTAACTGATAGCTATCCAGTTTTTATTAAAAAAAAAAACTAAAAAAACAGACAACAGAAACAATAATCGAGTACCTACATTATCAAAAAAAAATAGTTTGCTGCTTGTTATCAAGAGAAAAAAAGTCGCCTATTTTATGGTAAGAATTTGAAGAATATTGTTTACTATCAATAGATTGGCGAATTTAAAACAATATGTTAACAGATTAGGAAGTGTATTATAATAAATTGTTTGTAAACACAGTCGTTTTGTATGGGCACGTTAACTACTTGACATACAAACATAAATAAGGGAATTACGAAACTGAAACTGATGCGCAAAAAGATGTTGATTATTATTAAAAAAAAAAAAGACTGCAGGAATATTGCTATAGGTACATCAATAAGAAGCCGTTTTGGCAAGGTTTCATTTGTTTTTTTTTTCTCATTTTCAAAGTAAAATATAATTTGTATTGTTTTTTGAGGTAACAATTTATTTCATTCATTGATGTTTTAATATAGAATTGACCAAGAACATGGCAAATATGTTTTCAAATCCATATCATTAAATAAAAACTATAAAAATTAATCCTTAAACGATTTAAATTGAGAGATTCACTACTATATCTAGTCTGAAGAAAACCAGGAAAAAAGGATTGTAGAAAATCAAGAGGCTGTGTTTGTTGATTAATAGCATACCTTCGACTTGCTGTGGAAAATCCATGATGAGTATTGTTAATAAGGTTATTCCTACTGCACTTTTAAATATTTTAAACTAGTTTTGGGATTTTTAATCATCTTATTTTTAGAATTAAGTGCAAAGGTTTTTCTCAGCCGACGAAAAATTCTGCATTTCTTTGTGAATATCGATTTTTGTTTTGACAGCTTAAAGTAAATGAACATATATGTAGGTGACTCGCAAAACAGTACGAAGAAAGCATATTATTATGGTTTGCGCCTCTGATATGGAATAGCATTCAGGGCTGTATAATTATTTTTGATAAAGTTTTCAAAATAATAAATTCGTTTTGATTATAGGTGTACTAAGTGCAGATTTAACTTGTTATTTGATTTGTTGTATGAAAACACTTGCTTTTTTATTGAACACATTTTTTTTTATTAAATTTAACAAATTGCCTAAATAATACTTGGCACGGTGTAAATAAAGTTGTTTTTAATTTAATAAATGCTATGTTCATATGATTTTGGATGTTCGGGATATTTCGCTGAAATGTCTGGAAGTCCTTGGTCAAAAAAAAAAATTCAGCAATCGATTTTTTCATCGCTGAATGCAACAAAAGAGAAGTGCTTGAAGGACAAATAAATAATCTCATGTCATCTCTTTCATACTTAACGCAATTTACCATTGTATATATATTATCTATAGTACTATCAACATGGGTGCTTCACCTAGCACTATCTAGTTTCGCTATCTCATCCTAAAGTTTTTCTCTTAGTGCAGATTGCAATGTAGGCTTTTAGTCTAGAAAATGTATTCAACACATACGCGATGTTAGAAAAGATGTATATAAAGTGACCCCCGTATAGTTAGCAGCACTATGTCGGGAATTTTGATTTTTTTGGTGCCCCGAATTTGGAAAATATTTGGACAAAAATTTGGAAAACCATTTTTAGAATTTGGAAAAGCATATTTAAAAAGTTATGGACATTTGTTTAACAGAGATATTTTTAGAATATTTCGTATGGGTGATTCTCAACATATAAAAAATTGTTTATAACTAATTAACTAAGGTTTTCCAAATTCTGGAAATTTGTAAGAAGTTTACTGAAATAATTCTTAAATTTGGAAAACCTTTTTCAGAATTTGGAAAAGCATATTTAAAAAGTTATGGACATTTGTTTCACAGAGATATTTTTGAGAATTTTTCGTATGGGTAATTTTTAAAATTTTAAACAATTGTTTATAACTAATTAATTAAGGTTTTCCAAATTCTGGAAATTTGTAAGGAGTTTACTGAAATAATTCTTAAATTTGGAAAACCTTTTTCAGAATTTGGAAAAGCATATTTAAAAAGTTATGGACATTTGTTTCACAGAGATATTTTTGAGAATTTTTCGTATGGGTAATTTTTTAAAATTCTAAACAATTGTTTATAACTAATTAATTAAGGTTTTCCAAATGCTGGAAATTTGTAAGGAGTTTACTGAAATAATTTTTAAATTTGGAAAACCTTTTTCAGAATTTGGAAAAGCATATTTAAAAAGTTATGGACATTTGTTTCACAGAGATATTTTTGAGAATTTTTCGTATGGGTAATTTTTAAAACTTTAAACAATTGTTTATAACTAATTAATTAAGGTTTTCCAAATTCTGGAAATTTGTAAGGAGTTTACTGAAGTAATTCTTAAATTTGGAAAACCTTTTTCAGAATTTGAAAAAGCATATTTAAAAAGATATGGACATTTGTTTCACAGAGATATTTTTGAGAAGTTTTCGTATGGGTAATTTTTTAAAATTTTAAACAATTGTTTATTACTAATTAATTAAGGTTCTCCAAATTCTGGAAATTTGTAAGGGGTTTATTTAATTAATTTTAAAATTTGAAAATTCATTTTTACAATTTGAAAAAGTTTATGTTTAAAGTTTTTGATAATTTAATTTTTATCTGCATTGTTTCTTGAAAATGTTCAAATTTAAATATACGTTAATAACTAATTTATTAAGGTTTTCAAAATCTGAAAACTTCTAACGAACTCAGTCACAAAATTTATAAATATTGAAAATTATTTAAATGAAATAATTTCATTAATTTGATACTTTGAGAAAATTTTTAACATATAAATAATGAAGATTAGCTAATATATTAAGGGTTTTTGAATTATAAAAACTCATAAAGAGTATTAAAATTGATTTCAAAATTTTGCAATTACTCTTAAGAATTTGAAAATTATAAATTAATTATTCATAAACAATTATTTTCGCGTTGATATTTTTTAAGCGAATACCTTACCAATTAATAAAAAAAAACAAAACTCGTTTTTACTGGCAGATGTAAGCCCCAACGTATCCTAAAGCGTAACGTTACGAGTATTTGTTTATAGATTCTGTCAATACTTTTACATTTTTGTTTTTTATTATTAAATTACACTTCCAAATTCTAAAAATGGTTTTCCAAATTTGTCCAAACTGTTCTCCATCGATTGACACCAAAAAAGTCTAATTTTGTTTCTATGTGCTGCTAACTATACGCCAAACCTTTAATTGTTAATAACTTTTAAACTATAGTTTTCCAAATTCTAAAAATGGTTATCCAATTTTTTACAAATGTTTTCCAAATTCGGGGCACCAAAAAAATCAAAATTCCCGACTTCATCTGCAAAATAAGAGGATACACAATACACAAATCATACTTGTGCGATAGAGAGGGAAGACCAAAATGCATATCATCTTCATGTATGAAGATTATAGGAAGTATGAATGTGAAGTTTGCAGATTATAGTGAAGATGAACATGTTCATCTTTATTATAGCATTTCATCTGCAACATTGTTTTATTTGTTCGGGTGACATTGTTTGTTAGTATTTTTCAATCAATATTAAACATCGTATTTTAAGAAAATACTTAAATAAAAAAACAAATTATCATTTTCTTTTGTTGTTTTTATTGTTATCCGTGCATTTTATTTATATATTTGTTTTAAATTTAATTGGAAATATTTGTTGATTAATTTGCACCTTAAAATAACTGCATTTCATATTTTTGTCATAATCGTATAGCGTACTCTGAAAATGGCACAATAAACTAATTGTATGCTTGCGGCCATCACATGTATTTTTTTCTACACATAAATTATTTGCGCGAAAAATAAACATTTTACAAATTTATTGCATCAGAATAAGGCGAATATGGCAAGATTGGTATGTGATTTCGGTATAAGGTACAAAAATAACATTTATTAAAAATACAAAATCCAAAAAATAATTGAAAACACTTAATATTGGTTTGTTTACGAAAAATCAAAGAGAAATCCACTAATTTGTGTTTCCTTTACTTTACCATACCATATGGTCTAGTGTTACTTTTTGAACCTTTCACTCGTACTTATTATTCATTATTCCTGCAAAAACTTGTATTCATTGTAACTCATACCTTTCTTTAAATATAACATACATACAACCTAAAGAGTGGGTTTATTTATCATTTATTTCTTTCTACTCTCCAAAACCCATACAAATGTATATCAAGAACTACTGCAGCGCTATTACGCACCGCCATATAGTTAGCAGCGCAAAATCACGGATTTCGATTTTTTTTGGTTCTACAATTAGGGAATAATTAGGGGAAATTAAGGAAACGGGTTTCAGAATTTAGGTAATAGTATTTAATTAGTTATTAACAATTTAAGTTTCGCGTATAGTTAGCAGCACGTTGTCACAAAAATGGCTTTTTTTGGTGTGAATCGATCAGGTACCCTCCCCTCAAATTAAGGAAATCGTTTTCGCAATTTAGGTAATCGTCGTTTAGTCAATAATTAACAAAATGTTAATAAATTGACAGCTTTATAAACAATTAAAATGTAACGTAACGTTCTCCAAATCTCTCCGAAAAGCACACAAAACTAGCCCATATACACAAAAATTATGTCCTAATTTATTTGAAGGATGACTCTTTGCCGTCTGTGATTTTATTAAGGCACAAGTTATAGCAATCCTTTAGGCGCCTGTTATAGTGATCAAGAAAACCCATCAGGAAAATTTGAAACAAATAGAAAAATGATTTTTTTGTATCGAGTCTTTATAGCATTCAGTAAGATTTCGTTAGTTGACTTTCCAAAAAAAAAACAAACCAACCAGCAACATTTTTCTTTCCGGTTGCAAAGTTTATCCGATTTTTTTAGTATTGGTGCGCAAATTTTTTAAACAATTTGTTCCACTTTGTATGAGATGATAATTGGCTTGTCAAAAAATGAAATTCCATCAGGAAAATAAATAAATAGATACCTACATACTTAACATACTTAACAAAAAAATATGTTTTTTAGCGAAATTCAATCTATCTGTATGAATGTATTTTAGCCTACAACCAAAACGGCTGAACCAATCCTTTTCAAATTTAGTGCGTAAGGTTTTTTTGAAATTCTACAAAGTTCTTTTTTCATTTTTTTAGATCAAATACACATGTTACATAACAAATGGGTCCAAGACTCTTAATGAAAAAAATGTGTGTAATTTTGTAGGTGGACTATGTTTTGTTGAAAAAATAGTAATATGATGAGCTAAGACGATACCTCCCATTTTTTCCTGAGCCTCTAAAGAAATGATTAACTGATTTCAATCAAAACTGATATGCATGAAGATGTAGGTAGCCAAAGTAATTTGGCATTGTATTATTTTTTATTCGAAAAAAACTTTTTTTTTGAAAAATCTATATTTTGACAATGGTTTAATATTTTTTTTTAAATTAAGATCACCACGATGTTCTTGAAAAAAATAGTTTAAAAAACAAACTTTGGCTACGATTTTGAAAAAAATACATCGTAACCGTTCATATTTTTATGCTGAAAACTATTTTACTTACTTTTTCCAAACAACCAAAATTATTTTAACAAACAAAACATTGCTTTGTTATAAGTCAAACACCAGAAATTTATCTTATTTATAGTACACTAGCTGACCAAATCAGCGTTGCTCGGACATAAAATACATTTTCTGGATCTCGCCAACACTGCCACATGTCGAGTCCAATAGCAACTAAACACCATTAAATTAATCGTGGTAATTAATTGCCGAAGGTGCTCTAATATTTTCATTTTATATTAATAGATATGGTGTGATTCTAAGTCGAATTGATCCATTAGAATTAAAATAAATTGCACGACTGCATCGTATGTACTTGCTCATATGTGTGGTCACATCGTCGAATACAATTAAAAAAATGCACGACTGGGTCGCATGAAGTTGTTCTTATGCTAGATAATTGCTTAGTGGCTGTATATGTACGTACATATCGTTCTTTTATTTTTTTAATTAGTTTAAGAGTTTTTTTTCGGAAAAACTAAGTATGCAATACAGTTTGAAAACTAAATGTCTATCGAGGAAAAAAAATATTGAAAATCGTTCAACCAGTTTTTTTAAAAAGTGTTTTTTTAACTTTTCGAAAAAATATTTAATTTTTTTTTTTAGTATGTCATTATAAGAAAATCTGTAGTTCTCATCTGGGAAAATTATTTAACAAAATTCACTAAACCCGTTTTCAAAATATTTCGAAAACCAATTTTTTTTTAGAAAATTTCGAAAAATCGAAAAGTTTTTGAAAATTTTGAAATGCAATGTTAATTGAATTATAAATGACTTCATGTATGCAAGATTTTATTGAAATCGTTTACGATAAAACTGAATTTGAACAACAAAATTCGAAAAATTCATTCTAACCGAAAGATGTATTGTTGTGAAAAATTAGCACCCTGAAAGTCTTATCAAAATCGTTAGAGCCGTTTTCGAGAAAATCTAACTTTTTGTTAAAAATTGTATGGCAGGTACCGTTATTTTTCGACCTAGAGCAAAATGAAAAACACACCCCAAAATGCTACTAAATACCAAGTTTGAAACAAATCCGCCCATCCGTTTAGGCAGTAGAGCTGCGAACGGGCAAACGGACGCACTTCTCTCGACTTCTCTTTCATCGTAATGTCATGTTTGATTGTTAAATTTTTTTTTGCACGAATCCATAACTTTCCTTATAGTACCTATAATCGCAAGTAAAAATGCGGCCCAGCGCCTCCTACATGTAATAAAAATGACCTTAGTTACTCCTTTAAATATCATAGTTATATCCCTTTAAAGTCCCATCAAAATTGGTCAATAAATACGAATTTTCAAAAAAAACTATAAGAGTGCACCTATTCAAACTTTAAAGTATCACCCGCGGAGCTAGCATTAAGATTGCCTAAAAATTACTGCGGTTTTTTTTTCAGATGAGTTACCAGCGATTTGCTGCCTGCTTTTCAGCTGGCTGGACAAAGCTCTCCGTTTTCGTCGTTGAATGAGGCTGCACCAGATAAAGGGTCTCATCAACACTGCGGCCAACTTGTAGGTCGTTTTGTCGTCGATGATGAATAATGCATGAAAGTCAATGGTCCAAAACATCGTAACTACGCGACACCTTCATTGATTTTGCCGCAAGCAATGCAATGCATGTTTTCCTGTTCTTAATTTATAGATATCAACCTTGAATTTTCAAGAAAGTAGTTTAAAAAAAACATCTTTTTCGTTATCAATAGATGAGAAAATTTTGAAGAAAAAATATTCTCCAAATGAATATTTAATTAAATACAGATTTTGTCATCTAAAATAGTTCTATTTGCATTATCGTTGCATAAATTCATATTCAAATAGTTACGAATCGTAACTATTTGGCATTTTGGGACGACAAATAGTTAACAATACTTACCGATAGTTAATAAAAGTACGCCCCACTACCCTATGTGTGGAGCCTGTAGTTCTTATGGTTATACCTACTGTTTTATAATTTCGAAAAAGGATAGCACTCTCATATCACATTTCGCTATAAAAAAAAAAAAAACAAAACAAAAAACAATTATAAAAACACAATTTAAACTAAACACCATTCAATATTCATTTACAAGTCGTTTTTATTCTTTTTTAAAACTAACCATCTCGTCGCCCTACTTGTGTGAAGCAATCCAGTTGTGCAAACAAAATCTATACTCGCATCGTTGTATATAAACTGCAAACTGCACATGTAGCCGTTAATTTGAAGACGATTGGCCCAACCGTTTAGGCTACAGTCCAAATCCAAAATACATCCGTACAGACAGACAGACAGACGGACAGAATTTTGCCAGTAACTCAAATATGTTTCTCTATCATCGTAATGTCATGTTTGATTGTTATCTCAAAATTTTTAATCTGCATAACTTGTATAATAGTACCTTTAATCGCAAGTAAAAAACAAACAAACAATACAAAACATCAATTTCGACCGAAATAGTTTTCTTTTTATTTTAATATGCTTTTATATACAAATAATTGAATGTCGTTCTTTTACTGACGCACAAACTTTCATAACAATCTTTATTCTCATTGCAAAGAATTATTGTCGTTGCCTAACAATTTGAACAAAATCACTATGTAAGTAAAACTAATCCTTCCAAATGCATTTATAACGTCTATACTACCGGTAAAACAAAATCCTGAGTTAGAAGATATAACATGCACAAGATGTTTTTTCCTAGTAATTACTCCTTCGAAAGGAATGATGATCGTGGTCTTGCGAATGACAATCTTCGTCTAAGACCTGAAATTCAAAACAAATTATGAAATTTAACATTCCTTACCACGAATAGTGAAATAACTTTGCGAAAGTTGAATTCCAAAAATTAGGGAGGTGTCCAACGTTTATTCGGGTCATGTTGGTGTGTCATTTCTATAAAATCGTGTCCCTCCTGTGACAAAATGACGGGAGGCTTCAGGCGCTTCCACATGAAAGTGGGCATGGCGAACATTATTCGAAAGTTTGAATCATATTGCGACCAGGGATGCTGGAAATTACAGCAATTTTATTTTCCCGCGATCACTTATAACACTCACAACTGACTGACCAAATATTTGCCACTTGACCATCGCTATTTGATTTTGTAAACACTTCTGGTGCCATATATGCGATAAACAAAACAACAAAGTTTGAACCTTCAGCAATTTTGGTCTTGTATATTTGGTTTTGTATATTTACCTTGTTTTCCAACATATCCTAGTAATTCGCGGGAAACAGTTGTGTAAACTTGTATTTTTACCGCAGAACAAAAATCACCTAATTTCAGGCTGTTGCTTCCATCAACTAGGAATATATTTGTAGTCTTTATGTCTCTGTGAACTATGCCGTGCTTTTGCAATTTTTTAACACTTGAATTGAAAGCTTGAAACTGTTGAAACTTCTAATCGACCACACGACCACACGACCACGCTGCATTATATACTTCAGTGACATTTGCGAAAATTTAGGCAAATTCGGACAAACAAATTTACATGTACGCTCTGCGCAAGGTAAATGTAAGCTCTATGTAAGGTACACAGAGTCTTGCATGTGATATTTTTCTAGCGAATTGAAATAACGTAACGTAATATGGTAATTTACTGCGTTTTATAGTTAGTAAATTGTTTATTCTGATATAAATTCATACAAATTAACAAACTATACTTCACCAAATTGTTCCTTTATTTCTTTATATCATTTTCAAATTAAGGAAACAAGTTTCGCCATTTAGGTAATTGTAGAAAAAAAGTTATAAACAATTTAATTCATCTTAAATGTTAAATAACTCATTTTCATTTTAAAAATTGTTATTATCTTTTTTTCTACCATTACCTAAATTGTCAAACCTGTTTCCTTAATTCCTTTATGCCATTTTCAAATTAAGGAAACAAGTTTCGCCATTTAGGTAATTGTAGAAAAAAAGTTATAAACAATTTAATTCATCTTAAATGTTAAATAACTCATTTTCATTTTAAAAATTGCTAATATCTTTTTTTCTACCATTACCTTAATTGTGAAACCTGTTTCCTTAATTCCTTTATGTCATTTTCAAATTAAGGAAACAAGTTTCGCTATTTAGGTAATCTTAGAAAAAAAGTTATAAACAATTTAATTCATCTTAAATGTTAAATAACTCATTTTCATTTTAAAAATTGCTAATATCTTTTTTTCTACCATTACCTAAATTGTGAAACCTGTTTCCTTAATTCCTTTATGTCATTTTCAAATTGAGGATATAAGTTTCGCCATTTAGGTAATTGTAGAAAAAAAGTTATAAACAATTTAATTCATCTTAAATGTTAAATAACTCATTTTCATTTAAAAAATTGCTAATATCTTTTTTTCTACTATTACCTAAATTGTGAAACCTGTTTCCTTAATTCCTTTATGTCATTTTCAAATTAAGGAAACAAGTTTCGCCATTTAGGTAATTGTAGAAAAAAAGTTATAAACAATTTAATTCATCTTAAATGTTAAATAACTCATTTTCATTTTAAAAATTGCTAATATCTTTTTTTCTACCATTACCTTAATTGTGAAACCTGTTTCCTTAATTCCTTTATGTCATTTTCAAATTAAGGAAACAAGTTTCGCTATTTAGGTAATCTTAGAAAAAAAGTTATAAACAATTTAATTCATCTTAAATGTTAAATAACTCATTTTCATTTTAAAAATTGCTAATATCTTTTTTTCTACCATTACCTAAATTGTGAAACCTGTTTCCTTAATTCCTTTATGTCATTTTCAAATTGAGGATATAAGTTTCGCCATTTAGGTAATTGTAGAAAAAAAGTTATAAACAATTTAATTCATCTTAAATGTTAAATAACTCATTTTCATTTTAAAAATTGCTAATATCTTTTTTTCTACCATTACCTAAATTGTGAAACCTGTTTCCTTAATTCCTTTATGTCATTTTCAAATTGAGGATATAAGTTTCGCCATTTAGGTAATTGTAGAAAAAAAGTTATAAACAATTTAATTCATCTTAAATGTTAAATAACTCATTTTCATTTAAAAAATTGCTAATATCTTTTTTTCTACTATTACCTAAATTGTGAAACCTGTTTCCTTAATTCCTTTATGTCATTTTCAAATTAAGGAAACAAGTTTCGCCATTTAGGTAATTGTAGAAAAAAAGTTATAAACAATTTAATTCATCTTAAATGTTAAATAACTCATTTTCATTTTAAAAATTGCTAATATCTTTTTTTCTACCATTACCTAAATTGTGAAACCTGTTTCCTTAATTCCTTTATGTCATTTTCAAATTAAGGAAACAAGTTTCGCTATTTAGGTAATTGTAGAAAAAAAGTTATAAACAATTTAATTCATCTTAAATGTTAAATAACTCATTTTCATTTTAAAAATTGTTATTATCTTTTTTTTCTACAATTACCTAAATGGCGAAACTTATTTCCTCAATTTGAAAATGACATAAAGGAATTAAGGAAACAGGTTTCACAATTTAGGTAATAGTAGAAAAAAAGATATTAGCAATTTTTAAAATGAAAATGAGTTATTTAACATTTAAGATGAATTAAATTGTTTATAACTTTTTTTCTACAATTACCTAAATAGCGAAACTTATTTCCTTAATTTGAAAATGACATAAAGGAATTAAGGAAACAGGTTTCACAATTTAGGTAATGGTAGAAAAAAAGATATTAGCAATTTTTAAAATGAAAATGAGTTATTTAACATTTAAGATGAATTAAATTGTTTATAACTTTTTTTCTACAATTACCTAAATGGCGAAACTTGTTTCCTTAATTTGAAAATGACATAAAGGAATTAAGGAAACAGGTTTGACAATTTAGGTAATGGTAGAAAAAAAGATAATAACAATTTTTAAAATGAAAATGAGTTATTTAACATTTAAGATGAATTAAATTGTTTATAACTTTTTTTCTACAATTACCTAAATAGCGAAACTTATTTCCTTAATTTGAAAATGACATAAAGGAATTAAGGAAACAGGTTTCACAATTTAGGTAATGGTAGAAAAAAAGATATTAGCAATTTTTAAAATGAAAATGAGTTATTTAACATTTAAGATGAATTAAATTGTTTATAACTTTTTTTCTACAATTACCTAAATGGCGAAACTTGTTTCCTTAATTTGAAAATGGCATAAAGGAATTAAGGAAACAGGTTTGACAATTTAGGTAATGGTAGAAAAAAAGATAATAACAATTTTTAAAATGAAAATGAGTTATTTAACATTTAAGATGAATTAAATTGTTTATAACTTTTTTTCTACAATTACCTAAATAGCGAAACTTGTTTCCTTAATTTGAAAATGACATAAAGGAATTAAGGAAACAGGTTTCACAATTTAGGTAATGGTAGAAAAAAAGATATTAGCAATTTTTAAAATGAAAATGAGTTATTTAACATTTAAGATGAATTAAATTGTTTATAACTTTTTTTCTACAATTACCTAAATGGCGAAACTTGTTTCCTTAATTTGAAAATGACATAAAGGAATTAAGGAAACAGGTTTGACAATTTAGGTAATGGTAGAAAAAAAGATAATAACAATTTTTAAAATGAAAATGAGTTATTTAACATTTAAGATGAATTAAATTGTTTATAACTTTTTTTCTACAATTACCTAAATAGCGAAACTTATTTCCTTAATTTGAAAATGACATAAAGGAATTAAGGAAACAGGTTTCACAATTTAGGTAATGGTAGAAAAAAAGATATTAGCAATTTTTAAAATGAAAATGAGTTATTTAACATTTAAGATGAATTAAATTGTTTATAACTTTTTTTCTACAATTACCTAAATGGCGAAACTTGTTTCCTTAATTTGAAAATGGCATAAAGGAATTAAGGAAACAGGTTTGACAATTTAGGTAATGGTAGAAAAAAAGATAATAACAATTTTTAAAATGAAAATGAGTTATTTAACATTTAAGATGAATTAAATTGTTTATAACTTTTTTTCTACAATTACCTAAATAGCGAAACTTGTTTCCTTAATTTGAAAATGACATAAAGGAATTAAGGAAACAGGTTTCACAATTTAGGTAATGGTAGAAAAAAAGATATTAGCAATTTTTAAAATGAAAATGAGTTATTTAACATTTAAGATGAATTAAATTGTTTATAACTTTTTTTCTACAATTACCTAAATGGCGAAACTTGTTTCCTTAATTTGAAAATGACATAAAGGAATTAAGGAAACAGGTTTCACAATTTAGGTAATAGTAGAAAAAAAGATATTAGCAATTTTTTAAATGAAAATGAGTTATTTAACATTTAAGATGAATTAAATTGTTTATAACTTTTTTTCTACAATTACCTAAATGGCGAAACTTATATCCTCAATTTGAAAATGACATAAAGGAATTAAGGAAACAGGTTTCACAATTTAGGTAATGGTAGAAAAAAAGATATTAGCAATTTTTAAAATGAAAATGAGTTATTTAACATTTAAGATGAATTAAATTGTTTATAACTTTTTTTCTAAGATTACCTAAATGGCGAAACTTATATCCTCAATTTGAAAATGACATAAAGGAATTAAGGAAACAGGTTTCACAATTAAGGTAATGGTAGAAAAAAAGATATTAGCAATTTTTAAAATGAAAATGAGTTATTTAACATTTAAGATGAATTAAATTGTTTATAACTTTTTTTCTACAATTACCTAAATGGCGAAACTTGTTTCCTTAATTTGAAAATGGCATAAAGGAATTAAGGAAACAGGTTTGACAATTTAGGTAATGGTAGAAAAAAAGATAATAACAATTTTTAAAATGAAAATGAGTTATTTAACATTTAAGATGAATTAAATTGTTTATAACTTTTTTTCTACAATTACCTAAATGGCGAAACTTGTTTCCTTAATTTGAAAATGATATAAAGAAATAAAGGAACAATTTGGTGAAGTATAGTTTGTTAATTTGTATGAATTTATATCAGAATAAACAATTTACTAACTATAAAACGCAGTAAATTACCATATTACGTTACGTTATTTCAATTCGCTAGAAAAATATCACATGCAAGACTCTGTGTACCTTACATAGAGCTTACATTTACCTTGCGCAGAGCGTACATGTAAATTTGTTTGTCCGAATTTGCCTAAATTTTCGCAAATGTCACTGAAGTATATAATGCAGCGTGGTCGTGTGGTCGTGTGGTCGATTAGAAGTTTCAACAGTTTCAAGCTTTCAATTCAAGTGTTAAAAAATTGCAAAAGCACGGCATAGTTCACAGAGACATAAAGACTACAAATATATTCCTAGTTGATGGAAGCAACAGCCTGAAATTAGGTGATTTTTGTTCTGCGGTAAAAATACAAGTTTACACAACTGTTTCCCGCGAATTACTAGGATATGTTGGAAAACAAGGTAAATATACAAAACCAAATATACAAGACCAAAATTGCTGAAGGTTCAAACTTTGTTGTTTTGTTTATCGCATATATGGCACCAGAAGTGTTTACAAAATCAAATAGCGATGGTCAAGTGGCAAATATTTGGTCAGTCAGTTGTGAGTGTTATAAGTGATCGCGGGAAAATAAAATTGCTGTAATTTCCAGCATCCCTGGTCGCAATATGATTCAAACTTTCGAATAATGTTCGCCATGCCCACTTTCATGTGGAAGCGCCTGAAGCCTCCCGTCATTTTGTCACAGGAGGGACACGATTTTATAGAAATGACACACCAACATGACCCGAATAAACGTTGGACACCTCCCTAATTTTTGGAATTCAACTTTCGCAAAGTTATTTCACTATTCGTGGTAAGGAATGTTAAATTTCATAATTTGTTTTGAATTTCAGGTCTTAGACGAAGATTGTCATTCGCAAGACCACGATCATCATTCCTTTCGAAGGAGTAATTACTAGGAAAAAACATCTTGTGCATGTTATATCTTCTAACTCAGGATTTTGTTTTACCGGTAGTATAGACGTTATAAATGCATTTGGAAGGATTAGTTTTACTTACATAGTGATTTTGTTCAAATTGTTAGGCAACGACAATAATTCTTTGCAATGAGAATAAAGATTGTTATGAAAGTTTGTGCGTCAGTAAAAGAACGACATTCAATTATTTGTATATAAAAGCATATTAAAATAAAAAGAAAACTATTTCGGTCGAAATTGATGTTTTGTATTGTTTGTTTGTTTTTTACTTGCGATTAAAGGTACTATTATACAAGTTATGCAGATTAAAAATTTTGAGATAACAATCAAACATGACATTACGATGATAGAGAAACATATTTGAGTTACTGGCAAAATTCTGTCCGTCTGTCTGTCTGTCTGTACGGATGTATTTTGGATTTGGACTGTAGCCTAAACGGTTGGGCCAATCGTCTTCAAATTAACGGCTACATGTGCAGTTTGCAGTTTATATACAACGATGCGAGTATAGATTTTGTTTGCACAACTGGATTGCTTCACACAAGTAGGGCGACGAGATGGTTAGTTTTAAAAAAGAATAAAAACGACTTGTAAATGAATATTGAATGGTGTTTAGTTTAAATTGTGTTTTTATAATTGTTTTTTGTTTTGTTTTTTTTTTTTTTATAGCGAAATGTGATATGAGAGTGCTATCCTTTTTCGAAATTATAAAACAGTAGGTATAACCATAAGAACTACAGGCTCCACACATAGGGTAGTGGGGCGTACTTTTATTAACTATCGGTAAGTATTGTTAACTATTTGTCGTCCCAAAATGCCAAATAGTTACGATTCGTAACTATTTGAATATGAATTTATGCAACGATAATGCAAATAGAACTATTTTAGATGACAAAATCTGTATTTAATTAAATATTCATTTGGAGAATATTTTTTCTTCAAAATTTTCTCATCTATTGATAACGAAAAAGATGTTTTTTTTAAACTACTTTCTTGAAAATTCAAGGTTGATATCTATAAATTAAGAACAGGAAAACATGCATTGCATTGCTTGCGGCAAAATCAATGAAGGTGTCGCGTAGTTACGATGTTTTGGACCATTGACTTTCATGCATTATTCATCATCGACGACAAAACGACCTACAAGTTGGCCGCAGTGTTGATGAGACCCTTTATCTGGTGCAGCCTCATTCAACGACGAAAACGGAGAGCTTTGTCCAGCCAGCTGAAAAGCAGGCAGCAAATCGCTGGTAACTCATCTGAAAAAAAAACCGCAGTAATTTTTAGGCAATCTTAATGCTAGCTCCGCGGGTGATACTTTAAAGTTTGAATAGGTGCACTCTTATAGTTTTTTTTGAAAATTCGTATTTATTGACCAATTTTGATGGGACTTTAAAGGGATATAACTATGATATTTAAAGGAGTAACTAAGGTCATTTTTATTACATGTAGGAGGCGCTGGGCCGCATTTTTACTTGCGATTATAGGTACTATAAGGAAAGTTATGGATTCGTGCAAAAAAAAATTTAACAATCAAACATGACATTACGATGAAAGAGAAGTCGAGAGAAGTGCGTCCGTTTGCCCGTTCGCAGCTCTACTGCCTAAACGGATGGGCGGATTTGTTTCAAACTTGGTATTTAGTAGCATTTTGGGGTGTGTTTTTCATTTTGCTCTAGGTCGAAAAATAACGGTACCTGCCATACAATTTTTAACAAAAAGTTAGATTTTCTCGAAAACGGCTCTAACGATTTTGATAAGACTTTCAGGGTGCTAATTTTTCACAACAATACATCTTTCGGTTAGAATGAATTTTTCGAATTTTGTTGTTCAAATTCAGTTTTATCGTAAACGATTTCAATAAAATCTTGCATACATGAAGTCATTTATAATTCAATTAACATTGCATTTCAAAATTTTCAAAAACTTTTCGATTTTTCGAAATTTTCTAAAAAAAAATTGGTTTTCGAAATATTTTGAAAACGGGTTTAGTGAATTTTGTTAAATAATTTTCCCAGATGAGAACTACAGATTTTCTTATAATGACATACTAAAAAAAAAAATTAAATATTTTTTCGAAAAGTTAAAAAAACACTTTTTAAAAAAACTGGTTGAACGATTTTCAATATTTTTTTTCCTCGATAGACATTTAGTTTTCAAACTGTATTGCATACTTAGTTTTTCCGAAAAAAAACTCTTAAACTAATTAAAAAAATAAAAGAACGATATGTACGTACATATACAGCCACTAAGCAATTATCTAGCATAAGAACAACTTCATGCGACCCAGTCGTGCATTTTTTTAATTGTATTCGACGATGTGACCACACATATGAGCAAGTACATACGATGCAGTCGTGCAATTTATTTTAATTCTAATGGATCAATTCGACTTAGAATCACACCATATCTATTAATATAAAATGAAAATATTAGAGCACCTTCGGCAATTAATTACCACGATTAATTTAATGGTGTTTAGTTGCTATTGGACTCGACATGTGGCAGTGTTGGCGAGATCCAGAAAATGTATTTTATGTCCGAGCAACGCTGATTTGGTCAGCTAGTGTACTATAAATAAGATAAATTTCTGGTGTTTGACTTATAACAAAGCAATGTTTTGTTTGTTAAAATAATTTTGGTTGTTTGGAAAAAGTAAGTAAAATAGTTTTCAGCATAAAAATATGAACGGTTACGATGTATTTTTTTCAAAATCGTAGCCAAAGTTTGTTTTTTAAACTATTTTTTTCAAGAACATCGTGGTGATCTTAATTTAAAAAAAAATATTAAACCATTGTCAAAATATAGATTTTTCAAAAAAAAAGTTTTTTTCGAATAAAAAATAATACAATGCCAAATTACTTTGGCTACCTACATCTTCATGCATATCAGTTTTGATTGAAATCAGTTAATCATTTCTTTAGAGGCTCAGGAAAAAATGGGAGGTATCGTCTTAGCTCATCATATTACTATTTTTTCAACAAAACATAGTCCACCTACAAAATTACACACATTTTTTTCATTAAGAGTCTTGGACCCATTTGTTATGTAACATGTGTATTTGATCTAAAAAAATGAAAAAAGAACTTTGTAGAATTTCAAAAAAACCTTACGCACTAAATTTGAAAAGGATTGGTTCAGCCGTTTTGGTTGTAGGCTAAAATACATTCATACAGATAGATTGAATTTCGCTAAAAAACATATTTTTTTGTTAAGTATGTTAAGTATGTAGGTATCTATTTATTTATTTTCCTGATGGAATTTCATTTTTTGACAAGCCAATTATCATCTCATACAAAGTGGAACAAATTGTTTAAAAAATTTGCGCACCAATACTAAAAAAATCGGATAAACTTTGCAACCGGAAAGAAAAATGTTGCTGGTTGGTTTGTTTTTTTTTTGGAAAGTCAACTAACGAAATCTTACTGAATGCTATAAAGACTCGATACAAAAAAATCATTTTTCTATTTGTTTCAAATTTTCCTGATGGGTTTTCTTGATCACTATAACAGGCGCCTAAAGGATTGCTATAACTAGTGCCTTAATAAAATCACAGACGGCAAAGAGTCATCCTTCAAATAAATTAGGACATAATTTTTGTGTATATGGGCTAGTTTTGTGTGCTTTTCGGAGAGATTTGGAGAACGTTACGTTACATTTTAATTGTTTATAAAGCTGTCAATTTATTAACATTTTGTTAATTATTGACTAAACGACGATTACCTAAATTGCGAAAACGATTTCCTTAATTTGAGAGGAGGGTACCTGATCGATTCACACCAAAAAAAGCCATTTTTGTGACAACGCGCTGCTAACTATACGCGAAACTTAAATTGTTAATAACTAATTAAATACTATTACCTAAATTCTGAAACCCGTTTCCTTAATTTCCCCTAATTATTCCCTAATTGTAGAACCAAAAAAAATCGAAATCCGTGATTTTGCGCTGCTAACTATATGGCGGTCTATTACGCCAGTATCTCTTATTTTCTTAAAACCGGCCTGAGGTGAAAATGTACAAGATTTCCCATCTATGTTTCTTTTCTAATTTATAAAAATTACTGGACTCTTTCATTCTTTCCAGTTTTTTTTTTTGACAAATAATTCGCTGAACACTGGTTTCTAATTCTGGCAACTGTCAAACATGTCAATGATGGCATTGCGTGGGTTTTTTTCTTTGAAATAATTTATTTTGAATTTCATTTAATTCTGTGATTTAAAGTAATTAAAAAAACAAGTTTAAATAAAAAACTTAAGTTTTTTCCAACAATTGATAAAAATACCTTAACAAGGATGCCGCCTACAATCAACGGCAATGGCACCACCACCACAAACGACAAAAGACCTCCGCGCCCAACTGAGCGAAAGTATGTACATTTCTAGATTATGTTCTGGTTAAGTTATATTTATATTTTTATTTTCTAAGATCGGAACTAATTGGTCGGATCAAATATGGCAATAACTTACCAGATATACCCTTCGATTTGAAATTTTTGATGTACCCATTCGATGGCCATCGTTTTGTACAATACAATCCGACATCGCTAGAGCGCAACTATAAGTATGATGTTCTCACCGAACACGACCTCGGTGTCACTATTGACCTTATTAATCGTGATCTCTATCAAGCCGATTCTTATTCTCAACTCGATCCGGCCGATGAAAAGCTCCTCGAAGAAGACATGCACACACCGCAAGATTCGATGCGTTCAAGGCAACATTCTCGAAGTGTTTCGTGGTTGCGGAAATCCGAATACATCTCCACCGAACAAACTCGATTCCAGCCGCAAAACATCGAGAAAATCGAAGCCAAGGTCGGTTATAACGTTAAGAAGTCTCTGCGCGAAGAAACTCTCTATTTGGATCGGGAAGCTCAAATCAAAGCCATCGAAAAGACCTTCGAAGATTCCAAAATCGAAATCACAAAACACTACAGCAAGGCCAATGTTGTGCCTACAGAAGTATTACCCGTTTTTGCCGATTTCAAGAACTGGAAGTATCCCTGCGCTCAAGTTATCTTCGACAGTGATCCGGCTCCGATTGGAAAGAATGTTCCCACTCAGCTGGAAGAGATGTCTCAGGCTATGATTCGTGGTGTGATGGACGAAAGTGGCGAGCAGTTTGTCGCCTACTTCTTACCCACAGAGAAAACTCTGGAGAAACGTCGTGAGGACTTCGTTAATAATTTGATCTATAAGGATGATGAAGAATACGAATATAAGATCGCCAGAGAGTACAACTGGAATGTCAAAAGTAAAGCTTCAAAAGGGTACGAAGAAAACTATTTCTTTGTCATGCGCAGCGATGGAGTTTACTATAATGAGCTGGAAACAAGGGTTCGTCTTAGCAAGCGTCGTGTCAAGGCAGGTCAGCAGCCGAACAATACCAAGCTGGTGGTTAAACATCGTCCTTTAGATTCAAATGAACATCGCATTCAAAGATATCGTGAAAAGCAGCTGGAACCTGCTGGAGATGACGATGAAGAAGAAGACGAGGAGATGGAGGAGGACGAAGAAGTTGAAGTTGAAGACGCAGAAGCCACCCAGGCCACCGAGACACCAGTAGCAGAAACTAAAACAATGGATGAGGCTGCACAGATTGAGAAGGATCGAGCATCGCGTTCTAGGTCTAAATCACACGCGAAATCTCGCTCCAGATCGAAATCACGAGTACAATCACGCTCCAGATCGAAGTCAAGAGCGAATTCTGGTTCACGATCCCCATCTGGGTCGAAATCAAGATCACGGTCCAGATCAAAAAGTGGATCGAAGTCGTCTTCAAAATCCCCCTCACGATCCAAGTCGAGATCGAGGTCAGCATCAGGATCGAGATCTCGATCCCGCAGCAAGTCCGGCTCAGGCTCGAGGAGCCGTTCTGGATCTGGTTCTCGTTCTAGCCGCTCGGGATCTAGATCGCAATCAAAGTCTGTTAGTCGATCTCGCTCACGAAGTGGCTCAAAGTCTCAATCTAGATCGAGGTCACGCTCTCGATCCCATTCAAAATCAAAATCGGCTTCACGTTCTCCATCGGGTTCGAGATCTGGTTCAGGATCGAGGTCACCAAGTCGTTCGAGAAGTGGTTCACCCAGCGGATCAGGTTCTGGCAGCGGTTCCGGCGAAGAATAAATATTTTGGTAATACAAATCTAAATTCATTTATTGTAATGAAGCGTTTAAATAAAAATAAATGTTTTCTTTTGATTACGAATTCTATTTACGATGATTGAAGTTTTCAGTAGGAAAGTCAATAGAAATGACACTCGGGCGAGTAGAGGCAGTCATTTTGGTAACTGAATTGATGGAACCACTTGACCTGGATGAATGGATTTCTAAAAAAATACATTAGAAAATTTTATAAACATATTATGGAACATAAGCATGTGTTTCCTACCCTTCGACGATACAAATGAAAGTTCTGATAGTTCACCACGCCACGACGACAACGTGCGGCACTTCGTGGCCTTTGGACATTCAATACCTTTAGCATATAGCAATTTTGTTGTATGTGGAGCTAGATCCAAGTCATTGTCAATTAGATCAGCAAAAATCTGTAAAGCGGTAGTATTTCGTTTTTCAAGTTCTTGTAAATCCAATTCCTTGTTGAAAATTGATAAAAACTCTGAATCAAACGAACCCTGACGGGCTGCCTTCCAGGCAGTTTTCACTTCACGATTTGCACGTTGAATTTTAACTGCTTGGTCGAGAAGTTCCTTATGGATTTTTGTAAGAATTTCATTGTTGTCTAGTCTAGAAGCAAAATATTAATTTTGTGTATCAGAATATAAAAAAATGCGTTAGTAAGCCAGTGCACCCAAAATAACGGTTGTGGTTCTCGCAAGCCTAGGGACATGAATAAGGAAGAAACGCGAGGTCTTCAATTACGAAAAACTGGTAATGATCAGAAGTCTTTGACGCATTTTTTTTAATAAAAAGCGCGCACAAGGGATTTGTGTTTCCTTTTAATACGTTAAAACGCACTGCGTGAGTATTTGGAAATTTGGGAGGGTGGTACAGAAGGTGTGGGTTAACAAAAAAAAGAGTCTCGGTTTTATACGGTACGTCCTTCTCCTCATCCTTCCTTTTCCGATCCTTATTTTTTTTACACTCTGGCACGATAATTTTGTTTGTCGAACAGGAGGGAACAGTAGAAGCGGCAAGAACCACACCCAATCCGTCGAGCCTAGCCGAGCCTTGCAACTACAAGCGTGCAGCCGCCCTTCTACTGCCGCAAAGAAGTTCCCCCGTGGAAACCTGCTTCGCAACAAATAATGAAAAGTATATTGAGAACCTTCAGCTACCGTCATCATATGAATATGAACCAAGTCTTCTATGATCTCATCCACTTTGTTCATGTTTATCAATTTTATCAAATTTTTAAATTTACGTTAGGAATTTGTAAATGCACAAATTATCTTTTGTTCCCAATTCTAACATAAAAATATCATTTAAAACAATTTTCTCATACAATTCTACAAATTTGTTTTGCTATCTATATTTTACCACGTGATAAAGCTTACGACGTTGCATAAATACCCTTATTGTGTCAAAATAACAATCAACTAGCTGTAGGTCCATGTATACAGGATAAAGATATGTATAAAGCTGTTCGGTTTTTTCGATGCAAGTGCCTTTCATGGACAATGGCATGGGTGTATGTTAAGGTTTAACGAAAGAAGACAGCATTGAAGTTTTCGAAGAATTAAACTCCACATCATTCCTATTACCTCGTTTGACAATGCTTTGTAAATCGGAGTATAATGAGGTTAAGATACATTACCGTTGCGATGATTGCCCATCCGAAGAAAAAGAAGGACGTGAATCACCGAACGAATATGAAAAGCTGAGGGTAGAATCGTCAGCAAAACAGTTTAGTGGAAGTAGAAGTAACCGACAGAAGATCATTAATAAAAATTGGAAAGAGTCGGAGACAGAACGGAGCCTTGGGGCACACAAGCGTTTATTCGGTGGAAATCAGACTTTAAACCGTCCAATACAACCGTCCAGAACATACATAGCTTCTAATCCATCAAACAAGAGTATCATTTATCTTAAGCGTCAGTTATAGCGATCAGGAAAAACCATCAGGAAAAATTGAAACAAATGGAAAATAGATTTTTTTCCTGGTTAGCGTTTATAGCAATCATTGAAAATACGTCAGTTGATTTCAAAAAAATCAGCACCAACCATCAACCACCGGTTGCAAAGTTCATCAAAAATTTGATTCCTGATGATATTGGAACAGTAAAAAAAATGGACCAAATAATTGGAAAGATTAAAAGAAAATTCCGTCAGGAAAATAAATAAATAAATTTTTTACAAAAAATATTCGTTCAATTGAAAACTTTTTTGGCAAAAAAATTCTTTGTGTTTTCCCTTCGATAACTAAAGTAATTGTATTTCAAATCATATGAAAACATAGTTAAATATGCATTTGAATTTTTTTCCTGATACGTTTTCCTGATCGCTATAACTGACGTCTTTTTTTTTTATATAATTAACGCGCGCACAAGGGACTATTTGTTTCCCTTTTAATGTAACACACTGCGTGGGCATTAGGAAGATAGGGAGGGGAGAGATAGGAGGTGCCGATTAACATTGGCTTTGAATGTTTGCAAATTGAAATGGCAAGGGAAAATCTCGCCGGGTAAACCATTCCAAAGTCGTGTTGTATTTTCGATAAAAAAAAAAACTATCAAATACTTTAGATAGATAATTTTACATTTTCCAAAGCGTTGTAAGGATTTTTTTTCAATTTTCGGTGAGATATGCCACCAGATCACCAGTAGAACGATTACTGCGAAAGCCATTATGTCGGTCATGAAGAAGCTTTAGGTCTTCGAGATATTTCTTAAACTGACAGTTGACCATACTTTCCGTGACCTCAGAAAGAAGGGACTACAATGAATCGGTAGAAGAAGGGGGAGGTCGTGGCACTTTTGTTAGGGACAACTAATATCAATAATAACATATGACAGATACCGTTAACTTTTGAACTAAAGGAAAAATTGAGATTAGTCCTCTTATGTTCTGGATGAGTTATCTCAGTTAATAAGATACCTTTTAACATACTATTTGGCTTTTTAAGTTTTAATGTTTTGCCAATTACCTTTTTCTTAAAATATCCTGCGCTGTTTCTTCCAACATTTCCTTTTCCAGGCTCAAGTTTTCAATTTGACGTTCAAGTTGTATCATTTTATTTTTTAATGATTTTAACTGAGCCAATCGTTGGCAGTACTGAGTTTGATTATCTCTCAGACTTCGAAGATCCTCAGCTGAAAAAGAAAAGTAATATAATCGAAAGTAAAAGTATATAAATTTGCTGTTAACCGTTACCGTCTTCATCAAGCTCCTCAAAGTTGCGACGATAAATTTCATTTGAGCAATTCATTAAAGCTAACGTGTGTTCCATAGCTTTAATCTCATTCTCCGCTTTTAAAACGTTTGCGTTAAGTGCATTTCCTCGCTCTAGAAGCATTTGCTTTTCTTGGGCATTTTCGATTTTCATTTGAGTAGCGGTCACCAAGGATCCATCATCGTTAGTCCCAAGTAATTTCGAGGTGAGTTCATAACGTGATTTAATGGCATTAATCTTTATCGTCCGTTCACCGATGTCGCACTTCAATGTGCTGAGTTCTTCCATTAAGTGTTTACGCTTCAGAAACATCAAATCACATTGTGAACTGATTTCAACCATTCGTTCTTTGATGCTTTTGGACATTTGGAGCCGATGTCTGTCTAAATTGTATGATCTATCTTGGCATCGGTTGATTTGATTCTCCATTTCGTTTACACGTATCTTAAGAATGCTCAGCTCTACAATTTTCTCCTGATTATTTCGAGTTGTTGTGCGGATTTTCTTAATGCCACCTTCGCAGTAAAGTTGAGCTTCTTTTATTTTGAAGTTCTAGACAAAAAAAGGAAACCTTGAGTAGTTTAGGAAATAGTAATATGCAATGATATGAAAGCGTGGAAAATTAGATTCATTAGTTTTGACATTTTGAGGTTTTGTATATCAGAATTGAAAAGAAAATTATAGTCATGCGAGTTCCGCATTCGTGTGCTGCAACAAAAAAAGAATCTAAGTAATGAGCAGAACACCCAAGTAGTTCGAGTAGGTATTACTATGGAATTCTTTCAAGGAAGGAATCCAACCGGCTGTTTCATTGGAGCACTACTTGTAAGAAATAGCGATACACGTTATAATACGTGGATACAAATGTACTTAAACATTCGAGCATAGGAAGCTTAAACTAAAAACTAATAAATAAAGTCCGCGAAAGTCTCATGAAATATGTTAAGCTTAAGGATTATTAAAATTGAAGCTGCTTTAGAAATATTTTAAGGCAAAACATTTTAAAGTAAAGAAAGATCCTAATTCCTTGGCACCAGTAGAAAGCTTTTAAAGAGGTTTTACCGTTAAGAGGTAAATGTGGGATACCATACAGCCTTTCCTCAAAAATATTTTTGCTTTTTTTATTTAAGCTAATAATTATTTATTTAAAAATATATTCAACCTACCATCGTTTCTATTTCCTTGACGTTATTGTTGTATAAAATAGTCAAATTTCGCATATCACTTTCTATTTTTTTACTTTGAGACTGCAAAGCTTGCAATGTTTTCGAAGCTTCATCAAAATATTTCTCAAGCTTAGATAATTCCATTAGTTTTTGTCTCTCTTCTTGTGGATCAATTAAAGTTCCCTTTATTTTGGCAATCCGTCTTTCCAAAAGGACAATTGTTAACGACTGCAATGTGTTCGTTAAAATGAAATTATTCATGTTTTAAAAGCCAACACAAAGTCACCCACCATATCGTAATGTGTTTCCGTTTGCTTATTAAGGTATTTCTGAGTCTCCTTAATACTTTTTTCCATAGCTGTAATGTTAAGACGAATACCGCTATTTTCAACCTGTGAACCAAATGTTTATTTTCTTTAAAAAAAATTGTATAAGAAGAATCGTTTCTTACTTCGAGGATCTTTTCGTCGTCTTTGAACTTTCCTAAATGCTGTTGTGTTCGATATAAAAGATCATTCATTCGATTGGTTTCTTGAGAAAGTTTTTCTTTAGCATGTTCTTCGGACTCAATCATTTCTTCGAGGATACGAAGACGTTCTTGGGCATTTGTGTTCTTCTTATTTAGGTTTTCGTAGCTTTTCTTCAGTTTCATATTTCCTTCATCATAATGGGATAACTCGAGTTCCTTGTCTGATTTGCGTTGAACATCTTGTCGATTTTTTTGTCGTTGTTGCTGTACTCTGTGAGCCAATCCTTGCAGTTCCTTTCGCAAAATATCAACCTTAATATGGAAAGTCGTAAATTCTATAAATTTTTTGATAATCATGTTAAAAAACGTACCTCATTATCTCTTAATGCCACCAAATCAAGAAGACTCTGCAAAGTCTCTTTCAAATCAGACGTTTCATCATTCAGCTCATCAATACTTTCTTCTACTTTCAAATTATTTTCGATAATTTCATCTAATTTCTCTTCTTGTGCTTTAAGCTCGTCTTCTTTTTTTAAACACTTCTTTAGAACCCTTTCAAATTCACCTTCAGACTGGAGTATATCTTGCTCTCGTTGGTTCATTTGGCATACAGCAGTCTTCCATGTGTCTACCATTTCTCTGCGCTCAGCATGAGAGCTTCGGTAAAGATTCGCAGTACGATCAAGATTTTGTTCCAGTGATTTCTGTTCTTCTACCATATCGATCAACTTCTTTCGTTTTTTATTAATGGTGTTCTGTAGTAGACGGCGTTTTGTCTCAACATCCAAATATTTTTTTTGATCATCCTTGCAATATTTTTCGATCAACAGATTTGCTTCGTTTCCATCGGTCATACATTGACGCCATTCAACCAGAGCAGCCTTTATCCAATTTATGCGGTTGCTAAGCTCGAAAATGGTCTTGTTTCTCTTTTTGATATCGTCTTTAAGTTAAAAACGTATGGTTAGAAAGTTTATTATAATAATTGAATATTCACTAGGCAATGTTGCTAATTTGTTACTGAAGTCGGCGCAAAGGTTTTTGAAACACATTACCATTAAAATTGTTCTGCAATATGCTATAATTAAGCAAGTCTTAAAACATTCCACATTCGAGGTGTACGGCTGAAAAACGAATCTCTGAACTTAGCCTTATTGGGTTCGAGGGTAAATTGGGAGGCATTCTTGGAAGCGCGAGTATTAAGATAAATTTTTTTAAGGGAGCAACTGGCTATTTCTCTAGAATGTATATCTAATCTCTCTAATAAAAGAGAGGGACCCGAAACATTCCGTTGATATTCGAGTGACGAGAAATTTTTAATGATGTTATAATGTATTGTAGACTTGGACGCATGAACGTTTTGTAGACAGAGCCTACATATATTAAAAGCGAAAAAGAATTTTACTTATTACAATTTCAGGATGCCCACCAGATGAGTACATATACAAGGTTGGCAACAAGAAATCACCCTATTGTTTCAGACTTTTTTTGTGGGGTTTTTTAAAGTCCCGTATTTACGTGAACAAGCCCGAAACTCTGGAAGCCCTCAAGGACAACATTCGACACGAGTGCGAGAATCTGTCGCCCGAAGTTCTCGCTGAAGTGATGAAAAATGCCATAAAACGAGCCCGTATGGCAATCAATTGTGAAGGCGCCCATTTGGCCGATATCATCTACTTGACTTGGCAAATACAATTCTAAAGGTTCAAATAAACATGGTCAAAAATAGAATCTAAGTTTTTCATTTAGAAAAAAAGAGAGCCAAACAACATCGTATGGATGACTTCTTTTGGCCCATCCTGTATGTATATCGCAATGTTGTCAGCGTACATTGTGCGTTCGAAAATAAAAAAATTGTTAATTACACCAACAGGGTTAAAATTAAATAGTTTTATTTTTAAACACATAAAACGCTATATGGCGTGCTAAAAGCTTATCAGGTGATGTGGCAATAACAACATTGAATATAAATGACGAACCGATAAATTCCATGATGGGTGGGTAAAGGTCTCCATGCAACAAAACAAGTAGAACTTTGTTTCAGCAAGTTCTATGTTTGTGTGATGTGGCAACAAGTTTAGATATTCGGAGGATACATTTTGTAAATTAACGACATCTGTTAGATTCATTGTGTACAACAACCAACATTCATTGTGAGCGCCTAAAAGTATGCTACATATTTGCAATATGTTTTAACTGAGTACTAAATCGAACTTGAAGTACTAATTCGAGTCTCGAATTAGTACCAAAAGCTTAGATTGTGCCAGAACCAGACAGAAGCTTCCAGAAGCTTGTAAACTTGTATAAATACAAGAGTAGATTGTATTGAGAGTTCAGTTTATTTTCGAAAGTGGAATTGTTAACAACTGGAAGCGTTAATAAAAAGTGATTGAATTGAGATTAAATAAAAAGTGTTGAATGATAAAAACGTATTTGAATTGTGAATAAGTGGAATAAGTTAAATTGGTGTTATTTAAACTGAAAGACGTTGTGTTTAATAAAATAAAGGGATTTGTTGCATTAATTTGTAATTTTGATTGAGTTTTATTTGTCGAAACCCAGGCCAAAATATCACATTGGTGTCAGAAATTGGGGATACAACTCAGTAAAGTGCTGGAAAATTCCATAGTGACATTTTCTAAAACAATTTCGGTGACTCATTTAATTGTGAAAGTGGATTTTTCCAGAAACTATTGAACTGATTGTGCTATAAAACTGTGAATAGCGAGTATTTTTGTTAAAAATAGTGTTGGAAAAAGATATTTCTAGAAGAGACATTAAAATAAAACTGACTGTGTTGCGAAAATAGTGTTTGAGTTACATAAAATGGGTCGCAAATTAGAACAATTGACAACAGCTGAGTTGAAAGAAGAATTAGGAAAAAGAAATCTTCAAACTTCGGGGCTGAAAAAGGAACTATTGCTCCGACTTCAGAATGCTATCACTCAGGATGGTGGAGACCCCGATACCATGTTGTTTGATGTTGAAGAACAAGGGAGAGAATGCACAGTAAGTACAGCCGATGAAATGCCTGCTTTCATGAATTTGCTTCTGTCGAAATTCGAAGAACAAAAGAACGTTCTCGAAAAACAACAGAACGTTCTCGAAGAATAAAAGAATGAGCAGAAGAATTCGTTGGAAATTCTCCAGCAACAACTAAGCGAACAAAATAACGTTCTCGAAAGTAAATTCGACGAACAAAAGAATGAGCAGAAGAATTCTTTAGAAGTTCTTCAGAAGCAACTAAGCGAACAAAGGGATTCTCTCGAAAACAAGCTAGATGCACAGAATGCTCTCTTCGACAAAAGACTCCAAATAGTAGATCAGAAAATAGAAAACTTAGAAGAAAAGTTCGGAAAGCAAGTAGAAAGTGTAGAGCAACAGTACGAACATCTGGCTAAGGAATTTGATTCTTTGAAAAAGCAGAAGGTTCGGGAATATTCGAGCGACGGTCCACGAAGAAAGGAAATGCAGCCCCCTGTCTTCGATGGTCAAACATCATGGCCAATTTATAAGAGGCAGTTCGAAGCTGCCGCCTTGACAAACAACTAGGACAACGAAGACAAATCAATTGCTCTTACGCTTGCTCTCAGAGGAACAGCTGCCGAATTGCTGCAGACCATTCCTGAAGACAAACATCAGGATTATGATGCCATGGTCAAGGCAATCGAGATGAGGTTTGGCGACGACCACATGCAGCAAGTTTACCGAGTCCAGTTGCGTCGAAGGGTCCAGACAAGAGGTGAAACGCTACAACAATTGCAAGCTGACATCGAGCGCTTGGCCAATTTGTCTTATCCCAATACCAGCAGGGAAATCATAAACGAACTGGCAACCGATGCGTTCACTAATGCCATTGCAGATGGAAAACTACAAATGGGTGTGAGAATGGCAGGTAAGAAAACGCTCGCTGAGGCTTTAGCATTTGCCCTGACAATGGAAGCAGCAGACCAAGCTTCGCAAGGTAGCCATCGCGTCAGGGAAATGGCTACGCTAGAGTGCTCATGTCAACGTGTCGACATTGAAAGACAAAACCCGAACACTGCTCGAGGTCAAATGAGATGCTGGAATTGCAACAAGCTAGGACACCTACAGCGTCAATGCAGATCTCCACCTAGACAGGTAAGCTGCCCACATTGCGCAAGGAGGAGGCAGAATGACGAAGCATCTGGCAGGAATAACACTCACACTGCTGGACAAGCTTCTGATCAACAGCAGGCGGGAAACGCCTAAGAACCAACTTCGCGGGGCTGAAGTTGGTTGATGGAATCGACGCCCCCCGGACCATCATCCAAGTTTCGCAAACTACACGCTGCAGCAAGAGCTTGACAGTGGAGACAGTAATCAGAAACAGAAAATGTGTGGCCACAATCGACACGGGTGCCACAGCCTCCATAATCAGAAGAGACCTTGTTCAGACATCCTGGCTACATAACACCAGCTGCTATACTCTGAAGACAGCTACGGGAGAAGCAGCAAAAGTATACGGGGAGGTATTTCTAAAGATACAACTGGCAGGGTTGACCTTCTCACATGCATTCTTGGTAGCCGACATATGCGACGAATGCATCATTGGAGTGGATTTCATGAAGGCACATGAAGTAATCATAGACCTTCGAATGCAAGTGTTAAGGTATCGAACCGTTGAGATCCCTATGGTATACGGAAACGAGAACGCTGTGAATCTTCGGGCGGTTATAAGCAGAGATGAAGTCCTACCACCTTCTTCAGAGACAGTTCTTTGGACGCGTTTGGAGGGTGATCCTGGGAACCACCGATTCTATTTCATTGAAGCAGATAATAAAGAGGACTTTCCAAGCTATATCGTTGGAAAAATGTTAGTAGAACCAAAGAAAAACATGGTTCCGGTAAGGCTGATGAATCCGAACAAACACTCCGTCAAGCTCAGACAAGGAGAGGTGATTGGAAGATGCGTACCCATTGCAGCCATATCGACAACATCTGGGAGTGAATCTGCGAGTCCTGTTTCTGCAACAAAATTGGCTGAGGTATGTAATGCTATCCTTGGAAACTGTGAGCTAAATCAGGAGCAGAAAACCATGGCCAAAAACCTCATTGGCGAGTTTGCTGATATATTTGCATCGCAGGATGGAGACTATGGTCGAACACACCTAGTACAGCACCGAATAGACACCGGCGATAGCAGACCGATCCGACAACCTGCTAGAAGACTTCCATTGGCAAAACAGTCGGAAGCCGATGAGATGATATCAACCATGGAAAAAGACGGTCTAATCGAAAACTCAAAAAGTCCGTGGGCATCACCCGTTGTACTAGTGAAAAAGAAGGACGGCAGCACTCGATTCTGCGTGGATTACCGGAGGCTCAACGATGTCACTAAGAAGGACAGCTACCCCTTGCCTCGAATAGATGACACCTTGGATACCCTTTCTGGAGCGAAATGGTTGTCCACCCTCGATCTGAAAAGTGGTTACTGGCAGGTACAGATCCATCCAGAAGACAAAGAAAAGACTGCTTTCACAACGGGAAATGGACTATGGCAGTTTACCGTTATGCCATTTGGCTTGTGTAACGCTCCAGCCACCTTTGAGCGTTTAATGGAACGTGTGTTACAGGGTCTGACATGGAAAACCTGCCTGGTGTACTTGGATGACGTCATCGTTGTGGGAAAGACGTTCGCTGAACATCGCGACAACTTGAGGGAGGTGTTTACACGACTTCGAACTGCACATTTGAAACTAAATCCAAAGAAATGTGCTCTGTTCAAAGCTGAGGTGAAATATTTGGGACATGTGATATCATCAAATGGAGTAAACACTGACCCGGAGAAAATCGAAACCGTGAGAAATTGGCCAGTTCCCGAAGATAAACACCAGCTGAGGAGCTTTCTAGGTCTCGCTACTTATTACAGGAGGTTCGTCAAAGATTTTGCCGGAATCGCAAAGTGTCTGCACCAGCTAACTGAGAAGGGTAGACAATTTAAATGGTCAGGTGAGTGCGAAAGAAGCTTCCAACATCTAAAAGAGCGACTTTGTGAGGCACCAATACTAGCTTACCCCACCCCTGGCAAAACATTTATTGTGGACGCGGATGCTAGTAACGTGGGTGTTGGAGCAGTTCTGTCGCAGATACACGATGGGCAGGAGAACGTGGTAGCCTATTTCAGCAAAGTTCTGTCGCGACCAGAGAGAAACTACTGTGTAACCAGACGGGAACTCCTTGCTCTGATACTGGCGACAAAACATTTCCATAAATATCTGTATGGACAGAGATTCATCCTGCGTACCGATCACGCCGCTTTAAAATGGTTGCTACAGTTCAAAAATCCTGAGGGGCAAGTAGCAAGATGGATCGAACGATTGCAGACTTACGACTTCGAAGTACAGCATCGCAAAGGAAGACTGCACTGCAATGCGGACGCGCTTTCCCGCAGACCATGTGAGCCCAGTTGCAAACATTGTGCGCGAAAAGAGGAAAAGGATGAAGGTATATCTGTCCAGAGAATAAGAGCCGAACCTGTAGAGGGTTGGAGTGCCGAAGAAATTCGTAATGCACAAAAAGAAGACCCTGACATCGAGCCAATCCTTGCATGGAAGGAATCTATGGAGAAACCAAACGCAAGAGACATCTCCGACAGAAGTCCTACTTTAAAGGCATACTGGGCGCAGTGGGACTCTCTCCATGTGGAAGATGGTGTTTTGCGAAGAAAATGGGAAATGCCGGGTGGAAGATCCTTTAAGATGCAGCTTGTGGTTCCACGATCGAAAGTACAGGAGATCCTACGAGAAATAATGCATGCTGGAATATCCGGTGGGCACTTGGGAATCAACAAAACACTGGAAAAGGTACGGGAACGCTTTTATTGGCTAAGCGCGAGAAACGATGTAGAGAGCTGGTGTCGAAAGTGCACAACATGCGCAGCTAGCAAGGGACCCAAAGTCAAAACACGAGGTAAAATGCACCAGTACAACGTGAGCGCCCCGTTTGAAAGAATCGCCGTTGACATCACAGGCCCGTTCCCAGAAACTGAAAACGGTAGCCGTAACATCCTTGTTGTCATGGACTACTTCAGCAAGTGGCCGGAGGCTTTTGCGATACCCAATCAAGAAGCTAAGACCGTTGTCGAGCAGATAGTGGACCACTGGGTCTGCAGGTTCGGGGTGCCTATGGAATTGCATTCCGAACAAGGGCGAAACTTCGAGTCGAAGGTATTCCAGGAAGTATGCGCATCACTCGGGTTAAAGAAAACAAGGACAACACCTCTTCATCCACAGTCTAATGGAATGGTAGAACGATTTAACAAGACCTTGAGGGAACATCTGTCCAAAGTCGTGAACGAGAACCAACGGGATTGGGATCGGCGAATTCCTTTATTTCTTATGGCCTACCGGAATGCGGTTCATAGTACAACTGGATACACTCCATCCGAAATTCTATTTGGACGAACTGCCCGGCTTCCAAGTGAGCTAAAATTCGGATTTCCTATTGAAGACCCAAAATGCGAAGAGGACTACGTGTTAGATCTTAGAGAAAGGATCAACGACATTCACCAGAGAACAAGAAACAACATAAAAATTGCGAGTGACCGCATGAAGACCAGATACGATGCGAGAGCAACAGCACCTGAATTCAATGAGGGAGATCTGGTATGGCTTTATAACCCACATCACATAAAGGGAAAATCGCCCAAGCTTCAGCAGGACTGGGAAGGTCCCTACCAAATAGTTACGCGCATTAATGACGTCGTTTTCCGAATCCAAAGAGGACCAAGAGCAAAAATGAAAATTGTCCATGTGGATCGACTGCATCGTTACCACGGAAACAATGATGATGTGCTTGTTCGGGACGAACAAAACTAAGAGGGGGACAATGTGATGTGGCAACAAGTTTAGATATTCGGAGGATACATTTTGTAAATTAACGACATCTGTTAGATTCATTGTGTACAACAACCAACATTCATTGTGAGCGCCTAAAAGTATGCTACATATTTGCAATATGTTTTAACTGAGTACTAAATCGAACTTGAAGTACTAATTCGAGTCTCGAATTAGTACCAAAAGCTTAGATTGTGCCAGAACCAGACAGAAGCTTCCAGAAGCTTGTAAACTTGTATAAATACAAGAGTAGATTGTATTGAGAGTTCAGTTTATTTTCGAAAGTGGAATTGTTAACAACTGGAAGCGTTCATAAAAAGTGATTGAATTGAGATTAAATAAAAAGTGTTGAATGATAAAAACGTATTTGAATTGTGAATAAGTGGAATAAGTTAAATTTGTGTTATTTAAACTGAAAGACGTTGTGTTTAATAAAATAAAGGGATTTGTTGCATTAATTTGTAATTTTGATTGAGTTTTATTTGTCGAAACCCAGGCCAAAATATCACATTTGTTTTAAATATGTGAGGTCTGGCTGTTAAGGCGGGATCTTTCCTTAACAGCCAGACCTCACATATTTAATATTTCAGCTTGGCCTCACTCCTTCACTACATATTCTCACAGTAGATAAACCTATTCTTTATTTATTTTTCCTATCGCCAGTCTCAGCTAACATTCCTATGAACTTCATCTCTCCTGCCTATTGTCGGCTCTTTCCCTGTGCCAGTCCCAACCAACCATCCAGCTCCTACTTCTCTCCCTACTCCTTTTCCTTATCACCACCTTTGTTATTCTATCATCTTATTTCCAATGGCACTTTCCCATGCTAATACCTATCCTATATCTCATCCTTCGACAATAACTAATTGCTTATTTCAGTATTTACGCGCTTTGTCAAAACTGGATAGTAGTTCAAATTTATAAAAGCTACATACATGAATATTAGCAAAAGTTTTTTTTTTATTTTTGGTTTAATAAATTTGTTTGGGTTAATATTTCAAAAATTTAAAGTAATATTAAAATGTAAATACATACAGTCAAACTTCCCTATAACGAAGATCTCTCTATTGCGAATTGATTTCAAGTACACATCTTTTTCGTTACTTTTTTAGTATTTTTTTTTGCTGCCGCCCTGCTCCCCTGCTTGGCGCCTTAAAAATTGCACAGAAATGCTCAAAATAATCCCAAAAAATTCTATATAACTAAGTAATTTTCTTGTCCCGTGCAAATTCGCCATAGGGAAGTTTGACTGTAGTTTCAAAACTTATCGCTAATGTTATACAAGTTAGCACAATTTGTTATTCGATTATTTTAATAAAATTGTCTTTTTTACTGAAGACTGGAAAACAAAAAGCTTTTTTTATTAATACTGATTCTAAAATTTCATGTAGTATCTATATGTTGAGTTTATCATTTACATTTACACGTGAACAACTATTTTATTAAAAATACCTTAAGTTTTATGTAAATTGTTTTTCTGTGTGTTTTGATTTTTTTATTGTGAATATTTTTTTTTTATTATAACTTTTTGTTCAGAAGAATTTCCTATCAATAAATAATTAATTCTTTTATAAAGAACATTTTCTTCATTTAGCTATACGTGGAACCACATTGAAGAACACCTTTCAATAGGTTATTGGCCCAGTGTGAGTCAAAGGAAGAAAAATTAAGAAAATTAAGAAAAAATTAAGGTACTGTGAAGTTTTGGCCTGGGGTTCGACAAATAAAACTCAATCGAAATTCCAAACTAATAAAACAAATCTCTTTATTTTATGAAACACAACGTCTTTCAGTTTAAATAACACCAAATTTAACTTATTTCACTTATTCATAATTCAAATACGTTATTTATAATTCAACACTTTTTATTTAATCTCAATTCAATCACTTTTTACTAACGTTTCCAGTTGTTAACAATTCCACTTTCCAAAATCAACTGAACTTTCAATGCAATCTACTCTTGTATTTATACAAGTTTACAAGCTTCTGGAAGCTTCTGTCTGGTTCTGGCACAATCTAAGCTTTCGGTACTAATTCGAGTCTCGAATTAGTACTTCAAGTTCGATTTAGTACTCAGTTAAAACATATTGCAAATATGTAGCATACTTTTAGGCGCATGGTCGTTGTACACATTGAATGTTGGTTGTTGTACATAATGAATCCAACAGATGGCGTTAATTTACAAAATGTATCCTCCGAATATCTAAACTTGTTGCCACATCACATTGTCCCCCTCTTAGTTTTGTTCGTCCCGAACAAGCACATCATCATTGTTTCCGTGGTAACGATGCAGTCGACAGTCGGACAATTTTCATTTTTGCTCTTGGTCCTCGTTGGATTCGGAAAACGACGTCATTAATGCGCGTAACTATTTGGTAGGGACCTTCCCTGTCCTGCTGAAGCTTGGGCGTTTTTTCCTTTCTGCGATGTGGGTTATAAAGCCATACCAGATCTCCCTCATTGAATTCAGGTGCTGTTGCTCTCGCATCGTATCTGGTCTTCATGCGGTCACTCGCAATTTTTATGTTGTTTCTTGTTCTCTGGTGAATGTCGTTGATCCTTTCTCTAAGATCTAACACGTAGTCCTCTTCGCATTTTGGGTCTTCAATAGGAAATCCGAATCTTAGCTCACTTGGAAGCCGGGCAGTTCATCCAAATAGAATTTCGGATGGAGTGTATCCCTTTGTACTATGAACCGCATTCCGGTAGGCCATAAGAAATAAAGGAATTCGCCGATCCCAATCCCGTTGGTTCTCGTTCACGACTTTGGACAGATGTTCCTTTAAGGTCTTGTTAAATCTTTCTACCATTCCATCAGACTGTGGATGAAGAGGTGTTGTCCTTGTTTTCTTTAACCCGAGTGATGCGCATACTTCCTGGAATACCTTCGACTCGAAGTTTCGCCCTTGTTCGGAATGCAATTCCATAGGCACCCCGAACCTGCAGACCCAGTGGTCCACTATCTGCTCGACAACGGTCTTAGCTTCTTGATTGGGTATCGCAAAAGCCTCCGGCCACTTGCTGAAGTAGTCCATGACAACAAGGATGTAACGGCTACCGTTTTCAGTTTCCGGGAACGGGCCTGTGATGTCAACGGCGATTCTTTCAAACGGGGCGCTCACGTTGTACTGGTGCATTTTACCTCGTGTTTTGACTTTGGGTCCCTTGACACCAGCTCTCTACATCGGTTCTCGCGCTTAGCCAATAAAAGCGTTCCCGTACCTTTTCCAGTGTTTTGTTGATTCCCAAATGCCCACCGGATATTCCAGCATGCATTTTTCGTAGGATCTCCTCTACTTTCGATCGTGGAACCACAAGCTGCATCTTAAAGGATCTTCCATCCGGCATTTCCCATTTTCTTCGCAAAACACCATCTTTTACATGGAGAGAGTCCCACTGCGCCCAGTATGCCTTTAAGGTAGGACTTCTGTCGGAGATGTCTCTTGCATTCGGCTTATGCATAGATTCCTTCCATACAAGAATGGGCTCAATGTCAGGATCTTCCTTTTGTACATTACGAAGTTCTTCCGCAGTCCAACCCTTTACAGGTTCAGCCCTTAGTCTTTGAACAGAAATACTTTCGTCCTTCTTACCGTTCAAATACCTAGGATGCGCTCTTTCTGAAGATGGCCGGAGAATTTCATCACTGCTTATGATCGTCCGAAGATTTACAGCATTCTCGTTTCCGTAGACCATTGGAATCTAGACGATTTAATACCTTAACACCTGCATTCGAAAGTCTAGGACTACCTCATGTGCCTTCATAAAATCCACACCTAGTATGCAGTCGTCGCATATGTCAGCTACCAAGAATGCATGTGAGAAGGTCAGCCCTGCCAGTTCTATCTTCAGAAGTACCTCTCCGTATACTTTTGCTACTTCTCCCGTATCGATAGTGGCCACACATTTTCTGTTGGCGATGACTGTATCCACTGTCAAACTCTGTTTGCAGCGTTTCGTTTGCGCAACTTGGATAATGGTCCTGGGGGCGTCGATTCCATCAACCAACTTCAGCCCCGTGAAGTTGGTTCTTAGGCGTTTCCCGCCTGCTGTTGATCAGAAGCTTGTCCAGCAGTGTAAGTGTTATTCCTGCCAGATTATTCGTCATTCTGCCTCCTCCTTGCGCAATGTGGGCAGCTTACCTGTGTAGGTGGAGATCTGCATTGTCGCTGTAGGTGTCCTAGCTTGTTGCAATTCCAGCACCTCATTTGACCTCGGGCAGTGTTCGGGTTTTGTCTTTCAATGTCGACACGTTGATATGAGCACTCTAGCGTAGCCATTTCCCTGACGCGATGGCTACCTTGCGAAGCTTGGTCTGCTGCTTCCATTGTCAGGGCAAATGCTAAAGCCTCAGCGAGCGTTTTCTTACCTGCCATTCTCACACCCATTTGTAGTTTTCCATCTGCAATGGCATTAGTGAACGCATCGGTTGCCAGTTCGTTTATGATTTCCCTGCTGGTATTGGGATAAGACAAATTGGCCAAGCGCTCAATGTCAGCTTGCAATTGTTGTAGCGTTTCACCTCTTGTCTGGACCCTTCGGCGCAACTGGACTCGGTAAACTTGCTGCATGTGGTCGTCGCCAAACCTCATCTCGATTGAATTGACCATGGCATCATAATCATGATGTTTGTCTTCAGGAATGGTCTGCAGCAATTCGGCAGCTGTTCCTCTGAGCGCAAGCGTAAGAGCAATTGATTTGTCTTCGTTGTCCCAGTTGTTCGTCAAGGCGGCAGCTTCAAACTGCCTCTTATAAATTGGCCATGATGTTTGACCATCGAAGACAGGGGGCTGCATTTCCTTTCTTCGTGGACCGTCGCTCGAATATTCCCGAACCTTCTGCTTTTTCAAAGAATCAACCTCCTTAGCCAGGTGTTCGTACTGTTGTTCTACACTTTCTACTTGCTTTCCGAACTTTTCTTCTAAGCTTTTAATTTTGGCTTCAAATTTCTGATCTACTATTTGAAGTCTTTCGCTTAGTTGATTCTGGAGAGTTTCTAATGAATTCTTTTGTTCGTCGAATTTACTTTCGAGAACGTTCCTTTGGTCTTCGAGAACGTTCCTTTGTTCGCTTAGTTGTTGCTGGAGTATTTCCAACGAATTCTTCTGCTCATTCTTTTGTTCGTCGAATTTCGACAGAAGCAACTTCATGAAAGCAGGCATTTCATCGGCTGTACTTACTGTGAATTCTCTCCCTTGTTCTTCAACATCGAAGAACATGGTATCGGGGTCTCCACCATCCTGAGTGATAGCATTCTGAAGTCGGAGCAATAGTTCCTTTTTCAGCCCCGAAGTCTGAAGATTTCGTTTTCCTAATTGTTCTTTCAACTCAGCTGTTGTCAATTGTTCTAATTTGCGACCCATTTTATGTAACTCAAACACTATTTTCGCAACACAGTCAGTTTTATTTTAATGTCTCTTCTAGAAATATCTTTTTCCAACACTATTTTTAACAAAAATACTCGCTATTCACAGTTTTATAGCACAATCAGTTCAATAGTTTCTGGAAAATTCCAATTTCACAATTAAATGAGTCACCGAAACTGTTTTAGAAAATGTCACTATGGAATTTTCTAGCACTTTACTGAGTTGTATCCCCAATTTCTGACACCAATGTGAATTTTTGGCCTGGGGTTCGACAAATAAAACTCAATCGAAATTCCAAACTAATAAAACAAATCTCTTTATTTTATGAAACACAACGTCTTTCAGTTTAAATAACACCAACTTTAACTTATTTCACTTATTCATAATTCAAATACGTTATTTATAATTCAACTTTTTTTATTTAATCTCAATTCAATCACTTTTTACTAACGTTTCCAGTTGTTAACAATTCCACTTTCCAAAATCAACTGAACTTTCAATGCAATCTACTCTTGTATTTATACAAGTTTACAAGCTTCTGGAAGCTTCTGTCTGGTTCTGGCACAATCTAAGCTTTCGGTACTCGAGTCTCGAATTAGTACTTCAAGTTCGATTTAGTACTCAGTTAAAACATATTGCAAATATGTAGCATACTTTTAGGCGCATGGTCGTTGTACACATTGAATGTTGGTTGTTGTACACAATGAATCCAACAGATGGCGTTAATTTACAAAATGTATCCTCCGAATATCTAAACTTGTTGCCACATCACAGTACGTTTATTCTATTCAAGTAAAGATGAGTGAACTAGGAAGATAAGGCATAACCAAATTAAACAATTGAACTATTCCGTATGGAAGTTCAAGACTGAACTGGTTCTAAAAAAGGATGGTTTACTTAATATTGTAACCGAGGTCAGGCCAGCGAATCCAGATGCAGAATGGAAAAAGAAGGATGATCAAGCCAGGGCAGTAATTGGGTTACTAGTTGAAGACGACCAGCTGGTTCATATAAGGCGAGCGACATCAGCTAAAGATGCATGGGAAGCATTAAAAAGCTACCATGAAAAGGAACTCTGAGCAACAAAGTTCTTCTTATGCGAAGACTTTGCAGCATGCGATTAGAAGAAGGCGGGGATGTACAGGCTTACATAAACAATATGACCGTATTGTTCGAAAAATTAAGAGACAGGTGAAACCGAACTTTCAGACAATTGGAGTGTTGCCATGCTTCTAAGTAGTTTACCCAGAAGTTACGACACACTCATTACGCCATTGGAAACTCGACCAGAGAAAGACTTAAGTTTTAGCTTGGTACAATCAAAGTTGTAAAATGAATTCAACCGAAGGGCTGAAACCGAAGTTGAAGGTAACAATTAAAAAGGACAAGATTTGTTTCTTTTGTAAAGGTAAGGGACACTTCAAACAAGACTGCAAGAAATATAAAGAATGGAAATCGAATGCAAGTAAACCAAAATCACATACTGCCAACAAAGAGCAAAATCAAGCCGGATTTTTATTTATGGTGTGAAATAAACAATAAGGTTGGATAACCGATTCTGGTGCAACATGTCATATTGCATGTGATAAAAGTTTTTTCTCTGAACTCCATACCAATCATCACGAAAATATCAGTGTGGCAAATGGCGAGCAGGTAACAGCTCAGGGACGTGAAAGTGGAATTCTTAAATTCATAAATCAAAAGAACGAGGAATTTTCAACAAAGTTAACAGATGTCCTGTATGTTCCAGTTGTTGGAGGTAATCTACTTTCAGTACGCAAGCTTAATGAAAGTGGGTTTTCAATTGACTTCAAAGAACATATTTGCGAAATCTAGCACGGAGAGAGGCAGGTTGCGATTGCAGAACTTAATGCAAATCTTTTTAAATTGCGACAATTTAATAAGGTTTATTCCGCTCTTAAACACAATAAGGCGATTGTGTTCATCATTGGCATAGAGTCTGCGGCCATCTTGATTCTCAAGTTGTTACAGAAATGTTTTCAAAAGGTCTGGTGGAAGGTGTCATTCTATTTAACTGCGGTATGAAGTGTCGCTGCGAGGTGTGTATGGAAGATAAAACAACAAGACTACATTTTGCAAAGAAAAGCGAAAGGAAAACAAACCCTCCACTCGATCTTAATCATACGGATGTGTGCGGACCAATGCAAACAACATCGCCAAGTGGAAAAAGGTACATTCTAACTTGTATCGATGACTTCATGAGGTAAACTGTGATTTACCTGTTAAAACACAAGTCTGAAGTTTTAAGTAAGATGAAAGAAGATCAGATCGGATCGAGGAGGAGAGTACACTGGTAAAGAAGTAGTTGCATTCTTGAAGAACGAAGGAATCCAGATTCAATACACTGTAGCGTATTCACCTGAGCAAAACGGTGTCGCCGAACGCAAAAATCGGACCTTAGTTGAGATGGCTCGATGTGTGCTACTGGATGTGCCTTCGGAATATGTTTTGGGAAGAAGCAGTATCAGCGGCAAACAATATGCAGAACAGACTTCCAACAAGATCTATAGCGATAACTCCGTATGAAGGATGGACTGGATCAAAACCCAACATGCATTTTCGCATCTGGTTCAAAATGCTTTGTTCATATTCCTACTGAAAAGAGAAGGAAGCTGGATCGGACTGCGACTAAAATGATTATTGTTGGATATGATGAGCACTCAAAAGTTTATCGTTGCTATGATCCATCTACTAAGCAAGTTAAAGTGAGTTGGGATGTTCAATTTGCAGACAGCGTTTTTGTGAAGACAATGGAGGTCTCGAAGAAATTAATAACTTCTAAGGAGCAAATACCAAAAGAAGCTTCAGTTCCAGTGGAAATCGATTTGCTACCAAACAGATCATATCAAGAAGACAATCACCAGACAAATAACCAGGAACCTGTGGAACAAATGGATGTTTTAGATTGCGAAAATGAAGATTGAGGTATTATTCAAAAAGACGGGAACACACAAATAGTAGCATTAAAGCGATCGGAAAGAAAAAAACAAAGGAGTTCCAGATGAAAGATTGAGTGAAATTTTAAATGCAAAACAAGCAGAAGCTGAGGCTGAGCCTAAGAATTTTAAGGAAGTAATGGCAAGTCATTACAAATAAGAATGGCTTTCTGCTATGAAAGAAAAAATGGAGTCTTTAAAGAAACATGGTACCTGGAAATTATGTGAACTACCAAAGGATAAAAATTTGGTCGGGCGCAAATGGGTGTTCAAGATGAAGAATGACGTCAACAAAGAAACTAAAAGATTTAAAGCTCGCCTCGTTGCTCAAGGATTTTCGCAAAAATATGGAATGGATTATGACCAGGTATTTGCACCGGTAGTGAAACAAACAACCTTAAGAATATTATTATCAATTGCTGGGAAAAACAATTTGTATGTGCATCATTTCGACGCGAAGACTGCTTTTCTTAACGGTGAATTAAAGGAATTTTTTTTTATAAAACAGCCACCAGGTTTCGAACAAGAAGGCAAAGAAAATTTGGTTTGTTTTTTGAAGAAGAGCCTTTATGGACTGAAACAGGCAGCAAGAGTGTGGAATGAGGCAATGCATTCTGTTTTGATTAATGATAAATTCAACCAAAGTAAAGATGATCCATGTCTTTATTTTAAAAGGGTGAAGAACAATTGGTGCTACATTTTAATATATGTAGATGACTTAATTGTGGCAAGTAAAACTCAAGAAATAATTCAATCAGTATATGATATTTTATGAGCGAAATTTGAAATGAAAAATTTGGAAAACATCAAAACTTATTTGGGTCTAGAAGTTGAAAAATATGGCAAAGGAAAATATTACCTGAGTCAAAGGAACTATATTAATCAGATTACCTACAGTTGAATTTAATTTGGCTGATTACAAATTTTCAAACGTACCTATTGATTCAAATTATGGAAAGGATGTTGATAAAACAGAAGTTTTAGTTGATAATTTAAAATTTCAAAAATTAATCGGATGTTTACTTTATATAATCAGTAAACACTAGACCGGACATATTAGCAAGCGTGTCAATTATGGCGCAAAAAGTTAGTCAACCGAAACAGAGAGACAGGAACGAGTTAAAACGCCTAGTAAAATATTTAAATCGAATTTCGGAGTTCAAACTTCTCTTAAGCATAAATGATAAAAATGAACTTTTGTATGGTTATGCAGATGCTGGAGAATTAATTACAAGAATATCAAATAGTGGCTATATTTTCAAGTTAAACGGTGGAGTAGTCAGTTGGTCATGTCGCAAACAAACCTGTGTAGCACTTTCTTCAACAGAAGCAGGGTTCATTGCTTTATCAGAGGCATGCAAAAAGCATCATGGATTCGTCGTATACTACATGATATAGAAGAAGCAATAGTGGAACCAACAAAAATATACGAGGATAATCAAAGATTTTTAAAACTTATTGAAGATGAATATTTATCCAACAGAACTAAACACATCGATACACGATGTCATTTTGTAAACGACAATATAAGAAACAAGGTGGTCATTTGCAAGTATATTCCAACGGAAATAATGTAAGCAGATCTTCTTACCAAACCACTGACGGCAACAAGGTTAAAACTATTGAGAGAAAAATGTGGCATATTTTTGTGTAAATGAGGAGGAGTGTTTTGTTTACAATTTACATTTACACATGAAAAACTACTTTATTATAAATACATTAAGTTTTATGTAAAATGTTTTTCTGTGTATGTTTTGATTTTTATATTGTGAATAATTTTTTTTTATTATAACTATTTGTTCAGAAGAAGTTCCTATCAATAAATAATTAATTCTTTTATAAAGAACATTTTCTTCATTTGGCTAAACGTAGAACCACATTGAAGAACACCTTTCAAAACTATATAGGTATATATTTATGTACATACATATATAATACTGAAAAAAAATTTAGTCAATTTTACAGAAATGTAAACTAGGTAGCCAAATTAATGAAAACTTTAATTTAATTTTTAATGAAAATCTATTCCAAAACTTCAAAAAATTCTGGAAAAAGTTTCTGTGATGCCAAGTTTTAAAATGATTTTATCATCACATTTGTGTCAGGTGAATTCTTAACTTACTTTCAGTTGCATCTTCGTATCTGCATAGTGCTTCTTCATCTTGATGCATTTCCTTCAAATCGTTTTTCAGCTTTGAACTTTCGCGCTCTGCTATCTTACACAAATGTTGTTCTGTTCTCAAGTCAGATTGGAAGGCATAAATCAATTTCTAAAAAAAAACATGCAGAGAAAAACTAGAAATTCCACATAAATTATTAGCACATTTGCATTTACCATGTTTTGGGCATGGGTTACTTCCGAATTCTTGGCATGATTGACAAGTCTTTCAGCTCGTTCGTTATAATTCTGAAAGTTTGTTTGCAATTGGTTTTTTTCTTCAGTCAAATTTTCAATCAGAAAAAGAAGCTGCTTGTTTTCTTCATTGGCCATTGGAAGCCGTTTATCCATACATAATCCCATTGAAATGGCTATGTCATGGATATAATTTGAAGACATCTTTGAAAAGCTTAACTAATAAATCTTCGTATGTAAAATACAAACTATTTCAAGTAAAATTATTTTATTTTGGCGTTTAGTTTTGTCAATAAAACTGTAGGTCTTTAGTTATTTTAGTCATAGCAACGATATTCAGTCTAGTTTTAACTGTAGTTAGAATACCTTCACACATGTGTATTTAGAAAATTCATTTTTAATACAAATTTGTTATTGAAATTTGTTATTGGTTGTTAAGAAAAACCTTGCTTAAAGGTTTTAGTCCAGGAAGCCGTACAAGAAAACTACCTCATCGAGTCAACGGAAAATTTAGCCATTAAGTAATGGAATGGCAAATTATAGGTGCATTAAAACCGCTGGTCGGACAGACTTTTCCTTGTCCGTTTGGCGATAAAATACCCAGTGTTGGCCTACATCATTGGGTCAACGAACAAATGGGGTATAAAATAAAAGCTTAGCACATTTACATTAAGAATCTGCTGGTCGGAAAAACTTAATATGGGCCAAATATGCTTCCGACCGCTGTTTTCAAAATCAATTTGTCTAAATAGTGTTGATATTGACTTGAGAAAATTTGAAAGAATTCACAGTATTTTTTTTTTTTTGAAAAAAAGTGGTCGGGCGCATGTTTGGCCCATGTTAAGTTTTTTCGACCAGCAGATTCTTAATGTAGACGGGCTAAGCTTTTATTTGATACCCCATTTCTTCATTGGCTCGATCCCCATGAAGTAGACGAGCAACAAAAACACAATCGGTTTTGTACATTTTATGTAATTTGCCATTTTATGGCTAAATTATCCATTGAATCGATGAGATAGGTCATAGATGTTCCTACGGCCATCTCCCCTACTATTTGGATGAGACTTTAACTTCTGAATTTTTGTATATATGTATGTACTTTCTTATGAAATTTAGTTTTCGAAAGAAATTATTATTTTATTAAAGTACTCTAACTACAACTTCTAATGCGTGGATTTCAATTAAGAGATTTTTATTGTATTCATTAAAAGCCGTTAAAGAAAATATTCATATTTTTCCCGCAGGAACCGTGCGTTTGTAGCAGCATAGTGAATCCTGTAAATTAATTTGTCATTTACCAAACTTCAAAAATTCCTCCAGCCATACACCATTTTACATATAAGCTTCTGCCACAGTAACTGCATTTTTTCTGGATAAAAAGTAGCATATTTTTTAATCCAGCACTTCATTCATCTACCTAACAAATCTCATCAAAATCCGTTGAGGCGTGATTGAGGACTTGTCAAAAAAAACGTGGATTTTTTGAATCTCAAAAAACACAAAAGGTCTGTCAAAGTTACTGACATACCACAAGAAGCACTGACTCTCTTGTCGCACAATCCACAACTTAAAAAGACTCCATTTTTGTCACTTTTTAACTTTAATAATTCAATTTTTATTAAATTAAATGTAAAACAATGAATAAATTCACATTTGCTATAATTTTGTATTTGTAAATACTTATTAACAACTTACCTGCAGCAAATCAACACAAATCACAAATTGACAGCTAATGTCAATAAACAACAGCTGATCGTTACCTCAACTCGCCCTAGCAAAATACCAAGATCGACTTCAGGGTGACTTCATGGCGACCCCAGGTTTCAAAAAACAAAGAATTTTCTCTTGAGGGCGAGTTGAGGTATTTCAAAAAACGAGTTGTGGCGACCCCAGGGTGACTTCAGGGCTCATCGAACAAATCTAATATTAACAGGTATATTTTCTATGTTTTATACCTAATCAATTTCATCTTCGAAAAAATATTTAATTCCATTAAAGTTTCATATCAGGCATGGGTTCGATTACATGACTAAGTCACCTTGTTTTTACGTAGGAGATAACCGGCCTTGTTGGACTATATCTTCCTATCTTAGGGGGCTTAGAGCGCTACATTCTGGGGTGGACCTGGTCCTCAACTAACAAGCTTCTGCATCCAGCTCAGTCCAGTGTCGACGTGTTCTGAGCTCAACACGGCGAATCCAACAGGTAGAGCCTTTGCGCAAAGTAGCGAAGTGGGAGAGCTGTGGTCCCAATCGACCTTATCAGAAGCGTCGGTTTAAAAAAGATGGGTCTCTTGTTTCTTTTCCTATTATAAATAAATTTATTGGCGTGACAACTCCTTAAGGAGCCAAGGCCTAGTGACTTATACTCTCAACCATTCCTGCAAAAATTGAAGGGACAGACAATTTACCCCCGAGTCCGAACGGCTACATGAAATGCACTTTTCCGAGGCAAATTTGTACTCTTGGAGATTTTGTCAGCTCCTCGCAAGAGGCAGTACCTCGGGAAGAAGGTGGCTATGAGCCGGACTCGAGCCTAGGCTCTTCGCTTAGCAGTCCGGCACACTAACCACTAAGCCACGGGGCACTACTTCTTTGCCTATTAAAGATTATAATTAATACAAGTATATGTATATTGAATTCCACATTTTTATTACAGACTAGAAGTATGTACCTTTTCGGCGTTGTCCGGGTACTTATACCAGAAAAAAATTTCGACATTTTCTTATATTTTTCCTAGGTCATTTTCTTCTATCGTTTACTATGGAGACTTATGACTTATCCAAAGCCTTAAGCCTCTATAAGAACAAATACTTTAGTTGTTTTTGTTTTTTTTTTTATTGAAAAGTAAAATTATGATACACCCTCTTTTATATTTAACATAAACATGTTCCGTTGAAATTCTATTTTTGAAATATTTTTCCAACGAAAAATCAATATTTCAATATCTTCACAGTACGCAGGTTTTTTTTATTTGCAGTCGTAAGATATCTCATCTTGTCAGTGTCATAGTTTTAATAGATCTTAAACTTAAATACATTCACTTTGTTTAGTTCTTCAGGAAATTCCTCATATTTGTTGCTTAACAAATATTTATAACAATGATTAAACATTTTGAAAATACTTTCATTCGTGGTCCATCGCCTTCATATTCCGAAGACGTGGCTTCGGAAAATGCAATTCCTGTTGGTGGCGAGCATCAAACGAGTTCGGAAAATTTCCTGGATCAAAAGTTCTCCACATACTCTGGAGGCCAGATACAATCCCATCAAATGAAAGGAAGAAATACATTTGCCTTTTGGACCATAGTCACTCTGCTTCTCATTTTAACTGTGGGCAATCTTATTCTAACACTTACAATTATCGGAGTCCTGCGTTTGGGCAAGGGAATTCAAGGCATGGAAATGATCCCTGAAGAGGGTGTTCTAAAGTTTTACGGACTGACCGATTTAGATAGAATCTACAATAAATGCGGTGGTCAAATTGATGGATTCTCTGATGTTCCGGTGACAATAACGGGTGACGATGGCAGTGTCAACATTAAAATCAATCGAAATGGGCAGCCACACAGTAAAATGGTTATGGATAAAGAAGGAATTCAGTTTAAGGGCGTTAATACTTTTGAAATAAAAGATCCCAACAGTGGTGATTCTATTTTTACCACTCATAGGCCACATTATAATATTCCGAAGGGGGCTGAAAATTTGCAAGTCAAAGCAATAAGTGTCAGTAAGATAACTAGCCCTATAGGACATCCTTTAAACATTCAGAGTGAGAGTAAAATGTATATTAAGGGTTCGGAGGGAATTAATATGGATGGACTTGGGGCATTGTTTATGGCAGAAGGAAGCATCTCAATGAATTCGACACAGGGTGCAACTATAATGACGGCCGGAGATGGAGTTTTCCTAGACATGGAGAAGGTACCGATTATCAATACAGAATTTGGTATAAGGACTGGAAGCGTTCAGTATAAAATATGTGTTTGTATGCCGCAAGGTCTACTGTTTCGAATAGCGATACCTAGAACCCATAATGGACCGAAAATTTCATGTGCACATTTTAGTTCTAAGCATGATCCTTGTGCTTAAAGAAAATATTATATATGTGTTAGGTATAAAATAATCTCAAGCTTATCTATAGGATATACTAATTAAGTTTTAGTTGTCATATCATCAATGTAACTAAAGTTAAATAATTTATCTTATAATAAAGGAGTTCGTTTTTATATGAAAAATGTATTATTTTAATCAGCTCAGTATACGAAGTTTACAAATTTACTTTTTACATTCCACAAACGGGAGGAGTAGTGGAAAAGCTGAGGTTATTCAAAAACAGAAAGAATAAAGCGTTGGCTTCTAAGTAAATGTTATTCAAAGTGATTAAAGATGATATTTAAAAGTGCAATATGTACGAGGTTCTTATGTTTAATCAGATTTTATACAGTTATTTTGTTAAATTCAATTTCAGAATCGAATTTTTATTTCTATAACAGAGCAAAGGCGAATTTCAAACAAAAAATAAAAATATATCTGAATCGATGCCCGCGCTACATTACTGCGGGCAGCAATAGGTCATCTTGTATTTCTCACCGAAAAATGGAAACAATTCTCAATCGTTTTGGTGAAAGAAATCTTATTGCACTTAATGGGCCAAATCGTCAATGAAATGTCCTTATTCCAAAAATTGGTATCAGATATGATGCTCGAAAGTTTAAAACGGAATTTTAAGCGATCATGAATGAATTTCTCTTGGAAAATCAGCTCATTGGGCCCTATCGGCAATCTCCCAAACACACTTACCATCATTACCTATACCAATATTTCTAATATGGGAAATATTTTCTGGGACATTTTATTCACAATAGGGCCCTATATTTCAAAGACATTTGATAGAGTTTAATACCTACCCAATTTTTCGAAAATACGTGCATTTAGACTTCTGTTGAAAGGATGGAGTATGCATTTCTTCCGTGAGCTAACCGTTTAGCAATTTATTAATCCGCTCCAGAATGCCTTCAGGCTCGGTGAACAGATTTCCCTCTCTATCCTTACAGTATGTGTATCGTGGTCTATACTACGTAATTCCATACCTTGGGGTTCCTCTCTAAAAGTTCGTTGTAGAAATCTTTTTCGTCTTATTAAGACTTCATTAGGTGCGTGAACTCTTAAGATATCGATGTTATTAAATTTGCCTCGCACGCGAAAGACGAATAGACATTCACTTATTGCTTTAAGGCCAATGATGATAGACCCGAGCACGTGGAGTTTTGGTCGACCGCTGTAATATATTTCATATTCTTTTTTTCTGCAAAACACTATTTCCTGGCCATCTCATTTCTTGTAGCGATGTTATGTGAGCTTTATATGTGGCCAGGAGATCGTATATCTGATGTGCAGCTTGAGCTCTGTAGCTCTGAGCGATCTCAAGTTCAATGAAAAAAATCGCAAATCGTTTAGTCATTATCTTTAATTGTTTCGTCGTAGTTTAATCCAAATATCTCCGGTTTGTAGTCAGGTTGGAAGTGTTTTTTTTTACATGCGAGTTTACTACCATCTCGACAACCATGAGGAACTAGCCTGTCCTATAATTAGTCAAATTTTTAATAAGAGTAGTACAAGTTTGTTACCAGCGGCCGACACGAGCTAAGAAGGCACTTTCGCCAGTTGGGATAAATACGGCAAGTTCATACTGTCCTATGTTATATTGTGATATGGCAACAAGTTTAGATTTTGAGGATACATTAGATGGCATTGAAAGTTTAGTTTATTTTCGAAAGTGGATTTGTTAACAACTGGAAGCGTTAGTAAAAAGTGATTAAATTGAGATTAAATAAAAAGTGTTGAATTATAAAAACCAATTTGAATTGTTAATAAGAGGAATAAGTTAAATTTGGTGTTATTTAAACTGAAAGACGTTGTGTTTCATTAAATAAAGAGATTTGTTGTATTATTTTGGAATTTTGATTGAGTTTTATTTGTCGAACCCCAGGCCAAAATATCACAATATGTTGATCCCCGCAGAAGGCTCACCGCGCATGTAACTATCAGCGGTGTTCAAAAAGCGAGTATTTAAATTTATGTCCAAAGCGTTGATTCTATTCAGAGGATTCTTCCGCTAACGCATGGATGCAAGTAGGAGTGCTTTAGTGGTAACACTCCTCCCCCCTCTCTCGTTTGCCGCCACCAACAACCTTCTAAAGGAGTTAGAACCCAATCTTTAGGTCCTAGGTATCCAATGTTCACCACGTGGAGGTGAGAGTGGGAGTTGCGACACAGAGGTGGATTTTGGAAAAAAAACTATGGGTGCTTGTCCATCTTGGAGACACATATCTACCCTTTGAACATCACAAAAAAAACACAGACTTTAATAATTTTAAAACATGGTTTGAACTTTAATTTGCAAATTTTGTGTCATTGTTCGTCTAATTTCTTTTAATGATTACAAACATTTAAAGCTTTTTTTGGAACGAAAATACCCATACCAATTATCAAGGAAAGTGTTAAAGATAGATACTTAGAAATGTTCACTGAAATCGATAAACTCAAAATATAACTAAAACGTAAGCTAGTCTCATTTGCTTTGGAGTTTGTTCTATTCTGAGTATTTTCGATTTGTTTAGACATAGTTAAGCTCCGAAAATATTTAATACAAATTTCCAATGAATCCTTGTATATTTACGTATTGAACTTATGTACTAGTCAATAGTATGATTATTATAATGTTTTTTTTAGTATTCAATTTCCCATGTATTTGTTAAATATGTAAATAACAGCAGTTTTTTTTGTTCATGAATTGAAACGAAATCAAATCAATTTTTTTTTTAATTTTTTTATAAAACATAATACATAGCTCAAAAGTTTTAATGCCATTTATTTCGAAATATTAAATATTTGTATTTATATTTTTCCCAAGCCTTGGGCTTGGATTGGTTATTCCTTGTAGGTTTTTAAAACTACTTTCTTAAATCTAAGCTAAGTGCTAGGGTGTGCGGGAGAAGATAGGAAAGAATGTACAGTAATCTCCATATAACATATTCCGAAAAAAGAATATACAGATAGAAAAAGAACAAGGGATGTATGTGAGATTTAATGAGTTCACTATTTTTTGAAAAATTAAAAAAAAGTAGAACAAAATAATAATATAAAATAAAAAAGGACATGTGATAACATTGAAAGCAAATTCAATTGTAATCACTGTCCATACCGGGAGGCGGAGGTTCCGACCATCTGGGTCTCTTTTCGGGAGGCGGATCTGCGACACTTGTATTCTTGTGTGATGACATGTTGCTGCTTTGTATATCAATATTATCGGGAACCATACTAAGAAGCTCAGCTTCACTTAGTTGCGCTAGTCGACTGCTTTTCGAATCTGTGTGCGAAAATATTAAAAATACTACAATTTCCTTTGGACAGTTTTTTTTTGTTCTTACCTCTTTTACTGCCCGACCGTATAGTTGGCTGTTCTGGTACATACTCCTCCTCACCACCTATTCCGGTATTGTGGTGTGGCAATGATCCAATCATAGGAGGCGGAGGGACCATGGTTGGAATTTTTCCGGACGAAGGTGGCAATGAATGGGGTTCTGGTTTGCTTTGGATGCTGGCTAATATCTGGTGTAGGTTTGACGGTATAGAGATGTTGGCCAGAGATGACTAGAACGATAGTAATATAATGCAAAAAATTTGTGTACGAGTGACGTAAAGAAGAAACAAGAAAACAAGATTTCTGGATAAGCTGATAATGTAAGTTGAATAGTTTGAAATAGTAGACTTTTGGCTTTGCTTGAAGAATGGATTTGCAAACTTTATTCGCACTGCAATGAAATCAATAAATTATTAAATTTAATATGTATGGCATTTCATAGCCTAGCAATCCCACATTACACTATGGCCGTTTATGTTAAGTGTGCTTTTTTACACATAAAACAATAGATAATGCAAGTATGCAGATCTGTGTTCATTATACGCTTGCGAAAATGTTAACAATATTAACTGTAGTGACAAGATCTCACTAATCTTTTCATCGCAACGATCTTATCTTATCTAAATCCTCTTCGACTTAATGATCTACAATCTTGATGAAGGAATGCATTATAGTAAACGTTAAGTTTTTCAAATAAAAAACCAAATTTTGTGTGAATTAGAAATTGTAAATGGTATTATCCTGTGCATTTCCAAAAACGAGTTTATAAAAATATTTATTTAATTAAAATTAAGAAAATCTTACCGACTGATCATGGCTAAGCAATCCTGCTATTTCAATTTTTTGAGCTTCAATCTGCCGATTAATCTCATCCATCTTCCGCTTCAGATCGTCATGTTTTACTGGAATTTTTGAAGTTGAAACTTCTTCATCAGAGCAACTTCCACCAGGTGAGTATGGTTCATCAGCATCATCTTTTTTAGCAGCAACAGGTGCGGGTGGCTGACCTTTACAAAACACAAAAAAAAAACTGTATTTCTCCCGGAAAACACGACCAAAAACATACTTTGGGTTTTCTTTGCGGTAATAGGCGCTTTTATAATGGCGTCGATATCAATCTCGTCATCTTCAATAGATTTATGTGACAAACGACTTCGGGAGCTTCCCGATGATTGCTTTGATCGACTGGATTCACCAGACTTAGGCTTTGGGCTACCAGGCGGTGTAAATGAGGTTGTTGCATCCGCATCTATAACCGATGTAACCGTTCGATTTGATATCACAGTAGATTCTTTCTTGCGCTGTAGTAGGTGAATATGTGAATTAACCAGTTATGTAAAAAAGTTTGCTAAAACTTACCCTCGAGGATGAACTAGAGTGTCGCTTGCCCATTATCCGGATGATTATACCCAGCAACATGTCAGGCCGCATATCATCATCATAAAATTCAAAGTTGTCACTCGATTGTAGAACTGACGGCATTTGCTGTCCAACTCCTAACGGCATTATGTAGAAATCTTTTATGTTAGAAGAGCTGGTCGTGATTACTCCCAAACGCTTTCTCTTGTCCAGGTACTTATAAAGAATTGTATAAGCATTTGTCTCAGACTCTCCAGAAGGCACCAGACGTATGATACAAATCTCCTTATTTGGACTACGCTTGATCTTGCCAATGTAGTCCCATACTGTATCAGGACTTATACGGCCTACAACATCAAGTTCATCCGGTAATTCATTACTCAAGAGATATGTATTTCCGCTGACTGTTTGAATGCTCACTTGGAATGATGCTACATCGATCATATTAATGGAACCGGTCCACATCGAAGCCTCCCAATCCGATGAATATCGGTAATATGGATCAGCAGGGGGCGTTGATATTGATACTGTACTTGAAGGTTCCTGATCGCTATCTGGTGCTGAAGGACTTTCTGGATTCAGTTTTGACGCCACGTCAGGCACACGATCGGCAGTAGTCACTGAAGCTATTTGAGCTGGAATTGAAGTTTGCGCAAGGGATGGCGATGACGCAGGCAATTCTTTTTCCTTTTGTAGATTTGCCGCTTGTTCAACAGTTTTTGTTGATTCAAGAATCTGATCAATTAAATTGAATTTCTCAATCGACGATGGAGGCGGAGGTTTTGTACTTTTTTTCACTACAATTTTTGTAGGTGTTATCGACTTGACCAATTCATTCGGAGCAGACAATTGTTTTACAGGGGCAGCAATGACTTTGGCAGTCTTCGCCACCGATTCGGCTTCTTCTCGTTTTGCTGCTGAACGTTCCTCTTTTTCACGGCGTTCGTCTTTTCGCGAACTGCTCTTATGATGACGTTCTCGACTACGACTGCGACTTCGCTTGCGGCTTTTTTCTTTATGACGGTCTTTACTTTTGTGGTGTTTTTCTCTGTCTCGTTCCTTTTCCTTGTTTCCCGTTTTCTTTTTATCTGAACTGGTTGTGGCTTCCTGAACGCTATGATCCAATTCCAATGAACTAATCTTGCGCGGAGTCAAGGCTGCAGCTTCAGTCTCTGTCGTACTACTGACGGTTGAGTTATTTAACACCGCAACAACGTCTTCTACTGGTATACTTATATCCAAATCCACCCGATCGGCAGGTTTTCCTTCAATCACTTCTTCGCCTTTGTGTGTTTTTAAAACATAAGTCTTTGTACAGGAAAGCATATCCAACTCTGACTTTTTAATCATTTCCAGTTGATGTTTCGCTTCATTTTCACGCCATTGAGCCAATTCTTGACTGGCCATTTCCTCGGGTGACATTCGGACCAGCTGCCGTGGTTCAATTAATTTTCCACAAATTTTTAGAAGCAGAGTTTCATTCTTACGGTCTTTGATGTTGAACATAAGCGAACGATACTTGGCTTTGTATTTAGCACCTATGTCTCTGTTGAAAAGTCGATACATTTCGTATTCGGTTGCATTTACAAATTCATCGACCTGTTCATTGGTAAGCTTCTTTTCGTCTCTAACTTCCTTCATTCGAGTCAAGAGTTGTTCTTTAAGAGTGCGTCGCACATTTACTCGCACTGGTTCACTGGCTTCACGAGATGGTGTATTTGAAGCCGGAAATTCTTTTTCAGAAGATAATTGCTTTTTCAGAACTTTTTGAGACGACGAAGGTAATGATGGCGAAGCCAGGGATTTGTCTTTCTCCTTTTCAGCTTTGTCGACTTTTACAGTAAGCTGTTGGGTCGGCTTTATCAAATGCTGCTTGGGTGTTGTAGATCGCTGGACATTTGGGCTACTGATCCCTTTTGTATTTTTGTTAAGATCTGGTTGTTTTGGTGTCCTTGGCAATACTGGTTGTGGTGAAGACATTGTTGAGGGTGGGAGGGTAATTACAGATGTAACAACAGGTCCATCTGGTTTAAGCGGCATAAATGTGTTTGCATTTATGGGCGACTGAATATTAAGGCGCGATTTTTGTTTGGATTTCTAACGAAAAATAAAACAATTAAGTTTAATATCATCAAACGATCTACATTATATTTTGTTTGAAATACGTACCTCTATTTCGAGAGCTTGTACACTTCCTGGTTGTACCACTTCAAATGTTGGATTGTCTTGAAGCCATTTTTTTAGATTTTGTGTAGTGGGAGCATTATTTCCAGTCAAAAGTTTTCCAGTGCGGCGCTCGAAGACATATACCTTTACAAAAATGAAATTTAGATTTATAAAAATAAAATAAGAACAAGAGAAATACAAAACTTAAGCACTTTCATGGACGAGATTCAAGAACATACATAACTTAACTGATGAAACATCAGGCCATTTTGGTTAAACGTTTAGGGCTAAAAATTCTTCTATTTGCGTAGTGAAGTGAATATTCAATCACGAACTGTAAGAGATGAACACAGTAAAGGATCCACCTCGTATGATGCCTAAACAGGGCACAGTGAATAAAAAAAAAAAATTACGATAGAAAGCACACATTTAGGACATATTTTCAACCAAATATTTTGGAGGCAGTTATCTAAGGAACGAAAAGGCTGAAGAAGCCTTTTCTTTGAAGCCCAGGTTTGTTCCGAATTTCAGCGCTACATAAGTAAACATAAAAAATTATGAGAAATATAATATCAGCTGATGGTGAAACAATCTAAAGCTTACAAGGAATACTTAAGATTTGGTTATTTTCCATACTCTACCACCAAACAGAAAATACAGCCAAGCGCCATAAAACCAAGTTATGTTTTAAATCATTTGAAATTGTTTTGGTGGTCAGCCGTGTGCAGAATTGGGAAATCTTCTTGAAGCATAAAAAGGCTGATAGGATTCCATCGAAATCTTCCAGTAGCAGCCGCTTCATACAATCCTTTGACAAAATGTGGCTAATTATGGTGATGCAGGTCCCTTAAGGGGGTTGGCGAGGAGCCAAAAACGATAAAACTAAGAACCAGACAAGCAAGTTGCATTTTGTGTGTGATGCGAATGTCAAAAACTTTCAAAATAAAATTTTCAATTGTTTTTTACTGACAAAATCATTAGGCTTATCAATGAAGGCGGCCGTAAGAAAACTACCTCATCGAGTCAATGGAAAATTTAACTATTAAGTAATGGCAAATTACATAAACTGTACAAGATCGCTGGTCGGACAGACTTTTTCTTGTCCGTTTGGCGGTAAAATGGCTAAATTTTCCATTGCCTCGATGAGGTAGGTGTTCCTACGGACGCCTCCCTTACTACATAGATAGCTACTGAGGTCTTTATGTTTTGAAAATGAAGCCCAACGTAGAAAAAAAGGTGAACCCAGGTACGACCCTTCGTTTCGAATCCGAAACTCAACGAGCGGTTTAATTCAATCCCAAAAACAGCTAGACTTTGTGTCGATGAACAAGTGTGCAGCACGAAGACGAACGTTGGCATTGAATGATTTCAAGTATTCAGTCCTGGTCAATATATAGCTAAGGCAGCTGGATATAGAAATAGACTGTCCCAAATCATTCGGGAATATAATGCACATGTGGGGTGATGTGATCTCATAAATGGGCTAATGGTTCACTATCATATACGAGCTAAAAATTCGAAACATCATGACGATGTTCTTTAACCATTTCATTCACATGGCGGAAACGAACGCATACGTTTTGTACAGATGAATTCATGCCGGAAACGGAATAATTTGTCCGCAGAAAACCAGAACCGGAGGAAATAGGTGCTTGTTTCTTTGATGCACAACACGAAACGCTATCACGCCTGCGAGGCTAATTTAAAAACATCAACCTCATAGAGGGATACGCACTAACAGAAGAAGTGAAAAAGATTCTTTCCACGAACTTTTAGAGGAACTTTCTGGTCACTACGTTGTTTGTATAGTGTTCTGAGGTCAGATCGCGAAGATTGCGAAGAAGCATTCCATCCTTCTGAGATTGGAGCGATTGGTTTGATGATGAATATAAGAATGCATAAAGATCGCGGGCACGTGAAAATGTACCCATGGCCAAAAGAACAGATTAAAAAACTTCAATATAGTCACAAAATCTTTGTTAACAGATGAGGATTAAAACTATTGGGATAAACTAAAAATTCGTTTCTTCTTAAACCACAATGTATCACTTACCCTTTCCACCTTCGGTTTTCGATCGGCCAAACTAAGCAAATCCTCAAACAGACCTTTACTCTTCTTCTTCTTCTCGTCCGGCCCAAGTTTAATTGGAGGAGTGGGAGTAACTGGTTCCGTAACCTTAACAGCATTCAAAGCATTCTGTGCATGTTTTCTTATGCAATCATCACTGCAATAAATTGAATTAGGCCGAGCTTGTTTCTTACAAACTATACATGGTGACATCTCAACAGTTGGCTGTTTCTGTACTATTGTTTTGGTTTGTTGATTAATGATAATCGGATGCAATGTTTCAGCACTTGAAATGGCATGTGCTGATGTTGGGACAGTTTTATTTTGTTGCTGTTGTTGCACCTTCGTCAAGGTAAACTGTTTTTTCTGAGCAGCAGTTGGTACTTTTGGAAATTTCAAAGGCTGTTGAACTGCATTCCCTTTAACAATAGTTACACCTCGACCTACGGGTCGTGGTGTTGATGGCAACACAATAACACGCTTTGTTATGTTCCCTACGGTAGCACCAACTTCAGGAGTAGCCTTTTTAGATATAGTCTCTGTGAGCTTATTTTGTACTGGTTCTTGGGTTTTTATAGCTTGAACTTTATTTGATGAAGAAGTTCTGGTTAGTGTGTAAAATTGTCCCGGTTGTAATTTTTTCAAATCAATTATTTGCCTATCCTCTCCCGAAACTTCTTGCAAAGTTATATTGCTATCAAGAGGGGGCGGCCCGGATGGTTTGATTTGTTCTTCCAATTGGGGTATAAACTGAACAATTGTTTTTTTGTTGAACACGTCCGTTATTTTGCTTTGCACCGGCACCGGCGGCGGTGTAGGTTTTTTCTTTTCTTCAAGTTGTGGCATCGGTTGAACTAATGTCTTTTTGTTTTCAAACAAATCTGTTAGTTTACGTTGTTTCTTTGAGTCTTGTTTTTTAACACATTTTGGACATGTCCACTCAACACCATTCTGTTCCATTTCAATGCCCATTGCTTTTGTGATACTTACGCATGTACCATGGAACCAGTCCTCACAAACATCACAACATATCATGAAACGGTTGTTATGTGGCTGTCGACATATGCACCATAATCTAAAAAAAAAAGATAAAAATATCAAAAAGCGGTGAAAAAAATAAGAAATCATACTTGTTAGGATCATCTTCGTCCTCCTCCTGACTTTCTCCTCCTTGTCGAGCCTTGGATTTAGCAGCTTTGGTTGTCCCTTTCTTCTTTCCAGTTGTTTTGACTGCTTTTTCTTTGACTTGTGGAGCAGGAGTTAAAACAGTTTCAGTTTTCTCTGCAACATGAAAGGAATCTGCAAACAAAGACGTATCCGAATTTACAGAAACATCACAACTTTCGCTATCGTTGAAAGAGGTGTCCGACAGTGGTTGAGTCTGTGCACGACGTTTAGCACGAGTTGTAGGTGCCTCAATTGGGGGTAGAGTTATAACTCGGCCATTGCCCCTTACTATCTGTATTGGTTCCCTGCGCAAGTACGTGACATTGGAAGATCGATTCAATGTTGGCGTAGGAGTAGTATCACGCGATGAACTTGGGGTAGTGGTATTTGATATACTTGCTTCAATAATACTCTTTGGCTGCTTCATAGGAGTAGACATTGCAAGTTGTGGATGTTGACGCATTGGATGGGGAAGAGTTATCAAAGAGGGTTGTTTGTGGGGCAAGATAATTGGTTTGATAATTTGTTTCATCTGGATTTGTTGTTGCTTCTCTAATTGCAGTTTATCATGTTCTTGTTTTTCCAACTGTTGCTTTTCTTGCTGCTGAAGAACTTCCTTTTCGACAGCCTCTTGTAAACTTTTATCCTCCATCAATTCGACAACATGTTGCAATAGATCTTCAGGAATATCATCGTCAGGCGTTTCTAAGAGTGGAGCATTTGTAATGTCAATTGCTTCTACCGAAGTCGTAAACGATGATGACATTTTGTTTTTTTCCAAAACAGCTTTTTCTGTGCTTTCAAGCATTTTTACCAGATCTGGAATACTGTTTTCCTTCATGGTTGATTTTTCTGTATTCTTAAAGGATTTTTCTAATTCATCCTTTACAATGGAATCAATCAAGTCCAACTGCTTATCATTTTCTGCTGCGATCTCAGAAGAACTTTGATGCGTTTGAATTGAGATCTGCGATGGCAATTGATTTTTTGTAGCTGTATCGATGCCTAGAGGCATGAAACCTTTTATTAAAGTTGGTTTGTCAGAATTTATTTCGGCTACCCTAACATTGCACTGATTACTGTCCGATCGGCCAAGTAGAGTACTCAAATCTGTAAAACCACCTTTAGGGCTAGCTATAACCTTATTAATCACAATTTGTTTGACATTTTGCGGCGAAGCTGGAACTGCAGCAGGAGGAATTGGTATCGCAATTGGTTTCGTTTGATATGTTTTCAAAGGTACGGTTAAAATAGAATCGACTTTATCTGCTGGCTTAACTATTTGCACCGAATGAATGTTGATAAGCTGCTTAGGCTGTTGAACTGGAGGAGGCGTTAAAACACTTGGAGCAGAAGCAACAGCTGTTTCAGCATCTTCGGGTATTTGCTTTTTGGCAATACTTTTGACTGGGTTAAAGTTACTGACAGACTTTCGAGCTTCTTGTGGTTGTCGAGATATCTTCATAGGAGTGAGCGCACTTTTCACTTCCTCATCATGCGTAATATGATCCTGACTCTGAAGATGTCGCTTGCTGTTTGTTGCCTTCTGCATTATTACACTTCGAGCACGCTGTTTTTCCTTCTTCTTGCGCCGACCAACAAAGTTTTTACGCTTCCGACCATGTCGATTGTTTACATCGAAGTCAGAATCACTGTCGCGGTCATTATCGCTTTCCGCACTCTGCTCACTTTCGGCTGTATAATCGCTGCCATCATCATCTTGATCTTCATCTCCTTCATCTTCCCGATCTTCATCGGCAAATTTATTATCATCAACTGTTGAACTTGAATCATGATCTGATGTGATAGACTTTTCTTTATCTTTCTCAATGACTTTGGATTGTTGATCTTCAGTAAATTGTTTACGTTTGTTGTTGAGATATTGTTTTACAGTCGTTGTTGGTGTAGCTGGCAATTTTCGGACATTTGTAACAGGCTGTTTTATTTCTTCTTCAACCGTTAAATTTGTTTTATGCACTTGTGACGGTGAAGTAAAAGGTGTGTAGCAGTGATCGTTTTTAATGACATAACGTTGGAATTCATAGTCGACATTGCATTTAAGTGGTGTCACACCAGCATATTCTGGAAATAAAAAAGTTTTTTATTATTGTTGGATCTGAGTTTAATTTGCTTCTGAAACGAGTCATTTAGTTACACAATGCGAGATAGATACCGTTCAATCAAGCTAATTCTACACTCCTTTCATTGATATTCGATGGCCATTTGCAAACAAATTATTGATATTCTGCTAGGTGGTAAGGCGACGGATATTTCTTTGCTGATGATAGAGCTATAGTACCTAAGGATTCTACTTTATTGAAATGAGCGCTTAATGTATGCTTGTTTCTTCTGGAGGGGAATGGATTCCGCAATTAGCAGTTAGCAATTAGGGATAGGCTAAATAATTATGCTGCCCAAAGAAAGTCCTTGTAAAGAACCAATTTCTCATGGATCTTTAAAAGATCCCAATGCGGATTGGACAGAATCGTGTGACATGGCTAGAGATTACTCAGAACTATAAATTTAACTAGAAATTATATATATGTAGGTTATATCTTATATAATATACATATATATTAATTATCTGTGCGCAGACTATATTTCGGTTCACCACGTTTATATAAAAGGCTTAATTTTAGAAACATCACTCTACAGTGTCGCCAGTGCAGTGGAAAAAAACAATAAAAAAAGGAATATACACCGGCTGCCCTTCTGTGGATAAAGAAGAAGCATTCAATAATGTCTAGAATTCTACTGCAAAAAAGCACTTTTAAAACTTAATGCTTGTCGTCTAGAATCTAGATACTGTGCATGTAAGAAGGAGATGCATAGATCAAAGTTTCAACATTTAGGGGAACTCTCCAAATCGGGGTTCTCTCACAATGTTTGTGGGTACTTGCTGGTAATGAGCTTAAAAATGGAGGAGTTTAAGAAGTGGCATATGGCGACGACATAGCACTCCTAGCGACAGAAAAATCCCTCTCCACTCTTAGCGAGCAAAGAGAATATAGTTTTCCGATTGTCAACACCTGAATAAAGAACTGCGGTTAAGCGATCAATCCGCAAAAAACTTAACTAGTCCATTTTACCAATAAACGGATAATGCCAACTTTCAAACTGCCGTCAATAGAGTTGACCGACCACTAAAAACGTTAGACCACATTACATTAGTTGTTTTGGACAAAAAACTTAATTGGAGTCTGAACATAAAACAAAGAATGAAGAACAACAACTTGTGTTTACTACCACCAATTTCATAGTCTGGAGTTATAGCTTTTTCACGGGGGCCAACCCGATCATGAGAATCCATCTTTTTTTTAAAAGTGCTTTATCGCTTTATGGTAGTGCCCCGTGGCTTAGTGGTTAGTGTGTCGGACTGCTAAGCGAAGAGCCTGGGTTCAAGTCCCGCTCATAGCCACCTTCTTTTACGGGGTACAGCCTCTTGCGAGGAACTGACAGAAGACAGTGCATCTTATGTAGCCGTTCGAACTCGGCGGTAAATTGTAGGCCTCTTCCATTCTTGCAGATTAACAACACACACACCGGAATGGTTGACAGTATAAGTCACTAGACCTTTTCTCCTTAAAGAGCTGTCGCGCCAGTAAATTTATTTTTTTTATCGCTTTACATATGTTATGTGTTTGCACTCGCATGTTGTGTGACATGGTTAAGCTTAGACACTAACGGATGTATAGAGACAAAAAAATATATTATTCTATTTGCACAGAGGCGGATCAATCATATTGTCACTAAGGCCTTACACTAGTGACAGTGTGTTATTGTGAAGCTTCGTTGTAAAGAATTTTTTTTTTTCTCTTAGTATATCGTCTGTTTTGGTTTTTTTTTATTTTTTTATTTTATAATGGGAGGTGATTTCAGAGTTGACTATTCTTACATTCGGGGGTTAAGAACCAATTTTCTGGCTGTGTACTACCACACTGTTTTATACAGGCCAGCTGTTTTGGCACTGAGTGAAACTCAAGTAGGAGGCTCCGATCCGTCGGAATTTATCCTGCATGGGTATAAATTAGTACCATTATTTTTTTTCAAACATGGTCCTATTGTTTATGTTAGGAACGATGGATGTTGCGTTTCAATTCCCAACCACAATATGGTCCTTGTACTAACTCTTTTTTTAATTTCATGTGGTTTATTTTCTCAACCTCTCTCAAATTCGATTCTCTGTCGAACTCCATTCAAACAAATTGTTTCCCTGTATCTTCGCACTGAAATCGTTATTACGGGCGATTTCAATGTCCACAATTCCTACTGTTTTCGCTATTCCGGACCTACAACACCCGAAGGTATGTGTGCTGAAATCTTTGCAAATACAATCATCTAACTCATCTAGTTGACAAGCCTACTCGCATATCGGACGTCGATGGCCAAGCAGAAAACACTCTTGACTTGTTTCTTACATCTGACCCTGATAAGTGCATTATTAGTGTATTATCGCCTCTAGGCACTTCTGACCATTGTGTCATATCCGCTAGATTCACTTGCCAAACTAATCCAGTTAAAGAAAGAGCTCCTAAGAGAACCGTTTAGCAGTATGAGAAAGCCAATTGGGTCGGTCTCAATAATTTCTTCAGGATCTTTAACTGGTCACTATGCTTCTTAGATAGTGACGTTGACTTCAGTGCAGATATGGTCACTTATCTCATTGTTTCGGGGATGAGAACTTTTATCCCAAATAGTGTCAACAGAATCAGACCCAAAGAAAAGTCATGGTTTAATACTAGCTGTAAAGAGGTTATCAGAGTTAAGGAGGTATGTTTCCGTTGTTATAAAGACAACCCTACTGAAAAAAACCGAAAAATGTTTAAACAAGCCAGGAATGCCTGTAACGCCCTTATTCGACGGACCAAAACATGACCAAAAATTAAGACAAAAATTACTACAATGTCCCAAAGGTAGCAAAAATTTTTGGTCGTTTGTAAAATATATAAGGAACACTTCTTCGTCCTTGATTCCGACGCTTGTCATCAATGACACACCATTTGTTGGTTCCCAAGAGAAAGCTAATCTTTTCGCTAAGCAGTTCGCCGCTAATTCTACGCTGCCACAGGGTGTCATTGTCCCCCCCTGTATTTGAGGCCGTAAATGATTCTATGGGACCAATCTTCTTTCGCACTCGTACAGTGGCTAGAGATTTAAAAGATCTTGACATACATAAATCCGCTGGTCCTGATAGTATCCCCGTTATTGTTCTGAAGAGGTGTTCTTCTACGTTGGCAAAGCCACTGCGTAAGCTGTTCTATCTATCCTACTCTTCAGGGCTCGTTCTGAGCAAATGGAAGACAGCTTTTGTCCAGCCCATACCCAAAAAAGGTGAATCGTCCTCCCCCGCAAATTACCGACCGATTGCACGTACGTCCTTCCTTTCCAAGGTCATGGAAACACTTATTAATTATAAAATCGAGAAAATTCTTGAGGAACGAAAGCTTCTAAATGACCGACAGTATGGCTTTCGTAGCAAAAGGTCCACTGGTGATATGATGGTTTATCTCACCGAACAGTGGAACAAATCTCTACATCTTTTCGGAGAAAGTAAGATTATTGCACTAGATATTTCTAAAGCAATAGATAGAGTCTGGCACCAGGCTCTTTTATTGAAAATGCGTGCTTTCGGTTTCGATGTTTCTTTTCTTCGCTGGATTAGAAACTGCCTTTCGGACCGTTCAATACAAGTTGTATTGGATGGGTTCAAATCTGATATCTTTTAAATAAATTCTGGTGTGCCCCAGGGCTCCGTTCTGTCTCCGACAGTCTTTCTCTTTTTATAAATGATCTTCTGTCTGAAACTTCTAATCCACTAAACTGCTTCGCTGATGACAATACACTCTGCTTTTCATATTCATTTTTGGAGTCACAACCGCGGTCTTCGGATGTGGATCTTCAACGGCAACGTATGATAAGCTCATTCAATTCTGATCTTGAGCAACGGCTTCGACTTTTGCTGAAAATGTCTAACTTTCTACCACGAACAATGAAACCTACATATTTCAAATCCCTAAAACCAACTTGGGACTCTTTTTTAACATTAATTCTTAATCAAGCCATTGGCCTCGGCCACTTCATTAAGCAAGGCAATTTGGGTCTCAAGATCTGGACCAATGATGAGCAAATCCTCCGAATACACAAAAATACGATCCTGAATTCGTGAAGGGATCACTTTGTCTATTAATCCACATAGCCTTTGTGCTGCATTGCACAATCTAAAAGGCATGACCGTAAACTGGTATAAGGGTCTCTCCGTTACCGCAAACTCTGTTTTCTTCCTACTCTTTCTCCACCGGCATTTGCCAGAATGCTTCCTTTAGACGTAGGCTGCTTATAAAGTCGGTATCCGACCGAGAAGCCATTCAATATGGGGGAAGAGGGTTAGTGTCCTTCTTAGTCAACGCGTAGACTCTACAAGAATCCAAGCAAAAACGATACTTCGTCGTAGTTTGGGCCTCGTTTCTTTACCATACTTATATTTCCAAACGTGCCATGGCACCAATAAAAGGATGTTCAAAACTATAAACTTACTTAAAATCTCTTTAGCCAGCTCCTTAGCCTCATTTGGCGGATAAAACTCCTCAACTGACAGTCCTAAAATTTCTGGCCTGGTTTTGGGAAGTGTTTTAGTTGTATTTGGTGTTTTCGGCTCATCTTCGCTATCACTGTTATCCTCACCATCGTCCTCGTCACTTGAAGAATTACTTTTCTCATTTTCCTCCGCTTGCTGTTCGGCTTCCTTTCGAATTTCTTCTGCTTCCTCATCTTCCATGCTGGGCGTAGGCGATGTTATTCGAATAACACTTATCGATGTTAAAGTTTTTTCATCTGCATGAGAAACACGATACAAAAATCAAAACTCAAAATTATTCCTTTGAAATCATGGAAATTACCTATTAAATTTTCCAAGCCTTTGCGGTCGACATTTATCCCATTTTTACCATAAACAACGACCAGATTGGAATCCGCTGATGCTAATGCAGAACAATCCCTATTTATCGACGAGTCACCGCCGCTTGCAGATCGCGGCGTTTCAACAAAAACCGAGCTTGACATCTTGAAAAATGTATTTATAAATTATAACATTTCCATAATTTCGGTACTAAAAAATATTATGTTCAATTTGTTAAAGCAGATTTGTTTTGCAGGAATTCTTGGAATTTATGACGCGGCCATGACAAACGCCGTTAGTGAATGAGGAAAAATAAACACTACTGAATTAACACAAACTGGGCGGTGGATGTAATATTTTCACATCAATTTTAATAGTTATGGCTGTGATTTAGTTGTATATCTTGTATGTTAAAACATCAATTGAATATTAAAGAATACGTTGCGTATTAAAGTAATTAGAATTTAGCCTTTAAATAATGGATAATAAGGTTTTGACTCAAGCACCACATTTTTATTATATTTATGATGCGCGCAAAAAAAAATATTTTAGGTATGTTCGATGAAATTCTTTATTGTATTGGAAATGAAAGAATTCAGAGAAGAATAAAGCGTTCAAATCAAGAATGATAGAATACAAGATATCGCCGTCCAAATATCCGCCATTATGCGTGAAACAGATTGAACCAGCAACAGCAACAGCGGCCGCCATTAATTTAGAACCAATGTATTTCAATGGCTCATATTAGATTAGACCAGCACCAGCAACGTCACCAGCTCGTTAGACCAAAGTCCTAAATATGCTGTTGCTGTTCCATTGCTACCAACTTTGAGCAAGTGAAATTCAGGGGCAAAAGAAAACTTCGTATACTTTTTTTTGACACAAAGTGTCAAACAGAAGTAAGAAAACGATGCTGGTGCTGGTAGCAATGTATTTCAATTTATTTTGCTGGTCAGCGTGCTGTTTGCTGTTTGACGGTGCTGGTGCTGTCGCTGGTTCAATCTGTTTCACGCTTTATGTACTTTTTTTAACAGCTATGACGTAGACAGAGACCAAAGACTGAAATCAAAAAATATTTTCGTCTTGCCGTGATATTATAAATTAATTGTTTGTTCTTTTTACTTATTTATACTATTATTATTTATGGGCGTTACTGGTTTAAAAATGATGTGTGCTGTGTATAATTGTAATTCAAAGGATTAGGAAGGCGGTTTTTGTTTTTTTTTTAATTTTCTCCAAGACAAAAACTTAAGTAAAGCATGGATTTATTTTTTGTAGAAGAAACGAACAATATTTATCAAAAAATTCCATTTTTTTTCAATTATTATTCGCATTCAAAATGACAACTGTCAGAATTTATCTTGTAAAAGAATCACGTGGAGACTTTTTTCTTAGCCGTTAGTTTGACATTTGGAATTAACCTTGAACTGAGTACTGCTTAAGCCTAGTACGCAGTTCGCGTTAAAAATTAGCTCTCATACAAAATTGTCTCCAAAATTTAGCCGAGCTAAAATGTATCCAAGGATTTTAGCCGAGTTGTACGCAGCTTTCATATTTTTGTTTCGCAGTGTACTGTGAAAATTAAGTAGACAGATAAATTGATCGGCACATTTATTCGAGCTAAATTTTAACAGACCGTAGCTAAAAGGAGTATCATCAGGGTTTAATCCACACCAAAAAATTGTTTTAAGGAATTATATGTTATATTGATTAGACACAAATATATGAAGTATAATATATAATATTAATCATTTAAAAGAATTATTTTAAATCGTCCTTTTTTTACAAGAATAATCTTAAACGACTTTGGCCTTATCACCCTCTTTAATTTTATGTGACTACGTTCAGTTAAATAAGTTACAGCTCATGATACAAGTAAACAGCTCATTCGGGATTGATTTTTTGTTTCGTTCTGCGCATCTACGTCACAGGAACTGTCTGAACTTGACGTTTTGAGTTAGTTCCTATGGGAAAGTAAAATTAAACAAAACAATGCTGATATTTTGTCGGGAAACTTGGATATAAAAGTGTTTATTTATCAATTTTTAATGTTTTAATCATTTTAAAACTTAAATTAAAGTTACAATTAGTTGTTTTGTATGAATTTTCATTTTTTCTTTCTTGTATTACTTACCTTTTACTTACTCCTGTAAATACAAAATAAGGAAATAAAAGATGTGTTTTTGTGATGTTTTCATAAATTTGGTTTTTAATTTATAGTTTTTTTTTATTTTCGTTTGCGCGATAGCTTGTTGTCTACAATTTGACGATTTAAAATGAGCATCCGGAAGTACATCGTCGCAGTTAATTTTTGCTTTCGCCGATACTTCTAGCAAATGCTGGATATAATTTCGGCAAATGTATAGTCCTTCGCCTTCCCCATTCACAGCATTTAACACATTTTCCAAAAACGACAGCTGGTACATTATGGTTTTGTTGGGCTTCTCCGTGTTCAAGGTTGGGTATTATGTCCTTGAACTGGTGACATATGTAGCCCGCCAAATTTTCCAGTCCATCGTAATGGAATGAGACATTTTCTTCTGGCTCCGACGCAACAACTTCCTTGGCTTTTACGATGTTGAAGATTCTTGCTGAAAGGCATTATTTGTTTAATGATTTGGACATAAAGTAGGTAAGTAGTAAAGTAAAGACCAACCGGAAAGAGAAGTTTCTTCTAAGGAAAAATCTTGAGTATCAGCCACATCGACGTTTCCATTCTCCGTTAGAGCCCCTACCTAAGCCTGTACTTGAATTCTTGGCGATCAGGGTGGTCATGAAGACCACCTTTAGCCCTTATGACACCGAAAAAGTTTTCAAGAATGTCTTGGTTGAGTCGGTAAGTCATAACAAACTTGACGCCAAAACGCTGTAGTACATCTTTGTATAATAACTGCAAGGCTTAAATTTGTCATGTCGTCGAGTATTTTGTTTAGCGATTCCAGATGTAGTCCGTAGGTGTGGACTCTTTCCCTAAAATCACTATAGGGTGACCGGACCTTCATGACGTCGAACCAATCATTCGTCTGCAAAAAAAAATATTAAAAATATTATAGGTATACTGCATGTTTATTTTCTTGAATGACTTACATATTTAAGCAGTTTATAACACTCTTCTCAAGTTTCATCTTCGAGATGCCCAAGATCAACAGCTCGGGATAATGCTTTAGCGACAATATGGGAAAATAATTTTGTCGCCAATTTCACCTTTTGCCTTTCGGCTTGCACTACATTCAAAGATTTGGATGAGATTTTGTGGGTAATGATTAATTCTCCCGAAGTAATTGAGATGAGCTTCATTAAAATATCCTTTTTAACTACCATTCAGTTCAACAAAAACCCCTGGTCGATAGCGTTTCCGGCTGTGGGTTTGGAATATTTTCCGTTAAAATAATATCGGCCTCATGTTCTGCCTCAAACTCGATTGCAGCTTCCAGCAGCTCGGTCACTATATGCTTTTGTTTTTTATTTTCCATTCTTTTGGAGCATTCTGTTATATTCCTCGGTTTAGAATCCAAGTAGTGTTTATTTATGTAAACCGAACTGCATCCGGTTTCAGATAATGAAACATTGTAAATCCTATATAAACAAGTTTTTCATAAATCTTGTTGTAAATAGTTGAATTTGTTTGACTTACCCATTTCATACTTCAGATTATTAGTAAAATCTTCATTTAAAAAATGCAAGCTACAAATTCGGGCGGTTTCGATATTAATCATATCCTTCCTTTTGCAAAACGAAGTCCACTGCTTACAAAGATTTAAATTTCTTTTTGGGAAATTTCTTTTCTTTTCGCGCCAAGAATACTTTCGTTCAGAGCCTGTGACGTCACAACTATTTGACAACCCACAACGAACATGCGCAATGCCATATCTTTAGTAGTTGTATCATGAGTACAGCTCTTTTTTCTCTACAACGCTCGTCTGTCAAAATGTAGCTGGAATTATAGCTAACGTTTGTAGAGACACATGTAAGCTAAATTTTAGCTCGAGCTGCGTAATATGCTTTAGCTAAAAACCCGAGCAAAAATTTATCTTGGGTAAAAATTTGTCACATAAATATAAATATAAACACATTTCAGGATTTGCCACATTACATTAATATAAGTTGAAACGGGAACAATATACATCCTAAAACTAATATTCCAGTGCCTTCAAATACCTCTCGCTCCAAACGGATGCAAGTTCAAGCTCAAAAGGATATGTTAACGTGCCCACTTCAACAAGTCTCAGAACCACAACCTGGAACAATGGAAACGGAAGAATTTGAAATACCAGTTTCAAATACACCCAAATTTAAACATGACAAATTTATATCACTTTCGAGTTTTGTTGGTTCACATTATTTTTCAGAAAGCTCTAATGGAAATGGTAATCTTAACCTCTAAATTGTAAATTAATTAAAAGCAAACCTTCTCGAATCGTTGGCTCAAGCTTCTCCCTTTAATTCTAAGTCCTGTAGCATATATACTGGTGTACCTCCGAAGGCAGACAGCAATATCTTCCACCAAATTGGAATCGACTAGATTGTTAAGTCACTTCTTGTTCACTTGCACTACGCTGTTCCAGTTGATTTGATTTGAATTCGAACTTTTCAACTTATTGGCGCAAAATTTTAAACATCATTCATTTTAGCAATAAAACCGACTCTAGTTAAAGAAGTTCTTTAGATACGGGCCCTTGTTTAACATTTTCTCAATTTTAAACAAGATAAACAACCCTGACAACTAGTGTGGTGTGTGGTTACGTAACGTAATGTAAACAATTTTTTTCCAGGAGGTCAATTCCCGATCTGTGAAAATATGAAATGATAAAAACTTATCATAATGCGTTGGAAGTGTTTTTAATCAATATTTAGTAATTAAACATTAACAAATGTCGTAAAAGAATAAAAAAAAATATAAGTAATTAAATAAATAAAAAAAAATGGAAATTGCGGTAGAATGAATCGGTCCTCCATCATTTGCCTTCGCCCATACATCGTTGCTTGATCACAAAACTGCGGGGCTCTTCATGGGATGTTTTGGTTGTGAAAAGTAATTCACCATTTTGAAAAGTTTTTGACGCTTGTTTTTCTTTTTTCATACATCTAGGATCGAAAAAAATTACCATTACACAGTTTCACAGATTGGGAATCGACCCCAACACGGCTTACTATTGACAGAATAAGACACTAATTTTTTTGGTACGAAATTACAAAATGTCGTCTGGTTAAAGTATACTTTAAAAAAATAAACAAGTGGTTTGCTCGTTTTAAGGTTAGACAAGTTGTTTAAGGTTAAAGTATACTTTATGTCGTTTAAAATTAACATAGAGCCGACCTTCGTTTTATATTTGGTTTTTAGAGCCGACGCCCTTTTTAAAATTGACTTAGAGTAGGTTTTACTTGTTTAAAATTTTGCGCCATTTTGTTTAACTGACCGTAACTAAAAGGGAAGGTCATCGTTTTTAATCTCCCCCAAAAAACTGTTTAAAAAATAAAATGTTACTTTGATTAGACACAAATATATTAAATAATATAACATGTAATAAAAAATCATATAAAAGAAATTGAAAATAAACAAGCGTAAAGCCGTAGTAACGTTTGTCACACACTGTAGCGTGACGCTGATTCAACGTGTGAAGGCTACAGGCGTGCCCAAAAAGGAATTGGTGAAGAATTGGCGTCATATGATTATGTGAATAAAAGGGGACTAACTAACTCTTAATAGTGGAGACGAGAACATTTTCCGATTTTTAACCAGTATTTAATACACTTTTGTTGTTTGTTCTTCTTCTATATCCACACCAATTGGCGATTTCAGTGCGCCTCATTGTGACTTGATTCGCAATTGAAAAATGATGCTTCATGATAGTACTATAGATAGTGTATATACAAAAGTCATGTAGAAAGAATGGAAAACAATTATCCGGCTCGCAGGATCTTCGATTCTGTCCCAGAGGGTAGACGCATTCAAGGGAGACCTTAGGTGGCGCCCTCAAGTAGAAGATGACCTCAACCATTTTGATGTGCAAAACTGGAGGCAGCTAGCCAAAGACCGAGCTAGTTGGAGAGTTTCTCAGAAACGTGAACACAATTTCGCAGAAAAAAATTTCAACTTTCCTGTCAGAAAATTAATTAAAATTTTTCTTGGATTCGCTTGCTCAATTTTAGTTTGTCAAAGAGAACTATGTTAGATGGAAAGAGATGCAAAGTGTTTTTTGGCGTTTGCTGAGAAATTGTGCTCACATATGTACATTTATCAGCTCCATCAAGAGTGACTTAAACTACTTCTTGAACTGGCTAAATATATGGACATTGGAATTAACAAATAAAACAACAATCGTTATTCTTAAACAGAACACACGCCCTTATTTATTTTTCTGGACGCACTTCATCTTTGACATTTCCGATAATCAATTGACAACCGCAGTTTGTTAACAACAGTTTTTTACTTCAAAAATTAAACAATTTTCAATTTTTCTTAACGAAAATAAAATGTCTCTCGAAAAAGTAAAAAGCAGCGAAAATGACAGTCATTCCAAAGAATATGATAAAGTTAATGACCAAAAAACTGCTTCATCCCGATTGAATCCCGACGATGAGAAAACTGCAACTGCCTATCGAATGTGTCCATCGCTGGCAGACACTTTTAAATCGAAAATTATTAAAGAAATAATACAAAGAATTTTAACAAAAACATTGCAAGGTAAATATCTTTCTCATAATGTAATAAGGTTAATTATATCAAAACCTTTTAATTGATTAAAGGCCAAAAATACAACATTGAAGATGCACGGAAATGGACCACAGAAATTGGCGATTCTGTGAGCGCTTCCGTTAAGGAATTGAGTATGCCGCGCTACAAACATGTTGTGCAAGTAATTTTGGGACAACAGCTTGGAGCCGGTTGTAAATACATAGCCAAATGCAGCTGGGACGCGGAATGTGATAGTTATACTTCGGATATGTTTTCAAATGCTAGTCTCTTTTGTGTTTGTACTGTTTTTGGCGTTTATGTATATTAGATATGAACGGCTTAGTATAATTTTTTTTCTGATAAACATCCTCTGTGCTTTTAAAAATAAAAACAAATTATTTTAATTCTGTATTTAATGGAATAAACAATTTTTGTATTTCAACATGAACTAAAAATCTTATATTACAAACAAACGTGAAGATATACAGTAATCATGCGGCAATAACGGAGTCAAAGCTCTCCACTCGTTCTCATCTGGTTTATACTCTTCCACCAAATTAACCCACTCGCCTTGATCGTCATATCCAACGCATGCTATGAGTCTATCATTCAATGAAGCACATTTAACATATATGCGGCCTAATCCCAAGGATTTTGAAACTGTCCAAGTATTGTTTTCCGGGTTATAGCATTCGACAGTCCCACATTTCACTCCATTTAAATCTCCACTGACAGCGAATATTCTCCCATCGACAGTGGCAATTCCAAAATTGATAGAATTTTCCGTCTTTGGAGCGGAAGTAGTCCATTTAACGGTCAATGGATCATAGCATTCAACTGTGCGCTGATCATTGCCAACTGCATATATTTTCCCATCAATGACTGCTACCTGAATAGAAGTCAAACAGAGACGCAATGGCTCAGAATAGGTCCAGGTTCGGGTTGAAAAATTATATACTTCCACCAATTGCAACCAATTGCCAGCGCTTTCCCCTCCAATAACATACAAATGACCGTTTAGATTAGCCATTCCAGGCCAGCGTCGTGCTAGTGCCATAGACGGGAGCTCGGACCACTGCATGGTGTGAAAATCAAAACACTCAACAGAGTTTGTGATTTGGCCATTGTATTTGCCACCAGCTACGATCAATTTATTATTGACTATTACAATGCCGTATTCAACACGCTTCATGCGAGGCATTGGCCATTTCTCATATGACCATTCATTCGACTTGGCATTGAAAGTTTGAATTTGAAAATCACTTGCGCCGGACACAAATGCCAGCTTTTGATTTTGCTTCCCATCGGATATGTATTCTGTTGCAACTGTTATTCGAGTTAGCGGGGAAAGATGCCAATCAAGCCATTTCTTGACCAACTGATGACCTTCGACGGTGTTGCGAAACGATTCTGTTTGCTTTACGATGAATTTCGGATCTAACTGGTTGAAATGAACACGAGAGAACAGACTTAAGGCATATTGCTGACGTTCCTCGTCGTGTTTTATCCACGCAACCAAACTACTTACAACAAGTTCCTGTGAATTGACACAGATATCCTCGCTGAAGAGGAACTTACTCAGTTGGTCTTTGTTCAACTGAAAGAATTCCGTTTCTTTGCAAACTTCTGCAAAGTTTCTGTACGCAAAGCGAATGGCCTTTTCGTAGAGCATGTTGTAGGCGTGTTGCTTTGCGAAGAAAGCCAATCCCAAGCAATTGGCTGAATCAAGTTGTTTGCCCATGAAATTACAACAGGCGCTAGTGAGCATGTTCAATTGAAGAAAGTCAGCCGCCATTATTATACTTTCAACTGTGTCACTCTGGATATCAATTTTCGAGTGATAAATAAAGTTTAAAATCACCTTTAGAGTCGCTCCATCGAAATTCTCCAGTTTTACTTCTTCGGCCTCCGATTCCTCGAGAGTGCTGCGAAACATAGCAAGGAAGTAGTCACTTGCCGCTGATAGCACAATTCGATGGGCATGTTCACGAACATTATCAACTCCAGCGATGAGAGCGATATCGCATAATTTTTTTTCATCGTAGAAGGTTTGAAGCTTTTTCAAAATGATATCGACATGGTCTGCACAATTGAAAAGTTGTTCTTTTAGGGGAGATGTTAAGTCGGGCAATAGTTCAACTTGATCCGACATCTTGAGATCTAAAAGTGTAAAATATTATTAGTTCAAATACAATGAGAAACATTTACATTTTTATTTTACTTTCAATTAAAACGACATACTTTTTTTAATCGCTAAAAAAACCGCTTTTGAATTTCTTTGAAATATTTCAAAGTAACAATACCGTTGTACATTCCATTGAAATGCATTCACGTATATGCTTTTCTATGTATTTTTCTATTTATGATTCGTTGTTGTTTTTTTTATGTGGAGTCGGCGGCTAGGGGCTAAGCTTTAAGGTAAAACCATATTTTAAAAATATTCTATGGAAAGGTTATACTACGTTTTCATTAGGCCAATGGTCAAAACAGATGTGCAGATAATTTCGTGCAGAAAAAAATTACACAGGCTCTTATGGGGATGTAAACCCAAAATTCTGCAGAGTTGCAGAATCTGCACGTTGTCTCTATTTCTAAATTTCATGCCTAGTTTCGTTGCTGCCACAACAACAAACGAAAAAATGTAAATAAAAGCTATCTGGCATTACTAATATATACCACACTTGTTAATCAGCGTTACCGGCTGTGACACTTTTGCCACCACTTTTAAGAAAACACTTCATCATAGTTTTTAAGGTAATATTATGTATCTCTTTTCGGCTTAAAGCTGAAAACAGATGTGCACGCATCGATGCATGCAGCTCTGTACCTAAAAAGATGTGAATACATGTATAGCTGTATTAATGTCAAAATCAAAGACATGCAGCGTGACACTACAAAAAAATGGCACTTACAAATTATTTAAGAAAAATCTGATTTGTAAGAAAATTGAATTTAAAGAATAAAAATTCCAACAAGTCCGACAGATATTATTTTAATTGAAGACTTAGAGTCGAAAACACATGTACAGGGAGGCTGCATTCACCAACAATGCACGCAGCACTGTCCCTAAAACATGTGCGTACTCTTTTTTTTTATAATTAGGTTTGTTCCCGATAATTATTCGCAGAAAATTCGCAGCTGTCAGATTTTTAAGTAGTGGGGATATTTTCTCTCTTTGAGAGATTTCTACGAAAAAAGTACGGGAACGCTTTAAACCAAAAAATTTACAGCATTCTTTCCTAGTGTTGCTTAACCATCGATAGTATTTATTTTCGATATCGTCGATAGTTTTTAATAAAATATCGATAGTACTGATACTATCGATCTATACATTTATCAATTGAATAGGCCCAAATTATGAATCATCAAATTCGATGGCTTGTTCAAATTTTTAGGTTTATGACCGCCTATCTATAAAACAAAAGTGAATCTTACCACGTTTTATGAATACCCTTATGGCTAAAACACAATCACGCTTCAGCTTTGGCTTCGTCAAGTTACATTTCACACGCTTTAAGTGACATTTTATAAATTTCGATTGTTGTTTTTGCTTTTTTCTGTCAAAATGAGCAAAAAATCAACCAGTTTCTACTTCAGCTTTGTATTTGAATCACGTTACCTTATCTTGTACACGAACCAAACGTAACGTCAAAGCCAAAGTAACATTATGTTAAGATGTAGTGATTTCCAATGGTTGAACTTATAAACGTCAAATGAAACCGAAGCTAAAGCGTGATTGTGTTTTAGCCATTCAATTAAATTGTAAAAAGTTAAAATCGAAAAGATAACAGCACGAGTGGCATTCTTCTGCAATAGGTTTTATTCGCTTATTAACAGTATCAGTTAACTTTTCAAGTACATCCCTGCCTTCAACAGTTACAACCTTTACATAACAACGCTTTCGACTGCGGAAATTCTTCGTGTAAAAGGAAATTGTTGTGTTCGAAATTTCAAAGCACTCAGGAAGCTGCAAGAATTTATTTATTGCCTGTCAGTGCAGCAAGACCTTTTTGACCCTCCCTCATAGCTCACATATCGCAAGCTCATATCGAAAATCTGATAATCGTTTTAGCATATAGTATGAGCTTTTCCCACAGGTTTCAATCTCTTGAATAAGCTCAAGCTCAAAATGTGAACGTAAGTTTGAATTATTTAAACTATCGATAGCCGTTCGATTGTTTTTTAAACTATCGATGTAGCCGATATTTTTTACTATCTATACTATCGATAAACTGTAGGAAGTTCGAGCATCACTACTGAAATGTCAAAAGATTGGTGGAAACTAATTACTGCGAAACGATTTTTAAAATGTTTTTTTTTATTATTTCAAGGGAAATGTTATGCCTATTTGTTGCATCAGCTCCAAAAACAAAACAATTAGTAGGTTTGTAGGTGCTTCCACGCTTCCAGCAACAATTCTTCTCTGCTCCTTACAAACAGCTGGCTTTAGAAGACTCAACTCACACTGCTCTCTAACAATTGTCTGAACCCTGAACTAAATCAGGAATCTGGACTTCGTCAACAATATTCATGGAAAAGTTCACAGAACCACCGGTTTTTTATGTTTTTTTTTATAAACTTTTAAAAATAACTGCAATCTTTATCAAACGTGTCGTATATTTGATTATTTATTGTCTTTTTTTTCAATTGTCAAACTGACGTTTGGCTGCTACTTTTTTCTGCCTTCAAAAATTTCTTGAGCAGAAATTCGCAGGGTGGGGAAATTATTTTCTCTCTCACGAGCTCTCTCTTCTGCGATTTTCTACGAATTTTTGGTGTACGGGAACAAGAATTAGCAGAACTTTTCCATGAATATTGTTGACGAAGTCCAGATTCCTGATTTAGTTCAGGGTTCAGACAATTGTTAGAGAGCAGTGTGAGTTGAGTCTTCTAAAGCCAGCTGTTTGTAAGGAGCAGAGAAGAATTGTTGCTGGAAGCGTGGAAGCACCTACAAACCTACTAATTGTTTTGTTTTTGGAGCTGATGCAACAAATAGGCATAACATTTCCCTTGAAATAATAAAAAAAAACATTTTAAAAATCGTTTCGCAGTAATTAGTTTCCACCAATCTTTTGACATTTCAGTAGTGATGCTCGAACTTCCTACAGTTTATCGATAGTATAGATAGTAAAAAATATCGGCTACATCGATAGTTTAAAAAACAATCGAACGGCTATCGATAGTTTAAATAATTCAAACTTACGTTCACATTTTGAGCTTGAGCTTATTCAAGAGATTGAAACCTGTGGGAAAAGCTCATACTATATGCTAAAACGATTATCAGATTTTCGATATGAGCTTGCGATATGTGAGCTATGAGGGAGGGTCAAAAAGGTCTTGCTGCACTGACAGGCAATAAATAAATTCTTGCAGCTTCCTGAGTGCTTTGAAATTTCGAACACAACAATTTCCTTTTACACGAAGAATTTCCGCAGTCGAAAGCGTTGTTATGTAAAGGTTGTAACTGTTGAAGGCAGGGATGTACTTGAAAAGTTAACTGATACTGTTAATAAGCGAATAAAACCTATTGCAGAAGAATGCCACTCGTGCTGTTATCTTTTCGATTTTAACTTTTTACAATTTAATTGAATGGCTAAAACACAATCACGCTTTAGCTTCGGTTTCATTTGACGTTTATAAGTTCAACCATTGGAAATCACTACATCTTAACATAATGTTACTTTGGCTTTGACGTTACGTTTGGTTCGTGTACAAGATAAGGTAACGTGATTCAAATACAAAGCTGAAGTAGAAACTGGTTGATTTTTTGCTCATTTTGACAGAAAAAAGCAAAAACAACAATCGAAATTTATAAAATGTCACTTAAAGCGTGTGAAATGTAACTTGACGAAGCCAAAGCTGAAGCGTGATTGTGTTTTAGCCATAAGGGTATTCATAAAACGTGGTAAGATTCACTTTTGTTTTATAGATAGGCGGTCATAAACCTAAAAATTTGAACAAGCCATCGAATTTGATGATTCATAATTTGGGCCTATTCAATTGATAAATGTATAGATCGATAGTATCAGTACTATCGATATTTTATTAAAAACTATCGACGATATCGAAAATAAATACTATCGATGGTTAAGCAACACTAGGAAAGAATGCTGTGAATTTTTTGGTTTAAAGCGTTCCCGTACTTTTTTCGTAGAAATCTCTCAAAGAGAGAAAATATCCCCACTACTTAAAAATCTGACAGCTGCGAATTTTCTGCGAATAATTATCGGGAACAAACCTAATTATAAAAAAAAAGAGTACGCACATGTTTTAGGGACAGTGCTGCGTGCATTGTTGGTGAATGCAGCCTCCCTGTACATGTGTTTTCGACTCTAAGTCTTCAATTAAAATAATATCTGTCGGACTTGTTGGAATTTTTATTCTTTAAATTCAATTTTCTTACAAATCAGATTTTTCTTAAATAATTTGTAAGTGCCATTTTTTTGTAGTGTCACGCTGCATGTCTTTGATTTTGACATTAATACAGCTATACATGTATTCACATCTTTTTAGGTACAGAGCTGCATGCATCGATGCGTGCACATCTGTTTTCAGCTTTAAGCCGAAAAGAGATACATAATATTATCACTACTGAAATGTCAAAAGATTGGTGGAAACTAATTACTGCGAAACGATTTTTAAAATGTTTTTTTTTATTATTTCAAGGGAAATGTTATGCCTATTTGTTGCATCAGCTCCAAAAACAAAACAATTAGTAGGTTTGTAGGTGCTTCCACGCTTCCAGCAACAATTCTTCTCTGCTCCTTACAAACAGCTGGCTTTAGAAGACTCAACTCACACTGCTCTCTAACAATTGTCTGAACCCTGAACTAAATCAGGAATCTGGACTTCGTCAACAATATTCATGGAAAAGTTCACAGAACCACCGGTTTTTTATGTTTTTTTTTATAAACTTTTAAAAATAACTGCAATCTTTATCAAACGTGTCGTATATTTGATTATTTATTGTCTTTTTTTTCAATTGTCAAACTGACGTTTGGCTGCTACTTTTTTCTGCCTTCAAAAATTTCTTGAGCAGAAATTCGCAGGGTGGGGAAATTATTTTCTCTCTCACGAGCTCTCTCTTCTGCGATTTTCTACGAATTTTTGGTGTACCGGAACAAGAATTAGCAGAAATTCGTGAAAATTCGTACGAATTTGCAGATGGGGAACAAAGCTATTAACGCGCGCACAAGGGACTATTTGTTTCCTTTTTAATGTACACACTGCGTGGGCATTAGGAAAATAGGGAGGGGAGAGATAGGAGGTGTCGATTAACATTGGTTTTGAATGTTTGCAAATTGAAATGGCAAGGGAAAATCTCGCCGGGTAAACCATTACAAGGTCGTGTTGTACGGCTAAAAAAAGAATCTCTATATTTTACGGTACGTCCGAAATTGGGCTCAAGGGTGAACTGATGGGCATTCCTAGAAAGACGAGTTTTACGGGCAAAACTTTTAAGGGGAGGAATGCAGTTGGCTACCTCGACTGAACATTTTTTATAAAAGAAACGATAAAATAAGGAAAGACATGAAACATTGCGTCGGTGTTCGAGAGGGGCAATTGTTTCAGCGGCAGTTCTATTTCCTATCGATCTTAACGCTCGATTTTGAATTCTATCAAGCAGGTGAAGCGATGTTTGTGAAGCACCTGCCCAGAGGTGGGAGTTATACACGAGTTTAGGGCGTATAAAAGCTTTATAGATTGTAGCCAGATCAGATGGGGAAAAATACTTCTTACACCGATACAGAAAACCTAAGTACTTTGCAGCATTCTTAGTGATCTCAAATATATGGTCGTTCCAACGGAGGTCGTCGTTGACACACATACCGAGTACTGACAGCCTTTCGGTTCCTTCGATGTAAGTGCCATTCATGGACAATGGCATTGGGGGTATGTTTAGCTTTAACGACAGAAGACAGCATTGAGTTTTCGAAGCATTAAACTCCACACGATTCCTATTACCCCATTTGACAATGCTGTATAAATCGGAGTTTAATGAGCTTGACATACGGTACCGTTGCAATTGTACGTCCGAAGGCGAAGGACGTGAATTATCGAACGAATATGAAATGCTGAGGGTAGAGTCGTCAGCAAAACAATTAAGTGGATTAGAAGTGACAGACAGAAGATCATTTATAAAAAATGAGGAAAAGAGTCGGAGACAGAACAGAGCCCTGGGGCACACCAGCATTTATTTTGTAGGAATTAGACTTGAATACGTCCAATACAACTTGTATTGAACGATCCAGAAGATAGCTTCTAATCCAACGAACAAGAGTATCATCGATCCCAAAAGCATGCATTTTCGATAAGAGAGCTTAATGCCAAACTCTATCAAATGCCTTTGAGATATCAAGAGCAATAATCTTACTTTCACCAAAGCGATGTAAAAATTTGTTCCACTGTTCGGTGAGATATGCCATCAGATCACCAGTGGAACGGTTGCTGCGGAAGCCATACTGACGGTCATGGAGGACCTTTCGATCTTCGAGATATTCCTTAAGCTGACGGTTAATCAGCATTTCCATGACCTTAGAAAGAAGGGATGTCAGTGCTATGGGTCGGTAGGAGGAGGGGGAGGATGTGTCACCTTTCTTAGGGACAGGCTGGACAAATGCTGTTTTCCATCTTCTAGGAAAAGATTCCAGAAGAGTAGGAGCGATGGAAAAGCTTACGCAGTAGTTTGCCAGTGTGGAAGAACACCTCTTGAGAAGAATCGGGGATATACCATCCGGGCCAGCGGATTTGTGTATATCGAGATCTTTGAGAACTCTTGCTACTGTACGAGTGCGGAAAAAAATCTGTCCCATGGAAAAATTTACATTCTCAAGTACAGGAGGGGCAACGTTGGGCGGCGAGCAAGTTTGCCTTCTCTGAAGAGTAAACAATTGGTTTGTTATTGTCGATGAGCGTTGGAACCGAAGATGTTGAGGAGTTTTTAATATTTTTTTACAAATGACCAAACATTTTTACTGCCTTTGGGACACTGCATAATTTTTTGCCGTAATTTTTGGTCATGCAAAAATTTGGTTCTTTCAATAACGGAGTTGCATGAGTTTCTTGCTTGTTTGTGCTTTTTCCGATTTTCCTCTGAAGGGTTGACTTTGTAAGAACGGAAACTTACTTCTTTGAGCCTGATAACTTCTTTACACTCAGAATTAAACCAAGACTTTTCTTTAGGCTTGATGCTTTTTACTCTGTTAGGAATAAAAGCACGCATCCCTAGAAGAATCACATTTGTGATCATTTCAGCACTGGCATCAATGTCACCATCGAGGAAGCATAGTGACCAGTTAAAGTTTCGGAAAAAAATATTCAGGCCGTCCCAGTTGGCTTTCTCGTATTGCCAAACGGTCCTGGTGGGAAGTTTTTCTTTAACTGGATGGGTGGAGGATGAGAAATTAGCTGAAATGACACAATGGTCTGAAGTGCCAAATGGAGAAGTTACACTAATGGTATATTTATCAGGGTGAGAAGTAAGAAACAAGTCAAGAGAATGGGCGGCTTGCCCAGCAACATCCGGTATACGCGTTGGCACATCGATCAGTTGGGTAAGGTGATGTAACCCGGCAAAGAGCTCGACATACCTTCCTTCGGGTGTTGTCTGACCAGAATAGCGGAGCCAATTGGAATTGTGTACATTGAAATCGCCCGCAATAACGATTTCAGTGCGAGGACAAAGGGCAAAAATTTTCGAGATGGAATCAGACAGCGCATCAAACTCGTTACAAGTCGAATTGCTGTCGAGATTTTGACTCCTGTAAATAAAACAATAATGAATGACATGCTTGCGGACTGTGAATTTGAGCCACAAGAAGTTAAAGTCCGTGTTGGAACATTGCCCATATTGGGGAAGGCTCTGGCAAGCAATATCATTCCTAACATAGACCACGAGACCATGATGGGAAAAGAGTAATGGCACCAAGCTATACCCATGTAGAGCAAACTCTGATAAATCAGTATTTACTCCAACTTGGGTTTCACTTAATGCCAAAACAGCTGGCCTGTATTGAACAGTGTAGACGTACAGGTGAAAGAAATTCTTTCTTATACCACGAACATTGGAATACACGACACGAAAATCACTTACCATTTAAAAATACTTACACACAAAACACAATTCTGACTAAGTCGAACCATGCAGTGAAAATCCAAACTAATCTCTGTAATAAACAAACTGTCTTAGGTGTTATGCCCATAAGACAGCTTGCATACAAAAAATCAATTTAAATAATCAGCACAATAGGACAAACTCAGATGCCCTTATCCATTTACCGCAAGCATACGATACCTACAGTAGATAAATAAGGGGCAGTTAAGCTAAGCACAAAGGGTTGGGACAGATAAGAGGATAATTTGATCTGTTATGCAAGTGTGTATTATTTTTTTTTCCACAGCGCGAATGGGCATCTTATCATCTTCCAACGACGCGAGTGGATATTGTTATTTTCCTTACAGCACACGCGAGGGGGTTTTTGCCAATTTCTCAAACGAGTGTGTAATATTATTTTTTTTTAACACTCGCGATAACAATGCGCAATAATTTTTTGTTTTTTTTGACTTTTGTTTAATTATTTGTGCGCGCACCTCGACCCGACGTCCGGCCTCTATGAGCTTAAGATCGACACTCTTTGGTTTTAAGTATTGCTGTATTAATGTCACCTTTGCCACTGGGCATTTTTGAAAAGTTGCAAAAAAGTGACATTCAAGACAAAAAATGTCCCTTAAAAATAATAAATAAATAAATAAAAAAAAATTATAATAGTACTACTATGAGGCAGTTTCTAGTTTAGCGAGATACTGCCGTAATAGCGCTACAACATTTGTATGGGTTTTGGAGAGTAGAATGAAATATAATGATGAAAGAGAAGGTTGTATGTTATATTTTCAGAAACGTATGAATTAGAATGATTACAAGCATTTGCAGGAATAATGAATAATAAGTACGAGTGAAAGGTTCAACAAGTGACACAAGACCATATGGTCTGGTAGAGTAAGGGAAACAAACCAAGATCGTGTGTTTTCACTTATTTTTTGGACTTTGCATTTTTCATGAAATTTTGTTATTTCTATAGCTTATACCGAGATCATATACCTGTGTTGCCATATTCGGAATTGACTGTTTAAAGTTTTAATGTATATTGTTCAATTTCTAACGTAATAAGGAATTGATTTTTTTTTGTATTTAAACGTAGATAGGTTCCTATTAACATTTATATGGAAGGAAAGAATAGTTAAACCTAATGTTTATTCAAAACGGCATTTTACTGCTTACAATCGCACAAAGGTACGGCCTATGTTTCCGTGATTTTTTTTCAAATAAAAATAAAAACACCGAGAATAATTTTTTATTTTTCAAATTTCTATTTTACGGCTCAAAAATGTTAACCATTTTTCCTCAAAAGCAATGTCATAGGTACAAAAATCTGCAAATAATGTGTTTTATTTGTAAAACAAGTAACTAGGTAGGTACTTCAACTCAAATTAAATTTTTGAAGACTAAAAAAATGATATAATAATCAAACATGGTAACCGTTCAAAATTGTACAAAAAAACCAAACCAATAACCAAATTTCTGCAAAAATCGTTTTTTAGAATTAGTTCTAATTCTTGGATCTTGAAATAGATCCAGATAGAAAGCAGGATTTCAAATTGTTATTGTAATACATGCTAAGACATAATCCAGATCCGAAGATAATAAAACACAGCTATTATCCGACTTGTGTACGATAAAAACTGTCAACAATTTTTATATTGTGAAGGGGTTAGTTATCAACAACGGCAAAAAATTGATTTTTTTGTTTCATATTCACGGAAGGTGAACGAAAAATATAAAATAACCATAAGTTTTTCAGGAAATTAAAAAAAAGTAGCACAGTAAGAAAGGTGGTAGCAAAAGTGTTACAACGGTAACGCTAATTGACAAGTGTGGTTTATACCAGTATTGCCAGGTATATTTTATTTATATTTTTTTCGTTTGTTGTTGTGGCTGCAATGATACTAGGCATCGTGGAGAGAAGGCTGCATGCAGACCTTGGATTGGGGATTCCCTCATAAGAACTTGTGGAATTTATTATGGCTGCATGGGAAAAGGCTGCACATCTGTTTTAACCACAACACTTAAAAAAAGTTTTTTTTTTTAAATATTTTAAACAAAGATTTCAGAGGGAAAATCTCGCGGGTAAACTATTCCAAATTCGTGTTGTTCGGCTAAAAAAAGAATCCCTATATTTCACGGTACGTCCGAAATTGGGCTTAAGGGTGAACTGATGAGCATTCCTTGCGAGACGAGTATTACGGGAGAAACTTTTAAGGGGAGGATTGCAGCCAGTACCATTATAAGGAAAGACATGAGACATTGCGTGGGCGTTCGATAGGGGCAATTGATTCAGCGGCAGTTCTATTTCCTATCAATCTTAACGCTCGATTTTGTATTCTATCAAGCAGATGAAGCGATATTTGTGAACCCAGAGGAGGGAGTTATACTCGAGTTTAGGGAGTATAAACGCTTTATAAATTGTAGCCAGATCAGATGGGAAAAAATACTTGTTACACCGATACAAAAAACCTAAGCACTTAGCAGTATTTTTTAGCTATCTCAAATATATGGTCGTTCCAACGGAGGTTGTCGTTGACACGACGATGTAAGTGTCATTCATGGACAATGGCATTGGGGGTATGTTTAGCTTTAACAGACAGCATTGAGTTTTCGAAGCATTTAACAATGACAATGCTGTATATATCGGATTTTAATGAGCTTGACATGTCCTGCAAACCCTAAAATTTTATTTTGTGTATTGAATACGTGTGAGATTTGTGTGAGAAGTAGCCAATCAGCAACCAATTTTCCATACCCTTCGTGCCCACATAAATGCAAACGTATTAATAGTCCCATAAGAAATGTACAGGGACCGGTACACTTATGTCGCTGAACGGGTATTTTTCAGTTTGTAGGCGAAAAGAGAATTATCTTCTCAGTTGGCGTTCTTGTTTCTTTGTTCTATGGTCTGAACGTAAAAATGCTGCACTACAAACTACATACCGAGGAATGCAGTAGTCTCATAGGACGCGGGTACTCGAAAATAAATATAAAGAGCGCAGAAGAATAGAAATTAGAAAAAGACTGCACATACAAAAAGGGCAGACTGGGTGAAACATTGTCTGTGAAATGGAAAGAATAAGCGCGGTCCGCACAAGTCCACCCAACACTTATGCACAGGCACACACTTGTGTCGGTGCACTCTAGTGTGTTGTGCGCATAGAGTAAAAATATTATAAAGAGGAAAATCTTTCGTACGTTCCATCCTCCAACATTATCATATCATGTGGTTTCATACCAGGCAATCCAACAATTGATCATATCTTTGCCCTTAGATATTTGATGGGAAAAAGTCTGGAATTGAACTCTAAAGCCACCTACGATATCAAAGAGCTTTACAGGGTCATAAGAGAGTTCAGGATCCCAAATAAACTGACATCTTTAATTGGCTCCGACAAGGAGATAGTCTGGCTGGCATCCTCCCAAATCTGGCATAGGAAAAAGCAAACCGTGACTCTGAAACGCCAAAAAAGGAGGGTTATTGTCAGCAAGACGACAACGACATTATCAGAAAGCTGTACAAGATCCTTCATCCAGATTGAGCAGCGGAACAATACCTGGGACTATACATTAACAAAGAGAAAATAAAGTCCAAGGTCGCTACGTCTTTTTGCGAGAGTTGTTAGTCCAACAATCTGGCAACGTAGCAGAACTTGCTTACTTTGGAAGGATAGTGTAGACTAGGACACCCAAAGGGTTGGGATGTCCAGCTAGATGGCTTCGGCCAGCAATCGGTACGTATGGAAGAACTTGTCAAACGAGGCCTGGACATGATAATAATGAGTTTCTCTTTCTCTTTCTGGAGGAGTTCAATATTCTTCTTGTTAACCAAGAAATGCTTAGAATCATCAGGCCTAAGCTCTTAGTATTAAATTCTTGTCAATGCTCTCTTAAAACGCCTGAGAACAAAAAATTAAATTTTCAAAACACCTTTAAATACTTTTTTTTAATTTTTTATTTGCTGTTTTTTTCAAAACGGCAGTCTAAAATACAATATTTTCATCAATATCGATCAATGAAACTACATTATAGTTTAAAATATTTTTTCTATGACTCAATGGATGTGTATTTAGACATATCGATTGATTTTATTTTGGATTTTTATTATTTCGTTTTTCTAAACTTTACACGTATGGTTGTTTTACAGTTTATTCTATTAGTTTATAATTCCTATAGCTATGTATATTGGTTACATTTTTTTGTGTTTATTACTGTCTATTGAAGGATTGACAAAATTTGCTGTCAATTTTATTTATGTAAATGTTTGTGCAACACGACTTACATTTATTTATTTTATCTATTCTTTTATTCGTATTAAATTGTTTTATTTGTTTTTTTAATAAAAATTAAATTAATATTTATGCCTTAGATAAAAGACAACATCTAGATCGATCACGAATATACAATATTTAAATTAAATAATACAAAACAAATAACAAAAAACTAAATATTTATAATAATAATTACATTTTAAATATATTATCAATTTGATCCACTTGTTTGACGGCAGAGGGTGTGCTGATTAAGCATTATTCATTCACGTTTGAAAAAAATTAAAACGCTCTTCTTGTATTTTTGTTATCAGACTTTGTTAAATATTTTTTAGGAAACCAATTTCGAGGGAATTTATGTCACATATTCAGGTAGTTTTTGTAAAACGTTTGACGTTTCGTCGGAGAGTTTATTTGGGGGTAGTAAAATATTTTAATTCCTGTTTTTAAAAAATTAACGTCAATAATGGATGGGTTTTTGTATTCTTTTTTTTCGATTCTTATTTCGAAAACTTCACATTTAATCGTAGGTTACTGGTCGGCACAACGAAAACACGAACTTTATGGCATACCATATTTCGGTAAGATACAAAGCCAGCTGCAGGGTGCACATGACGTATTCTAATCGCAGTTTATAAGCTTGCAGAATAAGGATGTACGAAACACCCACAAAGCATGGAATTGTTAGGAAGACCGAAAGTATTACTTTCCAAGCTGAAAATAAAGAAAAAATATTTTAAAACTGTTTTTATAAAAAAAATATGTAAATACATACATATTATACATTGAAATATTTATAATTTTTGTTCAAACAAATAAAGTAAGTTGTAGGAACCAATTACTAAAATCAAAACAAATTCATATTATACTATAATATAGTAATTCTTATTAAAGACTAACTTCTACCCGCGACTTCTTCTGCGTAAACTTCAGATTAAATGATTTGTTTTATTTAAATCAAAAATCGCGAAAGAAAATTACTTAGATTTCTCCCGCAGAAACGGTGCATTTTTACTTGATAAGACTTTTCATAAAAAAAAGTTGATTGTCTGTAAAGTCGGTTTACGGACGATAATTTTACGTGATAACGTCATAAGAAAACATTGATGACACCAACACCAACATTCAGCCCGTTAACTCACACCATATACAATTCCACGGATCACGTACAAAAAATTAGTACTAAATAGTACCATGTCTAGTACTAAAAATTTAGTACCAAAAATACTATTATACCAACGGTACCAATTGGCACCAGTTTTATATTTAACTAGCGCTAGCCCTAGAAAAAACATGTTTTAATGTGAAATTTAAATGCTAGCGGGACCAAACATTCACGGGAACGATTCCTGGGGGATTTAGGAGTGCATACTCCACATACATACACACATACATACTTCTGATGTTCGCCTGGTGCTCACAATACGTTTGCGATCGATTTTGGTTGAAAAAGCCACAGTAACGCGTTAACGGAACGCGTTGTATTTCTTGTCAGCATGAGTCATGATATTTCGTATACATACAACATACATACACGTATACATACGTATACATATAACATACAAATATTTCCATTTATAATATATGTATATATAAGTAGGATAAGATTGAAATACTATACATTTTACTCAATCTTATCGACGGTTCTAAACAGGGATGTAAACGGCTTTGTAATCAAATATTGGAAATGTTAATTTTTATATTACTTACTCAAATAAGATTTTTCTTCAAATTATAATTTATTTTTAATTAAGAGAGTGAATAAAGTTTTTCTAATCGAAGTGATATTTGTAAATTAATATATTTCTGTATCTCTATATTTTTGTATATTTTTATATTCTTATATCTCTATATATCTTCATCTCTATATCTCCGTATCTCTTTATCATTATACATCTCTGTATCTCTATATCTCCACACCTCTGTATCTTTATATTTTTTTTATATTTTTTTATCTCTATACCTTTATATTTCTATATCTCTATATCTCTATGTCTCTATACCTCTATATCTCTATATCTCTATATCTCTATATCTCTTTATCTGCGGAGAGTACAATACTTGGGCCCCAAGAATTAATAACGGTTTTTTGTAGAGGGGTTAAATACAAACGTTTTTTACTATTTTACCGCTTAGGAGGTAAGAGCGATTTTCGAAAAAAATATCTTGAATGGAAAAATAAATAAAAATTTTTTTCAAAATTTTTTTTTCTCTGATCAATGCTGAATCAATTTTTAATCGAAGGCAAAAAACAGAAAGCTTTTATGTCTTCTAGTTCTTGTGAAAATTTAAAATTACTGAAACTACTTTTTTATGAAATTTTTGATTTTTCGCATATGTTGTTATTTCATTAGAGGATTAATTCTGATGAAAGGTTTATCTTTGAAAGTAAAGTACAACAATGCTCTCACATTCTTAAAATCCTATAGTAAGCCCAAGCAGGGGTGTTGCAGGGGACAGCATGCCACCCATACATATCTCACTTTTTAAACGCCCGCCACCGTAATGCTGGCAATGCAAGCAAATTAAAATATCTCAAAAAAGTACTTTGACTTATTTTCAATTTTCTCAAGAACTACATGACATAAGAGCTTTCTATATTTTGCGTTTCATTCAGAATTAATATGACCATTGATCACAGGAAGAAAATTAAGGTCACTTCGTGTTAATGCTTATTCAGGGTCAAATTGCGGGAGTAATGCGACTTCTAACTATAGTTTAATACTTGAGGCATTTTATACGAATTTTGAATACCCTAAAAGAGTACCCTTTACAGCATATTTTCGCCATAGGCATTCTATCTTATTATGTACGGGCTTGTAACGGGTGATTTTTTAAGAGCTTGAGAACTTTTTATTTTAAAAAAAACGCATAAAATTTGCAAAATCTCATCGGTTCTTTATTTGAAACGTTAGATTGGTTTATGACATTTACTTTTTGAAGATAATTTCATTTAAATGTTGACCGCGGCTGCGTCTTAGGTGGTCCATTCGGAAAGTCCAATTTTGGGCAACTTTTTCGAGCATTTCGGCCGGAATAGCCCGAATTTCTTCGGAAATGTTGTCTTCCAAAGCTGGAATAGTTGCTGGCTTATTTCTGTAGACTTTAGACTTGACGTAGCCCCACAAAAAATAATCTAAAGGCGTCAAATCGCATGATCTTGGTGGCCAACTTACCGGTCCATTTCTTGAGATGAATTGTTCTCCGAAGTTTTCCCTCAAAATGGCCATAGAATCGCGAGCTGTGTGGCATGTAGCGCCATCTTGTTGAAACCACATGTCAACCAAGTTCAGTTCTTCCATTTTTGGCAACAAAAAGTTTGTTAGCATCGAACGATAGCGATCGCCATTCACCGTAACGTTGCGTCCAACAGCATCTTTGAAAAAATACGGTCCACCAGCGTACAAACCACACCAAACAGTGCACTTTTCGGGATGCATGGGCAGTTCTTGAACGGCTTCTGGTTGCTCTTCACTCCAAATGCGGCAATTTTGCTTATTTACGTAGCCATTCAACCAGAAATGAGCCTCATCGCTGAACAAAATTTGTCGATAAAAAAGCGCGAAACACATTTCGAACCGAACACTGATTTTGGTAATAAAATTCAATGATTTGCAAGCGTTGCTCGTTAGTAAAAGAGAAAAACATTGTCTGTGAAATGGAACAAAATAGAGAGCGAGGAGTTCCGCAACAGGCGCGGAAGAAACATGTCGCAATTTAAACCACGCTGTACATACTGTAAAGATGGAGAGGAAAATCTGATCACTGATCCTGAAGGCATTCTGGAGCGATCCGAGGTGTACTTTAATGAATTGTTGAACGGGCAGTTCACGGAAAAAATGAAGACTCCACCATTTCTAGAGGAAGACCTTATGCTTCAGCCTCTGCATCTTAAATAAACTGACTCTTCAACCTGGCGTTGGAGAAAGAAATTCTTGAGTCTAGCACGGTTAATAAGAGGGGCTATAGTGACCAAGTCGAACTGGATATTTGCTTATACTGACGACATCGTTACAATCAGCAAAAGTCCTACAAAGATTTTCAAGACTCCTTTATCCAGATCGAGCAGACCTGGGGCTACATATTAATGAAGGGAAAACTAAGCACATGATGCCTACTCGCGCGAAGTGTAGTGGACCATGTCTATGAAGCAGGGTAGTCCTTTAACTACTTTGGGTCAAAAGTAGCAACCAAGGAAGAAATACGTGGTCGGCTGCTAAAATTTAAGACAATCTCATATATTTTGTTGAGGCTCTTTTAATCCAGAAAACTTACCATAAAAACTAATCTGGTGCTGTACAAGACTATGGCCGTACTAGTCCAAACGGATGCTTACAAAAAGGCACTCTGATCTCGCGTTCGAGATAAAAGTTTTACCGAAATTTATTGGCCCCGTGTGCGAGTGAGGACGATTCCGAAAAAGATACAATCATAAATTGTATGAAATCTACCTCGAAGCAGATGTTGTGGAAAAAATAAAGCTCGATAGACTTCGGTGAACGGGCTGGGCACCTAGCTTGCATGAGCGAAGAGGAAACAGGTCGGAAAGTCTTTAAGAGTTCTTTTAAGGGTAGTAAAAAACAATGTGGCAACGTCGTCGGGGTGGGCAGTTGGATGGCGTCGGCAATCGTGATATATGGAAGAACTTGTTGAAGAAGGCCAGGATCGGATCCCGGTTGTTGCGCCGATGATCATGAATCATACGCTGCTGTTAAAAATCCACGTCCGAAGAACATGGTTTTGAATCTAGATACGAATTTAAAAAGCTGCAAGTACTGTTTTCGTTCAGACAAGAAGCTGTCGATGAATATTAAAAAAAAGTGTCGGTTATAAAACGAAGTTCTAGAGCACACAAGAATTTATTTTCTGATTATCATATTTTAATCCGCTTAACACAACTTATAATCAGCAGTCCCAAAGGTAAGTACTAAGCCAATGAAAAAAAATCATTTAAAGCTTGATGCCAAACCCTATCAAATGCTTTATAAATATCAAGTACAATAATCTTACTTTCTCTAAGACGACATAAAGAACGATTCCACTTTTGGATGAGATCACCATCAGTGAATTTATTGTCTTACAGATTATTAAGAAGCTTTTACTCTTCAATATATTTTTTAGGCTGAAATTTAATAATCGTTTTCATGATTTTATATATAGAAGAGACGTAAGTGTAATTGCTCAATTGTTTGAGAGCCAAGAAAAATTGCCTTTTTGGGCTACAGGATAGACAAATGCTGAAAAAGACACCAGAATATCTGATAATTTACTAACCTAGTCTGATCAACAATATCTCTCGGCAGGGCGGTCGAGAGAATATTCGATCCCATTGGTAACCAGGGACGGCTCCCCCTTTAAAAAAAAATCAGTTTCCAAGAAAAGCTAAAGTATTTATAGCAATTTACGTGTCCCTTCGAAGAAGTACGGGTCTGGGCTGCCCTACCTCGGGGTCAAAGGGTTATTTAAATTCGACCAACACTCTAGGGTAGCCGATAGCCCTTAATAAATCCAATTGTGTTTCATAGTCAAGGAAATATTGCTTACATAAAACCATACGTTTTCTGTGTGGTACACCAGCGATGACCAAGCTCCAACTCTTTGAAATTCAAAGTTTTCAAAATATGGACCGGACTAACTTTTCAAATGATAACAATAAAAGTACTAAGGAACATACAATGAAACAGTTCCTAGTGCAATCAGCAAGAACTACCAACCATTCTAACCCACTTATGAGAAGAATGACTCCATTAACGACATTCCGAACCCATGTACCTCTCTGCCATAGATATCCTGAGAAAATTCAATAGCACAACGATAAAGCAGTTATGATATTAATATACCTACTTCGATGAATCTTAAAACTCAGAGCTCACGTTATTGCTCTTGTTACTGCAGTCAGACTGATTCCAATTAACGTTGGCATTCATTTATTCATAAACAGTCGGAATGAGTAGTAGGATTGAGTTCAATGTCAAAATTAACTTTTCGATGCTTCAAATTAAAATGTATTATTCCTATATTTTTCTTTTTAAATACATAATGTCTCTTACCTCTATCAGCCAGTGATCCACTTCGACCTAATTTGATTCGAATAGTTTCCAATATACATAACACTATCAAGATGACGGAATCCTTAGCGAGAGTATGCCCATGATATGACAAGTTAATTGCCTTTAACAGCCCCATCCCAAGTTCACAGCACGCAAACATGCCAAAATAGAACGAATTCAAATAGATGAGCACTTCATATGCCAAACTGGGATTACCCATTTCCTGTCCACTATAGAACTTCAATCAATCTATTCACTTTTCTCCCAAATACCTCATTCAATTTATCATTTAGGTTAGTTTTATTAATCAAATTAATATTTTCAATACAAATTAACAGCAACACAATAGAGTTCGTATGTTCAGGTGAAAATTTACAAAAACACTGATTTAATTAAAAATAGAACATCAGCCGCAGCACTTATCTATGCAAAAAAAAAAATTAAAATTCTGAACGGGGTGGCTGCTGAACAGCTGAACAGGCAACTTTTCCTATTGAATGTTCAGTTCTTCAGAGTAGTGGCCAGAGGAGGATGCTTTTTCTACCGCCTCAGTGGACGAGTGTAAATCTTTTCGCCTCGTCTGACGGTATTTTTAGCCTACGACGACGACGACGGCGCGGTCCCAGTAGAACAATATATTATTATTATTGGGGTTGAGTCTTCGATGTCGTAGCACTTTGAAATTTGTTTGAATAAGTGACAATGGATAGAACACACTCTAAATGGCAATTAATGAGGAGATACTTCGCTTTAGTCATCCTTCTCGCCCGATGATTACATTCATTGAAACTCCGGTTATAATATTAGGTACTATGGGCTTACAAAAAAAATCTGTTGTTAGTGTTGAAATCATCATTAAAAGTTGACAGTTGAATTTTTTTCAAATCGAATTATTGAAACGAAGAGAGAATAAATGTGACGTGATTTTGAAATTGAATTTGGTTCTAAGAAGAAAAAGAATTATAAAAAAAAAACACAAATAGTGGTGTTCAAGGCAAGTGCAAGAAGCAGTCATTTAAACTTGAGAGTTATAGATACTATAAAGTAAAGAAAGTTATGTATAGGTACATTACAAAAATTGATATAAAAATCAAACATGACATTACAGTGATAGAGAACATAGTGTATCACAATAACATTTGTGTGGTCTTTACATTCCTTACCACTGGAGCTAGAGACCAAACCACTCAAGCGATTTTCTTAACATTTTGGATTTGCAGTTGAAGAAATAAAATTACTTGCCATAGTTGACGAAAAGCTTATAATTCTCGAAAACGGTTTCAAAAATGTTTAAAAACAAAATCAGTGGACGGTTGTGTTCTGGTGAAAAAAACAAATTAAAGATGGTGGGCTGAAAAACGCTACCCCCATGGCCCTTTTATTGAATCAATAAACCTTGAATCACCCTTAACTCACTTCTCATAAGAGCAAGTACGTTGCGATCCATTCGTGCAATTTATTTTTAAATAGAAGGGTGAAAATTCGGAATCTGACGGCAAAAACCGTCAGATTCCTTCTGCTCCTCATAATTGTCTACCAATTTAGTTGAATTTTTTGCCTGGCAAAGCGGGCGGGGTTCAGCTAATAAAAATAAAATATACTGTGTTTATATGTCTATAGTAAGGTAAGAGAATTCATCATTATCATCGGCTTAAAAACCGGGAATTAATCCGGGCGTCGTCCAAGAAGTTCTTCCATATATCCCGACTGCTGGCGGACGACATCCAGTTGCGCACTCAAATGGTTCAAGCGTCCTGGTCTGCGCCATTCTTCCAAGGTCTGCTCTTGTCTTCTACTATAAAAACAAATGCAAAAGTATTTCCGAGCTGGTTCCTCTTCGTTCATGCAAGCTAGGCGCCCAGCCTAGCCTCGGAGTCTACCGAGCTTTATTTTTCCTATAATATTGGTCTCGAGGTAGATTCTATACTATGGATAATCGTATATTCTCCAGAATCATCCTCTCTCGCATACGGAGCCAATAATTCTCCGTATTTCCTCTCGAAGATAATAATTATTAAGCTTGTATACGGTCTAATTTTTTGAATTTGCTAGCAATATCTTGCATAGAGCATGTATAAATCAAAATTCGGCAAGCCTCTCATTTTAAACTTTGAAAATTAAAACAATTTCTGTTATAAAGCCTTAAAAAGTGAGTTTGGCAAGCTCTATACAAGGCTTGTAGGAAAAGATTCTAAATGACCTGTACAAGGCCTTCTCAAGATGTTTAGTGAAAATTATACAAATAATAACAGCTATAAGGCTTTAAAAAGTGATTTTGGATAGCTCTATACAAGGCTTGTAGATCTTGTTAAAAATGGCCTGTAAAGGCCTTCCAAAGATGTTTACTGAAAATTAAAATGCAAACAACTTGTGTGAGGCTTGGCTATAAACCCTTATACAAACTAAACTAATATTTGTTTTTTCCATGTTTGATGTTAATTTTCTCAATCGCGAATTGGTGTATTGCCAGAGTACTGAAGTGGAACTATCTAGAAGGGCTTTGAGTTCAAAACTCAGGTAAATAAAAACTTACTTTTATAATTAAAATGACAAAATTAATAAAACACCTCATGCAGAACATATATAAAATTTATTGGACATACACGGCGTATACGCGTTTTTTTTAGAAGAAATGCCTTTGAATTTGAACTTCTAAGCTCAAATACATTTTTTGCACCGTTTAACGGTATTCTACTGTGCAGAATAGTTATGTATGTCTGATTCTAGATTCAGTCTATTCGTATAATATTTTGAGGGCTTGGCATTCATTGACAAGTGGACATTGTCATTGTCGGCTCAAATGTACACTGTACGCGCTTTTAAAGTGTTGTGAATTTAAAATTCTTCTTTTTAATTTTTTTTTCCATTTAATAATTATTTCTTCTTTTTCAAGGTGCACTAGTACAATTTGAAGCAAGCACTATTGCCATAAAAAAGCCAATAAGAAATGGAATGCATAAGAAATATTTTGTATAACGGATAACGTGTGTACGTTCCCTATGGACTCTGGTAAAATTTGGATGAAATTTTCAGGCAATTTTTGATTAGCCCAGCTGGTGTGTTAAGCTTTGCCCAGGTCGCTAGTAAGAAATATTGCGGTAAAGTTAAAGATTTGTTTCAAATAAAGTTTCTTATTTATAATGAACTATTTATTTAAGTACAGACGCCTACAACACCATATTTTTATCGATAACTATTTATCTTCTCAGAAAGAAGATGTGGGGCAAAAAAAACTTCACGGAATGGAATAAACCCAGTCTCGTGGAAGCTAAAAAGGACTTAGAAATATTCAAGGTAGACTTAAGATTTATACACATATAGAACATTATAAATTATTAGTTTTGTCTGCTATTCCTTCTCTTATTCCTTCAAAGTTTGAGAAAACTTGTGAGCCTATAAGAACAGTTTTCTTCAGTACCTTTATTTTTGTGTGTAAAATATAGCTGACCAGTATTAATTTAAAATCAGATTGCAAAAAAACTATTATACTTGAAGTTTCATAGCAAATTCTTCTCGAATTGGAAGAAAAAACAAAAATATTTATAAAATGTGTTCAAGACGATGCGATGTCTGGAAAAACACTTCGCAACGCAGCAGAAATTGATTTTCTAGTGAGAAAAATATCTCTTAAAAAAAAAACTTCTTCTATGAAAGAAAAAAGCAAGAAAAAAATGGCAGCAATCCCGTGCTACACAAAACTGTTTGAAATCACCTTTCTGTTAATCCCAAAAATGCTGTCCGATATTCAAAAAGACGTCAGGTTTCCAGTTATCTCGAAGCGTATACTCCGGCTACATTTAAAAGATGTCTGAAAAATTTCAACTTTGACGTCTTTTAATTGACTTTCTTGAATTTTGAAAACCTTAATATTAAGTTTGTCAATTTGGACTATTTGAGTCAGATACATTTATTTTTAAATGTTCAAAATTTTTTTTTTTTTTTTTTTTTTTATAATTAACGCGCGCACAAGGGACTATTTGTTTCCCTTTTAATGTAACACACTGCGCGGGCATTAGGAAGATAGGGAGGGGAGAGATAGGAGGTGTCGATTAACATTGGTTTTGAATGTTTGCATGTTGAAATGGCAAGGGAAAATCTCGCCGGGTAAACCATTCCAAAGTCGTGTTGTACGGCTAAAAAAAGAATCTCTATATTTCACGGTACGTCCGAAATTGGGCTCAAGGGTGAACTGATGGGCATTCCTAGCAAGACGAGTATTACGGGCGAAACTTTTAAGGGGAGGAATGCAGCTGGCTACCTCGAGTGAACATTTTTTATAAAAGAACCGATAAAATAAGGAAAGACATGAAACATTGCGTCGGTGTTCGAGAGGGGCAATTGTTTCAGCGGCAGTTCTATTTCCTATCAATCTTAACGCTCGATTTTGTATTCTATCAAGCAGGTGAAGCGATGATTGTGAAGCACCTGCCCACAGGTGGGAGTTGTACTCGAGTTTAGGGCGTATAAACGCTTTATAAATTGTAGCCAGATCAGATGGGGAAAAATACTTCTTACACCGATACAGAAAACTTAAGCACTTTGCAGCATTCTTAGCGATCTCAAATATATGGTCGTTCCAACGGAGGTCGTCGTTGACACACATACCGAGTACTGAGAGCTTTTCGGTTTCTTCGATGTAAGTGCCATTCATGGACAATGGCATTGGGGGAATGTTTAGCTTTAACGACAGAAGACAGCATTGAGTTTTCGAAGCATTAAACTCCACACGATTTCTATTACCCCATTTGACAATGCTGTATAAATCGGAGTTTAATGAGCTTGACATACGGCACCGTTGCAATTGTACGTCCGAAGGCGAAGGACGTGAATTATCGAACGAATATGAAAAGCTGAGGGTAGAGTCGTCAGCAAAACAGTTAAGTGGATTAGAAGTAACAGACAGAAGATCATTTATAAAAATGAGGAAAAGAGTCGGAGACAGAACAGAGCCCTGGGGCACACCAGCATTTATTTTATGGGAATCAGACTTGAATCCGTCCAATACAACTTGTATTGAACGGTCCAGGAGATAGCTTCTAATCCAACGAACAAGAGTATTATCGATCCCAAAAGCACGCATTTTCGATAAGAGAGCTTCATGCCAAACTCTATCAAATGCCTTGGAGATATCAAGAGCAATAATCTTGCTTTCACCAAAGCGATGTAAAGATTTGTTCCACTGTTCGGTGAGATAACTAGGTTTTTTAGTTCACCAAATATATCCGACATATTTCAAGAAGAAATACATATTTCCATATTTTATTCACAATACTTCGTAGTCCTGAACTTACAAAAATGAACAATTTTTCAGTTTGATGATTAGGCCTTTGAAATGCTCTATTTTCCCGTTTCACGAAATCCCTTTTTTAAAAACAAAAATATTTGCGAGGTCTGACTTTTTTAATAAAAACACGCACTGTCGCATAACTTCCTTTAAATAATATTAATGTTGGTTACACTTATTGACGAGAATCAATGAGAATAAAAAATTGCTATTTTTTCAATGTTGGGAAGACACCGCTGAGCTGTGTAGTAGCGCTTAAATGTTGGTATATCAAATTCTGAGAATCGACAAGATTGAAAGAAGTTGTATTTAATTTTTTGCATATTAAGTGCTAACAACTAAAAAGATTTAAGGAAAAGTTTTGAAATTTTCGCATGAAACAAACCAAAATAAAAAAAAATAATAATAAATAGATAAAACGTTATTAAGTCTTTTGGTATACGGAATGAATTTAGCTACATAGATCTTTTCAAATATCGAATTTTATAGAAATCCAATAAGTCGTTCCCGAGATATTTGAAAATAAAAAAAACGCCACATGAAATGTACCGGTTCTTGATTTTTTCGATAAATATGGTTTTGATAAAATGTAAAATAAAATTTCAAAAACTCCTCTCAGCCACACATTACATATACCAGAGGCAATCACTTTAGCAGTTTAGGCTGTAGATCGTTTTACATACAGACCAAATAGACTGACAAACATACATATTTTGTTACTTATTTTTTTAGGCTTCTATATGATCGTAATGTCATGTTTGATTGTTATCTTAATTTTTTATTTTATATTCAGGAATCCTATAATATCTCCTTATAGTACCTATAATTGCAAGTAACAATTGATGTATTTAAACAATGCTTGGGATTTTTGGTCGTGGATATGACCTTTGGTGACTCTTTGTTTGAAAAAATACTCCTCAACTCTATATCAGGGTGATGTGGAAATGGTATCACTTGTCTAAAACAAAGAACAATAAGAAGCAAACTGTATGCTTTCGTGAAGTTTGAAGCAGCTCCAAAGTTATCGTACTTTTGCCCAGGTTTGGGGGCGTCTGGCACCCTTTTGGCCCTTCAAATATGTCTGGCAATAAGTATACAATAAATATAAATTTATTACATCAACTGTTCATATACAAAAATTCAGCTTTGCACTAATGATATCACCGCTTCATGTTTTGACGTCGTTAGGGCTTAGCCACGCTCCAGCTGATAAGTGCCATTTGCTGAATTTATTGATTCTTAACTTAAGTTCTACAAAACAGTTTATTAATTTTCCATGCACTAATGACGTTTCAAAAACGTTCACCAGCTTTTAAACTATACCAAGAATATCATTTATTTACTTTAAACTAGCTGACCCACCAGGCGTTGATCGGGCTTACCCTAGATTTTCTTGGATACCGACGAAAGAGTTCCAATTATATCGAAAAACCATAAAAGTAACCGTGGTTACAAAATGTTTTCAAAATCGGCCAAGCCTTTTAAATATAATGTTGGTTATATAAAAATATATAAAATTCCATTAAAAAATTAATTTTCGTTTTTTCCAAATTTCCCAACTTTTCCGGAGGGTTTTCCCAATATTTTCTTTCGTAAAAACCATCTGGCAATTAGAAACAACTGAAAAAAAATTCCGCCAAATCGGCCGTTCTCAATTGATGAATACTAAACATTTTTCACACCATTTTTGTAAAACTATGAGATCACACAAAATGTTTTGTTTTACTTAAACAGTTGTAATGAAAAGATTTTTAATGAGGAGCAGGTTGCTTCCGATGGAAATTGTAAGGGTTTATAAAGTTTGGTGCACAATGACCGAAGATATCACTGTTAAAGTTAAATCAGTGATTTCGCCCCAAAAAAATTGGCCCGACTGTGTCGTACGTCCTTGCTCTTATGGGCCTAATCAGATTGGAAGGCATGATCAAAATAAGTAACATCAGCACTTAACGGTTTTTACGCATTCACACGGTTTAAATAATAATGAATTTCAAAAATTGTAGGATCAATTTTGATTAAATCTATTTCACAACAACTATGACGGAACGTTCAGTTACAGAATTTTCCAGATTGTGCGATATACCACTAAATGTTTAATATTTTTTTAATTTGCGATATCTCATATTTTTTTGCGATATTTGCAGTAATTTGTTTTTACCATTCAAATAAATTTAACATAAAACAATAATAGAAACTTCATATCGAATAGAACATATACATATACCATACATTTTTATTCAGAGAAAAAAGTCCTCATTTTCTAATCTTTAAATTCTAAATTTGCCCTCGAATTCAAACATCCTTGTGTACTATACATATAAATATACTTTTTAAAGTTCTCGCACATTTACGATTCAACGGATTTGTATGAAATTTGGTAGGTAAATGGATTGAAGAATAGGTTTCTTCATATTCCGAGAAATTAACGGTTCTTTTGGGAAAGGCTTAAATGTAAAATATTGTATAACAATAGCTTTGTTTGTTCTACTTACATGTCTTAACGACATCACTAGCTTGCGAATAAGTTGTTGCATTAACTGCATATTCATAGGCCTCTTTTTTAAAATATACGCGGTTCACATGTGACTAACCTGAATAACTTTTCTTATGTGATTATGACTTAAATAATAAAAAAAATTTAAAAATATCTAGAGGACAAGTTTTACACCAAAATTTTACAAATTGTTCCACGTTTACACCTCAACTACTTTATTAATGTGGATCAAAACTAAAAGGTAGACGGATAAGTTGCTGGATTGAAAAATAGGCTAGTCTTGAACTCGGAAAAAAGCACAGTTACTGTGGGAGAAATTGGAACCTGAAATATTGTATGCTAAGATATTTGAAATAATTATAGGAAATCTTATCGGAAATGCGACCGTAGATTATGATATACATAGATGTAAAGAGTAAAAGTAATCTTTACACAAAAATAACATATTTTTTCCAGGAGTATGTTTGAATCATCTTCGACCGGATCAGGATGCTACCACTCGGCTTACCCCCGTCATCAATCCCGTGAAAGCTTAGAACTAGAATGTCATAATAGTTAAATGCTTGGCTTTAAGTGCTCTTTCTCTTTCATTGAGTAGTGCTCCGTGGCTTAGTGATTAGTGTGTCGGACTGTTAAGCGAATGAGCCTGGGTTCGAATCCAGCTCATAGCATCCTTCTTTTCCGGGATGCTGCCTCTTCGAAGGAACTGACAAAACCTCCAAGGTTAAAATTTGTTTCGAAAAAGTGCATCTCATGTACATAACGGTTCGGACTCAGCGGTAAGCTGTAGGTCCCTTCCATTCTTGCAGATTACCAAAACAGAACACGCACACAGGAATGCTTGAGAGTATAAGTCACTAGGCCTTGGCTCCTTAAGGAGCTGTCGCGCCAAATAAATGTATGTATTGTATGCTCTTTCCTTGTGGAGACAAAAACATTTGGCGACATCTTTAATACACTTTTGTGATTTGTTTTCTTCCATATTTACACCTAATAGTCACGCATTGTGGTCTAACACTGAATGAACAAAAGTGAATTACATGTCGCCATTCACCAAATGTTCTTGTCTCCACTATTAAGAGCAAAAGTTAGAAAATGCCTTTAGATAGCGAGAAGCCAAATGGCAGAGATGATAGCACTATGAAATGTATATACAATACTTTGATGTAATAATTTTTTTAAATATTTTGTTTTAATAAATATTAACAATAATAAAATTGCGATATTCGATCTTAAATATCTGACAAGCCTGGCCACAGCTCAAAAAAATCGACTGCGAATAAAGAGAGAAGGAGAGATTTGGACTCTGGGTACTGCCCCATGAGGAGTTGAAATAAGTGAAAATTCCTATTTTAAATTTTTCGCGAAAGTGCTTTCAGAAAGTGATTTGCTTTCTTATAAATGCTTTCATGAACTAGTCACAAAGTTAAAATATTTCTTGTGAAAGCGTTTTTTGGAAAGCAAATCGCCTTCAGAAAACGCATTTAAGAAAGTACTTTTTGGGTCGTCACACCATGAAAGTTTTGCTTACCTTTCATAGTATGACGGCAACTTAACAATATTCGTTAGATATTCAATCAAAAGTTTTAAACTCTTTATTCTTCTAATAAAAAGGCAAGAGTACGACAACTTTGGCGCCGCAAAATAATAACGGATTCTAATAGAATGACTAAATACAAACATTTCTTACTAGGGCACGGGGGGTCTATCTCCCCCCGTTTAGGCGGGAAGACAATTTTCTAAAAAAGCACTTGCATTGGGAAAAAATATATTATATTAAAGATAAAAGTCTGCTCGATTATATAGTTTTTTTTTTAATATTTAAATATCTATAAAAACTTTTGAAAAAACTTACTTCAAATTAAAAATTTCAGAAAATAAATTTTAAAAAATGAGTTCATATTATTTTTTTTAATTGAGATAATTGTGTACTAAATTTGCTTTTAATATTTGTTATTCCTATTAATTTTTAATTGAAGATTGAAAACTAGATGATATTATGGTATTTTAGTTTTCGAGAAAATTGAATTTACCAAATCCATTTTAACTTGCGATTATACGGACTATAAGGCAAGTTTAAGATTCGTGAATATAAAAAAATTGAGATAACAATCAAACATGGCATCACGAGCATAGAGAAGTCTAAAAAAGTTAGTGGAAAAAAATGTATGTCTGTCTGTCTGTCTGTCAGTATGTACATATAGCTGCAGGCTAAACGGCTTAAGCGATTATCTTCAAATTTGGTGTGTGATTCTTTTGGTATTCCTCAGAGGTGAAATTGAAATTTTATTTTTAGGAATCAAAATAACGGTACCTGCCATATGACAGTTAAGGAAAAGCTTATTTTTCTCGAAAACGGGCTCCAACGATTTCAATGAAAATTGTTCAATTTTTTTTTGTAAACATTAGCTACTATTTTATGGAAACCAAATTTACGGGAAAAGTCTACTAACGGTACCTTTCATATAAAGGTTTTTTTAATTTTTGACTTTCTTGGTAACGGCTTATTGGATTTCAATCAAATTTTATATTTGGAAAGACCTAGATAGCCAAATTAATTCTGCGTACCAACATTTTGAAAAAATTATTTTTTGATTTTTTTTTTTTAAATTCAATATTTTTAAAACTTATCAAAAAGAAATAATTAAAAATTTTAAATTAGGTGTATATTAATAAACTCTAAAAAACTGCATACCAAAGCCTGAAACAATAAAAAAAAAAACAATAATAAAAAAACAGGATTTCATCCAAACCGGCTTCAATTTTCGAAATACTTTTTTCATAAATAAAAGTCTTAAATATAAAAAATGTTCACTACGTGTGATGACGTACTTCATTTTTACTAAAAACCATAAAGTATTGTGGTTTTGATGGTTTTTATAAGTTCAAACTGTGTAACTTTCAACGTAAATGTTATTTGTTTTTGTCAAAGATCTAGCCTTCAAATGTAATTAGGCACATAAGAGCAAGTACGTGCGACTCACTCGTGACCATTTTTTATAAATTGTTTGGTATTCACGTGGTCTTACTCTTTAAACATTTCGGGTAGAGTCGAATAACTTTAACACCGCAAAATAATAACAGATTCTTGTAGAGAGATAAAAAACTAGTATTTTTTACTGTGGAAGGGGTCGCATTTAGGAAAGGGGCAATTTTTTAAAAAAGCAATTGAATTGGAAAAATATATATTTTAAAATAACAGCAATATCTATAATAATGTGCTATATCTTTTTTGAAAGCCACATGTCTGCTCTATCATATTATTTTTATATTAAGTACTTGTTATTAATAATTTAAAAAAAAGAAAACATTATTTCAAGCTCAACATTTTGGTAAAAATTAAAAAGAACTTATTTAGATTTTTTTTTTCAGAAATTAGGAAACTGTGTATTAAATTTTCTTTTATTAATTGTTACTCCTATTGATTTATTATTGACCACTGAACATTAGATGGGGGGAATGCTGCCCCCCTTGCTTGGCATCACTATAGGAATTCAGGTAAGTGCGAGGTTGGGTTTTGTAAAGATTCTTTGAATTTAAAGAAACTTTGTTTTGTTTTTTTTGTTTTGTTTTTCTTTTTTTTGTTTTTTTTTTAGTTTTAAGTCAATTTTTTTCAAAAATTATTAGCCAATTAACCTGATTTAAGAACTTAAATTAATACAGATTTCTATCTTTCAGATAAAGTATACTTTTTAATTATAAGTGTTGCCGTCGTTATTAATTAATTGTATTTTTTTCAGTTTAAGTGATTTTTTAAGAAAATTGTACCTCTCGCCTAAAAGAGGGGTTATAGAACCCCCTCTCATAATACAAGAATTCTTGTTAAGTCTCTCTTCAAGAATCCGTTATTATTTTGCAATGCGAAAGTTATGGTACTCTACAGCCAAAATGTGTTGGGAGAAAGAACAAGTAAATACCAAAGAAATTATAAAAAAATGTGGGTTGGGTAAATTTCAATTTTCTCGAAAACCAGAATACATAATATCATATATGTTATTTTCAGTGTTCGATTAAGAAATAATAGGAGTAACAAATATTAAAAGCAAATTTAGTACATATTATCTCAATTTAAAATATAAGAATTAATTTTTTTTAATTTTTTTCTGAAATATGAAGTAAGTTTTTTCAAAAGGTTTTATAGATATTTAAATATTTAAGAAATTATATGATAGAGCAAACTTTTAGCTTTAAAAAAAACATAGCACATTACTGTATGTATTGCCGTTATTTTAATTTTTTTTTCTAATGCAAGTGCCTTTTTAGAAAATTGCCCCTCCAGCCTAAGTGGGGGTAGATAGACCCTCCTCCCATAGTAAAAAATGCTTGTATTTAGTTACACAAATTTTACACCGATTCAAGTGATGTGAACTAAAAAAATTTGTGTTTCGACACCAGAAGACTGCAATAATTTCATGATAAAAAAGGACCTTTATACCTAAATTAAAAATTCTCGATACAGTTCATTACAAAGGCAAACATCGGCTTTACAACTCTGAATCTAATCATGGTATGAATATGAATAAAATATTTTTACATATTAAATGAATTTTTATTTGCGATTTAGGGACTATAAGGCAAGTTTAGGATTCTTGAATATAAAAAAAAATTGAGATAACAATGAAACATGATATTACGATCATAGAGAAGTTTTAAAAAGTGATCGAGAAAAAATGTCTGAAAAGATTTAGAAAAACAAATTAATTCTGCATACTAAAATTTTGATTAACTTTTTTTTCTAGTTAAATTAAGTTTTGATTTTTTTTTCAAAATCAATTTTTTTAGAACTAAATAAAAACAATTATTTTAAATTTTATTATCACTTGTATATTAATAAGCTCTAAAAAACTGCATACCAAAATTTCAAAAAAGAAACTCAAAAAACTAAAAATAAAAAACAAGATTTTATTAAAACCGGTCCTACAATTTTCGAAATACATTTTTTCATAAAACCGTAATTTTTGTGTTTAAGTTTGCATTCTTGAATTATTTTTTGTTTAATTTAAAAAAAAAGTTGTTAAATAAAAACCGTTTTATTTAGAACCGTACCTAACATTTTAAAAAAATTATACGCTTTTTCACATTTTCTAAAGAAATAAAATGGCATTTTATTTTTTCCGCTGAAAACTTTTTAACGTACTTTTTTCAAACAATCAAAAATCAGAAAAATCGAATAAAAATTTTTAAATTTTTCAAATTTTATTCGAAGCAATGACTAAAGCACATAAGAGCAAGTACGTGCGATCCAGTCGTGCAATTTATTTTTTTAGAGTTCTGGGAGTTTTGTTTTATAGTTTTTTTCATTATTTTGAGAAATGGTTCTGCCATACATACATTTTTTTGGTAATTTTGGTTTCACTCTATAGAGTTGCTTGTTTCAGAAATATCAGAGGCATTTAGTTTGGAATGGCTAAGTAATTTATAGAAATAAAAAATTTCGGCACCCACGGAGAAAGTACATATGTATATAGGGTGCTGGCGATTCCATCGGAAATATTTTTGTTTGCGCGAAAATTAAAATTAATTTGATTTATTTGAGACTATGTCGTAACTTATTCATTATTATGGGCCTATAAATATTAGTATGTATGTTTGCATATAAAAAGCACTTAAAAAATAACTTATTTTACGATTAAAAAGAACCATAAGAAATCAAATCAAAACCGTTTATTCGACGACCACGGATGCGGTCACGATCATAAATATTCTTCCTATGACTAACCGGATGTTTCTGACAGTACACATATTTTGAAATAAAAAACAAAATATAATTTTGGAACTAATTACTTATTCCCCGTATTCAAATCTGATATAAAAGATATACATACATATGTATTTAAATGAGTTAAGGGCCAAAAAACTTGCCTTAGGGTATTTTAGGAAAAAATTACAAGTGTGTAGGTTTTTTTTTAATTAATTTTGCAATAACCTTTAGTTGTTACTCACCATATATCACACTATGTCTGCTGTTGTTTCGAAAACACAACAAAGGCAATCCCAAAACGGCAATTTCATTACACTCTTGCTTCTAGTTCGTGTTGTTGATTCGTTTTTTTTTTGTGTTTTTTGTATACATACGCACAATTCTTATGTTAGTTGGGCCGTATGGAACACACCCTCACCTTGTATCATATCCTTATTATTAAGCTCTTCAAAAACGGTTTCAAACACTGCTAGGTATACGTAACTGGCTGACACATCGTACAGATGAATATTAACGCAAAAAACAACTCAGCTGTTTGCAATGTCAACATTAAGGCACATAGAATGTATTCGAATTTTAGAATGTACTTTTGAAAGAATAGAAAATATGTTACACCAAGGATGCTGGGGAATGTCAATAACGCAGAAAGTATCGCTTGCCATCCTAGAAAAAAAAATTAAAAAAAAACATTTCAAAAACACGCCCAATGATATGCGAAAAATATTGGAAGCAATTAGTTTGTTTTACCCCGGTCGCTCAAACTGCATTTTCTGCCTAAGACAATTCGAATCGTTTCCAAGATACATAGCACCACTAGTAAGAAAGCCTCCCACCGATGGCTGTTGCCTTCGTATTGCAAGTTGATTCCTTTCAATACCGTAATGCTGATCTCACTAGCGGCGAACATACCAAAATAGAATGAATTGAGATACATTAGTATTTCGTATGATAAACTGGCGTTGAGCATTCTTTCTTTATTTGGCTACTCTTACTAGTGCTGCTGCTCTTCCTCGTCTCCAGATTCCAATTGAGTTATATAAATTAATTCTAGAGCAATGGCTCCTGGGCTTCTTGATTTGTTATTATCGCTTTCAGGGTGTTGTTTTGTTCTAAATATCAAATTGCTTCAAATGATGTTTTTGGAGTGAAAGAAGTGGCGATTCTGAGTGAGTTCTATTTGACTTTTCCATGAAGCAAATAAAATATGGAATACCTGGACGAACTGTTCTTATTGTTTTCTTTAATGAGTATCCAGCCCACGTGTCGTTGATTGTTGTTCAATCAAAATGAAGCTATCATTCTAACTGATGTGTTTTTTGTTTGTTTGGTTTTTTAAACAACTATTGGGAGGTGTAAATGGGCTTTGTTGTGGACGCTGCTCGGGTTTTGGAAAACATGGAAACGCACTGGACACGATTGTGACGATGACAAACACGACGACGAGGACAACAACGAAATGACATGCTAATACCCCAACACCCACTTGAAAACGACATCATCAACGAGTGTATCGGCGACGACCACGACGACGAGCCGGAATGATGATGATGAGTGCCGCGTTATTAAGAGGAGCACGGTAGCTCGAGCTGATGTGTAAGCTATGGGAAGATGGTTCTTTATTCTTTGGAACTTTCTTTCAGAAATTCATGAACATTTTTTCTTGTTCATGTTTTGTTATTTAGTTTTCTTTATTCGTTTTCTTTTAGATTTTTAATTTTAGTACTTCCGACTAATGCGCATCCGCCGGAAAAGTCGTCCGCCGCCACCGCCCGACCACCAATGGTTTGTGAAAATGACATTCCAATTTTGTACTAAATTCATGGATTTCGTTCGAAAGTATGGAGTTGTTCTCGAATATTTGTTTTAACAACCGACGACGAGCATAAATTGTTTGGGAAGACGTTTGAGGAGAGCGTGCTATTTTGGCATGTGTGATGTGTTGGGAAAATTGCCAACGCAACGATAACCGATTGATACGAAAGTGACAGTTGGACTAGAATGTATTTTTGGAAAAAAATATAAACGCATGTTTTTTGTTAATTTTGATGAGTGTTTTCTTAATGAGTCTTTTAGTGTGCAATTTTAAATTGGTATTTATAAATAACATTTAATTTTTTTTTTCAGTTAAGAATTTTGTTTTACAAAATAATGAGAATTTGTTAATAATTGCTTTTAGAAATTAAAGATTTGTATGCCTTAGGATAGTAATAATGTTTGGGGACAAAAATGGGAACAAGGATTTTGAATTGTGCGGCAGATGGACAGATAATGGTATTTCAATAAATCATTTGTGTTTTGCTTCACTGGTTTTTTATCAACAATTTGTACATAATTTGAATCAAATTAAAAAACTTGTTTTACCCAGTTCCTTCTAAAAATACAAAATTGTCTTTAAAAAAGTATAGAGCTCGATCGCACAAACATTTCCAATGATAAATACATTTAAACCTTATGGCTTGCAGATCACGAAGAAGTTGGCCAAACTCTCTGGGAGGAAAACTAAAAAAAAGAATTTCATGAATTTGTGAAAAAAATAATAATCAAAACTATTGCTAGGTAGGTATTGTAAGTGTAGGATCGATTTTGATAAAACAATTTTTTGTTTTTACTTTTCGAAATAAGAATGAGTAATTAGTGAGTAAGTATTTTTATTGTTTGGCTTTTTTTACGTATTGTTTATATTTTGTAAGCAATCTTTAATAAATAAAATGTCTTAAATATATACATGTATATAAACAAATTTTAATATTAATTTTTTAAATTTTTTTATTTATTTTATTAATACTTAATACTCGTAAATAGTTTAATTGTTTCCTGAGTGAGAGATGGCCATTTTAACTAAACTAGGGGTATTCATGCAACAAAATAAATTTACGCGCTGTAGAAAATTCTATTTTTCTACAAACATTTGCATGAAAGACCCTTGCATGTGGGAAACAGTCAGCTGTTAATTAAACGTCAGACTTGAAATTGAAGTACACTTATTACTAACAAAAGCTTACGTACACTAGTATGGTCTTATTAATCAATTATTATTGTTTTTCTATTAAAAGAATATAAAACATTTTTTTAGTTTATTATATTTGAAAATATGAATATAAAACAAGCTTCTTAAGAAAATAGAAAGAAAAACTTGTCAGTATCTATATATATGTACATACATATTAAAAAGAACTAGTGTATCTATTTATGAGGTGACAAAGGACAAAGACAACAAAAAATGATATTCCCCAGCTTACCAGGTTTATTTTCACACTTTACGAGGTTCGGAGGAATATATTGCCATACGAATTATGACAGTTCATTAACGCGAATATAAATTTATTAGGTTTACGTGGGCTTTACGCGATTACATGAATTCCCCTGTAACTTGGAAAAACTCCGTTAGAACGACCATATATTTGAGACTGCCAAAAACGCTTCAACAATTGCTTCTCTAGAACACCGACGATGTTTCAAGTTTTATAAAAAATGTTCACTCGAAGTAGCCGGCTGCATTCCTCCCCTTAAAATTTTCTCCCGTAATACTCCTCACGCAAGTAATGCTCATCAGTTCACCCTTGAGCCCAATTTCAGACGTACCGTGAAAACAAGGGATTCTTTTTTTTTGTCCGAACAACACGAATTTGGAATAGTTTACCCCGCGAGATTTTCCATTGCCATTTGAAGGACCTCCTTTCCATACTCCTTACCCTCTATCTTCCTAATGCCCACGCAGTGCGCTCTACATTAAAATGAAAACAAATAATCCCTTGTGAGCGCGAATTATAAAAATAAATTGCACGACTGGATCGCACCTACTTGTTGCTCATATGTGCGGTCACATTGTAGAATAAAATTAAAGAAAATTAAAGTCAACATAAAGCATGAATTGAGTGTGAATTTTACTTAAGCACAAAAATAACGTACATTTAAAAACAAAATTTAAAAAATTCACTTACCCGTTTTCAAAATATTGATTTAAAAAAAAAATGTTTGTTTAAGTATTAAAAATACAAATCGAAAAAAAATTAATGCAAAATTACTTAGGCTACCAACATCTTCTTGAATATCAATTTTGATTGTAATCGGATCACCAGTTTTCGAGTAAGTCGAAGAAAAAAAAAACAGGTCCTATGGGAGGTACTGTTTTTAGCCCAGCACATAAAATTTTTTTGTTCACCAAAATGTAATGCATACCTACAGTAGTACACTGATTTTTTTATAAAAAAATTTGGAGCCGTTTTCGAGAAAAACAACCTTTTACATAACGGTTATATGACAGGTACCGTTAATTTTTGAGCTAAAAAAAAAATGAAAAAACTCCTCTGTATGAATGTCAAAATAACCTTAAGTTCAAAATTTGAAGACGATTGGTCCAACCGTTTAGGCTACAGTCCAAAATACATCCGTACAGACAGACAGACAGACAGATAGACGGACAGAATTTTGCCAGTAACTCAAAAATGTTTCTCTATCATCGTAATGTCATGTTTGATTCTCTCAAAATTTTAATCTGCACGAGTGCATAACTTGCATTGTAGTACCTATAATCGCAAGTAAAATATGACATTAAATATAATCATGAAGTGAGAACAGTCTTTTGTGCGAAATTAGTTAAGGAGGTCGTCTTGTTAAGTGTGGCGCCATTTTAAACGTTTGGCACCCAAAAATTCTTAATCACAGCATAGTTTGCCGGAGTTTGTTTATATGCTTTGCCAGGCTCTGTTTTTCCCTCCCATTTTGATATGCATAACTTTAAAACTAATGTGCATCGGTATCTCCTCTTTTATCCCTCCTCATTTCCCTAATGCTCGTGCGGTGTTTAAACATTGTAAGGGTACACACAAACCCCTTTCGCGCGTGTAAATTATAAAAAAAAAAAATGTTAAAGTGATTATACCCTTGAAACAAAAACCTGGAAAATCACCATTTTCACATCAATAGTAAGAAGTACAAATATAGAAGTACTTAAGATAAAAGACATACTTGCTTAGGTCCATTGTCTGTGAGAAACCGTTTTCGGTTTCACCGCATTTGATGAACCATCACAAAGTGAAAAGCGGATTTAAAGTCAACAAAAAAGCATGGACTTTCCAGGAGGGCTTTTTTTATTAACTATCGTTGTTGTGTCAAAAAATTTGGTTAAAGTGTCATTGTTAGACTTTGTTGCGATTGTTACGAATTCATTTTGAAACGATTTATTGTTACACATTGTTAATCAGTCAAACAAATTAAAAAATTTAACGTACTTCTCCAAATGAATACTTAATAAAATACAGATTTTGCCATCGAAAATAATTCTATTTGAATTATCGTTGCATAAAATCATGTTTTTAGGCATTGTAAATCCATTTTAATTTTGTAAGCACCACTAAAACAAATAAAACATGTTTGAATTTTGATTTGAATTCTAAACGAACTTTGACTTTGACATATCAACAATCTCAATTTATATCATAGACATGAGTTGGAAACAGTTACAAATCGTAACTATTTGACACTTCAACAATGCATTTTAGAACTATGTTTTCCAGTTAAATAGTTACGAATCGTAACTATTTGGAATTTTGGAACTACAAATAGTTAACAATCATTAACAATTGTCAACGATAGTTAATAAAAGAACACCCCACTGTTGTTTGCTTGGAATGATTTAACGTTAAGTGTTTATAAAAATATGGTTTACGTTTGAAATTTTTTTCAAAAATCAGCTTGAAATTGGGTTAGTATATAGTATATAGTACTTCTTTCTTTCAGCTCCCGACACTTACATTTCGTATTCTTCACTACATGTGAAGACTGTGTTGCCGCGGTTGTTTGACTAACATAGTATTTAAAAGTATAAGACCATGACTTGGATATGTTTATGATATATTTACCAGGAGGATTACTAGTTGCGTATTTAACTTGTAAACCTCCAAATCCACATTGTTATATGCATGCTCCATTTAATTTTTTGATCTTCCTTAACGAAACCCTGAACCTCATGAAAAAGGCATTCCTTAGTTTTACGAGGTTCTTATTTTTTCACTTTATCCGGCAAAATCTTGAGATAAATTTATAAAATTCGCATAAATAAATTCCCATACAAATTTTGACAGTTCATTTACGAGAAGATAAAAAAAGAATCATGTACACAAGGTCTTATAGTTCAATTTTTTCCTTTATATCTGTCAAATGTTAAGTCCTCCGACTCCTGTCTTAACATTTTATATAACACTGTTTTTAGCATAAAATAAAGAAACAAAAATGAGAAACGATAAAATACATATTTATCTTACGCCTACAAGCTGAAAATCAGCTGAGTTTTACCGCAAATCATACATATGAGCACAGCTCAACATTTTAAAAACATCCACATTTAAAAAAAATATTTACTTAATCGGTGAAAAAAACTATTTTAGAAACTCCGCAAGTTATTATGACTGATAAAAATGAATGCTGCCCCATTTGAACTATATTATTTGACAAAAGCGATGAAAGAATATGACTGCGAATGCCAGTTTTTAATACAGGCAAAGATTTTGGTACACGGTTAAATACCGTACCTTGTGTACCTTGTGTAACATGTGCACAATGTAATTAAAGTTTCATAACATAAACTAATAATCAAATAATTATGCACATTTTGGATTATTATACATTTTATATATTATATAAATATCTACTTATGTTTTTAGGAAGACGCTTTTTTAGCAGTTTCAAACTTGGTGTGGTAAGGTTTTTATATCTAAATGTTTAAGTATCAAATAAAGTATTTTGAAAGTTATTTGTTATGTATAAAATTAAATTTAAGATTGAAAATTAAATTTACCATTAAAAAATAAAAAACAAAAAAGATGCTTATGCCAAAATCGATTTTTAAATATTTCGTAATGCTTTGCTCTCATCTTATAACAGAGGTATTCATGCAATCGCGTAAAACCCTTCTAAACCTTATAAACGTCGTGAATTTATATCCTCGTAAATGAACTGTAAAAAATGTATGACAATTTATTTCTGCGAACCTTGTAAATTTATCTCATGACTTTGCCGTGTAAAGTGAAAAAATGATCCGCGTAAAACTCAGGAATGTCTTTTTTTCTTGCCTTTTTTTTGTGACAACTGAATGTGACATAGATACACTTATTGTTAACAAAATCTACGTGCATTGTTCTTGCGAGTTATAGACACCCAACTGTACCTCAAACAGAAATAAGAGGAAACAATAAAATAAATAGGATCGCTAATGTACTAATCTACAAGCATCCAAATAAACAAGCATCCTATAATAAAGATTACCCCGGGTAAAAAGATAACAAGCAGATATTTTATGATCAATATTATTATGATGATAATAAAAAACCATTAACTAAATAATTAATAAGATCTAATTGTAGAGACAAATTTTACTCTTGGAGGTTTTGTCAGTTCCTCGCCAGAGGCAGTACCCCAGAAAAAAGGTGGCTAAGAGCTGGATTTGAACCCAGGCTCATTCGCTTAGCAGCATTGTATATACATTTTCTATAGTACTTTCGTCTGGCCATCTTCCTGGTTGATTCAGAACTAACTCTAAATAGTGGAGACGAGAACCTTTACCGATATTTTACCAGTATTTAATAAACTTTTGTTGTCTGTACTTATTCTATATTCACACCAATTGGCCATTTCAGCACGCCTCATTGCGACTTGATTCAGAACTAAAAAATGATACTCCATGATAGTACTATATGCAGTGTATATACAAAGTTAGCAGTCCGACACACTAACCACTAAGCCATTGCTGAATACCCGAATAATTTACAACAATAAATTCGAAAAATTACTTTATTTTTCTCAAACATAGTCTTACATACCCTAAAAATAAAATATTTTGGCATCACTATTTGCTGTCAATCAAACAGCGTCTTTTTTTCTTTTTTGACAGTTGATATTTTTAAAGTTTTCATTTCAGACTGTTTGCTGTACTTTCTGATATTTTTTTATCAGAATTTTCTCAAATTAATACTTAAGATTAAGACGCACATTAAAAAATCAAACGAAAATGCCAGCAGATCAAATACAATACTCGGAAAAATACTTTGACGACATTTACGAATACAGGTGAGTGGTTAGAAGATAAAAATGCATTCATACCTGTTGCCCTAAACCGTAGTTTTGTTGTGAAATATGAATGGCAATTTGCCGACTGGGTTCAGGGCTTCTTCCAGTATTGTTGATATTTGTAATTCATTTAAACGTTATTTCAGACATGTAATTCTTCCACCAGACTTGACGCGCCTAGTCCCAAAGTCTCATTTAATGACTGAAACCGAGTGGAGAAACTTAGGTGTGCAACAGAGTCCTGGCTGGGTGCATTACATGATGCATGCTCCTGAGCCTCACGTGATACTATTCCGTCGACCAAGAACAGATGTTCCGAATTCATCATCGACCGGCAACAGAACTTCCGAGCAACAGACACAAACGAATCTCGTCCTGGGTGCTTAACTACGTTAAATACTCTTTGTTTTACCTGATGATTTAATCATTTTGGTTGCACATTTTCCAAGCAGCCAAACAAGACACTCATAATTTCTCGTTGGGTTATTATTAAGTGTTTCGTTTGACTACTACATTCATCTGTGCAACTATGTACTATAAGAGCTTTATAACTTTGTAACAAAGTTTACTGTATAAAATATAAAATATATTAATTAAGATACCTATGTACATTCAATAAGAACCCTTTTTAAAGAACCAAGATTAAATACTAAATGATAAGAGTTACATATGTAAAAAAAAACTATCGTCTTTATGAAGACGTTAAAAAAGATTGTACGATGAATTGGTGGAAGCTCAATGAAGTGAAATAAAAACATGCATACTTTCGAATAAAGCGAGTACTCAAATTAAAAACTGTTTTTCAATTCAGTGCCGATTTTCCGACACTTGCTTCCGTTAAAAGCCAAAAAATGTTATAGCTTTTGTCGTTTTTTTGCTTTTCAGAGTGGCAAGAATATTCTCCTGAATCGTCTCCGTTAAAAGATCAGAGTGGCTTTTACTAGACACCTCTGATCTGTATGTGAGTATTGACTATTGGTAGGACCATAGTGCTATATAGCAGCAGCTTTGTTTTTATGGTAAAGTTTCTGCATTTGAAGATCTTCGACAGACAAGTAGAAGTAGATGAAGGAGTCTGGTAAATATAACTTGGTAACTTCTGCCGATAATGTCGACGTATACATATCTCGTCAGAGTAAGCCAATATCTGGCTAGACTTGGTGAAGATATTCCCTCTTGTTGACGTCCCAGAGTCACGAATTGCTTTCTTCAACACCAGGTTGAAGAGGATGCAAGCCAGATCGTCCCCTTGTCGGAGTCTATTCAAAATGAATTGAGAAGTACATTTTTTGTATAATTAGCCCGCGTAAAAGAGGTTTTGGTTACACTTATTTGGTTAAACACAGCGGGGGCGTTAGGAAAATAGGGAAGAGTGTACAAGGAAATTCCGATGCAAATTTGTTTCAAAGTTCTGCAAGACTAAATGAAAGGGAAAAACAGAGTCTGGTTAGGCTTTCCACATTCGCGTGGTACGGCTAAAAAAAGAATCCCTGGGCATTCCTAGCAGTGTAAATATACGATTGAATCGTTTCAGGGGGTCGATTCCTGATAATCAAATTTTATCATTTCAAATTTCTAGAGACTTCATTTTATTATTTCATGAAGTCGCTTTACGCGATTCCCGATATCATTGCGATAAATCGCTTTCAAAGTGTGTACTAAAATGTACTAAATGAAAATGTTGTTGCTTTTTCAGATTTATTTCTGGTTTATATTACATTGGAAGTCTTATTAATCAATATTTATTAATTAAACATTAAAACAATTTCTAAAAATAGTATAATTAAGTAAATAAATAAAATAAAATCGGAAATTGCCGTAGAATAGATCGGTCCTCTATCATTTGCCTTTGTTATACATGGATGTGGAAATAATAAATAATAAAATAATTTATCAAAGTTTTTGACGTTTGTTTACATTTTTTCATAGATCAAGAATGGAATTTAGCGTAGAGGCGGCGTAAAGAAATCATTTCTCGGCTTCACAAATCGGGACGAATATAGCGAATAGACTGATTAGAAGGGGAGAAAAATTTCTTACATCTTCGAAGTAAACATAGACATCTCGCAGCATTCAGGATTTTGGGTATTTGTATAGCTACTTACATCGAAGCAAATTCGAATTACTCTGTTCGATAAAACTCGCCGAGCTGTTTGTTTTGCCGTTATAATTTGAATGAACATTTCAGCCAAAAAATCTTACTTATTGCTGTTAACACTTAAAGGCTTCCAGGTATTGGCAAACCTTTTTTTGTTGTTTGGTCTTCAATATTCAACAAATCAATTATAAATTTTGCACTGTCTTTGTCGAATCGATACCTTTGATCATCAATGTTTTCATCAATTGATATTTTTCTTTATTTTAACCAGGTAAAACAAATCGCGGCCTGAAAGCTTAAGTGCCTCATATCCATAGAAATTATTCCTCATAAAACGAATTTTAAGGTTTGAAAAATAATTTCGTTACTTTCTACTTAACTAATATGACTTTTGAATTCTTTTTCTTTTTCTTTTTACATATTAATTGAACACTTATTTCTTGCAATTTGAAAACCTTGGTTTAAAAAAAGTAAAATTTTGAAAAAGTCAGAAATGGATATATTCCATACAAATGCGAAAACAATGAAAACCAAACTTCATATTTCTACGGGATATAGGACTTTTATGAACTTAACATTGGAAAATCATCGAAAACAAAAATAATAACAAAATTCAAAATCACTAGCACTATTAATTAAAAAAAGTCAGTTATAAAACTATAAAATGAAAATTAATATTAATTCTGTGGCTATGCCTTACTTTATATAACATTGCCTTATTTTTAAGTCAACCTATCAAAATGACAAATTATTTTAACACTAAATTGTGAAAAATACCAAAAACTAATTTCGGTCCACTATATTTTCTAAAAAAATACATTTATTTTGATTCGGAATTGGTTATTAAAATAATTCAACATTCGTAGTTTTGTTTTTATCCAATTTAATAAAGAAAATACTTAAATATTATCGATAAAAACTTAAAAAAGTCTACATTAAACGCTGTAATGTAGTTTGGAAACGTGAAGGTACATAATTCGTCTTACTTAAAATTAATATGTGTTTGATCTTGTTTACCTAATTTTTTTTTACAATATTTTAAAAATATTTGTTTATTATGACTTTTTTTTTGAAGTTGTCAGATTTTGGAATTCCTTACCCGTCAGTCTTAACTACGTTTTCATTAGAGTCGAAATTACCTCATTTGGAAATTTGCAGAAAAAGTGTTTTCATCTAAGTTTGCTAATTTCGTTTGACACATTCTTACTTATGATTATAGATACCTTGAAGGCAAGTTTAGGATTCGTGAATATAAAAAAGTGAGATAAAAGTCAAACATGAAATAACGCTCATAGAGTAGCCTAAGAAAGTTGGTAACAAGGAATGTCTGTCAGCCAGTCTATTATTTCTACGTAAATCTTAATAGTTTTCTTTCAAATATCTAGCCTTCCGCTTACTTTTATATTTTCTTCTTTGATTTTTTAATAATATCAACTTTGACGTTTGTTATAAAAACTTGTTCAATTGTGATTCAATTGTTTTCTAATAAGGTGTGTTCGACTTCACATTACATAAATTTCAACCTAATTTCGTCGAAATTAGATGATTTCGAAATGTGATTTTGTATGTGAAATGATATGATTTTGAATCAAATTTGGAAATTTGATACGAAATTAGTTCATTTGGCCTAATGAAAACCTTTTATTGGCCCTTGGAACGAACTAGTCTTTCCTTATTATTTTCTGTTTTTTTATATTTTTTCATTTAAATTTTATTATCTTTTAGTCAAGTAGAACGTTTAATCTTAAATTTAATTTTTATTTTATCCCGTTGAACGTTTCTTTTTTTAAAGCCTTACATCATACCTTAGAAGATTGTTATCTTACTTGTAAGTCGATTTAATAAACAAAATAAATCTTAAATCTTAATCCTTACAGACATAGTCGATATTACTAATTCGGCCTTGAAAAAGATTCCAAACAGAATTGAAACGTCAAGCATATTCATTAAATACTGATTTGAAACAAAGACTGCTTTTTTTGCTTTCTTATGAAATATTTTATTTAAAGTTCATTAAAAACAATAATACTTGACAGCTTTTTGTTTAAAATTATTTTAAAAAACTTAAATAAAAATGTCTCCATGAACACATTTATGTGGCTTATTTAAGTAAATTAAGAAACCTTTATATTAGTTATAACTTACTATTAATACTATTACATTTTTTCACATTGTATTAATGCATGTTTATAACATGTGGGACAAAAGAAGTCATCCATCCGATGTTGTTTGGCTCTTTTTTTCTAAATGAAAAACTTCGATTCTGTTTTTTGATTATGTTTATTTGAACCTTTAGAATTGTATTGGTCAAGTCGAGAAGATGTAAATCGGGCGATCTTGCCGGCCAGTGCAAATCGCCAAAACGAGAGATGAGGCGACTTGGTAACGCTGCCTTCAGAATATCGGAGAGAATCTTCCAATAGGGTGATTTCTTTTGGCCCACCCTGTGTTTTTTGGATATAAAACAAATAAGCACTAAAATTTTTAATTAGTTGTTATAGATTATGTGAGCTTAAATTTTCCAGATCCCACCTCATGTGGAAATGGAGAAATTAAGCATTATGGTGCATATTCATCACCAATATGTTTAAATCTGGCATCTTCATATACATGGATCGAAATGTCGCTTTGGATTGAATTCGACTCATGTAAATTCGATCTTGTAAAAACAGTAAAAGCTAGCCTACTTTAGCCAGATTGGTAGGGGATTTTTTATTCTACTTCGCCCAGATAGAATGGTTCATTTCTATGATATACAGAAATACAAGGTATGCTCGTAAAGGCATACAAATCGCCATCTTGATATTTTATGATATCACATTCTTCTTTTATTATTATTTTATTTATTAAGTGAATATTATTTTTTTAAATTAAAGGTTTAGACGTTTATTTTATTGATTATAAGAACAATAAATATAAAAAAATAACAAAATCGGCAAATTAATACATTTATGTACACTCTCTAAAAATAAAAATCAGAAGAATGTGACATAATCCATAATCATTTGCAATGAATCTGCTCTTTTAACCCTATCGATGTAATAGCTGTGTTTAACCATATACTCATTTTTCGTGGATTCATAAAGACATAAGAAGTCCAAATTAAGTTCTTTAGTCCACAAAAATTTAATTTCCACTTCATTTTCACTCATATTTTTCGGTTTACTTTGAATCTTATTAAAAGTTTACTCCAAGCACAACTAAACCAAGTGATAAAGAATTTAAAAAAAGAGAACCAGAGAAAAGAAAAACTTCAAACAGATTCTTCGAACATGCTTCCCGTGCGACACACGACAGCTTTTTACCAATCTCATCTTTTCGAATTTTGTCTCTCTATTGCACTTACTGTGTTCGAAGAATTCGAACAAGGTGCATGCATCCAGTTTCGTCGTCTAATAGCAGACAAAGCAGTTATATAAAACTGTCCAACTAACAATTTAACTTCCACATTTTCCAATTAAAAAATTATTCTTTGCTATAGTGCTTATATAGCCCATCTGAACGCAATAAACAGTTTTATTGGCCCATTATATTTATAACAGCGTAACAGGCGCAATGAATCAATAATGAATACTATGAATAGTATAAAAGAAGAAAGAAGTACTTGCTCCAACCCTAAAGAATCAGGGAATATTCGATCCAATAGCCCTCTTATAAAATAATTGTACAAACGTAATATGAGCGATTCTATCACTTTGTTCTTATACCACTCCAATATTTATAAAGGAGGACTATTCGTTCCAATATTTATCTTATAAAATAATTATAAAAACGTAATTTTAACGACTTTATCACTTCTTTCCATGGACCTATTATGTATGGACTGCCAGGAGAAAACTACACATTGGTTTTTAATAGCTTGAAATGTCTTGCTATGTATTTCAACACGAGATTTAATTAAACGATCCAGATCGTGAAAACATTTTTGTAGGTATTGTAGTAAATGAAAACCAAAACAGACTTTTGAACTAATTCTTTGATCTTGAAATGGATCCAGATGAAAACAGGTAATACTGTTTTTGGATGGCATGTTGAAAATTAATCCAAATCCAGATCCATATAGATCATCACACAAAATAAAACAGCAAATATAAATTGCTCACAGTGTACATATAGTAAATGCTGTTGTAACTTTTGTGTCATATAAATTTTTGGTTAAGAAATGCTCTGAAATTTAAATTAATAAATAAGTATTAATTAAGCATTAAAAAAGTCAGAGCATAGAAAATAATATTATCTTACAAATAAATCGAAAACTAAGAAACTGTCGGACAATGAAGTTCTTCATAATTGCGATTGTCACACACATGGTTAATTGATAATAAATTATAATAATTAAGTGGTGATTAATTATTTATAATTGCGAACAAGGCTTTGACATTCGCTTTTCACTTCATCACACAACGATAATCAAACTAAGAATGAAGTGTGTGAAGATTTTTTACTTCGCAGCGTAACATATAGGGAATTGACACCATGTTTGCTCCTGTTGAGAATCATCAGTTTTGATTTTTGAATGGTAAAATCAGTTATTTAGCCAAAAACGCTCAACAATTGTATTCTATTTTTAGTTTTTAGTTTATCGATTGTAAGGCCGCGCCTCCATTAGAAATAATTATATCGGTCATTATATCAGACATTATTCCTGATATTGATATTTCTTTCACTACATGGGCAAGTAATTTATGAAATTTCATTATTTGCAATGTTCTCACCAAATAAACAACTTCGCGCAATATAATTTTTTTTAGGAAAATGGAAGTGACTCCAATAAATTTTCACTTTATTATTTGTTTTGTAGCTATTTTTTTACTTTATATTTTACATTTTATAATTACCTTAAAAACACCCTATTAATAAAAGCAACATGAATTAAAATGACAGAAAAGAAATAAATTAGAAAATGTATATCTGAAATTAAGGCCGCGCCTCCACGAGCAATATTTATTTCGAACATTATGTCATACATTATTTCAAAAATATATATTTCAGTACCATGTGGGCAAATTATGTCGTGAAATGTCATTCTTCATCATAATCTCGCCGAGTGAATCTCGTCGTTTAGTTGTGGCGCTTCAGGCTATTGAAAAATTAGAAGAAGCAGAATACGAAGACAAGAAAAGAAAACACAATTTTTGGGTGAATCCATTTTTGAGCAAAAGAGAATTCAACGATCTTGAAGCTCATTTGCTGCAAGACATCCATTGGGAGAATGGAAGTGATTACAAAAAAATTTGTAGAATGTCAATAGACAAGTTTAAACACATTTTGAATTTAGTAAGATTTATTCTCAGTCTGTTTATTCAAATATATTTTAATGATTTTTGCTCGTATAGGTTCAAACTAACATACAAAAGCAAGTGACTCATATCGATCACTTGAGTTTCTGTCCAGAATTTAAAGGAAGGCGATAGGAACCTTCGTACCGCAAGTACTATCCGCTATATACGATGCGCTAAGACTCCCACATGAAGGTATATATATAAAATCTCACATATTAACATTGTCAAGACAAGAAATAAATGCAAAAAACGTGACACATTTCTCACACTAAATTAGTTTTAGTGTCAAGTTAAATGACTATAATTTTGTGCCATTTAATAATTCGAGGCGAATCCGATTTTAAATTAATTACAGACTTATTTTTATTCTAAATTTCCAACCTCTTTGCCATTACTGTAATTTGGCACTACTTTTCCATGCCTTACTCCAACTGCAACCAACTTCGTTCCTTTCACCTGCCAAAACTTGAAGAAAAAAGTTCCATGTCGCAGTTCTTGTTCAAATTGTGTTAAAATTTTCTGTGTGGAGCGACCAAATTATAAAAACCAAAAACTGAGAATCATCGCAGAAGCATCCGGGTAAGAAAAGAATAATTTGTTTTAGTTTTATTCACCCCGGCTGTGAATAGTTATTAATTTTCCAAATCTGAACTAAACATGTGTTAATTATTTAACTACGCAGTTTAGCAAAGAAAGAATTTTCTATTTCAACATCGCGTACTACAGTCGGTGGAGAGTTTGTAGAGATTTTTTCATGTTGAATCGTGCCGTTTTGACATGTCTGTGCGTGATGGGCTTACGTCACGTTTTATTCAATTTGTGTTTATTTTAAATTTTATAAATTTTCTAAATTTCTAATATTTGAAAAGAATATTATATATTAATATATGTAAATATTTATCTTTGAAAACTTCTTATTTCTGAGTTTCTTTATGGCTTACCCATGATCGAATTGGTAGGAAAATTAATTACCCAACTAGAAATTTCTATTGAAGGTTTTTTTTGGAGTTTCTGTTTCATGTGATTGGATGACACATGTACATAGCCTATCTTTGAGTTAAATCCCATGGATTCAGCTGGTTTGAAAAGTTAGATGGATGATGGAACTTTGCCAACCCTCAGCATTTTTGTTATTCCCATTCATTGATAGTACATAGGTATGTGATGTGTAGTTTTCTAGAAAATACGTAAATCGAATTATGGGGATTCAAGGTCATTGTGTCGGGTCTCAGAAGATCTGATATGTATGATTCCAGAGATCTTATCTCTCTAAAATTGTTTCTTTTTTTGGCCTCGGTAAATTATATGTACCTACAGTGTGAGGAACTTTGCTTGTTTTATTCGAATTTTATAAATTATAAACCAGGCAGGTGCCATCGTTTACTAATGTACCAATTTACCTACCCATCTGGGTAAACAATTGTTCATCATATTGGTTGATTTTTTCGTTAAAGGGAAGTAATACATATAGAGATGATGTTGCGTAATTTAGATGTGGGATTTTCTTTTTCATCCTCGTTGCAAAATAATCTCGTCTGTACCCCTGCGCCTTACTTCATTTTCTTTATTTAACTTCTTACTTATTTAAAGTTTTGAAGTCATCAGGGGCCTATTTCTCGTAACTTACATAAGCTACATCGTATTACATTGACAATGCATTAAAAATCATTTGTGTTTCACACTAACAATGTAGAAGACTGGAAATACTGGAAGGATGTAAATTTTAATTCTGTTTTTCTAACAGCAAAATGTGGCTTATGCAGCACAACAACATTTGTGTTAGGATGTAGTTGATGTAGGTATTTTAGTAAATAATGAGAAACAGGCCCCTGATCCACATGGCTTCAAATTATGGTTTCCATTATTCGTGTAGTGTTATTTGCTATTCAAATCAATTGTTTTTTGTATTGTCGGTAATGATCATTTATTTCAATTCTTGGTTAGTTTTTCTAAAAGTTGCATTAGCATTCTCTTGAATGTTGAAGAATGGTCTCATGAAGCTGAAGTCAGTAGGTACTTTCCCACTATCTGGCTCAGTCTAGGTAGCTTACTTAAGTTACATGTTCTTATTTGGTTAGGTTCTTCCAATGCAAGTCCACTTGATTGGAATTCGAAGTTTGCTTTTTGGAGCATCGATTTTAATCATTTGATGCTGGGGTGCTTTCTATACATGTGAAGACATAAAATAATTTTCATTTTTAAGAACAGTTTTTCATTTTATCACTTTCCGGATACGCCTAAGCGATTCTCGAACTCATTGTGATAAATTGGTGTGGTTTTTATTTTCAAACTTATTTCTTGTTTAAAATGTTTTGGAAGTTTTATACTACCTTAGAATCCTCTAAGATTCATATTAGTTCATCATTTAAAAGTGGTTCTTTTGGAACATAAATTTAATTGGTAATTCCGTCTTCATCGAGGTTGAGGTCTTCCCTCGCCTGACCAAATATTTTTGATAGGATTTGATTCTAATTGCCTTGCACCATTTCAACTGTAGCATTAGTTGGAGATTCAATACATTATGACCATTTTTTTTTTGTAAAACTTGATATATTTTTAATAGTCTGATGTTAACCGGACTTTAATTTGATCTCCAAAGTTTAAAGTCACGAGCATAGAAAAAAGAACTGCGACTCGTACTGACCATGCCCTGCAAACCCTGAAATTTTATTTTGTGTATGTGAATACGTGTGAGAAGCAGCCAATCCCCCATACGTTTCGTGCCCACAAAAATGCAAACCTAGTAGTAGTCAGTCCCACAAGAAATGTACAGGGACCGGTACACTGTACACATACATATGTCAGTTTGTAGGCGAAGAGAGAATTATTCTCTCAGTTGTCGTTCTTGTTTCTTTTTTCTATGGTCTCGAGGATAAACATATCCTTGGCTATCTTATAATAATTTAGCTGTCTTATTAACCGTGTTCCCAGTACAACCTCTCTTCGTTCACATAAAAGCTTGCTCGGACCATATTTGCGTTCTTCAATTATTGTTTTAAATTTACTTGGAAACAAAGTTGCTGCTTCAAAACCAGCAGCTTCGGATTCCCACTCAACTTAATATTATGAAGATGATGGCCGTTTTTGAATTTGTAAAAAATAAAATATCCTTCCTGTCCTTTGATAGAATCAAATATACTTTACTTGCTTTGACGAACATTCACATTTATGATACCTATTAGTAGGATTAAAACTATATAAAACAATGTAATTAAAACTACTTAAAACTACATAATTTCAGACTAGAACAGCCACAGCCAGCAGTGGTCCCTTGCCCTTACGAATTCCACGTTGGTTGTTGTCACTAGCTTCCGAGAGCCTCCCCTTGACTCCGTTCAAATGAACACTATTTTTTTTCAAGACCTGGACATAAACTCCAAACACAAATTTTAATGTTTTCGCCATTATTGATCAATATCATTGAATAAGTACATTATCAGTCAAGGATGATTATTTTGCCTGTTTTTCTTGTTTTGTTTTGTTTTATATTCCAAGCACGTTTTTTGTGTGAAGTTTTTTTCAAGTAACATATTTGACAATTTTGTTATTATCTTAAGCAACCGAAATGAAAAAAACAAAACTGTCGATCGTATGCATTGCTAATGATGTTATTAAGTCATTAACCGAAACAGAAGAAATGTCGCACGTACAGGCTATAAAATGTTTGGCTAAAGCTAGGACAACTTCCAGAAAAAAGGAAAACTAAATACTAGTTAAAATAAAAATACTGTGACAACATACCTAAATTTTTTGATTTTGCAAAATATAATATTTTTAAAGAAAACCACTAAATATGCCATTATCTTTAGAAAATTGTACAACTATCTGGTTTGTTCGGGTAATTTCGAATATTTTTGGGACTGAATTATATTTTTGTTTCAGAAGTGCGCCGGATATTACAAACCCAATGTGATCGAATATTTATTTAACAGACTGTGCCTATTTGTTTTTATTCAAATACATACTTATTTTAAAATTCATAAATAAATACATTTTCAATGTCAAAACCAAAAAATCTGTAGAGCTGTGTCTTGCAGCATCTATGTTCAATATAAATAATAATTATGGAAGGTCAGTCAAACACTCGTAATTTATTTATAAATCTAAACAATTTGAATATCAATTAAGCAAATTGATTATAAACGTTTGCTTATTTCCTTCTTGTTCATTTCTAAAGCTTGCAATTACGCAACCGAAATTTGTTCTTATCGGTTGAAAGATGACTTTCAAAATTCAAAATAAATGATTAAATGCAGGCTACGGCTTCTTGATAATACCACCACCTGAACAGGTCATTCACAACGTATGTATGAATGTAGGAATGTAAGCAAGACAAAGAGATACTTCTAAAGCTTGTTGCTGACTGTTTGTTTGATAAAAAATTAAGGCTATATTGTGCATTTCATCACCCCCCTTCAAACTTTCGGCATACGAGATACGAAGTTAAAGTACGAAAACATTCGGACATGTTTGTTTATACAATTATGCTTATATCTATACCAACAAGATTACTTGTTTGGAAAACATCAGACAATTTCTGTATGCAGAAATAGTTAGGTACCTACCACCAGCTGGTAATCAAAGTTTGGAAAAGCCTCGCAATAAAAACAAAATCTGATGAAACCTTACCGCTTACTCAATCATTCATAATTCTCATGACATAAAATCAACAGTGATGCTCATGATAACATTACAAATATCCAAAGAAATTAACATCAACTTGAATTAATTTATTTAAAAAAATACTTATAAATAGGTACAAAGGTTTTTTTTATTTTTTAATATTTGCTTCCAAAGCTACGTACCTTTGCTCTTATTCCAAAAATGTTTTATTTAATGTTGGATTATTTTTTTTGACTTAAGGACACATGTAGTCACTTGGTAAACAATAATTTATAGGTAGGTACCTTTTTCACACAAACAAAACAATGTTAAATTTTTTTAATTGAAACAATTGTTATAGAACGAAATGAAATCGGTACAAATTTTAGTTAATTCCTATTATATGTTTTTACTATATAAAACCAAAACATACAAGTTGGCTGTGGACATGTGTGCGGTTTCCACCATCTCACCAATACCATCTCGAAATCGAATTAGTGTTGCCACTTTAGTCAAATGCTAAAATCTTCTTCCTTATTCGAACATTTTTTGTTGGCACTTTTGAAATTTATCTTATTCTACTTCAGTTTCATAAAAGTTAAGATCCACTTCGCCTTAATGCTTTAGATTTCAAATTCCGGTTACAACTTTAAATACATTTTTTTAATTAGATTATTATTTGTAACTATTTTATGTATTTTAACACAATAAAAGAAGTGAAAAAAATATGCTTTTAACAATTGTCTCCACGAACTATATTTTATAGAATGTCATTTTCATTGAAAGAGAGAAAAATAGAATGGAATACAATTTCATTTGCAGAAATGTCGCAGCGGAAAACGTGTTGGTGTGTTTTTGCTCTAAAGCATTAAGAGAAAAGAGAACGTTCTATAATTTGTATAAAAATAGAATACTATCCATTGAAGGCTATAAGCTGAGCAATGTGTAGAATGACAATTTGTATAGGACGTTTCTTGAGGTCTCCACGACCCATTTTCACAGAATGCTACCTAGCCATCTATAAATTCTTGCTCGTCGAGAAACCGGGTAAGAACCCACTAGCCCGGCAGATGTTTTCCTTTCCAATATTCAATGTTCATACAAAACTTTACATGTTTATTTTCAGCCTTGTATGAAAAGTGAAAATAAAAAGAATCATCGACTCAACAACATCGACTAGTTCCATTATATTTTCTCAATTAACCGTCAGTGCCACTTTTTTCCAAGCCACAGCCTCTTCAAGAGAAAAATTTGTCTTGAAAAAGGTACATCTGATGTAGCCTTTCGGATTTGGCTGTAAGTTATAGACCCACTCCGCTCCTGCAGATTCACAAGACACACTGGTTGAGAATGTAAGTCAATAGGCCTGGACTACTTTAAGGAGCTTCAAATCAGAATCAAATCCAGAAAGACGAGAATCCAGAGTAGTTTAAAGCATTCATTGAACAGCTAAATCTTGCTCTTTTCTACCTAAAGGAGTTTGCAACTGCTTCATTGCGCAGACGTTTTGAGGTTTTAGCCGGAATGGTTAAATGATTGTAATTTGTGGGCGTCCTGGTCTATTCCATACTTGCAATATAAGGAAGGTCTGTCACGTTGTTAGGGTCCGAGCCCACCGGAGTCTATCGAGCTTTCTTTTTTCAACAACATCTGCTTCGAGGTAGATTGTTAGGCCAAGACTTCAAAGACGCTTCCACCATTTATTTGGTTTTCCTATTATTTATATGTACCTCGAGGTTTTGTGCCGCCTGCTCGATCTGGATAAAGGATTATTGTACATATTTGACTTCTGCCGATAATGCCAATGTCGTCTACGTAAGCCAATATCTCATTGGTCTTGGGTGACGATAGACCCTCTTGCTGCTGCTGATTGGTTTGTAGAGTATTTTTACTTGGCTTGTATTGTTTCTCCCTTATAAAGTTCTAACCTGGCTATGCTATCGTATGTGGCTTCATAATCTATAAAAGGATGGTGTATTGTAATGATTAATTAGGTTAAAATGCGTTATCGCCAGAATCAGCCCTAGCTTACTGTTTCAGTTAATATACTTGCCTGTGGGATTCAACGAGTTAGCCTATGAAAACATCGTCAAGCCTTCGTCGACTTTAATCTTTTTCCAGATCTATGGTCTTGAAAAAAATGAGCACGACTGGGTCGCACATTCTAGGTCTTATGTGCCTAACACATTATAAGGCTAGATCTTTAAAGAAATAATTAACATTAACGTAGAAAAATAACGTGGCCTTATAAAAATTGTCATAACCACGACACTTAACGTGTTGTGTTGTTGCGATCACACGTCTTAATTAATGATGAATTTATGAACAAAAAGTTTTTCGAAAATTGTTTGACCGGTTTTGATAAAATGCTGTTTTTTTATATTAATTTTTTGAAAAAAAAATAATTTTTGAAATGTTATGCAATTTTTTAAAGTTTATTAATATACACCTGATTTTAAAAGTTAATATTAATTTTTTATTTAATTAGAAAAATGTTGAATTTAAAAAAAAAATGTATTATAAATAAAAAATATATTATTTATTATAAATGCTGGTATTCAGAATTAATTTGGCTTCTTTTAAAATATGAAATTTTAAAGCAATCAAGTAAGGCGTTGCCTTATTGAAGGGTACCGTAAAAATTAATCAAAATCATTGGAGCCGTTTTTTAGGCTTCTTTATGCGATCTCAATTTTTTTTTAATATTTCACAAATACCAAAATTGCCTTATAGTACCTTTAATCGCAAATAAAAATTAATTGGCAACCCTGTTGTGAATTAAAGATTTCCCCCTCAAATCGTTAACACCTTGATCAATCCACACACACAGAAATATTTTTTTTCTTTATCGTATATACAAATGTACTTTATCTTCGCGTTCCTGCTATGTTTTCATGTCAATCGACTTATTTTCAGTTTTCACAGTTAATGTTTGACAACAATTGGGAAAGGTTGTGTGTGTTTGACTTTTGATTTTATTTTTATTTCCTTAATGGAAAAAGTGTTGTGATATAAAAAAATCACTTGAAACGGAACAGAAAAAATAGGAAAATCATTATTTTATTATACATATATATTTTTTTATATGTTTTCTGCGTAAATATTAATAAATTAGAGTAAAAACAAATATAGCAACAAATCATTTAAAATGAGTGATTGCTGAACAAACAGAATCAAAAATGGTCTCATCAACCTTATTGTGATGTTCTTCTCTCTACCCGCGTAAAATTGTGATTCTAAGTACAAATTAGACTTCATAAATGGAATACACTAATTCGTAGTACATAATTAAAAACACGGAAATCCAATAAAATAATCCTTACATCATAATAGTGCAATAATAAATCATTCTTTCCAACATACCTGCTCAAAAATGGCTGTCAATATGTAAGAATAATTTGATTTTATTACACTATACCTAGTATTTTTAATACATAAAAATCAACTCAAATTTGACAAACAGGGCAAGCAAACATAATCTACTTCTACTTGTTTTTTTTTTCACAAAAATAAAAATACTGGTACATACATAGGAATAGAGGGAACAAAGGTTTAATTTTGAATTGACGTTTTGTTAGATTCCAGAGAAAGTTTAATTAAAAAAAGCTACTGTTAAATGTTATACTGCGAAACCTAGAGTTCATGGGATGCATAATTAGTTGCCTTGGTGAAATAAAAAAAAATACACAAAAGAAATTAATATTTACGTTTTTCGAAACAAAGAATTGAAAATTTTCAACATATCAGTCATATGTACATACATACATACAAAAATTAGAATTCAGTTGGAACTGGAACCAATGATGGAGTGTGGGTGTGTTTCATACTCCGCATTTTGTAGAAGAGGAGTGTTTCAGTGCTACAACTTTGAAACTTGTAAAGAAAAGTGTTTTTTTCGGTATCAAATTGTTGGCCAAGTATATTATGATTCGTGATTCCGATTGATTTTTCAGACAGAAATTTGAATTGGCAAATCTTGCAACAATTTCAATTTAGGTTGGTGATTCCGTAAGTTTTTTAAATGAATTGCAATGACATCTGATATCTCACCTAATAATCTTGTTTATATTCAGTTTTCAAGTGAGCTTAAGAAGGTCAAATTACGTTTGGATCGAATCGACATCACTTGCCGAGGTCAGTTGAATCAAAATTTGACTGCTTTATTGTGCATGTATTTATTTTTGAGTTGATTCTGATTTAAAATCGAGACGCCAAATTTTCTTAGAATCGTCTAGGAGAGTTGTTTGTTCAAATAGAACGGTTTCAAAATGAATCCTGACGCTCCCGGACTGCCAATAGAAAAAGATCTAAGCCAAGGAGTTAGTATGGAATCCGCCTTCCTTCATATACTCACCATGGAAACGTATGCAGGAGTCGATTCGTTGAATCTATTTTTCCGTGATTCAGCCACACATGTATTTCGACGGAAACCTTTCAATATAATGGATTTGAGTTCTTCTGAAGACTTGTCGGGATAGGACAACGATTTACCGTCAAGGTGTTTAATCACACGATTTTGTCGAAATACTAATCGAATTGTGTTTTCAAAACTAAGTCTATTGTTTCACCTGGGAAAAGTCTTGGAGGTTGGATCATAGCACCGAATCAAATATCTTTAATGACTAGTCCATGCAACTGACTAGAGAAAAAACGTTGTAACATGTTGTATGAGCCGATGGCCTCAGTTGTCAGTGGTCGTGTCTATACTTCATAGATTTATCTATAGTGATGAAATATTGTTAGCGTCTTAATTTATGCAATCATAGGGTCGAATTTCGCTGGCCATCTTCTTATGTTGGGCTATAAAGCGCTTCTTTGCCTTTGCTTGACGTAAATGGATCTTGGCGGAGTAGCAATGATATTATATATGATATATTTAAATAAATTTATACAAGTACAATCTGTTCCTAAAAAGAAAATCAAATTTTGTTAAGTTTGTCCGATATTTTTTAAGCAGGCTAGGACACACTTACTGAGTTGAGTGTTGGGATGGTGTATAATATGATCATCGACAGCAAGGACTTTTGCATTTTTCTTTCCTTCTCTTCTTCCTTCTCGGGAATCTGGAGGTATCAGACATTTTAACTATCTAAATAATTTAATTATATGCTCGGTAGTACTTTGCCTTTTAGAATGCAACTGGATGCTGCACGGCAGTAGTGTAGATTAGATAAGGTTACTGTTGTCTCACCTAAAACCCACAGATGGAATCGAGCGTGCACTAAGAGTTTGAGAAATGGCTACAAAAACTCATTCTTGATGTGTCAGAAGACAAACAATTTTGTATTAGCATTTTGTGTTTCTTTGTTTGTAATTTCTGTTAATATTTTTAAAATAATTAAAAAAGATAAATGGGATCGGAATTAGTTAAAATGCACTTGGCAGAGCTGGACCGATAGATTGATGATTAATACAGGGCTCTCATCACGTAAGTTTGGCGATATGGTTTGAGATATCGAGAACGATAGCTTCATGTAACAATAAATATCTCATATCGTCTAAGCGATATCGCCTGAACGATGATGTTTACTTCACGTAACACTAAAAGCTGTCAAACACTCGTCTCGACGATAACGATTGCACGATAGCTATTTAGCAATCGTCATCCTGTTTATGTTCTTTGAGTTGTGTCTTTTATTTGTTACAAGTACCTAAATATTATAAGAAATGTTTCGCCGTAATGCATTATTCATGACGAATGAGGAGGAAATCGAAAAACTTCGAATAATACAAATAAAAAAAGAACTAAGAGATGCATCGGATCTGTTATCTCTTCCAACAAAAATCTAAGTCCCTATTAAAAACCTTTTCTCATTCTACAAATGTTTAAATAATTATAGCTTTTATTCATCGCTTTCGTCTTTTTTCGAAAAAAAAATTAATGCAAAATTACTCAAGCTACCTACATCTTCTTGAATATAAATTTTGATTGTAATCGGATCACCAGTTTTCGAAAAAGTCGAAGAAAAAAACCGGTCCTATGGGAGGTACCGTTTTTAGCCCACCATATTACATTTTTTTTTTCACCAAAATATAATGCATACATACAGTACATGTTATATGACAGGTACCGTTAATTTTTGAGCTAAAAAAAAAAATTAAAAAAGTCCTCTGTAGAATGTCAAAAGAACCTTAAGTTCAAGATTTGAAGACGATTGGCCCAACCGTTTATACTGCAGTCCAAAATACATCCGTACACACAGCAGACAGACGGACAGAATTTGGCCAGTAAGTCAAATATGTTCCTCTATCATCGTAGTGTCATGTTTGATTGTTATCTCAAAATTTTTAATCTGCACGAATGCATAACTTGCAATATAGTACCTATAATCGAAAGTAATACACGATGAGAGCTCTGAAACACAATCACGCTTAAGCTCGGTTTCTCCTGACATTTACAAGTTTAACCAAAGGAAATCAATACCACTTATGTTTTGACTTCTCCGTTACAATAGTTAATGTACAAGGTAACGTAACATGACTGAAACTCGAAGCAAAAAAGAAACTGGTTGATAGCAGTTGTTCAAATTCGTAAGATAATGATTTTCTTGAATAATTTAAAAAAAAAATCTGAAAACTGATTTTATGTGTGAATTACTTCTTTTTACAAGAGTGGCATCACTGATGTTTCTTTACCTTTTGTTCACAATTTGTTATTTTTCCGTTCCGTTTCTTTTCGTTCTTCACAGTTTAGATACAATACATTTACTACAAAGTTGGTAAACACTTCACACATTAAATGTATATGCATTATGGATACCAACATTTTAAGCTGTGTGAATTAACCCTATTGTACTACACACACCAACAAATTCTCGCGTGTGGTGTGTGTATATAAAATGATTAGAGAAAAAAGTTCAAGATGGGAACGAGAGTTTGATGAATCCAACGAAAAAAAAATTAATCAGGTTTTGAGAATTGCGTCAGAAAATTGGAAATAGCCTTCTGCCTCGGCCTACCTACATACATACCTGCCTGCCTGCCTGCCTGCCTGCTCGCTCGCACATACGCAAAAGCTCCATCTTTAGACTAGTCTATCATCTACCCCCTTTATTATTGCAAACAAAGAAAAAACTTTGTTGAACGGTTCTTCTCATAGTTTTTTTTTCTGGGCTTTATTTGCCTATTTATGTATGGATGTACATATATTGTTTATTATTATATTTATGTAGTTTATATAATTTGAATGTTTTTTGCAAGTTTATTGCTCCTTTTCACCGAAGGACTTACATTTATTTATTCTGTAAGTTTCTCTATCGTCTAGTCAAGGCGATAGTAGGTCAACTTTGAAGTTTGAATAGCTTTGTCGTCTAACGACGAGAAAATCAACAGCGTTGCATGTTTTCAGGTTATAAAGGCCTCTTCATTTTAGTAGGTATAAGTATACATATCTATATATGCATACATATGTAGGTACATACATACTTACGTTAGAGCGACTTGTTTTTATTCAAATATACAAAAAACAAAACAACTTTAGTCTATTAGGAATAGGTACATACCTATGTAGCTATGAACATCATATTGCCTTCAAACTTTCAATATTGTTTGTTTGTTTGTTTTATTAGAATTGAAATATGCCTTCATGATGGGTCGATAGGTGTAGCTATAGTAGAACTGGCAAGAAATGAAATTTCATTCCCGTCTCAGAAATAGTAACAATATCTGTAAAAGGCGTTGGTGTGCACTTTCTACTTGAGGAAAATTGAGGATCTCGCCTACCTACCTATCTTCTGTCTGCATCTTATGTTTTGATTGAGGTACATATGTACCTGTTTGGTTTTGGGTCAAGAAATCCCAGAAAACAATATTTTCCATACACCATTGTCTTTAGTTGTGGATAAGGTTGGACTTATGAATTTACCTACATATGTACCTCATGTACATAATGATATTGACGAATTAGATATGTAGGTACAAAACAAGGATTCAATTTTTTCGTTTCCTTAATGACTCAGTGTCTAGTGTCGGTTTATTGATTACTTAGCTTTTCTTTTGTTTCCTTAATTTTTGCTTGTCTGATGTTTATTGACTAATGTTTGTCAAATAAACGATGACTAAGAAAACGACTTACCTATCGTCGACAAAAGAATTATGCGGATCAACTAAGGTGAGGCCTTCCTTAATTGCTTAGTCTCTCTAGAGTCTAGAGTCTAGACTTTAGTATGTAATCGATGCTTCAGTTGGCCGTAGCCTTGTCAATTATCTCCGTTACCTAGCTTATAAGCTGGTTACTTGCGGTTATAGGTAGGTACCTACCTATTATTTATCGTGGGACAAGTTATGCAGTTGTGTAGTTTAAAATACTGTCATAGCATTCAAACATAACATAACATTACCATGATAGAGACATAATATAACAGAGTTAGAGTTTGTCTGCCTGATTGTCTGGTTATATGTCTGTTTGTCTATCTCTCTGCCTAAACGGATGAACTTTCAATTACAGCTTGGAGCTTGAACGGCTCCAAGAATTTGAAAAAAAAAACTAAATAATGTAAGTTCCTATTTTTGTGATAAATCGTTGTCAGTCAGGGTTTGATAGTCTCGAGAACTGGTTAATCGATAACTAATAAAATTGTATTTAAAATATAAAAAAAATATTATTTTTTAAACAATGAAAAATGGAATTCACAAAAATTGATTACAATACTCAAAATGACTTTTTATTTACATTTCATGTTTTATTCCCCAAGGTGACATTTCCATAAGTTAAAATAGTTACTTGCAATCCAGTCGTGCAATTTATTTTTGATATGTAGATCAATGTACCTACATTTTGTGAATTCAGAAAACCTCAGGGACCAATTTTTGGATTGTTCTATACCTGAGGTCCACTAAACGCAGGCGTTTTTGCATTTCTTTGATCCAGGGTATTTTGGTGCAGCCTTCTTCCGCGATAGTGTTCGCGAAGCTCTTTCGTGAGTTAGGTTTTCGAGATGTCTTACGACACGGGTTATTTCCAGTCTTGTCCAAAAAAGGATTTACATATATGTACACATTGGTGGGAAAAATTTTAGATTGATTGTGAAGTGTCGCAAGGCTCACCTTGGTGTTAAACAAACTTGACTACTAGTGTGAGTTTCGTACAATTTTAGTATTAACTTGAAAAGAAGTCGCACGACTGAGGATCACTGGAATCCTATACGATTCAAAAGCTTCTGTGACATCTCTACCAACCGTTGCGTCATTCTGCACAAGCGACAGAAAGAAGATGGGATTAGCTAACGTTATGCTGGTTTAGCCCTTCCTAATATCACAACAAATAAATTTATCAAAAATTATAAAATTACACAACACTTAATTATAGACAAAAACTACAAAGAAGTACGTACATAGTTATATATAGTAATTTAAGTAATTCAACTAACTACTTAAATAACAGAAGAAAAAGTATCGCAACACCACAATTCCATTGCCATGAAGATTGGTTCAATATAATTATAGATCTCATTTATAATATTAATGTCAATGTAGTTGTTAGAGTTACATACCTACGTCTGGGGGAGTAGAAGTAATGCCCCAATAGGAGCACATAAAACTCAAAGATTGCATGAGCTAAGCTTTCTGTTAACTGTTCTGTATTGTATTCAGTTTCAGAGCTACGAAATGCGTCAAATAAATATTATAATGACAGTCTTTGATGGGTTTTCATATTCATATTCGCGCATTATGTGCTCTGGGGTTTTTTATGAACCCATATCTCATATGCTAAGTAAGACAGCATCTATAAAAAAGTCTTTGATCATATAACACAAGTGTGGTCATCTCTGGAGTGGTTCTGCTGCGTAATTTTGAATAAAATTGCTTACGTTAAGTGCGCTTATCAAATTGGTTGTTTTTTTTTTTTTTTTTTTTTGTTAGTAAAGATTAAATTTTCTAACAGAAAATTAAATGAAATTACGATTAAATGAATGAAGAAAGTTTTGTTAATTTAAATGGTAGGGGTTTCTTCCAAGTCAGCTATTTTTAAAAATCCAATCATTTGCTTTAGAAAATCCACAAAGATGGGAAACAGGAATTTTTGAATAATATTAACAAAAACGAAACTAATTTTAAAAGCGAGTCGTGCTCTCGATTTCTTATCAGCGGGCCTCACATTACTCTTGATTAGCTCATAATGCAGTGGATTATGTTACAATAGATTCCACAGAAACAAACTGGAACATAGAATTTAACTTTCCGTTTTACAGACTTAGCAAATAGGAAGCCTTTTAAATTATATTGATCCCAATATGTAATTAATATAAACAAAATACCACTCAACATTTATATTTCAAAACCGTCGGTTATTCACTCGAATTTCAAGTTGAGTAAGAATGTCAAGTATAAACCTTGCATGCATTCAACCTAGACTACCCATCTTTTGTGCTGTTTTTGAGTTCAATTTCAAATAATTTTAGCATTTAGTATAGCTACGTTTGTTCTATTAGCTTGCATTTTAATGAATATAACACCTGCCTGACCTCTATTGTATGTAAATGGATCCTACACAGAGGTACATAATAAACATATACCAAATATGTAGCTACTTCTGCTGTGCCGATGAAACTTTATTTGTTCGGCCTTTCTAAAAAAAATACAACCCCTGGAAATCGAATTATTTATAGAACACTGAACATGGACTTACTGTAGGTATAGAGGAAGGAATGCGTGGCCACCAGGAAAGTTTGAATTCACAGTTTCCGTATATCTTACCCTCTGGCTTACAACTCCAGCCGAAAAATGCGAAGTTAAATTTCTAAAACTGGAATTACACGAATTTTATTGACAAAAACTGAGGGATGTTCAACAATCTATCTATTTATAGCTATATGGCTATTTATAGCTAGCTGACAGACATCTAACACCTCTTTAATTAAAAGCAGCTGTAAAAAGTGGGTTTCTAAGGTTTATTGATCTCCTCTTATTGGGAACGATGGATAGGTTAAGTTATCCAGTTATAAATATAGCTGTGAAGGAAGTAGGTAGATAATAAGATTACATAATTGAAATTCGCTTGTGGATGTGAATGAGATGGAATTTAATGCTTGTGTTAGAAAGACACGCATTTTTTGAGGCCACAATAGGAAGTTACTCTATTGTAGTGAGATGTGTTTAGAGATTAGTAATCCTAAACAATTCCATAAGGCTTAACGTGTCAACTACCTTTATCTATGTATATGAGCTATTCCCAACTTTTTCCCATTCCTTCTCGATTGACAATTTTTCTCTGGTTCGATCTTGGATAATAGAATCTTATTGTATATTATTACGATTACGATGCAGCAATCACCTTCGCTTACTTTTGTCTCAACATGTAAACTTGGAGTTCTATATGTAGTTATATATGAATTTAGATGAAATCATATAAAACAAATATGTTGCAACCACACTTTAGCTTACCGGTTAGATCAACAAACTTCTTCAGCCAGCTCGGTCCCTACCTAGCTACTTCAACTTGGGCCACCTGTCTCCACCTTGTACTGCATTGAACATCCTGTGTGGAATCGAAGTTTTTCGGATCCAGAACCGTTTGAGACGCTACTATTCTTTTACTCTTTCTTTTCTACTCGTTTACGCATACGCGACCAAAAATCACCTGGAGAATTGTTCTTTGGAATCCTCCCAATTCCCAAACCGTCCTCATGCACTGTTCACAATATCCAAGTCTGCACAATACTGCAGGATTGGGATGATGAGAGCCTTAAAAAACGAACACTGGTCGCCCGAGAGAGGGCATACACGAATTTCTCTATATATACCTCGTCTCTCGAAGAAAAGTAGCTGAGTATCGATTTGCTGTTCCTGGATTTTTTTTGTCTTGGACTTTCCTGTCTAAAGCAAAATTGATATGAATCTATTAGGTTGTTGACGAATGAGTTCAGGCGTTCACACATTAGACACCACAGCATCGGAGATCTTTTATGCGTTCTTGTCAGCCAACAGTCGTTATCGTAACCACTTGATGCGTCAATTGATTACGACATTTTGTGCACTAATGGGGTGAAAGTTAAAAAAAAAAAAACAAATAGCTATGATGAGTATCAACAGAACATAAAAAAAGCAAACACATCAAATAACTGACGCAACAGTTCTTTTAGCATTGTTTAGAATTACAAACATATTTAATTGTAATCTATTTCTTTTATTCAATTACTTTCGTTGATTCAACTTGGCTCATTGAACTCAACTAACAAATCGTTTGAGTGTTAGATATGACTAAGGGGGTTGAATCGCATCGTATCGTATTTTACATTATGCATGCACTGCAACTTGGTTACATCAGCCGGTTACCAACAGGCTTGAGGAACGAATTCCACTTATGCCATATGAACACCCTTACAACAGTGAACACCACCCTAGGATTTGTTATTTCCATAAATCCATTAGTAGATAGGTAGGTTAAGGTACAGTGAACAAAAAAAAAAGAAACGTAAACGTCCAGGTGCGCTTGACAACTTTGTACCCCATTATGGTGCCTAACAACCATTCAACCAAACCCATATAACACATACCTCTACTACGCGATAGGCTGTCTCTTTGTCCTTGTTTTCAATTTATTTGTCACATTTCGAGGACTTGATAATTTTACGTGAAACAATGAGTTTTAGCAAATTTACTTTTATATGACAAATTATTTTATATTTGTTTTTAAATGGAGGCAAAAAAAGGAACGCCTGCGACTGCAGCTGACGCGAATGACTTTTATTATTGTCTTTGGTCTTTTATTTGTATAGACAAAATTAAGCACTGGTTTCGTGCTTTTAATTTGATCATTTCAATGGAGTTGATGGGAATAGCAATAATGCGAATGACGACCAACTGCTCTGACTTATCATTTTAACCTTGAAAATGATCACACAATAACTTTTTCATCATTCCGATTGGGTTGAATTATTGTATAAGTGAATGCAATGCTTGTTTGGTTATAAAATCCAACTGCTGTTCTTCTGATTTCATTATCAAATACAATGATGTGTACTGATTTTTTAAGGCAAGCAGGAGGTGCTTGTATCTTTTTCCAGATAATGAAGAAGATTTGTATCTTTGGTGACTGCACCATAGATACCTACTCCCTCCAAAAACGATAACTCTTTTAGAATCCTTGCAAAATGAGTTGAACAGAAGGATTTGAATGGATCAATACGAATTCCTTTTGCAAATGTGGTTATTGTGCTAAGACTAACCAATCAAAAAAAAAAGAGAAACTCATCCAACTCTTATAATTCGAAACGGCAAACGTGACGAAATGAAATACAAATATGACATACTTTATCTGTTTTTTCTTCAGTTTGCTTTTTTTGAACCAGCACTTGATGAATTTTTTTTGCTGTGCGCTACCCTGTATAACGCTTTCTTTTTGTTCATCAAATTTGTAAGCCTATTTCACCTATTTCACACTAAATTGGATGCATAGCAGAAATTCAAGTAAATCTAATCGCTAGTTAGTAATTCTACCTCTGGCTTGACTCGTTGCAACTTGAGATACACAGTTATATGCAAGCAAACCACAAAACAACATGCGACGAACAAGTGTGAAAATTGAATTAGCCTTGCTATAAATGCGCGCATGCATTGCTGTTATAATACGCTTTTAATAGATGATCCATTTTTTTGTAAAGTGCGCTTAGTTTTCTGTTTCAATATTCATTCCCAGGCACACAGCTGCATTGCATATTGGGAAGAAGTGGGGGCGAGATGCACATACGTTGTACCGTAGGCAAATTGTAATAAAATGAACCATAGAACAGGTGCCATGAAGAGTACGTGATATAATTGCGTTTCAATATTCTCATTATGCTTGGGATATTTTTAGCTTTGGTCTTTGTTTTGTTGGGTTTAATTGAAAGATGAAAATCTTTGATTGAAACAATATTATGTATTCCAAACAGATTATATGTGTACTGTACCATAAATACTCAGTCACTAATCTTATGCAAAATTTATTCATGAAAAAAACATGAGTGATACACCTAAGTCAAGTTACAGAAAAACAAAACTGATACTAACTAACTAAGACTAATTTAAAAGGGCATTGTATCGTGCTCTTTATTTCTGGTGTGCTCCAGAATCAGAGCTCAGGTTTGTCCCCCACCCTTTTTCTCATATTTATAAATAATCTGTCTTTAACTTCTAGTCCAATCAATTGTTTGGCCGACCACAGTACATAGATACCCTCAGCTTCCATGTTCGTTCCCAGACTGACATCCTTGTACTTCGGGCGTGGAACTGCATCGGCAAAATATTGTAAGCTGATTAATTTCTAATTTTGTCAGTATTGTACGATAGGGAATAAAAAACCGCATAGAACTAAAATGCTTCGATAACTAAATGCTGTCTTGTTCTGCTTGCGGTTCTCGGTATGCGCATAAAGAACCACCTCTTATGGAATTATCACATACTGGATGTAGCCAACAATTTCGAAAGATGTTCATGCTTCCTCCGGAGATTTAAGACATGGCTATTATCTATAAAACTCACATACATCTTGAGTAACTCCCATCTATTGGCTGATGCTCAAGTAACTTCCTTAAATCTCTTGGATAGCATTAAAAAACGAGTCTTTAAAATGATTAGAGACAGAAACATCTTGTCTCTTCCTTTTTTACCATTACTTCTACGGTCAGTGCTCCAGTTAAAAATAGCCAGTTGCATTTCTCTCCTTAAACAATTTGACCGTACTCGCGCTTCTAGAAATGCTTGAGCCCTATTTCGGTCGTACTGTCAAGCACAGAAATCCGTTCTTTAGCCATACTAAACGACTATTGATCTATACTTTCTTCTAATTTTGATATTTTTTTGTTCACTATCAAATTTTAGGCCGTAGTAGTGAGCAAAGCAAACTACAATCTATGATCCGATATTCAAAAATTCAAGACCAATATACAACTTACTCATCCTCCTTTTAGATTCCGTCGACATCTCGAACTACATAGCTTGGTTCTTGCCTCTATTTGCGTGATGGTAACAAACTAAGCCTACTTCCTAAGGCGAAGACTTACAATAGTGGGTTTTCTGTGAATTCTGTTGATAATTGTTATCCATTGGTCCTATATGACCAAATGCAGATAGGGGCGGAGTTCTTACCAAGAATTTTTCTCGTTCAAACGTCTAAAGATGTCGCAACAACAACATAACTACAAAAGAGAATTCAAAAAACCAGATATAATAATAACTCAAAGATCTTTAATTGATTGACGAATCCAACAATATTTTTAGAACAGTTCTTGTTTTTGTTATTCTGCCTTCAAATCCATTAAAAAAAGTTTATTACAATGGCAACAAACACATAATAGCAATTTCTTCATACATATTAGAATATACAATCAATTCAATCCCTTCAAAGTACAAACAAATTACATCACTTTGAAATTCTCATATTAATCGTTTCGTACTTATTTGAATTGCTACATTATGTTAGATATTGCCTAGCAGCATCCGCTTAGCTTTTCTTCTTTTTTTCATAAAAAAATTGTTTCTACTCAAATTGAAAGCATTTGCCCAACATGTGTGGTGTGAGCCGTGATGTTCCGATATTCTGATCCAAGAAGTGCTAATGAATACGAATTTCATTATCTTTTTGTGAAGAAGAATAGTCAGCTAGAAATAACAGCCAACACAGAGGGTCTTTTCTTAAGATAAACAAATCGATGATGTTTATGTTTTTTTTTGGTCCACATTGGGCTTGATTAGCTAAAAACACACAATTGTAGGGCATTTTGTGTTGTGTTTATTTAAAATTCTATTTTTATTCGCTTAAATGTGCATAGTAACTAAGCAGACAGCGTGGGTATGTGTTCTATATTAGATGCAACTGTTAGGATGAGCCTGAAGCAATAAAATGTAAAAACAGACTGTACATAGTTGCTTAAAATCTAAATATTTTTCTTTTTTTGATTCTCTCTCTCTAGATGAGTCATTTTTTTCGATTTTTCTATAATTTTGTAAGAATCCATTCAAGTAATTAAATTATATAATCACAATAGCATTCTTATCCTCAAAAACGTTCAATATCTATAATATCATATCCATGCCTAGATTGGTCTTAAGACACTTTTGTGTAAACAGCCTTGTTTCTAAATTAGAGCACAATAATTGGTTTTAAAAATTGAAGATTTAGCTTTTAACGTTAGTGATATAGCTAGCTTTCTCTCCTTATTTCATATTTTTTTCGAATGTTCAGTATTCAGCTCAGCACTCTGACAGACGTTCTAATAGTTATAATCTTTTCAATCTTTGACCTCAACTACAAAAACAATTCATGTAATTTCTTCTCTGTCAAAAATGCTTGTCCGTGATATTTTCCATTTTCAAGATAAGATTAACAAGACATACCTAGTCGGAGAACCAACCCTTTTTCTTATCTGTTATTGCCTCGGTTTGTAATAATCTACTGTTTTTGTGAAACTTTTAAGTAACTTAACACTTCAGGTACCACATTGTGTCTTTTATATGCAAACATTTGAAAGCAATTCAAAAAGTTTACGACTCGTGTAAACTTGGAAATGATTATTAAAATTCCATGGTTAGTAGAATTTACATTTTATTTACATCTCCTTTGCCAGCGATTCAACATGAAACTTTCGTCTCATTTGCAAACTAACCTTCCATCTCGAACTCGAAATAACTCCACCAGGTATAAGTCACAATTATATTATATATTCTGTTTTTTATAGCTTTGGTCGAACGAATAAGATCGTTCCGTTATGCCTAGTCGCGCACAGTTGTGCATACAAAAGATTACTAATCCATTTTATTTTTTATTTTTTATAATCTTTATTTAATCATACATCTTCCCTTACTTTAGCTTTTACAGATCGTAAGTTAAACAAAAAAAAAAACAATTTTTAAAAAAAGGAAAACAAATTTTTCGCTACTCAACAACATAAGCCATAAGTTGTGTTGTTTTTAGCAAATAAAATCTAAATATTCGTATATATTTAGTAACTAATAAATAAAAAAACGTACCAAGGTTTTGCTTAAAACCAATTTGTACGGAAATATAACAAATTAGCGTACCAATACAGACAGACAACCTGTTGAAGGAGATAATCCATCATTGTTTTTGTTTGCAAATTGTTTTTGAGATAACAATCAAAAGAATAGTACTAAGGTTAATAGATACGTATACATATATACAATCAGTGAAAATAAAAATACACACATTGCTTGTTTTTTATTAACTCATCTGAATCTATCTAACCAGTGTGTACAAAACAAGTAGCAAACAAAGATTTTTACAAAATAAAAATTGTATTTGGTTGGGTTTAACATAATTTCTATTAAAAATAAAACAAAAATTTGCTTCTTTGTCAAGAGCACTTTCAGCTTCTTCTCTTAGCATTATCTTCCTTTTGTCATTTGAGTTTGATTTTTTATCTTGTTTACTAAAAACAATTAAAAAAAAATTTCTAAGCAATTTGATAAAAAAACAAGAGTTGCTTAAAGATTTTCAAAGTTCCAAAAATCCAAAATTTTGGAGCAACAAACGAAAATAGAAATAAACAAAAACCAACCAACAAATATTTTAACCAAAACCACAGGTACTAGGCCAGCCCTCACAATGTCTGTCCCTGTACGCTACTCTGCTGCCGCCAATTTTGCCGTCGTTGACAGTGGTTTGTCATTAAATCTACAACAAGAAGAGCAATACCACCAACAGCAACTGTATCAACAACAACAACAACAACAGCAGCAACAACAATTCTTAGCTCATCACAATTACAACGGTTGTAATAGCGAGGAGGAGTTCAGGTATCACCAACAATACCAATACCAGCAGCAGTTGTTGATGCAGCAGCAGCAGCAGCAGCAGCAGTCATCAATGATGTCGTTGTCGTCTAAAAAATCATGCTCGGTTCCGTTGAATGGAGCATCATCTCTTGCCTATCAAGACGAGATGATGATGTCTACATCACCAACGGATACGGAAGCATCAGCGGCAGCGGCAGCAATAAATGGCAGCTTCAGCGGCGATGATGATGAGTGGATGTTGCCACACGGGGGCCGGCTTGGACGACCGGGTGCTGCTGAGGTTAATTTTCAACGTGAAAATCATTTAGTAGACCACGAACAATTGCAGCAACACCAACCAATCGGGCCTTCGTTAACGGACAATGGAAAAGAATACAAAAATGGCAAGAAATCTACATCATCATCTTCAGCATCAGCATCACCATCATCGTCGACTTCAAAGTCTTCTTCATCATCATCATCCTCAACATCATCATCTAAACCATCGGCAAGTTCGACATCAAAGATACAACAGGAACAACGCGAAATCTTGGAAAACGAACTTCATGCAATGACATCAGAGGAGTTATTCAATGCCTTGAAAGAATATGACGCTCTGCAGGATAAATACCATACCGTCTTGCTTTTGCCTAAAGAATCAAGGGTAAGTTCTTTTAAGGTTAAACAAAAATCGAAACCAAATCATTAATATTTTATTTTATTTTTTTAGCGTGAAGTAACAGCTGGTGGACGTGATGGCTCAGCATATGTTTTAAGATGCCTTAAAATGTGGTATGAGCTACCGTCAGACGCACTCTTTTCTGCTATGAGCTTGGTCGATCGATTCCTGGATCGTATGGCCGTAAAACCTAAGCATATGGCATGCATGAGTGTGGCATCTCTTCATTTGGCCATCAAACAACTGGGTCTAAAACCTATTCCCGCCGAAGATTTGGTGACAATATCTCAAGTAAGTTTTGTCTTTCCCTTTTGTCTGTCTATCATATCATATAACCATTCCCACTATCATATTTCAAATCATGTTTCTTGTCAATAAATCCTGAGTGAACCACAAAATCTTATGCATATTTTTCTCCATAATGTTTGTTAGTGTGGTTGCACAGCTGGTGACTTGGAGCGTATGGCGGGTGTTATTGCTAATAAATTGGGCGTACAAATGGATCATGCACCCATTACAGCGGTCAATTTCTTGCGCATGTACTATGCCCTCTTCCGCAACATGGCCAAGGAGCTTAGTCCAGAATTCTTTGATTTCTATACTCAACTGATCAAGTTGCAAGAGCTCGAGAATCGTTTGGAGAACCTTTTGTGTGACGTCAAGACCACAGTTATTACGCCATCAACATTAGCATTGGTCTTGCTTTGTTTACATTTGGATTTCCATATCAAAGAATCCTATACCAAAGGCAGCCCAGAATTGAAGCATGTTTTTGAGTACATTCTGTTTTTACAACAGTTTATGAGGGTAAGTTTACAAAAAGTCATTTTTTTCTTTTAAGTTTTTACAATGATTTTTATTTTTTTTGTTCCTATTAGATTCCAGATCGAGTATTCACTTGTGGTTTCAGTATTGTTTCTGGCATTCTATCACATTACAATGGACAAAATAAACAACCGTATAAGCAGCGTTTGGTTTGGAAATTATCGAGCCGTACTCTACGTGTTCTTCGTCCAACTAATCGCTTCTCATCGGACCTGCCTACCATTGAAGAAGGAATTTCGAACAACATTGATGACGGTTGTCGATCAAGGTAAGTTATAGTTATATATGTATATTTAATCCTTAATACTTGTCTCGGAAATTGACTTTAAATATGGTGAAACAGTTTTTTATTCCATATTTTAATTTTCAAATGTTTTAGTTGCCTAACGTTTCTTGCTAAATAAAAAACACAGATGGTTTGGAAGCATTTCAATTCCATTGAATATTTGATTACCTGTATTCAGTTTGTGCTGAACTGATTTTACGGCAGTTAAACTTCTTTAGCTTACCATAGACTCAATCAAGAAACAACAAATTAAACAAAGTCTCCATATATATTTAGGAAAATTGGCCCGAATAATGTTCTGTTTGTTAACATATTTTCCAATATTGATAAGTACTAAAAGATTACACCACTAGACGCATTATCAACGTATACCTTAAAACACTTGTTAACACTTCATAAGAAAAAAAAACACGATATTAGTATAGCAAATGGACTTTATTTCCAGTAGAATAAATCACAGACGGTATACAAAGTTGCTGTCCAAATTTAAATCACTTGTAATATTCTTATCGTTTCAAGTAATAGTCTTAATGAGTTCAAATTCCTTATAGCGTTTCAAAACAGTATTTATGTATGCGAACATATGTATGTGTACAATTGTAGTTAAAAAAATAAAATAGGTTCAGGCCGCCAAACGGCTTTAATGTGTCATAAAAGAAAACATGTTTTGTCATTGATAATTTCAAAAAACCCTTAGTGACAATCGATGATTCATGAATGAATCAGTAAATATCGATTTTGGCATTAATAAATTCACTTGGTGAAGCATCATCTAGGAACAGCAGATTTAAAACTTGCCATAGTCTTACCATTATGTCTCTTCTGGATTGCAATCGAAATTTCGGAATATGCATTTCTTTTACGATGATCCTGACCCTAACCAAATTCATTATTTAAGGTAGACCTATTCCTGGTTTTCTTCTAAAAGTTACTCATACCATTCCCCGATTAATTTCACGAACCGCAGTACTCCTTGTTTACATATGAAATGGCTTTGTTCATATGACCACAGTTTAATATTTGTAAATTAATGCATGTACCTGTAATATTATGTATCCATTAAGAAGGAAATACCTAGTCTTGATTTGCCTTTATTGAATTTGTTTTGGTTTAAACACTGTTAATCTGAAAACAGCAGAATTTTTTTTATAATAATTTCGCATTTACACTGACCTTGAATAAGCCTTGAAAAAACAACGATGATGTGTTTTCATGTTTTTATTAAAAAAAAAAGAAAACAAATTATTAAAAAAAGTGATATGATTTTAAATACTCATATCCATTAAAGCCTAATTTAGTTTAAACACATCAATTCCGATAAAAATCTAATATATACAAATTAAAATGTGTTTGTTTGTTCGTATTTAGCAATAGAAAATTACGAATTAATGAATTATTATAAGAAAGAGGTAAATAAATATGAGTCTCAATAATACCCAATGGAAGGTTTTAAATAATTCGAATAATTCCCTATAGGTGGGGCTAAAAAAAATATAAAAAAAAATAAAAGACGTATTTTGATAAGAAATGTGAAAAATGAAAAGTTATGTTTATGTTAGAAAAACCCTAAAAGTACTCAATCGATCACCACGAAAAATGCCACACAAATGTATCTTTTAATTTAAAGACTTTCTTATGCTATAACCATTGTTAAAACTTGCAACTGATTGATGCTGCAGCATATCAACTTAAAGGACTAGGTGATGTTAGTGTGATAATAAGTGGCTTACTGGTTAGTGTGTTGGACTGCTAAGCAAATGAGCCTGGGTTCGAATCCCGCTCATAGCCACCTTCTTTTCCGGGTACTGCCTCTTGCGAGGAACTGACAAAATCACCAAGAGTAAAATTTGTCTTGAAAATGTGCATCTCATCTAGCCGTTCGGACTCGGAGGTAAACTGTAGGTCCCTTCCATTCTTGCAGATTAACAACGCACACAGGAATGGTTGAGAGTCTAAGGCACTAAGCCTTCGCTCCTTAAAGAGCTGTCGCGCCAATAAATGTATTTATTTATTTAGTTGGCGCTGCTAAACATAAAGAAAAGCAAACAGAATTTTCTTTCTTAGTATAACTGAATGTTTTAAGCATAGTAAAATGAAAGTTTCTGCTAGTAAATTATAAAAAATAATAATGTTCATATGCAGGCATACATATGTGTGTATCTACTACTAATTTCTAAAATAAGAACACAAAAATGCTGCTTGCTTGATGTATATTGAATCACTTTGTTATTGTTTTTAAAATTAACAAAATATGAAAGAAATTATTGTCAACAAAAGTTCGATTCAATAATGCGCCTTACAAAAAAAAAAAAAAAAAAAAAACAAGTTCAAAGGTTTTCGAGCTTTGACTGAAGCAACATATTTTAAGGCCCCATAATAGACATACGTTAGTTTTTTTTTTTAAATAGCAATTTTATAAATAAAACTAACTATCGACTCCAATCTTACGATATCATGCTCAAATCAACAAGTCCTCCCTCTAAATTGGTATATGAGTATGAATGCGATTTTTGAAGTAGAAAGTTCTTGTTAGATCAGAGGCAATAGTTCGAGAATTAGATGACTATTTTCTCACTAAAGAATCATGGACGGCTCTAGCTTGCACTATGAGTTAGAAAAAAGGCTTCGCAACATGAGTATCGAACTGACGATTTCTGGGTTAGCCGGCAAACGCCTTATTTATTGTGCCACTGCTGCCCGCAATGTGATAAAATTAAGCATATATGTATTATGTACATGTTTGCCGTAAAACCGTTAAAACAATTGCTTAGAACTGTAATAAATTAAACTTCAGAAACATACATACATACATCACAATGAGATAAGCAAAATGGTTCACCATACATAACCTCCAAAATAAGACAATTTTTTAGTTCTTTAGTCTTTAAAATCCTTTCCATTGCCACCTGTGGGCTTGTACGTTTTTTCTACATGTGGATTGTCAATTTTGGTGTGTTTGAGACCTTTTTTAACGGCACACCGGTGATCCTCAGTCGTATAAACGCTGTGATTTACATGCACACTTTGTAAACAAGTTTTTAGGTTGCCTTAGGCTCATATGTAATTTCTTCTTAAGGATAAGGATAAGCGAGACGAGGATAAATGTTATACCCCGCCCCTGCGTAGGACCTAATCTTAGGAATGCATACCTATTTGAAAAAAAAATATTTTTTCTCTCTGACAGCAGTCATAAAACCAACTGTAACACATAACGGAATTAATGTTTATATTGTTTATCATAACACCTGATCTTCTAAAAAAAAAAACCTTTCCAATAACAACATTTTTATTTGGGTAAACAGAAAATAAATTTTATTTTTGTTAAATCGGCTCACCAAACAATTGGAGTAAGACTTTGGAAATGACATTACATTTTCTGCCTTTGTCGTGTGTTTTGAACAATGATAACAAAACATGCGAAAATCGTACGTTAAAAGTACGACAATAAGCTTAGCTTGTGTCGCATTCTCAACCTCATATACTAAATTAATAATTCATTAAATGGTTTTTTTTCCTACATTCAAATACGCATTTCTTATTACTCTTTATTTGTGGCGCAATGCTTTATTTTAATTCGAGTGCAATAACACACATTTTTAAAATTTTATCATTACCATGCTAACGTAAATAAATAAATTGTTACAAGGTTAAGTTGATAATGAAGCGATTTATTTTGTAAACTCCGGCTTTGATATATTTTTCCTAAAATAAAATTTCGTTTTAATTCATAAACCAATCGAACTGAATGAGTAGTATGTATTATTGATTTTCTTTCTTTTTAAATTGTGTTGAACGAAGTTTGTATGATAAGGTTAAACGGCGAGTTCAATTTGAATTGCACACACAATCTAGGACAATGAACCCAATTTTTTTGTTTTTTTTTTATACTTGTTTATCTATTTGTTAGTGTGGTAAGATACGAAAAATGTTTTTATTTTTATACAACAAATTATTTTTTTTGGTGAGGTTAGACAACGTGAAGACTTAGTTTTTATTTTTTTGATTTGTATTTTGCATCAATGATGATACTTATGTACATATGTGATAAATGCGTAAGTCATTTGAATTTTCATTGTGAAAACACTTTTCAGAAATTAAAAATCTCAAAGTCAATAATTTGAAAAACAAATAATTTATAGATGTTTTGTCTGCCAAAAGCAAAATTCAAATAACAATCCTAAAATACACAAGAATTTATCTGGGAATATACATACATATGTACAAATAAAATATAACAAAAGATGACCTTTGAAATCAACAGCTAAACATTATCAGATAGATTTTGTTTATGAGTTAGTACAAAAATAAGAAAAGAAAAAAGATTCCACAAATACGATAAGCATAGAGGGTTTAGTTAATTTATAACTAGAAACATTTCAGATAATTCATCTTTTTCAAAGAAAAAAAAATGTTTTTTGTTTTGCAATCAATTATGTAATTTACACTTATTTACCTCACTGTCTGTCTGCATTATCTGTACACACATTTTATTTATTTGCTAAACAAAAATGGTGCGTGTGCACGAATGATATTCTTTGCCTGTCTAGGTTTTGTTATCATTTTTAATTTGAGAAATTGTTTAATTAACTCAAAAAAATAGTCGCGTTGAAGATAAAAAGTTCTAAGCAACGATACGTACACAAATATGTACACTAATATATTGGTGAATACATATATTAATGAAGCTTAGGTGGGTTTAAAATTGAAGATCAATTTGAATCTGTATCTATCCTATACAAGATAGCAACGGAGTTATTTGCTTCTGGGGCGTGTGTATCAATAAAAGTTACAAACATGCTGGTCACAGTACACACTCAATTTCAATGCTCTTAGGCCATGTTTTTAAATCAAAAGATGACGCATGCTATTTACACACATTTCGTTGTTTTGCATTCAAAGTTTTAGGCACAAATATTTACGCTCGTTAACTTTAAAAATAAAATAACATTTATGTAATTCAGTAAGCGTGCAAACATACATAATCAATTCAGAATCTTGATTTCATATCTAAATCAGTTAGCATAATGTGACTATTATGTATTACGACTCAACTTAGTTTATTTGTCACCAAGCCAACTCAACTTAAAGACAACTTTGACAATTGAATGAATGAATGTTAACAATCAAACAGTTATATAATCGATAATATCGATTTTTAGAATGACAACTAAAGAACTAAACCATAGGTGGTCTTCTATGAATATGTGCTATAATCTGTAACCGCTCCTTTCAAAATCTAGTCCTCCGGAGGATTATTTGTTGCATGGATGTATGTCGCTGCAAAATTCGATAAATTTCGTGGTTGAGCGCAGAAAGTACATTTTTCGTTCAAAATGCCCAAGGGTGTCTTCATCTACTTTCAATAGATTCAGTGTGCTGAAAGAAGAACGCGGAATGATCTAAGGCTTTTCTTTAGGTTTAACATCATTTGACCTAAAAACGGGATTTATTACGACGGCAAAGGAGACGCAGTCTAAATGCCTAACCACGTAGAGTTTTATTTGCATATAAGTCATACTTTGTTCAATTCTTCGAGTTGTCGTTACCTTTTTGCTGACAACTGCTATGGGTAGTTAGTAAAGCTCGTTGTTCCAATCTCTGCTTTCTCTGCATTATTTTTATATGACAGTACCAGCTTATGTTGGTCATTCTGTATTTTTAAAGCATAGATATAGAAGTCGAACGTTATCAGACGCTAAATGTAAACCTTTATTATGAGTAGCGAATGGAACTTAAAATCTTGAGAATTCGATAACTTCACTACAAATATCAAAAAAAAAATATCGACTTCAACTTTCAACCAATTATGAGTAGGGAACGTTCGATATTACATTCGCCCAGTGTGTCAAAATCAGTCGAATCAAAAAACTATGTGAAAGCGATAGCGACTACGGTTTGGTTTATTTTTTGTAATGGTTTTGTGTTTATTTGTATCTATTTGGATTTATTTCTGGCTAAAATGAGTGACTTAAGAAAGAGGTAGTGTAGCTATACTTACTTTTAAAAATAATAGACTAAACATTTTTCCTTAAAAAAACACAATCAGTTTGCGAAGCTTGTTGACGTTGAGCTAATGGAATAAAATCCTGATATAGCTACGGGCTTGGAAGCGTTTTGGATCTTAAAAAAAAAGTCAAAAGGAGTGTAATGTACTGGGACAGATTTGCGATTGACCTCAACTCTCTCGGTCCTCCGTCTCTTGAAGAAAAACATTGGCACAAAGTTCATTCATTAATGATTTTATTGTTACAAACCATCCCGAAGTTCAAATGGGTTGGAGCTATGTGTCTCTTAAACCTCTTCAGATTGTGCACACCAATGTTTTCTTTGCTCTCTCATTTTCATCCAAATCTTCAAAAAACAAATCAACACTGCTTATCATCGCTTTAATTTATATTATTTGTTCAATATTTTATTTACAAAGGACATTCAATGAACAATTATAAGCCAATTTATGAAATATTAACTTTTTTATGTTGGCAGCTATGGCTACATAAGCGAACGTCGTAGTTCGCTATTCGTAATGCCACGAACGTTCGATTGTCTACTCATAATTTTGCTATCTTTCCTTCTACACAAGATGTATTTGTATATTGAATTGTATTCATTTCAAATTCAGTGAGAACTGTTGATTCGTCAGGATTGAGGCAACGAAGTTAAGGCCTTATTTTTCTCTTCATAGGATCGACTAATAATAAGCTGCACATCATTAGTATACATATGATTCATCAAACAATGTTTACAACTTGTGATAGCTCGTTTATGTATAGTGTATAGAATAGGCCCGAGTATTAAATCCTGTGGCACTCAAGCAAAAACGTTGAGAAAGATAAAAAAATGTATCAGTGTAATATGATCTGTGTTCATTGCAATTCTTATTTCACCAGTAACAAAAAAAGGCTGATTTGCAACTGTCCTTTGGTTAAAAACCTGATTAGTAGGAACTTAAAACTTACCTGCTTCGAAATTATTTTCTTAAACTTTGATAAAAAATGGGAGATTAGAAATTTGCCGAAAATCTGTTGCAATAAACGAGCCCTTTCTAGTAACAGGAATAATTTGTACCTTCTTCCATTTTAATAGATACTTTTTAAACTTAAAGTATACATCTTTACCTATTCGTTTCTAGTCATGAAAACTTTTTAAGAATAATATTTTGGCTGCTGATACTCTCATGTAACTAAAGGGTGTTTTTTTTTTGGAGGTATAGAACTTTGAAATGGAATAAAACAAAGATGATTTTTTTAAATTGACATGAAATTTACTTTATTCAAAAGATAATCTTCTGGCATTATAAATTAAATATTTCTGGCACATGACCGCCACGACTGGCTCGGACGTAGTCTAATCTGGAGGTCCGATTTTCGATAACTTTTTCCAACGTTTATGGCCGTATATCGGCAATAACGTGGCGAATGTTGTCCTCCAAGTGGTCAATCGTTTCGGGCTTATCGGCGCAGACTAGCGACTTCACATATTCCCACAGAAAATAGTCAAGCGTAACGTGAAACTCTGCGGTTAGCAAACGTTTCCTTCAATAAATCAATTGTGGCACCAGCTGTCTGACATGTTGCGCCGTCTTGTTGAAACCACAGCTCCTGCACATCATGGTTGTTCAATTGATGAACGAAAAAATCAGTAATCATGGCTCTATAGCGGTCACCATTGACTGTAAAGTTTTGGCCAGCATCGTTTTTAAAGAAGTACGGACCAATTCCACCAACCCATAAAGCACACAAAACATTCAGTTTTTGTGGATGTAAGTGTCTCAACATACACTTGAGGATTATCATCTCTCCAAATACGGCAGTTTTGTTTATTGACGTATCCATTCAACCAAAAGTGAGCTTCATCGCTAAACAAAATCTTTCCGCAAAATCTTCCATAAAGTGGATGGACATATATCCAATTCCTGTGCACGATGGCGGATAGACAAATTCGGGCCTTCCTCTACGCTACGCTCTACAGCAGCAAAGACTTCTGCTGTACGCACTGTACGACGCGACGTCTCTGTGGATGCTTATTATCATTTAGCGTAAACGTGGTGCGAAAACGTTCAATAGTTAATTAAATTAATAGGCTCTGATAGACCGTAAAAATGGACGTAGTACGCGATACGTATTTTGAACATGATTTTCAAAATAAATTTGCACAATTTGGAAGCGTTGTTTAGGCGTCAGTCTATGCCTGTTGAAATGCCAAACGGACCAAACTAAAAATAAATCACTTGACAGCTGACAAAATGGCCGCCAGTTAAAATAGTGTTGTCAACTTAAAGTTCTATACTAGGCGTAACGTGTACCTAATGTAGCTCGTGGACGCTAACGTCAAAAGAAACTTCTTTCCAAAACTATTTCATTTTGTTTGACAGAAAACCTATTTTTCTTGATATAGAGTAGATAATATCCAATGCAACATGTTTTTTTTATTGTTTTTGGAATCGTCGATTTTAAACTAAACATCCTGAATATCTAAATATGTATATGTTTATACATACATAATTCTTTAAAAAAATACTTTGATGAATTTTATTTTGTTTTCTATTTCAGAACCGAAAGTACAAGTTCAGAAGAAGAAGAAGATTGGCCAACTTCACCAATAATTCCAATTTTCGAGCAGTGTTAGTGCCGACTCATACATCCCAATCTATGGTAGAAGGAAAAACAAAAACTGTCCTACCCTAACATCTATTACTATCTATCAAGTTCCGACCGTGATCTGGTCCAAAACATAAATATCAATAACAAAACAATATTCTGGATGTATGTATGTGTTCGTGCATAATAATTGGCTATTTTTGCATCATACAAACGTTTTGTTTTGTTCAACAAAAAAAAGAAAAGATATCTATATGAAAATGATCAAAAATCCACCCCCCTTTGTTAAGGTAACACAAACCAACAAAACAAAACTTTGTATAGACAAAAAAATAAAAAAAATCTATGGAGGCAGGATTTCATTTCGGGCGATTTTGAAGCAGAAGTATAAATTTAAATTCAAATTTATATCCACCAATCACAACCAATCAAATCGATTGATGGTTGATTTAAATTTAAAAAAAAACAAAAAACACAATATATCCCAAAAAAACTATAAACAAAAAAAAAACATCAACAAAAATATGTATTCTCTATAGCGGTTACAAAGTAATAGTTTCGTGTTTAAATGTATGTTTTTCCTCTTTTTCTGTTTACATTAAAAAAATCCATACAAATAAAAAAGAAAAGTAAAAAAAAAAAACAAAAATCTCCCAAAAAAATTAAAAATTCTAAAAAGACTAAAAAAAATCTAAAAAAAACTATGCCGATAAAAAATCTTAAAAAAAGTACAAAAAATTATTTAGTTTAAAAAAAATATTCAAAAAAATATTACATAGTTATATTCTTTTGTTTTCTTTTTCTTCTTTTAACATTAACAATTTTTTTTTATAAATTAGTTTCTTACAAACATTAAACAAAACACAAAAAAATGTATTCAATTGACGGTAAATAAAATACAAGAACATTGTTTGTTACTTAACGTAGCTTAAAAAAAAAAATAATCTTGATGACAAAAATAACACATTTATCTATGAAATCCACCAAAAAGAATATTTAATCTTACCCCTTGTAAGAGAATACAAAAAAACAGTATTCTCTTCGAAAAAAAGTGATTCAATGATTCTATAAGAGTATAGCAAGTTTTTCTCTTGTAAAATTAAAAACAAAAATGCCATCTGTTTCTTGTTTGTGATTGAAAAAAGTATATATTTTCCTCTTGTACATATGTATTGTTAAAGTGTTTCTTTCTTTTCTTTATTGTATTTATTTTCCTTTTTTATTTACAAAACATTATACAAACATTTATTTAAAAAAAATACAAAATTTATTTTTTTTTCTAAAGTTTTATTTTTTTTTTGTTAAAAAGGGAAAAAACGAATATTGTTCTCGAAGAGAATAGATCTGCTTCTGTAAGTTTTTTAAGACTCATTTTGTAATTGAAGGAACAAAATAAATTCAAACAAAATTGAACGGAATAAAAGTTTTTTTTTCGAATGAGGACATTCCAGATTTAATTTTGGAATTTCCTTGTAAGAAAAGAAAAAAATATGCAAAAAAACCAAACAAACTCGGTCTATCATTCATTTCTTGTCCAGAGCTTTCTTGAATTTTTCATTCAGGTCCCCGCCATCCCCAGTTTCATCTAACGGCTTCCTGTCGCAGCAGCTGCAAACTGGTGTTGTCGCGATGACTTATAAACATTTTTTGATGATGGTTGATAAATCGAGTCATATTTTGTGTGAGTATGTATTTTTTTTTATAATATTCGTTTTTGTCATTTCAATTGAAAGAATCACGAACAAGGAAAATATGTATAAAGCAGGAAAAAGACTTAAAAAAACTAATTCATGCAGCATTTATAAGAACCAAGAACAAATTAACAAACAAAAAAAAACAGTAAATACCAAGTATTGTACAAATAGCTGCCAGTTTACGTATAAAATAAATTATAAAATTCATGTACGTACATATATCTTATAAGAAATTAATTGTGATTCAATTTGCAAAGAGAAAACTTTGTGTGTTTTATTTTTAAATTAAATTTAATTATTATTATACACATTTGCATTTAAAAAAAAAACAAGGAAATTGAGATTATCTCAGTAAACTTAAAAAAATCACTACAAGATCATAATGTAAAAAAACTTTGTACAATAAGTATATAATATAACAAAAAAAAAACTATAATTATAATAATAAATTATATAAACAAAATAAATGTGATCGACGTTAACAAAAGTGATATATGCTGAATATAACATGAAAACTAACAACCAATTAGGGGAAAAACAAATCTTCAGTTAGGCAAAATTTAGAGAAAAAACTAGAAAAAAATATTTAAAAAAAAACAACTTATTTAAATTTGAACATACCGAGTAAATTTTAGTAGATTAAGCTAATTTATCCCTTTGATATGCTTTGCTCAAATGTATGGCTGAAAGTGGGAATTGGAATGGTAAAAGTTTGAATCGGGAATATTTTTGTTCGCTAATTTTCAACACAAAGTAACAGTAACAGCTCCTGATTCCAGTTCCTAAGAAATAAAGCTTTCATATCACTAACGTAATGTTGTTTTATAATACGATCAGAGGGAATGCTAATGTAAAAATTTACTAATGTGCATTTACATAAAAGGCAATTTCAGTATATATGTTCCACACTTTTGTTAAACGTTCCCCTTATACTCCTTCGAAATTGATTTCCTAATTTTGAACAAATATTTATTTATTTAGGTTTAATACGTCATACCAATTTTCCTCTAACTCCCCATATTCATTAATTTTCTTTGGTTTGAATAAAAAAAAAATTAAATTTTTAGTCATTGAGTTGCAATGTATTATTTTTCTTTTTTTTTAAACAATTTAATTTAAAAATTAACAACTTTATTTATATTTAATAATATTTTAATCCTTTATGAATGGATATTTATAAAATAAGAAAAAAATATATTGGGCGGCAAAATAAAAAAAAAACATTAAAAATGATTATACATTTTTTATATTTACAAATTTATAATTTGTTTAAATTTTCTATTAAAATCTATTAAGTACTATAAAGTAAAATTTTAAATTTTAATACGAAAATGATAAGCTTAGCTGAGTGTTCTAACGAAGCGTAAAGTTTCCCAAGATGAAGAGAAGATCAATTAAGTTTAAACAAAAAAGCGTAAATTGTGTTAAAATGCAACAGAACAGATAAAAGGTTGAAAAAATAAAATATCAGAAAAAATTATATAATATTCGTGTAATTCTAATGAATTACAAAATTTTTGTTTGTACAAATTTTTTTGTACGGGTGAGATTGCTATATACATACGTGTTTTGTGTATACAAATAAAAAAAACATAAATGTTTTTATAATTTCTTTGCAATTGCAAACATGAAAAATAAGAAAAAAGAAGTAACGCAGCAAGAAAGATAATGAAACTTATTTTATACATTTTAAAACACATGTGTTTCTTTTAAGTTTAAGTTTATTTCTAATTTATTTCTATTTTTATGATAAGAACAAAATATGTAAGATTTATAAACAAAAATGATGAAAAGACGAAATGAAAGTTGAAATACATGAATGAACGATGAGTATTGGTATACAAAAAACTAAATTTGTGTTTTTTTCTTTCGTTAAAAATCCTAATGACAAATGCAATCTACTCAATTTTCCAGAAGCAATTGAAGTCGACAATTTGTTCATACATATTTGTAATCTTCCGTTTTCTAGATAACAAAAATGTTGAACAAACGAAGCAGTGTTTATTGTTTATTTATACAATGAGTGCATCTTTACGCTTCTTTCAAGAGAATACCAAAAGGAAGTTGGGAATGATTCACCCTTATTATGGTAGGCGTTTTGCTTGAACGACAAATTTAATTTAAGGACATTGGTATTACGAAAGTCACTATGTAGTCGTCTAACCTCACGTTACGACATATAAGACATTTGGCGTGGAATATAATTTTTTTGAACGACCCTATGCCATTCTTCGGTATTGCAGTTGTCGTTTAATATCAGTTAAATGACTAATAAAACGTTACTTTTGGGCGAATAAAAATTTGCAAAAGCTGTGATTGTTTTACTTCAATAAAGATGCATGTTTTAGTTGTTTTCCTAGTTTTTTTTTTAAATAATAGGGTGAAGATAACAAATCAAGAGCAACTTCTAACAGTTTCTAACAAGCTCAATTCTATAGGGCCGCCGCCGGCGCCGGTTAGAACTGAAAAAAGACTGGCAAAAGGTAACACAATTAAGAAACGAAATCATTTCACGCCCCATGTTTCATACGTATGTATACATTTTTAAAGGTTTGGTTTTGGTTCGTTAGAAAATTTAAAGTTAAACTTTTGAACACCAAAAAAACAAACAAATACTTAAACGAATCGGATAAAGCTATTGCCGATTTTCTTTTTATTTGTCACCACTTTCTTAAAAATGAAAAATGTGAATTTTATTTTTGCTCTATATTTGGTAATTAAAAAAACTAACATTGTTGCCTTGAATTTTATTAACTGACCTTTTTCCGAGCAAAACAATGACAGAAATATTTCATGGGAAAAAGTTCATTACCCATCAGCGTTGCCTTTCTACTACAAAAGAAGTGTTTTTAACTACACTTTTTTTCTCAAAAGCGTAGTGTTTGGAGGAGCGTGCCACACTACGAACGCTCCTTCAAACACTACACTTTTTTGACATCAGAAATAATTTTATTCTTAAAAATGAATAGTGTCTGTAGCTTTATAACTTAACCAATACTTTCCGTGTAAGCCCAGAACATCCAACACTCTCAATCATCATAATCCACTTCCAGAATGGAATCCACAGTTTGACAGATCAGATTGGTTTTCTTGTTCTAAAATAAATGTGTGTATATTTTTCTCACTTTTACTTCAGTCACAAAGTACCGTTTTGAAATTTGAAATGTGGAGGTGAACTGTTTTGTAAATTGTTCTCGAATGCTCGGTGGAGTTGCACAAAATCGTGTTCTGATTTCATTTTATTGACGATGAAAAAACAAGTCCCTATAGAAATTTCAAGAGGAGACATTCCGACTGTAATGCTCCTTTTAAAAAAATATTCCCGTTTCATATACAAATAAATTGCACGTACTTGCTCTTATGTGCGGTCACAGCTTGAAATAAAATTTGAAAAAAAAATTAAAGGAACTTCAAAGATATTCGATTTTTCTGACTTTTGATTGTTTGAAAAAAGTACGTAAAATAGTTTTCAGCGGAAAAATTTAAACGCGATTTTATTTCTTTAAAAAATGTGAAAAAGTGTGATTTTTTTTCAAAATCGTTAGAGCCGTTTTTAAATAAAACGGTTTATTTAACAACTTTTTTTTTAAAAATTAAAAAAAAAAATAATTCAAGAACACAAAAATAACGTTCATTTAAAAACAAAATTAAAAAAAATTCACTTACCCGTTTTCAAAATATTGATTTTTCAAAAAAAATTTTTTTTAAATTATTAAAAATACAAAATAAAAGTTTTCGAAAAAAAATTAATGCAAAATTACTTAAGCTACCTACATCTTCTTGAATATCAATTTTGATTGTAATCGGATCACCAGTTTTAGAGAAAGTCGAAGAAAAAAAACGGTCGTATAATAGGTACCGTTTTTAGCCCGCCATATTAATTTTTTTTCACCAAAATATAGTGCATACCTACAGTAGTACACAGATTTTTTTTTATAAAAATTCTTGGAGCCGTTTCCGAGAAAAATAAGCTTTTACACAACTGTTATATGAAGGTACCGTTAATTTTTGAGCTAACAAAAATATTGAAAAAAGTGTAGAATGTCAAAAGAACCTTAAGTTCAAGATTTGAAGACGATTGGCCCAACCGTTTATACTGCAGTCCAAAATACATCCGTACACACAGCAGACAGACGGACAGAATTTTGCCAGTAACGCAAATATGTTTCTCTATCATCGTAATGTCATGTTTGATTGTTATCTCAATTTTTTTAATCTGCACGAATGCATAACTTGTAATATAGTACCTATAATCGCAAGTAAAAAAAAATAAACCATGTTAAATGACGAATTTCGATCAATCACTGGTTCACAAGAAGCGTTAAAAGAATATTTCAATGATAGCATTGTAAATTTTGGGTCAATTTATTGAGTGCCAAACATTTTCTTGGAAAGCCAGCTTTTGAAAATGTGTGCTTACTTTGTGTAGCTGCCTCAGTGCAACTGCCGAGAGGTTTTTCTCAAATTTAAATATTCTAAAGGATTTAAGAAATAATTTAAGTATTTCAACAGTTAATGCAATTATGCAATCAAAAGAACTCTTAAAGAACATAGAGGGATTTTATGATCACTCCGCAAAATTAATAATAATAATAATTGAAATTGAAATTTCAGGGAAATTGAGTTGTCGATAAGGCTGATTATGTAGAGTACATGTGTTTGTTTGCTAACTCATAAATCTTGAGGTGGATATTTGGGAGTCTGGTTAAGATAGACAGTTTTCCAACCCCAATTGCAACTTAGAGCCGTTCGCGGGTTATAAGTGAAAAAGTAGTCACCTTATTCACGACTACTATAGATTTTTCTTTGAGTTTTGTTAAAAAAAACTCAGAATTGGTACGTTTTCTAAACTTTTTAAGACCAATGATCTAGAATTTGTATCGAAAACCCGTGTAACATTTTTGCCCTCTTAAAGATTATTCACATGAGAGCGATCAACGACTGATGATAAATGTAATTTAAAACAACTTACATACAAACATATTTAGGTATCACAAACTCAACTTTTTGGACAAATTTGGGCAAACTACCAAAATTTGAAGAGTGGGGATGAAAAAGGGTAAAAAAGGTATTTTTAAGAAAACAAAATTATCCGATTCGTGTTTTAAGTGATTTATTAAAACTGCAATAAAATATTTTTTTGTTCCATTGTTATTTTTGTACTTTTGTTGAATTTTTTGAATTTTTTCAGAAGTTTGTACATACATAGGTATGAGCTAAATACAAAATAAAATATTTTTTTCTTTTGTTATGACAAATATGACGACAAAATTCCCATTTCTGAATAAAGAAATTTTTTGGGTTAAATTCGGCAGGAAGGGGAAATACTTTACTCTCTCGTGAGCTCTCTCTTCTGCCCAAAACTACCCAATTTGTGTGTAAACAAACAGAATTTAGCTAAATTTCGTAGAAATTCGTAGTTTTGGACAGTAAACATACGGACCTATTGATGTTTAGATATTTGATTTAAATTTACAAACGTCAAATTTTTGTGCAGCGATACGGCAATGAAACTGTGCTGATCGATTATTTTGTATTTGTTTGACGTTAAAAAAACACTGCCTATTTACATCAACCGATCACCGGCATCAACAACTAATATCACGATCGAAATATCCATTCGGAGAAAATTGTCTCCTTCTGTTCGAAAATGGAGAATTTTTTACCGAGGTATCCGTCTATCAACAACGAAGAATTGTTGCGGAATCTATTTCAAAATGTCGTATACTATACGGTGTACTCCAAAATTGTAAGTAAAATATTGATAATAATAAAACCATATTTTAGAAAAAAAAAACAACATCGAGGGCTCAAAAGAGAAACTTGTTAAAATGTTTTCGAAGAAAATTGATGTAGCTCGCAACGAAACAAAAACCTCAGAAAGAAGTAGCGGTTTTTTGTCAAAAAATTGCGGCTGAGGTGAATTCACTTGGGCCTCCAAATTCAATGTTTGGAAAAAGATATTTTCTGAATTTTCCTTTTATTTAAAGTTTTAGCTTCTAAAAATAAATCCACCATTTCAAATTTCAATGTTAAAATAATTGTTCACAAAAAAATTACACTAAACGATTAATAACTTAACACGTTTAGGTATTTCTTTGTTGCCACCTATGTATTTTAATGGTACATAACAGTGCTTTGAATTAATAAAGCTGCTTATTGTTAACAGCTTTCCGTTAAGACAGTAAAAAAATCAAAATAGTGTCAATTTCTCCTGGAAAAAATAATAGAAACATAGTGTTTCCACTTTAACTTTAACGTAAATTTCCGTTGTTTTCTTTGAAATAGACGTCATTAAGTTTATTTGTTAATTTAGAGAGAACATTTGAGACATTTTTTTTTGAATATTGATAAAAATGGTTCGTGGAATCCATTGCACAAGTGCTGATAGTGATTTTGATTAAAAAAAAATAAAAGACGGGAAAATAGTAGATGAAATAGCACAGACCGTAAAGTGTTCTAAAAAAATATTTACAGCACTTCATTGAAGTCCAAAAGCAGAAACCAGAGGAAGAAAACCAAAGGCTTCACCACGATTCGACAAAAGGTTAGTATGACGAAAAAGCCGTTTTTTTCTTCAAAAGAAGTGAAAATTGAGTTAAATATATAAATATAAGGGCCCTATTATGACTCGCGATTCGCCAGAAATATTTGGCGAATGCGAATATTTGGCATTACTGATTGCGAGTCGCCTAATTACTTTCGCCTCAAATGCCAAAAAATGTAGCGAATTGAAAACTCGTTCTATTACCATTAGCGAACATTCGTCTCTATCTGTCGGAATCGGTCGAACTATAAATTCTGGTGACTTTAAATGAAAAAGCAGTATATTTTGAAAAAGATTTTTTAACGAAATGAACGATCAAAATAAAAAAAGGTACCATCCTAATAATGAATTAATTTTTTTCCCTTAAAACATCAAGTATGAAAAGAACAAATAAAAATCAATTTGCAAAGCTGGTTGAGCTTATGGAAGGCAATACGGATATGGCCAAAGGCATCGGCTCATTTGGGTCTTCAAAAAAGAACCAAATGGAATATTGGGAAAGATTTGCCATTGAACTTAACTCATGAGGGCCTCCTTCACGTAAGGGAAGCGAATGGCATAAAGTAAGTAGTTGAGCATTTTGATCCTTTTTGAAATAGTGCATTGATTATAAAAAAAAAATATTTTCACAGGTTTGGCTCACTACAAGCTCAAATTGAAAAAAGAAAATAGCAACAAACAAAAAAGTTGTAGCAACAGCAGGAGCAACCCGAAGTATTGCAAGATGTTGATATTCCAAATATATCATACAATATAACATCTTCCCAACCCATGACAAGGACTCCTCGACGAGTCAGACAAAATGTCGACAAAGATCGACGAAAAGCAAACAGAGGTTCAAGAAAAACTTTTTTCTTTTTGTGTAGCGGAGTCTATTCAAAATCTTTTTCAGAAGTTGCTCGATACTCCAGAAAGAACTATGAGTTAAATAAAGAATACCTTGATAATTAAAAGCAAAAGAAAAACGTAAAGAGAAAGAAAACTTTGACAAAAACTAACGTCATAAAGATCTTTTAGAATTCAAGCTAAGGAAGTTAGAAAGAATAACACTTTGTTGCATTGTTCTGAATATTTTTTTAAACAATGAATTTTTATTTATTTATTTTTTTGATAAGTTTATTTAAGTTCTTACATGTTTATTTCTAAGAAAAGTATATTTATGTTTTTATTAAAAAATAAAACAGAATGAAGAAAAAATTAAAATGGTTTTTAAAGAGAAGACAACATTTCATTTCTTATCCGATTGCCTTCTGCAGTCATGGTTCCCATTTCTGGTCCAATTGGAACATGTACAGTATCCATCACAGTGATGTTTTCTTCCGTTATCTCCGGGTCTGGAATTTGAAATTCTCGACAGATATTGTGCAAAGCACAACATATGTTGACTATTTTTATAGCTTTATTTGGCTTATAGTGCAATTTTCTTTCATTTATAATTGCTCTAAACCGGCTTTTTAGAACACCAATGGTCCTCTCAATTATGTTCCTCGCTTTGGAATGTCTTTTATTGAAAAGTGCTTCTATTGAACCCGGTTCGGCGTTTCTATACGGTGTCATTAAAAAGGGCTGAAGAGGATATCCTGAATCACCTTTTGTAAATAACAAAAACGTCAGAACAAAAAACAAACAACATCTCTCATATTATATGAATGGAATATGTTTGTACCTAAATATCTCGACTGTTCTCCGTTTAACCACCAGCTTTCCAAAAAATCTTTTAACTCACTATTGTTAAACACAAAAGAGTCATGTGTGGAACCAGAAGATCTGGAATAGATGGAACGTATTATTCCATTGTTGTCACAGGCCTATAAACATTTCTTTTTTCAGCAAAGCATAACGAGCATACTCTAAAACAAATTACCACCATCGCATTCAAGCTACATAAACCTTTTCTGTTTAAATAATGATGTTGAAACCCGGTCGGGGCGATGATTCCAATTTGGGTTCCATCCACGCATCCAACAATTCCTGGCAGCCCAGATTTCTAAAAGAAATAATTTCTAGCTTGTTGCTTCTCCGAATTGGACATATTCTTTATCCAAGCCGGACAAATTTTTCTTTCAAGCACGTCAAAAACTTCGCTTAAAACAACAGAAACTGTAGGTTGTGAGAGACCCAGTTCGAAGTCGTTTCCGATAGAACTTTGGTAGCTGCCACTACCGAGGAACCGTAAGGCCGATGCTAGTTTTAAGATTGGTGTAATTACGCAACTTTGAGTTGTTTGAAATTCTGAACTTATGATATTTAAAACAAACTCAAACGCATGTTTGCTTTAAGCCGAAAATATGAAATAAATCCAAACAGATAATGTAAAACGCAATTAGTTGAACAAAGGGAATCAAATTATTTGTTCTTTATAAACTACAAAGTGTCCGGTAGTTCTAGTGGGTTGGAACTATCTCACAAACTCCTCCTCAATCTAGAGATCATAATTTTTTCATCCCTCATCTGTTGGTCTTCGTCTTCAAAAAACAAATCGATGCTACTTATCATTTTTTAAATACTTGTTGAAGAAATCTTTATTATTAAACAAAAACGTAAACTATTTCAAACACAAATGGAAGTTTTTGACGTTCAACAACATATTGACATTAGCACATTCAGTTTGTAATGTTGGTAGCTTTGTTATGACAGGCGAACGTAGGAGTTCGCTTTTCGCAATACCACGACAAGAGTAATTCGCTAAATTGTTCGCCATGAGTCGAACGTTCGACTCGCTAGTCAAAATAGGGCCCTAAATATAATAAAAAAAAAGATTAAAAGAAGGACGGCTTCCCGGAAGAAGCTGTTAAACATGGTGGAGGTAATTTAATGATTTGGGGGTGTTTTTTATTATGCGGGGCTGGTCCTATTTTTAGATTAAGGATAAAATGCGTGCTGTAGATTACGTTAGAATCCCTAATACCGTTATGCTGCCTTTTGCTGAAAAGATATGCCGGTTAAGTGGGAGTTCCAGCAGGATAATGAACCTAAACAATCCTTCAAGCTAGCGAAGGAATACTTTGCCCAACACAAAAATGGAGTGGCCATCACAGTCTCCAGATCTTTAACCCGATAGAACATCTTTGGGCATACTATACATATTAGAGATTCTAGAGTAAAAAATAAAGAAGAACTATGGTCAAAAATACAAAAAGTATGGTATATAATTCCTGCTAAAACATGCTCCGAATTATTTTCTTTCATAGGAAGAAGGTGTTCAGCAGTTCCAAAAAATAAAGGTGCAACGACAAAGTATTAAAAGAACATGAAACACAATAGCCTCGGAAAAGGACGGATTTACTGTTGACGACCCGGAAAAACGAATCAAGGACAACGACCTTCGGATCTACACGTGGAATGTTAGAACTCTTAACAGACCAGGTGCATCCAAACAACTAGCGGAGGCCCTAGACTGCTACAGAGCAGGAATTACTGCCATCCAGGAAGTGCGATGGAATGGGCCGGGCAAAAGGAGGATGAAAAACGTGTACTACGGTGATTGCGCAAGAAGACCACAGCGTTTATTTGGGTGCGGATTCGTCATAAGCGGTAGACTTAGGCAAGAAGTCTTGGGCTTTCGACACGTAAGTGAGCGACTTGTGACAATCCGTATCAAGGCTAAATTCGACCCATCCTCCCCCTCCTCCTACCGACCCATAGCACTGACATCCCTTCTTTCTAAGGTCATGGAAACACTGATTAACCGTCAGCTTAAGGAATATCTCGAAGATCGTAAGCTTCTCCATGACCGTCAGTATGGCTTCCGCAGCAACCGTTCCACTGGTGATCTGATGGCATATCTCACCGAACAGTGGAACAAATCTTTACATCGCTTTGGTGAAAGTAAGATTATTGCTCTTGATATCTCCAAGGCATTTGATAGAGTTTGGCATGAAGCTCTCTTATCGAAAATGCGTGCTTTTGGGATCGATAATACTCTTGTTCGTTGGATTAGAAGCTATCTCCTGGACCGTTCAATACAAGTTGTATTGGACGGATTCAAGTCTGATTCCCATAAAATAAATGCTGGTGTGCCCCAGGGCTCTGTTCTGTCTCCGACTCTTTTCCTCATTTTTATAAATGATCTTCTGTCTGTTACTTCTAATCCACTTAACTGTTTTGCTGACGACTCTACCCTCAGCTTTTCATATTCGTTCGATAATTCACGTCCTTCGCCTTCGGACGTACAATTGCAACGGTGCCGTATGTCAAGCTCATTAAACTCCGATTTATACAGCATTGTCAAATGGGGTAATAGAAATCGTGTGGAGTTTAATGCTTCGAAAACTCAATGCTGTCTTCTGTCGTTAAAGCTAAACATTCCCCCAATGCCATTGTCCATGAATGGCACTTACATCGAAGAAACCGAAAAGCTCTCAGTACTCGGTATGTGTGTCAACGACGACCTCCGTTGGAACGACCATATATTTGAGATCGCTAAGAATGCTGCAAAGTGCTTAGGTTTTCTGTATCGGTGTAAGAAGTATTTTTCCCCATCTGATCTGGCTACAATTTATAAAGCGTTTATACGCCCTAAACTCGAGTATAACTCCCACCTGTGGGCAGGTGCTTCACAATCATCGCTTCACCTGCTTGATAGAATACAAAATCGAGCGTTAAGATTGATAGGAAATAGAACTGCCGCTGAAACAATTGCCCCTCTCGAACACCGACGCAATGTTTCATGTCTTTCCTTATTTTATCGGTTCTTTTATAAAAAATGTTCACTCGAGGTAGCCAGCTGCATTCCTCCCCTTAAAAGTTTCGCCCGTAATACTCGTCTTGCTAGGAATGCCCATCAGTTCACCCTTGAGCCCAATTTCGGACGTACCGTGAAATATAGAGATTCTTTTTTTAGCCGTACAACACGACTTTGGAATGGTTTACCCGGCGAGATTTTCCCTTGCCATTTCAACATGCAAACATTCAAAACCAATGTTAATCGACACCTCCTATCTCTCCCCTCCCTATCTTCCTAATGCCCGCGCAGTGTGTTACAATAAAAGGGAAACAAATAGTCCCTTGTGCGCGCGTTAATTATAAAAAAAAAAAAAAAAAAACATTCGCGATCGATGCAAGACACGCCTCCAGTATCTTGGATGTTCGCACCTTTCGAGCAGCTAACATCGACTCGGATCACTACCTTGTTGCAGCAAAGGTAAGAATGCGAATAACCCGAACTCCACAACAACGGAGTAATACGGTGAGGAAGTATGACGTCGGAAAGCTGCAATCGCAAGAAACCGCCAGAAGCTATGCCGATCGAATATACCGTAACCTCTCAAGAAATCCAGTACCGCCAGCATCAAGTGCCGAAGATCAGTGGCAACACTGCCAACAAGCCATCAGAGATGCCGCAACTGATGTGCTAGGTTTCACCAGACCACCACCACGAAACCTCTGGTTTGATGACGAATGCAGGCAGGCCCATGCAGCCAAACAAGAGGCATATAAAGCGACGCTGCAAAGAAAGACGAGAGCTGCTCGCGAGCTTTACGAGCAGAAAAGACGGGAAGAACACCGGCTTCTCCAAAAGAAAAAGAGAGAGCATGAGAAGCGCGCGATCGAAGATATTAAGAGATGCTACTCCAGGAACAACGTGCGGAAGTTTTACCAACAGGTAAAAAGAACATGCCAAGGAAAAAAATCCCGCACAGAAGCCTGTAGAGATAGGAATGCAAACCTCGTAGTAGAGTCACAGTCGGCGATGAAGGTCAAAATCCCGCTGTCAGGCAGAATGAACCATTCAACATTGATGATGACAGACAAAACTTCCGTCCACCTGACCAAAATGAAGTAAGGATAGCAATATCTAAACTAAAAAAACAACAAAGCTGCTGGACCCGACGGATTACCCGCCGAACTTTTTAAAGCGGCCGGAGATGACCTGGTGGAGTGCATACACCAACTCATCTCTACAGTTTGGTCAGAAGAAAGTATGCCTGATGAATGGAACCTCAGCATCGTTTGCCCGATCCACAAGAAAGGAGACCCTCTAAACTGCGCCAACTATAGAGGAATAAGTCTCCTGAATATCGCCTACAAGATCCTCTCTGCCGTACTATGTGAACGCCTGAAACCTTTCGTCAGCAACCTGATTGGCCCCTATCAGTGTGGTTTCAGACCAGGAAAGTCCACAATCGATCAAATGTTCACTCTACGGCAGATCCTGGAAACCACCCAAGAATTTCAAATCGATACCCACCACCTCTTTATCGATTTTAAGGCCGCGTACGATAGCATTTATAGAGACGAGCTATACAGAGCCATGTCAGGTTTTGGCATTCCCAGAAAACTCGTCCGACTGTGCAGGATGACGATGGAGAACTCTCGCTGCTCCGTCAAGGTTGGTTCTGACCTCACAGAAGCTTTTGACGTCAAAAAAGGATTCCGACCAGGTGATGCGCTATCGTGCGATTTCTTCAACTTAATACTTGAAAAAATTATAAGAAACTCGCAAGTCAATTGTAGTGGGACAATTTTTTTCAAGTCTGTGCAATTGCTAGCATACGCTGACGACATAGACATCATTGGCAGAACTCGGCGAGCTGTCAGTGGAACGTTTGCTAGCATTGAAGCTGAAGCGGCTAAGATGGGACTAGCAGTCAATGAGGCCAAAACGAAGTACCTACTTACTTACTTAGGTGGCGCTACAGTTCGGGACGAACCTGGGCCTCAACCAACATGCCTCTCCAGCCAACTCGGTCTTTGGCTAGCTGCCTCCAGTTTTGCACTCCAAGTTGGTTGAGGTCGTCCTCCACTTGAGCGCGCCACCTAAGGCGAGGTCTTCCTTGACTGCGTCTACCCTCTGGGATGGAATCGAAGATCCTGCGAGCCGGAGCATTGTTGTCCATTCGCTCTACATGACCTAGCCATCTTAAACGTGATATGCGTATTTTTTTGACCAGGTCAATGTCGCTGTACAGCTCGTATAGTTCTTGGTTGAACCTTCTCCTCCAAAGCCCGTTAACGCAGATAGGGCCAAAAATCTTCCGAAGAATCTTACGCTCGAAACGACTAAGGATATCTTCATCCGCTTTAGATAGAGTCCATGCCTCGGCGCCATAGAGCAGGACTGGGGTGATTAGGGTCTTATACAGAGTCTCCTTTGTCTTTCGAGAGAGGGCTTTGCTACTCAATTGCCTTCCTAGCCCATAGAAACAGCGATTGGCAAGAGTAATTCTTCGCTTTATTTCTGACGAGATGTTGTTGTCAGATGTTATAGCGGATCCGAGGTACACAAAGTCCCTAACTACCTCAAAGTTGTACCTGTCTATTGTGATGTTTTGTCCAATCCGCCGGTGTTGTGTGTCCCTTTTTGTGGACAGCAGGTACTTCGTTTTGGCCTCATTGACTGCTAGTCCCATCTTAGCCGCTTCAGCTTCAATGCTAGCAAACGTTCCACTGACAGCTCGCCGAGTTCTGCCAATGATGTCTATGTCGTCAGCGTATGCTAGCAATTGCACAGACTTGAAAAAAATTGTCCCACTACAATTGACTTGCGAGTTTCTTATAATTTTTTCAAGTATTAAGTTGAAGAAATCGCACGATAGCGCATCACCTTGTCGGAATCCTTTTTTGACGTCAAAAGCTTCTGTGAGGTCAGAACCAACCTTGACGGAGCAGCGAGAGTTCTCCATCGTCATCCTGCACAGTCGGACGAGTTTTGTGGGAATGCCAAAACCTGACATGGCTCTGTATAGCTCGTCTCTATAAATGCTATCGTACGCGGCCTTAAAATCGATAAAGAGGTGGTGAGTATCGATTTGGAATTCTTGGGTGGTTTCCAGGATCTGTCGTAGCGTGAACATTTGATCGATTGTGGACTTTCCAGGTCTGAAACCACACTGATAGGGGCCAATCAGGTTGCTGACGAAAGGTTTCAGGCGTTCACATAGTACGGCAGAGAGGATCTTGTAGGCGATATTCAGGAGACTTATTCCTCTATAGTTGGCGCAGTTTAGAGGGTCTCCTTTCTTGTGGATCGGGCAAACGATGCTGAGGTTCCATTCATCAGGCATACTTTCTTCTGACCAAACTTTAGAGATGAGTTGGTGTATGCACTCCACCAGGTCATCTCCGGCCGCTTTAAAAAGTTCGGCGGGTAATCCGTCGGGTCCAGCAGCTTTGTTGTTTTTGAGTTTAGATATTGCTATCCTTACTTCATGTTGGTCAGGTGGACGGAAGTTTTGTCTGTCATCATCCATGTTGAATGGTTCATTCTGCCTGACAGCGGGATTTTGGCCTTCATCGCCGTTTAACAGTCTGCAGAAATGGTCCTTCCATGTACTCAGCACCGACTGTGACTCTACTACGAGGTTTCCATTCCTATCTCTACAGGCTTCTGTGCGGGATTTTTTTCCTTGGCATGTTCTTTTTACCTGTTGGTAAAACTTCCGCACGTTGTTCCTGGAGTAGCATCTCTCAATATCTTCGATCGCGCGCTTTTCATGCTCTCTCATTTTCTTTTGGAGAAGCCGGTGTTCTTCCCGTCTTTTCTGCTCATAGAGCTCGCGAGCAGCTCTCGTCTTTCTTTGCAGCGCCGCTTTATATGCCTCTTGTTTGGCTGCATGGGCCTGCCTGCATTCGTCATCAAACCAGAGGTTTCGTGGTGGTGGTCTGGTGAAACCTAGCACATCAATTGCGGCATCTCTGATGGCTTGTTGGCAGTGTTGCCACTGATCTTCGGCACTTGATGCTGGCGGTACTGGATTTCTTGAGAGGTTACGGGATATTCGATCGGCATAGGTTCTGGCGGTTTCTTGCGATTGCAGCTTTCCGACGTCATACTTCCTCACAGTATTACTCCGTTGTTGTGGAGTTCGGGTTATTCGCATTCTTACCTTTGCTGCAACAAGGTAGTGATCCGAGTCGATGTTAGCTGCTCGGAAGGTGCGAACATCCAAGATACTGGAGGCGTGTCTTGCATCGATCGCAACGTGATCAATCTGATTGACGGTTCTTTGATCTGGGTGTCGCCAAGTCCCTTTGTGTATATCGAGATGAGGAAACCGTGTGCTTGCAATGGTGACGTTATGTGCCGCTGCGAAGTCAATTAGCCTAAGTCCGTTTTCAGACGTTGTGTCGTGTAGGCTATGTTTTCCGACAGTCCTACCAAAGATTTCCTCTTTACCAATTTTGGCATTAAAATCGCCTAGTACGATCTTAACGTCGTATTTAGGGCATTGCTCATAGGTTTTGTCGAGGAGCTCATAGAAGTCATCCTTGGTGGCGTCATCTTTGTCCTCTGTGGGGGCATGAGCGCATATTAGGCTAATGTTGGCGAATTTAGCCTTGATACGGATTGTCACAAGTCGCTCACTTACGTGTCGAAAGCCCAAGACTTCTTGCCTAAGTCTACCGCTTATGACGAATCCGCACCCAAATAAACGCTGTGGTCTTCTTGCGCAATCACCGTAGTACACGTCACAGTTTTTCATCCTCCTTTTGCCCGGCCCATTCCATCGCACTTCCTGCATGGCAGTAATTCCTGCTCTGTAGCAGTCTAGGGCCTCCGCTAGTTGTTTGGATGCACGTGGTCTGTTAAGAGTTCTAACATTCCACGTGCAGATCCGAAGGTCGTTGTCCTTGATTCGTTTTTCCGGGTCGTCAACAGTAAATCCGTCCTTTTCCGAGGCTATTGGTCGCTTCGTAACTTTTTCTTTTTTCCGTGGCAGAGTTGTTAACCCCACGCACAACCCCCAACCTGGAGGGCCAGGTCCTTTGTTGGATTCCTTGGACAAAAGGAACCGGAGAATCCGAAATCAGTAACCCACTTCGGGGATGTGAGCGCTGCCGTTGGCCCATTAAGGGTTCATCCGCCACCATCTCTATTTCAATGCCCTGACTTGCATTGAATTGTCCTAATGACCTTATCTCCAAATACGTCGAAGTAGCTCATTAGGGCGTCTGCTTCGTTGACTGTTGACGCCACCGTTGGTCCAGTTGGTTGGGCTCATCCGCCGTACGTCCTCTTTCTGAGGGGCTCGTGCAAGACTTCTGCGAATCGATCAGAACAGTCATTAAAGCAGAGCATTATAGTGTTGCTATTTTTTCTGTGTTCAACACTCGCGCTTATAAGTTTAGCAGGAATGTCCGGATGGACAGACCAGTACCCGGTGGTTACCGCGGGGAGGTAAAATAAGCACAATTGATGTGTACGATATAGTTGCAGCGACTGTGCATCACCAGTTTGATGCCTTTCAGTGCCTACCCTATTCATACAGCACCCAACCACCAAAACGACGAAGTACCTGCTGTCCACAAAAAGGGACACACAACACCGGCGGATTGGACAAAACATCACAATAGACAGACTGAGGTAGTTAGGGACTTTGTGTACCTCGGATCCGCTATAACATCTGACAACAACATCTCGTCAGAAATAAAGCGAAGAATTACTCTTGCTAATCGCTGTTTCTATGGGCTAGGAAGGCAATTGAGTAGCAAAGCCCTCTCTCGAAAGACAAAGGAGACTCTGTATCAGACCCTAATCATCCCAGTCCTGCTCTATGGCGCCGAGGCATGGACTCTATCTAAAGCGGATGAAGATATCCTTAGTCGTTTCGAGCGTAAGATTCTTCGGAGGATTTTTGGCCCTATCTGCGTTAACGGACTTTGGAGGAGAAGGTTCAACCAAGAACTATACGAGCTGTACAGCGACATTGACCTGGTCAAAAAAATACGCATATCACGTTTAAGAAGGCTAGGTCATGTAGAGCGAATGGACAACAATGCTCCGGCCCGCAGGATCTTCGATTCCATCCCAGAGGGTAGACGCAGTCAAGGAAGACCTCGCCTTAGGTGGCGCGCTCAAGTGGAGGACGACCTGAACCAACTTGGAGTGCAAAACTGGAGGCAGCTAGCCAAAGACCGAGTTGGCTGGAGAGGCATGTTGGTTGAGGCCCAGGTTCGTCCCGAACTGTAGCGCCACCTAAGTAAGTAAGTAAGTAAGAAACACTTTTACCGTTAGGGCCGTTAGGTAACTCATACTGTTTCAAGCAAGCCTGAATCAATGCTACTGCATAAGCGGCTTAAATTGGAGTAGTATCCATTTATTTAGAAACTACCACCTAATCAGTAATCATTCTTAATTTGAAGTTAAGTGTTCAAGAATAGATCAAGGGTTAACGGTTTTAAAGTAAACAAAGACTTTCTTCATCATTCAAGCATTCCTTGCGAAAGAAGAACAGAAAATTCGGATATTCCTTTCCGAATCTCGGATTCCTGAGCATTTATTATCCCTTTTCGAACGAGCCCACAGCAAATTTTAGAGGAGAAAGTATAACCAACATAAGTCTGCATTAATTTAAAGCGTTGCCGTTGATAATAATAACAAAATTAATTTGGCAGGATTTAGTTACTGCAGACGCAAGTTATAGTAACCTAAAAATGAGCATATTTCCGAAATGTGGTTGTTTGGTATAACTGTTTGACAGTTCTATTAAGTTACAGAACAGATCAACCTGAAGATGGCGACACCCAAAACGTCTGGACCTATTTTAATCAGCTTGACTTGTGCTTTCGGAAAATGCACTTTTTTTTAGTTTACTACAAACAAATTAGTTATGGGCTCTAAGAATATACTCAGTAGAAATTGCCACTGAAATAAAAAACAGAACTCCAGTTACATTGAAATTCCATCATGATCTGTCTGCTCCCCGGCTGTGAGGTGTGAGGTGAGGAGACTGATCGCCAATTTACATCTCGCGCGTATTCTGTTGATGAAAATTATAAAAGTATAATAACTTTTTCTTTGGTTCTTACTATGGAGCTTTCAGAATTAAAGCTTTCTTAAAGCTTTTGGGAGCACATATTTTAAGGTTAATGAAGAAAATGTCGCCTTGTGATTTTCTGCTACATCTTTTCGGTTTTTTTGTCTTGAAAAAAAAACGGTTAAAATACAGCTTTTTAATATCTGTTGGCTATTTTTTTTAAGGAAGAATGACTACCTGAGTAAGTTTTTGATGGATTTCGGTTCAATAATTAATTGAATTTTTCATGAAAATAAAAAGAAGAGGGTTTCGTGGATATCTAATATTTAAAATAGTGCAGTGCAATAAACATTTAACGTTAAAAGATGCTAGGGCTTTTGGAGAAGTCTTATAAACGCGTTTAATACTACCTTTCCTCTTGGTCGTTTCGAAAAAGATAGATTTAATTTATAATTTATTGCCAATTGAAATGAGGATAGCTTATTAAGAACCATAAAAGTAAGGGTGAAAGGCAAATACCCTATCCTCCCTGTACTTAACATATAAATGTAATAGAAATAAAAATAAAAATGATTATCCAAAAATGGTGATAGTATCCTCAAAACGTCGGCGTGTCAGTCAGTCCGTTACAAGCCGACTCCACTAGACATAATTTATCTCAGAAATTGTGTTTTACTTGCGATTATAGGTTCTATAATACAAGTTATGCATTCGTGCAGATTAAAAATTTTGAGATAACAATCAAACATGACATTATTGACATATTTGAGTTACTGGCAAAATTCTGTCCGTCTGTCTGTCTGTCTGTACGGATGTATATTGGACTGCAGCCTAAACGGTTGGGCCAATCGTCTTCAAACTTTGAACTTTAGGTTATTTTGACATTCTACAGAGGAGTTTTTTCATTTTTTTTTTTTAGCTCAAAAATTAACGGTACCTGTCATATAACCGTTATGTAAAAGCTTATTTTTCTCGAAAACGAATTTTTATAAAAAAAATCAGTATACTATTGTAGGTATGCATTATATTTTGTAGAACAAAAAAAATTAATATGGTGGGCTAAAAACGATACTTCCCATAGGAACGGTTTTTTTTTCTTCGACTTTCTCGAAAACTGGTTATCCGATTACAATCAAAACTAATATTCAAGAAGATGTAGGTAGCATAATTAATTTTGCATAAATTTTTTTTCGAAAACTTTTTTTTTGTATTTTTAATAATTAAAAAAATTTTTTTTTTGGAAAATCAATATTTTGAAAACGAGTAAGTAAATTTTTTTTTAGATTTTGTTTTAAATGTACGCTATTTTTGTGCTTAAGTTTGTATTCTTGAACTATTTTATTTTATTTTTTTTTTAATTGTTTAAAAAAACCGTTTTATTTAAAAACGGCGCCTATAATTTTGAAAAAAAATCACACTTTTTAACATTTCCAAAATAAATAAAATGGCGTTTAAATTTTGTCACCGAATACAATTTAACGTACTTTATTCAAACAACCAAAAGTCACAAAAAATTCGAGTAAATGCTTTGATGTTCACTTTAATTTTCTTTAATTTTATTCTACAATGTGACCGCACATATGAGCAAGTACGTGCGATCCAGTCGTGTAATTTATTTTCCTTTTTTTGTGTGCCGATGACGTTTCATCTCATTATTTTTTGTCTCTCATTCGGGTTGTTCCTCTTTTTGAGCGCTTCAAAAAATTGTTTGCAATGAAAAAGCCTGAATATAGTATTTTTAATAGTTTATGTGTATTAACAGGAATAAACGAGACAACACCTACATTTTTTTAAATGGAATATATGTATGTTTAAAAATGATTTTCAATCTATTGACTGTTGTCAGAGATACATACATGTTAGCCTCTCTTGCTTTAATGAAATATCAAGACATGAACAGCCCAGCTAAGAAAAAAGAAAATGGTCTATCAAGCGATACAGATATCATCTGGAGTCGGCTTGTTATGCTGTTTTAGTGTCTTGCAGTGGAATATAAATAATGTTCCGAAAATATTCCTCGTCATTTCTTTGCCGAGCCACGCACGGTTCAAGGCGCCTTGATATCTTTTAACAAGTTTTTCAGCTAGGCCTGATCTAATGTTGATCTGATGGCATATCTCACCGAACAGTGGAACAAATCTTTACATCGCTTTGGTGAAAGTAAGATTATTACTCGTGATATCTCCAAGGCATTTGATAGAGTTTGGCATGAAGCTCTCTTATCGAGAATGCTTGCTTTTGGGATCGATGATATTCTTGTTCGTTGAATTAGCTATCTCATGGACCGTTCAATACAAGTTGTATTGGACGGATTCAAGTCTGTTTCCCACAAAATTAATGCTGGTTTGCTCCAGGGCTCCGTTCTGTCTCCGACTCTTCCTTATTTTAATCAATGATCTTCTGTCTGTTACTTCTAATCCACTTAACTGTTTTGCTGACGACTCTACATTCAGCTTTTCATATTCGTTCCATAATTCACGTCCTTCGCCTAGGGACGTACAATTGCAACTGTACCGTATGTCAAGCTCATTAAACTCCGATTTAAAAAGCATTGTCAAATGGGGTAATAGGAATTGTGTGGAGTTTAATGCTTCGAAAACTCAATGCTGTCTACTGCCGTTAAAGCTTAACATACCCCCAATGCCAACGTGCCAACGACGACCTCCGTTGGAACGACCATATACTTGAGATCGCTAAAAATGCTGCTAAGTGCTTAGGTTTTCTGTATCGGTGTAAGAAGTATTTTTCCCCTTCTGATCTGGCTCCAATTTATAAAGCGTTTATATGCCCTAAACTCGAGTATAACTCCCACTGAGCGTTTTTCCCGTAATACTAGTCTCGCAAGGAATGCCCATCAGTTCACCCTTGAGCCCAATTTCGGACGTACCGTAAAATAAAGGGATTCTTTTTTTAGCCGAACAACACGAATTTGATATAGTTTACCCAGCGAGATTTTCCCTTGCCATTTTGATCTACAAGCATTCAAAACTAATGTTAATCGACACCTCCTGTCCTTCCCCTCCCTATCTTTCTAATGCCCTCGCAGTGTATTTAAATACATTAAAAAGTAAACAAATAGTCCCTTGTGCGCGCGCTAATTATAAAAAAAAGCTAAAATGGGGACGTAGAAACAAATATGTGTGCTGCTCCCTATGCATCCCACACTGTATTTATTTATTTACTATACATCTTTATTTACCTGGAATACCCATTGTTAGAAAAGTTTAAATAGAAACTACGATAACATTTCGTACGAATTGTGAATCGTTTATTTTGACCTTCTTAAATTAGTTCCATAGAACTATCTACTGATTTCCTTAAAAAAAACTACGAATTGAGGACATCTGAGCCAATTATGCAAATTCTGTGACATTGAAAAGTCTTCATTCCCAAATGCGTTAAAAATGTTATGAAATGTGTTTGAGGTTTGCCAAACATGGTGCCGCCAAAAATCATACGTTCAATAGAAACGAGCAACGGGTGGGAATACCACGCAACGTTATGTAGCTTAAAACAAAACTATAATCCAAAAAAAAAACCCAATGATTCATAAAATGAATTTGCTATCCAAATATTTAGTTTTGTTAATTACTTTAGTCAATATATGTACAAATATGTCTCAGTCGAATGAAAAAAAAATCATATTGAATAAGTGGAAGTGAATTTTGATTGCTTAATTATTTTTAATTATATATGTAGCCGGCTCCAAACCCATGAATAGTCTCAACTTGAGGTAATGTGACCTTCCATCGGTTACGGCCCCTTAAAAGTGTCCTCCAGTGTCCAGTCCGATGAAAAGTTCGTCCTTTGGGTGCTTTTCTCTTTTAAACAACAAGAATATTGTCATAGTTGACAATTGCACCTCGGAAAGTGCGCACGTCCAATATGTTTCTTGACCTAATTAGCACATGGTCGACTTGGCTGGTATTTCGACCATCTCGGAAATCACAATGGTTGGATACCAAGTGCTACTTACCACCGTATTACGACCGACGAGCCGCTGCAAAGTCAATTAGACGCAAGCCGTTGAATGTTGTCGTTTCGTGGATGCTATGATTTCCAACTAAACCACCAAAGTACGACATCGTTCTCCGGACAGGCTTCGTCCAGGAAAGGGAAACTCCTTTTTTGTCAATGTGTGGCATTAGTAGTTATCTTTCAAGTCAAGAAGCGCATGCAGCGTCCAATGTTTCCCCGATCCGAATCCGAGAAGTGAGTTTTGTTAATATTATCAACTCTTTCCAATACATTCTGAAGTTAAATAAATTTATTATGCCACAGCTCCTTAAGGAGCCAAGGCCTAGTGACTTATACTCTCAACCATTCCTGTGTGTGTGTTGTTAATCTGCAGAATGGAAGGGACCTACAGTTTACCGCCGAGTCCGAACGGCTACATGAGATGCACTTTTTCGAGACAAATTTTCCTCTTGGAAGTTTTGTCAGTTCCCCGCAAGAGGCAGTACCCCGGAAAAGTAGGTGGCTATGAGCTAGATTCGAACCGAGGCTCATTTGCTTAGCAGTCCGACACACTAATCACAAAGCCACGGGCACTGTATATTAATAAACTTTAAAAAACTGCGTACCAAACTAAAAAAAAAAAAAAAAAAAAAAACAAGATTTTATCAAAATCCGTCCTACAATTTTGTGGTATATATTTTGGTGGAAAAAAATTAAGTTGGTAGGCTAAAAACGGCACCCCCATAGGACCGTTTTTTTTTTCTTCGACTTTCTCGAGAACTGGGTACCCGATTATTATGATAGTAGCCAAAGTAATTTAACATACAAAACTTTTCGAATAGTTTTTTTTTGTATTTTTAATAATTACAAAAAAATTTTTTTTTGTAAAAAAGTCGGTATTTTAAAAACGGGTAAGTTGATTTTTTTGAAATTTTGTTTTTCATTGAAAGTTATTTTTGTGCTTAGTTCTGCATTCTTCAATAATTTTTTTTTTTAATTTTTTAACCGTTCCTACGATTTAAAAAAAATAACACTTTTTCACATTTTTTAATGAAATAAAATGCCGTTTAGATTTTTCCGCTGAAAACAATTTTACGTACTTTTTTCGTATAATCAAAAGTCTGAAAAATCGAACAAAAGCTTTGAAGTTCCCTTATATTTCAAATATTGTTTGACGCTGGGACTATAAGGCAAGTTTAGGGTTCGTGAATATTAAATAAATTGCACGATTGGGTCGCACGTACATCGTCGAATGAAATTTATTAAATTAGTAACATTTACATAGAAAAATAACACTATCTGAACTTAAAAAAGTGCCAAAAACACAACATTTAACGGTTGTCAGTAAAGAGTGATGGCGTCTTGTATAATAACGAATTTATGAAAAAAAGTATTTTGAAAATTGTACGACGGATTTAGATAAAATCCTGTTTTATTTAGATTTTTGAAAAAAAAATTTTTTGGAAATAATTTTAGTATGCAGTTTTTTAGAGTTTATTAATATACATGTGATTATATAATTTAAAATAATTTATTTTGATTAATTTTAAAAATATTGATTTTTCAAAAAAAAAAAAAAATAAAAAAAATGTTGGTAGGCAGAATTAATTTGGCTAACTAGATCCTCTCAAATATTTAATTTGACAGAAATCCAAAGAGCCTTAACCGAGAAATCCAAAAATGAAAAAAAAAACTTTTACATGAAAGCTACCGTTAATAGACTTTTCCGTAAATTTGGTTCTGATCTAATGATAGCCAATACCAACAAAAAAATTCCCAAACAATTTCATCAAAATCGTTGGAGCCGTCTTCGATAAAAATAAGCTTTTCCTAAACGGTCATATGGCAGGACCGTTTGGGAAAAGCTTATTTTTATCGAAGACGGCTCCAACGATTTTGATTTGTTGTTTTTAAGCCTAAAAATAACATTTCAATTTCCCCTCTGAAGAATGCCAAAAACTATTACACATTAGCAAATTGGGAGGTAATCGCTTAAGCCGTTTAGCCTGCAGCTCATTATACATACAGGCAGGCAGACTGACAGACTGACATACTGACAGACTGACAAACTGACAGACTGACAGACTGACAGACTGACAGACTGACAGACTGACATACTGACAGACTGACAAACTGACACACTGACAGACTGACAGACTCACAGACTGACAGACTGACAGACTGAAAGACTGACAGACTCACAGACTAACATACAGACTATAGGAAATCTCGTCATCTACAAAATATACTAAATGTTTTTAAGGTAGGGTGTATGCAAAAAAAGTTAATTATGAAAAACGTAGACAAGTTGGAAATTTTGCAGTACCCCCCTCCCACATTTTTCGCACTTGGTCCACGAAGTCCAAAACTTAAGAAATTTTTTATTAAGCATCGTTTAATATTATCCCTAAGTTTCATTAAGTTTCGACCTTTGTCGACCTAGAACTACCTGTCGACTGAACTACAAATAAGTTTTTGTCTCAATTCTTCAAAAATCTAATTTTACTTTCTTTTAGTTTTTCGAGATAGTAAGTGAACTATTGGTCTCACAGACTTTGTTTTATGCTTAAATTAAAGAAAATTAAATTCACAACTTTATCGATGGTGACATTTTTTGTGGGATCAGTGGTTTTGCCAATAATTAGATCCGGATGGCAGCAAAACTAAAAATTATCATTTTTTTCGGTAAAAATTGACTTTTTTGAAAGAGTTATAGCTTGGTCAAAAGGGTTTATAGAGTTGCGGTTAAGCTTACGTTCTTGGAAATTGCATGGACTTAAAAAAAGTAAATGATTTCGTTTTTTTTTTGTGATTTCTAGAGGAAACAGTGAAAAAATCCCAAAATTTTGCAGTTTTTCGAAGTTTCATTAACACTAACCTAACTGGTCCATACAACATACCAAAAATTCAGAAATACATCATGTTTTGTGATTTTAGCCTTTTCTAGTGTCGTTTTCTACTGGGCTACAATATTGAAAGTTCCAACGTATTCATCGTTTTATGGCCACAAAAAAATCCTGTATCTAGGAGCTAAGATGGTCTGGCCAGGTAGTGCGGATGAACATCGACTTTTCAGCGCGCAAATCCTTCGACGCCGTACCCGAGGGAGTCAGAAACCAAGGTAGACCTCATCTTCGAAGGAGACCTGCGACTGCTTGGAGTGCGAAATTAAAGACGGCAGGCTAGAGATCAAGCCGCCTGAAAATGCACTTTAAACCAGGCCCAGGTGCATCATAATATGTATCGCCGCCAAAAATAAAAGTAATAGAAGCTTTAAACTTTAGTAGTACGACCTTGCAAAGCTACTGGTTTTTCATCAAAAAACTGATAAAATTGAAAGACTAGACTCTATCGAAACTTCGTTGTTACTTGGGATACTATTTAATTAAATTTAACCTTAATTTAAATTTATTTTAATTTAACTGAGTTCATTCTAACAGTATATCAACAGGGTAAAATACTACACAATATCTTTATTTTTTTCTGCTTCATTCTTAAGATTTTATTCAAAGAAATCCCCAAAAACAAAACAACCTTTCACCACCTCATTTACTTAAAAAATGTTGTACCAATTAAATGGTTCGGAATGCTCAGCATAGCGTATAATATTTTCGCTCTTTAAACATTGTTAAACATCCAACAAAATACAAAAAAAAAGAAGAAATTATTAAATAACAAAAAACTAATAAATGCGATGCCGCAGATGCTGCTAAATACTTTATTTTTATTGCAACCATACTCATAGCTAAAAGCAGCATTTTCGTCGTCGTCGTCGTCTTCTCGTCCAACCACATATTACAAAACCCCTTCGCGATGAATAGTCATTAAAAAGGAAAAGTGATTATGAGTCGACATCGTGGACCGTGAAATGCTTGCGCTTCGGAGAAATGGTAAGCAGCTGATGTTTTGGTTTGTGTTTGTGGTTGGCTACAACCTCAGAATTCCAACCGCAAAAGTGGGGCTCCATTCCACAACACTACCTGATACTGATATTCCAATGCTTACACTCTGAATTCGAAAACCCCATAACAAAGTTTCAGTCTTCGGCGGCTGGCACTCACCTTCGGAAGTTGCAACAATCAACACAAACCTACGTGAACTTAAGACCCCAAAAGCCAAGTGTTCCTTTTTAACTGCTGGCCAAATCTGCTTTTGGCTTTGTCACAAACTGCATTAAAGCCTATCCCTCCGCTCCCTTTAAAAGTGAAAATATTTTGCTTGGATTTAAAATTTTGTTTGTATGTATTCTTCGTGATCCTATAATTCATACATTTTATCTGAAAACGTCGACAAACGAAGTGCGCGGGTATGCCCTGTGCATTTTGTAAATTCCATTGAGTGAAACATTTATTGTAAACCTTATGTACGTCTGGTAATCGCCACTTAAGGAAAGGCTTACTGAGTTGTGATTTGCAAAGACTTTCATTTTCATTTGGCCACTTCGTACAGTGGGGCCGTTTAAAATCCAAAGCAAAATCTTATAATTAAAATAAGTGAAGAGCCATTGTTCTGTGGTGTTGGTTATTTTCCTTGTAACGTTATTCAGAACTAAATATATCGAAAATTATTTTCCGGATGTGAAAAGGCGTCAATAAAATAAAATAACTGGATTATCAATTTTACTATGGGAACGCAAACGACATGGATATGTTTGGGTAAGAAAACAATGTGTTTGTCTAGTTTCTGAAGTATTCACTCGCAATTTTATTTACTTTATATAGTACCTACTAAAAGAACCGTTAAAATGAAATAAGTACTTTGTTTTTAACTTTAGTTTTTAACCGAACCTATTTTAATTTCAGTTACACACAATTTAAACGAAAGAGCTGAGGCAAGAACTATTGGTTCCCTAAAAATATCCACCAATCTAAAAATTTAGCTTTCTATGATTTTGAATCATGTCTTAGAGGTGGATAAATGTAGTGTTAAAAAATTTATAGAAAGTTTATATAAAGTTTATATAAGTATAAGTCATCATATCATAAGTCGTACTCAAGTTCGCTTTCGAGCAGGTATTTACTCTTACGACTATTGCGGGGCGTTTTATAGGAAAAAGGGACACATTTTAAAGTCGATTTAAAAGCTGATTTTAACTCAGTCAGCATAAGATCACTTTTATAAAATAAATTAAAAACAATTAGCCTATTAATTAACAAGGGTTGTGAACACGTAACTTGATAATCTAATCGAGGGTTGTTGTTCGTCGTTGAATTCAAAACAAACGTGTTTTTTCAGAACGTAACTTTAAACGAGTTTCATTGTGATTTGTAATGAAATTACCTTTGGCCTTGTATTTTTTTCTTATATCAACGAAATAATACCTTTTTCCGTTCTTTTATATCTTTTTGCAGAGGGTCGCTGGTTTTCCGGCCTTCTGGAGAGTTTTCTAAATACCCCTAACTCTTGATGAATGTAAACAATAATAGTCAAAATCTTTAACTACTTTTTTTTTAAATCGAGATATTGTTTGGGTTCTATATATATTTTCACACAAAATACTTCCGCTGATAACATTTTTCTATCGACTGCAAATGCTTGTTTCAAAAGTTAATTTTAAGTTTGTGTGCTACCAACTGCAACGATATCATCGAGAACAATCGATTGAATCAAAATAGATGCTACCAGTGCTCAATAGTATTGAAAAAAACTCAGTAGTATCCAGTTAAGTGCTGGCACCGCAGGTTCATTTGAATAAATGACTAAAACTAAAAACGTTTCCTGTAGTTTGCATGTTCTAAATCTAATTCATTTTAATCAGAAACAGTCATCCCCCAAGACTATATATTAAGCCCCTTTATGTTTGTTTTTCTTACAAACCATATTGAGAATCATTTGCGGGAGTTGTTTGTTTTCGTGATTTATCTGCTAATTTCCTTCTTTATGCAGATTATTTGGTGATTTCTTCAGATAACTCACGCTCTAGGTTAAGATTAATAAACAGTTTTTTTGCCCTGTTGTGGGATTTGAATTAAAATCCCAAAAATCAAAATCCCGAAAAATCAAATTTCTGAAAACATGGTTAAAAATCCCGAAAATTTCGCCTATGTTAACAGTTTTTTTTTTTGGTCAAAGTACATGGGTGACCGAATTCGTATAGGATCAAGGACTTTTTTAACCCATCTTCACAGTTAGTTCCCTTCACGAATATAGTTGCTTCGCTTAGGGTATGATAACATGACAAGTCGTCTGTCTATTTTGTCTGTTTTGGACTACAGCCGGAACGGTTTGGCCAATGGTCTTCAAATTTAGAACATAAGATTATTTTGACATTCATACAAAGGACTTTTTTTCAATTTTTTAGCTCAAATATTAACAGTTCCTGTCATATGCCTTGAAGTATTTTTTCTTAAAAAAAAATCTGTGTACTTTGGTGTGGATTGTTTTGGTGAAAAATAAATTGTATGGATCGCACGTACTTGCTCATATGTGCGGTCACATCGTCGAATAAAATTTAAATAATAAGTAACATTAACATAGAAAAATAAATATATAAATATATCTGAACCTAAAAAAACCACAACACTTAACGGTTTTTAGTAAAAATAGAGTACGCCATCACACGTCTTGTATAATATCGAATTTATTTCGTAAATTATAGGACGTCCTACGCCCTTTATACAGGAACGTGCGTGTAGGGCAGGCAGGCAGTCAGATTAGCAAAAAAAATTGATCGTTCGAAAAACTCGAGCGCGTCAGATTAAGGTAAGGTTGGTTAATTACATGCTAAAAAGTGTGAATTTTAATAATCTGACGATTTGTGCGTTACGGAAGTGAGTAGGAGAGTCACAAACTTGCAAAAAAAATCGTGACCTTGACATTCTTGAGCGCGGTCGAATTTTTTTTAAATTTAAAAAAATTCAAGAATAACGGAAAATATATAAACTATTTTCACAAACCGAAGTAGCAAAACCAATCAATAAAGTTTAGTGCGTGCTGCTGCAGTGAAGCATGTTTTTGTATCTAAGGGGGGTCTATTCTCACAGTGAACAGGTTTTTTTTTTATTTTTTTCTGTATATATTATTTTATATATTATATTAAAAAAAATAGGTTTTTAATGCTATTTTTCGTACAATTTATTTGTCACAGTTCGTAAAAAAATGTTTGTTTTTCAACATTTTTTTCCAAACCGTCAGATTAAGAAAATTCCTCCAAAAAATCGTCAGATTATTGGTAAGAACGATTAGGGCATTAAGGTGAATCATCTGTATAATAATCTGACACGTTTGAGTATTTCAAAAGGCGATTTTTTTGCATTTTCAAGAATCCGGCACGAGCTTGCGTCTTGTACGAATCGTCAGTCTTTTAAATGGGAGCTTCTTTCGGGTTTACTTAACACCCTCTCTGAAAATCTGACGCGCTCGAATAACTTTTTTGTTTTCATATTTTGCCCTACTATACAGCCCCCCACTATGCAAACCGGCAGATTAACATCTCTCTGTTATCAGAGACACGTGGGGCATACGCACTATTAATTTCTGATACGCTCGAGTATTTTCATGTTTTTACTTGCGATTTAGATACTAAATTGCAAGTTATGGATTCGTGCAAAACAATCAAACATGACAATACGATAATAGAGAAGTTGAAAAAAGTGGGTCCAGAAATTCCGTCCGTCTGTCTGTCTGTTCGCGCCTCTACAGCCTAAGCGGATGGGCCGATTTGCTTCAAACTTAGTATTTAGTATTTATTAGGTAGTATCTCGGGGGTGTTTTTCATTTTTGCTCTAGGTCGAAAAATAACGGTACCTGCCATACAATTTTGAACAAAAAGTTAGATTTTCTCGAAAACGGCTCTAACGATTTTGATAAAACTTTCAGGGTGCTAATTTTTTACAAAAATACATCCTTCAGGGAGAATAAATTTTTCGAAATTTAATTAATGTCGCATTTCAAAATTTTCAAAAACTTTTTTTTTTCGATTTTAAATTTTTTTTTTCTATTTTGGTTTTCGAAATATTTTGAAAATGGGTTGATTGAATTTTTTTAAATAATTTTCCCAGATGAAAACTACAGATTGCCTTATAATGACATACTAGAACAAAATTTAAAATATTTTTTCGAAAAGTTTTTCTAAAAAACGACTTTAAAAAAAACACTTTTTAAAAAAAACTGGTCGAACTTACATACTTAGTTTTTCAAAAAAAAAAATCTAAAACTAATTTAAAAAAAAAGAAGAATTTTCTAAAAAAAATATTTTTTTATTTTAATAGACGTGTGGTTTTCAATCTGGCAATACTTATTTCGGAGTTGGTCTTTTTGACAGCTGTCTCTTGATTTATGCTCAGTTTGGTTTGCGATTTCATAATAAATAGACTTACATACTCCTGAACAAAGTTTGCAAATTGTGCAATTTTATTACCAAATTAATAGTTCGTTTCGGTGGAGCAGAGTATCGAAGAAGACCCAAATGAGTCCATTCGCCATTGCGCGAGGAAGGATTTTGGTTTGCAGGCTTACAAAATCCAACTCGTTCAAGAATTAAAGCCGAACGCCCATCAAGGGCGTCACACGTTTGATGAATGGGCCCAAAACGAAATGGCCACCGATCCCGATTTTCAAAAAATTGGGAAAATTGGGCCTCGGCTGGAATTTATTCGAGCCAGCCACGGTGGCCACTTCCCCGAAATCATTTTTAGAACATAATGCAAACCCTTATCTTTATAACAAAGCTAGATTCTTGGCCATAACATTAAACTATATGCACTTCTAAAAAAACACCCTTTTTATACATACATATGCAGCCACTAAGCAATTATCTAGCATAAGAACTAGTTCATGCGATCCAGTCGTGCATTTTATTTAAATTTTATTCGACGATGTGACCGCACATTTGAGCAAGTACGTGCGTTCCAGTCGTGCAATTTATTTTTTACATTTTCCAAAGCCCGTAGACGCTCCCCAAACCGATAAACAGGTATACATTAAATATCATTTTTTCGTTCCTACCACTTAATCTTTAAAACCCAATAGATCCCAACGACGCTCGAGTAAATCCCCATTTAGCATTGTGGGCTCCCCTACTATAACATATTTTTTTAAGGAAATAAAATGGCGCTTACATTTTTCCGCTGAACACTATTTTTCGAACAACCAAAACTCACAGAAATTGAATAAGAACTTTGAAACGCCTTCAATATATATTAAATTTTATTCGACGATGTTACCGCAGGTACATATGAGCAAGTACGTGGGATCCAGTCGTGCATTTTGTTTTCTATTTCACTTTCTTTTAACGACACCAGCGATTTCCAGTCTTTAAGGGTTAAAGTTTCTTGCCTAGATTTGGTTTCCTCTTTCGTGCGCTTTTATGCCGCATACAAAATACCTTATGCGCTATTCGGAAATGAGAAATCAAAACTCTAGAATAGCAAAAATAAAAAATAAATTTGAAACGAAAGAGCTGACGTACGAACTTCACTAACTGCTTTTTTTTTATTTTGAGAGATATAACAATTCCGAATTCTTACTTAGATTCATTTTAAGGAAAAAGTTAGAAATTCATAATCATCATCTCTAACATAGACAGAATTATCATAAAGAATATGGAACTCCAATTGAAGAAGCAGAACAAATTTTAAAATTCAAAAAGTTTCTTTTTTGTCGGTGAAGAATTGGGCAAGATTTTTAATCTTTTACAGGACATGTGTTTATATTTGCATTGGAAACGAAGAACTTCCAGGAGTTATGGAATTATTTGTTTCTACTCCACTCACTTAGACAGAGCTTTAATAGGAACTTTTTCGAATACCTCTCTGATCGGAAGAAGACGAAATTTCGCCGGATTGGATTGAAACCCGTTCCTTTTTTGGGAGAGGAAGTCCAACAGTTGTGTTCCAGCTTGCTGGATAATATACATTTTTCATCCCGTTGTTAAACAATGTTGTGTATATATATATTTATGTCTATTACATCCACGGGAAGATGTCTTTGTACAAAGCTGACTATACAATCGTCTCCTGACAACTTTTGCATGGCATAATTCTGATGTGCTATTTTCCATTCTGTCTATATGGATTTCCAGTGAGTTGTGTCCTGTTAAGATACCAACCAAGAAGCACAGTTGAGGTCTGCTTTAGAATGTATTCATAGTTTTTCTTTGAGAAATTCAATTAAACACTTCTCTAAATCTTAAAAGTGTCAATTTTCTAATAATAAAAATAATAATAATATTTTAACTATATATCTGTAAGACACATTGCCTTTTCTTATTGCACTAGGTGCAGCACGAGACTAGTAAGAAGAATTAGACTTACGGCATGGTGGCGATTAGCTTACACTAGTAATTTTCGAAAAATTGTTACCTAATCTGAGTATCGAACTTACAATGTCCGCTATAGTAAGCGGCTTTGAAGAATGTTTGTTGAATTATGATCTTTTCATTTTCAAGCGGCCTATTTTATAAAACTATTAGTGTTACACTTGTAAATTTGTAACTATTATTGCTCTTGATATCTCCAAGACATTTGATAGAGTTTGGTATAAAGCTCTCTAAATGAAAATGCGTGCTTTTGGGATCGATGATACTCGTTGGATTAGAAGCTTCTTCTGGACCGTTCAATACGAATTGTATTGGACGGATTCAAGTCTGATTCCCACACAGTATATGCTGGTGTGCCCCAGGGCTCCATTCTGTCTCCAACTCTTTTCCTCAATTTTTTATAAATGATCGTCTGTCTCTTAGTTCTAATCCACTTAACTGTTTTGCTGAAGACTCTACTCTCAGATTTTCATATTCGTTCGATAAATCACGTCCTTAGCCTTCGGACGTACAATTGCAACGGTACCATATGTCATGCTGGGCAGGTGCTTCGCAAACATCGCTTTACATGCTTGATAGAATACAAAATAATGTGTTTTCTGTAAAAAAAATGAAATAAAGAGATTCTTTTTTAACCGAACAACACGCGCAGTGTACTTCCATACATTGAAAGGGAAACGAATAGTCCCTTGTACGCGCGGTAATTATAAAAAAAATACAAGCGCAAATAAAATATGGAGTTGTAATATTCTGTTCCATAAACATTTTTCCACATTTGTAGCCCTGCAGATTCAAATTATAACTGTAGCGATTAAACTGCTACAAGTCTACAAATCTGATAACCACAAGTAAGACATTATTTGCGTAGAACTTAAAGTCTGCAGCTATACTTCACAGTTAAGCGATCTTAGCATGTCTCGTTTTTCTTCTTCTAGGGATAAGCCAATGTTTCTTAGCAATGCCTCAAAAGATATGTTATAATATTAAAGTTATTTCACTCTTTAAAAATTCGCGGTTCTCGTGTTCTATTGTCTTTGTAGTCACTATCATAACTGCTTGAGATCATTTTATATTAACCTTTCTAAGCACACGCTGTCCAAGCACTAAATTCTAAACGAAACTAAGCCAATTTTTTTTTATTTTTATTAGTCTCTTTAGTCTTGTAATAAATTCACTTGTAGTCGCACCCAAGTCCGTCACTAATAACTTCTTGCGCAAATACTTTTATGAAACAGAAAAGTTCGCCGCAGTTGTAAGTACACATGTACCTATAGTTACAAGTCAAGCATACTTGTAATTATTAGTAAATTGGTATTCTATATGAAACGAAAATTTGCACATAATTTACAAGTTACAAGTGAATTCACAAATAGTTATTATTCTTGTAGTTTTATGAAATAGGCACAAGATCAGTTATTTCAGAAAAGTCTTCTTCGGAAAATTGCGCCATTTCCAAAAATCTCCAAATTCTTCTGAAGAAGCTTGTGACTTTGAAGCAATTTTTTCTGTAAAATATTGTGTTAGTGCATAATTATTTGCAGATTAGTGAGTTCCAAATAATATATTGGCAGGATAACTGATTATTTCAGTCAAACTGATTGTTACTGTATTAACGAAAATTTATAAATCTAGCTTTGTACTTTGAAAGTCCTGGAATATGCTTCAAGTGCTTCTAGTAAGACCCTTATCTTCTTTTCTTCAAAAAATTCCGATTGAACAACCAACAGAGTACTCTATTGTAAAATTATTATACCAATACACGCTAGTCCTTGAATCATAGTCATGCTTTTTAGATTGATTACTTTGGACACCGAACCAAGCATGGGAGAGTCAGGATTGGCTTAATAATGGCATTTAATGAAGGGTTTTCGGCTAGGACCCCATCTCTTACCAAACATTTTTCTTCAAGTACGTTAGAGCTACTATTGAAGATTTCCTTTTCTTTTCCTTAACGTTTTCTTTCCATTTTAGCTTACCATCTAATACGATACCAAAATATTTGGCTGTTAGAGTAACCCGGAGTGGTTTCCTGTTTATTCGTGGGAGCATTCATTTTTGGGATGTTTCTTTTCCTTGTAAACAAATCAAATTTGGTCTTGAGAGGATTTACATTTAATCCGCAGTTAATGGGCAAACTGAAGAGCTTGTCAAGAGATGCCTGCAGAAGTTCACATAAGGTAGAAACAAATTTACTTGATCACATTATAATGATGTCGTCAGCGAAAGCCATGACAAGGTGTCAACCTTTATAACCAAAAAAAAAAAACGTTAAGATTGATAGCAGTTAACATTTGCTGGAAAACATTTTTTTTACTGTAGATCTTAAACCTTCAGTACTTCCACTCAATTAAAACCGCCATATCCAATGTGCTTCCGACTTTGCTCTCACTATTATTTTAACTGCAGTACAAATTCCTTAGGAAAAAAAAATAAAATGGATTTGTTTACGGAATTTGAAACGGAAATACTCAACGAGGTATTACTTTACAACCCACCACCACCGTTAAAATTAAAGACGTTGCACCCGTAATACCCTTCGGCTGGTTGCAAGTTGCAATTGCAATCTACAAAAAAAAAAACAAGACCTGAGGTGAATGTTTATACAATACTCACTCCGCACTCACTCGCGTCCTCGCATCGGCTGTTGCACATCACCAACCATTAAAAGCGTTCCGATGTTATTACATATTTTCCTTTTAGTTTTGCATTTACTTCCAGCGGCATTTGGAAATTCAAAATGATATTTATAGTGAAATAAAAAAAAATTAATAACAATAAAATAAATTAAAAGCACATTCAAACTGGAAAGAAAGTGAAATCAACGGTGGACGTCTTAGCCTTGCCACTTCTGCAAAATCAATTGTTTAAAATCCCCGCCTTTTTTTTACCGTCGCGCCGCAAATCCGCACTAGCTGAATTCACGGTCTTGAATGAGGTTCCCATCTTGGAGTTACAAATAAAGCAGCATTGGTTTCCTCCGGAATGGTTTTTGCAACTTTCTAATATGACGTCATAGTGGTTCCCTGTTAATAAATTTTCCGACCATCTCAGCTGTTCAAGAGGAGTCCAACGTATTATCGCTTTATAGAAGATTGTATCCATAAACATTTTGGGCCCTGCGGCGCGTCTTAAGCAAGCGGATGGTGGTGACGCAGCAGTAATGTTGCGGCAATCCGATATGACAACTTCTTTCAAAGAGTTGTCTGAAGCCTTATGTCACCATACACCAATCATGTCACAGCACCGTCACGCTAGCATATGCATTATGCAACGTGCGTGGGGTACGCAAACAGCCTGTTGTACTGAATGTATCCCATCTAAATGATTCATCACGCATTGTGGTTAGTTCGCAGCTTATAGTGCACCTTCGGGTGCCCCTTTTTAATTTTAAATTCCCCGCCATAAAGATTGTCTCTTTTAGTTAAAATTATTGAAGTGGTACTCTTGTTTATTGGCCGTTTTTTTTTGTTGCAGGTTGGTTAACTTGGGTTTTTTTATGATTTGAGGGAAAGTGTGTCGAGATTGGTATGCAAAGATTGTAGGATTTACTTTGACGTAATGTGGTTGGACGGGAGGTGTTTTGTTCAATTAGACCCTTGTCAAGATTTTTAACTTTGTTTACATAAATCTTCTATTTGTTTTGGCACAAGCTAATTGTATATCCGTGTTTTGTAAGACTGATGATGAAAGATGTCCGAATTCATTCAAGATGAGTTGACATTTTGACAATAAGGACAATTTCAGCGACCTTGAATTATGTACAATGTATATTATTGTGTTTGTTTTAAAAATGAATAAATATAATTAAAGATATTTTGTGGGATTACTATTTCCGTCACCAACGAAGAAGATTGGACAAGATGAAGATAACCCATCCTTCGTAAGAGTGGAAATGAAATAAGTATATGTATATAATATGTATGTAATCTTCTATGCAAAAGACTTTTTTTATTTCATAAATAGTAATAATTCCAAACGCGGCTTTTCTGAAAAAAACACCCAAAGCCTTTTGTTAAAATACGGCTCTAGGAAATAGGGTCCCAGAAAATAGAGCCCCAAAATCGAAAATGAAATAAGGCCTCCAAATGTGTTCGCAATACAATAGAATCAAGTCCCCATTTCATATTTTTCGTTCTTTTGGGCCCTTATTTCAGTTTGAGTTTGGGGCTTTGTTTCATTATGAAATCTAGCCCCAATTTGTGAAAAATGAAATAAAGCCCCAAATTATAATCTGTACTTTACTTTTTTTATAATTAACGTGCGTACAAGGGAATATTTGTTTCCCTTTTAATATACAGCACACTATGAGGGCATTAGGAAGATAGGGAGTGAAAGATAGGAGGTGTCGATTAACATTGATTTTGAATGTTTGCAGATCAAAATGGCAAGGGAAAATCTCGCCAGGTAAACTATTCCAAATTCGTGTTGTTCGGCTAAAAAAGAATCCCTATATTTCACGGTACGTCCGAAATTGGGCTCAAGGGTGATCTGATAAGCATTCTTGCGAGACGAGTATTACGGGAGAAACTTTTAAGGGGAGGAATGCAGCTGACTACCTCGAGTGAACATTTTTTATAAAAGAAACGATAAAATAAGGAAAGACATAAAACATTGCGTCGGTGTTCGAGAGGGGCAATTGATTCAGCGGCATTTCTATTTCCTATCAATCTTAACGCTCGATTTTATATTCTATCAAGCAGGTGGAGCAATGTTTGCGAAGCATATGCCCAGAGGTGGGAGTTATACACGAGTTTAGGGAATATAAGCGATTTATAAATTGTAGCCAGATCAGAAGGAGAAAAATACTTCTAACACCTATACAGAAAACCTAAGCACTTAGCCGCATTTTTAGCGATCTCAAATATATAATCGTTCAAACGGAGGTTGTCGTTGGCACACATATCGAGTATGAGAGCTTTTCGGTTTCTTCGATGTAAGTGCCATTCATGGACAATGGCATTGAATCCATACGATTCCTATTACGCCATTGGACGATGCTGTATAAATCGGAGTTTAATGAGCCTGACATATGGTACCGTTGCAATTGTACGTCCGAAGGCGAAGGATGTGAATTACCGAACGAATATGAAAATGTGAGGGTAGAGTCGTAAGTAAAACAGTTAAGTGGATTAAAAGTAACAGACATAAGATCATTTAAGAAAATGGGCACGACTGGGTCGCACATACCTGCTCTTATGTGCCTAATTACATTGGACGGAAAGATCTTTGAAAAAAAAAACAAATAACATTTACGTTGAAAATAACACAGTTTGAACTAATAAAAACTATCAAAACCACAATACTTAACGGTTTTTAGTAAAAATGAAGTACGCCACCATACGTTTAAATAACAGAAAATGTATAAAAAAAGTGTTTCGAAAATTGTAGAACGGATTTTGATAAAATCCTGTTTTTATTTTTAGTTCTTTGATTTTTTTTTTAAATTTTGGTATGCAGTTTTTTAGAGTTTATTAATATTCATGTGATTATAAAATTTTAAATATTTTTTTTTGATTTTTAATTTAATTTAATTAGAAAAAAAGTTATTAAAAATTTTGATATGCAGAATTAATTCGGCTACCTAGATCTTCTCAAATATAAAATTTGACAGAAAAAAAAAACGTTATATGAAAATTACCGTTGATAAACTTTTCGTGTAAATTTGGTTCTGATCAAATAATAACCAATACAAACAAAAAATACTTTTCTTTTTACACTTCAGATTCTTTGATGTAGTAAGCTTATAGCAAGTTTATTTCTAAAATCATAATGGTTATATGGCAGGTGTTTAGGTAGCAGATATTGGGTATAATTTTATCAAAAACAAACTTACCAAAAAAAGTGTATTAAAGATACATATTATATAACGGTTTTTTTTTTAATTTTTGATTTTCTCGGTAACGGCTCATTGGATTTATATCAAATTTTATATTTGAACAGAAATAGGTAGACTAATTAATTCTGAATACTAACATTTTCAATATTTTTTATATTTATGTACTATTATTTATATATTTATAATTAAAAACTAAAAAAAAAATGTTTTGTTAAAAAAAACTAAAAATATAAAACAAGATTATATCAATATCGGTCCTACAATTTTTGACACTTTATTAGTTCAGATCATGCTATTTTTTTACGTAACTATTCCTCGTTTCCCTCAAGGATCTTGTCTTCCAATGTGATTAGGCACATAAATAAGTGCGACCCAGTCGGGTCCATTTTTTCCTAATTTGATTTCGTGTAAACTAATAGCTATTCAACTGTTATAAGAGTAGGGATGTTATAGCAGCAAACAGCTTTCCATGAAATATAATAAGCTTGTCTCAGCAAGTCAATTTATGAAGGCTTAATGGTAATGTGTAGCTCGTTTTGGATGTTAAAAAAGGCCTTAACAAAGCCCTTGAATAACAGCAATTTCAAATAGCTTGGTTTAGATTTTATAAGAAGGCCTCACTTATATTTCTCCTCAGTCAGTTCCAGTTCTTGTAGTTTCTGAAACCTTTTCTACTGCGTACTGTAACGATTGCAATTTTATTTTAACTAAAGGGGTTTCCAATAGGGACTTCCGAACTTTGACAGTTGATATCGGCCATCTTGTTAAAGCTTTATCTTTCAAATTGGCTGTCATTTTTGCCAAATCACAATGAACAGATATAGCGTTCAACAACACGTGCGTGCAAATGATAAAATTGTTTTATCAAAATTTGTGTACTCTTCGGGCAACATTCCGCGCGGTTCGTTTATTGTACGGCCGCCATAATCGTTCTACTGAGAGGACCCATTTATGCATGAATGCATACATGAACAAGCAAAATTGTCGAAATTGGAACGATACTAATCCACATGAGATCCCAGAGCGTCCAATGAGGGCGATTTGAGGGCATGGTAATCTCACGTGAAGGTGATGTGAACTGGCCACCGAGATCGTGTGATTTGATTCCATTAGACTTGTTTTGGTGGGGTTTTCTTAAGTTGCAGGTCTATTTTTTGTCACTATCGTTTTTAGCTTATCTATGATCGTAATGTCATGTTTAATTTTTATTTATTTTTTTTTATATTCCCGAATCCTAAACTTGCCTTATAATACCTATAATCGCAAGTAAAATGGATGCATGTGTAGCGTGCTATTGAAGTAATGGAAAGCTGTTACTACAAGAATGAGGTCAATACTGAGAATATGAAAATAACAACAGATAGTAATTCCAAATCGATAAGTGCGGTATTACACTTAGACGTTCTGTAGTCCGCGTGTTTCTTTTATTTTCTTTTGAACCCTTCGTCCGCCCATCGCGCGGTATTACACTTATATTTTTTCTCATTTTTGCATCGCGTGTTTTTGACAGCTCTCTTTCATTGTTTCTTTCTGTCCATAAAAGCAATGGCTACGTTCACATTTTGTGTCCTTTGTATTGTCGTTGTAATAAGCATGATTTAAAACAGCTAATACACAGCCGATTGAAAATTTTGTTAAAATAGTATATTTTTTTTTTTTCTAATAAATGATTATGTTTTACCGTTCAATACAAATTGTTCGCAAAGTAATTAGATGTTGAGTAAAATACCCGAGTTTCGAAAGCTATTAGCAACGAAAATAAAATTGCCAAGTGGAAAATTTCTGATTTTTGAAGAAAATAATATTCGGACAATCCAATTATTCGTTTTCGAACGATTCAACTTTCGGATCGGATTTAGAAGTGGGCGGTAGTACCCCAGAAGAACTCAGCGTGATATTAGTAACGTTTTTGTAAGTAATAGACTGAATAAAATCTATACACATACATAGAAATGAAGTGTCTGTTTTTAATATAAAAATATCAGCTTTTTACAAGATGCATATGAAAGTATACATATACAATACAGTATTTATAACAAAAACACAATTTTAAAATACCCCTAGGTGGCGCTGGAGTCGTTTTTTCTTTGAAGATGCTCATTTATTTATTTGACGGACATTTCAGAGGCGGATAGTTCATGTTTTTAGGAGTAACTAAGGCTATTTTAATAAATCCTTGGTGCCACTGGGGTCGTTTCACAAGCTGTATAGTGCGGAAGCATAATGGATATTATGACTAGCGGATTAGACTTTTTTGAGAGCAAAAATTCTCCGTGTGATTTTTGGTCCGGTATGCATAAACGCCGAGTAGAGATGAACAAACAAGGAGAATGTGTACGGTGGCATAGATCTGGCCAAATGATAAAGCTCCAACTTCTCAGATGATTGGGTCATATGGATGGAGCGGATTGTCACCGATGATCCAGGCCAGAAAATCTTTGATTCCACCTAGGAGGAAATGGCTCAGTCAGTAGACAAATACCGATACTCAGGTTATCACCAATGTGTGATAGAACGTTTACATACTTTACATGAAAAACTTGAAGCAGCTAGCTGCCTTACAATTCAACCAAATAAACTGAGGATTTTTGAAATGGATTTAATTTGCTGCGCAAGTTTTTTTCTATTTTATTTAATGTGGCGCTGTCAAAAATATGCAACACGCAAAAAGTATAGAGCGGAGGAAGAGTCCTTCAGTAGAAGTTGGTAAAAGTTTTACTTCTTACGACAAGCTGTACTAGTTTTTGATGTTCGCATCTTTTGTTTAGATTTGTTCATAGAAAATGTACAGCTTTTGCCAGTCTAGCAAAGCTACTATAGTGAACGACTTGTGTGACAGTGTTGTGCTTTAGCACCATTGTTTGCTCCAAACACTTCTCTTCTGTTCAGGCAGTTAATACAATTTTTAAGGCCAAATCCGAACAATTTTACGTAATGCAGTTTTAAGACGAAGTTTATTCTTGGAGAATTTGTCCCTTTGTAAATGGAACCGAACCAAGACCTTTGCATTCAGCAGGGGACTTGTTTTATTATTATTTGGAAACTTGTAACATCTCCAATTTGCCGTACTATTTCGAACTGAATTCTACCCCGATTTGGAAGATTATACTTCTGTTTGGGTGTGGGAATATGTAGCTTTGTTCTGTCTTTTTTAAATCGTGACATGAAACACGGATTCTGGTTCTTGCTTCTTTGCTTTAAATTTCACATGAAATTCCAAATATGGCAGACTACTGGCTGAACACAATGGGAGCCGCAGCTGCAATACGCAGCCGGAAACTCAGAAAGCTGTTGTAAAGTGTCGTACGGATTTTTTAAAACTGCCCACAATGGAGCAGTACGCTTTTTTGACATTTGAGATGTTATTGATGTCATCTGACTGAATTAAAGTCTGTGTTCATTTTAAAATTGCAAATTATTAATTTTAAGACAATAAAAGTTAAAATGGAAAACAAAAATGAAGAGATTTTCTGCAGCTTTGTGTTTTATGTTTTATATATTTTTTATTACTTAAATCCCATAAAACTTCCATTGCGCGCTCGGCCTCCATAATTTGTTCCCTTTTGACCATCGCGTTTTTTTTTATTTTGACAACCAAAAATAATAATCCCGCACGACAAAGTTAAAAGCTAACCAATCTTTGCGGCTCCGTATTGCAGTTGCGTATGCATTTGCGTTGCTCGAATGCATAACTTGCATTATATTACCTATAATCGCAAGTAAAAATCATAATGGCATGTTTGATGCTATCTCGTTTTATATGTTTACAAATATATAACTTGCTATTATATTACATATCTAAACAGTTTCTTTGAAGGAATTCCGTTTTCATTTCCTAAAGCTTGAACTTTATGCAGCTCTGCATACTGCATACATTACAGATAAAATGAAGAACAAGAAGTAGCCCATCTATTTTATATTTATATGGCATACTTGAATAAGCAATCTCAAGGCCACATACCAAATTTCTCTCATTTCAAGTCTACCTCGCCGAAGAGTCCAAATCAACCAGTTTGTCACTTTCAGTATTAACTTTTGGCATTACTATTCTTCTTGCGCGCCATCAAGCGTCAAGATGTCCAACAATAATTAAGTCATTTAAGAGTTGCCACTTTCACTTAATTGGCTTGACTGTTATGTGATCTGGTCATATGTCAATTTCAATGAGGAAATACAAGCGAGGCGTATTGTTTTTTTTTAATTGAAATGTGTGAATTTCTTTTTTTTTTTAATCCGCAGTAAGGGTTGCCATACGATTTTTATGACTTAATTTGACTGAGTTAAAATTTATATTTCTTGTTTCAATTTTTAACTGATTTTTTATTATTTATAAAGCGCACACCTTTGTTCGCCGTGTTTTCTGGTTTTCAAATGTTTAATTTATCATGATATTTTCTTTACTCATTTGTTTTTAGTTGCCATTTGCATCAGCTTACTTTTGATTGTAAAGGGACACGCTCAGCGACAAGAAGCTTCGGTTTCCGGCCGAGGTAAGTTAAAGCTATTGGATCAGTCGGTTTGATAGATCTATAGCGGGCTCATAGCCAGGATTCCTATCTACTTTTAAAGCAGCGTCTTATTTTCAGACACACTTGGCCAACCCTTTTTCTTATGACACATCCGGTGGCAAAACCCGATTAGCAAGAAACTCAAATCTGGCTGTCAAAAAGCTTAAAAACGATAGTAAAGATGATAGCGACGATGACGATGAAGACGATGATAGTGACTACATCTACTATGATGACGATAATGATAGTTCTAGTGCTAGTAACGAATCAGAAGGACGCTTGCTATCACAATCGGCTTTTAACAGAATTTCAGAGACTCTGGGTGCCTTGAACACAGTTGGTCATTTTATTGTCGATATGACAAGAGGTGGTCAAGACTCAAAATCAGAATCCGATGAGGAGGATCATTCACAGACTACAAGTGAGACAACATTGGCTCCTGATCATGTGAAGATCATAACATCAGTCACAAATGACACCACAACTGAATCTGAACCAATTAGAAGAGTAGGTCTAGATAATGATAGCAATGTTCAATCATTTGTGGAGACTAAAAAGAAAAAGAAGAAGAAGAACAAAGTTAAGAAGCATACAATACTTTCCACCACTGAGAAAATAAAATCACCAATTCTTGAGAATACTTCAACTTCTACAACAACAATAAGACCCTCAACAAGTACAACTCTGGTCAGTTTCGCTCCAACAACATCAACCCCGATTTATATTCCAGCAATTGTTGATGATTCTTCGGCAAAAGATGGCGAGAATCGTTGTAAGACTCCCAACGGAAGACCAGGAAGATGTGAAGACTTAAGTAGTTGCCCAGCTCTGCTGTTGAATCTTAGCAGTTTGCGAGAGTCTCTTTGTTTCAAAAGCCTTTTTGTACCGGGGGTCTGTTGTCCGCTGTCTGAAAGCACGATTTTAACTACCCAGCGTCCCTTGAAACTGACGCCAAGGCCAACAGCAGCGTCTACAACCACTAGACCGCCAACAAAACGTCCAAGTTCACCGAATTTGATTTTGATTCCGCAAATGAAACCGGTAACCACATCCACAACTACAACTGCCAGACCGGGAGAACTACCTGGTCTCGGTCAAGATTCAAATGATTTGGACATTTTGAATGGTATTGTTGATCCAGATGAATGTGGACAGCAAGAGCATTCTTCCGGACGTATAGTTGGAGGAATTGAAGCACCAAATGGTCAGTGGCCTTGGATGGCAGCGATATTCTTGCATGGACCGAAACGTACAGAGTTCTGGTGTGGTGGATCATTGGTTGGCTCGAAGTATATTTTGACCGCTGCTCATTGTACAAGGGATTCAAGACAAAAGCCGTAAATATCATAAGTCCGCATTGGTTGAACATTTTTTAAATTTTTTAAAATATTTCTGAAGGTTTGCAGCCAGACAGTTCACAGTTCGATTGGGAGATATTGATTTGTCTACCGACGAAGAGCCATCAGCACCGGTTACATTTGCAGTTCAGGAAGTTAGGGCGCATGAAAGGTAAGTTATATTTGTTTGGAACAGCTTAGCCTCGTAATTCGTGCCTAATGGGATATACAATTCAAATGGGGTCAGCTCTGAAAATCTTCCTTCGTACCAAATTCAGTAGTTTACAATTTTCATTGGAATTTCTTCAAAATATCGATTTTTCCTTTTTTAGATTTTCACGAATTGGCTTCTACAACGATATTGCAGTCTTAGTTCTCGATCGTCCTGTTCGAAAATCCAAATATGTGATTCCAGTGTGCTTGCCGAGGCTTGGGCGAATGCCACCAAAAGATCGGCTACCAGGACGCAGAGCAACAGTTGTTGGCTGGGGAACAACCTACTACGGTGGCAAGGAGTCAACGTCCCAGAGACAAGCTGAATTGCCGATTTGGCGTAATGAAGATTGTGATCGATCGTATTTCCAGCCAATAAATGAGAATTTCTTGTGTGCTGGTTATTCGGATGGTGGAGTAGATGCTTGTCAGGTAAAAACGTCGACATAGTCATATGGATGGTATAATTTTAACCTCTTTCTTTTCTTTTTTTTACAGGGTGACTCAGGAGGACCACTTATGATGAGATACGACTCGCGATGGGTGCAACTAGGTATTGTTTCCTTTGGCAATAAATGTGGTGAACCTGGCTATCCAGGAGTGTATACAAGAGTATCACAGTATCTGGATTGGATTCGTGATCACACGCGGGACTAGGGTTTTCTCTTATATTTATAGTGTATGATTTCCCAAAGTACCTAGTCCGTTAAGGTTGTTGAATTAATTTTAAATCCCCTTTTATGTATTTATTAAAAAAAAACAATATTGTATTTATATTCTAAATTAAAATATAACTTAATAATTTTCGAAATAAATTAAAACAAATAAAAGTTGTTTTAATTTCATTTTGCGTAGGTGAGGAACTAACAGAAACTTAAAGACAAAAACTTAGAAAATGTTTGGAAACGCCCTTGCTCAAAAAAAAATTGTAAAAATTATTTAAACTGATACCGAGCAATATTTCAAAGAAAGTTGAGGCTTGAACTCCTTAAAAGAATCAACAAATTCTTCTTGTACTCGCACCTGCCAAGCAGTGAAGTAATTGTAATAAATCTATTGTGTTTAAATATTTTATTTATATTTTTTGTTTTTAATTAATTCAATATGAACATCTCAGTTGCCATGTCCAATAAAGGAAAACAAAAATTAATTGTCGAAGGTTATTCATTCTGTTTGGAGCGAGCGGGCATAACCAGATATTTTTGGCATACAACAGAATTTTGAAAAGCAGAATTATGAAATACAGAATTTTGTGCGTACAGTATTTTCCAAAAAAAAAAACTGAATTTTGGTCATACAAAATTTTGACAACCGGAATGATGACCCGCTCCCCTTAAATTTTCATCATAATCTTTGGAGCCGTTTACGAGAAAAAAGAGTTTTTTAGCTGTTATATGGCCATTACCATTGTTTAGAATAACATTTCCAAAATCCCTCTGAAGATTGCCAAAAGAATCACAGATTTGAAGATTTAGTCATCTACGCCGCAGATCGTTATACATACAGACATTTTTTGTCACTGGCTTTGTTAAGGGCCCGACCCATAGAATCCGTTGCGTCAACAACGAATCCGGTGACATTGCCGCATGCGATGATAAGAGGTGACCAAATGAATCCGTTGCGTTATTTTGACACAAAATGTTAAACTAACTAGCGATGGGTCGATGGGCTCGAGTGTTAGAGTGATTTAGTAGCTGGCAAAGAGGATACACAATATTAAAATCAAACTTATTCGATAGAGAGGGAGATCAATGCATGAAGATTATGGGAAATACGTGAATGTGGATTTACATTTTTCGTTTTCTAACAAATTGCAGAAAATATTTTTGTTCCTTATTTTGGTAATTTTGCATTTTGATACTAATTGTTATGTAGTAATTTTGAAAAAGAATTTTTTTTTAGATCACTTTTTGGAATTCTTAGTTTTTACCAAAATTTACACCGGTTTGCCCTACAATACATGACATTTCCCAAATATCACCGAAGTTTGCATTTCATTTGGATTTTGTTGTGGTTTTGAAAAGTTTTGCCATAATAAAATTGCACGACTGGATCGCACATACTTGCTCATATGTGCGGTCACATTGTAGAATAAAATTTAAGAAAATTAAAGTTAACAAAGCATTTATTCGATTTTTAAGACTTTTGATTGTTCGAATAAAGTACGTTAAATTGTATTGGGTGAAATAATTTAAACGCCATTTTATTTCTTTAGAAAATGTAAGAAAGTGTGATTCACTTACCCGTTTTCAAAATATTGATTTTTCAAAAAGAAAAATAAAAATAAAAAAAAAAAGTTTTCGAAAAAAAATAATGCGAAATTACTTAGGCTACCTACATTTTTTACTTGCGATTTATTTACTTGCGACTTATAGGGACTATAAGGCAAGTTATGCATTCGTAAAAAACAAAAAAATTCTAACAATCAAACATGATGTTACGATGATAGAGAAGTCAAAAAAAGTGGGTAAGGAAATTCCGTCCGTCTGTCTGTCTGTCTGTCTGTCTGTCTGTCTGTCCGTATCGATATCCACAGCCTAAACGGTTGGGCCGATTTGATTAAAACTTGGTATATAGTATTTTTAGAGTGCTCTACCCGACAGTTTTTTGAATTGGCATTCTAGCTCCAAAACTAACGGTACCTGCCATATAACTTTTATTAAAAAACTTATTTTTCTCAAAAACGGCTCGTACGATTTTGATTAAACTTTCAGAATGATGTTTTCTGTGCAAAATCTATCTTTAAGTTTTAATGGATTTTTCAGAAAAAGTTTTATAACGGTACCTCCCATATGACCGGTTTTTTAAAATCAGACTTTCTCGTTAACTAATTGACGGATTTTGATGATGTAGTGTTTTATGATTTAAATAATATTGCTTATCAAAATTTTCAAAAAACATTTTTTTTTTAATTTTTATAATTTTTTTAAAAAAATATTTAGTTTTTTGAATATTTTGAAAACGGATCTATAGATTTTTTTTTTAATTTTTCTCCTAGTATAAACTATAGATTTCTTAAAATTGACATACTAACAAACATTATTTTGAAAAAACTGGTCGAACGATTTTGAAATGAAAAATTCATAAAATAGAAAACAGCAAAAGAAATAAGATGGCTTACAACATTTTTTCCAAAAAACGTTATGAATAGTGTTTTTTTGATTTCATAAATTTTTTTCCCCAACATTTTATTTCATATTGCTCGGCTAAGCCCTAGCCATTAGTCAAATAAAGGAAAGTGACAACCTGCATTACATACATACTTACGTATTTTAAAGTATTTTTTATCATCATAAAAGCACAGAATAAATAAGGAAGCCTTTGATAAACACACAAAAACAACTAACAAATAAAAAAAAACTATTCGATTACTACTGAATGCAAAAATTTCAATCGAGAAAACAAAAGTTTACGCCTTCCTATAAATAAACAAAACCACTGTGTTAACTTTTAATATTGTCGCTATACCTACTCGCTTAACAGTAGTTGGAACGCGTATCTTAATTTTAGTACCTACCTTCCTTCCAACCTTATTATAGGTACCTAAATCCTTTATAAATTCCATTGGTTTATATTGGGAGGTTTAAAGGTCCCTTTACCTAGCATTATTGCCATACTGCTATTTCCGACGAATCTTTATGCCAGTTGTTCAATTTTTTCCATACCAAAATGAAAATTTAACTGAAAAAAGTCCTTTGTATCTTTCTATTAGCAAATTATATTATAAACAGTAAGCAGCAAGTGGAAAGGAAATTATTCACTAAAAAACTGCAAAAGCTAACAATCCTATATATTTATGTGTTTTTCCCTTTGTCGTGACGCATGTTCGTTCGAGCTTCACCCCAAAACGATTATAAGGAAGTTGCACGTCATACAAAAAATATTAAAATAAAATCTTTGTCAAAAAGACGCCTGCACTTAAAAAGGATTAGCACATAAGAGCAAGTACGTGCGACCCAGTCGTGCCTTTTATTATATATCAATTTTGATTGTAAACGGATCACCAGTTTTCGAGAAAGTCGAAAGAAAGAAAACGGTGCTATGGGATTTATCGTTTTTAGCCCACCATATTAGATTTTTTTTCACCAAAATATAATCCATACAGTAGTTCACAAATTTTTTTTTATTTAAATTCTTGAAACCGGTTATATGACAGGTACCGTTATTTGCTCTGTAGAATGTCAAAATAATCTTAAGTTCAAAATTTGAAGACGATTGGCCCAACCGTTTAGGCTGCAGTCCAAAATACATCCGTACAGACAGACAGACAGACAGACAGACGGACAGAATTTTGCCAGTAACTCAACACTGTTTCTCTATCATCGTAATGTAATGTAATTCGATTGTTATCTCAAAATTTTTAATCTGTACGAATGCATCACTTCTATTATAGTACGTATAATCGCAAGTAAAAATGGATGAATAGTTAAAAATGTTGAACGAGTTCTTAGATTCCGCATTAGATACAATGGCGCAAAATAATAGACGCTTTAATATTAAACTAAAACAAATAAAGTATAGTGCTAGGATTTAAAGGTTGTTGTTTTTAATTATAGACGACCGAAACATTTTTTTATTTATTCCTAGTGTGAAACTTGATTAAAAAAACAGGAAATCCCTTCATTATTTTCTAGTGTAAAACTAAGAAATCTGAGGGAATGAAAACTCGTTCTCACAAAATTCCATTTTGTAAGTAAAACTACACACAAACACTGTCTAAATCCAATAAATACACAACAAAGTTCTCAAACTTTCGAACTAAATTTAAAATAGTTCAATGTTCCTTTTTTATAACTGTTGGAAACTAAGTGCAACATTCAGCATTTGAGTAGTATGAAGTTATGTACATCGCGTCGTCATTGTCATTTAATCACGAATCCAAGTTTATGATTCGTGATTATAAAAAAATTGAGATAACAATCAAACATGACATTACGATCATAGAGAAACCTAAAAAAGTTATTGACAAAAAATGTCCGTCTGTCTGTCTATGTGTGTATCTTTTGTAATTCCTCAGAGGGGAAATTGAAATTTTATTTTTAGGGCTAAAAATAACGGCACCTGTCATATAACGATTAAGTAAAAGTTTATTTTTCTCGTAAACGGCTCCAACGATTTTGGTGAAAATTTTTGAGATTGTTTTAATTGGTAGTAGCTATCAGCTAATTAGAACCAAATTTACCTGAAAAGTCAATTAATGGTATCTTTCATATAACGGACTTTCTCGGTAACGGCTCAATGGATTTCAATAAAATTTTATGTTTGAAAAGATCTATGTATCCAAATTAATTCTACATACAAAACATTTTGAATAATTATTTTTTTTCTATTTTTAATTAATTTTTAATTTTTTTTTTTGAAAATTCAATATTTTTAAAACTTATCAAAGAAAAATATTTAAAATTTAAAAATCAGATGTAAATTAATAAATTATAGAAAACTGCCTAACAAAATTTCAAACAATTTTTTTTTTCAAAAAAACTAAAAGTAAAAAAACAGGATTTTATTAAAACCGGTCCTACAATTTTCGAAATACTTTTTTCATAAATTCTTTGTTATTGAGGATGTGTGATGGCGTACTTCATTTTTACTAAAAACATTTAAGTATTGTGGTTTTGATACTTTTAATAAGTTCAAACTGTGTTATTTTCAACGTAAATGTTGTCTTGTTTTCCAATGTAATTAGGCACATAAGAGCAAGTACGTGCTCCCATTTTTTACTTGCAATTATAGGGACTATTAGGCAAGTTTAGGATTCGTGAATATTAAAATAAATTGAGATAACAATCAAATATGACATTACGATCATAGAGAAGTCTGAGAAAAGTGATAAAAATGTCTTCTGTCTGTCTGTCTGTATATATAACGAGCTGCAGGCTAAACGGCTTAAGCGATTATCTTCAAACTTGGTGTGTGTGATTATTTTGGCATTCCCCAGAGGGGAAATTGAAATTTTATTTTTAGGCCTAAAAATAACGGTACCTGCTATATTACCGATTAGGAAAAGCTTATTTTTCTCGAAAACGGCTCCAACGATTTTGATGAAAATTTTTGAGAATTTTTTTGTTGGTATTGGTTATCATTTGATCAGAACTGATTTACGGGAAAAGTCTATTAACGGTACCTTTCATATAACGGTTTTTTTTTTAATTTTTGGGTTTCTCGGTAACGGCTCTTTGGATTTCTGTCAAATTTAATATTTTGGAAGATCTAGGTACCCAAACTATTTCTGCATATCAAAGTTTTGAATGACTTATTTTTTCTAATTAAAATTAATTTTTTATTATTTTTTTATTTCATATTTTTTAAAACTTATCAAAAAAAATTATTTAAAATTTTAAAATAAATATTAGTAAACTCTGAAAAACTGCATACCAAAATCTCAAACAATTTTTTTTTTTCAAAAAAACAAAAATAAAAAAACAGGATTTTATCAAAATCGGTCTTACAATTTTCGAAATACTTTTTTCATAAATTCTTTGTTATTTAAGACGTGTGATAGCATACTTCATTTTTACTAAAAACCGTTAAGTATTGTGGGTTTGATACTTGTTATAAGTTCAAACTGGGTTAAATGTTACTACTTGTTTCTGTCAAAGATCTTGCTTTCCAAAATAATCAGGCACATAAGAGCAAGTACGTGCGACCCAGTCGTGCCCATTTTTCTTTTACATTTTGTTTGTGTACTGACACGATTATGTTGATAGTGTTTAGTTACTGTTGGAACCGATTTGTGACGCTGTTTTCGGGTATCAAGAAAATGTATGGTATGCCACAGCAACGCCAGGTGTGTTAGTTAGCTTGTTAGTTTGTACAAATTAAGGTAAAATAAATACAATTAATGGACCTTCGTTATTATAGCTAAATAAATAACGGACGGATCCCCATAGCAGACGATCCAGTTGTGGGGTTCATTAAAGCCTTTAAAGGATTGATCATTGATTTTTTTTATGCAGAAATAAATAACACAAATTTATTTATGTATTATGGTCAAGTAAACTTCTGCTAATAAATAAATTCAAAATAACGATCTAGTTGTGGGGTTCATTAAAGCTTTTAAAGGATTTCTAAATCATTGATTTTTTTTATGCAGAAATAAATAACACAAATTTATTTATGTATTATGGTCAAGTAAACTTCTGCTAATAAATATATTCAAAATAACCCATCAATCAAAATAATCACTGGTTATATATTTAAATAATAGTTAGTTAGTTAACATTACCTAAATGAGTTTTACTCTAAAAAATCTTCTTTTTAGAAGATAGATAGAAGATAGATGCTATTTCGCAAAATAGCAGAAATTCAATTCCTAATGAGCAAAATGTTTCAATTGAAATTTAAGAACTTAAACTCGAAAAAAGAAAAGCACGTAAGAAATGGCACCCGCGCTCCTCAATACAAAACTATTTTGAATCACCTCTCCAGTAAACTGAAAAATGCAATTCGAGATTCTAGAAACCGTGAGATTTCTACTTATTTCGAAGGTCTTTCCGCAGAAAAAAGTTCGAATTACTCCCTGTGGAAGGCTATTGAAGGTGTTAAAAAACCCAAGTTACAATTAGCACCAATTCGAACAAACAATGTAGATTGGGCTAAAACAGACAATGAAAAGGCAGATCTGTTTGCCGATCACCTCGAGGAAACTTTCATACCCTTTGACGGCGAGGAGTCGTTGAATGAACCCGTTGATACTCATTGGACCTTTGAAAACTTCCGAATTCGAAATGTCACATTTTCAGAACTTTTCAACGCTATAAGAAAGAACAAAAACAAAAAAGCATGATAAATGCACCCATTCTTAAAGAGTTGCCGAGAAAAGCAATCACTAAAATCCGACATCTGATTAATGCCACGTTTAGGCTTGCATACGTTCCACGGCAATGGAAAGTGGCCTAAATCATAATGGTCCAAAACCAAGAAAAACTCTTAATGAAAAGAAGTCTTACAGACCAATATTGTATTAAATTTCTAAGTTATTCCAGAAATTATTACTTAAGCGCCTACTTCCAATTGTAGAAGACAAACGGCTTATTCCCGAACACCAATTCGGTTTAAGAAATAACCACTCAACAATTGATAAAGTATACAGATATAACAAATGAAATTGAAAAATCCCTAGAGGGGATAAAGATATGCCCAAGCGCGTTTCTTGATGTTTCCCAAGCTTTCGATAAGGTTTGGCATGACGGCTTAAGATTTAAATTAAGACAGAAACAAATATATTATATTCTGGAATCCTATCTGGAAAATAGACTTTTCAGAGTGACACAAGGTACTGAATATTCATGATTTAAAGAAATAAATGCTGGTGTTCCACAGAGAAGCGTTCTTGGCCCAGTGTTATTCGTTGTTTATAGTCGAGATATACCTCCAGAAGAAGACGTCACGATAGCAACATTTGCTTATGATACGTCCATCATCCAGCTCAATTGAAAGAGCAACCAAAAAGCTACAGAAAACGCTTGACAAAATAACAAACTGGACGAAGAAATGGCGCATTGTTCTTAACGAGTCTAAATCAACATATGTTAACTTTACTTACAAGAATGTTGACAATCTACCCATCTTTATTAACTCGGTTCAAATACCGTATGCTTACGAAGCAAAGTATCTAGGCATGACTCTTGATGCTAAGCTTAAATGGAAGACACACGTTAAAAAGAAAAGAGACGAACTCGATATTAAGTTACGAGAACTAAACTGGCTAATTGGAAAATATTCCAATCTAAGTACTTATAAGAATCTGCTTATCTACAAGCAAGTGCTAATACCTGTGTGGACTTACGGAATACAACTTTATGGTTGTGCAAAACTAAGCCTTATACAAACATTTCAATCATTTTAAAACAAAGTCCTCAGAGCAATTATTGGTGCTCCATGGTACATACAATCTTGTACGCCGACTTCGGAGAACGAGACCGTTCGACCTAGTGTAGCAAGACATAACGATAACAGTGTGATTATGCGGTATTGCAGGTCCCCTCGGTGGAGACTGGAGAGCTCCCTACCAAACGTGATTAATAAAAATGAAGATTAAACTACTTGATAAGGCAACTTAGATCATTTTTTCTAAATGTGTTTTTTTAGTGAATAAGAACTTCACACTACCATAGGTACGGGCCTATGGTGTCTTTGAAGATTTTGTCGTCTTTCGCCGTAGAAAAAAAACATTTTTATTAACAAGATTTGTACTATTTATAAGACTGTGCCAACATTATTTTTTGATGTGATTTTTGATTTCTATCAACGTTTCTTTCTTTCAACGTTTGCTGAAGAATGAGGAATACAGAAAGCACCTTGAATAATTCGATGAATATTTTGAAAGATAACATAACATGAAAGAAATAAATCAATTTTGTAAAAACAATTCAAAATTGTACTGCAAATGGCAAAGATGTACTTTTGTACTGACGATATCAAATTGTACTGAATTCAGTACAATAGTAAGCCTTTTTCCAACTGTGTCTGATGTCATGGCATTGGCGAAGAGAAAAGTTAAAAGTTGGTCTACTTGATGCGGTGCGTCCGGCACCATCCGGCACATTCGATTCGTATGGGTTACCTCCCATAAAAACACTTGTATTTAATCGAGCTGTCAGTTGCATGCGGCACCGCAACGGACGCAACGGTTAGGGCCTTTAGGCTTCTTTATCGTAATGTCATGTTTATTGCTATCTTAATTTGTTTAATACATAAGTATATTCACAACACGAATCCTTAACTTTACCATACTTATAGTACCTAATTATATCGCAAGTAAAAATGAAGGCAACACTTCAACACTTTGTATTAGCTCTAGTGTTACTCGGTAAGAAAAAGTCCCCTTCTTGTACGCATGTGAAACTACTCAAACACAGTAAAACCCAAACATAGGGAAAACGTAAAGAATTATTATACCCTTTGAGATGAAATAAATATTTATGGAATTAGAACTATACCATTTTAGTTTCAAAATAGTAAACTTCAATGTGGAATAGTAAATTTGAATATTGAGAATACAAAATTTCAATATGAGAATAGCTAAAGTAAAAATTAAAAAAGCAATCCTTGCAAGAGAGTTGATGAAAACCTGTCTTCGTCAAGCAATGGTTAGACATGGTGAACCAGTTGTTATTGTAATTGACAATGCATCTTGTCATAGTCAAATTTAAGATGTTCTGCAGGAGCAGGAATTTTGTGACAACCGTATACTCAGACTTGATCCCTATAGTCCAATGCTTAACTCCATTGAAAATGTTTGGTCTGTGGTAAAGAGTAACGTTAAAAGAGAGCTCTCAAGAAAGTTGTCAGGGATTCTTAACAGCAGAACCGATTCATCCATAAGAAAACAGAAAGTAAAAGCCTAATAGTAGAACGTGTGCCACTTACATCCCAAGCATTCAAAATAAATTTCCTGCAGTTCTTAAATTAGAAAATATGTTATATTAATATGTAGTATTATTAATAATTGTTTTAAATTGAATTTAAATAAAAAATCCCATATTTAAATTTACTATTCCCATATTGAAATTTATTATTCTCATATTGAAGTTTACTATTCTACATTGAAGTTTACTATTCTCGTTTTGAAGTTTACTATTCTCATTTTGAGACTAAAATGGTATAGAAAATAGCGTAGTACCTACAGATAATTAAGCACGGTGTTATAATTTATTAACGCAAAAAAATTGAATCTGAATCAAAATTTAAATTGCTTCGGTATTTAAAAAAAAAATATTTAATTTGGTTAAATATGCAGATTAAAAAATTGATTAAAATTAAATTTTAGCTTAACAATTGGTCGGTTTAATTTGTTTTACCTTTCTTATACCGAAATAACTCAACTTCTCTTTTTTATATAAGTGTGTAATACTCTTACCATGAAGACCAATAAAGAACGAATATCTTATGTAAGTAATTATTAATTTTATTTTAATTTAAGTTTTCCTAGAAAACTATAAATTTACTATTATTTCAATTAAATTAAATATGGCTTAAAATCATAATAAATCAATTTGTTGCAATACATTTTATTACACTTAATATTTTTAATAATATGTACCACACACAATATAATATGTTGCGCAATTCGGTGTAAAAATTACTCAGGCAAAATCTCTGAGTTAGAGGCATAAAAATTAAAATTTAAATTGTAATATGCCCGGGTTTGACTGTACGATGTACATATACTCCTTATAAAGGCTCACAATATTTATTTTTATTGACAAAACAAAGCCGATAAAATAAGTGACTAAAAACGTTATCAATAAAAACGCTAAATAATCATCAAAGTTACATCAAAGCAGTGTGTTTAAAAGAATAAAAAGTATTCAAAGTGGAGAGCATTGTATCTGAACTGTAATGTATATACAATGGTGAAGAGTACATAACTCTTGTGAATGAAATTGAAATACCTGTGTTAAAAAAAAATTGGTATTTTGGGATATTGTGATTCAAACATAAAACATAAATATTGGAACACCGGCATTTTTCTTCAAGCTGAACAAACTGTGGGTAAGTTAAGTACACAGTAGTTGAGTTTGAGTTAGATTTGTATGTAAACAAGTTTTTGGTTGAGCGCATGTTTTTTTATTCACTTTTTCACTCAATGCAATTGAGAAATCAAACTTAAGATGAACATTTCTACTCAAATTCTCTTTTTACTTGCGATTATAGGGACTATAAGGCAAGTTTAGGATTCGTGAATATAAAAAAAATTGAGATAACAATCAAACATGACATTACGAACAAAGAGAAGCCTAAAAAAGTCATTGACAAAAAATGTCCGTCTGTCTGTCTGTCCGGGTGTATATCGAGCTGCAACCTAAACGGGTTAAGCGATTGCCTTTAAATTTGGTATGTGTTTATATTTTGGCATTCTTCAGAGGGGAAATTGAAATTTTATTTTTAGGTACGGTATTTGCCATACGACCGTTTAGGAAAAGCTTTTTTCTACAAAACGGCTCCAACGATTTTGATGAACATTTTTGAGAATTTTTTTGTTGGTATTGGCTATCATTTGGTTAGAACCACATATACGGGAAAAGTCTATTAACGGTACCGTTCATACAACGGTTTTTTTAATTTTTGGCTTGATCGGTAACGGCTCTATGGATTTCTATCAAATTGTATATTTGAGAAGATCTAAGTAGCCAAATTAATTCTGAATATCAAAATTTTAAATAACTTTTTCTGTAAAAAATTAATTTTTGAATTTTTTTTTTGAAAAATCAATAAATCAATCAACTAATCAAAAAAAAATAATTTTTAATTAATTTTTTTTTAACTCTAAAAAACTGCGTACCAAAATTTAAAAACAATTTAAAAAAAAAAAACTAAAAATAAAAAACAGGATTTTATCAAAATCCGTCCTACAATTTTCGAAATACTTTTTTCGTAAATTTTTTGTTATTTTAAACGTTTGATGGCGTACCTCATTTTTACTATTTGTTTTTGTCAAAGATCTTGCCGTCAAATGTTATTAGGCACATAAGAGCAAGTACGTGCGACCCAGTCGTGCCCATTTTTTTAATTTTTCTGGCTACATAAAAATGAAAGCGATGTTGAATCAGCGTTACCTCTGGATATTTAAAATAAAAGTTGCTAAAAAGCGACTCTCGAGAAAACAAACATCATATAGGCCAGTCAAATTAGTTCTGTAAAAAGCGTTTTTAGGAATTTATCTTCAGCAAGCTGGAAATCGTTTTAATTCCTTCATTTGGTCCTTACTGCGAAATATCCGCTCTTTTTTCAGTTTTTTGCTTCCGATGAAAACGGAAATGTCATTCAGTTTAATATTAAAGAAGGTTAAATTCTGCTTCGAATAACATCGTATGACATTCAAATTCGATTAAGTGGTACAGACGAAATCAAAAGTTAGAGACCGGGAAAACTTTTCATTTAATTAAAACTTAAGTTTTATTAAGAAAGACGCCTTGGTGTTTTTTTTTATAAACGGAAAAAGGATTTATTATTACCCTAATTATGAATTAACACAGTGCGAGCATTATTTTTAGATGAATTAGAAAGACATGAAAGAGTTTTGCAGCGCAGTAGATTGTAAATTAAGTGACACGGACTGAAGGCATCTATAGCTTGCACTAAGGAGTTTTTTTTGCTACCCAGTCTGAAATTCGAACTGACGATCTCTGAAACGCCTGGCCTAACCAGCGCTCATGAGCATTCTGGAATAATTTTATGAAAAATTGCCGGAGCTTGAGCAGAATGAACTTACCTGTCCAAGCTGTAGGTGTGGTGGGTGCACAATATATTTTTTTTAATTTTATTTGATACAAAAAATCAACAAAATTCTCAAAAAGAAAAAGAATACAAAATCACAACACAAAATTCTTTGAATTAAAACAAAAAACTTAAATTTACATAAGTTTTTTTTAAATTCAGTTTTTTTTTAAACAAAGTCTATGAAAAATAAACATAATCCACACTTTACCAAAGAGATATTGTTGAACAAATTTCGTTTGATGATTTTTTCGATTTCTATTAAATATTTTTTTTTTAATTCCTGAAAATTCAAATTATAGTTAACTTTACCATTAACATACATAGCTCTGAGAAATTCAATATTTAGTTGTGTTTTTCCATTTGTCCAAAAATTGTTCATTATAGAAAAAAAACTCTTTCGACTAGGACATTTGAACATGGGAGACCCAAGCTGAACTCGGCAATAGGTAAAAGATTTTTAAAGTTTATATGTACTTTTTTTCCAAAAGTGCTCAAAAATTTCTCTCCATTTATCGGCCACTATATTTTGTTTTTGTTATAAGGTGTAAGGTTAAGCATAAAATTTTAGCTTATATGTTTCTCTGCAAACGGTAGCTAAAATTCCAGGGGTGGAATCGGCTAAAGCGATAGTCGATAGTTGATTATCAAAATCGACAATTTTGCTCCATGTAAGGTGATTATCAAATGGAAAATCATTTCGATATCAAGTGAAAGGAATTTAGATATCGTTTTTATATATTTACATATGCTTGGGCCTTTGGGTTTGGTTCAGTCGACTTCAAATTGATTAGTTGATTATAAAAGTTCAATGTTTACATCAGTTGCACTTTTTCAAACTTTTTTTCAATCTGATTTTTACTTAATTAATGTCAAAACAAGTGCGCTGTATTACACTCAGTGTAGACATGAACTGTTAAATGGAGTAAGGAGCCATTCGTATTTAACTTATCATTGGAATCTTTCACCCTACTCAGAAGCAAGGGATCGCGTTGATATGTACGGTGGACATGTTTTAAGAAATGCTATGGAAAAAGATTTCAGATTTCACAGCGTTCTAAAATTCCGGTCTGTTAATTTAGCTGGAATAAATATGGAAATACGAAAAAAAACCGATACAAAAATAAATAAATACGGGACAGTTGTACGGCGCGGGTTTCCTCAAAATTTAGTTAGGACAGACGAGTTATATACGGGACGGTCCCATGAAGTATGATCCGGTGTAAGAATATTTGCCCTCATCTACTATTTTTGTTTATATTTTATATATTTATAACGGTACTGCTGACAATCAGGTATTGCAGGTTTATTTAAAAGCTTGAAGTCTCTTCCATTGTCTTGTTTTTAAATAAAGTAATTTTTATAAATGGCTTTTGAGAAAAAAAAATGAAAAAAAAATTGTTTATTTTGATTTTTATTTATTGAAATATTTTTTTACTAAATTTGCTTTGAATATTTGTTATTTCAATTACATAATTCCTAATCACACAGTGAAAACCAGATGGTTTTATGTGTTCTAGTTTTCGAGAAAATAAAATTTAACAAATTTTTTCTTTGGTATATACTTTTTGAACATTTCGGGGATAGTACCATAATTTTGCTGCAACAAAGTAATAACAAATTCTTGTAGAGGGGCTAAATACATTTTTTTTAGAATGAGAGGGGCGCTCTAACTCCCTCTGTTTGGGCGGTTAGGTCAATTTTCTTAAAAATTACTCAAAATAAAAAAAAGGCAAGAGTACGATAGCTCAGGCGACAAAAAAATAATCCTTAATTTTTGTAGAACAGTTTGATAAAAGTATTTTTGAATATGAGAAAGGGAATTTCTGTTTCCTTAGGGAGGTAAGGACACTTTTCTAAAAAAAAACAAACACTGAGAATGGAAAAAATATCTAAAAATAACGGTAATACTTTACAATTAAGATTTGCTTGTTTTTTTTTTCTATTATCCATAGCTTTTGAAAAAAAACTTTTTTAAACTCCATAATTTGGAAAAAAAAATTAAAAGGAAAATTAGTTTACATTGATTTTTTCAAAATTGTGAAAATATGTACTCAAATTACATTAAGCATTTGTTACTCCTATTAATTTTGAATTGAACATTGAAAACCATATGATTTTATATGTTTTAGTTTTGGAGAAAATTGAAAATGACCAAACCTAGTTTTTTGTTTATAATTTGTTTGGTATTAACGTGATTAAGATATATTAAGTTTATGCTTTAAGGCCTTAAAAAATTTAGGTAGGTATGAGGGGAGAAGCATGCAGGGGGGCAACTTCTTGCTTACATCATTATATAATTTGGGGTACAAGCAATACGGTTGCAGTTGCATGTACTTAGTCCTTTACAAGAAATCGTTGACATTTCTTAAAGGCAAAGTAATCGTACTCTCACAGAAATGTATAAATTGTAAATACTAATACGATTGACCCAACCGTTTACGCTACAGTCGAAAATACATCCATACAGACAGACAGGTAGACCGACAGACAAACAGACAGACAGACAGACATACAAATTCAAATTTAGAACATAATGTTATATTGACATTCTACAGTTTTAGCTCAAATATTAAGGGCACCATATACCCGTTAAGTAAAAGCAATTATTTTTCTGGGAAATCTTTATTAAAAAAATCAGTGGTAAGAGAAATAAATTGCACGACTGGATCGCACGAACTTGCTCATATGAGCGGTCATATCATGGAATAAAATTTAAAAATTAACGTAGTAAAATAACACTAGCTGAACCTAAAAAAAAAACATTCAAAACCACAACACTTAACAGTTTTTAGTAAAAATGGAGTACGAAATATGAGAGAGGTATTAGTAGTAGTAGTAGTAGATGGATAGATTAGAAAAAAAACATCAGTAGGCATTTCGAAGAGCCTAGCAGGGTTTACATACAATATCCGATGGTTCTGCAAAACAAATAAGCACTTTTCACTTGGTTTGCGTAACGCAAGGTTTTCGAAACAGTGAACCTAGTTATTTCGACTTGTTTAAGCTGCATTTCTAGCAACTGGCTAAATGGGTATTATCTTTAGAGAGCAATAGGAGAAGAAATAAGCTTCACACCCGTCAATGAAGACCAAGTCCTATAGCACTTTAAGAGAATGGAAAATATCGCTCCTGGCTCCTTGAATCTCAGCTTAAAGTTCCGTTCTAGACGACCCGGAAGACTGAACAAACTCTACGGGATCCAGGTGGTTAAGCATTATTCTCGACGGCTGGAGGACCCTATTTAAAGAAAATCAAAGAGAAACCATTATAAAAATATAAAACAGTAAAAAGATCCTTCTGTCTAAAACAATCTCAGAAGGAATAAAAAAAATAAACTTATAATGCAAAAACTATTTTGAATAACTAAAGTTTGCTGAACCTTTATCAAACATAAAAAAATAATAACTGCATTTCACACACAATTTGTAAAATAAACTTTACTATTTAATCTTAAATCCTTTTCAAATCATCTGCTTCGTCCCTTAAAACCCTTTCGCCGAAACCTAAAGAAATATTTGCAAAATTAAATTCGCCCAAAAGCCATAAATTCAGAGAATCAAAAGAACGTTTCATTTCAGTAGTTTTTTTGCTGGCGTGGCCTATTTTCACACCGTTAACAACATTTTTTAAACGAATGAAAATCCCTTTTTCCAACCCTCATCCTTAATCAATCAAACACAAGCCTTACACCATTATTCATGCCATAAGATAGAAGATACTCAGAAGCCATTCGGTGTGATTCCTGGTCCTTTTTTTGCAAACACCAAAAATCCTTAACAAAAACTCCTATTTAAATATCTATAACACTCCCTCGTCCCTGTCCATATCGGAAAAGAAGCCAAATCAGAAAAGGTAAAACCGTCCGACGTTTTATTGCCTTGATGCTTGCCTCCAGCGAATATGTCCTAACATGTGTGACCTTTTGACTTCCTTGCCGCTGCTCCTCTGTCGGTTGTTTACATCAAATTGGTTCATGGCACCAAATGTTACAATCATTTCTAAGCTATTCGCACATAAGTTGGGGTTTCTACTTGTGTTTCGACCCCATTGCCAGCCCCACCCGGGTGAGGCATGAGGCAGCACTCTGCTTCTTGTATTGTTCACTTATGGCATCAGGACAATAAACTAAAGTAAATGTAATTGCTTGGGTCGTGTGTGTGTTTCGGATGCCACTCACCTGATGCCAAGCTTGTGAACCTGACTCCTGAATGGTGATCACAAAATGGTCACCCACGGTTGACTAGGAGAACGATGGGGAAGATGGGTCAATCTCTATGTTCCAGTATTGACCGTTTGCAAATTTTCCCAGGATTAACCGGCCAACAACGGACGACAGAGGACGTCACGGAAGACTAATCAATAGTTCGACACACTTTGCTGTCGAGGAGCTTGCAGCTCAAAGACACAAGATCCAGGCGCCTCAGTCTCAGCCAATTGGATAGATACCCATGGCTGAATATGGGACAAATGCGATATATAGATTCGGGACTTGGGTTTGGGGTTTCATTTGGTCTATTTGGTTGCTTCGGTTCGGGGTGGGCTGTCCTCGAAGAGATAAGCTATACGGTATTTGAAATAATGCTGTTATTGTTTGTAGGCGTTTTGTGTTCGGTGCTGGTAACCTCTGGGCGGGGGTTCTTGCGGGTGGGCTTTGTAATTTAAATAGCTCTCGTCCACAAAGGATATACTCATTTTCAACGGGGTTGAGGGTTCGTGCGAGTGCCTGCCTACCTATATCTAGCTCTATGCTCCACTCTAACTGTTTGTTCAGTTGGAAAACGTTGAATGGCATAGAGGCCGTTGGCAGCGGATCTATTATGTTTTAGTTTCACTATTTCGAAGAGCTTTTGTGGTTTTAGAGGTCGCATTGAGGTTTTTGTTGGAAGTCAGCGCTTTATCGTAAACGTTGGTAAATTGTGATTTATAGTGCGACTTCTATATAAACACTCGGTGTGATGGGTTTTTATGGTGTACATGCAAAAATGTCGACGGCAACGTTATAGAGAACTTATAGGAGTAGGTATTGTAATTTGATTCGCAGGTAGGGTGATATCCTTTTTGAAGCCTTCCGGAGGCGAACAAACAAAATTTAATTGGAATTTGATAGGCTTTAAGGGATAACGTTGCCTCTTGAGCAATTTTAAATATAATAAGTGTGCTGTCATCAAACACAAAGTGCACACAGTTTATAATTATTACAGTTGGTAAGGCTTCTAGTTTATGCATTGCAGCTAGTCATTTAAAATTCTAGCAACATAGGCTTTTCCATTTTTTCTGTTTGATTTGTAGAGTTAGCGCGAAGAAAAATTAAAACTGTTTTTGTAATTATTTAACTTTTTATGGATCTAGATGTTTACTATCTGCTAAAGAGTTTTTAAGTTGAAAAATGGGCCCCTTTCACAAAAACTAAGATGACGAGAGACTTATGTTAAAAGCAGAACTTTAATAGATCTTTAAGACACTTGCCTTTCAGGAATCCACAACTACTATAGACATTTTACAGCAAGTTATTGCATTTCAATATACGCAGAAAAAATTGATGCAGGATCGTTCATCTTGGTTCTCCTCTGCCATGACGAGATGGTTTGATCTTCTAAAATTCTATCAAACATTTAATAGTGTCTGCTTTTGAAGGATGGCTTCTTAAAAGCTAACAGATTCTACAAAGTTTTGTGAAAATCTTAAAATGAAAGTTGTCATAAAAACCAGCTGATAAAGCCAATCGAAAAAAGAAAATAGTCCAGTTCAATTCCAATAGTCTGATCCATATCTCGTTTTACTTCGGGAATATTTTGAGAATTAAATATGCTAGAACAGATTTCGAAAATGAAATTTTGAACTGTGATACAAAGCTTTCGGAGCAAAAATCAGTCATTTCAAAAATGAGGTTGAATAAGCCCCTGGCAGTGGCCCCAATTTAAACATTTCTTTTTTAATGCCACAGTCGAAGTCTTAATACTTCAATCCGAAAACAAGTCCGAAGTCCTCAAAAATACATATATTTTCCTGATATTCAAAAAATAGGGAAGCTTTTTAAAAATGTTTATGAAAGTCCAAAGGTATGAATTCCAGATAAGCCTTACAAGGGGGTATTCCACAGTCAACCACTTCTTCAGCTTTACAGACATTGCAGATCTACCAGTACGCAGTATAAAATGGAAACATTTTTTAGGATTGGTTTCTAACTTCGGTAGTTTTGAAACAAGGATGAAATTTGAGCCCTTTTGTCTTTTCTTTGTTCAATGAAGATTTGCTAAAAATATTGTTGGGACTCTCATTAGATGGTCTTCAAATCGAAGTTCTGATAAACGCGCATAAGTCTCTTCATCTATGTGCGACATCCATACATCGAAAAAAAATATACAAACATTTTATTTATTTTATTTTATTATTCAAAAATTATTATTTTATATAAACCGACAGAAACGATACCGCACCGATATGTAAGGAAGCGGCATAAGCTAGTAAAGCTATTTTTTTAGTTGAGCTTAAACCTGAACGATTGATTGATTTATCATCTCCCAAAAACAAAATTTTATTTTGACATTCTAGAGAAGATTAGATATTTTAGTGAATCATAGATTTTAGAGATAACAGAGTTGATATGCGTATCCCAAGTCAAAGTATTGTTGAATATTAAGCCAAGATTTTTTGCTTGGGTAACACATTCAATTTGGCTAAAATTTAAATCATGAAAATGAGGTTTAATTCTTGAAATAAGAATAGCTTTCGTTTTTCTCGGGTTAAGTTTAAGCCCGTTACGTGTGGACCAATCGGAAATTGCACATAAATCAGCTTTCATTTTTTTAATAGCATCTTCTATCATTCCGTTACGAAAACTAGTATACAACTGAACATCATTAAAAGTGTGAACGAACAATTAGACTTAATGAAGCTATATGTAGTTGCCTTTTTTACCACTGACAGATGTTACGAGTAAAACCTGCTTAATAAATACATTCTCTTCCGTTTTCAAAGTTGTTAAAGATAAGTCGTTTTATTTAGAGCTTCCAGATTTATCCAACTTTAACAGTATACCAACTGAACCCTGATTGCATTGGATTTAAAAGATGTTTTTGGTTTATATTTATTTTAATTTGATTACTAATGATAACTTCAAAAGCTTTCGATAAAAATGGAAGAATGGCTATGGGTTTGTATTCACTTTTACTACCTTGCTTTGGGATAGGAATAATCTTTGATTTTTTCCAGGAGCTGGGGTAGACTAAGGTCATTATAATAGTATTAAAAGTGCGGGTTATATAAGGGAGTATGACAGGTAAAAATATTTTTATGAAGTCAGGATAAAGGTTATCGAGCCCAGAGCTTTTCCTACTTCATATTCATCTATTGCACATAATTCAAAGGCATCATCCCTATCATTGATTGTTATCGCAGAGATGCAAGTAAATAAGAAGTATGCGGAGAAGAAAACTTTATGTTCAACTGCTCTACATCAATATTTTCATCGTGAACAGACGTACGGTTACTTAGACCAATATTCCATAGAAATTTTGAGGAACGATTTGAGCTAAATTTGTTTTTATAAAAATTGTGTTTAGCAATTCTTATTAATTTTGTAACACAGCACAGCGGAAACGCTTCCAGCGACGGTATGAGAAATCTCTAGCTTTAATTGTGTTTAAGATTTCATGAGAGATCCAAGGACAACTAGTAGATTTATTCAGTCGAGTCTTTAATGGAACATGCCTATTAAAAAGATAGCCAATAGCGGAAGTTATAAAATCAACTTGATTATCAACGTCAGTTGTCATGAAAATTTGTTCCCATTTCATTAAAAAAACAATTGTGAAACAGAGATTCAACATTTTTATTTCTAAAGTCACGATACTGGACAGTTTAAATCAAAAGAAGCAAAAAGAAGCTCATGATGTGAAAACACAGGAGGGGATAACTGGCTATAACACGTAACAATACTTACATCACTTACAAGAAAAACATCTAGGAGTGACGGAACACAATTTGGCATAAAATGCCAATCGCAATTATTTAAAAATAAAAGTCCCATTGAATTCATGGACGATTTAAACGAAGCCGAATGTAGAAGAATATTTATATTAAAATCTCCACAATCTATTAATTTAGGTGCACGGTAAGACATTTCCTCTACAATCGGAGTAATCACACTAGAGCTAGCTGGGCGTGGTGGTAAGTAAAGCCATGTTCAGTAAAAGCTTGTTTCCCTTGCATACAGCTCACAACTACTACTGTAGGTATGTATTTTGTTCTTGTATAAAATATGTAAGATGTTGAGCTTAAAACGGTTCTACCTCCTATACTCTAGTACTAGTTAAGGAATTTTATCTATAATTGATGTTTAAAAAGATCTATGTAGATCTAGATACCCCGAATAATTTTTTAATAAACTATTTGCGATTAACGGTGAACTGAAAACAAGCGTTGGATCCATCAGATTCTTGGGTGGTAGATATCCGATTTACCTTATCGGGAACCAGGAGCAGTAGAAAAGATACGCTCTGAAGATCCAACCCCAAGACGATCTATCACGTGTCATGGAAGAAAACCTCGGATGACCAAAGCAATAATGTTGAAGCCACTCCACAAACGAGAAAGGGATAGAAATTTACGTGTATGCATGTGAAACTTGTGCACATCAAACTTTACGGTGGCGGAAAGCTAAACACCTAGTCAAGACCATTTCCCATATCAAAGCTTGTGTGACAAGGATGCAATGGGATGGAAAGGTGCCTTAGAAGACCTGAAAACTGCAATTATTATTGAAGAGAATGCCAACAGTCAGAGAAAGAATTTGGTAAAGGACTAAAGGGTCTTAGCTTTCGTGAAGTCGGCGAAAAAATGACGACGATCCGTACTAAAGTAGAATATCTCCATTTAAGCTATATTAGCATCCATGGCCCAATTAAAATCCAATTCAAAAAAGCACATCCTATACACAACATCACCTCCTCTACTGATAATATGAATCCGGAATACCAGTTCAACTATGTATGTTTGCTTCTGACCCAGAGGTAACCAGTTCGATACTCAGGTTAAGAAGACATTTGTTTAACTCCTAGTGCAAGCTTGACCGGTCGGTGAGTTATAAGTAAGAAAATAGTCACCTAATTCTCGATGTACTGCACCCAAAAATTCCGCTAGCAACGGTAATTCGAAGTGATACTTTAACAGAAAGAGGTCCGGAACTTCAACAGGAAAGAGGTTAATACACCAACTCATCTGCAAAACATGGTCGGAAGAAAGTATGCACAGTGATTGTAATTTCAGCACCATCTGACCGATCAACAAAAAAAGGAGATCGACTGATCTGCACCAATTTGAGAGTGCTAAGCCTTTTAAACATTTCCCATATGACCCTGACCTGCGTTTTTTGCGAACGTCTTAAGCCGTTTATTGACGAAATAATCGGTCATTAATAAAGCGGTTTAAGACCTGGTAAATCTACGATCGACCACACCTTCATATAACGCTAGATCCTGGAGAACCAGAAAAAAAAGATTTAGCATCAAGACCCAGGGATGAACTGATTATGTCATTTTGGAATTCCCTCTAACTTGATATGTCTCATCGAGATGACGTTGAAGAATGCTCGTATTATAAATTATCCATTATAAATGAGGATGATACAAAGTATAGGCTTTCATCGGCAAAAGTCCAATTCCACCACCGACTTAGTCAGAATGTGACTATTGGTAGGTTTAACTCTCGAGGTTGGGGTATTCAGTAAATATGTCTACCTAGGGACTGTTGTAAACTAGGGAATCTAGGGATCTCTTTCTGATTTCTGTTTCTTTGGGCTATGTATACCCAGCGGAAAATATGGCTCCACCACTCGACCGTATAATCATCAACGCTTAAGCTCGGGCAGTAAGCGCGGGCAGTCTTCGATACCATACCCGAAGGAATCAGAAGACAAGGTAGACCTCATCTTCAATGGAGCACTTTATTTTGATTGTGAAGTATAAAAAATATATTCATCTTTTTCTCATACCCTTAAATATAATCACATTATAAATTTTCTTTATCGAAAACTTTTAAAATTGATATTGCATCAATCAATTATACCCAAAACCACAAGAGCCTATGTACTTAAGTCTTACAGTCATCACTCACATCCCGTCTCAAATTGTTGAAAGTAGTTGAAATTCAAAAAAAGGTATCAAATGAAACCATGTATTTGTAATAAAACTTCGAAACTCCTTAACTCCAGCCGGGGTATATTTTTATCTTATAAATGCTTCCCAAAATTTCAATTTCCCTAACAACTCCATTTATGCTCACCGCCACCGCAACCATTCACCACCCATCCATTTCAGATTTCAGGTATTCAAATGAAATCGATCCATCATGTCCTTGTCATCCTTCTAAGGCGGAGAAATATATTCAATAAACCGCATAGTCACGCTGGGTTTCTCACACGAAACGAAATGCTTCTTGAAGAACAGAATCACTGCTTGCCTCCATGATGGTAAGTGGTAAGTTGAAAAGATTGATATTCAACACTATTGGCATTTATTTTTGCACTGTCACCTCGTGCTGCTTGTCTTGGTTGCCAACCCCCCAGTTGCATGTGTTGATGATGACAAACGGCGAAGGAAAATGGCAAATATCCGCGGGCGGTATTATCCTGAAACGGATATCCACTGTTTCAATGTTCACGCTTGACATGGTACATTGTTTAGGTGGTAGAATAATTGAGTCTATTTATTTGCGATGATGATGGGGGAAATTGTTTAAGTAGTTGTTTCATGGAACTTCATTAATGTGCACATAATTTTTGCCCAAGCAATGTTGGCAGGATAAGGATTGCTTAGTTGTCCCTGAATTTTGATCTGTCACCGTTGGAAAATTAAAAGAGAAAATAATTTCGATACTGATGCGGCGAAATATACATTTATATAATACTATAGGTATTCAGCCATTACACACAAAAATAAACGCCACAGCATAAACGTCAAAATATTGGAGGATAAGCTCAGTGTCCATAGCTGAAAACATTTTTGGTGAAGATGGGATTTAAAAAAAAAGTTTAAAAATTGTTTCAAAACATTATATTAAAATTTATATGTTAAAAAACATAATTAATTATTCTATGTATATCTTCACATATAAGATAAACATATAAGTGTGATTAATATGCACATACTTCCTATTTTTAATAACCAAAACTATATTAGATTTTTTTAGATTTAGATTAGATTCTTATTATACATATATGTTTGACCTAACAAAATAATAAATATAAACATTTTGTGTTTATAATTTTTGTATTTAAGATTTTTTTTTGATTTTTCACCAAATAATAGTTAAAAACTTGTTTTTTAATTTTCAAATTCATGTCCCTGTATACTGTATAATGTATACTGTATATGGTATATATGTGTATGGGCAGATTCCAAATCTCACTCGCATTTTTGCAACCTGCTAACCGTTTCACCTCTCTTTCAAAATATTTTTTTTCTTTTCCCTGCAAATAGCTTCAAATCTTAGTTTTTTTTTTATAATTAACGCACTTACAAGGGAGTATTTGTTTCCGTTTTAATGTAGAACACACTGAGCGGGTATGGTGGTGTCGATTAACATTGGTTTTGAATGCTTGCAGATCAAAATGGCAAGGGAAAATCTCGCAGGGTTAACTATTCCAAATTCGTGTTGTTCGGCTAAAAAAAGAATTCCTATATTTCACGGTAAGTCCGAAATTGGGCTCAAGGGTGAACTGATGAGCATTCCTTGTGAGGCGAGAAACTTTTAAAGGGAGGAAATTTTTTTATAAAATTAAATTTTTTTTATAAAAGAAACGATAAAATAAGGAAAAACATGAAACATTGCGTCGGTGTTCGAGAGGGGCAATTGTTTCAGCGGCAGTTCTGTTTCTTATCAATCTGAATGCTCAATTTTGTATTCTATCAATCAGGTGAAGTGATGTTTGTGAAGCACCTGCCCAGAGGTGGGAGTTTTACTCGAGTTTAGGGCGTATAAACGCTTTATAAATTGTAGCCAGATCAGATGGGGAAAAATACTTCTTACACCGATACAGAAAACCTAAGCACTTAGCAACATTCTTAGCGATCTCAAATATGTATATGGTCGTTTTAGCGGAGGTCGTTGTTGACATACATATCGAGTACTGAGAGCTTTTTAGTTTCTTCGATGTAAGTGCCATTCATAGATAATGGCATTGGGGGTATGTTTAGCTTTAACGACGGAAAACAGCATTGAGTTTTTCGAAGCATTAAACTCCATACGATTTCTATTATCCCATTTGACAATAAATCGGAGTTTAATGAGCTTGACATACGGTACCGTTGCAATTGTACGTCCGAGGGCAAAGGACGTGAATTATCGTACGAATATGAAAATGTGAGGGTAGAGTCGTCAGCAAAACAGTTAGGTGGATCAGAAGTAACAGACAGAAGATCATTTATAAAAATGAGGAAAAGAGTCGGAGACAGAACGAAGCCCTGGGGCACACCTGCATTTATTTTGTGGGAATTAGACTTGAATCCGTCTAATACAACTTGTATTGAACGGTCCAGAAGATAGCTTCTAATCCAAGAAACAGGAGTATCATCGATCCCAAAAGCACGCATTTTCGATAAGAGAGTTTCATACCAACTATGTCAAATGCCTTGGAAATATCAAGCGTACTAATCTTACTCTCACCAAAGCGATGTAAGGATTTGTTCCACTGGTCGGTGATAAATGCCATCAGATCACCAGTGGAACGGTTGCTGCGGAAGCCATACTGAGGGTCATGGAGATATTCCTTAAGCTGACGGTTAATCACCGTTTCCATGACCTTAGAAAGAAGGGGCAAGAGTGCTATGGGTCAGTAAGAGGAAGGGTAGGATGGGTCTCCTTTCTTAGGGACAGGCTGGACAAATGCTAGGAAAGAATCCAGAAGAGTAGGAGCGATGGAAAAACTTACGCAGTGGCTTTGCCAGTATGGCAGCGAAATGGGCGGCGAGCAAGTTTGCCTTCTCTTAAGAGTAAACAATTGGTTTGTTACTGTCGATGAGCGTTGGAACCGAAGATGTTGAGGAGTTTTTAATATTTTTTAGAAATGACCAAAAATTTGTACTGCCTTTGGGACACTGCAGAATTTTTTACCGTAATTTTTGGTCATGCAAAAATTTCGTTCTTTCAATAACGGAGTTGCGTGAGTTCCTTGCTTGTTTGTGCTATTTCCGACTTTCCTCTGTAGGGTTGGCTTTTTAAGATCGAAACGTACTTCTTTGAGCCTGATAGCTTCTTTACACTCAGAATTACATTACATTACATTACATTTTTAATCTACCTCGGTAGATAAATCTACGAAGTAGACACATTTACGAGCACTGGCTACTGAGGCCATCGGCTCAGACAATTACAAAGACAACACACAAGACGACATTGATACAGGACAGAACAGAAGATAGAGAGAGGACGGAAAAACAGAAAACACATAACACATGTCAACAGCACGCAGTTGGTTTTCGAGACGGTCCCCCATCTTTCCACTAGCCACGCGCAACGATGCTTAATTTCGCTGATCTTACGGGAAGCGATGCTTTATCAGAGCCAAGGCCGTTGACTTCACACTCAGAATTAAACCAGGACTTTTCTTTAGGCTTGATGCTTTTTACTCTGTTAGGAATAAAAGCACGCATCCCTAGAAGAATCACATTTGTGATCATTTCAGCACTGGCATCAATCTATTGAGGAAGCATAGTTGACCAGTTAAAGTTTCGGAAAAAAATATTCAGGCCGTCCCAGTTGGCTTTCTCGTATTGCCAAACGGTCCTGGTGGGAAGTGGGAAGAGGATGAGAAATTAGCTGAAATGACACAATGGTCTGAAGTGCCAAATGGAGAAGTTACACCAATGGTATATTTATCAGGGTGAGAAGTATGAAACAAGTCAAGAGTATGGGCGGCTTGCCCAGCAACATCCGGTATACGCGTTGGCACATCGATCAGTTGGGTAAGGTGATGTAACCCGGCAAAGAGCTCGACATACCTTCCTTCGGGGGTTTTCTGACCAGAATAGCGGAGCCAATTGGAATTTTGTACATTGAAATCGGCCGCAATAACGATTTCAATACGAGGATAAAGGGAAACAATTTCCGAGATGGAATCAGACAGCACTTCAAACTCGGTACAAGTCGAATAATTGTCGAGATTTGGACTCCTGTAAATAAAAGAATAATGAATTGCATGCTTGCGGACAGTGAATTTTAGCCACAAGATGTTAAGGTCCGTGTTGGACAATTGCCCGTATTGAGGAAGGCTCTGCCAAGCAATATCATTTCTAACATAGACCACGAGACCATGATGGGAAAAGACAAATGGCACCAAGCTATACTTATGTAGAGCAAATTCTGATAAATCAGTACTCCAACCTGAGTTTCACTTAATTCCAAAACAGCTGGACTGTATTGAACAGTGAAGACGTACACATGACAAAAAATCTTCCCTTATATGGCAATAAAGAGGCCGCCTGCAAAGTGATGGACTTTTACGGTCACCAAAATGACGATATATATGCCGACAAGCAAGTGTTGCTAAACAGATATCTTACAAGACTATGCTGCACAAAAACACAAATCCATGTCTTTAATTTCCACCACTTCACAATCCGCACCAAACTGTCAGTCTCTGTGGATGCATTCGCTTTTCAACAATAACGTGCAGGTTTTCCGAGCCCCAGATTCTGCAATTTTATTGTTTAACGCAGCCACCGCCGAGATGAAAATGCTCCTCCCCAAAACTTCTTTTCAAAAAACGCACTGTTTGTGCTACACAGCACTCACTTAAGAAATAAGATTTCAATGTCGTTCAATCGTAAGGCGACCCATTTTATTCCACTAACTTTCTGTCAAGATTTCGAGCGGGACACAGCTGTCAATGTCAAAATAACCTATGATTTAAAAACGAAATCACTAGTTGGCCCACCCATTAGGACAACAATTCCGCTCATACAAACTGGACGAATTAAAGCTATATGTATAACTAGATTTAAGGCTATAAAACTCATTAAAGCTGTAATTAATGACTTGCTTGGGACACTTTAGAAAAGCAACATAAAGCCATCCCGAGTGCCACACATTTTAATTTTGTAACCTTAAAGATACAAAACTTGTTACATACACGTTACTTTAAAGTTTTTTTTCAAACACCTTAATTGCATAGTTGTTACTGAAAAGTTTTACTACTTTAACAAAAAAACTGAATTCATATGAGTTTCATTTGTGTTACATAAAGGTCTATGTGCACAAAACTTGCTACTGAAGAGTGATGTGTTTGACTAAAAGTTACTGAGCAGTTAAATAACAGTTTCAATACAGCCCGACTAAAAACTGTAACTTTCATCATGTGTAACTTTTGAGTGACTCAAAGCCAACCTTATTGTGACGTGTTTCGTAAGACTGGATCGTAACTCATATGAAACTAAGATAAACTTAATAGTTATAATATTTGACCTCAACCAACTTGGAGTGCGAAACTAGAGGCAGCTATTCAAAGACCGAGCTGGCTCGGAGGCATGTTGGTTGAGGCCCAGGTTCGTCCCGAACTGTAGCACCCCTAAGTAAGTAAGTAAAGTTTTTTAAAACTCCACAGTAAGCACTAACTCAAAAATTATGATTTGTGACTTCTCAAAACAGAATGAGTTCCTTAAGGGTTCCATTGAAGTTTTCTGAGAGACTAGATGAACAAATAGAAAACATATTCCTATTCAGTTTCACAGTAGTTGGCACATAATCTGAAGTACAATTTAGTAACAATACGTACAGTTATAGAGAAATTTCATCGTTTGAGTTGTTGAGCGATGATAAGGATTTAGTTTCGGCCATTTTATTTGACAAAAAAAAGAAAACAATATGTTTTTATCACAATAAATCAATTAAAACCATAAAATGAGGACTGCATGCAAGATTTGGATCAAGGATCTCGAAATTCGAACATTTATCGTATTTAAAATCTTTGAAACAACATAAAACGTTTGCAAAACTTTTAAATTAAGTAATTTTTTCAGAGCGGGTGAGTTATTGGAGGGGTAAAATGTAATTATCGTGGTACAACTCCGAGCGCTTTGAAAATTCACCTAAAACAAAACCGAAACCAGATACCTAATCAGATTTATAAATTTATTTATAGCAAGAGTCTTTAGTAATTAAAAACATATAATATGTAGTTACATGTTTGATTTATTACTCAAAATTTTACTGTTTTTGTAATACTTGGGTTTCTTGTTTGATTTTCGTTACATATATTATTTTGCAAATAAAAAGTATTAAAAAGTGGTCAATTGTAAATAAAAGACGCAGCACAAACTTGACTATAACTCTTTGATGAGTTGCTATCACCTTGTTACAGAGAACAGAGAAGTCAATATAACTTTATTGTAACAAAGCGTGCCACTTGGGCTATTCGTACATTATGGTCTTATGACACGGTATGTTCAAAATTAACATCTGACAAGCGAAGGAGGGTGATCCATCTTGAGACTTTTATATTGTATTCTAAGAAAAATTCCTCAAGCGTGTGATAGAAACAATCTTCAATTTAAAAAACACGAATTAGGGCTCCGCTATCTTTGTATGTTAATTAGAATGGTCTTAATACGGCACGGATTGATTCTTCAAATATATCTAAATCTAGTCATGCTCGATGAAAAAGTCGATAAAATTGGTTTTTTCTTTAATCAAAAATAAACCAGAACCACACTCTGTTTAAAAATAACATTTATTCATTTATTTTTATCGGCGAACGTATGTATTTCGCGAATTCATGCCATGCTCGAACATAATCGTTTGTTTCTGACGTTAATATGCCATTGACATGCTAAAAAGGATTTCCTCATTCTGCATACGTTAAAATGCTTTTTTGTATATATGTATGTACAGTACATCCATGTACCTACATTTATCACATTTGGAAGTCTTCCCCGAGTTTATCCAGGTGGCTTAATCGTTGCAGGAAGCATTAATTATTCCATTTTTAACGAACCTACGAGTATTTTATATTCATTTCAATAAAAATTAATTAAAATAATGCAGAATCAGATGCAAATACCTGCAGGCACACAAACAAAGCTACTGACCCATTTCAGGCATTTCGCAATAATCCTCTTTTCCGCCTTTTCCACCCAACTGCAACTGCAATCTGCGTAAAGCATAACCAATTCAATTAATTGTTTTTCCCTTAAACTTTGACCCTTTCGTTGTGTGTTTTGTTCCCTCTTTCCAGCAGGATATAAGCTTTCGATATGACAACAATGCTTCCATGGCGTCTATTCGCTATTAGAAATTCAAAAGTCTCACCACCTCTTTCCAAGCTCGACCTACTAAGGAAGGTTTCATCTGGCACCATCGACCTTTCGACTCTGGCACATTCATAATGGGCTTTGATCTCAATGTAATTTTCTAAATTTGTCGGGCTATTCATAGAACGTGCCTGGGAGAAGGTCGCAGCTAAAATAGATTCAGATTGTAAAGGCATGTGTCAATCGCGGCTCATCCAACGAACGCCTACCTCCGCTGGCCGGGGCATGGGCTGTCAATAGGTCACAGAGGAGCTTCTACATGAACTCATATTTTAATTAACGAGAAATTATAAAATGTTGGTTGGTTGACCATAATCCTGTGCGTATGGTTTTCGTTTTGTAAAAACGTATTGGTTGTGGCTTAAAGGGAGAATTATTGGAAATGAAAAATCTAGGTTTTGAGGGGAAACCAGGAGTTTTGGGGTAATATAACGCTATGTGTTATAAAATAAATCACAAAAAAAAAAAATTCAAAAAGGTAATAAAACAAAGGCAAGGAAAACATGGAATCAATATGATCCGCCGAAAAAGGGCATTTCATTTAGATTACCACAATTACCTTAAGACTTTACCGAAGGATGAGCTTCGTTGGTAAGCATGGGATAGGGAACTAGAGTTTCTTCTAGTGGATAAGGTGGTGATGGATTGTCAGGGACTACATCTGTTTCCTAGGCCATTAGCTGCACCTCACTACGACGAAATCAGGATAAGGTTAGTGTTGCTCAGGCCAGACGATACCCTTAGAAAAAAAGAGAGACATCCAATGACTCTTTGCTGGAGGGTAAGCAGACGCACCCGAAAGTAAATACCTTGCTGACTATAAAGTCTGTATCGTTCTAATAAGAACTTGGTGAATGGTACTGAAAACCTATGCTGTCCATTTCCTGATCCATACACAAGCCAAATTGGACATATATTTGAATAGAACATACTTATTTCCAATTGCCTAAAGTTTAAATATTTTGAATCCAGTATCAATTATGAACGATCTTGAGAGAGATGACAACATCATGCATAGCGTAAGCTTAAGGTGAATGATGTGACGGAAAAACTCTGTCGTATTATGCGATTGAAATCCTATTTCCAGTTGCACTAAAAAAACATTTTTGAAATTTCAAATTTTAAAACAATTTTTCTCGGTAAAAAAAATATGCCTAAAGCGTAAGGGCATATGGTGGAGCATGATTGTAAGAATATTAAGATTTTTTTTCATACAATAGATTAGTGTTTCGGTGGGATGACGTAAGGTCCACGGACATAATATCTATGGACAATATGTCTGCTTCAAATACGCACAATGTCCAAGGACATTTTTAATTTTATTTATGGACATTATGTCCATATTGTGCTTAGCTGACAAATTAAGAGAAATCATAGCGTGTATGTTGGATTGGTAATAATGTGGATCAGAATTTCGACGTTATTACCGAATCAATGTGCAAAGAAATTTCTTGAGATCTTTTCTCCCAATCAGTATGATTGGTATGAGGGGGGCATGCTGCCCCCTGCGTGGGCTCACTATAGGATTTGGATGGAGTAGGTGCGAGATTGGGTTTATGCAAAAGTTCTTTAAATCAAAAAGAAACGTTACACATACCCAACCTTGCACCTTCTCCAAATCTTATAGTTAGCCCAAGCAGGGGGTTTGCAGGGAGGCAGCATGCCCCCATACCTTCTTCATACTAACATTAACAAGGTGGGATATAAGTCCCAAATCGTAAGACTGGGACTTATGTCCCGGGGACTTATGTCCCTGCTCCCATTGTGGTTCTATATCAAGAACAACATATAACAGTTGCGTTCCAAAAGAGTAATTCGTCTTTATTTTATGATTTTTTTTTTGTTTCGCATTTCCATTATGTGGACATTATGCCTATTTCAAAATCTACTAATTAGACATAATGTCAAAATTTTTGATTTCGCCATAAGGTCCATGAACATTATGTCTATTCCGTTTATGGACCTTATGACTATTTCCAATTGGTCATAATGTCCATGGACGTTGTGCCTATTTGAAAAAGACATAATGTCCATGGACACCAGGAAGGTTAGAAGAGGAGGGACAGAAAGTGTCGATTAACATTGGTTTTAAATATTTTCAAATTGAAATGGCAAGGAAAAACCTCGCCGCGTAAACTATTTCAAATTCTTGTTGTAGGGCTAAAAAAAGAATCCCTATATTTAACAGTACGTCCGAAATTGGGCTCAAGGGTGAACTGATGAGCATTCCTTGCGAGACGGGTATTACGGGAGAATCTTTTAAGGGGATTAATGCAGCTGGCTACTTCGAGTGAACATTTTTTTTATAAGAGAAACGATAAAATAAGGAAAGCCATGAAACATTGCGTCTGTTTTAGAGAAGAGCAATTGTTTCCGAGACAGTTCTATCTCGTATCAATCTTATCGCTCTGTTTTGTATTCTATCGAGCAGGTATAGCGATGTTTGGGAAGCACCTGTCCAGACATCACCCACAACCACCGGGCAATCTCTTAACGTGATCGGATGGATACAGTCGGCGCCACAACATAAACAAAGACTTCCGGCAACATTAACGTTGACCATATTACATGGAAGCAAGTAACAGAAACAATTATTTCCCAGAACAGAAATTGTGCTTAGTTGCACAAATACCACAAATCTCATAGGAAGCTCCGCGATTCCGATGATCGGGAATTATGGTTAGTTACAATTTTATCCTGGGAACAGCATTTAGGCTTCTCTCGCAATGATCCTAAAATATGATGAAATAGATGTGGATCCCTATCTTATAAATAGCGCTACCCGCAATTAAATTCACTCAACCAAGCATTTGTATAATTCTAGATTACCCCCACCTTACCACTGGAATCTAAAACTCTTAAAATATTAGTAAAGATTGTGTTCATAAGAAGTTGCATTATGAATAAAAGGAAATTATTAAAAGAACGTGTTAAATGAAAAGTGCATAATAGCTCGGAAAAGAACGAAAATAAAAGGGTTGTGTTATTATTTCAAACTCGCAGTAGTCGAGAGTAAGAGAAATGTATTTTTTCCCTAGACGGGGAGAAAAGACATAACTATATGGTCATTCCGACGGAGTTCGTCATTGACACACATACAAAGGACTGAAAGCTTTTCGGTTTTTTCAATGTAAGTGCCATTCATGGACAATGGCATGGAGGGTATGCACGTACCAAGGCGAAGGACGTGAATCGTCGAAAGAATATGAAAAGCTGAGGGTAGAGTCGTCAGCAAAACAGTTAAGTGGATTAAGAGTAACAGACAGAAGATCATTTATAAAAATGAGAAAAAGAGTCGGACACAGAACGGAACCCTGGGGCACACCAGCATTTATTTTGTGGGAATCAGGCTTTAAGCCTTCCAATACAGAGAAACAAGATTTTCATCGATCCCAAAAACACGCATTTTCGATAAGAGAGCTTCATGCCAAACTCTATCAAATGCATTTTAATCATCAAGCGCAATAATCTTACTTTCGCCAAAGCGATGTAGAGATTTTGTTCCACTGTTCGGTGAGATATGGGCGTTGGAACCGAATTGGTTGAGGACTTAATATTTTTTACAAATGACCAGAAATTGCAGAATTTTTCTTTAACTGGATGGATGGAGGAAATTTGCTGAAATGACACAATAGTCTGAAGTGCCAAATGGAGAAGTTACACTAATGGTAATGAATTTTCTTTAATTTTGCTTTTGAATGTAGGTTATTTTTTTAATAAAAAAAAAGTTTCTTTAATAAAAAGCGTCATGTGGCTGCGATGGGGTAATGGGGTTGGGTACGGGAGCCCATTTTTGAGAATCCGGTTTTTTTTTTTAAATCCCGTTTTTATACGGTTTTTTTTTAATTTCGCTTTTTTAATAATCCCGCTTTTAAAATCGGGTTTTAAAATCCTGGTCTTTAATTCCCGTTGTTATCACCTCGCTTTTCGAATCAACAAAAGGTGTTTTATTTTAAAAATCGAAAAGCGGGATTGAATATAATTCTGCGGCCTAGTGCGGTGGGTGACATAATGTCTAAAGGACATAATATTCATGGGCGTCAAGTCGTAAGAAAAAAGAAAAAACAAAACAAACAAACATTTAAGCAATGCATTTTTATTAATTGACAAAAACAATAAAGAAACAAATAAGGAATATAAAACATAACAAAAAAGTAGGTACCCAAAAAGAACATATTTTTGCCAAAAAACAAAAAACTATCTCTACACTTAAGTTCTATATTGTGAGCTATACGGCGCAGGAAATCCGTTTTATTTGTTGCTTTTCTATTTTTCATAATTTTTGATATTGCTCTTGATTTCAAAACAGTTTTTTTGAAAAATTTGTTTCTTCTATATTATTTTTTTCTATTTGAGATTTAAGAAAAAAAATTGCTTTGCTTAAATTTTTGATGAGTTTATACAAACTTGGACTTTTGCGAACAATACCTATTTTGAGTTATATTTATCTAATTACGAAACGGGCTAAGGGGGATTAAACGGGATTTTAAAGGGCGGGCTTTGCAGATACAGGATTATGGAAAGCGGGATTTTCAAAAAACAGTATTTTCGAAACGGGATTATAAACATTTTTTTTCGGGATTTTAAAATACGGGATTTTGAAACACCGCTTCCGTTACGCTCCCTATATGCATTATAGTTACTTCTCAGTCCGCAGAACATTTATTTATTTGTTAAGCTTAAGATAACCCACTTAAATTTATGATTTAAATCTAAGTTGGTAATAAGTTACTTAAAACAGCTTCCATATAAGCAGGGGCGGATTAGGACATTGCCTTTCCTTTACCTTTTTACTTACCTAGTTTTGTTTACTTATAGGTACTGCGTATATAGTTTCATAGTCGTATATTTTCGTTCGTTTAACTCTGTATACAAGTGTTTTGTACTTTTTGTAAACAGACAAATCAAAGGCTTTTTTCGAAATAGTCAATTTCGTCACGTGCATCACATACAGTTTTGATGAGACTCTTATAAATTGCGTGGATTAATATAAGGGATACAATATAAATAATAATAAATATATAATAATAAATAGATAAGGAATAAATAAAGGGCTAAAAGTATAAATCTTCGCTGGACTGCTTCAATTGGAGAGGAGAATTAAAGGAGTGGCCTTACAAAAGTAATATAAAACTATCCAGGGGTGTTAAAAAAAATTGCAACTTTAAAACTAAAAAAATGTATAAGTATTCCGGAAAATTGGTAAATGCAAATTTGCCAAGTTTGCTGAACTTAACAGTTGAAAGTTTAACTTCTGTTCAAAAAATCGTAATCGATGTACTTGAGGCCGAAAGCTTCTATCTCTGTTGTTAGATTTAATGCCACCTTTTAGAGCAATATGTCCCATTGTGTGGTCGGTGAAAAGTGAACTGAGAGGATTAAATCTTAGGCTTTTATTCTCTCTTATATCTTATATCTCTTTTCTTTGCTAATTTTATTTTTAAAGAAAAATGTTTTTTAATCTCTTTTCTAAATATGAAGCAACCTTTAAAAACAGAACGAGTACTGTCCTTTTTTTCGTATTTTCTGTTGTTCGTAGTATGAGTTTAAAAAAAATTTGCATTTTTCCATTTAATGTCGGTTGACAATTGTTTGAATTATCCGAATTCCATAAATCCGTCAAGCGTTAACGTAACTCGCACTATGATTAATGTTTTAACGTCACGTAACGAAGGTCTGCAAGTGTGTCACATAAATGCACAGAGTTTATATAAGAAAATTGACGAGTTCAGGGATCTATTCGAGGGTTCGAACTATGATGCGGTTTGTGTAAGTGAAACGTGGTTCCATGTCAACATTGGCGATCCTTTAATTCATCTTAAGAGTTTTAAATTGCTAAGGAATGATAGATCCGGTCGCGTTGGTGGAGGCGTGGCTATTTGCCTAAGAGATTCCATTAACTTTAAGTTAAAATTTATGTCTACTGCTCAGAGTTCCATAGAATACCTATGCGTAGAAATCTTTAATGCCAATGAACGTTTGTTGATGGGTGTAGTTTATAGACCTAACCGTAACATTGACTGGTCACCTTTTTGCACCCTTCTTGAAGAAAATAGTCTTTGTTTTACAGGTATAATTATTTGTGGTTATTTTAAAAGTGATCTTCTTACAGATCAGAGTCTAATAAACAGCCTACGAACGTTTAATCTTTATCCAGTAAACAAGACTTATCCAACGCATTTCACCAATAGCTCAAGTACCCTTCTCGATGCTTTCTTCGTTAGTGATTCTAGCAAAGTGTTACTTTTTGACCAACTTCAAGCTCCTGGTTTTTCAAAACACGACCTTATCCATCTTTCTTTTGACTTCTTCCTCAATAGACCCATAAGAAGATTTCAATAGGGACTTTAAGCACATAGATAGGCAATCTCTTGAGGAAGACGTGAGAGGAGTTAATTGGGAAAGTATATATTTTCTGCAATCACCTGATGAGCAAGTGGAGTTCCTTCAGAGAAACTTGTGTGAATTGTTCGAAATGCACGTTCCTCTAAAAAACCTTTACCGTTAAGTACGATCAATGTCCTTGGTTTACACGAGAAATACTATCACATTTGAATATGAGGAACTTAGCTTATAAAAAATGGAAACGTTTTAGGATACCAAATGATCTTTTTGAATATCGACGCCTACGTAACAAAACAGTACGTCTCATTCGTTTGTAAAAGCCATCCTGCCCATTATTTTGCCCTGCATTACTTACCAATTTAATATTATTTTTACAAAAAGCCTTTTCCCGTTACAATAGAAACAATCCAAAATCATCCCTTTACCTAAAAATAGTTCAAATACAGAATTCCGTCCAATAGCAATCCTACCCTTTCTATCAAAAGTCTTAGAAAAAGTAATGCAAAAGCAACTGCAAGCCTTCTTAAGTTCCAATGATTTATTAGCTTTGAAACAGTCAGGTTTCCGTCAAGGCCATAGCAGTATAACAGCTTTATTGGATGTTATCGAAAGAGCCAAAAATGCAATTGACGAAGATAAAATCACCTTCCTCCTACTATTGGACTACTCCAAGGCATTTGACACCATCAACCACAACATACTGTGTCAAAGACTGACGAAGATTTATAACTTCTCGCCTGATGCAGTAAAGCTTATTTTAAGCTATCTCACGGGGAGAAGACAAGCTGTTGTTGTTGGAAACCAGTTTTCTAATTTCTTACCTGTTTCTCATGGTGAGGTACTCCTCGATATTGGGCCCATCTTTCTTCTCAATGTATGTCAATGAAATACCAAAAGTCATTCGTTATTGTGAAGAGCATCTCTTTGCTGACGACATTCAATTAACGAAAAGTACCCCGATTGGAATGATTGAAGATTGCGTGAGTAAGATAAATGAGGACCTTCAATCCATTGAAGAATGGTCAGTTAAAAATGGTCTCACACTAAACAAACAAAAAAAAATGCCTTGTTATTTCAAAAAGATATATAGAGTTGTCTTTCTTCCCATCAATCCAGTTTAACAATGTGATTGTCGAATATGTGGATACAGCTAAGAATCTCGGAATATGTTTCAACAGAACTTTAAACTGGAACAATCATATCACACAAGCCGTAGGTAAAGTATACGGGGCACTTCGCTTGCTCTGGCCAAGTAAGAACTTCACTCCATTGGAAACAAGAAGAATGCTAGCTAAGACTCTCGTAGTTCCTTTTTTGACTTATGGCTGTGAAATCTTCTGTAAGCTCGACAGTACGAGCCAGAGAAAGTTGAATGTTGCTTTTAACAGTGTTGTCCGCTACATCTTTGATCTGAGTCGATATGAACATATCTCCAGCTTTTCGAATAGCATTTATGGGATTTCTTTCGACAACATCCTTAAACAAAAAACTTTGGTATTGCTGTTCAATATTGTCCACAAGCATCAGCCTCCATGATTCTAGCAAAGTGTTACTTTTTGACCAACTTCAAGCTCCTGGTTTTTCAAAACACGACCTTATCCATCTTTCTTTTGACTTCTTCCTCAATAGACCCATAAGAAGATTTCAATAGGGACTTTAAGCACATAGATAGGCAATCTCTTGAGGAAGACGTGAGAGGAGTTAATTGGGAAAGTATATATTTTCTGCAATCACCTGATGAGCAAGTGGAGTTCCTTCAGAGAAACTTGTGTGAATTGTTCGAAATGCACGTTCCTCTAAAAAACCTTTACCGTTAAGTACGATCAATGTCCTTGGTTTACACGAGAAATACTATCACATTTGAATATGAGGAACTTAGCTTATAAAAAATGGAAACGTTTTAGGATACCAAATGATCTTTTTGAATATCGACGCCTACGTAACAAAACAGTACGTCTCATTCGTTCAGGAAAAGTAAGATGGCATCAGCGTCGCTTAAATCTCTCCTAGGTGGTCGTAAATTGTGGAAGAATTTAAAGGAAATTTTCAATAAAAGGTCTAGTCCAGATACCAATAAACTTAACTGCAATGATATCAACAACCATTTCGTTTCATCGATTCCACAAAGTTCAGCCAATTCATATATGAACTTATCAGGTGAAGAGTTTGATCCAATGTATACTGGTACGGCATTCAGTTTTTCTTATGTTGACTCTGAAGAGGTCGTCGAAAGTTTTCTAAAAATAAAATCAACTGCAACTGGTCTTGACAATCTGCACCCATCATTTGTAAAAGCCATCCTGCCCATTATTTTGCCCTGCATTACTTACCAATTTAATATTATTTTTACAAAAAGCCTTTTCCCGTTACAATAGAAACAATCCAAAATCATCCCTTTACCTAAAAATAGTTCAAATACAGAATTCCGTCCAATAGCAATCCTACCCTTTCTATCAAAAGTCTTAGAAAAAGTAATGCAAAAGCAACTGCAAGCCTTCTTAAGTTCCAATGATTTATTAGCTTTGAAACAGTCAGGTTTCCGTCAAGGCCATAGCAGTATAACAGCTTTATTGGATGTTATCGAAAGAGCCAAAAATGCAATTGACGAAGATAAAATCACCTTCCTCCTACTATTGGACTACTCCAAGGCATTTGACACCATCAACCACAACATACTGTGTCAAAGACTGACGAAGATTTATAACTTCTCGCCTGATGCAGTAAAGCTTATTTTAAGCTATCTCACGGGGAGAAGACAAGCTGTTGTTGTTGGAAACCAGTTTTCTAATTTCTTACCTGTTTCTCATGGTGAGGTACTCCTCGATATTGGGCCCATCTTTCTTCTCAATGTATGTCAATGAAATACCAAAAGTCATTCGTTATTGTGAAGAGCATCTCTTTGCTGACGACATTCAATTAACGAAAAGTACCCCGATTGGAATGATTGAAGATTGCGTGAGTAAGATAAATGAGGACCTTCAATCCATTGAAGAATGGTCAGTTAAAAATGGTCTCACACTAAACAAACAAAAAAAAATGCCTTGTTATTTCAAAAAGATATATAGAGTTGTCTTTCTTCCCATCAATCCAGTTTAACAATGTGATTGTCGAATATGTGGATACAGCTAAGAATCTCGGAATATGTTTCAACAGAACTTTAAACTGGAACAATCATATCACACAAGCCGTAGGTAAAGTATACGGGGCACTTCGCTTGCTCTGGCCAAGTAAGAACTTCACTCCATTGGAAACAAGAAGAATGCTAGCTAAGACTCTCGTAGTTCCTTTTTTGACTTATGGCTGTGAAATCTTCTGTAAGCTCGACAGTACGAGCCAGAGAAAGTTGAATGTTGCTTTTAACAGTGTTGTCCGCTACATCTTTGATCTGAGTCGATATGAACATATCTCCAGCTTTTCGAATAGCATTTATGGGATTTCTTTCGACAACATCCTTAAACAAAAAACTTTGGTATTGCTGTTCAATATTGTCCACAAGCATCAGCCTCCATACTTGAACAATAGACTCCAGTTCTCGATTTCAACAAGATCTAACCTAGTAATTATTCCCCGCTTTACTTGTCTAACTTCAGAACGTCAGTTTTTCGTTAATGCAGCTCGGTTATGGAATTCACTACCACACCTATTACAAAATACAGATAACCTTAATACGTTTTAACATAATATCCTGACACATTACTCAAGGACATAACAGCTTTTACTTAGACTCCAGTTTTTTTTGCTTGCTACATATCTTTCGCTATATTTTGTTGTTTTCTAACCATTAAAATGTTCATAACTTACATTTTTTTTCTTATATAATTATTTAAAACTGATTTCCTATAATTGTTCCGAGTTTTGTTCTTAATTTTTTTTTGCTGCAATCACCTTTGTCTTTTTATAAGCTTTTTAATAAATAAGATGTAAATCTTAATATCAAGCTAATAAATCAATAAATAAATAAATAAATATTCATCCCGCCTTAGAGTTTTATAGTAATCAAAGCTAAAATCTTGGCCATAATTCAAGTACTCACAAGGGTTAGAAAAAACGGCATATTCTATACAGATGGCCCGGTCGCTTTCAAATCCCTTGAATTAGTCTCTTTAAACTCAATCACAACCCAAAATTAACCATCGTCTTCCAGTTTAATTTAAATCATTTAAATTTAAGCTAATGAACTCTTTCTTCACAGATTAAGCATTTTTATAGATATGTCAGGGAGAATTCCATATCATCTTTACACGTTCTTGCTCTTTTTAATAAAAAAAAACTTCATTTAGAATAATACTTCAGCATTGACCCTATGAGATGCTATGGATGGTCTTTCTAATAGGGAATCCTCCTCATAGTTTTTGAAGTATCACAATGAGCTTCTTGACCTCTGTATGCCAATCGCTTTTATTCTAACCTTACCTTACCTACATTTTAGATTTTAGATAATCAGACATTTTATAAATTTTGGACAAATTCAAATCCAGTAAACCAAGTACGAAATTCCAGCATTGGCGCTGCTTCTTAATTATATTACTGCCAATTATTTTTTTTACTGACGTTTCGCTAATTTAATTCACGGGTATCGACATTTCATCAAACACATCTACTTTAGTATTGTTTTGAAGTATTGTCGTTGTCGAACCATTTGGATATTCTACAAGCTCGGTTTCTATTAGTAATCAATGATGCAGAAAAACTATTATGTAATTGTGCTCCAACCCTAAGCTCATCTAACTTGGAAGTAGTAATTGAAAAAATCACCACATTTACGTAAAAGTGCTGAACTTTAAGTTAATTACTTCACTTCTACTGCAATGCGCGATTTCCAGATTTGTTAGCGATTCCCATCGCCATTCTAACTTGGAGTCATGATTTTGGCGAGTGTTAAAGGTAAAGCTTATTTTGACAATTTAATGAAATACTTCTCAAGCACAGGCATATTTAATTACCCAGTGTTTCCTCTTCCATCAACAAGAAAAGAGTTGAACCATAAGTCAGTTACCACAATAACGTAGCTAACGAATACGTACTTATCTACCTAATGCGTTGCGCTTAGCGACCTCCCCCACCAGGCAACAAATTGTTATTTCGATAATTTATTGAACCAGAAAAATAAATTTAGAGTTGAATTTGTTTTTTGCGCAAATTCGATTTATCATTGCATGTGCTCAGTTTGTTCGGTTCGGGACAGAAATATCTAGGTTTTTGTAGTTCGGATCTCACGTTTGAAATATACGTATAGTAAAAACATTTCGCTGGCAAAACTTTTTGTAACCTTCGGATTGGCGTAGAATCGCTTATATGTTTTGTGTGTTTTTTTTTCTTTTTAATTTTATTTCACTGAATTTCTTATTTCAATTTTAAATGTAAAGTTGTCTTATGCTTCATGTTGGTTTTGTTTTTGTGTGACCTAAATTGCAGCAGGAGTGAATCCGAGCCTTGTTGAAAAATCATCGCTCGGAGTTTAATATGGACTCACCAACCCCGCCAATTGACGTTGAAGATCGCAACGGTTCAGCAATGGATGCCTGTTTTACGGCATTCGATAAAGACGGGTAAGTGTTTTGTGTTATTTATTTAAATATTTATATTATTATTGTGTTAACAAAAATAATTGAACTTTTGTGTGAACTTAATAAAAAAAAATAATGCAAAATTTAAATTAATTAATAACATATTTAAAAGTTTTGTTAGTGATTTATTTAACGTACTTATTTAATGTACTTACATCAAATATTGTCATTAAACAAATAATTAAAACATATTATACCACTGAGTAACGGTGCTTTAAATAATGATTAGTTTACAAAAAATTCTTTATTACTATACAAAGTTTTGCAAATCACGAAAAATAAATATAAAATCTGTTGTTTGTGCTAGTAGAACCGAGATTTAAGAAAATTCAAAAAAATTAAATCTTCTATACGAGATGTATGCAACAATCGAAAATTATTTTTTTCTTCAAAATTATTAGACTCTAAGTCGTGTTTCTTATTGTGGATAGGAGTTAAAATGTAACCAATAAGTTTTTGAAAATTGGATGAGTGCTTTTTACCGTAAATAGAGGACTTAAAAAATGTATGATCTAATGAATCATCTAACAAAACAAATTCAAAGGTTACTCATGGTTTCCAGTCACAGTTTTCCTGTTTGGATAATTATGTCAGACTTACCTCACCGCTATAGTCCGGGTGGACCTAGGCTTTGGTACTCATTAGCTTTTTTGCTCGAAGATTTATGCTTCTTTTAATCTCCAGCGCTTGTATCGTTTCTTGCGTTGCGTGCAAGGCCAGTTATTCAACTACTTCAAAGTTGTAGCTGCCTGTCGTGGTGTTTTGTTCAAGACATCGCTGTAGGGTGCTCTTCTTGATGAGGGGATATGCCCCCAGTTACTGCTTACCCCCTTTTTGGCCGCTTCTGTCTAAATACTTGCAAAAGCGCTGCTGACATTACGCTGTGTTCAGCCGAAACCAATTATGTTAAAATTTTTGGCGTGAGCGTGTAATTGGAAGGAGTTCTTATAGATAGCCGCCTCTATAAATGCTGTCATATTCGGCAACGCCCTAAACATCGCTTCACCTGCTTAATAGAATACAAAATCGAGCATTAAAATTGATAGGAAATAGAACTGCCGCTGAAACAATTGCCCCTCTCGAACACCGACGCAAAGTTGCATGCCTTTCCTTATTTTATCGTTTCTTTTATAAAAAAATGTTCACTCGAAGTAGCCAGCTGCATTCCTCCCCTTAAAAGTTTTTCCCGTAATACTCGCCTCGCAAGGAATTCTCATCAGTTCACCATTGAGACCAATTTCGGACGTACCGTAAAATAAAGGGATTTCTTTTTTTAGCCGAACAACAAGAATTTGGAATAGTTTACCCGGCGAGATTTTCCCTTACCATTTTGATCTGCAAGCATTCTAAACCAATGTTAGTCGACACCTCCTATCTTTCCCCTCTCTATATTACTAATGCCCGCGCAGTGTGTTCTACAGTTAAAGGGAAACAAAAAGTCTTTTTTACACGTCAATTATAAAAATATTCAGCTTCCTTACTCTACATTACCGTACATTAGACGGCGCTACAGTCCGGAGAACTGGGCTTCAAGCCTCGCTGGATGCCTCCAGTTTTGTACGTGAAGTCGGTTGAGGTCCTCTTTCACTTGTATACGCCACATGAATCTCGGTTTTACTACTTCCTCTACTGCGCCGTCCCGTCGGGGTGGAATCGAGGATTTTCCGGGCAGGAGCATTGATGTCCATCCGCTCTACATGACCCAGCCACCTATCTGAGCCGTCGGACTTTTACTCTTTTGGCTGGATCTGTACAGCCAATATAGTTCTTCATTGTATCTATTTCTTATATTTCTTTAACGTTACCTAATCAATTTAGCCAAAGTTATCTCCCCCAATCTTCCAGAAGTTCCCTCTTTGGGAAATATCATGAAGGTTTCTGTTTTTTCTGATTTTCCCGCTCTATAGTCATGCTGTTAAAGTTATCAATATTCTTTTCCAATGTCTTCAGTAAAAAGAAAAACGATGTAAAACTTATAAGTCTGAAAGTCTTGGGATGTTTTGTAGCTTTTTTTTCGCCACTTTGAGGATAAAGATAACTGTAGCACTTCTCCATTAATTTGGTATATAGCTAAGTGCAATACTACTTCGAAGTAAATTATGTTAATCTAAAAGAGCATAAGTTTTATTGCCACTGGAAAATGAGTAATTAGTAACAGGGTATAGAACTTTGTTCCTCATTTTCTGTTTAGCTACCATGTAGGTTTCTAAGTACTAGCGAAGCTAAAGCCTTGTCTTTCGTTAGAGCTGTGTATAGTCTTGATGCTGGAGAGGTTAATACTTCCAGTAGTATTCTTTGTGAGACATGATCAATGATGGTCGGACGTTGATTTGCGTTTTCAGCTTCTATGTTAAGAAAGACTGATTTTTGTTTGTAGCGGCTATGTTCCAAACTTGTAGTTAAGCTATTACTTCCTGATTGACAGATAATGAAATGATATCCAAAACCTATCAAAATACTTTAAAAAATATTAATCAAAATCTTTGCAGCCGTTTTCAAGAAAAATAAGCTTTTACGCCCTAAAAATAAAATTTGGAGATGCCATGTACTTTCTAGTCATACCAAACGTATTGTAAAAGCTATGTTTGTAACTGCGTACACATCGTTTTTTCTACAAATAAAAAAAAATAAATTAAAATGCTATAAAAAGCGGCAAACAATTCATCGAAAAGTTCTGTCTTGCAGCATTAAGCAAAACTTAAAAAAAAAAAACGTGTATGCCATTTCCAGAAGTCTCACTAAATATCAGAAAATTTTCCAACCGCACATTAAAGTTTTCCCTATAGTCAATTTCAACAACTTTTATCACAGAAAATTGACACACGTGCCATTTTAGTGTCTGGTGTCTGCCCGTTGCCCGTGTCCCTTACCCATCAAAGGTTCTCGCAATCGAATTAACGATAAGTTTAAGTTTGTAAGTTTGGAGCGTCCTTTTTTTGGTACTTTCTGTAACGTCCTTTGTAAATTGAGTTTCATTAAAAACATCAAGGGACGAAACGAAATTCAATTAACTCGGACATGTAAAGTTAGCAGGGAAAACTTATTTTCAAATTATATGTATGCTGGTTGAGAAGAGTGGAGGCGAGGGACATATTATGTGATTGGTGGCTTTGTCTTGCTCCGCAGGGATGATACAACACCCAACAAAAGCACGTGAATGGTCTCAGAAAAAAACTTTGTTCTTAATTTGAAATCAGATAGTCTGGAGCCTGGATTCAAGACTCTAGAAAATTTTAATTTTTTTTTTTAATAAATTTTCAAATACAAAAATTATTATTTTTCAGCGATGATCGTCTCAACTTAGCAGAATTCACTCTAATTTGTCGTGCATTGTTTCGCAATGATAAAGGACATATCTATGAGGTGCCTCCAGAAAGATTGGATCAGATTTTCGAAGTTTTTGATACAAGTGGCGATGGATTTATTGATCGCGAGGAATTCAAATTTTGCTGGAATCGTTGGATTAAGGCTGTAAGTATTTTATTATTGAAATTTAAAGCCAATCATACTAACGCAAAGGACCTGACGCAATTTACCATGATAACTACAGACTTTAAGGATTCATAAATCTAAATCTTAATCTATGTATGTCCGAAGTAGACACAATTTACAAGCACTGGCTACTGAGGTCCTCGCCTCATAGACACAAGACATACAAGACGACATTTATACAGGACAGAACAGAACAAAGATAGAGAAGGAAAAACTGAAAACATATGTAACTGATCAAACAAATCGGAAACATTTCAGAAATGTTTTTAAACAAATGTTTCTTTGGTGTGAATACTGAACACACCTTAATAGGCTTGGCAGAGATTAAAGCTAGACATCACACGATTTAGCTCCTCTCTATTTAAACTATCAAAGTGGCAATAAAATCGATGAACATATTGTGGCTATCGAGACTGAATTCTTGGATCCTTCCAAGAGGCAGAAAAGTTCACATAAAAAGCTGCATAAGACATTTGTACTATATAAGGAAGACTAATGTCTTTATAGTTGGGGCACAGAAAATTAGCAAGTTTTTTGTTTATCGGCATTTAATATTGAGAATCCAATCGTTGGGCACATTTTTTAGCAATCATATTAGAGAGATGATCTATATGTATGCTTCTGACCACGGTCATCTACAGTGGATTGAAAAAGTTCCAATTGGAGATTGACAGATTGAAGGGGATCAGTTGCTTGCTGGTAGCATTGTGGCTATCCTCATAGTTTAGCACTTTTTTTCTACGGCTAGAGATGAAAAATCCTCATAGACACCATAGTCCCGTACCTGTGCTAGATGTTGTTCATTCATTCATTTGTTCATTCGACTACAACTAAGTTGCCTTCAAATAGTTTAATCTTCATTTATATTAATCACGTTTGGCAGAAAGCTCTCCATCGAGGGGACCTGTAATACCGCATTATCACACAATTCTGTGTAAATCGCTGTTTCGTATTTACCATGGAACATCAACGATTGCTCGGAGGGCTTTGTTTTGAAATGTTTGCAGTGTTTGTATATGGCTTGGTTTGGCACAACCCCAAAGTTGTATTCTGTAAATCCACACAGGTTTTAGCACTTGCTTGTAGATAAGTAGCTTGTTCTAAGAACTTAGTTGGGAGTATTTTAACTTAAGCCTGTTAAGTACTCGTAGTTTTATATCGAGTTCTTCTCGTTTCTTTTTAACGCGTGTCTTTCATTTAACCTTAGCATCAAGTGTCATGCCTAGATACTTTGCTTCGTTAGCATACGGTATTTGAACCGAGTTAATAAAAATGGGTAGATTGTTAACATTCTTGTAAGTAAGGTTAACATGTTTTGATTTGGACTCGTTTATAGAACAATGCGCCATTTCTGTGTCAAGTTTGTTATTTTATCAAGAGTTTTCTGTAGCTTTTCGGTTGCTCTTTCGATTGAGCTGGATGATGCAAGTATGGCCGTATCATCAACAAATATTGCTGTCATGACGTCTTCTTGAGGTATATCTCGAGTATATAGAACGAATAACACTGGGCCAAGAACGTTTCCTTGTGGAACACCAGCGTTTATTTCTTTAAATTCTGAATATTCCGTACCTTGTTTCACTTGGAAAAGTCTTTTTTCCAGATAGGATTCCAGAATATAATATAATTGTTTCGGAAAAATCTGTCTTAATTTAAATCTTTAAGCCGTCGAAAACTTGGGAAACAACAAGAAGCTTGAGCATACCTTTCTCGCCTCTAAGGATTTTTCAATTTAATTTGTTATTCTGTTTCTTTTCTAAAATTGGAAATAGGCGCTTCAGTAATAATTTCTAAAATATAGAATAGAAGTCTGTAAGACTTCTTTTCATTAAGGGTTTTTTCTTGATTTTGGGACCATAATGACTTCGGCCATATTCCATTGACGTGTAACGTATGCAAGCCTAAACGTGGCATTATTCAGATGTTGGATTTTAGTGATGGCTTTTCTCGGCAATTCTTTAAGAATGCGTGCATTTACCAAGTCATATCCGGGAGGTTTTTTGTTTTTTTTTTGCTCTTTTATAGCTTCGGAAAGTTTTGAAAATGTGACATCTGGAACTTGGAAGTTTTCAAAGGTCCAATGAGTATCACCGGGTACATTTAACAACTCATCAACTCAACATTGTTTGTTCGAACAAGTGCTGTTTGTAACCTGGGGTTTTTAACACCTTTAATAGCCTTCCACATAGAGTGATTCGTACTTTTTTCTGCGGTTAGACCAGTTTAGCAACTGATTAAAATAGCTAAGGCCCTTATTATGAGTAGCGCTTTCAGGCGAACTCTTTAGCGAATTGCTAACTTCGTGGTATTACGAAAAGGGAACTACAACGTCCGCTTATGAAGTCAGCTGCCAACATAAAAAACCTTAATATTTCATAAGTCATATTTCAAATTGGCTTATAATTGTTGATCAAATGTCTTTTGTAAATAAAATGTTGAACAAATAATATAAATTAAAGCGATGAAAAGCAGCGTTGATTTGTTTTTTGAAGATTTGAATGAAAATGAGAGAGCAAAAACACATTGGTGTGCAGAATCTGAAGAGGTTTAAGAGATAGCTCCAACCCACTTGAATTTCCGGATTTTGTAAGGAAAAAAATCATTAAATTCTTTTATTAGTTTTACAACGGTTTTTTCTAAAGTTTTATTTCATATTTCTGGCTAAGCAAACAAACATTTCAATGTGTTTTAAACAAAATAAGTTCACAGTGTTAAAGACTTTTTAAAGATCTGCAGTTCCACCAATAATACTTGCTTACTCAAACCGTTCATATTCCCTTGAATTTGTATTGTTCCTGACCCTATTACGCGCTGGTAGGAATCGTTGCTGACCAGTTAAAGATGGTTTTTATGTTCGGTTTCTTCACGGGGTGGAAGTGATGGTTCGATTTACCAACAATCTGCTCTAAAGGGGACAAAGACAGCGGCGAATACTGTCCTCTTCCTGTTGCTTTATCCTTTTTTTTTTTTTTTGTTATTAATCATTTTTTTTTAAAGTTTCGCTTTAAAATCCAACCAAAGCTAAGAAAAAAAACTTAAAAAAAATTACTTAAAAACTGGCTAGAAACCTATAAACAAACCTTGTGCCAATCCTCCTAGACGAGGACTGACAGAGTTGACGTCAATCGCAAATATGTTCCAGTGCTCCTTAAATTTTTTTTAAACCCATACGCTCCCAAGGATCTTGTTGCATTAGCTCAACGAGCTTGTTTTTAATGAAAAAAATTAGTAGCTTATTATTTTTAAAAATAAATATTTAAGCTGCACTATCTTTTCCTTAAATCACTCATTCTTGCCAGAAATAAATGCAAATAGTCAACATTAAACGCAAAACAATCACAAAAACTAACCAAAATATCGCTATCGTTTTCACATAGTTTTTTGATTCAACTGATTTTGACACTGGGCGAATGTGATATCGAAGGTTCGCTACTCATAATTGATAGAAAGTTGATGTCAATATTATTTTGATATTTGGAGCGAATTTCATTTGAGCGAATCGCTACTTATAATATGAAGTTATCGAATTCGCAAGATTTTAACATCGATTTGCTACTCATAATAAGGGCCCAAGTATTCATTACCACGACATTACCATTACAATGTTTCAGACTCCAGGGCTACTTGTGAATCCAATCCTGAATTGTTTCATTTTTCTTAAAAGTTCCTCTTTTCTACCATATCTTCTCGACTTCACTTTGCAAATAGTCTTTTCTCTTTCTCGTGGGCAAACGTTTCAGATCCTTCCTTCGGTCAACATAGAGGTAATAGAAAGCTCCAGTTTTCTACTTTAATCTTTTTTTTTTTATAATTTACACGCGCGAAAGGGGTTTGTGTGTACCCTTAAAATGTTTAAACACCGCACGAGCATTAGAGAAATGATGAGGGATAAAAGAGGAGATACCGATGCACATTAGTTTTAAAGTTCTGCATATCAAAATGGGAGGGAAAAACAGAGCCTGGCAAAGCATTCCATATTCGTGTGGTGCGACTAAAGAAAGAATCTCTATACTTAACAATACGTCTGAAGTTAGGCTCAAGGGTAAACTGATGGGCATTCCTAGCAGTTCGGGTATTACGGTGGAATCGTTTCAGGGGAGGAATGCAGCTGGCTATTTCGCTAGAGCATTGTTTGTAAAAATAACGATAAAATAACGAAAGGCACGAAACATTACGGCGGTGCTCAAGAGATGTAAATGTTTTTGTTATTGTTCGATCGCCTATCATTTTCAAAGCTCTTTTTTGAATTCTATCTAGAAAACTATTCTACGCGATTTCTTATTCCCCATTGTACAATGCTGTCAAGATCAGAATTTAATGAACTTATCATACGCTGCCGTTGCAGCTCAACATCCGAAGAACATGGATGTGAATCTGGAAACGAATATGAAAAGCTGAGAGTACTGTCGTCAGCAAAACAAGTGATTGGATTAGTTGTTTCAGATAATAAGTCATTGATAAATATAAGGAAAAGAGTCGGAGACAAAACAGAGCCCTGGGGCACACCAGCATTTATTTTGTGAATATCAGATTTGAAGCCGTCCAATACAACTTGAATTGAGCGGTTCGAAAAGTAATTACTAATCCAACGAAGAAGAGATTCATCGAGTCCAAATGCAGGCATTTTCGATAAAAGGGCTTGATGCCAAACTCTATCAAATGCCAAAGAAATATCAAGTACAATAATTTTGCTTTCCCCAAAACGATGGAGAGATTGATACCACTTTTCGGTGAGATATACCATCAAATCACCAGTGGACCTCTTGCTACGAAAGCCGTACTGCCGGTCATTAAGAAGCTTTCGTTCTTCGAGATATTTCTTAAGCTGAAAATTTATCAGCGTTTCCATGACCTTAGAACGAAGGGACGTTAGTGCAATTGGTCGGTAGTTTAAGGGTGCAGAAGATTCGCTTTTTTTAGGGATAGGCTGGACAAATGATGTTTTCTATGCACTAGGAAAGAGTACAGAGGAATAGGACCGATGGAAAAGCTTACGCAAAGGTTTTGCCAGAGTTGAAGAACACCTCTTCAGAACAATAGCGGGGATACAATCCGAGCCAGCGGATTTATTTATGTTGAGATCTTTCAATACTCTTGCGATTGAACGAGTGCGAAAGAGAATGGTCCCATAAAATCATTTACGCTCTCGAGTACAGGAGGAGTTCTGACACCTGCGGTCAGTGTTGAGTTTGACGCGAATTGGGCAGCAGGAGTATTGTTGAAGACGAGCGTCGGAACTGATGATGACGAAGAATTCTTTACTTTTTTACAAATGACCAAACATTTTTACTGCCTTTAGGACATTGCAGTATTTTTTGCCGGATTTTTTGCTCATGTAAAAATTTGGTTTTTCGAATATGAACATTGCAGGCCTTTCTAGCTTTCTGAAACTTTTTCCGGTTTTCCTCAGTGATGTTGGCTTTGTAACAACGGAAACTTACATTTCTTAACCTGATAGCCTCTCTACAGCTCGAATCTAACCATGAGTTTTCCTTAGGTTTGATACTCATCTGAATACTTCCGTTTTTTACGTTGCTTGTCTTCTGCTGCAGCATTTTAAGTGCTTGCCATTGATACCATTGACCTGATTGGTTTCTGTCCGTTTTCATTTTTTTGCAGGGGTTGTTGTGAGAATCGTAGTACTTCTGACGCAAAGTAAAAATCATCAAATAGAAAAGTCCTGGTTTAACTCTGAGTTTAAAGAAGCTATCATGCTCAAAGAAGTAAGTATCCGAACTTACAAAGTCAACCCTACAGAGGAAAATCAGAAAAAGCAAAAACAGGGAAGGAACTCATGAAACTCCGTTATTTAAAGAACTAAATTTTTGCATGACCAAAAATTACGGCAACAAATTCTGCAATGTCCCAAAAAAAATAAAAATGTTTGGTCATTTGTAAAAAATATTAAAAACTTCTCAGCATATTCGGTATCTACGCAAATCGACAATAACAAACCAATTGTTTACTCTTCAGAGAAGGCAAACTTGCTCGCGACAAATTTCGCTGCTAGCTCTACGTTGCCTCACACTTTGCTGTACTTGAGAATGTAAATTATTCCATGGAACAACTTTTTGTCCGTAATCGTACAGTAGCAAGAGTTCTCAAAAATCTCGATGTACACAAATCCGCTGGCTCGTATGGTTTACCCCCATTGTTCTGAAGAGCTGTTCTTCCACACTGGAAAAGCCACTGCGTAAGCTTTCCCATCACTCCTATTCTTCTGGAATCTTTCTTAGAAGATCAAAAACAGCATTTGTCCAGCCTATCCCTAAGAAAGGTGACCCATCCTCCTCCTCCTACTACCGACCCATAGCACCCTTCTTTCTAAGGTCATCGAAACGCTGATTAACCATCCGCTAAAAGAATATCTCGAAGATTGAAAGCTTCTCCATGACCGTCAGTATGGCTTCCGCAGCAACCGTTCCACTGGTGTTCTGAAGGCATATCCCACCGAACAGTGGAACAAATCTTTACATTGCTTTGGTGAAAATTAGATTATTGCTCTTGATATCTCTAAGGCATTTGATAGAGTTTGGAATGAAGCTATCTTATTTTGTTCGTTGGATTAGAAGCTATCTTCTGGACCGTTCAATATAAGTTGTATTGGACTGATTCAATTCTGATTCCCACAAAATAAATGCTGGTGTGCCCCAGGGCTCCGTTCTGTCTCCGACTCTTTTCCTCATTTTTATAAATGACCTTCTGTTTGTTACTTCTAATTCACTGAACTGTTTTGCTGACGACTCTATCCTCAGCTTTTCATATTCATCCTTCACGTTCTTCGCCTTCGGACATACAATTGCGACGGTACCGTATGTCAAGCTCATTAAACTCCGATTTATACAGCATTGTCAAATGAGGTAATAGAAATCGTGTGGAGTTTAATGCTTCAAAAACTCGATGCTGTCTTCTGTCGTTAAAGCTACACATACCCCCAATGCCATTGTCCATGAATGGCACTTTCATCGAAGAAACCGAAAAGCTCTCAGTACTCGGTATGTGTGTCAACGACAACCTCCGTTGGAACGACCATACATTTGAGATCGCTAAGAATGCTGCTAAGTGCTTAGGTTTTCTGTAGTAAGCAGTATTTTTCTTCTTCTGATTTGGTTATAATTTATAAAGCGTTTATACGCCCTAAACTCGAGTATAACTCCCACCTCAGGGCAGGTGCTTCGCAAACATCGCTTCACCTGCTTAATAGAATACAAAATCGAGCGTTAAAATTGATAGGAAATATCGTTTCTTTAAAAAAAAAAAAAAATCACTGCATTCCTCCCCTTAAAAGTTTTTCCCGTAATACTCGTCTCACAAGGAACGCTCATCAGTTCACCCTTGAGCCCAATTTCGGACGTACCGTGAAATATAGGGATTCTTTTTTTAGCCGAACAACACGAATTTGAAATAGATTGACCGGCGATATTTTCCCTTGCCATTTTGATCGGCAAGTATTCAAAACCAATGTTATTCGACATCTCCTATCTTTCTTTTCCCTATCTTCCTAATACCCGCGCAGTGTGCTCTACATTAAAAATGAAACAAATAGTCCCTTGTGCGCGCAGTAATTATAAAAAAAATAATATTTCTTCCGTTCCCGGAAGTGACGTTGTGTAGGCTTATTGGTCGTACTACCAAAAATGTCCTCTATCACAATCCCTGTATTTTATTGTACGTCAGAACATGGGCTCAATGGTAAACATATGGGTATTCTTAACAGTGCGAGAATTCTGAAAAGTCATTTCCCTGCTTTATTTAGAAAAGTCTATTTCCAGGTTTTACGCCTATTTGATGCCTAATCGTTGGTTCAAGTAAACATTTGTTCTCGCCAATATGAATATATATACCTATTGTTGGTTTTTTCTAACTTGTTAAAAGTTTTTTTCGGTTTTCTTCGGTGGAGTTGTTTATAGGGTTGATCCTTTTTGTCCTGTTTGGAATGATATTATATATATTAATTTTAGTCTACCTCACACCGGTTAATCATATATAATGACCAGTTAAATGTCCTGAATAAATTATTAAGACCGTCTCCCAATTGTGTTCCTCGTATATTGCCGCAAGGTTCTTCCAGGGGCATTAGCTTTATCTGGACTTTTTTGACATAATTTTGAGAAATGACACAATTTTCAGACGCGTCTATAGAAAAAACAACATTTCTCCCGGTCGGGTCATTATATACTTAATTATTTTTTCCTTATAAATGTTTAACCATCTTGATTATCGCTGGAGCGCCTGACGCCCCTTGCTAACGCTAGAGGTTCATGTAAGATTTCTTTTCGGCAATATGAATATGGGGTTTCCCGCTCGCGGTTGTGTCTAGAAGATATATAAAACATTTCTCCCTATCAGATCATTCTATATTTAATTATTTTTCCTTATAAAAGTTTAACTACTTGATTACAAATCTCTGGTTTGCAAAAAATAATGACTTTTATATTAAGCCAAAATTCTTTGTCAAAAGTCTAAATTGTATTGTCTAGTATCTAAAAGACCGTCGGCGATAAAGTATTTCAAAATTCTTTAAACCCCTTCTTGAACCCTTGGGTTCAAAATCTAAGGCATTTACCTACCTCGCCTGAATTAAAAAAAAAATGTGTACCATTTTACGATACAGACTTCGCGATAAATCATTAAAATAAAAAGCTCAAGAAAAGGTGATAAATAAAACGGTTTCCACTCAATTTCACTTCAAATGTTCAGCTTAATATCACCAACATGTGAGCAGTAAAAAAAACCCTCCTCCATTATACATAAATGCAAAAATCATAAAAAGTTGTAAACAATGATTATGTTAAATCCTTAGAATTTAACACTTCCCTATCCAACCCTAGTCACGCAAATATTAAGCTCAAGAAAACTGAAGATACATCCCTTACCAAAAAAAATAAACGAGCTCTTCATTTCAAAACCAATTGAAGTCCTCTCTTGGGTGTTGTTAATATATAAAAAAAAAAATGTAATAAAATTATGTTTGCTAGGTTTTTTTATTCCTTATATGTATTTATGAGTTTTTATCCACGAACACTAACAGGATTCGTCTTTTATGTTGATTTAAGTAATAAATAAATTTATATGCGATTACACATGATATTGAAAAGTTTTTTTTTTGGGAGGAAAGGTGATGGCAAGATTGAATCGAAAGCCTTTTGAGTTAAGGAAGGTTAGGTTGTTGGAATATAAATTGGAAAGGCACGCATTTGCAGGATATTAAACTAAATGAGATTTTGTCGCACGCAAGCACTTCAAGGCGTATATCCTTTCTCTGTACGTGAATATGAAGTTGTGTTGGGGTGATAGCTTCGACTGATTTTTAATCGAATACCTTTACTTGGGAGAAGCTTCTATATTGGTTTGGCTGGGAAAGTAAATTTTTTGGATTGCTTGGTCCTTTTCAATGAGATAAATATCAGGAATGGAATGGGCTAAAATATTGTATGAATTTCCTTTAGGGTATTGAACTAAGTGGCATATCGTTAGCGAACATCTGAAACACGTTCGAGTTGCTTCAACTTAACCAAACTTCTTTTGATTGGCGCATCTTTGGGATTGGAGCAGTCACACGTTCCATGAAAAATTGAACTTTGAAGCGAGCAACGGGTGGGTCATAAGGCTTTTTATCGACATTTGCGACGTGACGAGAACTCTGTGGAAAACTCCTCAAGATACTGAGCTTTCAGGGAAGTGTAAATTAGTGTTCCGTACAAAATAGTTTCTTTTCGAATATCACCATGCGGTTATCAGGATTGATTCTACTCTGATTCTGAGTCATCATTAGTGAAATTATGGATGTTAACTTCAAAATAGCTGTTTTCAACTTTGAATTACAAACAAATTCGATCTTAACCTCTTAGTTAGGTGGCTTAAAATATACCACTTTGGAACAACAAGAAATAGATTGAATTTTTTTCGGAAAATAAAACCATCCGCACGTCCAGGTCCACGTGCCCTTAATACAATTCTATACGTAAAATTCACGTTGTGAATGCTAATTGCATCGTTTGGTACACGATTTTCTTACAACATCACTCTTCCATGACGGAATTGTATTCTTATTTCTGCAACCTTCAAAAAGCCTATCAAAATAACATAAAAAGACGTTACGTAGGTTGGTGCAGAAACACTTAAAGCTTCAAATACCTGTACCTTGATTGTCTTCAAATCTTGTGACGTCAAGGTTACATTGATCAAATAAACTATACGTCACAGCCCATTCCCCCTTATACGCTTACTGCAAAAAAAAAAAGAGAATTATCTAACTTTTCTACATTCCTAAGTTATAAGAATCCTTGATTCCATAGCGGGAGACCTATGCGTTTGTATCTTCGCTGAACAATTGAAAAAGTGGTGCCATAAATCCTTGCGCCATTGTTGGATTTAGTTGCTCTGTGCAAATTGACTTACCCTTGGTGGTTCTCGTGATAAATAAACATATACGAAAAACAATAATGTAATTTTCCTCCGAGGAACTAAAAACATGGATTCCTGTCTTGATAAAATTATAACATACCTATAAGAGGTGGTAGGTAATTTGCGATGTCGACTTTTGATGTTGATGTGGTCTTGGTGGGCTGTTCATCTTTTTCTTCTTTTCACTGGGTCTGGGGTGTTTGGCAGACATTTTTGTTGTCTTCTTTAAAAAACGATGGTGGTCGGAGGGGTATTATCTTAGGAGAAAGTAAAAGTGCTACGTACATAGCATTAGCATTAGATAATGTGGCCATGGGTAGCACCATTCCTTAGGTGAATTCAAAGGCGTATGAAATTTAAAGTGAATTTCTCCAAGAGTTCAGTTGTTTCTAAATTATATTTAATTTTTTTTTCTGAAACTTGGAATTTAACCAGGTTTACTTATCTATTTATACATATATAAAGAACAATCCAAATTATGTTTATGTGCGAACTACTTTTTTGGGCTCAATCGATTTGAATCACATTTTTAGGAGATCTTAGGACATGTTTGGAGAGTGCATATAAGAGATCTGTTTGGTGTCCGATGTCTAGAACCGGAGTTATGACCAAAAATGTCACTCATATGGTAAAAAATGAAAGTTTGATAGTGTACCCGAGCAACGCCGGGAGGAGCTCGAAAAACATATCTTTGGTGTCATCATCTTTTTTTTTACTCCCTGGGGCATGCGCACATAAAGGAGGTCCCATAATTCATGCAAAATTTTAATTTCGCACCATTTAACAGTACAGTGTTACCAACAGAAAAAAATAACAATGTAACAGCTGACAGTTCAAGGTTAGTAAAAAAAACAGAGCGCTACGAAAAAACAACGTATTTTCATTTTTTGAGCAATATTTTAAAAAAAGTAACCAATATTTGTCAGCTCCAGCCCGCAATTTTCGTACAAAATATGGCCGTCATAATGATTTAAAACTGTGATCAACTGTGAAGAGAATAATTGAAAAATTCATAGAGACTGGATCAATTTTAAACTCTCTGGGTTTCCTGTCACAAGTCTTTCAAAAGAAAACATCGAAGCAGTTCGCGTGAATATTGCCGACAGTCCAGGAACATAAATTCATCACCGCGTAGTCAAGAATTGGGCATTTCGAGAAGCTCTCTACAGCGAATTGTGTATTAATGAAATTTCGCCAGTTTTTTGTGAAACGGTAATAGAACATTTTAATAAAAGAAGTACGCATTTGCCAGCAAAGCCTGTATTCTATGAATTAATACAACATTTAAGCTTTCTAATTAAAAATCTGAATTTCTATCAAAATTACATTTTGTGTGAATTATGGGACACCCAATATAAGGCCAATATTCTAAACAGTTTTTGGCAATCCAAGGCATCAGATAGAGCGTTTGTTGACGTAAACTTTATATTTTCTTCCATTTCCCTTTCGGGTTTTTCTATGGGTACTGTTGTAGGTAGTTTGAGGTTAATGGAAAGTTGAATTGCTGTAGCTCCGCTGGTGAAAAGTCCTGGAATTATGACTTCTTAGAGACGGGTGCTCAGTACGTAGTACCTCAACTGGAGATTGGATTCCAACCCGTTTAGAAGGTTGTTGGTGGACCTGGTCCTCCAGGTTGGGAGTTTTGCCGTCTGGGTAACTTCCCGGCCATGTCAAAAACTACTAGTTGCGAAGCAACTACAAGTCTCTGCAGCTAGCGGAGGCCCTTTACTGTTGTAAGGCAGATATAACCGCCATGAAGAAAAATGAAAAACTGCGATATTTACTACGCCAAATTGCTATACACAAAAAAAAAAACATCGTTTAATTGGATGTGGATTCGTCGTTGGAGGCAGGCTCAGGCAAGAGGTTTTGAGCTACAAATGTGTCAACGAACTACTCATGACAATCCGCATCAAGGCTACATTCGCCAATATAAGCCTTATATGAGCGCAATCCCCACAGAGGAAAAAGATGATGACACGAGAGAAATGTTTTTTAGCTCCTGGACATTAAAATTGTCCTAGGCGACTTTAGCGCTAAGCTAGGGAGAGAAGATGTCTTTGATGGTACAATCGGAAAACACATCTTGCACGACACCACCTCCGATAACGGATTCAGTCTAATTGACTTTGCTGCGGAGCAAAATATTGTAATAGCTAGTACGAAGTTCCCACAACTCAACATTCACAAAGGGACATGGAGATCTCCTGATCAATCAACTGCCAACCAGATTGACCACATTGTGATCGATGCAAGGCACTACTCCATTATAATGGATGTCCGAACTTTCCAAGGGGAAACATTGACTCGGACCACTACCTCGTTGTAACCAAGGTACGACTGAGGATATCCCACACAACGCCAAGAAGAGGTGATACTGTTAAAAAGATTAAAGTCGGACAGCTGCAATCGCAAGAAATCTCCAGGTCCTTTTCCGATCGAGTCTCAAATAACCTTAAAAGAAATCCTTTACCACCAGCATCAAGTATTGAGAACCAGGGAAGCCGCCACTGAAGTCCTGGGTCTTACACGGCCACCACAACGAAACCCCTGGTTTGATGATGAGTATCGGCAAGCACACGCAGCTAAACAAGAAGTATGCCCGATGAATAGAATCTCAGCATAATTTGCCCGATTCTTAAAAAAGGAGACCGTCTGAACTACACAAACTACAGGGGTATCAGTCTGCTCAACATCGCCAACAAGATCTTTTCTGCTGTATTGTGTGAACGCCTAAAGCCATTCGTCAACAATCTGTGCAGTTTTAGGCCGGGAAAGTCCACTATCGACCAAATACTCATATTACGGCAGATCTTGGAAAAAACCCAAGAACTTCAAATCGATACCCACCACCTCTTTTTCGATTTCAAAGCCGCGTAGGACATCATTTATAGAGGCAAAATGTATAGAGCAATTTGCAGTTTTAACATCCCTGCCAAGCTCGTTCGCCTGTGTAAAATGACGATGGAAAACGTACGCTATTCCGTCAAGGTCGGTAAAGAAATCATCCGACACCTTTGAACACGAAAAAGGATTTAGACAAAAGGCGATGCGCTGTCGTGCGACTTCTTCAACATCATACTTGAAAAAATAGTGCCGAACTCTCACGCCAACACCAGAGGCACGATCTTTCAAAAGTCCGTCCAATTACTCACATACGCCGACGATATTGACATAATTGAACGAACACAGCTTGATGTTAGTATCGCTTTTGTGAGTATTGAGATATGATGTCATCAAGAAGAGACAACCAAAATCGACGTCTTGGACAAAATATCACCATAGACAGCTCTAACTTTGAGGTAGACAGACGCATGGACGCTGTCAAAAGCGGATGAGGACGCTTTAGGCTGCTTCGAGAGAAAGATTCCCCGGTTGATTTTTGGCCCCGTATGCATATTAACGGAGAGTGGAGAAGAAGATACAATAAAGAACTGTACCGGCTGTACAGCAACACAGACTTAGCCAAAAGAGTAAAAATTCAACGTCTCAGATCATATAGAGCGGATGGACATCAATGCTCCGGCCCGGAAAATCTTCGAATCCACCACAGAGGGACGGCGCAGTAGAGGAAGACCGAGACTCAGGTGGCGCACACAAGTGGAAGAGGCCCACAAACGACTCCACGTGCGTAACTGGAGGCAGCTAGCTAGAGACCGAGATGGCTGGAGAAGCTTGTTGGTTGAGGCCTAGGTCCACCCCAGACTGTAGCGCCACCTAAAGTAGGAGAAGAAGATATCCTATATATGAATTGCCGGCCCTCTTTTGTGCTTCTTTTTGTGCTTCCGAACGCAGGTGGCTAATGCTGCGACTTTTTTGCTTTTACTGAGCTGGTTGTAGTTTGGTGGGGTACTACTCCTTGGTTTTTAAAAAGGCATCGTGGAGGTTATAAGAAACGTCCGCTGGACTTCGCTGTTTAAGTTTACTTAAGCAGCGTTCACACACAGACAAGACGAGGGGACAATACTCAATTGTGTTATCCGAGCTTCTTGAACGGGGTTAGATGATGTCGATATTGTCCTCAAAGATAGCTCGGCAGGCTAGCTCGGAGGATAATGTAATGACAATTGTCTTGTCCTGGAAACAATTGCTAACATGGAACAATGATTGTCTTGGCCCCTGCATTGTCCCATGTGAAGCCCGCTTTAGAATGGGCTGGGTTAGTATAATAGTGTTGTTCTGTAGTCTTTATTTTTGGCTGGTAATGTCTTCGCAACTCCGCGACAGTTGATGACACTGAACTAAGTCGTTTTACCTAATGAATTCTTTGGTTCATAACAAGGTTTTGTTGTCCGCATTTACAAATAGTTTGTAAATTTACCGGGCAATTATTAGCTTCGAATGTTCTTACTCTGATAATTGGCAATCCTTCGATCCGGAGCTAGTTCTCAACTTCTATTGCTACAAAGAAGCGATTGATCCCTTTTAGCAACAATACATTTTTCTTTTATACTTACAAATTATACTGATAGTATTGGTATCTTCCTTTACTATAAGATTTTTTTATGTATTTTAATAATTCCCAATTTGGTTGGTTTGCTTGATTACTTTTCTTTTCAAATTTCGGGTTTTAAAAGTCACACTAAAATTTGTTTTCTTAAAGTACCTTCTGATTTGTTGATATTTTTCTATACAAATTCTTTTAATCTAAGTTGGATTTTTTGTTGATTTACCTGAAAGAAACCCGCACTAGTTGTCGAAAAACCATTAATGATGTGTGACATCAATTTGATTTAAAGATTGCTATTACAATGTCCGCTATTATCTAGATACGATGTCTTCTATCTTTTCTCTGGCTTCTTATAATTTCTTTTTCTTTTTCTGCAACTGTGATTTCGGGGACTTCTTTGTTGTTAGGGGCAGCTATTGAAGACTATATACAACCTTGGCAACAATCCATTCAAAAGTCCTCGTCAATTTTTCCTCGTAATAACTGCATTGGCTCCATTGCTCCAATACCATGTTTCCTTGTCACATTGGAAGTTTGTTTTGGCAGTTCTTAGCAGTAATTTCGGTTTCTATAGGCAAAAGGCAAGTTGTCTGCAGTGTCCCATAATCTATCGTTACCTATGTGGGACCTTTTTGCCTTGACGTAGAAGATTTAAATTAAAGAACAATCTTACTTGTGAAATTCTGCTTCAAAGATTTCCTGGTTAAAGGACATAACAGTTAATTTTATGGCTTGGCATTCATAAGCAAATGGAAGTTTACTATAAATTGCCACGAGATAAGGGCGAAAAACCGACAACGAAGACTATGAGTACGAATTACGAAGACGACGACAATTGCGTCGTCGTCCTTGTCGTCACCACCAAGGATACTCTTTTTATTTATTTTGGAGAATGTGTATTCCTTTACTCAATCTCTTTCCATGCAAACAGATCGTTCGTCCTGTGAATGCCTTCCTCATTGTTGACGTACAAAATGATTTTATAAGTGGATCGCTGGATATAAGTAATTGCAGTGCACAGCACAAAGGACAGGAGGTGAGTTCTTAACCTTATTTTCAAATTGGTACTCTGGTAAATCAATTAATGTTAACTTTTTTTATGTTTGTGTATCTTTCAGATCTTGGAACCGATAAATAATCTTTTGGGAACGGTAGATTTCGATGCAGTGTTTTATTCATTGGATTGGCATCCCAGTGATCACGTATCCTTTATAGATAATGTCAAATTAAGGCCATTGGACGAGACATCGCCAGTAAGTTTATGATTGGGATTTTAAGGTGGAAAATGTTTATTTTCATTCTGAAATGTCTTTAGATTGATGCTGACATGGCACAGGTTTATGATACAGTTATTTTTGCTGGTCCGCCACCAATGAAACAACGCTTGTGGCCCCGACATTGTGTACAGGACTCTTGGGGAGCTGAATTACACAAGGATCTTAAGGTAAGATTCTTGATTTTTGTATATGAACTTAAAATATTATATTCGGTAAAGTCAAGTAAAGAAAAGTTTTAATTTTTTTCCAAGTCTAAGGCCCAATCAACACGGAGCAACTGGAAGAAAACTAAACGGGTTCGCAACTCGTGTTACAGACCATTTATGTTTTCAGCGGTGACTTAATTCAACACACGAGAAAACTCATAACCAATCAAAATCTCTAGTTCGTTCAGTGTCGTCATGGATACCGGGCGTGAAATATCTTCAATTAGGTTTTCCACCAGCTACATGTTGGGCTGTTTTTCCCTCATTTTTGACCAACTAGAAACTGAAATTAATAGGCAACCTGACATGCAAATCAACAGACGTTGTTACAAACTGGTTTTTGTGAATCGCAAACGAGTTTTCAACAATTAGCGTCGTGTGCGCCGTCCTTTTTCATTATATATCGCTGATCAGTTTGTTTCCAGTTGCTTGTTGCTTCATGTGACTTTGGACTAAGTTATGCCGATCAGTTATTGAGAGTTGGGAAGCCTTATTTTTCGTGATATGCAATGAGGAAGAAGGGTACTGATCTTAACTGACGAGGGATTTATTTGAAGACGGGTTGATTTTTGTGTCGTGTATTCTAAAGTTCGTGGTATAAGAAAGAATTTCTTTCACGTGTACGTCTACACTGTTCAATACAGGCCAGCTGTTTTGGCATTAAGTGAAACCCAGGTTGGAGTAACTACTGATTTATCAGAATTTTAAATTACTCTTTTCCCATCATGGTCTCGTGGTCTATGTTAGGAATGATATTGCTTGCCAGAGCCTTCCCCAATATGGGCAATGTTCCAAAACAGACTTTAACTTCTTGTGGCTCATATTCACTGTCCGCAAGCATGTCATTCATTATTGTTTTATTTACAGGAGCCCAATCTCGACAGCAATTCGACTTGTAACGAGTTGGATGCGCTGTCTGATTCCTTCTCCAAAATTGTTTCCCACTGAAATCGTTATTGCAGGCGATTTCGATGTACACAATTCCAATTGGCTCCGCTATTCTGGTCAGACAACCGAAGGAAGGTATGTCGAGCTCTTTGCCAGATTACATCACCTTACCCAACTGATCGATGTGCCAACGCGTATACCGGATGTTGCTGGGCAAGCCGCCCATTCTCTTGACTTGTTTTTTACTTCTCACCCTGATAAATATACCATTAGTGTAACTTCTCCATTTGGCACTTCAGACCATTGTGTCATTTCAGCTAATTTCTCATCCTCCACCCATCCAGTTAAAGAAAAACTTCCCACCAGGACCATTTGGCAATACGAGAAAGCCAACTGGGACGGCCTGAATATTTTTTTCCGAAACTTTAACTGGTCACTATGCTTCCTCGATAGTGACATTGATGCCAGTGCTGAAATGATCACAAATGTGATTCTTCTAGGGATGCGTGCTTTTATTCCTAACAGAGTAAAAAGCATTAAACCTAAAGAAAAGTCTTGGTTTAATTCTGAGTGTAAAGAAGCTGTCAGGCTCAAAGAAGTAAGTTTCCGTTCTTACAGAGGAAAATCGGAAAAAGCACAAAAAAGCAAGAAACTCACGCAACTCCGTTATTGAAAGAACCAAATTTTTGCATGACCAAAAATTACGGCAAAAAAATCTGCAGTGTCCCAAAGGCAGTAAAAAATTTTGGTCATTTGTAAAAAATATTAAAAACTCCTCCACATCTTCGGTTCCAACGCTCATCGACAATAACAAACCAATTGTTTACTCTTCAGAGAAGGCAAACTTGCTCGCCGCCCATTTCGCTGCCAGCTCCACGCTGCCGCATAGCAACGTTGCCCCTCCTGTACTTGAGAATGTTAATTTTTCCATGGGACAGATTTTTTTTCCGCACTCGTACAGTAGCAAGAGTTCTCAAAGATCTCGATATACACAAATCCGCTGGCCCGGATGGTATATCCCCGATTCTTCTGAAGAGGTTTTCTTCCACACTGGCAAAGCCACTGCGTAAGCTTTTCCATCGCTCCTACTCTTCTGGAATCTTTCCTAGAAGATGGAAAACACCATTTGTCCAGCCTGTCCCTAAGAAAGGTAACCCATCCTCCCCCTCCTCCTACCGACCCATAGCACTGACATCCCTTCTTTCTAAGGTCATGGACGCAGTGATGGAAGATCGAAAGCTTCTCCATGACCGTCAGTATGGCTTCCGCAGCAACCGTTCCACTGGTGATCTGATGGCATATCAGCAATTGCAACGGTAGCGTATGTAAAGCTCATTAAACTCCGATTTATACAGCATTGTCAAATGGGGTAATAGGAATCGTGTGGAGTTTAATGCTTTGAAAACTCAATGCTGTCTTCTGTCGTTAAAGCTAAACATACCCCCAATGCCATTGTCCATGAATGGCACTTTCATCGAAGAAACCGGAAAGCTCTCAGTACTCGGTATGTGTGTCAACGACAACCTCCGTTGGAACGACCATACATTTGAGATCGCTAAGAATGCTGCTAAGTGCTTAGGTTTTCTGTATCGGTGTAAGAAGTACTTTTCCCCATCTGATCTGGCTACAATGTATAAAGCGTTTATACGCCCTAAACTCGAGTATAACTCCCACCTCTGGGCAGGTGCTTCACAAACATCGCTTCACCTGCTTGATAGAATACAAAATCGAGTGTAAGATTGATAGGAAATATAACTGCCGCTGAAACAATTGCCCCTCTCGAACACCGACGCAATGTTTCATGTCTTTCCTTATTTTATCGTTTCTTTTATAAAAAATGTTCACTCGAGGTAGCCCCTTAAAAGTTTCGCCCGTAATACTCGTCTTGCTAGGAATGCCCATCAGTTCACCCTTGAGCCCAATTTCGGACGTACCGTGAAATATAGAGATTCTTTTTTTAGCCGTACAACACGACTTTGGAATGGTTTACCCGGCGAGATTTTCCCTTGCCATTTTGATCTGCAAGCATTCAAAACCAATGTTAATCGACACCTCCTATCTCCCCTCCCTATCTTCCTAATGCCCGCGCAGTGTGTTATATTAAAAGGGAAACAAATAGTCCCTTGTGCGCGCGTTAATTATTAAAAAAAAAAATATCTGTTTTGTAGTGGCAAAAGTTCGACTCTGCAAACTGTGGTCATAATTTCGAGACATTCATCATCATGAAAATAATATTTGAACTCTAGAGTGAGCTTAAGAAGCTTATAGGTATTTTTGTTAGACTTTGCATTTATCAGTTCCTTAAGTTTTGCGTTGGAGGCCTTTTGGGAAAATTAAAAAAGAATGTGATCTTCTGCTGGTACTTTGTTTAATTGATGTTTGATAACTGTAGCTAATGACTAATCACGTCCAGTTTAGTAATATATAGTTTTTCGATTTTTATAAAAGGAACTGCATATTGTATGTCGTCGCCACTTAGCTTCATATTCAAAATATTTAGACAATAATTTCGCCATTTTTATTTTCTGATAAAAATTATAGAGGTGAAACTTGTAAGAAATTCATTTTTCTAAAACTTTCGTTTTATTTTTTTCAGAAAAGATACTGTTCTCGAAATATTAACGAAAAACTGTTTTGGGACTTGTTGCCCCTTCTTCTTCTCGTACAATTTTCTTTCAAAGTTCGTTGGGGTAATTTTTTTTATTTTTTTACATATAAAAAAAACAAGGAAAAAAATATGTGGGGGTTTTGAAAATGTAAAAAGAAAATGGCCACATGGAAACACTCGAGTGCGTCAGAAATTAATATTGTATATATCTCTGATATCCGAGAGATGTTAATCTGCCGGTTTGTATGGTGGGGGTGCATAAAATGAAATAAAAAAACCTATTCGAGCTCGTCATATATTCAGAGATGGTGTTAAGTGACCCCGAATGAAGCTCCTATTCAAAAGACTGACGATAACTAAGTTCGTGGGATAGAGAAAGATAGAGGAAGTGGGAAATATATGCGGCACTAAACTTTATTGATGACTTTTGCAACTTCGGCTGTGCAAACTGGCAGATTATATATTTTCCGTTATTCTTGAACTATTTCCTTAAAAAAAAAAAAAAAAAAAAAAATATTGAACGCTCTGAGTCAGGGTGACGATTTTGTTGCAAGTTTGTGACCCTCCGACTATCTTCCGTCTTGCTGAAATTTTCAGATTATTGAAATAGATATACACTTTAAAGCACGTAATTAACCTACTTTACTTAAATCTTACGCACACGATTATTTCTAACGATAAAATATTTTTTACTAATCTGACTGGCAGCCCTACACGCGTGTTCCTGTATAAAGGGGTAATATATGGTGTAGGTACTTAAAAGGGTGCTTGGTATCCCCCTTTTTGTTAATCTGCTGCGTTTGAGTGAATTCCAAAAATACCCTATTGGGCTCCCCTACTATAAATGCTGTTTGAAAGGATATGATGTGTTCATTTATGATATCTAAATGGGTAGCGTCTCAAGACGCTTCCCTGATAAACACCAATTTTGATCGAATACGCTTTGGTGCTTTCTGTTCGGCATTTTGACATTGGTTGTTTAGACACTTGCTCTTCTACAATATCCCGCACTTATTTAAAATTCCGGAACTATCGTCGGTTTATATCGATATGATTTGTGTATTTCATGAGAATTCCTTATATTTTTTTTTCATTTTGGTTCTTATACTCTCTATAGCATCGGTAGTTGATTGACTAGAAATAACGTGCACTGGTAGTCAGAAAGACTTTTATTATTTTTTTCGCTAACGAGACCATTCAATAACGATAAATAATAATAAATTCGTTTTTTCATATAACATGGCTGATTAAACTAATAACAGTTTGCCGGAAAATGAAAAATTATTGAAGCAGTTCAGGTTTTAATCTGTATAGTTGTCCCGCTTCAATTTTTACCCCTGAACATTGAATATCTTGAATCCATAGGTATGAGCATATATCAGTTATGCTAAATAAGTTCATGTTTAGTCCAACAATATGAATAGGCATTAAATCGATTGTAATATCCGTTTTCCTTAAATTTCCCTTGTCCTTAAGAATATCGTCAGTTCTTAATCGTAATTCACTTCACTTAAGCCTCGTTATATGTAATTGATAAGCTTCCTTGAGCACGCACAAGAAATTAAAAAAAAAATATACAAAAAGTAGAACAAAATTATCCTTAACGTACTTCGACATTTTTGTTTTCAATTTGTTAAAATCTCAGTCAGAATTGAGTTGCCCCTGTTCACCTATCTCTTAATGATTCTTTTCAATTTCCTTTTAACTGCTGCTCTTTGCAAAACTAAAGTTAGATACATTCATTGCACTCCTTGTCCCTTACGAGAACGATGACGATGTACTCAACTTAAGTACCTCACCGTTATTAACTCAAAACCGATTTCAAGTATCCTTGAGAGCTCAGATTGTTCATTTAGAGACATTTGTACAATTATACCTACATATACACTTTAAGGAAGAAAAAAAAGTTATGGCAAAAAGATATTCAAAACTGGCGAAAACGTAGGTTTTCGAATCTCCATACCAAACCACTTGGGCCACATTACAACGATTATACCAAAAAAGCCATTTTCAGTTTAATGAATGCAAATATCTTATTTTGGACTTCTTCTCTTTCAATGGCCAATATGAACATTGCCATCCAATCTTATCGTATTTTCGTATTCAATTTAAGAATTCTTTTCATTTTTATAATCGTATTTTATTCGTAAGGGATTTGTTGGTGTCCTTAAACAAAATTCTGTCCAAAATAATGAAAAAACAACAACTTTGCAATGATATACAGTGCTGTGCAGATTTTTGTGCACGGTGCCCTTTTTTAAATATTTTCCATTGTATATACATTGTATATACAATGATATTTTCTAAATTTTTTTTCTTGAAAAATTGTTTGCTAACATTTTGAAAATAACTTCATTGTTTTATATTTGAAATGTAAATGTTCATTAAAATGTATGTCTGCTTTCTAGATTTTTTTTATTTAAATGTTTTACACGTTCTTAAGATCCTGAAAATAAATTTCATATTTATTCACATTTTTTAAGAAAATACATTGGCACACAATTATAGACAAACTATTTTAAATCCATTAACATCACACTAATTAAAACGTTTGGTGCTGCACTAAATTTTCCTCAGTTATAAATATAAAAAGACATGCACTAGTTTAAAGCAGATTAGAAAGTTTGAGAGCTTTAGGGAATTTTTTGTTATTGGAAAGTTAGTGTTTGTATCCAGTTGTATATTCAAAATGGCGTTTTGTGAGAGCGAGCTGTCATTCTATCAGATAATTTTTAGTTTTACACTAAAAAGATAATGTGGGTTTCTTGTTATTACAAATCTGGTTTCACACTAAAATAAAATCATTATTTGGTGTCGTCTATAATTGAAGAAAAACACTTTTAATGTTAGTGCCAAATTTAATTTGTTTTAGTTTGGTATTAAATATTTATTGGCTGGATTCGAACCCAGGCTCATTCGCTTAGCAGTCCAACACACTAACCACTAAGCCACGGGGCACGAGTTTGGTAATATAGTATAGTTTAGATATAGGTATAATAGTCCCTCTTGATGAGCGGAAGTGGTGCAATTGGTAAGATGTTTTCTTGTGAACCTAGAGATCGTGAGTTCTATTCTCAGTTTGATTGCAATTTTTCAAACTCCTAGTGGAAGCTAGACGCCGTCCGTGGGTTTTAAGTGAGAAAATAGTCACCTTATTCTCTATCTACTGCACCAAAATACATCTTTCCTGTCTTTCTAATCCTTTTAACTAGTGTCGCGCAGCAAAACCAGTTGCAACCTTAAAATGCAATGTGCCTTACAGACACATAGTTAATTATTTAAAAAAAAAACGTGAGATATAATAAAAACTGATTTTATAAATCGTTTCGAAGATCTCGAAATCTAGTATTTTATAGGCGGTGATTTAAATTCGAGACACGTCTTTTGGCTTTTGGAGAACAATATGCATATCTACGAGAGGAACTTAACCTTTCACATTTTTTTATGCCATCCTTTGTTAACTTCGTCTTGACTAGAAAACTAACGACCTGGCCAAAACACCAGATCTTCTTCAATTTTTTTCAAAAAGAATTTAAATACCAAAATCGAGGAAAGCTTTGATATTCTTAGCTTTCTACTGATCAGTTATCTACTAGTTATGGTGAAGGACGGTAGATGGAAAATCTACTTAAGAAGGATGGCGATGCTCCATATTTAACAAACTCCACAACTAATTGTTCTTGCAGATTGGGAAGAAAATATTACTCTTGAAGCATAATTTAATAACCCTGCTCGAATTCGAAAAAAGAAGTCAACAAATGTACATACTTATATTGTAAATATTGAAATTGTAGTATACCATTTTCAAGCGAAAAAAATATCTCATTGGAAACAAAGAACTTCTACTAGTAGTGAGAAATTTCTACAGAAGAGTGAAACAGTAAATACTAGGTTTCACTATCCGTCCATCTAGAGAAACTACTTTAACCAGATCGACCTCGACCAATGAATATAAGTAGATGATAATCAAGAAGCACCGACAAAAAAGAGATCAAAATTACCATTGTCAGACTAAAAACAAACAAAACAGCTGGTACCGATGGGATACAAGCGAGATCGACTGCCCCAAATATAGAGAAATAAGTCTTTTAAAGATCGCCTCTAGGATCCTGTTCAGTGTTTTATGTCAACTTCCAAGCCGGTCTGTGAAATCTACGGTCTATCAAATCTTCACATTCACCACCATCTGTTTATTTATTTTAAAACAGCCTATGACAGTGTAAACAGGGTCAAACTGTACCGAGTCATAACAGCCTTGGAAATTCTGCTCAGCTGATACATCTTATCAAAATGACGATGGAGAATGCTTTCTGTTTCGTCGAAATTGGCAGGGATACTACTGAGACCTCCGACACCACAAGAAGGCTACGAAGATGTGGCACTGTCCTGCATCTGTTTAAATATTGTGCTTGAAAAGAACACCCGGGACGGCACATCAGGCATTTTCTTTAATAAATTAACACAGTTACTTGGGTTTACAAACGAGGACGACAAGTTATTCATAAGATAGGTATAACTATATGAGGTTGACTTGATTTTCTTTACCTGGGCTTTGCTGTAAACTCAGAATACATTATCAGCGCAGAAATCAAACGCAGAATCGCTGTTTAGGTTAAAGGCTAAAACATTTGAGGGGTAAAGCTTTATTGAAAAGAGTCAAGGGGAAGCTATATAAAACACTCATCTTCCCGGTCCTGTTATATGATGCAGAAACATGTACCCTTTTTCATTCGGATGGAAGCTCCCTTTAGAATTCGAAAGAAAATTACTACGTTGGATTTATCATCCTGTTTTAAAAAGCAAAATTTATCTATAGGCTGGGCACCAGGGGATGACATAAATCCACATGAGGTTCACCAGGTGACCGTGTGAATTTTGGCCGATCGACGGCATCATTTGTCCGGAATTCTGCCGAAAACGACGTTGGTAAGGCAGTCACTACGATTGCGGGCGCTACAGAATGATGTTACCTAAATTCTTATGGAACCATACAGACCTAGACGACATGTGGTTCCAGTAGGAAGGCTCTTTGTGCCACAATGCGGACGACGCGAATGACATCGAGCATGAACGATTTGACGGTAAGGATATCTTTCGCCAGAGGTGAGGTAATTTGTGAGTTGGCCACCAGGGTCATGTGATTTGACCCCGATAGACTTTATCTTGTTAGGTTTCCTAAAGTCGCAGCTCTATGCGAATAAACGAAAATCGACCGTTCCATAAGGTGAACATAAACTATGCCATTGCTCAAATTCATCTGGATATACATATGCGAAAATTGGACCACTCGGATTTTCGGATCCGTGCTACCACAAGAAGCTTAGGCGAATATTTTTATGATGTCATATTCCATACCTTAGGGCAGGGCCTTTCAAATAAAAAAGAATTTTGTTAATACCTCACACTCAACTAGTTTAATTTCATTTCAACATTTACCTGCATATAATGAAAAACTCTTTACACTATTATTTTTGATATAACAAATTTGTTGTTTTTTTCGCACTGTACTGTAATCATTTCTCCCTATTTATTTTAAAGGACATACAAAACATCCACTTATATCAATTTATTTCCGTTTTTCTCTTCTTTTCCCAATGAACTAAAAAAAAAACAAAAAAGATTGCAGAGCAAGGAATTAAAGTATACAAAGGCACTAATCCAGAAGTTGATTCCTATTCAGTTTTTTGGGATAACAAAAAGCTCTCGGATACCACACTGAATGCCCAACTAAAGATGAAAGGAACCACAGATATTTACATTTGTGGTCTGGCATACGATGTTTGCGTTGGTAAGTACCTGCACACCTATAGTACCATTAAACTTCCTCATACCAAAACCTAGACCCACAATCATAGATTTAGAAATACAGCACCACAAAACCGTGTAAGACTTTTCTTTCGGGGATTACCGAATTTATTTATGTTCATCCAACTATCCAGATGCACAAAAAATGTCCACAACCATAGTGCTTTTGCAGGATATGCCTCAACACAAAATTCTGTCCTTGATGGGCACCTTTGTTCTGAAAACAACTTTCAAACTTTCCACCACACCACACCGGCTGGAGTTTGATTTAAATTAAATTACTATAAACTTATTTAATATTGCGAGTGAAACTGATGTAATTTATTAATCCTCTCTGCCACAGGTGCAACGGCCGTGGATGCCTTATCGGCTGGATATCGAACGATTTTGATTGATGATTGTTGCCGAGGCGTAGATCTCCGTGACATCGAAAGCATCAAAGGGAAGGTGAACTCCAGCTATGGCGTTATTGTTCACTCAGACGAGGTAAATCAATTTGAAGCTCCATCAATTCTTCGAATGCTAGAGTGGATTTTGTATCTTTTTCTATGAATAAAAATGAATGTAACATATTTTTTTTAAAAGGTGAAGGCTATGGTAGAAGGCAGGGATCGTCGCCCGGAATTGGGTTATAAGCTGGCAATGGAATTGAAAAATCCAGATTCTGTTCTATCACAGAGGGATAGTCGGCTGGCAAGAATCACATCCTAATTCGATAAAGCTGTGCACCCTTTATGCTTTACATTAGATACTTCTTTTCGAGGAACAATATCCCTTTCTGGCTTCTGAAACACTTAGATTTGTAGATGTATTGTATTGCATGAGTTGTAAAATGGTGGTTGTTGATATGACGAAAACAATTCAATCTAAAAAGCTTATATGTTTTGAAATAGAAAGTAAAAGCGATTTGTTGTTATTAAATCAGATTCAATAAAGAATTTATAAGTAGCAGAAGTGGAAGGCATTTTTTCCAGGTGCGACACTTCGGCAATATGTGTCTTAAAGGGGAATCGAATGCCTTTTTGGCAAAAAAATGAAAAGTCGATTTTATGGAATTAAATCTTTTTTTAACGTAAAAACATTCCTGTATCAGGCTTAATTTCACGGAGAGCCTATTCACATAAGCATGACCAGATCTGTGACGAGGCACTGCCATGGTACCCGATTTCAAACCAGGGTCGAATCATCTCGCTCAATTCTGAAAAAAAATTTTATTTGTGAATGGATTCTCATAAAATCTATACCTAGCACACCGACCCTTTTAAAAAACAACAATTCCGGAGAATCTAAAATTGCTGTGATTTGATACCAGAAAAACTTCATAGCTGAACCGCACAGACTGCAAACACTTCGAAAGTGCATTTACAGAGCGCTGTCTGCACAGGCGAAAACAGTCCATAGGCCTATTACTTACAGTATTACAATTTATAGAGTCACGTCCCCTTAGGCAGAATCCAGACCAATCAACTTCTTTAATGGACTCCGAAAAGGGGATGGTCTGCATTTTATCATCTTCAACCTGGCGTTGGAGAAAGTAATCTGTGAATCTGGTACGTCAAAAATAGGGAGAAGAAATACGCGACCGGTTGCTAAAATCCAACTCAACCTACATACCTAAATACTTGTCTGTCGCGGCCCTTCAAATCCAGAAACCTTATCATAAAAACTAAGCTGCTACTGTAGATGACTATGATCTTACCAGTACTCACATGCGGATGTGAGACTTGGGTGCTTACTAAAAAGATCTCTGATCTTATTATTGAATATTTAATAATAAATTCGGTATTTATTTATTATTTATTTAACAATTTTATTTAAAATAACCGCTCTCAAAGAAATAGAAATTAAGAATGATAGAAAAACAAACTTAAATTAATTATTTGAGTTAAATAAAAATATCTAACTTCCTGATACAAAATAAAGCAATTAGTTTAACTGTATCAAATTCGTCTATGACTTCAATACATATAACCCCATTCAGGGATGAAAGTCTTACGCATAATTGTAGCCCGTATGCGAGCACCCAGCTCGTAAGAGCGAAGAGAAACCAGCTCGGAAAGTCCTTTTATGGTAAAAGGCAACTAGGCAGACCTTTTTTATGTTGGATAGCGTAGAACAGAACGCCCGAAACAGAATGGCATTGGCCAGCAATTAGGATGTAATATGTATGAAAGAAATATTAAAATGAGACCCAGAGCAGATAAGGTTGTTGCACCGATGATGATGAGGATGATAGGAACTATTTTAATCTAAATGTCTGTTATCATTGTATATAGAGATAGACTGCAGTCTATATATCGGGTTTTTCAACAGGGACGCTATAAAAGTAGAGCGACAGGGACAGCAAACGACGCCATATTTTTTGCCGCTCTTATGAGATTTCTCTTCAGTAAGGTTTGTCATGGAAAGATATACGAGCCAACAACGAGTCGAAACTATTAAAATTTACTACCGAAATTCGGAGTCAGTGGCCTCAACGTTAAGAGCGCTACGTCCAATTTATGAATTATGATCAACATCTGCTAGGACGATTATGACGACCATTGAGCGTCTAGTGGAAAAAAATTGAATCCACAGGCACAGTACAAAATGTTCCCGTGCCAGTGAGACAAAGAAGTGCCCGTAGTGTCGAGAATATTGCTGCCGCTGAGGCTTCAGTTGCAGAAAGCCCAAATGTGTCTCTCACACGTCGTTCTCAAGCATTGGGCATCTCTGTGACGTCGCCTACATCCTTACAAGATTAAATTGACGCAAGAACTGAAGCCGCTTGACCACCAGAAGCGTCGTATGTTCGTGAATTGGGCTGAGCAACAACTTGAAAATGATTCGGATATTCACCGAAAAATCATCTTCAGCGATGAGGCTCATTTCTGGCTGAATGGCTTCGTCAATAAACAAAATATGCGGTATTGGTCAGGCAGCAATCCAAACGTACTCCATGAGTCATCATTGCATCCCGAAAAATTACGGTTTGGTGTGGTTTATGGGCCGGCGGCGTCATTGGGCCGTACTTCTTCCGTGATGATCAAGACCGCCACGTTACTGTGAATGGAGATCGCTACCGTTCAATGATAACCGAATATTTTTGGCCCCAATTAGATGATATGGACTTGGAGGACATGTGGTTCCAACTGGACGGCGCCACAAGCCACACAGCGAATGTCACACTCAATTTATTGGAAACCAAGTTTGGAGAACGTGTTATCTCACGAAATGGTTCAGTCGCTTGGCCGCCTCGGTCGTGCGATTTGACGCCGTAAGACTATTTCCTGTGGGACTACGTCAAGTCTATGGTCTATGCCAACAAGCCAGCGACGATTAATGAACTTCGTACGAATATCGAACGTGAAATTGCAGCATATCGGCCGATTTATGCTTGAAAACTGTCGAAAATTGGGTTTAGCGTCTGGACTTCTGCAAGCGTGCGTGTGGTGGCCATGCATTAAAATAAAATATATGTTCATCAACACACAATTTGACGTAGACCGACTATGTATGTATAAAGATAAGGAACAAAAGGCTCTAGATATCCTTTGTTCTCTCTCCATCTTATTCGCCTTAGCTCGAGTCTCGTATTTTCCATGTAATCGAGATTGTAGCTAGGTTGGCGACATAAGAGAAAGAATTGAGAAAATCCACCTCATACTTATTCATACGATCAAGATCATACGGTATGAGTCGTACCAATACCTTACCAATTTTGTTAATAGACTTTTCCCGTTTATGTGGTTCTAATCAAATGATAGCCAATACCAACAAAAAAACTCTCAAAAAATTTCATCATAATCGTTGGAGCCGTTTTCGAGAAAAATAAGCTTTTCCTAAACGGTCGTATGGTAAGTACCGTTATTTTTAGCCCTAAAAACAAGATTTCAATTTCCCCTCTAAGGAATGCCAAAAGATACACACATACCAAATTTGAAGGCAATCGCTTAACCCATTTAGACTGCAGCTTGATATACACCCGGACGGACAGACAGACAGACAGACAGACAGACAGACGGACATTTTTTGCCAATGACTTTTTAGGCTTCTTTATGATCGCAATGTCATGTTTGATTGTTATTTCAATTTTTTTATATTCACGAATCCTAAATTTGCCTTATAGTCCCTATAATCGCAAGTAAAAAAAATACTCGATTACCTACTGAATGCAAAAATTTCAATAAAGAAAACAAAATTGTACACCTGCATACAAACAACCACTGTGTTAAGTTTTAATAAATATTGTCTATACCCACCCGCTTCACAGTAGTTGAAATGGGTATCTTAATTTTAGTACCTAACTTCCTTAATAAATTTCAATGAACCATACCTTTATCGATCCATCAAACATATTAATAAGCTATTTTTAAAACTAATAAAAAAAAATATTTAAAATTTTATAATCACTATATTTTAATTAACACTAAAAACTGCATACCAAACTCAAAAACATTTTTTTTTTGAAAAAACTGCAGAGGATTTTATCAAAATCCGTCCTACAATTTCTGGTTTCTGGCTGAGGTTTTATTCTTGGCGGGTACTTTCCTGTAAGCATATCTCGCTTTTGAGTTGGTGCATATTTTTAACAAAGTTATCACCTGTAACTTTGAAGAGTTCGACTTGTAAGGTATCGGCTTCAGTAGCGGCTTTATTTGTTTTGAGCTTAGATATAGCAAGCTTTTCTTTGTCAAGTTTGGATGGGTGGAATTGTTGTTCTACTTCGACCAATTTGAATGGTTTTTTCTGCCTGATAGCATAGTTCGGTCCGTCGAGTCGTCGCCGTTATACAGTCTGCAGAAGTGGTTTTCTTATAGGCACTCCAAGCATCGACTGCAATTTCAAATATTTCCCTCGAACAATCATGTATAAACTTCGGTTGGATCTTTGTATCCTTGACAATTTCTTTCAACTACTTGGTACAACTTACGAGATTCATTCCTGCAGTCACAGTTCTGCATTTTCTTCATCTGGCGTCAAAATTTCCTCCCAGTATTACCTCTTTTGACGTGTGTCAGGATATTCGCAGCCATCCCTTGGCTACAATGAAATGAGGTTAAAATCGATTGATCACGACAACTCCAATTTCCATGTCTCTTGTGAATTTTATGTGGAAACTGCGTAGTAGCTGAAACAATGTTTCGAACCCTTGATCGCTTGATACGGATTGTTGTGAGGCGCTCTCTCACACATTTGAAATTAAGACCTCTTACCCGAGTCTGCTCCAACGAAGAATCCTCATATCCAAATCAAAATAAGCGCTATTTTTTGTCTGTATCAGTAACCATTGTTTAAATCGCAAATTTCGGTTCCTTTTCCCCGGCCTGTCCAATCGCATTTCTTGGATGGCGGTTATATAATATAATATATTTACTTTATGCCCAAGCATGAACGGTGGGCTCATCAGTTAATAGACCGTTCATGCTCTTCTAAGACGCACAAAAAAGGTCGATGTTTACCGACTCTACGACGTACAGCATTCTTCAACATAATCTCTGTGAACGAAACTATTTTAGAAACGATGTCGATTAATCACGGCTATTTTTAAGATGAGGAATGCCACACAGAGAGGATATGCCAATAATATGTCGTCTTTGCAATATGACTTGTAGAGAAGATATTAAACATTTCATCGGAATATGTCCTATTCTGAAAGAAATTAGAAGAAGCTTTCTGGGCAGCGACCAAATAGACGATGATGGTGTTATAGCGCTCCCTAATTGTGAAGGCAATATAAAACAGCTTTATTATTTCTATTTGAAAGCAATGGCCTACAGAATCCAAATACTAAATGAAGGGTTAAAAAAAAAAGATTATGATTACTTTAACTTAGAAATTAAATTTAAATTTAAGGAATTCAAAAATCTAAATTTGGTTCAGTCTATATATTAATTATTTTTCCTTTTTAAAATCGAAAATGTATATGTATTTAAAGTAAAAATTACCATTCAATTTAACTTGTTTAAACAAAAAAAGTCAATCGGGCAGACGGCAATGCCATGCTTCTAAGATTTTTATATGTAACTAAATACTTGTAAAATGTTATTTTGAAAATTTAAATAAATCTAATCTAATCTAAATCTAATCTAATCTAATCTATTCATTTAGGGAACTTTGGTTAAAGTTGGGCACCTAAATTTGGTTGTTTTGTTCGTGGACCAGCAAAGTCAATAAAAATATATTGTAACAAAAACTACTATTGCTAGTTGTTTGTTGTTGTTTTTTTGTGGAGTTTTGTTGAATAAAATTCAATTAAAAGGTTTAGTGTCCTTTGCTCCAATATGTGCGTTTTGCCCAAGCATGAACGGTGGGCTCATCATCAACAAAAAAAGAACAACAACAAACCACTAGCAATAGTTGTTGTTATTACAATATATTATTATTGACTATGCTGGTCCACGAACAAAACAACCAAATTTAGGTGCCTAACTTTTTCCCTAAATGAATATAATTCTCCTTTGCTTATTGCAATGTGTTTTATTAAGAGTCGGTAAACATCGACCTCTTTTGTGCGTCTAAGAAGAGCATGAACGGTCTAACTGATGGGCCCGCCATTCATGCTTGGGCGAAACGCACATATTGGAGTAAAGGACACCAAACCTTTTAATAGTACAAACAAAACATTTATGAATGGAAATCGACATCGATTATATGGCCACCGCGGGCACGTTTGCATCGGTCGATTCGGTGGACCCAATTTTCGATGACTCGGCCACACATTTCTGCCGAAACGGCCGCTATTTCGCGTAAATTGTTGGCTCTGAGCTCTTCTAACGTCGTCGGCTTGTTGACATAGACCAATCGATTGTAAGGTGTGCTGTGTGGCTTGTGATGATTCATGAAGCAAATGTGGATTTTCACCCGACCAATAACGCATATTTTGCTTATTGAAGAGCCCATTGAGCCAAAAATGAGCTTCGTGACTGCAGATGATTTTGCGATGAAATTCAACAATTAACGCTCTTAAAGTTGCGGTCAACATTTTTATAATTTGCAAACGTTGTTCGCTCGTGCACCCCCTGTGGGTGCGGGGGTGTAAGAATAGGCCGACGGTCAGGTTACCGGAAGTAAGAGCCTTGCAATACCTAGTCTAGTTAAGCAACTACCACCTTATCCGTAAGGAAACGAGGTAGTAACCATGCTTCTAGGCGGGCATTCAGGGAGTGTCCTATTCTTCACCTTGGTTGACTGGATTATGAACTGTTTGTCTTACTGGATGGTGGGCTAGCGACTACATGGAGTCGAACCACAAGTGCGTCTCATGAGAGACGGGCGAGCCTCACCTAGGGTCTAAAAGTAGGCACCGTGGGTTAACAGGAGCCCCGGCTGATTACGTGAGCTTGTCTCGGTAGCAGTCGCCTGTTAAAATTGAGGTAGGCCCCCTTGTGGGAGCTTCACGGGGGCTGTGGTTACTCCAAATGCGGAAGCGAAAAGGTATCTTTGGTTTTTGGGAGGATGGCACGGCTTCGAAAGAAGCGTGTGTTCATTGTCTTATTTAACCTTGATACTAGGGGTGCATGATAGGCCCTGCTTCTTAGCAAGGAGGATGGATTTTCGATGAGAATTTCATCATTTGCTACTAGAGTGGTTTGGCAGCCCACTATAGTTGATAGTGTGGTCTGGCAAACCACTCTAGGGGTCTTGTCCTTCCTAGGGAACTCCATAAGTGGGTAGGCCCAGCGTGGAATTAAGCCTTAATAGGCAGGTGTCCACGTAAAGCCTCTTCACGATCTGGCCCATTTCTTGACATAACACGCTCATCAAACTTACTCTTTAATAAATCGATTGTGAGGTGTGCTGTGTGGCTTGTCCATATCTTCCGATTCGGGTCAAAAATAAGTTTTATAATTTGCCGACGTTGCTATGATGAAGTTGAGTTTACTGAATAAATTGACAATGACAGTTCGATGATTATTGAAAGGGTGCGTTCACAAATTAAATTTAAAGTTGTCAAGCACCTATTAGAAAACCCGATAGATGGGTAACTTCTTTTGGGCTGCAGCTTTTCTGTTAAGCGACCTTACATTCCCCGTACGGATCCGAAATTAGTGGTCTTTATTTAATCAGTAAAGGGCTAACTATAATGTTCGGAAGCAAGCGGAAGCTAGTGTCAAAACCGACCGAAACGTTCCAATCCGTTTGTCAAATGAGCACGGCTACCCATAATGGACGGAATGCCGCGGAAGTATATATCAAATTTTCTTCATTACAAACACAATTAGAAAGCCAGCTGTCAAGTTTTCGTCCGTAAAATGCGCTCGCTACCGCAGTTTACGTTCGTAAGTAAAACTCATCGAAACTTGACGAAACGGAGCAATTCGCCATTTAGGGCACAAGATACGAATTACTTGTTCTCGCTCATTTACAGACGGGCCCGTCCGCGCCATTCCAACCATTATAGTTCAGCCTTAAATCCGTCCGAATCCGAGGCGTGTGCCTGCTGCGAAACTGAACCTTTCTTTACATGGTCGGGAAGTTACACAGACCTAAGCTCTATCAGGTGACACATTTTGCCAATGAATGAAGGAAAGGATTGAGGCTCATTCTGCCCAAAAAGCCATTTTAAATCTTACCTTACTCCACTATCGAAATGTATCTTTCTTTACATGTCCACTAACTCCTATTTAACAAAGAAAAAAAAAATAAACAGAACTTTTCAATTACATCAGAGGTTAAGCTTATCCATTTGGGGTACGTACAGACGCAATCTAATGGATACTTTACACATACCATGTCCCGAGGCCTGGCTAGAGGACAAAAACACGTAATGAAGTTTTAATCATGGCTGCTGCGGAGGATGCTATTTACATTCACCAATTTCCTTTCGAACAACAATATCCGTTGCGCGAGATATTCTATTTTTGCACGCTAATCCTCGATGGCACCCTAGGGTAGGCAACAGCACCAGCGAGGTGAACTAATGTTCCGGTCCGCGATGGCGTAATTTGTTTTTCCCTGACATTTCGACATGCCGACGGTGGACCTATGGAATGGACAGTCTGCTGCATTTAGTATTGTGCTAGAGCGGCTTACGTTTTGTTATTAGATTAGACATGAACTCGGACGGACGTATGTATACATAATGGATGAACTGTAATTTATGAGAGTGACGTTTAGATTGAAAGTTTTTTTGTTCGTCTGCTCTATTTCGTGCTCTATGGCTGATGGTGCAGTAAATTTGTAAAAAGCTTTGTGTCGCAACGCAGAAAGGATAACAGCGGAGCACATTTAGGACTAGGATTGTCGTCACCCAGATGGTTTTAGTTGTTTGGCTTTTTATTCATGTATATCATTGTTGATCCTTGGTACGCAGAATGTGGCACAGAAAGATTTATGTATATTGTACCTGCAGTGGTCATTAATGGTCAACACAACTTGTACTCTTAAAGCAGTGGTATGTGGAGTAAAACTAGGACAGAAAGTGGTGCAGACAGTTTAAGTGCGTGTTGGCCTTGTAATCTAAAATGTTTTGCTTTGGTCGACTAGATGAATGTGTTTCTATTTGGAATTTGGAATTTGGAATTTAACTCTTACTTTTCTGAAATATAAACATATTTTATAGGGAAATATTGTCAAGCTTGAAGTTGTTATATAAGCTTGATATTGTTTTTGCGGGCCAACAGTGTTTTCACTACGCTTTGTTTGGGCCAGCATTGCAAAGAAGCTGAAACTGCAATATTATTTGCTTAGGCAGGCTAATGGCAAACGAGCTCCAAAATGGTCGGGCTACCAAATGTCGGCGCGCCCAGAAAATTTTTTTTTTGTTGTGACACGAGCACACGATATATTTCAGTACCACTCATGACGCTCGACGGTTCGCGTTATTCTCCATTTTGGTCCCTGGCACTCGTTTTACTTTTTTTTTTTACTTTTAAGAGATTTTTATTTTAACTTTTTCTTATATCTACTTAAATGCTAGACAAAAATCTTAAAACTAGCTAAAAATATCATCTTAATTAACTTACTGGCCCTATGCGGGCGCTCTAAATTAATCTCTAACTTAATTTTAATTGCCTTTCGGCCTAAAAATAACTAAAATTTATCTTATCTATATCGGGTTTTATTTTTCCCTGGCACTCGTATGTACTGTTCCATTGCTTCTCTGTATTCTCCTGTTAAAAGGACGTACTCAGACCCGACTCGCCCTCGAAAACCTTGATGAGAGAAGAGTAAGTGCTTGGGACAGAATGCCGGGCGTTGATGAAAAATGGTCACGCCCTAAGAATAAAGTTATACTGCTGACACCATCTTAGGCAACATACCGAGCAAAGATATTCTCTCCTATCCTATAGAAGAACGCATAACCCCATACGCGACAACCGTGATTGGCGACTATCAATGTTGGAACCAGATAAATCAACAATTCATTAGATCCTTACCCTTAGGCAGGCGATGGAAAAAAGTCTAGAGTTTAACAATCCAACATTAGATCTATTTTATGGACTTTAAAGCTGCCTGCGATAGCGAAGGCAGAACTTTATAAAGGCATAAGAGAATTTGTCATCCCAACTAAATTGGCACGTAAAAGCCAAGTAAAAGTAGCCAGTTTGCTGTCCAAACCAATCAACGTCTTTGATGGACTCTCACATAATTGCATCCTCTTCAACCCGGCGTTGGAGAAACCTATCCGTGACTCTGGCACGTCAACAAAAGGTACTTCCGTCACCAAGTCCAGACATATATTTGCCTACGCAGACGACATCGATTTGATAGGCGCAGGTGGCAAAAAACCTGGGCTGTATGACAATGAAGGCAGAACAAAGTAAATGGTGGCTACACGGAAGTGTTTGGTCTAAAACAATCCAGCAAGTGGAGCATGAATTCGTAGTAACTCTCTTAATCAAATGGAGTAACCGATAATATTATGGAGGGAGAAATACGCGGGCTGCCGCTAAAATCCTACAGAAACTTCAATGGTCTGTCAAGGCTCTTTAAATGCAAGAACCTTACCATTAAAACTAAGCTGCTGCCGTAGAAGGCTATATGGTCTTTCCAGTATTCACATATGGATCCAACACTTGGGTGCGTACTAAAAGGCAATCTTATCTCTTATCCGCGTTCGAGAGATTTATAGAGAATTGTTGGCCAGGTGTGAGAGCGAGGACGATCCCGGAAAAGATACAATCATGAAATAAATGAAATCTAACTCCAATGCAGATATTGCGGAAAAGATAAAGCTCGGTGGACTCGGGTGAGCTGCACACTTAGCTTGCATGAAGAGGAAACAGCTTATAAAGTTGTTTGCAGTTCTTTTCTTGGGAGATGAAAACGTGGCAGACTTTGCTGATGTTGTAAGGATGACGTAGACCAGAACTTCCGCAACCTTGGGTTGTGCAACTGTATGGCACCGTCCAGAAATCGGGTTGTATGGAAGAACTTGTTGAAGTATGCCCGGACCGGATGCCGGTTGTTGTGCCAATGATGATGACGATGATCAAAGGGGCAAAATAAGTTTGTAATTGAATAGATTTTTCCACGGAACGTTATGTTACAACGTCACTAGATGGCACCAGGTATAGGAAATCGATATTTCGGATTTTTGTGCAATCCATTAACTGTAAAAAAAAATAAGCAAAAGAAATAGATGCGATTTGGAAGTTCTGTTTTTTTTCTGTCTGTAGGTAGTTGGTACAAGGTCATGTCATGATTTAAATGTGTGTACTCTTATAATGTGTATCTCTATCTCATTACAGTTGCCTTATTTCCAATTGATACATTTTTGGTAGGGTGGTTGCGGTTGGTAGTTCTCTTATGGCTCTTTTTACTTGCTATTATATGTACTATAATGCAAGTTATGCATTCGTGCAGAAAAAAAAAATTAAGATGATAATCAAACATGACATTACGATGATGGAGAAACATATTTGAGTTACTGGCAACTGTCTGTTTGTCTGTCTGTTTTTTAGAATGTAGCCTAAACAGTTAGGTCAATCATCTTCAAATTTAGAACTTGAGGTTATTTTGACATTCTTCAGAAGACATTTTTCAATTTTTTTTTTAGCTCAAAAAATTACGATACCTGTCATATAACCGTTATGTAAAAGCTTTTTCTCGAAAACAGCTCCAAGAATTTTTATTAAATAAAATCCGTGTACTACTGTAGGTAAGCATTATATTTAGGTGAACAATAATGTAAGATGGTAGGCTAAAAACGGTACCTCCTACCGGTTTTATTTTATTCGACTTTCTCGAAAACTGGCTATCCGATTACTATCAAAATTGATATTCAGATGTAGGTGGTTTTAGTAATTTCGTATTAATTTTTTTTCGAAAACCTTTTTTTTTGTATTTAAAAATAAATATTTTTTTTTGGAAATTAATATTTTGAAAACAGTTAGGAGATTTTTTTTAATTTTTTGTTTAAACTTATGTTATTTTTGTGCTTAAGTTTGCATTCTCTATTTTTTTTAATTTAAAATTTAAAAAAAACCGTTTTATTTAAAAACCGTTCCTACGATCTTAAAAAATAAAAATCACACTGTTTTTACATTTCTTAAAGAAATAAAATGGCTTTTAAATTTCTTCACTCAATACAATTTTACGTACTTTTTTCGAACAATCAAAAATCACATGATTTCCGGCGAAGCTTAACTTCTGATCGAAAAATGAGAGAAAAGTTGTAGATAAATAAAAAAAAAAACAATAATTTTGCTTAAGAGTGTTTTTAACATAACCCCAAATTTTATGAGATTCACAGAATTCACAGAAGATCTTCGTTCAACGTCAACAACATTGGCGAACGTTAAAAAAAAAAAACTTTGCAAATTAAGAAAAATTGCTAAATTGTGCGAACGCTTGTGTAGGTGGATAGAAAGTGAAGAAAAGCAAAAAATAAAATTATTTAAAAGAAACACAAAATTATGAGATAAAAATGGCTTAATCAAACTTTAGCCTGATAACACCGTCTGATATCTTTGAAATCAATTTAAATCAGCATTTGCAATATTTGAACGCCATTTTTAATACTTTAAAAGCAAAGAAAAAGTTTATGGGCATATGTTGAGAATACTGTCTAATAAAATCAAATTGAGTTGCAATTGTGAAATCCATTCAAATTTTATAATGGGTTGTATCATACAAACTCACTTGAAACAAGCACCCGAAAATGGCGGATAATTATCTATAAGCGACTAGAATGTACGGAATCTTTTTTCTTTTTTCTGGTCAATAAAATAAAGAAAGCTCTTTTCATATGAAAGTTTATTTTATTGAATATCAATATATGTAGGTTCTTGGTGGCGAGAATCAAATGATTCCCTGCGTATACATATGTACAGTACACATCCAGAATCCAATGCACTTGACTTAAATGAACATCATCAATCAAAAACGGTTAAGTTTAATTTAGCTTAGTTTGCAAAACTAATTTTAATTTAGTTTGGTAATTATGTATAATAAATAATCTTCCGTTACCTCCGTTCTGGTAAAATGGTATAAAAATGTCAATTATCAATTTAAAATTGACAATCGCAATAGGGGAGGGGTGAGAGTCTTCTGGTATAGAATCTGTCGAAGAAATACAAGTGATAACAAAAAACTATTTTTTTAATTAAAGTCTTTTATTAATAATTAATTTCAAATTTTTTTTATTAATAATTAATTTCAAATATTTTCCCGCTTTTCACTAAATCGTCTTTCCAAATAACCAATTAGTATTGAAAATTGATAGTTCATAAGTAAATTTTCCCTGAAAAAAGAACAACAAGGAATTTTCAAAGCACATAACAATATTCATCTGACGAAACGACCACACGACAACCATCACCATCGCAGTCTAGAAACTATCAGCTCAATATTCATTATGTCCTTTGAATCGGATTCCGGAGCGGCAATATTCATAAGGAGCAATCTATCGTTGGATTTCAGTAATTTTTTTTTCTTTTCATTCATATTTTTGACAAATTTGCTGTGAACGCAAATGCCATTCATTATTCAATGGAACAGCAAACTAATGAGAGCAAAACTGAGATGGACTTGGACACACAAGTCCGGCTAATCTCTTGCATCAAGGACTTTGACGTTGCCGACGGCTTGCATTTCTAATTTCTCATTTTCTTTTCTGTTTTTTTTTTGTTGTCATTGTTGTTTTTTCGTTGTTTTTTTTTGTTTTTTTGTCGTTTTTTTTGCCATAACCAAACCGTTGTTGGGCTTGTCGGAATGTACCTCTTATTTTCTTTGCCACCCTCGCAGCAAATTCATTCAAAAATGAAGCAGAAAGCTCCAAGGAGTAGCATCAACCGAAGCCGAGTATATCAACCCCTTGGAATTGCGCAAATGTCAAAAATGGTCCTGATACTGGGAGCTTTCTGCACACTGCTCTTCACGATGAAAAAAGAAACTAACAACACAATTCTGTGAGCAGGGTAAACAAATCTTTGAAACATGATGGTTTCCCTTCCGTTTCCTTTGCTCTACCTCGTCCTCGTCATCATCGTCGTTGTTGTTTCGTGATGGAATATTATGCGGGTAGATGTATCCTTTAGTTGAGTAGCAGATGTACATACATACATATAGCTATGTGTGATTCAGTATTGAAAAATAGTGAAATATGAGTCAATGACGTCACTCCAACAACCAGGTCATCACAAAATGTCGGTCACGAAAGAAGTCCTTAACTTTAGTTTTGCATGATGGTTTGAATAGAATAGTGTTGTGGTGTGGTGGTGTATTTTTTTTTTGTTTTTTTTTTTATATTTTCTGTAGGAAAGGAAAAGCAAATATTTCTCTTTTTGAAGAAACTCCAAGGACTTCGATTAGATGATGGCTTAGATGACTATTTAGTTTGTAAATAGTATGCTAAGAGTTTTTTTGCATAAAACTTATATATAATTGGGAGTATATTGTTTGACAGATCCAAATGGAAAGTTTATATTTCTGTTGTTTCAAATTAGAGATGAATGTTTGATGTTCAATATAAGAATCTCTCATAATCGTTTGGTTTGATTGATTGATTGATTGAAGAGAATAAAATATAAGGATGTGTTCAAAATGTACCGTATATGAATTTGGAGAAATCAATGTTGAATCTATACATAAAGGACCAGAAAAAATATGTGAGACCAGTGAAGAATGCCTCGAAATACCTATATAAAAAAAGATGAAAAAAGCTAGAGAATCAAATAGGGAATTCCCAGGGGCTGGGAAAAGGCTACGAGAAGTACTCTTAAGTATACTATCTAATAAAATAGTAACAGACTGCTTCTGAATAGTTAACCCAATCTAAACAGAGTCTACCAAGTTTTATTTTTCCCCAAAATATGCATGCATATATACATTTCATACAATTAATGATTGCAACTCCTTCAGAACTATCTTCCCTTGCCCACGGGCCCAAGGACTTTCTTCTCGAACGCGGTTAAGAGGTTAGAGTGCTTTTAAGTGAGCATCTAATTCTCGGGTCCACATGTGAGTACTGATAAGACCATAGTCTTCTAAGGCAGCATTTTACTTTATTCTTGTGGTGAGATTTCTTGATTTAAAGAGCCTTGACAAACTACAGAAGGTTTTTTTTATTAACGCCCGCATACATCCCAGAATTAAACATACAAATGACGTCGCTATAAACGTATGTAAGACGTATACTGAAGAGCTGAATGTCCGGCTAATATTCGTATAATATACATATATATAAGTAAGTAAGTAAGTAAGTAATTCATTTTATTGCTTATTTCATAGATACATTTTACAGTTTTAATGAATAAAGAAGCTATGGCATTGCCGTCAGCTCGGTTGGCCAGTTAACGTTTTTTAATATACATAGTAACATTAAATGCTTTTACTCAAATTCAGTAATTAATAACGTTCTGTATTTATAAATTTCTTTCAAAAAAAGGTAGAGTATCTTCCAGTTTGTATCATTCAGTGTTGAGATTGTTTCTTTCATTGACAGCGTTTTCTTTCCAAAATATAAGAGACGTTGAGGAATAAAAATCGGACATACACTTATAACATGAAAACAGTCTTCTTTGGCTTTCAAATTACAAAGAGTGCAAAATTGATTGAAACTTCCGTTGTACGGGCACCCATTGAGAGCTAATAATTCGCATCTGGTTTTAAATATTAACGATATCTTTTTGTTACTCATCGAATCGTTGAAGTAGTTACCTTCCATTAAGTCAAGCTTGAGTTGTGAATATAATATTCTGCTTTCTGAATTACGGGCTTCTCCTTCTAGCGGAAATCTTACTGAGGATTCGTGTGCTTGAATGATGCGGTAAAACTGTTCTTTTAAACTTCCTAAGTTGTTTGGATCGAACGTCACTACTTCTCCACAAGCTTGTCCTAAGCTTATCCACCTTAGTGCCCACCAGTTTTTGTTCCTCATTTCGTATAAAGCCATTTTTTTGTATAAACGATCGTTTCGAGAAGACAGTATCTTAACGATGTAGTCCGCCTGCGACTTAAGGGTAGATGTGTAAAGTTTAGTAAGACCCGTTTCCAAATATAATGCATAGTTTGGTGTATTTAGCGGAAGGTTAAACAAAGAACGATGAAACTTTTCTACCACAGCATGTTCGTTATCACCCCATACTTGCGATGCATAAAACAGTGTCGATTTAACCACAGCACTAAAAATTGTATACTTAGCAGATAGTATGATGCGTTCGTTAGTGAAAATGGTCTTCCAAGATTGATTAATCAAGCTTTGGGCAGTTTTGGCTTTCTCATCAAGGTGTTTGGAGAAATTAATAGTCTTATTTAGTTTAACTCCCAAATATTTGTACTCATCTGCTATCTCTAATCGGTTTCCATTAAAATTCCAACTACACGAGTTTTGGTTCCGGTTAGATTTAGAAAACATTTACTGCAATACTCGGCTATTCGGGTGATTCTGACAGCAGCACTCTATCATCAGCGCATAAAACTACATTAATTATCTTTTCAACTATTCATATTCCTCCTGGTAAGTGCGTTACAACATCGTTAATAAATAACGAGAACAAAAGAGCGCTTAGAGGACATCCTTGCTTCACACCAGAGTCTGTTTCAAACCATTGTGAGTAGTGCGAACCATCCCACACAGCTGCTTTTGATTCTCTATACATCTCCTTCAAAACAAGAATATACTTTGTGGATATACACACATGTCGGTCATGTGACAAGTTGGGCAGTTATTATAAGGGCAAATATAACAATTTTTACCTGATATATTTGCACTTTTATTTATACATTTCAATGGAAGAAAAAGTGTTTTCTTAATTTATTTATAATAAATTTGCAGTTTTTACTGTATAAATAAAATAAATTGCGAGAGCGTAAAATAAATTGAACAAAGCACTTTCACAGCAGAGTTACCAACCCTGCATAAACTCTACATAAACGTAGAATTATACGGGTACTAGCAAAACATTTAGCTCTTTGTTACACGTACTAAATACATCTTACAAACGACAAGCGCGACATCGTACTAACGTATATTTGACATATTATAGATATAACATTGACGTATATTAAACATAAGAACGACGTCGTTTGTAAGACGTACATAGGTGAAAAATAAAAAAAAATATTTTTTTTACCTTTTTTTGTAATATTTGCATTCTATAATTGATTTGTGATTTATTATTTTTCTTGACTATTTATTATTATGTTAAATAAAAGTAATTAACTCGAGTCGGAATCCACCGAGATATGTAAAAAAACACGTTCAATATACTTATATAAATACGTCATGTTTACATCAATGCAGTTGTATACATCTTTATCGTTTAGTACATGTTTTGTACACATATAATAAATGTATACAATTCATTTCTATGTTATATGTTTATTGTATAATATACGTTCCTTCACTATTATAAATTAAATATACCTACAATATCCAATTAGTATATGTCTAATTGAGGTTTAACATAGACGAATATATATTAAATACATAAATACATGAATTATATGTATATTGGACTTTCTTGTTCTATCTTGGATATATCTTTTTCCATATTATTATTGGCTGCAAACTTTGACCAATGGTAAAGTTAGTTAAAGAATTACTTCAAATTCTAGTTCCACTATCCTGATTGTTGAAACACCACTTCTGCAGACATTGCTATCGATCAATTGAGTTTCTCTTAATTCATGTGCACCCCTAGGTTTCCTACCAACTGCTCGATTTGGATGGTGGATTCTTGTGAAGCTTTTTGACTTCTACAGATATCTGCATGGAAATAACGATTATGGTCCCACTTGTTGAAGGGTCAGGGTCACAGATTTGTTTTCTTCAAAGCCAGGTTGAAGAGTGTTCAATCCCGACCATTCCTTTTTAGGAGTTCATTAAAGATTTTTGGTTGGCTGAAACAAAAATCTCGATACTTTATCCTGGTTTGTAATGTTGCTCATGGTTAGCCTACATAATGATCATTTATTTGGGAAACCTTATTTCCTCATGGCCATATGAAGTTCTACATGGGCTAGGCGTTAGAGTCATTAAAAACATCGCACGCGGCAGTCGTGCAGTAGATAAGACGTTTGCTTGCTAAGCGACGAAGTTAAATTCTAAAAGGCATTATTGTGCCTTACAGACACATAGTTAAAATATAATTATTATTATATTATTGTATTATTGTTTGGAATGTTCAATTCCAGATTTTTTTTTTACCCCCATAAGTCTAAAGGTTTGACAAATTTTTGATTTGCGTGGTTATAACTTGGTCGCCTTTTACGACAAGCAAGAAGGCGGTGCAGGAATATTCAGCCCGTCCCTGATGCACTGGGTTATTCCCATAATTTCATAAATTACTAAATCCAGGTTTGGCCCTCCCTCTGTGCCTGATATTTTGAAAATTAAGGTGTTTTTAAATCAGTTTTAGAAAAAATTGTACTTACGTCAATATTGCACCGGAGGGGTGCGATATGCACGAATCTGCTGGTCCGGGTAGTATCTCCCCCATAGTTCTGAAGAGGTGTGCCTTCACGCTGGCAAAACCTCGTGAAAGCTTGTCCATCTAAGCTATCCCGACGGGATGGAACACAGAATTAGTTCATCCCGTACCATATTGACGGTAAAAGATTTCTTCCTTATATTCGCCTCGCTCATCATCATTAATTTAACCTCTACCCTTAAGACTCGTTCTTTAGCCACATTTAATTTGAAATGCTTTGAACAGCTCAATTCTCCAACAACAAACAATCAAAAACTAGGGATAACTGACAATGACTTGAAAAGATGCTCGAACTTCGTCGTTCTATCACTTTTTCAAAGAACAATGCTCCAGTCAATTAGACAAATGCATTTGTTTAGTAACGAGTAATACAGGGTATAGATATTATAAAAGATAACCACGAACTACACAGAGATTCGGAAATCTACGTGCAGATGGGTATAGACATATCCATGACGTTCTGCTAAAGGGGCATCTGAGCCTAAAGTGAATCACCTGTTTTTGCTGCCGATGATCCTTGTAACAAGAACTTAATGAATGGATGGATATTGTGGTTCTAATGTTAAATGAAAATCGCAAAAGCGCGAAAAAGAATACCCATTTCTGATCCAGAACCCCTGACATTCATTAGAAAGGAACAAATCTGGAATCTTTTCATGCCAATTTCAAGCGTTCAAATAATGAGTCGTGAGTTACAGTGATTACATTGATCTGCAAAAAAAATGTTTTTTTGTCTTTCAAATAATTTTTTTTGAAATTATGAAAAGTTACACTTTTCTGAATCTGAATCTGGTTTAGAAGACTAGGATCTAACTTTCCGGTTGTTAATTACCATCTACCATACCAGGACGGTTTCCTAAGCGACCTCGATAGTGACGTAGACTGCAACGCAGGTATGGTTACAAACATCATTCTTTTGGAAATGAGAACTTCTATCCCAAACATAGTTCAAAGCATTAGAACCAAAGAAAATTCATGGTTTAATGCGATGGCATATGATCATTGGTAAAAAAATATGTCGACTTCCTCTTCGTCCTCGATTCCCACGCTTGTTTTTATTAGCACAATCATTTTGGAAGTTCAGGAGAAAACTTACCGTTTTGCCATCAATTCGACGCTGCCAGAGAAGTGTCAATGTCAATACTATGTTCATTCGTACTTGAGAGAGTAAACAGTTTATTGGGATCAATCTTTTTTCGCAGTGGCCAGATTTTTTAAAGTCTCGACATACATAAATCCGCTGGTCCCGATAGTATCCCTGCTATTGTTGTAAAAGGCAACTCTTCTAAATCTTAAAGCCTTTCCACCTATCCTACTCCCAGTTGTAGATTTGGGACATTTCACCACCCTAGATAGAGCTGTAAATTTCCGCCTTTCCCAACCTTTTTTACTCACTTAGTTCATTATAGTTTAAATAGTAGGTTATTTGTATATAAGAGGATATAAGATGAATATGTTGCCTTTATGACTAATCCAGCACTTCTTTCTCCGCAGGGCTCATTCCGAGAAGATTGAAAGCATCTTTCGCCAGTCTAGGTTGTACCGAAGAAGGTAAATCCTTCTTTCCGTACAAACCATCGACCGATTGAACCGTTCTTTTAAAAATCTTGGAAGTGCTGATTAGTTATCAGCTTAAGAAGAACCAAAGCAACCTGGTAACTGCGGCAGTACAGCTTTTGTAGCAATAGTTTCACCAGCCACTGTTGATCTAACCTAAGCAAGCAGTCAGATAATTCTTTACAATATTTTAGAAAGAAAGATTACTGCTGTTGATGTTTCTAAACATTTATTAGAGTCGGGTTGCAATGCGTGCTTTTATACACTCTACTATGATCGATCTCCATCAACGTTGATGGAATAACGTGTAAATTGAAATAAATTGCACGACTGGTTCGCACGAACTTGTTCTTATGTGCTAGATAATTGCTTAGTGACTGCATAGGAGGCGTTCAGAATATTAGTGGAATAAGTCCACTAAAGTTTAATTCGAGATATTTAATGAAAATACGTTAAAAATATTCAGGGAAAGCAAGAGAAATATAATGTTTATTTAATTTCAAATTGTAACATTTATTTATGTAAAAATAATAAAAAACGATTTCAATGTACAAGATTAACTAAAATATAAGCAAATGAAGAAGAAAATATGGACTTAATCCATTTTATTTTCCATTTTTAAACTGTAGGTAAATTTCATATTACGAGTTAACTGTCAAAAAAACCATTTTTCTTCTCTCGGCTGGTGACAGTAAATTAAAAATATGTATATATATATATATATATTAAAATAATAAAATATATAAAATAAAAATTCTTTAATTTTTTTTAATTAGTTTAAGAGTTTTCTCGGAAAAACTAAGTATGCAATAATATTTGAAAACTAAATGTCTATCGAGGAAAAAAAATATTGAAAATCGTTCCACTAGTTTTTTTAAAAAAGTGGGTTTTCTTTGAAAAAACGTTTAGAAAAAATATAAATTTTTTTTACTATGTTATTATAAGAAAATTATTTAAAAAAGTTCAATCAATCCGTTTTCAAGATGTTTCCAAAACCAATTTTTTTAGAAAAATTAAAAAAATCGAAAAAAAGTTTTTGAAAATTTTGAAATGCAATATTTATTGACTTCCTGTGTGCAAAAATTTTATTGAAATCGGGATAATGGCTTACGACAATACCGCATTTGAAAAAAACCGGTTCTATGAGAAGTACTGTTATAGAACAAATTACAAAAAAAATATTTCAACTGAAAAAAAACACCACCCTGAAAGTTTGTTTTGATGAATTGTATGGCAGGTACAGTTATTTTTCGACTTAGAGCAAAAATGAAAAACACCCCCGAGATACTACAAAATATATACTAAATACGAAGTTTGAAGCACATCGGCCAAACCGTTTAGGCTGTAGAGGTGCGAACAGACAGACAGACAGACGGACGGAATTTACGGACCCAATTTTTTCGACTTCTTTATCATCATAATGGTATGTTTGATTGCTAGAATTTTTTTTGCACGAATCCATAACTTGCCTTATAGTACCTATAAACGCAAGTAAAAAACATATTCGACCAACAGAGTTACCTTAACCAATTGAAAACAGTACTATTTCACAGTACACATATCTGAAGTAATATCATTAGAGTTTTTATTTTTGCAATCTTCTGCGCATCTGTTAAAATCAAAGTAAAATGGCGGCCGCCAGAGACCATTAATTTTGTTCTGAAAAAACAGATATCGTGGCTATATTTTAAAATTTTTGTGGTAATTAATTTATAAATAAGCTTTTTAAATAACATTTTTATTTTTTAGTGACAGATCAGATTTTGACAACCTGCGCAATATATTACCTTATTTATGTGCACTGTCACTGTCGTACTATATAGCTTTTTCATTGTTTTTTATCGTAGTGCTTTCGGTTTTGAAGCTTTTGAGAACAAATTTAGTAGTGTGAGTGGGTAGGTGTTGTCGTTTTTGTGTATAATTCTAATAAGGTTGGAAAATCGTTAAAATTCCGTTAAATATTTTGGCTTTTGGTGTTTTAGTAGAAAGTAATTATTTCCTCGAGATTTCCAATGCATTACTTGATCATATTAATTCGGAAAATTGTTTTGACGCGATATTGTGTTTTAATAAGAATGAAGTAGTGTTGTGATTAATAAATATATACATATATGTAATATTAATAAATATATTTAACTGAAATTGGTTTAAATTGTGTTTTAACTGTGAAGGGTTAATGTGTTTAGTAAAAAAGTGAATTAACCTTTTTTTTTAATTAATACTCGTAGTATTGTATTGTATCGTAATCGCACATTGCTCTCCGATTTGCGACAATTTATTTTAATTAATTTAATTTAATTAATACGGAAACCCTGTAAGAGCTTTTACTTGAAACAGAAATATGTAAGCCAATGCAACCAGGCTGATAGGCAAACGTCCTATCTTACCTGTACTAACAATTTATGTTGAACAGACTATAGAATGAATGAATAAAATTCAAAAGAGAGCATTGTTAGAGATGACGAAATTCGACTGTCGGAAAATTTCATTCTTCTGTGATCCAAAATGCCGGGAGACATGTGGTCGATATCATAACAATCATCGGCTACTTTTGTTGTTATTCCTCTTTATCTATTGCTACTCATATACTAAATTATAAAAAAAAAATATTTGATGAAATTTGCTTACCTCTTCCATTAATTTTTCCTTAAAATATCCAACTTCGAATAATAAAAAAAACTCAATTTTGTTTATTTTTCTATATAACATTCTTTAGTGGTTTTTTTATTTAGTCCTTTTTTGTTTTGTAAAATATAAATACAAACATATCAATAAATCATAGTTTTTTTTTATTTTGTTATGATGTTATTTTTAATTTTCAGTGATTACAACAATGACAATTAGTTTAGTTTCAGTTTTTTTTTGTTTTTGGTTTCTGTTAATATATGAAATTTTTTGTTCATGTTGTTTTTTTTTTTCATTTAATTAACGTTGACCTTTTATTTTATTGTTAAGAGTATTTTTGTCTCTTTCTGAATGAATTGCATAATATAATACACAATTTGATATAATTTTTTCTCCATCTATTCTGTTTAGTGTATTTTATGTGTGTATATGCTTTTTTATTTATTTAATTTCAATTGTCTATATTGTAAAATTCACTAATTCTAAGTTTTTTTTAAGTGTAGTGATCTTAATTTTTGGCATTGTTTGTTTTTATTTTTATTGATTTTACGTTTTATTTTTTATTCTTACTATTTTATTCGGATAGTCAGATATAAATATGTGTTTTTTTGTAAGTTTTCTTTTTGTGAATGACAATGTTGGGTGTTTTTTTTCTATATACATTTATTATGAACAACGAATATTACATTTTTTCTGTATGTATGTTATGTTACTCAACTCCTATTATATTATATTTTTTTATAACTAAAAGATACTTTCGGCTGACTTTGTTTGAAATTCATTATTTGTTTTTTTGTTCGCATCTTACGAGTACCTAGTGTATTGATTCTCACACCTTCATACTTACAGTTTTGAGATTTGAGACTAGAGACTTATTTTTCTTTTGTTTGTGAATCTGTTCTATAAGTTTTTCTATACAAATATAAGTGGTGTATGTACAATTATATATCCGATTGAAAATGGCAAGAGTGACAGTGATTTTTTTATTAATTATAATTTTATTTTTAAATAAGAAAATAGGGATGCAACATTAAAAATTAAAATTTAATGAAGAAGAATCAGGCTTTTTGAGATTCCTTAATCTAGTTTTTATTTTGATACAAAATTTAGCATTTTTGTTTGTTAAAGACATCTGAAACTCCTAGAATCCCAGAGCAGATTCAATTAGTGGAACACTGATGAATGTTGGTCAACAGCCAAGGAAGTACCACTGGCAACTGCAAGTAGCCGTAATGTTTGTGTTTCTACAGCGTGTTCCTGTCGAATCGGAGGTTTATGAATGTTATAAATCACTTGTATGAGATAAAGTAAAAAATATTAAACGCAACAACTTTGTTTTTTTTTTCAATTTTTTAATTTAGAATAAGAAGGAACCTGGAAAGTCGACTCATCTGTTCGTATTCGGGAATTAGTTATGAAAAAAGAAACTTTTTGTTGGACTGTGTTCAATTATGAATATTGATCCATCCAAGTTGCTTCCGAAATAAATGAATTTATAACTAGTTTTCAAAGATATTTATACATTTTAATTCAACATATCGAACTCATTTCAAGCTTCGATTCTTCTTCCTATTAACCAGCTTCCAAAAAAAAAACACACACACAAATTATTAGTGAATGATTAAAAAAATTATAAAAACAAGTGTTATGACATTATAATGCTATATAGGAACAAAATTAATTTAAACAATGCACAACCTATATATATTTTTGTATAGAAAAAAATATCGAAAGTACCTATATTTCCTATATACACATACATAATATACAAAAACAAATAAAACATAAAAGTTGAAATTTTGTTTTCCTTTTATATATATTTTCTTTTTTTTTTACAAAACACACAAAGTATTTTTCTTTTGTTCTGTTTTTTACATATTAACCCTGTATTATATTTTTTGTCAAATCAAAAGCTTGAAAGGGTAAAAGATACAAATTTTGCAATTTCAAAAAAAAAATGTTTTTATTTTTTAAAGAAGAATTAATATCTAAATTAATAAAATTTCTAAATTTTAAGTAGAAGAATGTGAAGAAGAAAAGTGTTTTCTAAAAAAAGAGAACTTTTTAAATTTAAAATATATTTATTTTTATTTATTTTGATACTTAAAATCCCGATTTAGTTACAGAAATAAAAAGTCCCTCAGAAAGGTATTATGCAAGGTATTATGTAAGTTTTTATTTAAAAACGAAACCCCATATCTCTTACCCTTTCTTTAGCTTCCAAATGACATTTCTGCTAATATCACTACTTATATAAATTTTCGTATTTGCGATTGAATATCATTCTTTCATCTACAACTCTCTATTTCATACTATACATTTTTAATAAAATATACAAAAATGTGTTCCTCTCTGCTGTTAAAGAATAATTAAAAAAACAAAAAGTGAAACATAAAGTTTTCAAAATTAACAACAATAAATTTTTTTTTATATTATTTCTACTACATCATGCTAATCATATTAGAAAAAATATCTAATTATATTTTATATGCTTTTTGTTTTATTTCTCGTATAAAAATGTACAGTAACAAATTGTATTTTTTTTAATATTTTCATAAACTTACCTCTTTTAGATTTTCATTTTGGTGTGATATAATTTATTAATAATTGATAAATATATTTTTAATTATACATTACATACATTGACAAAAACTTTTAAATAGCTATATAAAAACTAATGATACCAACAAAAAAAAAACATAAATGAAAAGAAAAAATATTTGCTATGTAGAATTCTCTTGATTTTAATATAAATATATTAAACTTTATTTTTAATTATTTTTCTTGAAAAAGAAAATCGCACTTTTACTTGATTTTTACATGCAATTCCAGAGAAGAAAATAAGTTCTTTTTTATTTACTTCAAAAAAGGGGTCCAAGAGTATAGATACTTTTTTTTAATTTTTTTGTTTAATATAATCATACATTAAAAAATTATAATGAAAATATATTTGTAATATTTCGGTTATAATCTTGGACACCCTGTATATGAACAACATGCTGATTTCTGAATTTAAAAATGAATCAAAATTATTGGAAGAATCAGAAATATTTTGTATATAAGAAAATATTTTTTTTTGTTTTTACAAAAAAATTGCACATAAAAAACTCGAGTTTTGTTAGATTGAATTTTTGTTTCTATTTTTTAGTTTGTTTAATGATGAATTTGTTTATAGTGAAAAAGTTTATATAAGATTGTAGTTTTTTTAGTTTTCTCTAAAATGTGAATTCAAAGAAAGTAAGTGCGAGTGAAACCAATTTTTGTTCATATATGCTGTTATATATATATATTTTTTTAAATAAAATTTTGTTTTTAATTTATCTGAAAATGTCTATGTATTTTCTTCTGTTTGGTGAGAGCTAGATGCATATATTATATTTATTTTCAAAATAAAACAAATCGACATTATAAGGACAAAAGACAACGAAGAATAAATTGAAATGAAATGAAATTGTTAAGAATGTATGTTTTTAGTAAAATATTGGATTTTCGACATTTTTACACGTGCTTAAGCTAATTTTTTTGTTCGATATTCTGCTGTGTTATTCTGTATTGTAATGTCTTTCTGATGCTTTACGGTAATTCTGATGATGAATTCTTCTTGATGCTAGTCCTACAATTATTTTTTTTTCTCTACTAAATTTAGACAATAAATTAGCGAAAAAATGGAGCTAAATTTAAAAAAAAATATAACCAAGAAATTTCGTACATACCATATCCGTTTTCTGAAAAAAATATTAGAGATATAATTGTTTCGATATAAATGAAAAAAGACAAATTTGAAAATTTAGGAAAAGAAGAAATTCAACCTTACTTAGAAAAAAATGACTTATAAACTACAAAAATTACTTTTTCGGACTCATAACTATTAACAAAATAGAAGTTGTAATTTTTTGAAAAATATTTCAGCTGAGTTTTAAAATTATTTGGGCGATTAGAAGACTATTTAAATTTTGTTTGTTTGCGAATGTTGAAGCTTTGTAGACAAATTATTTTATATTTCATCGCTCATTATTTTTCTGAAAAAAAAACCCATAACCCGACCTCAATTTACTCATTTTAGTTTTTAAACAAGATCCGTGAATCTTCTGAATCTCGCGATGAAAACAAAAGCAACGACTACAGTCGCGCGCAATCAGGAACGCGGGCACGTGAATATGTGAAGAAGTCTTAAAGTGACGAACGACAGCACCGGTGACAAATACAGAAGAACAAATAACGAATAGCGTGGGAAGAGGAAATTTCGCCTATAATATTTAACTAAATTAACTTGAATAGAAATAAATTCTTGAGAATTATTTATCTAAAAACACTAAAAATTCATTTTAAAATTCGGAAAGGTAAGAGGAAATCCTTAATATATGTATAGTAATATTGAGCTGAGATAAAAAGAATAGACCACATCTGTAAAAGAGCGATGCACATTTTGAATGCATTCTGAAGCGATGGAAAATGTAATTTAGTGAATTGCTGAATATTCAGCTCACGGCAAAAATGGAGTCTCCGTCATTTCAACAGAAAGAAATTATGTTGCAGCCACCATCCACCAAGAATTCAGGGGATACAGTACGCTATTAAGTGCCTCAAAAATAAAACAATTGGGCCTTCCGAGCTGTTCAAGAATTTGAAGGGATGACATATTCCTCAAATTCTGGTAGATGGACATGATAGAATATAGAAATACTAGAAGATTGGCATGAAGACATCATATGTCCCGAATATGAGAAGAGAGATATGACAATGCGCAGCAATTATATAAGTTTAAAATTGCTGTGGTCATCCATTAAGTTATTTTGCCCTATTTTTCAAGAACGTCTGCTCATGTCATATTCTGAAATATAATTTTACGCTTTTCACAAACCTAGAAGCAGTTATTTAAAAAAATATATAAATAGATATGACTAAGAGGAACAGAAAAACAACGTATTATCAAAAAAAACCGTATAAATGTGTTTATTTTCATTTCGACAGCGCTGGAAGATGGTCATATCAAGTACCTGACAATATGGTGACCAGATTGCGTAAAACAAAAACTCGCGAACTTTTCTAATCTCGAAATGTAAGTTTATAGCTTAAATCTAAAAAAAAATTACAAAATTGTAATTATCATATCACAACTAGCGGTTAGGCAAGCTTCAACCTTCGATTCGCAATTCTGGGTTTTTTATGCCACAAACTGCCACAAAAAGTGTACACTCTACAAATTTCAAAGAACATCAAGTTGCACAAAAAAATGGTAAACAAATTATTTAAAAAAAATTATCAAAAACCCAACTTGCATTCTCAATTATGGGAAAAAAATTCAAATGAAGAATTGTTTAGCGGTAAAAAAATAAGAAAAAACAAATTTCGATTCAAAAAATTCTTTCGTTTTATTCTAAATCATAAACCTAGGACATAAAATTAATCTTAAATATCTGCTTATTATTTAACAAAATATAACATTTTATTTTGTGTACCTGTGAAAATTGATTTTTAAATATATTATATACAAAATGAAGTATTAGCGCAACTATTGCGATAACGTGACGTCAGTACCTGTTTTTATTTTTTGTTTTCCTGGAAATTAAGTACCTAAGTCATTTTATATAGGTTTTCTGATCTGTTTTGGGATTTTCATCCCAGTAAATGTATGTTTTTCTGGTAGAACTGTGATGGAGGTGTAGGAATAGTATTTTTTTATAATTTTGTATTATTTTGTGGCGGTGAGGTGCGTTATGTGTAAAATGTTTATTTTATTTTTTTTATTTTTAATTGTTAATTGAATGTGGTCTATAAAATATTCACTTATCTGTTAATTGTTTGTGAGGGTTGTTTATACTATCCTAATTTACATATACATACCTATGTAATAAACTTAAATACCTAAATTATTACATATAGCTAAAAAATAACTATCTCTATTTTTATATATATATATATATATCCATATATAATATTCTATTAATATATATAACATCTTTAGCTCACATTAGATAAAAATTGTATTCACATTCTTTTCTCCGCCATTTATGTATAATTTTTCTTTTTTTAATTATAAACTATATCAACATTATTTAATTCATCATCATGATTTTGTTGTGTTGTTATTTTTTTTTGTTTTTGATATTCATTTTAATATTTTTTTTTGGGATTCTACATAGCCATACAGAGAGACACAGAGACAGACACAGATATTGTGAGTGTACGAATAAAACGTCTTCCTTAAAATGTCCTTAAAAAAGGATAATAATAAATATATTAATATAATTTTTGGATAGTTCTACGAAAAAAGGTTTATTGTTTGATTTACTCATCCTCCTCTTCCCTGAAGAGATATGTACTCCAGTAGACCAGATTGAATAGGGCGAATACCAGCGGGAACGTTATTCGTGATATAACGTCGATCCTCTTCGATCTAGAACATTGTCTTGGATAAATATTTATGATTATTAATTAATGGAAATCTAGAGATTAGCTTTTTGATTTGTGAATAATTTTTAGTTTTAATATTATTATTTTTTTTGTTTAATTATTATTTGAAGTTGTTTTGCTGATTTTATCTGGAGTTCTTTTTTTATAATTTTTAATTTTTAAAAATAAAACTAATAAATTATATCGACAATAATTTAAATATAATTAAAAAATTAGATAAAACTATATTAAAAAAATACACAAACAAAGTCAATGACTCAAATGATAAAAGAACTTATTTCAAAACGAAAAAAAACACTGGCCGTTTTAAAGGAGTTTGAAAAACAGTGATATTGATTTTTTCAATGCTGATTTTTGTTAAGTGAATAGATGTGCTGAGATTAATACAGCTAGGTGGTTTTAATCAAAATAAATTATAAAAAGCCATAATATAATAATTGAGATCTGCTTGTCAATGAATTCAGCGTTGCTGTGGAAGTATAAAATTTTGGGAAATTGTATTAAAGAAAGAAAAAATGTATTTATATGATAAATATACCTTTGGGGAAAAATGTTCGTGTACAAACTGATTGCAAAAGCCAGTTGTTGACTAACAATAGTGATTTAAAAACAAATAAAAGAAAATAATATTAATTTTAATTGCTTTGTAAAAGCTAGTTTTAAGGGGAGTTAAATGAAGCTGAAACTGGTTAACAAAAGTGCCATTTATTGCATTTAATAAACCCCTACAAGGAAACTATAATAAGTCGTGAAAAATGAAATTGATATTCTGATGTTAAAAAGCTTATTTCTTCAAAAAGAATGCCTGGCTAGTTCACTACCACGCGAAACTGTAAGAAACACATCATTTCCTGAGACTATTTAGTCTATCAAGACAATAAGCAACCGCATATATATAAAATCCCAGAAAAAGAAAAAAAAGGACAATATCGTCGGGAAAACGCACTATAACAAGTTGTTAACTATTCTCAAAGAAACGGCTATCAAAGGCGTTCTAAAGCTTACTACAGTTAGCACAAATTGGAACTAATAAAAGCAGGTTGGCTAGAACTGATAAGCACAAAATAAATTTGTTCGGTGAACAACTCGAATAAATTTTGAAACTCTTTGACCGACAGGAGTTTTTGAACTACTAAGGTGATATTCAGTTGAAAATGTTTCTAGACGTTCCATTTCATTCGAAAATACCCGAACAAAAGCCAATATGGTTATTACTAATAATTTCCAAGCGTAGACAAAATAGGTCGTTCCTGAAGACCAATTTGGTTCTTGATATCATCCCTCATAGACCTGGTGTACTCATTTATTTGGAATAATAAACGGAATTGAGAAAATTATGGGGAAGGTGTCTCAATAACCTTGGCCGTTCCTAATGATGATAGCAGCAGCTCCAGAAAAATCTACGCTTCCAAAACCACAAGAGACGATGGACCTCAGGACATGGTGCCCATCTATATTTACTAGAGGTATTACTTCTTAGTCTATATAATAGAATATTTTAATACTATTAAAGTAGATTTAAATAATGTTAAATTTGATGTTAAAAGCTTTGGCAAACTTAGGATAGGATATAAAATTGCATGACCTTCTGTTAAAGCAATTTTAAAATAATAAGGTTGACGCGTTCTCGTTTACAATGATGTGAGAACAGAGCCATTATCTTTGGACCCCACATTAAAAATTCTGTTAAATGTTTTAAGACCAAATGGTTTAAGGACAATGAGCTTCTCCTCGATCTGTTCGTATGTACTCTGGAGGTTAAATCGGTTAAATCATTAATGAGACATCAATTAAGGTGGGACTCCATTAAAAATTCTGAAACTAAACAATGTTCCAGATGCCAACGTTTCGGACATATTTCCGACTATTGTGCCTACAAAGTTAGAAGCGTTAAGCGAATGTGACCTTGGCCCTAAAAATGAGTCGTCAATTGTATCATGTGTTAATTACGGTACTGCGAGTTACAAAGGTGCCCTAGAAGAAAGGAGTATTTATAAAATAAAAAAACAATCAATTCTAATGTCATTGTACCGAAATAAAAATTAAAAGAATAACAAAGCTTCTAATTTTGGTAATAATGCCCCACAAAATGGCTTTTCATATGCCGACAATTTTCTGAACCGGGTAATGGTAATGTCATTTCAGACTTCTTGAATGAGTCCAAAAAACAATTCGGACTTCCTTTTAACTCCTTGTTTGGAAAAATTAAGAATTTTTGGCCTTCATATATTAAGCTTGATGAATCACACCTAATATCTGATCACTACTCACTGTTCATGAACCTTCAACCTAAAATTTGTTCTCCCTTTGCTATTTGCATCAAAATTCCCCTTGTTTCAAAAACACTAACTGGAAACTTTTCAACAATAACCTCGATTCCCATCTTAAATTCTTACGTGTCCCTACTGACAGAAACTTATCGAATGATGAGATAAATTGATACACATCGGAATTTTCAAATATATTATCTAACTAGATAAATCATAATAGCCAGATTAAAAATATTAATTTTAACCATCATAAAATTTCAAACAAAACTTTAAAATTCTGTAAAATCTGAAAAAATCGAAGAAAATAGTAAAAAGAGTATTTAATCGTCGTTATATCGAATATCTCGCACTGTCAGCAAAAATAAGTTGCCTTAGCAAAATAATTAAGGACCAGGTACAAATTCAACTTAACACTTAACTTAAAATTTAAGAGTTTGAAACCGTTTCCTAATGTGTTCAAATTTATCTACCAAATTACTTCCAGAAAAAATAAATTTAGGGAGCTCTCACAGGCAATCGAACGCTCATTACTACAATTGAAAAAGTCAAAGTTTATAGTCAAACTCAAATGTAACTATTAATAATTTTACTCCCCTTAACAAGTTTGATTCCACCTCCTTCGAACCCTTTGCTTCATCCAAACTTATTCAGCCCACTATCACTTCTCAAGCTGAAAATAAGGCTTTTAACAGCAGTTACTTATCCAGCGTTTATATACGGTTCTTAATGGTATAGTCTTTAGTATTACTATAGTAAATTCATCTGAATGAATGATCAAAGCATAATCACATAAGGAGCAAAACCCACTGAGTAGATATTTAGGGCCCAGTTCAAAGGGTCAATCTTTGGCCAGGAAGGCCTGTCTTCCGGCAGGAACTATATTTTACTAATACCGAAGGAAGAAAAACGAAATGATCACATGTCTACTGCTTTCCTTTCATTTTTTGTAATTATAAATAACTCAAAATATTGATTTCACACGGTTTTTTCATATCCCAGGTAAAAATTACGAAATTTTAATTATTTAGTAATATGCAGTTTCAGATAAGAGAGCACTAATAAAAATCATAAAAAAAAAATGTGGAGACCGTCCAAAACAGCTTGAATTGAACGGTCAGATATGTAGTTGCTAATCCACTGATACAGTAATTTATCGATGATAAAAGCACGCAATTTATATTTTATTAAATAACTTGATGTCAAATTCTATCGAAAGCTTTAGAGATATCGAAAGCAAAAGTTTACTTTCGTAGAATCGATTCTTTCATTGATTCTATTTTTCGGTTAGATATTCCATCAGATCACCAGTATACAACATTTTTCAACGACAACCGAACTAACGGTCATTGTAAAGCTTATACGTATATTCTTCAAGATATATCTTAACCTAGAGATTGATCATTATTTCCATGAAAGAAGGGAGTTAAATACTATTGGTCAGTAATTAGATGGTAATTAAGATTCGCCTTTTTTGGAATTGGTTGAACAAATGCTTTAGTATATCCAATTTGAAAACTTCCTGAAGAATAAGATAGATTAAAAAGGTTATACTGAGGTGGTTTTGTCCAGGTGGATTAACAATGCAATGGTGCACCTTGTGAGGTGTTCGCGTGATAACCCCGGCATTGTGATTTAAATAAAAAGGTTGGGTACACATTTGTCAAACTCATTGTGTTTTTATGAAAAAACAGTCACCTTATTCTCAATCTATTGCGCCGAAAAAATTCTTTCCTATCCTTCTAATTCTTATTAATGTTGTTTATCATCTAGCTTCATTCTGAAAGACCATGTACCTTAAAACATAAAGTTAAAATATTATTTTAAAAAAATTAATGAAATTATGATACAAACTTCTAATTCGTAATAAGCTCAAAACTCCTTTAAAATGACCAGTCACAAAAAATTATATTTAAATATTGAAATTAAGTTTTTTCTGCACGAAAAATCCTAAACAAGGTTTTAACTTAAAATTAAATTGAATATATGTTTAAACATTACTTTATATAATTTTATATGAATGTAGATAGATATATATAAGATTTTATTTAGATTTTTTTGTTGATATTACTCACATAATAATTAATTAGGTATTTGTTTAGAAAAATTACAAACGACAAATAAAAAAAATATCGTCACGTCATTTTCTTATGTCAAATTAAACAATTATGTTATTTAAATGTAGAATTTCAATATGCACGAATTATTTGTATTAAATCAAATCTCTTAGCTCCAGTGTAGAGAATAGAGTATTAAAATTTAATTTAAGAATTTTGAAAAAAGGTAACTTATAGATTTGAGACTAAACGGGTTGAGTCACTACATTTTTTTTGGAAATTTGACTGAGAAAATAATTGTGTATTTTTAAATATTAATATTTTTGATTTACAACAATAATTAAGATGAAAGCTACAATAATAATTAAATCTAAAGTGTTGAGTGTTTAAAACAATTAACAATGTAAACAATTTTGTATAGTATATTTGAACAGATTAAAAATAAGTCTTTAAAATCTATGGAATAGTTCGTATGTTTATGATTATTTTAAGATTAAAAAAATATATTTAATATTTTTAAAACAGTGAATAAGTTTTTAAGTATGCAACTGTTCACTTAAAAGTCTGAATGTGTTTGACCGAGAATTATGAATTTATAGAGAATTTTCTAAATCATGTCCTTAAATTAACTTTTGTGTGAACTTGTCCAGTTTTTTTTAAGTTTTAAACTTACCTGCATTAAATTTTAATTTGAAATAATTGTAATCAGACTTTTAAGTGAAAACTTATATGTAATTGCCATTTTCCAGCTTAATTTATGATAAGTTTAGGAAAAGTAACAAATTACTGGCAAAGTGATTAGAATATGTTTTAAAAATTAAATAGCACAAACATGACATTGATAGGGTAAAGCTTAAGAAAGGAATGTGTATTGCTTCTTTTCTGGAACTTTGGTACACTGTAAAACTTAATTTATTTAGCATTTTAATTTTTTTGTATTCCTTCAAATTATCAGAAATATTCTTCAATTTAATAGACTTCGAAATATGGGGATTTACTTGATTTTGATGCTCTCATAGACTCATCGTGGCAGCCGCCAAACACAATCTACTGTTGAAACTCTTATTAAAAGAAGACTTGAACACGTCGAACATTTGTTTGGTCGAAACTATTTAAAAGGTTTTGATCGTGATAATTCTCTATCAAAAAACAAGGAAAGGTAAAGGCCTATGGTAGATTATGATGCCAACTAGAACTCTAACTGTGCCTAGAATTCTAACTATACTTACTGTATTCTAAAGTAGGGATGCAGTATAGAATAATTTGTTTTGTTTTTGTTTGTTTCCTGTGACGCAATTGACACGCTTGTGAAGCCTTAAGAAAAACCTTGTATTATAATATAAATAAAAATCAGTCTATTCTAAAAGATTTAACCATTGCAAAAGTTTTGAATCCAATGCAGCATGCATTTTTGTCAACAATACTTGATAAAATTTTAAGAATATTAAAACCTAATAGTGGCTTTTTTATAAAGGACTAAATGTGTACAATCCAAAGTTAAAGAGTTTTGTAATTGGGACATGAGAAGATTCAACTTTCACTGCGATTGCACCCTAAATAAGAAACCAAAGTGTCGACGTCAAATGATCACGAAAATGAACAAAACGTAATAATTTAAGAGCAGTATTAAGTTTCAAGTCTTTTGTTTTCAAGAAATATGACAATAATAGTCGAAAATCCATTTTTGCTTCTTACTCTAATCCTAAACCCTTAAAACATATCATCAGCGTGGTAAGGTTAAGCTAAATTTATAAACAAATGTTTGTATATGTAAGCCTACAGTGCACTTTCTTATGTTCCTTGTAATTTAATATAACAGTAAAAAAGTTTTTAAACCATAACGATGTAACTTGCATTCAATAAATTAAATTTAATCAATAAAAACTAAACTAAATTATATAATAATCAAATCAATTTACTAAACACCAGCAAAACAAGGAAGTATGATAAACTCAATATAAAACAAAGTAAAAAACAAAGTCGTAAATTAATTACTTTTTTTCAAAAAAAAAAAAAAATTAAAAATATAAAACAAACATAATAATTAAAAATAAAATAACTTTTAAAATAGAAAAAAAAGTAACAAAATCATCATCAATCCACAATGTGTTAATAAATATATAATTATATATATATACTCAAAGATAGTATCACAACATCAAAAAGGAAATCCTTTGGTTAAGGAGTTTGAGGATGAAATATGTTACCTGGTTGGGAACTTCGATAGCCATGTCTTACAGCAATTTGGACGTTTTGGTGGCTGCATATGGACTTCACACTGCCGTAGTTTTTCTAACGCTAATGGATCACCTGGATGACGTACCAGGGGTTTCTATATTATGCAAACAAAATTAAAATAGTTGGAAATACAATTTGTTTTTATTAATATTTTTTTGTCTATCACCGGTTTTGGACTAACGTGTTGAGTACTCAATAAATTTGATTTTTTGTTTTTTCTAAAAATAAATGTTACATCCTACTCATGTCATATATTTTCGCCTTAAAACAAGAATAAAACTAATATCTTGCTTCTGTAAGGTAAATTGTACTTAAAATCCGTACGCAATTTGTCCTAGCATAAACCGTGGGCTTATTATTTAAATCTTATTCAAAAACAAAAGCTTCGTATAAAACAATTACAAATATATAGAAATAGTTGTAGTTTTTTTTTTTTGTAAAACGTGTTTTATATTTTGCCACCAAGAAACAATTAAACCGGTAACATATACACTGTCTTCCGTACAGGAAAATGTTTTTGAAAAAATATATCTTGGAGGAAAACAATCGTACTATAAGCCCCGGGTTGTTAATGAAAATAAATATGTATTATATCTCTGAGCCTCTAACTTTGACTACTGACTAATCGGCTCGATTATTCTTTATTTTCATAACACATCATTCTCTTTACCTTTCAACCTTACAGTTACAGCTTACAGGCAGCAGGCAGTCTACTCATTCCGCAGTTCAGCTTTCAGCGTAGGTTTCCAACAGACCCTTGCTGATTCTACTGAGTCCCGCTATGCTCTTTCCAAACTCAGAGATAACAAACTGTTGGATAACATTCGTCTGTCCTTAACTTTAGTCTGTTCTCCACGATAAACCTGATGGTTTGTGCATAGATGGTAAAACGTAAACTTATGTCTCAGCGTCTATAAAAAAGGAAGATCTGCCACTGATCCGATACCATTAAGGCAGATATACGACAAATATCACGAGCTTCTGAATATATCCTCAAAACAAATTTCCAAAGATCTCTACGCCTTTTCTTCGTTTCTTCATTCTAGCTGATTTAAGCCTTTTCCAAGTAAGTGGTGTCTGTAACTTTATAAATAGACAACTCGACCTAATTTTCTCAACAGACCCCATGAATTCTAGTGTATCATTAAGTATTCTTTCTCTTTCAACGATCGACAACTATCATCCACCTATTTTTCTGTCGTTATTTTAGGAATGTCCAACCAAAACTCTAATATTTCAATTCGTTCTTTCGACTTTCACAAAGCTAAGTTCAGAGAAATTAACGAATATCTCAGTAACACATCTTTTAATTTCGTAAATCTTTCCGTAAACGAAGCCATTAGTAAATTCTATAGAGAAATTTACAATTCCAATTCTCTCTACGTACCAACTTCACAACGCAAAACCTCATTTACATCCCCCCTTGGTAAAATCGGTGATTGCGTTCTTTGAGAAATAGGATTGGGATCGTTTTCTCCGTTCTCGATCCACTACCGATTATTCTAATTATCTCGGAGTTTATCTCCAATTTTCTGAACTGTATTGTTACCTTTACCAGCGTTATCTAGTTGAAACTCAAGCGAACCTAATTAACGATTCCAAGGCATTTTTCCAATTCGTTAACTATAAAAAAAGTCTGATGGATATCCTTCCTCTTTATTTCTTAATAGTGAAACCTCAAGTGATCCTCTACATATTTCAGAGTTGTTTGCCTCATCTTTCAAGCAATCCTTTACCATTGATGCTTTTCAACCAGACGAAGCTTATTTTAAGTACTTACCGAATTTTTCAAGTGGCAATTTTTTCCCTCTCACAATCGATAAGAATCTTGTTGAAAATAAGTTAAGTCTACTTGAAGAACTATCTCTTGGGCCAGATAATACCGCGGAAATTCTTCTAAAAAAATGTTCCCAAACTCTCTCCGTTCCCCTTACTCAAATTTTCAATTTATCTTTATCCCGAGGTGTATTCCCAGAAGTATGGAAAACCTTATTTTTTTACATCGATTCAAAAAAAGGCGCAAAAAATAACGTTAAGAATTATCGCCCCATTGCCAAACTATCTTACATCCCCAAAACTAATTAGTTTTCGTTGTAAGTCGAATTTGTTTGCTTTGACAAAAATTCTCATAGTCTTATACTCTTCAAACTTAAGGCTCTTGGCTTTGAACAGATCTCTTTGAAATGGATATCTTCTTACCTCAGCAATCTTTCCAATCCATTTATCGCCATTTCCGGTGTCCCTCAAGGAAGTCACTTAGGCCCTCTCCTTTTCATCCTTACCATTAATGACATCGAATTGATAATAAAGCATTCCAATATTTCATTATATGCTGGCGATACTAAGTTTTTCAGTAAATGATTCAAACCTTATTCAATTAGATCTTGATCGCTTTTCAATTTGGTGTAGCAAAAATTGCCTGGAACTGAACGTGAAAAAATGCCAATCGATAACTTTTTCACGTAAACGCATAGTTTTACCTCCCCGTCAATATTTTCTCTCCAATCAATCCATTCCCATTGTTGATTCGATCCGATATCTCGGTGTTTTATGTGATCGTGAGCTTAGTTTCTGATCAGACATCAATGAAATAATACAGAAGGCTAATTCAACTCTAGGTTTCGTAAACCGATGGTCTAAAGAATTCTGGAACCCTTATGTGACTCTTTCCCTATATATAACACTCGTTAGACCTCTCCTTGAATATGCTTCTCAAGTTTGGCGCCCATACCACCACGTCCATATTTCGAGAATAGAAAGCATTCAAAAACGATTTCTTCTTTTCGCTCTTCGCGGCCTTCAATGGCAAGATCCTTTTATTCTACCTCCATATCATGCCCGTCTCCAACTTATTAATCTGAGAACTCTAGATGAACGAAGATTGGTTGTTGATATTCTTTTCATTCACCGACTTTTTTCTGGTTCCGTTGACTGCCCTTCATTATATAATTCCATTTTCTTTAACACTAACCCCCGCAATCTAAGAAATCCTAGACTTTTCTCCTAGACCTCCCACCGTACCTCCTATGGCTCCAATGAACCTCTTACACTTATGCTGCGAAGGGTAAATTCGATTGCTGAATATTTTGACCTAAATATTAGTACCCGAATCAAAAGTTACGCCTCAACAACTGTCCCAACCTTCCCATTTAGATTTAATTAGTCTTAAGTTAGTTTTAGTTTTGTAGCTTGAAATAAGCTAAATAAATGGGGGTGCTGCCCCCACCAAAATTCAAAAAAATTCAATTCATTGATAGAATCAGTTCAAACTTCAAATTCAAACAGTCGTTATAGAGTTGAATTGGCTGCAAAATATGGACACTCCCACAAGTCGTAAACCAAGTAACTTGAAACATTATCTCTTGGATTTTCCCGCTGAACTAGAACTAACTTTTTTCGATCGCATTGATCCTGGCAATGAAGCGCTCACAAAATTAATGAAATTGCTTTTGGATTAGTTTTGCAAGGAATTGATGCTATATAGCTTGAACCAAATCACTTGGCCGGTTGCGCAGAGAGAGGATTAAGAGAACACAAAATATTGCGCAAGAGATTTAATGAGTACAATGCCAGAGATGAAATACTTTTGTTAAAAACATGACAATGAGTTATGATCATACCTCATGTAAACTAAAGAGAGTTCATCGCGGGAACTTGATTGTGTGTATCTTTCAAAATTCATAAAATGAGCAGAGAAATTTGAAGAGAACTGTGCAGTAGAATGACCAAGTGAATTGGTTTAAGCTGGGAGATCATTATATATGCAGACCATAGAAGAAGAAGTAGACCATAATATGGAAATCAAAGAAAGATTTTTTTAAAATTAATATTTTAATTCCAGTTCTGGTGAGTTCATCAAGTTTTACAATTATTTGAAACGTTTCTATGTCCAAACATCCAGCAGGGGTGAATACTAAACTGTTTAGACATCTGCTTAAGAGACAATCTACAATATTGGGCTAGGATTGACATGAGTTAACTGATTCGAGAGATTTTGAAGCGGCATGGCTGTCTGAAATGATGAGGATATCCGCATTACTCATCAAGGATGAGTATATGAGTATAAGAATAGGCGGTGGATGTAGTCGAAGTGGCTTGGTATTGATCCGAAAAAGTTAAGAATGGTAAAGTGGCTGCTTGAGTTTGTGTCCGGAGAAAAAGGCATTGTGTTCTATATATATAAAAGGCTGTGAGGTTAAGGAGTAAATTCTTTGAGACGGAAGGTATCGATCGCATAGCTGTATAATATAATAACTGATAATAATTTCGTATGTGAGCGCCTAACACTCTTTGTCAACAACATGATTGGCTTATAATCATTGCGACTTAATGAAAGTCCACCATCCACCAAATATTCAGATCTAGGAAACAACCAGGAACAAGGCGATGTGCTGTCAATTGACTTCTTCACGATCATACTTAAAAAGAATAGTGCAGAATTCTCACCACAACGCCACAGGAAGAATCCTTTGAAAGTCCGACCACGTTCTCTCATACGTTGAAAATATTGGCATAATCGCAAGAACACAGCGTAAAATCATTGTTTATAACATACTTTCCAATGTTTATTTTCTGAGCCAAAACTCAAAAATTCTGGTGAGTTTCTAGCTTGGGTAAACTTCTTAGCTTCGATTTCTTGAAACATCATTTTATTAGCATTGCAAAGTTTTTTGAATTTCGAATTCGCTTCTTATAGATTTCTCATGTGTTCATCGTTAGCGATGGTGTGGGTATTGGGAATCGATGGAAGTGCCAAGGACGTGCTTAGCGGTGAATGAGCGCACAACTTAAACAAAACAATCATCATCCTGGTCCTGCTATATGGTACAGGTCCCTTCCCAGGAGGAAGAAAGCTCCCTTAGGGTATTTGAGAGGAAAGTAGTACGTGCGATGTTTGGCCTTTTTGTGATCCGATAAACAACGAGTTGCAAAAAAAAATATACAACAATGAGTTGTACGTACTTTATATAGCTACATAAGCCTAGCCAAAAAAAAATGTATTCAGCGGCTAAGATGGCTCGTGCATGTACAGAGAAAGACCTCCGACTACTACCGAATGCAAATTTAAAGACGGAGGGCTTTTAAGCCACCTTATTTATATGTCGTCAAGAAAAGAAACTCAACAGTTATGTCTTCAAAATGTTTTATGGATAATAAATTGTTTTTCAGAATGTCAAAATTGGGTTCAAAAATTAATTAAAAATATTAATTCCTAAAATATAAAAAATCGTAACTATTTAATTATTATTTCATTTTCATTTATGCCACGTTGGAAGCAACTGCACCTATTAAAGGTAGAAATGTAGTAAAAAAAACTATTACCAATTGATTATTTTTTATACTTAAGCACTCAACACGTTGGTTTAAATGTTAATTTTTTCTTATAATAAAAAATATGGAATTTTTAAGAAGAAAAAAAATTGCATATATTAAAGGTATACCATTGCGAATGTTGCATTACTGTCTGTGTCGAGGAGATCTGAAGCAGCATCTAAGCTAGCTTGCTCCAAATCCCGGCGTTTCTTTTTCATATTCTCCTTATGCATGTCTGCTGCACGATCCGTTTATGTTGCATTGGGGTAGAAAATGGTTTCAAGAATTTATTTGTTCGCCAAATAAACGGGATGAAGACACGATTACACATAGAATTTTGTTTGGTTTGGTTTTTTTTATACAAAAAAATAAATAAAAACAAATTGTTGTGCGATTTGTACATACATTACAACGATTTTTTGATATATATATATTATATATATTTTTTGTTATTAATGAAACGAAATGAAGAAAGAAGAAAGAAAAAACACAGGAAATCGATAAAATAAAATTTGTCAAATATTGATTGTATTTTTTAATTTTTATAATTTAAATGGAGTTCAACACAAACAAAACAAACGGAAACGGAAACAGAAACAGAAAAACATCGATACACAGTTAGAAGATAGTTTTTTAAGGAGTGGTGGAGAAGGGATCCAAATTTTGGGGGAGGGGTGGTAAAAAGTTTTATTGGGTTTGGGAAGAGCAACAAAAAATGATAGAAACATAGCAAACAAAAAGGGGGGTCTCGGAAGATGTAATTTAGTTTTCGTAGCATAAAGTAGTAGATAGTAGTAGATTAGAGGTAGTAGTAGTAGCAGATACACAATAGCATAGTAGTAGCAATGCAATTTAAAGTTTTGTATTTGAACACAAGCGGGATACAATGTGGTGGTGGTGTGTTGAGTGTAGTGTTGTGTTTTGCAAATAGTTTTGTATATTTTGTTTTTATTTTTATTTTACGTTATATTTTTGTTTTTTTGATTTTTGATTATTGTTTGGATGAAATGAGATAAAAGAAAACGTTAGTTAGTATAAAATAGTACGAGTATTAGAAAGTATATATAGTTTTTTTTAAAGTACATCAAGAATGTTAATTAATTAAAAGTAGAAAAAGAGTAGACTGGAATTTTTCTCATTTATCAATTAGCTCGTTTTGCGATGAGTACCAATTCCAATGTACCATAAGTAATATGTTTTTTATTGCTTTTGTGTTTTTGATTTTTGGTCACGTAAACAACAACAACAACAACGAATAGTAGTAGTAGAAGTAGAAAGCTTTTAATTAAGAAACACCATTTAATTATATAATATAGAAAGCGTATTAAAAAAATGTCAATTACAGCATTTATTCGAACCTGAACGTGAAGCATAATTGACAAGTGCAAATTCGAGTAATGCACCAAATACAAACGTCAAACAGACGCCAGTCCAAACGTCAATCGCTTTTGTGTATGACACTGGGGGTAACGATGCATTTATGCCAGATGTTTGTGTCGCCATTGTTAGAAGAGTTGTTACACCTAGAAATAATTTTATTTGGTTTTGGAAACGAATTAGAAATTATAAGATCATATAATATGATATTTAAGAAAAAAAAATTATTTTTTAATTTAAATTTATAGTATGTATGTATGCCATCGCGGTTTTGATGCAAGCTCTCCATAGGTTTTTTATTTTTGTTTTTAATTTAACATACAAAAACTAATTGGCTTACGATTTGAAATTTTAATATTTTGCTCGTTTTAGAAAAAAATATATTAAGTATGGGGCATAATCGGGTGAAGAAATTAAAATCTATTTCATTTCTTAAGGTTAAATGACGTGTTTGTCAAAGAAAGTTTTCTGGTTTGATTCGCTTTTCTTTGCATTTTCTCTAACATTAAACAATGTTCATTCACATTTAAAAACGGTATTGTTTTTTTAAACATTTTTATTTTATTTTAATGATAAAATCAACAGATAATGTTATTTGAAAAAGACCAAAAATAACTAATTGTTTGATAATGTTAAATAACTTCATTTTTGGAAGGCAATGGAAAAGGGGGAAATTAGCGTAGGAGCATCGTCAAACGACAAGTGATTCATTTGCACTTTTTAATTATTTGTGCTGTGAATTTTATCTTAGTAGATTTCCAGGGTTTAACAGCGTTGGGAGATGAACAATATTAATACTTTCAGCATTAATTTGAAGAAGCTTTTGTAAAAGGCTTTAAAATTTTGTCAACTTCTCAAATACAGAAACTTAGTTTTCATATAATTCCAATCATTTTTAAGTTTTTCTGCCAGTAACAAACTATCTTCTAAGCTTCGTATTAAGGGGTTTCAAGACTTCTTTGTTGGTCCAATTTTGTTCTTGTTATTCATCAAAGATCTACCTTTTATTCTTCGCACTTATTTGCTGCTAAGCTTTTAAAAACTTTTTTCCAGACGTTAGCTTGATATATTTGAGTGCTGTGAAATAAGTTAGATGGTAATAAGGTTGATTCGAGCTTATTTTGCAAAAAAAGGAAATAAAGACCATTTTCTTAAATAGAGTCATTTCCGACAAAAATGGTAATTTTTTATATAATTAACGCACGCACAAGGGACTATTTGTTTCCTTTTTAATGTAGAACACACTGCGCGAACATTAGGAAGATAGGGAGGGGAAAGATAGGAGGTATCGATTAACATTAGCAGATCAAAATAGCAAGGGAAAATCCCGCAGGGTAAACCATTCCAAATTCGTGTTGTTCGGCTAAAAAAAGAATCCCTATATTTCACGGTACGTCTGAAATTGGGCTCAAGGTTGAACTGATGAGCATTCCTTGTGAGACGAGTATTACGGGAGAAACTTTTAAGGGGAGGAATGCAGCTGGTTACTTCGAGTAAACATTTTTTATAAAAGAAACGATAAAATAAGCTCGATTTTGTGTTCTATCAAGCAGGTGAAGCGATGTTTGCGAAGCACCTGCCCAGAGGTGGGAGTTATACTCAAGTTTAGGGCGAATAAACGGTTTATAAATTGTAACCAGATTAGAAGGGGAAAAATACTTCTTACACCGATACAGAAAACCTAAGCACTTACCAGCATTTTAAGTGATCTCAAATATATAGTCGTTCTAACGAAGGTCGTCCTTGACACACATACCGAGTACTGAGAGCTTTTCGGTTTCTTCGATGTAAGTGCCATTCATGGACAATGGCATTGGGGGTATGTTTACCTTTAACGACAGAAGACAGCATTTAATTTTCGAAGCATTAAACTCCACACGATTCTTATTACCCCATTTGACAATGCTGTATAAATCGGAGTTTAATGGGCTTGACATACGGTAACGTTGCAATTGTACGTCCGAAGGCGAAGGACGTGAATTATCGAACGAATATGAAAAGCTTAGGGTAGAGTCGTCAGCAAAACAGTTAAGTAGATTAGAAGTAACAGACAGAAGATCATTTTAAAAAATGAGGAAAAGAGTCGGGAAAGGAACTTAGAGTTGGGGAGTAAAACATTTGACATTCGAATTGTATGGACAAAGAACAAATCTCTTTTTAACTGTACGACCGAAATAGGGCTTAAGTGTAATTTGGTAGCCATTTCTGGAAGCGCGACTTTTACAGTAGAATTGTTTAAGGGGAGGAAAGCAAAAGACTTCTCTAGAACATTGACCATACAAATAACAGACAAAAAAGGGAGGCAAGCAATATTTCGCGGATGTTCGACTACCTCGTTTTAGACTATGAAATGCTTCAACTCAATAATTTAAATTTTACAAAACGATGTAAAGGTTTTTCCCAAGGTTTTGGTAAAATAAGCCATCAGATCACAAGTTGACCTTTTGCTAAGAAAGCCGTTTTGGAGGCCATTAAGAAACTTTCGTTCCTTGAACGCCTTTTGTCTGTATCCTCCCCTTACCAATTTCACCCGTAATACTCGTCTGGCAAGGAATGCTCTTCAGTTCATCCTTGAGCCCAATTTCAGATGTACCATGTAATATAGAGATTCTTCTTTTAGCCAAACAACACAAATTTGGAATAGTTTAACCTGCGGGGTTATTCCTTTTCATTTCAATTTGAAAGCATTCAAAACCAATGTTAATGGACACCTGTTCCTCCCCCCTAACCTTCCAATGATAGCGCAGTGTGTTAAGTATTATAAGGGGAACTAATCCCTGGAATTACTAATATAGATAACTACCATTCACCTCTGGATATTTTTCTTGATATGAGTGGTCATATTTTTGGAAAAAGTAACTCCTTCGACTGCTTCTATACTTATGATTTTTTTCACAATCTACATACCCATTCGCAAACTAGCTGTAATCATATCTCTGTCTTCTTTGCTGAATGATGATTGTTCAGCGGGCCCTGATGGCATTCCCCCAATTGTGTAGACATGCTTTGGTTCAGCAGCTGAGGTTCATGTTCGAGCTTTCTTTTAAAGCAGGAAAATTTCCCAGCACATGGAAAAAGGCCTTCCTTACTCTTATATTCAAGAAAGGAGACAAGGTTGACATTATCAACTACATGCCCATTTGTAAATTATCTTGCATTCCAAAACTTTTTGAGCAAGTAGTCTGTGATAGTGTGGTACTTTATAGTAAGAATCTCATTTGTGAACAACAACACGGATTCGTGAGTCATAAATCAACTGTTACTAATCTTTTTACGTTCTTCTAGACATTTTCAAATGCACTAGAAAAAGGTTATGAAGTCGACTGTATCTACACAGACTTCTCAAATTAATTTTGTTCAAGTTAAAAGCTTTTGGTTTCCCCCCCCCTTTCTATTAGCTTCGATCAAATCATACCTTAAGAATAGATCCTACCAGGTAAAATTTAGAAATTGTCTTTCAAATCCTTTCGTTGCTCATTCTGGCGTACCTCAGGGAAGCCATATTGGTTCTTTACTATTCATTTTAGCTATAAGTGGTGTTACATCATGCATACAATCAATTGACATTCTCATATTTGCTGATGACATAAAGATTTTAAGACAATTAAGTCTAGCAAGTCTAGTGATGAGCGCATTCTTCTGCAGTCAGTCATTAAGAACTTTAGTAATTGGTGCAGAAAAAGTTGTATTTCCCTAAACCCCTAAAATGCCAGACGATTACCAAGAAAAGATATGGTAAGTGCATTTGATTATAGTATTTCGCAGCACAAGCTCTGTCGCGTCTTCAGTTTTAAAGATTGTGGTGTCCATTTTACGTCCAACTTAGAATTTACTTAACACATTAATTTAATTGTGAATAAAGCTAGGAATTTAATGATCCATATGTGACTCTTTCCTCGTACAATTGACGTACGCCCCCATCTCGAGTATGAACTGAAGCAATCCAACATAATTTTATTCGATTTGCCTTGAAGGTTCTACCTTGGAATTATCCCTTTAATCTGCCACCAGAGAATCCAGCTTCTCCAAACTCTTCACCAAAGGCGTGTTAATAGCGAATAATTATTTGTTCATCAATTCTTATTAAGGGCGAAATTGATGCTCCTATTAACCTGTATTGGTTTAAATTACCGTGGAGGATCTTATCACCTGCTTGGATTGAAACTTCTGCATGCAGATTTTCATAAAACAAACTATGGAAAATATGAAATTAAGCTCTAAACCGAATGGGCAGACTTTTTAATATTAACGCTTCGTCTATCGACTTTAATTTAAGTAAAGTGGGACTTAAATCATTATTTCGAACCACACTTCCACTGTCGTGATTGTTTTTTAATGTTTTTCGTATTTGTTTTTTTATTTATTATTATTTTATTATTACTAACAACTAACACATGGACTTATGATGATCCTCTGATTGTAGAAATAAGCTTGCTTAAGATCTGAAGTGTTCAAAAAAATCATTATGCGCGCGCATAAAAAAAAGAGTTGGTTGTCTGTAAAGTCAGTTTACGGAGGATAATTGTAAGTGATAACTTTATAAAAAAAACATGATGGCAGCTACACCAGAATACGGCTCATTAACTCACACCCACAAACCCTTTCGTTAAAACCACACACACACACCCCAATATCTACATCTACTTTCTACTTTAACAAAACTCCGCCTATTTTGTATTTCTTTTTCTCTTGTACTTTTTGAATTTGAGTGGAATTATTTTGGGAACTTGCGACTGTTTTTTTTCACGTTCGCCTGGTGTGGTGCTTGCGATCGATTTTGGTGGAATGAACCACAGTATTGCAGCGTGCGTCACTTTTCTTATCAGCATTATCAGTATGAGTCTTATCAGCATGAGTCATGTTATTTCATATGTGTAGCCTGTCATCGATTTATAAGACGTTATCACGTCAAAAAAAATTGACCATCAATAATTGGACACGATGAAAAAACGCATGCTGATCCTTAAAGTTGAATGAGATTTTGCCGACACCAATTTTCCAAAGTGTTAAAATTAAAAATAGCAGTTAGTAATGTAAATCCGTGGGAAATTTTTGATAGTATATTTTTTTGCCCAATTTTTACTATTTTTTCAATATTTCTTAAGACAAAGTATTTAGTATATGAAAGAATAAATTATAATAAAGAATGGATGGTCACCACAATCGTGTCCATAATTTTTTTTTAATAAACCAAATATCTGTCTTTATTCAATAATTTTTTACGTTCTTTTACCATAAATAACGCATGCTAATTAACTGCAGTAAAGCGTATGGTTTAAGAATTTTTTTTTGTATCTGATTAAATGCATGCTGAAGTAAGGAACAAAACTAAAAGGAGTAGGTAGCTAAGAATTGTTCTCTTTTAATATTAAATTGAACGGAAATAAAAGGGCTCTAATGTACTTCTGCTTTTAAAATTATATAAATATTTTTATTTTTATTTATATATTTTTAATTTAATTCAATTTTATTTAATAAAAGCAAAATATTAAGAACTCAATCAATATTTATTGAAACTATGAAGCAGATAAAATATCTAAGCAATTTAACACTAAGCACAACGTCATTCTGTTCGACGTTAAGCTTCTTTAAAAAAAACCTGGTTTATTATGGAGATTTTATCTTCAAGGATAACATCAAATCTTCGATTGTACCCCATTGCATGTATTTTATTTTTGTTTTGGGGCACAACCAAGACTAGACGACCTAAGATATAATGCAACTTCCGTTTTCCTGAAAGTTCGCACCAAGCAGAGAGTTCTGATATTTCTTATCTACGAGCATTGTTGAGCCGATACTTTTCTTTTTTTTCGATTTTCCGACGAAGACGATGTCAAAGGACGAATTACGAAGGCTATAATATAATTCAAATGATGACCTTTGCGACGTGACATTACTTACCCAGTGATACACGAGCGGGTACAGCTCCTTGATCTAACCAGAATGATACCCAAGAGACAATAACCAACATACAGCAGGGAATGTAAATTTGGATAAGGTAATATGAGAACTCTCGCTTGAATAGTAAATCGACTTTCAGACAACTGTATTCGCCTAAAATGAGAAACGTAAGAGAAAGAGAAAAAAATATAAATTGAATCTGTCAGTATTTTTTTTCTGCATCTAGATACAAAATGAATAAAACATAAACATTGACAGCATGTGACTACCATTTGATAATAAGTTGATTTATGTTTTATCTTGTGAATGTTTTAGTGTTTTGATGTTGATTAAAAATAAAAAAAATAAATAATAAAAAATAAAAAAAACGCCTAATACACACGGATGCGGACATGGAAAGCGGACTACTTACCCGTATTTGTTTTGCTGTTACAATAATCAGTCAAGAATTTTTCCAAGGTAAAGCGTGGTAGGTGTAAGTTTTTCACCACCTGTACAGGATCGCCTTCTTTCCAAAGGAAGACCAAATCATTGGTTGTCCAACCGTCTGTTATGTTCATTACAAACAAATAGATTGATAAATTGATTGAGTATCATGTAGAACTACGTCAAAATGATTGTGATTAATAATGATTTATTGATACTTACAACTAGCCATTCTTAGGGAACATATTTGTCTATCCAATGGATATAGTTTTAGATTCATTGGACATGCTAGTGTGAGTGATATTCGTATGCTGTAGAGTACGGAACCATTTGGAAAAATACGGATGTAAACGTTTGGCATGATTATGTTGTGGAAATGTCCTTCTTTTTCGTTGGAGAAGAACAAATCGGGCATCCACACGCGATTTGCTTCAGTCAGTGTTAGATATTTCAGGCGACCTGGAAACGAATAACCAAATAATTTTGTAGTTTTTTTGTTTTAATTTTGTATTGTTTTAGTTTCTTTTAGTTTTATTATTTAAGATTAAAAACCAGTATAAATAGAGCACGATTGGGTTAATATTTACTTATATGTAGGGTAAGTAAACACGGACAAAGTTCGACCGAAGAACGACATTAAAAAAGTGACAACAAGAGTTAGGGAATGGAAGGAAAGATACAATTATAGACAACCTATTTCTAATACATTAACTTCACACTACTTAAAATGTTTATTTCTGTACTAATTTTTTCAATTATAAACAAAAAAAAAACCCTGTTAAAATCAAATTTGAAAGTTTAAGAACCTTAAGCAATTTTGTTGATATTGGATTTAGGCAGGGTTTGTGTGTAGTTTTATTTTCAAAATGGCGTTTTGTGAGAGCGAGCCGTCATTCTCTCTGAGAGTTTTGAGTTTCCCACTAAAAAGATAACGCAGGGGATTCCTGTTGTTAAAAATCTAGTTGAAAAACTACATTTTTAGTGGTTAATGCCAAATTTTATTTATTTTAGTTTGGTATTAAAGCGTCTATAATTTTGCGCCAATGGATTGGGATAGTCGAGTCGACAGGTCCGAAAAAAACGGTTTTAGGATCATAAAGGTCGGAACTAAATGAAACTTTGAGATAATGTTTAGGAATGGTAAATTGACATTTTCTCAAGTTTTGGACCTCGTATACCCTGTAAAATTAGAGGGGGGAAGGGGGTATAAACTGCAAAATTTTCGACTTTCCTTTGGCTTTTCATTAATAACTTTTGTTTTGTACGTCCTACGTTAAGAGCGTTCAGGTATATTTTGTAGGGCATAATACAATACAAAGTTGATTATTCTATTATTTTTGTATGCCAATTCGTTACCAAGATATGGCACTTCGAAAAAATTTTTTTTTTCAAATTTCCCCTCATTTTTTCTGTTTTATTCAAATTATGATCAATTGTTGTTGTAATTATGAATCCTGGATAAAACCACAAACTTTTAACATGGAATCTAATTCGTTAAAAATTTCAAATAATTTTAATGATTATTTTACTGAAATTTTAGGAAAATTGAAACCTGCTATCGAACGTTGTTTAAATTGTGACTGTTCTATAGCCTATAGTTTTGTTTTTGATATGATAATATCAAACCAAGTTTTCATCGTTATTATGTCATTGAAAAAAAATTCATGTACTAGCGATGGTGTATCTAAGTAAATTGTTGAAAAATGTTACTAGATAAATGTTGACTTACTGGCCTTCGTTTTTAACAAAAGTGTCGAATTTGGTTCTTTTCCTGAATATCTTATATGTGCAGAAGATATACCGCTGTTTAAAATAGGAAATAGAAAAATTATTTCGAATTATAGATCTATGTATGCATATCACTTCTTTCAACCTTTTAATTTTTTTTAAACTACTTAAGGTTAGAATTGTTTCCTTCCTAGAAAAGTTTAATTTCTTCTGCACAATCAGTTTGGTTTTAGGGCTGGTTTGTCAACAGAAGATCTAAGGGTGTGTAGTGTAGTAAACTTTATTGAAGTTTAAACAGCAACAAATCAACTATGGGTCTGTTTATTGATATGACTAAAGCATTCGATTTGGTGAACCACGATCTTTTGCTAACAACAAATGCTGGTTTTCGCGGTATTTTTTTTAAATTGCTGAATCCTTTTTTAAAAATAGTTAATATTAACGAAATCTACAGTGAACCAAGAGTACTAAGATACGGTGTTCTACAGGGATCTGTACTTGGCCCTTTGTTTTTCTTGATTTATATTAATTGCATTTTCAAACTCAATTTAAATGGTACTTCAACATCTTTTGCTGACGACATAGTTTTTAGATATTTATCTGGGACTGTTTTTGAAACTATTGTGAACATTGAAGAAGATTTTGAAATCTTAAGGTTGTGGTTTAGTTTCATAAATTAATTATCAGCGAAAAAAAAAACAAATCGATGTGTTTTAAGGAATCTGGTAATATCTTTATGAATTAAATTTACGTTATCACGTTCATGATTGTAAACAGCTTTCGTTCCTTTCTTATAAGTGTAGTAGAAATAATTTTAAAAACAATAGAAAATAGCTTTAAAATTGAAACAGTTCAACATTTTAAGTACTTAGGAGTAGTCACTGATTTCAATCTTAATTGGAAAGATCATATTCATATGATAAATATATGTCATTAGTCACACGAAGAATGCTTTAATTAACCCTTTTTGCTAACAAAAAGTTCTAAATATTATATATTATGGACTTGCAACCTCAAAGTTGCAATACGCCATAACACGCTGGGTGGTTCGTTTGATAATACTTTTCGACCTTTATTGATAGCACAGAAGCATTTAATACGGATTATTTTAAACAAAAATCGGTTGGCTGAAAGTTGGCCTCTATTTAAGGAATTGCAAATTATACCAATGAGACACTTATTATGTTTTTAAAGTTTTGAGAGAGTTTTTTTAAACAAAGCGAAAATATTCATAGTAGGAATTATTAAATGTATAACCCCCGTATAAACAATATAAGCTTAGTTAATGTACCATTTGCTAACAAAACCATTTCTCTCATTTTTATTCATACACAGCTCCAAACATTTTCAATAAATTGCCCTTATCCATAAGAGAAACTATTTGTTATTCTTGTATTAGTAAAAAAGTTGTTAAGGACTAGTTATTCACTTTGAATTTTAATTGTATCGATTCATTAATTTAGTTTTTTCATCAGCACCAATAAAATTAATGTAAAATTAAGTAAAAAGATGTATATATTAATTAAATGAATTGTTAAGTATCAATAATATTTTTTTCCATACAGTTGTTAGCAAGCTTTTGCATTTTTTTGTATTTTAATTTAAAATGAGTGACAATCATCATCAGATACCATTGGATTTTCAATTTGATGTGTAATTTACCCTGCAACCCTCTCCTTCCCCCACCAACCAAAATTAACAAAAGCTAATTTTCTTCTCTGTAGCTGAACTCAATACCTATCTGAAAATGCAAAACATACTGTATTCAGCTAGATCTTCTACAAAATGAGGTATAGGCATGTGAAAGCTCGAGTAAAAAAAATTATTTTCTGGCAGGCGAACTTTCAATCCGCTCCTGGAGGCGCAGTTAGTTTTTTTAAGAAGTGTATGCTATGTAATTCTACTAGCTAGACTCAATACCCAATCTAATATAAATGCAAAACGCTCTCAGCTATGATCTCTATATAAAGATAGACATGTGAAAGCTTAATTGAAAAAAATTATTTTCTGGTTTACGACCGTTTAATCCGAAAATCAACAAAATTTATATTCAGGAAGCTTCCAACAGCGGATTTGAGAGTCGCGTGTCAGAAAATACATTTTTTCACTCAAGAAGGGCCAAACATTTTGCAATCCCCCCTCTCCCACATTTTTTGCAGATGATTAAAAATTTTCAGATAACAATCAAACATGACATTACGATGATAGAGAAACATTTTTGAGTAACTGGCAAAATTCTGTCTGTATGTCTGTCTGTCTGTACGGATGTATTTTGGACTGTAGGCTAAACGGTTACTTGAGGTTATTTTGACATTCTTCATTTTTTATTAGCTCAAAATTAACGGTACCTGTCATATACATAACCCTTATGTAAAAGTTTATTTTTCTCGAAAAATGTTTATAAAAAAAACAGTGTACTACTGTAGGTAAGCATTATATTTTAATGAAAAAAAAAATTAATATTGTTGGCTAAAAACGGTACCTCTCATAGGAGCGTTTTTTTTCTTCGTTTTTCTAATTTAATTTTTTTTTTTTTTTTTTAAATCAATATTTTGAGAACGGGTAGGTGTTTTTTTTTTAATTTGTTTTTAAATGTGTGTTATTTTAGTGCTTAAGTTTGTATTCCTGAATTATATTTATATATATACCTTTATTTAAAAACCGTTCCTACAATTTTGAAAAAAAAAATAACCCTTTTTAACATTTCTTTAGGAAATAAAATGGCGTTTAAAGTATTTCTTTTAATACATTTTAACGTACTTTATTCGAACAATCAAAAGTCACAAAAATTAAATAAATGCTTTGATATTAACTTTAATTTTCTTAAATTTTTTTTAAGTTTTTTCGTGTTTTTTGTGTTTGGCAAGTGGAAGAAAGATAATTGAATGTATGTTATATGTGTATGTAGGAGGTAGTTATTTAGATTTAATTTTATTTTGAAGTCTAAATTGTCTGCGTAGGTTATGGACATAATTACGTATGTACATACCTATGTACACTTATCCGATTGCCGCACGAAAACATTTTGTTAATCATTGAAGAAACTGTTATTCAAGTTGACATTTTTACTTGCGTTTATAGGTACTGTAAGGCAAATTATGGATTCGTTCAAAAAAATTCTAACAATCAAACATGACATTACGATGATAGAAGTCGAAAAAAGTGGGTCCGGATATTCCGTATGTCTGTCTGTCTGTCTGTTCACACCTCTAAAGCCTAAATGGATGGGCCGATTTGCTTAAAATTTGGTATTTAATATTTATTTAGTAGTGTCAATAAAATTGGTTTTCGAAATATTTTTGAAACTGGTCGATTAATTTTTTTTTAATTTTTTTAAAATAATTTTCCTAGAAGAAAACTACAGATTTTTCTTATGATGACATACTAAAAAAAATAAGGTATTTTTTCGAAAAGTTAAATAAAAAGATTAAAAAAAAAACTGGTCGAACGATTTTCAATATTTTTTTTCTTCGATAGACATTAAGCTTTCAAATTTTATTGCATACTTAGTTTTTCCGTGAAAACTCTTAAACTAATTCAAAAATTAAAGAATTTTCTAAAAAAAAATATTTTTTTAATTTAATATATGTACTACATATGCAGCCACTAACCAATCATCTAGCATAAGAACAAGGCGACGCAGTCGTGCATTTTATTCTAAGTTCAGATAGTGTTAGATTTCTAGGTTACTTATTTGTTTTTATTTTGTAATTATTTGTTCAATTTTTGCAACTTATTTGTTCATATTATTGAAAACATATTCTTTAAAATTAGTAAAATAAAATTTTTACTTGCGATTTTAGTTACTATAAGGCAAGTTTATGATTCCTGATTATAAAAAAATTGAGATAACAATCAAACAGAAGCTTTAAAAAAGTCAAAAATATCCCTCTGTCTATTTGTCCGTCTGGATGTATAACGAGCTGCAGCCTAAACGGGTTAAGCAATTGCCTTCAAATTTGGTATGTGTTTATCTTTTTGCATTCCTCAGAGGAAAATTAAAATTTTATTTTTGGACTAAAAATAAAGGTACCTGCCATAAAACGGTTAAGGAAAAGCTTATTTTTCTCGAAAACGGCTCCAACGAATTTGATGAACATTTTTGAGTTGGTACTAGCTATTATTTTATCAGAACCAAATTTATGGGAAAAAGTCTATTAACGGTACCTTTAATATAACGTTTTTTTTTTTAATGTTCGACTTCCTCAGTAAGGGCTCAATGGTTGTCAATGAAATTTTCTGCATACCAACATTTTGAATAATTACTTTTTTATTGTACATAAATAACTTTTGAATTTATTTTTTGGAAAATTCAATATTTTTAAATCTTATCAAAAAAAATATTAATTTTTTTTTTAAACCAGTTGTATATTAATAAACTCTAAAAAACTGCATACCAAAATCTCAAAAAAATAAAAAAACAGGATTTTATCAAAATATACAATTTTCAAAATACTTTTTTCATAAACATAACATAAACACTTAAACCGTTAAGTGTTGTGGTTTTGATACTTTTTATAAGTTCAAACTGTGTTATTTTCAACGTAAATGTTATTTGTTTTTGTGAAAGATCTTGCCTTCGAATGTAATTAGGCACATAAGAGCAAGTACGTGCGACCCATTCGTACTAATTCTTTTTAAAATGCTATCTGAGTTTGCATGCTAATCAAATAGAAGATATATAGTTGTCATAGCGAAAACAAAAATATTTATGTGAATGCACACACATTTTGTGAATCCAAATACATATTCCAAAAAACGAATAACGAAGATAGAAATTAAGGGGTTATCTTAAAAGAGGTTGGGTAGGGGTAACTAGCTCTGAATTTTCGATATGATGTTTGGGACAGGCAGTAAATATAATAAAACAAATTTCCAAAATCAGGCCCCAACAACAACAAAAATCAGGTAAAATGAAAATCGTCACTTTTTTAGTGTGGCTTATAACTCTTTTTTCTGGTACATTTTTACGCAAAATCAGTTTAAATGCAAATTTGTAGTACATAAATTATCCTACAAACTAATTGCAAGGAGCTATTAAGCACCCAAGTTTGCATTTCTTGTTGTGTGGATTGGTAGTAGGTACCCCTCGCCTAGCAAGGTGTTAAAAATTATGTTCAGTGGCAACACTTTTTACGTAACTATTTATATGCTATTTGTTATCATATGTTTATTTGTGTTGGTTCCTCCAATAACAAGTATGTCATTTAAATAAGTACATTTATTGGCGCGACAGCTCCAAGGCCTAGTTACTTATAATTTCGACCATTCCTGTCTGTGTGTTGTTAATCTTCAAGAATGGAAGGGACCTACAGTTTACCGCCCAGTCCGAACAGCTACTTGAGATGCACTTTTTTGAGACAAATTTTACTCCTGGAGGTTTTTTCAGTTCCTCGCAAGAGGCAGTACGCCGGATAAGAAAATGGCTTTGAGCTGGATTAGAACCCAGGCTCAACCACTAAGCCACGGGGCACTACAAGTATGCCATTTACATTTTTACTTGCGATTATAGGTACTATAATACAAGTTATGGATTCGTGATTTTTTTTTTTTTTTTTTTTTAAACATGACATTATGATACTAGAGAAGTCGAAAAAAGTGGGCCCGGAAATTCCGCCCGTCTGTCTGTCTGTTTGTTCGCGCCTCTACAGCCTAAACAGATGGGACGATTTGCTTCAAACTTAGTATTTATTTGTTAGATAGTATCTCGGGGGCTGTTTTTCAATTTTGCTCTAGGTCGAAAAATAACGGTACCTGCCATACAATTTTTAACAAAAAGTTTGATTTTCTCGAAAACGTCTTTTACGATTTTGATAAAACTTTTAGGGTGTTATTTTTTTACAACAATACATCTTTCAGTTAGAATGAATTTTTCGAAATTTGTTCTATAACGGTACCTCTCATATAACCGGTTTTTTCAAATGCGGTTTTAACGCTAACTATTGCCCAATTTCAATAAAATTTTGAACACAGAAAGTCATTTATAATTCAATTAATATTGCATTTTAAAATTTTCAAAAACTTTTTTTTTCGATTTTTTAAAATTTTCTAAAAACAAATTTGGTTTTCGAAATATTTTGAAAATGGGTTGATTGAATTTTTTCAATAATTTGCCCAGATGAAAACTATAGATTTTCTTATAATGACATACTAGAAAAAAATTAAAAATATTTTTGCGAGTTTTTCAAAAAAACGACTTTTTAAAAAAAACTGGTCAAACGATTTCCAATATTTTTTTTCCTCGATAAACATTTAGTTTTAAAATTGTATTGCATACTTAGTTTTCCGAGAAAACTCTTAAACTAATTAAAAAAAAGAAAGAATTTTCTAAAAAAAAAAAAAAAATATTTTTTTATTTTAATAGACGTGTGGTTTTCAATCTGGCAATACTTTTTTCGGAGTTGGTCTTTTTGACAGCTGTCACATGATTTATGCTTAGTTTGGTTTTATAATTATAATTAATAATAATAATATATAATAATAATAATATATAATATAATATAATATTAATAATATAATTACAGAATTATATTTCGCTCAATCTCTTGATTTTTAAATTATTATTATTTCTATTTGTTCGGGTTTTTAACATAAGTCTTACGTCCCAAACCTTAAATCAATATAACCTTAAGTTCTAAATTTGAAGACAATTGGCCCAACCGTTTAGGCTACAATTCAAAATACATCCGTACAGACGGACAGATAGACAGAAAGGCAGACAGATAGGCGGACAGAATTTTGCCAGTAACTCAAATATGTTTCTCTATCATCGTAATGTTATGTTTGATTGTTATCTCAATTTTTTTTTTGCACGAATGCAATTATTTTGTAAACAGAATTTTGACCATACAATATTTCGACCCCAACCCAGAAATTTGCGGTTAATTTAAATTTAAAAATTAGGTTAATTTAAATTTGTTCAATTGTTTTTGAAAAAATCATGTTAAAACTCAAAAAACAAAAAAAAATGTGTTCCCCTAAAAACATGCAGTTTGTTTAAATTCAAATAATCTTTGCAAATCCTAATCTTACACCTACCCGAAATGTACCTAATACCAAACAAATTATAAGAAAGTAGATTCATAATTTTCAATTTTCTCAAAATCTAGTAGACATAGATGCATCTAATTTTCAGTGTTCGATAAAAAATCAATAAGAGTAACAAAAAATAAAAAAAAATTCAATAAATATATTCTTAATTAAAAAAAATTGAAATAAATTCTTCATTTTTTTCCCCAAAATGTCGAATTGAAATATTTTTTATCAAAAACTATTAATGGAAATTTGAAGATGGCTTTTCCGCGACAAATATATCAGGGTTGCAGGGGGCAGCACGCCCCATACCATTCTCAAGGTCCTGTCCGAAGGCACAAGAACCCAAACTTGGCATTATTGCACATTGCACAAATCATACTCAATATATTTAGTCGAAAAATTGATTTTTCCCTTGGAAAATAAAAATTCATGTTTTTTTCAAACATAAAAAACTATGTGAAGGTGACGTTTCCGAGCCCAACATATGTATATACTTATATTCTTGTTCAGAATAACGAACTGTACAACATATTTCAAATTCAAAATGATCGGAGTTGAGTGTCCTAATCTATACTATTACCGAGCTCTTTATAACTGTTATAATCTATATACATACATGCCAGCTACCGTTAGTATTTGAACTTTGAAAAAAGTCCTTTGTGTAATCTCAAGATAATCTTATGTTCTAAATTTGAAGATAATTTTAGCTCAACCGTTCAGTAGTTTTAGATATATGCCTGTCTGTCTGAATGACAGAACTTTGCTACAAACTCAAATAAATTTATTAATTGTCGTAATGTCATTTTTGATTATTATCTCATTATCTTTTTATCTAAATGAATGCACAACGCATATTACACCTAGTACCTACAATCGCAGTAAAAATGGAAACAAAAATTAAATGGTAAAACAAACTGTTAATTTTTAATTGGAAACTTATAAATTAGGGAAGAACGAATTAATAAGTACATACTCATTACAATATAAATTGATTTTGTCAAATAATCAATATTTTACCTTTGAATAACGTACATCTATTTGCATTCATCAAGAAACGAACAATAATGCACCTTACTCGAACATCAAGTTGGCTTCATGCATTTTTTTCTTGCCGAGAATAGAGAAATGAAACGAACCAAGCACTGGTTTATTTCGTTAATTTTTCTTTTTTCATTATCTGCAGTATGCTTGTGTATCTTGCAAACACCATATATACAAAGTATGGAAATTCCCAACACAAACAAATTTCATAATGTGGAAAACTGCATAGGGGCGCCATCTCTAATCGTCTAATCGTGAGGCATACGCTGTTTCAAGTTGGGGTATGAAATGCACCATCTGGTAATAATGTGTCTATGGTTAAACCCACTTCTGTCTGTCAACTCTTATGCGTGAAACAGATTGAACCAGTAACAGCAACAGCACCAGCAACAGCGGCCGCCATTAATTTAGAACCAATGTATTTCAATGGCTCAAATTAGATTAGACCAGCACCAGAAACGTCACCAGCGTCGTTAGACCAAAGTCCTAAATTTGCTGTTGCTGTTCCATTGCTACCAACTTTGAGCAGGTGAAATTCAGGGGCAAAAGAAAACTTCGTATACTTTTTTTTGACACAAAGTGTCAAACAGAAGTAAGAAGACGATGCTGGTGCTGGTAGCAATGTGTTTCAATTTATTTTGCTGGTTAGAGTGTTGTTTGCTGTTGACGGTGCTGGTGCTGTCGCTGGTTCAATCTGTTTCGCGCTTTACTTCTGATGGTGCTGGTGGTAGCAATCGAGAAGATAAGAGGGATTAAACGGTAGGTATCGTTCAAGGTTCTGGCCAAGCTAAAAGAATACGTTACATGTTCGATGATGGCGAACACTGCAAACGTAATACTCGTCTCGCAAGCAATGCTCGTCAGTTCACCCTTGAGTCCAATTTCGGACGTACAGTGAAATTTTTTTTAAGCCGAACAACACGAATTTGGAATAGTTTACCCGGCGAGATTTTCACTTGCCAATTTGATCTGCAAGTCTGTCTGTTAATCGACACCTCCTAACTCTACCCTCCCTATCTTCCTAATATCCGCACAGTGTGTTCTATATTAAAAGGGAAACAAATAGTCCCTTGTGCGCGCGTTATTTAAAAAAAAAGAACATCGGATTTTGATCTGTACGTGGAATGTAAGGCACCTTAACAGACAATATTCAGCGAAGTCCCCAGGCAGACATTGCCTTCAAAAGAAATGGGATGATTTGGGCCGGCCAAAAGCAAGACGGAAATCTGCGATTTATACTAGCTTCCTCGTTGGAGGCAAGAGGATCAAGGATCAAGAGATCTGATCACTTAATTGTCAACTAGATTGCACTCATTTTGATCGATGCAAGGAACTGCTAGTATCATGGATGTTCGAATTTTCCAAGGTGCAAACATTGGACCACTACCACTTTGTAGTCAAATTACGGCTGTGGATATCCTGACTAACGCCAAGAAGAAATAATACTTTGAGTAAGTTTTACATCGGAAAGCCTATGGTCTTTTTCAATGCTTCAAAGGGTTTCATTACCGCCCGTTATGACAACCTGTGGTAACATTCCCAAAATTCCGTTGGAAAGGCACCTTCTGAGGAGCTGACGATGATCATCGACAAGCACATGGAACTGAATAGGAAGCAAACATGCTGATAGGCTACAAGAAGAACTTTTCAGACATGTTGGAGTTGGAGGTGACCTGGTGAGGTCAGTTCAATTGCAAAATATGGTTGTAGGGAAGTATACCATATGATTGCATACTCAGTACCATTCCTCTGCCCGAGGAAAATAAAATACGTGGTGTACAGCGGCGTAAGCCGTAACAAAAAAAACCGTATCCAGCGGCTAGGATAAAGGAATGAACATCTACGCTACAGCGCACTGAGTCTTGGACGCCATACTTGAAGAAGTCAAAAAGAAAAGCTTTGAAGCTTGTGCTGATTATAATTATTTTCATCGTCGCATACAAAATAAAATCGTAGAAAATGTTGCAAAGATGCCAGGAAGCTTATCAGAGGACTACTACAAAATTCAAACGGTTTAAAAAATATCCACAAAAATATTAAATATTAAAAAAATCGATAATTAAAAATTAATAAAAAAATTATTATTTATTCTCACTGTACTATTATAGCGACATTAAGTTTATGAGACCAATTTGAGTAGCTTAGCGCTGAACATAAGTGGTAAACAGCGACTTCGATTATAAGTCTCGTGTGCGAAAAAAAAATTCATGTGACTTTATTTCTTGAGAATCAACAAGAACTAATCAAAACTATTGGAAAAAAGGTTTGATTTGAATTTTGATACTTTTTCTTTGATGAATGAGGTAGGTATATATTTACATTAAAATTTCTATCAATTTGATATTGTATTATTATAAAATCGTAAATAAAATATTTATCTACCTAAATAAAAAAAATATAAATTGCTTACCTTGGATATCATCGAATTTTAAACGTTCGTCAGTCCATTGTTCTCGAAATGTTAGCTGCACACTGTATTCCTATATTATACACATAATAACATTAGTTTCATTATAATATAAAAATGCTTTAAGATATATGGAATATATTTTTCATAACGGTTTTTTTTTGTTTTTAATATTATAAAATTAATTTTTTTCAAGGATAGGTATTTCTTTTAACTTAATTTTTGTTATTTTTGCATATTTTTTTCTCAATTTGGGACGAATAAGGATGCAACAAGACATACTAAGTTCAACGCATTTCATGCGGTTAGATACTCAAATATTTTTCGACAAAATGCACAAAATAAAGCGTATTTATAAGTACAGAATACGTTACTTGCAGCATAGCAAAATTAAAAATTAAACATTTCAAAAATCATTTTTGTCAACAAGAACATCAGGCATTCTTATGAATATACCTATATAAGCAAAGCAAACCAAAAGCCTTAAGATGCATCAAACTTTTTACTTTTAAAGTATAATAATTAATAATATTTAATATAATCGATGGCGCATGCACTTAATATGTACATATAGAGTCAGCCAAATATCATAGAAGCAGCAAAGTCAAGAACAATTTATTTCGTAACATTCCATAGTGGCAAGCATGATTCAAGGAATTTATTAAGGAGTTTATGCTAAATGATTTTAAGTTTTATTCTTTTTTTTATTTTTTTATTTGGGACAATGAAAGGAAGTACTTTTACCAAAACAGAAGCGATAGATAAATTAAAATAGAAAACCAAACGCAAAGAATAAAACAAGTGAACTGAGTGAAACTAAAGCAAAATGATTCAAAGTGAATTAAAATTTAAAGAATAAAACGAATTTATTTTACTGACTTAATCTATATGTTTTCTTAACAAATATTTAACTTTTAACTAATTAATTGATAGCTACGTTTCTTTGATTTGTATACTAAATTATTTATGTTTCTTAAAAATATTTTCTTTTGAATAAATGATTTTCCTGGTTTAGCGTTAGCTATTTTACCTTCAAATATCCTGAAAAAATCAAAATCAAGTATAAACTTAATGTCCTTTTTAAGAGTTTTGATATTGTTTATGTGCTTTGTAGGTGTTTTGGGTGTCTTAATAAATTTGTTTTTTTTTTTTTTTTGATGGATGAATGTGAAATGAAGATACTTGGGAAGTAGACGCGTAGAAGCAGTGAATGCTATTCGGTGAGATTTTGTGATAGCGGCTATGATTAAATGAGGTAAGAGAACAACCTGCAACATCAGTTTTTGAAATATTTTAAAAAAATCATGATCCTTATTGAAAAAAAATAAAAGTCTTTGCACAGTAATAAGCATAGAGCTGTTGTGAAGGCTTTTTCAATTTCTAATAAATTTTTGGAAATTCACACCATTAAAATAGTAAAAACTAAAAAAAAATAAAACGAAATAAGGATTAATTAATTAATTAGTTTGCTTATTTTGTTTTAATATTGTCTTTCAACGTTTAGATTTGTTTTTAGGTTTTTTGTATAATTTCTTTTTTTTCTTTGATATATGCATTTATATTCTAAACAAATAATATATTTAAAATTGTTCTGATTTTTGAAGTAAGTTACGACAAACATTAAGAGTATTGCTTTTTAAATGAATATTTAAAGCTTTAGGGTTTTGGTTTCTGAGGTTAGTTATACACAGTACGCATTTTTGGCGCCGTTTAAAAATGCAACGCATCCGAAGCGATTTGAACAAATGATATAAAACTGAAGCAAATATTATTATTTTTTACTTAATTTTACTTTGTTTTGATACAATTAAGTAATAAGTTTTTCTTTTCGGAAAAAAATATGACTTTTTATACTAGATTAATTTTTAAAAACGAAATTATGTGTTTATCCTTATACATATGAAGTATCGTAAATAAGGAAAATAAAAAAGCAGAAATATAGGCAACCTTAACCAGGTCTGGTACAAACAAAGAAGTTCCAAGAACAAATTTAAATCCAATTGACGTTAAAAATGCGTTTGAGGTATTAGAATGCCATCGTTTCAATTTTTATTCGTTTTCCAAAACTCAACCACATTTTAAAGAAGGCCGAAAGAAATAAAATGAGTTATCGAAGCAAAATTAAAAAAAAAAAAACGAAGAAAAACGTACATTTTATAATATTGGATCTCTCTCGATTTTTTAAAATAAATTTTAAATATATTATGTAAAGCCTTGACGTTCTAAAAAAAAAATATATTTTAAATTGGCAGTCGGCTCAAAAAATTACTTATTTCAAGGCTTTAACATCTAATATGTATCCAATTATCGTAGCTGTAACTTTTTTTTTTACTATTAGTATAGTAGAAACTTATCAAAAGACTTACTAGACCTAAACATTTTTCCAACGACATAATGTACTTAATTTCTATATGCACCGAACATGTACAATAACATAGCATTAATTAATTTTTTGTCTCTCAAACTTGTGAGAATCAACAAGAAGAAAGTTTGTTCTTAATACCCAATAAATTATTAAAGAATGGCTCATCATTGCATGATGAGCAATTTTTCCAACAAAAGAAAGTATTTCAAACATTTTGGTGCTTTTAGAGTGAAGATTTATACGTATTGTAAGGGGTATTATAATTCGAAGAAAAATTAACCAAATTTATCTGAAAGCTATCATAAATAAATTAAAATCAAATTTGAAAGTTTGAGAGCCTTAGGGAATTTTGTTGTTACTGGATTTAGACAGGGTTTGTGTGTATTTATATTTTCAAAATGGCGTTTTGTGAGAGCGAGCCGTCATTCTCTCTGAGAATTTTTAGTTTCACACTAAAAAGATATTTCAAGGTATTCCTGTTATTAAAAAATCTAGTTTCACACTAAGAGAAAATAAATTTTTAAATCGTCTACAATTAAAGAACTACACTTTTAATGTTAGTGCAAACTTTATTTCTTTTAGTTTGGTATTAAAGCGTCTATAATTTTGCGCCATTGTCTTTTAGATGCTTCACGACACTAATTAGAAGGATTAGAAAGATAGGAAAGATTTCTTTCGGCGCAGTAGATAGAGAATTAGGTGACTATTTTCTCACTTAAAACCAACGGACGACGCGCGTCTATCTTGTACTTGTAGTTTGAAAAATTCCAAACCAACTGAGATCTCTGGGTTCACAAGCAAACATCTTACCTAATGCACCACTACCGCCGCCGCCCATAAGAAAATCTGGCATCTATTATATTTTGCATGACTAACAGTAATAGTTAGTATTTCGTCTCCAAATTGGATGTTGTAGGGTTGTGGTTAACTGATTTTACTACAATGATTTTACTAGAATGAAAAATTCCTTAGCTGTGAAATGTTTACATAGCCCACCTTGCTTTTATTTTAAAATTGTTGCGAACTAAACAGCATTCGATTTTCTTAAAATACCCTGTTTAACAAAAAAAAAATGTTCTGGCATAAAAAGTCATATTTCCAATATTCTTACCTTTACATTAAGTAAAAATGTACTTATCATATTTAATTTTTGCACACAAAAATAAATTCTTTTATTATTAGTGCCAATTGATGAATAAATAATTGTACAAAAATATACAAAATAAAAACAACATATAATGTTTAAAGACAAAAATTATCGTGGAAAGCAAAAGCAAGTGAGAGACAATATTTAATATTTATAAAAGTTGAAAGAAGTAAAAGAGAAGTAACTCCGATTTTTGTTGTTCAGAGCATGTCTTTTTGTATTAAGAGTTCTTTAAATATCTTTTCTTCCTTATAACCAGCCTTGTTTTTGAATGAACATACAAAACATTTCAAAAACCAAGAATTTTTTAGAAAACAATTATCTAAAAGAACTGGTTAATATAATTAAGACATTTTACTTTAATGCTTTAACAGGAGGCCAAGTGTTAATAAATATAAAAAAAGCTTAGTCTCTAGAAATTACTAGTTTTGATAGGGTCAAACAACGGTAGATATATTCGTCACCACTACCAACTTATGATTAATACACATACCAGATAACCAGTTTCTACCTTCACCTTGACATATACCATATACGTTAAGAATTTATACACCAAAGAGAGCAGGCGTCCGTCTCCATTATTTACTTTGTGTTGTATCTTGTATCCTTATTCCTTAAACATAAACACTGTATCAACATCATCAACCATCAAATCAAAGTTGGGTTGAGTTGCACTTGCAGTTTAATTTCTGCTTTTCTGCCGTCAACGTGTGTGGTAGCAACGAATAATACACACACAAGGTCACTTGAGTTATTACAATGAAAGGGTCTAATTAAATATTGATTGTTAAAAATCAGTTGTGTTTATTTTAAAGTTTGCATAAGGAATTCTTTCTAAAAAGGGGTCTTACATATATGTAGGGAACTGATTTCTACCCAGGATGAAGTCGTCCCAGCTACAAGCTCGAAGTATATAATGGCCGTTTCTGAAGATCAGTGTGGTTTTATTCTGAGTAAATTAATTACAGATGCCAGGTTAAAAGTGTCAGAACAGACGGATGGCTCAAGGGAATTGTATTTTGTGTTAGTTGGCTTTGAAAAGTATTCGTTTGTTTCTGAAATTTATTTAATTTATTTAAAAAAAAAAATTCCAAAGTGCAATCTATGATCAGCGTAGTATTTATTGATGAAGATATCAGGTCGAAGTTTTCGTAAGCCAACTAATAAGCAATGACGTTGAAGAGATTTTGTTCCAGTCGAGATCATGACAATCGGCGCATGGTCGCGTCCATCGCCTCGGTTAAACAAGATCAGGAAGTCAATTACTTATTATGTATATAAAGAACAGAAAATAAAATTGTAACAGAAAGTAATTGACACAGTTAGGCGTAGATTCTATCTTCAAGCAGATATTCTTATATTTTTTTATATTAAAAGGAATCGGAATATACAGTTGCGGTCAAATTAATAGTAGTGAAACCACTTGAAATGCTCTTTCAAAAAACTCAATTTTTTTGGCTACATTTTTTTTACGAAAACGGTACTTTTCTTGGACTGCCAGGTGGCAAGTGCTTTTCTTCCAAATGTCTACGAACCATTACAATGCTCGTCTCTAATAGAAGTTCCGCTTGAAGGTCAACCGATGGTAAAAATGGGTTTTGTACCGAATATCTGGCCAGCCATTTTATTTCTTTTATGTCATAGAGGCAGAGTTTCTCGGGTGTAAGGGTGGAAGGAGACTTTAATGTATTTTGTATCATCGAAGCAGAGCAACCAAACAAGTTCTGCACTTCTGCGTAGGTTTTTTCTTCTGAAATCAGCTTTGTTATAAGAGCGCACTTTTAAGCGGAACAGTGTTTTCAATGACCCATAATAGGCCAAAACTAAATAAGGGTCTTATCGAAAAATAAAATAGAATAAATTGATAATAAATAACTTTACTTTATAGAAGCCTTTTGCTGCAAATATGCTTTTAGCATAATTTTTGCAAACATGTAAATGAAAACTTATCAGAAAACGAAATTCAACAAAATTGTTATGGAAGCGAAACTGTACAATTTTAATTGGTCATTGACAAAACGTTGAACTGGTAAAGAAAATAAATCAAGGCAGTATCAAATCACGACAATAAGAGACTTAAACATATTTAGTAGGAGCACTACTATTATTATGACCGCAACTGTACATTTAAATATTTTAATATTAAAAGCAACTATAGCTGATATTTTTTAAAATCGTATTTTAACTTTAATAATAGCGTAGCAAAACTTTGTGTTATTATGTTTTTAAGTATATATTCAGCAATATTTTTATATAGCGCCTTTAAAAAAAATATTAAATATTATGATTTTATTTAACACTTGATCTCCCGCGCCTGTTTTCTTTTAATATGTTATTAAAATAAATCATAAAAAATGGAAAGTTTTACTTTTATTTTACAATTAAATACAGAGAAGTAACATATAATGGAAAAAGTCGAAAAACTTAAAAAATAAAATAATTATTGTAATTAGAGAGATAAATAAAACAGAGAGACGAAAGCTGAATTTATCATTTTTACACAATCGTATTATAAAGTATATTAAATGACATTTATAATTTTTCTTTATATAAATATAAGTTGTATTTTATTTCCATTTATTATATATATGTAGGTATATATATATATGTAAAGCAAAATTATTTGCATTAATATTACACGAGTTGTCATTTTCAACATTTACATAAATATTTTACTAAAAAAAACATAAATCAAATATGAATAAAAAAAACATAATCGACAAAAAAATCTATCATAACATTGACAAATAAAATGGTCTTGATATTTTCTCATTACTCTCATTATTCGTATAAACACAGATATATTTTTATTTGACATAACTTTTTTTCATATTTATAAACAAATACTTAATTTATAAATATTAAATAATTAAGTATGTATTTATATTAAAGGTGTTTTGTATTTTGTGCTGAACGATATTTTGTTTTGCTCTTATTTGACTGAGAAACTCACTCACCATTTTGTAATCGTCGATTTTAGAAATTGACCGTAGGAACATGTTGACTGTGACATAGGTGGGCAAATTTTCTAAAATGTTTATGGTATTAAATTTAGTTAAATGTTTTTCATTTTTTTTTTCTTTAATTTGAAATGTCTGTTTGTAATTTCAAAATGAAATACGCGTATAATCTGTTGCGTTGCATGAAATTGAGGCACGACCTTATAATGGAAAATAGAAATATTTTATGAGTTGAGTGTTGTGTTGTGATGAAAGGTGGGATTTTGTTGTACAAAAAATCTTGTTAAAAAAGAAAATATTAACAAAAAAATGTTAAAAATCCTACTGCACACCTACTTAGAATCTAACTTATTCTTTATAGATTTTCTGAAAAAAAAAATACTTATTTAGATAACTAAACTGAATCGCCAAGCCATGATGATAAGTTGTGGTTGCTGCCTTTTTATTATATGAGATTTTTAACGACTCATGTCCTTGCTTTTTTGTGATAAGATAATTAACTTAAAATATTTTATGTATGATCCGTCAAATATAATTAAAAAGAAACATATTTTTGAAATGATTAGGTATCTTGAAAACAAAGAAAAGTAAGGACAACAAAAATTATGCAAAATTGTTTTCTGTTTTTCAATAGATTGACACATCGATGAAGAAATTATATATATTCAGCTATGAAAGTATCTTAGTTAAATTATACATCAAACTCTTAAGACTTCTTAGCTTCATTTTAATCTTATGTCAATTTTCCCGATGATTTCCCATAGAACAATTTAAACCAAAAACTTTTGTAGTCTGAGATTATCTAAAACCATATAAATTAATGAAACCAAACGTAAGTTTCTTCTAATATAGGTTCACTGGTTGATGCTATATAAAGAAGAGTGATGAGATGATGAATATAAAAAATAGTGTTGAGTCCTTCGCCTTTTGTTATTGTTTTTTTCATATTTAAATTTAAAAATTAAATTAATTAAATTAAATGGTTACAATAAAATTGCAACAAATTGTCTAGTTTAGTTAGTTTTTTTTTTCGTCTTGTGCAAGAAGGGGTCTCGCTTATTGTAAGAGGCAACTAATATGAGCCTAATAATTTTAAATTCAACAGGCCACATATATTTAGAATGTGATATACACACTCTTAGATATTACAGTATGCCCAGAGAAAAAGAAGTATTTTGGGAACACTTTAATGACAAAAAAAAAATTAAAACATTTGAATAAATGATTCTGAATTATTTTCAATTTGGAATAGGAGGACGCAACTGCACAATGTTTGACGTGGATTTAACACAAATAGTAAGTTTAGTTAGTTTATTGTATGTATTTCTTCGGGTTAATATTCTAATAATTAATTATAAAGATGCAAAAACACTATATACTAGGTACTGGATACAAAATTGTATTTTTTTAAACATAAGTGACACACCTATCATTTAATTTTTAATTTTAAAATCAAGTCTTCACTTAGGAAATAAATTAATAATAAAAGATGATAATGACGTCAGGAAATATTAAGATGGCAATTCGTACGCGTCATACCAGCATACCTGGTATTTCTGTGTATCATTACATTTCTCTATAAAATATAGCTCGCAGTGATTCGGTGTTAACGTAGCTTTAAGAAGCGAAATAAGATCTTACAATACCTACGCCATCTGTTTTAGAGTAGACGCACTCAATAACACTATGTATGGCGTGGATAAAAAAAAAACAACGAATATATAAGTATGTACATACATAATGTTCTGTCATTTTGTGGATATGACAAAAACATTTTTTTCTTTTGCCAATTTACTAAGTTTTACGTAGTATGTTGTGAAAAATTGTCTCTTATATGTTTGTGGAGTAAATTTTCTATTAATTAAAACATATTTAAATTCGTTTTGTCGCTCTCGTGAGATCAAACAATGAGTTTCTTAACGTACCTTAAAATAAAAAGTTTTTATGTAGCCATCTTTTTTACAGTAGAAGAACGCAACAACTCAATGTATGGCGTGTATTACAATGTATTTTCTTGGTAGAACTTCTCACAAAAATAGTTGTACCTTTCAGAACATCCTTTATCTGGTTTATTTGTTTTATTAATCAATAATAACAACAATTTTTGAAAAACTTAACACAAAAAAAATTATCAAACTTTATAAATAACGGTTAAATTCGTAATTTATAAAGTGGCATAATTATTGTCACACCCAACAAAGCTGGCAAAATTATTTGCACAAGGGCAATCGATGACTTGGGAGAGAAAACCGTTAGTTAATGTTCAATTCAATCAATGTGAAGTGATGCGTGCTGCTATTGTAGTAGTCTAGCGTCATTCTCCATCAAGGTAACTTGTTTTATGTTAATGTAATAATAATGTAACCCTTCTTGAAAAGCCCGAAGTGTGCTATAACATTAACAAAAATCGTGAGACCAATATTAGTGAAGGTTGAAAGAAAACCAAGTTAAAGCTTACGTTTCCCAAAAAACCCTTCATAACAAAGAAAAACAGAAAAGCAGGAGATTAAAATTTGCAAGGGATCACATAAATAAAACAGCAGATTTTTGGAGAAAAGTTCTTTGGACCGATGAGACTGCTTATTCTCTAGATGACACTTATGGACCAAGATTTTTTTATTCCAATCCAAAAACCAAAGCAAAAAATCCACCACGCGACCCACAAGGGCACTAACTTGGGGGCAAAGTATTGATATGGGGATGCATATCCTATAGTGGTATAGGACCACTTATGAGGTGCTCAGATCGTATGAATCAGTCTCATTATTTAGAGATTCTAAATGATGTTGCACTTGGAGGCTTGGAGTTCTATTCCAACAGAACAAATTCCACATTTTATTGACTTTGTTCCAAGACGCCTCGCAGGGGTTATTGCTGCCAAAGGAGGAAACACAAAATACTAGGTAATGCTTCGCTTAAGATACCCCATTACTTTGATTTACTTTAATGTATGTACTTTTTTTTTGGCTTTAGGAGATTGTAAAACACGTCAATTGGCCTTGTGCAAATAATTTTGCCAGCTTTGTTGGGTGTGACAATAATTATACTACTTTTTAAATTACGAATTTAACTGTTATATATGAAGTTTGATAACTTTTTTTGTGTTAAGTTTTTCAAAAATTGTTGTTATTATTGAATAATAAAACAAATAAACCAGATAAAGGGTGTTCTGAAAGGTACAACTATTTTTGTGAGAAGTTCTACCAAGAAAATACGTTGTGCAAATAATTTTGCTTGTGACTGTATATTCTGCCATTGATGTGGTGAGCAATTTTTTTCTTTGGACAATTAACAAATTTTTAGTTGATATATTTAAAAAAAATATGTCCTATAAGTTACTCGAGTAAATATACTATTAATTAAAAAAAGATTTGTTCAAATTCGTTTTTTCGTTCTTGCGTGATGCGGAGTCAGGCTGAAACTGCTTCGATTTTATTATATATAGTGAAGTGATTAATAGTGATAGAGATAGTGATGATATTGATATGATAAGATTAAAAGCTCGTAACCTTTTATTTGAGCCTCTATGTGAAGCAATCGAATAAGTGTCGTGGTCCTTATGAAGCAAACGACAAAACGTACATCGATTCAATGAGAAGAAATTAGTTCTTGCTTATACATAATTCTAATGTCTACCGTTGTAGCTCATGGCATTTTTAGTTTTTAATTCAATAATAATAGTCATTTAATCTGAAGTCTACACAGACGAATTATAATAAATACTGTTAACATACTCTGATTTATTTGATTATTCCCCGACATAAAATAGATAACTTAAAAATAAGTGACAAATGTTACATCTAAGAACTTGACTCCAGATTCAGGATTTAGATATCTGATGACATTGGCCAATAAATATTCTTTTCACTCTGTTTAAAAAATACTACTGCTTTTAACATTAAAAAATGATAAGCTTATAAATTTATTAAGTTATTTATAAAAAAATAAATCGATATAAAATATAACCATTTTATTTAAGTATATTTCATTTTATGACATTTTCTTAAGTTCTTATGGATAGTTCTGTTTGACGTTTCCCAATAAATTTACATTTTGTTTGTTTTTTTTTTGGAGAAAAAATAGTGAGTTGAAAATCAAAATCTTTTAAATGTTAAAAATAAAAATATAATAAGATGTATGAAATAATAACATAATTTAGAATTGTTTTTTTTTATTTGAAAAAATGTCTACATGGATCTCATTACAAACAAAATAATAAATAATAAGTGCATGTTTAAAATTGATGATTAAAAAAAATTAAATTTCGCAGTTTAACAAAATGGTAGTGGAAATTCAAAAACTCCTAAATAGACAAAGAGATGTATTTTTTTATTTTGATTAATTTAAATTTATAATCAATGCACCACAATACCCTTTGTTTGCTTTAAATATTCAAGTTGGCCCTAAAATACGTTTGATTAATATTTGTTTCTTAAATGCCCTTATCTTGAACTTAATTGTTTTTTTTTTTTAATTTAGTTATATGTTAATTGGACTGCCCTGACAAATGAATATTATATAAAATTTAAATAAAAATAAATAATAATTAATTATACACATATTTATAATAATAATCAAATTTTTGTTGTTTAAATGTAATTAAAAATAAGTATTAAATGTAAGCTCCTATCGAAAAAAAATTATTGTTTAAAATAATTAAATTATATAAAAGACTTCTTATTAGTTAAAAAATACATTTTAAAAAAGTAGAGAAAGACATCGAAATTTATATTATTTTTGTACGACTAAAGCACACAATATACCATAATTTATATAACAATTAAAATAAAACTTACAAAAAATAGAAGAAGTATTTATTACACATATTGTATTATTTGTTTGTATTAATAAATTTGATTAAAATAAAATAAGAACATACACTTATTGCTTATATTACTGAATATTTTAATAATGTTAAATATTATTATTATTTTTAACTATAAAGATGCCATCCAAAAAAGTATTGGCAAATAGAATATTTTATTTTACATTTAAAAAAGAAAGACTGATTTGTTTTTGTATAGATATTTGATAAGAGAGATCCAAAAGACATTTCACAAAAGCCCTAAAGTAACAAACATGAAAAAAACATATAATTTAATATAATTTTGTTCAAATGCAAACATAAAAAAGAAAATCAATTTTGTTACAACAAAATGGGGATATATTTATATATTTTTTTTTATTATTCAATGCAAATGCGTAAAATCCAATTCGAACAAAAATTATAAATAAAACAAATTCTATGAATTTTGTCTCAAATTTGTGCTTTAATTTTAAATTATAAATATTTTAATAATGTTCTAAAACATAAATAAGTTTAAAGTAAAAAAAGGAACTTTCTCTCAATACGTCAAAACATCCACATTTTCAAATTGGAAAAAAGTATCTTTTTTATTTGATGTTTATTTTTATTGTATTTTTGTTGACAAATTTAACGTATTTAGTTTTTTTTTTTTATTTTTTAATCGTGGGATTTGATCGCACATAGTTTTGAAGTCAGAACGGATGTATACTTTGAAGAGCTATAGTAAGAAGTGGTTTGGTTGTTTCATATTCAAAATGAGAAAAAATATATTTCATAGTTTTGTTTATTGCAGATTATTCTAGTAGCTTATTTCTCTCTTTTTGAAAAACCTTTGTGTTATTTAACACAGCGACAGTATTGAATATTGATACAAACTATTTAAACAAATATTAAGAAGTCCAAAAGTCTAACTACGTCTTCAAAAATGTCCAGAAAACATTTCAGAATCAGCATGTAGCTTTGTGGTACACCAGCATCTATTTTTTTTATATAATGTAAAATGAAATTACCTCACAAAACATCTTTGCACGACGAAGATGTTACGGTTAATGTAAGATACATAAAATTTGTTGACCCGACATTTTATATAACGGTTATATCCTTAACCGTTAATATGTATGCGTTGGAAATGTGCAAGAGTAGAGTAGACTTACAATTTGCCCTCCTATACGAAATTATTTTTTCGGGACCAAGTTTACTCTTAAAAAATTTGTTCATAACCTCACATAAGGCAATCCCGAAAAATCAAAGCAATCTTGGCGGAGATTCGATCCCGATTTTTCGTGATAGAAATTCGACCCATAAACCACCAACATAAACAATGCTAAAGGCATTTAATACCAAGTAGTGCTTGACTTTTCTTAAAGAATTATATGGGAAATGATCAAGAACTGTGATTCTAACAGCTTCAGCTCTTACAGCCGGATAATTTATTGTTCTTCTGAGAGAAATTTTGGCGATCTTAAACAAAACATTCCATTTTTCCAAATTGGCTTGAAAACTGAAATTCTGAAAATATTGTGAAAAAATGCTGAAGTATTTAAAAACCAGAAAACTATGATTCAATTTCTTCAACACTTAACACAGTTTACAATTATAACCTCCGGTCGGTAAGTCTTCTTCGGAGTATCAGCAAAGTATTCGAAGAGTTTCAACAGAACTCTGAACATTTGAAAGCATTTCTGAAAGCAGTTTCAATCAAGCGGCTGACCAGAAAGGTCTTTATCTTGTGTTAATCAACTCACATTGGGCCCCAAGAAGTATGCCAAACGATCAATTTTATATTTATGGTTAAAATTTTCTTCTCTATCTATCTTACTATCCACAAAACCGCAATTTAACACAAGGAGTGCAATAGCAATTCAACAAGCAAGCTATTACTGGACTTTCTATTACCCAGAAGTGACCAATATTGCATGGAAAGTGCTTTCCGCTCTAACTGAAGTATCGAACTTGTGCATGACCCAGAAATTATCATTAAAAGACAACAGTTCCAGAAAAAATAAGCAAAGTGATAGGTAGTGTAATTATATTTCACAATATTGTAAACTCATTGATATCTGTGCCACATAAACAGTTGCTGACGAGTAAATGTATAATAAAGTACCTTGGCATCTGGTTGGATAAGTTTCTTCATTTCTACATTAGCTAGAGCTTGGAATGCCCGGCGTGGTTAAAAGTTTCCATTTCAATTGGAAACGATTCGGGTGCTTGAGAGGCAATGTCTAAGAACTTTTACACGATAACAGAACCGGAGTACCATTAATATTATATCCAACACTGTATATAATATTTTAATCAAGCTGAATACATTCAAAAGTGAATGTAAGCGTTTTTATTATGGGTAGTTCTAAATATCAACCAGATCGCCCCAAAAGTGTGGATAGGCGACTTCTTTACGACCGAGATGTGACCAGGAGTAAAGCTTGGTGCTTTGATTCTATAGATCTGTTTCTCATAAGGACCAAATGGGAAGAGTGAAATGCCAATTTGCTTATTGAAACATAGGCTTAGAGGGTAGACTCAAATTTATAGGCTAGAACAGCTTTGAAAGCAAAAAACAAAAATGCCCTTGGCTGTTATAATTTAATTAGTTTTTTTGGAACACAATCCAAATAATTATATTTAATTATAACTTAAGCCTAAGGAAAGGCATTAGAAAAAGTAAATAAATAATTTAAGGATCCCGCATAGATTGAGTAATTAAATAACATCAACATGGAAGCTAGTTGTTAGGATAGGATATCATAATAGATATTTGATCATTAGGAATCGTTGTAAGAAAGCCCAAGAGCAAGTTTCGAGTAACAATGGAAACTAATCGAACGGTTTTTTAAGCTGAAATCCATGCCAGTGAAATCTGTGTAGAAACCACGATAAGGTTAAGCTTAAACTTAAGTATACCTACAAAAAAAATCCTAAGAAATATAAAGTCAACCTATCTGCTATCTCGCTGGACAGCTATCAACTACTGATGGCCGATCCATCGCATACTTAAACCTTCTTCACACTGCTCCATCTAGTCTGCCCTGCCTTACTTTACTGTCCCGTGCGAATAAGGATTAAAAGTCACTGACTGGACTAACTGTCATGTCGTTCAAATTTAAAAAATTGGATTAAAAATTCGTATGAATTAATATTTCTAGTCTAAGGGTTGTAAAGAAAAGTAAGGTCCAATATCAGAAGCTTGAAGGACGCCGGCCATCACGTCGGTTAAAGATCCTTTACAATTATTATATTATGTATGTATTATTAATCTATTATTCGATATGTATATTTGTGGGGTTTTAAGAAAACAACCATACAAAGGAAATTGTTAAAAGTTCTAGTTAGATTCACTTGCCCTACCAACAATTTCCCGTTCAGCTCCCAATAAAGAGCAACAGTTAGAAATAGTTACTAGAATAATTTACAATAGTTTTACATGAGTTTTGTATTGCATATTCATATTGTATCGGTGATTTATTATATCTGTACAAGTTTTTTTTTCAATAAAAATATTAAATTTAAATATTATTTATTTACAGCATTCACAAGCAGACTGAAACGAACGTCTTCTTTTCTAGAAAAAATTATATTTATACCTATGTTTAAGAAAAAAGTAAAATCAAAAACGAAATGCGAAGATGCTTTTCTTTAAAACATTAATTTATGCAATTACAAAATTAATGCAACTATTCGTTTTTTGATTGATTTTTTGTATTTAACTTTACAGATATGAATTACGAAGGTAAATTTATGTAAAAGTTTATTAGTAGTTCCGAAGAAACGGTGACTGAAGCGATTACCAAAAAAATTTAGCTCTCCACTAAAAAATATTTGTGAAATATTTATATATATTTTACACACGCAGTATACAAATTCGAAATTATTTTTTGTGGTTCCTTGAAATATTGTTTTTTTCTTAAGTTTTACTTTGTCTTTTTTTTTGATACACTATCAACGGACTTACCATGGTAACATCATCGATTTTTGATATACTTCGTACGAAAATGTTGACGCGAACGACAGCAGGGCCATCTGTATTCGTAGAAAAAGTGTAACATAGAAATTCAAATAAAGATAATATTTCTAGAATTTTGATTTGAAAAAATTGTTTTTTTTTTTTGGTTTTATTTTATATTTTTCCTGTTGTTTGTTTTGAAATGGAAGCTAGAAGATATTTTTGTGGCCTTATAGAGTTTTTTGTTCTTGTTGTTGAGATGAATACGATTTAAATTCGATTATATTTTAAATACCCCTCCATCGCAGCAAAAAAATGGATTATTTAGTTATATAAAAAACATATTAAAATTAACAAAAAAACAAAACGGCTACCCTAACTAAAAAAAAGTTATTCTTACCCTTAATTTCTAATAAATTTCTTTTTTATATACTTAATAATATACAAAATTACGTAGAAAATATAAAAAATGCTTGTTAAAATTTACAAAATAAATAATTGTTATGAACAAATCCTAGTAAATATAAAGAAAATTAACAATAGTATTTTATAATAAAATTCAAAAATTTAATAAAAAGTCATAGAATAAATTAATTAAAAAAATATGTATGAACTATTTGGATTTGTATAAATGCATTGGTTTCGGTGTGAAAAAGCTACTGACAGGGCTCATAATTTTTTTTTACTGAAATGGACTGAGAAGTTTTGTTTTTTAATTTTTTATTTTTAATGTTTGGGTTGAAAATGTTTATGCTGCTGTTGTATTAAAACTCTCATGCTTATACTTTGAAGTTTTCTAAATCTATAATTAATAACACAATGCAGAGCTAATATGAACAAAAAAAAAACTGCTTTTCAAAACTGGTTTTAAAGTAAGTGGCAGATGTTTTGATGTTTAATTAAGAAGATGTGTTTTATCATGGGAAGATAACTTTTCGGAAATTAAAATATGGCCAACATCGTCAAAAAATTTCGGGGTACAAAAGCGAAACCATAACATATGTCAGAAGCGTACTTCCCACATCCCAACTAAGAAAAAATAGGTTATATTTTTGAATCATGCATACTTTGTTAGCGTAATGGACTTCTCCTTTAAATGTTATCATTCCTGACAAATTTGTTTCGTACCAAGGAAATATAAGCCAACAAACAGTACGGGACTGGGACGATTTGTTTAGAAAATAATTTGTAATTCGGAATTTTTTCTTGTCATCGGTTTCGAATGTCGTCTTCAACGAAGCTTTGTGTCAGTTCTCAAGAAAAAGCAGATCTATTTACACCCCTGAATGCTGGCGACCAATTACACTACTAGGCAGAACTTGCCTATGCTGGAAGGATAGCGTAGCCTAGGACGCACAAAGCTTTGGGGTGCGCAATTGGATGGCATTGGTCAGCAATCGGGATGTATTGAAGAACTTTTTGAACGAAGCCCCGACCGGATCTCGGTAGTTGCGCCGATGATGATTAAGATTATTGCAGTTTGTATTTCTTAGCCTTTTAATATTTTGAAATCAAACATTTTTATCGAAAGAGCGTGCATTAGTAATAATTACCTTCCGAAGCGCTGATTACAAGTTGAGTTGGAAGGATTAAGGATGATATTCACAAAATTAATTCTGGTGTGCTTCAGGGCTCCGTTTTGTCTCCTACACTTATATTTAATAACGTTTTCTTGTCTGAAACATCTTAATACAAAGTTTTGTTGACGACAGTCTTCTCAGCATTTCATTTCATATTCGTTTCGAAACTTGACAGAATTTAATGCTGTTTCTATAATCAATGTTCTAGCAAAATAGCCAGCTGCATTCTTCCTCTGATTCAATTCAACAATTCAACAATATATAAGCAAGTCTCGATAGTAGAACCATATTATTGACCGAAGCTAACCATTTCAGCCGATCTTCAGGCGTTGTTGATAAGAGGTACGTTTTGAGACGATATCTTTGAGAAAGCGAAGCATTTGTTCGAAAGTTGCATATTTGCCTTCAGGAAATAACCGCCCAAAACGGAAAATGAAATAACCCCCCAAAATTGGAGAATAATTTCACTGTCAAACTAGATTTGATTGCAAAAGTGGAATAATAAGAAATTTAAAAACAAGTAACAATTGATCTTGTTTTTAGCGGGTTAAATGACAATAACGGGACAAATGCTACCATCATGGAACATACCGATGCACATTTGTTTTGAAGTTCTAAAGTCATAATGGGGGGTAAAAACTAAGTCTGGCAAAGCATTCCACATTCGCGTGCTACGAGTGTTTCTTTATCTCTGTATTTTACTGTACGTCCAAAGTTGGGCTAAGGGATGACTTTATGGACATTCTTAGCAGTGCGAGTGTTACCGTTGAATCTTTTCAGAGGAAGAATGCAGCTGGAGCATTATTTGTAAAAATAGCGATAAAATAACGAAAGGCACAAAATATTACGGCGGTGCTCAAGAGATGTAAATGTTTCTGTTATTGTAGGGTCACCTATCATTTTAATGCTCTTTTTTGAGTTCTGTCTACGAAACTCAAGTGGGTTATGGAAGCACCTGCCAAATATACTAAGTTTTGGATGAATATACACTTTATAGACTATAGCCAGATCAGACGGGGTGAAAAACTTCTTGCATCTTCGAAGGAAACCTAAACACCTCACAGCATTCTTGGCGACGTCAAATATGTGGTCATTCCACAGAAAGTGTTCTGTAATGCACATACCGAGAATTGATAGGTGTTCAGTTTCTTCGATACAAGTGCCTCTCATGGATAGTGGCATTGCAGTTATGCTTCGCTTTAACGAAATTTAACATTGACGACATTGAGCTTTTAAAGCTATTATACAATGCTGTCAAGATCAGAACTTAATGAACTTATCATACGCTGCCGTTGCAGTTCGACATCCGAAGAACATGTATGTGAATCTGGAAACGAATATGAAAAGTTGAGAGTACTGTATTCTGCAAAACAATTTATTGGATTAGTTGTTTTAGATAGTAAATCGTTGATAAGAAAAAGAGTCGGAGACAAAACAGAGCCCTGGGACGCACCAGCATTTATTTTGTGAATATCAGACTTGAATCATTCCAACGCTGATATCAAATGAAGAATAACTCTTTCCAATCGCTACTTCTTTAAGCTATTAAGGCAATTGAGTAACAAGGTCCCCCGAGGGCAACTAAATTGTCTCTTTATTAGACCTTCATCATCCCAGTGCTGTTCTATGGTGTAGACGCATGGACATTGTTAAAAGTGGATGAGGACGCTTTAGGGTGCTTCGAGAGAAAAATTCTCCGATTGATATTTGATCCTGTATGTATAAACTGCTAGAAGGTACTACAATGACAATGTGCATAGCGACCTAGGTCAAATTTAGCAAATAGACACAAATGCTCCGGAGGGTTGGCGCAGAAAAGGTAGGACCAGACTTAGGCAGTGCACGCAAGTGGAGGAGGACTTCAACCAGCTTCACCTGAACAAAACTGTAGGCAACTCTATAAAACAATATTTTTTTACATGAGTTTTTCTTATAAACCAGAGTTACCAAATGATCTCCATTGTAATTTTAATATGGTGGAATTTTCATGGAAATTAACATATACGAAAAGTTAAAAATTTCATCTTCAAAGTGAATTGGATTCTTTGTTTCACGATCTTCCAGTGATAAAACACAGTTTACTTCAATATTTTCAAATCATCAAAACTCGGCCGATAAAACAAAGCATAATGTCGTGAATTTCTAACTTCATTTCATCTAAATAATCAAAAAATAAAACATATACCTTTGCATAATTTACACATCAATCAACAGCCAATTAAATATCCCAAATATTGTGCATTTAAGTGAAAATTTTAGAAAGCCAAATTTTTACCACAAAGGTGTATGCTCTTTTGGCTTAAAATCTTCTTTTTTCAGTTCAAAATAAATAATTTGCATGAAAAATCTTAGCAATAAATTTAATTAAAATAATTACAAAAAATATTAATGAAATAAATAAAAAAAACATAATAATTTAAAATATTACAAAGCAAACTAAAATAATTGTTAACAAAAAAAAAGTCTAAACTAACAACAAAAAATCATTACTGCAGAATCAATTCATTAATTTATTCACTACTTTAAAAAATCAATTTAGTTTAAGTTTCTTTTTTAAATAGAAAATTTTCATATCTCAAACCATAAATATTAAATTGAATTTGAAATGATTTTTTTATGAAAAGATAATAAAAACAAATATTTTGCTGTCTTAAAAAAAATAAATAAAATCAATAAGCCAAATTTTGGTTTTTGAAAAAAAAATTCCTAAATTTTTCTTTCATTCTCAGTTTTTGTTTTTATTGCCAATTTAGTATTTTCCATAAGTTTTCTTTTTGAAATTTCCTTTTAAGACTGAAAATAAATTCAGGAATTTCAAAGTTTTAGTTTTAATCTAATTGTTCCATTTATTTAGTTTTTTTTATTTTTTGTTGGATTTGGAATGTATTGATGCAATGACAGCTTTAAAAATAGTTATATTAATATTCAGGGATAAACTCAAGTAGCATTTTTTTTTTAATTCAGTGAATGAATAAATAGAATTTTCAATTGCATTCTAGGCTATATATAGTAGTAAACGGTATAACAGTTAAAAAACAAAGTTATTTATGTAAGTTGCAAGTACAATAATTTTATTTGCATATATAATTGGTTTTGGTTAAGTTCTGTTTTTATGGAAAATAACAGAGGCGCTAAGTTTTTTTTTATTATTAAATAACGATTTTTTAGCAATAAACTTTTGGGTTTTTTTGATTTTGAGGATTGCTTTGATTTTTTTAAGGCGCAATTCAATAATTCCGTGGACTTACCATTTTTATGTCACTAATCGTCATTATACTTCGAACGAAAAGATTGATTCTGACTATAGCAGGGCCATCTGTTTATTGGTGAATGTTATTTTATTAGAATATACAACAATTTAGTGTGGAACAACAATATAAGTTTTTTTTTCAACAACAAAATAGCTTGGGATTGTTTTTAACTCTTTGTTGGAAATTTTTGAAATATGTGAATACTTAAAAAAATACTATGTATATTTTTACTTTAACGTAATTAATTATGAAGTTTATTGTAAAATTAGAATTATCTTACATTATAGAAAATTTTATATACAGATAAACAAATAAATTGTTTTGGGTTTCAATATTATTGTTGAGTAGATACATTTAGGTAAAAGTGTTTTTAATTTAATGAAACCCCAAGGCAATTTCAATATTCTGTACAAAAAAATAATTACAAATATACATTGCTCTCTGCATATTTTTTAATGTGAATACAAACATCAGCTGAAAAAAAGCGATAAGTATTATCCAAACAAATTTAAGAGTTAACCTGGCAACCTTTTAAAATCAAATTTCAAATGAAAAATAAGGAAAGATGAAGAAATATGTATTATGTATATTTTTTCTTGGGAGAGAAAATACATAATAACAATGATGTGACTAAAAAGTTGGCTTTATGTAGAGAAATAACGCGCTGGTTCGTCTGGTGTTTTCCGTCTTTGAAAAAGATATGATTAGGCTGCATCCGTAACTTATTTGTAGGAATCAATTGGTTCCTAGGGACTGAAGAATAGCCTCTTATAACTCTTATGAGGCATGTAAGGTTAGAATGTTTTGTGTCTTTAGTTGGAATGTATAATGAAAATAAAATAAAGTATTTAATGGAGAAATTAATCCATTTTCTACTAAAAATGGCTATTTCTTTCGAGATTCGAATCATCAAATTCAGACTGGATTATACTGAAAATAATAAGAGACTCCTTCATTTTGTCTCTTAAACATAAAACGATTTCAATATAAACCTGTGTCTACACCAGAGAAACATTTTTTTTAAAACATTTCAGAATAATTTCAAGGCTGATGAAAATCTTAGTAAACGAAGTCAATAGTAGATTTTTCTAACAACATTACTGAAAGCATTACAGCAGGATAGATTACTGTTGATGTAAAAACTCAGGTATTTAACTTGACTCACATTAACCATAACTTTGTTATCAAGAATAACAGTGGGGACTTCTAAGGGTTTAAGTTGGGATCTAGAGCATAACACAGCAACTGACTTAGTAGGATTAAGTTTCATAACTCGTTGAGTTCGATCTTTCAGATAACTACACAAGAGTTTAAGCGAAGTGTTTTGATCTTTGAAAGAAGTACTGAATGTACTTTACTGTCAAAGGTCTTAGAGAAATCTAATAGAACTAAAAGAGCAAACTTGTCCGAATGCAAAACCTGATCAGATGTGAGAACTGCAGATTCACAGCTGTGGTTGCTACGAAATCTTGATTGCCATTTAGAAAGCTTGTCATTACCAGTGAAATAGATATGAATTTGTTTATGTAACACCTTTTCAAGTACTTTACTCAAAAATGTTTATAGTTATGTGTGAAATCAGAAGGGTCTGAAGAGTTTGCTCTTTTGGGATCTGGTAAAATAATAGCATTTTTTCAAACAATGGGAAATTCGCAGCTGTAAATACAATAATTAAAGATGTGAAGAAGATAATTAGGCGCTTAGGGGATGATAAGTTTCACAAATTTCGGCGAAATTTCATCAGGACCAACAGAATTATATTTGATTGACCGTATGGCACTTAATATTTCATTAGTACCTATTAGCTAAAAGAGAAAGAGTTTTCACCATTAGGCATCACAAGAATATCTCTTGGGTAATGAAGATTGGATCCATGCGGGACCAGAATGTTGGACATGACTTCAGGATGAAACGGACAATTGATTTGATTTTTATCTTCTTTGACATCCATTTTTTTTTTTTAATTTTTGCACAGATCTTTATAATTGAGATTTGGATCAAGTTTTCCTATTAAATATGTACGCTTGGCATTACGAATCAGGTTACCCTATTTCGAGCAAAAGTGAACTGTCTTTTGTTACGATCATACGGATTTCTTTTAAATTTTCTATAAAATTACTCCCGTTTCCTAATGAGAACGATAATCGACTATCGTCGATAGGTATGCAAAAGTAAGATTAGGTGGAGGTGTGGGGGAGAGAACGATATCGATTAGAAAAGTAACTAACATAAACACCAACATGATTTATATATGGTTGTTTTCCATCAGAGAATAAAATAAGCTTTTGTTAATTGGGTTTGATTGATAGAGGGGGTGTATTTTGAAGGTGTCAACAGTTACTAACTAAGAATCATAATAACAACAACATTTCATCATAAATCTGGTATAACAGAAGAAATAAGGTGAAATTCTGAATTTTTTGACATTTTTAGAGAAATTTAAAAAATTACAAAGTGCCAGATCTCAGTAACGAATTAACATACAAACATCTATGAATAGTCAATACTGTAAGAATTTCAACTTTATACAAAATGTTCTCATGTGTTTTTCGCCTAGGACGTAATGGAAAAACGTTATTGATGAATAACCTAACCCAAGGTCGAAATTTTTGCAGTTTCACCCCTTTCCTCCTTTTTTCAAAATCGTAGTTTTAAATAAAACGGTTTTTTAACAACTTTTTTTTTGAAATTAAAAAAATTATTTATGAGTACAAAACTAAGCACAAAAATAACAAACATTTAAAAAAAAATTAAAACAAATTCAATCCGTTTTCTAAATATTGATTTTTCAAAAAAAAAACTCAAAATTATTAAAAATACAAAAAAAAAGCTAAACAAAAATTATGCGAAATTACTTAGGCTATCTACATCTTCTTGAAGATCAATTTTGATAGTAATCGGATCACCAGTTCTCGAGAAAGTCGAAGAAAAAAACCTGTCCTATGGGAGGTACCGTTTTTAGCCCACCAGTATTACACTGGCTTTTAGGCTGCAGTCCAAACTACATCCGTACAAACAGACAGACGAACAGAATTTTGCCAGTAACTCAAATAATTTTCTCTATCATCGTAATGTCAAGTTTGATAGTTATCTAAATTTTTTTTTGCACGAATGCATTACTTGTATTAATTATTAATTGTAAAATTATTAATTATTATCATCCTTACAAGATTAAATTGACGCAATAACTGAGCCGCTTGACCACCAGAAGCGTCGTATGTTCGTGAATTGGGCTGATCAACAACTTGAAAATGATTCGGATATTTATCGAAAAATCATCTTCAGCGATGAGGCTCATTTCTGGCTGAATGGCTTCGTCAATAAACAAAATATACACACGTACTCCATGAGTCATCATTGCATCCCAAAAAAATTATGATTTGGTGTGTAAACCACCGGCCGGCGGCGTCATTGGGCCGTACTTCTTCCGTGATGATCAAGACCGGCAAGTTACTGTGAATGGGGATCGCTACCGTTCAATGATAACCGAATATTTTTGGCCTCAATTGGATGATATGGACTTGGAGGACATGTGGTTCCAACAGGACGGCGCCACAAGCCACACAGCGAATGTCACAATCAATTTATTGGAAACCAAGTTTGGAGAACGTGTTATCTCACGAAATGGTCCAGTCGCTTGGCCGCTTCGGTCGTGCGATTTGATGCCGTTAGACTATTTCCTATGAGGCTACGTCAAGTCTATGGTCTATGCCAACAAATCAGCGAAGATTGATGAAGTTCATACGAATATCGAACGTGAAATTGCAGCAGTATCGGCCGATTTATGCTTGAAAACCGTCGAAAATTGGGTTCAGCGTCTGGACTTCTGCAAGCGTGCCCGTGGTGGCCATGCAAAAGAAATCGAGTTAATGGCATCAAACGTACTTTCACAGGAATAAAGAATTTCATTCATAACCAAAACCGTTTTTGTTTTATTTAAAAAACTTTTGTAGCGCTCTTATTGAAAAACTCTTTATTATAGTTCCTATAATCGCAAGTAAAAACTAAATGATTAAGATGGCAGAAAGAGATAAACTCCGAACTCTGAAAACTGTTTCACTCTAGCAACTGACCGTAAGGTTCTAATCTAGAGGTGAGCCAACTCACATAGGGTTCGTATAAAGGTCATGGTCACGTATATTTGTACAGCATATGGTTAAATTAATATTTATCCTACTTTCACTGGTTTCTTGAAAACTCTGGAATGAAAAACCAACCGTTTGACACGCCGCGGTTTTTTCTTTCTAGTAGAGACAACAATCCAACAACACTAAGAGTCCTAATGTAGAGTGGTTTTTAATTAGTAGCACCAAAGGCACCTCAACGCTCCCACAGGGGGTGAACTGTTATTTAACCAGGTACACCCTGACAACGTCCTGAAAAAAAATGTTCTTGTGATCGACGATTTCTTACAGAAACTTGTTTCATTTAAATTTTAAACAAATGTTTACAGTTAATGATTGCTTTCGTCCGAATCACGAACTCAATAACAGAGCTCTGCTTAATCACCTTTACCTTCGAAACAGCATCACTCAATGGTAATCGGAGAACCTAAGTTCTACCGGATTCAATGAAGAACGCCATCATCGCCCTTCAAAACTGACAAAGTTTCTTGTTCATCACTTCAGATGTTGAATTCCAAATCATCTTGGAATACATAAAGAAAAAGAAGTCAAGAGTCGATGGTATTAATAATTTTGTACTACATCACCCGAGGATTTAATATACATAATATACACAAGAACGCGCTGAATAATACATATTAATGAGTTGGCTAGAAGACGGTTCTAGAACAGCATCTTCCGAAAAAAAAGGAAAGAAGAAGAAAAAGAAGAAAAAGAAGAAAAAGAAGAAGAAGACATATAAGAAAAAGAAGAAGAATTAAAAGAAGAAGAAGAAGAAGAAGAAGAAGAAGAAGAAGAAGAAGAAAATGAAGAGGAGAGGAAAGAAGTAGAATCTCATTACGATTTTATCTCATATTAATTCTGATGTTTTAATCCAGAAAAAAAAGTTCCAAAAGTTAAGGTTATCACTATCAGAATTCAACAACAACATTAAGCGATATTGTGAGAACTGGAAATTGAAATTTAACTTTCAAAAATATAAAACTTTCTGGTTAAAAGACCCTTGTGTGGTGTCTAATAATATGAGAGAGAACTAGCTCAAGCTAGAAATCATGGTTGCATCATATGGACATCCACTGCCGAGTAAAAGGGTAAACAAGTAAATTTGGATTTACCTGGACTATTTTCTATATCTGAACCGACATTCAGACGCTGGACTGGAAAGGGCTAAAGGAGCATTTTTTTTCAGAAGATGTTTGATTTATACCAACCACTTAGATAGCAGATTAAGCCGACGATTTATCAATAAGGTCTATTAGATGTAATCAACAAATTTTAATATTAAATTATTTAAGACTGAAGAAGTTGGCAGCTAACCAGTTAAGTTAATATTTAAGTCTTTAAGGCTATACGTTCTAAAACTAAAATTTAAAAAACAAAATTACATTGGTCTAAATAAACTTGTTAAACAAGTTTTGAAATTAAGAGTTAACAGTAAGGCTACAATACCAACTAGCTGACATTTGTATCCAGATTATATGCAGAGAGCAATATCTTCACGTTATTCCTTTAATACTAAAACACTCACCATATTTCAATTAATGCTTAAATTTGTAATAAAAAAAATTAAACAAAAAATGATTTATATTTTTCAATACCCAATTTAAATTCCCTCCCTTCCCCATCCAAATAGTTGTTACTTCTACATATTTAATGAATAAAAATAACCTAACCTCAAAAGAATACAATAAAAATTAAAAACGGTATGCATAATTCTAATTATTTTTCTCTATAAATAAATAAAAGAAAAGATCTTTAAAAATATTTCTCATATAAAAACTAATGTGTAAATGTTTCATTTCGATATAAGAAATTATTTTTTTCAAATTCACATTATTTATTTTCCACATTTTGGCAAACGATCTGGGGACGACATCGGCGAATAAAATGCGAACATTTTGTTCTAGTTTTTGTTTGTATCTTTTAATTTGAATTTATAGTACGAATGTAATATCTTTACCTGTTCCATTAATTCCGGATGGTCGGATACGGGCATCATATTTTCCAGCACCTAAAATTTGATCCAAAACTTTTTTCTCTTTTTCTCGGAAATTTATTTTTGCATTATTTGCTCTGAAATGGTGGAAACGTGAAATACGTGATTTAATGGAATTGAAAATCTTTTTTGAATTGATGGTGGTTTTTCTTTTTTTTTCGTCGAAAATTTAATTTCGATTTTGTGGTGGTTTTGAGAAGAGAAGCAGTGGTGGATGTTGTGATAGAAAGATTTGGATGGGGTTAGAGTGGAGTGGGTGGTGATAGTGGTAATGGTGGTGGTGCTATGGTGGCAGGTGTGGTATTTTAGTGGCAGTGTTTTTTAATGATGGTTGGTTTTGGTCCTTGCTTAATCGATGAATAAATTATTTGCCGTTTAAGTAAAGTCCTTGACTGCCACGTAGAAAAATCGAAAGAAAACGCTTTGTTTTATCGATTTTGTCTGCTATGTATGGCGTTTTTCTCGACCGCCAGGATACTCCCCTACACAGCAATATAGTTATTCAATCGATTAGAAGCTAGGCATTGCCATTGTTTATTTTTAACTTATAAACAAAATGAGCATATAACAACAAAAATTCAATTGTACCGAGAATGATTTTATTTAATTTGATTTTGTGAGATTTTTTTTTATTATTAATATCTTTGCAGTGCATTTCAAGTGCGCGTTGTGCTTTAGTTTGCTGTCGGTTGAGCCTTTTTAAGTCCTTGACAGCTTTAAGATTTATTGATATTCACACATTTGAAATGAAACATTGTGAAATGGCTAGTATTTGGGTGCAATAGCATCCTTTTTTCCATTTAAAAAAACAAAAATAAATTCTCAAATAAGACAAAACTCTCCATAAAAAAAACAATCTACAAAAAAAAACTTAAAACTTAGATACAAAACAAAACTTCAAGAAAGTTTTCAATTTCCAAAATGAAAAATATAAAAAAAATTGAGATACTTACAAGGACGCACTACATAGGCAGGCAAAGTAAAATACAGCCCAAAAGCAATGACCAGTTCCCATTTTATTGTGTTGTGGGTGGAAAAAGTTTTCAACGCTGAAAAAGAAGAAATTAATATGACAGTCGTTATTTATACAATATATTACTGGAGCTTAAAAAATATCCAAAATGATGTCAAAAATATTGCTTTAGTAGCAAATTTTATATTTGTTTACATATTTGTTGCCATGTGGCTGCAGAGTGAGTTGGGGTTTAGTATTTAAGTGGACAAAGTTAATAAATAAATCATAAAAAAAATGAAAAGAACAAACAAAAAACTTCTCATCATTATTTGAAAAGGTTTAGCTTATAATATAATATCCTACACAGTCACCTAATCACTTTCGAGAAAATGTTACAAAATCTAATTAATTTATTAAACCAGAAAAGTTAAAAAATGTTTTTCTAGAACTTCAACTTTAACTGTTCCAAAACCGGAAAAACTCTTAAAGGCCAATATCGTTATTACCATAATTTTAAAGGTCTTGGAGAAAGTATAACTCAAGAACCAGCTCCCAAGAAAAACGGGTTATTCCTGAACACCAAGTTTGATATCATAAATATCTACTCAACAGTAGATCAAGTATAAACGAAAATGAGAAATCCTATAATATGTTCGAGCAGAGCACGTTTCTTGATGTTTCCAAAGCTTTTGTAATGGTCTGGCAAATGGCTTGAGATTTAAATTAATACACGTGTATTAATTTTGTGTGAAAGTTTTTTGGATTCTAGTTAGAAAAAGAATACAGTATTCGGAAGTTAAAAAAATAAATGCTGGTTTTCCACGAGGAAAAGTGTCTCGGACAAGTATAGCTTGTTTTATACTCAGTAAATAACTCAAGAAGTATATAGGTACCATTAGTATCACAATTGCTGATGATACGGCTATTCTTGCATCGTCTGACCAAATTGAAAGAGCAACGAAAAACTACGGAACAGATAAAATATGCTGCCAAGATATATTTTGAGAATGCTGTTTTGGAAATGAAAATAGAAGAAATGCACCGAATTGTTTCGGGTCGACAGGCACATGGAAATACGTCACATAGAATCCAACCAACAACCAACACCATCAATTGGTGATGGTCGCGTGCTTCTATAGTTGTCACGTACATTTGCACTTGGGTTTGTTGTGCAAAACACAAGCTGCAACGATTTACTCCTGACCAGTGGGTATTGCCACAGTCAATCCTTGTGGTAGTACCGGAAGCCGTGCTTGATAGGGTCCGTAGCTAATACTGCATGATTTAATGTGTATGGTAAGGGGTGACCACCAGTATTTGAATATCTTGAATCACTCATCGCTTCGCAACTTTTTTTTTCCGTGGTATGGTTGTTAACCCCACGTACAACCCCCAACCTGGAGGGCCAGGTCCTTTGTTGGATTCCCTGGACAAAAGGAACCGGAGAATCCGGAGTCAGTAATCCACTTCGGGGATATGAGCGCTGCCGTTGGCCCATTAAGGGTTCATCCGCCACCATCTCTATTTCAATGCCCTGACTTGCATTGAATTGTCCCAATGATCTCAAAATACGTCGAAGTAGCTCATTGGGGCGTCTGCTTCGTTGACTGTTGACGCTACCGTTTGTCCAATTGGTTGGGCTCATCCGCCGTACGTCCTCTTTCTGAGGAGCTTCTGCAAGACTTCTGCGAATCGATCAGAACAGTCATTAAAGCAGAGCATTAGAGTGTTGCTATTTTTCTGTGTTCAACACTCGCGCTTATAAGTTTAGCAGGAATGTCCGGATGGACAGACCAGTATCCGGTGGTTACACCGCGGGGAGGTAAAATAAGCACAATTGATGTGTACGAGGTAGTTGCAGCAACTGTGCATCACCAGTTTGATGCCTTTCAGTGCCTACCCTATTCATACAGGACCCAACGGACTACACGCCGAACTTTTTAAAGCGGCCGGAGATGACCTGGTGGAGTGCATACACCAACTCATCTCTAAAGTTTGGTCAGAAGAAAGTATGCCTGATGAATGGAACCTCAGCATCGTTTGCCCGATCCACAAGAAAGGAGACCCTCTAAGCTGCGCCAACTATAGAGGAATTAGTCTCCTGAATATCGCCTACAAGATCCTCTCTGCCGTACTATGTGAATGCCTGAAACCTTTCGTCAGCAACCTGATTGGTCCCTATCAGTGGGGTTTCAGACCAGGAAAGTCCACAATCGATCAAATGTTCACGCTACGGCAGATCCTGGAAACTACCCAAGAATTTCAAATCGATACCCACCACCTCTTTATTGATTTTAAGGCCATGTATGATAGCATTTATAGAGACGAGCTATACAGAGCCATGTCAGGTTTTGGCATCCCCACAAAACTCGTCCGACTGTGCAGGATGACGATGGAGAACTCTCGCTGCTCCGTCAAGGCTGGTAATGACCTCACAGAAGCTTTTGACGTCAAAAAAGGATTCCGACAAGGTGATGCGCTATCGTGCGATTTCTTTAACTTAATACTTGAAAAAATTATAAGAAACTCGCAAGTCAATTGTAGTGGGACAATTTTTTTCAAGTCTGTGCAATTGCTAACATACGCTGACGACATAGACATCATTGGCAGAACTCGACGAGCTGTCACTGAAACGTTTGCATTGAAGCTGAAGCGGCTAAGATGGGACTAGCAGTCAATGAGGCCAAAACGAAGTACCTGCTGTCCACAGGGACATAGAACACTGGCGGATTGGACAAAAAATCACAATAGACAGTGCAACTTTACCTCGGATCCGCTATAGCATCTGACAACAACATCTCGTCAGAAATAAAGCGAAGAATTACTCTTGCCAATCTGTTTCTATGGGCTTGGAAGGCAATTGAGCAGCAAAGCCCTCTCTCGAAAGACAAAGGAGACTCTGTATAAGACCCTAATCATCCCAGGCCTGCTCTATGGCGCCGAGGCATGGACTCTATCTAAAGCGGATGAAGATATTCTTAGTCGTTTCGAACGTAAGCTTTTTCGGAGGATTTTTGGCCCTATCTGCGTTAACGGGCTTTGGAGGAGAAGGTTCAACCAAGAACTATACGAGCTGTACAGCGACATTGACCTGGTCAAAAAAATACGCATATCACGTTTAAGATGGCTAGGTCATGTAGAGCGAATGGACAACAATTCTCCGGCTCCTTGATTCCATACCAGAGGGTAGACGCAGTCAAGGAAGACCTCGCCTTAGGTGGCGCGCTAAAGTGGAGGACGACCTCAACCAACTTGGAGTGCAAAACTGGAGGCAGCTAGCCAAAGACCGAGCTGGCTGGAGAGGCATGTTGGTTGAGGGTTGAGGCCCAGGTTTGTCCCGAACTGTAGCGCCCCCTAAGTAAGTAAGTAAGAATCACCCATCACAATGTATTAGCAAAAATGGCTGGTGTCGAAACGTAATTTCAAACGCTGGATGGCCTTTTTAGAAATAAAATAAGGCCATGTAATCAAAACCTCTGTAACTACTATATATTTAGAAAGGAAAAAAATCCAACAACTTTTTTAATTTTTTTATAAAACAGAATAACAAGTCTAGGAGAACTATAACAATTGTTTTGTGTTCTTTTAACAAGGAAGAAATTTCACAATTTCACAATTTTTGTAACTTAAAACAAGTGTTAAGAAAAAAGGACAAATAACTTGTTGAATTGTTGGTCGGGACTTATTTTAAATCAACAAGTTTGGAATAAGTGATTAACACTACAATCAATGAACAAGTGATGAATTTGGAAAGATTGTTTTGAGATTATTAAGTGATCAAGAGTTTTGTTTGTTTTGTTTAAAGAGAGAATTAACCTTGGAATAGAACCCGATGTGTTAATTGTTCGTGTGTCCATAGAAGTTGTTCATTACCTTGCCGAAAGTCTCTGCCACAAATTACGTTCCCCCTAATGAAAGTGAGGCACTAACTGTAAGACAGAAAATATTGAAAGCCTTGCAATATTGGTTCGGAACCCAATATCATTGTTGAGTCCACAGACTCTTTAACGCCGAGTACAATAATTATATTTCAGACCCCCGCCTAATAATATCAAGCACGATATTGTCACATGAATTGAGTTTGCAATCCTACCCCACTGCAGAACCGGTTTTCAAGGCATTACCTACTTTAGCCTATCAACAAAAAATTGTTTGTTAATAATGTTTTTGTTTAAATGGTTTAAATGGCGGCGCAAAAAAAGTCTGTTAAATCTCAAGTACACAACGGATTTTAATAAAAAAATTTACACATGTTGAGATGAATCCGGTTCATATGTGGTAAAAATTTGCTTACAAAAATCTTAAAAAAAAAAATTATTGACATTTTTCAAAAATGTTCGGGTTGTATTGAAATAATTTTTTTTTATTAAAATCTGAACTTTTTTTTCTTAAAACCAGTAGCCAGTAGCGTTAAACATTCAGATTGGAATTAATTCAGAAAAAAGAATTTCTTGTTGCAATGGCTTTGTTTGTGGTCCAATATGAATGTCCTAGGTTTTCCCCATCGGCGGAGCTGTGCTTAAAGGGATTGGGCTTAAATGTACCAATCAATATTATTTGAAAATGGCACGTAAAGGCTTGAGTGAAAAAATGTATTCTCTGACTCTCGAGCCTTCAATCCGCTCCTTGAGGCGCAGTTATTTTTTAAGATATTTTTGGCAAAAGAATCTATAGTAGCTGGACTCAGAACCTATCTGAAAATACAAGACATACTCAGCTAGGACATTTACATAATAAGATATAAGCAAGCATACAAAATAAATTGCACGACTGGATTGCACGTACTTGATCATATGTGCGGTCACATCGTCGAATAAAATTTAAAAAAAAGGTAACAGGAATCCGTTATTATTTTACAGCGTCAAAGTTATCGTTCTCTTGCCGAGTGAAATATCAGAATTTCAACTTTTTTTAGTCAGAATTTTGATTGCTCGGAAACGGTTTATAATATTGATAATATTTGTATGGAAGCAAGTAGCAAGTGTTGCACCATTTTGAAATCTTAATAAAATGGGCCGATTTTGTCAATAACTTGCCGAGGGTAGTGCGGTACATTTTTTTAAATATGATGTTTCAAAGTTATCTTACAGAATTTTTTCGAACTATAACTCGGCGAAACTTTGTTTTTCCTACGAAACTTACAATATTTATTTTTAGATTTTTGATTGCGATCAATAGTATGGTTATTATGGATTACGTATAAAAATAAAACACCTCAAAATTTGAAAATTTGTGACAACCGTACCTAATATGTTGCCAAGGTATCGATTTTCATAATTTTTCTAAATATTGACCTAAAATCTAAACCAAGCGAAAGGGGTTTTTTTTATTACTTTTTCCGGTACTTATATAACCTCCTCTTTCCCCCGTTGCTCGCTTGATGTTTACTTACGGGACACACGTATATTAAAATAAAAAAATTAATTTTTGTTCGAAAGTTCTTTAATTTTTTTTAATTAGTTTGAATAGTTTTCTCGGAAAAACAAGGTATGCACAAAAATTTAAAAAAAACTAAATTTCTATCGAGGAAAAAATATATTGAACATCGTTCGACCAGTTTTTTTTTAAAGTGGTTTTTTTTAAACTTTTCGAAAAATATTTTAGATTTTTTTAGTATGTCATTATAAGAAAATCTGTAGTTTTCATCTGCGAAAAATATTTAAAACAAATTCAATCAACTCGTTTTCAAAAAAATTTCGAAAACCATTTTTTTTAGAAAATTTAAAAAATCGAAAAAAAAGTTTTCCAAAATTTGGAAATGAATTATTTATTGAATTATTAATGACTTCCTGTGTGCAAAATCCTGTGTGTGAGAAGTACCGTTATAGAACAAATTTCGAAAAATTTATTCTAACTGAAAAATGTATTTTTGTAAAAAAAATAGCACCCTGAAAGTTTTATCAAAATCGGGAGAGCCGTTTTCGAGAAAATCAAACCTTTTGTTAAAGATTGTATTGCAGGTACTGTTACTTTTCGATCTAGAGTAAAAATGAAAAACATCCCCGAGATACTACCAAATAAATATTAAATACCAAGTTTGAAGCAAATCGGCCAAACCGTTTAGGCTGTAGAGGTGAGAAAAGTCAGACAGACAGACAGACGGACGGCATTTCCGGACCCACTTTTTTCGGCTTTTCTATCATCGTAATGCCTTATAGTAACTTATAATCGCAAGTGAAAAATTTAATAGGCAAATAAAAGTACGTATGGCGTATGAGTACTTTTTTGTCAGTGATACCGAAGGTTCAATTTTGTATGAGTCCCAGAGGCCAAAAAAATGAGTCATTTTGAAAATAAATGAGTCCTTTTGCATTTTTTTTTAAATTTATCATAAATCTTTTTTTATTTTTCAATAACAAAAATAAATACTTTAAAAACATAAAAAAATCATTCAATTCAAAAATATTAGTAAACCAACTAATTGTAGGTATTTAAATTATATACCTATATAATTTTGCAAAAATCACAAAAAACAAGTATTATAGTAGTAAAAAAAATTAAAAACAAACCAAATCCAAGCTAAACAATGAGTCCTTTTTGACTCAAATATGTCCCCGCGGTAACTCTGTTTTTTTTTGTATACATTTTTCAATATTTGAGCATTTTCCAAGCCAAGATTTCATTAAGTTCAATAGTTGTTGGTACTCAAAATAGGAGTTCCCCGAAATATTTGCTTGTTGTTATTATGTTACAAGGGCTTACCGTACCGTCATATTTATCATATTGCTTGAGAGAACCTTTATCGAATAAACAGTCTTAAATTAATTAAAAAGTTTATTTAACTAATTACATATGCACATCACCCGCTTCATTCCCAAGTATGACTTGCATTACGTTCTTTTTTCAAAAACCATATATGCGGCAGGCAGTATGCAACAACTTTAAATCACCATCATAACCTACAATCAGTATATAATAATACATAAATATAAGTAAATATATATGTAATTGTGTCCCCTAGCCGCACCACATTGCACACAAGTTTACCAGCGCACACTCATTAAGCCTACTTACATTTACACTGTGCTGGGTGTAATTACTGCGATAAGATAATTAGGAAGTGTACATGTACTCAAAGGAGGGTGCATTGTTTTGAATCTGTGCCTGAGGTTAATTATTTTGTTGCATGCAATTCATAAAGATAGATGAATAAAATTTGCCTCTGTGTGTTTTTGGAACTTGGTTTTCTTTTTTGTTTGTTGAAACATTGAGAACACAACGATGTCATCGTGTTTTCTCCTCTGTGATGTAATTGTTATTATCAGAGACTCGCTGTAAAGTAGGTCAAGGCACTGTTGCTTGCTGCAAGCTTTTGTTGTTGTTGTTTTTTCTACCAAACGGTATCTAGCTACGATATCTGTCAGATATATACTGAACAAAAAAAAAATCGTCAAAAATCCACACCTGCATTTTGGATCGTAGGAATGATGTTTGATTTTTAATTAAACTGCTTGCTGCAGGTAGTTTGGAGCGTAGAGCATTCTATTCGCTGGCTATGCCTTTATTCCCTCAAAGGATATTGTTAACCTGGGATGAATGAAAAATCCTTTGAAAATATGTATTCACTTGAAAAATTTCAAAAAATGAAAAAAAAAAAAATGTTATTCCTTACTGTCATTGGGGTGATAAATGGTGATTTTATTGGATTTCTTTTTAGATTCGGATCGATTAACACACTTTATATTGATAGTAAACATTCACTCCAAAGGTTCTGAAAATCTCATAAATACGAATTTACGGTGCATACGAAACTTTCTTCTTAGTTTGTTTGATTTTTTGTAAAATTATAAAAATATGGCTTACCACGTCTTTTTTTCTTTGTTTTCCTGAAGTTAACGGGATTAAGTTAATTTGCAATATCAATGAAGCAAATATACAGGACCTATTTAAAGCTTTAGAATTTCCAGCCATCATGAGGCATTAATACGTGTTTTACAATAACTAACTAGACTTAAACTCCTGTACCGGGAAGAGACTGATGCACGCAATCTGGAATTAAGGAGGCTGAATACAATCAAAAACATCAACCGATTGATCGATGAAAGTTATAGGTTGTCAATTAATTTGTATTTGCACAGCAAAAAATTGCTACAATGATTCTAGATATTAATAAAGTTTTTGGACGGAATAAGCAGTACAACCATCAGGAAACAACAGATAGCAGAGACGTACTTCTGATAGCAGACATACATAGATCCAAAATAAACGTTCTTGGATAAGTGATCTTTATTAAACGAAAATCCTCAAGAAAATGTGAAGGCGCTGGTGCTTCTTTCAGCAAATGTACAAGATTAATGTGACTATCACCATAATGACGACATACAAAATATTTCGTTCCTGTACCCATTCTATATATGAAATGACTTTTTTTATAACGTTACGCCTCATCTTCGATTCATTAAAAAAAGCAGAAGTCGTTATACCCATATAGTTCTTTGGCATCTAACCCTACGTCAAATTTGCATTGTATTCGTATATATAAAGATATTTCAATAGTCTATGCAACATTCAGCTGCGTTGTGATAATTTCTTTCCATATTTGTGTTGCTTAAGTTTAAATATATCTTGCGTTGTCAGTTATCTATCACCTTCAGAAATTCCAGAAATTGTTGTCACTTATTTTTAATTTTTTTCCGTAGCATTTACATATATTTTTGTCTTTCTGTAAAACATCTGTTTTTAGGTAAAGAAATTGTTTTCTTCTAGTTTGTGATTCTTCTGGGTAATCTAGTGGTTCCTTAACTTTTATACCTTGTTACTTCTATGATTGTTCTTAAAAAAAAACAATCCTATTTCTTCACGGAACTTAAAAGTCTGCTTAAAACTTTTCGTCTCGACAACCAAGTACCTCTGTGTGGTACAAAAGAACTTTAAATTTGGTTGGTGCCATGAATAAAACTTCGAATAGTCTGGAATTAGTAGCGCCTGCCACAAATATGTTTTACAATTTTCACTTCGTAATTCAATTAAGTAATAATAAGATAAAACTTGAGAGGCGACTTGTCTTACGTGTGTTTAAAAACCAGGGACCTTTTTCATAAACATTGACAGGTTCGACAGGTGACAAGTGACAATTTGTAAGGTGACAACTCGACAATTGTCAAATTCTTATCCCATAAAGGACTAGACAATTTTGTAGAATAGTTTGTATACAACGAATTACAATATTATTAATTAAAACTTAAACAAAGCATTTTGAAACAAATGAGTATTCATTTCGATAAGGTTCCCAAGAAAAAAAATTGGTTAAAATCGATTGAGCCGTTCACTAGAAGTCCTTTTAAAAAACGGCTGTATGAGAGATAATAAAAATAATAATAATAATATTTTTTAACTAAGGGTCTGTAAGGCACATTGCCTTTAAGAATGCAACATGACGTTGCACGACACCAGTTAGAAGAATTAGAAAGATAGGAAAGAATTTTTTTTTCGGCGCAGTATATCGAAATGGCTCTAGTTTGCACTAAGAGTTAGAAAAATGTCTTCTTAACCTGAGTTTTTAACTGACGACCTCCGGGTCAAAAGGAAACATCTTATCTACTCGACCAATGCCGCCCAAAGAGATACTATTATAAGATTTAAATTTTTTCCAACTACGATTTTTTCTTGTCAAGTGGTCTTCGTCTGTCATTTAATTAAATAAATGTTTGTTAAATACGATCACTATCGCTGAAGAATAGCTGTTTTACCCCTGCAAGGGTAATAAGCCACAGGTTCGGAATCCATGGTGTAATCACTGTGAATGCAATTTGGTAATACTCTTGTTATCCCAGTTTATTCGGTTGATGAAAATATCCTCCTAGATTTTGGTGTTCCCAAAGTCATATGTACTACCGACAGACATTGTTTGGGAAATAGTAAGATATAGAGAGTGAGGTCAATATCATGCGTGGAAGTTCTGCCAATCTATCCGAAACATTTCCTAATACACATCACGAAGCATATTCTTTATGGGCGGAGTGGAAAGTTTGATCGGGGATCTTAAAGGCATCCTGAAGCGATGGGAAATCTACTTTATATGGTTGTTGAACAGTTAGCCTACGGAAAAATAGAGTAACCTTCATTTTAAGAAAAAAACAACTGGAATTTGTCTGAAACTTAACATTCTAACATACCATTTTTTTAAAAGAATTTTTTAAGCCACTTCTAGAAGAACATGGCCAAAGTAGAATTTTATAAGAATTTTATAAGATAAACAAATTGACACGACTTATAGATTGATCATGATAAATACGCCAACTTAAGTTACAGTAGCAGGATTGCTGTCCAGACTAATTACCATTTTCAATTGACGCCGACAAGTAAATAGTCCTTTTTAACCTGTTGTTTGAGGTAGCAATCCGTGACTCAGACACGGCATTAGAAGGAATCAAATCCACCCAGAAACTAGAAAACGCTGACGACATCTCGACATTGTCGATAAAGTCAGCTAGCTGCAAAATATTCCTTCTTTCACATTGAGTATAAGACCTAGAGATCCCTATAAATGAAAAAAAAAAACACTACATACGTGGAATTTGAAGTAGTTCTGTCTTATAAAGCCTCCAGCATTTTGAGTGCTAGAAGGAAGTTGGCAGACTTTTCTGAAACTAGAAAGTTGAAAGACAAAGAACTCTTTGAATTTGGCCCAGTATAATCTCCATTACTGCGCAAAAGAGGATGATGATAAGTAAGATTTCTAGTAGATGTCGGGCTCAAGCTTTTTTATAGTGATAGGTGAAGAAATTATAAGTCTTCTTTAATTTAATCTAATCTAGTCGGGAACACCAATATCATCCAATTTAATGATTTTTTATTTAATTTACATCTGCTTAGATCCCGTCTCCTAGAACTATTTCTATCTAAAAAAAATAAAAATGTTTAAGTTTCAATAACCATTACATTGCCATGAACTGTGCATGAATCATTCTTAAGAAAACATTTGGCTGATTATCAGATAATTTTTTTAAACTATCGAAACAATTTATATGTCATTGGGGTGGGTCAATGACATTTAAATTGTTTTTAAACTATCGAAACAATTTATATGTCATTGGGGTGGGTCAATGACATATAAATTGTTTCGATAGTTTAAAAAAATTATCTGATATTTCGATGAAAAAAAATAAATTGCACGAACGTCGAATAAAATTTGATAAATATAAGAACTTCAAAGTTTTTTTTGTTCTTTGTTAAAAAATAAAAACAAAATAATAAAAGAATGCAAACTTTAACACAAAAATAACCTTCATTTAAAAACAAAATTAAAAAAAAAATCACACGCGTTTTCAAAATATCAATTTTTTAAAAGAAAAATTAAAAATACAAAAACAAAGTTTTCGAAAATATTTTGAATTGAAATCTTCCTGAATATCAATTTTTGTTGTAATCGGTTAACCAGTTCACGAGAAAGTCGAATGCAAAATAACGGTCCTATGGAAAGTACCATTTTTTTTTGTATCTAGAAAAGCACACTGATTTTTTTCATAAAAAAATCCGTTTGTAGAATATAAAAACCTTATTTTCCAAATTTGAAGACGATTGGCCTAACCGTTCAGGCTGTAGTCCAAAATACATATATACAGACATACAGACAGACAGAGTTTTGCCAGTAACTCAAATATGTTTCTCTATCACCGTAATTCATGTTTGATTGATATCTCAAAATTTTTAATCTGCACGAATGATAACTTGCATTATAGTACCTATAACCGCAAGTAAAAAATACAATCACAAGACAAATTTCAATAAAAGCCGCCAGATTACAGTTTCAAGTTCATTTTCATTCACAAATTACTTCTTGATAACCCCGCTGACAATTCTAGATACATTTTTTTTGTAACAAAAGATACTCACTTCATTGAAAAAAAAACACCTGTTACAAATTATGTTCTATCAACAAGGTTTTTCCCCAACAAAGAAAAACTTATCGGCGTTATGAGTACAACTCAGTCAAGGCTTTCACAAACTTGAATATAAATTGCCTACAATCCGAAATTCATCACTTATAGCTAGGCAACTCACAAACTTACAATTTGCTTCAAATATGAGCCCTGTTCTCACTCCTCAACTGTTCCTTTTAGTTGAATTAGTCAAGTTGTGTTTGTCCAGTGCTTTTATCCTTCCCAACAACGATGAGGACTTGAACGAAGTGGACACTGGATTTCCGAATCCCATCGATATAAGTGCTTTTGGTGAAAATGCTTTCATAGATCCTGATGACGAAACAACTGGCGAGCTCGTTGCCCAATACAACAACACATTCAACCAAAATCCAGAAGAGCTAGGTGCCTACTTTGAAGGAGACATTCGCATGCCATTCGGATTATTTAGCCGCAATGGTTTAGTGGCGAAATCTTCCCGCTGGCCAAACGGTGTGGTTCCATACGAGATAGCTGGTAAATTCAGCTCCAAAGAACTGGCAGCTATAAATAATGCTTTCGAAGAGTACCGCAAGAGAACGTGCATTCGCTTCAAACGGCGCTTCCGAGAAAAGAATTTTATTTCCATAGTGAATGGCCGATCTGGCTGTTGGTCGGCAGTCGGCCGGATTGGAGGAAGGCAAGAAGTTAATTTGCAATCACCGCAGTGTTTGCTTAAGCGGGGCACTCCTTTGCATGAGCTGATGCATGTGCTGGGCTTTATTCATGAGCAAAATCGCTATGAACGGGACAACTTTGTGGTGGTGCGACCGGAAAACATCAAGGAGAATATGAAAGTTAATTTCGTTAAGTCTTCCAGAAAGACGGCACATGGAATGGGAATTGGATATGATTATATGAGTGTGATGCACTATTCACCAACGTCGTTTTCGAAGAATGGAAAGCCCACAATTGAGGCAAGGGTAAGGAGAATTTGTAGAGGACTTCGTTGAAAATTCCATTACTGAGGGTTGTATTTTTTTTTTGTTTTATAGAAATCGACCAAAGAAGCAAACTCCATGGGACAGAGAAGTGGATTCTCAAAAGCGGACGTGGCAAAAATAAACCTCATGTATAATTGCAAGAGCATTGATGTCCTTGAAGAAACACCAGAGTCTGAACTTGAAATACAATATGTAGATAAATGATTAAAAATTGCAAGTGAATTTTTTTTTATTAAAACCTATAGCAGTTGGGAATCAATGAAAAATCTGTCTGCCAAACTTCAAGCAGAAATTATAGAGAGAATGCATCGGAAGCTGGATAAAATAGCTGAAGCTTCTGCTGCTACAAACCAAGCTATTCAGGAACTTCGAAATGCCAAAGTGAAGGGGGTCGCAACTTTTTTTCAAATCGCTACTCAGAGAAAGAAAGTTATCAAGTGGTTCGTTTACCAAAAATTCATTAATTCTTTACAACTTCTCGTGGAACTTCTCACGCAGACGGTACGGAGTTGCGCCGGAAGAATTATGAGAGACTTTTAAAGGAACAGCTTCCTAGAGTTTACTATTCAATGAGTGCCCTAACACCAAAAAAAAACCACGAGATCTAAGTTCAAGAAAAAGGTGTTGGGCCAGATGAGATACCCTCAGAATTTTGGAATTAAATGGGAGACATCGGATCTAGATGGCTCATATGTTTCTCATTAACGTACTTCTCCCAATTACGATAATGGAAAATGTGCGTAAACGTCAAAACAAAAGGAAGATGTCTCGCACGAGCACCGAAGAGTTCCAAAGTAAATCTGGTATTCCAAAAAGCTTCTTTATTACAGTTCTGGTGAAGGTCCTATAACACATCCTAGTATGGGTAAATTTTCTGCAGGGAATGGATAGCGGATTCTGGATCAAACAAATGGAATGACACCTACATTTTGTTGATCTAATATTCCTTTTTAAATTTTTGCACATGTGCCATTCCATCCAGCCTTTTGAGGAATTTCTTATCATCGTGCCAGTGAACTTGAAATACTGTTTTGTGTACTATGTACTGTTTTTTGATTTCCTAATAACATATGCATATGAACGTTACTGTCAGCAGACGTGTATGGTGAGTTTGTGCTACATCTTCCCTGGGAGATGCCTTCTCGAAGGTATAAACTTTCTTATCAATTAAAAATGTCTAAAACTGTCACAATAATCCACCAAAAACTAATTAAATTTTGACAAAACTTTATGCATATAATATTAGAATATTTTGAATCTAATTCACAAATGTCACAACAAATATTCCAACTTAGAAAATAAAAAGTTTAATATCCATTGTCATAAATAAATCTTGGCAACCTATGCAATTAAATAATTTCCCAACGTCCTCCCGCCGCCGCCAGCAACTAGCTTCGTTACCATTTTTAAAAAAATGTATATATATATAGTTTCTAATGGGAAAAGCGGAAATGCAGAGTTAAATAACTTTTCAGTCCGAATGTTGAAGCTGAAATGCAGAACTAAGGCGACACATCCCTCACCAGCAATTTTGTACATTGTGTTCAACCTTTCCATTTATTAAGCGATCAGTTTTCGCCCTCCCCATGTCCGCCTCTGCTTCACTATCCATGGACATATGTACATTCTGGCACACAATGACCAACTTTTGTGATGTCTGGGTTTTTTTTTTTTTTTTTTTTAATTTTTTGGTTTCCCTTGATCCTTGTTATTCTTATGTTACGACCACACCATTGCCGCACCGCCATGCCATGGGAAATATCACCTTCAAAATCACATTTGAGTTTCCTTCAAGGATATGGTGGTGCTGCTCATGAAAAGAAATTCAGTGAACTGTTCCCAGATTATTATGAAATTCTAATTTAGTGACGGAAAATGTATCATTACCACTGACCTGGTAAAGTTTTTGTTTTTGATGTGAGTTATATAGCTATAAATATTATGTTGGAAATATTTTACAATCCTGCGGCAAGAATATGAGGGTTTCCATAAACTTTTTCTTCATTGATATCAATATAGCTTACAATCTTAAATAGACATAAAATCATATTGATTGCTTGATTATTTGATTTTATTGATTGATTTTAACATAGATATGCAGGGGTTTTCACTAATAAACTTCCCTTGATTGCTAAAAAAACAAATTTAAGGCTTATGACTTTGCTTACTTTTTACTACGTGATTGTATATGCATCCCTACCTTGAACCCGAACCGAGCATTCGGTATGAAATTATTGTTTCAACTCATTTAAGTTAGGTTAGATATTGATATGACAATTCGCATCACCTCACTCGGATCTTAAAGGATCCTTACGGTACCGAGGAGAAAGAAGGAACGAAGAGTTGGGAAGAGTAAGGAAATAAGTAGAAAATTAGGTGTCGGCTTGCTCCTTAAATCAGCTTGTAATAACGCTGAATTTTAATATGTTTTAACACGGCTTTTATGAAACAACGCCCAATGAAATAATATTCTGCGAGAACTATTTTGTTGGCCCGGGCTAGGCTGCTGGAGCATTCACAAAGGAAGCGGTTGGAGCCCTCTTTCGCAATAACGCCTTTACATCCCCTACATTGGTTTATTCTTATTGAATTTCGTCCTAGAACCCAACCAAGAAGGACAGTGTCAGGGGACTCATCGAAGGGTTACTAGGTTTGTTTTGTTGATCATTCGCAGATCGTTCCGAAAGAATTCAACCAGTTTTGACTTGGAGATATTTGAGGATATGGTCCTGATTGCTTCTTTGTGGTTTCCGAAAATATCAATGTTCTTATTTACCAGGACACATGAGAGAAGGTGTTTTGCAGCATCGTCAGCTAAAGGTACTTCTGCCTTGGAATATACTACTGGTGTTTGTATTAGTCTCATTGAATTATTTATTAGTAGGTTTTAATTAGACAATACAAAAGCTCAGCCAGCTTCCGTATTGGAACCAAGACTCTGTGACAAGGCTGCAATTGGTGAAACCCTGATCCTTTTCTTTCTTGATTGCCTTCTCTAGAGCCAGTCACCGAAATAAGCTGTGTACATCCGCGATGAATGGTTTTTGGGCTAAGAATGTAACTCTTACCAAAAATATATTCTATACTGAGAGTGTAGAAAGTTATTGAAGCTTTCCTTTTTTTCTTAATTTTTTTCCTAACGGTTTAATTTAAGATCTATTACGATCCCAAGATATTAAGCTGAACCAGTGACTACCTCACGTAAGTACTGCCTCAGCTCACTTAGACAATGCTCTATTGAAAACGCTGATAATGGGAAGAATACTTATCGACCAAAGATTCCGGATTGGAGTTGTCTTATCCCTACATACTATCCCACACTGGATGGTAGAACTATTCAACATATTTTCTAACTGGTTGGTGTAAATATCAACTGCTCCTATCTTATGTAGATATCGTAGTACAATTTTGGATATGCAATTAACTACTGCTGATGTCTGCTTTGTAGCTTAGACGAAATGTACAATAAGTTAAGAACAAATACAAAATAAAACAACGAAATTGAGTGAAAAATCAGTCGCAAAAATCACTATTAATATTATTTATTTCGAAAACCCTACCGTGTCGATATAAAAGGTCTTTCTTTCCACGAGTCACGAACTGTAATTGAACATGAGAAGAGGTTATAAACTATAAAGATTATAAAAAGGTTTTCCTTTATTGACTTCAAAAGTAAAAGAAATTTTTAGAATAAATAAGAAACACAAACATTTTATGCATTTTTATTAAATAATTTAATTATAAAAACGAATGGATTTCGAACTGACATTCAGCTCATCATCAGCGCAACTCGATTGATACTAGATGAGATCAAAATTATAGAAAATAAAAGGCACGACTGGGTCGCACGTACTTGCTCTTATGTGCTAATCCTTTTTAAGTGCAGGAGTCTTTTTGACAAAGATTTTATTTTAATATTTTTTGTATGACGTGCAACTTCCTTAAAATCGTTTTGGGGTGAAGCTCGAACGAACATGCGTCACGATGAAGGGATAAACACATAAATATATAGGATTGTTAGCTTTTGCAGTTTTTTAGTGTAGTATTATCTTTCCACTTGCTGCTTACTGTTTATAATATAATTTGCTAATAGAAAGATACAAAGGACTTTTTTCAGTTAAATTTTCATTTTGGTATGGAAAAATTTGAACAACTGGCATAAAGATTCGTCGGAATCAGCAGTATGGCAATAATGCTAGGTAAAGGGACCTTTATACGTCCCAATATGGGACCAATGGAATTTATAAAGGATTTAGGTACCTATAATAAGGTTGGAAGGAAGGTAGGTACTACAATTAAGATACGTGTTCCAACTACTGTTAAGCCAGTAGGTATAGAGACAATATTAAAAGTTAACACAGTGGTTTTGTTTATTTATAGGAAGGTGTAAACTTTTGTTTTCTCGATTGAAATTTTTGCATTCAGTAGTAATCGAATAGTTTTTTTTTATTTGTTAGTTGTTTTTGTGTGTTTATCAAAGGCTTCCTTATTTATTCTGTGCTTTTATGATGGTGAAAAATACTTTAAAATACGTAAGTATGTATGTAATGTAGGTTGTCACTTTCTTTTATTTGACTAATGGCTTGGCTAGGGCTTAGCCGAGCAATATGAAATAAAATGTTGGGGAAAAAAATTTATGAATTCAAAAAAACACTACTCATAACGTTTTTTGAAAAAAATGTTGTAAGCCATCTTATTTCTTTTGCTGTTTTCTATTTTATGAATTTTTCATTTCAAAATCGTTCGACCAGTTTTTTCAAAAAAATGTTTTTTTTGAAAAACTTTTCGAAAACATATTTTAAAATTTTTTTTAGTATGTCAATTTTAAGAAATCTATAGTTTATACTAGGAGAAAAATTAAAAAAAAAATCTATAGATCCGTTTTCAAAATATTCAAAAAACAAAATATTTTTTTAAAAAAATTATTAAAATTTAAAAAAAAATGTTTTTGAAAATTTTAATAAGCAATATTATTTAAATCATAAAACACTACATATTTTAAAAATTTCATCAAAATCCGTCAATTAGTTAACGAGAAAGTCTGATTTTAAAAAACCGGTCATATGGGAGGTACCGTTATAAAACTTTTTCTGAAAAATCCATTAAAATTAAAAGATAGATTTTGCACAGAAAACATCATTCTGAAAGTTTAATCAAAATCGTAGGAGCCGTATTCGAGAAAAATAAGTTTTTTTAATAAAAGTTATATGGCAGGTACCGTTAGTTTTGGAGCTAGAATGCCAATTCCAAAAACTGTCTGGTAGAGCACTCTAAAAATACTATATACCAAGTTTGAATCAAATCGGCCCAACCGTTTGGGCTGTAGATATCGATACGGACAGACAGACAGACAGACAGACAGACATACAGACAGACAGACAGACGGACGGAATTTCCGGACCCACTTTTTTTGACTTCTCTATCATCGTAATATCATGTTTGATTGTTAGAATTTTTTTTTTTTTTTTTACGAATGCATAACTTGCCTTATAGTCCCTATAATCGCAAGTAAAAATATAGAAGAAAAGACTATAAGGCAATATAAGCAAATGCAACACAACTACGTTAACTATTTTTATAATTTAAGCCAATGCAAATAAGGGAGATAGAATGTTCCCCTTGTCCGTGTTCATCACATTATTTTTGGCTTTGAAAATAAAAAGAGACTTTACCACGTCAAGCTTCCTTTCATTTTGTATGCTTTTAAGTAAGTTCACACTCTCTTCGAACGGTCCATTGTTGTCACAAGACGCAAAGATATGGGCAGCAACTGCTCTTTAAAACTATGTGTATATTTTCTTTCTCAAGGGTCTTCCGTAGTCGATTTGGAATAGTTGGTATATAGGAAAATGATTCCCGAAATTTTGTTGTGGTTTCATTCTGACTGAAAAGTGTGGAAATTTCATTTTTTCGTATTTGATCTGATCAACGGAATACAATGTTTTTCATCTTCTTTTTATAAGTGAATTTTATGGTGTCATACCTGTTGTTTAATAAACAATGCTGTTTGCCATGTTCTTTTTTCCGACACTAAAACCATCGTCAACGTATCTTAGCCAAATAAGGGGCAAGACACTAATTTCTTAAATCATGAATGCTTCGTTGACCAGGGGTAACAAAAGGGATTACCACCTATACTACTCACATTGATTGCATTTCTAAAATTTCTCGCGAAGGTCCAAAAATTAGACCAATATTACCATCTAGTCCAGTAAAAAAGGGGTTTTACTCTACGAAAGGTCGGGTAATTCTGAATTGTTGATATGATGTTTGGGATGTCCGTAATATACAAAAACCAATTTTTTTACAACCACGCCCCTCCGCTCCGTTCACAATCAGGTAAAAGTGACTGAATATCGGGACTTTTTTTACTCTTTAACATATACGCCTTTTCTGGTGCATTTTAACGCAAAATTTAATTGCCTACAAGTTTATTGCATTCTGAAGGGCGATAACTTCATAACAGTTGAATTGAGATCAAAAATCCTCATAATCAATCTTTTTGGAAATTTAATTATGTACCTATATTTTTCATACTCCACTTTATAATTTATGGCCGGTATATCTGAATGAAGGTCAATTAAAAAAATCTATACAAACATTCAATTTCAATAAGTGCCATTAGAGTCAACATGTAGTTTTAGATGAAAAAAGGTTGGAACTTGCTCTTCAGGGATGGTCAATTAATTTTATAAATAACCTTTTTTCTCTTATGACTTACGGAAAAACCTTCCAAGAATTTTTGACGTGATAACGTCTTTTAAAACGATGACAAGCTTCACGTACCAAATAACATGACTCATGCTGATTTGACTCATGTTGATAAGAGTCATGCTGATAAGACTATTCAAAAAGAACAAGAAGAGAAAAAGAAATAGAAAATAGGCGGAGTTTTGTTAAAGTAGAAAGTTGATGTAGATATTGGGATGTGTGTGTGTGGATTTAACGAGAGGGTTTGTGAGTCATTTTTTCAACCAAAATCGATCGCAAACGTATTCCGAACACCAGACGAACATGAAAAAGAACAGGCGCAAATAAAAAAATTATTTCACTTAAATTCAAAAAGAACAAGAAGAGAAAAAGAAATACAAAATAGGCGGATTTTTGTTTAAGTAGAAAGTAGATCATCCGTAAACCGACTTTACAGACAACCAACTCTTTGTTTTTTGTCTAGAACATTACATTTCCAACAATTCAGAATATTTAAAAATATTTATATGTATGTAAGGATGTTACCGAGATATAGCGCTTCGAAAAAAGGTAATTTTTCAAATTTTGTAAAAAAATGCAAAAAAGCAATTTTTAACCTTATATTTTATGTTATACCCAAATCATGGTGAAATGTTGTACTGTTGTTGTACCTTTGAAATTTTAGTTGATTTTACTTTTTTAATTACTTTTTTGGCTAGTTTTGAACTTTGTGTTTGGTTGATTTAAATTAGGTTGCTGATTCGATGTCTAAAAGAGTGATCATATTTCATATTTTTCCATGAACGCGAAGTAGACCTATGTGGCTGCCCTGGATTGATTTATTTTATTTTATTTAATAGGGTTAAGCAAGGCAGAAATGGTCAAAAGAAGAAATTTGTTACCTACATAATTTATATTACCTTACAAAGGCTACGCTTGAAAAGGCTACGTTTTTTTCTTCAGGTTGCGCTTAAATGATATGATTTTTCGTAAAGATTTCCAAAAGTTGTTGGAGGATCAGAGTGTTTTTATTCGAATCTCTTATTTTATTTACATGAAAAAAATCATGTTAATAACTTAAGCAATCAGATATGAAAATTTATTTGATTTGGAAATCGATAGAGGGTAGAAGTGAAATCTCCAGTTAAAAACTTTTAACTTTCGATATCGCACCGGCAGAACTTTGGATTGATTTTACTCATACATAAGTTGAATAAATAGCTTAGGCTAATTTTGATTTTCATTTTGCGCTTATGGATAAATTCGATACATTTTGTTTTTTTTTTCTATTTTGCTAATAATTACTTCTCTGAAAAATCGATTTCCATTTAGTTGAAAATTCCCACTCAATCACACCTTATCACCTTGCTTACACAATCTAATTAAGCTACAAGAGGTTTTATTCAAAGGACATTCACCTTGTGCTCAAGTTTATTCTCAGAAAATATGACATTATATAAAAACACCATTGTTTTTTAACGGCACAACGAAGACGACGTTAATTATTTGCCTCTTTTCCATTTCTCATTGTTTTTTTTTTCTTTTTTCATCTTTTGTCATAATATTACTCGTCCTGATGATGTTTATCTCCATGGTGATTTTTTGTACTTTTCCATTCATATTTTCTCATTCTACCTAGTCGTTTTAATTTGAATGTATCTTTTTGTCTATGATGCGTAGGTATTTATAAATACAAACAAAAATTTATCTAGTTTCGTAAAGCTAGCCATATTGGACATGTAGAACTTTCTCCTTCCATTACGCACTCCAAGTTGATGTTCTCATTGATTTGAAGAAAAAAAAATATAAGGATCTATGTCAAACGTGTCTAGTTCCGCACCTCTTGAGCAGCGTCAGACTCTCTTAAGGTCCTCTCGAGTATAAAGTCAAAATGGCTTTTCATTGCATAAGGATAAGGCGACACAAAAACAGGAACTCACCTCATTCCACGTAATGTTATATAGACAAACAGGATGCCCGCAGTGTGTGCGCATTTCATTTCACCAATTTGCTCAAATGCACTAGAAATTGTACTGTGTATAGTCGAGCAGACAGACAGACAGCGATGCACAAGAAATAAACTTTCAGCAAAGGGGCACACACCCAGGTGCAATATGGTGTTGTACTCTTTAATGAAACGCATTGAGTCCTCTCGTCTTGCATTTTTTTGGATTTTGCCTTTTGCGTTGCCCCGACCAACCTATGAACGGCATTTAGAGAACTCGGAACACACAACCTTTCTTTAAAGCTGGTCTGCTAGATAGATGGATGCTGGGTGGAAGGATGGTCTTATTCATTGAGATCATGAAAAAGGCCATATTTAGCACAACCAGAGTGACCAGCACCCATGAAGGAGAACAAAAATCCCTGATATTGTTTCCTGTAGTTTTTAATGAAATTTGAAACTACGTACCTACATGTTCTACTATTGGATTCCTTTGATGAATCATGATGGAACACTTCAGATGCACTATAAAAGTTTTCTTCTTTAACTTGAACTTCTGGAGAAGCACTGAGAGGAATTCAAGCCTTTAGAGTTATAATGGAAATTACGAGGGAAAAGACGAACGTTTTGTAAACTGGAAAGGTTATTGTATTGGATTCCTAGATTAGAAGAACTGAGTTCGATTTGGAGAGCCATCTTGCGAGGAAATGAAAAATCAGTTAAGGAGTAAGATTTGTCTTTAAAAAGTACATCTCATGCAGTGGACAAAATGCAAAATGCAAAACAACCAAGAGAATATAAACCTTTTGAATTTAAGTCATGACACAAGTGACATTGTGAAATTATACTAGCATCACGGAATGAAAAATGAAAAAGGAATTAAAAAAGAGACATGCTGTACTGGGAAATACCGGACTAAGTAAACTGTTTTTGTTTTTACATTTGCGGGTATGTGTGTCAATTTCAAATGAGATAAGTGTATGACTTATTTTTTATTTCGAGTTTAAAGTTTTTTTCTGACTGATCCAATAAAATTACTTTGATTTTTGAAAAGTCTATAGATTTAATTTTGTCCCGCTCGACATATCTAAACCTCAAAACGACCACACTGATTCCAAAAAATCCTTTAACCCTTACCCATATAATCGCCACCACCCCCTTATGATATGCGATATGGAACTTTTCGTATATGATGAATATAATTTAAGGATTCCCTGGCACAACAAAGCTGAATGGAAAATGAGGTGAAGGTTTTCGCCATATGAAACCCAGAGACGGCCAGCAGTGATAAAATTAATATTCCAAAGCGATAGAGCAATAGGACAGAGAGTAGAGGTGATTGTGCAAGTGTGGCCCCAGAAACACATCCTTAATGTGTAGTTGCTGCTGTTGATGTGGTAATGTATTCAACCAAAAAAAAAAAACCAACAGAGAAAAGAATACATAAAATATTTATACCCACAAGTGTCACCTTCAGAGAAAGGGTTCCATATACACAACAAGCCTTGATATTTTAATGATGAATAAAATTTGGTCGTTCCGTTCGAGATGAATGGTGGTAATAAAAAATTCTATAAAAACTAAAAAAGAAAGCCCAACAAGACGGAGTTAAAGATTCGAGTGCAATTTTTGTCATTTGAGGTCACCTTTAAGAGACTGTTTCTCAAGGAAAGTTGTCACTCACCTACAATATACGAACATAGTATGCATGCAAGATGGAGCGAATCTATTGGGTTGTTTTTGACAACACCACTAACGTCGTCGAAAAACTGTCTTATAAATTAAACACGAAACAGGTTTCACTATGACACTAGCCGACAAACAGACTTAACGAAAACAGCGTGCCCCCCTCTTCATTATTTTTACTTCGCTTTACATCTTTCGATTTTCATGCCTAAATGTTCACACTTCATAGTTTAGTTTAGACCATCAGAGATCGAATCGTTCTTCAGTAACGCAAATACCATAAAATATTCTCTTTTAAATTATAATTAAATTTGCCGTCAAACAATTGATTTATAAATAAATCATTGTTACATTAAAGTAAAATTTAATTAATATAAATGAATTTCAAGCAATAAATTTGACAAAAAACTCATTTAATTTGGCACTTTAAAGTTAACAAATCTTAGAGTTCTAAAGGGTTTTTCAACAGGGACGCAAACTACAAAAGTAGAGCGACAGGGACAGCAAACAACGCCATATTTCTTGCCGCTCTTTTGACATTTCTCTTTAGTAAGGTTTGCCATTTCATGATGGAATATATACGAGCCAACAACGAATCGAAATTATTAAAATTTACTACCGAAATTCGGAGTCAGTGGCCTCAACGCTAAGAGCACTACGTCCAATTTATGGTCGTCATAATCGTCCTAGCAGATTAACAATTGAGCGTCTAGTAGAAAAATTTGAATCCACAGGCACACTACAAGATGTTCCCGTGCCAGTGAGACAAAGAAGTGCCCTTAGTGTCGAGAATATTGCTGTCGCTGAGGCTCCAGTTGCAGAAAGCCACAATGTGTCTCTCACTCGTCGTTCTCAAGCGTTGGGCATTTCTATGACGTCGTTGTGGCGAATTTTGCGAAAAGATCTTGGCCTACATCCTAACAAGATTAAATTGACGCAAGAAGTGAAGCCGCTTGACCACCAGAAGCGCCGTATGTTCGTGAATTGGGCTGAGCAACAACTTGAAAATGATTCGGATTTTCATCGAAAAATCATCTTCAGCGATGAGGCTCATTTCTGGCTGAATGCCTTGGTCAATAAACAAAATATGCGGTATTGGTCAGGCAGCAATCCACACGTACTCTATGAGTCATCGTTGCATCCCGAAAAAATTACGGTTTGGTGTGGTTTATGGGCCGGCGGCGTCATTGGGCCGAACTTCTTCCGTGATGATCAAGACCGGCACGTTACTGTGAATGGGGATCGCTACCGTTCAATGATTTGGCTGATATGGACTTGGAGGAAATGTGGTTTTAACAGGACGGCGCCACAAGCCACACAGCGAATGTCACAATCAATTTATTGGAAACCAAGTTTGGAGAACGTGTTATCTCGTGAAATGATCCAGTCGCTTGGCCGCCTCGGTCGTGCGATTTGACGCCGTTAGACTATTTCCTGTGGGGCTACGTCAAGTCTATGGTCTATGCCAACAAGCCAGCGACGATTGATGAACTTCGTACGAATATCGAACGTGAAATTGCAGCAGTATCGGCCGATTTATGCTTGAAAACCGTCGAAAAATGGGTTCAGCGTCTGGATTACTGCAAGCGTGCCCGTGGTGGCCATGCAAAAGAAATCGAGTACATACATAATGGCATTGAACGTACTTTCACATTGTATTTGTTTTTTTTTTTTTAAACTTTTGTAGCGCTCTTATTGAAAAACCCGATATTAACAATTTGCATGCAGAAGTAATGGAAGAATTGCAATTTGATGGTTGATGAAATTAATTCCAACACAAAACTTCTTCTTGATGATAAATGCTGCATTCAATTCTCTGCCACCGCGTCTACTCTAGATTGACCTTTAATTCCAAAATAAACGCTTGAAATAAAACAAACCTTGATGCAGACCACAAGCCACAAATTCAATTAAGCAAGTTAAATCAAATAATTGCAAATGCACGTGCAAAATGGAATATATACGTATATGTACCTAGGGACACAATATCCTTGCCATTATAGTATAAGCCCAGCCCATATGTTCATCTCATGAGTGCCCCATAACCATCACTAACAAAAGCCAAGTATATCGGAAAAGTCAATAAATTCCTTCTTTATTTTGAGGGGAGATGCAAATGATAGGATGGCTCATTTTAAAGCGAAATAACATTCATTTTTATTGCACTTGATACTTTGACATTTAATGTTAATCGGATAAGGCAAAGAACAATAAAAATGCAAATAAAGAAAAAAACATACAGACAGATTTATGTTTAAGGCTTTTTTTGGAGAAATAAATCCAAAGATTTTGTTTTGCTTTGTTTATACAGATTAGACTATAAAAAGTCAAAATTATGGAATAAAAACAAGAACCATATTTTTAAATTGCTCTTGTTGCTTTAAACTTTTGTCTGGTTTCAAGGTTTTTTTTGCAATATTTATAGCTACTATTGTTGCCGATTATAGAAGAAAGGTGTAGAGGGGGTAGATATGAAAATTATTTTGAATCAGCTCTACGGCAAACTCAAAAATGCAATCGGAAAACCTAAACAACGTGACATTTCTACGTATTTCGATGCAGGTTCATCCGCAAATACAAGGACGAATTGGTATCTGTCAAAAAAGCAAACCTTGGACGGACTATTTTGACAACTAGCTTAGCACTAATAAATAAAAGGTTTGTGGGATTGGTGGTTAGTGTGCTCTGTGCTGCTGATGCTAGCAGTGAATGATAGAGTTTTATCTTCGAATATCGTTGCAACTCCGCTTCGAGGTCACATACAAAGGATTTAGCTGCGAACAATTTAATGATATTCATACTTTCCGTATTAACGTAAAGCAGCCGAAGTAATTGCGGTTGAAAAAGTGGGAGAAAATCCAAATAAAAAGTAAGAAAATAGTCACCAAATTCTCTATCTACTGCGCCGAAAAAAAATTCTTACCTATCTCTCTAATGCTTCTAACAAAAGTCGTGCAACATCCGGTTACTTTCTACTAGGCATTGTGTCTTACAGACACAAAGTTAAAATATCTTATTATTATTATTATAATATGCACGATGGCTGATCAGATAGTTCTATAAGCCAATCTACAAAAAAGGGATCCTGATGTGCCCTGGAAAAATTATTGAGGCGCAAATTTAATGTCACCTATGTATTCATACTCAACGTACTTTGTGAGTGGCTGAAACCTCTCTGCAACATTGGTACATAGCATTGAGATCTTCAGGCTTCATGCCAGGTAGATAATAATAATAAACCAAACCTTTTAACACACTAAGAGATATCCTGGAAAAGAGCAATGAATTAATAGTCGATACCTATATATTGAGATGTAGATTCTTTCAATAATTTTACAGTAGCATATATATAACGAAGAAAATGATTTATGGCGATACGAACGACATCGACATCATTAGTAAAAAAACTGACAAAGAGCCATTCACAATTTTTGATGGACAGCTGAAACTCTATGGTCTTAAAATAAAAAGGTATATGCTATCACAAAGCAAAGCTTCATCTGTCAATCGCATATCGAACATCAAGTCAGAAACGACACCTTAAGGCAAATCCGACGAGTAATTATACAACTGCTACTTTAATTTAACAAAAAAAAAATTATTTCAAGGCTTCTTACTCGAAAGGCAAAGATCTGATTTTACCAGTCTTGTTCTATGGCTCCGAGTGCTTACTGACGTATAATGTGGACGTCATTTAACTTCTTCATGAAGAAGAACAACCCGGACATTACCCTAATAAGCGAAACTAACGTGACATCATAAAATAACATTGACGTTGTCAGATATAAGATATTCCGTCAGGAAATGACCGAGAATAGAAGAAGAACAGCCATCTATGTTAAGAACAAGATCTTACCAAGCACCTTTGAAGTAGCCATCCCTAGACATCTTACTAGTGAAGCAATGGCTATTAAAATCAACATAGGAAATGGAAAGTCACTAACAATCGGCAGCGTATACTTTAGCTGCACATCCAACCACGGAAATATACACAGTGACGTTCATACCTTAAACAGGATTCTGAAACTTTCAACCTACGGACTAATCGGCGGAGATGGATGGACACCTGCATCAACAACAAAGGAAAAGCAATAGTCGACTGGATGAACCTTAACAGTGAAGAAGGTTGTTGTATCGCAACCAAAACAAACTTTTCCCAGAACTCTTTCAACATTAGACTTCTTGCTTTTAACCTCTAATTTTGTTTATTTACTTCCAGAAATCAGCAAATTCACCTGCTCCATTGTAAGCACCACAATAACATCCAACTTACAAAGAGGTTACAAAATATCAAATTAGGACCAGACGTATTTAAAGAAATAAACCGCCTTGTATAGGGAAAACTCAACCGTTATCCGATGTTATAATTAAGGACAACATCGAAATGATATCCAGACATGACAAAGTAGAAGCCGAACATTTTGAACAAAATTTCACACCCGTCCCATCTCCGGAACCGGTATTCTTAGAAGAAATCGAGGCATCTATCCAGCAGACTCTGCAGCCATTCATAGAAGGAGTACAGTTTAATGACTCTTGTCCAGCGAGTAATCCAAGGGACATTGGACAACGTCTACACAGCTCTAAATAGTCATCGTGCCACCGTTGGCTGCTTTCTAGATATGGTAAAAGCATTCGACAGCGTGTGGATTGAAGCCCTAATCCATAAGCTTAGGTCAATTGGACTACCTTTATCATAAACAAAAATTTTGTTTTCTTTTCTTTCTTCCAGGAACTACCTTGTCCAAATAGGAAGCTGTAAGTCATCAATCCAACACATCAAGGCCGTAGTTGCACAAGGTTCAAAATTGGGATCTTTCCTTTTTAACTTGATGACATCCGATCAACCCATGCCAACGGTCTGCAAAAACCTACTCTTCGCTGATGACCCACTTACCTACGCCTCCTCAATATCTTCACTCATTGCAGCCCGAAGAGTCGAAAACCACACTATCAGACCTTACAGGAAATAGGAATCCGGATCAACACAGTCAAATTTGAAGTAGTGTGCTAAGAAACAACCACCCTAACCCACTCATGAGAAGGATGACCACCTTGGAACGACATCCCGAACATTGGTATCTTAGAGCCATGAATATCCTAAAAATAATCAATAAAAACGCTGAAGCAGTTAACTTCTACGCTGACAGCTTTCCAACGCGGCTAAACGCCAACTCAGCCCCCAACCCACAGAAAAACCCTCACTGGACAACCGGGTTGGAACAACCCGAGTATATCGAAGTCAACTGACTTTTAATACAATGTATATGTACCTTAGTCAATAATTAAATATATAATATAAATTTTGTATAATCTAATTCATTGTATAGCGTTAGGCCCACTATGTGGCAACAAACAAAAATCATTATTATCAATATTTATGTATAGTTATAAGTTAATTTAAGTCAAATTCTAAATATTTTTCATGTTCAATAAAAAAATCTTGAATCTTGGCTCCAAGTACTGAAAGATAATTAAATGAATTGCAAGACTGGGTAGCACGAACTTGTTCTTATGCTATATAATTGCTTAGTGGCTGCATGTGTACGTATATATTAAAATAAAAAAATGGGTTTTTTTTCGAAAATTCTTTAATTTTTAAATTAGTTTAAGAGTTTTCTCGGAAAAACTAAGTATGCAATAAAATTTGAAAATTAAATGTCTATCAAAAAAAAATATTGAAAATCGTTCAACGAGTTTTTTTAAAGTGTTTTTTTTTTAAACTTTTCGAAAAAATATTTTTGATTTTTTTAGTATGTCATTATAAGAAAATCTGTAGTTTTCATATGGGAAAATTATTTTAAAAAAAATTCAATCAACCCGTTTCTAAAATATTTCGAAAACTATTTTTTTTTAGAAAATTTTATAAAATCTAAAAAAAAAGGTTTTTGAGAATTTTGAAATGCAATATTAATTTAATTATCAATGACTTCCTGTGTGCGAAATTTTATTGAAATCGGAATAATTGTTTACGATAAAATGGCATTATTATATCCTCGAATCGATCGTCTGTGATGGCTCGAATGTTGAGGTAGCGATGGCTGGGCTCTAGTTGTTGCTGGAGTAGTTGCTGGATTTCCAAGTTGGGGTGGTCCTCCAAATTCCTCAAAATATTTTTGGATTGGGATCACTTTGCTGTCTTCGTATAGCTTCTTGTTTGGGACATATTTCCTTGTAATGGGGTTTCAGTGTAGGCCTGTACAGCTACGGAGTATCTTCCTTTCAAAAACTTCGATCTTCTTCATATATGTTGATAATATGGTGAACCAAATAGGACAAGCGTACGTCAGAACTGGACGGATCAGCTACTTATAGATGAGTATTAGTGCTTAGTCCGTTTCTTCTCCTAAAATAGCATTTGAAGAACCCGGCTCTATAAGCGGTGCCGTTATAGAACAAATTTCGAAAAAATAATTCTAACTGAAAGAGCCGTTTTTGAGAAAATCAAACTTTTTGTTAAAGATTGTGTGGCAGGTACCGTTATTTTTCGAAAAACACCCCCGGATGTACTACCAAATAAATACTAAATACCAAGTTTGAAGCAAATCGGCTCGTCCGCTCAGGCTGTAGAGGTGCGAACAGACAGACAGACAGACAGACGGACGGACCCACATTTTTTGACTTCTATATCATCGTAATGTCATGTTTGATTGTTGGATATTTTTTTGCACGAATCCATAACTTGCATTATAGTACCTATAATCGCAAGAAAAAAGGCTAATTGATATTGGGCACTTTCGGAAAAAAATTCTTCGATGGGTATTTATTCCTGTATGCGTAGAGGGCGAATAAAGGAGAAGTTTCAGTCGTGAATTGTACGGGTTTAACAAAATGGTCAGTACAAAAACGCAAAGCTCGTCGGCTAGATTTACTCTACCACATTGCACGCTCCAGCCAAAAAAATCTTCAAATCACAAAGCTCAAGTACCAGAAAGACAAAACCTTTACTACAGGGACGAATAAGAACGTCAAATTGAGACCTTCCATGGGAAAGGAGCTGGTTGAATGAGTATCTAAGCACTTAAAGTTGTGGATAGAAAAGCAAATATATAATTTTTAATGTGAAGCTATCAAAGGCTTTCTCAGGCTTTAAAAAAATTGGTTGCCTGTAAAGTCGGTTAACGGACGATAATATTACGTGATTACGTCATTAGAAAATATTGATGAAAAATTACATACCTACTTTTATGGACGGAATTGTATTATTATCTACGAATGATCCTTATTTTTTATAATTCAACGAAGGAGTTAATTAAAAATTACAATTTTTAATTTTACATTAATCACGTTATCACGTCAAAAAAGAAACACATTAAGTAATATTAAAAAAATAATAATTCTCTACTAATTTTCCTTATAGCGGCAAAACTTGCAATCAAAAAACATCGATCGGTCCAAAACTCCAGAATACCAAACACCAACACACACCCCGTTCACTCACATTATATACAATTCCACTTACCCCACTCCATACACAGGTCATTATACGTTTTGTAATTACATGACAATAAAAAACAAAAAATCAGTGAAATACCAATACCCCCATTCCCTTCCCTTTCCTTTTACGTATGTTCAAAAAAATTAAAATGCGATTTTTGTTTTCGAAGCTAACGCAAGGAAAGCCGTGGACACAGCTGGTCGATTTATAAGACGTTATCACGTAAAAATAATGCTACAGAAGCATAGGCTAGGTCCTTTTCCTTGTCCTAAGTTTTCTCTAATATGTATAAACATTAAACCTTTTTTATAGTATTCTAAAGAAAGTAGAGAAAACTGGGTTAAAAACAAAAAAATGAATAAATCTCGATCAATAAAACAGAAACACCGATTTCCCATATTTGCAATAACATTTGTAAAATTGGTCATTACTTGTGTTTGTTTTTACAAATCAACCAAATCAACCCTATTATGCAAGTCAATTTGTTTAAAAACCAATATTCCATCATGCTGGCAGCATCATTACTAATTCGTAATTCCCTTGGATATGAAATCATAAATCCACATGGCCGAAATGAACAAATGCAATGCTCACCGGATCCTGCATATATGATTATCATATATCCTTTAATGTCACCTCCTTATGTAGATTTGCACTCAGGAAATGTCGATTTATTTATAGGTCATCGATTAGTGCACACTTGTTCCCTGAGAGGGTATTCATTTTATTGGTTCATGAATCGACTATTAAACCTGAGATTATAAAGTGATAAATTGTCGGGGGGCATAAAAAATAAAACAAATAAAATGAATCAAGAAAACAGAAATCAATGGGGAAGAAGAATGTTCTATTGAGGGGGATTGAGAATGAATTGATGTGTATTAACGTCATTGTCCAGAACACAGAGGGTAATTGTACATTTTGAAATTAATTGCCATTGTTTTTTGAGGTTTAAGAGTTATCTGTGTTGGTTTTTTTGGAAGGAGATTACATCGTTTTTCATGGTTTTGGCGGTTTTTATTCTGAAAAATAGGGATTGAAATTGTTCATTGCCAGAACGAAGGTATTTAAAGTTTAGGAATCGTGAATATAAAAAAAATGATATAACAATCAAAACATGCCATTACGATCAAAGAGAAATCTAAAAAAGTTAGTGGCAACAAATGTCTGTCTGTCTGTCTGTCAGTATGTATAACGAGCTGCAGCCTAAGCAGCTTAAGCGATTATTTTCAATTTTGGTTTGTGTGATTCTTTCGGCATTCCACAGAGGGGAAATTGAAATTTTATTTGTAGGCCTAAAAATAACGGTATCTGTCATATGACCGTTTAGGAAAAGCTAATTTTTCTCGAAAACAACTCCAACAATTTTAATGAAAATTTTTGAGAATTTTTTTGCTCGGATTGGCTATCATTTGATTAATTCTGCATATTTTTATTTTGAATAACTTTTTTTTCTAATTAAAATTAAATATTGAATTTTGTTTTTGAAAAATCAATATTTTTAAAACTAATGAAACAAAAATTATTTTAAATTTTATAATCACAAATGTATATTAGTAAATTCTAAAAAACTGCATACCAAAATTAAAAAAAAAATCAAAAAACTAAACATAAAAAACAGGATTTTATCAAAATCCGTCCTTCAATTTTCGAAATATTTTTTTCATAAATTCGTTATCATACAAGACGTGTGATGGCATACTCTGTTTTAACTAAAAACCGTTAAGGGTTGTGGTTTTGAAATTATTCTTAAGTTCAGAACGTGTTATTTTTGTACATAGAGGTTACTGGTTTCGATCAAAGATCTTGTCTTCCAATATTATTAAGCACATACGAGCAAGTACGTGCGACCCGGTCGTACCCATTTTTTATAAACTTTGGCAATTCAGAAAGTATGGAAGAACTTACTATACTCTGTTCAATTTATATTTTCAGTGCAGGGAAGATAGGATATTTGCCTTTCACTCTTACTGTTATGGATTTCAATAAGCTACCTCCATTTTATCTCGAATGGTTGCCATACTGGGCATTATAAATTGGTATAATTCTCACATAAATGTAGGTATGGTTACCAACTTTTTATTCAAATTTTATGAAAACAGAAACATGTAGACCGTAAACTAAAGCCAAAAAAATCAAATTAAAGTAAATCCATCTTATTCTTTTTTGAAAGCCATTTTATTTCCTTAAAAAAACTGAAGGAGCAGGATTTTTTTCAAAATCGTAGGAACGGCTTTTAAATATAACGGTTTTTTAACAATATTCGAAAATATTTTGAAATAAAATTACTTAGGCTACCTACATCTTCATAAATAACAATTTTGATTGTAGTCGGATAGCCGCTTTCCGAGGTACCGTTTTTAGACCACCAACTTGTATTTTTTTCACCAAAATATAAACCACACCTCCAAAAGTACACATATTTTTTTGCATACAAATCCTTGGAGCCGTTTTCGAGAAAAATAAGCTTTAACTTAACGTTTAAATGACAGGTACCGTTAATATTTGAGCTAAAAAAATAAAATAGAATGTCAAAATAATCTTATGTTATAAATTTGAAGACAAGCGACCAAGCCGTTCAAACTGTAGTCCAAAATACATCCGTACAGACAGACAAACATGATTTTCCAGTAACTCAAATACGTTTCTCAATCGTAATGTCATGTTTAATTATTATCTCAATTTATTTTTGTGTATGAATGCATAACTTGCATTAAAGTACCTATAATCGGAAGTAAAAAAAAAAAGCCAAAAAATATTGCATTCTGTATTTTTATTTTAACCTTTTTTTATTAAGCAAAATTAAAACGAAAAGATTTAAGCAAAAAAAAAAACATAGCGACCACACCTTCTTCTTTAATCTTAAATGCTCTCATTCGCTCTAAGAAAGCTTCAATTCTGGAACTTTCATAACAATAACCAAAGAAAAAGGTATTATAATTTCCATTAATGACGAATGGTAATTATGCAGTAGTACTTTTTTTTAAATAAACACAATAAGCGAGAGGCAAATTGATAATCAGTCTACTCGCAGCCGGGGAGCAGACAGGTCTTGGTGGTATGTACGTGGGTTAAATGAAGTATTACAACAACATTTTTAATGTATTTCAGGGTTCCTTTTATATTTAAGTGGCAATTTCTTAAGTTGAGTGCGATGCGAACACTTGCAGTGTGTTTGAAAGCTCTCTTCCATAAGGTCTGTACTGAAAATATAAATTGAACAGAGTATACAAATTTGGCGGATTTTTTTCTAAAAAAAAATTACTATGGAACTTTGAGATGTTTTAAAAGTTACTTTTTTCTCATCACAGGTGTTGCAAAAATTTTCAGTTGCTCGGTTTTGATAATTGAATCAGTTAAACTTAGTCATTTCAAAGGTTACAAGGTTACGCATTTTGGGCTAACTTGCCATGCTTAGACGAATATTGTGATTGTAATTTCTAAGCGGTTTCTTTTTGTCCGAAGCATTTTTCTTTTAAGGAAGTCGTGAAAAAGCGAGTGGATGGATAATAAGCCGTAAAGCCTTGAATAGGGAGCTAGGGTAACTCCACCGTCGCATCACTTCGTGTCGTTTCCTAAATCTGATAGTGGAAGTCGATCAGTAAAATCACCATGTTCGGCTTACATAAGTTTAAAGTACTCTTAAGCTTGTCGGAGCACTTTCAAAATATAAAAAAAAGTAAAAGTTAAGCTTAGACTGAAAGTTAGCAACTAGCACAACAACTTTCCCACTTCTCTGCTCTGCCCTTAGGATTCACTTGTGGAGTTCACCGGAAGTGCAGATGTCGTTGCATTTGTTTGATCCAGGTGTTTTTGCGCTTGTCTATCTTCCACGGTAGTGTTAAAACCAGGCATTCTAAAGCATTTATAACTGGCTTCTCAGGCATCTTCTTTCTACATGGAAGTCACACGCTTGGTCACACTAATAGTTTATTGAACAGACTGGACTATAGTACAAAATAGAAACACCGCAACAATATCATAAGATAGCTAAGGTTTGGTATTCTCAACTATAAAAGTATTTATAGCTTCAGGATGCGACATTTGCAATAATATTTTTATTAAAACCCTCAAAAAATGTTGGTGGAGCTAGTACTTCAGTTTGGTAAGAGGTTGGTATCCTCCTGCTTTGAGAACAATAAAATTCATAATTAAAAAACAAGTTTCGGAAATAGCTTGATATTAAATATTCTTCAGTGATCATCCAAAACACCAGCACGGCGTAGGCTTCCTAGGTTAGTTAAAAAAAAAATTAAGATTGTTTTCGGATTATTCCGTGTAATTAATAAATTCTGAGTTCAATTTTGTACTCACTCCGAAACGTTCGGGATGAGTACAAAATTGCATTCAGAATTTATTTATTACGTGGAATAATCCGAAGACTATTTCTTATCATGGCGAACAACCGCGAAAACCTAAAAAGTTATAAAATTAATATTATCGTGATCGGCTTTGACCATTTCAAAATTTAGCATCCTAAACAAACTGATGCGACCATGATGAACATTATTAGCCAATCAGCATCCATTGCTGTTTAAAAAAACAATTCGAATAGCTAGCACGTCAACAACGTCCATACACATCTGTGTCGGGCTTTAGCAGACAACATTGAAATTATTGGTAGAAGTCATGAAGTCTTACAACCAATATTCTTTTTTCCAGATCTAGCAAGTAGCACACAACCTGGGGTTGAACATTAATGCCAAGTACATGGTGTCTACATCTGAGAAAAGTGTTGGTCCAACAATCAGGGAAGTGGAAGTCTTATAATAACAACTTATTTGCAACACTAATTACATACGTATTAAAGACTTGGGAGGTAACAAAATGGCAATCTGATCTCTAATCCACGTTCGAGAGAATAAACTTACGGAGAAAAGTTGATGTCTTATGCGAGGGAGAACTTTTCTGAAGAAGACACAATAAAGAATTGTTGGACATCTATATGGAACCAGATGTGGTGGAATTAAGGTAGTGTGAAAGACTACTGGAGCCTCGGCAGTAAGCTTGTATGAGCAAAATAAAACCAGAACGGAAAGCCTTTTGTAGTATTTTTTATACCTATTAGAAAGCAGTATGGCAGATTTACATTACGCTAGAAAGATGGCATTAACAAAGATGCTCGTAGCTTTGAAATAAGAAACTGGATGGGTTCAGTCAGCAAACGTGATCAATAGAAAAATAAGTTAGACGTGGTTTGACCTCGATTTCAATTTTAGGACAGAATGCGAAAGTGCAATTATTCTTGAAAGTCTTTATGTTCACAAATGCGTTACTAATTCATCTCAAGCCTGATTACGTCTTGAACTCTTCCAACTCGTAAAGCTTGCCTATATTTTAAGTTCACCATCACCTTGTTGGGAAGTTCTAAAATAAAACGAATTGCAATTCAAAACATAAACCTACCAAAAAGAAGAACGAACAGGATACAAAACTCATTAGCAGAATGTATATAGATTCCTTCATACTATTCAGCAAATAAAACGATTAGCATATAAAAGTGCCACCAATTACAGTTCCCATAGATCCAAACTTTCGTCCAAAGCCTGTGTGTCAAAAATACTTAAACAATGGCAAAATACCTAAACGTTTTCGTTTTATTTCTAATGCATTCCAACATTTTATTGTTGTTGCATGACAAATGATAACTTATTTAAATCGTTAGCCTCCCAAATGTACCTCCCAATACATCCATAGACGTCATGCTCATTTGAATCACTTCATAGCTCTTACACACAATATACATCGTCGTACACTAGAACAAACACAAATACAAAAACAAAAATAAAATTAGCGGTAAAATATTTGAACACTACTCTCTGGCAACATTTTAATGTCTATAATTTTTTTCCTGCAATTAGAGCAAGGATAAACATTCAGCCCGCAACAACGATGAAATGTCATCTATACAAAGAAAAAACACACAACCAACCATTTCCAAAGCAACTACCACCATCAACAGAGGAGCAAAGTTGCGAAGCTATACATTTTAAACAACCATCCCAAGTGGGGGTTTGGGGCTGGTTTCTAGGTATTCTGTAGTCTTCATGTCCTTCCATTGCTTTTGCTTCTGTAAGCCCATTCCCTCCTGCCGCTACCACCAACTCCTCCCGCACAAGCGTAACTATTCGGTTCACAAAAAGAAAGTACGACCGAGTGAACGGGTGAAATTCACGCGAAATCAAGCGAAATACGCTACAATCCTCATTTCCCAGCAGCTCGTCTGCCCCCTCTCAATGTAGCTAGGACATATTTTTTTTTTTGGTTTTTTGCTCGTCGACCAAAAAAATAAAAATTGACGTGCATAAAACACAACATTTACCACTATAAACAAACACACACTACCGACGGTGCAGAGCAAGTGTACGACTCCTCCCCCACCCGCAGTAGTCGCCAAGAAAATATAGCAAACAAAAAAAAAGCTCAAAGGATTCTAGTAAAGCGAGCGACGAAAAATCAAATCCGACAAAAAGTATACACCAGGGACACGTTTTTTTACTTACACACATTTATATGCATGGTGATGGCAGTCAAGAAAACATCAATTTAAATAGCTGACGGTTGGTACAACTGTGTTCAGAGTTGCAGAACTAGAGGAGCTGCTCAGTTCCATAAAATGCTTTATATAACCCTACCAGCAGCTCTTGTTTTTATCGAGTGCTCTGTATGTGGATCGTGACAGTAAATCAAGTAGAAATGCTGTGTTGAAGCTTGGTAAAGGAATAAGGACACAAGCAATAGTTCACACTTGTGAATATACATATGGTCGAAAAAGCAGGCCCGTAGCTTTGTAATGAAACGGGAGCAAACGATTTTATAAAATCTATTAGAAAAGGAATGGGAAAGGATTCAGGAATAATAAATCGATTAATAGGGGGACTATTCTAATGTGGAATAGATTCAACGATGACCTTGACTAGAAGCTTCCAAAGACAATGATGTTGCCTTATCATAGTAAATTCGCAGTTTGCTATGAATAGTGAAAAATAACTTCTGTAGACTTATAACGGCGGTAACGAACCGATTTCCGCTGTTACGCAGAATGAAGTATTCTATGAGAGAAAATAAGAACAAAAATTGCGGCAGTTGCTAAGGTGGTTGCAATGAAGACAATATCTCACGCTAATATCATCATTTTCATTGGCAGTCAAATAACGATAAAAGAAGTTTCTACCATTGGAATAAAATCCAATCAAAACTTGTCACTGACTATTGCGAAAAGTAAATGGTTCTTGGCTTACAGCATAACATAAGACAATTTTGGGTTCCTTGCCACAGTGATATGCCATGTGCCAGGAATCGAAAGAGGTGATGAGTTGGCAAGGAAGGTATCATCCCTAGCAGTTAGAACCTTTAGACTCCTATCAAGCAGACACAACTGTAAATATTCCAACCTGTGGCATTAAAAGATGATTGAGTATAAGCAGACGCAGGGACATAAGTGCCCGGGACATAAGTCCCATTCTTACGATTTAGGACTTATATCCCATATTGGTCGGACATAAGTGCCAAATTCTAATTAGGGACTTATAACCCACTTTGGTGGGAAACAAGTCCCACCAGAAATTGTGTGGTACTTCTGTCCTAGTGAGGCTTGTTTTGAAAATCATCAGCGAATAACAGAATAGTTGTTAAAAATCGCGCGATTAAAAGTGAAAGTGAAAACAAGAGCCGTCCTTGGGTTTTAAGTGAGAAAATATTCACCTAATTCTCAATTTACTGCACCTTAAATTCTTCTAACTAATGTCGTGCAACACCCGGTTGCATTCATTCATTGTGCCTTACGGACACTTAGTTAAAATATTATTATTATTATTGCCTAGCTATTGTGGTTTTTGAAAAAAATTGAGATATGTGTCGATATGCTTCTAAAGGAAGCTATATTTGAAGGTGAATAATCACAGAAAAAAGAGGAAAGTCCAATTTTGTGGCCTTATTTCATTTTTTTGGTTTGGGACCTTATTTCTTGTGGCCAAATCAAAATATGAAATAAGACCCTAAAATTGGACTTTCCTCTTTTTTCTAAGCCCAAGTAATTTTCAAAAACTTTAAAAACTTTTTTTTTGAAAAATCTATATTTTGAAAACGGGTAGGTGATTTTTTTTTTAATTTTGTTTTTAAATGTTTGTTATTTTTGTGCTTAAGTTTGTATTCTTAAATTATATTTTTTTAATTTTTTGAAAAAAGTTGTTAAGAAAAAGCCGTTTTATTTAAAAACCGATCCTACGATTTTGAAAAAAAAATCACACTTTTTTACATTTCTTAAAAAAATAAAATGACGTTTAAATTATTTCACTCAATACAATTTAACGTACTTTATTCGAACAATCAAGTCACAAAAATCGAATAAATGCTTTGATGTTTACTTGTGTGTGAAATTTAAATACCCTTTTCCCCGATATGTGGAAGTATTTTTTTACGACCAAGTAACAAAAATTTGTTGTCCTGTTTTGTCGTTCTTTTCTTCAAACCACCAAATTAATACCACATACCAACACTTACAACCTCCTCACTTAAACTCAATATCTAACTCAAAATGTCAACCGTTTGGTATCAGAACCTCTGATTAAAGAAATATTGAGGATAGAAATATAGGAGTCGATGACGTTGTGATAAACCCCCCAAGCACAGGATTATAAAATGTCGAGAATATCAAATTCTTTTTGAATACAGTTATGATAGCGATAGAGGGCGCTGACGAAAAAAGGACACTACCAAAGCAATTGCATTATTTTTACCGTGTGTGTGTTGTAAAATAAATGCCAAAGGGTGTGTTAGGGATAACGTTAGTCAAGTGGAAACCTAGATGCGACCAAAAATTAATAAAATCCATTCGTTGATGCATGCCACAAGTAATATTCTCCCCCTCATGTCCTTCTATAATGCTGTGTATCTATCTATCTATCTAAACTTTGGAGCTACCAGTGCATTTGCATGAATGGTTTTCAACGTTTACGTATCTTATGTGTGGGTGGAGATGTAAATATCTTATATTTCTGATTCAATGAGATTTTGTGGCAAAGAAGAAAAGATAGGAAGCGAATCATGTGTCAAGTGGGACAAATGTGACGTCTTACTTTCATTTTTATGTACCTACATATGATAGGGGTTTTTTGAAAACAAATTGCCCGCTTTATTTGAATAAGTGCCCGCATCATCTGCTCAAGAGAGTTGTTTGAATGAGAAGCATCATTTGGTACTTGACGTAAACAAAATGTTAACAATTATTTATATCCCACCATTTGGGAATAGATATAGATGAATCCTTGAGCGCGAATCTGATACTCTTCGGAATTATCCGAGGATTAATTATTTATACAGAGAGCACGTGATGTAAAATGAAAAACGGACGTCCTTCCGGTGGTAGTTGTGTATCTTTTTTTTGTTTGTTTTTCATCAAATAGCGGAATAATCTCTATTAAGCCAAACTGTTCTGTGGTGGTATTGGTAATGGTGGAATGGTGATATACTTAAATGCAGATATACACTTACTATTACAATGGTTTATTTTTGGCAAAAGTAATACTGCATTCTCAGGATGAAAGAATATTTTATACCAAATTCGTGACTGGCGTACTTACTTGTGCATGTAAGTCTATGAGTATTATGTACCCCATAATTTTGTTGGAGCAGAAAAGGACGTGACTCTTCTTAAACTTGCGATACAAATATCTCCGCAAGTATGCAGTCGTAGAAAAAATTGCAGTTGAGTGGTTCATCAAATATGACTTTTAGTTTTCTCTGCAATGCTTGGATGTGTATTGTTCTGGGTGAGAAACATTATTAATAGGGATGATATTTTCAGGGAAGCTTTTTTATTATAAGTAAGGTCGCTCCCTCACTTGTCGTCTGTGCGGTATCTGTAATCAGTATTTACCGCTTTACCGAATTGATACCGATCTCATGTTAATCTTCTCATTTGCCGGTAAGCTTTCGTTATAGAATTAGTAAAAACTTTGAATTTTAAGCAGTCTCGGGTGTTATTTTATTCAAAAGTTATTATTTTGTATCCACAAATATTTTCTTATATTTATTTTGTACAAAACAAACTGTTTCTTAGACGCCAAACACAAATTCCTTGCGGTAAATATCGAAACATACTGATTCTCTTTACCGACACTCGATATACCACTTTCTTACCGTACCGATTTCGCACATACCCACAAATCAGCAGGTGTTCTAACAAAAAATGAAAGACTGTTTATGGACGCTAATTTCAAGTGATAACGTAATAAGAGAACACTGATGGCAGCAACGACAATATACAGCTCGTTAGCTCACACCCACAAACCCCCTAGTTAAATCCACACACACATTCCAATATCTACATGAACTTTCTACTTTAATAAAACTCCGCCTATTTTGGTTGTTTTTGAATTTGAGTGGAATTATTTTGGGAATTTGCGCCTGTTCTTTTTTATGTTCGCCTGGTGGTTGCGATCGATTTTGGTTAAAAGAACCACAGTTTCGCGGGTAGCATTAGTCATGAGTCTTATCAGCATGAGTCTTATCAGCATGAGTCTTATCAGCATGAGCCTTATCAGCATTAGTCATGTTATTACATTACATTACATTTTAATTTACTCCGTAGATAAATCTACGAAGTAGACACACTTACGAGCACTGGCTACTGACGCCATCGGCTCACACAATTACAAGACAACACACAAGACGACATTGATACAGGACAGAAGAGAAGACAGAAGGAGAACGGAAAACAGAAAACACATAACACATGTCAACAGCACGCAGTTGGTTTTCGGACGGTACCCCATCTTTCTACTAACCACGCGCAACGATGCTTGATTTCGCTGATCTCACGGGAAGCGATGCTTTATCAGAGCCAAGTTCGTTGACTAGTCATGTTATTTTGTACGTCGATTTATAAGACTTTATCTCGTCAATAAAGTCCTATGACTGATTGCTTTCTAAGTAAGTTCTTAGCTTGAAGAATCAAGCAGAACGCACAAAAGAGGAAGACTTAAAGTGGAGGACTTTTTTTTGGACTTCAAAAGTATTTTGGCATCTTCGACTGTAAATATAAAATCTTTCAAAATTATACATTTGGAAATGCATTTCGACATACTTATGTACATATTTGAATTGTAAATTTTGGGATTGTTTTTTTTAGAGGAGCCGAAGAATTTGATGGAATCTGGTGATAAGGAAGCTTCGCATAAGCTTCTTATAGGCGATCTGAATTCTAGAATTCATGAAGAAAGTGATCTTGGTATAAGCTTTTTAAATGTTGCGACTCCATTGGCCTAAAACTTTAAAATGTCTCTATTTGTTGAGGGCCTACGTAATTCTGTCATCAACTATAGTTTTATTGAAAAGGAATGAGGTAAATACGTCACAGATGTTCAGGCAATGCAAGAACGTTTTCTTGATCATATGCCGTAATTTTAAGCAAACAGAAACTGTTGATTGCATAACCACAAAGATTTAAGCTTTGGAATGCTGCTTTGGTGAATAAATAAATAAATAAATAAATTTATTGGCGCCACAGCTCCTTAAGGAGCCAAGGCCTAGTGACTTATACTCTCAACCATTCCTGTGTGTGTGTTGATAATCTGCAAGAATGGAAGGGACCTACAATTTACCGCCGAGTCCGAACGGCTAGATGAGATGCATTTTTTCGAGACAAGTATTACTCTTGGAGGTATTGTCAGTTCCTCGCAAGAGGCAGTACCCCAGAAAAAAAGGTGGCTATGAGCTGGATTTGAGCCCAGGCTTATTCGCTTAGCAGTCCGACACACTAACCACTAAGCCACGGGGCACTACTGATTTGGTGAATGCTGTACAGAAACAAAAGACCTCTCATATGCCTGGCCCGAACTTTTTCGTAAGCCCAGTGTAGCACTATTAAGCGACAAAGCCAATTTAACTTTTAAAGAGATTTGTGTAAGCAAAGAAGATAACTTATTATGAATCTTAGGCTCAAAAATTGGTGCGCAAATTAAACGGTGAAAATATGTGATTAATCAGGATATAAAGCCAACAGTTCTATACAGAATTAATTTGAGCAAATTTTAAATCCAATACTGAACGACGTCTTTATTTTTTTTTATATTTTATTATTGGGGCAGCACCTCCAAACAAATTTAAAACAAAATTAATTTTTAAAGCTTGGAACAGTCAACGGAACCGATAAAGTGAATGAAAACAATATCGACTATCACTCTTCGTTCTTCTGATTGATGTGTTGGAGATGGTAGAATCTTTTCATGAAGTTCACAAAGAGCGAAACGAAGAAATCGATTTTAGATGCTTTAGATTCTGGAAACCACACTTGGTAGCATTTATTTCAGAAGAGGTCTAAAGAAGGTTATATATAGATAAAGAGTAAAAAAAGGATTGGAGGAGACAGGGAGGCAATGATATGTGTAAAGGTTATCGTTTGGCATTTGTCCACGTTACACCCCATGCAATTTTTGTGATATCCAATTAAATTGCATTTAGCTCGAAGAGTATAAGACTTTATGTGAAATTTTGTCAATCAGTGGAGATAAAATCTCTGCTTCTAGTTCTGAGAGTTTCTAAAGTATCATTACGCTCTACCTAGATTATCCATTTACGCAACAAGCAATAGCTATTTAAGAGTGAATAGTGTGTGGAAGAAAGAAAACAAATGTTTTCTCTTTTAAATTTGGTACAATTTAAACGAAATGTAATTAACTGCACAATAGAATCAGCAGAATGGCCAAGTTAATTGGTTCAAGTTATAAAGGGTCTTTTATTAAGCGCTTCCTAACTTTAAATTAAAATAAAACAAAGTGTGTGTAAGATCTCATCAATATTTTTTATTCGTTAGAAAGGCCTATCTGTTGGATTTGGAAACGTTGGTCCAAAGAATTTTCCGATCCATCTACATAACCTTCGTACTCCCGCTGTCAACGGCCTTGGCTCCGATAAGCATCGCTTCCCGTGAGATCAGCGAAATCAAGCATAGTTGCGCGTGGTTAGTGGAAAGATGGAGGACCGTCTCGAAACCAACTGCGTGCTGTTGACATGTGTTATGTGTTTTCTGTTTTTCCGTCCTCTTTCTATCTTCTGTTCTGTCCTGTATCAATGTCGTCTTGTGTGTTGTCTTTGTAATTGTCTGAGCCGATGGCCTCAGCAGCCAGTGCTCATAAGTGTCAGATCAATATGTAATGTAATGTAATGTAATGTCGTACTCCCGCTACTTGAATACGCCTCCCAAAAATGGTCCCATATCAACAGTTTCACGTCTCGAGAACCGAGAGCATTCAACGCCGTTTTCTTAGATTTGCTCTTCTCGTTCTGTCTTGGAATGATCCATTTATTTTGCCCTCTTTCTTATACTTCAACTTGAAAACCTTCAACTTATAAACCTGAATACCCTGCAAGAACGCAGAAAAATTGCAGAGATTTATTCATTGACTCCTCACAGGTTCCGTCGACTGTTTTCCATGACTCTAGCGCATAAATCAGCATGAATTTGACCACCATAATCCTCCGATTATGGTGGTCGTATAATGGACGAAGCGCGCGGAAAGTTGCTCGAACAGGACACACATTTTGATAAAATAATGTTATCATTTGCACGTGTTGTTGAACGCTACATCTTTCTATGGTGACTTGACAAAACAGACAGCCAATTTGACAGATGTAGCTTTAACAAGACGGCCGCTATCAACTGTTAAAATTCAGAAGTCACTATTGGAAGACCCTTTAGTAGTTTTCCCAACCCAAAATGACCTTAACAATTTCTTCGAGATAAATTGTTTAGTATTCATAAAAAGGATTTCATAAAATCTTCTGCAAAACTTCTTAAAATGTATTTTACAGAGTAAAAGGAAATATTCTGCATTTTCATGGTTCCCCCTCTCTATCGGACAAATGTGACTTTTATATTTTGTATCCTCTTTTTTGCATAAATCGATTTATAGATCCATTAAGAGCTTACTAAAAGCTTACGAATTTGATTGAAAAACTAAGAACAGATTAGAGAAACTTTAGTCTTACCTATTCACAAAAAGGTTGTACAAAGGTTGTACAGAGCTATTTGTTTTTTCAATGCAGCACACAAAGTGTTCACATATCTACTGCAGAGTCGCCTTAATGTTTTGATGACGTCAGAAAATAACTTGAAGTAATTTCAGACTTCTGGTTTAAGATCAGGATACTCTACCGTAACCGTAGTGCATTATCATATAAAATCAATGGAATAGGCTAGGTAACAGTGGGAGAGATTTGAATGATAACTGTTTCTAATCTTTTGAAAATTTCTGGCGGACTAATCGGTCGTAAAGCAAGGGGCCTGGTTAGTAGTTTAATATTAAAAATCTATCTAATCTAACTTCAAAAAAAGTGCACTTGAAGAAAACTCCATTAAACTCACAACGAAATGTAATTCTCCTCTACAAAAATAAACACCACCACAACTATGGGAACAATAGGTTCTGCATTTAACCTCAAAATGATAACAAGACATCTTCTCGAAGTAAACAATGAGGCGCTGCGAAATAAGGCCTCCAGACAAAAAGGCCCCAAAAACAAAAACGAAATAAGTCCCCAAAAATGGGGTACTTTTTCATAATGAAATAAAACCATATTTTTCTTTATGAAATTACGCCCAAAAAAATGAAAAAAGACCCCAAAAACGAAACAAAAGGAGACCCCAATTTAAAAAAAAAAAATAAAAAACCTAACACATTTAGGCTAAACTAGTTTTGCCTAAGCAAGAATAGAATGAACATGGACATGAAATAAGTTAAATGGTAAAACAAGCAAAATAAAGGCGAACTTCGGTTTTATTTCAAGTCGACTCTATTTCTAACAAAAATGGTAATAATGTGGATCAAAATTTTGGCGTTATTACCGAATCAGTGGGCAAAGAAATTTCTTGAGATTTTATCTCTTAATCAGTATGAGGTAGGTATGGGAGGGCATGCTGCCCCCCTGCAACCCCCCTGCTTGGGCTCACTATAGGATTTGGAGTATGTGCGAGATTTGGTTTAAGCAAAAGTTCTTTAAATCAGAAAGAAACGTTGCACATACCCAACCTCGCACCTTCTCGAAATCCTATAGTGAGCCCAAGCAGGGGGGTTGCAGGGGCAGCATTCCCCTCATACCTTTTTCATACTAACATTTATCAAAGTGGGACATATCTTCAAATTTGTTGTTTGTTTGTTTGGGGCTTATACTGGCCTAAGTGGCTTTTATTGCCAATTTTTGTATTCGACATAATATTTTTGTGGGGTCTTATTTCATTCTTTGATATTAGGGGCTTTTTTCATAATGAAATGTAACCCCAATTCTGAAAATGAAATTAGGCTTCAAAAAGTGAAACACCCCAAAAAAAAGATTTTTTTTGTTGTTGCTGTATTCTTAATATACCTTATTTCATTTTTGTTTTGGGGCCTTTTTTTCTGGGGCCTTATTTCGCAGCGCCTACAATGACGAACTACTGCAGCAACTGGCAACAAAGTTTTACTTACGATACGTTTATACAAACAAATCGTGAGCTTGAGTTCCGGTCATGATGAGTTTAGTCAAAGAGTTAAGCAGCTGGATAAAAAGGTTAACAGATTGACAGAATGCTATGTCTACAAAAAAGAGCACAGATTAAAACTTGGTGGTTCACCTCCTTTTTAACAGCAATATAAATTCTTGTGACGATGTCAAGTCTATCTGTTTTGGGCTTTTTTACTTACAGTTAAAACATTTAATAGTTAATAGCAGGAACTTTAATTTCTTAAATAATAATGAAGATACGGTGACGAATATTTCAGCACTTACCTGAAAGGAAAAAAATAAAAAAATTGTTAAAAAAAGGATAATGTTAAAGAATTTTGCTTATCATTGCATTAAATGTTAAATAAATTTAATTAATTAAGTCTACATGATTTTATGCAAAATTCGATTTCTTTCCTGGTAATTTGTGTTGAAATTTAAAAACATAAAATCCAACCTCTTCTTTCACCTTGATTCAAGATTTTCGTAAACCAAAATACAAATTACAAATAAAAATTATTTTTTCTTAACTTGGTCGCCTTCCAAAAACGTCATATATGTAACAGGGTTGTGTCAAACAGCAATTAAATAAGTTTAAGGACTACTTAACACATTAGGGCTGTAAGCTTTTACAGAGCTATTTTTTGCTTTAGAACGATTGGAATGGAAATACAAAAGGAAAAGATTTTTTTAGATTTGTATCGATTAGTTACTCAATAATAATTCAATGAGCATACATTCATGTATTCTAAGACCCCGTAGCATGATTTTGGGTATGAGATATGTATAACCGATTAAAATGTGGATGTGTTGAAAGGTGGGATAAATCTAATTATAAAAACTAACGTCTGGCAGCATGCACGCGCGGCTGTTGTTAGTAATACTATGTAGAAAATACAGTCTTTTTTCAAAAATTAGGATAATTGTTACAACCACTAAAATCTATATTTTAATAATTGCATAGATTGCTTGTATTTGATCACTGGTCTAAAACGGTTCAAGTGTGGCAATGCTGCTGCCACTCTTTTAAAATCAAAAAAAAGAGTTGGTTATCTGTAAAGTCGGTTTATGGACGATCATTTTACGTGATAACATCATAAGAAAACATTGATGGCAGCAACAACGTACCCTCTCGTTCAATCTACACACACACACTCCAATATTTACATCTACTTTAACAAAACTCCGCCTATTTTGAATTTCTTTTTCTCTTTTTGTTGTTTTTGAATTTGAGTGGAATTATTTTGGGAATTTGCGCCTGTTCTTTTTCATGTTCGCCTGGTGCTCAGAATACGTTTGCGATCGATTTTGGTTGAAAAAAATTACCCAAAAACCCTCTCGTTAATTCCACACACACACACACACACACCCCAATGTCTACATCTACTTTATACTTTAACAAAACTCCGCCTATTTTGTATTTCTTTTTCTCTTTCTGTTCTTTTTGAATTATTTTGGGAAATTGCGCCTGTTCTTTTTCATGTTCGCCTGGTGCTGGCGATCGATTTTCGTCGAAAGAACCACAGTATCTTAGCGGGCGTCACTTTTCTTATTAGCATTATCAGAATGATTCTTTTCTTATCAGCATTATCAGCATGAGTCTTATCAGCATGAGTCATGTTATTTCGTATGTATAGCCTGTCATCGATTTATAAGACTTTATCACATCAAAAACAAACAAAACAGTTTGAAAATCTTCCTAAATTGGATTTTGAAATAATTGTTATAACATAAATTGGTCTTTATAATAATATTAATACACTGTGAATCCAGAAATCTAGGTGTTCTTTTTTTTTAAATGCGTTTTCTAAACTTAACCAAGTTTGGATGTTGTCATTCAGAAAAAAATCTTTAAGCAAAATATTGCTGTTGGATTGCTCAAAATTCCTGGGAAAGGGTCTTAACTCTTAAGCCTTCGCGAACTCAGCGAGAGAATTGCTACGATCTGTACCAAAAAGTCAAATTCTATCATTTAAGCCTTGCAAGCAACCATGCACTTACAAAAGAGAAAGACCACATTGCCTATGAATGTTTCAACGAGCTCCATGCCAAAACGTACGAGCCCCAAACTAATGCATACAAATCCTATTGAGGGATCTTAACGTGATTGGGAGGAAAAACTTCTTTCGAAGATAAATTGGATAGCATAACCTACACGAAAGCACTTGCGGGAATGGGCTCAAATTCTTCAATTTAGCAGCGACAAAAAGCACGGTTACAACGAGCACGTTATTTTCTCATCTTGACATCCACAAGGGAGCATGGAGGCCACCAGACGGTCGAATCTGCTACCAAATCGTTCATGTCGCAAGTTATGGAAGACATTCTTCTAGTTTTTTGAATCTCCGTATATTCCGAAGAGCAGACATCTACTCGAATGACTATTCAGTGTTGGAAGATTTAAATCGGAAGCTACAGCCACAACTTATTCCAATCCCGTATATATCGAGCAAGCGAAAAATCGCACAAGACAAATGGCAACTATGTCATGCAATTAAAAACACAGCGTCACAGGTGTGCTCTTCTTACAACCGCTCAACAAAAGAACTAGAGCATCGTATATTCTCTACGTTGGATGAAGGAAGGGCGAGAAACGCCTTTTAAACATCGCCTGTAGTGTAGCTCTTATGCTCTTAAAAGTAGTGCGAAACAACCAGCCCAGTACATTAGACGCTATCTTTAATAAATCAAGGATGCAGTATATGCTTTCATCAACAAAAGCCCAATCCCTCTATCGACTTGGTCAGAAAGAACGTGTCAATTGATAATATAACCTCGAGGTAGTGAGTGAATTTGACTACCTGGGCACTGGGCACTGCTGCAAACACAGGGAACATCAGCGCAGAACGTTAAATCACTTTCGCTAATCGCTGTTTTTTGGGCAATGCAATCAATACAGGAATAAAGCTCCTTTGGGAAGAACCAAGAACACGCTATACAAAACAAAACTATGTGTTATCACATACTTATGCCACATATGACTTTATTTACTTTCTCACTGTCTGATGCTTCTGATTAATTATTATATTAACATCATTTCATTAGGATTTTTCACTTACCTACCATTAAAAAATTACTATTGTCATGCTATTGGTCTATATTTTAAATTGTTTCTCTGGCGGCTCTGAAAATTCAACATTCCATTTTTCAAAAAAAAAAAATAATTAAATTCAACCAACCGACCATAAGTCTGCACACGGATTCAGCTAGAACAAAGAAAATCCTTGAATATTTATTTAAACTTATCTCGGAACGAAATTGAATGCAAATCCATTGAATTACTAAAACAATTAAAAATTCCGTTTATCGTTGATGAATCCGTGAGCCACCCCAAAACACTCAGAGTCGTATTTAAATTCGCCATTATTATACTTTCTCATCGCAGACTATGAAATGGGGTATTTAATTAAATTCTACAAACTGTCACTACTCTCACGACTGTACCTGATGATTTATTCCTTTTTTTCTTTGTCAAATATAAAAATAAAAAATTTGCAAATAAAATAGAAATATAATATAACCTTCCAAATGAAATAGTTTGTGACTATGACAGTGATATTTTTCTAAAACAATTTTCCCGAAAGAGGGCGGTGCATTGTTTGTTTTAGCTTGCCAAATGCATTCGAAAATTTTGAATGTCACAACGATTTATAATAAAATTTTTTTTCTAAGAGGAAACACGGTGAAATTTAAAGAGAATTATCATTTCCCTGGCAATCATACATTTTAAGCCAGGCGATGCTATCTGTCGGATACTTTTGCTTATATACGAAGATACACAAATTATTTCGACTTCAAGTGAAAAGATAGGATGGAGACTAGGCACTCACGTCTCACTTGTCACCTTTGCTAGCTAAGAGGTGTTTGTTAAACGTCAGTACGTCACTTTAAATTCTCTAATTTGTTTTGTTGCTATTTTTTCTTGCAAGAGGGCGTCAGTGTGGGATGCTAATGCATTTCACGAAAAAATAAATAAAACTAAATTGCAATTCACGACTAGATATTTATAAGCTGCCACATGCACTTCTATGTTTACAATTCATATACAAAAAAATTGTTTTGAACCAGTTGCCAAAAATAATTTATAAAAACACATATTTTTAAACAAATCATCGTTGATTCGACACTGTGTTGCTCTTGCTAGTTGCGATGAAAGATTTGTGAGATATTGCCAATTGAAATTAGTTATAACTGACGTATTAATGAGCATTTTTATTTGCAATCATTGCTTTAAGGTGGGTTATACATCTATAATAATACCGAGCAATTATCAATCAAGCGTGACAGAACAAAACTAATAATAAGAGAGAAATTTTAATGTTGTTCTGTTTATCTGAATACTGTTGGTTTTACAAGTTTCATATGAAAAGCTGTCCAAAGGAAAACCATGTCTGAAAGGAAGATAAAAGAAGCATCGTATTGAATTCAGAATGAATTTTTAAAAAATTGGAAGCATTTCTGCAGACCTTACAAAGAAGATGTCGTACTGAGGAGGCATGTATGTCCAATACTACCGAGCTAGATCTTTGTGCCGAGCTCTTCAAAACTGTCACCAAAGTTTTAAAAAGGAGTATGCAATTACTGATATACCAGAAATTGTTAGAGGAAACCAGGCCTGACTAATTAAACTGCAGTATTGCTTTCTAGATCTTTAACAGAGAAGAATCTCTGTATTGCATGTTAGTCTATGCAGCATCGCTGCTGGCAAGATCTAACCAATTTTTCTGTTTGAACCCAAAATTAATTTCGGCATTATTCGAAATCTCGTTCGTCTGTCTACGATGACGATGGTAAAGATACTCTTTTCTTTCAAGATTGGTAAAAAGTTCCTCAAAAATTTTGATGTCAAGCGATTAATGTTGATACTCGAAAGAGTGGATCCTAATTACATATATAATAACATACCTACTGTTTTTATGTTTGGATTTTTGTTTTTTTTTTTCCACGATGACGCCTTAACGGATTTGGGTGAAATTTGGCACGTATTTTTGTATTTGTATTTTATTATTTAAAACCGCTTACGAAGTAGATCGTACATACGTCTTTTAAATTATTACAAGCCTTAATATTAATTTTACTATTCAAGACAATTAATACTTCAATGATTTAAAAATTTAAAAATTAAAAAACAAAAATTCAAAAAAAATAATGCATTTCTTAACTATAAAATATTTCCTCACTTAATTAACATTTTTTAATGATTTGCCAAATAAGTGAAAAGTGAACCCTTAAATCTTTTTGGCTTCTTATTCCTTTCATTGCTATTGGCAGGGAGTTCCAAAGGCGTATAACATGAATAAAAAAATGATGCTGAGAAATAACATATCTAAACCGTCAAGTAGTCCAAGTCACAGAAGATCTCACATCCATACAGCAGAACTGGAACTAAAAGAGTTTTTGCTAGCAGGAGTTTAGTTTTTGTAGGAATGAAATCTTGAGTGACCCAAGGTACACGGAGGCTTCCATAAACTTTTCTTATTGCACTATTGAGGTAGGAACGATTGAAAACCATTCCCAGATTCCTCGCTAAGCTGACATATTCGATGGCCTTATCCGAAAACCCATAGACATTTTTCAATTTTTTGCATAAAATAGAATGGTTGACAGTGTCAAAAGCATTTGAAAAATCTAGGAAAGTTAAGAGTGTTATTTAATTCCTCATCCATTGCAGTTTTTATTTCATCGGTGACTAGAAGTAGAGCGGATTTATAACTTCGTTGCGGATGAAAACCAGACTGGCAGGTGCTAATTACATTGTTACAAGACAGATAATTTTGTATCTGCTTGAAGATGGCCTTTTTAAAAACTTTTGAAAGAAACGGTAGAATGGCTATTGGTCGGAACTCTTTAATTATGCCTGAAGTTTTCTTAGCAATGGGAATTATTTAAGCCTTCTTCCATTCCATGGGAAAAATAGAGGTTGTCAAGATAGTGTTAAATATATGAGTTATAAAGCGAAATAAGTAAGGAAGTAACAACCTGATAAATTTTGAGTTTATTAAGTCGAGGCCAATGGCATTTGATTTTATGGATAGTATTGCCGAAGGAATGTCCTCTTCTTGAAGTATTATAAAACTGAAAGCACTATTTACAACAGTTGATACATTTTTACTCAATAAATCAAAAGGGACATCCTCCCTTGAGGATGAGATGGATGAGAATTTGCATTAAAAAAATAGGCTACCTTTTATCCAGAAAAATGCATGTTTTCTGTAAGAGAAATGTAAAATGATGCTGGAGGTTTGTTTCTTATGCAGCTATGTAACTGATAAAATTTTTTCTAATCTTTTTAGTTCTTTTAACTAGTGTCGTGTAACATCCAGTTCTTTAAAGGCAATGTGCCTCACAGACACAAAGTTAATTATTATTGTTATTTTTATTATTACTAAGCAGGGGAAATCTGAATAATTTATTATTCTTAAATTAAATAATCATAAGAGAAACAAGACCAATGGAATTAAAACTCTCTCACTGGAAAGACAATCCAATTCAGTGGCCATTCTACTGCGCAGTCCTCCTCAATTTTTTTTGTTTTTATAATTCATTTTAAAAGATAAAATCGTTGGAGTTGTATACTTTATGAAATAACCTTTACTCATTTAATCTCTCGCGCACCATTTTTGTTCTCTTAAATACTCTCTGTGCGCAAATGACCGTTTGCCAAATGATTTGGTTCCGTTCAAGCTATACCACCGCCAGCAACACAAATAAGCTCTTTCATGGAAGATTTCATTGGTGCTTGACTGCTTGACAATGAAATCTTCCATGTGTATTGGTTAATACGTTTTGTAATTCACACTGGATTGTGATTAAAAGATTTATAAGACGTACAATTGAATTCAGTTTTCCTTTACAGTATTAGGGTTAAGGTTTAGGGAGTCTAGACTTTGTGAATTTAGGGTCCAGCCTTACCTCGTTGTGAATTTAGTGGATTTTACCGTCTTGGGGTAGAGTAGGCAGGCATATGATTTTCTAATTTCATAAAAGAAGATAACTATATTTCTAGTTTATCCTACTAATATTATAAACGTGAAATTTTGTGAGTATGTATGTATGTATGTATCTTTGTTGCTCTTTCACGCAAAAACTTTGATGAAACTTCACAATAATATAGCTTACATATCAGAATAACACATATAGGCTACAATTCATAAAGATATGTCATATATTATCCAATGTATAACGATAAGTTTCAAGAAAATCGGAAAAAACAATTTCATCAAATTATCAGCGCTATTTGTTTGTGGTTAATAATAAGTTATAAGGAATTTTTTTATTTCAATTGTGTAGACTAATTAATTATAGTGTGATGTGGCAACAAGTTAAGATATTCGGAGGATACATTTTGTAAATTAACGCCATCTGTTGGATTCATTGTGTACAACAACCAACATTCATTGTGAGCGCCTAAGAGTATGCTACATATTTGCAATATGTTTTAACTGAGTACTAAATCGAACTTGAAGTACCAATTCGAGACTCGAATTAGTACCGAAAGCTTAGATTGTGCCAGAACCAGACAGAAGCTTCCAGAAGCTTGTAAACTTGTATAAATACAAGAGTAGATTGCATTGAAAGTTTAGTTTATTTTCGAAAGTGGAATTGTTAACAACTGGAAGTATTAGTAAAAAGTGATTGAATTGAGATTAAATAAAAAGTGTTGAATTATAAAAACGTATTTGAATTGTGAATAAGTGAAATAAGTTAAATTGGTGTTATTTAAACTGAAAGACGTTGTGTTTTATAAAATAAAGAGATTTGTTTTATTATTGTGGAATTTTGATTGAGTTTTATTGGTCGAAACCCAGGCAAAAATATTATAATAGTATTGACAACTGGAGATAGTTCTTTTGCATATGGGTAAACCGATGTTATGCTTCGCTACCAGGTGCTATCGTATTCTGTATAATCTTATGTAAAAATTTGAAGTGTTTAATAACTTCTTTTTAGGGTGTATTGCAGCTTTTAATTAAGAAAACTGCCATAAAATTAAAAGATATGTATATTTTAAAGCGATTTGCATCAATTTTCTATTAAATTAATACAATTTTCATTCTAAAAAAACTTATTTTAGCTTCACGTATTTACACGTATTTTTTACGGTGGTCAAAGTCTTATATGTGTATCACTGTAATTTTGCAATAAAGGAAAGGGTTGGAGCTGTACAGAAAAGTAACGCGTTACGCTAACCGCGATACTGTGTTTTTTTTTCCAAAATCAATCGCAAACGTATTCTGAGCACCAGGCGAACATCAGATGTATGTATGTGTGTATGTATATCGAGTAACGTACTGCCCAACGGATTTTTATGAAATTTACGGGGTAAATATAGTTTTATCCAGGGATCGTTCTGTGAGTGTTTGGTTCCGCTGGCATTATTTTCCCATTTCACATTAAAACATGTTTTTCTAGGGAGTAGTAACGCGCGCCGGGTACCGCTAGTACTTTATATTCTGGAATTATTTAACGTCAGTTGTCAGATTTCTAAATTTATTTTAGTGTAAATAATATAAATTAAGCTTCCAGATTTCTAAAATTATACTTTTGGCATTATATAAACTAGGTCACAAGAATTCTTGAATTAAAGTGTCTTCCAAGTCGATATCGCGTCGCTCTCAACAACTCGTCCTGCCGTAGACCACATTTTGGTGAATTTTTCGTCGTGACTTGGGGTACACCCATACAAAATATAATTGACCCAGGCGCTGAAGCTTAATGACGATAGAAGAAGACATGTTTAAGCTGAATGGGCTCTCGAAAGAGGTATAAATTTTCCGCTGGCATGGCGGCGTCATCGGTTCATATTTCGACATATCACCTACATCGGCGAGCACTATAGGCCGATGATTACCAACTTCCTCTGGTCTGAATTGGATGATGATATGGACACCAATGTTATGTGGTTTAAACAGTACGACACTACACTTCTCAGGCCTCACTGGAAATTCTGCACGAGCGTTTGGAGGGAATGGTCAATTGGTCATCTCACTTGAAGGTGATGTGAATATCCCACCGAGATCTTGCTATTTAAGCTCGTTAGAATTTTTTGTTTAGGGTTTACCGAAGTAGGAGGTCTATGCGAATAAGCCGCATACTAAAATTATTGCTTCTTTAATAGATTCTGACCCGGAAAGTAGATTAATAAAATTGGGAAATTATGTCTTTTAGCTTACAACTCGAGAGGGGGGATGACCTTGATTTATGTCATTTTTGAGGTCATTCTGAACAAGCCTATATATTTTTTAAGGCGTGCTTAACAATCAAACATGACATTACGATCTTAGAGAAGCCTAAAAATGTTAGTTACAAAATATTTCTGTCAGTCAGTCTGTCCGTCTGTATGTATATGGATCAACAACCTAAACGGCTTAAGCGATTACCTTCAATTTTAGTATGTGTGATTCTTTTGGCATTCCTCAGAATGGTTTTTGAAATTTAATTTTTAGGCCTAAAAATAACGGTACCTGCTTTATAACGGTTAGGGGAAAACTTATTTTTCTCGAAAACGACTCCACTATCTTGATGAAAACTTTTGAATTTTTTTTGTCGGTACTAGCTATCATTTGATCAGAACAAAATGGACGGTACCTTTCATGTAAGTTTTTTTTTAATTTTTGGCGTTTTCGGTAACAGCTCTTTGGATTTCTGTCAAATATTATATTTGAGAAGATCTAGGTAGCCAAATTAATTCTGCGTATCAAAATTTTGAATAATTTTTTTTTCTAATTAAAATAAATTTTAATTTTTTTTTTTTTGAAAAATCAATATTTATTTTTACAACTAATAAATAAAATATTTAAAATTTCATAATCACATGTATATTAATAAACTTTAAAAAACTGCATACCAAAATAAAAAAAAAATAAAAAAACAGGATTTTATCAAAATCCGTCCAACAATTTTGGAAATACTTATTTAATAAATTCGTTATAATACAAGACGTGTGATGGCGTACTCCATTTTTATTAGAAATCGTTAGGTGTTGTGGTTTTGACACTTTTTTTAAGTTCTGATAGTATTATTTTTCTAAGTTAACGTTACTAATTTGATAAATTTTATTCGACGATATGACTGCACACATGAGCAAGTACGTGCGATCCAGTCGTGCAGTTTATTTTAAATGTTTTAAAGAAGAGTTATTTAAAAAAAAAATCAAACAAAAAACCGTACCTACGGTTTTGAAAGAAAAAAATGTTGTTATTCACATTTCTTATAGAAATTAAATAAAATTGCCTAATTCTTTCCACCAAAATAGTAGAGAAAATTAGAATTAAAAAAGGATTCATCGATAGCAAATGCAGGCTATTTTTTTTATAAAAGGGCTGGTTTCGCAAACACTATTAAATACTTTTAAAATATCATCTCCAACAATATTAATTTCAGTCTAACTGCCGTCTTTACAAAATATTAGTTTTTCGGGGCATGTCTTTAGCTATCAACTACCAAACTTTTCCATGAACTTTGATAAGATGGACATACATTAGTGTGCTTTTTTAGGGACAAGAAAAACATATGTATGTTTTCCTTCTACCCACCAAAACAAAGTAGGACATATGTAAAAGCTTTAACAGTTTTGTTCCTCAGAATAATAGGTGGGATACTGTATGGACCAGTGGTCCTATAAAATAGTTTACGTCTTTGAATGCAGAGGGAGGCCATATTGACCAATTGATTGCTTTTTTATCACTATTAGATAAGATTTGTTTTGGCAAGCTTACTTATTCGTGTGAAGGGTTCGTTCAACCCATATTAGGTTATGTGCTGAGGAACAAGTATTAACTGAAGGTTGCAGAAGTGATATAAGAAGCAACGAGGTATTTTAGATCGATATCAGAAAGCAGTTCCGGTGCGTCAATATGGCCATTGATAAGTTGATAAAGTCATTGCTAATCCGTCTTTGAGAATAAATGTTGCAAGAGTACGATTGTAAGAGTTGTATCCGATGCTGGCTGGTCATTGGTAGTCATGTTGATCTGGTTATAGATTTAAAGCAATTTTGTAATAGCTAACAATAAAACATGAAAACATTGTTGGATTTTTGGTAAATAATAAGATTGCTACCAATAAATTAATATATATATTTTTTTTAATTCCTTAAAATTGATTCAAGGGATTTTAAAAATGTTCGAAAAATGTCGTTTCTATTTTAAGTTTTGCAAGTTAAATTGATACACAACTCACAGGATAAATTCAAATTACAATTATCAAGTACCAAAACTTAAGCATCAATTAATTATTATTTAGCATAGAGTATCAAGTATCAAGTATCAAGAATGAAGAATTAAGTATAAAGTATCTTTTTTTGCTCTTTTTTTAATTGTTTAAACATTAGATGATTGATATTGTAAAACGACATTAAAAATTATGTTTCACACATCATCGTCATCCTTAATACCTTCCGTATTAAACACATTTATGAAATATATATATATAGAGTAACTTTGAAGTATCAATATCAAGTATTTAATATTAAGTAACAAGCATCAGGTATCATGCTTCAATAATCAAACATTTGGTAATAAGCATCAAGTATCTTTTTTGTTTCTTGAAACTTAAACGTACATATGTGCAGGAAGGAAATGTCACTAAATTGCCCAAGTTCACACTCAACCGTCAATTTTTGTTCGTTATTAGATATAAATCGAAAATCAAATTTGGTTATGTGCCAAAAATGCTTTTTTATTGGAGGTAATTATAGTGCTTCATAATGAAATGATATTACAATTTAAAAACATTCAATAGCTTTGATAGTTTAAAATAGAATCGGATGTACGTACATCAAACACTGTTGTCGCCCTTAAAAGTATTTTTTCAAGGTTTTAAACAAAACTTTTACTATTTATTTTTTAATTTTACAGGTACCCAATATTTTCCTTTAAATGTTGACGATTATATATTAAGTTTGGTAATTTATTCTGGATTTTGTAAAATATTTATATACATACATACATCTTTTTGGTTGCATCGAACTTTTGAAACACAAATCTCAAATCTCCACTTAAATTCTAATTTATGTAAATTACTATCCATGAGATTTATATTTAAACAATATAATTGTCTTATACTGGTTCTACCTATCGACGAAATGTTTTTTAATTATGTACATATTTTTAGATACAAAATAGGTCCTTTAACTTCGTTCTTCTTAAGCCAGCAACAGAAAGGTGTATTAATTGAACTTTTAATTTTAATGCCATTTTATTTGCATATATTTTACATATTATCTGCTGGTTAACAAAGTAGTATAATGTATGCAATGAAGCTATCGGTAATTTATATTTTTCTTTAGTTTCCCATGAAAATGTATAAATTATTATAAAAAAGACTTTTGTATGATTATGTACACTCACAAACAATCAAACATGACATTACTTTGAGAGAGAAGTTTTATGGAGTTTGTGCTGAAATAATACTACACACGGATTTTCTCATTTTTCTTACTATTTGATTAAAACTTTTTAGAATAACATCTTCAAGTTTACGAATCATTATAAAACAGAAAACCTTACACAAAATTTGTCAAACTAAAGTAATAATTTTTTGGCCACATACGGGTAATTCAAATAGCTCTGGTTATTCCTTTCAAAATGAGCTCCCTGCCGGGGAAAGTTCCGTCAAAATCGGTCCATAAATAAGAATTTTCGTATATAGATTAAATTCAGAAACGCTTTCTAAAAATAACTTCAATGCACCTCTCTGAAGGTTTGACCAAACCAAGTTGTTTTGATATTTCAAACTTTAAGTATAATATTTCATCCCACATTTTTGTAATAAGTATCAAATCCCAAATTTAAAAGACTACCTAAGTATAGAACTTAACATAAAAACATCCTAGTGATTACCTAATCAAACAAAAGAGTATCTTCAACTTTTTCAAGTTTTTTTCAAGGATTTGTTTTTTATCGTATCTATTTTATCATATATTTTCCATACTTCACCAGGATTTCACGATTGCATTCAAATATTCAAATTCTATCTTTTATAGGTATAGTCGTTACGTTGATTGGATTTCTAACAGAAAATAAAGTCAAGTGTTTGCCAGTCCTTCACAGGAGTGCAATATGTAGGATGCCGCTTCCAACTATATACGATAGAAGAAGAAGGATGTTCGAGTGAGATTGCATTCATGTTACAATATTTGCATGCCAATCCTCATCGTTTCTGTGGCAGGAGTAACAGCTTTGTATAAAAAAAAATCTACTATAGAAGATGAAAAACGTTTGTGTGCTGATACATGCGGATGTTATCATTTTCTTTTAATGTTTTTTTTTTGGCAAACTAATTATCTAATTAGAATATTTTGAGCACAAAGCTTGTGTAAATATTAAGTGCAAATTAACTCATAAATTTACATACTTACACTTTCAAATGAACATGTATGTATGTAATGTACGCCATTCCTTAATCCCAAACACAAACCTACATCTTGGTTAATACCGGTTTTATATCCTTCAGCGCATTATCATCGTCATTACAATTTAAAAAGATAATTACTCCACAAAAGTATCTTACGGATACGGATGTCGTCACATTCCTACTACCAACTGTTTCCAACTTTATTTGACGTGTCGTTATCTCGCTCTCAATTCCCATAATGATAATGTTGTTGTGTGTTGACTTTTGAGGACACGAATAGCAGGCTTATCCTTCTTGACACTCGACAGTCGTCAACACTAACGAAGCCGTTCATTCAACCGGAAATACAATACGACTCAACAACAACAATACAAACAAAAAAATAGAAAGTTGCACTTCAACGGTATTGAAATGGGCGTTCGTTGGAATGAACGTCATCACAAATGTCAAAAATCGTAATGAAAATGTCGAATGATGAGATTGATTGCACCCAGGTGGCGCGACGATAGAAATAATGAAAAGTGCTCTGAAGAGAGAAAACTCAAGACCAATTTAAAAGTTTTCAACTTCAAAGCTCGATTCGTTTGGTCGACGCGAGGTGTTCCATGGCAGTGATTGCGGAAATCATCTTTATTTGAATGTATGTATGTATGACTGTGCAGGTTATATTAAGCAGACTGCTGGGGCTCTTGCCCGATTTGTTGGACTGAGACGTGTGATGTCCTTCTTTCGATTTCAATTTTCAGGATTAAGTAATTAACACAAAGTCATTTGGAAAATGTTCGCCCATTTCCGTTCCACTTAGCACTAAGGGACTCGAGAGAATCGAGAATTGATGCAAACTTTAAAACAAAACAAAAAAAAAATAAATAAAATTGAAGAAAAAGCAATGTTGACCTAATTTCTTTTTGGTAGTTCGGTCTACTAAAGGAAAGTGCTCATGGTAAAAACAATCGGTTGGCTGAGTCCATGGCAAACATCGTGTGCACATGGTGCACACTACTGGCTAGTGGGACACACTCAAAGTTATTCCTGAAAATTGGAATTGTTCTGTGTTCGTTGCTGCATGCAAAAAGCCATTCGTGCATGGTTCGTTTTCCGAAACAGTGGTGTTGAAAAAAATCTTTGTTTTTGATTAAAATAATTTTTCACTTTTCGGAACCTACATGTATTTTAGTGCGAATATAATATTGCTGATGAATGGAACTTAGAAATGACTTGTCTCATTCAAAGAAAAGAATACCATTTTAAATAGCTTCTTAAATGCCGCCTGCACTATCTGGAAAAGCTTCAAATCGCTGCAAGAATAAATTGTTTCCAATGACAGCAAGAGACGTTGATGAAGTTGTTTTCAGACCTCGAATACCAGCTTCGAAAAGTAATTATTTTTCAAACCAATTTTCCTAAGAATAAACATGCATTTATAGATACATAATTAATTTACATTTTATTTTATTTTAAGGTAAAAAAAATAATTATTGCAAACATTTTCTGCACTGTAATGTTAAGCCTTATAGTAGGTAGCAAACAAACGATTAGATACATATATAGACTTTTTTGTATCTTATTTTTTCTGTATCCTGTGCAAAAAAAAATAAGGACTCTCTTATCGAGGGTGCTTGTGCTCCTGCTGTTGTATAAACTTGCAAAAAAGATACATTCTAGTCTAGATAATGGCTATGGAATGAAAGTTCCGGACAACTCTGTTTGCGTATCTATGCAGTTCAATAGAAAAAGATATTTATTTTCTATTTCCTCACGAATGTATAGTAGGTATAGATTTTATTTAGAAATATATCTCAATAGTTTATGTCCAAGTCAATGAAAAGAAAAATGTTATTTATCTACACAATCTCTTTAAGTTGTGCTGCAAATAAATTTGTCGTAGGAAGTTTTTGTTTTGAATACGTAACCACTTTAACTTGAAAATAAAATCCAGATATTTTTTTTTGTAGTTTTTTTCAAATCGTGGAATCATGAAATGTTATTCGTGTTTAATTTAAAAAAATGGATAATTGTGAAATAATTGTAAGAAACAAAAAAAATGAAAATCCGTCCTGCCGAAGTCGATGTTTTTTAGCCAATTTTACAACCTGATAGCAAGAAGTGTTTTTCGTTCCCATCGAAATTTATTTCAAAGATTTAATTATTTCATTACAAATTTTCAAAAAACAAAATTGTTTAGTCATAAAACGGAGATATTTCTCGGGAACGGCTGCTCCAATTTTGACGGAACTTTCACAGGTAGATAGCTGGTGTTTTGAGAAATAACTAAGACTATTTTAATTATCCACCAAGTGGCGCTGAGGTCGTTTTTCAAAATACTTATTTTTAGACAAATTTACGGGACTTTCACAGGCAGATAACTGATGTTGTAAGGAGTAACTAAGATCATTACCCCTAGATGGCATTGGGGTCACCTTTTTTTAATTCATATAAAAAAGCCTTTAGCAAAATTTTGACCAGATAGTTCAAACTGGGCAGCAGATATTGGAGAACGAGATTTTTCCTGTACCGTTACAATTCGTATATATGTACATATGTTTCAACAATATTAAATTTAATTGACTTGACCGATTTAAAAAAAAATCTTTGTGTGTTTTAAGATTGTTAGCTGGTAGTCTGGTAGTTTCTAATTGGGTGCAATTAATAGCTGGGATCAAAAAAAAAAAACGAGCAACGCCGGTTGGGTTTGCTTTCTTTATATATACAAAATCTCATGTCACAATGTTTGTCGCCAATAGACTGCAAGGCTATTGAACCGATTTTCATGAAATTTTCGAAATACCGAAAACAGAACCCGTTTTTCCGTTTCTTGTATAAAAAACATACAAGATGTTCTTCAACGGAGAATATGGCTAAAATAATGGAATTAGCATAATTTTTGCGGAGGAAATACTTAGTATCGTATTGGCTAATACAAAGTCCAAGCGAATGTTTGATATCTCTGAAGCTAACGTACAAGAAAGGGTATGGACTATTGTCAATGTTTATATTGTCTTAATTGGATGTAAACAAGACTTTCACAACCACCTAAAAAAACATTTAAGTAAAAGCAGATTTAAATGGACATGTCGAAAGTTGGAAAGTCTGACGAGGACTCCCGTGGTGGTTTAAAATACGGAAATAAGAATTGCAAGAAGGAAGCATAGTGTACTCAATTTCAAGCAGATAGTACGAAAGCATGCAGTGGAAGCATAGAAGTTGCAAGTAGGAAGCATAGGAGAAGTGTACTGAATTTCAAGCAGAAAGTACAAAAGCATGCTACGGAATCTAGGAGAAGTACGTATGGCCCCTTCAACTATAAAGCAACATATTTTTAAACTGACACATCAATATAAAAAGCGGACCCAACTGCTTGGTGACGGCAAAAACATAGATAGCGACAGAATCTTGAGGAAAAAGCCCTAAGAATTCTGAAAAAAGGATGGAAAACATCGGGTCTAGATATCTTACAATTCTTTTCTTCAAACTAATGAGTGGTTTCCCAATCAGTGGAGGTAAACTGAGTCTTTTTATCTAAAATTTATTTATTATTTATTTATTTTTTAAAAATTATCAAGTACTGTAGGTTGATTTTGGCAACCATAATCAATGTTGTTTTAATTACATCTGTCAAATCTGTTGTTATTTTTTTACTCACTATTGCAATTTACTGCAATGAACAGCACATCCAAATGATACAAAATTATTATCAAAATGAGTGTTAGTTAGTGCAAAAGTTACGCGGCTTTCCCTTATTTTACGGTAGACGTGGTGGCTCTTCACATTTTGGTGGTCAAATGCGAGATGACCGGTTCAATATTCATCTAATCAGTCAGCGAACATTCGAACGAAGTAACGCAATATCATTTGAGAACATCGCCGGGGTCCTTGAAAATGTACAGAAAGATCAAAGAGATCAAAGTTCGTGGACGGACAACGCCTTTTGTACTTAATAATTAAACCATATCAAAAGTAAACTCATTCGCATTTCTAGAAATGCGAGTAATAAGTTAGAATTGTTTTAAGAGAGGAATTCAGCTGAATATTTCGTTACAGCATCTTAGCGGCAAAAAAGAGAGAGAAAAGAGACATTACGACGACATTGTTCAAGTAACGAAAATGTATCTTAGATTTTCTTGTCTCCAATCATTTTGAAGATTCGTCTATTAATATTGTCCTAGAAATATAAGCAATATTAGAGCACATGCCCATAAATGCGAATTATACTCAAGCTTTGAATGCACGTATTTATTTCTCGAGAGGAACCTAAACATCTAGCGGCCTTTTTACCCACATACTGTATGCAAGCTGTTTAATTTCCTTGATGTGATACTCATAGACAGTGGCAACGGCTATGGTAGCTCGGGGTAATATCGTCAGCGAAACAATTTATTGGATTAGAAAATGTAGAAGGAAATTATTTATTGACATGAGAGAACCAGTATTTATATTGTAGATTTCAAATCTGAATCCGTGCAATATAACTTGAATTACAGTTGGAAAGATTATTTCTAATCCAAGGAAGAAGAGTCGTTCGATACCGAGCATTAATTTTTGATAAGAGAAGTAGATGCTAGACTTCATCATACGCCACATGAAATATCAAGTGCTTACTCTTACTTGCTCTGAAAAGATGATGTTAGCCGTGAGATCATGAGTGAACCTATTGCTTCGAATACCGTACTGGCAGTCAATATTAAGCTTTCGTGATAACATTAATCAGCATTTCCATGATCTTAGAATAAAAATACGTTAATGTAATCGGTCAGCAATTTGAGGATGAAAAAGAATCGCCTTTTTTGAGAATTGGCTCTTAAAGTAATGTTTTATAAATTTTCTGAAAAAGGCCAATAAAGGAAAAAAGATGCAAAAGCTTATGCAGAGGCTTGGCCAGCTCGAAAGGACCCCCTTTCAGGATAAAAGAGAGAAAGAGTTGGAATCGATGAGGTTGTTGTTTTATTCTGGATATTAGTTATTCCAAATAACTAACTTCCACAGGGACATTGCAGTTTTTGTTGCCTCGTTTTTGATCATGTAAAAATTTTGTTTGTCCAACATGAGCATTACAGGCTCTAAAACAACGAAAATTTACCCTTTTCCCTGATAAACTCTCTATACAGCTGGAAACTAACTACTGCTTTTCTTTGGGTCTGATACTGATACTCTTAGCCTTATTTGTAATAAAAGTCCTAACCAAAAAAAACGATATTAGTAATCACATGAGTACTGAGATCTATGTTATAAAGGAAGCATAGTAAGTAGTTAAAGACCTTCAAAATAATTATTGAGACCATCGTAGTTCGTGAAAACCAGCCATACGTTACACTTAAAAACAATTTCTCTAAATGAATGGATTTAACATAAGACATGTGCAAATATGAAAGAATAGTCAGATGTGTCTAAAAGAGTGAATATTTCTATACAATTTTTATCAGTCTACTCTAAGGTGTTTTCGGCTCAAACTTAAACGTCCGAAATTCAAGTGGGCTCGTTGACGTGTTAGTTTATTAAATTAAGCAAGATTGCTGCCTTGCTCAAATATAAAAAAGCAAGAAGAACTAGGTATGTACATTGAAAATGGCCATTATTAAGGTATGTTTATGTTTAACCAAAAATGCGTCCAACTTCTAGCAGCTGGTAGTTATTATCAGAAAACAAATAAAATTTAAATTTTAACAAACCGTTTACAAAACAAAACAAAAAAATAAAAAAAACTCAAAAAAAGTTCTTTAATTTTTTTAATTAGTTTAAGAGTTTTCTCAAAAAAAACTAAGTATGCAATAAATATTGAAAACTAAACGTCTATCAAGGAAAAGAAATATTGAACATCGTTCGACTAGTTTTTAAAGTCTTTTTTTTTTTTTGAAAAACTTTTCGAAAAAATATTTAAAATTTTATTTTATTCTGGGGAAAAATATTTAAAAAAAAATCAATCAAGCCGTTTTGAAAATATTTTAGAAACCATTTTTTTTTAGAAAATTAAAAAAAAAATTGAAAAAAAAAGTTTTTGAAAATTTTGAAATGTAATATTAATTATATATATATATATAGAACAAATTTCGAAAAAAATATTCTAACTGAAAGGTGTATTGTTGTAAGAAAATAGTACCCTAAAAGTTTCACTTAATTCGTTAGGGCCGTTTTCGAGAAAATCAAAAGTTTTGTTAAGGATTGTATGGCAGGTACCGTTATTTTTCGACTTAGAGCAAAAATGAAAAACACTCCCCGGCCCATTCGTTAAGGCTATAGAGGTGCGAGACAGACAGACAGACGGACGGAATTTCCGGACCCACTTTTTTCGACTGCTCTATCATAGTTATGTCATGTTTGATTGTTAGAATTTTTTTTTGCATGAATCCATAACTTGCCTTATACTACCTATTAACGCAAGTAAAAATCTGTCTTCTGTATGTAAAATCAAAATCTTAAAATTTTCCATTATTCTATGTATACTACTAAATAGGTTAAGTTTAGGTTTTTTTTTAAATAAACTTAAGTCTTACATCTTTTACAATGCAGTAAAAAAATATCTTCCACTTCAGTCTACTGTCTTGGTATTATTCCAGCGTATATATAGTAGGTTAAGAACTGCCGTAAGTAATATAAAGGGTGTCTCTTCAGACAACTCTTCAAGAAGACTTTTCGTTCACACGCACACGCAAACTGATATATGTTTTTAGATACTCATGTTTGAAAAGATAGTAGAGAAAGCCTTTTGTATAAAATCAGTCTACTGCAAAGGATAAAGGACACTTTTTAAATGTCTTATCCAATTGTTCGTAATCAAAAGGTAAAATTGCTTACAAAGAGTATAAACATTAAATTGTATGAAAAAGGTTTCTAATACTCATACCTATTTTGATGCAACTCCAATAATGTAGTTTTGCTTTAATCCTTTTGTTATCTCTGGCTATTGTTTACCCTTTATTTGGCAGCTTTTACCAGTGATACCGAATATTCATAAATGTTTTTGAAGCATAGTTCATTGTATATAAGGAAAACAATCCTTTTATGGAATAGGAGAGGGAAGTGTCACATATACGCTGGGGTAAAAATTCTGATGTGGTCAAATTCTTGTAACAAAATTCTGCTTTCCAAATTTTACTTTCCGAAATTCTGTTTTTAAAATTCTGATTGCAATCACTCAAAAAATTGCACGGCAGTAAAACACCTGTTCCATTTGCTCACGTAGCTGACGATGCATTGGCTCTGCAGCCGAAAATCTTGAAGCCATAAGACCCACACCATCTCAGAATTGTGCATCGCGTATTTAACTATCGTCCGAGCCCTGGGCACCATATAATCGAAAACGTTGGCAAGATTCGGCATCTTGCGGGACCCAATTAATACAAACGCAAAAATTCTTGCACCCATGCTGTGTTCTTCACAAATACTAGACGACCACAATGGTAATATGGTTCAACATTAATGGCTAGGTGTAACATTTGAGTCAACACTTCAACAACTGCAGTCTGCGCGGACGGAGACGTCCAGCAAAAGTTCGCTTACTACTTTGTTGAGAAAGATGCGCGAAGTAGAACGTGAAATAGAGTGCTAAAAAAAACGGCTCCAAGAATTTTTATGAACAAAATTCAGAGTACTATTGTAAGTGTGAGTCATATTTTGGTGAACAGAAATTTAAACTGTAGGCTAAAAACGGTACTTCCCATATGACCGGTTTTTTTTCAACTTTCTCGAAAACGGGTTATCCGATTACAATCAAAATTGATATTTAAGATGATGTAGCCTAAGTAATTTTATTTTAAAATATTTTCGAAAACTTTTTTTTTGTATTTTTAATTATTTTTTTCCTTTTTTTCTGAATAATCAATATTTTGAAAACGGGAACGGAAAACGGGTGATTTTTTTTTTAATTTTGTTTTAAAATGCAGATTATTTTTTTGCTTAAATTTGCATTTTTGAGATATTTTTTTTAATTTTTTGAAAAAAGTTGTTAAAACCCCCGTTTCATTTAAAAACCGTTCCTACAATTAAAAAAAATCAGACTTTTTCAAATTTCTTAAAGAAATAAAATGGCGTTTAAATTATTTCGCCCAATACAATTTTACGTTATTTTTTTGAAGAATCAAAAGTCACAAAAATGGAATATATACTTTGAAGTTCTCCTAATATTTTTTTAAAATTTTATTCGACGATGTGACCGAACATAGATATGAGCAAGTGCGATCCAGTAGTGCAATTTATTTTTTTTTAGCTCAAAAATTAATGGTACCTGTCATATGACAGTTGAGTAAAAGCTTATTTTCCTCGAAAACGGCTCCAAAATTTTTTTGAAAAAAAATCAGTGTACTACTGTAGGTAAGCATTATATTTTAGTGAAAAAAAAAATTATATGGAGGGCTAAGAACGGTACCTCCCATCGGACTGGTTTTTTTTTCTTCGACTTTCTCGAAAACTTGTGATCCGATAAATATCAATTTTTGATATTCAAGAAGATGTAGGTAACTTTAGTAATTTCACATTAATTTTTTTTTTCGATTTTTTTTTTGTAATTTTAATACTTTTTTATTGAAAAATCAGTATTTGGAAAATGGGTAGGACATTTATTTTACAGACAGACAGACATACTCACAGACAGAATTTTGTCAGTAACTCAAATATGTTTCTCTATCATCGTAATGTCATGTTTGATTGTTATCTCAAAATTTTTTTTGCACAAATGCATAACTTGCATTATAGTACCTATAATCGCAAGTACAAATAAAAAAAAAAAAGGATTTTACTGTATGGAGCTCAGGCTTGGGAATACTGCAATTGAAATGCTTCTTCGTTACATCGAACATCCTAAACTGTATGTTATACATCAAAACAAGAAAAACGGATTATAATGGAAACACTTATCATCATTTAAATTTTACAAACAAACATTTCTTTTGTTACTTATAATAATAAATAAATAAAAAAAATGTTTTTATTTAGACGACAGCTCCTTAAGGAGCCAAGGCCTAGTGACTTATACTCTCAACCATTCCTGTGTGTGTGTTGTAAATCTGCAAGAATTTAAGGGACCTACAGTTTACCGCCGAGTCCGAACGGCTATATGAGATGCACTTTTTCGAGACAAATTTTACTCTTGGAGGTCTTTTCTGTTCCTCGCAAAAGGCAGTACCCCGGAAAAGAAGGTGGTTATGAGCGGGACTCGAACCCAGGCTCTTCGCTTAGCAGTCTGACACACTAATCACTAAGCCACGGGGCACTACTAATAAATAATAAACTACTAAATAATAAATAAATACAAATACAAATAAAAGGTAAGGAATATTTAGTAATAAACCTATGTATTGTCAAACTAATCTCAAAAAGATTTATCAAAAATGCCAAAGGAGTTATCCCAGTCCCAATTGTAAACATTTTTTAAGAATCCACCTATTTTTACTTTGCTAAAGTATTGCAGAGAAAAAAATCATCTGATGGATCAGTGAAATTAGAAACAAGAATTTTGGGTTTCGTTCGATGAAATCCATCCTTTATGCTTCATTCGTTATCGCTTACAGATGAAACTACACGAAACTTTTAAGTAAGCAAATTTTAAACAAATAAAACACAGATTACGTGGTGTATTATCATGTTTTTTAAATATTTCAAAAAATAAAATGTGTGTGTTTAAGGTTATATTTTGATTAAAATTATTTACAAAAGCGAAACAAAGAAAGAAATACTTCAGTGGACAAGTTATTATCGTAAAATTTCTAGATATTTTCAAATTAAACATATAAACCCACCAAAATTAGCACTAAATTTAAAAGCACATTTTAAAAGTTAAAAAAAGTTATCAATTAAATTTTCTTAAGGCACGTCTTTTATACTATTTTCAACTACCGCAATGGCTGGGCTTTTATATGGTTTATTTGAGTGGACAATAAGTTCGCACCCACGACCCAATGAACAGTGTTCACTAAACTAAGTAAGCAAAAATATTGAAGAGTTCTCATATTATGAAGTGAAAATTAAAAAAAAAAATGTATTGCGGCATAACGGTTCATTAAGTTGATCAAACAACCACTTGCTCCTAGAGTTCTAATGCATTCACGTTCAATTAAATAATAAATACTCTTTTGAAGAGCTAAAGTGTTGATATTTTGAAATTTGCGAAAATGCAAAAGACGAATGGTTTTTATATTGGTTATTCGTAAAAATGGACCACTTGGAAGATTTGTTGCCAACAAATAAATACTAATTGCTGATTGTATAGCTTCGTTGAAACTAATTTTCGTTGAAAGGTTACCTATTAGATTAACAATCAAGAACATTATATATGCTTTGGCCAGAAGGCCAATTTGGCCTTAAAAAAGGACTTCTATAGTATGAAAATGAAATTGAATAATAATTTCTAGTATATTAATTTTTTTGTTTAACATAACCAAAAGAGTATTTGAATATAATGATAGAATATCTACAAGAACGCAATGCCTTAATATAAATAGAAAACTTGCATAAGTTCATTCATTTTGATTAAAAAAAATACGAATTTCTTACGAAATGTGAATTGATTTTTATTTAAATCGATATAATAATTTTTTTGTTCATTGACTGTGCAAAAAACAAAAGGATTCTTACCAAATGACTTTTTGCTTTGGTGAAAATTTTCATTACTTTTTCACACAGTTGAAGCCTATTTTCATCTACACAGGCAAGAGTTTCGTCCTTGAGTACTTAAACACCTAAGTGTCTTTGTGTAGAATTAAGTGGACTGTTGCTTGCAATTATGCGCAGTAAGAAAGTTTGAAGTGATATGACAATCTCTAAAAAAAAAAATTTAAATAGAACTTTTTCCTAAAAAGATATTTTTACTTGAATAATAGTTGCTGTGAGACATAAACAACAATTAAATATGATCAAACGATGAAAACGCCTTAAAATTGAATCTGAAACACTTATTGTTTGCAAAAAGTTATCTTTATGTAAATTAACCAAACCTTTAAATAAATAAGCAATTTTTTTAAATCATTCACGCACATAAGGGATTTGTGTTGCCCTTATAATGTTTAACGCACTGAGTGAGCGTAGGGAAGTTAGGAAAGGAGGGACAGAAAGTGCCGATTAACATTGGTTTTGAATGCTTTCAAATTGAAATGGCAAGGGAAACCTCGCCGCGTAAGCTATTCCAAATCCGTGTTGTTTTAAAAAAATCTCTATATTTCACGATACTGATGTGACTCATACCGAGTATTGAAAACTTTTTGGTTTTCTTCGATGCAAGTGCCATTCATGAAGAAAAGCCATGGGACTTGCGCTTAACTTTAACAACAGAAGACAGCATTGAGTTTTAAATTATTTACCTCCACGTTTTCGAAAAAAAATAATACAAGAAATAAAGAAATAACGAAACATTGATATAGATATGCAACCCCTTGCTTGGGGTCGCTATAGGATTTTGAGTAGGTGTGCTTGCTTATATGCAAAAAATTACTTTTGTATTTAAAGAATTTCAGATATAAAGAAACTTTGTATATACCCTACCTCGCGCCTACTTTGATTTCATAATGAAATCAGACCCCATTTTTTATACCATTTCATTGCTTTGAAAATTGAAATTAAACCACAATGGCCTTATTTCGATATCGAAAACGAAATAAAAGGCCAAACTGAAAATTTGGACTTATTTCGTTTTCGAACACTCACACTTTTCAAGACTCAATTTTTAGAATTTGGTCTTATTTCGTTTGGCCTTATTTCACGTCAGCGAATTTAACATACGGTATCGTTGGTGTATACGTACGTACGGCCAAAGGTGAAGGATGTGGTGAATCACCAAACGAATTAGTCTAAGAGCCAGCAACAGATTTTTTGCGTGAGAGGAAACGAAAAGATATTAACATATGTTACAAACAGTCCTCCTCGTGGTGATAACGCAATCAATCGTCTGCCAGTCCGCAGAAGCAGGATTACCGTGTAGTGGTGGGTTAAAAGTACCATTTTTCTGAAAAAAGACCTAGTGAAGGATACCATTTCAAATGCATCGACTCCCAACGCTCTCGAGTACGAAAATGTTTGTGACAGACGTATCACAGGTGCCAAACCCCTGATAGACGCCACCGAAAACGCGGCTTTTTTTGAAGTTTTTAGACTTTTGGAAAACCACTTAAAATCAGTTGCATTTGAAAGCTCTTGCTTCCCTGAGTGCGAAACTGTATTGAATGCGAAAATGTGTTAAGTGCGAAAATGTATGTGACAGACGTCTTAATGCCGCCAGGAAGACTATTTGGAACATCAATATCCTTTGGTTTTCTCTCACGCAAGAAATCAGTTGCGGGCTCTCGGTCTAATTATGAAAAGATGAGGGTAGAGTCGTTAGCAAAACAGCATTTCATTTTCTTCACTGCAAATTGAACTAAACTTGAGGATCTTTATACTCAACTTTTGATCTTGTTTTTCTTCACTCAAAGTTAACAGTTTCAACTTTCTATTTTCAACTCTCCGATTTTCTCAACGTTCTAAAAAAAAGTTGAATAGGGAAGCTTGAGAGTTTTTAAGATAGTTTTACATTTGGTTGCTTTTTCTGTCAAAAATTATTCTCGGTTTGAATAAAAATAATTTTTTGAAGGTTTTAATACAAACTCTATATAATATGTACGTTGTAAGAAAAATAAAATTTAAAAAACAACTAGATAGGAGGCTCAGCACTAATTTTAGACTTTGAAAATATTGATTGAAAATAGATTTTTACGGCCTTTAAGTTCCCCAAAAATTTGGCGTTTCGCAAAACGCAAGTTGGCGAACTTTTAAAATTCAACTGTATAAAAAAAATTGCAACTTGTGACTTGTGACTCAACTCTCAAGCTTGTGTCAACCCTAGAGTTGGCCAACTTGATAGTTTCCGGCAAGTTGGGCAATAGTGAAAAAAATAGCTCTTTATGGATTAGAAATAGCAGAACAAAGATGATTTATAAAAATGGGCACGACTGGGTTGCACGTACTTGCTCTTATATGCCTAATCATTGTAAGGCTAGATCTTTGCTACTTGTTTGTAAATTACGTAGAAAAATAACACGGTTTTAACTTATAAAAAGTGTCAAAACCACAACATGATGCACATTGGTTTTAAACTTCTGTACATCAAAATGGAAGGGAAAATGAAGTTAGGCCGCTCCCTCATTTGTCTGTGCGGTATCGTTTCTCCCAGTTTCCTCGGTACACATTCGGTACCGATATTTCATACATTTTAATGAATACCTGATTTGTGCCAAATGTTACGAATCGGTACGGTAAGAAAGCGGTGTACCGAGTGTCGGTATAGAATATCAGTGTTGTTTTGATGTTTACTGCAAGGAATTTGTGTTTGACGTCTGTCGTCTAGGCAACAGTTTGTTTTGTATAAACAAAAATATAAAAAAATATTTGTTGATACAAAATAATAATTTTTGAACAAATGACATCCAAGACTGCTTTCAATTTACAGTATTGAATAGTTCTGTGCCGAGAGTTTACCGACAAGTCAGGAGATGAACAAGAGATCGGTAAACATTCAGTAAGACCTCATTTATCGGTGCGATATCTGTAATCGGTATTTACCGCTTTACCGTATGTATACCAATCTCATGTTCATCACCTGACTTGTCGGTAAGTTTTCGGCACAGAATTATTCAAAACTTTAAATTCGAAGCATTCTCCGATGTCATTTTCTTTCAAAAATTATTATTTTGTATCAACAAATATTTTTTTTATATTTTTGTTTATACAAAACAAACTGTTGCCTAGACGACAGACGTCAAACACAAATTCCTTGCAGTAAACATGGAAACAATACTGATATTCTATACCGACACTCGGTACACCGCTTTCTTAGCGTACCGATTCTGCACATACCTCACAAATCAGTAGGTGTTCATTGAAATGTATGTATGTATTCAGTGAAATATCGGTACCGAATGTTTACCGAGGAAACCAAGATATACGATACCGTACCGACAAATGAGGGAGCGCGCTTAAGCAAAAGATTCCACATTCAAGTTGTACGATTGGAGAACCAATCTCTGTACTTAACTGTTCGATCGAAATTGGACTCGAGTGTAAATTGGTGGGCAATTCTGGAAGCTGTAGTATTACGGTGAAACTTTTTTAGCAGGGAAATGCAACTGGCTCTTTCTCTAGAACTTTGACCGTACAAATAATTAATAATAATGAATTTAAGAAAAAAGTACCTACTTCGAAAACTGTAAAGCCGGTTTTCATTAAATCCTGTTTTTTTTATTTTTGATATTTGGGTATACAGTTTTTTAGAATTTATTTTTATACAGGTAATTATAAAATTAAAAAAAATTGATTAGTTTCTAAAATATTAAATTTTCAAAAAAAAATCAACAATTAATTATAAATAGAAAAAAATAATTCTTCAAAATCTTGATATGCAGATATAATTTGGCTGTCTGGATCTTTTTAAGCCAATCGTTACCGAGAAAGTTGAAAATTAAAAAAAAAAAAACTTATATGAAAGGTTAGTAAACTTTTTCAGTAAATTTTGTTTTAATAGGACGGAAACCAATATAAATTAAAATATTTTCAAAATGTTCATCAAAATCTTTGGAGCCGTTTTCGAAAAAATAAGGTTTTCCTATCTCAAGGGTCGACTTTGTAAGATCAGAAACTTATTTTTTTGGGTTTAATACTGTTAACTCTGTTATGAACAAAAGAAAAATCTCACACAATGTATTGTGTACATTGAAATCGACCGCAATAACAATTTCAGAGCGAGAAAAACGAGAAACAATTTTGGAAATGGCAGCAGACAGTGCATTAAAATCATTAAAAGTCGAATTACAATCGAGATTTGGGCTCCTGGTGTTCCTTGTTTTTTTTAGCTTGTATTGTGTTAACCATTAAGTAATGGCAAATTACACAAAATGTACAAAACCGCTGTTCGGACAGTAAAATGGCCACTTTCGGTTTAGTGTTGGCCTACCTCATCGGGTCAACGAATAAATTGAGTGTCAAATGAAAGCTTATCCCATCTACATTAAGAATCTGTTTGTCGGACGAACTTAACGTGGGCCAAACATTCGTCCGACCGATTTTTTTAAATATTAATTTGTGTAAAAAAAATTTGACTTAAAAAAAGAAGAAAGTTAGAGTAATTTTTTTTTAAGTTTGGCTTATGAACTTTGTCCGACGAGCAGTTTCTTAATGTAGATGGTTTAAGCTTTCATTTGATACCGTATTTGTTCATTAACTCGATCCTAATGAGTAAGACCAGCACCAAAAACGCAACCGGGCAACCGGAAGCGGACCTTTTAGGGCCAAACGGACAAAAAAAGTCTGTCCGATCAGCGTTTTGTACATTTTATATAATTTGCGATTTGTTTATGGCTTGATTTTCTATCAACTCGGCGAGGTATGTGGCCGCCTTCCCTACTAATAGATTAAAACTGGAGCTTAAGCGTGGTTTTTTTTTCGCTCTGATTATATTTTTTAATGGAAATTCTTAACAGTTTTTTATTTCGACTTGAATTGCCTATTATATATATAATATATATAATATATATATAATATATAATTTTTCCATTACTTTTCAATTATTGTTTTATTTTTTTAATAATATTTTTTTTATATTTCGAAAATTTTACTTATGTTGTTAATTTGAATGTTTGTACGTCTGGCTGATTTGAATGTTTGTTCCGAAATAACGGCTACAGGGTTTTAACGATTTGTTTGATTGAATAAGTGGTTGGATTGAAAAATTGGCTACATGATACTTCGAAAAATGCACAAATCTTGCAGGAAAAACCTAAATGTTTATTTTTTTTTAAGTTTTGATAAACATAATTAAAAATATTTTAATCTCAAGTCCACGCAGACAAAGTCGCGGAAAGAAAACTGTTTAAAACAAATTCTTCACGCAATTAAATTTATTTTCTTTATGTTTGAAAATAGTGAAAATTAAACTGCGCCTTTAAAAAAACCATAACATTTTGTTAATGATATAAAATTACATATTTCAATGTTTCTTTGGAAACTATTGTTTTAAAAAATTATTGCAACTTAACAAGAAATATTACAAGAAAGATAGAAAAACAAAACTAAACAAACAAAAATATACATAAAATAAGAAGCTTTGAAAATGAATCCATTATCAAAAACCCCTTTTTATTTTCAGTTGTATCTTTCGTCCTTTATTTTGACAATAAAATTTCTTTGATAGCTTCCTAAAGCAACAGTGCATTCAATTGTTATACTAACATTTTGCCCTTTAAGTTCCTTTAAAGTTCTAATTTTGTATAGAAACCTCAACTTGCAGGATTTGTCCCAAATCACACACCCTTTTCCATTCAATTGCCTATACCCTTCTCTCATTATATAATGACCCTTAAACCTCTAAGTACACATTTCTTAGATAACACATACCTTGGCGAATATTTTGCCGCGCGTTTTCCTCGTCCTCGTCGACGTGGTCGTCTTCCTTCGTCGCGTCGTCTTCTTCTTCTTCTTATTATTATTAGATACACAGATGCTTCAGGACTCCTTCGATGATGATGATGATGTTGACGATAGAGTAGGGTACGTACCCTCTTCCGTACAAAAGTAGTAAGTGAATTAACCAACAACAACACGCAAAAGAAAAAAGCTTCTCTCGCACGATATTTTTGGCTCTCTCTTGTCAATCCACTGCCACTCTCCGAAAATGGGTAAATATATATATGTATGTTAGTTAGTAAGTTGGTATGTGCCTCTGGGTTATCTGGATCAAATATAGAACACGATGAGATGTGGATTTTGATAAAGTTTTGTACAATTTAGTTGTTGTTGTTGTTGTTGTTGTTGTTGTGGCAGAATTAATTTTTCACAGCTCCTCCCTTAAGAAACTTTTCCTGTATTTTTCCAAGCACCGCTGTTGTATTAGTAGAAAAATTGTTGCTGATAAAAATTAAATTTGATTTTCGATTAAAATTAACACTTCCGTTTAAAATTGTTGATTTTTTTTGTTTTACTAGTTTTCGATTTTTGTTAAAGAACTTGCGTATTTCGACACATCCGATTTGATAACATTTGGCGTGGGTATAGAAAAAATTAATTGGCCAGACCACTTTTTTTTGCTAATCACTCGTTCCTATTCGCCGAACATGTTTTCTTCTCATGCTCTTTGGGTTTTGGCAATTTTTTCGAATTGAATTTCTACTAATTTCAGATACTAACTAGAAATTTTCACTTTTTTAATATATATGTATATTAAAAAAAAAATTCTGATTGATGTGTCTCTGTGAACTATTTTAATTCAAATTTAAAGTTCCACATCACCGGTTAGCGGTTATCACTTGCAGACATGAGAAAGGATTTTTCACTTTTATTTTCACCATGTAGATACACAGAGGGTTTTTTAAAAAAAATCTATTTTCTAAATTGAATATGAGAAAATCTAATATTAAATTCGGTAGAAAATTCAGAGCTATAGTTGATTATTACCGACCGACAGGATGTTGCGTAGTGAAACGGATGTCACCAAAGGAAGACAGTATTTGCACCCGAATTTTCTTTCGGCAAGGATATGGAGCTCTAAAGTAGGTAACAGCAGGCACAGGCAGCAAAAGAAACGGCAGCAGCAGCAGCAGCAAAAGCAGATCAGGGTGTGGTGAATATTTGTGTACCAGATGAAAATTCCATTACAAAAACAACAAAAAATATAAATCTAGGAGAGCTTTCCTTGTCGAGTAGGTATGATTTTTTCTTTTTTGTATTTTATATTTTTTCCCTTTATCAAGTTTTCATTTTGTGTTTTATATTTTTTTCTTCCTTGTTGGTCCTGATGGTTACATACTGTATCTGTGGGTATACTAGATATATTGAAGGAAGTTTTAAAAGATTTTTCTTCTTAATTTTCTTCTTTTTTTTTGTATTGAAAAATGTATTATAGGATCACTGTTTTATGGTTGTGTAAATAAACAACAATCTTTTAAGTTATTACACTTTAAGATACAAAAAAAACACACAAAGTAAGAAAGAAAAACCAACCAACCAACGATGAATGGGTATATTCTAGCAAAGGAAGTATTCTTTTGGAAACCGATGTAGCAAACAAAAATGATGCCTTCAACCGAACTCGAACACTGACTACACCTGACTAAAATCGATTTGGCTGCCAGTAGTTGTGGCAGATTCTGGTTTTTCCTTTAGGAAATCTGAGAGAAAAAGTTCATAGTGGTGTTTCCCCTAGATTGGGTTCTCTGGATTGGATGCTGTGTATTTGGTCAGTAATGTATCTAAAGTTAAGCTTCTGATGGTGTTTTTTTTTTTAACTTTTCTAGATACTTTCTCCTTATACTAGATGGCATGACGATGGCACACACAAAAATGGTTGGTGTAAGTTGTTGAATAGAATAGAATACTCCTAGCTCCTACCCCAATTTAATTGGTACTGAAACTGATGCTGATTGCAGTGTAACTCACTGGCACATGTGTATAGTGGGCAGCTTTTCTTTTGACACGTTTGTTGTGATTATTCTTGGAAAATCAGCTATGCTTGCAGAAATTAATTGTACGGTTTCCCCTTAGTTTTGTGTTGTTTTGGTATTTTTTTCTGTGTATTGTGGTTTGAATTTCGTATTGCACTTTTTGTGAAGAGACTTTTAAGTGATGCCAATGTTTTGTTTTTAATTTTCATTAAACTTGTAATAATTTTATAATAAAGATAAGAATTTCGGAATAATTTGATTAAATTATATAAAATTATTAAAACTGTATAAGATCAATTTCCAATGTATGGAATTGTTTTTAAGGTTGGGAGTTCTAATGGAAGAAACTACTTTAGAAAACAATATAATTGGCTTAAATTTATTTAACGGAAGTCGTGTTCAACTTTGTTGGAAAACGAATTAGAATTCCAAATTTTTTTCTTACAAAGGAATTTATATGCTTCCTAAAGGATAAGTCATTCGTTAACTTAAAACCAAGACCAAGTCACTGATTTAACGTTACAATCAATGGATTCATTAAGAAATACAGTGGAAGCTGTTCCGTATTTCACACTTTTTTACTTGCGATTATGGGTGCTATAATGCAAGCTTTCTTTTTATCTGTTCGTGTACAGAAACATATTTTATTTACTAGCCAAATTCTGTCCGTTTGTCTGTCTGTCTATCTGTACGGATGTTTTTTGGACTGTAGCCTATACGGTTGGACCAATCGTCTTCAAATTCAGAACCAAGGGTTATTTTAGCATTCTACAGAAGTGCTTTTTGAATTGTTTTAGCTCAAATATTAACCTGCAATATAACCGTTAAGTAAAAACTTTTTTTTCTCGGAAACGGCTCAAAGAAATTTTACGAAAAAAATCAAAATACTATTGTAAGTGTGGGTTATGTTTTGAAGTAAAATAAATTGCAGGACTGGATCGCACGTACTTGCTAATTTATAAGCGGTCTCATTGTAGAATAAAATTTAAGAACATTAAACATCATTTATTAGATTCTTGTGACTTTTGATTGTTCGAATAAAGTACGTAAAATTGTATTGGGTGAAATAATTTAAACGCCATTTTTTTAAGAAATGTAAGAAAGAGTGATTTTTTTTGTTCTAAACGTAGGAGCACTTTTAAATAGAACGTTATTTTAACAACTTTTTTTTTTTAAATTATAAAAATAATTTAAGAATAAAAACGTATGCACAAAACACATACATTTAAAAATAAAAATAAAAAAAATCATTTATCCGTTTTTAAAATATTGATTTTTAAAAAAAAAATTTTAAAATTATTAAAAATACAAAAACCAAGTTTTCGAAAAAAAATAATTACTCATTCTACCTACATCTTCTTGAAATTGATTTTAATCGGATCACCAGTTTTCGAGAAAGTCAAAGAAAAAAAACTGGTCCTATGGGAGGTACCGTTTTTAGCCCACCATATTAAATTTTTTTCCACTAAAATATAATCCTATAATCGCAAGTAAAAAAGTGTCAACACCAGAAAACTTAACGGCTTTAATTAAATATGAAGTACGCTATCATACATCTTGTATAATAACACATTTACGAAAAAACGAAGTTCGAGAATTGTAGGACGGATTTTCATAAAATCCTGTTTTTTTATTTTTAGTTTTTTGAAAAAAAAAATTGTTTAAATTTTGGAATGCAGTTTTTTAGAGTTTATTAATGTAATGATTGTAAAATTTAAAGTAATTTCTTTTTGATTACTTTTATAAATATATATTATAATATATTTTGATTCTGATCAAATAATAGCCACCACCAACAAATAAATACTAAAAATGTTCATCAAAATCGTTGGAGCCGTTTTTGAGACAAATAAACTTTTCCTAAACAGTCATATGGCAGGTACCGATATGTGTAGGCTTAAAAATTAAATTTCAATGAAGGTACATAAGCAACTACGTGCAATTTATTTGGATATCAGCAGAGTCTAAGTTTTCTTAGGGTCAGACCTGTCAAACTGTCAAATAAATTTAATCATATTGGATTCCGATATCATCTTGAATCTTAAACATTGCAGAATAATAGGAGTGGTTAGTTCTGAATCCAGATTGATATGGAGATGGCAGACTCTAAAATGTTAATTATTTGTTTCTGACCTTCTATAAAACTTTTGATAGGCAAGTCAAGATGCTTCTGATTCGATTGACTGTTCGGTGGGTACGGATATTTTAAAAACAATAGTAATCCGAACTGCTCTTCACAGTGTTGGAAACGTTAAGGATGCTATGCATTGATTTTATAAATGCGTAAGTGATAAATGATAAGATAAATTGATAAGATTAGATAAGATTAATTAAACGATTCCGTCTTCTTTAAAAGCTTCAGATTAAAGTGTTCAAAAATGCTTATAGCTTCATCTTCCGAAATAAGCTATTGTCTAGCAGAAACAGTTATTTCAAATTCGATAATATTGAACAACTTCTCTTTGGAATGAAAAAGGACGTCATTACGAAGTCAACTGCCAGTTGTTGGGGCACTTAACAAAACCCATGTCCGACTTCATCAAAAGAATTATTACCCATTTATTCTTACACTGAAATAGTTATAACGCGTGACTTTCACTTCTCTGGCCAAACAACACACTTACGAAGGTATTTTAAGATCCTTGTTAAATTGATCCAATTAACTCAGCTCATTCGAAATTTTAGGGAACCAATATTCTTATGGTGAATCTTTTTTAAGGTTATTGTACTGGATAAAGGCATTTAATAGAGTTTGGAACCAAACCCATTTATCGAAAATGTGTGCACTTACACTCGATGAAACTCTTCTTCGTTGGACAAGTAATAATTACCTTCCTACAAGTTGTGTTGCAACGATTCAAGTACCTTATATTCACACACTGGTGATGCTGGTGTTCATCAGGGCTTTGTTTTTGTCTCCAACTCTTTTCCTTATATTTAAAAACGACCTATTATTTGAAATAAATAATCCAACAAATTGTTTTGGTGAAGACATCAATTTAAGCTTTTCGTATTAGTTTCCAGACTCTCATTCATGTTCTTTGTATGTAGAGCTGCAACGATCGCGGATCTAACAATTTCCTGCATATTTCTCTCTTCTTTTGACCGAAGGTAGTACATAAAAGTATTTTAAAAAGTATATAACTCATTCTCTGCTACCTAACATATATTTAAAAATTCAACTGCCGCATTCAAATATTTTATTTTTAAACTTAAAAAGTTCCTTATATCTAACTAAAACTATTTACAACTACTTAAAACTGCTACAACAAAAGCAAGCAAAACTGGTTAACTTGTTTAGAAAATTCCTAAAAGTCCCTATCAGATATGGCCCTACTGAACCCGAGGCGCTCTACTCCGCTCTTCGTAGTGAGGTCACGATCATAATATTCTTGCACAGAATTCAAGAAATCTCAAAAACTTTAAAAATGATAGGCGACATAACAATGACAGAAAAATGTACGTCTCTAGAGCATAGTAGTTATACTATTTTTGAGCCTTTCATTTTTATTTTGCTGTTTCTATAATTTGAAATCTAAATTTAACACAATGATATACATTTATTTCTCTCGTCAAACGATTCAACCATAATTCTCGTATTGCAAATAATTTCCATCACCCAACTTCGGACATAGAGTCAAATACAAGGATTATTTTTTTAGTCTTACCACACGAATGTGGAATGCGTTGTCAGGATCGGTTTTCCCCTACATTTTGAAATGCAGAACTAAAAGACATATATTCAACAGTACCTTTTTTACATCCATTTTTGTTTTCATAAGGCCTCGCTTCTTAAAATCAACAATATGTAAGGGAAGCCAAAACCTCATTAGTGCGTGCTAGTTAAAAAAAAACTGCTTAGGCCAAATAACAACTAACACATTCAGAATTTTGCACTATTTTTTTTCCTTTCATCGACGAATGCCATGTTCGACGGTTCATCTATATATGGTCGAATTTCTCTAATTCTTCTAACTAGTGTCGTGCAACGTCATATTGCATTCTCAAAGGCTTACTTACACACACTTAGTTACAAATATAAAACAAAATATGTGTTTTTGTTATAATGGTTAATGTTTATTAAATTGTGTTCTATTAAAAGAATTACTCCTAAGGATAGCTCAAATCCTTTTCTTAATAAAACAATAAGGTCTGAGTCATCTTCAAAACTAATGATCTACAATCTACACCCAAATAATTTTCTGCAACTCTGTCTGGCAACATGTGTTTTATTAAGGAAGAGACGAATAAGATTTTATTTTTCTACTTATTTGTATGAAAATACGATCAGAGATCCACCATTTGAGTTCACTTACGAAGAACAGATAGTGACGAGTTTTGAATTATTTTGCATTTCCAAGACCATTTCTGGTATTTTTATACGAAAATATTTCCCAAAATCTGTTCGAAATCATAAAATTTACTTTTTTCAGTTAAATACCTAACCAAGTACACTGTGGCGTATACGTACTATTTTTTTCCACATCAAGCATATTAAACAAAAGTGCCAAAGAGCTTGCAACACTTTTCTATCTAGACCATCGTCTATTAAAAATAAGTCATTTCCAAGAATCTCACCTCATCCAACCGCTAGTTTCCCCTCTCTAGCACGCTTGTGCGCACTGAAACCGAATGAGAATGAAGCTTTTTCACCCCAAAAATCTCAAGCCAACGTACTCATTTTTTATGGTTATCTTATCAAAGGATCTCAAACAGTAGCTTTCTCAATATTTAATAATCGCATTAAATGTGCCTGTTAATTGTGACAGTACATAAGTATATATAGCTAAAACTATATAAGTATGTATATACAAGTACAACTGACAGTAATGGTTATTGAAGGGCTTTCAGCTATAAAAGCTGCCCCTAACAACACACACCCTTTACTATAAAGTGGCTCTATAATGTATTATCATACTATTTGATTTGTCTTCGATGTTAATTATTGTGATTGCCGCGAAAGTTTTTGACAAATATTTCAGCAAATATGAAAAGCACCAAAAATGCCAACATTCAGGTTGTTTATTTGGCATCACTTTGACCTTTGACAGGTCTTCTTTAATTAAATAAACATAGAAGACAGTAAAAGTATGTAAAGCTAAGCAAACTCAGTTTATTGCTTTATTTGCAGTTTTTGTATTTCAGTGTATGCGATGTATCTTTGTATCTTTTTTTGTATCCCTGATTTACAGCTCCGAGATTGTGTGTGTATATTAATTTTTTTTTTATTATTATTTTTTTGTTTGTGAATGTAATGATAAGGGGGATAATGTGATGATGTGGTTGTTATATTTGTGTTTGTTAGTTTAAATGCCGACACTTGTTGCTATTGGAAATAGTAAGGTATGGAATTAATTAAGATACATAGCCGTATAGATTATACTTTTGCTGTTTAAGGAAATACAATGCAAGGTGGCAATTTGTTATTTAAATATCGATTGTATTATGAAAATATATCTACATATTTCATTCGAGAAACAAATTTTATAAGTAACATAAGTAATAGGATTGGTTACATTGAATCAGTTTTATGAATAATTCTGTAAGGTAGGTAACGAGTAGGTGTTCTGGAAAGTTTGCATGAGAGCACTAATGACAATGGACAACGAGATCATCCCAAATCATTTGAAACGACTATGTTACCTCTTCATGAGTAACTGCATTGTTGTCAACATTTTGATGGTCTCTGATAGGAGGATGGCCTGGTATTAGAGAAAGCAATCCTAGACGCTGGCATGACGTGTTGTGATTATTGTCACCAAGTCTAACCAGATACTGGCTTACGTAGACGCTTGTTCGCTTGAAGTCAATAAGGTACAATATTCCTTAATCAATATTTAGTTGGTGCCATTTTAATGAAGGGAAAAACGATATATGTACATGGTGGCTACGTGCGTCGGCGAGTAGTGTGGCCTAACAATCAGAATAGTGTTTCAATGAATTTTAAGAACCTTTAACATCCTTGGGTAAAAAGCACATAGCAGATGATTATATTAGGGAGATAGAAATACGCGTCTGGCTGATAAGATCTAATAGAACGCAGCTCAGAAATCTTAGCTGGATATACTTTATCATGTACATTAAAAGGAAAAGGAATACAATGTAAATGCCGGTTAATTCTTTATAGGATTATCGCGACAGCACTGGTTAAAAATATTAATTTTATTATAACTTTATTTGAATTTAACTTCATGGACGTGTACAAGGAAAGGGTCACTTATCGATCATTAAATATTTTTGTTCAGTGTATTATGAATCCAAGCTTTATTTACAATAAAGGTGATGTTTTGACTAAATTCTGATTTGAAGACTTAAATGGGAACCCAATTCCTTAAAACTTAACCCGCGACAGTTTGTGCTACAAAATATAATAATCAAATGCAATTACGAATCATCATCAGTTATGATTTTATCCAAGCGTGAAAACTTAAAGCTTTAACCATGAACAAAATTGATGCCCATGCATTCATCATCATCATCAGTTCCTGAAACCCCCTTCGGGGCATAGGGCGCCAAAAAAATGTCTCCATCCTTCACTATAAATTGTTCGTAGCTTCTTGAATTAGCATTAGTCTACATATAGCGATGGGTGTACTTATACATACTTATGTCAGGCAATTTAGATATTTTAGTTCCATTTTATGTTCCGGCACCCAGTGGAGATGAATATTAAACTGTTCTGAATCTTCATCAAACACGTTTGATTATTTTGAGTAGTGATTGAGTTTAAAGAGACCGATTCAATGATTGAGGGAGTATTATTCAATGCAGCCGAAAGTATTTATCAGAGAGCTGATGGATGAACTCAGTTTGAATATTTTCTCTTCTGTTTTTATTCTTTTTAAATCGCTGATCCTACCTTCCATTTTCAGCTTTCTTTTCCTTCCCTTTACCAGTTTCCCTCTATTTTATTTGTATGATACCAAGCAACCAAAAACCTGAACCGCAATATTTCCCGTTTCCTGCTCGTCCCCTGAATTCAAATTCTTTCTCCTTCCCTACTTTATATGGCGTTTTACATCATTTTCTTATCATATCCTATCCATTTTCTAACCTATCGTTTCCTTTCCTAGCCAATTCCTATAGTATCCCTTTCATGTCATACACAATTCCTTTTCCTCAAATTTCCTATCCAAACGATATCCTTTTCTCAACCTTAAATTAAACCTTTTTACAACAAATGGCTGCACAAAAGTACATGCTTGATAATTTTTTGCAACATAATTGCAACATAATAAGGATTCAAGGCCTAGTTACCTGTACTCTTCACCAAGGAATGTATTAAAGAGTAAAGTACTCAAGATCCTTCCCTAATGCACATCAACTTTGATCTGAAATTCTTCGGTGACTCTTATCGCGGAAAACCGGGTTATTTTTTTGAAAAATTTTCTATGTTCTACCTTGTAGTTTGTTGTTGGGAAAAGGTAACTTTCCTTGCACGGATTAGGCATTTAATCTGATCTTTACTGATAAGAATACTGAACTATCTAGGTCCAAATGTTTCCCACCTCTTATCATTTATTTCTTCAACATATAATATTTCTATACATGTATATAAAAATGGATGTAGGTATGTATTTATGTCCGGTATGAACTCTTAAACCGCACATGATTTTTATGAAATTTTCAGGGAAAATTTAGTTTTGTCCAGGGATGGTTCCTGTTAAGGTTTGGTGGGGCAAACTATAAGATAAAATAAAGACATTTTACTCGCGCTGGGTGCCAATAGTTATTATTATCAGAGTGTCGATCTTAAGCTCATAGAGGCCGGACGTCAGGTCGAGGTGCGCGCATAATTAATTACACAAAAGTCAAAAAAAAAAAAAAAAAAATTATTGCGCCTTGTTATCGCGAGTGATAAAAAAATAATATTACACACTCGTTTGAGAAATTGTCAAAAACCCCTCGCGTGTGCTGTAAAGAAAATAACAATATCCACTCGCGTCGTTGGAAGACGATAAGATGCCCATTCGCGCTGTGGAAGAAAAAAAAATAATACACACTTGCATAACAAATCAAATTATCCTCTTATCTGTCCCAACCCTTTGTGCTTAGCTTAACTGCCTCTTTCTTATCTACAGTAGGCATCGTATGCTTGTGGTAAATGGATAAGGGCATCTGAGTTTGTCCTATTGTGCTGAATATTTAAATTGATTTTTTGTATGCAAGCTGTCTTATGGGCATAACACCTAAGACAGTTTGTTTATTACAGAGATTAATTTGGATTTTCACTGCATGGTTCGACTTAGTCAGAATTGTGTTTTGTGTGTAAGTATTCTGAAATGGTAAGTGATTTTTGTGTCGTGTATTCCAATGTTCGTGGTATAAGAAAGAATTTCTTTCACTTGTACGTCTACACTGTTCAATACAGGCCAGCTGTTTTGGCATTAAGTGAAACCCAGGTTGGAGTAAATACTGATTTATCAGAGTTTGCTCTACATGGGTATAGCTTGGTGCCATTACTCTTTTCCCATCATGGTCTCGTGGTCTATGTTAGGAATGATATTGCTTGCCAGAGCCTTCCCCAATATGGGCAATGTTCCAACACGGACTTTAACTTCTTGTGGCTCAAATTCACTGTCCGCAAGCATGTCATTCATTATTGTTTTATTTACAGGAGTCCAAATCTCGACAGCAATTCCACTTGTAACGAGTTTGATGCGCTGTCTGATTCCATCTCGAAAATTGTTTCCCTTTGTCCTCGCACTGAAATCGTTATTACGGGCGATTTCAATGTACACAATTCCAATTGGCTCCGCTATTCTGGTCAGACAACACCCGAAGGAAGGTATGTCGAGCTCTTTGCCGGGTTACATCACCTTACCCAACTGATCGATGTGCCAACGCGTATACCGGATGTTGCTGGGCAAGCCGCCCATACTCTTGACTTGTTTCTTACTTCTCACCCTGATAAATATACCATTAGTGTAACTTCTCCATTTGGCACTTCAGACATTTTCATGTCATTTCAGCTAATTTCTCATCCTCCACCCATCCAGTTAAAGAAAAACTTCCCACCAGGACCGTTTGGCAATACGAGAAAGCCAACTGGGACGGCCTGAATATTTTTTTCCGAAACTTTAACTGGTCACTATGCTTCCTCGATAGTGACATTGATGCCAGTGCTGAAATGATCACAAATGTGATTCTTCTAGGGATGCGTGCTTTTATTCCTAACAGAGTAAAAAGCATCAAACCTAAAGAAAAGTCTTGGTTTAATTCTGAGTGTAAAGAAGCTATCAGGTTCAAAGAAGTAAGTTTCCGTTCTTACAAAGCCAACCCTACAGAGAAAAATCGAAAAAAACACAAACAAGCAAGAAACTCATGCAACTCCGTTATTGAAAGAACCAAATTTTTGCATGACCAAAAATTACGGCAAAAAATTCTGCAGTGTCCCAAAGGCAGTAAAAATTTTTGGTCATTTGTAAAAAATATTAAAAACTCCTCAACATCTTCGGTTCCAACGCTCATCGACAATAACAAACCAATTGTTTACTCTTCAGAGAAGGCAAACTTGCCCGCCGCCCATTTCGCTGCCAGCCCCACGCTGCCGCATAGCAACGTTGCCCCTCCTGTACTTGAGAATGTAAATTTTTCCATGGGACAGATTTTTTTCCGCACTCGTACAGTAGCAAGAGTTCTCAAAGATCTCGATATACACAAATCCGCTGGCCCGGATGGTATACCCCCGATTCTTCTGAAGAGGTGTTCTTCCACACTGGCAAAGCCACTGCGTAAGCTTTTCCATCGCTCCTACTCTTCTGGAATCTTTCCTAGAAGATGGAAAACAGCATTTGTCCAGCCTGTCCCTAAGAAAGGTGACCCATCCTCCCCCTCCTCCTACCGACCCATAGCACTGACGTCCCTTCTTTCTAAGGTCATGGAAACACTGATTAACCGTCAGCTTAAGGAATATCTCGAAGATCGTAAGCTTCTCCATGACCGTCAATATGGCTTCCGCAGCAACCGCAGGGCAGGTGCTTCGCAAACATCGCTTCACCTGCTTGATAGAATACAAAATCGAGCGTTAAGATTGATAGGTAATAGAACTGCCGCTGAAACAATTGCCCCACTCGAACACCGACGCAATGTTTCATGTCTTTCCTTATTTTATCGTTTCTTTTATAAAAAATGTTCACTCGAGGTAGCCAGCTGCATTCCTCCCCTTAAAAGTTTCGCCCGTAATACTCGTCTTGCTAGGAATGCCCATCAGTTCACCCTTGAGCCCAATTTCGGACGTACCGTGAAATATAGGGATTCTTTTTTTAGCCGTACAACACGACTTTGGAATGGTTTACCCGGCGAGATTTTCCCTTGCCATTTCAATTTGCAAACATTCAAAATCAATGTTAATCGACACCTCCTATCTCTCCCCTCCCTATCTTCCTAATGCCCGCGCAGTGTGTTACATTATAAGGGAAACAAATAGTCCCTTGTGCGCGCGTGAATTATAAAAAAAAAAAAAAAAAAAAAATTAAAAGACTATTTCATAAAAGCCTGCAAGGACTTCAAGAATTCAATAAAAAATAAAAAAAAACAATTGCACCAATTTAAATTGCAAATTTCCAATTCAAATTCAATCCAACTCGTTCATACACACTAAACTTAAAGTGGCATTTAAATTTAAATACATCCAATTTTCCAGATCCTTCCATCGACTTCATGCCACATCTCCTCAAAATTCAAATCAAATGCAGGTTGCATGTCCAAACACGAAAGGGTTCATTTAACTTTGTGTTCATTTCCAAAATCCCCAAGATGCAATTCAATTAGAATTCCTTAATTAATTTGCCCTACTTTCTGCTTCTCCTACTCACACACTTCTAATACAGTTTCATTCACCATTATATTCAAGATAATCTAATGGGATGCTAGAGGGTTTTTTCCCAGCTCCAGAATCATACCCAACCAATTATGTCCGCAACTACAGAATGGGATACAAAAAAAAGAAACAATCAACAAAGAACAAAAGTAATAGTAGTTGTGCTCTTGTGCTGAGTAAACTATTTTATTCCTCTAGAGAAATGATTGCAATAGCTACTCCTAGTGCCACATCGTCCTTCTAACATTCCGCTCACACACAGCAGCCGTCAGAGATGCTTATCAATTAAGGACTATTTTTTTTTTTTTTTTGCTTGAGTTTAATTTCTTGCCCCAGATACTTTTGCTGTTGGATAAACAAGCTTACAGTTGGGGCAAATTGTTGGGAAAACAACAGCCAGCCAAGGAAAGGACGGACTTGAAAACGGACGAAAATAAATACAAAATTCTAAACTCTAAACTAAAATTGTATCCATTTTCTCATCCAGCGCCAGAATCGCAGCCATTGCCATCGCCACTCAAGCAAGACGGTTTTCTGAAATGAAAACTTATCGTTCCTTCAAAGGCACGTAGGCAATTCTTTTGCCTTTGTTTATTTGTATCTTTTATTCTATCTGTTCTGGTGGTTGCTCAACACAGAAAATTCTCTTGGGATTTGGCCAAAAAATTGCAAGATACTATGAGGCAACATTTGGCTGCATAGCTGATATGTATCGTAGGGTTTATTGTCGCCTTTTGAGTGGGTGGTTTTTGAAACAGTCAAGTTCTGGTTTCGTTGCCTTGAAAAGTGTTTCTCATCTCTGTTTCTTTTGGAAAGAGGACATTGATCGCCCTTACAGTTTGTTGACAAACCATCGAAAGTTTTTTGAGGCACTAGGTGACAAATTTTGGATAAAGAATATGAAAATTGGGTTGGCTGGTTGGAAATACAGTTGGTTGTTTGTGTCCTCTTTTTTTGGTCCTTTATTTATAGTATTTGTCGTTGTAATCTCTGGAACAGATGGCTTGTGTATTTTCAGGGGATTGGTTGATTAGGAGAAATGGAAGACTAAAAGTTTTGTAATAATTTTCACCATGTAGGGAATATGTAGTTTGAAGGAAAGTTTGCTCTAAACTATAAACAAAAGGACCGAGTTGTGGGTGTGTACAAAATGTTCTCTAAGGGCAAACCAGAGTTAAATCTTCTTCTTTGTTAGAAATTAACATCACAGTCTGAAAAGAAGATAAATAATTTCAGAGTTTTTTGACGTGATAACGTGTTATAAATTCTACACGTACGAAATAACATGACTCATACTGATAAGACTCATGCTGGATAAGACTCATGAAGATAAGACTCATAACTAAGTCATAACTAATGCTAACCGCGATACTGTGGTTCTTTCAACCAAAATTGATCGCAGGCACCAGGTGAACATGAACAGGCGCAAATTACCAAAATAATTCCACTCAAATTCAAAGAGTACAAAAAGAGAAAAGGAAATACAAAATAGGCGGAGTTTTGTTAAAGTAGAAAGTAGATGTAGATATTTGTGTATGTGTGTGTGTGTGGATTTAATAAAAGGGTTTGTGGGTGTGAGTTAACGGGCTGTATGTTGGTGTTGCTGCCATCAATGTTTTCTTATGACGTTATCACGTAAAATTATCGTCCGTAAACTGACTTTACAGACAACCAACTATTTTAATTTGTTTTTGTTTAATTAATAAACAATCTTTGCAAACGTTTATTTTTTTACAAAAGATGGCAATTATAAAAGTAGAGCTTGTGGGTTTAAGTGGAACCTTTTCAGCCAATTTGAGCTGAGGAGAATTTTCTAATATCTTACAGTACAATTTTTTTCTGAAAATCTTTAAAAAATAGTTTATATACATATAATCCAATCAGTGGAGACAAAAAAGAGGCTTTCCTCGGATGCAGTTAGCAATACAAGAGGACCAAAGTTATTAGAATTATGCAACTCTTCGAATACAAAATGGTACCAGCTGAAGCGACATCCTTGGGGAATATACATTTGTTGGAAAGCAGTGCATGGCAGTTATGGGATCAATTATTGCATTTTGGGAGGTGATTGGAATTCTTATGTTTACGATTTTGAGATGCAACAGATTCCTTACTCCGATCACATTTCTATGGACTCATCGAATAGAGATTCAGGAGTTCATCCAATGTCAAACAATAGATACAGAGGAAATGTCAGCAAAATATTATCAACATGTTATGCATTGTGTGTACCACAACCTACACACGAATATTATGTACACGAATGGAATAGAAGCGGAAATCCTGATGAAAAAAAATATACACAATATGAAGTATTTACATGCAGCAGGTGTTGCTAGAATGGACGAAAAAGTTCACGGCCTATTGCATTAAAAAAAAGTTGGTTATCTATAAAGTCGGTTTACGGACGATAATTTTACGTGATAACTTCATAAGAAAACATTGATGACCACAACACCAACATACAGCCCGTTAACTCACACCATATACAATTCCACTTATCACGTAAAAAAAATCTAGTACTAAATATACTACTAAGTACTAAAGCTAGTACTAAAACAAGTACCAACAAATTCAATAGTACTAAATTCTAGTACTAAGTACTAAAAATCTAGAACCAACAACCAAGTACCAATCGGCATCAGTTTTATATTTAACCGCGCGCATTACTACGCCCTAGAAAAAAACATATTTTAATGTGAAATGCGAAAATATCGCTGGCGGGACCAAACATTAACATTATTTACCATGTAAATTTCATTAATATCCGTTGGGCGGTTTAGGTGTACATATTCGACATATGTACATACATACACATATACAGACATCTGATGTTCGCCTGGTGCGATCGATTTTTGTCACAATTCAGGCCCGGTGCACACTTGCGTCATTTTGACGCGGCGGCTGCTCCACCGCTGTGACACTTTTGCGCTTTATAGTACTCACAAATAAATTTGTGATGCACACACTCGTTAGATGCCGCCGCGTCATTTGTGAGTAATGTAAGACGCAAAAGCGTCACCGCTGCGTCAAAATGACTCAAGTGAGCACCGAGCCTCAGAGTCACCCACAAAATACCCACAAACCCACTCGTTAAATCCACACATACACACACCCCATTATTACATCTTCTTTCTACTTTAACCAAACCCCGCCCATTTTGTACTTCTTTTTCTCTTCTTATACTTTTTGAATTAGAGTCGAATTATTTAGGGAATTTGCGCCTGCTATTTTTTATGTTCGCCTCGTGCTTGCGATCGATTTTGGTTGAAAAATTTACAGTATCGCGGTTAGCGGTAACGCATTACAGGCGATTCACGGATAGAAACGATCTGGAGACTAGGACACTGAAGTCGTCGATAAAAAATGTTAACTCGCTCATAAAACAAAACTATCGATTGTCTATTAATTCATACTGGGATAACAGAATTCGGGCCATTAATTCTAGTGACCCGAGTATGTTTCCTAAGATAAATAATTTTTTTAGAAAGAACAATCAAAATGATCTTCCGTGTCTTAAGCTTCAGAGAACAACAGACAACGAGAACATACTCCTGACCGCAGGAATAGATCTGGGAAACGCCGTATTGGACGACGATTTCTTTATGATTGAAGATCCATTGGAGAAGGTTGAAACAGTAGGGTCTGTTTTTCAGCAAGTGTATAAGGTGAATGAATCCATTCACCTAAATCACGATCTGGAGAACAGAGCTCTGCTGAATCACTTTTACCTTCGAAATAGCATCACGCAATGGCGATCTGAGAACCTTGGTTTTACTAGGTTCAATGAAGACAATCTGGCAAACGCCACTATCGCCAAGCAAAATGGGCCATCTCGAAGGTCGAACTCCAGATGATCTTCGCATCATTAAAGAAAAAGAAGTCTGCAGGAGTCGAGGCATACCCAATATCGTACTACGACATCTCCCTGAGGATGCAATAGACATATACACAACAGTGTTTAACAACGCGCTGAATAATGCATATTATCCAGTGAGCTGGAAGACAGCTGTTGTACATCCTCTCCCGAAAAAGGGAAAGGATAATTCCAATCCGGCAAATCTTCGGTCAATAAGTCTTCTTCCGAGTATCAGCAAAAAGTATTTGAAAAAGTCCTAAATAGAGCTCTGTCCAAGTGGGCCGAGGACAAAAATATAATTCCAGACACCCAGTTCGGCTTTAAGGCGGGACATGACACAATTCATGCCGCGTCCAAGCTAGTATCTGCTGTCCAATGGAACAATGCTAAGAAAAAATGCACAGGTGCCTGTCTGGTCGGTTTGGAGAAGGCTTTCGACACCGTATGGTTAGAGGGTCTTTATCTGAAGCTAACCAGATGGGGCATAAGTAAACCACTGTTATATATGCTTTACGACATGCTTAATGGTAGAAAGTTTGTTGTCAAGAGTGGCAATGTGACTTCTGCCACAACATTTGATATTAAAAACCTTGGTATCTGGCTGGATCAATTTCTATAATTCAATTGGCATATAGAGGCTGCTCTGGCCAGGGCTAGGGGAGCTTTTGCCCTGACAAGACGGCTGTTTTATAGCAGCCGCCTTGATAGCAGGGTGAAAGTGATTTGCTACATGGCCCTCATCAGGCCGATGATTGCCTACGGATGCCCTGTGTGGTTCAACGTTGCACCATCTCTTATGGAAAAGATTCGGGTGTTTGAGAGACAATGTCTTCGTACCTGTCTTGGATTACACAGAACACCAGAGTCGGAGTACAAACACTACTATCCCAAAGAGTTCCTATATAACGGGGCCAATATAAACAGGATAGATAACTTTTTAATTAAGCTCATTCGCGGACACATTGCAAGAGCGATGACCTCGGCTAATGGCCAAATCTTGGGGGCTTACTACCCCCAAGATGAATATTTTGAAAAAACACGTTCAAGCGGTTTCATCCCGCCCGAGGCTTTCCTTTATTTAGACAGTCGAGGGCTGATACAGGATAGATCGGCGATCGCGTTGATCTACCATGTCGGCCGAAAAACTGTGGATAGGCGGCTCCTTTATGACCGAGACATTGTCGAAGGGAGCGAAGCAGAGTGCCTCCGGTTCAGTAGGGCTGTGTTGGAACGGGACCGGAGGGAATATTTTGATCAGTTGCACCAGTTTTGGTGGCTTACAGGCTGATACTTGCAGTCGACACTATTGCCTATGGTCGGCTTACATAGTTGTAGGGTATATTTAAGCTAGGTAAGGGTGGGCAGTTGCAGGGGCGTCAAAAAAATATATATAAATATATATATATATATATATATATGTGTGTATATATATGTATATATATGTATGTATATGCATATATATGCATGTGTGTATGTATATATGTATTTATATACATATATACATTTATATATATATGTGTATATGTATGTGTATGTATATATATATATATATTATAAAAAAAATTGCGGCTGTGCTGTTCTAGGTTTAGGTAGATTTAGTTATTTTTAGTTTATTTAATAAGTACTTATACATATTAAGTTAGTTTTAAGAAAAATATGATCTGATGCCTAGTTTTTATTTTTTTTTCTGGGAAAAAATAAAACCCGTTAATCTTAATTTTAATTTAAGTTATTCTTAGGCCGAAAGGCAATTAATTAAGTTAGAGAGTAATTTAGAGCGCCTGAATTGGGCCAGTAAGTTAGTTAAGTGTATATTTAAGCTAGTTTTTAATTTTTTTTGTCTAGTATGAAGATAGTTATAAGTTTTTACAAATAAAAAAAATAAAAAAATAAAAAAAAAAAAAAATAAAAAAAACAGACATCTGATGTTCGCCTGGTGCGATCGATTTTTGTCACAATTCAAGACCGGTGCACACTTGCGTCACTTTGACGCGGCTGTGACACTTTTGCGCTTTATAGTACTCACAAATAAATAGAGTGATGCACACACTCGTTAGATGCCGCCGCGTCATTTGTGAGTAATGTAAGACGCAAAAGCGTCACCGCTGCGTCAAAATGACTCAAGTGAGCCCCGAGCCTCAGAGTCACCCACAAAATACCCACAAACCCTCTCGTTAAATCCACACATACACACACACCCCATTATTACATCTTCTTTCTACTTTAACCAAACCCCGCCCATTTTGTACTTCTTTTTCTCTTCTTATACTTTTTGAATTAGAGTCGAACTATTTAGGGAATTTGCGCCTACTATTTTTTATGTTCGCATCGTGCTTGCGATCGATTTTGGTTGAAAAATTCACAGTATCGCGGTTAGCGGTAACGCATTACTTTTCTTATCACCGTGAGTCATGTTAGTTCGTATGTGTAGGGTGTCATTGATTTATAAGACTTTATCACATTAAAAAATAACAAAGGTAAACAACATTTTATTTCGTATAATAAAACGAAATCGAATCAAGTTTCAATAGACCAAGATCAATGGCGATGTAATTCTTTCAGAAATCAAATAAAACACCTTTAATTGAAACTTTAGGCATTGGCGGCATGGATATGCCCTATTAACTTATTATTCAAGTACAATTATGGAATATTTCATTCGAGAACTGTTGGTACAAATTTTAAAGCACAACGGCAGCTAGAAGTGGGTTCAATTGCTACCCCAGCTAATGCAAAACAGACAACTTTTTTTAATAGGCCTGTTGGAAGGTATAATGTTACTGTAAAATAATTTTTAATTTAAATTCAGCATTTAGGAAAGGTATAGCTAAAAACTGGCGGTCAATACTATACAGACGGTCAAACGTTGTTTGATAATACTGATGTTCTTAGAACATAGTGTAGTGAAACCAACAAAGACGCAAATTAAAGCAGCAGCTGCTGCAAAAACATCACGTTTTTTAGAAGAATACAACGACGATGACGACGCGACGATAACATCGACGACGATGCATTTGAATTAATTGATAAACAAACTGGAACAATGAGAATTAAAGAAAAAAAAAGTATTTGCAAAAGTATAACAAATGTGTTTTTATTATTTTTATTTAAATCTATTTCATAATTTTGTATAATTTAAATATTAGATAACTAGCCAATGGGTTTGGTTTTTTATTTAGATTTTTCAATTCATCGCATGATCTCCAATGATAGGTGTACATTCGTGATCCTTCATCATTTGCAAATATAACATTATTAGATAAAACGATTATAGGTGTTCTTGTTATAATAGCATCATCCGAGTATTTTACTTTACCAAGTATCATCTTAAGTGTGTTACCTGCTGATGGTTCCATTACTGCCTCATTCCAAAGTATAACTCTTCGATCGATACACTCCATCATTGGAAAGCCGCGATATCTATTGAAGTTTCCCATCTGTCCAAAATTTAAACAATAATAAATAAAAGTTTCAAATAAATACTTTTTTCCCGCATTTGGCGGTGATATAACCACAATGGAATTTTTTTTAGGTACCTTTTTGTCTAAGACATTGTAGAGATCTGTAAGAACATTTTTAATTCGAATTATATCTTTATTAAATTGAAACTTAAGTAAATTATTTAAAACTTTTATAGAATCTTTAATATTATAACGATAAACAGCAACATTACTCTTTGGCGCATGGAATATTAAATTTTATGGTTCACATTTTTCAAAATATAAATTTAAATCTGTCAATGACATCACATTGAATTTGTAAATAATACAATTTTAACACAAGTTTCTTACAATTTTGAATTAGTATTATAAAATGTATACTTAGAATTTAACCATTGATGATGTTGGCCGTTGTAATAAAAATATGACGATCTTATCGCCTTTTCCTTTTTTTCCGATCCGGGTTCTTCATTGAGTCTGCTGCTACCGACTGTAGAAGCTGGGTGAATAGTTGCTCCTTGCGGTCGACACGTGAGGAACTGATTATTGTCTCCGGTAAGACGCCTCCTTCCACTACTTGTCCCTTTATAGATTGCATACTTTGGAAATATTTAAAATATCCATTTTTACTACCCGGTATCCAGACTCGCCGGGATTGCTCCATATAGAGAAGCTGTCTATCATTCTTTTGCAAATGGACTGCGAGATTAACCCAATTTTCGATGGTGAAATTGTAGCTAGGAACCATTCTCCGAGAATATCGTCGTCTAAATTGATGGCTGAAGTGCCGCTGTAAAATGCATCTGCAGCTTCTGTTGGAGTAGCTACAGTCGTGCACGACGTGCTAATGGTTTCCCTGTTCGGCAATGTTTCGTGTTTTTTTTGTTTCGCTTATATTCCAATCCGATTGATCCTCCGTCATCATTTCTTCGTCCATACACATCGTGTAGAATTAGGTACCTATTAGGGTTTTCGCAAAATCCTGTAAGCAAAAAATCAGAAAATAATTTAAAAAAATTAATTTCATTCATTATAAAGAACTTACCTTTAATGAACATTTGTTTAATGCGATTCCTCGCCGGTTCAGGTCTCCTATTACTTATATACGAAACCACTTGCTGTGTCTCGTTTATAGTCCTCTTGTTATCGAACCTCTTCTCCAGCAATTATTTCTTGATTAGTTCTTTTGAAATTACCTAGCACTGCATCAGAAAATACTCCGTCTATAGAATCATTATAAGTCCCATAATAGTCAGAGTGCCATTCTTCGAGATTGTCTGGTCTTGGAGAAGAGGTGTAAGGGCGTTGGCGCTTCTTGCTGGTTCTGTTGCTCATTGAAGAAGCGCCTTGCTTCCTCTTCACCAGCATCTTCTTCTTCCAATCCAATAGGCCCTTTTTCATTGTGTCTGCCAACGTAGGATACCCAAACACCCAGCACATAAGTGAATCTCTGGCTCAGAAATACTTTTAATTTCATCTATTACTCCAAATGTGCACGACTGTCGACGTAGACATCGTCGCAGTAAGGAGTGATATTTATTTTACAAACGTAAGTTTGAATATTGCATTAGCCAAACTAGATTTTCAATGTATCTATTGAAAGCGGCGAGCGAGTGCTAGATTGTAGTAGATGAAGCACACAAGTGAAACTCTATTACCGCTTTCACACGCCACGAACTACTTCGTCGATCTATAATGTCGACATGGTTTTTTGCTCGTGTGAAAAGAAACTATGCCTACACAGTAGTTCGATTTCTGGAGATCGAAGTCGACATGACGAAATGGCTTTTAAAAAGGATCGAACTAGTTCGTCGTTTCTGTCCTGGTTTTGATATAAAATTATATGTCGGCGCTTGTGCGTGCGAATGCCTATACAAAAACGAACTAATTTATCGACATAGTAGATCAATGCGACGTGTAAAAAGGGTATATTACAATGTAGCACTCGCTCGCCGCTTTTTATAGATACATTGAAAATCTAGTTTAGCTGTGGTTGTGCTTTAAAATTTGTACCACCATTTCTCGGATGAAATCTTCCATAATTGTCTATGTTTCTGTTATATATACTTTGTACTTGATTAATAAGTTTATAGGGTATGTCCAGGTAGCCAGTGCTTACAGTTCCAATTAAAGGTGTTTTATTAGATCTTGGTCTATTGAAACTCGATTCGACTTTGTCATCTCGTTTATTATACGGAATAAAATGTTATTTACCCTTTGTTATTGTTCTGTCTTGTATAATATATGGATAATTTGCAATAGGCTGTCCGATTGCTTGATTTATTAAAAATTGATGAACTTTTTCATACATTCTAGCCACACCTGCTGCATGTACTTGATATTGTTGATATTTATTTTCATCAGAATTTCCTCTTCTATTCTATCCGCGTATAGGTTGCGGTACACATAATGCATTGCTATTAACATGTTGATAATATTTTGCTGACATTTCTGATATATCTAAATATTGTTTGACACAATATTGGTTTCATTGGATGTTTCGCGTCTACTTTATATATGTGATTCCTTCCATAGAACTCAACATTTAATCCTTTACAACACAATCCAATTGGTACTATATTCTGAAGTTGCAGTACCACTTAATGTTGTTCCAACATCAAAAGCTGTTCGCGTTCCCAATGAACTGACTTTACAATTGACTGCGACAATTATCGATCCCAGCTGTAAATTTGAAAATTCGGATTCGCTTAAATAATTTTTCTTTTGTTTTACACTTCAGATTCAGAAGCTCATCATAAGTGCATGTTTTAGTTGTTAGAGTTGTTATTAAAAATAAACTAAAATAACACATGCAAAAAATAGAAGAACTAAAAAAACTTTTATTTTTTAATTCTTCTATTTTACTACAATAATTTGTAAATAACAAAAACATTTAAAAACATAAAACAATCACGGTAGTAGAGCACTGGTCCTAAATAAAGATTTTAATCCCACTTTACCTAAATTAAAGTCTTTGGACGAAGCATTAATATTAAAAAGTCTGCTCATACGGTTAAGAGTTTCATATTTGCCACAGAGTTTTCTATGAAAGTCAACATGCAGAAGTTCCGATCCACGCAGGTGATAAGATCCTCCACTGTAATTTAACCCAATATAGGCTAATATATAAGGAGCATCAATATCGCCCTTAATAAGTTGATGAAAAAATATATATAATGGGCCCAATCAGAACATCCTAGGATTTCACCTTCGGTGGAGCTGAGCTAAATGTAGGGAAAAGCAATGTAGCAAAAGGAGTATTTTTGTGGTTTTTCGCTAGTATGTTCTAAACCTATCAATATTTTCAAAAATGGTCTGAAAAAAAAGTTGTAGAGCATTCAATTCCGCGTCAAATGACCAAAATCATATTTTTGGGGCCTCCCGCGACCAAACTACATTAAGTCAAAGTTGGACCAATTTTTCGCATTTATCAGTTTTTCTCAAAAATCTTTGTAAATAAAATCCTTATCATAGAAGTAGTGCATATAAAAGTTGTAGAATTGAATTCTGCGTCGCTGAAAATGGAAGCTAAGAAGGAGGCACCCCGCGCTCTTAGGTGCGACTTCGGTGCCAAAAGCACCAACGGCTGATGAGCTATTATCAATTACAAGGGAAAGAGTCGGGGTGAATCAAGAACCTTCCACTCATTTTACTTCTGGAGGTGGAATAATTATTTTGTCTCCTCTTATTTCTTGTGTATGGATAGCGGGTATAAGGGTAGCTGGATTCAATACTTATCTGAAAGTGCAAGAACCACTCATCTAGGACTTAAAAATAACGAGATATAGGCGCGGAAGTCTTGAATGAAAAATGTATTTTCTGGCACACGACTCTACAACCCGCTCACGCACTTATTCTTTCAAGATAATTCTACTGTATGTATCTGGACTCAATACCTATCTCATTATGCAAAACAAACTCAGCTAGAACCTCTACAAAAAGAGATATAGGAATTTTAAAGCTTGAGTGAAAAAAACTGCGTGCGTACAAAGTACACAAGTCAGAAGTGAAACTTCTTTTTTATTTTTTATTTATTTATATATTTAAGTCATATCACTCTACACACCGTATGCAAACTAATGACAATGTAAATAAATAAAACATATCTGCCTTTACTCACTCGCTTGCTCCCTACTCTCGCTCCATGGCTATGTGCTTCATGCTACGTTCGCCCGTTCTCACTCTCTCTCAATCGGTTCAAATGACGAATTGTAAATTAAAATGTCACGTGTTTTTTATAAATACTAAAATTTCCTAACCTTCAAACGAATTAACATAAGATAGTAATAATAATAATTGTATATGAACAAAAAGATAACAATTATATTACTTACTCTGAATAACTGCTTAGTATAGGACGATTTACAAATTAATCACATATTATTTATTTATAAATTTAACCCATTCTACACACTGTATACTAATGATAATGCAAATAAATAAAACAGTTTACTCACTCGCTTGATGCATGGCTATGTGCTTCATGCTACGTTCGCCCTTTCTCACTCTCCCTCAATCGGTCTCAATCGCTATATACCTATTCTTAGAAAAAAACGTTGCACATATCCGTGTCGCTACTTCCGTTTCATCCGTAAGAAATTTACCCTCATGCGCGTAAAGAAGTTTCACTTCAAAAATATTTTCTGACACGTGACACTTCAATACGCTCGTGGAGGCTCAGTTATTTTTCAAGTGAATTCCAGAGCATAGATCAGGTAGCTGGTCTCAATACCTATATGATAATGCAAACCATACTTAACTAGGTATCAACCCAATGAGATATAGGGATCTGAAGTCTTGAGTGAAATTTTTTTTTCTGACACGCGACCCTTCAATCCGCTCCTGGAGGATGTGAATCTGATAGCCGGACTCAATACCTAATTGACAATACGAAACATATTCAGCTAGGACCTCCACATAGTGAGATATAAGCATGAAATAACTTGAGTGAAAAAATACATTCTTTCAATCAAGTCTGCACATGCCTAAATCTCATTAGGTAGAGGTACTAGCTGAGTGTGTGTTTTTTTCATCATTCATTATTAAACCAGTTGCTCCGATCCCTGCAACGACTGCCTAGGATGGTGTAAAAACTACCAATGACTTTTTTCTTAAGGCGTCACAATTTTCATCTACGCCCGGCACTTTGTTCTCACGACTTACTTTTCCCTCAATCCCGAAACAAGTTTCAGATATCGTGGTTAGCAAAAAGCTTTTTCTGGTGAGAAATGTCTGTGTCTTTATAAAAAAACGCGTCACCCGAAATAATTATCTCCTTATCTGTGTACCTGTATTTCTATTTCGAAGAGGCAATGCAAAAATACTTCTCCATATAAGCATTAAGCAGCACACTTACCACTTTCTATAAGCTAGCCCTTTTGCCTACAAATTTCACCGTAGCATTTTCCCCGACAGCAGAAATGAATGCCTTTTCCTAGTTAATTTGTAAGTCCTTTTCTATCAGACTAATACTTCACAATTCAATAAATCCTATTTTCATTATATCAAACTGCTCCTCTGAGTTCCTTAGTTACAAGATTGAAAACGCGCTTTCAGTAAATACCATACCATCTATTCATCGGAAAATCGGAAGCTCTAATTAACACCCACTTCTATTAAACATGATGAACTCTCGGAAAATTCACTTGAAATTCACAATGCAATTTGCACTTTGAGTTTCCTTTACTTGTTTTGTGATAACTTATTTGCCTGAATATACCTCATTAGATGACATTTCGAGATTAATTCGGAAAAATCCTTTTAACAGCATTCCAGCCATATTCCGCCGTTATAGCAACTATTCATTCGTTCTATTTCTATGAAAGGAAATCATTGAAGTTTTTTTCCCGAAAGTAATGCCACTTTATCAAGTGAGAGCAAATCTTTTTCCACGTCAATCCTCCCCCGCAGATGGTATTGTGCGACATATTGTACAATTGTTTAAGGGAAATATGAACTCTTCTGACACAACAGGTGTCTAATCTAGAAAATGTACCTACTTCCCTGCTGGAAGTTGTAGTGTTTGTGAAAAGTAATTTCCGCCCAACAATGAGGTGCATCCGATTTGTCTTATCCTTTTTCTTGCAAGTTATACGTTGTAACTTAAGAAGGACAAGTATTGGTTTCGTAAGAAATCAAAATTCGATATTATTTAAAAGGAGTGGCAATATGTAAGAATTCTTTATAACAACACTGGCTTCATATTTAGATAATTTCGTATACATATAATCAATGTACATAATTTTATCATGTTACTTTGAAACTGCTGAGTTAACATTTAAAAGTATCAGGCGTCAAGTTTGTGCTCTCAATAGCCGTGTTTTTTTGGGAAAGCTATGGGCAGCTTTCCAAAAAAACGCGTAAGCAGCCGCGCATAGTCAGCCACCTGTTGTCTTATGTCCCAGTGCAACCTTCTGAAACAATGCAACATAAAACGATCATTCACCAAAGACCGTCGGCCAGCGAGTCTAAAAAATATTTACACACAAGACATTGTATATAGACTGCTATAGTACTATCATGACGACCGGTGGACGGTGGCGTTCCAAGCGGCTCTAGGGAAAATTAACTTGGTAAATTGAAAGAGGCGAACGAGTCGAACAAAGAGAATTCTAAGAGAAACTCTGTGAACATGTACTTTACTCTTTGCAGTTTGCAGTTTAAATATATACAATGATGCGAGTATAGTTTTTTTTTGCACAACTGGATTGCTTCACACAAGCAGGGCGACGAGATGGCTAGTTAAAAGGATTGACAAAAAAGAAGAAAAACGACTTTTGTAAATGAATGGTGTCTGGGGGGTGGGTATATGTTTAAGCTGGTTGATAAGTTTATTTTGAGTTTTATATTTTTTTCATATAAAACATTCGAGGGTAGGTAGATATTTAGGAATGTACCTACATACATCCCTACATAATGTGTGTATTTACGTAGGTATACTTGTTATATTATCTTTGATAAAATGTTCAGCTAAATTCAGGTCGATCGGTCGGTTGTCGGTGTGGTAGATGGTGTGAGCGAGGGTGAGGGAGATACTAAAAAGGAAAACTTAATAAGCACATGTGTATGTGTATTGTGTATATCCTGTTCTCGGTGACGGTGAACAACGAAGAGGATCGACAATGATTTTATTTTTTGAATTTTCATTTCATTGGCTTCGTTATCGTTGATGTTGAATTTTATGCACAAGTAGCTTTGTGATTATAGGGACTATAAGTCAAGTTTAGGATTCGTGAACATAAAAAAATTGTGATAATAATCAAACATTACATTACGATGATAGAGAAACATATTTGAGTTGCTGGCAAAATTCTGTCCGTCTGTCTGTAGGTATGTCTGTACGGATGTATTTTGGACTATAGCCTAAACCGATGAGCCAATCGACTTCAAATTTAGAACTTAAGGTTATTTTGACATTTTACACAGGAGTTTTTTTCAATTTTTACTTGCGATTATAGGGAATATAAGGCAAGTTTAGAATTCGTGAATATAAAAAAAAATTAGATAACAATGAAACATGACATTACGATCATAGAGAAGTCTAAAAAAGTGATCGGCAAAAAATGACTGTCTGTCTGTCAGTAGGTATGTATAACGAGCTGCAGCCTAAATGGCTTAAGCGATTATCTTTAAACTTGGTGTGTGTGATTATTTTGGCATTCCCCAGAGGGGACATTGAAATTTAAATTGTAGGCCTAAAAGTAAAGGAAGTGCCATATGACCGTTGAGTTGAGTTGTTTTCTTGATTGAAATTTTTGCATTCAGTAGGTAATCGAGTATTTTTTTTATTTGTTAGTTGTTTTTGCATGTTTATGTGTTTATCATAGGCGTCCTTATTATTTATTCTGTATGCTGTATGCTGTTACGATCATAAAATGCTTTAAAATAAATAACGATAAATAAATAATAATATAAATAACGAAATTTGCTTTCATTAGACTAGTGGCTAGGGCTCAACCGAGCAATATAAAACAAAAGAAGATTAGTACAAAGAAATATTTTGGTTTAACTATAAATTTCTTTCCCGCGAGCTAAGCTGGGTGGGTCAACTAGTTCCTATTATATAAACCTCAAACAAACAAAAGATCTTTGTTACTATAAATCAATAATATATAATCAATCAATAATAATATAAATCAATTTACAAACAATTTTTGATTGAATTTCTGCACATAGTTCATTCAGATAGATACCTACGCATACATATCTATGTACCTATATGTATATGTTGGTACCTATCTGAATGGAAAGTAAAATTCAAAACAAAAATCCATCCATTGCAAGGGCCTTTGTATCTTTGTATAAATACAGCAAGAAGTAAGTTTGTGTTTAAATTTCAAGAATGAATGTGTACACTATTTGAAGACGACAACCTTCATAATAGAATAGTAAAAAAATTGAAAATCCTAAAGAATTCGAATCAAAAGTCTGGTCAATGATGTATATATGTACAAATATGACAAATATGTATGTAGGTAGTGCTCATACAAAACTTGAAAATCCTAAAACACTCAAATCAAAAGTCTCGTCAATGACGTACGCATGTATAAATACATATGTAAGAACCAGTTCTCATATTACATATTCCATATAAAAAAACGTAAACAATGAAAATGTTGGATCTTGTATAAATCCTTACAAAAAACTAAGCCTCAGCTAAGCGAAACCATTATATATTAACTTCAAAACTGCCAGCAGTTTATACACATATATACAATGAACAAAACAAGATACTGAATTATTTCATGTTCTCCTTCGGTTTTTTCTTGCCTCACATTGTCACATTGCACATGCGCAGGAAACTAAGCACAAAGCATAACACTAAAAACCATGCTCTTAATTCTCTCTCACTCAAATAAAATGTCCTACACTAGCACTCCAAGCGGCTCTAGGGAAAAAGATTTTTTCTCGTCTCATGATAGTACTATAGGCAATGTATATACAATGACACAAGATACAACCAAAACGAAAATCGAGCACAAACAATGGTTGCATTGGCATTCGAATCCCAACAAATAAATGTGTATCTATAGATTCCAACACGCCCAAATGCTACCTTGCAACCTTTTTAAACAATGTAGCATGCAATATTTATGGAAATATATTTAGTATATGTAGCATGATACATGTCTTATATCATGTCTATTGTGAATTAAATCTTCTTGTGTCGAGCATGCAACCGCAGCCAAATTCAACATCTACTTTTTTCAGCAGCTGGTTGTTGTTTTTTGTAGTGTGTGTGTGTGTAAAATCTTGCTTCGCTGCGGATAAATTTCCCAATAGAACACGGCTTATGTCTCAATCCAGCGCAGTGTCCATCTATATACCAAATTTCATCCAATTTCAAATGTTAATTGTAATATTCTTGTTAAATTAGTAAAATCAAATATATGCACACAAGTCAATAAGTATATTCGTAAATATGTCATGTTATTTGCTAAGCTATATGCTGTCAGGTATGAGCCGTTCGACTCATTCTTGTTCGTATAGTTTTCGAGTGAACTTTAAACAAAGTATTTTAAAAACTTAAGTTGTGCGGTTTTTCATTGCTGTTCGTGTTCCTTTGTGGCGGTCCTTACAAATATAGTCTAAGAGTGGGTGAACGTTTTTAAAACGTCATTAATGCATGGAAAATTTATAAATTGTCTTTAAAACTTGAGTTAAGAATCAATTAAATCAGCACCTGGCAGCTATCAGGTGGGGCGTTTAGGCGTGGCTAAGCCCTAAAGACGTCAAAAAAAACAAAGCGGTGACGTTATTAGTGTAAAGCTGAGTTTTTGTAGATGAACAGTTGATATAATTATATAATTATATATACTTATTTACAGACGTTTTGGGACGGGACGGTCTTAAACAGTACTATACCTTTTGAGTCCAAAAATAATTACGGATTCATATAAAGTGACTAAAGACAAGCATTTTGTATCAATGAAGATGGGTCTATATCCCTCCGTTTAGGTAGGAGGGGCAATTTTCTAAAAAAAAAAAAAAAAACAACAAGAATAGAAAAATAGTGTATATTGATTTTAAGTTTAGAATATTTGTAATAAATTTGCTTTAAATATTTGTTATGTCTATTAATTTTCAATCGAACACTGAATACCAGATGATTTTATGTGTTCTAGTTTTCGAGAAAAAAAACTTTTTATAATTTTATAATTTTTTTCAAATTTCCCTAAAAATGCCGAAAACTATAGATTTTATCTCATTTCGCGCTGTGGTTTTTGAAAAAAAAGAAGAGATATGTGTCGATATGCTTTCGGAAGAAGCTTTATTTGATGGTGAAGAATCCGAGAAAGAAGAGAAATGTCCTGATGTTGTCGCCCAACCCCCTGATGAATATACAGTAGGTACCTAACATTTGAATAGCCTTACACGTAATTTATTTTTAAATTAATTGTTTTTTGTACCTTTTCGATCTGTACATATGGAATTGTATATTGGGTTGAAAGGAAGGACTGAATTCTTCATTCTAAGAGAAACTTCAAAAATTTTCAAAGAGCTAACCGAGTTTTCTGAGACTATTTCGTTTGGATTCACTAAAATGTTTATATGTTTATTTTAGTTAAAATGAAAACCAAATAATTTTTTTTCAAGAAAAGTATTTGTATTTATTTACTATAGCTTACACAATTATTTCAATACCTTGGTACAACCTCCTTTTTTTAATTACTTCAAAAATGCGGTGTTTCAATGAATCGTACAAATATTTTAATAGATCAAGGGAAATACTCGCCCAGGCCACTTTGATACCTTTAATAACCTCCTCTTTCTTGGTGTACTGTTCGTTTTCGAACACGAAATAAGACCAATTTTTTTGAAATTTGGCCTTATTTCGTTTGGGATTATTTTACGTCACCCATTTTTATTGCTGTAGCCAAGAACTACATGTTCATTGCTTTTCCACTCAGATAAGAGATGGATACCTTTGTCCAGAGCATGTGTCCTTGAACCGAATTATGATGATAATTATGATAAGTAATTATTTTTACCGTCATTACTTCCTGAAACCATGTATACAAAACTACGACTTTGATCGGATGTGAAAAATAATTTACCAGTCTTACTATCTATTTTTTTTGTATGGATACCAAATTCTCTGAATCTACGAAAAAAGCTTACCAACTACAGTTTAAAATCAGCGGCTTTGGCGATATATAAGGATAATTCTAAAAAATTAAAGTTTGCACAAGATTTCGGAATTCACCAAATTTTCTAGAAAAAATCACGTGCAGGTAATTTCATTATCTTCCTTTTCACTGTCAAATCATGCCTTATATTTGTCTATCTCACATAGTTGTGATCACCAATAACTCCGCGAGGAATAAACATTTGTTTTTTGTTTGATCCATTTCAATAAAAAATCACGTTGCAGTTACACACAAACCTGAGCCGAAGTGCTCAAAATTAATCGCACCAGCCCATCCATTACCAAACCATATTTTATGCTATGCTTTCTCTTAATTGAGAGAGTCATCATCTCTGTCACTCTGTCTCTAAAAGAAAGAGGAACAAATAAGAAAACAACACCGCTACGCTACTTCTACTGCTCTGCTACCCAAAAACCGTGCTCTTTGCATTGCACTTGCTTTGCTGCAGTTGCGAAAAATTAGTCAAATATATGTCAGTCTCAGTCTAGCTTTTATCGTGGCCTCGAAACGTCAACCTGTTTGTCGATCTGCCGTCCTATTTTTGTTTTCTTGCAAAGTGCAATAAGTGCGTTAGAAAGAGTCGTGTCAATTTTAAATGGTATGAGCTCGAAAAGTTAAAGTGTGTAATATGTATTGATCTTCAGGTGTTCTGATGGGGCAATCAATCCCAGTGAGAAAGAAAATTCAACTCTCTTTGTCAGGAGAGCAACAGTGTGTGTATGTACATATAAAAAATATTATAGTGTGCCTAGTATTTTCTTTTATAAAAAATATAGGTCAGTCTCAGTCTAGCTTTTACCGTGGCCTCGAAGCGTCAACCTGTTTGTCGATCTGCCGTCCTATTTTGTTTTCATGCAAAGTGCAATAAGTGCGTTAGAAAGAGTCGTGTCAATTTTAAATGGTATGAGCTCGAAAAGTTAAAGTGTGTAATATGTATTGATCTTCAGGTGCTCTGATGGAGCAATCAATCCCAGTGAGAAAGAAAATTCAACTCTCATTGTCAGGAGAGCAACAGTGTGTGTATGTACATATGAAAAATATTATAGTGTGCCTAGTATTTTCTTTTAAGCAGATTTCGAAAAAAAATAAAAAAAAAATAAGTTCAATGTGGTTTAAGCATGTTAATTTGAAATCTTCACAAAAAATAAATTAATTGATGACAAAGATGTTTGTGTAATCTTGAATAGTGTTTGAAGTGTTAACAAGTTTTAAAGTGGTATTGGTAAATTTCAAATAAGTGATTTTCAGCATCTCCGAAAGGCAAAGAAAGAAATGGTGCGCAATCTCTGAACCGTAAGTGGTGAGTTTTCCTCTTTTATGTTAAATATATATATTTTTGTTACCATTTTATTTTGAAGTGAAGTATCACTAACACATATGTTAGGTGGTGCCGTGAAATAACGCCAAGTGAAATAAAGCCAAATTGCGAAATTCGTGTGGCTTCGAAAACTCAGTTCGAAACCCCCAATGCCATTGTCCTTGAATGACACTTGCATCGAAGAAACCGAAAAACTCTCAGTACTCGGTATGTGTGTCAACGACGACCTCCGTTAGAACGACCATGTATTTGAGATAGCTAAGAATGCTGCTAAGTGCTTAGGTTTTTTGTATCAGCGGTTTAAGAAGTATTTTTCCCCTTCTGATTTTGCTATACAATTTATAAAGCGTTTATACGCCCTAAACTCGAGTATAACTTCCACCTCTGGGCAGGTGCTTCACAAACATCGCTTCACCTGCTTGATAGAATACTTACAAAATCGAGCGTTAATATTGAAAGGAAATAAAACTGCCGCTGAAACTGCCTCTCGAACACCGACGCAATGTTTTATGTCTTGTCTTTCCTTATTTTATCTTTTCTTTTATAAAAAATGTTCACTCAAAGTAGCCAGCTGTATTCCTTCCCTTAAAAGTTTCTCCCGTAATACTCGTCTCGCAAGGAATGCTCATCAGTTCACCCTTGAGCCCAATTTCGGACGTACCGTGAAATATAGGGATTCACACGAATTTGGAATAGTTTACCCGGCGAGATTTTCCCTTGCCATTTTGATCTGCTAGCATTCAAAACCAATGTTAATCGACACCTCCTATCCTTCCCCCCTATCTTCCTAATGCCGTCATTGTAGAATAAAATTTAAGAAAACTAAAGTGAACATCAAAGCATTTATTCGATTTTTGTGGCTTTTGATTGTTCGAATAAGGTACGTTTAGTTGTATTGAGTGAAATATTTTAAACGCCATTTATTTCTTTAAGAAATGTAAAAAAGTGCGATTTTTTTCAAAATAAAAAAGCGGTATTTAAATAAAACGGTTTTATTAACAACTTCTTTTTAAATTTAAAAAAAAATAATTCAAGAAGCACAAAAATAACGTACATTTAAAAACAAAATTAAAAAAAATTCACTTACCCGTTTTCAAAATATTGGTTTTTCAAAACAAAAAAAATTAAAAAAATTATTAAAAATACAAAAAAAAAAGTATTCGAAAAAAAATAATGCAAAATTACTTAGGCTGTCTACGTCTTCTTGAATATCAATTTTGATTGTAATCGGATCACCAGTTTTCGAAAAAGTCGAAGAAAAAAAACTGCAGTCTGCAGTCCAAAATACATCCGTACAGACAGACAGACAGGCAGACGGACAGAATTTTGCCAATAACTCAAATATGTTTCTCTATCATCGTAATGTCATGTTTGATTGTTATCTCAAATTTTTTAATCAGCACGAATGCATAACTTGCATTATAGTACCTATAATCGCAAGTAAAAATGACACTTTAGAAAAGTTATTTAATGTAATTTAAAAAGACATTGTGATAGACTTAAAAAAATGGAAATGTAATTTGTGCGACTTTTTTTTGGGGTTTTATTTCATAACGAAACTAAGCCCGAATAAAATATGACCCCAATAATAATTTTGGGACATAAGTTCATTTATGTTTTTTACTGAACATGTCTATGCAATTTAAGAAAAATGTAAGTATTTAGGTACAGTAACTTTTTTGTCCCTTCAAAGAACTTCGGACACTCGAAAAACAACGGGTCCGGGGGTTAGCCACCCGTTACCCCCCTCTCGGGTGCCCTGAGTCATCCTCTATTTGATAAACATCTTGATCTTTAAACAGTGTGGTTCTTCACCCAGTCGAAGTCTCTTTTTCTTGCCAAACCTTTAAAATTCCTGTCTTAATCTCTTCTAGACTCCACCTTTTGGTTCCCACTGAGCCTGAGCCTCTTTTCAAACCGTAAGCATTCTTCAGTTAATTTCTTCCAAACTAAACGTTTCACCAAATTTCCTTGTACCCAAATATAACATTGACGTAAACTTAACATGAAAACGACGTCACCATATAAGTACGTCTGTAAGACGTATACTGAAGAGCTAAATGTCTCACTAATAGCCATGTAATATATATAAACATATATTATACGGACACTAGCCAAACATTTAGCTTTTCGTTATACATACTAAATACATCTTACAGACGTCAACGGCGACATCGTGTTAACGCTTTTTTTGACATTTTATAAATAGAACATTGATGTACATACATATATTAAACATAAAAACGACGTCTCCATATATATTTGTAAGACGTGAAAAATACAAAATAATTTTTTTGGTTTATATTTTTAAATTTTTTTTATTTTACATTTTCTGGTGATTTCTGCATTCTATAATTGATTTGTGATTTATTATTTTAGTTGATTATTAATTATTTATATTATGAAAAAATATTCGTGATTTACATCTCATTTTTCTTGATTTGATCCTAGAATTCTCTCCGTCTATCACTTTCATCTAATACATGGAATCTTTGATGTTTAATAACTTCAAATCTAAGAATCGAAGTAGTAAAATAATTAACAAATAATAGGGGTATTCATGCAATCGCGTAAAACCCTGATAAAGCGTAAAAACCTCGTGAATTTATCTTCTCGTAAATGTGTCAAAATGTGTATGGGAATTTATATATGCGAACTTTATAAATTTATCTCGTAAAAGTGAGGAATGGTTTTTTTGTTGTCTTTGTCTTTTGTGACAGCTGAGGTGACAAAGATACACTTGTTAACAAAAGTCTACGTACATCATTTTTGTATATGTAACTTTTGTAATCCTTTTTTATTGCATCTATAGATGCTGACAATTTTTTTTTCTATTTTCTTAAGAAGTTTATTTTTATATTAAAATTTTCAGCTATTATAAAGCGAAAAATAATGTTTTTCTTCGAATTTTATATTCTTTTAATAAGAACCAATAACTAAATAATAAGATCTACTAGTGAACGTATACTTTTGTTAGGAAGTGTACTTCAATCTCAACTCTGACATTAAATGACAGTTTCCACATTTACGCAATTTCTTTCTAATAGGATATGATTTTCTATGGTGTATGAATTTAATTCGTTGCATGAATTATTATATGTATAAGACATGTACAATATTACGCCGATATATGTAGAAAAAACACGTACAAGAAACGTATATAGTTACGTCATGTTGAAAGCATTGTAGTTGTATTCAACTTTATCGTTTAGTACATGTCTCGTATACATACAACAAATGTATATAATTCGATGTCAAATGCTTTGTCATACATGGATTTTTTTATGTTAAATATACGTATAATATACGTTCATTGAATAACTTCAGATCTAAGAATCTAAGCCGTAAGATAATTAACAAATATTATATATATATGAGATGTACAATATTATACCGAGATATGTAGAAAAAACACGTTCAATATACGTATATAAATACGTCATCTTGACAGCAATGCAGTTGGATTAATCTTTATCGATTAGTACATGTTTCGTATATAAATAATAAATGTATATAATTCGATGTCAAATGCCTTTTGCCAAACCTTTAAATTACTTTAATATTCTCTTCTTGGGCCGGGTTCCTTTAAAGATTAACTTATACATATAGAGTAAAAAAAAGAGTTGGTTGTCTGTAAAGTCGGCTTACGGACGATTATCTTACGTGATAACGTCATAAGAAAACATTAATGGCAGCAACACCAACATACAGCCCGTTAACTTACACTCACAATCCCTCTCGTTGAATCCACACACACACTCCAATATCTACATCTACTTTCTACTTTAGCAATTTACCAAAACTCCGCCTATTTTGTATTTCTTTTTCTCTTCTTGTACTTTTTGAATTTGAGTGGAATTATTTTGGGAATTTGCGCCTGTTCTTTTTCATGTTCGCCTGGTGTTTGCGATCGATTTTGGTTGAAAGAACCACAGTATTGCAGTGTGCGTCACTTTTCTTAGCAGCATTATCAGCATGAGTCTTATCAGCATTATCAGCGTCAATACGTTATTATGAACAACACAAAATTGTACTAGTATTTAAAAAAGACTAGAATTATAAAAAAAACTATTTGGAGATTAAATATTCGCAAACCAAAATTTTAAATTGATTTCTTTGGACAAACTTTGGACTCTGAGGAACCACCTTAGCTTGGACATAAAAACATCATTTCAGTCGGTAGTTAGTGTCAAACTGAAAACTACAATTATTATGTATGTCATATTAGATACACACAGTTTCAAAATGTACATTTTGCAAAGCCAAGTAAAGAAATGTTCAGTTATTTCCGTTAAAAAACCGTCTAAAAACAGATTTTTTCTTCTATGAGCGATTACGTGCGACCAATTATGATCCTTTTAGTTTTGTTTGAATTATACAATTTGTGTAGGCTTACTGCTGTCGTCAGGGGTCGGGTTAAAACACTAAAAATAAACCAACAACTAGATCTCCCTACAAAAGGCTCTCAGACGTTACTCTATTTATGTGCAGTTTCAATGAAGACAAAAATACTCAAATTTGTTGTTGTTGAACAAAAGAAATAAAGTTACGTAGGAAGCATCAATAGAATAAGATAGTTAGAAGGCTCTGCGGGATATGGAGACAACTCAATTGATTCCTCTTCACTTTATAGTCTACGTCGGAAGATCCTTTGACAAGGATGTTTATTTTTGAAGTATAATTTTTAGTTTAAATTGATTTTTAGTTCTTTCAGGAGAAAATAAGGATACAAATAAATATTTTCTTACTTTTCAAACACCAAGCTTTCATAACAATGAAAATTCTTTTCTAACCCCTAAATGGGGACTTCATGCAATTTGGCCCATGAGATTTTAGTTGTGGTACAAAAACCTAAATTAAACAGAAGACGGTTGACGCCTTTTGCTTTTATAATTATCCCAGAAAACTTTCCGATGACAAAGGACTCTTGACCCAATTTAAAAAGAGAATAAAATGAACAAGGAACATTTTCTGTTATAGCTAGAGATATTCATGTGAGTCTTTTTTTCAATTTTGTACATAATACATACATATCAATGTATGTGTGTTTTCTGGACTTTGTGTTTCTGGAATGGTTATATTTGTGTTCTTTGTTGTTATTTGAAATTGGGTTTTTGCCTTTAGCCTGACTTTTTTTTGGTTGGTTGCATCTTTTTCAATAACTGAATGAGCCATAATAAACAAAACGTTTTCATTTAATGCTTGGATGCTACACGCTTTTAAAAAAAACGTTATTATTGAAGCCATACAAAGATGTAATATATTTTGTAGAAGTCTGATGATTTGGATTTGGAGCCTCTTTCTGGAATCTAATATGCTCAGAAAATGTTTTGTAGAATATATTCGTTGAAATATGAAACAATAATAATTATTTTATTAAAAAGCAACAACAGCTTAAGTCGATTTTTCATACTTTTCAGGAGAGCAGTTTATCGTTTCTTTTACAAAAAATGTTCACTCGAAGTAGCCAGTTGCATTCCTCCCCTAAAAAGTTTCGCCCGTAATACTCGTCTTGCTAGGAATGCCCATCAGTTCACCCTTGAGCCCAATTTCGGACGTACCGTGAAATATAGGTATTCTTTTTTTAGCCGTACAACACGACTTTGGAATGGTTTACCCGGTGAGATTTTCCCTTGCCATTTCAATTTGCAAACATTCAAAACCAATGTTAATCGACACCTCCTATCTCTCCCCTCCCTATCTTCCTAATGCCCGCGCAGTGTGTTACATTAAAAGGGAAACAAATAGTCCCTTGTGCGCGCGTTAATTATATAAAAAAAAAAAAAAAAAAGTTTCAAAAATTTAAGATTTTTATATGTAAAAATAAGGAAAAACTACTCCTTTATCATGTGTCAAGAGAAAATAAATGTAAAACTTTTTGTTAAGGAGGGATTTAAGAAATAAACACTTAAGCTGTTATGGCAGTCAGGTTGTTTTGCTTTATTTATTTTTCACAAAAAAAATTCTTAAATCAAGTTAGGCTGTTATGGTGTGTTAAAGTAAGATGATTAATTTCTCTATATGGACTTAGGTCGTTTTGCCTTCAATGAAATATCGCGTTGTTTTTGATAAGTTAAGTTTTTTGTTAACTAAAGTTTTGAACACTCAAAACCATAATTTTTTAAGATAATTATATGGTAAATGGAGTTTAAATAAAATAGCTTTCTCAGTTGACGTTGTTTTAATTTTTTAGTAAAAAGCCATTGTTTTATAAAATCACGTCATCATCATATAAGAAAATAAAAAATCAAATATTTGAATTGTTTGCATTTTTGATGTTAAGTTTGTTGTTTAATTGTCTTTTTTAAAGTGTTCATGTGAACTTACAACCAGCAAATTTTTTTTAGAAATTACAGATAATTAATAGAAAAAAAACGAAACAAAAGATTTCATAAAAACATAAAAATGTAAATAAAACAAAAATTTAGTTAATGTAATCTTCCTCCAAATCAGATTCCATCAAATCGGGATGACAGTTTGGCTCGTCAATGCTGCATTTCAGGTTGTCATAAAATGAATGGAAATCAGGATTTATGTATTGCTTTAGGTCCATGAGGTCTTTCTTTTTCTCCTTTGAAATGCAAGGTATTTCTACGACGCTTGAAATTTGGCTCATATTTACTGCACCAGCTCCTCTTTTCCCTATTTTTTAAAATCTTGAATTTACTACCACCTTTACCTATTCTTTTCCAGGAAAACTTAGACTTGGAGAATTTTGCAAAATCATAAAAATCTTTCCCTCTCATTTCTATGGCTTCCATCTTTTTCGCAACCGAACCGATGAACTGATACCAGTCTCTTAGTGTTTCTGGTTCGAGGAACTTATGATCTATTTGATCAACATTTTCTGAGTCTAATAGAAATAAAATAAACATTGCAGCTACGAAGGAATTCTTGTTCTGTCCAGAGCAAGAATCACTGTAAAATATTATTTCCTTAGTTTCTTCTGGAATCGTCCTTAAAAGCTTTTAAAGGCAAGATGACACTTTATTCCCACCACGGAGGGCTATTCCTTCATGCCACATAAAACATTTTGCTGCATTGGACTCTCAGTCATGAACAGTTAAATTGAACGTCCAAAGTTGTCTTTTATAAAAACTTTTGGAGTTTCTTAAAAACGCCGTCGGTAGGCACTGCTGGAGGTCAAAGGCAAACGCTTTAATCAATTTCGATTTTGTTGCTTCTGTTTTGTCAATGGGTTTTGCTTCGAGCTATGTCGGCCTTGTTAAAATGATTAGCTTTTTGATGTCTTCGGTCTCCGCAACTTTGATTTTGGAAACATACGAGTCGCAGTTAGAACATGTATCAACATTTGGGGCTTTAAACTTTAAGCCCATGGTTTTAAAAATTTGTTTTCTTCTTCAACCTCTCTACTGTATTTGTTGGCAGGAGTATGTATCCTCTCATATTTTGAAAGGGAATAGCAGAAGAGAATATTTTGTCTGTATTAAATTTTTAATGAAACTCTATTTCGTCAAAACAGTAAAGAAAATGATTTTTATAAACATTCACAGTATTTCCATTGACTGTCAATGAATATCTCATCGAATGTTCACGTTTCCACTTCCTGTTTACTTCATTCACCAAAGTATCACATTTCTTAGCCCTATGGTAATTATAGAACTCATATACAACATCCTCTGATCTTAGCTTCCTAGCGACCAGTATTGGTTGAATAATAGTTCAATGTTTTCAATGTCTACTTTTTCATGACATTTGCTTCTGCAGTTGTCAAATGTTTCAAAAAATCTAGCCCTTACGGTCTTTCCAGTGAATGATTCATAGATCTTCCCACTGTTTCATTGTGCAACCCGATTTTTTTTTTTTTTTTTTTTTTTTTAACTTCGGTGATGCTAAGGCTTGTTCAATTTGGGCTCCCATAGCAATTAATTCTAGCTTAAGCTTTGTTTTCTGTGAATAAAAAAAAGATTTTACTAAATAGCTTAAGCTGCAAAATTCTACCTTAAGCTTCGCATTTTTAGCTTTTGTTTGTTTATTCACATGTCATGGATTAGGTAGCTTTAGCTAAAACTGATCATACTCATACTACAAACGTGAATGTTTGTATGTTTGGATGTTTGTTTCCCAATCACACCTCAACGGCTCAACGGATTTTGATGAAATTGAGTATGTAGATATATAATGTGCTGGATTGAAATATAAGCTACTTTTTATCCAGGAAAAATTAACACTTAATGTGGGAGAGTCTTAAATGTCAAATACTGCATTGCTGGAGGATTGTTTGGTATTTTTTCATACCTTAAAGTCTACTCGAATTTGGGAAGTTGGTAGAAGAAAGAGTTACAGGATTCACTATACCATAGAGATATAGATATATAGAGATATACAGATATAGAGATACTTATATCCTCGATTAAAAAAATGCTACTCACCGTCTAAATAAAAATAAATTATAATTTGACGGAAAACCTTATTTAACGAAAATGCTTAAGATTAGAATAGACTTTATTAGATAATAAAAAATTCACATATCCAAGATTTGATTGAAAAGCCGTTTATGACCCGGTTAAGAACCGTCGAAAATATTGAGTAAAATGTATTAGAATATTACATTACATTACATTACATTTTTAATCTACCTCGGTAGATAAATCTACGAAGTAGACACATTTACGAGCACTGGCTACTGAGGCCATCGGCTCAGACAATTACAAAGACAACACACAAGACGACATTGATACAGGACAGAACAGAAGATAGAGAGAGGACGGAAAAACAGAAAACACATAACACATGTCAACAGCACGCAGTTGGTTTTCGAGACCAACTGCGTGCTGTTGACATGTGTTATGTGTTTTCTGTTTTTCCGTCCTCTCTCTATCTTCTGTTCTGTCCTGTATCAATGTCGTCTTGTGTGTTGTCTTTGTAATTGTCTGAGCCGATGGCCTCAGTAGCCAGTGCTCGTAAATGTGTCTACTTCGTAGATTTATCTACCGAGGTAGATTAAAAATGTAATGTAATGTAAAATTTCTCTCTTATTATTAGTTTTGTTCTGTCACGCTTGATTGATAATTGCTCGGTATTATTATAGATGTATAACCCACCTTAAAGCAATGATTGCAAATAAAAATGCTCATTAATACGTCAGTTATAACTAATTTCAATTGGCAATATCTCACAAATCTTTCATCGCAACTAGCAAGAGCAACACAGTGTCGAATCAACGATGATTTGTTTAAAAATATGTGTTTTTATAAATTATTTATAGTATTAGAATATATTGTATATTATTTGTCTAAAATGCTTCCAGGCTTCCAGGCCGAAACAACTGCACGAATTTGTGAAGTTTGATAGACGGGTTACAGGATTCATTATGCTTCAAAGGCTACTTTTATTCTGAAAAATGCCTCTTTCCTGGGGGGTGAAATCTGAATAATTTTTTTAGTGAGTTTTGATTTAATTAATACCTACCAATAACTTAATCTGAAGTCCACACCGACGAACTCGCTGGTAAAAGCAAATATTTTATAAATCGGAGAACCAAGGAAAGGGGTAAACTCTGTAAACTTTTAAGCTGCATTGCATTGCATGTTGCTTCTCTATTAGGGCTGTGGAAGCCTTTCCTATTAACATAATTATATACGTAGATATAAACTCTGCCATGTTCGCACTATTACTAAAGAGAATTCTAAAACTAAATACTAGTCAAAGGTTTCTAGACAGGATTGTAGGAATCTTGATATTTGTGTAGCTTTTGCTTAAATATTTTAGCTTAAGCTATTTTTTATTCACACAAATTGAAGCTTAAGCTGGAAAAACAAGCTTAAGCTACATGATTTCAGCGTTTGCTATTTCAAAATAGCAATTTTTAAAAAACTTTTTTATTCACACAAAACATAGCTTTTGCTTAAAAATCAAAGTTTTAGCTTTAGCTTTCTTTTTATTTACAAGACCCAATATCTTATGAGCTAGTGCTTAGCTTATTATTTTTAAACAATGATTTGAAACAAAGGAAAATGAGAAATAGAGGAAAAGAGAAATAAATATTTACAAAATTGGAAAATAATACATAGTAAAAGTTTAAGTATAAAATAAAATAAGATAATATATAGTATGGATTTCTGAAATAAAAGTCGATTAAAGAAAACTTCGGGGTGTCATTCTTCATTCTCGCCGCTGCTTTGTACATCTGTTCCCTGGCGTTCTCATGAGTAATGGCAAGATTTGTAGTTCTTTTGCATAGCAGGTTACATTGTACTCCTGGTCCGGCAAGGCACCGAAAAGGAGATCTGGAGAGAGCTTCATTTCTCTTCCAAAGAGCATTGAATGTGGCGATTCTTTTATTTATTTATTTCACATAGCTAAAGACTAGCTTTAAATATTAGTAAACAATTCTATAATAAGAGTACAATAATTATATAATTCAATAAAAATTCGATTGAAATATAGATGAAAAATGTAATGATTGGTCAAATAAGTTATTATATTTATTATTAAGAATATTACACAATTTAAACGTTTTCTTTAAAGGAAAAAATCGTTCATAATTAGTACGAAAATTTAAGATATTTATGCAGCTAAGCAGATACCTTAAGTTTCTTTGAAGAATATTAAAATTTATTCGAGACAGAAGGTACAAGGTCTATATTACTATCTATTAATTTAACAACAAAAACGAAACTTAAATAAGAGCGTCTATTCACAAGGGATGGCAAATCAATAATTTAAATCTATTTATACAGGCGGGAGCTCGTAAGGATTTTCTCAAGCTAAACGCCGCATGGAAAACCGCAGGAATCTTTTTTTAAAACGTATTGCTATATGGCACTCGTAATGGGGTGACCAAACTTGTCAAGCATATTCAAGAATGGGACGAACAAATGTTATAAAAAGCTGTTTTGTAACATAAGGGTCTGGAAATTGCCGTGACTCTTAATCGAACCTAGAATAAAGTTAGCTCTATGTGATATGGAGCTGATGTGTTGAATAAATTCAAGCTTTCGATCCAATATGACACCAAGAACAGTTACGTTTTCCATACATGATATGGAAATTCCATTTAACGTATAATTAAATGGAGTTACTGAAACTTTTCTAATTAGAGTCATAAAAATACATTTATTTACATTGAGAGACAAACAGTTACGCACACATCAGTCAAAAAATTAATTGAGGTCGCATTGCAACATTTCACAATCACTAAGACTAGAAATAGTTTTAAAAATTGTCACGTCATCCGCGTAAACGAGGCATTTAAAATGTTTCAAGACAGATGGTAAGTCATCAATAAATAAAATAAAAAGTAGAGGGCCTAAATGGCACAAGGTGTGGTATTCCAGAGTTAGCTGTAAGTTAATTTGATGGGAAATCGTTAAACAATACTGCATAAGATCTCTTTAATAAAAAAGATTGAAGCCACAGAATGAAGTTTTCACTAAAACCAAGATTTTTGAGCTTTTTAGCAAGATTTTATGCGAGAGATTGTCAAATGCGTTAATAAAGTCCGTAAAGATGCAGCCAGTTTTTCTTTTTACTTGCGATTAAAGGGACTATAAGGCAAGTTTAGGATTCGTGAATACTAAAAAAATTAAGATAACAATCAAACATGATATTACGATCATAAAGAAGTCCAGTGATCGAGAAAAAAATGTCTGTCTGCCTGTCTGTCTGTCTGTCTGTTTGTCTGTCTGTCTATCAGTATGTTTAACGAACTGCAGCCTAAACGGCTTATGCGATTATCTTTAAACTTGGTGTGTGATTCTTTTTGTATTCCCCAAAGGGGAAATTGAAATTTTATTTTTAGCCCTAAAAATAACGGTACCTGCCATATGACCGTTTGGAAAATCTTATTTTTCTCGAAAACTGCTCCAACGATTTTAATGACATTTATTGAGAATTTTTTTGATGGTATTGGCTATCATTTGATTAGACCCACATATACGGGAAAAGTCTATTAATGGGACCTTTCATATAACAGTTTTTTTTAATTTTTGGCTTTATCGTTTACGGCTCTTTGGATTTTTGTCAAATTTTATATTTAAGAAGATATAGGTAGCCAAATTAATTCTGCATATCAAAATTTTGAATATTTTTTTTTATATTAAAATTAATTTTTTGAAAAATCAATATTTTGAAAACTAATCAAGAAATGTTATTTTAAATTTTATAATCACATGTATTTTAATAAATTCTAAAAAACTACATACCAAAATTTAAAAAATATTTTTTTTTAAACTAAAAATAAAAAAACAGGATTTTATCAAAACCGGTCCTACAATTTTCGAAATACATTTTTCATAAATTCCTTGTTATTTAAGACGTGATGGCATACTTCATTTTTATTAAAAACCTGTTGCGAGGCAATAGGAGGGGTAATTGGGAATTGAGATGGGTAGGAAACTATCAGGAACTGGAATCAGAGAGGAATAAGGAAGACGGAAATTCGGTCGGGAAAGGACGGGTAGGATAGAATGTCTAGCACGAGAGCACTGGCATGCTGGCATCGCGCGGCTCAACTCGTCGGATTTTAGGGCGGGATTTTGCTCCCGCAACTAGACCTCACCTTCAACAAAACTCAAATCATGCCACTACATAAATCTTTCTCATTTCCCCATCCCACACCGACGGTGATACACCCTGCCTGGAACTCGGACGGTTTCCATTTTCGAGTTCCCCACTTACGAAAAAAAGAACAACAAATTAATAATAAATATGAAATAATTATAATAACAAATAAAAATCAACTTAAAATGAGTACAAAAGCACAAGTATATAAAATATGTATTATAAAAAAAAGTAAGGTGCAAATGAAAAATAAACAATAGGTATTATTACCGGTAGGTTATTTCAGAAGTTTTTTTTATATCTATTTCGTAGAGCACTGAAAATAAACGGAGTTGGAAAACTACTGCCAGACCTGGGTTATTCGTTATAAAAAGCCCCAAATTGTCTCTCTCCTTATTGTTCCTTTGCAGAACAATAATAAATCGAGCTCAGTTTAGGTGGTTGAAAACTATATAAAAAACCACCGGAGAGGGACTCGTTTGATTTTCCTTCCCTTGGTATCTACCTTATTGGTTTGTTTTTTTTTTTCAAAATTTTCAAAAATCACCTGTATCAATACTTATTGTTTTATTCTTCGATATAAACTAAATCTATAAATTCCACACACACAAAATTATCACGGCAAAAATTAGAACCTTACAATTAAAATTACAATATTATAGACAAAAACATAAAATAAAATACTGTTTGGTCGTTTCGACCCCAATTTACTTGGTGGTTCGAAGAGTCCCACGAACCAAATGCTGTTTTAATATAGACTCCTCGTTGTAGCTTGTCACCACCGTCCAACTCATAATTTTATGATCTTGTCTGGCTTTTTGGTCTTCTGGTAAGTTTCCTTTTTTTCCTCAGGAAACCTGTATTAATTTTTTTATTAATATACTATTACCATACATTTTTTTTTAGTGGAATACCACATCATACATTTAACAATTATATACTTAAAAATTAAAATTAGCCGAAACTCACCCCTCTTTAATCATTCACAATGATTTGTATCCCACAAATCATTAATCTCGGACGCTTGTAATTCGTCCTTTTATAATTCCTTTTTTATATATATTTTATTTTTTATTAATACTCATCTCACTCTTGCACTGCCTTTTTTTCTTTCTTAAATTACTTTAAGGTTTTATAATAGAATTCACTTTACATTAGCGGATAGAGGATATGCTCCACTCGACGGTTAGCTAACAATCATCTAGCGTGACTTTGAATTTGTTGGCTTCAACCGTCGTTTTCCTGGCTGGCTTAGTGGTGCCTGTCAAAATCAGTTTTTGGGAAAATCATCCGATCGACACACTAGTATGTGTTAATCCTACCATCCGACATGCATGGCCAAGAATCTTTGCCTATCTTCATGTGTTTCACTGGCCTTATTACATACTCAAACCATATTCATTTTTTCCACCACTCTGTATAACAGTTTTCATCTATCTATCAGCTTATCTCTCATGATATCCCGGGATGTCATGGCCGTCTCGCTGCTACCGTCTATCAAGAAAAGAACGCCAACAGCTTTGACAGACGATAGAAATTAGAAAACAACATTATTTTTTTCAGTTTGTGCTGTTCGTTTTTTCCTCAATAATTAAAAATTATCGTTTTTAAATTGGGTTTCCTCTTTTCAAGTTACCCATTATCGATTCGCGGATCCTTGAAGTTGTGATAATTTTTTGTTCAATGGCTTTGTTTTGTTTGTAGCATCACCTCGGTTGCTATCCCGGCCTTCAATGCTGCCTCAGGATTTACCTCTAGACGGACAATCTCGCTTCCTCCTCTTTTCGGGTCCTTACAAAGTCCGAAGAAATCAGCGGATCTGGTGTGACGATGGTTGGTGAAGGGTCCACTCTCGAAAATCATCCATGTTGATGATCGAAAGCAGACTACTCCAGAGAGCATCGTTCTCGACAGCTCCAGCCCCAATCAGGTAAGCCTCAGGATCCCTTGACGAAGGTTGGTGGAAAATCCCTTACCGAGAATCACCGATGGCGATTATAGGAAGAGACTATTCCAGGACCAGGAACCTTTGTTGCACCTTCCCTTGCCCACTCGCTGTGCACGTGCGAAGTACATCAAGGGAAGCCCACAATCCCGGTTAAGATTGGTCGCCAAAAGCTTCCCTCCATCAAAAAGCTTCTGAATAACAGATAGTTTAGCTAATGGCCTATAGTTTTGAATTTCGTTTTTTCTACCTTGTTTGTGTAGAGGGATTATAAAGGATTTTTTCCAAATACATACCTGGAAATTGACAAGAAAACAAAGAATAATTAAAGACAGTTACTACCAATTAGTTGCGAATTTATTTAAAATAATAGAAGGAGGTATACCTCCTCCGGATACAATTCTCGTCAAGATTAGATATAAAGTTCATATCAGTCAAGTAATAGAAGGATTTAAAACAACCAGTATTGTGGCTATTCTCGTCAAGTATATAACAATTCGAAGTATAACAGTTAAAGGCACTTTGAAAAATGTCTGCAAATAATTATTGTGTAATAACACGAGGATCATGACTAGACGGCTATGGAGGAAAAGACTTCCTTTTACTATTTATAAATTTCCAAAAATATTTTGGATTCATTTTAAGATCTCTTTGCATCTTCTGCAGAAAATTCAAATATTTTAAACTTGAAGATCTATTAAAATTTTCGCTAGAACGGCAAAAGTTTTCAAAGTCGGCTTCACTTCGAGATAATTTGTAAATTGACCAAAACTTGTTTCTGACGTTCTTAAGGCTTTTAATTTCACTATCGTACCAATCTGGAACTGGTGATCTCGAATTTACGGAAGTAGATTTAAAAAAAAAAAAAAACAATCAAACAAAATATTATAAAATTCAAAGACCATAGTGTTAACAGATAAAAAATTATTGAGACATGACAAATCAATTTTCTGACAGCAGCATATTTAATTTGTTAAAATCTGTCTTTTTAAAATTAAAAGTGTAAAAGATTTCATTAAGGTCGTAATAAAATAAATAAAGATAGAGAAGATGGTTATCTTCAGTTACTCAAGGATCTGTTGATTTTATCAGTCTTCATCACAGCTTGCGAAAATGATATCCAAGGTCCTTCAATTGCAATTAGAAACATCGTTAAATTGTTGTAATTCAAGAGAGTTTTAATCGTCAATTAGTTTTGAGTCATCAGATTTAATACGCCCAGTTGGCAACATAACGTTTGTTTCAGAACATCGTAACCAAGCAATATTGCTTAAATTAAAACCGCCGAGGCAGATCAGCTCGTAGTTTTATTCTAGTAATTCATTGATATAGTTAATGAATTCAAAAGCTTTATCATAAATATCACAGCGACTTCCTGAAACTACATATATATACAGTAATAAGGTAAACGTTTTTGTTTTTTTAGAGATATTTTAACGCAAAGAAATTCATTGTCAAGGGCTACAGGAACACGTACTGGCGTGGATACGAAAGAAGATCTTACAGCCATCAAGATTCCACCTCCCACGGTATCTAAGTTTATTCGGATCTGAATACCGATCACGTCTAAAAACATTAAATGTGCTGTCGAAAAGTTCGCAATCTTTGATACCAGCATACTCCCATGTTTCGGTGAGGGAAATGACGTCATAGGGGCAGGTTATTGTTCAATAGTAGACCTTGTTGGTCTTTGTCCATACTCCTCTCACATTTTCATAGAAAATATTTATTAATGGCGACGATTTGCATGTCTTGTCAGTGTGTTTTGAAAAGGATTGCGGACATTATTCCTTTTGTTAACAAATCCATGAATAATTATATTATCCGGCCATAAGGACAACTAGTTGATTGAATATTTCCTGGGTAACATACAGTTTAAAGGATGTGTACTCATTACTTTTTCTTTGTAGTTGTTCAATTTTTAATTTGGCATTCGAGAACAGGAAGTGACGAATTTACCAATATTTTCGCAGCTAGTGGCTGGGTCAAAATTGGATAGAAATAAACATATACATATAAACCTTTGTGCTGCCTTGTTGGACTTCATTAATCGAGTTTGAATTTGAAGACGATGATAGCGATGATTTAGTTCGTAAATTTGTTAAAAATGGTTGTGATGATGGATTAACTGATCGCAATGCAGTTGCAATCTGTTGTTATTGTTATTGAAGAAAGTAAGGTAAACGAAGAAGATGGAGCTATCTCGGTCGAACTTGAACTTGATTTGGCAAGTGTTGGAGCTTTATGCTTACTGTAAGCTCTATAAAAGCGGAATAAGTCAAGCAAAAATAAATAACACTGCAAATAACGTTTGATTCATACGTTGGGTCAAATTTGACGCGAGGGCCGTAGATGAATACAAATTTGTAGGCGGCAGAGCCTTAAATATTTTTACAAAATTGAACGCCTATTATGTACACAATGTACAGTTCAATACTTTAGAAAAAGTCAAGAAACGTTAACTCCTTAAAAAATATAGTTCTTGAGAAAACTTCACTTTCTTCACAAAATGGGTCGAAAATTACCCGAAGACCGTAGGAAGATTAAACACTTTCATTTTAATTACAGTTTTTATTTATTTTGTTTTTAATATGCATCCTTATTAAATTACTTGTTGTCTCTTTTGCACTTAATGTTTAAATGTAAATTTAATTTCATTTCGATACTTAACAGTATTTATTTATTTTGTTTTGATTTAGTGTTTCCTTGTTAAACTTATTAGTAAATTAAATGACAGTTTTTATTTCTGTCTCACTTTGTTGATATTTATGAAAAAATATAATGAAAACACGATTTAAATGAAATAAAATATTGTGTTTAATATTTTTTTCATTAGTGTATTACGGAGGATGAATCGAATCAGACTCGAAATGCATCCAAATTAAAAAAAAAAAAAAACAATTTGACTAAGTAAATTTCTTACTTTTGTTTCATTTTTTGTTTTTGTTTAACGTAGTGATATTGATAAAAATGTAGGTTGAATTGAGGAAAGGGTGATCAATATACGGTCAACAAAAACTATGTGTTAGTTTGACGATTAAATCGTTAATTCCAGAAATTTTTAGTTAATTTGTTGAATCCACATAATTTTTTTTTAATTGAATAAGATTCATCATGCAATCTTAAAATTGTTGTGAAAAAAGATTCTTCAGTTCAAATAAAACAAATTTTCATTTTGAAAAAAATATTCTTCAATTTGACGATGTGGTCTTGGAATTAATAAGTTTTCTTTATTTTCACATCAAAGTTTCTTCGAATTGAATACAATTTGTTCATATTTTCACACCTTGATTTTTAAATTGATAAAATCTTCTTCTATTTGACGTCTTCAAAACAATTATTTTTCTTCATTTTCACTCAAACTTTTTTATTTTTTTATTTTTTTTACTTTTTTTTTTTTTTTTGAAAAATCAATATTTTTTTGAGTAGGTGAATTTTTTCTTAAATTTTGTTTTTAAATGTATGTTAATTTTGTGCTTAAGTTTTTATTCTTAAATAGTTATAATATTATTTTTTTTTTATATTTTTAAAAAAGTTGTTAAAAATAAACTCTATTATTTAAAAACCGTTCATACGATTTTGAAAACAAATTCACAGTTTTTAACATTTCTTAAAGAAATAAAATAGCCTTGCAATTATTTCACTCAATACAATTTAACATACTTTATTCAAACAATCAAAAGTCACAAAAATCGAATAAATGCTTTGATGTTCACTTTAATATTCTTAAATTTTATTCTACAATGTGACCGCACACATGAGTAAGTACGTGCGATCCAATCGTGCAATTAATTTTAAATAACACATAGACATAGTTTTTAGCAAATAAATGCTTTTTTAGTGTATTCTTTGGCTCAGATCCATGTCACAACCCAATGTGGAAGACCCAACTAAGGGACACGTGGCCCTTTCACATATCTATTTGAAAAGTGGTTGTGCAATTTATTTCCACCGCTAACCGCTCACGTTTCAAGAGGTTGATACCAAATTCTAATAGTATGTAAACAAAATTTGTTTTTTATTGTTTAAAGTAATTTTACTTATCTTTCCGGAATTATTTTTCTTTTCGTTATTATGATGTTGGAACTTGGAACGTTCCCTTCATGTGCTTTAAACTTAATAAATCCTTTCATTTGGACCATTTTAACGACACTGAAAAAAACAAAATATTTAAAAAAACGAAGAAATCAATAATTTTTCAATTTGGAAAAAAATAATCAAAATGAGGCAAATGCTTTCCTGGATTTGAATAAACTTATTCAATTTGATAAAATATTAACATTCCCTAAAGGACACGGAATACTCTTTAAGTATTAATGAAGAATTTTGTTCAATGTGAAAAAATTATACATTTGGCCAATGCGGTCGATGAAATTTCGTCAACATGAAGGGAAATGAAATACTGCTTGTTTTTCATTAACATAAATATTTTTATATACGTCAATATAACAATATAATTCTTCTATTTGAATAACGTAACTTAGACGACAATTCAAGAAATTTTTATGATTTTGAAAACTAAATTTTCAATAATATGAAACATTTTGCCAAAAAATGTCAATTTGAATAATTTTTTCTTCAATGATCAACAAAATATTTTCGTCAATATCACCTACGGCATTTGGTTCAGTGTAAGGCAAGTTTAGGATTCGTGAATATAAAAAAATTAGGATAACAATCAGACATGACATTACGATCATAGAGTCTAAAAAAGTTAGTGGCAAAAAATGTCTGTCTGCTTCTCTGTCAGTATGTATAACGAGCTGCAGCCTAATCGTTTTTTATTTATAGTCACAAAGAGACACAAAAACGGAAATGTCACATTATAGCTTACTTGATTTTTGATGAAACAAAGTCTATAACCCCACCAAACAAAACATTGCAAATGGTTGTAGTCTCCTTTCCGTTTTATGTCCTTTGAGTTCTGCTTACATGATTGTGTTGGGTATGCATTTGCATGCTTTTTTCAAAACAACCGAATGTCATGTTAATACCATATGCCGTTTAAATTTGAATCTTAACACACAATAAAGTTTACCTGGGCTTTCTATTCCTATAGAACTGATGCTGTCGGCCCAGGTATCATTTAGCTAACCATTCATTTTCCCCCTGCAGATCACCCTTCTTGTGCAAAGGTAGTGTGTGGTGACAATCGATAAAACAAAACACCAGTAAAAAAAGACCAAACCCAGCGACTTCTTTGGAAATTCAAGTCGAAGCTAACCAATTCTAAAAGGATGCAGGTTGGGTGTATCTGTACATGTATGTGTTATGCCACATTTAGTGTGACTTCTGCAGCAGAAGAAGTTCTGCTTTTATGGTTCCATAAATTGTAGTTTTACGGCACAAGGTGGCGTCATCTAAACGATACCACAAAACGAACTATATTCGTATGTAAAAGGACATGAAACCGACCGAAACTCGCAAATAAAGTCCTTATTGTTGCTGCAGCAACAGAAACCTGCAGGTTGGTGTTACCTCTGTATAATTTACAAGCACACTGTTGTCTTATAAGACTTAGACTTAGTAATGAAATTTAAGTGTTTTTTAAGATTTTGGATTTAACCGACGAGATAAAGGAGTTATACGTTCCCTAGAGATTATCTCCGAATGATTTATGAACTCAAAGAAATCCTACCTGAATCCTGATAGAATATTGGGTTCATGGGTTTTACCTGAGTTTTCTTTTCGTACTGAATTATTTATAATTTAATTCTTGGAAGATAGTTAAAGAAAGTGCCTGTTGATTCATAAATTTAAACTAAGATTGTAGCTGATATTTGTGTATTTATTTATACTTTCATTGCATTGCGAAAATGTATGCTCTAGGTTTATACCTACGTATCCTGAAGTAGATAGAAACTTCATGTGAACAAATTTAACTGAGATAGTATCTCTACCTTTCAGAAAAAGTATCACTCTTAATTGAAAGTTTTGCCGTAGTTATTAATTTGTTTTTTAAGCTATTTATAAGATAAAATTGCCCCTCCTCCCCCCAAACGTAGGGTGATAGACCCGCCTCCCACAATAAAAATTACTTGTATTTAGTAGCTCTACAGGAATCCGTTATTATTTTGCGGCGCCAAAGTTATCGTACTCTTGCCGAGTTAAATGTAACAATTTCCAATATTTTTAGACAGAATTTTAAATGCTCGGAAACGGTTTATAATATTGATAATATTATTATGGAAGTAGCAAGTGTGTTGTACTATTTTGATATTTTGATAAAATGGGCCAATTTTTTTTAATTTACCGAGGGTAGTGCAGACATTTTTTTTTTAATATGAAGTTTTAAAGTTATCTTACAGAATTTTTTTGAACCATAACTCGCGAATTTTTTTCCCTACGAAACTAACAATGTTAATTTTTGAATTAAAAACAGTTTTTTTTATCAAAATTCGTGCTACAATTTTCAAAATAATTTTTAACATAAATTCGTTATTATAAAAGACGTGTGATGGCCTACTCCATTTTTACTAAAACCCGTTAAGTGTTGACACTTTTTATAAGTTCGGTGTTATTTTTCTAACGTATTTTTTAAATTTTATTTGACGATGTGACCGCACATATGAGCAAGTGCGATCCAGTCGTGCAATTTATTTCTTTTGTAAATAAAAAAGTGAATTAAATATTAAAAAAAAAATAAGCTGCATTTTTTTAACAGACAGAATTTTGATAAACCGAATTTTGAAAAGCAGAAAAAATGAAAAAAAGCTGAATTATTAAAAGCTGAATTTTTGTTTAAAAAAGCTGTATTTTGAAGGCAGAATTTTGACCCGGTCCCCAGTACAGTCTGTCGAACTCTTTCATTATTTTGATGAAACTTTCTCCGAAAAAAATAATCCAACAATTCTTGAGATTTTCTGAACTTCATAATAAAATGACAAAGATCCGTTTTACCGAAATAGGAAGAACCTAACAATTTTTCCAAATTTAAAGGCCTGAAAAAAAATGCAGACAATTTTCAAATTGCCAATACTTACACTTGGAGCATTTGACTAAAGGCAAACTATCCCTGAAAGAACCTTTTTTCAAGCGAGTAAAAGCCCGAAACCTATGAGTAACAATTTAACACCATGGATCACTCGCTACAGATCGCTGCGATGTCCTCAATCCTTATCCATTAATCATACTAAAAACTCTCTTATTAACCTTGATTATTATCTAAATAAACAGTTACCTTCCACCTGCAGAGACATTGCCCCATAAATGATTAAGAATGATTGAGTAACTCTTAAAAGTCGCACATCCAACATTCAACGCACTAACGGTTTATTTTTCTCTTTTTAACGATACTCTTCCTTACTGACGATGGCAATGACAATAAATTATTCCATAACGCAGACATAACCAACATGACCGGGCGGAGACTGAAAAATCACAAATATCCTTCTGGCTGGCTTTGCCACAAACACACCGACACACTATATTGCCCATCCGGATCCGAGTCCTTCTTGCACGCGGCGCGTCTGTATTGTATGCCATGCGTGTGAGTATATATATATATGTATAACTCATTTGTCATATTTTATGACACTCATTTTCATTTCCGACTATTATGCAGTCTACCAAGCCATAAAGCACGTGATTTTATTATCATCCTTCGCACGCATAACAAGCAACTCGCAGGAGAAGAGTGTATATGGAATTGTCTTGTCATTTCCGGACTCCCGGTCCCGGTACACCCGTACAATTTGCATTTAACGACTTTTCTTTTTTTATGTCCGCCGAAGGAAACAAGACATTCAAATCATCCGCCGAACTAGCACACTTGATGATTCTGACATAATGACATTATTCGTATCTATAAATCTTATACAGCCAGCTATGAAAGATGCAATATAACCATCATCACTAGAATGCAGGGGAGGGCAAATCAAATTTAAGACCGCTAATGGACCAACCCAATTCGATTAACCATGCAAAATTTGCCACCCCCGATAAAATTCGATACTCCCTTGGCGAGCAGCAAGGACTCTTCGCTCCCAGTCTATCGTCCATCTTAATGTCATAGAAATTTAGATATTTTCGCAAATGGCTACTCGAGTAATGGCGTCTTAAAAAAACGGGATTCTTGCATATTTCCTGTTTCCGATGGTGGGATCTTGGTCTGACATTTTGGTCGTATAATATGAAGCTCCATTAAAGTGGTGGGACTATGATGTTAGCGACACGCATTTAGTTCAAGGTCGTGGATTTTTTTTAAGAATAGCATGTCATCGGTATTGGCTGAGATGGGACAAGTAAATAATTGATTTATGAAAATGTCACTAAAGGTTCTGTGTAGCATCAGATAATTGAATGTAATGGTAAATGCCATCTCTACGGTGATAGGAGATAGAAATAGAAATGACAATAAATATACAGCTGTTCTCTCTCCTTGGGAGGAGATTCATGGATAAAATTGGTTTCGACTGATGTGTTTGCCATTAGCTTTCGATAGCAATTTGTTGCAAAAGCTGGAGATAGGGGACAGGCGAGACTGCTTTGGAGTTATTTATGAGTTTGAAAGCGTCGCGTAGGGTAAGAGGAAACCTTTGAGATGGTGATTGAAATTAATTGGGGAGATGTTTATTTTAATTAACAAACGGTTACAAGTTGTCGTCTTGTAAAGTGAACAAACTCTTCTTAGGGTGGAAGGAACAATTTTTACTACTATGACTTTGATTTATGTTAAAAGGAAGATTTTGATACAAGAGATGGACCCAATTAGCACAGCAGTTCTTAAAGTCATTTCTAAAATCTTCACTTCGCCTTACTCCTGACCTTCAAGTAGAAAGGCTTATGCGTACTTATTGATACAAGAGATGGACCCAATTAGCACAGCAGTTCTTAAAGTCATTTCTAAAATCTTCACTTCGCCTTACTCCTGACCTTCAAGTAGAAAGGCTTATGCGTATCAACCACAAATTCGTCAAAGTATTTTCTAGCTTAGCGTGCACAGTACAATTCAGATGCCCGCAAGAGTTAACGAAAATTTACCAATCATGGAAAGTGTCTTTACTCCTTTGCTCCTTAATGCAATCCTTGACTTATACTCTTAGAGTTTAAGGTAACGGAGTCATAAGTGAAGCAATTATTATTTCCCAAACATGGGAACTATCTTTAGTGTAGATCCTCTATGTTTGCAAATAGCACTTAATTTTTGAGTGCAAAAAAGACCAAAAACCTATATTGCTGCCCATTTTTTGATCCATATAGGTCCATTCTAAATTCACATAAATGGAATAGTTGTTCCTAATTGCAAAAAGCTTAAATTTTCTTGTATCTAGGATTAATAAAGAAGGAAGAAGGAAGAATAAATTGTCATGACGATATGAAGCATTGCATAAGTGGTTTCCTCGAACCTTTGGAGATGTGAAATATATATAATGATTCGCAATAATCTGCCAACAAGTATATTTTAACTGTAAAGAGATAGTAAAGAGATTCTTCTAACTAGTGTCGTTCAACATCCGGTTGCATTCTAAAAGGCATTGTGCCTTACAGACAAATATTTAAATTATTATTATATTATAAAAAAGATTCTATCCAACAGAGCGTCTATCTAAAACCTTTTAGCAATACTATAATCGGCACGTACCAGTAGGACAATGGGTTATCCACCATCTTTTCATCAACTTCAAAACCGCATATGAAAGCACAAATCACCAAGAGAAAAGCTTCTATTGGAGATGTCAGAACTCGCATGAAGTTACAAAGCGTGCAATTGGGAATCACCTTATCTGAACTATCCCAGACGTGGGAACGATTTAGAAAAGGATATGACACTATTCCCAGCAGATCTATTAAACTAGTTGTTTATACGGATGACTTCGACACCATTTGCCGGTCCTATACTCCGTTCAATTTATATTTTCAGTGCAGGCCTTGTCGAAGAGAGCTTTCAAACACACTGGTACCTGCTGATATTTGCATCGCACTCAATTTAAGAAATTTCCACTGAAATAAAAAACAGAACCCCTTAGTTAAGTGATGTTGTTTTTTTAATATTCTATAAAGCCACCACCATGACCTGTGTGCTCCCCGGCTGTGAGGAGAGGAGACTGATCAGTGATCACCTCATTGGGTCTGGACCATAGAGTAAATATATTATAGTATAGTTACTCTATGGTCTGGACCATAGAAAAAAGAAAAAGAACTGCGACCCGTATCGACCATGCCCTGCAAACCCTCAAATTTTGTTTTGTGTAAGTGAATGCATGTGAGATTCGTGTGAGAGCCATACGTTTCGTGCCCACAAAAATCGTATTAGTAGTCCAGGGACCGGTACACATATTTCGCTGAACAGGCAAACCGGCTTCAAACCTTACTTCAAACACACACTAGATGAATTATTCTGGTATAACAAAATGTATAGGTACATGAACTTCTTCCTTATGTGTTAGAAATATAAAGCGCAATAATTTTACTTTCACCAAAGCGATGTAAGGATTTGTTCCACTGTTCGGCGAAATATGATACTTAAATACTTAGGCTAATGTAATAAATGGGGTCTTTTACGAATCTTCTTATTTTTAGAACGATTTGGCAAAATTTTGATTTAAAAGGTGGCGCTATGGTGCAGATATATCTACGAAAATATAGTGTTCCCTGTATAACTTTCGTTTCCATTTCAACAATATTATATTTAAATGGTATGGCCGATAAAAAATAAATTGCACGACTGTATCGTACGTACTTGCTCTTATGTGCGGTGACAGTGTCGCATAAAATTTGAAAAATATTAAGGGAACTTTAAAGTTTTTATTTGATTTTTCAAACTTTATACATAGTTTCCAGCGGAAAAAATTGATCGCCATTTTATTTCTTTGAAAAGTGAAAAAATATGTTTTTTCGTAAGAACGGTTTTTATCTACCAACTTTTTCAAAAAATTAAAAAAATAAATAATTGTGACAAAACTAAGCACAAAAGTAACTTTCATTTAAAAACAAAATTTAAAAAAAACTACTTATATTTTTGTAAAATATTGATTTTTCAAAAAAAAAAAATTAAAAAAATTATTAAAAATACAAAAAAAAATATTCGAAAAGTTTTATATGTTAAATTACTTTATTTACGATCATCTTCTTGAATATCAAATTTGATTGTAATCGGGTACCCAGTTCTCGAGAAAGTCGATGAAAAATACGGTCCTATGGGGGGTACCGTTTTTAGCCATACAACTTAATTTTTTTTCACCAAAATATATATCAAAAGTACACTTTCATAAAAATTCTTCGAGCAGTTTTTCGAGAAAAATAAGCTTTTACTTAACGGTTATATGACAGGTACCTTTAGTATTTGAGTTAAAAAAAATTAAAAAAAGTCATCTGTAGAATGTCAAAATAACCTTAAGTTATAAATTTGAAGACGATTGGCCCAACGATTTGGGCATAAGGGTGCAGTCCAAAATACATACGAACAGACACACGGACAGAATTTTGCCAGAATTTTGCAACTGAAATATGTTTCTCTATCATCGTAATGCTATGTTTGGTTGTAATCTCAAAATTTTTAATCTGGACGAATGCATAACTTGCATTATACTACATATAATCGCAAGTAAAAAGTGTGTTGTATTAACATGTTTAGCTTGGTAGATTTAAGATATACTTGGATGTGACATGAAGCACAGTTATTGGGATCCTGAAAACGATGGTACACTTGAGCTCGTCGATTGAGTCAGCTAGTATTAAATAAGATGAAAATATGTTAGTTTTTGTTATAATTTTTGTGTTAAATATCTGCTACATATTTTTCAATTTTATTTCCATTTTTGAGTTTATTTTATTTATACAAAAACACTCATTCAGAGTTTCTATTCGTCCGTTGATGGAAATTTTAATACCTTTTTCTTTGGTTTTTACTATGGACCTTTCAGAATTGAAGTTTTTAAAGCTTTTAAATTTAAGGAAAAACGTTTTATCGCTTCGTGTTTTTTGATACAGGAAGATTCCTGATCTCAACGATTGGGGTATCATCAGCGAAGACGCTCGATGTTCACCATTTGGTCAAACCACCATCAAGACACACCACAAGTAAACCAAATCCAATGTCGGTTGTGTTCCCGGAAACGCAAGAAAAACTTTATGTCTCTTTTCTTCTAACGAAAATACCACTGCCAAACAATATTGAGCAAGCAAAACTTGAACTGACAAAATTTCAACGACTTTTTAAGGCCCACAATACTGGGCACCTATGAATAGCAAAATTAAAGGCAACAAATGTCAAAAAAAGCAGCAAACAAAATTATTCCGCTGATTGGCTGAATACTATCCATCGACTAAGCTTTCAAACAACGCCTGATTATAGAGAAAATCCAAGATCCACCATTAAAGCATAATATCTTGTAATTAAATAAGTAGCTATTCAAACAGAGATCTTCTTTTGATGAATAACTTCTATCCAAAACAACCGAAGAGTTAGAAACCATAGGCTGGAGTTCGAGTCGACTGAAAAGACTCAGTAAATTATCCTTTTAAACGGTTCAAACTTGACTTGACTAGATAAAATAAATTCACGCAAAATATGTGAGACGATTATTGATAAAATTCAAGTTTTTTTCCAAAAAAAAAAATTGCAGTTTTAATAAATATGTATTTCTTAATTAGAATTTTAACATTTTAAATTTTTTCAGTGCATTTTTGTTCATACAAAATTGATTCTAAACTTAGATATAATTTATAAATCCGTATCCTTAGTGCAGATGGAAATATTTACAAGTAAAAAAATGATTAAATTATTTAAATGCTCTACTTCTTACATCACAAAAAACACATCACAGCAGCCACAACTTTGTGGGAAGCTTCGAGAAGACATTATTCCATAGACCTATGAATATATCAGCCAATCCTTTTTCCAAATCAGGTCGCAGTTCTGAAATAATTTCATTTCCGTTTTGATTCAAAAACTGATTAATGGAAGTCCCAAGTATTTCGTTGCCGTTGAACAGATTCGTCAGATGAATACGCATACTTCCCACTAAGAAGGTAACTTTCATGTCTTCAATATGAATGATTTCCTGAAATTTCAAAAGTTATTATTATTTATTGAAAAGCAAATAAAATTTCAAAGAAATGTTTACTTCTGGTTCATTGCGCAAACTTATTCTTGTGTAGACCGCAGTTTTAACATTTTTCAAAGACATATTCACATCTCCGTTTCCAACGACTGGCAAAAGAAGAATATTTCCTTTCAGATTGTAGTTGGCTCGAATACGAAGGATTGGAATTTCTAACTCGAAATTGAAAATTTTCTTTTCTAAGTCCAAGCTAGAATTAAAATTGGAAATAATGAGACATTCAGAAAAAAATATATGTGTCTCAGGGGGGGTGAACTATACCTTGCTTTACGAACGGTGGCATTAGATGGACCTCGAACAATTAGATTTTGAAAACCACCCGCCAAAACTAGATTGCCACTGCCCTTTGACACAGAAACAGCATCGATGTGGAGGGGCTCGAAGCTTTTTACTCCTATTTCTGGTACTCCTGCTGCCAAAGCTGGGAAGCAGCCTTCGAAAAGGTCTCGGAAGCATTGATTTGCATTTGGATTTGCTCGCGGACAAGTTCGCAGCCAACTAGCTGAAATGAAAAACAAAGTCTTAGAATTAAACTTGTAATAGAAACAATTTTGTTTACAGCTTAAAAATATTAAAATAAAATGAAATGTGTAATTCTTACAAATGTAATTTAGTCAACACTAAAATCAAATTTGTTATTTAGTTCTTATTTTATATTTATTTCTGCGGAATTCCGCATTTTTCTTACGGAACATATTTTCTTTTAATATTAAACAAATCGGTAGCAGCGGAATAATTCTCCGAATAGAATCAATAGTGGGGCATCAGTCAGGTTAAACTAATTAGTGAACACCTTATTTGGGGTACTATGAAATTTTCGGAGCTTAGGCTCCATATGAAGCGGACCTGGTCTTTTAGGTTCATAGTCATGCCGTTGAGTAGAACGGATAAAACGCATTTCCCATACATCGACATTAACAAAATAGACCACATTGCTATTGATGCAAGGCACTGCCTCGCAGCAACATGAACATTTTAGAACTTTCCGATGGGCAAGAATTGATTCGAAGCACTAGTTTGGGGTCCCGCACCCGACGAAGTAGAATTCCACCTACGTGATCTATGAAGTAAAACTAGCTATAACAAAGCTTAACACCAGATGGCTTTGATACCGAACTATTTAAAACTGTAGATAGACGATGACTTGGCAAGAAATATGGATCAACAATATCAAAAAGATAAGAACAGAAGAAAGTCTTCCCGAGAAATCGAATCTCAGCATTTTTTTTCCGATCTGTAAAAAAAGAGACCTGACTATAAAGAGCAATGTCAAGTTTGGGTATCTCTACCAAACTCGTCCGTCTGTGCAGAATGACGATGGTATGCAGTTTCTTAGAGTTTATTAATATACATGTGATTATAAGATTTAAAATAATTTTTTTGATTGGTTTTTTAAAACACTGATTTAAAAAAAAAATCAAAAATTAATTTTAATTAGAAAAAAAAAGTTATTCAAGATTTTAATATGCAGAATTTATTTGGCTACATATACAATTTGACAGAAATCAAAAGAGCCGTTACCAAGAAAGCCAAAAATTAAAAAACCGTTATATGAAAGGTACCGTTAATAGACATTTCTTGTAAATTTGGTTCTGATCAAATGATAGCCAATACCAACAAAAACTCCTCAAAAATGTTCATCAAAGTCGTTGCAGCCGTTTTCGAGAAAAATAAACTTTTCCTTAACAGTCATATGGCAGGTACAGTTATTTTTAACTCTAAAAACTAAATTTAAATTTCCCCTCTAAGGAATGCCAAAAGAATGACACATTCCAAACTTGAAGATAATTGCTTAAGCCGCTTAGGCTGCAGCTCGTTGTACATACTGACAGGGAGACAGACAGATATTTTTTGACCCTAACTTTTTTAGACTTCTCTATGATAGTTATGTCAACAATCAATAATAATAAACTTGCCTTATTGTTCCTATAATTGCAAGTAAAAAGAGCTTAATTCAGAGAAGAATGAAGCAAATGTAGAATAAAAGTATTTTACGGAAATTGTGTACTATACCAAATTTATTTAAATTGTTTAAATTGTAAAAGCAGTTAATTTTTGACTATTTTAAAAAAAGTGGTGTCCTGGAGTTCAAGCTTCAAAAAGGAGTCAAAATGACGCAAACGAGTCCCAAAGGTAACCCTGCCCTGCACGTGGCTCTTCAATCCGCTCTGCAGTTATTTTTTCGAGAGATTTTTGGTATATGGATCAGGTAGCTTGACTTAATACCACAGACTTTATTTTATGCTTAAATGAAAGGAAATTAAATTTGCTACAACTTTATCCGTAATGAAATTTTTATGAAATGAGCGATTTTACCAATTGGTCTGTATAGGGTTAGGATTTATAGAGCTGCAGTTAGGGTTAAATTATTGGAAATTTAATGGACTTAAAAAACGTACTTTTATTTGTCGAAAAACGCAGTTACTTTATAAGCAAAAATGCCAATCGCTTTTACTAGAGCAGAATGAATAGGCGGCGGGCTTAAAGATTAACGTAAAAAATAAAGAAAAACGATTTATCTTGGCCGAAACCAACAACAGCAGCTTAATCTGGTGCCATAGAGCAAGTGACGCAGTTGAACTATAATATATACATAGGAAATATCGAAAGTGAAACGAAACTAGAATTAACGAATCGCGTAGTAAGTACACTTGTAATCGTTTTGCACCAATTTTAAAATGTTTTGCATGAAATCTGTCCTTCTTTACGCATGCGAAACATTGAAATGCTCCAATATTGCCAATTGAGAACATGTGTAAAAATCACTATCAATTTCCAACTAGGAATTGTGGAGTAGAACTGAATAAACAAAAGCGGATTTTGACGTCTTTTGACTAGAATACTCAAGGTGCACGGCAAGTTAGTAGGTAAAGAATAAAATGAAGGTCAACAGTTTTGACGGAAGCTTATTCTCAGAATTTGTGATCATGGCCACTTTTACAACTTATTCTGCTAATACATATATAGACATGGAGAAATCTTGTTGTTGGATCTATGCTTCAGGAGGAGTTAAAGTGTTTCTGGAACTAAGGGATGATAGTATCGATTTTCGTTCCAAATGGTTATAAGTTCCAAGGAAGGGTATTTATGCCGAAAATTAAAAAAAATGGCAAAAAAGAGGAAAAAATTAAGTCGAAGTAGAAAGGGAGTAAAGCCCAAATTGTGTACAGCGTGAACGAAGACTCTGGTGTATTCCGTTAGAATCTTTATGTGAAGCCAGGCCCGCCGAGAGAATATCCCGGCCCAGGGTAATCATGTACGCTCGTCCTTTCTAATCGTAAATAAGTCTCCATCTTATAATTAATAGAAAACTTTATTAAATCATTCTAATCAGTAAATAAAAATCTCTGTGTTTTCTGTTTATTTCTGTGCATGTGCAATGCAAACTTTTTTCGCTTTGGCCGAGGGAAATACGTTGAAGGCGGAATTAAAATCTAATTTCGATCGCCCACTACTGGATACTGAGATTGGTAATGTACCGAATACTCGAAATGCTATTAAAAAGTTTAGAAAAAGTGTGCCCAATTTCTTCAATGTAATGTCAATCAACAATTCAAATGGAGGATGTTTTTTTATTCCAAATGCTGGAATAAAGGCTATTATAGTCATAAAAATTACATGGACATGGAAACTCAAACCGACTGTATTGTACCGCACCTAGATTTTAACACAGTGGCACTAACGGACTTTCCTGCAAGAGAATGCTGGAAGGAAAACCGGGTCATAAACGAAAATCCTATATCGGTCAATACAGACGGTTCAAAAACAGAAGCTGGTGTAGGGTCTGGTATCATCTCGATAAACCCACCAATAAATAGATCAGAATTCACGAGAATATTCACAAAGTTGCAAACGAGATATGGTCAAAACTCGACAACTGTCAGGTCAAAAGAATTCTTTGGTCAAACATCTCAACTAAAAATACAGAATACATTCAAAGGGTAGGTAGACCTCAACTGTCCCTTTGGTTGGCATTCTTACGGGCCAAGGTCAAATCAATAGGAGCCCCAAATGAGCAGATTGGGCATTAGCACATTAAGGCTTATGGGTTGGGTACGATTGAACGCATTTTAAAATCTCGTTTTAAAAATCTCGCATATAAAAATCTCGCATTACGAAATCTCTTATATCAAAATCTTGCAAATACAAAATCTCGCATAATGATAGCATTAAAATCTCGCAAACTAAAATCCCGAAATTTATAATCTCGCATTGCAATAAAATATTTATAAAAATAAGGCCCCAGACAAAACGGCCCCAAAAACAAAAATGAAATAAGGCCCCAAAAGTATATTAAGAATACAACAACAACAAAAAAATCTTTATTTTGGGGTGTAATATCACTTTTTAGGGCCTAATTTGATTTTTAGAATTGAGGTTATATTTCATTATGAAAAAAGCCTTTAATATCGAAGAATGAAATAAGACCCCACAAAAATATTTTCTCGAATACAACAATTGGCAATAAAAGCCACTTAGGCCAGTATAAGCACAAACAACAAATTTAAAGATATGTTAATATAAAGAAGGTATGGCGGGCATGCAGGGGGTTGCTGGGGGGCAGCATGCCCCCCCATACCTACCTCATACTGATTGGGAGATAAAATCTCAAGAAGTGCCTAGGCAAAACTAGTTTGGCCTAAGTGTGTTAAGTTTTTAATTTTTTTTTTATTTTTGGGTCTTCTTTCATTTCGTTTTTGGGGTCTTTTTCATTTTTTGGGGCTTAATTTCATGAAGAAAAATTGGGTTTTATTTCATTATGAAAAATTACCCCATTTTTAGGACCTTATTTCGTTTTTGTTTTTGGGGCCGTTTTGTCTGGGGCCTTATTTCGCACCGCGCGCCGTACGATTACAAATGTCGAAAATTGATTACTTGCGGAGCTTAGCTCAGAGCATCTCTCTTTGCTAAAGTTAAAAAACATAATTTGCAAATATATGTACATATGTATGTATTGTATATATTCATTTTGTTGTTAATTATTCAATATTATTTAATTTGTGAATTAAATTACTTTTTTCAGCCACCCGTAGGCCGTAGGTATTGAGTGAAAAATTAATGACCTCAAAAAAAATTCTGTCCTATATATCTAAATATTTTGACTCATGTTGCAGCGTACAGTTGCATTATAGTGTAATACTATATTTAAGCTTACTCTTTAAAAATAATTTTTGATAAAAAGCGTTTAAAAGTACAAATTGACTTCTTACGTTTTTCTTGGAACTGTGGTGCATTGTTAATGATTTTTCTGTTGGTAGCCCAAGCAACCGTTATAGTGCTCAAAAATAAAACTCCAAGGATGCGACTTCTGCTGAACATCACGCTCACACAAAAATAAAACAATTTACAGAAAACTTTCACTTGATTGGAATTTCCAAACACTTTTTTAAATATTGTATCTTTTCTTTTTATTTCCGATCACCAACGCAAATTTCACTTGAAGCTATTTTCAGGAAATACTTGTGTAATAGCAGGTTTCTTTTATTATATTTTATACAAAACACTCTAAGTAAATGGCTAAGTTATGTAAGTTTGTTATAGCCGAACTATTAAACTCAGATCTGCAATCTTTGCCACCGACTATAACGACTCTTTCAACGTGCGTCCGATTAGTTTGGCGAGCCGAAATCTTATGAGGTTTTGACTTCGAATCCAACTTCAAGTAGCCCCCAAAGTTCGTCGTCGTTTTACATCTGATTTGTTGGCCTTTGCATCCAATTCATCTAGCGGCATTGTAACTATTTGCAGCAGCGCGTTACGGACTACGAAGCTACGAACTAGTTTGTTTGAATTTCCACGAAGGTAGTCAACTTTTCTTGTTTTTGGACGCGCGCCGGCCGCAATGCCAACTTTTTGCGGGAAGTCTGGCGGACGCGGCGGGTTAATATCCCCCGAATCATTAGATCTGTGTTTCTTAATTTGGGTTTGGCTTATTTGTTTTGTATCTGTTTTTGCGTTGAGGTTGAGGGGGAATTGCAAAACTAATGCAACCTGAAGCTTGGCTAAAAGCAAAATGCAAGTTGATCATGTGGGTACATTATGGTAATAAATATCTAGATACTTTTTATGTAGGGAATGGGTAAGTAAGATCTGTTTTATATATACATAATGTACATTATGTATGTGTGATACCAGTTTAAATTCCATACCCTAAACTTATTTATTCAAATAAGGTGTCTGATTAAAATTATTGTATAGAAAGTGGTTGGAAAAAAATGTACAATTTTTTTTCTTAAAAAGAAGTTGTTCCTAATTGCGGCTTCAGGTGCGCTTCGTGTTCTTTGCTATTTGAGTAATATTTTTAATTAATAAGCAAATTGGGAAAGCAGAATATAAAAGGCATTTAAATACAAATTTCCAATTTCAATGTAAGCTCTATCACAATGTCAAACAATTCTCGCGAAGAATTTGAGGAATTGAACTGCTACTAATTAAGATTATGTTCGAAGCCTAAGCACTTTGCACTTGAATATATCCCAGTCGGTCCTATGGAAGGTACCGTTTTTAGCCCACCATTTAAATTTTGTTCACCAAAATATAACGCTTATCTACAGAAGCACACTGATGTTTTTCATAAAAATTCTTGGAGCCGTTTTTAAGAAAAAATAAGCTATTACATAACGGTAATATGACAGGTACCGTTAATTTGTTAGCTAAAAAAATTTAAAAAAAATCTTTGTAGAATGTCTAAACAACCTTACATATATTCCAAATTTGAAGACGACTGGCCTAACCGTTCAGGCTGTAGTCAAAAATACATACGTACAGACAGACAGAATTTTACCAGCAACTCAAATATGTTTCTCTTTCATCGTGATGTCATGTTTGATTGTTGTATCAAATTGGAATCTGCAAGAATGCATAATCGCAAGTAAAATAAATTGCACGTACTTGCTCTTGTCTTGAATAAAATTTGAAAAATATTAGAAGAATTTCAGGATTTTATATTCGATTTTTCATACTTTTTATTGTTTGAAAAAGTACGTAAAATAGTTTTCAGCGAAAAAATTAAACGCCATTTTATTTCTTTAAAAAATGTGAAAAGTGTAATTTTTTTTAAATCGTAGGAACGGTTTTTAAATAAAAGGGTTCTTATTTACCAACTTTTTTTAAAAATCAATAAAAAAATAATTCAAGAAAGCAAACGTAAACACTTCAATTCATTCTAACTGAAAGATGTATTGTCGTAAAATAATAGCACCCTGAAAGTTTTATTAAAATCGTTAGAGCCGTTTTCGAAAAAATCAAACTTTTTGTTAAAGATCGTATGGCAGGTACCGTTATTTTTGGTGTGTGATTCTTTTAGCATTCCCCAGAGGGGAAATTGAAAAGTTATTTTTACTAAAAACCCTTAACAATTGCGGTTTTTAATACTTTTTATAAGTTCAAACTGTAATATTTTCAACGCAAATGTTACTTGTTTCTGTCAAAGATCTTGTTTCCAATTTAATTAGGGATATAAGACCAAGTACGTGAGACCCAGTCGTGCCCCTTTTTTAAGTTCAGATAGTGTTATTTTTCTACGTTAATGTTACTTATTTTTTGAATTTTTTTTTTCGACAATGTGACCGCACATATGAGCAAGTACGTGCTATCCAGTCCTGCAATTTATTATAAATGATCTTCTGTCTGTTACTTCTAATCCTTTTAACTGTTTTGCTGAGGACTCTACCCTCAGCTTTTCATATAGGTTCGATAATTCACGTCCTTCGCCTTCGGACGTACAATTGCACGGTACTGTATGTCAAGCTCATTAAACTCCGATTTATACAGCATTGTCAAATGGGGTAATCTGTCGTTAAAGACAAACATACCCTCAATGCCATTGTCCATGAATGGTACTTGCATCGAAGAAACCGAAAATCTCGTAGTACTCGGTATGTGTGTCAAAGATGACCTCCGTTGGAACGACCATATATTTGAGATCGCTAAAAATTCTGCTAAGTGCTTAGGTTTTCTGTATAGATTTAAAAAGTATTTTTCTCCTTCTGATCTGGCTATATAAAGCGTTTATACGCCCTAAACTCGAGTATAACTCTCACCTCTGAGCAGGTGCTTCGCAAACATCGCTTCACCTGCTTGATAGAATACAAAATTGAGCGTTAAGATTAATAGCAAATAGAATTGCCCCTCTCGAGCACTGACGCAATGTTTTATGTCTTTCCTTATTTCATCGGTTCTTTTATAAAAAAGGTTCACTCCAAGTAGCCAGCTGCGTTCCTCCCCTTAAAAGTTTCTCCCGTAATACTCGTCTTGCAAGGAATTTTCATCAGTTCACCCTTGAGCCCAATTTCGGACGTATCGTGAAATATAGGGATTCTTGTTTTAGCTGCACAACACGAATTTGGAATAGTTTACCCGGCGATATTTTCTCTGACCATTTTGATTTGCAAGCATCAAAACCAATGTTAATCGACACCTTCTGTCCTTTCCCTCCCTATTATTCTAATGCTCTCACGGTGTTTTTACATACATTAAAAGGGAACAAATGGTACGGTTAATTTGTTAGCAAAAAAAATTGAAAAAGCTCCTCTGTAGAATGTCAAAATAACCTTAAGTTCTAAATTTGAAGACGATTGGCCCAACCCTTTAGGATACTGTCCAGAATACATCCGTACAGACAGACGGACAGAATTTTGCCAGTAACTCAAATATGTCTCCCTATCATCGTAATGTCATGTTTGATTTTTATCTCAACTTTTTGTCAACGAATACAAAACTTGCAATATAGTACCTATAATAATCGCAAGTAAAAATAATAAATGAGGCAATCTAATTATTCAGGACTGTATTGTATATCATTTGCTGGATCATTAAACTTTTGGATTCCATCCAGCGTGATTCCTCCCGCAGTACAAGGAAAAAAGTTGCGCATTTTGGTCTTGGGAAGGGTCGTTGCTTTCAAATTTTGAATCAAAAGTAAAAAAGCTGCAAGTTTTCATTAATATAGAATTTTCAATAATAACCGCCTTTTTCTTGTCTTCAGCTTACACACAACTTTTTGAATTTGGCTTCTTCAGTCATTAGTTTCAACTCAAGCAACTTAGCCAATACAACAATGAGAGTCTTGTATTAATATTCAAAATGGTTATAACAAGTATTGTAACACTATTGGCCTTCAGGAAATCAATAGTCACTACATTTAAAACTTTGTGCCAAATAGGTTATGTGCTCCAATATTACGTAACATCTCTCTTTCAGCTTATCTTAAGTTTCGAAACTGTCAACGTCATTTAGTTTTAATTTGTTTGACACTTGATATAGCTTAATTTACCATTTACAATGAAAAGTACGTTTTATCCATATAAACATTGAACCCATTGTACCTCGCAAAACAAAGGATTAGTCAAACAAAATTAAACTGTCAGCCATACACAGTACCTAATATTGGCAAGCTAAACGTAAAAGCTTATCATGTTTTATCCAATTATTCCTAATTATGGTTCTAAAAAGCTCAATATCGCCCATACTAATATCAGTTCCGGTTCCAAAAAAAAAAATCAAAATAAATTAATGATTATTTCATTAAATCTTATTTACTCTCAAAAGTCGTCTTAAATCATTGTAAAAGCGATCATTAAGTGGCGCCCTCACTTTCCATAATTAAATGCATATGAAACACTTAAAATGCAAACGTAATAACATGCAGAACGAGGTATAGTGTCGCAAAAGCTTCTACTTCATCTCTGATGGGATGGACATAAGGTAGAAACCTGTAACGTTGGGATTAGCAAAACCTGAAACCTTAACAAGCTTGTTAAGAAAGTCTTTTAAAATGTAAACACAGTTTAGCTCAGGTGTTATACGCATCACTGATGATGCAATCGATGGAGATCAATAGCGACGTCATTAAGTGTTATGCATAGCAGCGATGTGTCATGTCACTCTTTTGCGATCGGTGCTGAAATGAATTCGGGCCCAAAAAAAGTTTTATAAGCAAGTTTCATTCAATTCGTAGTGTGATTTAAGTGATTGATAATGAAATGATGAATTAAGGTTTTATCATATATGTATGTAGCTGTTTATTACAGCATTAAGCTTTGTTTATTTAGGTTGGATGTAATGGGATGAGAAATCACTCGCCATACTTCATTTCAAGTGTTTCGCCAAATCCGTATCATTTATTTTTTTTTTATTTTCTCAAAAATATAGGTATCTACAATTCGCGGTTAATATTAAAGGGCAATTCCAATTATTCTTAAGTGGCATACACACAGGTCAAAATCTCATCAAGCATCAAACATAGGAGGTTGTGTTTGTGAAAATATCACATGTATATCTACATAATATGTTGTCTGCTTGAAAAAAACTTTTTGATTTTTGTTGAATCAAGTAGCAAGCATTGATGTGGAAATATGATGAATCTTATTGAATGAGTGGAATGTCTTAAGAAAACTGGTAGATCATCTAACAAAAATTGCAGATTTTTTGTAAAATGCGGCCTAGGTGGAAAACAGCTTCGGCAGCGTGTTAATGGGCGTTTTCCTGCATGAAATATTCGCCTACTAAACCAGGTTATGGCATGACATGCTGTTGTATAAGCCTTTAAATTAATAATATATGTACGTACATAGACGATAGCCCGCTACGAACAAAGATCGGGGTTTTCTTAAAAAATAAATTGCACGATTGGATCGCACGTACTTGCTCATATGTTCTTGTTAGATAATTGCTTAGTGGCTGCATATGTATATGTATATAAAGGGTATTTTTTTTAGACGTGTGGTTTTCAACAAGAAATAAAACGCATATAGTTTAATGTTATGGCCAAGAATTTAGGTTTATTAAAAGATAAGGGTTTGCTGGCTCGAATAAATGAAAATCGGGATCGGTGACCATCTCGTTTTGAGCCCATTCACCGAACGTGTGACTCGTTTGATGGTCGTTCGGCTTCAATTCTTGCACGAGTTGGATTTTGTAAGCCTGAAAACCAAGATCCTTCCGCAAAATCTTCCATAAAGTGGATTGGCACATCTCCTATTGTTGCGCGCGATGGCGGATGGACTCATTCGGGTCTTCTTCGATACTTTGCTCTACCGAAATGAACCATTATTATGGTAATAAATTTGCACAATGTGCAAACTTGTTCCGAAGTAGGTCTATTCATTATGAAATGGAAAACCAAACTGAGCATAAATCAAATGACAGCTGTCAAAAAGACCTACTCCGAAAAAAGTATTACCAGATTGAAAACCACACGTCTATTAAAATAAAAAAAAATATTTTTTTTAGAAAATTCTTTTATTTTTGAATTAGTTTAAGAGTTTTCTCGGAAAAACTAAGTATGCAATAAAATTTGAAAACTAAATGTCTATCGAAGAAAAAAAAATTTGAAAATCGTTCGAGCAGTTTTTTTTAAAAAGCCGTTTTTTGAAAAACTTTTCGAAAAAATATTTAAATCTTTTTTCTAGTATGGCGTATTTTTCATTTGGGAATTTTTTTCTAAAAAAATTCAATCCACCTATTTTCAAAATAATTCGAAAAACAATTTTTTTTTGGAAAATTTTGAAATGCGATATTAATTGAATTATAAATAACTTCCTGTGTGTTTTATTGAAATCCGGATAATAGTTTACGATAAAACTGCATGTGAAAAAACCGGTTATATGAGAGTTACCGTTATAGAACAAATTTCGAAAAATTTACTGATGTATTGTTGTAAAAAATTAGCACTCTAGAAGTTAATCGTAAGAGCCGTTTTCGAGAAAATATATCTTTTTGTTAAAAATTGTATGGCAGGTAATTTTATTTTTCGACCTAGAGCAAAAATTAAAAACATTCCCCGAGATACTACCTAATAAATACTAAATACCAAGTTTGAAGCAAATCGGCCCATCCGTTTAGGCTGTAAATGCGCGAACAGACAAACAGACAGACGGACGGAATTTCCAGACCCACTTTTTTCAACTTCTCTATTATCGTAACGTCATGTTTGATTGTTAGATATTTTTTTTCACGAATCCATAACTTGCATGTTAGTACCTAAATCAATGTTGGTGCCAGGTGCTGGTGGCATTGTGTTTGATTTTTTTTTTGCTGGTCAGCCTGTTGTTCGATGTTGGTGCTGTTGCTGGTTCAATATGCTCCGCGCTTTATGTGACACTTTTTTCGCCCCAGTGTTCTTGCACTGTGTTGTGTGTTCGATGTGAACCCCGAGCACCCACTGACCACTGAGTTAGGGTAGGGTTGCGTAAACATCGATAGTCTATCGATAGTGTCGATAGTAAAAAAAACTATCGCGTACATCGATAGTTTCAATAAACTATCGATTGTTTTTCATTCCACAAGTTTATTGGTAGTGAATGTCACTCAAACTCACCACTCTTATATTTTTATAAAAATCACCACCAGAAACTTATCAAAATGCAATAGTATGCGTGTATTCTCGTTGTTGTGACATTGTGGTTGATCTTGATCTCTATCTCCTTATTCGCAATCGTATTCTCAATCTCTGTCTCTGTCTCTGATCTGAAGTAGAATTGTCGAACCTTTGTGTTGTGTCTATGGTTTGTTTTTGTTGACGTTTCAGTTTGGTTTGTTTTGGAATTTTGTTTCTCTTGAGGAATTTATTTACAGTGGTTTTTAGGGTTTAAAAAATTATAAGAATTATGTGGTAATTACTTTTACTTTTATTAAATTAGAATGTATGATGTTTGATTGTTAAAATTTGTTGAATTTCAGTGAGTGAAAAATATCTTTGAAAAAGATATCTATCGTTTTGAAATTTTATTTAATTTTTTATTTACTTATTTATAAAAAAAATGTTTGCTTTTATAAAATCTTTCTGTTTTATTGCCAACTTTTTTCTGTTAATTTGAAATATTTAGAGTTTTTTTATAAATATGAGCTAAAAAAAATGTTGTTCTTTTACTTTCAATAGAAAATGCGCTGAAAAGCTAATATATAAAATTGAGATTTTCTTTTATTAAGCAAAAAGCAATTTAAAAAAAATGAAAATACATAATCATATTATTTTTTTGTATTTAAATATTTTCTAATTATTTTACTAAAACTGTGCTTAAATTCATCTGGGCATTCTGATAATGAAGTTATGATTTCTAGGAACTTTCGTCAACTCATTTTAATTTTAAATATTTAATTTTTTATTGTTTTTGTGGTTTCGATAAGGCCAGGTTTTGATTAAAAAGAAAACTATCGATACTATCGATAGTTTTTTTTAAACTATCGATACTATCGAAACAGCCGACTATCGATGTTTAAGCCACCCTACACTGAGTGCACCCTCATACTCTTTAAATACATATAACTTAGTAGAAGACTCAGCACAAATTTTGGACTTTGAATTATTGATTCAACTATTTTGTCTACATGGGCTCCGCTATTAACTCAGACAACAACACCAGCGCTGAAATCAAACGAAGAATAACTCTTGCTAATCGTTGCTTCTTCGGGCCTAAAAGTCAAATGAATAGGAAAGCCCTATTTCGGGCAACTAAATTGTCACTTTATAAGACCCTCATCACCCCAGCCCTGCTGTATGGTGCAGACGCATGGAGATTGTCAAAAGCGGATGAGGACGCTTTAGGCTGCTTGGAAAGATAGATTTTCCGTGTGATTTTTTGTCCCGTATGCATTAACGGAGAGTGGAAAAGAAGATACAACGAAGAATTGTATTTCAATACAATTTAAATCTTAATTTAAGAAAATATGCATTCACTTTTTATTTAAAAAAAAAACATTAGCACTTCACAATTTTAAAAAGAAATTTAAGCTAATTTCAGTTCACTTTATTTAATAATATTATATATATTTGTTTTTTTTAATCTCAATACAACATCACTCTTATTAAAACAAAATATCACGTAAATTACTTTCCGAATTAATATACATCTACAGCCATATTCTGTTATCCACGTGAATCTTACATTCGATTCACCCATTCGATTCTCTTAATTGCGTTCAGCATTTTCTCAGAATGCTCAGTCAATTTATTCTGAGCGCATACAGCGTTCTCCAATCATTCCCTGAACGAAAAAAGAAATACAGTTTTAAAGATCTGAACGCTCTGAGCGAAAAAAGAAAAACGCCCAAATATCAGAATTCATGTACGTTTTTCAGTGACTGTATCTTTTCCAATAGAAGTTTTCGCAATTCAGTGTCATGGTAATATACAGCCGCGGCGCCACTCTTTTGAAAAAAGCTCGCTTCTAAGCCCTGTACTGACAATTTTTTACTGAACAGACTATAGCCAAGCTAGCTTAATACTTGCGATTATAGGTACTATAACGCAAGTTATGCATTCGTGCAGATTAAACATTTTGACAAACATGACATTACGATGACACATATTTGAGTTACTGGGAAAATTCTGTCCGTCTCTCTGTCTGTCTGTCTATACGGATGTATTTTGGACTGTATAGCCTAAACGGTTGGGCCAATCGTCTTTAAATTTAGAACTTAAGGTTATTTTTGCATTCTACAGAGGAGTTTTTTAAATTTTTTTTAGTTCAAAAATTAACGCTACCTGTCATATAACCGTTATGTACAAGCTTATTTTTCTCGAAAAACCGCTCCAAGAATTTTTATGAAAAAAATCAGTGTACTATTGTAGGTAAGCATTATATTTTGGTGCAACAAAATTAATATGGTAGTCTAAAAACGGTACCTCCCATAGGACTGGTTTTTTTTCTTCGACTTTCTCGAAAACTGGTGATCCGACTACTATCAAAATTGATATTCAAGAAGATATAAAGGGTCCGCCATCTACCGTTTTTTTTCAACTAGCGCTTATTTCGTGAATTTTTGTTCACAAAAATTGAAGAGGAGGATATTGCCACACAGCCGAAGCTACACTCGATATTGATGAAGCGAACCCTTTAGATAGCCTAAATAATTTCTCATTAATTTTTTTCGAAAACTTTTTTTTTGTATTTTTAATAATTTAATTTTTTGTTTTTTTTTTTTTTTTTTTTTTTTTTTGAAGGTAGGCAGGTAGGTATTTTTTTTTTAATTTTTTTTTTAAATTTATGTTATTTTTGTGCTTAAGTTTGTATTCTTTATTTTTTTTTCAAGTTGTTAAAAATAAACCGTTTTATTTATAAACCGTTCCTACGATTTAAAAAAAAAATCATAATTTTTAACATTTCTTAAAGAAATAAAATGGCGTTTAAATTATTTCACTCAATGCAATTTAACGTACTTTATTCAAACAATCAAAAGTCATAAAAATTGAATAAATGCTTTGATGTTAACTTTAATTTTCTTAAATTTTATTCTACAATGTGACCGCACATTATTTTAAATCTTTAATAATAATAGTAATTATTCCTTCGAAGTTGTAAGCCACTTATAAGCTAAGAAAAGAGCTAAAAGGATTTTGTGTTTTTTTGTAGGTATGGACAAAAAAAACGGCTCCAAGAATTTTTTTTTGAAAAAAATCGTGTACTTACTATTAAAGGTGTGAGTCATATTTTGGTGAGAAAAAATATTTAAACGGTGGGCTAAAAACGGTACCTCCCATAAGACCGTTTTTTTTCTTCGACTTTCTCGAAAACTGGTTATTCGATTACAATCCAAATAGATTTGTAAGAAGATGTAGGTAGCCCAAGTAATTTCACTTTAAAATATTTTCGATTTTTTTTTTATTTTTAATAATAATTACATTTTTTTTTTTGAAAAATTATTATTTTGAAAATGGGTTCATGAATTTTTTTTTTAATTTTTTTTTAAATTAAGGTTATTTTTGGGCGTAAGTTTGCATTCTTAATTTTTTTATTTTAAGTTGTTAAATAAAAACCATTTTATTTAAAAATCGTTCCTGCGATTTTGAAAAAAATTACCACTTTTTCACATTTTTTAAAAGAAATACAATATTATCCCGCTGAAAACTATTTTACGTATATTTTTTGACCAATCAAAAGTTAGAAAAATCGAATAAAAACTTTGTAATTCCCTCAATATTTTTCAAATTTGATTCCATGGTGTGACTGCACATAAGAACAAGGACGTACGATCCAGACGTGCAATTTATTCTTATTAACTTGTTTATATGAGAATAAAATTTTGAGTTTTATATTTTAGAACCTGTATACCTGTATACCTCCATACCCCCAGAGTTAGTAAGAGCGACCCAGTCACAAATTTAATTTACTTATAAGTACATTCACTGTTGTTTATGAATGTCCATTCAGATTTGCTTCGTATGCGATAATTGGCTTGGTTTAATCAAGAACAATTTACCCGATTTTTATCAAAAGAAAATATTCGATTCTTTTTTATTGTTTAAAATGTCAAAATAATTATCATAATATAATGTGAATATTTGTTCCGCAATCAAGCCTCAACAGCGGGCGTGGATTTGGATAAAATTTGGTAGGCAGATGGATAAGGTGCTCGATTGAATAATGGGCTACATTTCATCCCAAAAATGCAATGTTCCTTTGGGAGAGGATTCAATGTGAAATGATGTATGGCTAGAGTTTCGTTTGTTATGTTTCCATGCTTTAACAACTGCACGAATTGGTGAAGTTAGGTAAATGGACTATTTGCAGGATTCACTACACTTCTACACAGAATTATTTGTATGCCGAAAAAATGCACATTTTCTGTGAGGGAAATCTGAATAATTTTCTTTATCCGGTTTTGATTTAAATAACAAAAATAATTTAATTTGAAGTCCACGCAGACGAAATCGCGGGAAGAACTTATTATTTTATAAAGGACTCGGTAAATTTATTGTACGATTTTGATTTTAAAACTAAAATTATTTAATCAAAAAATATCTTAAATATTATTATTTATTTCATGGGCCTCGGGTTATACAGGATGGGAATGACCCAAAAAAAATCGCCTTACGGAAGGACCTTCTTACAAATTGCACATGATGTATGTACATGTGTATCTGATTTTATACAGAATTACATATCTATGCGTATGTAACTCATCGAATATGTAGAACATTCCCTGTTAAATTGCTCTGTGTTTTTGAATTAAATTTATTTTCATCAAGTTCAAAATTATGAAGTGTCATCGGATGTCTCTTACGAAATCTTGTTAATGTTTCAGAAACTGCTGTAGTACATATACGGACGATAACACAATCATCACTTCCCTTAACTTGGCTATGAAGGTTTTTATTGAGTCAATTACATTGTATGCACAAAACATATTCCATCAGCAGTAACTAATTTAGATGTTATGAGATTTTAAATGTAACAATAAGTCTCTAAGACGTTTCGGTCGGTTGAGTTTGAGACTAAGTCGCCCATCGAGATAGGAATATCTAGTAAAAGTAATATGCGGAACCCCATAATTTTGATAACAAAAGTTACAAAATCTAGCCATCGTTATGTTCATATCCTCCAGACCTTAAATGAGTGCAGATATTATGTATATCTAGAAGAATACAAAATGAGATAATCAAATGAAGTTGTACGAATAAACGTATCAATTTATGTAATTTAATTCAAAATTTCTTTCTTTCTTATTACGTCAATGTAATGAAGGCAAATGTAACGCAGTCTTTAGAAAATTTGTGAAACTAAATTGTTTTGCACTCTTACAATGGGGAAAATTAAATGCAAGTCGATTTGAATGGCGGGGTAGGTGGGGATGGGGTTTAGGGGAAAATGTTTTTTTCTGATTTCCGGCGAAGTTTAACTTCTGATCGAAGCTCTTCAGAAAAGTTGTAGATACAATTTTGCTTCAGGATGTTTTCAAAATAACCTCAAATTTTACGAGATATCTACAAAAAAGATACATGACATGACTCTGAAAATGTTAAACATACCCTTTGAACTGTAGCTAACTACACTTACTTCACTAAATGTTGACGTTTCACAAAAAAAAAAACACAAACAAATAATATGATAAGTACAGAGATGTTTTATAACACTGATAATGAAAAAGTTTAGTTTAGAAATATTTAGAGTGTAAGAATCAAAATAAAAAAAATTAAATATTTTTTAAAGATTTTTACAACTGTTCTGAGGAAACAAACCAATTTTGTATATTTGCTGCGAGTAATCAAGCGCACATTTAAAACATATTCCAGATCGATGTCTATGCCAAATACCTAAATTTTGTTTCAAACCCTTCATCATTCATAAAACACCAAATTATTTTTGTTTTATTTAAATTTTATGAACACGTAAAGGTGCTATTTTCTAAATGCAAACAATTGCAAATAACAATTAGAAAATTACAACTTTAAGTCTTTTTTTAAATCTTTAACTACATTTATGCATACATCACTGCTGCTCTCGAGCACTTTTTAAACATGAGTGATTTCTCACAGAAAAAGCTTCACTTTCGAGTTTAGGAATGGGTATGTATGTTTCATTCGAGTCATATTTGATGTTCGACATTCGAGTTGGGGAATACCAATAATTAGTGAGTCGTGTTCGAGAATATCAATGTGTCGATTTCACATGAAAACATACTTGACTTGTATTCAGGAATAGGACCCCAGTTCTCGAGAAATTCTACGAAATTAAAAAACTGTCCTAGGACCTAGGGGGTATCGTTTTTGCCCATCAATTTAATTTTTGTTCACCAAAACATATACCACATTAATTTACAATACTGATTTTTTTATAAAAATTCTTGCCCATTTTCAGGATAAATAGGCTTTTACTTTACGGTTGTATGGCAGGTAACTTTATCTAATATGAACTAAAAAAAAGTCCTTTGTAGAATGTCAAAATAAACCTGTGTACTAAATTTGAAGACGATTGCCCCAATTGTTTACGCTGTAGTGCAAAATACATACGTACAGACAGGCAGACCGAATTTTGCCAGTAACTCGAAATATATTTGAGCTGTCATCGTAATGTCATGTTTAATTGTTATCTCAAAATTTTAAATCTTTATAATTTATTTCTGCTCTAGCAGCAATATTTTACCTTTATGTGATTTTAATTTACCAAAAATTGACTGGATCCTTTCTGAAAGTAAATCCTACCTTGAAGCTTTTCAATAGTTAAGAAAACAAAAGGAACTTTCTTTTCTTGATAAAATTTTCCACTAACTTACAACAAATAAGCTTTTTAAAAACTCAAGAAATCGAACTCTCAATGTCTCAATTTAATATTTTTCACTGACCATATTAATACACTCGTCCTAGAGTCTAGATCTCGAATCACTAATATAGATAACTACCATCCACCTCAGGATATTTTCCTTACATATTATTTGCATTAGAAAAGGGTTGTGAAGTTGATTGTATTTACACTTACTTCTACAAAGCATTTGATCAACTATGGGTCTTGTGAATAAAAAAATAGCTAAGGCTAAAACTTTGATTTTTAAGCAAAAGCTAGGTTTAGTATGAATAAAACCCAGCTTAAGCTTGGTAGAAAACGTTTTCTAGTAATTGCTATTTTGAAATAGCAAACGCTAAAATCATGTAACTTAAGCTTGTTTTTTTCCAGCTTAAGCTTCAATTTGTGTGAATAAAAATAGCTTAAGCTAAAATATTTAAGCAAAAGCTACAAAAATATCAAGATTCCTACACCCCTGTCTAGAAACCTTTGACTAGTATTTAGTTTTAGAACTCTCTTTACTAATAGTGCGAACATGGCAGAGTTCATACGTGTATATGTTAAACGGTTAAACAGCCCTAATGTAGAAGCAATATGCAATGCAATACAGCTAAAGAGTTTTCAATAGTTTAATAATGAATCCTGTAACTCTTCCGTCTATCAAACTTGCAGTTGTTTCGACATGGAAGCATATTAGACAAATATACTAATATGAATATACAATACATTCTAATACATTTTACTAATATTTTCGACGGTTCTTAACCAGGTCGTAATCGGCTTTGTAATCAAATATTGGATATGTGAATTTGTATGTCTATTTCCAGCAAATTATAATTTATTTTTATTTAGATGGTGAGTACCATTTTTCTAATCGAGGTCAAATGGGTATTTCTATAACTGTATAATTCTGTAACTCTATAACACTTTACCTCTGTATCTCTATATTTCTATAAATTCGGATAGTCTTTAAGGTAAGAAAGAATAACAAACAATCCTCCAGCAATGCAGTATTTGACATTTAAGACTCTCCCACATAAAGCGTTATTTTTGTCTAGATGAAGAGTAGCTTATGTTTCAATCCAGCACATTATCTATATACCTACTAAATTTCATCCAAATCCGTTAAGCCGTTGAGGTGTGATTGGGGAACAAACATCAAAAAATACAAACATTCACATTAAAAGTATGAGTACGATCAGTTTTAGCTAAAGCTACCTAATCCAAGACATGTGAATAAACAAACGAAAGCTGAAAACACGAAGCTTAAGCCAGAATTTTGCAGCTTAAGCTATTTAGTAAAATGTTTTTTTTTCTTCACATAAAACAAAGCTAAAGCTAGAGCTAGAGCTTAAGCTACTAGTAAAAGATATGACAAGTTAGCTTTAGCTGCCTCTACAAATAGCTTTTACTTTTTTATTCACATTTCACAAGACCCTATGTCACGAATTAATTCTGTTCAAGTTCAAGTCAAAAGCTTTTAGCTTGGATAAAACCATACCTTGAAAATAAATCCTACCATATAAAATTTAGAAATGGTCATCGGCATTGGAAATAAGCATTTCATTTATCTCGAACTATATCCCTACCTACGTTACAAACACATTTTTTTCTTTATTTAATCAATTTTTTATTAATTTTCAGATATCGTTTTGAGGACAGCAACTATCTGTTGGTGAGTAGCTACTTCTTAGAACTTCGTAGGTCTAGGTAGAACTAACTTACAAAATATTCCTTACGCTACTTAAGCTTATTTGAAAGATACTATTCTATTTTTAGCATCGATCGTTGTTGCATGCTTATACGAAGATCGATGCTGACATTTTATTTTTACTTGCGATAATAGGGACTATAAGGCAAGTTTAGGATTCGTGAATATTAAAAAAATTGAGATAACAATCAAACATGACATTACGATCATAGAGAAGTCTAAAAAAGTGATCGAGAAAAAATGTCTGTCTGTCTGTCAGTATGTATAACGAGCTGCAGCTTAAACGGCTTAAGCGATTATCTGCAAACTTAGTGTGTGATTCTGTTTGCATTCCCCAGAGGGGAAATTGAAATTTTATTTTTAGCCCTAAAAATAACGGTACCTGCCATATGACCGTTTAGGAAAATCTTATTTTTCTCGAAAACGGCTCCAACAATTTTAATCAATTTTTTTGAGAATTTCTTTGTTGGTATTGGCTATCGTTTGATTAGTACCACATATACGGGAAAAGTCTATTAACGGGACCTTTCATATAACGGTTTTTTTAATTGTTGGCTTTCTCGTTACGGCTTTTTGGATTTCTGTCAAATTTTATATTTAAGAAGATCTAAGTAGCCGAATTAATGCTGCATATAACAATTTTGAATAACTTTTTTTTTTTTAATTAAAATTATTTTTTGAATTTTTTTTTTCAAAAATCAATATTTTGAAAACTTATAAAAAAAATTATTTTAAATTTTATAATCACATGTATTATAATAAGTTCTAAAAAACTGCATACCAAAATTTAAAAAATTATTTTTTTTTTCAAAAAACTAAGAATAAAAAACAGGATTTTATCAAAACCGGTCCTACAATTTTCGAAATACATTTTTCATAAATTCCTTGTTATTTAAGACGTGTGATGGCATACTTCATTTTTATTAAAAACCGTTAGGTATTGTGGTTTTAAATACTTTTTATAAGTTCAAACTGTGTTATTTTCAACGCAAATTTTACTTGTTTCTGCCAAAGATCTTGCTTTCCAATGTAATTCGGCACATAAGAGCAAGTACGTGCGACCCAGTCGTGCCCATTTTTTATGTCACATACACATTAATATATCTGATTCGTTAAAAGAAAAAAGGGTTTGTGTTTATTATTGTTAGTTATTGAATGCTATGCTTGATTGTCTGTTTATATTTAGTTATGAAATGCTACGCTTTATTTTATCTGCTTATATTGGGACTGTACTTAGGATTTAATGGCAAAGGGAAATGATTTAATTATCCGAATGGATAATTTAGTGCTGTATCAGCATTATATTTAGCATTGGTCAAAACAGGACCTGGGCCTCAACCAAACAAGATTCTCCAACCAGCTCAGTCCCTAGCTAGCTGTATCCATTCTTGCACGTAGGTTACATTGCCCGAGGTCCACTTGGTCTCTTAGGTACGCTATCTAATGCGCCGTCCCTGGGGGATGAAGTTGAAGATTGTCTAACACTAATGACCTAGCCTGTCATATAAAGCGATATTGAAAAAGTCGCATAAAGGGCATTGCCTTTTTTAAATTTTGTATGACGTCAAAGGTGACGGTGAAGTGGTGGTGGTGAGTACCGACTTTAAGTTCTTAGGATTTTTCCAAGATCTGCAGTAATGTGCATATTTGGTCAGTAGTGGACTTTGCTGACTTAAAACCGCACTGATATGAACCTATCAGTTTGTTTGACGAATGACTTATGGCGCCCACACAGTACAGCAGAGAAGATCTGTGGTATTGAAACTTCTCACACTTATTCTATTAGACAGAAACTTTGGAGTAAATTCCCTTAGGATCTATTTTTTTTTGTAATGAGCTCCACATTTTTTACTTGCGAATATAGGTACTATAATGCAAGTTATGCATTCTTGCCTTCGTGCAGATTAAAAATATTGAGATAACAATCAAACATGACATTAGGATGATAGACAACCATATTTGAGTTACTGGCAAAATTCTGTCCGTCTCTCTGTCTGTACGGATGGACTGCACCCTAAACGGTTGGGCCAATCGACTTTGACTTTGACTTTCTACAGGAGTTTTTTTAATTTTTTTTTTTTTAGCTCAAAAACGTACGGTACCTGTCATATAACCGTATGTAAAAGCTTATTTTTCTCGAAAACGGCTCCAAGATTTTTTATGAAAAAAAATCAGTGTACGACTGTAAGGTAAGCATTGTATTTTAGGGGGAAAAAAAATTTAATAAAAATTAAAACGGTACCTCCCATAGGACCATTTTTTTTTCTTCGACTTTCTCGAAAACTGGTTATCCGATTACTATCAAAATTGATATTCAAGAAGATGTACATAGGTAGCCTAAGTAATTTCGCATTAATCTTTTTTCGAAAACTTTTTTTTTTATTTTTCATAATTAAATTTTTTTTTTTTTGAAAAATAAATATTTTGAAAACGGGTAAGTGATTTTTTTTTAAATGTACGTTATTTTTGTGTTAAGTTTGTATTCTTGATTTTTTTAATTTTTTTAAAAAAAGTTGGTTAAAAAAAACGTTTTATTTAAAAACGGCTCCTACGATTTTGTAAAAAAGTCACACTTTTTTACATTTCCTAAAGAAATAAAATGGCGTTTAAATTATTTCACGCAATACAATTTAACGTACATACTTTATTCACAAAAATCGAATAAATGCTTTGATGTTCACTTTAATGTTCTTTAAATTTATTCTACAATGTGACCGCACATATGAGCAAGTATGGTCTTTTAGTCCTTTTGATGAAAATATATTTTTTTAAGGATTTAAAGTTATGAAACTATTAAGAAAACTTACAATTTTGCTGAAACATCAAATTAAATTTTGTCGTTGAGAGAACTGTCTCTACTAGGAAAAAAAGGGTACAAATATTTACACATGTTTTTTTTCATTTAAAACGATGACAAGTTGGTGGGTCAGCTAACAATTTTAAATTGACAATCGCAATTATAGTTACAAACAGACACATACGTATTTCTAATGTTCATTGTTATAGAACTAAAACAAAACAAAAACATTTGTTTGTATATAAAATATTTATTGCACTTTCTGGAGTAACAATGTAAAGAAACTTATAAAAATATAACTTATTTATACCATACATATTACATATATATATATTCTAATTTATATAATCACAAATAAGCATTTCGTCCGTTTTACTTAAAATCAAATAATATTTTTTTTTCTTAATTTATTAATATGTAATTTAAAATGTACAATTTTTTTAACTTTCATTCATTCAATTTTTTTTTATCAAATTTAACTATTATATCAAACACAAACACAAGTATCCATGAGATCTGTATTACAATTATTAACAAAAAAAAATAATTTCATTAAATTTTAAGTCATTCAATGCAATTAAGACAAAACATGTAAATATAGAACAATTTTGGACATTTATAAAAATATTGTTATTTTTTTTATTTGTGTGATCAACCATTCGTTACGACCACTCTTAAAAGACAAAGTAGATGCAAAAAAAAAATCAAAATAGCCTTAGCGGCTGAAAAAGAAAACGTCAGCACAACAACAAAAAACCAAAATGAAGACATTTTTTTTCCAAAAAATTGGCTCAAGACTTCTACAGTAAAATAATACAATTTGTGAAGCTATTAAATACGAATACTTTAAAGTTTGCAAGTAATCCAAATCCTAACGGATTTTTAAGAATGTTGCCTTTATATCGATTGTCGAATGTCAAAGCTGTTGATAAAGAACTCTTACTAAAAAAGGAAAAATTAGTCCTAACCATTTGTATATAAATTAATACTTCTTCGGTTGAATGACGTAACGCCATCTAGTTTGCCTATATCTCCCTCAGCCGTAAGGCGCATTCGTAAACAAGATTTTTATCATACTTGCATCATATAAAATTTGCCGATGTTATTATTGTGAGACTATTCCCTTTTTCATTTAATCAAGGTCCGAAGAGCAACTAACTTCCACGGTTATTTCTTCCAGAAATAAGACACGTCCTGTGCTTAAATCAATTGGGGTTGAAGCGTGTTAATCTGAGAAGGACCAGTCTTCTGCGGCTTTAGCTAGTGTGAGCTCTACAACAATTGCGTATCGGAAAGGGCTGCTGAATATACTACGGTTACGGCTCTGGTTTGTGATTTGAACCCTTCGGTTATGCCTTGCAGTCTGTTGCAACAACTGTATTCTGCAGCGCCTCTCCCCTTTCATAAAGGGTGACTAAAGGAGGAATCACATATAGGCAATGAACATCAAAGATGAGTTCAGCGATACTTGAAATACCTAAAAACTTTCCCACGAGTAAGCATACAAATTTCTGGATGATGCCTTAGAGCGAAGCAGACAAGAGGGTTAGTTGTGGTCGCTGTCAAGATCATAACAGTCGCCGGTTGAAAAAAAAGAAGAACATAGTCCACTATAGTTTGCATCTATTTTCGATTTCAGCACCTAAAAGCTAAGGACCATTAGTTTTTTTGAAAATATTTTTTTCTAACCTTAATGTTCTTAAGGGTGCAAGGGAGTTGATTTGATGGATTAAAAAATAAAAAAATGAAGAGCAAACCTATTTTCTACAGGCACATTTAAATACAGATGTACCCTGCAGAAAATATATCTTCAAAAGTAATTTCCCATAAAGACGCATAACATAGGAACCCTTCGGTTCAGTATATTACGCCGGATTCGCAGCACAAAGGTTGACAAAAACTGAACTGCGATACTTGCTCTCAATTTATGATTGATGCAGAAAACTAGGCAAGAAAACAAACCTTGTTAATACATCTAATTACTACACCATTGATTCATTTCAGAGACACTCTTAGGAGGAGAATTCAAGCAGTTTTTGAGGCGAACTTTCCGCGTTTGAGCGCGGATCTTTCTAAGCAAATTGCTGCATCATGGCAGCATTATAGTTGTTACAAATATACATAAGTGCACTGACCTAAAAAATAAGATCCATGTGTCAAAAATGATCCATGTGTCAAAAATGATCCTGAGTTCTGAGAAAGTGATGCATGTAATCAGGGTAATGGTTTACGATAAAACCGCATTTGAAAAAACCGTTTCTATGAGAGGTACCGTTATAGAACGAATTTAGAAAAATTCATTCTAATTAAAAGATGTATTGTTGTAATCAATTAAAAGTTTTATCAAAATTGTTAGAGCCGTTTTCGAGAAAATCAAACTCTTTGTTAAAGATTGTATGGCAAGTACCGTTATTTTTCGACCTAGAGCAAAAATGAAAAACACCCCCGAGATACTACCACATATATACTAAATACCAAATTTGAAGTAAATCGGCCCATCCGTTTAGGTTGTAGAAGTGCAAACAGATAGACATACAGACGGACGGAATTTCCGGTTCAACTTTGTTTCGACTTCTCTATCATCGTAATGTCATGTTTGATTGTTAGAATTTTTTTTGCAAGAATCCATAACTTGCCTTATAGTACCTATAAACACAAGTAAAAAAGTTGTCATGTCCTTATTGGAAAACCCTATTTTGCTTGCGCGAGTAAAGCGAATTTTTGTTTACTTTGAAAGATGTGTGCTTATAATAGTAGCTGTGTATATTGAAATTCGTAGAAAATAGATTCGGAGAATCTTTTTTTGGCACAATAACCTACATAAATAACAATTCGCTTACTTCGCGCAAGTAAAATTCGCTTGCAACGGAACCACTCTATTCGCGCGAAGCCTACTTTCGCTTAATTCGTGAGAGTAAAATTCGCTTCCACCGAAACCGTTGTCTAATGCACGCACTTGTGTGTTTTGCAAAAGAAGCTCACTAGCCGCTGCGACATGGTGGCGAGGATTCTAGCTGTAAACAAGAAAAGTAAACAGAAGTTGATATTTTCTTTTCTATTACAAGTAAAATTTATCAACTTCGATTTCACTTTCAAGCTTGTTTTCCGCAAGTACGACTTTTTCACAAAAAATCACAAACGCAAGTGTTGCTGCGTTTTTCGTCCGTCTGTGAGAACCTTAATCATAATATGACTTTGACGTTTAAAAAGTGTTTAAATTTTTTGTTCAACGCATTTCTGAAGATTTGTGTAGTTTTATTTTTTCTGTGAGAGATTTTCATCATTACTATTTAAATTTTGAAAGCTGCCTAATTAGTCCAAGTTTATGTGCAACAAACATAATATTTGTGAAAAAAGAGTCAAATATTCTGACATCATACAAGAGGTTTGTTCGATGTTCCCCGCCCCAGTGCGCACTGGGGAATGTCAGTGCATTTCGTTTAGCTGTCAAAAAACTGTGTTTCTGCTCGGGGTTTGATTTAACATCGAACAGCTCAGTGCAACAGTTTTAGTTTTTTGACATTTCATTCATGTATTAATTTTCTTTACAAAGTCTACAGTTTTTCCATTTCCATCAGATAGAGTATTTCTCGGCATTTTATCTAAAATCACAAAAATAACTTAATGATTGCAAAATAACCTACAAAATATCTTATATTTATCAGATATTGCACTCCAAATTTGTAAAATAAAATTTGTTTTAAACTTCTACCACCAAGCACCAACAGCTGATTTGAATTTTGACAGCACTGATTTCTTACACCGACCAAAACCCTGGGGCGTGAGAGTGTGCACTCAGTGCGTGCTCGGGGTTGACATCGAACACAGTGCAAAAACTCTGGGGCGAAAAAAGTGTCACATAAAACACCTCAGTGCGAATCCAGTGTACACCAGTGCGCCCAGGGCAGACATCGAACAAAGCTAATGTTAGGAACCATTAAAAACAAAGCTTTAAATATGGAAAACGAATCCAAAACGTGCCAAACAATTAGTACATACTACATTCTAAAAGGCAATATGCCTTACAGACACTTAGTAAAAGTATTATTATTATTATTATTGCTAACTACTGCTAGTGCCGTTTATGTAGGATAGGTTAAAAAAAATATCAGGGCAAACCAATAAGACTATCTAAGGTTGAATTTTTTGGAAGTTGATGAAGAGAAGACATTTGTTAATTTTTTTCAATGTCCCCTCTAAAGTTTCGGCTCGGCGCAACCAACTCGTGGTTTTTATTTGTTAATAAATTTGCTTTAAGGCCTAATGCCTTCATAAAACGTAAAATACCTATATTATTTCCATACATTTAAAAACTGACATACAAACCAGAAAAACATGATTATATGTACATATATGTATTAATCTTATGATAATGTATCTAGGTACTTCATGATTTGTGTAAAAACTTTGATTTAGAATTTTACAGTTACTATCTACCGAAAAATGCGAGTGTTTCGAGATATTTAAACTGGAAGTATTTTTTCACCAAAATTTTAACTACATATAAAAATTCCAGTCAAATAATTTAGGATTTATTTTCCGTTTCACAAAAGACCAAAGGTTTTTCATGAAGTTATCACTGACTCTGTCAATTAAGCAAAACGGACTTTATGCAAAATGTATAAAATTAATTGACCAGTAAAGACCATTTTAATTACAATAATTCTATTCTGGTAACAACTGGTCGTAGGTATATATTTGGAATAATTTTTCTGTAGTTTGTCGCAATACCTCTGCCATTGCATCCTCCATAATTGGGCGTATCTCCTCGGATACCAATCGCCAGTTCTCGTTCAAAAACACATTCATTTTCTCGCCCAAGGCATTGTCTCCATTGAATAGATTCTCCAATCGCACCTTTGTGTCTCCAATACTATACTTAATCTTTACATCATCGATTCTCAAGTGTTCGCTTCCGTTTTTGAAGTAACGATTGCCCACAACACTTGCAATAACCTTAACATCAGCTTAAACCGGAAAACAAGATTCAAATAAAGTATTCAGTTGGAAAACGAAATAAAAAAAACTTACTCAAGTTGGCCATGCAAATGCCTTCGCCCAGCAATGGCATCATCATAATTTTGCCTTTGAGCGAGTAGTTGGCTTTCATGTTAATATCTGGGAACCGTAATTTCATCACCAGCGTATTGTTGTCTATATTAGCGACTACATTTTCGATATCGAATTGGGATAGTCCGCGCACTTCAATGTCCCTATAGGTGGAATGTAGGTAAACAGCTCCGGAATCCTGGTCGAGTTTGACTTCTGGAACTAGTAGCGGTTCTAATGGTGGTATATGAAGTTGTGGAATACCGATGGGCATTCTTGCTCGCAAATCCTCCACACAATTCTTAATACAATCATTCAGATTGGGATCGTTTCTTCGGCAGATTCGAAAATTTGCAGCTAAAAGATAATAGAATGAATTATTTTTCAAAATATTTTTCAAATTCGTCTTTTCTAAACTCACGCAATAAGGCAGTCAGAAGTCCTGAGAAGAGGCAGCATACTAAAATGATAAGTGGTAATAGGTTTGATGCTTTAGACGACATCGTGTTCAATGGATGGGTTGGAACTGTGCACTGAAGACAGCCATATGGTTTCAACGTAAACTTTTGAGTTTTAAATAATTTTTGCTGATTCGGGGAAAAACATCAACACAATTATTGGGAACACAACATTCTGGCAGCAGGTGGTCGGTACGGTAATCCAAAAAGTGTTTAATTGCATTTTGCCCAGTAGGTATGTTGACTAATAATTCACTTATGCTATGGTTGTATGATATTTTGTAGAATTTGTTATTTACAACGAGGACGCACATGTTGTCATGTAAGCGCTCGTAAGGCCCTAGTAGGTGAGTTAGTTGAGATGATTGTTGCGTTATGGGTTCAACAGAGAGCTTAACCTAGATTAAGGAAATAAGAAAAAAAAAGATTTAAATTAAAATGGGCTCATATAGAATGCAAAGAAGTTTATTGATAACCTGTATTAGAATCAAGAAATTAACTTACAAAACTATTTGGTCAAACGAACCTAATTTGTATTTTTTTTGCTGACTTGTTTGCTATTAACTTGCAAACCTGAGGATATCGGCACTCACTTATGCATATCTCTTTTTTACTTCCGACTACATGATGTCGACTAAGATTACAATCCTACCACTCTACTGTCTCAAAGCGTGAGTTGTTAACTAGGCTTCTGTTTTTTTTTCACGGTTCTTGAGTTTGTTTAAGGATTCAGTTGCAGTTACCACATCATTTAAAGCTACTAGGCCATGTTCAACACTTTATTTTATCATACGGGATCATAGAGTAATAAAAGTGTAAATTGGAGAATATTCGAAATTTCGAATATGATGTCAATGTCAACAAATAAAATTATAGCATTTGAACCCATGACTGGTTCATCAATGTTCAATAGAATTACAGTATACATAGATCTTGACAAGAACGTGGCTAATTTCCAAATTACTACTGAATTAAAGTAGGTACAAGGTAAGCTGTGAATGGAATGACGACAATATTGCTCATATGGGACAGGCAAGATGCCCCACAATTTTGGGTAAATACTTGAGAGACATCTCTCTCTTTACAATACTTATCAGGGTTAACACGTTATCTGATGAGTGGGGCGATATTTACCTTCGCGCAATCTATAGGGGAAGGGTGATTCATAAAATACCGATATCTAACTATCAAACAAGTGTCCTACACCATCGAAGCCGTTGAGCGGGAATTAATTGGCAATTTGCCAAAAAATAATTAGACTTTCTGATTCTGACGACTAGTGTGGTTATTCTTAGGGTTAATCAACTATATATGAATTCTAAAGTATACAAATTGTATGCCATGATTTATTGGCTCTTTAATCCAGTCCTTGGTGTTTCTGCTAGAAAGTAAAGTGACGGACCTAAAGGCGAATCAATTACTACGCTATCGATGGTGCCATCAAAAGTTACATCCTTGAAACGAGCGCTTTATTTATGGATTGATGTTCTGAAATGGAAAAACTGGGAACATAAGAAGCACGCAATTAAGGAAATGGAGAGTTGTTATGGCAGGAACGAAGTTCGAAAGTTTTACCTAAAGGTAAAATGTCAAGGTTACACAGCTCTAATAGAAACCTTCAATTCAAAGACGATCAAGGGATCATAAACAACACCAACTCATTAATGCCCGATGTCTGGAATTTAAACATTACTTGCTCGATCCTTAATGATGTAGTGTGTGAGCGCCTAAAATCATTTGTTAACAAACTGATAGATTCATACTTTAAGCCAGGAAAGTCCACTTTCGATCGAATATTTAAACTATGGCAGATCGGGAAATCCCAAAAAAATATGAAATCGATTCCCACTACCTTTTCACCTATTTCATAGCCGCATACAACAGCATTAATAAAGACGAGCTATATAGTTTTGGTATCTCTGCCAAACTCGTCCGTCTGTGCAGAATGACCATGGAAAAAGCACGATGTTCCGACGAGAAGCGATGCGACAAGCCATTCGAGGTATGAACAAACTCACTTGAAAAAGTTGCAAAGAGTTTGCGAAGCGAGATGCTTGCGATAGGTATCTAGCATTTCCCTTCGGAAACTCTTGTGTAAACTTTTTCAAGTCCTTTAAAAAACCCTCCTCATCCCAGTTTAACTGTATGGTATACAGGCTCCGGACATTGTCAAATCTGGGTGAGGATGCTTTAGACTGCTTCTAGAGAAAGATTCTCAGGGAGATTTTTGGCCTCGTATGCATAAACTGAGAATTGCAAACAAATATGTTTTTCAACAACAACAACTATTACTAGTTTAATTTTATTAAGACTGAGATTGAACAAGAAGATACAAAGATGACCTCTACGGAATGTTGAGCGAACAAAATTTAGCGAAAAGACTAAAACGGACTAAAACACCAACTAAGGTAAGGCTTAAGTAGAGGTCTCTAAAGTTGGCATGACCATTTTGAGCTGGACTAAAAACAAATATCCTATAATTTGCCGTAAATTATCCGTGGAAAAAAAATTTGCCGCGAAGTCGGATCATGTGATTTTCCATGTACTGCTAACTTGATATAAAGTTAGCATGACCAATCGTGTATCTTTCTATAAATGGCACGTACAATTATCTGCATGGGCTTAAAATTTGCCGTAAATTATCCGTAGACAGATTGTCAAATCAAATTATTTTTAGGATTTTTTTTTTTTTTTAGTTTTGCTCACTTGATCAAGTTATCAAGGATCATAGGCGTATATCGGCGCTATACAGGATGATTCACGGACATGTGAAAAAAAGGTAGAACGTGTAGGTTGGGTCAAGACAAGAAAAAAATTGTATCCCCCCCTCCTTTAGCCAGGAAGGGCCAATTTTCTAAAAAAATGACTTAAAATTGAAAAAAAAATATTAAAAAACAACGTTTACACCCACAATGCCATGATATACCTTTTTTGTACAGTCAGAAATCTCTTCTTTTATTTTGTTTCTAAACAAAAGTGTTTTAGGAAGCATTAAGTAGGTACGTGTAAAACCCAGTTGTTGTGAAATTGGTTATTTTATTGTACCATCAGGTTGCCTCATCGGTTACACTACAAAATTCATTTACACCAGCTGTACATCCGCAGACGCAGGTTAAATAAACATTACAGAGTTTTTAAATTAAGGTTATTTTTGTGCTAAAGTTTACATTCTTAATTTATTGTTTTATTTTGTTTGACAAAAGCTTTTGAAGTTCTTTCGTGCAATATATTTGTCTTAACATATAATACGGTTTCTCGGCAAATTATCTAAGTGAGCAGCTCATTAGCGGATAGTTGGCGGCGAATTTTAAGCATAAATAGAGCTTTGTTTGTAAGTGCCTTCTAAAGCGAGATACGCCTATATGGTCGTGCAAATCTCGATCAAGTCAGCAAAACTAAAACAAAATCCTAAAAATAAATTGATTTGACATTCTGTCTACGGATAATTTACGGCAAATTTAAAGCCTATGTAGGTTATTGTAGGTGCCATTTATAGAAAGATACGCGATTGGTCATGATAACTTTATATCGATTTGGCAGTACATGGGAAATCACATGATCCGACTTCGCGGCAAATTTTTTTTTCACGAAGTTCCGATAAGTACGTACCTACGACCTACGTACTAATATACGTATTAATATACAGATTAAACTGGGGTTCTCTGGTGCAAATAGTTAAAATATCTTGGAAATATGATCAGAACCTAAGCTTCTTCGCTCTTCTGTATGGCGAATGAAGTGGCGGGAAAAATGCCTTGTTCTATAATCGAATATGCATCCTAAGCTGAAGAGAAGGTTATGGCTGACAATGTTGAAAAATGTACAACATTTTTGAAAGCAAATTAAAGACAACTTTAGTTACAATAAATATGCTTTGCATGACAGCTCGTGAACAAGCGTCAAATAAGTCGCTATACGTAAAATAAGAAGCAAATAAATCAGAGAAAGCAGGTACTTTATGGACTAAACAAATAACCGGAAACTCCAATTCAAAAAGCAATAGTCTCAAAATAAAAACAATGCAAAACCGATAGACCTGTGGCCTATTTCATAAAACTGCAAATCTAATAATTATTTGTGAATTCACTTGTAAATTATGTAAATTATGTGCAAATTTTTATTTCATAAAGAATACCAATTGATGAATTGAATTATAAATCAGGGCAACACTCATACGTTTATAAATAGAATTAGGGCAGAAGTATAAGATATCACCCTATCAACATCATTTATTAAAAAATTCATAAACAACTGGCATGTTTCATTAGAAACATCAATGTCTGATCACAGACATATGTATACTATTTGACTTAGATATAGGAATCATAATCTCTGAAAAGTACAGACAAGCTGGATCCACTGATTGGGACATATGTATATCGTCAAGAACTCATGGACAATATTGTCATGTGCAACCAAAATATTAGACATATTGATAACCTTGAACTAACACCTAATAGTATCAATATGGCAATAACATCTGCCTATCATAAGATCTGCCCTGAAAAATAAGAATCTGGAAACCATATCACTCCTTGGTGGAAGAAAAAACTAGCCGAACTGAAATCGAAAACCAGAAAACCCTTTAGTAGAGCTAAACTCAATGGAGAATGTGAAGCCTACAAAATAGCAAATAGAGAATCGTGGAGATACTTCTGTCGGACATTGTCTGACACCAGAAGTAGTGTCCGCATATACATACATATAAAGTTCTCTCAAAACAGCACACTAATCTCACAAGACTAATGAAAAAAACCAGATGGTACATAAACTGAGAACGGACTACAGACGCTCTAGTTCTTAGCTGAAAATCACTTCCCGAATTCCATTTCACTCTGCCAGTCTCAAAACATGCCCCTCCAAAGAAGGGTAACAAGACCCAGCAGAGAGGACTGGAAAAGATCAAAGGAAATTTTCCATGAAGAAAAAATAGTTTGGTCTATAAACTCGTTTGAACCTTTCAAGGCAAAACATAGCAGTAGATAATACTACATGTAAATGGATAAAATGCATGCTAGAAGACAAAACAATTAAAACGTCACTAGGAAGCAACAAAATATGCGTATAACCTACAACCTACCTATGCCCGCTATGAGGAGTAGTCTCCCTTCTGCTATGGTCCATCGTAGTTAACGAACTGCTTAACATACTCAGTAATGATGGTTTCTATGCTCAAGGATATGCTGATGATATAGCTATCCTAATCAGAGGAAAATTTGAAGACACAATATTAGATGGACTCCAGAGAGCGTTAAACCTAGTTGCTGACTGGTGCAAAGAGGTTGAACTTAATGTCAATCCTAAAAAAATCACCATAGTTACATTCACAAGGGGAAGAAATCGTGATAACCTCAGAAATGCTACACTCTTTGGTGAAACAATAGAATTCTCAAAGGAATTAAATACCTAGGGGTCACCCTAGATGAAAAACTTACATGGAACTCTCATCTTACCAAGACCATAGACAAGGCCAGGAGCTCTTTAATGACCTGCAAAAGTCTCCTGGGCAAAAATTAGGGACTAAATCCAAAAATGACATTATGGATGTAACGAGGCCCATAATAACATACGCGGCCCGCGTTTGGTGATATAAAACAAAAAAAAAATCAGATCAAACTACAAAGACTTGCCTTGTATTTGTACAACTAGTGGCATGAAAACAGCACCCACTGCGGTATTAGAAACAGTTCTAAATATACTCCCTCTTCATCTACAGATCATGAAAGAAGCAATCTTAAATGCCTACTTGCTCATCACAGAAGATGAATTCAATTCCAAGAATGTTCACAGTGATTACACAGAAATAAAACAAAAATTGAGATATAAGTCTACCAAGATTTAACTTCAAGCACAACTTCAAAGTCAGATTCCCAGATCGCCAAAACTGGGAACGGAATAGACCAAGTTTTGGTAACAATCCTCATGTATGGTACACTGATGGTTCCAAATTAAATCAAGGAGTTGGTGCTGTGCTGGAGTATCCGGATATCGCTCAGATATATCCATATCGCTAGCATGGACTCAAGCAGCTCCGTTTTTCAGGCTGAAATACATGCAATAGAGCTGTGCCGTTGGGAGAATTTAAACAGATCTCTAATTAACGAGAAAATTTATATTCTATCCGACAGCAAAGCAGCATTGCTTGCTTTAAACTCCTTTGAAATTACGTCAAAACTCGTATGGGATTGCCTCCAAATTCGGCTCATATAGAATGCAAAGAAGTTTATTGATAACCTGTATTAGAATCAAGAAATTAACTTACAAAACTATTTGGTCAAACGAACCTAATTTGTATTTTTTTTGCTGACTTGTTTGCTATTAACTTGCAAACCTGAGGATATCGGCACTCACTTATGCATATCTCTTTTTTACTTCCGACTACATGATGTCGACTAAGATTACAATCCTACCACTCTACTGTCTCAAAGCGTGAGTTGTTATCTAGGCTTCTGTTTTTTTTTCACGGTTCTTGAGTTTGTTTAAGGATTCAGTTGCAGTTACCACATCATTTAAAGCTACTAGGCCATGTTCAACACTTTATTTTATCATACGGGATCATAGAGTAATAAAAGTGTAAATTGGAGAATATTCGAAATTTCGAATATGATGTCAATGTCAACAAATAAAATTATAGCATTTGAACCCATGACTGGTTCATCAATGTTCAATAGAATTACAGTATACATAGATCTTGACAAGAACGTGGCTAATTTCCAAATTACTACTGAATTAAAGTAGGTACAAGGTAAGCTGTGAATGGAATGACGACAATATTGCTCATATGGGACAGGCAAGATGCCCCACAATTTTGGGTAAATACTTGAGAGACATCTCTCTCTTTACAATACTTATCAGGGTTAACACGTTATCTGATGAGTGGGGCGATATTTACCTTCGCGCAATCTATAGGGGAAGGGTGATTCATAAAATACCGATATCTAACTATCAAACAAGTGTCCTACACCATCGAAGCCGTTGAGCGGGAATTAATTGGCAATTTGCCAAAAAATAATTAGACTTTCTGATTCTGACGACTAGTGTGGTTATTCTTAGGGTTAATCAACTATATATGAATTCTAAAGTATACAAATTTTATGCCATGATTTATTGGCTCTTTAATCCAGTCCTTGGTGTTTCTGCTAGAAAGTAAAGTGACGGACCTAAAGGCGAATCAATTACTACGCTATCGATGGTGCCATCAAAAGTTACATCCTTGAAACGAGCGCTTTATTTATGGATTGATGTTCTGAAATGGAAAAACTGGGAACATAAGAAGCACGCAATTAAGGAAATGGAGAGTTGTTATGGCAGGAACGAAGTTCGAAAGTTTTACCTAAAGGTAAAATGTCAAGGTTACACAGCTCTAATAGAAACCTTCAATTCAAAGACGATCAAGGGATCATAAACAACACCAACTCATTAATGCCCGATGTCTGGAATTTAAACATTACTTGCTCGATCCTTAATGATGTAGTGTGTGAGCGCCTAAAATCATTTGTTAACAAACTGATAGATTCATACTTTAAGCCAGGAAAGTCCACTTTCGATCGAATATTTAAACTATGGCAGATCGGGAAATCCCAAAAAAATATGAAATCGATTCCCACTACCTTTTCACCTATTTCATAGCCGCATACAACAGCATTAATAAAGACGAGCTATATAGTTTTGGTATCTCTGCCAAACTCGTCCGTCTGTGCAGAATGACCATGGAAAAAGCACGATGTTCCGACGAGAAGCGATGCGACAAGCCATTCGAGGTATGAACAAACTCACTTGAAAAAGTTGCAAAGAGTTTGCGAAGCGAGATGCTTGCGATAGGTATCTAGCATTTCCCTTCGGAAACTCTTGTGTAAACTTTTTCAAGTCCTTTAAAAAACCCTCCTCATCCCAGTTTAACTGTATGGTATACAGGCTCCGGACATTGTCAAATCTGGGTGAGGATGCTTTAGACTGCTTCTAGAGAAAGATTCTCAGGGAGATTTTTGGCCTCGTATGCATAAACTGAGAATTGCAAACAAATGTTTTTCAACAACAACAACTATTACTAGTTTAATTTTATTAAGACTGAGATTGAACAAGAAGATACAAAGATGACCTCTACGGAATGTTGAGCGAACAAAATTTAGCGAAAAGACTAAAACGGACTAAAACGCCAACTAAGGTAAGGCTTAAGTAGAGGTCTCTAAAGTTGGCATGACCATTTTGAGCTGGACTAAAAACAAATATCCTATAATTTGCCGTAAATTATCCGTGGAAAAAAAATTTGCCGCGAAGTTGGATCATGTGATTTTCCATGTACTGCTAACTTGATATAAAGTTAGCATGACCAATCGTGTATCTTTCTATAAATGGCACGTACAATTATCTGCATGGGCTTAAAATTTGCCGTAAATTATCCGTAGACAGATTGTCAAATCAAATTATTTTTAGGATTTTTTTTTTTTTAGTTTTGCTCACTTGATCAAGTTATCAAGGATCATAGGCGTATATCGGCGCTATACAGGATGATTCACGGACATGTGAAAAAAAGGTAGAACGTGTAGGTTGGGTCAAGACAAGAAAAAAATTGTATCCCCCCTCCTTTAGCCAGGAAGGGCCAATTTTCTAAAAAAATGACTTAAAATTGAAAAAAAAAATATTAAAAAACAACGTTTACACCCACAATGCCATGATATACCTTTTTTGTACAGTCAGAAATCTCTTCTTTTATTTTGTTTCTAAACAAAAGTGTTTTAGGAAGCATTAAGTAGGTACGTGTAAAACCCAGTTGTTGTGAAATTGGTTATTTTATTGTACCATCAGGTTGCCTCATCGGTTACACTACAAAATTCATTTACACCAGCTGTACATCCGCAGACGCAGGTTAAATAAACATTACAGAGTTTTTAAATTAAGGTTATTTTTGTGCTAAAGTTTACATTCTTAATTTATTGTTTTATTTTGTTTGACAAAAGCTTTTGAAGTTCTTTCGTGCAATATATTTGTCTTAACATATAATACGGTTTCTCGGCAAATTATCTAAGTGAGCAGCTCATTAGCGGATAGTTGGCGGCGAATTTTAAGCATAAGTAGAGCTTTGTTTGTAAGTGCCTTCTAAAGCGAGATACGCCTATATGGTCGTGCAAATCTCGATCAAGTCAGCAAAACTAAAACAAAATCCTAAAAATAAATTGATTTGACATTCTGTCTACGGATAATTTACGGCAAATTTAAAGCCTATGTAGGTTATTGTAGGTGCCATTTATAGAAAGATACGCGATTGGTCATGATAACTTTATATCGATTTGGCAGTACATGGGAAATCACATGATCCGACTTCGCGGCAAATTTTTTTTTCACGAAGTTCCGATAAGTACGTACCTACGACCTACGTACTAATATACGTATTAATATACAGATTAAACTGGGGTTCTCTGGTGCAAATAGTTAAAATATCTTGGAAATATGATCAGAACCTAAGCTTCTTCGCTCTTCTGTATGGCGAATGAAGTGGCGGGAAAAATGCCTTGTTCTATAATCGAATATGCATCCTAAGCTGAAGAGAAGGTTATGGCTGACAATGTTGAAAAATGTACAACATTTGTGAAAGCAAATTAAAGACAACTTTAGTTACAATAAATATGCTTTGCATGACAGCTCGTGAACAAGCGTCAAATAAGTCGCTATACGTAAAATAAGAAGCAAATAAATCAGAGAAAGCAGGTACTTTATGGACTAAACAAATAACCGGAAACTCCAATTCAAAAAGCAATAGTCTCAAAATAAAAACAATGCAAAACCGATAGACCTGTGGCCTATTTCATAAAACTGCAAATCTAATAATTATTTGTGAATTCACTTGTAAATTATGTAAATTATGTGCAAATTTTTATTTCATAAAGAATACCAATTGATGAATTGAATTATAAATCAGGGCAACACTCATACGTTTATAAATAGAATTAGGGCAGAAGTATAAGATATCACCCTATCAACATCATTTATTAAAAAATTCATAAACAACTGGCATGTTTCATTAGAAACATCAATGTCTGATCACAGACATATGTATACTATTTGACTTAGATATAGGAATCATAATCTCTGAAAAGTACAGACAAGCTGGATCCACTGATTGGGACATATGTATATCGTCAAGAACTCATGGACAATATTGTCATGTGCAACCAAAATATTAGACATATTGATAACCTTGAACTAACACCTAATAGTATCAATATGGCAATAACATCTGCCTATCATAAGATCTGCCCTGAAAAATAAGAATCTGGAAACCATATCACTCCTTGGTGGAAGAAAAAACTAGCCAAACTGAAATCGAAAACCAGAAAACCCTTTAGTAGAGCTAAACTCAATGGAGAATGTGAAGCCTACAAAATAGCAAATAGAGAATCGTGGAGATACTTCTGTCGGACATTGTCTGACACCAGAAGTAGTGTCCGCATATACATACATATAAAGTTCTCTCAAAACAGCACACTAATCTCACAAGACTAATGAAAAAAACCAGATGGTACATAAACTGAGAACGGACTACAGACGCTCTAGTTCTTAGCTGAAAATCACTTCCCGAATTCCATTTCACTCTGCCAGTCTCAAAACATGCCCCTCCAAAGAAGGGTAACAAGACCCAGCAGAGAGGACTGGAAAAGATCAAAGGAAATTTTCCATGAAGAAAAAATAGTTTGGTCTATAAACTCGTTTGAACCTTTCAAGGCAAAACATAGGAGTAGATAATACTACATGTAAATGGATAAAATGCATGCTAGAAGACAAAACAATTAAAACGTCACTAGGAAGCAACAAAATATGCGTATAACCTACAACCTACCTATGCCCGCTATGAGGAGTAGTCTCCCTTCTGCTATGGTCCATCGTAGTTAACGAACTGCTTAACATACTCAGTAATGATGGTTTCTATGCTCAAGGATATGCTGATGATATAGCTATCCTAATCAGAGGAAAATTTGAAGACACAATATTAGATCGACTCCAGAGAGCGTTAAACCTAGTTGCTGACTGGTGCAAAGAGGTTGAACTTAATGTCAATCCTAAAAAAATCACCATAGTTACATTCACAAGGGGAAGAAATCGTGATAACCTCAGAAATGCTACACTCTTTGGTGAAACAATAGAATTCTCAAAGGAATTAAATACCTAGGGGTCACCCTAGATGAAAAACTTACATGGAACTCTCATCTTACCAAGACCATAGACAAGGCCAGGAGCTCTTTAATGACCTGCAAAAGTCTCCTGGGCAAAAATTAGGGACTAAATCCAAAAATGACATTATGGATGTAACGAGGCCCATAATAACATACGCGGCCCGCGTTTGGTGATATAAAACAAAAAAAAAATCAGATCAAACTACAAAGACTTGCCTTGTATTTGTACAACTAGTGGCATGAAAACAGCACCCACTGCGGTATTAGAAACAGTTCTAAATATACTCCCTCTTCATCTACAGATCATGAAAGAAGCAATCTTAAATGCCTACTTGCTCATCACAGAAGATGAATTCAATTCCAAGAATGTTCACAGTGATTACACAGAAATAAAACAAAAATTGAGATATAAGTCTACCAAGATTTAACTTCAAGCACAACTTCAAAGTCAGATTCCCAGATCGCCAAAACTGGGAACGGAATAGACCAAGTTTTGGTAACAATCCTCATGTATGGTACACTGATGGTTCCAAATTAAATCAAGGAGTTGGTGCTGTGCTGGAGTATCCGGATATCGCTCAGATATATCCATATCGCTAGCATGGACTCAAGCAGCTCCGTTTTTCAGGCTGAAATACATGCAATAGAGCTGTGCCGTTGGGAGAATTTAAACAGATCTCTAATTAACGAGAAAATTTATATTCTATCCGACAGCAAAGCAGCATTGCTTGCTTTAAACTCCTTTGAAATTACGTCAAAACTCGTATGGGATTGCCTCCAAATTCGTATTGTTCGGCTAAAAAAGAATCCCTATATTTCACGGTACGTACGAAATTGGGCTCAAGGGTGATCTGATAAGCATTCCTTGCGAGAAGAGTATTACGGGAGAAACTTTTAAGGGGAGGAACGCAGCTGACTTCCTCGAGTGAACATTTTTTATGAAAAAAAAACGGTAAAATAAGGTGTTCGAGAGGAGCAATTGTTTCAGCGGCAGTTCTTTTTCCTATCAATCTTAACGCTCGATTTTGAATTCTATCAAACAGGTGAAGCGATGTTTGTGAAGCACCTGCCCAGAGGTGGGAGTTATACTCGTGTTTAGGGTGTATAAACGCTTTATAAATTGTAGCCAGATCAGAAGGGGAAAAATACTTCTTACACCGATACAGAAAACCTAAGCACTTATCAGCATTTTTAGCGATCTCAAATATATGGTCCTTCTCTTGGAGGTCGTCGTTGATACACATACCAGGTACTGATAGCTTTTCGGTTTCTATTGAAATTAGAAAAACATACTCACTGATTTAGTTTCAAGTTTACATTTGTTTTAAGTCAGATAGAAAATAATATTGTTTCAACTCTCAATCTAAATATCAAATAATAAACACGTTATCAGATTTGTTAAGCTGTATTCTTATTTATTTTATTTTATTTATTTATTTCATATGAATCTTGTTTACACGTAGATAAAATAATATCTTTTAGTTGTGAAACAATACAAACAAGGTTAAATTTAAATTAAATTCAGGTTTAAATATTAGTAGTCATTTACTTATTTTAATTATTTATTTATACTATTTACTTACTTATTATTTACTTGAAACATAATTATGATCTTAAGTACTATTTTATTAATTTTACAATTCAATTATTTAGTTGTGCTTAACAGCGCTTATGTGCAATAATATAGTTTGAGTTTATCCTGAAACTCTCTAATGCTTTCTCTGAATTTATCTTGGCTATCACAAGAAACAGGATATAGTTCAAAAGGTTATGGGCCCAGTTCACGGCAACACTGCGTTAGTTTTTTTGAAATCGTGCTAGACATTTCAAGTGAAATTGTGCGATTCGGAAAGAACATTCCAGAAGGTGATAAAGGAAAATTCTAGAGGACTGAAAGAACAATTAAATTTTCAAATCAAATAGAAATTGATAGAATCAGTATTGAGAAGCTAGAAGGTGGAAGCAATTGGCTTACATGGAAGTTCCAAATTCTACAAATTTTAGAATACAACGAATTATTTGACGTTGTAGAAAAACCGGTTAGTGGAGGAGTAAATAGTGGGCCTGAGATTATTGCTTGGAAGAAATTAGATGCAAGGGCACGTCGAACAATTTCAACAGCGTGCATGAAACAGCCACTTTTGCAAATTATGAATTGTGAAACTGCGAATGAAATGTGGCAAACACTCAAGAGCACATACGAGCAATCCTCAAAATCGAATGTTTTATTTTTGCAACAAAAATATTACAGTTTCTCTAAGGAAATGGGAGATGATATTGCAACTTTCTTGTCGAAGTTACTAGAAATTGTGCAGCAACTTCGGGATCAAAAAGAAAATATATCCGAGTCAATGGTTATGACCAAAATTTTGATGTCATTGCCTGCTGAGTATAATCATTTCCATAGTGCATGGGAGTCTACAAGTGCCGATAGTCAGACGATGGCAAATTTGCGAGCACGATTAATGGCAGAGGAGTTAAGATTGAAATCACAAGGTCACGTTGAAGAAGTGGATGCGCTTATGGCCAGACGAACTTTTCCGAAGAAAAATTTCAATGCGAAAAAGGGCAATTTGTCAAACAGCAAATCGGCAAACAAAAACGGGAAGCCGAAAGGTAAATGTTTTAAGTGCGGCCAAGGCGGCCATTGGAAGCGAGATTGTTCACAGAAGACCGGATTAACTATAAAAAAAGAAGAGGAATCAATTGATGCTTTTGTGTGCCACGGTTCCACATCAAATGGAGATAAGGACACTTGGATTTTGGATTCAGGTGCAAGTGATCACATGAGTCATCGACGTGAATGGTTCGAAAACTTCATCGAAACAATGACTTATGTGACAATTGAAAATGGTGAGAAAATTATGGCTCGAGGAAAAGGCAACATAAACATTCAAGCATTCAACGGTTATAATTGTATCAGTAAACGCATGATGAATGTATTATATGTGCCGGAAATTCAACTGAATTTGTTTTCATCTGGAAAAGCCATGGATCTTGGATATAAAATGCAGTCGAACAACAAGCGTTGCGAATTGTTGAAGGGTAAAGAAATCGTTGCAGTGGGAGTTCGCCGAGAAAAATTGTTCCAGATGTTGTTCAAAGTCAATGAACTATCACAGGTTGAAGTAGCTACAACAAATATAGCAGTTAAAAAAATTTCACTTCGTTCATGGCACGAACGGTTAGGACATCAACACATCGCTTATGTGAAGAAGTTTCTGCAGAAAAGAAATATCGATTTCATTGACGAAGACTTTACATGCGAAGCATGTATATATGGGAACATCATAGGGGTAGCTTCAAGAGTCGTGAAGAGAAATCGAAGACCTGTGGTGAAATAATGTATTCAGATGTTTGCGGACCGTTTCAAGAAAGTTCGATTGGAGGCTCCAAATATTTTTTGCTGTTGAAGGACGATTATTCACATTTTCGTTTTCTGTATTTTATGAAGCACAAATCTGAAGTAGCTTCAAACGTTAAGAAATGTCTTCGATTAATTCAAAAGGAGCATGGACACAACATACGCATTTTAAGGTCAGATAACGGCACTGAATTTGTAAACGGAGAATTGAAAACTTTCTTCGACATTAAAGACAAAAATACCTCTAACGAAAAATCAGATGATGATGAAGATGAAGAAATGTTAACGACAGAGCAACATGGACAGCAAGGTGCATTGTGTGATCTCGACAGCAGAAATATTGTAAGAAGACGTTTACGCGATCGGAGTGCTGTCATGGCTCCTCGGCGCTTATCATCTTTTACATCGGAAGATCATTCGGCAATGATAGCAGTCTGTAACGAACCAAGAACATATCAAGAGGCAATTAAATCAGATGATCACAAACAGTGGGAGCGAGCAATGGACGAAGAGTACGATTCACTCATTAAAAATCTTACATGGATTTTAGTGCAACCATCAGCTGGCAAAAAGGTAATTGATAATCGATGAATTTTCAAAATCAAACAAAAACCAGATGGAAGCATTGATCGCTATAAAGCACGATTGGTAGTGCGGGGATTTACCCAGGAATACGGAGTTGATTACCAAGAAACGTTTAGCCCTGTTATCAAATTCACATCAATAAGAACTATATTGGCATTGGCGGCATCTAAACGTATGAGGTTGAAACAATTCGATGTGAAAACGGCATTCCTCAATGGTATTTTAGAAGAAGATGTCTTCATGAGTCAGCCTATTGGATACGACGATGGCAGTGAACGAGTTTGCAAATTAACCAAGAGCTTATATGGTTTAAAACAGGCGTCACGTTGTTGGAACAGGAAATTCACTTCATTTGTTTGGTTTCAAAGTATGTGAATCTGATCCATGTGTATTCGTATGCGACGCTCAGGATGGCATGCTAGTTCTAGCGATTTATGTCGATGATGGATTGATAACAGCAGAAAGGGAAGAAGCTATATTACCGGTGATTCAGCATCTACAAAGAGAATTCGAAATCAAGATTTGCGAGTTGAACTGTTATTTGGGACTTGAAATTGTTCAATTAGAAGACTCATCCATTCATATACATCAACAAGGGTATGCAAGAAAAATACTTGATCGTTTCAATATGTCAGATTGCAAGGCTGTAACAACACCATCGGATAGTACTCAAAACCTTGGCGATTTTGAGGCTTATGAAGAAGTAAACTTTCCGTATCGTGAAGCAATCGGAAGTTTGATGTATCTGGCGGTAGCAACGAGGCCAGACATCAGCTTTTCAGTTGGGAATGTTAGCCGACATTTAGAAAAGCCTGCTGCAGCGCATGTTAATGCAGTGAAACGCATTTTTAAATATATTCAAGGCACAATGGATATGGGAATTCGTTTCCAAGGCGGCGAAAACAACTTACATTTCTGTGGATACAGCGACGCAGATTATGCGGGAGATTTGGAAACAAGAAGATCAACATCCGGTTACGTTTTTATGCTGGGAGATAGTATCATCAGTTGGGGTTCAGAAAGACAAAAATCTGTTGCTCTATCAACTACAGAATCCGAGTATATGGCAGCAGCACACGCTGTAAAGGAATTGGTGTGGTTGAAGAATTTATTGAGTGAATTGCTTCATTTTAAATTGGATAAACCAACTTTCTACATGGATAACCAGAGCGCAATACGACTTGTTAAGAACCCTGAGTTTCATAAGAGAACCAAACATATTGACGTTCGTTATCACTTCATTCGTGAGAAATTTGAAGATGGATTTTTTGAATTGAAATACGTGCAAACGGATGATCAAGTGGCAGACATTATGACCAAAGGTTTGCCTAGATTAAAACATCAACATTTTCGTAACATGATGAACGTTATGTCAAAGAAAGAAATGGTTTAAATGTATAAATTTTTTTAAGTTAGTTAACTTGTAACTAAAAGTGGGAGTATTGAAATAAGAAAAACATACTCACTGATTTAGTTTCAAGTTTACATTTGTTTTAAGTCAGATAGAAAATAATATTGTTTCAATTCTCAATCTGAATATCAAATAATAAACACGTTATCAGATTTGTTAAGCTGTATTCTTTCTCTGAATTTATCTTGGCTATCACAAGGAACAGGATATAGTTCAAAAGTTTCTTCGACGTAAATGCCATTCATGAACAATGACATTGGATGTATGTTTGGCTTTAACGACAGAAGACAGCATTGAGTTTTCGAAGCATTAAACTCCACACGATTCCTATTACCCCATTTGACAATGCTGTATAAATCGGAGTCGAACGCGAAGGACGTGAATTATCGAACGAATATGAAAAGCTGAGGGTAGAGTCGTCAGCAAAACAGTTAAGTGGATTAGAAGTAACAGACAGAAGATCATTTACAAAAATGAGGAAAAGAGTCGGAGACAGAACGGAGCCCTGGGGCACACCAGCATTTATTTTGTGGGAACCAGACTTGAATCCGTTCAATACAACTTGTATTGAACGGTCCAGAAGATAGCTTATAATCCAACGAACAAGAGTATTATCGATCCCAAAAGCACGCATTTTCGTTAAGAGAGCTTCATGCCAAACTCTATCAAATGCCTTGGAGATATTAAGAGCAATTATCTTACTTTCACCAAAGCGATGTAAAGATTTGTTCCACTGTTCGGTGAGATATGCCGTGGAACGGTTGCTGCGAAAGCCATACTGACGGTCATGGAGAAGCTTTCGACCTTCCATCACTGCGTCCATGACCTTAGAAAGAAGGGATGTCAGTGCTATGGGTCGGTAGGAGGAGGGGGAGGATGGGTTACCTTTCTTAGGGACAGGCTGGACAAATGGTGTTTTCCATCTTCTAGGAAAGATTCCAGAAGAGTAGGAGCGATGGAAAAGCTTACGCAGTGGTTTTGCCAGTGTGTAAGAACACCTCTTCAGAAGAAACGGGAGTATACCATCCGGGCCAGCGGATTTGTGTATATCGAGATCTTTGAGAACTCTTGCTACTGTACGAGTGCGGAAAAAAATCTGTCCCATGGAAAAATTTACATTCTCAAGTACAGGAGGGGCAACGTTGCTATTAGGCAGCGAGATGGGCGGCGAGCAAGTTTGCCTTCCCTGAAGAGTAAACAATTGGTTTGTTATTGTCGATGAGCGTTGGAACCGAAGATGTTGAGGAGTTTTTAATATTTTTTTACAAATGACCAAACATTTTTACTGCCTTTGGGACACTGCAGAATTTTTTGCCGTAATTGTTGGTGATGCAAAAATTTGGTTCTTTCAATAACGGAGTTGCAAGAGTTCCTTGCTTGTTTGTGCTTTTTCCGATTTTCCTCTGTAGGGTGGGCTTTATAAGATCGGAAACTTACTTCTTTTAGCCTGATAGCTTCTTTGCATTCAGATTAAACCAAGACTTTTCTTTAGGTTTAATACTTTTTACTCTGTTAGGAATAAAAGCACGCATCCCAAGAAGAATCACATTTGTGATCATTTCAGCACTGGCTTCAATGTCACTATCGAAAAAGCAGTTAAAATTTCGGAAAAAATATTTAGGCCGTCCCAGTTGACTTTCTCGTTTTGCCAAACGGTCCTGGTGGGAAGTTTTTCTTTAACTGGATGGGTGGAGGATGAGAAATTAACTGAAATGACACAATGGTCTGAAGTGCCAAATGGAGAAGTTAATGGTATATTTGTCAGGGTGAGAAGTAAGAAACAAGTCAAGAGTATGGGCGGCTTGCCCAGCAACATCCGGTATACGCGTTGGCACATCGATCAGTTGGGTAAGGTGATGTAACCCGGCAAAGAGCTCGACATACCTTCTTTCGGGTGTTGTCTGACCAGAATAGCGGAGCCAATTGGAATTGTGTACATTGAAATCGCCCGCAATAACGATTTCAGTGTGAGGACAAAGGGAAACAATTTTCGAGATGGAATCAGACAGGATCAGCGCATCAAACTCGTTACAAGTCAAATTACTGTCGAGATTTGGACTCCTGTAAATAAAACAATAATGAATGATATGCTTGCGGACAGTGAATTTCAGCGACAAGAAGTTAAAGTGCGTGTTGGAACATTACCCATATTGGGGAAGGCTCTGGTAAGCAATATCATTCCTAACATACACCACGAGAGATGGGAGAAAAGTAATGGCACCAAGCTATACTTATGTAGAGCAAATTCTGATAAATCAGTATTTATCCCAACCTGAGTTTCACTTAATTCCAAAACAGCTGGCCTGTATTGAACAGTGTAAACGTACACGTGAAAGAGAGTTTTTCTTAAACCGCGAACATTAGAATACACGACACAAAAATCACTTACCACTTAAAAATACTTACATTCAAAACACAACTCTGACTAAGTCGAACTGTGCAGTGAAAATCCAAATTAATTTCTGTAATAAACAAACTGTCTTAGGTGTTATGCCCATAAGACAGCTTGCATACAAAAAATTTATTTAAATATTCAGCACAATAGGAACAACTCAGATGCCCTTATCCATTTACCGCAAGCATTAGATGGTCATACGATGCCTACAGTAGATAAGAAAGAGGCAGTTACAGTTAAGCACAAAGGTCTTCGGACATATAAGAGGATAATTTCCACAGCGCGAATGGGCATCTTATCTTTCTTCCAAAGACGCGAGTGGATATTATTATATTCTTTACAGCACACGCGAGGGGGTTTTTGTCAATTTCTCAAACGAGTGTGTAATATTACTTTTTTTTAAAACACTCGCGATAACAATGCGCAATAAATTTTTTTTTTTTACTTTTAGTCGCACAAATGGAATGTGGAATCTTCAACGAGGTTTTCCCTCCACAATGACATTTAAGCATTCAGAAACTAATGTGCATCATCAAATTGCAAAAAACAAGACACATATTCGGGCGGCATTGGTAAATTAGATAAGATGTTTGCTTGTTTAAGCGAGGGATCGTAAGTTCGACTCTCAGTTTGGGAAGCATTTTTCTAACTCATAGTGCAAGCTAGGTCCGTCCGTGGGTTTTAAGTGAGAAAATAATCACCTAATTCCCGATCTACTGCGCCGAAAAAAAATTCTTTCCTATTTCTCTAATTCTTCTAACTAGTGCCGTGCAACATCGAGTTGCATTCTAAAAGGCATTGTGCCTTACAGACACATAGTTAAAATATTATTATTCATTAGTTTTGCTAACGATTTAAAGCTATATTATCACTTTCGGGCAAGCTTACTGATATATTGAAATAATAAATTATATACAAATAGTATATGAAGATGCATGTATAAAATAGCATGAGGACGGTTTAAAGTTGGCCGAACTTAGGTCAAGAAATAAAACAATTTACTGGCCCAAAAAAGTTGAATGTCGAAAGAATTCAAGTTCTTAAAATGTTTGGAAATACAAATATTTCTATTATTCTCATTTCCAAGCCATTTTCAAAGTCAACTCCAAAAAAAGTGTATGTATGTACTTACATTGTTTTATATCAACTACGATTACATACTCACGCCTGCGTTAAAATCTGTGTATCCTTGATCAAACCACCCGTTGGTAGTTCCAAAACGCTGTCATCACTATCGTCCTTTAAACTATCAATATCTAGTTTGTTGATTTTTTCGATGATTTGAGCAATGGATGTCTGCAAATGTCTGCTTTGATTAAAAAACTGTTCTCCAAACTTTAACATAAACTCTTTGGTCTTCTCAGCTAGCTTTATCTCAAAATCATTCCATAGGGAATAATTTTCGAATACAATTTTCATAACTCCGTGAAATGCCAAATGAATTTCAGTGATTATATCAACAGTCTTGGTGTCGCTGTTCGGAGTCTCATTTTTGCGCAACAATTTATTTGTGTTGTCAAAGAATTCTTTGCGGGTTTTGAGAAGACTTGATACGTGTAATCGTATTTCGTCCAAACTGATAGTTCGGTTTTTATCTCGAACCTCTTCGAAAACAGTATGAAATCGATTTCTATAAATAAAGTGTTTTCAGTTCAAAGATAAATTCAATTTATTTATAAAATAAATTTACAATTGCTGGCCAATTTCTTCTTGGAATATAATCAAGGGTGAATTTTTCATAAACTCACGGATTTTATCTAGAAGAGCTTTGAGACGACGATGGACGTTTAAGTGATCAGCATTGAGATTTTTCAAACTCTGAGCGATTTCTTCCCAATCGCTGTCAATAGAACTAATTGTAGCAGTCTGAAAGGAAATGTGTTGTGAGAAATATAGAAATTAGAAAATAATTTAAATGTGAAACTACTATTGTCTTACCGGATTTTCCTGCAACAATCCCTCCCCCAACTCCACCATGGCTTCATAATGATACGCTTGTCCATTGAAGTGTATTATCTTCTCCTGGAAACAATTCACCCTTGGTTCCTGTTTCATGATTTCCGATTCCAAATTCATTGCGAATTCTAAAATCCCATTAATGCACTCAAGAACTCTCTTAAACTCATTGTAATGAAGAAACAGAGCATTTGTAACGCATTGTTTCAGTATTCGAGGTAGAAATTTGTTTGTTGGTCCAAATGTCAGGCGAATGCTATCAGGTACAAAAGGGTCTTCTGGCTGACAGAGACCATCACCTCCGAAATCAACTAAATACAACATCGTTTTGTCTTCCATATGGAATTTTTCATCGTACAATTCTAAAGGTGTGGTTTCAGGTTTTAGTTGGTCTAGTGTATGTCCAGCCGGGAGAACAAAATAAAAAACATTTCGACTTATTTCAGTATCCTTTTCCATAGAACTGCAAAGCTGATCCATTGTCGTCTTTTGATCGATAGTATAGCTTAGGAACTTGCATCTATTCAACCAGAAGATTGTTAAGACTTTTGTACTAAGGGCGTCATCCAATTTTGTGAAAAATGTCAAAATTGGTTTTCGCTTTTGTATCCCATCAGGTGCTTCATAACCACGTTTGCGGCAATCTGCTTCTAAAGCAAGCTTTAGCCATGGTTCAATGACTCTGCAGAATGCTTTACTTAATCTGTTTTCTGGAAAAAGTTGCATGTGGTGACAAATTTTATCATCATTTGACTTGGTTATGGCTACACATCCGGCGGGTTTTTTCTTAATATTCATTAGGACTTCAAACATAGAACCGTCTTGTAAAAAGGGATAAACTCCGCATATGATCTCAAAGGCAACGATTCCCATTGACCAATAGTCTACGCTGTTTTTGTACTCAGCCGACTCGACAATTTCTGGAGCGAAATAATTTCTCGATCCAACCATACTCCCCACAATGGTTTCTTTGTCAATAATTCGAGCATAACCCATGTCTGTCAACTGGAAATTTAAAATAAGTAAATGGTCTGTGAAGTAATGTTGCATGAGACACTTACCTTGTATATTGCTTTTCCCTTTGCATCATATTTAATAACAATATTGTCAGGTTTTATATCACGATGAGTTATTCTGTATCGATCATGCAAATGGTATACCGCTCTTCTTAAAGCTCCCATGACTTGTCGCACATCATACTCGCTGAATCCAATGACGTTTTCGATTTGTTGCAGTTTTGTGCGTAAGTTACCACCATCACAGTATTCCATTGCTATCACAGGAAGGCTGACCTTTTGATTTTGTTCGGCAACTAAGTTCGCACACAGGTGGGGACAGGCGCGAACAATATTTTCGATGTTGATGTCCTTCATCCAGGCTGATTCCTGTAACCATCGTGATTTGAGTTTGGATTGTTCATCGAGCGCAAGTTTATCCAATTCAATTGAACATCTTTTGATTGCTGAAATAAAAGAAGGAGTATGAGTATTTTCTTTTCGATTTTTTGAGAAGGTTGTATGGCTGATTTATCAAAGGTACTAGACAAAGTAAACGCATCATTGGTTAAACAATTTTTGCGTTTTTAATTTTTCATCAGGCTCTTTTCTTGAAAAAAAAAAACGAGGAATATGAGATTTTATAAGAGTTAAACCCGAATCCTCACTCTAACTAACAAGCGTACGTCTTTCCATATTATATTTAAGTGAACAATAGCTACACTTAAGAAATCATTTCTTGTACAAGTTGCATATAATTAAGAGGCAGTGTCACCCTAAGCGGTTTTGCTTCAGTTACTTTCACGGAAAGTGACCACTGATATTTTTATATTGTAATGCTGTTGTTTATTGTGCGACAAGGTGAATAGCACTCAGACGACCACAGTTTACAGTGTCGGGGAAAAAGACGCACCACTGGTTTCTCTTGTGAGGAAAGAAACTAAAAGAGTGAGTCAATTCTTTTTTTTTCTCGTGATAATTAGGGATATAACGGATTTCCGGTTAATGTTCGATATCCGACAAATGATCTTTTTCATGGCAAAGACTAATTGAGGATAGTAGTTAGTTATGACAAGGTATGATGAATGAGTATAAGATTACCTGCACTCAAAAGTAACATACATTCTTTAATCTCGCTACATGTACTGCTGCAGCAGGATGTAGATATGTATGTATAAAAGATAAATGTCTACAAAAAGTTTACTACACCGAGAGCAGTCTGGGGGTTCCACAATAAATTCCAAATACCGGGGTTAACTCGAATATAATTTTACCATTTTTTTGTTTCCTCAAGACTAAAGAGTTTTTTGAATGCTTCTAGTACAATGGTCTTATAAACGACAATTTCTATGCTGACGTTTCTGTGTAAATAGCTCTTTCGTATGTATGTTATATGAAGTAGTTCAATTCTTGTAATTAAACATCGAGCTCTGTTGTTTCTTTTTAATTTGCGTTTTTTTTTAATTATGAATATTCCATTTCTTTTTTAATTCGGAAAAGCTTATTTTCTAAGAAGGATTACAGACTGACATATATTTGCCCTAATTTAAATCTTAAGCAATTGTGCCCATCTTTATTGAGAGCTTGGGAAACTTCAAGAAACGCGCTTGAACATATCTTTTTCCGCTTTAGGGTTTTCTAAATTTCGTTTGTTATTCTATGCTGCTATGCCGTTCACCCAAAATTGCACTTAAACTTTGTGACCTTACTGCCTGCACTTACGAGACGTTTATAGAGATAGGAAAATGAACTTCCAATAGGTGGCGCCCAAGTCGTACCGCAAAATGTATTTGAAAAATCAATACAAAATTAAAATTTAATGAATTGCTGTAAGGAAGGAGAGATAATGAATTTAATTCACCCCATAATGAAAGTTCTTGCATGGCCCACCCTGTACATAGAGTAACAATATTATAAAGAGAGAAATCTACTGCCTTCTTTTGACAATGCCTACCAGCTGAACTGTCATCTCATTGACCTTTTCGGATAATTTTGAACAAAACGCAATACTTGACAAAAAAAAAACAATGAATGATATACAAGAGTCAAAAAATTTTGGGGGTGTTGGGGGATGGGATGGGAAACGTACATACAAACAAATTTCCTCTTTATAATATTGTACTCTATGGTTTCGTACTTTAGGCGGCGCTACAAAATAAATTTAAAAAAATGGAAAGTGGTGAATGTCTAAGAAATAAAAAAAATGTGAGTTATCATTGTCGATAGATTTTCGTATGTCCTCTGAAACACTAACCAAAGCAGTAGTGCAACTATTTTTCCTACGAAATCCGGAATGTTTTGAAGTCAAAATATTTTCACGCACGAGGAAAGAAGTAATTTGTTTTCAAACACCTTTGATAGATATGGCAATATATATATTGTAATAAAAACATCATTCCTCGACGTTTTTGGGATAGGTACCTATTATTTTTGCCATGTTCCATTGTATGGGAAATTCGTTAGGAGCTATGATTTAATTGAATATATGCGTTATATGCGAACACTGCAGGCAATAGAATTTTTAAGAACGATGGGTACATTTCCTCTAATCCAATAGCGTTTGATTTAATGTAATTTTATTGTGAATACGAAACAAGTTTGGACGTGGAAGTGTATTAGCAGCTAAAGAGTTAACAAACCCCTTTTCTTATTTTTTTTCCAAGAATTTTCTTGTTTCTACATCCTCTTGAAAACGTTGATTTACATTTTAAATATTTCATTAAAATTCTATCAAAAAATCCTGTTAAACTCTTATATCTACATAATTTCGTTTAACAAAAAAGTTATCAAAAAACCAACGTAGGTACATAGACACTTTTTTCATGCCATCCACCCACCTTACCACCAATTTTAAGTAAATAAATGCATCGAATGCGTCGAAAAATTGCATAGAAAAAAAACTTTCTCTCGAATTCTACTTTGAATTTTTACTCCAACACATGAACGTGAAATGCGTTTTGATTGGCTCTTTTTTCCCTCCCATTTTGATGCACAAAACTTCAAAACTAAAATGTGCATCGGCATCCCAGATCCCACACATTCTTTTCTACTTTCCCTTGATGCATGCACCAACTGGGTTCAATAACATAACAACATTCGCATGTGTGCGCGCTTTTTTTTGAAACAAAAAAAATAACTTGTCAATGTTAGTTTCGCCTTCAAGAAAAAAAAAAACTAATAACCCTTTCTATAATGTCCTCTCCTATTCGTGATCCTGGATAACTGTACTGCTGAAGAACTTGTAAATACCAAGCTAATAGAATCACCTGTTTTAAGAAACTAAAACTTTATGGTTAAGCTATCCCTCACACTAGACTATCTCACAGAATGAATTTTCACTATCTTAATCAGAGACAATCAGGAGACTAAGCTCAAACAATCCTGCTATCAGTTTAAGGTGATGATTCGATGCTTCCTTGTGATATACATAAGCCTTGCTGACAATGACAATGTTTAAACTTATCGAAATCGGAAAGAACATCCACCTAGCAGTGGATATACTAAAATATCAATGGAAGCTTTTTAAGATTGTAAAAGTAATTAATGAGTTGGTATGGTAACAGTTTACAAATGCTTGGACTTGTCCCATTTGCTGTTCATTGGTACACGTGTTCTTAAATTGATGTTCCTTTTTTCAGTTTCAGTTCTACTCCTATCGATGCATTTTTGAAACAAAAAATCTAAAGAAAACAAAGGTTTTTGCATTGTCGACACAAAATATAAAGGATTGCGTTTTGCAATCTGCATTTGTCTCATAACAATTTGATGTAAACGGTCAAAATCGACCGCTACGTCGTAAATTTAAGTTAACCAAACAAATATGCAACTAAAGGCGCCATGTTTTTCAAAAAACAAAAAACTGTGGTCATGGAATGGGTGGCTTTTTTCTCAACCCACAGGATGCGCAGCAAAAATCGCGGGTTTTTTCTATAACATAGGACAACATAGGTACTAATACGCCTTTCTATAAAACACACATTTTATGTATCCTAACGCTACATATTTAAAAAAGTTTCAGTATAACGTCAATAAAATCGTACGTGACTATGAGGCTTTTGTATTGCACAGCAATGATATGATTACGCGCGGTTCGATTTCCATGCAATTTGCAACATCGTATGGCAAATTCTGAGAATTCAATCGCCTTGCACCAATAAGGTATATTTAGGTGCATCTCTTGAGGAGTATTTTCCGTTGCAACACATGCTTTGTTTGTTTACTCTTTGGTTATTTTTATTTTTTTTTTATTTACCTACAGATTGTCCAGTTTCTGGGTTAAACCATAGGGAAACTTCTCCGAATGCACCAGCGCCAAGTTCTTTGATGAATTTCCAATTTGTTTGACTTTCACGGTAATTATCCATTTTTTACAAATGAGAAATGACTCATTAGTTCGTTTTTGTTATGATAACAAAAAAAATATTTTAGTATAAAAATAAAATTTTATATCACGAGGAACTTTAAGTTTGCTTTCACAGCAGAGCAGGGAATTGGATTTACTTTTGTTATCCGTTCTTCTTTCACTCACAAAATCAACTGACACTCTGACACAAACACAGAGAAATCACAACACAACAATGCAGTTGAAGTGTCAGCTATCAAATATAAAAAAACTACTAGATTTTTATAAGATCTGTTTTATATGGGCGCAGAAAATGGTTGATGATACTAGATTCTTATTATGAAGCCTTCTTTATAACAAATATATGTGAATTATGGGAAATAATATTGAGAAAAATATTTAATTAACATTATTAACATTATTGCCCTTGTTACGAATGAAGTGTCTGGAATCTGCAAATATGTGATTTAGAATTTTAAGAGGTCTCAATTTATTTGTTCTGAATTTAAGGCAAATCAATAGATTTTAATTCAATGTTTTCTGACAGAAGTTTTGTGATTAGATACGTGAACCAGATTATGTTGTTCATTTTGCCTACACGGAAAATAATGTGCTGTTGATGTAAATATGGGTATACATTCGAAAGAAACAGTTATTTTAGTGAGTAAATTATTATCGCTAATGTTCTAAAAAAAATTAGATTTTGCTATTCTTATACAATTTCATTGCTCAAAACTTTTGAAAAGCTTAAAGTATTAATCTAGAAATCTTATCGTTTCCAAATGCTTGTGTCATTTTATAGGCATTCCTAAATTCATTCACATCGGCTCAAAGAAAATAGTAAGTTTATTTGTCACAGTCACAGGGTGGCACTCAATAGACGTGTTTTTTTTTTGGGAAAGCTATGGGCAGTGAAATTGGATTAAAGACGCATAGGAAGCCTGCTGTTTATGTCAAAATTGACATCCCGACTAATTAAGGCAACGGGGTTTGTTCGTAGAATCAGCCATAAAAGTTTATGGATTGTGGTTTTGATTTGTTATACAACACAACTAGGTACTTTCAAAGCTGCAAAATTGAAAAGTAAATAGTAAATAATATTTTAAATATTTTTTTAAAACGTACTACTCATTTAAATTAAATAACTTCAAGATTGACGTTCCCAGCAGAATTTTTGATTTGAAAATTACAAATACCTAATTCACAATGCTTCAATTTTTAAATTTAAGAACTTAAAAGTGCAGACACTTTTTTGCAAAAACTTGTGTACATATATGTACATATGTAATTTAGTTTTATAAAAACTTTGTATTCTTATTAGACTTTTAACATTTTTAATTTTATTTTGTTCTGTTGTTTTGGTTGGGCATTTTTCGTGGTTCGAAAGAAATACGACTATGCTTTTATTTACTATTTTAATCAGTTTTAAATAATCAACTTTTACATTTTTAATAAGCTTTTCATTGATCTGCATGTCAACATCTGAAAAAAAGGACCCAAAATACAAAAATCATAATTGTTCGATAGAGAGAGAAAGATCTTCAAGATTATAGGAAATATTTGGAAGTCATGAATATTGCAGATTAAAGTAAAGACAACGATTTTCATCTGCTTTATAACATTTCATCTGCACAATTGTTTGATTCAGTCTTGATTCGGTTTTCAGTTTTTTCTTGCTTTTAGACCTTGCAATTTTCCCCTGAGATTTAATGATACTCGGGCTGATCACCGAACTAATTTATCACGTCATTTGTAGGTTGTAGTTGGCTTTTCGTTCGGATTTTAAGGCCCAATGCACACGGAGCAACTAGAAAAAAACTAAACCGATTGGCAACTCGGGTTACAGACCAGTTACGTACTCAGAGGCGACTTAACTCCACACACAAAAAAACTCATTACCAATCAAAATCTCTAGTTCGTACAGAGTTTCAGGATGTTTTTCAACCTCCCCCATCAGTAACAGGTTGGTCAGTTGTTCGCTCATCTTCGGCAAACTAGAAACTAAAACATTAGGCAACCCGACAGACGACTAGTTACAAAGTGATTTTTATAAATCGCAAACGAGTTTTCAACCAGTAGCGTCGTGTGCATCCTCTTATTTTATTACACAGGATATCAGTGAAAGCAAACTAGTTGAAAATTCGTATCGGTGATCAGTTTTTTTCCCAGTTGCTCCGTGTGACTTGGGTTGTAGTTGTTGGTTGGTCCGAAATAAAGGACAAATATAGAACGTAAATTTGTGTGAAATCGCAGCATCTAAAAGTGATTCGTGCTTGGAAGATGAAGTAAAAGATAATCGCAGCTAAAATATTGCAAGGTCTAAAAGCAATATAATATATACAAAATAAAATTTGTTTGTTTGTTTGTTATTTTGTTTATTTGTTTGTTCGTATGTGATGCGCTGCCATACTGTTTACCCAATTGTAATGAAACTTTTTCAGATTATGGGAATATTATAGGCATAGAAAATAAACGTCCAGTAGAAACGGTACCTTTCATATAACGGTTTTTTTAATTTTTGGCTTGCTCGGTAACGGCTCTATGGATTTCTGTCAAATTTTATATTTGAAGAGATCTAAACAGCCTAATTAATTCTGCGTATCAAAAATTTGAATAACTTTTTTTTTCTAATAAAAATAATTTTTTTTTTTTTTTTTTTTTTTTTTTGAAAAATCAATATTTTTAAAACTTATCAAAAACAATAATTTTTAATTTTATAATCCCATGTATATAAATAAACTCTAAAAACTGCACACCAAAATTTGAAAAAGAAATTATTTTTCAAAAAACTAAAAATAAAAAACAGGATTTTATTAAAATCCGTCCTACAATTTTCGAAATACTTTTTTTCATGAATTCTTTGTTATTTAACACGTGTGATGGCATACTTCATTTTTACTTAAAACCGTTAAGTATTGTGATTTTGATAGTTTTTATAAGTTCAAACATAAATGTTATTTGTTTTTTTTTCAAAGATCTTGCCGTCCAATGTAATTAGGCACATAAGATCAAATACGTGCGACCCAGTCGTGCCCATTTTTTTAAGAAAGATGTAACCACTTATGTTGCCGTTTACACACGTGTACCATTTAAATTAAAGAGGTTCTTAAAATACTATGAGGTTTGTTAAAACTCAGCACTGGATGACGATGCATCACATCACCTCAAAAGACTTAAGGCATTGAAACTTTGAATAAAAAAAATTTATTTTCTGACAAGTGACCCTTAAATCCGCTCCTGCAGAAACAGTTATTTTTTTTTTAAATGTCTGGTACACAAATCTAGTAGCATGCTTATTTTTCTGGGGCGTGGTTGTGAAATTTTAGTTTTTGTATCTACAGGGCATTCCAAATAACATATCAAAAATTCACAATTGCCCAACCTTTTGTTGGGTAAAAGCTCTTTATTTACTGGGGTATTTTGTAAATATGTTGTAAACTGTCGAAACTCAAACACCTGTCTGCTTAACGTCATGCTTAAATTAAGGAATAAAACAAATTTGTGGAATTGTATGAGAAAATTGTTTTAAATTATGTTTTTAAGTTGGAATTATTGGGAACAAAAGATAATTTGTACATTTGTCATTTCAAAATTCTAACATAAATTTAAAAATTTGTGAAATCGACAAACGTGAACAAAGGGTGTGAGATCACATAAGACTTGGTTCATAACGATGACGGTAGCTGAGGGATCTCGATATCCTGAACTGATCGATTTTTCTATTATTCGGTTCCGAATCAACAATATTTTGTTGTTACCAAAACTTAACGACGTTTACAACGTTTTCGCTCGAGCAGTGCGTTTTAACACTAGAAGGGCAACACACAAATCCCTTTTGCGGACGCATATTATAAAAAAAAACAAGTTTACAACACAAATTCATGTAGTAAGGTTTACCATTTGTTGTAAAAGATTTTCCATAAAATAATGAAAACTAGTTTACTAGTTAAACACGTTTACGACGTTGCGTTGCATAAATACCCCAAATGGATTTTTTGTATAATAAAAAAAAATGATAAAAGAAATGACAACTTTGTATAAAAAAAATTAAACCCAAAATGAAATTCAACAGTAAAAATCGATTAATTTAATAATTATAAAATAAAATAAGGAAACAATAATTTATTGCAAAAAAAAAACATTTTTCTTTGTATGTATAAAAATCTATCACATCCTGAGATTATGCTTCGGTTTGTGTTTAAATTTACACCGGAAATAGTTCATCATAGGTAAACGTTTCCATGATCTTCCCAGCAATCGACAGGAATTTCTTTTCCAAGGCCTTTTCAATCGGTGGAATCAATTCCATCGTGAAGGTCTCGAAGTTCTGATTAATGGTATCGTTGATGATATCACCCAATGTTTTGTCGCCATTAAACAAATTATACAAACGAATTCGTCCTTTGCCCATTTTGATTTTAACTTCCAGAGTTTTAATGCCAACACGTTCCACATCGTTGCTGTCCTTGTTGATTTCAAATTGCAATCTTACAAATGCATTGAAATTTGCTGCAAAAGATACAAAAAAAAAATATTAAATATCACAGTAAAGTTGGGCCTTGTTTAACTTACTGAAATTTCCACTGAATCTTCCGTTTCCTTTAAGTGGCAATGCCAGCAGCTGCCCACTCACTTCGTAGGTTCCTTCTCCGTGGAGTCTTGGCAGAATCAATTCAAAGTCAATATGTCTACCTTGATCCAAGGCACTGGAATTTAAAAAGACATTAAAATCGAGTTAAAATGTTTAAGTCTTTTCGACGTAAGTACTTCAATTTCTTGATTTCAAAATTTGCTGCACCATAAATGTTCAAGTTCTTCGTCTTCACTGTAAAGCCTCCATTCCCTCCATCCAATATATTCAGATCACCAATGTAAAGAGGCTCCAAAGGTGGAACATTCAGTTCTTTGATGCCATCGGCTAGGTAAGGTCTCATCTCGTGCACCGTATTTCGGATGCATTCATTCATTTTTGGATCATTACGATGACAGATGTGAATGTAGTCGGCTGAAGAGTTAGAGAGTGCAAATGTATCAAGAAACAAATAAAGTTTTTAATAACTTACGAATTTTTGGAGACTCCGTTAGGTAGCCATCAAAGGTTGTCATTAATGTTAAGAGTGTTATGAACTGTTTAAACGCCATTTTTTATTTATCTGCAAATTGAAAAAGAAAATTCAGAATATTAAAAGGTCTACAAAATTAATAAAACAAATGGGAGATGAAACGGAACCATGAGGTACACCAGACAGGATAACAGTTGTTGCGCCGATGATGATGATAACAAAGTTTACATTTTCTTTGTCGGTTTTTTATAATGAAAGTAACATTTTGTGATATAAATTACGTGACAAGTGGTATTTTCCTTAGAAAAAAAATAACTTTTCCCTGACATAAGTTTTAATACATTTTCTCAGAAACGTCTTCTACGATTTAAAAAAAAAATTTGCCTGCAAATTGAATTTCAAATAGCAAAGAAAGCTTTGGTGGTCTTATGTATGATTAAGTCAGTCTCCCTCTCCATTTATGTTGAGGAAGGTGTTGTGGCTTCAAGCATATTATTAAAACATTTTTAAATATTCCAAATGACAACAAATAAACGCACCTTGTGAAGTGTATCTATCTTTTTTTTTTTTTTTTTTTTTTTTATAATTAACGCGCGCACAAGGGATTATGTGTTTCCCTTTTAATGTAGAACACACTGCGCGGGCATTACGAAGATAGGGAGGGGAGAGATAGGAGGTGCCGATTAACATTGGTTTTGAATGTTTGCAGATCAAAATGGCAAGGGAAAATCCCGCCGGGTAAACTATTCCAGATTCGTGTCGTTCGGCTAAAAAAAGAATCCCTATATTTCACGGTACGTCCGAAATTAGGCTCAAGGGTGAACTGATGAGCATTCCTTGCGAGACGAGTATTACGGGAGAAACTTTTAAGGGGAGGAATGCAACTGGCTACTTCGAGTGAACATTTTTTGTAAAAGAAACGATAAAATAAGGAAAGACATGAAACATTGCGTCGGTGTTCGAGTGGGGCAATTGTTTCAGCGGCAGTTCTATTACCTATCAATCTTAACGCTCGATTTTGTATTCTATCAAGCAGGTGAAGCGATGTTTGCGAAGCACCTGCCCAGAGGTGAGAGTTATACTCGAGTTTAGGGCGTATAAACGCTTTATAAATTGTAGCCAGATCAGATGGGGAAAAGTACTTCTTACACCGATACAGAAAACCTAAGCACTTTGCAGCATTCTTAGCGATCTCAAATATATGGTCGTTCCAACGGAGGTCGTCGTTGACACACATACCGAGTACTGAGAGCTTTTCGGTTTCTTCGATGTAAGTGCCATTCATGGACAATGGCATTGGGGGAATGTTTAACTTTAACGACAGAAGACAGCATTGAGTTTTCGAAGCATTAAACTCCACACGATTTCTATTACCCCATTTGACAATGCTGTATAAATCGGAGTTTAATGAGCTTGACATACGGCACCGTTGCAATTGTACGTCCGAAGGCGAAGGACGTGAATTATCGAACGAATATGAAAAGCTGAGGGTAGAGTCGTCAGCAAAACAGTTAAGTGGATTAGAAGTAACAGACAGAAGATCATTTATAAAAATGAGGAAAAGAGTCGGAGACAGAACAGAGCCCTGGGGCACACCAGCATTTATTTTATGGGAATCAGACTTGAATCCGTCCAATACAACTTGTATTGTACGGTCCAGAAGATAGCTTCTAATCCAACGAACAAGAGTATTATCGATCCCAAAAGCACGCATTTTCGATAAGAGAGCTTCATGCCAAACTCTATCAAATGCCTTGGAGATATCAAGAGCAATAATCTTACTTTCACCAAAGCGATGTAAAGATTTGTTCCACTGTTCGGTGAGATATGCCATCAGATCACCAGTGGAACGGTTGCTGCGGAAGCCATACTGACGGTCATGGAGAAGCTTACGATCTTCGAGATATTCCTTAAGCTGACGGTTAATCAGTGTTTCCATGACCTTAGAAAGAAGGGATGTCAGTGCTATGGGTCGGTAGGAGGAGGGGGAGGATGGGTCACCTTTCTTAGGGACAGGCTGGACAAATGCTGTTTTCCATCTTCTAGGAAAGATTCCAGAAGAGTAGGAGCGATGGAAAAGCTTACGCAGTGGCTTTGCCAGTGTGGAAGAACACCTCTTCAGAATAATCGGGGGTATACCATCCGGGCCAGCGGATTTGTGTATATCGAGATCTTTGAGAACCCTTGCTACTGTACGAGTGCGGAAAAAAATGTGTCCCATGGAAAAATTTACATTCTCAAGTACAGGAGGGGCAACGTTGCTTTGAGGCAGCGTGGAGCTGGCAGCGAAATGGGCGGCGAGCAAGTTTGCCTTCTCTGAAGAGTAAACAATTGGTTTGTTATTGTCGATGAGCGTTGGAACCGAAGATGTCGAGGAGTTTTTTATATTTTTTACGAATGACCAAAAATTTTTACTGCCTTTGGGACACTGCAGAATTTTTTGCCGTAATTTTTGGTCATGCAAAAATTTGGTTCTTTCTATAACTAATTGTCATGCAAAGATATCAACCAAAATTAATTGAAATAGAAATTAGTCATTAATTATTTTATTTTCATACACCTATGTATGTAAGAATCAGTAGGTGCGAATGAATGATATTGGACCCGACAAACTGGCAGACCGCCATTTAAACATTAGAACAAAATTATCTTATCACAACAAAATAGTCACTTAATTTGTATTCACACCCTAAATACACAATAGTTGGATGAGTGTTCTTACATCGAATGGATCGAAATCAAACGGATACTGAATATTAATTATCTCATTAAGTTTGATTCTATGGATGTATCATATCAAAGTTAATTTATCTATCTGCATAAATAAATCTGAGCGAATAAGATAGCTCGCTACAGTATGTGGGTGGCAAAGTTTTTGAATAAAATAACAATATTGTTATTAAAAAAAAAACAAAATCCTTAAAACACTGTATATATTATGATATCAAGTTTGGATAATAAGCTTTATAAACAGGCCTAAAGACGTTTTAAGCTTTATTTAATATAATTCAATATTTGTTTGCTCGTATCTGACCTGCCATACCGTTCGACCGATTACTACAAAACTTTGTCAACTTATTGCCTGCACTTCAGAAAGTTTATAGGCATTTGAAAAAAAATCGTAATACATTTATTTCTGTATATGGTGTGTATTTACGGTTAAAACCGATAAATTGCGCTATTGTCGGGATCGACAAAATGTATGTAATACCCGAGCAACGCCGGGTGGGTCAGCCAAACCTTCTGATTGTTCCGGATAAACTCGGGAACGGCTGCACTGATTTTGACTAGACTTTCACTGGCAGATTTCTAGTGTTCTAGGGAATAACTTAAGCTATTTAAATAACCCACTAGGTGGCGCTGGGGTGTTTTTTTTTGTTGAAAATTTCTTATTTATCAACCGATTTCGACAGGATTTCCACAGGCAGAATGCTGATATTATAAGTTTCAAGTGAGGCTATTTTCAGTTACCCCTAGGTGGCGCTGGGTGAAAATTCTTATTTGTACCCCGATTTTAAAACTATTTTAATTACTAGGTGGCACCACGCCGGGTTTGTTTTTTTTTTTGAAAATTTATGGTATACCCGAGCAACGCCGGGTGTGTCATTGTATATCTCTATAAAAATAAAGCTCTTGGAGACCTGGTGGTAACGCAACTTAAAATATAAGGTTTCAATATACGCAATCTGTTTTAGAGTACACAATAACCGTAAAAAATAAAAAACAATAAGCTTAAAAAAACAAAAACAAATAAAACAAAAAAAATTAGTTAATTTATTTTAACAAAATGTGTCCTATATGTTTTTCGAGTAAGTTACCTATTAATTAAAACAAGATTTTTTTTCAATTTTGTTTGTCGCTATCGCGTGATGCGCGGTCAGGTGTTTCGTCTTCAATTTTGTTATATAAAATATAGTCAGTGATTATATACAAATAAAATGGGCACGACCGTGTGTTATCGCACTTACTTGTTCTTATGTATTAGCAAATTAGAAGACCAGATCTCTGATAAAAGCAATATGTACGTAGAAATATAACAGCATTATCTGTGCAAGGATGGGAAACATTACTGCAGTGCCTCCCGACTTGCCAATAATAAAGAAGAAATCACATCTAGGCAAGTAGGCAATGAACATCAAGTTGAGCCTAGTGACACTTAAACACCCTTATTCATGCATGGACCTAATACATATGGGCTGCTAGGAGCCAACTACACCTTGGATTCTAATAGCGCTTGAAACTAACTGGTTTTCAAATATGGAACAAAATTTTAATGTGGTGGTGTACATTGGTAGCGGCAGAAAGGCAACTCAAATATAAATTAATACATGATAACTAAGATTTACTTGGTCCAATTTGTTTATTACAATTTTTTCAATTTAAAAAAAAATTAACAACAAAATTCTATTTATGGTGAACTGCAACTACTCCCCCATGCTAATATTCAAGAATCTAGATACGCTTATTGAAAATGAAGTCTTATAATTAAATATTTTACACCTGGTTTGTTTCAGCTGTTAGTGTGTGGCGACATGTTATTTCTAAGATATTGTAAGGAAATGAAAACCAATCAGCAGTCCATGTCTCAAAAGGTACAAAAAGTACGTTAAATTGTATTGAGTGAAATAATTTAGGTATTCGAGTATTTGTTTATATATATTAGTTGTTTTTGCGTGTTTATATGTTTATCATAGGCGTCCTTATTATTTATTCTGTATGCTGTATGCTGTTATGATCCTCTAAAATAAATAACGATAAATAAATAATAATAAAAATATCGAAGTTTGCTTTCATTAGACTAGTGGCTAGGGCTCAACCGAGCAATATAAAAGAAAATTTGGGGGAAAATATTAAACAAATAAAATTTTTATGAAATCAAAAAACATTAAACAAATAAAATTTTTATAATAAGTTTTTAAAAAAATTATTAAAAATTAAAAAAAAAATGTTTTTGACAATTTTAATAATTAATTAATACATATTTTGAAAATTTCATTCAAATCCGTCAATTAGTTAATGAGAAAGTATGATTTTAAAAAACCGGTCACATGAAAGGTACCGTTATAAAACTTTTTCTCACAAATCCATTAAAACTAAAAGATAGATTTTACATAAAAAACACCATTCAGAAAGTTTTATCAAAATCGTACGAGCCATTTACGAGAAAAATAAGTTTTTTATTAAAAGTTATATTGTAGGTACCGTTAGTTTTGGAGCTAGAATGCCAATTCGAAAAAACACTCGGGTATAGTACTCTAAAAATACTATATACAAAGTTTGAATCAAATGGGCCCAACCGTTTAGGCCGTAGGAATCGACACGGACAGACAGACCGACAGACAGAATTTTCTGACCCACTTTTTTCGACTTCTCTAATGACGTAATGTCATGTTTGATTCTTAGATTTTTTTTTACGAATGCATAACTTGCTTATGGTCCCTATAAATTGCAAGTAAAAAACGGTACCTCCCACATAAGTTTCTTTGGTTTTAAGATTTCTCGGGGACTAGTAAGCCGATTACAAGCAACATTAATATTTAAGCTGATGCACATTTATTTAGTTCAAGTAATTTTGCAATATTTTGATTGATATTGTTTTTAAATGTAGTTCGTTGATGTGTTTATATTTTTTCTTCTTGACATATTTCGCTAAATGTTAAAAAGTTTAAAAGAACGTGTGTTTTAGGAAACCGTGCCAATGATTTAAAAAAATTTATACACTTTTATTCAATTTATTTTAAAGAAACATCGTGGCGCTAATTTATTTACTAAAACTAAAAATTAAAATTGAGGATTCAACCCACAATGTCTGAGTTAGCAAGTGAACACCTTATATAATATATTATAAATAATTACGGTTAACGTGAATTGAATATATTATTATCTGTATTTAACTCAGTTCCTTCACAAAACTTTTTTAACCTAACAAAGGCAAAGTCTATTTACATGCAAGTTTTTTTAAAGTTCTATATACATAAAAAAACAAAACAAGATTTAAAGTAAATAAAAATTATTCCAAAAATTTGGTATAAAAATCAATAAAAAATATAAAGTAAAATGGTTTCTCAATGCAACTAAAGTCGCAAAAAATACGCAAGCTCTTCAATATTCAAAGAATAATGCTAAAAATTTGCACGACTGTGTCGCACGCTTTTTCTCTATATGCCTATTGCAATGCTTGCCAAGATACTTGAGATATAGGTAAATACATGATACACAGAAATACAAGGTATGCTCACTTTGGCTGATTATGTGTGTGACGTCACATTCTCCCGATTTTGGTTCTTAGAGAGTGTAATTAAATGTATTAATGTGCCGATTTTCACATTGTCTTTTTATGTTTATAGTTCTTATAATCATAAAAAAAATCGTTTAAACCTTCAATTTTTTAAAATATAATCTTCACTTAATAAATAAAAGAAGATTGTGACTTTATAAAATACCAAGATGGCGATTTGTATACGCCTACTTGGCCTGTCTTGTATTTCTATGTATCATGGGTAAATAAGTGATACGATAGAAAATGTCATTTCTTTTTTACTTGCGGTACTATAAGGCAAGTTAAGGATTTGTGAATACAAATAAATTGAGATAACAATGAAACATAACATTACGATCATAGAGAAGCCTAAAAAAGCTATTGACAACAAATTTCCGAATAACGAGTATAACGAGTGTATAACGAGCTGGTATGTGTGTATCTCTTGGCATTCCTCAGAGGGGAAAATAAAATTTTATTTTTAGACCTAAAAATATCGGCACCTCTGCCATATAACGGTTAAGGAAAAGCTTAATTTTGTCCAAAACGGCTCCAACGATTTTGATGAAAATTATGAGAAGTATTTTGTTAGCTATCATAATCACAACCAAATTTACCGGAAAAGTGTATTAACGGTTTTGTTATTTTCGACTTAACGAGTTAACGAGTGTATAACGAGCTGGTATGTGTGTATCTCTTGGCATTACTCAGAGGGGAAAATAAAATTTTATTTTTAGACCTAAAAATATCGGCACCTCTGCCATATAACGGTTAAGGAAAAGCTTAATTTTGTCCAAAACGGCTCCAACGATTTTGATGAAAATTATGAGAAGTATTTTGTTAGCTATCATAATCACAACCAAATTTACCGGAAAAGTCTATTAACGGTTTTTTATTTTCGACTTTTTCGGTAACGGGTCAATGGTTTTCAATAAAATTTTATATTTGAAAAGATCTTAGTAGCCAAACTAATTCTGCATAGCAAAATGTTGAATAATTATTTTTTAATATTTATAACTAATCTTAAAAAATTCAATATTTTTTAAATTCATCTAAATAAATATTTAAAATTTTAAAATCAGGTTTAAAGTAATAAAATCTAAAAAAAATGCATACCAATATTTAAAAAAAAAATTAAAAACTAAAAAATAAAAAAGAGGATTTTATCAAAACCGGTCCTACAATTTTCGAAATATTTTTTTCATAAATTTTTTGTTATTTAAGATGTGTGATGGCATACTTTATTTTTACTAAAAACCGTTAAGTATTGCGGTTTTGAAACTTTTTATGAGTTCAAACTGTGTTATTTTCAACGTAAATGTTAATTGTTTCTGTCTGACTTCTGTAAGAGGCTAAGTTTAACATTTCCTCTAAAATGTTAATTAATTTACGACAAATATTTTGGAAATTATAGAACTAGTTAAAATAAATTGCACGACTGGATCACACTTCACACGTACTTGCTTCTCTATGCGGTCACAGGCTCGAAAAAAATTTGATAAATATTAGGGGAACTTTAAATTTTTTTTCGGTTTTTGTGACTTTTGATTGTTTCAAAAAAGTACGTAAAATAGTTCTCAGCGGAATAATTTAAATACCATTTTATTTAATATTTTAAATATGAAATGGTGTGATTTTTACTTGAGATTTATAGAAACTATAAAGAAAGTCATACATTCGTAAAAAAAAATTCTAAAAATCAGACATGACATTACGATGATATAGAAACATATTTGAGCTACTGGCAAAATTCTGTTTATATTGTGATGAAAAAAAATTTAAGATGGAGGGCTAAAAATGGTACCCCCCATTAGACCGTCTTTTCTTCGACTTTCTCGAAAACTGGTTAGCCGATTACAACCAAAATTAATATTCAGGAAGATGTAGGCAGCCTTAGTAATTCTAATTTAAAATAAAAAAAAATGTATTTATAATAATTAAACATTTTTTTTTTTTTTTTGAAAAATCGATATTTTGAAAACTCGTTAGTGAATTTTTTTAAATTTTATTTTTAAATGTAGATTATTTTGTGCAAGTTTGCATTCTTTGAATATTTTTTTTTTGTTTTTTGAAAAACCATTTTATTAAAAAACCGTTCCTACGATTTTGAATTTTTTTAATTTTTCAAAGAAATAAAATGGCGTTTTTCCGCTGAAATACAAAAAAAGTTTTAGAAAATATATTAATTTTAATTTACTTTGGCTACCTACCATCTTCTTGAAAATCAATATAGTCCTAAAGGTACCATTTTTAGCCTAAAATAATTGTACACCGATTTTTATTCAACAAAATTTTTGGAGCGATTTCCGAGACAGACAGACAGAATTTTCCCACTAACTCAAGTATGTTTCTCTATCATCGTAATGTCATGTTTGATTTTTATCTCAATTTTTTACTTGCGATTATAGGGACTCAAGGACTATAAGTTTAGGATTCGTGAATATAAAAAAATTGAGATAACAATGAAATATGACATTACGATCATAGAGAAGTCTAAAAAAGTGATGGACAAAAAATGTCTGTCTGTCTGTCTGCCTGTCAGTATGTATAACGAGCTGCAGATTAAACGGTGATTATATTCAAATTTCGTGTGTGTGATTATTTTGGCATTCCCCAGAGGGGACATTGAAATTTTATTTTTAGGCCTTAAAACAACGGTACCTGCCATATAACAGTTTTGAAAAAGTTTATTTTTCTCGAAAATGGATCCAACGATTTTCATGAAAATTTTTGATAATTTTTGTTGGTACTAGCTATCATCTGATGAGAACCAAATTTACGGGAAAAGTCTATTAACGGTACCTTTGATATACTTTTTTTTATTTTTAAGTTTCTCGGTAAGGGCTCTTTGGATTTGGATTGGATTTTTTTTTTAATTTATTCGACGATGTGACCGCACATATGAGCAAGTACTTGCGATCCAATCGTGCAATTTATTTAATATTCACGAATGCATAACTTGTATTATTAGTACCTATAATCGCAAGTAAATAGCAATATTCGAAAAGAAAAGTTTTTTTTTTTTATTATAGACTAATTTTTTAAAGTTTCATAATAAATTCCTGTTTGTTATTTTTTATTAACATGGACACAATATTTTTTTTTTATAAAAAACTTGAAAATAAAAAGTTATAAAAACAGACAAAAATGTATAAAAAAAAAAACGAAAATAAAAAAATTGCCTGCTTGTAGACCAATGTTTATGAGAAAATATATTTTTTTAACTTTCTAATGAACAAAATTAAATAAAAATGATAATTATTTTTAAGCAGAGCTTCATGCTAAGGGAGACGCTTGGGCGAAGCGAACTTATCGTCTTGTTTTAGTTTCCTTTAATTTTTATATCATAACTACTTTCCTTGTTTTGCTGAAATTTGATGTTTTTAAACTTTTTGCAAATTTAAGAAAAAAATATTTTTAAGGATCTTCTGAATGGAGTTTGACTGCGTTCATTTATTTATATTTTAAATTCCTTTAATTGGTTTCTTTAACTCCTACTTAAACACAAAACAGAGTGGGAAATCGTCCTACACACGAAAACTTAGTTGTTTTTTCTTATAAACAAATTAAATGATTTAAAGAAAATCCATAAAAAAAAACTAGTACCCCTTAAGGATTTTAAATTTTTTATTTTTTTAAAAAATTTGTTATTTATTAACGTTTTAAATTGACCTCAACACTCTAAAAAGAACTAAATTCAGTCATTTTTTTATTGAATTGCAATGGAAGCAATTTTTTGAACTAACTTCGTTTTTTTTTTATTTTTAACGATTATTCACTCATTGCCTTTCATTTTTAAAACACAATTTAAATTTTCTTACATTGAAAAGCAAACGGGTTTAATCCAAAAACTTCTTTTTAAATTTACAGTGTTCGAAGATAGGTTATCAGGAGTATCATGAAATCTTGTAACCGTAACTGGGATAAAATGATCTCCAAACAAAAAAGAGGTACTAGCGAGAAAAAATCTCGAACTTTAAGAACTCCGGCGGACTAAGCTTATCTTCACAATAACTATAACTGATTCTAGCCGAGCTTTTGTCATTCGGTTTTATAGATTCTATGAGCTGTTAGATGCGAGATCGTAAAGCACAAATAATAATAATAGAAACATTATTTGGTGTCGGCATGCTGCCACTGGCAGCAGGTGTTTCACCTGGCAAGTGTATCTACACATACTCATTGAATTTATCCACCTCCCCTACTTGCAATTGATGTACATTATGTATGTATATACTTAAACATTTTGTGAGAATATAACTTTTATTAATTTAAATATTAATGAGGAAATTTTCTTGAGAGTTATATTTTTAATTTTCTGATTAAAAAATGTGAATCGTGTGCTTAAATGTTGCAGACGATATGTCATTTATTTGATTTATTGATAAGTTTATTTTTAATGTAATAAAATGTAGCATTTTGTGATGTATAATTATAATTTAATTTATAAGTTAATTTTGATGAGAAAAGTTTTCAAAGTGGACATCAACCTTTTCAGAATTATGCCTGGTGTTATTATAGACCCTTAATTGAACAATAGGAACAGGATGATCTAACGTTATGATGCTGTAGAGAAATGGTCCAAGTTTTGACCCTTGTAGAATCCAGGTGCGATGCTGTTCACTGTTGAATTGCAGTTCTCCAGTTGAACGAAGAAGTTTTTGGAAGAAAATAAAGAAAAAATAATTTCGGTAAGCGTAAAAGAGAATCATAGTAATTAAAGTTTATGGATGAGAGCTGGAGGAGTGACATTGATCTGAAGTTTGACATAAGACTGTTAATGTCTGTTTTGAAAACTTGGTTGAAAGGAGGACTTGATTGAAAGTTTCTTCAAAATATCTTGCAAGTGCTTTGGTATTGTTCAGTTTTGTAGTCGCCTCTCCATTGGTGGTGACAATTCTTTTAAATATTGGGTTTTTTTTAAGTCATTGTGCTCAAGTTTAATTTTGTGTAGTCCTTTCTGGAACTGTGTGTTGTTCTGATGCTGAATTCTTTTTACTTAACATCCTATTTGCTAGTATCTAGTATGGTATTTAATTTTCTCTGCTGAATCTTTTTAAAACGTTTCCTAAACCACTGTCTGTTGGTCTAGTCTAGCAATTGCTCTATTTGATGTCACTCCTTTACCTTCTATCATCCAGTTGTACTTGGTTAATATGGCGTTCCCTTCGTTCCTTTTGTATTATAATGGGTCAGTATGGCCCATTTTTTTGGAGTAGATTTGATGTTATTGGGTTGTAATCTTGCAATCCAGAGTTGATGTCGTTCTTGGAAAAGTTGGCCTTGGTAGAGAAACTGCGCTACCAGGAAATGTTATTTGATGTTACCCTGCAACCAGTTAGCTATCGCTTGTCCTTCATTATTCTTCACAAACAATGTCGGACAATATCCCAACAATATGAATCCATATGTTAGGTACTTCATTCAAAGAGATGCCCAACTAACAATTAAGTAATTATAGAGTCCAGTTTTTTGAATTTGGCAAGTACATTATACTTTGTATAGAGCTTGTTTAAGGCAAAATTTGAAGATTCAAAAAAGGCCTACAATGTGAGTTTCGCATGCTCTATACACGGCTGTAAGTTAAAGGTATAAGGCCTTCCAGAGATGTTTACAAAACATACAACAAATATTAGCTGCTATAAGGCTCTCCACAACAATTCAATGCAAACAACTTGTGTAAGACTTTTTCTATAAAGGGCTTATAAAAACAAAATTTATTCGCTAATCGACAAGAGCAAAACCAACTTTTTTAAATCTTTATAGCTACCGCAGGCTGTTCGATTATATGGTAACTCTAAGTATTTGGTTTCAAGTAGTTCAAATTATACAAGTTAATTTTTAGTGCCTGGCACTAAATCAGAATCGGACGTTGGACCGATCTTAAAATAAAAATTATATTAACAGCGCCTTCCGGTGTAGTGTAACTTATACTCTTTTGGAGGATTTGCCATTTTCTCGCAAGAGGCAGTATCCCGAAAAAGGTAGGTATGGCTCTGAAAGGGTATCGACAGTTTACAACTTCTGTGGTTTTCGTTTCTCAAAGTTTTTGTTTAACGTACAAGCCCATTGTTTTTTGGATATGTCAAATCTGTTAATTTCAAATACATAGCTATAAGTAAATTACAATAAAATAAGCAACACCCCCACAAAACAAAAGCATATTTCAAACCTGCAAATTAAACGAAATTATAAACTTACATTGTTTAAACTAAGATTTTCGATTATCTATACTTAACTTATTAAATTGTTTATCTAAGCTTAGTAAGTAGATACTAACAATTCATACAATGCGGTGATCATTGCCAGTCTATCAAGCAATTTGTATGGATTGCATGTACTTAGCCGTCCATTGTTGTGCTGTTCCAATGGGCAATTTGGTAAGACTTTCTTGGCAGGCGACATTGTTATTACTGCAATTAGCCGATTGTCAAAATACGAAAAACAATTTGGTTATGGAAAAGCCATTATCAGTTTCTTAAGATAATTCTAGCAATTTATAATTGTATTTTGCTTGTTCGTATAGATCTACTATTTATAGCTACAAATGACATTCAAGGTTGTTACAATGTTTAGTGAGGCGTTAAGATTATATTGCTCTTTATGTTTCCCAAAAAAATTCGCCAGATCGTTAAATAGTTAAATATTAAAAGTGTTTTCCTTAATATTTCGAATTGTTTATTTTGAACCTCCTAATGGTATGGATTTGTAGTGAAGTAATTAAGTTAAAAATTCATTTAGAATATGGGATTTCAATACTACCTAAATGAATTAATGCCCTGAAAACCCAGTTCAAAAAGCAACAGCGTGCCACGTTCTAAAACTTTGGCGGAAGAAAGGCAGCTGTAAGAATTCATCCATTATGTGTGCTTCAGAGCTCACGCATAGAACAGTCCAAAACCTGGAGGCCTGCCGACGCGACGTTTTCTAGTTTCAAAACGGCGAAAATCACAGCTGGAGCTTACAACGAAGTAGTGAGTTAGTGTCTGTCTGTCTGTCTGTATGGATGTATTTTAGACTTTAGCCTAAACGGTTGGGCCAATCGTCTTCAAATTTATAACTTAAGGTTATTTTGCCATTCTACAGAGGAATTTTTTGATTTTTTTTTAGATCAAAAATTAACGGTAACTGTCATAAAACCGTGTAAAAGCTTATTTTTCTCGAAAACGGCTCCAAGAATTTTTATGGAAACAAAAATCAGTGTACTGCAGGTAAGCATTATATTTTCGTGAAAAAAAACGGTATTCGACTTTCTCGAAAACTGGTGATCCATTACTATCAAAATTGATATAAGTAGTTTCGCATTAATTTTTTTTCGAAAACTTTTTTTTTTGTATTTTTAATAATTTTTTATTTTTTTTTTTTTTTGAATTTAAGTTCTGTTTTTAAATGTATGTTATTTTTGTGCTTAAAAGTGTATTCTTGAATTATTTTTTTTTTTAAAGTTGTTAAAAAAAACCGTTTTATTTAAAAACTTCTTAAATTTTTTAAAGAAATAAATTTACGTTTAAATTATTTCACCCAATACAATTTAACGTACTTTATTCAAACAATCAAAAGTCACAAAAATCAAATAAATGCTTTGATGTTCACTTTAATTTTCTTAAATTTTATTCTACAATGTGACCACACATATGAGCAAGTACGTGCGATCCATTCGTGCAATTTATTTAAAAACGTCGGTGTGCTTTTTGTTCCTTCTCTACTTTCAGATGGTGTAAAAAAATTATACATTACAATGGTTAATTTGCTCAGAAATGAAAATGTCTTTGCACAGTTTTTTACTTGCAGTACCATTTTTATATAAAATTATGACGACATTGCACAAAAATGGTACTGCAAGTACTTCTTGAAGAAGATCTACATACATACAATAGATTTTGGAATTTTTGCAATGTCTGTTTTTAAATATCGACTAATGTTAGACCATATCTTTACACGCAAACCTAACGTAGTTTCTTATAATTATATGTTGAATACGTCGCATTTGTTTTGCTGACCTCGGAATAGTGTTATATTCAAAGCTTTCTTTACTGATCACTACAATTACATAATTAAAAAAGCCAACATGACACTTGGTTTTATTAAAATGTTTGCCCGTGAATTTCGTGATCCTTATGTCCTTAAGACTCTTTATGTCTCATTTGTCAGTAAATTCTAAAATATGGATGCATTGTATGGCCCCATACTACGCGGTTCATATCAATAGAATAGAGAGTGTTCAAAGAAGATTTTTGAGATTTTGTTAACGTTTTCTTCCGTAGTTAGAGAGAATTGTTGTTTTTACTCTCATAGACTTCAACTAAAAAAATTTCCATCCCTTTTAAGTCATCGTGAATGAGTACCTACAATTCTGTTTTGTACAGCTCCATCAGTCCTTTGTCGTATTAATTTTTGTTTTAGTCGTTTCAGTTTAAGAAGGCAATTGCCCCTGTCTAACATTTAAGTAGATACAACTATGGCGCTAATAGCCTTCTTAATCCATTGATCAATATATTTAATAAAAACTATGCCATATTAAATTCCACAAATTATGCCTTAGTTTATGAATATACCACTAGTTTTAATTTAATTTAATAATGTACCGTTGGCATTTAACGTATTCAAATAAATAAATAAATAAATAACAAACTGTGCAGACATTTTCATTGCCATATAACTTTTTTTCCATAGGACTTGCAGTTTTCCGGAAATCGAGATAAACCGTATTTTACCCTTATCGTGAGATAAGCAGAGAAATTTGAAGAGAGCTGCGCAGTAAAATGGCCAAGTGAATTGGTTCATGGTTCATCATCTTGCTAGGACCGCGCCGACCTTGTTTGCAAAGTGTGCGGCACACACAGGCGCCAAAACAATAGGGGCGCCGCTATCAAAATCATTTTTATTACACCTACACAACAACATATTTCTTATTAGATAAAGTTTGATATTTTCGGAACTTACCGAAATATTTTCTAACTTCTTTCTACCCGGCGCGACGTTTTGAAGAAGTTTCATACTTTGTGGTCACGGGATGAGACTGACGTTTGGTTGATGTTGTCTAAGTTATTGTTTTTTAGCTCTCGCTCTCAAACAGTACCGCTTGTGGGTGGTGGTGGTGTACTCGTTCTGGGTTGCTGTTGCGTTGAGTTGATGTATTTTTGGACACATGCAAAGCTCACGAAATCGGCTATAGGTTTTTTGATTTGCTTTACTTTGGTTTTGCTTTTGAGAGGATTCTACGTTGGCGATAATTTAAAGCTAGAATCTCTATTGAAATTTGTATGTTTCTTAATTTCTATTGCTTCTCTGTCGATCCTTGGTACATAAAATCTTTCATTTGCGGTTGATCTGGCGTGATCTTCGTTGTAGGCCAGATGTTCACATATTGCAGATTTTGTGACGATCCTTGGTTGGCGGTTAAAAGATGGTGTTAACATAATATTTTCGTAAGATTCGCCCAATTTCATCCGTTATGCCTTTGATATGGGGTAAAAAGGGCCTTTTTTAATGCTGGAAGTAGCGAATGTTTCTGTGAGCTGGGTTTGGGTTTCCAGGTTCTCTGTTTGGAGTTGTAGCCATTCTTTTCAAGTGCAATGTCTATATCGTTCAACTCTTGCTTGAGGTGTTCGGGGTCACAAATTCTGTAAGCACGGTTCACAAGAGCGGATACAACCGATGTCAAGTTGGCTTGGTGATGATGGGATGTACCATGTAAATATCTGTTCGTATGAGTGTCTTTCCGGAACACAGTGTAGCCGATCGAACCAAACTGCTTTCTTATGACTTTAACGTCTAGGAAAGCCAAAGAGTTTTCTTCTTCTCTTTCCATTGTAAATTTAACTTTTTCGCGGATAGAATAAGATGAATCAGAAAACTTTCTACCTGATCCTTTTTGAATACGAAGAAGGTGTCATCCACGTACCTTATCCAAATTGTTGGTTTCGTTAAGGTTGTTTCTAATGACAATTCCTCAAAATGTTGCATCCATATGTCTGCAATTATTGGTGCACAGGTGAACTCATTGCAACACCATCAATTTGTAAATAAGATTTGTAACTTAGAGATGGTTTGAGAATCAGACAATTTCGATTTTATAACATTAAGGGTTTCTTCAATTGGAACATTAGTGAATAAGGAGGTAACATCAAAACTAACCATAATTTAATCTTGTTTAATGTAAAACTCTTTGATCATGGACACAAAATGTTCCGAGTTTCTTACAATTGAGTTTGAGTTTTTAATGAGTGGCTTAACCTTTAAAGGTTAATTCTTTAGCCAACAAGTATGTTGGTGAATCTATTTGGCTGACGATAGGTCTTAACGATACATTTTCTTTATTTACCTTAGGAAGGCCGTAAATTCTTGGTACTTGCGGACATGACGGTATTAAATTCTGATTTTGTAAAACAGATTTAGTGTCACTTACAATTTGTCGAACTTTTTTAAGCACTCTTGATGTTGGATCATACGTTACTTCTTTTTAAGTAAGTTCATCACATAGCAGAGAAAGGATTTTAGCATCATATTCCTTGGAGTTAAGAATAACTGTACAGTTTCCTTTATCTGCAAGTGAAACAATAATTTCTTTGTCCTTTCTAAGTTTTTCAAGGACTTTTCTCTCAAGGAGAGTAATGTTGTGTTCAATCTTTTTGTCTTTTCTAATATTTCGGGAGCCAGGTGAAAATTTGGTCAATCATTTCCTCTCAAGCGATAATTGGTGAAATGCATCAGGGAATAGTATTATAAAACCTCGTGAACGTCAGCTGCGATTCCGTGGGTGTGAGTTGAAACATTAAGATTCGTGAAAAAAGAGGCGCTTCATAGGTTTCGCACACAGGCGCTGTGGGGGGTCGGCGCGCGCCCTTGATTTTACAAACCATTTTTGTTCTCTTGAATCCTCTCTCTGCAACCGACCGTTGGCCAAGTGATTCCGTTCAAGCTATACCCTTCAAGCAGGGTTACCTTCAGGACTCCTTTGACATTTTCACTCCTTTTTGAAGCCTGGACTCCAGGACGCCACTTCTTTCAAGATAGTCGATAATTGACTCCCTTTAAAAATTCAGGACTCTTTTTAACATTTTAAATAATTTTCTTTGTACACAATTTTCGTTGAATACATTTTGAATGCATTTTTCTCTGCCCTTTCTTAAGCTCTTTTTTGGTTTGAAATAGGTAATTTGAAAAACATTTGAAAGAGTTTTTTTGTTTCAACTTTTATATGATTTTACTACATATAAAAATAACATTACCCCATAACAGCACTTGTGCTGAAAGTATGTTTTCAAAATTGACATTAACAAAAAACAAACCTTACAACCTACCCTAAATGTATTACAAGATGAGCACTTCGAAGATTGGGTTCCTGGCCCAAATATTGTTCAGAACTATAGGTAAAGTGTTCCAATCCAAACAACCAATATTTATCGAGTTTAATTTATTTTGTGAATTACTTTTTATTTTTTATTTTGTGTTTAAGAAAACGATTTATCTTTTTGTTTTATATTAAAAAAAATCTAAATATAATGGTTGATAATATGTATTTTTTTTATATGGGATTCTTTTTTTGACTCCTTCAAAACTTTTCGGAGGTAACCCTGCCTTCAAGCCTTAATTACATATATTCACAGTTTCGATGTAAAATTGGGTTTCCATAATCCCATTTTGAAATAGTATGGATTTCCTTCTTTGAAAATATTGCGGGGTTTCCATATCTTATTTAATATATTCTTGTCAATTATTAGAACTAAAATTGCTTAGTTCATATGAAAACAGACAACAAATCTTATTTAGAAATAGATACTTATCAACCTTAATAAGACCTATTCTAGTCTTAAACAAAACGTCTCTCAAACCATTTGGGAAACTTGAGCTATTTGCATAATTTCCTGACAATAATTCTTCGTAGAGTCGAAAAATCACCCAACTTCCTCTGGGCTTTCCAGGGCAGATTTTAATATTTATAATTCATTGACAGCATACAATTTATTACTTTTCTAATGTATTAGGAAGAGGAAAAAATTTAGTGACACCTTGAGAAGTTACTATTGGAAATCGGATTAGCTATTTTTTCCAGATTAAAGTAACAAATTTAGTAATGCAAATGAAAGTTCAAAAGGTTAGTTATGGTATCTTTGACAAATAATAACATGTGAAGCATCCAAAGTCTATTACAGTCTTAATTATTTTGCAAGTAACTTTAATGGAAGTTTTATTCATGAGTTGTGGTGTTTTACCAGCGATGTAGTTTACAACTTTAAGGGCACATTTGAATTCAATAGACAATTAAAATAGATCTTTTGAACTCTTATTTTCATTGTTCTATTTTCTTCTTAAAAATAATTGGCGATGTTCGTGTTTTTTTATATAATTTTATGCTTGATGGTCAAAGCAATCATCGAATTCAATTTCATGTAATATTCAATGTCTATTTATAAAAGTGATGTAAAATTATAACAGGATCGAATAGAACAACTATCAATTGCTGTGTTACAAATAAACTATGTTATAGAATAAGATTATATTAGATAAGAATAAACTAGCTTATGCACCCGGCGTTGTTCGAGTATACCATAAATTTACGAAAAAACGACCCCGGCGTGGCGCCACCTAGTAATAAAAATAGCCTTAGTTACTTCTACCAAAATTAGCTATCTGCTTGTGAAACGACCCACGGGTGATTAAAGCGTCAGCTATCTGCCCGTAAAAGTCCAGTCGAAATCGGGGCAAAAATACGAATTTTCAAAAACAAAACAACTTCAGCGCCGCCTTAGGGTAATTAAAATAGTCTTACTTACTCCTTATAATATCAGCTGTGGAAGTCCCGTCAAAATTTTTCCATAATAAATGTTACTCCCTAGAACATCAGCTATCTGCCAATGAAAGTCCCGTCAAAATCGTTGCAGCCGTTCCCGAGATTAGCCGAAACAAATAAACAGAAAGGCAGACAGAAAAACATTTTAAAAAATTTCTTTTTGTTATAATTACTGTATATACTTCCATATGCATCTTGTAAAAAGCTGTTATTTTGACATCTCCTGTAGCTATTTGGTCACTTATGGTTGTAGCAATGAAACATTCAAGTTAACATTTGCTTCTTCCGAGGTTTCGGGAGGGGTGCTACTATCTCCTAAGAGGAACTTCAGTCACTATATGTAAATCACTGTTTCGTATGTACCGTGGACGTGGAGCATTTGAATATCATCACAGTGTTTTCCTGTAAATTCCTTTGGCACAATCCTTAAGTTATACATATTGCATGCGCAATTTTTTTTTTGAAAAATCAATATTTCTAAAACTAATCAAAATAATATTTTAAATTTAATATTCACATTAATAAACTCTAAATAACTGCATACATAAATTTCAAAAAAAAAAAAAAAAATTTCAAAAAACTAAAAATAAAAAACAGGATTTTATCAAAACCGGTCCTACAATTTTCGAAATACTTTTTTCATAAATTATTTGTTATTTAAGACGTGTGATGGCGTACTTCATTTTTACTAAAAACCGTTAAGTATTGTGGTTTTAATACTTTTGATAAGTTCGAACTGTGTTATTTTCAACGTAAATGTTACTTGTTTCTGTCAAAGATCTTGATTTTCAATGTAATTATGCACATAAGAGCAAGTACGTGCGACCCCGTCGTGTCCATTTTTTTACTTTACTTTCAACACATTTTTTGACAAAAAATGATAATTACATAAATATGTAACTAATTTACATACATATGTAAACATTTAAAAACGAAGATCAATATGTTCCTTCTTTTTAGTCCAATGAAGCTCGCTCTCTTAGCTACATTCATCGTAAAATTTTATTGCAGGGAAATCTTAAAATTGAATTTAAACTTTACCAGCTACGACATAGTGGAATATGTCACGCAAGTCTATTCGTTGCATCCAAGTTGTAAGAATACAGTTTTTTTTTTCTTGCCTTAACAAGGCAATGACATACACAGCGATTTTCAATTACACAAATTAAATACAAGATAATCATCGAAACTGAGTAATAGACATGTAATTTAGTTGTTCATACTAAAAAGAGTCCTCAGGGTGTATTTATTTTCAGATTTAACTCAGGCGAAATGTCAAATCGCATGTCTGACAAGACAAGCCGATGACACTTAGTGCACAATTTTTGTGGTTAATTTGGAGAAGACAAAGGGAAAAGTAACTTTTTAATGTCCTGTATGCATCAGGGATCACACGCATGGTTTAATTATCGTTATATAATGGGTGAGCATATGTGGCAACTGGGGGTTGATATAGTGTTATGGTTTCAGGTGAATGATGAAAAGGCGGAAGTTAGTAATATATGTATTTAAAACAAAAAATGCGTTTTACAGGTTTCGTTTTTAAATTAATGGGTTGTGACTATTAAAACAGATCAGGTTGATTGAGAAGACAATCTAACATGAGATTACGATCATATATTAGCTTAAAGAAGTTACTGACGAAAAATTTCTGTCTTTCTGTCTGTCTGTCAGTCAGTCTGTCAGTCTGTCAGTCTGTCAGTCTGTCAGTATTTCAGTTTGTCAGCCTATCATTTTACCAATACCAAATTTAACTGAAAAGTCTATTAATGGTACCTTTCATATAAAGTTTTCTTTTATTTTCGACTTTCTTGGTAACGGCTTTTTGGATTTTAATAAAATTTTATATTTGAAAAGATCTAAGTAGCCAATTTAATTCTGCATGACAAAATTTTGAAAAAAATGTTTGTTCTGTTTATTGTTATATTTTGAATGTTTTGTTTTCGTTTTAAATATTAAATTTTAATTTTATGTTCAGCTGTTTATTAATAAACTCTAAGAAATTTAATTTTTATTTTACTTTTCGTGGCGCTACAGAGTGTGGTCCTCCTGGGCCTGCACCCAGATGATGGTGATGAGATCTACCCTTGCTTCTGACTCCCTCGTGTACGGCGTCAAAGACCTTGGGCGCTGGAGCGTTGCCATCTTAGCCCCCGGATACGGATTTTTTTAAACCAGGCTTATGTCGCTGTACAGCACGCACAACTTCTTATTAAATCTTCTTCGCCACTCTGTAATTTCATCGCACGAAGAACATGATTAAAGGGGCTATAAGGAAAGTTTACGATTCGTGAATATACAAAAATTAGATAACAATCAAACATGACTTTACCATCATGGAGAAGTATAAAAGTGATCGACAAAAATTGAAATTTTGTTTTTAGGCCTAAAAATAACGGTACCTGCCATATGACCGTTTGGGAAAAGCTTATTTTTCTCGAAAAAGGCTTAACGATGTTGATACAAATTTTTGAGATTTTTTTTGTTAGTATTGGCTATCATTTGGTTAGAACCAAATTTTCGGGAAAAGTCTATTATCAGTACCTTTCATATAATGGTTTTTCTCTTTTTTTGGCTTTCTCGGTAACGGCTCTTTGGATTCTTGTCAAATTTTATATTTGAGAATATCTAAGTAGCCAAATAATAACTTTTTTTTCTAATTAAAATAAATTTTTGATTTTTTTTTTTTTTTGAAAAATCAATATTTTTAAAACTAATCAAAAGGTATTATTAAAGCTTATAATTACATCTATATTAATAAATTCTAAAAACTTTAAATTTTTGTGATGGTTTCATTTTTACTAAAAAACGTTAAATATTGTGGTTTTGATACTTCTTATAAGTTCAAACTGTGTTATTTTCAACATATATGTTACTTTTTTCTGTCAAAGATCTTGCTTTCTAATGTAATTAGTCATACAAGAGCAAGTACGCGCAACCCAGTCGAGCCTATGTTTTTTTTATAAATTCGTTATTATATATAAGACGTGTGATGGCCTACTCCATTTTTGATGAAAACCGTTAAGTTTTGTGGTTTTGACCCTTTTTGTACAATGTTACTTTTTTTTGCAAATGTTACATGTTTCACTGAAAAAATTAGCCTACTAATGTAATTAGGTACAGAAGAGCAAGTACGTGCCAGCCAATCGTTTGCAGAGTTCTTCATCAGTAAATCCGTATCCGGGGCCTGTTGTTGCTTCACAAGGGACCAGGTCCTTTATATAACTGCAACCACAATAAGCCAGACTAACCACTCCCTACAGGCCTGACCTCCGGAAACTTCGTAGTAGCCCATGTAAGGTGTTCACTAAGTAGTTCAGCCAGAGTGGGACTGTAGACACCACCGTTGATTCCATCTAAAAAATTCTTGCGCTGCCTCCTTGATGCAATGAAAAATCCCTCGGCGATAACACTCTTTGCCCGCTCTCGTTTGCTGCCGGCAAAAACCTTCCAAAGGGGTTGAAATCGCACCCAATCTCCAGTTGATGTACTAGACACCCGATGTTCACCAAGGGGAGGTTAGAGGAGGAGTTGATATGTATATGTTTACTTACAACTATCACATGCCCAAATGCCCATACAATGAGCCTCTGTTCAAAGATAGTAGCTTGCTATATAAGCTCACAACATCAAAATATCTAAAGTCTAGAAAAAAAATTTAAATGTTTTAACACAAAAACTTTATTTTACTTAACAATCTAAAAGCTTAAAACTCATATATACCTACATAGGTATAATATTTAAAAAAAAATATTCAATTTTTATATTTAAACAAAGAAGTCTCAGAATATATGTCAATAAATACCCAAATGCACTAACGTTACTAACTAAAATACACTTTTTTCAAAAGCTATTACCTCCCCTCTTATTATTACATATAATTAATTTTATTCAAACTTAAGCTAACCAATCCTCCAAAGGAATCTTAGTAAACAGTCTGTCCATAAAGCTGCGTATTACCATAGTTAGCTTAGCTCGCAAAGATGGTTTCATTTCTTTTAATAGTTCCTGTGCGTTTGAATTTATAAATAAATTCAAAGCCGCCTCTGTAAAACATACAAACAAATTAATACGTATATATCTATCTCTTTCTAACATTATTTTGTGTTTAAACTCACGTATAACAGTATTTCCGTTTGCAATATTATCAACACCCATTTGAATGGATTTGACATTGAAGTCCATTTTGACAGTATCTACAGTGAGATAGGTTTTGCCATTTTCAGCAACATTTGGAATTGCCTTAAAGTATATCTTCGCCTTGACACCCTCTGTGAATATAAAAACATGCATTGTAATTCGTAAGAACGTGGTTCCGTAAGCTAATACTCTAATATAACAAACCATATTCTCCCCAGTATTCTCCAGCACCAGAGGCCTTAACCAAAATCAAGACACCCGTAGAACGGTATTGGGCTTTGACTTTGATCCGTGGGATTTCACAAGTCAGTTGGAATTGCATCGTTTCAATATCCGATCTGGAAAGGTCAGAAGAAACTGTTTATTATAATTAACTGTCAATTGATTAAAAATGGTGGGATTAACCGAATAATTGCAGATATAATTATATTTAAAATCTTTTCATCGTACAATCATGTGTAATGAGACAAGACAAATGACAAGTAAGCCCTCACTAATTATTAGAAGCTCATTGTTGTATGGAGAACTGACAGGAATGTCAAAGGTGTGTGTAATTGTTAATTGCAGTTTGAACAGTCATTTAAGTGTCAAATGATGATGATATGACGTTCTACTTTGAATTAAAATAGGAAGGAAAAGAAGTTAATCGGAATTTCTTAAAACAACAAATAGGTATTCCAAGTGCAGGTAGCAGGTAACTGCCCATGGTCACGATCAGTGTTTGGCCCCAATTCTAGCACCTGTGTTTTGTGCCTGACAAGATCAAGATTCTACCGGAGGCATAACGCATGCTAACTGCAATAGGACGTGTTCACATGCATATAAACTTATATTGACGTCGATACATGGCTCTTGTAATTAATGATATTCGTGCAGCAGTTACTCTGAGGCTTGGTCACAGTCTGTGTCATTGACACTATAAAATACGTTAAGTCATTTTTCTTGTCGATGTGGTGCGTATCAGCACTAAATTTTTAGAAAATGGTGACAAATCATGACATCTTCATCAGCATTGTTTTGACAATTAAATGAAATTCATTCAAGTTTAAAAAACTCAGAAACTCAAAAGGAAAAAATGTCAAAATACGTCTATTTCCGTTTTACGAATGAAGTTCCGAATGACAATAAACACAAAAATTATTCAAATTTTTAAAGAAAATGATGCCAATGTAAGATTGACCTGACATGGACTTTGACCTTGAAGTAGGTTAGCTAAACTACTCACCTTACATTTGTAACACTTATGTTACTAACACCATAAGCTTGGATGTTGCGAAAAACAGCACGGTAACCATCTGGACCACTTCCTAAGACAATTCCAATTTCATCGATGACCACTGGTTCGATCTAGGAAGAATAAATAATATTTAAGAAATAAAACTTCATGGATTTTATTTTACTTAATATAAAAATAATGCCAAAAATGTATACATACATATGTACATAGTAATTCATTAATATAGAAAGTCTGAGCCGATTTGGCTCTAATTTTTTGTCAGTTGTTCGTAATAGCCAGAAGGTTTTTACGAAAGAACATTTTGGAAAACCCTGCAGAAAAGTCGGGAAATTGAAAAAAATACAAAATTAATTTTTGTATTGAATTTTGTGTGCAATTGTTTCTTTAATTGTGAAAAGACGTTTTGTGTGCATTTTAATATTTGTTCGTATAAAAATCTATAGTATTTAAAGAAAGACAGCAAGACGTCTGCCGAGCCGGCTAGTTTTACATAAATTTCATGTTGTATTTGATCTAAATTTTTTAATTAATAAGTAATCGTAATATCACCATCCATATTTTTTTTATAATTAACGCGCGCACAAGGGACTATTTGTTCCCCTTTAAATATAACACACTGCGCGGGCATTAGGAAGATAGGGAGGGAGGAAATAGGAGGTGTCGATTAACATTGGTTTTGAATGTTTGCAGATCTCGCCGGGTAAACAATTCCAAATTCGTGTTGTTCGGCTCAAAAGAGAATCCCTTTTCTTTCACGGTACGTCCGAAATTGGGCTCAAGGGTGAACTGATGGGCATTCCTTGCGAGACGAGTATTACGGGAGAAACTTTTAAGGGGAGGAATGCAGCTGGCTACTTCGAGTGAACATTTTTTATAAAAGAAACGATAAAATAAGGAAAGACATGAAACATTGCGTCGTTGTTCGAGAAGGGCAATTGTTTCAGCGGCAGTTCTACTTCCTATGAATCTTAACGCTCGATTTTGTATTCTATCAAGCAGATAAAGCGATGTTTGTGAAACACCTGCCCAGAGGTGGGAGTTATACTCGAGTTTAGGGCGAATAAACGCTTTATAAATTGTAGCCAGATCAGATGGGGAAAAATACTTCTTACACCGATACAGAAAACCTAAGCACTTAGCAGCATTCTTAGCGATCTCAAATATATGTATGGTCGTTCCAACGGAGGTCGTCGTTGACACACATATGTACTGAGAGTTTTTCGGTTTCTTCGATGTAAGTGCCATTCATGGACAATGGCATTGGGGGTATGTTTAGCTTTAACGACAGAAGACAGCATTGAGTTTTCGAAGCATTAAACTCCACACGATTTCTATTACCCCATTTGACAAAGCTGTATAAATCGGAGTTTAATGAGCTTGACATCTTTAGAGCCGTTTTCCAGAAAATAAAACTTTTTGTTAAAGATTGTATGGCAGGTACCGTTATTTTTCGACCTAGAGCAAAAACGAAAAACACCCCCTAAAATACAGAAAGACAGACAAACAGATGGACAGAATTTCCGGACCTACTTTTTTTCGAATTCTCTATCATCGCTGTGTCATGTTTGATTGTTAGATTTTTTATGGCACGAATCCATAACTTGCCTTATAGTACCTTAATCGCAAGTAAAAACAGAGCGGTGGAAAGAATGCCGTAATAAGGTGACTGTCACTCGGTAGCCATTGCCGTTAGGTTTAGAAGATGATGTGTCATGCCTTAGCTTACAAAAATAAAGAATAATCGAGGCAGCCAGCCCGCCCAACAATCAAAGTGTGGTGATCAGAGATATAAGACGTGTTTAATTGAATTAAAAACTCCTACGTTTTCTTGTACACAATTACAATAGCTTTGGTTTCCTGCTTCTTGAAACATTTAATTTTGTTAAAAAAAATTTATTATTTCCGAGGAATAATAAATAGTTCTATTTTCTACAATTTTTGCATTTTTATGCAGATTATTTGTAGATTGTTTTTCAACCCTGTTTAAAAAAGGAACAACATAAGTTTTTGAACATATTTACTTCTAGGGCCTGCCACAAACATTTCAATAAAAGATGGCACGAATGCATTGCACGACTGGATAGGTTAGGTAAGATGGGTTGACGTCAACCCACATCCAGCTTACTATTATCTCCAAGAATCTGTTGCGGTCCTTAAGAAAGGGAAGATACGAAGGAAGGCTGGGAAATAGAAGAAAATTTGTGGAAAATAGATGCGAGGGCTATGTAAACCAACTTGAAATATCGCCCAATTCGTGAAAAAAGTATTCTCCGAAGACTATGACAGAGATATGAGCAGTCTTCAGTAATATGAACTCTTTTGTGTGATATGGGCCGTCTTCCACATCAACATTTTGATGTCCTGTATGTTTGTGGGTTCTCAATGAATGTGTTCTATTAGCTGTTAAGATTACAACCAAGGGGGATAATTAGGGCCTCGACGATTTTTTTTTTTATTGAAAATAATTGGGCTGAGTTTTCTATAGATACTTGTCTAGTGTTGACCAACTTTCGTTTGCGCTTTTGCAATTTTCCCCATCATCCACCATCGATAACTTCTTCGACATTTAAGATTATTTAATACACGAAGGGAGTTGCACGCTCTGGATGCCTAAGAAAGAAATCATAGGTATTAAGTCTTAGATTTTTTCAAAGCATCTGGTTTGCAGCGTCAGACGAAGAATTATTATTGAGCTAAAAGCCGAAAATGTAAAACAGATGATTTTGGCGTAAAACAAAAAGCTCTACAGCCAGGTTCAAGAACAACGATCTTCTGGGTGAGTTCAATTAAATATATAAATACTCAAATCTACACTCTTAAGCTTAGATCAGACATTTTTTGTAATGTAAATACATATATATGTATGAACATCAATTTCATGTGTCAATAGCATACACACATTTTACACAAATCCATACACAAATACCATTTGTGTAAGCCATTAATATTTGTGGTTCACACGATTTGTAAATTTTTATAGAATAACACAAATTTTGTTTGTGTGTCGGCATACACAAATAAATTTGTGTACACAGATTTGTGGTTCAGACGATTTGTTCTACACAAATGGAAATTTTGTATAAGTTTTTTTTTTTTTGTAAATCGGTTTTTGACTTTTATTGAATATTAAAACGATTTTCAATTTTGTACAGTGAGTTTCTAGTATATTTTATAAAAAATTATGGGAACAGAGAGTTTTTCAAAAAAGTACACTGTGGCGTATGTGTAACATTTAAGGTTAAACATGGGAATATTTTATGTGAGTTTGAATTCTTTGAATGCTTGTATGTTTGGATGCCTCGATGTTTATTCCCTAAGCACGCCTCAACGGCATAACGGATGCAATTTCGTAGGTAGATGGATTATATTACAGAATAATGCATGGTTCCCGTGGGAGAGGCTTAAATGTAAAATGATGTATGGCCAGGAGGTTTGTTTGTTAACCGTGTCTCAAGGACTGCATGAATTTGTGAAGTTTAGTAGATTGATGATTAACAGTTTTTACTACACTATTGCATAGGATATTAATAAAAAAATGAACGGCTCCTGTTCAAAATATCAATAATTTTTCAAAAGAACAAAGTCGCGGAAAGAAGCTAGTAATATAATTAAAAATCCTAGGTTAAGAGAAAAAACTGTGGGAGTTTTGGCTAAATTCCCAATTGATTCGAAGCAGCGATCCATCCATACCCGAAAGAATTCTTAAAACTGTAAAGTAAAGTAATTGAATGCAAGCTCAAACATTATAATAATTATAAAACCGTTTTTTCACCCTGCATTTTCTTCTGCTTTTCATTATTATTGCTTTAGCAATTCTTTGTTTTTATTACCTTAGATTGATAAATCAAAATTAAAAGTGGTGCTTATCGCCCGGTGTTCAAACAATTGCCTTGAAATTTATGTATGCATCAATTTTCAGAATATACAAATGATGTGACTACAAAAATCATACACAAATAGGTATAAGTTAATTTGTGTACCCTATCAGACAGTTTTTTGTAACGGCGTAGTGGCAGCGCGGTGGTCCGAATTATGCAGTTTCAAAATAAAAAAACCAAATAAAAGTATTAATTGAGTAGGATAACCTATAGCCCAGTAGAAATCGACAATAAAAAAGGCTAAAATCGCAAAACTTGATGTAGTTTTGATTTTTTGTATTGTAACGGTATTATTTATCCAAATTCGCAACTTCGAAAAACTTGTGCTCGCTGCGCAGCACGGGAAAAACTGCAAAATGTTTCGCGTTTTTCGACAAACAAAATCATGTAAGTCCATTTCAAAAATTTTCAAAAATTTAAGCTCAAGTGGAGCTGCATAAACACTATACTTACCAAGCTATGGCTCTTTGAAAATGGTCCATTTTTACCGAAAATTGACAATTTTTAGTTTCGCTGACGCCCGGATCTTAATATTGGCAAAACCGCTCATCCCATACAAAAAAGGAGAAAATCCCAACATTTTGCAGTTTTTTGCGTGCTGCGCAGCGAGAAAAAAATTTTCGTAGTTGCAAATTTGGATTAAAACTACTGTAACTGCTCCATACAACATACCCAAAATTCAGAACTACATCAAGTTTTGCAATTGTTATGCCGATTTCTCCTGGGCTACTATAGGAGTTAAAAAAAATACATATGTCAAGGAAACGTAGGATGAAGGTTGATTATGTATAACTATGACCTTAACTCTAACTCAAACTTCTGCATATTTAACACAACAGCCAAGGCTACGCCCCGCACTGGTGTAGGCATAGGGTCACATTTAATTCGATCAGATGGATCGTTATTATTATTATTATTATTATTATTATAACTTTATTGAAATATAAATAAATTACAGATTCAATAATTTAGAGGATAAAGCGATAGCTACCAGGACTTTACGCTCAGATAGAACAACTTCTGTAATATTTTTTGTAAGATAATGCTTAAGTTCAAATTACATTCTCAAGCTCCAATCGGGTCTATTTCTGTTATTGATTTCAACTCTGAAAATGTCCTTGGACTACATTTTGAAATCGATAAACATAGATGAGAACAGGTTGCGTTAAAAATTAATTATATTTATTTTAACAAAGCTATTTCAGTAAAGAGTCCTTGGCCGCACTCATGTCACTCGTCTATAAAACAAAAGAAGATTTGCTTGCCACCTATACCACACAGAAATGAAAGCCATGAAGTCTGCAGTCTGTTCCAATAATAATAAAAGGATAAGATTACGGTGTAGGTACATCTTATCCTTTTCTACTCTTTCTTTGTATTTTTATAAAAGAAACCAGAGGAGAGTTTTCGAGAAGCTAATATGAAAATTTGGTTTCAATTTGTCAAGTTTGAACTTTTCCGCATTTTACTACAAATTTTCAAAGCATCCACATTTCAGAAAAGTTAAAAAGTAACAAACATAAGCTCTTCAAACAAGTCTTCTAAAGATTTTCATTTTTGTTATTATATTATCCAAACAAAATAAATTCCTCAATGATGTCAAATTGGATGGAGTACACACATTTCCATTAACCAATTACAGTTTATTGAACCTTCCAATATTACTTAATGCAATTCAACGCAAAATGAACCTAATTAGGTTCAAAAAACTTTCATAACAGTAACTGAACTGGATTTTTAATTCTTGTAAAAACTTTCCTGTTTTTTCTGGGTCAGTAATTAAAAATAAATAACATCAATTTGATGTCAATTTGGAACTTGCTTTTTCAACTTAAAACCTTCTTTACATGTATATCTTACTCCAAGCTTAGAATATTCTTTTAAATTCTGTTTTATTTATTTATTCCTTATTTTAAGGAAAAGTGTGCATAAATAAATATTTTATTGTAATTTTACCTCATACATATCAAGTTCTGGAACACCCTGTCGCAGAAAGTGAACCAATCTGTTTCCACTATCACGTAAACATTGATTGACAACATCTTCGTCTCTTGGGCATTGCTGCAGATAGTAAGCTTAAAATAAAAAAAAATATTACTAAACTACATATAGGTAATGGTAAATTGTATGAATAATTTTAAAAAAACAGTTTTGCAGTTTAAATAATAATTGAAATTTTATCGAATAGTGTGGATTGCTTCAGCCGTATTTGGGATTGATTCAAAGTTAAATAATAATTTGATAAAAAAATGCCTTTTCCCCAGTTCCCCAGTAAAAAGAAAACCTAAAACAATGGTAAACACAAGTAATAAATAAATTGCAAGACTGGATCGCACATACTTGCTCATACTTAACTTAAAAAAGTGTCAAAACCACAACACTTAACGGCTTTTAGTAAAAATGGAGTACGCCATCACACGTCTTGTATAATAATGAATTCATGAAAAAGTACATATTTCGAAAATTGTAGGACATTTTGATAAAATCTTGTTTTTTATTTTTATTTTTTTGAAAAAAATTTTTTTTTCAAATTTTGGTATGCAGTTTCTTATAGTTTATTAATATAAACGTTATTAAAAAAATTGAAGTTATTTCTTTTGATTAGTTTTTAAAATATTGAGTTTTCAAAAATAAAAAAATTCTAAAATTAATTTTAATTAGAAAAAAGAGTTGGTTGTCTATAAAGTCAGTTTACGGACGATAATTTTACGTGATAATTTCATAAGAAAACATTGATGGCAGTAACACCAACATACAGCCCACACACCCTCTCGTTAAATCCTCACAAACACATCCTAATATCTACATCTACTTTTTACTTTCCAAAACTCCGCCTATTTTGTATTTCATTTTCTCTTCTTGTTCTTTTTGAATTTGAGTGGAATTATATTGGGAACTCGCGCCTGTTCTTTTCCATGTTCGCCTGATGCTCAGAATACGTTTGCACACACAAACACCCCATTATTACATATCTAACTTCTACTTTAACAAAACTCCGCCTATTTTGTATTTCTTTTTCTTTTCTTGTACTTTATGAATTTGAGTGGAATTATTTTGGGAATTCGTATCGTATCGCGGTAAGCATGAGTCAGGAGCATGTCATCGATTTATAAGACGTTATCACGTCAAAAAAAGTTATTGAAAATGTTGATATGCAGAATTAATTTGGCTACCCAGATCCTTTCGAATATAAAAATTGACAGCAATCCAAAGAAAGCCAAACGTTGAAAAAACCGTTATATGAATGGTACCGTCAATAGACTTCGTAAATTGGGTTCTGATCAAATGATAGCCAATACCAACAAAAAAATTCTCAAAATTTTTCATCAAAATCGTTGGAACTTTTTTATAGAAAAAATAGCTTTTCCTAAACGGTCATATGGGCAGGTTCCGTAATTTTTAGGCCTAAAACTAAAATTTTAATTTCCCCTCTGGAAATGTCAAAAGAATCACACCAAATTTGAAGATAATTTCTTAAGCCGTTTAGGCTGCTGCTCGTTATATATACTGACAGACAAACATTTTTTGCCACTAACTTTTTTAGACTTCTCGATAATCGTAATGTCATGTTTTATTATAGTTCCTATAATCGCAAGTAAAAAATCATCAAAATAAGGAAGCTTAGGACATTTTAACGCATTATAAATTTTAGCCATTTTAGAAGGGATGAAATTGTTTTTACACTGTTATAGGAAACCCGAGCTAGTAAAGGTAACTCTTTTGCCGGTTTCGAGTATGTGATCATTCTGATAAAGATCTTCATTGAGGTACGTACAGAGTATGTATTGGATTGGTATGTTTTCCTCAACGATATAAGACATATATTTCACTAGTGGTAATAAATAATAAAAAATAATAAATAAATAATCTTGGGTCCATCCTTAACATAGTTGCTCATGACATGGAACAAGTTATTTATTATTCTCGTACCGTAGACCATAGATTTCTAAGCCAACAATTTCTATCTTTGAGTTTTCCCATGCCTCTGCTAATTTCCTTTTGTCATACCTCAGTAACAAAAAAACAGGTGGTTTTTGGGGCGAACAACTTTTCCAGCTTCCTCCCCACTGTTACAGGTATCGCGCAGAACTCAATACTAAGCCCTTTGCTCCTTTCATTTTATTTCTATACACATAAATAAAAATTAAGTGCGTGTTTTTAATATCGAAATAACAGCTCTTTACTAGATTCGAGACAAATTTTACTCTTGGAGGTTTTTGTCATTTCCTCGCAAGAGGCAGTACCCCGGAAAAAAGTGGCTATGAGCTGGATTCCAACCCAGGCTCATTCGCTTAGCAGTCCGACACACTAACCACTATCTAAGCCACGGGGCACTACAAGAATTAAGTAAGGCTATCTTGAATTACCCCTTGGTGGCACTGGAGGTGTTTTTTTTTTGTTTTTTTGAAAATTCTTATTTATGTCCCAAATTTTGACGGGACTTTCACAGGCAGATAGCTGATATCTTAAGGTGTAACTAATTAATTGGTACGGCTGAGGTCGTTTCACGAGCAGATAGCTTATATTGTACGAAGTAACTACAGCTATTTTAGTACTAGGTGGCGACAATGTAGGATATACCCGAGCAACGCCGGATGGGTAATGAATAATCTGTCATTGAATAACTACGTGCAAACTGTAAAATATCTAGGTACATATGACTTTCAAGTTGGAAAACTCATCAACTCAACCAAGCCGTTATAAAAATGTATGGTGCTTATACTTCACCAACGCATTATAACGCCGCGTTGTAATATACAGAAATACGTATTCGTTAAAATGCGGCGTTGTGATAAATTACAAATTATTTTTTTGGCGACGCGTTAAAAAAGATTTTTTTTTAAATTATTTTGTGTTTGGCGAACTAAGTCATTTTGAATTTATTGTAAAAATTTGCAAATTACTTTTTTCACTTATTTTGTGTTATTTTCTCTTTAAATATTTTTTCTTTAAATAAAAAAAAAAACAAATTTATGAGAAAATGAAAATTAAGATTCATATATTTAACGTTCTGCTGATAGCTCTCTGTCTCACGTTTTCCAACGTTTAGAACGCCGCGTTAAAATGATCTCAACGCCACGTTAAATAATCTCAACGCACCGTTAAAAACGCGTTCTGTTTGAAGACGCCTTAATACTAAGGAAAACCCAACTCATACAGACTCATTAATCAAGTAGTATCTACAATCTCAAGTTTTCATCGAACAAAAATTAAAGCATTTTTTTTGTATTTTTTTATTATTATTCTTATTCTCAAAAAATTCGGAAAAAATATGAATTTTTTTTTACTTGCGATGATAGGTGCAAAAAAAATCTTACAATCAAACATGACATTACGATGATAGAGAAGTCGAAAAAAGTGGGTCCGGAAATTCAGTCCGTCTGTCTGTCTGCCTGTTCGCACTTCTATAGCCTAAACGAATGGGACGATTTGCTTCAAACGTATTATTTATTATTTATTTGGTAGTATATCGGGGGGTGTTTTTCATGTTTGCTTTAGGTTGAAAAATAACGGTACTTGCCATACAATCTTTAACAAAAAAAAATTGATGTTCTCGAAAACGACTCTTACGATTTTGATAAAACTTTCAGGGTGCTATTTTTTACAACAATACATCTATCAGTTAGAATGAATTGTTCGAAATTTGTTCTATAACGGTACCTCTCATAGAACCGGTTTTTTTCAAATGCGGTTTTATCGTAAGCCATTATACCGATTTCAATAAAATTTTGCGCATATAGTCATTTATAATTTAATTAATATTGCATTTCAAAATTTCGAAAAACTTTTTTTTTCGATTTTTAAAAAAAATTTAAAAAAATAGTTTTTGAAATATTTTAAAAACGGGTTGATTGAATTTTTTTGAAATAATTTTCCCAGGTGAAAACTACAGATTTTCTTATAATGACATGTAATTATTTTCAATATTTTTTTTCCTCGATAGACGTTTATTTTTCAAAATTTTACCTCAAATATAGTTTTTTTCCGAGAAAACTCTTAAACTAATTAAAAAATGGGCACAAATGGGTCCCACGTACTTGCTCTTATGTGCCCAATTACATCTTTGACAGAAACAATTAACATTAGCGTTGAAAATAACACAGTTTAAACTTATAAAAAGTATCAAAACCACAATACTTAACGGTTTTTAGTATAAATGAAGTCTTAAACAACAAAGAATTTAAAAAAAAGTATTTCGAAATTTATAAGACCGGTTTTGATAAAATTTTGTTTTTTATTTTTGGTTTTTTGAATTTTTTTTTGTTTGTAATTTTGTGATGCAGTTTTTAAGAATTTATTAATTTACATCTGATTTTAAAATTTTAAACATTTTTTTTGATGATTTAAAAATATTGAATTAAAAAAAATAGAAAAAAATAATTATTAAAAATTGTTCTATGTACAATTAATTTGGATACTTAGATCTTTTCAATTATAAAATTTTATTGAAATCCCTTAAGCCGTTACCGAGAAAGTCGAACATTAAAAAAAACCGTTATGTGAAAGGGGTTGGGTTCGATGTCCCGCTTTTAATAATCCCGTTTCTTAAAATCCCGCTTTTAAAATCCCCTTTGTTATAATACCTCTTTTTATAATACCGCTTTTTTTAAAATCCCGCTTTTTAAAATCTCGTCTCTTATGATCCCGTTTCTAATTATCTCGCTTTTGCAATCAAAACTAGTTGTTCTATTTTAAAAAATCGTGCGATTTCTCGAGATTTTATCTCCTAATCAGTATGAAGAAGGTAGGGGGGCATGCTGCCCCCTGCAACGCCCCTGCTTAGGCCCACTATAGGATTTGGAGTAGGTGCGAGATTGGGTTTATGCAAAACTTCTTTAAATCAAAAAGAAACGTTACACATATCCAACCTTGCACCTTCTCCAAATCCTATAGTGAGCCCAAGCAGGGGGGTTGTCCATGGACATTGTGCCTATTTAAAACAAATGTGTGTGCACAGTAAAGATTTAAAGCATTCCGACGAATTTTCTTTTTAGTGGAGTATTTATTTATAAAAAAGTAAAAAGCGCATATAACCTACATCTATTGTTATTTAGATTAATACGAATGTTTTGCAAAAAAAGCGGGAATTTCGGATTTTTCGGGATTTTAAAAAGCGAGATTATAATAGATCGGGATTTTGAACAAGTGGGATTTTAGAAGTCTGGATTAAAAAAAACAGTATTTTAGCAGACAGGATTTTAAAACCTTTTTTCGGGATTTTTAAAAAGCGGGATTCCGATACGCTTCCATATGAAAGGTACCGTTAATAGACTTTTCCGGTAAATTTGGTCTAATAAGCTGATAGCTACTACTGACAAAAAAAATCTCAATTTTTTTTATCAAAATCGTTTGAAGCCGTTTTCGAGAAAAATAAGCTTTTCCTTAATCGTTATATGGCAGCTACTGTTATTTTTAGCCCTAAAAATCAAATTTCAATATCGCGAATCCTAAACTTGCCTTTAGTTCCTATAATCGCAAGTAAAAATGAAAGAATTTTCAAAAAAAAAATTATTTTTTTATTTTAATATTTACATACATATGCAATTATCTAGCATAAGAACAAGTTCGTGCGACCCAGTTGTGCATTTTATTTAAGTTCAGTTATTTTTCTACGTTAATGTTACTTATTTTATAAATTTTATTCGACGATGTGACCGCACATATAAGCTAGTACGCGACCCAGTCGTGCGATAATTTTTTTTTTTTCAAAATTGTAGACACGGTTTGCACAAAAGAGTTTTGTTTTAATAACGACATTAAAAAATGTGCACGACTGGTTCGCACGCATTTTTTTTTTAAATTCACGAATCATAAGCTTGCACATATATATGTATAATACATACATCCATACATAGCAAGTGAAAACTATGTTTATCATTTTCTAGTAGGAACATTTCCAAAAAAAACATATTAATTTATTGATATTTCGACCAAGAAACTTTTTATAAGAATGAACTATAATTTCCACCAACCGTTACACCTGAGAAGATACTCTTAACCCTTAAAGTTAGTATTTATAAGATACTTACGCTGTTGTGCCAAAGTACCGCAGATATATGTGCTGACCAAAAATACCAGAAGTTTATTCATATTTGCTAATTTATTCAAAATAACAGTTTTTAATTTGGCCAACAAAATCGATTTTCTGTCTAAAATAGGTTTCACTCTCTAAAATTAACACTCTTTCGCCAGCGAAAGTAAGAAACTTTTTTATATTCTTTTTTTTTTTTTTGTTGCTTTGTTTGGACACTACCGTCTTCCGACAAAGTATCTATAAGATGGCTAAGAAAATTATCGATAAATTGACCATCACCTGATACCGTGAAGCGAAACGAAAGAAATGCAAATGCTACACAAATCTTGTAAGCTTTAAGCCTAGACCGTTGTCGAGGTATCTGGGTATCTTGTAACTCTCGAAGTACGTCACAGAAAAACACTTTAAACCGTGTCACACATACGAAACTAGATTGAAGACGCAATTTGAGCAGAAGAACCAGAACCGAAGACACACGGACGGTTATTTTTCGGTGGACAACTTTCACGAGGTCTAGGTCACAAATGAACTGAAAAGCGTCTCTGGTGTACCGTTTTAAGCTAAAGGTACGTGACCACTTCGGAAAGAACTCTCCACAACACAACACATGCGGTGGATCAGGGGTAAGTGGCCAAGAGGCATTGCGTTACTTATACCTTTGTGTGATTCTGGTTGGAGCTCTCTTTTCTTTCACAATGCGTCTTCTTTTGCTGTTCTGGGCTTGAATAAAGAAACAATTAATGCAGCACGACAGCTATAAGGCGACCGATATAGCAAGCTGCCACATTCAACCAGAGTATAGAAGTGAAGAACTTGCACTGGTAACAAAACCAGAACATAGTGCGGTATGAGGAAACTTAAGAACCTCGCATGCGAGAGTTTTGTCCCTCTTTTTGAAGTGGATTCCTGAGAACATGATGACGGTTAATCTGGCTAAAGTTCCATCCAGGTCTTACTTTGCTTACTTGTGATTTGTGAAGTATTCAAGTTTGTGGGAGAGGATGGGGGGGGGGGCTTTGAGATGGAAGAATGGGAGATTTTTTGAGTGCTGATTGGCAACCCGGAGGTGATGGCTCTCCCAACATCATGAAAACAATGACATGCTGCGGTTTGGTTGACGTGGAGAACAGTGTTCTTAAATTTGCATTCCCCCACTGCCAAGTAGGTTATTTTATGTGCTTGGAATGCAAATACGCTTGGGTATGCTGGGAATAATAAAACATTTCTATTTAATCCAGTGCACTATTAATTGCGCTGAGATGTTTTACGACATTATTAACTCGAGGAGCAGATACAATGGAAGATCATCTTTATTAGGGTTTTTCACCTGTTTAAAATGCATGTAGGGTAACTCTTTTGTCTGACACAGGAATAAGATAACCTATTTGTATCTACTACAAATGTCCTACAATTATTGCACAAAAGAAACAACAAAGAAATGCAAAGCAAACAGGTGTGTAACGATTAAGTTCTTTGATGTTCAATTATTGAAAGTAACAATCAATGTTGAATGAAAATCTGAGTAGCCATTGAGAAAATTGCATATGTTTAGGAGGAGGTTAATTCAAATTGTATGGAATTTTATAAAATACATTGTTGCATAATTTTGCAGGTCGTATTTATTAGAATTTAGTTTTGTATCAAAACGATTTCATTCTTTATCTCAGTACTAATTCTGAGAACAGACATTGAAACGAATACTAGAAGATTTTAAACGGATTTGAGGTCATTGTTTTGGAGAGTAATTTACATGAGACGAATGCAGTATTAATCACTTCTTTCTTAGTTCTTTTATTCATCTAAAGATTATCCCAATGAGGGACTTCCGATCTTTGAGAGTTGATATCGGCCATATAGTTTAAGCTACATTTGTTAAATTGGCTGTAATTTATTCAGTCTAGTTCGCAAAATCACCATAAACTGATAAGGCATTCAACAACACGTGCATATGATTAAATTGTTTTATCAAAATGGGTGTTCTGTTGGACAACTACCGGTGAGCTTTGCCCATTTCACGTTTGCCATAATTGTTCTACCGGAGAGGACTATTCGCAGTGTGATTAATAAATTCATTCATTCATTGCTCCAGTAAACGTAAACGATCAACCTTCAACCAATATATCCGAACGTCGACGAAACGCAAGATCTACCGAACAAATTGTCGTTGTCCTTGAGGGTGTGCAAGAGGATGGGAGACACTCGGTGTTGCGTCGCTCACAAGAACTCGGTCTCAGCGTTCGAACTGTACTGCGAAAGAAGTAGATCTACTGCGTTTTTCCTAATTTTTTTAAATCTATAACCCTGTTTTCTCAAATATTTATTTATTTATTTATTCATTTCATCAATTGATTTCAAGATCTGCTGATTACAAAAATTCTAAAAAAAGATAGATTTATCATAAGTTTGGGTAAGATACAAAATATACATACATAACATGATAAGCAAGTTTAAGATAAATTAATCAAGAACAAAAGAACAAAAGAAATTAATTACATAGATTAAGTATTATTTTCTTAAAAATATCCCTCTTCATTCAAAGGTCGATATCATTGCATACTCCGTTAAAAAGTTTTAAAGAACGTGTTAGCGGCTCATTTAAACCGTAGTTAGTCCTATGAGGAGCTATATGGAATAATTCAATTCTGTTACGAAGCGTTCGTGTAGGAGCATAAAAAGGAATCAAGGAAAGCAATTCCATAGAAGATATTCGATTATCCAAAATATCTTTTACAAATAGTATACATTGCACTTGCCTACGACATTTGAGCGTTTTTAAATCTATGAGAGAGCACCTTGACTTATAGTTCGGTAGGGACCCATCCCAATTAAATTTTCTCAGGGCATAATTAGTAAATCTTTTTTGAATCCTTTCTATTCTCATACTACTATTTTCATAGAATGGTGACCAAACAACACAACAATACTCTAAAACTGGTAAAACCAAAGACATAAACAAGGTCTTAAGCGTATACGCATCCTTGAAATCAGTTGAATTTCGTTTTAAAAATCCTAACAAAGAATTACCTCTAGACACTACATAGTCAATGTGTGTGCTAAAGTCCAACTTTGAATCAAAATGGACTCCCAGGTCTTTTATAGTACTGACTCTTAAAAGGCTAAAATCATGGAATTTGTATTAAAAATTTATAAGAGATGAAGATCTTGAAAGACTAAATATTTTACATTTTGAATAATTCAGTTCCAAGCGATTGTTACTACACCAACTTAAGAATTTTTTTAAATCTATAACCCTGTTTTCAATGAAACTATTGCAAAATAAATGCAAAGGAATTTCCGAGCTGACTTCGCTTCGATAATACGAGCTAAGTGCCCAGCCAACCGGATTATACAAAGGTAATTCTTCCACTACATCTACTTCGAGGTAGATTTCATAGAATTCATTCTGGAGCCTACAACCATTTTCGTTCTTCCTTTCACACAATGTCAACAATTCTCTAGCAGGATCTGTTGGATTTTAGCAGCCGCCCGCTTATTCTTCAACCATACCTAATATAACAGGTTGCTAATTTGGACCCTTGGTATGTAGTTAAGGGATTGCACTCCTTTAAGTTCATGCTTCAATTATTTGATTTTTGGATCAACCCTTCACGTCTTTAACATGCAGGCCCAACTCGATCTGAATGAAGAAAACTTGTACAGCTTGTTGAATTCTACCAATAATGTCGGTATCTTCTGCGTAAGCCAGTATCTGGCTGGATTTTCTGAAGATAGTCTTTTTGATGTAGCGGAGTTTTCAGATTGTTTTTTTTTTCATGTTTCATTACCCTGATTGTAACTTTCCGGCCCTGGCTAGGTCTCGCCTCCAATCGTTCGGAACTCAATTTCTCCATAACCTAGACGCGGGTTATGGTTATATAAGAGGATAAATGATTTTAACCAGTTGGGATCTTAAGACTTATCAATCTATATTTTTTTAATCACTTATCTTAACTTCTTTTTATTTGAAGTTTTTAACATTTTTAGAGCAAACATAAGATCTGCGGGTATTAATGGATCGATTAGCTATGAGCTTCATAATCAATTTTTTCTCAGTAGACCATTGTTGGCCTCTTTAGTCGGTATCGTACAAGAAGATGCAAGCCAGACAACACCTTTGTCAGAGTCCATTACAGATGCTGATTGCTTTGGACAGCAATCCGGCTACATTATGTGCTGGTCAAGTTCATCAAATATGATCGTGTCTCTCCATGGCTTTTAAAAGTTACTAGATTCTACCCGCGACTTTGTCTGCGTGGACTTCAGATTTCGTTGATAGCGTTTATCTTCTGTCCATCTCCTCCCACGAAAGTTCTATATATCCAGACTTTTCGGCGGTAATGTTTCTGTTTTTGGATTTTGATTATTTAAACCAAAACCCTTCAAAGGACTTCCTTTCCCGCAGGAAACATGCATTTTTCGGAATCGGTAATTATACACTTTCACGGTCACCTGATTTTTCGGCTGTAAAAAAATTAAAACTGGACAAATATTCATGATTTTTTTTTTCATTTTTACGGCGGATTAACTAAAAAAATATAAAAAGTTAATTAAAAAAAAACGTCATTAATACTATGTGATGCTAGCATTGGTTTTATTTTAAGCTGGAAAAGTTGAATTTTTTTTTGTTTTTTCTGCTAATTTGTTATTTTTTTGCGTAGATTAAAATAAAAAAATCGTGAATTCAATTCGGTGAGGTAAAAAAAAAGTTATGAAGGATTGTTCTTAAAAATTGATTTTTTCAGCATTCCAAGCTAAAAAACTATCTGAAATCTGAAATGAGGGTAATTTAAACATTTTTTTTATCGAAAATCTGAACATGAACATTTAAAACAAAAAATAATGAAAACCGGCCAAGTTTTGATTTTTTACAGCCAAAAAAAAACAGATTGTAAAAGTGTATAATTACCTCGGAATCTATCAATTTCATCTACCCAATTTCACAAATTCATGCATTTGTTGAGAGATGAAAACATAAGAAACAAACCTCCAGTCATACATCATTTCACCTATATATGCTCCTCCCACAGGAACCGTAATTTTTTCGTGATAAAAAGTAGCATATATATTTTAATCCAGCACCTAATCTATCTACCTATCAAATTTCATCAAAATCCATTAAGCCGTTGAAGCGTGATTGCGGAACAAACATCCAAACATACAAACATTCACATTTATAATATACAGTAGTATTAATCGCTTTTTGATTCTCCTAAATGCTTATTGGTTCCAGCATTAAGTCTTCCTCTTAAAATGAGTCTCTGTTACTGTCGTTTGAGCTGACCGTGCAAGGATTCATTATAGTAAACTTCCAAATGCTCCAGAATGCCTTCAGGATCGGTGATCAGATTTTCCTCAACGTCCTTATAGTATGTGCATTGTGGTGTATACGATGGTAATATGTTTCAAATGGATTGGTAGAACTGCACTGACTGGTGTGTTGGTGAACTTTGTTTTCTTGAAGGCAGTAATTTTTTGTCTGTGAAGTGTCCTTTCTCTGTTTTTCTGTACATGCTTGTGTGCCCGCATTCTAAAACAATGCTGAATTGCTGGGTTCAGTCCCTAGTTTGTTTTCGTTACCAATACTGCCTAAGATAGAGTCGCCAGTAATAATTAATTACCTTGTTCTTAAGACTCGGCGATTCCAAATCAAGTTGAATCAAATTGATAGGCGTAAATCTGTCCCCCGGTGTTACACTTTCCTCATCGAGCGCTCCTTCGAAATCGAGTTCTTATGCATGACGTGACGGTAGGAATCGTCATTATTCTCAAATAGTGACGACGATGTATCCACCCGTAATTGGTCAGGACATTGCCAAGCCTAATTTTTATTAACTGTTTTTTTTGCAAAACAGAATAAGAATGAATAACATGGTTTTATTAGGCTCAAAGAAGACTTTTGAGGCATGTTGACATGATCTGAGGTTGCTTCAGGCCAGTTGACCTATAATTTCTTCAATTAATTTCATGGTAAGTTTGGTTTCTCTGATCATATCTACTGAATACAGTGGCTACATAAAAGATATAAACTTTATCACCACCGATTCGATTAGCATGTCTGATAAACTACTTATTCTTCGGTCTCGACGAGCATACTTAACTTCAAACCAAAAATTGAAGAAAACAACCTTGACAGGCCAGACCAGCATTATCATCTTTTTTTTAATGTAAATTTTGTACATATGTGCATTTGCAAGCTCATTAATGTTTTATTATTTTGCGAACAAAAAAATGCGGTTAGAATTATTTTGCACCGATCATGGCCAGCATCTGGAATGAGAACACTTCCTTGCTCCCAAAAGGCTTGAGTGTGAGCATTGACCTTAAACTCGAAAGACGTGTTGCGCAGATGAATAAAGATTTATATTGTTTACATTGCATATTGTTGCAGACCAACAAAAGAATGAATAATTTATTTATTTTTTTATGATTTTTATTGCTATTTGGTGTTAATTGATTCTGGGCACGTATTTGAAATGTTGACAAGAGAAATGACAGTTTTCATTGTTCTTTTCACTTCTTAGAAAACTTCTTCCTGAGTTTTTGTAAAAATCTGTTTCTGTTAACAGAGAGCAAAACGAAGCCTTTATTATGGAGGTGTGTTGTTTAATTGTTAAGAAGAAATAAATGAGTTGTCTTCAAAGATTCTGTGCCGCCATAGTCATGCATTCACATTTGTTTATTGGCGGATCATTTTTTTTGATATTTTTTTTCTGACAGTTTTTTTTTTTTTTTGTTTAAGAAATACATATACAAGTCAAAATAAGAATTATTATTAATATTAAATTTGTATGCTTACTCATTCATTTGAAAAGTTTTTAGTTGAGGATCAAATGCAAGTAAACAAAAATAAAGCCGAAAAGAAAAAATGTTACAAAAAAGTTTTTTCTCCTCTTGCTCGGATAACTGCTAACATCTTCGTATTCATAGACTCGACCATGAAATCTTCAGGAACAGCAATTCACGATTGCGATTCGAGATCTAGACGCATTGTTGCATGTACGGTTAAGGAGATGCCGCCCCGCATTATAAGCAGCGGTTTCCTCGATGAAACGCTGAGAATTACGGCCATCACTTCCATGTAGAATCACCCTGGTCCTGATTAATACATTACACCACTGTTTTGATGTCCAATCTCTTTGCTCTTGAGCAAACTCGAATCGAGCACGATGATGGGCTACCGTAAGTGGTAAGCTTGTTGAAGTACTCTTTGAAATTAAGATCCGTTTAGCAACCGGATGTTGCACGACATTAGTTAGAAGAATTAGAGAAATAGGAAAGAATTTTTTTTCGGCGCAGTAGATCGAGAATTAGGTGACTTCTTACTTAAAACCCACGGAGGGCTCTAGCGTGCACTAGAAGTTAGAAAAATTGCTTCCCAAACTTAGAGTCGAACTTAGGATCTCTCCCTTAACAAGCAAACATCTTATCTACTGCACCACTGCCGCCCACAGTGTACTGTATCTGAACCATAACCCAATTTACCTTCATCACGTCGACTTGTTTTTTTTTTATAATCAGCTCGCGCACAAGGGAATATTTGTTTCCCTTTTAATGTAGAACACACTGCGCGGGCATTAGAAAGATAGGGAGAGGAAGGACAGGAGGTCTTAATTTACATTGGTCTTGAATGCTTGCAAATGGCAAGGGAAAACTATTCCAAATTCGTGTTGTTCGACTAAAAAAAGAATCCCTATATTTCACGGTACGTCTGAAATTGGGCTCAAGGGTAAACTGATGAGCATTCCTTGCGAGACGAGTATTATGAGAATTTTTTAAGGAGAGGAATGCAGCTGGCTACTTCGAGTGAACATTTTTTATAAAACAAACAATAAAATAAGGAAAGGCATGAAACATTGCGTCGGCGATCGAGAGGGGCAATTGTTTCAGAGGCAGTTCTTTTTCCTGTTAATTTTAACGTTCTTTGACAAGTTACAAGTCAAATAACTGCCGAGATTTGAACTCATATAAATGAAACAATAATGGATGATATGCTTGCGGACAGTGAATTTGAGCCACAAGAAGTTAAAGTCCGTGTTGAAATATAATAAAAATAAAAGATGATAGTGACGTCAGGAAATTTTTGTATGCATTATACCAACATACCTGGTATTTCTGTGTATCATTGTATTTCTCTATAAAATACAGCTTTTGAAGACCTGGTGTTAACGTAGTTTAAAATAAAAAGTTTCAATATACGCCATCTGTTTTAGATTAGAAGTACACAACAACCCAATGTATGGCGTAATTAAAAAAAAAACAAATATACGTACATCGTAGATCGTACATATGTTCTGTCATTTTACGTGATGTGTTAAGCAAATTTTTTCTTTGGCCAATTTATTTTTAAAAAAAAATGTGTCTTATATGTTTCTCGAGTAAAATATCTAGTAACTAAAAAAATATTTGTTCAATTTCGTTTTTTCGTTCTCGCTTGATACGTGGTCAGAAATGTCGGCTTCAATTTTATTATATATAGTGATGATAAAGCCCCCAGAATAATCATTAATGTTCCAAGGTACATATACGAAAGAGAGACATACTGACTTACTTGTGTGTAGAAATTCTCCAAAAAGAAATAAAAAAATGGGTACGACTGTGTCGTAAGTAGTTGTTCTTATGTGCTTAATTACTTTGGAAGGCAAGATCTTTGGCAGAAACAAGTAACATTTACGTTGAAAATAACAGTTTGAACATATAAAAAGTTTCAAAACCACAATACTAAAGGGTTTTTAGTAAAAATGAAGAACGCGTCTTAAATAACAAAGAATTTATGAACAATTTATTTCGAAAATTGTAGGACCGGTTTTGACAAAATCCTGTTTTTTATTTTTAGTTTTTTGAAAAATTAAATTTTTTTTAAATTTTGGTATGCAGTTTCTTAGAATTTATTAATATATGTATGCACACGTGATTATAAAATTAAAAATATTTTTTTAATTAGTTTTAAAAATATTGATTTAAAAAAAAAATTCAAAAATTAATTTTAACTAGAAAAAAAAGTTATTTAAAAGTTTGGTATGCAGAATTAATTTGGCTATCTAGATTTTCACATATATAAAATTTGACAGATATCCAATTAACCATTAACGAGAAAGCTAAAAATTAAAAACCCCGTTATATAAAAGGTACCGTTAATAGACGTTTCCCGTAAATTTGGTTCTAATCAAATGATATAGCCAATACCAACAACAAAATTCTCAAAAATGTTCATCAAAATCTTGGAGCCTGAGAAAAATAAGCTTTTCCTAAACGGTCATATGGCAGGTACCGTTATTTTTAGGCCTAAAAATAAAATTTCAATTTCCTCTCTGGGAAATGCCAAAAAATAACACACACCAAAATTGAAGACAATCGCTTAAGCCGTTTAGGCTGCAGCTCGTTATACATACTGACAGGCAGATATTTGCTGTCGATCAATTTCTTAGATTTCTCTATGATCGTAACCATAAAATTACTTTTGGTTTGATATTTTGTGTACTATTTTGAATAGAGTTTCTCATACCAAGGAAAATGATATTTGAAAGAAAATCAGTGCTGGAGTCTACGTCACTGTCGAGGAGGTTAGTTAAAGTTAGCGAAGAACTTCTAGAATGGCCCCAATAAACTTAAAAAAGTCTCAAAAACGGATTACCGCTTTTAGTCCAGTAACTTTATACATCACAATATGAGCCTAGTCCGGTAGTTCAGATTTTTTACAGACTTGTTTATGATGTTAGCCTAATGAATAATCCAAGTTTGTGACCTCGAGCGCCGAACGCAACTTTGTCAAAAATCGAAAAAAACGCGGAAAAATCAATTTTTTTTCCAATTTTGGCGATTATAACCCTAAAAGAATAGTTTTTGAAAAAACTTTTTTGGACGTTTTTAAAGTAGACAAAATTTATTACAATATGATATTAGAACTGTCTCTGTATACCCAAGAGTTTCCGAGGTGCTCGGGGTTACAAACTTGGATTATTCATTAGGTCAACATCATAAACAAGTCTGCAAAAAAATCTGAACTACCGGATTTGACGCATACAACCCCATACTTTCAGGCGGCAAAGTTACTGGATTATTTAGTTTTCGCGGTATCACAATTGGGCTCTATTGGCCTAAGCGTGCGAATCGCTTCTTTGACAAATACCTTAACCTAACCTAACAAAAACCAAAAATATTTCAATACTATCACGATCAATGATTCAAGATCAACTTAAAACCTCAGACACACATTTATAACTAAAATTGAGTCCAATGGCCGTCTTCTTTTGCAAAAGGTTAACGAAAATATTGAACTTAGCATCTGGCTCTGTCATACAGGGCTGAAAAAGTATCATGGGTTGCATACATAATTCTTCAAAATCAAAATTTTAAATTATATATTCAATACAAATTCATGACGTCAATTCAAAAACATGAGATCTATTCAAATAAACTTCCTAAAAAAATACAATGTTTTTCATAAAAAATCTATAATTTATTATAAACATGGTGTAAACTTGTGACATATGTATGTAGGAAATACAAGAGTTTATTAAAATTTAAATCTACGTACTTTTGAAATATTTAATTATTTTTTTAATAACACCAACAATCTTATGCAAGTATTGACACCTGCAACTTTCAACAAGCAATTATAATTGCATCCAAAGGAAACGATTTATTTGTATATATTTGGAAACAAATTATATACATAGAACACAAGATCAGGAGCTTTGCAAGCCACAAATAGATAATAGAGGTTTCTCAACCATAAAACCTGTATATTTGTAAACAATCTTTTCTCCTCACCAAAGCTACCATTGTGTCAATCAATTCCTCATATCATTTTGACGAATTCTTAAATCCATTTATGACGATGAAACTATACTCTCATTCCACATCCACTTGTAGTTTTCCCAACATTCACAGACCTTTTCCGACACAGCATTGCCAGCACAGCAAACAATAAAGACGAACAAAAATTTTACGCATCATTGGAGTCTGTGCGAGGAAATAACAAAAAGCTCATTTCATAAAGCTAACCAAGATCATCATGTCTACTTAATCTAGACGAACGTAGTATCTTTTAGATAAATAGTGGTGCAGCGTCGAGATTGGCTTTTAAGTCTGTGATCTCTGTGCGCGCATCGTCATCGAATAATTTCATCTCATCCGCAGTGTGAAGCTAGATTTACGTTAACGAAGCCCTTAAATTAAATACAAAAAAAAATATTCAAAATGTGGAAGTCGATAATTGTCCTTACAGTATTTCAAGTTATTCTAGCAGCTAACAATGACATCCGTAAGTTTGATTTTTCTTTTTTTCTCAGTTTAGTGGTTGTGGTTTTTTTTTGTAACTTTTTTTGATCATCGAACAAGCTTACTTTCGGTTTCAATTGACAGAAATATTTTATTATGTGTTCCTCAACTTTGAAGCAATTAACTTGCGACATAATAGAATTAAATTTGGTCGTCTCGTGCGCCCAGGAATCTCCACGAAATCTGGGTTCGGTGTCGCACTAAATAATTGTGATAAATCGTTGATATAAAAATATCTTTCCTTTTGTCATTCGTTTATGCTCGTTTCATCATAATGAGGGCAGAATAGTCAGGGAACTAATGGACCTTTAAGTGAAAACAGATTTGAGGGCATCACACGGGTACAATATTTGGCATTTCTTAAGTTTTTTTTTTTAAGTAATTAATTATCGATGGCCATCCATGCATCAATGCATACATATCGTTGAATTAGCCGGCCCTCGGTTGCTTTTTTTAAATTTTGGTTCCCTTGACATTTTTTTTTAAATATTGCAAAATCAAAATAATTTGTGTACAGACAGTTGAATCTTAACAATCCGTGACGTTGTTAATGACTAGACCGTATATCTTGAGATACATCGGGTATGAATTAAGTATCGGATAGATTCATTAAAATTTTAATGACAATTTACTTATTAGTTTCGGAGGTCAATTTTTTAAAGAAAACTAAAAATAATTTGAGTGGAATGACTGATTGCGGATGTTTTTTAAGCTCTATATAAAAAATAAACAATTTGAACCCCAATTAAGGGAAATATGAAGCAAAGTCTATTTGTTTATATTTATTTTTGAATTTAGCATCAATTAACAAATAGGTGTTCATAAATGTTTTATGACTAGGAGTGTTTTTTTTAATAGGTAGCTCAAACTTTTTAAAGCTTAGTCAAGTCTCTAATTAGTCTTATTGAAGACAAATGTTTTGCCTTTACGGTCTGAAGACAGTGTGATTTCCTGGAACTTACAAGATTTTTGCAGAGTTTGTTTTAGTAATTAGGTTTTTTTCGCTGAGCGGTAGGGTTTTGTTTGAATAAAGAACTACAATCTTGATATCCGTAATGAAACTGTGGTTAAAAAGTTCTTTCACAAAATTGTGGGTATGATTTCATTTAAAAATGTTTTTTACATTACATTTTTAAATTAAATTAGCTTACGGAAATATGTCAATGACCAAATGTGTTTTGAATCGAATAGTAGAAATCAAATAACATTTTAAAGAATTTTTTGGAATTTCATTAAGGGGTACATTTCAAACTCAGCTGTCATTTTCACAATCCTATTGCCTTGGGCTGCATTGGTGCAGTAGATAAGATGTTTGCTAGGGCCAGTGAGTTAATTAAGATGAAAGTTTTAGCTAGTTCTAAGATTTTGTATAGTTATAAGCTAATATTAAAATAAAATATCTATTAAAAGTAAAAGTAGTAAGATGACCGGAGGTCGTCAGTTCGATACGCAGGTTGAGAAGAAATTTTTCTAACTTCTAGTGCAAGCTAGAGCCGTCCATGAGTTTTAAGTGGGAAAATAGTCACCTACTTCTCAATCTACTGCGCCGAAAAAAAAATCTTTCCTATCTCTCTAATTCTTCTAACTAGTGTCGTGCAACGTCATGTTGCATTCTAAAAGGCAATGTGGCTTACAGACACTTAGTTAAAAATATTATTTTGAAATTTAAATAAATGTTTGATAAGTTATCAAATATTAGTTTGTGAGCGAAAATAAATTTTTGGAAAAGCTGTGACATTTTGACGTGATAACGTTTTATAAATCGATGACAGGCTACACGTACGAAATAACATGACTCATGCTGATAAGTCTCATGACTCATGCTAACCACGATACTGTGGTTCTTTCAACCAAAATCGATCGCAAGCACCAGGCGAACATGAAATAAAACAGGCGCAAATTCCTAAGATAATTCCACTCCAAATCAAAAAGAAGAAGAAGAGAAAAAGAAATAGGTGGAGTTTTGTTAAAGTAGAAAGTAGATGTAGATATTGGGTGCGTGTGTGTGGATTTAACGAGAGGGTTTGTAGGTGTGAGCAAACAGGCTGTATGTTGGTGTTGCTGCCATCAATGTTTTCTTATGACGTTATCACGTAAAATTATCGTCCGTAAATTGACTTTACAGACAACCAACTCTTTTTTTGAGATTTTTATATTAAAAAATGTTTGACAAATCATCATACATTCATAAGTGGGCTCTTGCGAAGAAGAAAACTCTATTCCTTAAATTAGTATAGATACATCATCTTAAAAACCTAACTTTAAACTATTTTTTTAAGTTTTGATATTTCTTTAACATAGAAGTGTCTGACACATAATCATAAAAGGATTAATCCCTAAAAGAGGAAAAGAAGGACACTGAATGTTGGTTATTTAAATTAAAAACATCTTTTAATAAGGGACAATTGAAGCAATGCCTGTTTTGAAAATTCATTGAAATTCAGTAATGAGACTTGAGGACCTTCCAATAAATTTTTTTATTAAAAATATAGTACTGAGCTTGTTGAACGGACTTGAAATTTCATACTTCTTTGTCAATTTGAGCTTAGAAAAAGAGAAGGAGAAGAGGGGTATGAACGTAGAGTTTGAAAAATCTCTGTACTTAACAGTACGGATGAAATAGATAGGACTCAGGGGTTATTTGGCGAGTATTCCTGATAGACGTTCGAGTTTCGAGTTTTTTTTACGGTGGAAAAAAAATTTAATCGACTGCAATTATCTATGTTTAATAAGTCACGAAAACTAGAGGACCTGATCAAAAACTTATCTCAGATCCCTGTCGGGCACTGCCTTACTGAATTGGATGATTCGTTCCATTCGACAGTAATGTTTCGGTCGTGAAGGAGCCGCCTATCTACTGTTTTGTGGCCGACCCTTTATATGAACGCAATCGCCGATCTATCCTGTATCAGCCCTCGAACGTTTAAGTAAGTAAAAGCCTCGGCCGGGATAAAACCACTCGAGCGCGTGTACTCAAAATACTCGTATTAGAGGTGGTAAGCTCCGAAAAGTCCTTGCAAAGTCATCTCTACTGTTTATATTGACCTAATTGAATAGGACCTCCTATCATTTTATGTTCGGAGTGATATTGCTCGCGAGAGCGACAACCAAAACAAGCAATGTTCCTACACGAACTTTAACTTCGTTTGGAATATCATTAATTACAGGAGTCCCAAATCTCGGCTTTAAACGACTTACTCAAAAGCTGTCTGATTCCATTTTGAAAATTGTTTCCCATTGTCCTCGCATTGAAATCATTATTGCGGGCGATTTCAATGCACACAATTCCATCTGCATCAGCTATTCTGGTCAGACAACATCCGAAGAAATGTATGTTAAGAACTTGCTAAGTTACACCACCTTACCCAACTAATCGATGAGCTAACTCAAAAACTGGTTGTTTCTGGACAAGCCACTTTTGATTTGTTTCTTCCTTCTCACTTTTATAATTATCTCCATTCGGACCATTGTGTCATTTCAGCAAATTTCTCGTCATCCAATCATCCACTTAAAGAAAAACTTCCCACCGCAACTATCACTTGAATAATTGTTTTTATTACTTTAATTGCTCACTTTGCTCCTTCCATAGTGACATTGATAAAATAATCATAAATGTGATTTTTCTAGGGCTGCGTATTCTTATTCCTTACAGGCTAAAAACTATCAAACCCAAAAAAAGTCTAAGTTTAACTCTGAGTGTAAAGAAGCCTTCTCTTCCTCTTCCTTCCGAACCATACGTTCCTTCTTTCTAAGGTCTGGAAACGCTGATTAACCGTCAGCTTAAAAAATATCTTTTTTTCATGACCGGCAGTTAATGGCTTTCGATGGTGTGCCCCAGGGTTCCGTCCTGTCTCTGACTATTTCTCATTTTAATAAGTGACATTCTGCGTGTTACTTCTTATCCACTAAAGACTTAACTGTTTTACTGATGATTCTACCCTCAGCTTTTCATATTCGTTCGGTGATTATAATGTCTTTTGCCTTCGGAAGTGCAATCGCAACGGTACCGTAAGTAAGGCTCATTAAAATCCGATTTACACAGTATTATGAAATGGCGTAATAGGAATCGTGTGGAGTTTAATGCTTCGAAAATTTAACGCTGAACGGCATTTGCATAAAAGGAACCGAAAGATATAAGTTACGCCCAAAACTTGAATATAATTCGAATCTCTGGGCAGGTGCTTCTCAAGTATCGCTACACCTACTTGATAAAACAGATAGTTTAAATTGATAGGAAATAAAACTCTCTCTAAAAAAACATTTGTCTCTCATGAACACTAAAGTTTCTTGTCTTTCCTTATCTAATCGCTTTTTTCATAAATAAATTGCACGACTGCATAGCACGTACTTGCTCTTATTTGCGGTCACAGCGTGGAATAAAATTTGAAAAATATTAAGGGAACTTAAAAGTTTTTTATTGGATTTTTCTAACTTTTGATTGGTCGATAAAAGTGCGTAAAATAATCTACTTTAAAAAAAATCACTAACCAGTTTTCAAAAAAAAAAAAAATTATTAAAAATACAAAAAAATGTGAACGACTGAGTCGCACGTAGATTTTTGTTTTTTTCACATTGGAAGGCAGGATCTTTGACAGAAACAAGTATTTCTTACGAAGAAAAACCACACGATAGATTCTATAAAAAATATTAAAATCACATCACTTAACGGGTTTTAATAAAAATGGAGTAAGCCATCAGACGTCTTAAATAATAATGAACTTATGAAAAAACTATCTAGAAAATTGTTTTTTGAAAAAAATATTTTTTTGATATTTTGGTATGCAGTTTTTCATAGTTTAGCTACTCATAAAATTTAAAATAATTTTTTATGATTAGTTTTTAACATTTAATAAAAAAGTTTAAAAAATTAATTATAAATAGAAAAAAAATATTACTCAAAATTTTTGGTAAGCAGAAATATGGTGGCTGCTTAGGTCTTTTCAAATATAAAACTTGACAGAAATTCAATAACCGTTACCAAAAAATAAAAAAAAAAACGTTATATATATTAATAGGATTTTCCTGGAATTTTCGATTTAATCGAATGACAGCCAACACCTACATACAAAATCTCAAAAAATTTCATCAAAATCGTTCGAGCCCTTTTCAAGAAAATATGCTTTTCCTTAACGGTTATATGGGCGGTACCCGTATTTTTAGCCCAAAAATTTCAATTTTCCCTCTGAGGAATGCATACCAAATTTGAAGGCAATCGCTTAACCCGTTTAGGGTGCAGCTCGTTAAACACCCAGATAGACAGACAGACTGATAGACTCAGGGCCGAATTTAGAGGTGTGGAGGCCTTGGAGCAACCCCCCAATTTTTTCCCAAATAAAATTTCTTTCACTCGAGTTTGTCAATATTTAATTTATTGTGAAACCAATTTTTTTAGCATTTAACAGACACAAATCAAACTTAAGAGTTTACGAACGAACCTTCCGAGATTTTTTCGATGAAAAATCGTTAGAGATTTGACTGAAATCCAGTTCCTAAAGTAAATCACTTTGAATGCTTAAGAGAGATAGCTTTGATAGACGGTTTTGTTCCATCGTGGTTCGCAACCTATTTTTTGTAATTTTCATTTTTGAAAATGAGCACTTTCTGGTACAATTCGACACCATCAAAACCAAATACATTCTCAATTTCAAGATTTGGGAATGTAGCTCTGAAATTTTGGTCTTCGAGAATTTGGTAGTAAAATAGCTCTGGATATTGGTCTTTTCCATAGTCCTTTTTGTACATTTGTGTTTTCATTTATTTTATAGGCAACACTAAAAATGACGAAGAAATTAAGTTTAATTAAGTACAACCCATTCTTTTGGGAACCACGTGAATTAGCAGGAGCCCTAGCTACTTTCTCCAGCTTGCTCGGTAGTATCTGCCTTGTAAGTTCCAATTGGTCCCCTTGTAGGAGCCTCGCGATGCTTATAGTGCTAATAACTAGAATGTGATTGTATTGCCTAGCCGTATCTTAGGTTTTCTTCTGGAAAGAGATCGAAGTGTCAAATAGGTTAGTTTTATCACACTCGAGTATTCTGAAAAGGACTTCATCTTGATAAAGAATTCATACCAAAAATATGCATTATTGATTTGCCATCATTAAAAATACAAGAAACCAGGATGAGGAAACATATATCAGTAATTTTAAAACACATGTTGGTGGAACCACGCCACGATCCAAACAAATGTCTGGTACTGAATTTAGTTCTACGTGCGATATCTTATTCGTTTGCATTATATTTGCTTAAACTCTTTAAAAGTCCATATTTATCATGGTTGTTTGTGCATTCCCGAAAAGTTAATTCCATCTACAACTTTGAATTAAACTTAACACTTAAATATAAACAAGCCATATGTAGGTATAGGTAACTTAATAAAAGAATAGCTGGTTATTAAGCTAATTATGCGGAAAGCATGTTGTGGATTTTTTTGTGCAATCCAAAGTATTCATCTTATAACTGCTTATTACCATGATACAATGATAAGATTTCCCATGACATAAAAAACTACAACAGTATTGCATCTCGCTCTTAATTACATTTTCCACACAGATGGGTCTGAACTTAACAAAACATATATTCTTACAAAAAATTACTTGACTTTCCCCAAATGAATGCAAATAATTTATTTGTGTTTCCCAGTAGTTTTAATTCAATGGTGTACACACACACACATAGGAAGCTCAGCTTCTATTGTGTACGAGTATAATCCACATCCACAGGTGTTTTGAAAAGATGCATCCTCCCTGGTATCCGGTAATGTTATAGGATACCCATATGCTCATCCTCAATTTTGTTTTTCATTCCCTTAAAAACTACATGAATATTTATATCCGTCTGACATTTTTCTTCCGGAAACAATAACAAAAATTGCTGACCAAAAAAAATTGAAACAAAGTTTTGTATGGAACTGGTGTCATTTTTGTAATCCCTTGGGTTGTGTTTATAATGCCTTTAGAACATCAAGGTGATCCTAGAGACATCTTCTTTACAAGTGCGAGTAGAAGTCCTAGCTGCACTACTGAAGATCATGTGTCAGCAAGTCAAACAACAACGGAGGTGAAATTAAATGGAAGATACAGGTTAACGCATCATTAATGCCAATAAGAATACAAATAATACTTTATTTAGTTCAAGGTAAACAAGGGAGATACTCATGTCTAGATACCAAAAAAATAAGTTCCTTGAAACTTGAACAACATCATCTATATAAAGCACTTGAAAAATACCATAAGATAGGAAGTCACTTTAAATCAAAACAAACGCATCCGTACAAGGTGCTGGAGTATAGCATCAGCGTCTTAAATTATCATTAATCATGTCAACAAGGTTTAAGCTTGTTAAAAGGCTTTCATGCACGAGATATTTTAAATGAAATAATTAACCTTAAAGGTGTCGATGTTATATGAAAGTATGTAAAAGGTGTGATATATCCTTTAAATTAATGACATTTTTTTAATTAAAGAACTGGGCAAAATATTAACTATCTCTCTTAAGACTTTTTACTTTTTCATTAATTGATTTTGCAACTTTTAAAAACTGGATATGTTTCTCCATAACATTACCAGCTGCTACTTTTGACTCTAGTTACTAAAAATGTTACTTCAAATTCATATTCTACTGCCCTGATTGTTGGATCAACACTTTTCACAGGCGAAGCTAAATTGCCTTCTGCTGGATTTGAATGAAGCATTCTGGTATAGCTTGTAGATTTCTACCGATAATGTCGTCATCTGGCTAGTCTTGGAAACAATAGCCAGTTGAATAAAATGCTAGTCAGACCATTGCCTATAGAACGCACTAAAGATGTTGATTGGTCATTGTCAGCCTACGACTATGTGCGTGTAAATGTATTCAGAAATGATGTAGTATCTATTTCTTCTGTGGGCTATCCGTTAAGGTACGTTTTACAACGTTCCTGATTCAGGATTAGTTATCTGATTCCCATCTCAGTTTTTATAGTATGTGCATTTCTACTTCATTCTGATAAATTGATATAAGGGGCCTATATTGCAGCTTTATAAACACATCTAAATATACCCCCTCTTCATCTACAGATCATGAAAGAAGCAATCTTAAATGCCTACTTGCTCATCACAGACGACGAATCCAATTCCAAGAATGTTTAGAGTGATATCATACAAGAATGAACTACTTGGAATTCAGTTGACAGATAAATGTCTACCAAGGTTTAACTTCAAGCACAACTTCAAAGTCACATTCTCGTCAAACCTGGGAACAGAATAGACCAAGTTTTGTTAACAATCCTCATGTATGGTACACTGATGGTTCCAAAACAAATCAAAAAGTCGGTCCTGGAGTAGTCGGATCTCGCTCAGATATATCCATATTCGCTAGCATGGACTTAAACAGCTCCGTTTTTCGGGCGGAAATACATGCAATAAAGCTGTAACTTCGGAAGAATTCGAACAGATCTTTAATTAACGGAAACATCTTTATTCTATCCGACTGCCTTCAATGTCTACTACAACTAGCTACCTCAAACAGAGTTCATCTCATTTGGGTATGAAGTGGGCATGAATCAATTTATGATGACTAGTCCATTCTGTGGTCTGCTAGTCACCACCATTAAACACAACATAAATACATGGCATCTGAACCAAACACGCCATTACTGGGGGGAAACCGAAGGTAACAGACGGTCAACACAGTTCATGCCATACCCTTCCCACAAAAGAACAAATCAACTCCTGCAAATCAGCAGGAGTCAGATAAGACTGGTCACAGCCTTCCTCACTGGACACTGTAGCGTGGAGAAGAAACCTATTGAAGTGTTGATAAATTTCAATTAACGGTCGGGGACTTGTTGGAAGTCAAGAATAAATAAATACTTCAGTATAGTGTTTATCAAGTGATAGATTTGAAAAGATTTGGTGGGCGGAATTGTTGTTCAACCGCAACGCCCAAGTATAATTCTTTTCGTCATTGTTCTTACACAGTCTTCAGAATTGGCTGCCATGGATTAGCCATGTAGGCAACATAAGCCAAGGGCGGCAGATTTTGGGGGCGGCAAATTTTCAACGCTCATACCAGATATAATGCTACTTGGATTGTTAGAAATTGTTCATGTTATTTTTTTAACCCCAGTGAAATAATTCAATTGTGTAAAAGTCTCATCAAAGCTGTGTGATGCACCTGACGAATTTGACTATTTCGAAAAAAAAAAAACATTTGTGTGCGAAGGAAAATATACGACGACGAAACAAGAACAGGAGAAATGTCTCCTCTCCTGTTCTTGTTTCGTCTGGAAAAAAAATGGTCTTGATACAGTGTTTCCAAATATTGACATTGCATAAAGAATGTTTCTCTGCATATGTACGAATTGTAGTTGTAAGAGATCATTTTCTTGTTTGGAGCGGATCAAAAATTATTTTATGTCAACCATTTGTCAATCTCCCTTAAATTCTTAGGCATTATTATCAAAGAGAGAGAATTTTAGGTTTAATAGATTGTGATGAGATTATTCATAACTTTGCTTAGAATATGGCCTCCGGGACTGCGCATTATGAAAGCCATCCTGTTGGTACAGTTTTGCACCACTTTGTCGAGCATAAAGGGTCTTATTTCGGCATTAGTGCTTCGAATGCTAGCTTCTTAATGATAACTCGTTGTTGGTTTGTCAGCATAGACCATAGATTTAAAGTTCCCCCACAAAAAGTAGTCCAAAGGTGTCAAATCATACGAACGAGGTGGTTAATGCAATCGTCCATTTCTTGAGATGATTCGGTGACCAAACGTTTGACTCAATTAAGTGATGGTTGCACGCGCTGAATGGCATGTTGCGCCGCCGGTCGTCTCGTTGGAACCGATTCTACTCCAAACTATTTCCATGACATGAGGAATAAAAAAATCACGGATCATTTGCCTGTAGCATTGGACAATCACGTCAAGGTTATATTGGCACTGGTTTCGGATTTAAAGATAAATGGCCGATAACCCCATCAAACAGTGATTTTTTCGGGATTAAATGGAGTCTCATGAGGATTATGCTCATTTTAAAAAGGACAATATGTTTGCTAGCATACCCGAACGCTGAAGATGATTTGACGATACAAATCTGGTTAAACTTCCAATTGATTCTCAGCCCATTCACCGAAAATACGACGACAATTGATTGTTCGCTGGCTTGAATTCTTTCACCAGTTGGTTTATATGATGTAGGTCTAGATTATTCCTAAAAAATGTCCAAGTAGTAGACAGGCAGAGACCGAGTTGCTTACAATGGCGCGGCGTTTGATTGATAAGTTCGTATCTTCTGTCACTCACGTCTACAGTGGCGATGGCATCTTTTGTACCCACGGTACGAGCTCGATATGGATAAATATTATCCAAAAGATTAAATGTGGTCATCAATCGAACCATAGTATTTCGTATTAGCTGCTCAGAGGAACTATAATGCGCACCCCAAACTTGACGAACTCCTCTATAAATTTTGCAAACTGAGCGCGAATTTTAGAGATAAATTAGCACACTGCAGTAACAGCTCTTCATTCGCTCAGTCGCGAAATTTTGAAGATCCTTTTTTCCTTCTTTTTCCCTCTTATACTTTTAGAGTCGACAACCAGTTTTGGTCCTTCTGTGTGCAGTGCCGACTTGTATGATTCCTGTTGAGCTGCACTCATTGTCAAACCGGGCATTTTGTTTTGGTGGCTGTGTAATACTCAGCAATTCAGAAGCAGCTTCTTTGATGGCACATTGGCAATATTGCCACTGGTTCTAAATACTTGGGCCTGGCGTCGAAGAACTTATTTAAAAGTTATAAGAGACTCGTTCGGAGAAGGGCCTAACGAATTCTTGCAAATGCAGTCCTCTTCTTAGCATTGGTCCGTATATCCTTGGCAAAAACAAGGTAGTGCGTCCGAATCAATGTTTGCCCATCTTAAAGTCCTATCATCCATGCTAATGGAGGTGTGCCTTTCATCGATTGCAATGTGGCCAATCAAGTTGCCAGTTGAGTAATCAGGGAACTGCGAACTAGCTACTCAGTCAATCATCGTGAATTCGTTATCGGATTTGTGACTGCACCACCAAAAATATTCCTTTGCCTAAAACAATTATTAATTGTCATATATAGCTTGGCTACTAATCAAAACAAACATTTTTTTGTTTACACAACAAACGCATGTATTTTGTTCTGGATTAATTCACATATGTTAATGTCAAAACAACATAAGACCTCATTTGCAAAACATAAGTGCGCTGTTGGTTACATTTCAAAATTAACATCTTAAATTATACTTTAAATTGAAGCTATATAAATATTTAAAATATTCATAACTTAATGACACACTTCCATTCATAATTACTTCCTTCTGCGAACGTGAAAATAATTTGTGTGATATTTAGCCCGAAGCCGGAGAACCAAAACAACTCCATATTTCTCTGTTAATCTGGTCATTCCGCCAAAAGATGTCAAAATAAGAATAGGTATAGCTTCTTGAGCACGTAGAAGGCCAATTTTGTTCGCTTTAATCATTAATCACTTACCAAGCCTGAAAACCAAAATAAAATAATAATGTACGACACTCATTCATAACAAGTTACCATGCAATTTGCCAACCGACTTGGCATATTATCATAAGATCTGCACAAGGTCAAGATCACAGATTTGCATTTAAGTTCGAAGAAGCTATTATAAGCGCCATTTAAAAGATTCAACCCAAAAAATCAAATCGGCTCCGGCCTAGCAATATTTTCAAGTTTAAGGTCGACCATCTGATAGTTTACAATGTTTATCTCTTGATGATGGTTTTGTATCTTATAGTTTATTCGAATTCCTCTTCGATCGATTTCTCATAAATAATTTTGCATTTTTATTCAATTCCAGCTGAATACATTAAACCTTGCAAACGGACTGACCCAGAGATCGTTAAGTGTTTTAAAGGTTCACTGGAGCACTTGAGGCCGTACCTGAAAGCTGGAATTCCTGAAATCGAGGTAAGTTCATAAGGATAGATCAAAACTATTATTTTTCAAAACAAAATTATGTAATTGCATCACAGTTCAATGAGGTCATCGATCTCGTAACTTTCTGCGATCGATGGATTGCAAAAATAAATTGTTAAAGCGTAGTTGCACCATGAGGCATGCACACATAGATTGTTTCCACTCGAAGTCAATATACACAAGTTAATAGTATTATAGGCAACTTGCAACGGAATCGAATGAATTGGGCAAATATAGCTGGGGAAACTCATTGAGAGTGCATGAACATATATAAAGAGATAATATATAGCTTCGGTGTGTCCACATGGGGATTGGAATTGCTTACCGGTTGCCGGGCAACAGTTTTAGTTTCTTGATTTCTCGATTGTTGCATAATTTCCGTTAGTCAGGTTAGCAACTTATAGATGATTTACGGAAAGTGGAAGAGATGACTGGTCCCGTGCAGATACAAATGTATTTAAATCTTTTTTTTTATTGGTCGCACTTTAAAATAACTTGAATAAGTTTCTCCAAAAGGAACCAGAATATGTTGTACTTTTGTTATGAATCCAGTTTATAAAACTAGTAATTAGTTCTAGAAAATAAAACAAAAACACTAGAAAAGACAGAATTATGTCATAATACCAGAGATTTTATATTCCCAAACAAAACGAGAAAAACCTTTGATATTTTACATTTGTCACATGATTTTATATTAGAGTTTCTAGACACACGGACACACCAGAAGATCGTCTTGAAGAGAAGTACACATGTCAGAGAATTAATAATCCACCATCTAAAAATGTTAAATGTTACCACTTTATAAACTATGGTATGTTTTTCTGTCAAATTTGCTTTGGCGCCATCTTGTTTAGTTGTATTTAGAAAGTTAATGATTGACAGTTGTAGTTGATTTGTAGACTGCAAAAATGTGTATAGGCTTTCCCGCCTTGTTCATCTGTTCAAAATTTCTATAAGTTGAACCTTAAATAGGACACTCTTATGAATATATCAATATCAAAATCAATGTCACATCAATGTCGTCAGCAAGCCTAAGTATTTGTTTGGATTTACTAAGAACTATCTTAAATACCATGCGTTGTTCGGGTACCTCTACTATATATTTTCGAAAAATGAAAGTCCCGTCAAAATCGGGGCATAAATAAGAATTTTCAAAAAAGGCATCCAGTGCCATCTAGGGGTAATTGAAAAACCCTTACTTAATTCTTACAATATCAGCTTTCTGCCTGTGAAAATCCCGTTGAAATCGGTCCATTAATAAGAATTAAAAAAACACCATAGCGCCACTTAGTGGGTAATTTAAATAGCATAAGTTAATCCCTAGAAAATCGTCAATCTGCCAGTGAAAGTCTTGTCAAAAATTGTCAGCCGTTCCCGAGATTACCCGGAACAAACAGACAGAAAGACAGACAGACAGACAAAAAAATTTAAAAATTGTGTTTTTGTTATAAGTTAATACTGTATATTGATCTTGGCGGGTATGTAAACAAGCAAAATTATCGCATTTGGGGCGCAGAAAACCCGCACGCATACATTGAAAAGCCGATACACCCAAAACGAGTCACTGTTTGGTGCGGATGTTGGTCCAGAAGCATAATTGGGCCATTTTTCTTCGAAAATGAGGAAGGAGTGGCCGTTACAGTCAATGGCGATCGTTATCGGGCCATGTTGAACGAATTTTTGTTCACAATTGAAGAGGAGGATATTGACAACATTTGGTTTCAACAGGACGGCGCTACGTGCCACACAGCCAAAGCTACACTCGATGTTTTGCGCCCTGTTTTTGAAGATCGCATTATCAGCCGCAGAGCTGATGTCGTTTGGCCACCTCGGAGCTGCAATTTGACACCGTTGTGTGTGCCGTAAAAGATAAGTGTTACGCCGACAAGCCAGAGACAATTGACGCTTTAAAGGACAATATTCGTGAAGCCATTGGTGAAATACAGCTGCACGCAATCGATAATGTGCTTAAAAATTGGACCGATCGTGTAGGCTACTGCATGGCCAGCCGAGGCAGCCATTTGAATGAAATTATTTTCCATTATTAACCGGAAGGATTGTAATTTCAAATAAAAAAAGAAATAAAAAGAACTAATTCTTTTATTTTTTTTTCTGTAATTTTGAGTTTGAAATAAGTTTTTTCAAAAGTTCTTATAAATTTTTAAAGATTTTAAAAACAATGTGTTTGAGCAGACTTTTAGCTTTAACAGTGATTTATTTATTTTAAGTGATGCCATTGTTTTTTAAATATATTTTTTTTTTCAATACAGGGGCTTTTTTAGAAAATTGCCGTTACTGCCTAAACGGGTGGAGATAGACTCCCCCTTTCCTAGTAAAAAATGTTTGTATTTAGTCGTTAGAATCCGTTATTATTTTGCGGCGCCAAAGTTATCGTACTCTTGTCCAGACAGCGTATCCAATTCGTTTGAAATCGAATTAATGTCCACATTCGGACTTATAATAGTAAAGCATGTATGGATGATGTTGAATCTTAGTAACATAAATAACATAACATAATTGACAAGCAGCATTATTTCTGACGTATACTAGTTTTTCTTTTTCTTTACTGGCGAGTATCACTTTAAAGTGAACCCGTAATTGACATTCTATTTTTGTTTGTAAATACTTTAATCAAGTACTTTTGTTAAGTCATAACCAGCGTTCTAATCACTATTTAAACGTAACCAATGATTTCACTTTACCAAATAAAGTGTTTACACCCAGGAAATCCCCATTTTTGCCTAAGGCAAACTATTTGACGGTTTAATTGCCTTCGTTAATGAATACTTCTGCCAATTGCCCTCTCCATCTTGCTAAGTATTTGCAACTTATGTCAGCCAAATGTCTAATTAACTTAGCAAAATTAAATACTCCTCTTGCCCGCTGTTTAAAGTACATATTCATTAAGTGTTCATTATAATGTTACGTGTTAGTTTATAGAAAATTCACACGTTTGATTGTCATCATTAAACTGTTTTAACGCATATGGAGTTCCAGGTTTGTAAGAAAAGTGGCGTACAAGATTCGCAGTGAAAAATGTATTATCATTTCATCGTTAATATCTCTAAAACCGCAGAGAATGATGAAGCTTGAATCTTTATTAAGATCTTCTTTCCATTACATTAAAGTTGTAAGATTGTTGAATGCAATTACTCGTCCGACTTTGCCATTTTCGTAATTGCATTTGCAATTCACTGTTAATCACCAAGTATTACTTAACCGGTTTGTTGGCCATTTCGACAACAATTAACACCAACATTGTATTATTGTCGGATACATCGTTGCATTTTTTGAGAACACAGAACACAATAACTTTCAGGGCCGTTTTCATGTTGGGTAGTTGCAGAGGCCCGGCCAAGTCACCTTAGGGCTTTGTAACATTTTTCGATCACAAACTTCGTCGGTGTTCAAGTAACATATATGAATAGAATATATACGATGAGCAATCGAATTACGATTATCGGAAGCCATAACTCCGTCGGTATTTTTCTAATTCACCTAAAAAAATATCAAAGATTGCATTCGAAAGAGAAAAGATTTAATTGTATAACAGACTCAATTAAGAAATTCAAATTTTCTAATAAACGAATATAAGAATTGGCCGATGCAATAAAACCAACTGTAATTGCAAAAACTTTGATGAGCGAGAGAATGGAAGATGATCATCGATCACAACTTGCTCATTTACGAACGAATGCTTCAGCAAAATCATCATGGGGTGCGTCAAAGAATTACCATGAACAAAATATTCTAACCAAAATGAGATCGATTTCTTCGGTAAACCTTGCACTTTAAGGATAAGATTTGGCTTGGCTATAAAAATAAAATTTTAAAAAGAAGCATTCCAGATTTGCCTACAGAGTAAATATAGCTGAAGAATCATTTAAAACCAAATAATGCCAATTGATATCTCAAAAGCTTATCTTTTTGCTTTTGGCAAGGGAAAACAGCGGGATGTATTGCAACTCGATCATAAACTATATGAATCATTTTTTTTTCAGAAAAAGCATATAGCATATAAGTTTAAGAAACACGCACAAGATTTTTGACATATTGGGACTAAAGAAGTGATGCACATATACTGTCTGTCGTATCAAGCACTTGAAGAAGAATGTATTACGTGTCGAATTTGATGACTGATTTTTTGAAATTTAGAATGAATGTAAGAAAATTTGTGTTTCGGAAGCAACTGGGTGTTTATATGTTTTGCACTAAATAAGGAATGTGCTGTGTGGTGATTTAACACAATAAAATCAGTATTCATTATTAACACCAAATAATGAGCCACAAGGATCCAGTTGCAGTTAGAAAAATGGTTTTGCATTTAAGAAACCATTTCGGTAAAGGGTATACGTATTGTACTTATAAAGGGTGTTTTTAGCTTAATTATAAAGATAAGGGTTCGCCATTATGTGGCCACCGCGGCTAGCTCGAATAAATTTTAGCCGAGGCCCAATTTTCCCAATTTTGTGAAAATCGGGATCTGTCGGTGGCCATCTCGTTTTGGGTCAATTAACCGAACGTGCGACGCGCTTGATGGTCGTTCGCCTTTCACGAGGTGGATTTTGTAAGCCTGCAAATCAAGATCCTTCCACAAAATCTTCCATAAAGTGGATGGGCACAGGTGCAATTGTTGCGCGCGATGGGGGATGGAGTCATTCGGGTTTTCTTCAATACTCTGCTCTACCGAACCCAACCATTATTTGTTGTTCAGGAATAAGTCTACTCATTATGAAATAGCAAACCAAACTGAGCATAAATCAAGTGACAGCTGTAAAAAAGACCAACTCCGAAAAAACACCCTAGGTTATTATTTGGCATTTTAAAAAATAAACAAAAACATCGGATGGATGACTTCTTATGACCCACCCTGTACACTTTACTTAATCTTATCGACGGTTCTAAACAAGGACGTAAACGGGTTTGTAATCAAACTTTGGAAATGTAAATTTGTATATTACTATGCTACTACTTATTACTTACTGTATTTATCTTAAGCATTCAGATTACATAAGTTTTTTCGGCAAATTATAATTTATTTTTATTAAGAGAGTAAATAATTTTTTTTCTTCTAATAGAAGTGATATTTCTCTGTATCTGTAAATTTCTATATTTCAGTATGTCCTTATCTATATCTCTATATGTTTCTATATTTGTATATCTCTATATATCTTCAGTTCCATATCTCTGTTTCCGTATAGATCTCTATTATATCTCTATATTTCTATGTCTCTCTATATCAATATATCTCTATATCTTTATATCTCTATATTTCCATATCTCTATATCTCTGCATCTGTATGACTCTATATCGCTATATAAATATCTCTATATCTCCATATGGCTAGATCTCTATATCCCTTTATCTCTATATTTTTGTATCTATATCTCAATATCTCTATACATCTCTTTATGGTTTTATGGTATAGTGAATTCGTCTACCAAAGTTCAAAAATATCAAACAAACCTCCAGCAATGCAGTATTTCACACGGAACCATGCATTTTTCATGGTTAAAAAGAAGACCATATTAAAATATAGCCCATTATCCATCTACGAGGCGTGATGGGGGAGCAAACATCAAAACATCCAAACATATACAAACATTCACATATAGTTATAATATAAGTAGGATTACTACTTTAATAAACAATTACTATAAGGCATACATAGTATCAACTTCAGCTAGTATTTCGTACAAAAGCTTATTGTTAAGTATTTAAAAACAGCAAATTCTATGAAGATAAATAAATGTTGAAGACATGTTCGATAAATGAAGTCCAAGCAATATTTGTCGAATACTTAACTAAGGAGATCCTCTGAACAAAGGTATCAGCCTTCTTATCAATGCCTACAGGAACTTTTTTTTGCTGTAGTAGCCATTCGTTTACATGAAAATTATTGCCGCTCTAAGCCAGGAAAGTCCACAATCTATTTCTTCTATTTATTCACATTATGGCATACCTTTGAAAAACTCAGGACTCTCTTTGAATACATACCCACCACCATTTCATCGATTTAAAGCCTTGTATGGTAGCATTTATCTACACATCATACATATAAATAAAAATGAAGTGTCTGTTCTTAAAATCAAAATAACAACTTTTTACTTGATGTATACGAAAGGATAGACAGTACTTATAACAAAAACACCATTTAAATTTGTTTTGTCTGTCTGTCTGTTTGTTCCGGGACTTTCACTGGGAGGTAGCTGATATCCTAAGGAATAACTTAGGCTATGTTATTTACTCACTAGGTGGCGCTTGTGTCCGTTTTTTCGAAAATTCTTATTTATGGACCGATTTTGAAGGGACTTTCACAGGCAGGGAGCTCATTTTAAAAGGAATAACTAAAGCTATTTAAATTACCCGTAGGTGGTGCTGGGTTTGCTTATTTTTCGAAAATTATTATTTTAGAACGATTTGACTCAAAACCACACCATACAATATTTTTATAATAACCAAATAATAATACATAATATCAAATTAAACTAACATGGGTATTTCTTTATGGTGGGATATAGAATTATTAGCTTTTTGTAAATTTTGCGAATTGAGTAAACAGTTTTTGATAAATTTCAGGCGGACGAAGTTGCGGGTAACAGCTAGTAGAACTATAAAGAGAAATGCCTAATTTACTAGTTTTTATATTCCTTTTAAACTCAATCATCTGTGAAGAATGACGATGAATAACGCACACTGTATTTCTGGCTTAAGACGTATCTAATGAAATTCGTTACAGATTTCAATCTTGATTTTGACAATATAAAAAACACAATTTTTTTAAGGTGTATGCTTGCTCCCGACATACAACGTCAACTTTTGCTTCTATTGGGCTTTTCTTAAAACTAATTTATATGTATTTTTTTTTTTTTTTGAGTAAAATTGAATAACTTAAACCTAAAATAAAATCTAAGGGAATCCATAAAAAAATTGGATCTGTTAATAATACATTTTATGAAATTAAGCAAATATATATACATATATGTAAGTTCCAAGTGATAACAACCAAAGTTAAAGCAAAACTACACTCACGTTAGACTTTTAAATCTCCTTATTACCTTATATCATAACGATATGAAAAAAAAAACAGATAAAACCATAGATCCATGTGTGTGAGTGTCGAAAAAAAATATAGAGAAAACGATACGCAGAACTCTCACGCCATTACCAGATGCATGATCTTTCAAAAGTCTGTGAAATTACTCGCACCAATGACAATATTGACATAATGAACCGAGCGCCAAAGACCAAATTTGTACATGAACGAAAAATTCAGCAAAAAATATAGCAATTTAGCAAAAGCAGCAAAAATTGTTAGACATTAAAAAATTCTCGTCATCATCGGTTCCAATGCTTATGTTCAAAGATACTCCTGCTGTCAGGTCTCAAACAAAAACTAATTTACTTGCATCAGATGTTGTAACTCTTGTTCTCGAGACCGTAATGCACATGTCCAAAATAATTCCAAAAAATTCGATTCTGCTTCCATCGACAAATTGCACTTACGTCCTAATGTCATGGAAATGCTGATTAACTTTCAGCTTAAGAAAAATTTCGAAGAATTCGAAGCTTCTTCTCTGATAAACCGATGTTATATTTCACCGAAATGTGCAATTTTTATCAGTTTGGAGGAAGTCAGATTATCGCACTTGATATTTCTAGAACGTTGATAGTTTCCAACTATTAGTTTTGATGAATCTTTTCTTTCGGACCGCTGAACTTAAGTTTTAATTGGAGGATTCAATCTTGATATTCAAAAAATAAATGCTGGTGTGTCCCAAGGGTATTTTCTGTCTTCGACCCTGTTTCTAATTCATCAACTTGTCGTAAAAGGTGACTTAAAGATAAATCACATCTAGGCAATGTTGCATTGATAAAACGAACCAACTAGCCCTTCTCAGTATTTGCATCAAAGTTTACTTTGCTTCAAGATGCTAAGGTTCCCTTTGAAGATGCAGGCATTTGCTTATTCTGTCTGATTTGGCTTCAATCTGCAAATCGTTTATTTTACAAAAGCTTCAGTATAACTGCCACATTTGTGCAGGTGCTCCTATAACGCATTTGAGTTTTTCTGACAAAAAAGATTTAAAATAAATTGATAACCAAAACAAACATATTTTTTCCTTACTCGCACCACACGAATGTGAATCGCTTTTCCTGACTTCATTTTTCCCTTCCTTTAAACCAATATTTACATCCTTTCATTTTGGCTAACGCTCGTACGGGTTTCAACATTTTAAGGGTAGAAAGAACAATCGCTTTTGCGCGTATTTGAACAAAGACTATGTATATTACGAAAATCAAAAAAAAAATTTGTTTTACCAACACAATCCATGTCTATAACAGTTCACCGATTTTTTTTATAAAGTTCTTGGAGCCGTTGGTTGAATAGGAAAGAAAATGTTTCCTTAACGGATATATAGCATGCACCACAAGCCCTTTAAATAAAATGTCAAAAACTTCTCTTGTTATAACAACATTTTAAGGAAATCGGTTCAGGCGTTAAGATACAAAATCATGTACATGTAGAAAGAGGCACTGACAGATGGACATTCATTTTGTATTTTTTATATTTTCGAACCTTTTTAGTATCTAAATATAAAGACAAAAAGGATAAATACACTGTGGGCATAGTTTTAACTTAACCAAGTAAATACGTCCCTATACTTTTTTATGATCCGTCGATGAAGTGTCTTATTTATAAATTATTGTTTCCATTAAGTACTATTACTTATTTTTAATTTTATATTTTATCCTGACATACTAAATATACCTTAGCAATAACAAGAACCTTGCTAAATTATAGTTTCTTTGTATAATTACTTATAGCTGCCATCTGTGGAGCCCTTCAAAATGAGTTCACTATCCCTGCAATTGACCGATGGCCCACAGGGATACAAGATCACCTTGAAGAACATGGAAGTCTTTGGAGCCAGTGATTTTCAAGTGAAGTCAATGAAACTTAGTGAAAACGGGGAACCATTCGAAGCCAAGATTGCTATGCCCAAACTGAGAATCGAAGCCAAGTACACAAGCTCTGGAGTTCTGCTCATTATTCCTGCATCAGGTGGTGGGGAATTTCATTCTGTTTTTGGTGTGTATACGTAATATTAAAAAAAATCTTAAATTTAAATTAAATTGTTTTTCTCTTCAAGATGGAGTTCTGGCCAAGCTAACTGGAAAGGTTTCTACGAATGAAAAGCCCGATGGCACTTACCTGCATGTTGATGCACTTAATATTGAACTTGATGTTAAGAATATCGAAATGAGTATCTCGAGGGCTTTTAACAATAATCGTATCTTAAGTGAGTATAGATATAGATACTTTTTTTTGGTCATCCTAATGGAACGTTTTTATTTTTTTTTTTTTATTTTTTTTTTAGCCGAAGCAACCAACCTGTTCCTCCGTGATAATGGTAGATTGGTGGTGGATGCAATGCGACCTCAATTACAAAAGAAGCTGGCTCATGAATTTGGTCAGTTGGCCAATCAGCTTTTAAAGCATGTCCCCAGAGAGATGTTCTACATCGATTAGAATTGATTTGATTCATCATTAAGAGGATTTTTAGGAACATCATTGGAATACTTTATGAGGATGTTGGTAACTGAGAAATATTCATGAATTTCATGAATTGTTTTAAAGATACAATGTATCTTTAGGAACCATAATTTTTTTGAAGTCTTTATTCATCGAGGTACTCAGATTTTTCTTTATCATGTATTTGTAAATATCTATATATTTTTAATTATAATTATGTTTGTAAGTTATAGTTGTAAGTGTAAATTATACTCAAGAAATTCACTCAAATAAAATAATTAGGTTAGATAAAATGTTTATTTTTTTTGCATTTTGTGTTTGGGTATCCAAATCTGGAAGTTACAATTCAGAAAATAATTAAATATATTACCAGGAGCTACTGCAACAAAGATACAGTTGAAACCACATCCCAAGGATTAGAATATCTGAACCACGACGTTCTTAGTAACGGCACCAATGTTTCCGGTTCGCCATTCTACCAGGAACTAGAAGTTTTAAGGGTAAACGTCACCGGATTTCATTACTCTTGTAAAGGAAGGATTAGAATATCTGAACCACGACGTTCTTAGTAACGGCACCAATGTTTCCGGTTCGCTATTCTACCAGGAACTAGAAGTTTTAAGGGTAAACGTCACCGGATTTCATTACTCTTGTAAAGGAAGGCAGGAAAGGCAATGAAATGGCACAGGCAGCAAAAAAAACGAAATTTAATATATTTCAGAAAAAGGAAATGAATCCATGTTCCATTCAAAGTATGGTTTTCAAAGGTGAATTTATCAGCCTTTTTGGATTAAGGAATCCAAAAATGATTTTTTACTCAAATGTGGGGATGGCATTTCAAGACTCTAGAGGCATGTTTATTCCTTAAATCTGTTCATAATCAAGATCGCATCCTATAAATAAATTTTAAATTCCCTCAAAATCGTTGAAACCTCATTTGGATACCATTGGTTATCGCCCACACCTTCATGAAAAAAAATAAATCTTTCTTCAAAAAATTAGAACAATTAATTAAATTCTAATAATTTTTTTTCATGGATTTTATTTATAATAATTTGTTTTTGTTTATTTTGGGTTTCTTTTATTTACTTAAGGATCTTATGTAAACTTTATTTATTTTTGTATTCTTTTTATATTTTTCATTTAAACTGAAAAAATACCAATTATTTTCTGTTACATCATTTTTTTACTAAATCTGGAATCTTTTTTTTTTAATAAATATAAGACACAAACTTTGTCTAATTGCAGAATTGAAGAGAAATTATTTTGTTGTTTGTAAATACATATATTTCTTCAAAACTAAATTTATAAATACGTTTTTTTATTTCGATAGTAAAAAAAATAACAAAAATAAACAAGAAATAATTAAAACTATGAAAATTTACAATTTGTGTGTTTTTAGTTTAAAATTATGTGTGTGTGTGAGTTGGTTTCCTTGATTTTGTTAATTTTCCAAAAAGCTCAAAATTCTTTAAGATATTTTTTTTTTACTTTTATTTTTATTTCGGTTTATTTTCGCTTGTTTCTAATAAAAAATTTACTTGCAAATCTATTTAATTTTTTTTTTCGATTTACCTTGCTTCATCTAAAAAAGTATTTTGTTTTGTTTTTTTCTTGTTTAATTTTTTGTTTAATGAATGTAGTTTTATTTATCGCAAATTCTGCCGACACTGTTGGGCTAATTATTTTTTTTTTGTCTTGTTTACTTTTGCTGTCTACTTCAACAATTTAGAAATCTTAAAGAAGTATTTTTCTACATCTTTTTAATAAATACAGTAAATATTTAGGTTTTCTTTCTTTTTAATGTTACTACTTTTTCAAAATTTATTTCTTGAATAATTTTCTGTGTACAAATTTTTTTTTGTTTTAATAACATATTGTTTTCCCTTGTAAAATCTTACAAATGTTAAAATCTTTACCATTTTTTTTGTTGTTTTATTATTTTTTTCTTGTTTATTTCTATTCCTTAAGATTTATTTGGTTAATAAAAACATTTTTTTTACAATATGTTTTGGTTTCTCTTAAAAAAGTTTTGTATAAAGTTTTCTCTACTAAACAAAGTTAAAATATTTTTTGTCTAATTGCAGAATGCAAAAAAAATTGTTCCTACTAAATATTTTTAAGAAAAAGAAAAATTAAAATTAACAAAAAATATTATATATAAAAAAGTTCTTATATAATTGTTTTCCTTAAATTTAAGACTTCTACAATGTTTACATATGAATACAGTAGTTTACACAAAAATCTACAATCGTTTTTTTTTTATTTATTAGTTTAATCTACAATTTATGTTTTTTTTTTAATATGTAAGTTTATTACTTTGCATGTAATATAGCAATTGCTGTGTATAAATAGTTTTTTTTTTAATATCGGGATATATAACGTGTTAAATATTATATATGTTTTTTAGGGATAATCTCGAAAAATAATTTTTTGTTCGTTTCTTAAAAAAAATGAGAAACATATTTAAATATTTTTATTCTTGTGTTTCTGTTTTCAAATTTAACATTTGATCGAGAACGATAAATTTAGTGCTTATTTTTTTCTCTTTTTTGAATTGATTTTCATATTTTTTTTGTATTTTTATTTCCAAAAATTTCGCATATAAAAAAATAAATGAATTCTATTCTGTGAGTAATTCAATAAAAATCTATTTTTTTATCTTGGATATTCATACAAATACATACACACGTATGTATGTAGCAGTGTAATTTTTTTTTACAACAAAACTTGTAATTCTAGAATACAGAGTTGCCACACCTCTATTCAAATTGTTGGTGTGCAATTTTCGGATGTAAAAAATATGTTCATTTGCGTTAAAAAATTCTTATTCTCTTTAAGATTTAATTGTTGAATTTTTGTTGTAATTTTTGTTATATATATATAAATATTGTTTTTGATTATAAATCGATTATAAACATTTGAGATTAAATATTATTAAGATAGAGAGAAGTGAGAGAAAATTTTACAACTTTTACAAGAAAGATGAAGAAGAAGGTTTTTGCTTATTTTAAATTCTTTTATTTGTATCATTAAATATTTTTTGTTTGTATACAATTCTTTTATTAATTTATATAAGTTTTCTCTTATAAAAAAAAGAAATTTGATTTATATGAGCCTGCGATGATAACAAAAAATATTTTTTTCCAAATGAATGTTAACTTAATAAGGAATTTATTGAAATAACAAAAAAATATAAGATATATACAATGTACAAAGATAAATATTTAAATGCAAATAAATATGTATTTTCAAAAACAATAAATTAAAACGTCTTTAACATAAATTTTACAATTCTTAGAATTTTGAACTTCTATAAATCACTATTTTCCATTTAGAATGTAATGTCTGGATCTGGAATATTTATACTTCATTTGTCAAGCTTCAGAAGTCAGGACTTTGTAATTGGATCATAGATTGTAGCTGGAAAAACTTAAACCTATTTGGTATTCTAAGAGAAATATCATTTCCTGGAAAAAATTGATTCCCGCCAAGAGTTTCTGATGTCGAGAATTTTTTTCAGAAAAAAAAATATTTTATTTAAAAAAATAATTTAATTTATTTTGACTAAACATGAAAAATCACTCGAAATCTAAAAATTCAGTGAAACTTCGAAGATCTTTCAATGTAATTGGGGACGTTCGAGGTCGCATAGCTTTCCTGTGCAATTTTAAGGTATACTTTAGTATCGTACAGAACAGCTGACCACGAAATCATCTTGTTTAGCAAATATAGTACGTTTTGACAGAAATTGTTACCTGTTGGGTCAAGGGTTCACAAACGCACAGTATATTTTTCAACAATTTATCAGAAACCTGAGCTACCTCGAACGTAAGCATTGAAATTATTCGGTAATTGCTTTGGTATTTTTTCTCCTAATAAAGGGTCCGCCATCTAACGTTTTTTTTTTTCAACTAGTGCTTATTTCGTGAATGGTAACACTTAGCTCATGTCTGATTTGAAAGATAATTAATTTTATTCTTCCGCTAAACGAATATGGTTGTGTATACGCTTGAACAACGCTGGAAAATATTGCGACATTACTGCCTGCGATCGATTCCGATTTTTCCAAAAAATCATCTTTTCAAATGAAGCTCATTTTGATCTTGGGGCACAGAAAGCCTGCACGTATACATTAAAAAGCCGAGACACCACTGTTTGGTGCGGATTTTGGTCCAGAAGCATAATTGGGCCATTTTTCTTCGAAAATGAGCAAGGAGTGGCCGTTACAGTCAATGGCGATCGTTATCGGGCCATGTTGAACGAATTTTTGTTCACAAAAATTGAGGAGGAGGATATTAGCAACATTTGGTTTCAACAGGACGGCGCTACGTGCCACACAGCCGAAGCTACACTCGATGTTGATGAAGCATTTTCAAAAAAAAAAAAGTTATTTGGCGGACCCTTTAGATTTATTTCCCAAACAAAAAAGTTGCATACGGTTTCATACTTCACTCGATTTAGATATGATCGGATCGGTCTTGAACTGTGCATTGGATTGATCTTTAAGAAAACTGCAAAACTCGTTTGGTAGAACAGGCGAACGAACTCAAGAAAAGTATCACAGAAACTATTTCCCAACTGATAAAAATGTCCTTCAAAAAAGTTACATACTTTTAGGAAAATTAATATTCCGAATCTGGTAAATTTTTCATTTGAAAATAGCTGCATAATTTTAGGGAAACTATTATTAGGAATCTGGTTGTGCGCATTGCTCGATTTCGCCCACAAAGCAGTTGCGTACTTTGAGGAAACTGTTCTTTGGAATCTGAATCTGAAGAAAAATACAAAACTCGTTTGATGAACAGGCGAACATAATTTAAAAGAAACCTACTCGTCTGAGTTGAAGCACTCAAAAAAATCGAGTTAAACAGAAATGCTTTATTTTTTTTTTCATTTCTTTAGTTTTTTTTTTGGGTTTGTGAATATACATATAAATGTTTGTAAGAACCGTTTTGACCAGAAATTCGAAGTTTTAGCGAGATTAACATCGATTTACACAAACACTACACTATGTGTCAATCGCGGTTGGAGTGTATTTGTGTTGGTCATAATGCATCGTTTTCTATAATTTTTTTTTTTATAATTAACGTGGGCGCAAGGAACTATTTGTTGTATTTGTAAATACACTGCGCGAGCATTAGAATAATAGGGAGGGGAAGGACAGAAGATGTCGATTAACATTGGTTTTGAATGCTTGCAAATCAAAATGGCAAGGGAAAACTTCTCCAAATTCGTGTTGTTCGGCTAAAAAAAGAATCCCTATATTTCACAGTACGTCCGGAATTGGGCTCAACGGTGAACTAATGAGGATTCCTTGCAAGACGAGTATAACGGGAGAAACTTTTAAGGGAAGGAAGAATGTTCGAGTGAACATTTTTTATAAAAGAAGCGATTTAATAAGGAAATACATTAAATCTTCCGTCGGTGTTCGAGGCGGGCAATTGTTTCAGGACCGGTTCTTTTTCCTATCAATCTTAACGCTCGATTTTGTACTTTATCAAGTAGGTGAAGCGATGTTTGCGAAGCTCATGTAAAAAAGTGGGAGTTATACTTGAGTTTAGGGCGTATAAACGCTTTATAAGTTGATCAGAAGGGGAAAAATACTTCTTACACCGATTCAGAAAACCTAAGCACTTAGCAGGATTTCTGGCGATCTCAAATATATGGTCGTTCCAACAGATGTTGTCGTTGACACACATACCGAAGTCTGATCATAACTTATTGTCATGTTCCAAAAAAACGTATTTCATATCTGGCATTGTACTTATTAAACCTCTTGAGCGACAGTTTTTGTTCTCTTAATCCTCTCTTTGCGCAATCGACCGTTGGCCAACTGAGTTGGTTCAAACTATACGTAATAAATTTTTGCAGGATTCATAAGAACATAAAAGTTCCAAAGTCCACAAACATTTACTTTCCACTTTATGTTCACTAATTTTTTACTTTACTTTGAATCTTATTACAACTTTATTCTGAGCACAACGAAATCAAGTGATAAAAAAAAATAAAAAAACCACCAAGAGACAAAAACAATTCAAACATATTCTTCGAACATGCTACCCACCCGTACGACACAGGATAGCTTTTTTCCTGTCTCATGCGAAGAATTCGATCAGAGTCCATGCATCCAAATTCATCGTCTAATATAAAGACTTAGGAAAATGCTACAAGCTGATATCAACTTTGCCTTTGAAAACCAAGTGAAAACAAAGCTTTCTGACAATAAAATTGTACTCGTTGATACAACCAAGAAACTATGCGTTCGGTTGAACAGGACGAAGACATTGACAAATTTAGTACAAATTAACAGAAATTCTATTCTGTTAGTGGGATTTAAATCGAAAATATTATGTTAAGATGAAATATCACACAAAAAAAAATGATACACAGCATGCAGATGCAGCTCCAATTATGTTCTTATTTATTCTCTGGTTTAAACTTCACATTCACCCTTTTCTTTTTTGTCCAGATCCACTTATTACATTCCATGCGATACTGATCCATTGAAAGCACTTCTATAACATAATTTCAGAAAAACAAGCAAAATAACGCTAAAAATAAGCAATAATCCAAATAATTATGAAAAATGCTTTTTTTGCAAAACAAATCCAATCGGTTTCATAATTATAAACGAAAAAAAAAACAATTAAATCATCAAAAATAAAACAACATTAAATTTTGCTACATTTTAATTAAAATTGTTTTTATTCAAATTAATTATTTCGTTTTCTTATAAATATATTTTCAGTTTCATAGTTTTAAATCAATAAAAATAATTATTTAAAAGTAAATATATATATATATAAATCATAAATCTAGGAGACGACAGATTAAAAATAATATAATAAGACAATAAAAATAATTGTAAGAGTTTTGACGCTTAAACATATTTTTCGTTTTTAATTATTATTAAAACTACCTATAATCGCAATACTGCAAACTATAGATTCAAACAATTTCAAACTGAATATTAATAATAGTTTTTTTTTATAAAATAGAAAAAAAGACAGCGTTTAAAAAAAGCATTCTCTTCATACCTCGGTTTCTAGTTGTTTACCTGAGGTTTGTTTTTTTTATATTAATTTCCTAATTGAATGAACATTCATTGCAAGACAAAATAATAAAAAAAAACACAAAAATGTTACAAATTAAAAAAATAATTATAAAAAATATGTATAAAAATGTGTATTAAGTGAGATATTTATAAAATGTATGTATATGATGAAAAAAGTGTTTTTTTCCACTTTTGTGTCTGTGTTGAACGTGTAAATATGTTCTAAATATATAATAATTGCGTTTTGCATCTTTTTTTTTTGTTTAAATTTCATAATTCTTCTTTTATTTAATTAATTCGTGCCAGTGGTTTTTGATACAATTTATCATATTGAATTTATATATTTTTTTTATACAAACAAAATAATAATTTAGCTTCTTTTTATTCTTCTTCTTCAGTGGAGGTGTGTACTTTTTTATATTTTATTTAATACAAACATTTACAATTAATACATGGTATATAAATATTTTTTTTAATCTACACGCGCAACTATGCTGCATTTAAAATCTTCTTCTGTTTTTTTATTCTTATTTAGTTGAAACATTTTGCTTGCTTATTCTGAATTGACACAGTTGCTTAAAAAACCAGTGTCGTTTTTTTTATAAAAATCAGCAATTTCCGTTTCCAAAAATCGACTTTTTGTTTTTTTAATAATTAGAGTTTTCTCTTAATATTTTTTTTTAATCTACATTTATTACAAATATTTATAAGACTACACTATAGAGTAATTGTTAAATATTTATATATATATATGTATGTGTGTATATTTTTTAGTAACGTTTAATGATATATAATATATAATTATGTATAATTGTTTTATATATATATATATATATATATATATATATAATTAAAGGAATCTATATAACTTGTTTAGCACATTTTCAATCCTTTTTCTTTGTTTTTAATCATTAAATACAGTGATTTCTTAAAACAGGATATTTCATATGTACCTTGCATTTTACAATACATATTTTTCATTTAAAATGTGCTGAAATATTTACTTTCATTTAAAAAAAAATATTGATAAACAAGAAAAGTAACACATAAATAAAAAAATATATAGTTACAGCATATTTAATAAAAAAAAACTAACTGCTAATTAAAAAGAAAATCTACGTCTCGTTACATTATCAGTGCATGCTTGATAGAAGCAATAAAAATAAATTGAAAACCATACAAAATAGAACAGTTACACTAAAAGTGAGACATTAAAAAAAACCTATAAGACCGACACAAAAAACGGTTAGATTTGTCCATTTTTGAACTTAAAATTAAAATAAATTGGTTTTACGTACACACTAATTTTACTCGCGATAAATTATTTTAAACATATTGTTATTTATAATTTCTTTTTTTTTTGTATTTATAATTTGATTTCCTTTTTAGATTTACTTCTGCAAAAAAAATTTATTTCGTGTCACAGGTAGGGGACTCAATGTCAATAGAGATGAATTTACAATTTTAGTTTTATTTTGTTTAAATAATTAGAAAAAAATCCAACAGATATCAGTTGCGCTATCGTTGAACAGAATCACAAAGTTTACGTTTTTTTTTTATACAAAATTTTACAGGAATTTACAATAGTTTTTTTCTTTAAAAATTGTTATTTTATTTCAAAAAAAATAGTTTTCTTTTGTTTCTAAATTCGTATTTTCGTCTTGTGTTCTTTTATGTTTTAGTTTTTTGGAGGATAAAATATTTATATATAGTTTTTCTTTTTTGTACAATTTTTGATGGATAAATACAAAAGTAATGAGTAATTAGAAATTAGAAGTTGATTGGAAATGAAATGGTATTGTGAGGAGGTGCTGTTTTTAAAATTGATTTAAATCTAGTTCTAGTGTAAAAAAGATAAATATTTAAAAATACATAGATACAATTTTTTTTTAACAATAACAGTCGGGCAATATGGTTGGGAGAAGATAAGTTAGATGGGAGAGCAGCTCAGTCCCAGTTTTTTTTTCTTTTACATATAATGTCAAGGATGGAAGACACAAACACGGTCGTTTGCGAAGAAAATCCGGTGCAGATATCTGTATAGCGTAATAACTTTTCCTATACATGCGTCTCGAAATTACTATGTTAAGCGATGAAACACAAAATCCAAACTCAATTAACTCCGAGGCACAGCCTTTAGTTCTCAACCAGGATTCGTATTCATAATATTGACCAGTAGCAAAGTTCGTAATAGGTTGATGCTGGCTATACAAAACCCTGATAATCCCTATTCCTGCTGACTTACATTAGCCCAACATTTTGAGTGAGAAAATCCTGATCTACTTTGAAATCGATTTATAAATGCAGTCAAGTTGTATGAATTTGCAGTGCAGAATAATCCATAAGCTCCTACCTGTTTTTAATAAATTGTTTGTAATATATTGAGGCAACAAACAAAAGTAATCTTCGCTCATACAATCATACCAGGGGCCCTATTCCTGAATACGAGTCGTGTAAGTTTTCGTGTGAGATCGACAAATTGGTATTCTCGAACACGACCCCAACTCGAATGTCGAACGTTAAATGACACTCGAATGATACATACCTATTCCTGAACTCGAAAGTGACGCTTTTTTCTGTGAGAAATCATTCATGTTTAAAAAGTGTTCGAGAGCAGCAATGATGGATGTAAAAATATAGGAAAAAATAAAAAAAAGACACTTAGTCTTTTAATTGTAATTGTAATTGTAATTTTCTAATTGTTATGAATAATGAAGTGTTTGAAACAAAATTTAAATATTTTTTGGTGGTAGGTATTTGGCATAAACGACGATCTGGCGTTTGTTTAAAATGTGTGCTCCCATTACTCTTAGAAATATACATTGTTTTATAAAACATCTCTGTTCTTATCATATTAATATTTTTTTGCACTTTTACGATTTAAACTGATTAATTTACTATCAAATTACCTTTAACGATTAGTTCTCAAATCAAAGATTTTTTTTTTTTGTGAAACAAGTCAACATTTAGTGAGGTTAGCTACAATTCAAAGGGTGTGTTCAACATTTTCATAGTCATGTCATGTTTTTGGCTCTCAATAGAGTTGTGGAATACCGATTCTTACTCGACTCGACTGTGAGCTCTCGAGTGACATCTCACTCGACTCGTATTCAGGAATAGGCCCCCAGATTTACGAATTTGTTTTTGTTTTACACGCTCTTATACTATGAATCTGCATAAACAAAGCCAAGCTGAGTCCGAATAAAGATCTCTCTCAAATCAGATACTAGCGGTCAATCTTCACTCTTGATAATCCAGTGGTCCAGCGGTGTTCAGTAAAAAGTAATTAAGAATTAAGAAAACTATAGTCTGGGTAAAAAACGAAGATGGTATCGAAACTGAATAAAACAAAATAATAAGCGATTTAAGTCGAAAAGTAATGGAAGGCTCTAATCAAGATAAATTAACATTGTGGTTTTTTGGCTGCAAAAATGAACCTTATGTTAACTTTCTAGAATTACAGAGTAGATAACGAATCTGGATAAAATAAGGATATCGTATTCGAAAAGATCTGCACGCTTTTTTGGACGAAGATCCAAATATTTGCTCTGAATAGTCTATATTCTTCTTTAAATCGTTTCCAGATAACACAAACTGGCTATTCTATTGATATTTAAGAAGTTAATCGCAGAAGCTTTTGCTGTTGCAGTAACCTGTGATATTCTAGAATTTTGGATTAGTTTTTAATAAAGACAAAACTTTTACTCTACATATCGACCACCCATAAATAAGTTAACACACTTCACAAAATGAACGTTCCGCAACTAACTTTGATCGTTCTCCAAACCATTCGTCGTGTGTGGGTGTGTGTGTTTAAATATTACCGCTTTAATGAATGATGATTCCGTGAATGTTATTTTGTACAATAATTTACATTAAATTATTTATACAATTGGATTATACAAAAAAAACATAATTACATACAAATAAAAATGTACACATTTAACAATGAATAAAATTATTTAGGAAAAAGTTATTGATTAAAAAACAGAAACACCTTGTTTTAATAAATATTTATAAAAGAAGAGAAGTTGTTGCAAATTAAATTCTTGTTCTCTTAAAAAAAATAGGAGAGCAAGAATAAAATGTTTCTTATCTACAGCGAAAAAATCGATTGAAATGTAATCAATTTATCACAAAATCAAAATTGATTTGTAACGACGATTGTTATCTTATTTTTTTTTACAAAACATTTACAATATTTTATGAAAACAAAATGAGCCCTACTAGAAAAATTGTAACAGCAAATAATATAATTTTGCAGAAGTAAATTCTATCTAGATAGAAAAAAAGCTGACTGACTTCCGTTTCATGTTCATGTTATTCTTTTTTTTTACAAAATGTGTACAGGAGTTTTTTTACAAAAAATGTTTTCATTTTTTCACTTATTTATTGTTAATTTCTTAAAAGGCAGTTTTGTTTCTTGTTTTTTTTCATATTTCTATCTTTTTATTTTATTTCTATACAAAAATTACACTAATTTACATAAATTGTTTTGTTTAAATTAATTATTTATATTTGATTTTTTTTTTACTAATAAAATTGTATTTAGTTAAAAACAAAAATTAATGAAAGTATTAAAAGAAAATTATAGCTTGCATGCACGCACTTAAAAAAATGTAAGTTTTGTGTTGACTTGTTTAGATTTACGTGAAGAAAGTTAACATTGTTTTTTTTTTTGTTAACATTTTAAATCTTAAATTTATATTTGAAAAGAAATTTAGAACACACAAGGCACGCAGCGTAGAGAGGGCGAGGATGATGCTAACACACATTAATTTAAACAAAAACCTATGATTGTTCTCTTAAAATTAAAAAAAAAGAAAAAAAACTAAAACAACATATTTGTTCATTTGGATAAATATTTTATAATAATTATATAATTAAACATGACGTGGGTTTTGTTTTTTGTGTTAGAATAAAATTTAATTAAAAATACATAGTTGTACACGAAAAAGTCTATGAATTGAAAGATACAAATAAACATCGCTTTACAAAACATGATACAACTTAAGAACTAGGTGTTTTTTTTATATAGTCAGACATGGTTTTACATACAAAGATACATTGATTAAATACTAAATTATAAAAACAAAGACATCTATTTATATATATGTGTGTTTTTCTTTCATTTTTTACATACTTTCTCTCCTCATTACATAAATTATTATAACTTAGTACTAATTTTACAGAAACAAATAAAAAAATAATTAAATAAAAACAAATGGTTTTATATTATAGTCGATAATGATAAAATTAAAAAAGGCTCCTTCCTACTCGCGCATCCTTTGAGTCCTTTTAAATGTGTGTTGGTTTGTGGTTTTTGTTGTATTAGTTTTTTTTTAGTTTTAAATTGTGAAAAAACGACTTCTTATAGAAAAAGATACAGGTGTCTTAAATGTTGTCCCTCTTTACATAACACCATTAGCTGTGGCAATAGTTGGCGGTCCAATTGGTCCTAAGCCACTAGCATTGTTATTGACTCCAGCAATAGCTACTGACACTGACGATGGAGTTGAAGAAGCCGATGAAGACATAACAGACGACACCGATGGTGTAGCTGAGGAATTAGCTGTCACTGCAATGGGAGTCATGCCATTTTCTGTGATCATAGCATTTGAGGGAACTGCTGTGGATGTTGCAACGACCGCTGTAGCCGGCTGTATTGGGTTCGAGGATTTCATGAAGAATTTCTCCAGTTTGGCATTAATGTGCTTGCCGTATGTATATTTGCGAAGAGCAGCCATATGAGGGCGAATTTTGTTCATAAGCTTTTTAAGCTGAGTTGGTTCAGAAACGTCGATCATTTTTTGAACAACATAGTTCGCATATTGGTCCTTCATCATGACATGTAGGGCACTAAATAGATTGAAAAAAAATTTCAGTTTAGAGGTTTATAGGCAAATATTTTGTGTTGGACTTACTTGTCATTGAATGTACAGACTTCATCGATGAGTCCAGTTCGCTCCGAGCGTGTTGCATGCGTTACACATTTTTCGACGACATTTGAAGCGAATTTATGCTGAGATAGTACTAATACTTTGCCACGCACACTGTTGATGAGAATCGATTTATCTTCTGGTTTGCCATGTTCTGGAAGAAGAAAAGTAATATAAATTTAGAAAGACGTTGAGCAAATACAAAACCGATGCAACATAAGGCGATTTCTATGAATCTGATCTGAGAGAAAATAAAAACCCCATTCGGAAGGTCGGAGATATCTTGGAATTAACTGATCGCAAATCGTTGACAATGAAAACAGAGTTCTGTGAGACTATACGAGAATATTAAATGATCCTTCCGCACAAGGCCTAGAAAATCTCATCAAGCATCTCGAAAAAGTTGTTCGGTTTCGAAGAACGTTATACATGCTATATCATTAGGTATCAAAGAACCGAGAATTGTGGCTTCAAAAGGAAGCAAAAATGGTAAGGAATTGGTCATATTGGTTCTACCCTAAGCAAAGCCATACTTTTAGAGAAGATGATGCCACAATTAAAGTTTCTTGTTGCAAAGGCTCTTTAGAACATGGGAAATTTGCTAGAGACGAAAATGATTATGAGCAATAGTAAATTGAAATTAAGAAAATACGGGTAGAAGCTAGTAATAAAAATTATTACAACAAAACACTCACCTAGCACATGCTGAATAACATAATTGCCGTACTGGTCCTGTATCAGCTGTTCCGTGTGTTCATGTAGTTCCTCCAGAATTGGTGATGTCTGTTCGGTTGTACAGTGTTCCAATATGCGCTGAATCACTCGACACCCATATGGATGTGTACTTAATGAATAAACCTGCGACTTAAAAGCATTTATGATAAATTGCAAAGCACTTGGTTCGACACATTCAATGCATTTCTGTACAACATGATTGCCATTTTGATCTTTAACACACTTTAGCACATGACCATCTAGTTCTCGAACGATTTCCTGTTGCTGTTCGGGTGTTATGCTTTCCAGAGCTTTCTGTATCACTCGACATCCGTACATTTGCAATGCCAACGGTAGCACATGTCCTTTCACTTGCATGCCCAGTGTGTTCTTTTGTTCAGGAGTTCCGAACTCGAAGAATTTTTGTATAACATAATTGCCGAACACATCTGTCATAAGGCTATACGCGGCACCTAGAATTTCATTGAAAACCATTTGTTTTTCGGCGGCAGTTGCACGTTCTAATTTCTGCTGAATAAATCGTGATCCATGCTGATCCTGTGAAAACTCAACAATATGATTTGTTAGATCCCGTAATTGAAGATTCGGATAGCGCTGATTGCGGAAGTCTTCGAGTAATCTTGAACGGCCAGGCGGACGTTCTCCATTAACACCACCTGCAGCTGCAGCAGCCGCGGCACCAGCAGCTGCCGAGGCAGCAGCCATAGCAGCTGATTGACGGGCAGCAGCAGCTGCATTGGTGGCAGCCGCAGCAGCAACAGCTGTAGCGCCCGGAATGCCCAAGTGTTTAGAGAAAAGCGAACTATTTGAGCCGAACATATTTTGTCCAGCGATCCCGACTAAGATTTGGTTGCGGTACTTGGTCTCAGCACCGGGTGCTCGATTTGCAATCAAGCAAGAGTCTGGTGGTGGTGTAAGTGGGGCACCAATAGGGCTGGCCGAAGCATTACCCACTGAGCCTAGGTTACCATAACCACTGACAGGCCATTTCCTGGCAACTGCTGCAGCAGCTGCAGCCGCTGCAACTGATGATGAAACTGCTGTGGCGGCCACTGTACTCGTACTGTAGTCCATCGAAGGACTGAATGCCGATGTGTTCCGGTCAAAGGAGTCTCGACGAGTTGTCAGCGATGAGGTGTTTAATGCTAAACCTAATTGAAAGAAAAAACAAACAAAAAATATTTAATTGGAATTAATAGACTTATATATATAATATTTGAATTAAAAAAGTCGAAAAGAATTAGCAACCTGGAAGCAAAGCTATCTGTGTCCAGTTCCACATTGCTTGTGTTCCATTCATGTTTAATGTTTTTTTTTTTTATTGGTAAATAAATTTGAAAACAAAAGCCAGAGAGCTCTTCAAAAGCACTTGTTACCGATGCGCGATCTAAAGTATATCTGCGTTCTGTGGTAAAGTTTCAGAACAGCACGTGTGGAAAGTTGTAGCTACAGATTTCTTAATTCTAAAAAAGTTAGAAAACCTCCCTTTTGGCTACAACTACCAACAAAGGCACAAAATTCCTTCATGTTCCCAAGAACTTTTTGTGTTTATCTTTTTTTTTTGTTGTTGTTGTTTAAGTTGTACGCCTGCAAGCACTTTCGTAAACGTGAAACACATGCAACAATTGTTTTTGAAAAAAACAAACCTTTTTGAGGTAGTAAACGAGATTATGCGGGGTTGGTAAAATGTTTTTTGCGTGAGGGATATTTTTGTTCAACTACACCTACCTGTAGGGGTTAAATATACATAAGAGTTTTAGGGAAAGGGTAATCGGGAATTTCCATTTATTCGGTCATGTAGGAATCGATGATAGGCTAGCTCAGGCAAATTGTGCGTACATATATTGTAGAATGGTAGGAACAATATACCGTTGTATGTGTTGCTCTATTTTTCAGTCCCGTGGCCAAAAATGTGATTTTAGTCATGGTGCTTTTTTGGTTTAACTGTTGCTTTCCTTTTAGTGCGACGAAACAAAAGAAACGAATTGTAGAAGCGAATGGGATTAAGGAATTAGTAGTGCCCGTAGTAGTGTAAATGTAGTTACAAGCTTGACAAACATTTGTTGTTGTATACATATTAAAGTGCTCCTTGTCGACATTCTATCCGTGTTCCGTTTCCGTGAACATGTGAGAGCTACTGAAAGCAAATTGCTCAAGAATGTTGCCATCCAGATTTTAGTCTTACATACAGTTCTTCCAAGAAAGTCGTGTGAACGTTGCCTTAAACAAAGTAACAGCTCAATACATTCTTAAAAACGGGAATAGATACATACAATTTTCTTCTAGCGCCAGTGCGCCTACTGATTTTCGACCCTTTTTTATTAGACTAATGTGTACACAGCTGCACGTTCTAATGATACCTAAAAGGCGACTTCTGAAGAAGCACGTGTTAAGGACATACATATGACCCTTGGTTCTTTGCAAAAGAATTTTTTTTAAAGGTTATCAGGTGTGTCATGTGTACCTACCTGGATTAGGGACAATGTTTAGGAAAGATAAAGAGAAAGGTCTGTATACATTGTGCAATGGTAAATACATTTTAAAGGCAGAAGGTAAGTAGTTTGTTGGTTTCTAATTTTTGAATAATTGATTGACGTTATTATGACATTGCATTATTTTCATAAGTATATGGATATGATATGATATGATAACTATAAAGATATGATTGGTCGCAACACTTCTTCAAAACAGATGCACGGTTTTTAATACACATATTGGAAATAATATTCAAATAAATTAGAACACCTAGTCAGCCTAATTTTGATCCCTTTGGAATCCGCATAAAAAAAACTTTCTGCAATTATTTTCTTTCCTATTATCCTCTTCAGACAGTGTTCTATGCCCATAACTCAGCACCACTACCCCCATTAACCTACACAGTTTTCAATTCATTCACTACTCACACCGGGTGGCGGCACTGATTTCCGTGCAATTAATTTAATTACTCAATTCAGCAGTGCGCAGAGTGGGGGTACACAGACCCCCCTAAACTTTTTATTGAATAAATTAGTTCGTCCCCAAGGGACGCATAAAATTGTACACGAATATTTGATCACACTACGATTATCACTTATACTGCCAACGCCTTATCATACCTCAACCGTTATTTATTCGCCACGTTGTCAACGCAACGGCTCAGTACCGTAGATGGTCTTACTTTTGTGTTTTCATCGAAATTGAATTAAGACTGCATAATAAATTCTTAGACTATAGGTGACACTTTATGGGGCGCTCTATACTACATCAATCAATCTTCCAGGCATTAGGGGGAGTTGGCAAACCTTGAAAGTCTAAAGAGAATGGAGATGGATTGAGATTTGTGTGCAAAATGTGTGTTTTAGGGTGGCTTGCTTTAAGCTTTAAGGTTGACTATTTGTTTTCATGGGTGAGAGAGACTTTTTCAGATAAGAATCTCATTGCGGCAGATGGTGATGATAATGATTTATCAATAAGAAAGGGGTGGGGGGATGAGTTTTTTTTGTCAGCATTGATTGAAAATTATTAAAATGTTTTTCTTGTTTAAGTGTCAAACAGAGCTGACTGGTTTGTGTCTTGGGTAATAAATTGTATATTTCTCCCAGGAGGATGTTGAATTATTTATTCAAAATTTGTCTGAGGCTGTTCAGTGCGAGGCAGTTATATGTTTTTGTTTTATGAAGCCTTTTTTATAATCCATTTATTCCGTAATTACATATAATATGTATGTGAATTTTGAATATTAAAATACCAAATGAGCAGGATATACATACGGTTATGTTTAAATATATTTACCATTTTATATGGTGGGTTCTATACATTATCCTGCGAATTAGAAATAAATCAATCACTTTTAAGTAAAAGACTATTAAATTCGCATTTGCTTCTGAATTTTTAGGATTTCGGCTTTTGAAGATTTCTAACTTAAGCTAGAGCTTTGATGATACAGGGTGCGGCAAAAAAACCGATATATTTTCTGCGGCGCGCCATTCAGGGACAGGACGTCCGAGGGTGGTGGGGGTAGACTCGTTGGAACGCCTACACGACGCCATTGTCAGTAGTCATGGAGCAGTGGTCGCCTGAGCAACGCGCGTTTGTTATCGAGGCGTATGTTCAAAGCAGCAGCTTGTTTACGGGCGGGCCTACGAGGACTGTTTTCCACAGCAGCACGAACTCTATTGATGTTCTCTGGCATCCGAGCTGACCTTGGACGGCATGTCGGCTTCTTTTTCAACGCAAAACCTGTTGTTCTAAAGTAAGTAGGTAACCCACCGCATAATTGTGCTACGCGACGGAACTTCTCCATGTCGACCTAATTGAAAGAATGCACGGAACTGCCGCTGAGTAGCAATGATTGAATCACCACTTTTAAAATACGCCTCGATAACAAACGCGCGTTGCTCAGGCGACCACTGCTCCATGACTACTGGCAATGGCGTCATGTAGGCGTTCCTACACGTCTTCTAAAATATAGTATTACTTTAGTAGTAGCATACTTTTTTCGTAGGGGTTGCTGGAAACAAACTTTTATTAAAACAAATGTCATAGTTTTGGCTAATTATGGTGGAACAAGTGGCTAAGGGCATGCGAGAAGCTGATAACTTCTCTCGTCAAAAAAAGATTTGGAGTTTTAAGGCCAAATTAGGAAGGGAACCGGTGTTCATCAAGTACTGTGGCAACTATAATGACAATGTTTGCTAATACGATACTTAAATATTCATGTTCAACTTAAGCGATTACAACACAGTTCATGCAGAGGAAAAAGTAGAACATAAGCGCTTTAGTTGAAAGTAAATATTTAAGTATCCTTAAATCCTTATCAGCAAACGGGCCTAAGAGTCATGGAAATGACAGCCACGAATCTGGTCTTTGCTTGTACCAGGCTCCTACGTAAAGATATACCAAAAGTCCATGGGTACTTCAAATTAAGAAAGTATTGATAGATTGCACCACTACTCGAGCTGATGACGATATGAACGTATCGAGGGACATCATTTAATGGGATCACATCTTTTAAGTATGTTATTCCGAGACTAGAGTGCTTTAGGAACAAACAGTTTCAATCAACATGGCTGTCCTGCGGGATGAAAATAAAAGCAACATCTACAATCGCGCGCTAAGATTCGCCCTCCAAAAAAAAAAACTGAATTATACTTCTTCGGCCTCCATCTGAGGCAGTAGTCGCAGAGATCGGAGCAACTGGTATGATGATACGAACGCTGTATACCTAACAATGCAATGACTCATAGAAAGCTGGCACACGAAGATGAATATAAAGACTCCGAAGAACAGAGAGGATCAGCTACCTTGATGGCATCCTGAAGCGATGGGAAGTGTATTTTAGTGAATTATCGGACGTTCAGCTCACGGAAGAAAAGAGTAAATTAACACGACTATATTGGCTGACCATTACCAACATTACAAGTCAAGTTAAAGTAGCTCGATTGCTGTACTGGCAATAATTAAAATCTTGAATGACCTCCGACAGAAGTATAGGTCGGCTTGCATCATCTTCAACAAGGCATTGCATAAACAAATCTGTGACTTTGAGATATCAACAAGAGCGAATAGGTCTAGCTAGATACTGGCTCAAAAAGACGATGTCGACATTTGCATCGGTAAAAGTTAACAAGATGTATAAGAAAAAAATAGGAAATCTGAAGGGAAAACCAAGTGCATGGTGCGTCAGTCAGAAGTGTAGGTGAGATGGTTTTTTTTTTTTTAATTGGCCCGCACTATTTTAACTACCCTTGTAATTTTGAGTAAACACACCGAGGGCGTTAGGAAAATAGGGAAGGATGCAAAAGGAGGTAACGATGCACATTTGTTTTAAAGTTCTGCAAGTCAAAATGGGGGGGAAAAACAGAGTCTGACAAGGCATTCCACATTCGCGTGGTAAAGAAAGAATCCCTGTACTTGACGGTACGTCCGAAGTTGGGCTCAAGGGATGGGCATTTGTGCAGCGCGAGTATTACGGTTGAATTGTTTCAAAACGTTCAGCCTTTAATAACATGGAGTACAAATACCGCGGTCCACTGCTAAAAACAAACCTGCTTTTCTACAAGACTACGATCTTACCAGTCTCCACATACGGATCCGAGACTTGAGTGTTTTCTAAAAAAAACACTCAGATCTCTCAATCCCGTTCAAGAAAAGTCTTTCGGATAATTGTTGGCCCCGTATGCAAGGAAAAGCGATTATGGAGAAGATCCAATTAGAAATTGTTTAACATTTGTTTCGAAGACAATGTGGAATAAATTAATATCGGAAGAATATAGTGCATTATGTGACTAGTTCGTAATTCGTACTAGCGATGAGAAACCAGCTGTAAAAGTATTTTGCAATGCATTTTATGGTAGAAGGCCGTTGGGCAGACCTTGGCTTATGCTGGAAAAATGGCGTAAATCAAAACTATCGAGATCTTGGAATGAGAAAAAAGTATAAAGCTCGTTCGTTTATGGAATATCCTCTTTTAAAAATGCATAAGACTATTTAAGTAAGTCAAACAAATCTACATTTTCCTTTCATTTATAATTTTTTCCTTGTTGTGTGTTTTGCTTAAAGCAGAAATAATTCATGGCATTCATGATGTTGCAAAGAATATTCCAACAAGCAAATTTGCAACTATTGCAAAAGTTATCTTTATGACTTTATCAAAGGAGCTTTGGAACGAAGAAACTTTACAGACAGTAGACTTTTGTTAAATTAAACGCACGCGTCGAGTTGTTATTTCCCAACACTATTGAGGACACAAACAGAGTGTCCGCCCGTGTCGTTGTATTTACCATAGAACAAGACAACTGGCTATGCGATTTTAATGTAATGTTTGTTTTTTTTTTTTTTTTTTTGTTTGTTTGTGGACAATTTGTACAAACAAAAATTACACCCCACCCACAGATTTTACAAAAAAAAAAAAACAAGAATTTTTTTTTAGTTTGCGAGTGTTATAGTTGGTATTCTGTCCACACACCTACGCACGACATAATTTGCAATTACAATTATTAACACAGAAAAATAGCAGAGGCAACAGGAAACCAAAGGACATACAAAGCAGGAAATTTTCATATTTATAACGAAGCCACTGACGGTTGAATATGACAGGATACACATGCCCTGGTATGTCATTTTTTTGTACTTTATCTGATTATGGTTTGTGTCCTTGTTAAATTTATTTTTTATTTACCCAAGGATGCACATTTTAATTTGGTAAGACTGTTGAATATCGCGCACCTAGTAAAAAATGCATTTTTTAAAGAGCTATAAACATAAATGGAACCATTTAAAATGTGTTGTAAATAGAGAAAAGCGAAAGTTAATTTTAGAAAAATAAAAATGTACAATGTTATATAAGTAGTAAATGAAAATTATTTAATGAATTTTGATTTTATGTACCTGTAGGCTGTGCGGGGCTCCCCAAGGTACCAAGACCTCCGCTAAATGCTTGGGGTGCAAATAACCCGCCACCTTAAAAGTAAAATTGATTGGTTAAACACAACATCGACATGAATGAATGAATAATAAATAGCAAGATAATTTAAATATTAAGATATTAAATATGTCATTTAAATATTACATCGCCTAAAATATAAATTTTCAATTATACTTAATGATTAATTATTTATGTTAATGATTATACATACATATGTAAATGTAATTAAATTATGAAAATGTAATGTTAGTAAATAATTTTTTTTGAGATTTTATTTAAACAAATTGATCGATTGTTGTATTGTGATCAGAATTAATTATAATTATAATAAAAGATTACAGAGTGCTGGTAAGGAGAGCCTTTGAACTGCACTAATCACTGAGGCACAAGTCTTCTACATCGTCTATATAAGATATATTCTGCTGTAGTGTGTGAGCACCTAAACCCATTCTTTAACAATCTGATAGGTTCATTTCACTATCCACCAAATTTTTTCATTGCCGCAGATCTTGGAAAAAAAACAGAAACTTCATATCGATACCCAAAACATTTTTATCGATTTCAAAGCCGAGTAATGTCCAGTTTGGCATCCCTGTCGAACAGGTCAGTTTGACCAGAATGACGATGGAAAATGCATGCTGGTAAGTAAGGTTGCTAAAGACCTCACCGACACCTTTGATGTCAAAAAAGGTTTTGAAAGAAAGAACACCAAAATCAATGGCACGATCTTTCAAAGTCTGTTCGATTAAAAGTATATACCAACGATGTTGACACACGAAGAATAAAGTGTGATGTCATTAACGCTTTTGTGAGTTTCGAAACGGCAGCATACATATTGCCATGAAGAAAAGACACCCAACATCGATTGGGCCAAAACATTACAAAATATTATTGAGGTAGTTAGGAACGGAGACGGAGGACAAAGAATTACTATTGCCAATCGCTGCTTCTTCGGGGTAAGTTGGTATTTGAGTAGTAAGAACTCTCTCCGTCAAAAGTGCCCATTTATAAGACCCTAATCATTCGAGTCATGCTATATGGTGTAGAGGCATGGAAATTGTTAAAAATGGATGAGGAATCTGAGCTATTTCGAGACGGAAATTCTCGTGTATATTCTGTGTACCCTGTGCAAAAAAGGCGAGTGGAGGAGGATATTAATATTCCAACGTTTCAGATGGCTGGGTAATAATGTAGAACGGATGGACAATGCTCCGACATAGAAAATCTTCAATTCTACGCCGGAGGGATGGCGCAGCAAAGGATGACAAAGAATTAGAAGGCGCACGCAAGTCGAAGAGGACATCGCCCATTTTCACGCTCAAAACTGGAGAAATAGTTAAAGACTGAGTTACCCTGAGAAACTCGTTGCTTGAGGCCGGAAAGGAAGGAAAGAATTATAATAATAATACCACAATATGAGGTAGTACCCCATGGCTTAGTGGTTAGTGTTTCGGACTGCTAAGCGAAAAGCCTGGGTTCGAGTCCCGCTCATAGCCACCTTCTTTTCCAGGGTACTGCCTCTTGCAAGGAACTGACAAAATCTCCAAGCGTAAATGTAGCAGTTCGAACTCTGCGGTAAATTGTAGGTCCCTTCCATTTTTGCAGATTAACAAGTCACACACAGGAATAGTTGAGAGTATAAGGCACTAGGCCTTGGGTCCTTAAGGAGTTGTCGCGCAAATAAATTTATTTACTTTATTTATGAGGTCTGATTTGATTTATGTTTATGTGAACAAAATTCATTAAAAGTTTATGAAGCCTTGGAAGATTGATCTCGATCGACATTTCGACATTGAACATGAAAATAAAAAGTTGTAGTTTAAGCTTGAAACGAAAAATAAATTATTCAATATACATGTCCCGACCTACATAGCAAGAATAGGATATAAAATTCCTATATTTCAAATATCCAGAGTAGAGTGCTAGCTGGCAAAGAATATATGTATTTCTAAAATTCATATTCAAATAAACTCATTGAATTTTTCCAAAAATCCACAAATAACTCTATACTCGACGACAACGACAACGACGAAGAGACATTCCCACAAATGTGTGGCACGAAATAAATAAACTTTGTAAAATTCCAAAAAGAAAACATTCCACCAATTTCAAAACTTTATAAATTCATTTCCACGAGCTGCTGAGCATTTATAGACTGCACCACACACCAAAGTACAAATACGCTTCCACAAAAATCCCCATTCCTGGATTTAGCCACTCATTTTCCGCAACGTTGACACATCGAATTCCTCATATTCCGCGTCAGTGATTTTAGTTCGCGCATCAAAAATATTTCATCCGTTTCCATCTGTGGATAGGTATGTGCATGGAAAAAAGATACAACAAAAAAATCTCTTCCCTGGAAATGGGTTAAATAATTAATTTGTAATTTAAAATGCACCGGCCTAACTGTTCAATTATTTAAACTGCACAACAATGTGTGAGTTGTGTTCGCAGATAAAAATTAAAATTAAAAATGTAAAAGGATTACCATAAGTTCGAAGGACATGCCTATCCCTTATCTGGGCATATGAAATGCCTGTGTTTACCACACACACACACAAACACACCAGAACCTTTACCAGAGATTCAAAAATGAGCCTGGAATTCCGTTGCTGATTGAAAAGAGCAGTCATCCAGATTTTTTTTTATTGTTTTAATCCCTATTTTTGTTGTAATTTGTGGCGATCAGCCATTTTTGAACGCGCGCCGCTGTTTGAATGTGGTTTTTCTTTCATCAATCAATCGAAGAATTTTATAGTTTGCAATGAATTTTAAATTATCAACATTGCACACGATTGTAATTAAGGGATTCCGTTTAATGCATTTCGATTGTGGCCCCGGCCCCGTTCAGACAGTGAGCTCTGGGATTTGGCAACAAGCGGCAGCGGCAGTCAAATGTGGGACGCTTCACCGCCGCTCTACGCCAAAAGGAGCTCAATTAATTATGCACAATCACCGTTAACAATCGCGTTTATAGTCATCGCTGCACTATATGGTCGCAGTAGTTCGCGCACGGTTCTATGCAGATAATAAAAAGCGATAAATCAAAACGAGGTTAAAGCGCGCGAGCAAATTAATTACAATCGATAACAATCGACGGCAGAGGTGTGATACAATCGACACGATATCGGGTATGATATCGCCACCGTTGTGGCATATACGTATGTAAGTACATTCAATACACAGACATAAATAATAACGGTTTATACTAATTTGAATGGAAGTCATTTTGCGAAATGAATGGCGACTTTAATGAGCAGGGAAACAGAAAATGCTTCATTTTCATTAAATGATTTTCAGGGAGTTTCGCAACAAAGCAATTGATTGGTGTGCATCGAGGTAAAACGGAAGAGTTTTCGTCAGAACGTCAGATGGGATCTGGTGCAGTCTTGATAGTATAATCACCGTCGAATAAGCAATTATCGTACTTGTAAAGTCATGCGAGCATGAAAGAAAGTGCATAAGTCGATGTGCTGTCACTGAATCGGAAAAGTGGATGCGAAGAAATGTTTATATGATTAACTGTGTGCCTGGTTTGGGTGAAACAGCCTTGGTTCATGAATCTGGAACTTTCTTGGAACCATAATTGCATGATAAGGATAAATAATTGCTAACAATCATTGAGTACGTACAAACAACTTTGCTGATTTAGAATAGTAAAAATCGTCATCGTAACTGATTTTTCAAAGAAAAAGGAAAAAAAAAAAGTTGCATATACGCCATGGTGACTGTTTGGTATTGTTTTTGAGAAAATATTACAAAAAATAGTTTCTTTTTTAATAAGAACAACAGTATAAGAGAAGCTGTTTTGATCAGTTATCAGATTTGGGAACATATAACGTTTTCGCTTAACGGATAGCATTTTTTGGAGCAATGGAGGCTCATTTTCATTTAATAGGACATGTTAACAAGCAGAACTGAAATTACTGGTCTCCAAAAACGCGTTACTTTTGACTAATGCGTAATGCCTACAAATTAAAGTAAATATCCGACATAAAATCTGCATAATTCTACCGAGGTTACTGCAAAGTATGGCACGGAAGACTAGGCTTCGTCTCGAAGCCGTGTGACACAACTTGATTGAAGGGTAAATATTGCAATTTTGGATATCAATTAGAGGAGATATTTTCTCACCACTGATTGAGCATTTGATCAGGTGCTTCACGTAGATGTTTCTTCTAAATTATAAAACATGCTTTCTGTCAAAATGATAAGACTTTATTATGAAAATTAGTGCTCGGTAGTAGAAACATTGCAAGCGCTGGCCCATTTCACGGCAGACATCGTGGAACTTCAATTTCGATCTTTAACGTACGTTTGGTGGCTAAATTTGAGACTACCGGTTCAGTAATCAATCAGCCAACATTCGTACGCCAAAGGAACGCAAGATTGGCCGAGAACATGTCTGCTGTCCGTGGAATTGTAGAGCAGAACCCGAAGCAGTCGATTCTAGATTGCTCGACGAGCACAAGAACTCGCCTTTTCGCAGATTTGAACTTGGCGAATTTGGCGTCGGGACTTGGCTAAGAGTCTGGCTAAACAAACAATCCGTGTACTTGACGGTACGTCCGAAGTTCGGCTCAAGAGTATACTGATAGGCATTCCTTGCAGCGCGAGTATTACGGTTGAATTTTTTTCTGGGAATGAATGCAGCTGGATATTTTGCTAGAGCATTTTCTATGGAAGTAGCGATAAAATAATGAAAGGCAAGAAACATTACGTCTGTGCTCAAGATATGTAAATATGTCTGTTATTGTTTGGTCGCCTATCATTTTTAAAACTCTTTTTTGAATTCTATCTAGAAAACTCATGTGGGTGACGGGAGCACCTGCCGAAATGTGGGAATTATATTCGAGTTTTGGGCGAATATATGATTTATACACTATAGCCAGATCAGACGGGATGAAGAATTTCTTGCATCTTCGAAGGAAACCCTAACACCTCGCAGTATTCTTGGCGATGTCAAATATGTGATGGTTCCACATTCATTGGTTCGTACTTTTTCGAAAACGACGTTAGTAAATTGATCACCGTTAATGGCGACATGAAGTTGGAGCAGGACGGCGCTACGTGCCACACAGCGGACGCCAGGATTGACATTATGCATGAATCATTTGAGGTTAAGATTATCCCTTGTATAGGTGACGGTAATTAATCACCAAGGCTATGCGATTTGACCCCGCTATACTGTTTTTTCTAAGGTTTCCTGAAGTCGCATGTCTTTACGAATAAACCGCAATCGACCGATGCTCTTAAGATATGAATAACATAACACAGGTCATTGCTTAAATTCAGCTTAATCGGTTCCGTGCCACAGTAAGAAGCTGATGAAGTGATTTGAACGATATTATATTCCAAACATAATGAAATGACATACATGGGCTTTTCAAATAAAAAAAATAGAATTTTGTTAATACGCCAAACCAGCTTGTTTTATTTCATTTCAATATCTACTCGCTCTTATTGAAAAAGCATTTACTGAAAAATCGATTTTGTTATCGATCAATCGGTTAAACATTTGTTTCACTTTTTGTTGTCTATTTATCTAACGGCGCGGTGCTATTAATAGTTATGAATGTTCGTTAAATGAATCAACTTTTTTCAATTTTAAGTTTCCTTATCTACTATCTTATCTTACCTACTGTCTAATGAGCTTTGTTTTCTGACTATCAATGTTGATTAATATTTCATGTATTTAATGTTTTTTTTTAAGTACACTACACTTAGATCATTGTTCACAGAAAGATGATATCAAGAAGATATTTTATAAAATATGAAAACGAAGTTTTAGTCCTTTACACGATCAATTTAAATGTATTAAATTCTACGACGAACTACAATTAATTTATTAAAGACGCATGCAAAATTATATTTATTATTTAATGTTATATACTTATACAACGATGATACAACAAAAAACATATGAAAAAAAAACTTTACGAAACTAATAAAAAGCTTATTAATATTTATGATATATAACAACGAAGTTAATAGTACAACAAATAATACAAAAACTTAACGAATACGAAATTCAACGAAACCAAGAAAATAACTTAACCAACCAAAATACGTTATTTATAATAATGAATTTGACAATAAAATATAAAAAAAACTTAACGACAAAAAAACAACTTAACGAAACCAATTTTTTTACATTCAACTATGCAAAAAAAAAATTAAACTAAATGCTTACCTCCAACATTTGAACCATTCTGTTGTGAGTAGAGATTCTGTTGTGCGGCCTGTGGTTGCGGTGGATATAGTTGTGGTGGACCCTGTTGTGGGGGTGGTCCAGGTCTTGTGGCACCTGGTGGTACTAGCACTGGTGCTGGGCTAACAAGGCGCATTGGTGTGGTTGTTCGTGGTCCCATAACAAGTGAACCACTCTGGTCAAAAAATGCTGGTATAACCTATTCATGTGGGATTATGATTGGACATTTTTAGGATTTGTAGTAAGTTTGTATTTTTTAGTGTAGTGTGAGTAAGCATTAAAATGAAGGAGTAGATGGAACGAAAAGAAAAAGATATATATTTATTTATAAATATACATAAATATAAAATGTACAAACACGATAGCAAGTTGCTAACAGAATTGAAAAAATCGGTAAAATGGAAGTGAAAAAAGCTGCGAAAAAAATATTATTTATCGATTTTTTTTTTTACATGGAACGGCAACTATTCACAAGAAAACAGTGTTAGATACTTTTTCAATGATAAGAGTTTTTTTTTTAAAATCACATTGCATGTGTTCGCTAATGGGATATGATTTGTACTTTGATTGTAGCGCGAAAGGCTTTTCCTTAGATGAAATAAATGGCATTTCATGTCAATGACAAAGTAGCAGCTGCATGTTTTTTTTTTGGAGGGAGCGGAGACTTTAATATACTTTATCCTTGCTCAGGAAATATTTTGTTTTGGAATAAATGTGTGCAAATGGTATCAATCTGTTTCAAGTCATGTTTTGAAGTACTAGCTGTCGGGAAAAAAACAATGTTAGTGTTTATATTTATGTTTGACAGATGTTTTATGTGCAGGGATTTATGGTATGGTTGACACCTTTTTGACACTGCAATATATTTCTAAAAATTCAAGGACACTCAAGTTGCGTTTAATATTTAAAGTGAAAGTTTTTTCAACAATGAATGGTTTTCGACACAAAACGAACCATTCCTGCTTGGTCAAATACTCAGGACGACTAAAACTTAGCCTTTTATTACATTGTAGCGTATTCCTAGCGGAAATTATTGCGATAAATGTATGTTACTGTCTTGACTAGGAGATATCTTAATCGTCATAGACGGCGAGGCAGTTTTAAAATCTTTTGAATCATTCAATTCAAACTCAATCATAGCCCAAAATATTCGTCTCTTAAGAACATATCAGCACAGTTAAATATTCACCACTGCAGGTACCGGGACATAGTGTGACAACACTTTTAAATACAAATAACGAATGTAATTGACAAAGAAACACATGAGAGACATAGACAAGAATAAAAGTGGTGAATTGGCTGAATAGAGAAACTGCCGGTTAGGTAGGTATTTTATTTTTTATTCATTCGAGACGTATTTCACATTAAACGAGAGGTATAACAATAGATTTTTTTAAAAACTACGCAGTTTATAAATAGGGGTAATTAAAAGATGATGAATTAGACAAGCACACCTATTACTTGTTCAAGACGCCGGAGAAAAAATCAAGTAGTGAATACGGAAGCACGTATCGGGAGCTGGAAGATATATCTGAACTGGCTGCTGTCAAAAGTATGCATTCAGGTTTCAGGGACTGCGACATGGTAATATGAAAAGGACGAAACTATTTTTAGAATTGCGCTCTAAGAAGGAAATGAGAAACACTCCAACGTAAAGAAAAAAAGAGATACTCAACAGTTCTGGAAAAAAAATATTAGACATTGGGTCTAGATGGCTCGAGATTTGAAAGGGGTTGCCCTAACTTGGCTTGACATGGAATAATTTAAAACCTGGAAGCCTGTCTACTTTTTCTGAGGTCAACGCGGGTAACACCGTTGGTAGATCCAAGTGAGAGAGTTGTTTTGAAAGCTGTTCTGATAGCAGTATTTCTATATTAACGAAAAAATTGTTGCCTGAACTATTCATTAATTGATCAAAGGACTTGATGTCCTTGTTGTCATAACAGGATCCCGTCTGGTAAGAAGACTTAAATAAAGAGATTTGGCATGTTCTGAAGACTTCTACAGGATTTGCATAGGTTAAGAAGAGGGTAAACAATTTCAAATCTTCTTTGCACATATCTTGCTATTTAAAAAATAACAATTTATTAAGGAGAAAACTTCTACAATGACAAAATTAACATAAAACTCTTGTTAAAGTTTCATAAAAAGTCGGGAAGTAGAGCATGAACTTGAGCTATTGCAATCCTTCAATTACTTTTTATCTAAAGCCGCAGGCGATAATATCATAGACAATAAAAATACGGGCGGCTTCTGTCAAGGCTCTTCAGATCCAGAAATCTTATCATAAAATTTAAGCTGCTGCTGTACAAAAATATGGTCCTACCAACCAATACTCACACATAGAGATCTAAGACTCTATAAAACCTACTCGGATCTCTTAACCGCGTTCTAGAGGAAAGTCTTTAGGATTCCAAAGAAGATTCAATCATGGACCAACGAAATCTATTTTAAAGCAGGTATTGTCAACATAATAAAGTTCAGTAGATTCCGGTTTATGAGCGAAGGAAGATCAGCTCGAAAACTCGTTTGCAGTTCATTTCATAATAGTAAGCAGTTTTGTAAGACTGGCTTACGCTGAATAGATGCCGTAGAATAGGAAGCCCGAAGACTGGATGTAATCGGCCAGCGATGGGAATTAATTGAAGAACTTGTTAGCTGAGGCCCGGACCAGATTTATATTGTTGCATCAATGATGATCATGACGCAGTAAGCTGAGAATAAAATTATGAGATTTCTTCTAAAATTTCAATTTCTTCAATAGTGATGTCAATTAAAAAAAGAAATGGTATTCCATTGGCTATTGCTTGTGTTGCAAAAATGTTTCAGCCACTTATCAGTTAAATTTAATTCTTATTTGGCGATTTTTCTCGTTTTTAAGTTAAAAAGGTTGGAAATACTTGACGATTTATTATTTTTTTCTTATCTAGGTAAGTAATACCTCATTCGTACACCCAGTTTTTTGTGGCTGGAGTCTATGAGACAAATTCATTCTCATTGAACCATAAAGAGATTTCCTTTTTGGGCCGATTCACCAGCAGCGGAACCGTCTAGGATGTTGCGTCCAACTTGGATGCATAAATCACTACGGATGGTTCCAGATAGCAGGTCAGCAGGTTTGGTGGTATCCAACATCTGGCGACCAGTCTTGACGACAATCAAACCTTCCCACATTAGAACAACTCGGCCGGAGCTCATATAATTAACCAGACAGGGAAGAATGGACGAAATGATAACACAGAGTAGTTCTTCTCCAACAAATCCTTGCAAAACCTACATTTACTTCATGGCGATCAATTTGAAGCACTTCTGCTCGAAACGCACGATGATTTTTCCGACTAGTCCACGCTTGGCAGCGTCGGGCTTGTCCATGATAAAGAACGTTTTTAGCTTGCTTGAGAATATTGAGAAGAATATCCCTTGTTGAATTTCATAGCGTTAAAAGAAAAATTCTTTCAATTGATCGTTGATCGAATGCAATCAGTATCACCAAATTTCACAAAGTCGTTCCAATGGTTTTCTTTTTTTGCACAAGAATATAAAGCCTTCATAACTGCAACTCTTGCAAAACAATTACTTTTTATCAAACTTTTTTTATAACTGTTGGTAACAAATCTTTGAAAGCATCATTATTGGATTTATTTTACAAGTTTATCTTCTTAAAACCACAAGATTGTGAATGATGAGGAAAAACAGCTTTGGAAATAAGTTATAAAAAAAAAGTTTAAAGTCTAATTATTTATGTAAAAAAAAAAAACATTACTCAAGTTTTCCCTTTCTTTCAAAACATTTATTTACACTTTAGCACTTTGATTTTTTCGTAATGAATCACTTTAGCCTGAAAACCTATTCAATCAGAAAATTATCTAACAAAAACTATCAGGGTGTTGAAGCAACACAATAGGAGTGCATAACAATTGCAACAGTTTAATCGGTAACACCTGACCGCACACCAGCAGTTTGCACGCATTTTCTGTGTGACAGGGGTGGATTTAGTCAGTTAGAATTTTGTATCGATGGGGCCGATTTCAAACTACGTTCAAAGGTTAAACTTATTTGATTGTTCAAGCTATTAAATCCTTCGAATCTTTTATATATATATATATATATATATATATATATATAAATTTAAATGCTGGTTAGAAATAGAATTTTGTTGCACCTTAGCTTGGACTCTACACCATAGCTCTTCCCTGGTGTAGAGTTTGTCGCAGTTTTCCATCTAAAAAAAAAAATGAAGAAATTCCAGAGCCAAAGGTGTTGCAACTATTGTATTTATCGGTTTTTGCCTTCTAATTTAACAAATGGATTACAAAACGAACCCTATCCGAAGAGGAAATGAATTGAAATCAATTTCCATTGAGTGCTGCAGATACAAAGATACACACGTTCAACCAGATACAGCCAGCCGCACACATTGCTGGAGGAAAAAAGGAGGTGAGGTTGAATGGATTATAGTTTTTAGGTCAGCATATAGCTGAGTTTAATTAAAATATGGCGTAAGCTATGTCCTGCGAGTAATGTCTGAAACCGTCCATTAGCAGTGAGAACACCCCAAGGATTAATTAAAAATGGAAACAGAGCAAAGTTATAGGAGAAATAGTAGTAAAAAGGTTTATCGATTAATTCAATTCTGGTAGCAACTTTTTAATCGTTTGCTTTGTGCTAGTTAGTGTAAAGCCCGCTTTTTTCGTAGCTCGTTTTTTTTACAGATTTACAGGGTGTTAAGGAATCTGTTACAGTTGTTTTTCTCACACTTTGTACATTTTTTTCGAACCTATTTTAAAACAATAATTTCGAACTTACCTGGTAAGATTGATTTTCAGCACCTTGTTGGGATGGGGTTAAAGGCCTTCGTGGCTGTGATCCTTGCTGTGGTATCAGATTGCCTGGATACATGCCCCATGGCGCAACCCCATAGTATTGTGGCATTTGTGCCGCTATCAGACCCATGTACGGCGTCGCATCCTGCCCCGGATTTATGACATAGGGGGCGGCTTGTTGCGCCGCATATGCATTCTGTTGTGCTGCCAAAAATTGCTGTGATGGCATTGGCATCGGTTGCGGTTGCATTGGTGTGCCATTTGGTGCGCCGGGCGCACCTGAAGAAGCGGCAGCAGCCGCTGCAGCAGCTGCTGCTGCATTTGTTGCTGCTGCTAAACCAGGATTTTGTGATCGAAATAGTTGCTGCAAAGATGAAAGAAAAAAATTAAATTAGTATACACGCATTTTTTATTTGGAATACCAAAATCAAAAAAAGAATTTATCTATTTACCTGTACAAGTCTAACAGGTTAATTGAAATACTATTTTCCACAGAATGGAATTTGTGCGAACAATTCTGAATCGTAAATTGGTTGAATATCTGAATTTTATGGGAAATAAACAAATGAATTGCCGAATGCTGAGGAGGGTGGTTTTGGTTAAGGGTTTGTTCTTCTGAGGCGATGCGATGGTTTCAGCAACAGATGTCATAATTCATGGCCCACATTTCACAAGGGAAAACGGAATTCCTCTACTCTCCCTCGTTTGTTTGTTTTTTTTTGTTCTCCCTTCCTTATTTGGGAGTTGAAAGAAAGATTTAAGAAAAGATATTATATTTCATTTTTGCTCCACACTATATTAGACTCGTTTAGACTCTGTGTTTTTTTTCATTTCTGATCTCTGTTTCGGAGGGGAGCGGCAAAAAAAAAAGAAAAAAAATACACAACCTTGGGGTTAAGTTTTTGGGAGACCAGATTTTTTATGTTTATTTCATTCCGCATTTATGTGGTTTTTCTTTTCCGGTGGTTTTTGTTTAGGGTGGGATATGGTTGTCCTTTGTCAAAGGCTAACTGAAAACAACCGATTTCACTTTGGAGCGCAATGGGTTCATTTTGTGACAAAAGCAATTTGTTGAAAAAAAAAAATAAATAACCAAGAAATGTAGGGTATCTAAGGTAGTTTAAAGATGGTTTATCTGACGGGAAGTGTTGTTTTTTTCCCATGGCACAGGTCGCATTAATAAAGGTGAATTTAGCAAATAGTTAGGGATTTTTTCCTCAACAGATATACCTTCAAAAGGATTGCGTTGTATTTTTCTTTTTAAGATATGATGTTAAATTATTAAAAAGAAAAAAAAGGAACTGATTTAAAAATAATTTACCGAAATCTGAGAAGTTTAGGAAAACAAGAAAGTTTTATTGTTAGTATTAAAAGCTGTGATATTTTCAAAAGTATGAGGAAACTGTAGAGGTAACCATTGATGCTTGCCGAGTATATGATGTCAAAATTATCCTTGACGATGTTAAGAGGGGAAATTGAAATTTAATTTTTAGGCCTAAAAATAACGGTACCTGTCGAAGAAGAACGAGCTCGGAAAAGTTTTTGCAGTCCAGTCTATTGTAGAAAGCATTGTGACAGACCTTTTATACGCAGGAAGGACGGCATAGACCAGGATGCAATAAGTCTTGGGGTGCGAAACTGAATTTATTCATTTTCGCTATTTTAATTAGGAAACCATAATTAATATGCAAATGTAACTCGTTCAGTTGAAATTAAGTTGAAATTAAAAGCTGATTAAAGTTTATAGACACTTACCTCTTAGCAGTCTTCTTTTAATAGCTACTATTCCCAAATAATCTCTTATTTACACCTAATTCCACCCACCACACCACTGTTTCTATGATCACCCGCGGCTTTTCTATTGCCATCATTATTTCAACGTTATCCACACTTTAATTCGATTAATTCCATCTTCAGTCTTCCAACCCCTCTACGCATACTTCTATGATGACTACTGAATCCAGAAACTTTAATCACCCAACCAGGGACATGGACCAGATACACCGAACACAATTCGCCATTATTTGCGCGTCAATATACACTGCCATAGCCACCACAACCACACCATGATATTCGCCAACGGTTTTCTCAATTTATTCGTCCTTAAACCTTAATCATTATTCAGTACGCATTCTTTGATACTAAAATTCCAATTAAAAGCCAATACAACAAAATACACATACCTACACGCTGATATTTGTATAGAAGAGAAGAGATCCTTCTTCCAGTTACAAGACCATATCCTTGCGTCGTAAAACAGTAGGTACTTATCGTTCGCCATCACCACTATACCCACCGCCCACGTCCTGGAAATATACAAGTCAACAAGAGACCAATGGCGCCAACGGAAGAAAGCGATGCAAATCCTCCATCCTCATCTTCTGACTGCTGTTCCGCTATCGGATCCTTAAGCAAGACACATCAACAAGGAAACTCTCGCTTTAATGCAATAAGAATTACTTCAACATTATTATAAAGAGAAAAAAAATAAACCAAGAACAATATAGGGCAGTACACAGGCCCACAACCACACCCACATCCTTAAGGAAGCCCACGAAGGAATCACACATAAATAGGGATGACTTAATGAAAACTTGTCTTTGCTGTGTATAATTAATTCAGCAAATGCCAAAGTGTACACACACACACAGTCATCGAATCAACTGCACACAAACAAACGTACAACGACGATATCGGTTTAATCCCATCCGATATGCTTCTGCCTTTTCCTTTTTATAATAACCTAATTGAGCATTAAGTTTAGTGATAAAAGCTGAGTAGATTATAGCCGGAAAATCTATAGGATTGTTGTACACACAGCATTGTTGGCAATTTCCTAGAAGCCGAGCAAGAAGAAGTGGATTTTAAGGATATCGATAATGGTCTCATGTTTGCCGACCATAATATCCTCGGTATGGTCTTTTTAATCACATATATGTATACCCTAGCGTCAAGTAGATGCGGATGAACAAGGAGAAAAAAAATGTCATGTCCTGGCAAAAGATACATAATGTGTATGTATCTGTTGGCAGATAGTTGGCTCCGAAAGGACAACAGGATTCACTAGGGATATGACTTAAATGTACAGACTAATTACGCGTACATATTTATACAGCACAGTAAAAAAAAGAAACTTTAATAATAACAAAAACGCAAACAAGGACATAACAACACTTTTCCCTTGTTATATGTGCAATTGTGCTGCACATTATTATATCCTGTTGCATGGCAGAAGCCCAACAAAGCGTCTAATTAAATATTTCAACTGCTCTCCGGCACGACATTCGTTGATATGTCTTGTATCCTGTTGCTGTTGCTATTGTTGTTGATATCGTGCAGCAGTTGTGAAATGAATTGCAAAACGCGACAGGACGAAATAAAAAGAAAATGGAAAACTCGAAACTTTTAATATTATTCCTTAGTTGTCGTTGTTGTCGGCGTCCAAGTTGCAAGGGTCGTCCTGTGGTATGTAGAAAATCCTCCTTATTTAGCCTTTTGCCTACGCATATTGCTGGCGAGTCTGTTTGCTTTTTAATTATGTATGTTTGTTTGTCTGTCTGGTATGTCATCATCGATAAAGCTAAAATTCCCAAAATGGTTCGCTTAAAGTTCGGTATCTAAAAATATAGGGAATTTGGTTTGCTCAGGATTTAAATCGTATTATTATTGAAAACAACTTATACAATTTTGACAAATTCCAACAAAAGGAAGAGACGACGCTGCCGAAGAAATTTTATACGAACTCTATGGCAAAATGTAGAAGCAATGTCCCAAGCATGACATTAAAATCATATTAAGTAATGGTGTTAAGCAGCACGTGATTTCCCCATATTGACAGAAGTCCACATGGGCACATGGCGGTCACCAGACGGTGGAAACTGCAATCAAATCGAACATAACGAAAGATACTCCTTAAGTGTTCTGAACGTCCGTACTGGTACATTCCGAAGATTGGATACCAGAATTTGGTGACAAAATTCATGTACGGATTTCCATGGAAGGCGATCAACAATCACGCAGATGAAATTCAATGTTGGACGAATTCGATCAGAAGCGACCGCCACAGCCTATGTCGATCGCCTTCCTTGAGCTAGTGAGAAGCCTCCGACTAGACAATATTAACCTCTTAGAACTTAGACCAATGACACCTTTCTCAATAAGCTATTAGCAACACAGCGTCAGAGGCTGCTCAGAACCACTTCCAAATGTGCTCAGCTCAGTAAAAAAAAAAAACAACACGGAGGCATAGAAATCGTGGCTCCGGAAGAGAACTAAATCATCGTATAATAATATAAGGATGAGAAATGCTTGCCCAGGAAAAGAAAAAAAGATTACCAGCAATGTGAAGTCGTGGAGATTCATATGTGTTAACAGGAAGGTAGTGCGAAACATCTACAGAGGAGTGAAACAGTCAACATCAGGATTTACTAGCCGTCATGGGTCTTACAAAGTAGATACGCAATTGATTTTAACCATATGGAGGAACTACTTCAACCACAATTACATTCGCCCGACCAAAATTTGCCAAACTAAAAACGAACAAAACAGCTGACGCCAACGGAACATTTTAGATGGAGATGATCTGGTATCCACCAGATATACCAACTCATCTACGAAATATGGTCGAGGGAAAGTTTTTCCTTTGATCGGAACCTAATCTATCTGGCCAATCTACAAAAAACGACATTGACTATATCAACTTTGAATCAGTCTTTTTAAGATCATCAAGAGATGATCCTAACCAGCGTTTTATGTAAATGTATTTAGGGCCGTTTTGTTTGTTCAGTCAAAGTTGAACATAACTTGAGGATTTTTATTTCCAATTTATGGTTTGCTTTTTTTTACTCGAAGTTGACAGTTTCAGCTTTCGGTTTTCAACTCGAGAGTAAATAAACTTCTGGATTTCAAAACTTCTCGAAATAGTAGAAGTTGAGGAAACTTTGGAATTTGTTTAATTTTTCTTAGGCCTTGACTACATTATTCCTTTTTCAATTGTTTTTTAATTCTTTTTTTAACAAAAAATGGTAAAGGGTGTAGAAAAGTAGGAGAAAGATTTTTTAGCGTTGAGTTTTGATGTTCCTCGTCTGAAAACAAATGCTATTCACAGACTGAAAATGAGAATTTAAAAAAATTGAAAACATGTTTTTTAATGGCATTGAATAGTTTTTGATTATATTTTTTTAGTGTAAACATCAACGTTCGTGTCTTTTCCAAAAGGAGAAGGAAGAAACAGCCGAATAGAATAATCATGTAAACAAGGTCTTTTTGATCAACACAAGTTCAAAAAAAGATTGAAAAAACAATTAAAATAGGAATCATGTAAACAAGGCCCAACAAATCAATCCAAAATTTAAGTTTGACTTATTATATGTCACCTGTCACAAATATACCAGTAAATTTTCGAAACTGCAAGTTGGCCAACTTGAGGCCAACTGAGTAGTTCAAATAGTGAACAAAACCAATTTTCGACTTGCCGTTTAACTCTCGAGTTGAGATCAACTCCCAAGTTGTCTAACTTGAAAAAATTAATGGCGAATAAGATAGAATAAGAAGTTGTACGTGCTGCACGGGGGCATAGGCCTAGTCAAAAGATTCCGTATCCAACTCTAAGATGGATCGGCCAAGCAGATCGGATGAACGTCGATGCTCCAGCGCGCAAAGCCTTCGACGCCTTACCCCAGAAAGTCTGAAGCTAAGGTACATCTTATCTTCGATGGAGGGTCCGAATAAAGGGTCCGACTACGACTGCCTGGAGTGTGAAATTGCAGACGATGGGCTAGAGAAAGAGCTGGCTGAAGGGGGGTTAATTAATGGTCTACCGCAGGGCACAGTACTAGCACCACATTTATTAAATAATATGTAACAATCATCTATTTATTACTAATAATTTATTTTTTTAATTTGAATTGAATTTGAATTTGTTTAAAATTTCTTTTTGAACTTAACATAAACATTTTTAAATAACCCAACTGGCAATGTTTTTTTTTCAATTTTGCAATTAAATTTCAACTTGAATCTGAATCCAAACACATGTATTAAAAAACTTTTATAAGCTTCGTTCACAAGAAAAACTCATTATAATCTGTATTGAAGGTCGCACGCGATCGAGACAAATTCTCTTCTGTGATGCCAGCACTATACTCCGTTCGACAAAAGTTGTCAGTACAGCAGCAGTACAGTACTGGTGCCAGTTGATGGTTATACTCCTATTATTTTCGAATTACCACTTCTGCGTTAATGCAAATCATGATGGCTTTTTCTTTGCATTTTGCTTAAAAGCTTTCAGAATTGGTGCTTTTTACTTGCGATTATAGGGACTATAAGGCAAGTTATGCATTCGTAAAAAAAAAAAAAAAAATTCTAACAATCAAACATGATATTACGATGATAGAGAAGTCAAAAAAAGTGGGTCCGGAAATTCCGTCCGTCTGTCTGTCTGTCTGTCTGTCTGTCTGTCTGTCTGTCTGTCTGTCTGTCCGTATCGATATCTACAGCCTAAACGGTTGGGCCGATTTGATTCAAACTTGGTTTATAGTATTTTTAGAGTGCTCTACCCGACAGTTTTTGGAATTGGCATTCTAGCTCCAAAACTAACGGTACCTGCCATATAACTTTTATTAAAAAACTAATTTTTCTCGAAAACGGCTCCTACGATTTTGATTAAACTTTCAGAATGATGTTTTCTGTGCAAAATCTATCTTTTAATTTTAATGGATTTTTCAGAAAAAGTTTTATAACGGTACCTCCCATATGACCGGTTTTTTAAAATCAGACTTTCTCGTTAACTAATTGACGGATTTTGATGAAATTTTCAAAATATGTAGTGTTTTATGATTTAAATAATATTGCTTATCAAAATTTTCAAAAACATTTTTTTTTAAATTTTAATAATTTTTTTAAAAAAATATTTTGTTTTTTGAATATTTTGAAAACGGATCTATAGATTTTTTTTAAAATTTTTCTCCTAGTGTAAACTATAGATTTCTTAAAATTGACATACTAAAAAAATTTTTAAAATATGTTTTCGAAAAGTTTTTCAAAAGAAACATTTTTTTGAAAAAACTGGTCGAACGATTTTGAAATGAAAAATTCATAAAATAGAAAACAGCAAAAGAAATAAGATGGCTTACAACATTTTTTCCGAGAAAACAAAAGTTTACACCTTCCTATAAATAAACAAAACCACTGTGTTAACTTTTAATATTGCCTCTATACCTACTGGCTTAACAGTAGTTGGAACACGTATCTTAATTTTAGTACCTACCTTCCTTCCAACCTTATTATAGGTACCTAAATCCTTTATAAATTCCATTGGTCCCATATTGGGACGTATAAAGGTCCCTTTACCTAGCATTATTGCCATACTGCTGATTCCGACGAATCTTTATGCCAGTTGTTCAAATATTTCCATACCAAAATGAAAATTTAACTGAAAAAAGTCCTTTGTATCTTTCTATTAGCAAATTATATTATAAACAGTAAGCAGCAAGTGGAAAGATAATACTACACTAAAAAACTGCAAAAGCTAACAATCCTATATATTTATGTGTTTATCCCTTTGTCGTGACGCATGTTCGTTCGAGCTTCACCCCAAAACGATTCTAAGGAAGTTGCACGTCATACAAAAAATATTAAAATAAAATCTTTGTCCAAAAGACGCCTGCACTTAAAAAGGATTAGCACATAAGAGCAAGTACGTGCGACCCAGTCGTGCCTTTTATTTTTAAACCAATGATCTATTATGTGCACTCCGTAAACCCTGTAATATTTTTACTCTCCCAAATGCTGTCAGAGTGAGAAGTGAGCGTTCTACCTTCCATGTACCGACTGACAAATTTTGTTGTCACATGTGAATTTTGCCCTTTCTTTAATAAAGTTACAGTTACTGTCCTACGGAAAACAATTTTTTTGGAGTGAGCACAATTTCTTACGTATTTGCAGAAATAATAAACTAAACAAAAATACAGAGAACCCGTTTATTTTTAATAAAAACTTTCATATATTTCGAGGTAATCCTACTTACTATTATAAATGTTAATGGATGTATGTTTTTATGTTTTGATGTTTAGATGTTTGTTTCCTAACCCCGCCTCAACGACTAAACGGATTTGAAAGAAATTTGGTAGGTAGATGGATAATGTGCTGGATTGAAACATAGGCTACTTTTTATGGAGGAAAAATAGGAAAAATTAACGGTTCATGAGGGAGAGGCTTAAATGTGAAATACTGCGTTGCTGGAGGATTATTTGATATGCTATCTGTGAAGTTTGGTAGACGGAAGAGTTACAGGATACAATATACTTTAAAGAGATATAGAGATATTGAGATAGAGATATGGAAAAATATAAATGTATAAACAGATATGGGGATATAGAGATATATAGATAAAGAGATAGAGATATATAGGTAAAGAGATAGAGATATGGAGATATATAGATACAGATATATAGAGATATAGAAATATAGAGTTATTGAGATTTAGAGATATCGAGATAGATGGATATATATTAGAGTTATAAAAATATAGAAATATATAAGGGTATAGAGATACAGAAATATACAGATATAGAGAAATATCACTTCGATTAGAAGAACGGTTTTAACTATATAAAAATAAATAAATAATTATAATTTGACCAAAAATCTGATAGATAGATGATTCTTGCAGAGTAACAACACACACACAAGAATGGTTGAGAGTATAAGTCACTAGGCCTTGGCTCCTTAAGGAGCTGTCGCGCCAATAAATTTATTTATTTATTTTTATTTATTTATTTAGATGATAGATATTTTATTTAATAGATAATACAATTTTGTAGGTTTACATATTGTGTTTTTAGCACAGCTGGTACAGAGATTTGATAATTTGTATCTTATTACTGAAAAAAATATTATAAATGAATTTGCAGAATATGAAAAAAAAATTTAATTTATTTGAAGGAAAACGATTAGTAAAAACCTTCAGAAGAAAAAAAATAAAAATAATAGTTAAGAAGCTTATATACTAATATCACAGGATTTACAGAGAAATTAAATTCAATTCTTAAGTAAATAAATTAATAACTATAAAAATAAATAAATAACTAAATAAATAAATAAATAAACAGATTATTATATAAATAACAAGTATTTAAGTATTTGGAAAAAAAAACAAAACAGATGAACATGTAAGTAACAAATAAATAAATCGGAAAAAAATAAGAAAAAAAATATAAACAAATAAATAAGTTAATAAATAAATAGATGCATGAATATAAATATAAACAATGCTTAAGATTAGAATAAACTTCATTAGGTAATATAAAAATTCACTTTTCCAATATTTGATTACAAAAACCGCTTACGACCTGACTCAGAACCGTGCGTCAATTTGATAAGATTGAGTAAAATGTAAATTTGTGAAGTTTGGTAGACGAAAGAGTTTCTGCGGGGAAAATCTGAATAATTTTCTTTTGTGAATTTTGATTTAAACATTACAAATAATGAAGTCTACGCCGACGAAGTCGCGAGTAGAAGCTAGTATATAAATTTAGTTATTTAATTTGCGTTTTCAACGGCCTACTGCAGTCCATACAGCGTTGGATTGGAATAAGAGATAAAGCACCATTTCTATACATGTGAATCCTTTGTTTTAGGACGAAATTCTGAAATACAAATCCAGTGGAGTGGAACAACTTTTAAACGGAAAATCAAATGAATTTTTTTTTACTTTTGAATGTGAATTTGCACTTATTAGCTAACGCCGAATCGACAGGTAATTTTATCAAGACATTGAAGAAATATTGAATGCAATTTCTGGAAACTTCTTTTTCAGTAGAATATTTCACGTAAACTTGATGCTACATGAACATTATTTTACGTTAAAAAATGACTTTTATTAGTTACAAGCTATAGTTCTATTTCTTTCTATGAATGTTTTAAAGTTTTATGGCTTCATTCAGTTCTGTATTGAAACGTTATCCTTTTATAGGCTAAGCGATAACCAGAAATAATGAGCATCTTTATACGCCTCATTCGTTGATTTTTACTATAATTTTTTTTTCTTTTAATTACGATACTCTGGGTGGAGCAAATGAAAAAATAACAAAACGCAAACAAACCATTAAATAATACAAGACAACAAAAAATGCAGCACATCCTTTTAGGAAAGATCAGAGCATAACTTTGTCATCCTTTTACGCCCCAGACAGATAAAGGTTGAGGAACTGTAAATATTTGAACAAGCGTTCATCACAATAATCATCCATAAGGCACTACCAAAGGATACGAGTACCAAGGACTAAAGTATAGTATAGACAGAAAGAGTATAAAAGTCCTATGCCAGGCGACAAATGACAAAAAGGACAAACAAACAATAAACACACACAATTTTCGGTGTGTTTACTTTTGTGACAATTACGTAGCGTAAATGGGCGTGAGTGAGTGCGCACGTTTGCGTTCTGTTTGATCAAGGTCCTGATCCCAAAGGGATACACTGGATAAATATTCCACAACAAAATGAAATTAAATCAGCATACTTTACAGGCTTTGTGTATATGCGCTAGAGTGTTGTTGTGTATATACACGGTAACGTTGTAAGGAAGACACAAATTCTTGGTTTGTTGGTTTTGATTGTATAACATGGAGCAGCCCTTTTCTTGAACGCGAGCAATGTTATAATATGACAACGCAAGCAGCAAGGACTCTTCCACCTATAAGCGACGCTGACGACGATGGAATGGTGTATTTGGCTAAGTTTCGGGTTTTAATAAATTCCGCTTATGAAACTCTCTTCAAAGTATAAAAGGCACACAAGAAGAAGACTCTCGAGTTTGGAATTAATTACCATCGGGATGGAAGATATATCACGTAGTTATTCGGCAGGAAATTTCATTTATTTATATTTACTTAATAATAATTTTTTTTGTTGTGTTGGTTTGTTTTGCGCTGGGTATTTGTTGAATTGCGGATAGAGGACTTGAAGGCGTACAACTGAAAATTAATAATTAATTTAAAAGCTAATAACATTAGGCCGAGCCGAGGAGAAATAGGCAAATGGGTTAGGTGAGGTACATAATTGAATTAGTTCAATTCAAACAAAATGTCGAATGGTGACGCAGACGATTGAAATAGAAAAATTAGGTTCAGAGCATTTTATGAAAGAAGGTGTGGAGGTAAAGATACGGTACCGGAAGGTTGGAAATCTTCATGTGGGTTCTTTTTGGCATGAGTAAGTACATAAGTACTCTTCTTCAGCAATGACAACTATATTGAATTCGATTTAAAGTTTTAACTATTTAATTCATTTGAACTTTAATTTTAATTTTTTCCCTTAAAGTTGAAAAATCTTCTTAGATATTAAAGGTCCGTACTTGGTTTCGTTCTACGGAGTTAATGTTCTTTATCGTACATACAAACCGATCTAAGCACTTTCTTGTAAATAAGTAATTACTTGCAAATAAGCACTTGCTTGTGAATAATAATTTTGTTATATGTACTTCGATTGGAGTAGTGTTCAATATGCCAGTTCAACTCTTGTAATTTTACATCGAGTTGTTCCAATTTCTTTTTAAAGTTGGCCTTCTATTGTAGCTATGTACATAAGCCTCAGTCATAACTAGATACTTTGTTTCATTAGCATACAGTTCATAAAGATTGGCATATTGCTTACTTTCTTGGATGCGAGGTAAATTCGTTTGGTGATTTGGACTCGGGCGTTGTTATTAATATGTCGACTTTTTCTTCTAGTTCGGACGGAGTGTGTAATGAAACTTCAAATGCAATAGTTTCTTTGCAATAAAATTGAAACATTGTGTCAAGCTCGATAAAGACTCTTGCTCTATCAGATGGATAATACGAAACGCATTAAGTACGTTTTAGAAATCAGGCAAATGCATCTCTCGAAATGTGAACATTTTAAGCAACTGGTTCATTTCAATAATTACGTGTTGATAGAGTCCCAAATTCGCTCATTTTTTTAAATATTAATGCATTTATCTTACTTTGCTCTTTAAGTCTCTCAAGAATCCAAGCAAAATCTAGAATTACTGGGTCTGGGGCAGGGTTGCCAGATGGTTTTTAATGAAAGTAGTAAACGAGACTTGAAATTCCGGATATTCTTCGGATAAATTAGGACACAAAAAGAGTATAAAACTAGGACAAAAAACAAAACATTTCATGTTTTTTTAAGTTAATAATAATTCAGTTGATCGAAAAAATGTAATTATAGTTTCTTAGGTTAATTACATATTTAAACTTTATGTTTGCACCAAACTTAAAACAAAACATAAAAATCCTCAGAACTATAAAAAATATGTACTTAAGTACTACAAAAAATCTTTAATTTGTTCCATGTTTGATAAAAAGCGTATTTTTCATTAGATCTTATATTCTCAAGAACGTCATTGTTTCTAGAAGTTAAGAAATCATGACAAGATTCACAGCTTTGTTCTTGAAAATTCAATATTGTTGACATTATTTCTTTTATTGTTTCGGGCAACCACGAAATATTCTGTATCAGGATTCAAAAGCCAAAAATGTAAAACTGTCACCGTGATTCCATAAAAAGTAAGAATGAACGCATTCCTCATTTGTACGTCATTCAACAGAAGCGATATAAGTAGATCCTTTTTCTTTTGTGAATGAAAGAAAGGGTACACAATAACAAACTCCAATTAAGTAGCTATAAATGTTTGACAAGTTTCTTGCGCACATTCGAGAGCTAAAGAATTTAACTCTATCCGATTTAAATAAATCGGAAATCCTTTTTTCATTCGTGAACAGTTATGTACCTACCACAAACAAAAAAAAAACTGTTTCCGCGAACACAAACATTAAATAAATTAAAGTATTTGTATACTATTTTTTTTTATCAGAAATTCAGAACTGAACAAACTTTAGGTACTTCTTTTAAACATATTTTTTTATAAACTAGCCCAGATCCTTATAACATAATATATAAAAATGACAGCTGAGAGCTGAACTGGTTTATAAAAAATAAAGAATATTTGAGCAGTCAAAGTTAGATGCTCATAGATATAAGACGTGTTTAATTTAGTTAACAAACCGGTTCTTACAGAATGAAATGAATTCAATTAAAAGATAATACATATAAAACGTAGGTATGTATATGTTTGATTGCTAAAACTATATATAGAGTATCTACTGTTCATTTAATTTTTTGAAGGGTAGGTACACCAACTTTCTCCCTAATGGTTCTACCTTGAAAGTAAACTTTACAATAAATCTTATTCCCAAATACGTGTAAACATGAAGGTTGCCAAAAATGGAAAACGTATCCTCGGTAATGCTTGCTTTTTTTAACTACCATTCAATCACTTCTTGAGTATTTATTTTTTCTTTTTGAAAGGAGAAATATCTGCAATTACAATTAATTGTCTCTGTGCCAAATCTATAATGGAGAAAGACTAGAAACTACTATTTGTCTCTTCAACCGGATTGTTGATGCACACTTATGTCAATAAAAGTTAAATTTAATTTATGTCCGTATCTTATTGACCTAAATTTAAGAAAAGAAGCTGCACCAAAAAAGAAACCAGTAGTTCAAGTAGTATAGAAATTGCAAGAGAAAATTCACTGCAAATAGACCAAACCACATGGGAATGGAAACTTGGTGAAATAAATGGAAAATTCATCTTTATATCTTTGGCGAGGTTTTTTTCTTTTACTCTGGTGGAAAATGTGGAAAATATGGTCAGTTTCATCTGAACATAGATGATGTGACGACGATGATGATGAAGTTAAATGCTTGAAGTAGCGGATGGTACTGACTTTTATAATTAGAGTTTCTTTATTTAGGCCATTAGAAAGGAGTCGCATTTTCTATGTAGTACTTGGTCATCATTATCAGTCAATGTTGACTTAGCTAATTGCTTTCGTGATAATTAGACCTGTCATGGGAAAAGTAAACATTCATCAAGTCAAATTAGCGAAATAACTGGAATAGAGGGTTAAGTTTTCTAGTTTTTGATAAGTCGGTAAATGTTAGATTAGTTAGATTCATTAAATGACAGTCTATACAATAAAAAAAATCAGGCAATAATTAACAATATTCATATTTAAATTAACCTTTTGCCAAATCAATTGTCACTTTCATTGTCCTTTTTGTATCCTTCAAACGCATTCAAACATATAAATTTACAAATCCGTTTGTTCATTTCATCTTGCGTTCGTTTTCCAATTGAATACATCCTTTGAAATTGAACATCATTGATCCCAGATATATATATATATATATATATTCATGTTAAACCACCAACTTCAGAAACTAAAATAGGTGTTTCCGGGCTCAGCTTTTGAAACCATTTACACATAAAACATTTTAATTGCAAATAAAAAAAATCCACTATATATATATATATATATATATATATATGAATAACACAAAGTTAAAAAACATATGTATTCAACAACACACTGAGAATGTCAAATGAATAGGTGTGTTCAACAAAAAAAAAAATTGGATCAACTAAAGGACGAACAACACTCTGACAGCAAAAAAGGATTTTAATTGCGTTTCCAGTTGCACACATGAAAGCTTTTATGAATACCTTATTAGCCATTATTGTCTGTCAATCTCTCAATGATGCACGAACTACGATGCCACCAACAGCAGCAGACCTGTGCGACCGACATGTGGCACTGGATACATATGCATATAAACAAATTACATTGTCTTTGGGGACCAGCAACTTGACGTACGGGGATAACATATTGTATCGTCCTCTCCTGTGTACGCCAAGCACCGCATCATTGGCTCCTCTTGATTGCTAATTGTGTGACATCGTATAATTTATCCTTGACACGCTTTCCCAACTTGATGAGTGGGGTCAAACCCACCCAAAGCCATTCAGATAAATGTGAGATTTAGTAGCACTCAAATGTTCTATAAATGTCATTTTCGTTCTCTTCATTCTTTGGATCCTTTTTGAAACTTTGAATATGAGAATGCATCAAACAAACTCTGCAATGTCATTATTTCCATCTGCTTCTTTCTTGGAGTTTGTGTTTGGTTTCTTATGTTTTTTTTTTGTACCCCAAGTTGAGTGTTTTCCTCGCAAATGTCCTGTTTGTTTTCTACTCCAGTTCTGCCTGATCAGCATTATTTGTTTGAATGGATATTTTCCAAAGTGTTCATTTTTAATGCCAAGGATTACGTGCAATTAGTGCTTCTTTATGATTCTGCAGATGTTTTTCACATGATGACAGAATTCACAACACAAGTACACAAAAACATCAAATATTTTTTATAGCATGTATGAGTGTTAAAAAATGTGGGGACGACATACACAAACATTTATGAAGCCAAATTAAGGATATTAAGCTGAATTGTATTCGACAGAGCGGAATTAATGAAGAAATATCTTTTAAGGGAATCAACCATGTGGGGAGGAGGACAGTTCCCTCTGCTGGAGATGGTAGGATTTAAATTTACGTCGACAACATTGGTGACACCTATAATGTTAATAATTGAAAAACTAAATTGTTTGTTTCTCCCACTGTCATCATATATTTTGTCTGAAAGAAGACATAATAATGGCTCAGACGATAACGTACATAAATCCTTGTGGATTAGGGAGATTCGGTAGTCATATGGGTACGGAGATTTTATTGTTTATTTTTGCAGTTACAGGTGGTAAAATATAGTTATTATACTCTCTTAAGGAAATGGAATATAATGTGAGTCAGTGTTGCTTATTTCCAGGGAAGGGATGTTTATTAAGATTTATTTACCTCTCCATCATGTCTTTTTCTTGGAATTTCTACATGTTACGGGAAAAGACATTGTTTTTAAGATTTTCAATTTACTTCTTAAAAAAAATTAAAACATTAGAGAGGCAATAATTAAGTGTTCTGTAGAAATCCTTATGTCTGAATCTATAAATCCATCCATCCATAGACAAAGACCAAGACGAAGGTGACCCAAGTAAAAAAGAACTTTTCCAACAGTGCAAAACTTGATGTCATTGAAGAAAAGGTATTTTGGGTAAAAAAGGTATAAGCTAGAGTAATTCACGATCTCAGAGTATTAAAATTTTGAAATAATTATCTTCTTCTCTTCCCTGAGAACCCGGAGTTTTTGGAGTTTTTTTATTTAATGTCAAAGAATATACTTTAAATACCATACAAACATGCAGTGTGCTACTTCTAAAAGAAGTTTCAGAATTGTGGCAGCTCTTCCAAATGAAAACATAAATGAGCACGACTAGATCGCACGTACTTGCTCTTATGTGCCTAATAACATTGGACGGCAAAATCTTTGACAAAAACAAATAACATTTACGTTCAAAATAACACAATTTGAACTTATAAAAACTATCAAAACCACAATACTTAACGGTTTTTAGTAAAAATGAGGTACGCCATCAAACGTCTTATATAACAAAGAATTTATGAAAAAATTATTTCGAATTTTGTAGGACGGATTTTGATAAAATCCTGTTTTTTATTTTTAGTTTTTTGAAAAAAAATTTGTTTTTAAATTTTGGTATGCAGTTTTTTAGAGTTTATTAGTATACGTGTGATTATAATATTAAAAAAATATTTTTTTTTTATTAGTTTTAAAAATATTGATTTTTCAAAAAAAAAAATTCAAAAATTAATTTTTAATAGAAAAAGTTATTTAAAATTTTGATATGCAGAATTAATTTGGCTACTTAGATCTTCTCAAATATAAAGGTTATATGAAAGGTCCCGTTAATAGACTTTTCCTGTATATGTGGTTCTAACCAAATGATAGCCAATACTAACAAAAAATTCTCAAAAATTTTCATCAAAATCGTTGGAGCCGTTTTCGAGAAAAATAAGCGGTCGTATGGCAAGTACCGTTATTTTTAGCCCTAAAAATAAAATTTCAATTTCCCCTCTGAGGAATGCCAAAAGATAAACACATACCAAATTTGAAGGCAATCGCTTAACCCGTTTAGGCTGCAGCTCGATATACACCCGGACAGTCAGACAGACAGACAGCCGGACATTTTTTGTCAATGACTTTTTTAGACTTCTCCATGATCGTAATGTCATGTTTGATTGTTATCTCGTTTTTTTATATTCACGAATCCTAAACTTGCCTTATAGTCCCTATAATCGCAAGTAAAAATGTATGCACGTACTACGCATGCAAAACAGATAATGAAAATATGAGATAAGGAGAATGATGTGTTACGAAAACAAAAAAATAATCCAGCAGTCAAAGCTAGATGCTCAGAGATATAAGACGTGTTTAATTTTAATACAAACCGGTTCATACAAAATGTATTTATTTAATAGTATCTACTGTTTAATCGTTTAAATTTTTGAAGAGCAGGTACATCAACTCTCTATCTCTCTCGTTTCTCAAAATATTCATTGTGGTCCCAAGTGGGAAACCAGTAAGGAATTTTGTACAGAATTAGATGTGGGATACCTCCTTAAACCATCTTGAATGAGCGATGAATTTTTTTTTGAAACATCGCCCTGTTCACCGAAAAAGAATTCTTTGAGGACTGCTTTCCTGGTCTAATGTAGGCTGGAGGATTTACAGAGGAAGTGTCTTCCACATCAACGTCTTGAAAGCCTCTGCATAAGTCTGATGTGCGGAATGCCCATTCTGCTTATGTGGGTTCTCATTGAATTGTTATCCCGCAATGATAACAACAAATTGGGACAGTTGAAGCCAGTTTGCAATTGGAGGCAAGTCTATGAAAATATCAATATTCTTATTTGCGAGATAATATGAAAGAAGGTGATTTACAGCTTCGTTTATAACAAGCACTTCTGCCTGGAAAACACTACTAAAGTTCTTACTTGTAGTTTTATTGATTTACTTCTTGGTGGGATTACTGAAAAGATACTGCTTCCGGTTCAGAAATGTTTGTATGAGAGACCAAGATATGATTTTCGTTTATGACTTTTTAGCTTATCTTGTTGGAAGTTGGAATAATTGTAAGTGGCTCGCTTATGTACATCAGAATTGGCCTATTGTTATTCCACGATATTTGGCTGTACCAGTGACCCTGGAATTGTGTCCTATTTATCATATTTATCAAGAGCTGCTTGCAGAAGTTCAAACAAGGAAGGAACAAATTTACATAAAGACATTATAACGTTGTTGTCTCGTAAACTTAAGCCATGACTTAGATACCGGTAAGACTTGGTTTGATTAAAATCTTGTTGACCAGATTTTTTATCGTTTGAATTTGAATTTCAAATTCTCCTGGGAAGCCTACAATCTATCCAACTGGACAATAGTGGATTAATGTTGACAAAATCTAGGGCTTGTAGAATGCAGCTGTTCTCGACATAATAAAGGTCAAACAATATCAAGGTACCAAAGTACGTATTTGGGACCTAAGAGAGAGCATTGTCACTAAATGTACAGATCATAGTTTTCCGAGACTTAATCTCTAACTCGTAGTTAACCTCTCCATAAATATGATAGCTAAGGCCTCAACCCACTTGAAAAGACATTATCTGCAATTACAACATTTAATTTAAAGTTAAAAACAATATTAACCTTAGCTCCATCTCAATTACAATGCCCGATCTTGTACGAGAATATCCCAGTATTGTTTTTAAGAAAAAAATTCGTATTTATTGCTAAGCCCTTGTTCGAACTCTTTAATTAATCACTTTCGTGTGGGGTTTTTTCTATTATGTGGTGAAATACCCAAGTTCTTTGAAAAAATCGTCACTGAAAAGTTAAGCTCACTACTTAAAACGATCATAAATGAGCATCAACATGGCTTCTATAGTACTACTACTACTACGATTACACCTCTTACATTCTTCTTGAAATGGAAAATAGTTACCAAATAGACGCAGTCTATACTGATTTAAGCAAAGCCTTTGACAAAGTTGATCATAACCTACTCGTATTTAAACTGGAAAATATGGCATATGGTTTATTATTGTAGATAAAATCGTATCTGTCAAAAAGAACGCAGTTTGTTAAATTTTGTGATGTCGTTTTCCGTAATATTTTTGTAACATCTGGGATACCTCAAGGGAGTCATTTTGGCCCATTCCTATTCTTGCTATTTATTAATGACTTGCCCTTATATTATTCACAGGGTGCAGATATCTTTTATATGCTGATAACCTGAAATTGTTTTGTTATGTTAACAATAGATTTGACGCATTAAAAATGCAGCAACATTTGAATACTCTTTTAATTTGGTGTACAAAGAACGGAATGAAGCTAAATATGGATAAATGCAATACTATTTTTTTATGGAAAGAAGTGCAATATATTTTGAATACACCATTGAACAACAGTTAATTAGAAATGACATTATAAAAGACTAAGGAGTTATAATTGACAAAAAACTAATCATTAAGATCGAAAGAATTTAATGATCCATACATCACAAAATCGATTTATTGCTCCCTGGTACATTCATTAGAGTATTGTAGTGTTATTTGGTCCCCGTTTTATGATGAAGATTTTAGGAAACTTGAATCAGTTCAGAAGCGATTTCTACTTTTTGCGTTGAGAGGACTTGCATGGAACTCTGATACTTTTGTGCTTCCTCGTTATTCCCATCGTCTTAAGCTCATTAATAAACTTTAAATAAATAATATGACATATTTAATACTAACATAAGCAGGAACTGTTTTAAAAAGAAAATAATTCCTAGAATGATGGCTAGGGACTCTTCATGACTTTCTGTTTTCTTTTTTTATTACATTTTAACTTCAAAGTTTTCCTTTTTCAAATCTATGTATTTAAAATTAAAACTAAATTTATATATTTTACTACCTATTTAAGCATTTATTTTAATTAAATTATTATATTATTTTAATCTTTGTTGTCTTTTTTGACAAAAATAAATAAATAAATAAATAATCTTAAATATTCTAACACAGACAATGACAGGACTTTCGTCCTTCCAGACTTTTTGAAGACGAGGGAGCACACAACTGAGATCAATGTGCAGATATATCCTAAGGTACTACATGATCTGAGGGAAAGAAGTTGAAAAATGAAATGAAATAGAAGTGTCCTTAAAAAAAAACTCAGGCATTATGTTTCGCAGTACGATTTATAATTCTAATAGGATTGTGGGGCTTTTACTTCTCCAGAAAAATGGATAAAGGAACAGAAGAAAATCGTTGTGCACTTGAAAGAGAAAACCACAACGACAAATAAGCAAATTATACACATAAAGCACATCCAGGAAAAAAGGAAAAGCTTCGAGGTATTGCTGGGATTGCACTGCTCCTGGGTGAGGATTTAATTTGTTTCTATGGAAGAATGGCCAGCACAAAAAAAAACAAAAAAAAAACGCTAAAAGTTCTTTTGAAATTTAGTTTTTAAACCCAAACTGTCCTTCTGGATTATTACTATCAATTTAAAAAAAAAAAGTTAATACTGCAAATAAATCCCGCAAGAAGTAATAATCTTAAAGCTAGTTTGTTTTTAAGGACTAAATGAATCAATCTTGAATTTTATGAACACAGGCCATAAATAAAGGATTAGTTTCGTGCAACAGATTAAGTTTAAATATTATTAAAAAAAAAGTAATTTTTCAAAAATTTCTCTGGCAAAAGTAATTTATGTAAATTAAAATTTTATCGACATTAAGACAAATTATACAAAAGCTAATCCACCTTTACCGGAACCTACAAATCAAATTTACAAAGAACTTAATAACCTCACAAACTCTCCAAACATCTATAACAAACTCTCCAGTAAATTAATTTTGAACTCAGAAACATACAAACAATTATCCCTCGTGTCACCACTATTGTCGACGCGGACTTTTTCGGTCACGTAAATTTTTGACGTGGCAGTGAAAAATCAGTTTCACTTCACTGCGACGTATATAATTCACGAATGACCAATCTAATGGCTAAAATAAAATGACGGCTACAAAAATAATTTATTCGCTTTTTCCGGTTCAGTTTTTTTTTATTCCTTATCACCAGAGGACAGACCATTCCCCATAGCGTGTCAAGTAATCAACATTCCAAAAAGGGTACTGTTTTTTGTTTCACTTCTAGGACTTACTTCTTGAACCTGGAAGGAATGAAATGAGCTATTAAAATTAGGGGTTGCGCAAGCATAAGTAAAAAATATTCGTGCGTTTGTCATATCAGGAAATGAAGAAGGAAATACGCTACGTTAATAACACAGGCACCTTGAAACAATGGAATAAGTTAACTCAAATCAGGCAATCTTTATATACAGAACTAGCGTCTTGGTTGTTGGATAAGCTATGTGATTCAGGGTAGCGTAAAGGAAAGTTGACTTCTTAAGGTCTCCATTTGAAAATAACGGTTGAATTGGTTTGGTTAAGTTAAAAATAATTATAAGACTTTAAATAATATAAAAAAGTGTGTATATTTGGCAATAGTCGAGAAGTAATCTTTAACTATAAAAGCCTGACCATAGCTTGGTAATGTCAACGAAATTTGCGCGCTGTTGTCTGCATTTTGATAGTCTTCAGGTCTTTATAGAAGGATTCAGAAAGGTGTCTTGCAGATGAAACTATTGAATTACGAAAATGAATACTGCACTTTTAGAAAATTATCTATTAATGGTCTTCAACTTGATCACAACTTTGCAAGGAACTTTTACAAAAAGATCACGAAGAAGGCTTGATCGCAAATTGGAAAGAAGCTTCAAAACCAAGACCGTAAAAAAGCTTGAAAAATTGAAGAATATCGAGGACCTAAGACGTTCAATTTTCCAATATCACCTGAAAATGCTGACGTTTTTGTATTTAAAGAAAACCTATCAATACTAAATACTAAGAAATCGTTGATGTATCATGACAAATTATGTTTTTCTAACACCGACTTTCATTACTCTAAAAGGTTTACCCATTTTTTGGTGAATCTTCCAACTGGCCAAGCTTTAACAAACCGGATTTGGGGGTGGGGTGTAAAAATCAAAATCGAGTCTTCGTCAATAACGAATCAGCTACAAGATCAGCATTCTGCGGAAATATTGATAAGTTTGTCGAATTCTGGAATGTTCGTCAACTAGTGATTGTTGATTCTTTATTCCCGAACAAATCCTGCCACAGGATCACCAGGGAATCTCTAAATGGTCGAACTAAAAATCAAATCAATCACTTCATTATACAGCAGAAATGGAGGAAGTCACTGTGGATGTTCGACACGAAAAAAAAGCTGACGCAGGCAGCAATCATCGCTTGCTTCTGGGTCTGCTCCGCTTTCGAACAGTTGTTGCCCAACCAGGCTGAGAGAATATAGCAAGGAGAATAAAATTCAGCACGAGTATTTAAATGATCCTATTGTATGTCGTTATTTCGCTTCAACAATCGGCATTGAAGCATCAAACCTACAGAACGCTGGCTTACCGATAGATGCTAAAGGTCAAATTAAGAGCGCATCCATGGAACCTGGAACTGAAACAGTATCAAGACCAACAGGAGCGAGAGATTCCTAGATATCCAAAGACACCTGGGACAAAATATTGAGGATCACTTCAGAAAGCGATGCTCAACCTAAATTGATTCTACGGAGCATCTCATAAAACAGTGCAACGAGCGGTGCCTGAGACTTAAAACAGGGCAAGGATCGACAAACTTGCGGAGATCTATCTACTAATGGCAAAAAAAGCAGCTGTACTTAACGGTATACCTGCCGAAATCTTAAGAGTAGGTCCTGAAGAAGCTGCCAGTATTTTTGCTCAAAGTAATAAAACTCTTTGGGAGATTTATTAGGAGATTTATTATTTACCTAAGGGATGGAGTAAAGCTGCCGAAAAAAGAGTACCTCAAGGGCTGCAATAACATGCGTGGTATTCCTGTTTTGTCTTTCGAATGGAATTCTCAGGGTAAAAGACGCGTTGGAAGACCAAAAACAACTTGGAGGTCGTCTGTAATAAAAGAAACTCAGTTTCAAGGAATTCAATGATGGCCACAGCTAAGCGCAGTTGCGGCGAATCGATACGAGGGAAGGATATTGTTGTTTTCCTATGCTCTAGGAGTGCGAGCGCTACAGAACTTGTAAGACAAGATGTCTTATACATCGAAGGAATTTCTACTTAAACGTCCAGTTTATGATCAACATCATATTTTCTATTTAATTATCGATTATCGATTGTCATGTACCCCATCTAAGATACTTCTTGGTCTAGACATTGCAAAATATTTGATTTGATTTAAAAGAAAGTCTTGTAGAACAGTCCATGTAAGCTAAAAATTTCCATTTAAAATTCCTTAAAATGAACACAACATTGCTTCCTACAACAATCGGGCCATTTAGGAACATCATTTTTCGAATATGAAATAGATTCATGACCAATTTGACTCAATAGTGTGCCTCTGCATTAAATTCAAAATTCAAACACTTCACAGGTCCTTTCACATTCACACAAAATAAATTTCTACACAATTATCACACCCTTATTCCCAAAATGCAGTTAAAGATTAATTTTTGTCTATTCTCAAGCCATTTGCAAGCAAACACTTATTAACAAAACGCTTATAGAGAAATAGTTTACTCGTCCCCAAAGGACTTTCTACAGACACCTACACATAGTAAGTGGAGCACTTATACCCACTACCGACTTTAATCTGCAGGTGCACTTAGTGTGCGTCCATTTCAAACATTTCTATCCTCCGATCAGACAATACTTCAATCGAAAGTCATATCCTCCGCACTTAGACGTCTCTTCCATATAAAACCGTTCGTTTCGTTAACTTGAAATTTAATTAAAAATATATTACAGTCCCAGACATGGTGGGGCCTGTGGAGGCTTTAAATATTCCATAGCTTTATATCCAACAGACAACAGCAATATACAGCTATACAAACGTATCTATAATAATTTCAATTAAAAACTCAATTACGAATGGCATTTCAAGTGAAAAAGATAGAAAATAGAAAAAAAAACCATAAACATAGATTCCACAACACTTTGCTCCACCTAACTGACACCTGGAGCAGCTCTCTTTACTTCAAGTCCCATCAATATCCTTGTTTTCCAGGACGACAACGGAAGGCAACTTTAAACTGCAAAAACTACCGACATGCCCAGGAGTAAAACATTCCATTTGTATTCCTTCACTTCCTGTGTTAGTGATATATTGGACAGGATATCCAACAAATGGATGACTTAAGGAAGTATACACACACACACATACCTATATTAACTGCCATTGTGCATTTCTGTAGGTTTTCTAAAACAAAAAAAAAAAAAATAGATTGAAGTGTCAGAAGTAGGAAGGTCAGCCAGCCCATCCCGGATGGAAGGACATTGTAAACTCACTTAAAATGTAATTAGCAGCTGGTCATGTTGAAAGGAAATCGATCGTAGTTTAGTTCCGAAAACTATTTCCGCCCACCATTTTGTCATTGGCATTAATTTTGTATTGTGTGTGTGTGTGTGTGTCGGGGATGGTTCTAAGTTCAAATAAGATGAATCAGCTGTATACCACGAATGTGATTAAGGAATTGCAAAATAAATTGATTAAGGGAAATATGTCACCCCTTTACAACCTATTCCGGTCGTCGGTCGTTGGATTACAAGTGACATCAAAATAGACAACTAGACACAGTTAGTTCAGAGGTGAACTTCCATTTAATGAAACTCTATTTAGAAAACTCAGGTTTTGGAGAATTTTTGCTCAAGCATATGGGAGTGATTGCATTCACTTTGGTTAGGTAAAGTTTTCAATCTTTTACGTGTCACAAGTGCATTAAGTTGTCTGATTGGATGGCTTGTGTCATTGCAGTGAAGAGGGAACACTATAAGTTGTAATTGATTGCAAAAAGTAAGAAAGAAGAAAAGAAAAATACAATTGAACTTAAGAGGCAAGGCATAGTTTCAAGCAGACGGGACAAGTGCTAAGGAAGGTATTCTCTTAATGGAGAAGGGAGAAAAAAGAAATGTTAAAGTCGGAGCTGGACAAACCAATTAAATTAAAAGAAATGAATTGATCATGATTGCATCCTGCGATTAGAAATTGAATCAAATTTAAAATATTTTTGCAGAAATTGAAATATTTTCCATGCCAAACTTAACTTTTTTTGTGAAACACATTCCTTTTTTTACGTCAAATTTGATGGTTCGCATATGCACGTGCTATGATTGGGAAAAAACGTTGAAGAATGGGTTGAATTTTGAACATCCTTAAAGGAGGCAACCATGCGCATTGAATCGAACCGGGTAAAGACTTCAACATTCGTGCAGTGCGGCTAAAGAATAAGTCTCTCTGCTTAACAGTTATTCTTGTAGGCTCGAGGGTAAATTGCAGGCATTCCTAGCTATGCCAGTATTGCGGGGAACCATTTTAAGTGAAAGAATGAATCTGGGTGGAGAATTGTTTATATAAAAAGCGATAGAATAAGGAGAGATTCTGTAATGTTCCTTTTTACAATTGCTTTTAATGCACCCTTCTATAGATTTTGTCCAGGAAACGAAAGTGAATAACAGGAGCACTTGCTCAGATATGATAATTATATTCGAGCTTTGAGGGCACATACGTCTCATAGACTGATATGTCTTGTATCGTACTAGGATACCTAAACATTTTGCAGCGTTTTTGGCAAAGTCAAAGGTGTTAATTTTACTAGGAGCAAGTGCCACTCATCCATTGCGGTAGAGGGATCGGGGATAGGTTGTGCTTTGACGACAGAAGAAGACGCAGTTTCACATCCAAAGAACAGGGTTGTAATTTGCGAATCTGGAAACGATTATAAGAAGCTGAGGTTACTATTGTCAGCAAAATAGTTAGAATTCGAAGGCTTACAAAGTATATTAGTGATAAAAAATGATTAAGGTGTTCGGAGACAGAATGGAACCTAGCGGCACACCAGAAAATCATCCAAAACAGTGCGAATGAAACGGTTTGAACAGTGATTTCTAATGAATCGAATGTAGGGTTCGTTGATGCCAAATACAGGCATTTTTGATGAGGGAGCTTAATGAGAACTCTATCAAATTCTTTTCAAATATCACGTAAAGTTATGTAACCTTTTCCTAAACGAAGTAAAGAATGGTTCCACTATCAAACCACTAGTGGACCTATTGCTAAAAAAAAACTATGCTGCCGTTCATTAAAATGTTTTCATTACTAAGGTAATTCTTAATCTGATAATTTATCAGCGTTATCATGACCTTGGAAAGAAGGTGCAATTGGTCTGTAGTTAGAGTTGGATGAAGATATGCTCACTTCTTCAAGTATGAGCTAAAGAAATGCTGTTTTCGATCCACTCGAAAAAAAAACCTGATGAATGGGGCAGATAGAAACGCTAAAGCAGTGGTTTGCCAGCTTGAAAGAACACTTCTTCAGAACTATAGGAGGAATATATCAGTCCCAGCGAAATTTATTTATATCAAGATCTATTAAAACTCTTCTGGCTGTACAATTCTGAAAGAAGACTTGTCCTATAAAACCATTTACGATCTCAAATACAAGAAGAGTAATATCACTCTGTGGTGTGATTAGCGGAATACTGTGTTGCAAATAAATTCACTTGACACCTGACCAAAGAAATGACATTGGGCCCTATCGTGGTAACCGATTGGAACGGAATTTTTAAGAAATACAATGAATTTCGAAAAAAATTCGTTTTAATACTTCTTTTTTCAAGTGCACATTGAATATTTTTCGGAGGTTTAATCGTTTTGAAAGATGATTGAAATGAGGAATAAAAAAAAACATTTTGTATGAGTTGAAGAAAATTCCTTTCCGATCGGTTACCATGATAGGACCAATTGTAAAGCTTCGGAACCGACCGGTTCGATAGTTGAATTTAGTAGATTTTTGCGAATGAAAAAACCTTTCTTCTTTTAATCCGTGCTTAATACTTCGGTACTCCTAACGACGCGACGTTCCAGGAGACGCAAAGACTAAGTCGGATTTTACAAAGTCTACCCTGATTTGAGTATAAACTTCAACAAATCCCTGAATCGGGTGTTTTCTTTTTGTTTTTTGGCTGCACGAAAATTGTATCATTTCGGATTTGAAAAGCATGACCTAGAATTTTACTTAAGACAAGAATGCTTCCAGAAAAAATAAGAATGGATTGAGAACTGTAGAAAGTTTTTTTTTCAAATTCTGGCTATACAAATCGGGAAAAAAGTCAAGGCCCAAAGTTTTTAAAAAATTAATAAATAACTTTGTCGGCACTTGAGCTTTTAAAGAATATTGGTGTATTGACTTATACTTAGAAGTTTTTTCTGTGTCTGCTTTGTAAATCTGCAGGAAGGAAGGGGACCTATAATTCACCGACCAATTCAAAAGTCTAAAAGAAATGTACTTTTTCGAGACAAAGGCTACTGTTGATGAAAGATTTATCTTTTGTCATTTTTTCATGATTCGAAAAATCGAACCCCGATTCTTCGGCATAACAATCATGCAAAAGTTTGCATGGGATTAGATACAAAAGGTCTTTGCCCAAAAGAAGCACGGATCAATAAAAAATTAGACAACAACGTAAATTTATGTAAGCAATCGATTATTTTCAGATGAATTTATTCCTAAGAAAATTTAAATCGGAAGGCTCTTTCAAATTACAAACTCATAGCCCTGCTAGAAGTAATGAATTTTCCTTCCAAGAACCGAATAAATTGCAGTTCTAAAGCTGTAAAGCAGATGCGTCCCACAAGACTATCGAAATCCAGCTTGCTTTCCGTAAAAAATCTACTGACCCATATCAAAGTAGGATCAACCAAATTTTCACAGGAAAAGAATGCTTACATAAAATCGATTCTACAACTTTTTTAAACCAAAAAGACTCCATAGTTAAAAAACTGCAGCATAACGATTAAGTTTTTCCGGACGCTTCTCTTCCTCATCGCTAAATCTAAATCCATGAACCGACAATAATTCGCTTGGATTAAAAAAAGGAATAAAACTAACACTACACTCGAAGAGTAAATTCCATAAATATTTACTGACTTCTTATGAAAATGTCCCGCGCTTAACACTATTTTTATCCAACACCATCAGTTTGGTTGCACCAAAGATCGAGAAGGACTTTTTCCCGTTTTCCTGCATTTATATTTATGGAAATTCTGTCTTGTCGAGCAAATCGCAATCGCACCAACTTCTATTCGAATCCCCATCAGAGGTCCTTTTTTCCGGCGGTCCTTGTCCTGGTTTTACATTTCATAATGTTTTACGCATAATTTGCCACCGGATAAAGAAATGAAAGTACGGATGATATCTTTATAGAGACGAATTACACTCAATGGTAATGGCAGTAGTATAGTGTACGTCACTGTATATATCACATTTCCTGAGTCGTTGTCCCGATTTTTTTTCTCAAGGACCTAAAGGAGCAACCCTCCTTGTTGGTTTTTTTTTCACGCTCGCGATATAAAATAGAAATCGATAGCTGGGCGCGCGTCAAATAAAATTATAATAATGAAGAAAAATTTCCCAAATACACGCACACATCTCACCTCCCCCACAAAACGCCTTATACCTCACTCACTCCGGGTCCTTGTGTTTAGCTCCTGAAGGCGATACTATGAGCACAGAAAAAAATGTATGCTAGTCACATAGTAGCTTTGAGGCAGTGTATAGTGTCCTCGAGCATATTAAATTCTCCAAGTCTAGGATGCCTCACAATATTATTATATAGACAACAAAAAAAAAGAAGAAATATCCTCTTACAAAGCGAAAAGGCAGGAAGAAGCAAAAAGGACTCAATTTGTATTCAAAATGTGCACTGGCAAAATTCAAATGGAAAAATCCTGTAATACTTCTATCACAATGGGGTGCACCACCGAGTTATATACATTTCCAGATGATATACGTTCGTACACATGGTATAACTATTTTTTTTTTTTGGTAGGATATGTGATGGGGTTCAAAAGCAACACGCACATCAAAAGCGAACGCGTGTTGTTTTCGATGCAGAACCCAAATACAACCTCCGCTGCGCGCCGCCATCATTTTATAAACAAAAAGATCTTTTAAGAACCACACAATTTCCAAAAGTCCACCTCCAACTCTGCTCCCACGGCAGTGGGACTAGGAATCCTTTCGATATGCATACAAGTGTAGCGGCAAAGAACTTATGAGCTCGCTCCTTCATTGTGTATATGAGAAGATCCCAAAATAATATGAAATGCAAAACGTGATATGCATTTTCTGTGTAGGAACATATTTCCAAAGAAGCCAAGGAGCAGTGGGCTATGACGACAACTACAACGACGGACGTTTTGTTTGGCTTGTGCCTAGCTTTCAGTATGTCCTGGCAAGGAGGACCTCCCCTTCTCTCTGTGAACTTTTTCTATATACATATATATATGGAAAATTTACTTTTGGTGTATCCATTTGTTATATTTACAACAAGGAGCCCAGGATACAACTGAAATTCTTTGGCGTACGACAAAACGACGAATATTTCTTTATCCTTTTTTACCCATACATCTATATGTATGGGTGACATGACAAATGAGGTATTGAGACTCAAATTAATAATGCATTTCGTTTGCATAGAGTCGACTCGACAAAAGTCCTTGTATTCGTATAGAACATGGTTTACCCATAACTGTGGAGGAGGGAGTCCTTCTTCGATTCATATATGTCAATTTGGTAAATGAAAAGGTTACTTAAACTGCTGTTTCTGTCTGTTGTGTTCATAATTTGTTGCGTTTTGTTTTAGTCCTTTTTTTTGCAAATAGAGTGACAAGCGTAACAAATTGGTAATATTATTTATTTCAAGGGTTTCTTCATTTTAGCAAGAAATCTTTTATTGTGGGGGTTGGGGTGAGGGGCTTGTATGTTGACCTTAAACAGGAATTTGTTTGAGTTTTTTTTTTGGTTTTGATAAGCATTTTGGGTAAATTGGAAGAATGGACGTTGCTTTTGGAAAGACTTTTCGGAAGATTTTTTAAATTTAATAAGATACTGTCGATTTGGTATATTCGACTTATTTGTTGAAAGTATTTTTTCAAGGACTTTTGGCTTTTTAAACAAAACCTCCGGAGCTTGTTGACCATGAGAGTTTAACAAAATTTTTATATGGTGTCTTAGATTTTTAATATGTGAGATTTCGGCTATTCCCAGTATTAATTTGGGAGAAGGAAATACGAATTTGAGATCTTGTTTTAAGCTTCATGGAAAACCTTATAAATACATACCCTTCCAATGTTAAACAAAAATATTGTTTAGGAAATTCGAAATTAACTCACCTGAAAATAAAAGAAAATAAATTACGATTAGAAAATTGTTAAATAAAAAAAATATATATAAATTTATTGACAGAGAAGAAATCGAAGCAATCGCAAACGGGTTTTGAAATTCTTTGCAGTTTTAGAAGTAGAGGAAGAAGAAGAGGAGGAAGAAAAAGAAGGAGAAGTGAAGAAGAAGAAGAAGAAGAAGAAGAAGAAGAAGAAGAAGAAGAAGAAGAAGAAGAAGAAGAAGAAGAAGAAGAAGAAGAAGAAGAAGAAGAAGAAGAAGAAGAAGAAGAAGAAGAAGAAGAAGAAGAAGAAGAAGAAGAAGAAGAAGAAGAAGAAGAAGAAGAAGAAGAAGAAGAAGAAGAAGAAGAAGAAGAAGAAGAAGAAGAAGAAGAAGAAGAAGAAGAAGAAGAAGAAGAAGAAGAAGAAGAAGAAGAAGAAGAAGAAGAAGAAGAAGAAGAAGAAGAAGAAGAAGAAGGAAAGAAGAAGAAGAAAAAGAATAATTACAGGAATAAAAAGGAGAAGTTCGCGAAATCAACTACATATCATGACAGTCGTTAAATAAATAACAAGAAAAGTAATACAAAAAAATGAAGAAATAGGAAAAAACGTGGAAGTTGTTTAAAATTAAAATTTAGAAGAAAAAGAAAAGGAAGAAAGAAGAAGAAATTTTTTTTTATTTAAATTTATTGAGTGGCTCGAGAGACAACAGGGCACGTATAAAAAACTACTCATTTGCATCACTGATATCATCTAATCACTGATAATCTAACGAGGGAGGATTTACAATTGACGCAAGTAGATTTTGGCGGCCATGATGTTTAAGTGACATCTGTCAAATCTGTTGTTAAATATCTAGGAACTGATGCCGAACCACCATGGAAAGTCACTTTTTTGAACTGCACGTCCAAATGATAAAACTTTATCGTACTACGAATCCTGAAAAAAAGTTTCCCTACTCCCGTCGTACCGAAAATGTTCGTAAGATATTCAGAGTTCGAAAAAAGTGGTATCACTAAATCCGAACGAATAGGAAATTTGGCGTTTCGTTCGTAAATTTTCTACGAGGGAATCTGTGATAGGGCTGATTATCAAGATGAATATTCGGTAGTGGAAACGGATTTTAAAAGAATGGGCGAGAACATCGAAGTCAATTATAGTTACTTCAGAATCAGAAACAGTCGATTGCCCGCCGCGCACAAGAACTCGGCCTTACGCAGACTTTAGCTTGAATTTTGCGTATGAACTTCGGCCTACACACGTGAAAAATCTAATTGATCTAGGAGCTCAGTGGTGGCGGCATTGGGCCGTAATTTTTCGAAAACGACATTAGTGAGGCAGTCATCGTCCTGAGGAGCGCTACAGAACGTTTAATAACCAATTTCGTATGGTACAAATTTGACCATATAGACCTAGACTACAGGTGAATAATGCAGGTCGGCGCTAAAAGCCACAGAACAGAAGCACAATTGACATTCATAACATCTACCCGCTTTTATTGAAAATTTTTATATATAAACTTTCAAAGCCTTTTCTCGGCCAACTAAATTCTCCCTTTATAAGACCCTCATCATCCCAGTCTTGCTCTATGGTCCAGACGCATGGGCGTTGTCAAAAGCGGATGAAGACGCTTTAGGTTGCTTCGAAAGAAAGATTCTAAGGGTGATTTTCGGTCCCGTATGCATTAACGGAGAGTGAAGAAGAAGATACAACGAAGAACTGTACCGGCTGTACAGCGACACAGACCTAGCCAAAAGAGCAAAAATTCAACGTCTCAGATGGCTGGGTTCTATAGAGCGGATGGACATCAATGCTCTGGCCCGGAAATTCTTCGATCTCACCCCAGAAGAACGGCGCAGTAGAGGAAGACCGAGACTCAGGTGGAGCACACAAGTGGAAGAGGACCTCAACCGTCTTCACGGCAGATAGCTAGAGACCGTGCTGGCTGGAGAAGCTAGTTGTTTGACGCCCCGGTCCTTCACACCCGGCGCCACCTAAGGTAAAAGGTAAGGTATAAACATTCATTAAAGTCTAAAGTCTGAGCCGTTGTCATATATTATGTACAAACCTTTTTCTGATAAGACTTTCATTACAATGGGTGGGATATATTGCAATTGTCTTAAATTTTTGGACCACTCAGAAATACAGAAATATATGAAATCCAGTAATTTTACGTTTAAAAAGCAGTTTATATTTATACATTTAGAGGAGGGTTATAAATACAAAGAAAAATTTGAATCTAATCTGACAATAACTTCCTAGCTTTAAAAAAAATACTATAACTTGGTTAAGACTTACTTAACTTCGTTAAGACTTCTTGAACTTCGTTAAAACTTCTCTTGACCCTATTAAATATTTTATAAAATAAACTCTATGACTAGATCGCTCGTATTTACTCGAATAAAATTTTAAAAATATTTTATTTTAACAACTTTTTGAAAAGGAAAAAAAATTAAAATTAAAAATATTAATTTTTCAAAAAATAAATAAATAAAATAATAGAATTACAAAAAAAATATTTGAAAATATCTTTATGTGAAATTACTTTGGCTACCTACATCTTTTGTCGAAAAAGTCGGAAAGAAAAAAAGCCGGTCCTCGGGGAGATACCATTTTTAGCCCACCATTTTTTTTTCAGAACAACATAATCCACACCTACTATAGAACCTACACTGATTTTTTTTTTATAAAAAAAACTTTGGAACCGTTTCCCAGAAAAATAAGCATTTACTTAACATTTATATGGCAGGTACTGATAAAAGTTAAGCTAAAAAATAAAAACGTATGTTCTAAATTTAGAGATGATTGACCCAACTGTTTAGGCTATAATGCACAATACATCAGTACGAAGAAAGACAGACAGACCGACGGACAGAATTTTGCCTGTAATCGCAAGTAAAAAGAAACAAAGGTATGAAAAGATTTTATTTTGTTACTAGATTTTATATTTTACAAAACTGAGAACAATTTAAATTTATTTATTGACGCGACAGCTCCTTAAGAAGCCACGGCCTAGTGACATATACTCTCAATTACTTCTGTGTGTGTGTTGTAAATCTGCAAGAATGGAAGAGACCTACAATTTACAGCAGAGTCCGAACGGCTACATGATATGTACTTTTTAGAGACAAATTTTACTTTTGAAGGTGTTGTCTGTTTCTCGGAAGAGGCAGTACCTCAGAAAAAACGGTGGCTCCGACGGAGAGTCGAACACTGGTCCTTCGCTTAGGAGTCCGACACAATAACCACTGAGCCATGGGGCACTACTGAGAACAATTAACTTATTGTGGCTTAGTGAGAACGAATAATTTATTAAAAAAATATATATATTTAAAAATGCGTTACGCGTTTTGCAAATAATTATTAAATCTTCGATCGTAGTTCTATTTTATCCAAGTTTATACCAATTATTTCCTTTTTATTTATATTTAATCTCCATTTCAAAACTTTGCTAGCTTCGTTAAGACCTCTTTAACTTCATAATTAAAGCTTCGTTAAAGCTTCTCCTCCGTTTATATTTCTTTCCCGTCAGAATGAAAGAATCAACATAATTTTCAGAAAAGGAAAGATTCAACAACAGTTTAATTTTAATATATTTTAAAACATCCATCAAATTGTATTGAAAATTTCTGATTTTGTTTATTTTTTTTGCTTTTTATATGCTAATTTCTGGAACCACAAGACCAATTTAGATGTTATAGTGTTTCCTAAAATTCAATTCTTACAAATACGCTTTGGAGTGATTTTCAAATTTAGAGTTCCACTTTGAATTCGCTGGGTATTCTCTAATCTCCTGATTACTCTATCCATAATGAGAATAATTACAGTCATTTGTGGCGCCGATGCTGCTATTTCTTTGAAAACAACTTCAAATTTCATGCAAATGCCAACTAGGCTTATACTGGCAGATAAATCACACACCCAATCCTGCTAAAAAACATCATTAACAACACATTAACCACTTCGATGAATCGAAATAATTGCTTCCGAAATAATTCACCATTCCTGATTATTATTGCATTCGCTCTTAATTCATGTGTTCAGAGATTATTCCTGCGAAATATAAACCACCATTTTTTCCAACAAAAAAAAAAACGAATGAATAACCAATCAGGATGCCAATATTTTATAACTAATTAACCTCAAAATTCAGTTCCAATTAGATTTTTGTCATCCGTTAATTAAAAAAAAAACAAACTACGCACATCACCACTTCACTCCATAAACTTAAATTAAAAATAAAAATCCACACAACCAAAAAAAAAAAAACAATAACGAATTCCATTCAATTATGGAATATAGGTCATCCCGAGTGCCTGGAATTGATATATTATACAATCCCTCTTTTCCTGCCCCTGATGATATCACGCTTCAAGTATCAAAAGTAAGGGTCACATAGATAAATTATTTTACTGCGCTCGATGTTTTCTAAAATTCCCTGAACATAAAGGGGGTAACGGGAGGATCGGAGAACAATGTGGACGAATATCCTTATTCCTTTTCACCATGTGTTCAGTTGGTCATTAAAGCTGGTATTTGATATTTTATTTCTAGGACATTTTTTTTTTGCTTCCTCCATGTTTTCCACTGATAATAAATATCCCACTAAATGATATTTTGGTTTGGTAGGATTTTGTATCATAAGGACATAGTGTTATATGAGCATAGTGTAATATGAACAGGGAAGAGGAAAAAAAACTTCCTTAACCACAAAACACACAAAAGCAAATAATTAAAACTCTTTACAAGGACATTGTGTCGGTTTTTCAGTTCTTTTTTGTGTGTGTTTGAACCCTTTTTATGAGTCTTTTTCCTGGATAAGAGATCGTCCTTTTGTTAACATAATAAATCTGTCTAGGATTGTGACAGAATGTAAAAAAAACCTCATCAACACAGTCGTTTGCAGTAAAGACAAAAAAGTCCAAACCGGAAGTACTTGAGTCAGAGGGAACTTTCGCCTAACAATGAAATAATTATCCTGGTATTCCCTCTTGCATAACCGGAGATTGATATTTTGCCCACAAAGTTGGAAACATAATGTTACGAAGGAAATGACGTTGTTTGATGTTAGTTTAATGGCATAATAATATCAATTTAGAGAAACATAGTTTTGTTATGAAAGGACTATAAGGGGCATTTGCTTTTTTTTCGTTACCATCCTTGCGTATGGAACTTCTCTTTTTTGTTTTTGTTGGTATAGTAAAGAAAATATATATATATTTAACCTAGGGTTAAGTACTTGGTAGTTTAACTATGAATTAATGGAGCTTAGTTGTCACGAAGAAAAAAAGAAACTACAACAATTATATGCCACATATAATGAGCATGTAAGACATCCGGTGCAAGTGAACCTGAGCAGGACCCTTTCAAAAAATATAAGCCCCTAGTAATGATCTTAAGATTTAAACTTAAACAATTATCAATGTTTGCAAAAATCCATACTGCATAAGAATTCCTTAAAGACATTATCGACACTTAATGGAATTAGGGTTCCACGAGGTATGCCTTAGAACCAATACTTTTTACTTCATTAAACTTTGAATGGAATGTGTGCTGTTATGCCCTTCCCTCTGTTTTTACTTTCTGTGTCGAACCATAACCTCGTAATAGCCAATGTACGGTTGCGGATATCCTAAATAACGCTAGGAAGAGGTAATACAGTAATAAAGTTTGAAGTTGGACAGCTATAATCGTAAGAAATCGCCATCCAAAAGAAATCCTTTAAAGCCAACATCAAGTAATGAGAACCAGTGTAATGGCAACATTGCTTAAATCCATCAAAGCCGCCAGAGCGATGACTTACCTGCCAAACTCTTCAAAGCTACAGGCGATGACCTAGTTAGGAGGATACTTGGTAAAGGTGGAGACCCTATGAAATGCGCCAAACTAGAGACATAAGTCTTCTCAACATCGCTCCTGATAGGTTCCTATCAGTGCGGTCTTAGGCTAGGAAAAGCCGCCACCACTGAATAAATATTCACATAACGGTAGGTCTTGGAAAAAAACACTCGAAACTCCAAGTCGATACCCACAACTTTTATCGATTTGAAAGCAGCGTTTAACAGCATTTATTAAGAATTTTTTTTAGCGAAATGTGCTTTTTTGGCAATTTTGCGAAACTCTTTCGTCTGTGCAGAATAGCGATGGACAACGCACCATTTTTCGTTAGCGTCGTTTAAGACCTCATCGATACCTATGATTTCAAAAAGGATTCAGAAAAGGCGATGCTCTGTCACGCGATTTCTTCAACATTTCGAAGAAATATTTGAAACGCCATCGTCATGACATACAGCTATAACTTTTAGGTAATTATGTACTTTGTTCCTGGACGTTGGGTATCACTTCAGAAAACAATACCAGCGCTGAGATCAAACGAAGAGCCCAAGGGGGCAATTAAGCAGTAATGCTCTATGGTGCAGACGAATAAACATTGTGAATAGTAAATGAGGACTTTAAGGCTGGTTTCAGATAAAATTTGTTTGGGTTATTTTTGCTCAAGTATATATAAACGGCGACTTAATAAAGAGATATCACAAGAAACTGTAGAAGAACAAGCCAGAAAATAAAAACTCCATAATTTTAAATGGCTGTGGAAGAGGACCTCGATCGAATTCGTTAATCTGGAAGCAGCTATCTAGGGAACGAGCCGGTCCGAGAAGCTTATTTGTTATGGCCCAGATCCACACCGGACTGCAGCGCCACCGGAGATAAGGTAAGGTATATCCTGGTTGAAGTTTAAGAAAGATGATATTTTAAAGGTTCTTCATTAATTAGATTAATTACTTGTAGGCTTTCCAAAGTTTTTTCATTACTGAATTTTATATCTCATCTAGTATAGCGTAGTTCTGTGTTGAAACAAAAGATAGTTGTTCAAATTCTGTTTTAATTTTTAGACAATTTTATTTCTGAAATAATGTTTTACCTCAAAATAAAGTTAAAGCCTTTACAGAAGTAAATATACAAATCTCAAAACGTTGCTTTGCTATATGTCTTAAAGAACTCCTTCACTTCTCGTATATAAGATGCTCATCAGCAGATCCCTTAAAAATAAGGCTTAAGATAAAAAATCTTTGAATAAGCTGATATAAATTGATACATACATACATATGTTGTTAGATGCAATCTTCAACTGAAAACTCAGACACATTTTTGTTCACCCTACAACATTTAATGGCACAGCCGTAACAACTCTAGAGTTCAAAAAAGTTCAGGGCCTTAAAGCTCCCCAAATCTCATATCATTTGCCTTCATCCAAATTACTAGCTGCTTTTTGAGTGCAAGTACCTACACATGCCTTAAATTCCCGTTTCATAAATTTTAAATTTCATAAATTTTTTAGAATTCCCTGTTTGTAAATATATATTTGTTTTTTCTTTTTTCCCTAAGCAAACACAGAAAACCCAAATAGAAGAAAATAATACCCAAAAATAATATGAAAATAATATTCAACCTCTACCCCTCCCTACTTGGCAAAAGAAAAAATATTATTCACGCCCGTGTGGTTTCTCCTTTTTTCCAAATACTCACCCTCAGACTAAAAGAAACGCAAACAGAATTTTTGGTCGACAAAAAAAAAAACTGAAATAAAAAAAAACAATCTTAACATGGAAAAAATTATCTTTCACATCTAATGTATTACTTCTTATTGACGCTAATACATTGCATTAAGATGTTTATGCTAATAAGTCAGAGTCAGATGTGTTTCCTCCTTGTGGAAATAAATAATAAAGCGACTTTATTCCAATCGAAAGGGCAAAAGATACAAATACCACTATGTAGAACCTTAACAACAATCTTTCAGTCCGCCATCCCTTTGAGGGGAAAGTTATCATATATGTTAAAACGGTGCATATCTTCTAGTAACTTTAATTTGTTTATCGCAGAATTTTTCCTTCTCGTCAAAAATAATTCACATTGTTTGGTCGGCCAAGAGATCTAACAAAAAAAGATTACGTATACAACGTGTGTGCCTGCCTTGTTCCTAAATAGAGAACTTTTATCTTTTGAATAATTTTCTGATGTTTTTTTCTCACTTTACAGATAATAAACGAAGCTTTGTTTATGCGGTCGAAAAGCGGTCACCAAGTATACGAACTACGAGTGTCGGAAATACGGCTTGTTAGAATTTTTTTTTAACAAGGCAGTCAATTACTTCGGGAGAGAGTGAGGGAATGTGTGTGTTCAAAGGGGTCATTGTCTAGGAAATTAAATTGCAAATTCATATTTTCTTATATGAGGCTTTAATTTGAATTGTCGGTTGGTCGGTCGGGGCTTCTCCCCAGTTCTTTTTGTTCTCATCGTAATCATTTTTGACACAATAATTAGGGTCATGGAACTATGTAGTTTGCTGGAGAAATTCAACCGGTTGTTCTTTGACATTTATGTGAATTTTTTGAAGTCTCATGCAGAGACTTGGTGCTTTCAGAGATGATTTATGAATATTCAAGAACTGGTTAAAGGCGTTTTAAATCATTTTCTTGAATGTATAATACCATGGCCACCAAGTTGAAATATTATCCCTCAATGCAATTTCAACGTTTACTTTAATTCCGTGGTTCCCAAAATAAAGATATACTAGCAATTAAGATATTATCTAAATGTGATGTGAATCGAATTTCATCTGTTGTGATAATACAAGGTGATGATGGCATAAATAATATTTACTTAATTAACTTTTTTTGTTTTTATTGAAATTTCGAAAAATTTAATTAGATAAGTGAGAAGCTTTTGTTTACTCTAATTTTGGAAAGTACGTAAATTACAAACATACATTACCTTAGATGGTGTTATAGCGCCGGATGGACCCGGGTCGAAACCAACAAACTTGTTCAGGCAGCCGTAACTAGCTGCTTTTAGTTTTGCAGGTTTATTTGATCGCTGTCCTCTTACACTTGCGTCCGGCACCTAAGTCTCGGTCTTCATCTTCGGCCCCAAGAATTTCCGGACGGAGGATTGCTTTATATGACCAAGCCAACTGAAGATGTTGGACCTTTACTTTTTTGACTAGGTCTGTCGCTATACAGCCAGTAAATTTCGTTGCTATATATCCTTCTTCACTCGCCGTTGATATATATTGGACCAACAATTGTTCTGAGTGTTTTACTCTCGAAGCAGACTTAGACGTCTTCATCCACTTTATAGCAATGCAATACCTCCTCTGCACAGCAGGACTGGGATCTTGACGATCTTATAGAGTTACTAATGTTGTCTTATGGAGGGCTTTGGTACTGAATTCTTTTCAAATGGCCTTAAGGGCTCACGCACATTACAACAGAAAAAGTCTATTAGACGATCTTGAGAAGATTTATGCCTCTGTGGCTGGCACAGTCAGAGATCTTCTATTCGAAGGATTTGACAAACAATACTGAAATTCCATCCAGCGGACATTCCTTCCTCTGACCATATCTTGCTTATGAGTTGGTACGTACTTCTAACTAAGCCATATGGCATGTAGCTTTGAAAGCTTCGGCAGGCTGTGGCCTAAGATATAGCTTTATTTTTTTTTTTTTTACTTTTACTTTTACTCAGTTTCATTCGTCGATTGCTGTTCGCATAAATTCTGCCTTTTCCTAAGAAAAGATCTTCCAGATTGATAGCCGGATAAACCGCTCCTTATAAGCCTGATGAGCTCCGAAAACTTCGTAGTAGCCCCATATATGGTACGCACTAATTAGCTCAACCAGATTTGAACTGTAGTTGCCACCGTTGATTCTACTATTTAGAAAATTCTTCCGCTGCCGCCAAGATGCAAAGAGAACCATTAATAATTCGTAACACTTCTCTTCCCAAGCAATCAGCGTGCTTCGCTTTAAATAATTTCACCCAACCACTCGGACTGCTAGAAATATCTATCAGTTTACCTTTAAATCGAACCCTGATGTAAACGCATTCCTTTCTAAGCCGCACCATACGAATATGAATTGCTTTATTTGACTATATCAGATTCAAAGTCATTCGTTTTTTTTTAGCCAAAAACGTACTTATGTTTTACGCAAACTTCCTTAAAATGCTAAGAACTGCTGGTGTTAAAATGGATTTCAAAATTCACCTTTGAATACCACAAACTCATTTACTGTAGCCATTTTTTTTTCTCATAATAGGTATTCATTTATTCACAACACACCCGAAGGATAATTTCGTCTTTTTTCATTTCATTCCCCGTCATCATCACGATAATGATGATGATGATGATGATGAAGAAGAAAATATTTAATATTAACACTTCATGAATATTTAGAGATGGCCCAGTCTTTAGAAAATCTCAAGTCATAAAATCCTGATTGCTGCTTGTATTATATTTCCAACCCCACCCACTATCCAGGATCCAACCACCCACCATCATCATTTCCACAAACTGTGTCACAGCACAATGAAAAAAGAGGTCCTTACTGCTTCTCCAACCCATTTGACTAAATAGATTAATTTCAATCCTTTGCAGCAGAGGCTAATATCTACCGATCTATCTCCAGCAATGCTTTTGTCATATTGAACAGACAGACAGAAAAGCAGAAGAGGATAAAAAATAGATAAGGAAGAATCCTAGAATCGAATAAAGGATAAAAATTACTCAAAATATCCCATTCATATGTCAGTCACAGGTATTGAATATTTAATGGATATTCTGAGCCATTCTTCTCCGCCTTAGTCCTTGTGGAATATTCATACAAAGTAAATAAAACGAATGAAATGTCAGATGAAGAACATTCCCTTTCTGCGTCATCAGTGATGAAGGGTTAAGTTATCCTTTTTGCAATTTCTATTGTATAGGTGGCTTATACGTATCTTAAGACGATGATGATGACATAATGGCACGGGTGACGTTTTGTCGACGAACTCTCATATAGATTCATCTTTTTTATCCCGGATTCCTATGCCGCTGCCGCACCGATTCAATTCGACCCGACTCGAACCCCAACCGATCCTTTGTGATGCTAAAGTGTCTTTACTGTCACAATGACAGGCGCATTTTTCCAACAGATTGATATTTTTACTCCCCAGGTTGACTACTGCAGTTATTACGACAACGGTTACACATCAGAATGGATAGAATGATAACATCATCGTAATCGTATAATCATCTTGTCCTTGTATCCTGTTTTACCAGATAGAACCACAAAGATACTTATATAGATATTCCAGGCATTGTCATTTTATTTAACTTGTCATGTTTAGGTTGTGGTTTTTTTTGGTTGTTGTTATTTTGACAGTTCAAAGAGAACGCAAAAGGAGATAGATACTTTCTTAGGAGCGTGTGTCCTTTGTGGTCCTGTAGTGGAAGCATTTTTTTTTTATTTATAGAGGCAGAAAAGGAAAAAAAACAAGCAGATGCTGAGATGAGATATATATACATTTTGCCATAAACTGTGGCAAGTCGTTGACTATACAGAGGAAGATGATGATGATGATAATGAGGAACATCATCCATGATACTGAAATGATGATGGCTGCGATGAAAGCAATGATAATGTGGTCGAGCTTTATATTTGGATAATATTAAATGGGATAGTACATGTAATTATATTGTTGATGTAATTCTCTTAGGGACGACGTACATATAGAATACAACACGACAGAAGGACGACGACAATGGTTAAAGCATGATAGGATGGATATTATGATGATGCAATGGGATACAGGACTTTTTTGGGTTTGCGTCCTGTCTTTTTTTTTTGTTGATTATATTATAGATATAATTAAGTTTTCTTTTGAAATGTCACTTGTTGGCAGTGTAATTATGAACACGAGTTTTGGCAACATCTATATTGGGATTTGTATGTGGGGTATGTACATGTACAGTTATTGGTTTGAAATTAAGTAGATTTTTAGAATTCGTTTTCGGTAATTGTGAGTTTGGATGCTCCATAAAATTTCAAAGGGGAAACAACACACGATTAAATTAAAAAATCATTTTATTTCATTTATTTTAATTTTAAGTTTTTTTTTTTTATTAATTGTAAAAAGAAAAGAACAGGTTCTATAATTTAAGCTAATTAAATATTTGTTAATGTTAAATATGCCAAAGAAAAATAAATATTCATAGCGAAAGGAAAATGGTGCTGAGAGGGCAAAAGAAGTCTCATATTGCAGATGAGAGGTAAAAGTCGGACAATACCTGAAATTTCACAGCTGTTAGAGTTAGAAAAAGTTGTTCAGTGGTTGGCTCTATAGTCGAATTTGGCACTAATATAGAAGAGAATTTGCCAGTCTCATGGTGTTTCATGCATGACAATGACCCAAAGCACACGCCAAAACTAGTGAAGACTGATGAGTTGCTTAAAGTTGCAACAAATTAATGCGGAATGCCCCGTTCTTAATCCCGTTGAGAACTTATATGGAACAACTTTGAACATCACTATTGAACGAAAAAGCTAAAGAATTTATCTGATTTGTGGCAAGAAATACAAAAGCTTGGTGTGCAATTCTAAGGCAACCTAGTAAAGCTTTAGGTGCCAGTTATAGCGATCAGGAAAACGTATCAGGAAAAAAAATTTTAAATGGATATTTAATTATGTTTTCATATGATTTTAAACACATTTACTATACTAATCGAAGGGAACACTCATAGAGTTTTTTGCCAACAAAGTTTTCAATTGAACAAATATTTTTTTGTAAAAAATGTATTAATTAATTTTTTTCTGGTAAATTCCGTCAGGAAAATTAATAAATACTTTTTTTTACAAAAAATATTTGTTCAATTGAAAACTTTTTTGGCAAAAAAAAACTCTTTGAGTGTTTTCCCTTTGATTAATACAGTAATTGTGTCTTTTTTTTTTTTTTTTTTATAATTAACGCGCGCACAAGGGACTATTTTGTTTCCCTTTTAATGTAACACACTGCGCGGGCATTAGGAAGATAGGGAGGGGAGAGATAGGAGGTGTCGATTAACATTGGTTTTGAATGTTTGCATGTTGAAATGGCAAGGGAAAATCTCGCCGGGTAAACCATTCCAAAGTCGTGTTGTACGGCTAAAAAAAGAATCTCTAAATTTCACGGTACGTCCGAAATTGGGCTCAAGGGTGAACTGATGGGCATTCCTAGCAAGACGAGTATTACGGGCGAAACTTTTAAGGGGAGGAATGCAGCTGGCTACCTCGAGTGAACATTTTTTATAAAAGAACCGATAAAATAAGGAAAGACATGAAACATTGCGTCGGTGTTCGAGAGGGGCAATTGTTTCAGCGGCAGTTCTATTTCCTATCAATCTTAACGCTCTATTTTGTATTCTATCAAGCAAGTGAAGCAATGTTTGTGAAGCACCTGCCCAGAGGTGGGAGTTATACTCGAGTTTAGGGCGTATAAACGCTTTATAAATTGTAGCCAGATCAGATGGGGAAAAATACTTCTTACACCGATACAGAAAACCTAAGCACTTAGCAGCATTTTTAGCGATTTCAAATATATGGTCGTTCCAACGGAGGTCATCGTTGACACACATACCGAGTACTGAGAGCTTTTCGGTTTCTTCGATGTAAGTGCCATTCATGGACAATGGCATTGGGGGTATGTTTAGCTTTAACGACAGAAGACAGCATTGAGTTTTCGAAGCATTAAACTCCACACGATTCCTATTACCCCATTTAACAATGCTGTATAAATCGGAGTTTAATGAGCTTGACATACGGCACCGTTGAAATTGTACGTCCGAAGGCGAAGGACGTGAATTATCGAACGAATATGAAAAGCTGAGGGTAGAGTCGTCAGCAAAACAGTTAAGTGGATTAGAAGTAACAGACAGAAGATCATTTATAAAAATGAGGAAAAGAGTCGGAGACAGAACAGAGCCCTGGGGCACACCAGCATTTATTTTATGGGAATCAGACTTGAATCCGTCCAATACAACTTGTATTGAACGGTCCAGGAGATAGCTTCTAATCCAACGAACAAGAGTATTATCGATCCCAAAAGCACGCATTTTCGATAAGAGAGCTTCATGCCAAACTCTATCAAATGCCTTGGAGATATCAAGAGCAATAATCTTACTTTCACCAAAGCGATGTAAAGATTTGTTCCACTGTTCGGTGAGATATGCCATCAGATCACCAGTGGAACGGTTGCTGCGGAAGCCATACTGACGGTCATGGAGAAGCTTACGATCTTCGAGATATTCCTTAAGCTGACGGTTAATCAGTGTTTCCATGACCTTAGAAAGAAGGGATGTCAGTGCTATGGGTCGGTAGGAGGAGGGGGAGGATGGGTCACCTTTCTTAGGGACAGGCTGGACAAATGCTGTTTTCCATCTTCTAGGAAAGATTCCAGAAGAGTAGGAGCGATGGAAAAGCTTACGCAGTGGCTTTGCCAGTGTGGAAGAACACCTCTTCAGAATAATCGGGGGTATGCCATCCGGGCCAGCGGATTTGTGTATATCGAGATCTTTGAGAACTCTTGCTACTGTACGAGTGCGGAAAAAAATCTGTCCCATGGAAAAACTTACATTCTCAAGTACAGGAGGGGCAACGTTGCTATGCGGCAGCGTGGAGCTGGCAGCGAAATGGGCGGCGAGCAAGTTTGCCTTCTCTGAAGAGTAAACAATTGGTTTGTTATTGTCGATGAGCGTTGGAACCGAAGATGTTGAGGAGTTTTTAATATTTTTTTACAAATGACCAAAAATTTTTACTGCCTTTGGGACACTGCAGAATTTTTTGCCGTAATTTTTGGTCATGCAAAAATTTGGTTCTTTCAATAACGGAGTTGCATGAGTTTCTTGCTTGTTTGTGCTTTTTCCGATTTTCCTCTGTAGGGTTGGCTTTGTAAGAACGGAAACTTACTTCTTTGAGCCTGATAGCTTCTTTACACTCAGAATTAAACCAAGACTTTTCTTTAGGTTTGATGCTTTTTACTCTGTTGGGAATAAAAGCACGCATCCCTAGAAGAATCACATTTGTGATCATTTCAGCACTGGCATCAATGTCACTATCGAGGAAGCATAGTGACCAGTTAAAGTTTCGGAAAAAAATATTCAGGCCGTCCCAGTTGGCTTTCTCGTATTGCCAAACGGTCCTGGTGGGAAGTTTTTCTTTAACTGGATGGGTGGAGGATGAGAAATTAGCTGAAATGACACAATGGTCTGAAGTGCCAAATGGAGAAGTTACACTAATGGTATATTTATCAGGGTGAGAAGTAAGAAACAAGTCAAGAGTATGGGCGGCTTGCCCAGCAACATCCGGTATACGCGTTGGCACATCGATCAGTTGGGTAAGGTGATGTAACCCAGCAAAGAGCTCGACATACCTTCCTTCGGGTGTTGTCTGACCAGAATAGCGGAGCCAATTGGAATTGTGTACATTGAAATCGCCCGCAATAACGATTTCAGTGCGAGGACAAAGGGAAACAATTTTCGAGATAGAATCAGACAGCGCATCAAACTCGTTACAAGTCGAATTGCTGTCGAGATTTGGACTCCTGTAAATAAAACAATAATGAATGATATGCTTGCGGACAGTGAATTTGAGCCACAAGAAGTTAAAGTCCGTGTTGGAACATTGCCCATATTGGGGAAGGCTCTGGCAAGCAATATCATTTCTAACATAGACCACGAGACCATGATGGGAAAAGAGTAATGGCACCAAGCTATACCCATGTAGAGTAAACTCTGATAAATCAGTATTTACTCCAACCTGGGTTTCACTTAATGCCAAAACAGCTGGCCTGTATTGAACAGTGTAGACGTACAGGTGAAAGAAATTCTTTCTAATACCACGAACATTGGAATACACGACACAAAAATCACTTACCATTTAAAAATACTTACACGCAAAACACAATTCTGAATAAGTCGAACCATGCAGTGAAAATCCAAATTAATCTCTGTAATAATCAAACTGTCTTAGGTGTTATGCCCATAAGACAGCTTGCATACAAAAAATCAATTTAAATATTCAGCACAATAGGACAAACTCAGATGCCCTTATCCATTTACCGCAAGCATACGATGCCTACAGTAGATAAGAAAGAGGCAGTTAAGCTAAGCACAAAGGGTTGGGACAGATAGGAGGATAATTTAATTTGTTATGCAAGTGTGAATTATTTTTTTTTTTTTCTTTCACAGCGCGAATGGGCATCTTATCGTCTTCCAACGACGCAAGTGGATATTGTTATTATCTCTACAGCACACGCGAGGGGGTTTTGCCAATTTCTCAAACGAGTGTGTAATATAATTTTTTTTTTTTTAACACTCGCGATAACAATGCGCAATAATTTTTTTTTTTTTTTTGACTTTTGTTTAATTGTTATGCGCGCACCTCGACCCGACGTCCGGCCGCTATGAGCTTAAGATCGACACTCCAAAATCATATGAAAACATAATTAAATATCCATTTGAACGTTTTCCTGATCGCTATAACTGGCGCCTTAGTGGGAAGTTTGCTGAAAGTTTCTACAAAAATGTACTAAATTCTTGTCATGTTCTCATATGCATAAAATAATATGGGCATCATTTTATTTAATTTAACAAAATTTTATTTAATTTGTTTATATTTTGCTAAATTTCATATAATTTTTTCTAAAATTTAATTTAAAATCATTTTAATTACTAGTATTTTTTTTTATTTTTTTTCTTTTTTTATTTTTTTTTATTTCATTTTATTTTATTTGTATTTCTTTTATTTTATTGTATTTTATTTTATTTTAATTTATATTGTTTTATTTTATTTTATTAATTTATTTTTTCAGTTTTATTTAATTTAATTTAACATTGATTAATAACATTTTATTTTATTTCAGAAAAAGTAAAGCATAAAATATGAGACTACCAAACTGGTCACCTTAAAAAAATGTTATGAAAGCAATTTTAGTGACACCTTGTACATTATGTTTCAGAATAAAAATGCGAAGGCGTTTTAATATTATCGGAAGGAAGCAAAACAAGTGCGTTTCATATCCGATGGTAACATAGGAAGAATTGGTGGGTGAATACTTTAAAAAAATATTTAATTCATGAAACATCTATGGGTAGATTGAAAAATTTTGATAAAAGGACATTCAAGCGAATAAGATACAAACGGAATGGGATGAAGTTTAATTACAGCCATCATAGTGACCACCTAGAGAGCTTAGGTTTTTTCATTATTTTGGTGATTTAGAAGTCGTATCTATCAGAAATGGGATTCGTCAAAAAAATTGTTGGTATTATCATAGAAATATGTTATGAGTTTTTCCATTTTATTGTTACAAGGCCAATATAAAATTGGCAGCCATTAAGAAGGTTCAGAAGTCTTCTAGAGCATTGTTTTCAATAAATTCTTTGGGAGTTTTTGTTTATCTTTTGGGTGTTTGACCAGGATTTTCTGAGAAACAGCCATTTTATAAAGCATCTTGTGGAAATAGATGATCGGTTTAATTATTACGCGATAGCTATATCTTAGTATTCTTTATGCATTGTATTCCAATATTGCATCACATACTGCATATATATCAATTCTGATAAAAAAATATCCTTTTATATCCTTTATTATAAGAATTTTTCAAAAAATAAACAATATTAAGCTTAACAAAACAACGAAATTATAAGTTAAAACTTATTCTTCAGGACTCATATAAAAATATTTAAAAAGAATTCCAAAACAATTTTAAAATTCTATTAAAAAAATACAAGAACTTCAAACAAAACTAACGAAAACATTTATTTAAATTAATATTCATTCTCTTTACGAAAGTAAACATTTAGCAAAAAAAAAACCCACCAGGCACTTGGGAAAGCAAAAGACGAAGGAGTCAAAAAATTCCACTTAAACAAGACAACGACTCATTGGGTTTTGGTTCCTCGTAACTTCCTGCTGGAAAGAACAACGAAAACCAAAAAAAGTCACCAACTAACTTTTGCTTCTTTTTTTTGTACCGAAAGCTTAGCATATTCCTTTATGTGCACTCATACATTCAATCAACAACGTTTTCCCCCTGTTTTCTTCGCCTAGAAAAAGTTCCACTAGGTCGCAAATTAGGTTAAGGGAAATCTAAATTTGCAACTGACATTCTGGATGAAACATGCAAAAATACAGGAACTTTGTCTTAAGCCTTTTCTACATCCCAACCGAAGCCTTTCGACGCGACGACGATGTATATTAAAATTAGGAATTGTTCATTTGGTTTACCTTGCTATTTGGTACAAAGAGGATGTTCGGTTAACTACCGCCCCACGCGCCGCCCACCAATTCGAGAAGCTAGTTATCGCCCATGAACCACCCACATCCTTCGGCAGCTTCTTTTCCACCCAAGTCTGGCGGTGAACCGTACACTCAAAGAAAACCCATTTCACAGATACACCCCTTAGAGTTGCTCCCTTTGGGCCCATACCTCCACCTCGCTGACTGGCTCTATACACAAGGACGACGACGACGATGACGACTAGGACGAAAAAAGTGGTAGTTGTAATACTTTCTTCTGTCTACCGGTTGCTACCGGTTGTCTGTCTGTTTGTCTGTCGAGATGACGAGGATAAAAGGTGGCTCTCTGGCTCAAGGGGTTGAGTCTATAGTGTGCTGGAATGCCAAAAGAAAAGATTGCCCGGAAGCGAATTTCGGTAGATAGATGTACTATAATTGCCGTTACACAAGCATTAAGGAAGGAAGAAACAAGAATGGCTTTTCCACAAAATGTTCCCTTGAATTAGGTTGTCGACGTCTTCGTCGTCGTCGTCGTCCTAGTCGTTCTAGTTGTAGTAGGTGAGACGAGTAGCAGCAGGCAGCAGGATACCCACCTAATAATAGCTATGCCACCTAGCTAGGCAGGCATCAGGGAAAACGTCTTGAACGATGTTTGAATAGAGAGATAGACGAATGAACATTTTTTACAACATCACTGATGACAACGATATGTAGCAGAAGACATCGCAAAGAGGCAAAAATGTGAATTCCTTTTTTTTTTGGTTTTGATTTTATTTCTCTTAACAAATCTGTGAACATCCTTTTTTGACTTTCTTCAAGGATTTTTTGTTGGTGGGTTGGATGAGTTCTTGGTGGGTTGCGGTATTTAGATTTATCTATGCTTTTTTGGGCTGTAGATACTTTGGCTAACCACACTCGTGTTACGTTTTATGTGGCACCAATGTTTGCTGAAGGAAAGAGGACAAGAGAAACACGATTGCGGGGAGGAGGATGATGATGCTAATGGCTCTAGCAAGGACTTTTCTTCTAACATGGCATGGGTAACGTACATAGTTACAAAAAAATTAGGAAAGGCAGAGTTTTGAGTTCTTTTTGCTCTTGTCCCAATTTGTATCTTGGATAACTGGATTGGATAACTGGAAGCATGGTGGTATCGAATTAGCGAATGGTGCTCTATTGCATTCTGCAGCCTATGGCGATTCAAACGGTGAATGAGTTTGTTAATTTGGTGTTTAAACAGTAAGATGGGATTTATTTATTTAAAGTGAAAAAAGGATATTACTTCTTAATGAGGCGTTAGAAAATAATTCTTTAATAAATTGTATAATACCATTAAATTCGAAGAGGATCGGGAATAGCTCAAATATAATTTGAAAACGGAACTATAGATGACCTCATCGGAATTTTTGGAATAGTGACGAAATTAACTAATCGAAGAGGCTTTTTGTTTGTGACTGAAAGTACAAGTACATACATATTTTTGACGAACTGCGGAACCATCATCAGTGAGCGACAATAAAAAAATATAAAATATATAAAATAAAAATTATAAAAAATAAATTGCACGACTTGATCGCACGTACCTGCTCTTATGTGCGGTCAAAGCTTCGAAAAACATTTTGTGGCTTTAAATATGTGATAAAGGTTGATTTTTTTTCAAAATCGTAGGGAGAGGTTTTATTTTAATAACTTTTTTTAAAAATAAAAAAAAATATTTAAGAATGCAAACTTAAGCAAAAAATAATCTACATTTAAAAAAAAAAGAAAAAAATCCATCCCGTTTTCATCATTCCCGTTTTGGAAAAAGAAAAATTGAGAAAATTATTAAAAATACAAAAAAACGTTTTCGAAAATAATTAAAAACAAAATTACTTAGGCTACCAACAACTTCCTGAATATCAATTTTGATTGCAATCGGATGACCAGTTTTTGAGAAAGTCGAAGAAGTTTTTTTTCACCAAAACACCTACACTGATTTTTTTTTTATAAAAATTCTTGGAGCCGTTTTCGAGAAAAATAAGCTTTAACTTAACGGTTATATGACAAGTAAAGTTAATATTTGAGCTAAAAAAAAATTTAAAAAATTGAAGACGATTGGCCAAAGCGCTTAGGTCCGTACAAACGGACAAACAGACAGACAGACAGAATTTTGCCAGTAACTCAATATGTTTCTCTATCATCGTAATATCATGTCTGATTGTTAGAATTTTTTTTTACTACTTCGTAGCTTGCCTTATAGTTCCTATAAATCGCAAGTAAAAACAACCTCAGCGCCAGCAAGTGGCCTAAGTTGCTCCATAGAATATCAGCTATCCGCCTGTGTGTGTGCCCCGTGGATTAGTGGTTAGTGTCTCGGACTGCTAAGCGAAGAGCCTGGGTTTGAGCCCCGCTCATAGCCACCTTCTTTTCCGGGGTACTGCCTCTTGCGAGGAACTGACAAAATCTCCAGGAGTAAAAATTTGTCTCAAAAAAGTGCATTTCATGTAGCCGTTCGGACTCGGCGGTAAATTGTAGGTCTCTTCCATTCTTGCAGATTAACAACACACACACAGGAATGGTTGAGAGTATAAGTCGCGCCAGTAAATTTATTTATTTTTTTTAATTTAGGGACGGTTTTAATATTTTTATATTTTTAGTTTTTTTTTTTGAAAAATATTATTTTTTGAAACTTTGGTATGCAGTTTTTTAGAGTTTATTAGGTGATTTTAACATTTTAAATATTTTTTTGATACCTAAGTTTTTAAAAATACTGAATTTTCAAACCAAAAAAAATCAAAAATTAATTATAAATAGAAAAAATTATTATTTAAAATTTTGATATGCAGTGTTAATTTGGCTACTTAGTTCTTTTAAAGTATAAAATTTTATTAAAATCTATTGAGCATTTACCGAGAAAGCCGAAAATTAAAAAAAAAAACCGTTTTATGAAAGGTACCGTTAATAGATTCTTCCGGTAAATTTGGTCCAGATCAAATAACACCTAGTACCAACAAAAAATTTCTTAAAAATGTTTATCAAATTGAAACCGTTTTAATTAAATTAAAAAAGTAGTGTATCCTTTCCCAACCATATTAGTTTCCCGCTCAATGTCATATTCATTTCTTCCTAGTTAGAAATTTGACTCTCAATTTACTCAATTCGAATACATTTTTGGACACATTTTTGTTGTTCTTATTAAAGCCATTTAGAAAACAACTTCTTGCAATTTCCTCCAAACTGCTATTTCACAATGCAATAACAATAAAACAAAGTTTGTGTAGCGAAAATAAAAATAATAGAAAAAAGGACATTTCTGAGAGATTTATTGAAAAAACAACTGAGGATAGGGAAGACTCATATGAGAAATGTCTCTAACGACTTAACTGTAATTTCTTGAAATTCTCTAATAAAACATTAAGAAAATGAAAAGATACACAAGGACATTCTTGTGATTTTAAAGGAAATTCTTTTTCAACATCCTTCAAATTAAGATGGCCTGCACAACCTACTCATAATGATTCTTTAACCCGCCTTTAATATTTCTAGACCCTTAAATCCATAAGGGCAATAAGCAGTGACAGCATCAGAAATAGACAGGCATCAAGGACGACATAAAAAGGACCGAATAGTAGAATCACAATCTGGATTCCAAAAAAAAAGCTTATAGATGGAGAGACAGTGAAAGATTTAATGAAGGGTTTTCCAGTGCTATTTATATGGACGAATTTAAAAAGATCATTACATTACATTACATTTTAATCTACTCCGTAGATAAATCTACGAAGTAGACACATTTACGAGCACTGGCTACTGAGGCCATCGGCTCAGACAATTACAAAGACAACACACAAGACGACATTGATACAGGACAGAAGAGAAGACAGAAAGAGGACGGAAAACAGAAAACACATAACACATGTCAACAGCACGCAGTTGGTTTTCAGACGGTCCCCCATCTTTCCACTAACCACGCGCAACGATGCTTAATTTCGCTGATCTCACGGGAAGCGATTTAAAAAGATCAATATAGCTTGAATTATTCAAAACAGGTCCTGGCCATTTACGTAAGCTTTTCGTGTATTGTTGTGCAAAAGAAATTCGACATTTTTTTACACGATTATTCACACAAACGAACATTAAATTTCAGTGGTCCCGTAAACCTAATAAAGTGTGTTTTGTCATTAATTATGTATTGAAATGTGCTGCCTCAAGGTGTACCAGATATATACACTAACAATTTGAAGGCGTGGATTACTAAGGAACATGAATCATTTATCGAATAAGTAGATTGGTTGGGTAATAAAAAGAAAAAATATTAAGTTACTTTGTTCCAAACATATACATTTTAGGGAAATTTACATTTTAATGGCTTGAAGGGTAAACTAAGAAGGTTGAACCCTGAACAGTGAACATTTTGGAGGAAAAAAGTCTTGAATTATATATCAATTAAGGAACTTTAAATATCACTTAGGGAACTTTAACACTATTTTAAGTGGATTATTTAAGTGGGAATAGTTAGAATTTTTTTTTAACTATTAGTTCTTTTTCTGGAAAATTATTGATAAATTTTTTTATCAAACCATTTAAAACAAAGTTTATGTAATTAAACAAAACTAAGTGTGAGTTCTAATAAGCCAGATACAAATTCGAACGAAATTAATAAACAATTTTTTTTTTTAATTTGTTTCTTATTGAAAGAATGGAAACATTTCATTCATTTCATTATATTAGCGAAACATCTTAGAGTGATGAGTAGCATTGCGGAAGAATAGGGCGGATGAAGTGGAGGAAAACTCTGCGATCTTCAATGATCGAAAAATGCTAAAAAGGAAGACTCCAATGTTTGCGAAGTACCTGCCCAGAGGTGTGAGTTATATAGATGTTTAGCTTTAACAACAGAAGACAGCATTGAGTTTTCGAAGCATTAAACTCCACACGATTCCTATTACCCCATATGACAATGCTGTGTAAATCGGAGTTTAATGAGCTTATCATACGGTACCGTTGCGATTGCCCGTCCGAAGGCCAAGGACGTGAATTATCGAACGAATATGAAAAGCTGAGGGTAGAGTCGTCAGCAAAACAGTTAAGTTGATTAGAAGTAACAGACCGAAGATCATTTATAAAAATGTGGAAAAGAGTCGGAGACAGAATGGACCCCTGGGGCACACCAGCATTTATTTTGTGGGAATCCGACTTAAATCCGTCCAACACAACTTGAACGGCCCAGAAAATAGCTTCTAATCCAACGAACAAGAGTATCATCGATCCCAAAAGCACGCATTTTCAAGACAAACTCTATCACAGTTTCGGAGATATCAAGCGCAATAATCTTACTTTCACCAAAGCGATGTAAAGATTTGTTTCACTGTTTGGTGAGATATGCCATCAGATCACCAGTGGAACGGATGCTGCGGAAGCTATACTGACGGTCATGGAAAAGCTTTCGGTTTTCGATATTTTCCTTAAGCTGACAGTTGAACAGTGTTTCCATTACCTTTGAAAGAAGGGACGTAAGTCCTATGGTTTGGTAGGAGGAGGGGGAGGATGGGTCACCTTTCTTACGGACAGTCTGGACAGATGCTGTTTTCCATCTTCTAGGAAAAATTCCAGAAGAGTAGGAGCGAAGAAAAAGCTTAGGCAGTGGCCTTGCCAGTGTGAAAGAACACCTCTTTAGAAGAATGGGTGTTATACAATCCGGGCCAGCGGATTTGTGTATATCGAGATCTTTGAGAACTCTTGCTATTGAACAAGTGCGCAAAAAAATCTGTTCCATAGACAAATTTACATTTTCAAGTACATTCTAAAGTATGACGATTGACGAATGAACCTGGATTCAATCTGACGAACCCTATAAAGGGAGCCTAAAGACAATTTTCCTCTTATTTCATGATTATTTCGAAAATTTCATTATTTATTTGTATCTTTTTTAAAGTTTCCATTTCGTCGTATTAAATCAGAATCAAAACCATAAACATAAGTATATCAACAACAATATAAAACCTATAATAAGTAAACTTCCCTAGAAAGCTTTTATCCTTTTCCTACATAAGATGTCCATGTCCACACATCAATCCAGCATATTGTCATAATATAGCAGACACCCTTTAGGCAAAACCCAAGAAAAAAGGAACGATTTTACATTTGCTTCTGACCCACCATACATCAGTTAGTGTCCCCATGGATTTCTTCGCAAGACTCCTCTCTCATAACTCGATTATCCTTTTTTGTATCCTTTTTCTTAATCCTATTCACATTAACTTGCATACCATGTACAATAGAGCAGAAAAGGAATGCTCCAAATTTTAATGCAATAAATTTTCTGTCTCCTTTGATTGATTCATCTACTTCTGGACATGCAATTTAACAGATAAAAAAAACAAAGGATATTAATTTATTCTATTTGTTTAATGCCATGTTTTATCAGCTTGAGTTTATAATTTTTCACTTGAAAGGATATAATGAGGAAATAAATTTTTGGTTTTGTTGTTTTGAAATAAATAATTAATTCCTTTAGATAAAGATTGATAATGGTTTGAGTATCCTTTGGCAGTATGAAGTTTACAATGAAAGGTTAAATTTAAAGACAATTCCTTGTGATCAATGAAATGTTCAAGGTATTTACTAAGACTCCTTATTTGCCATGTAGATGATGAAATTATCTTTCTGGGTAGACAATGTCTTTGTTCCGCAGCACAAAGCATTGATAGCTTAAGCTGTTAAAATTAATTTACAATAACAAAAAAAACTTTGTGTTTAGTTTCAAATCCCAAATACAGTAACAAAACTTCAAAAGGCTTTTAAGCTATATGTTTATTAAAAGAGTAACTATTAAAACATAAAAAAAAATCATGCAAAAAGCTCTTAACTCAGCAATTAAGGTACAAGGGTTTTCAAAATTTGTTTTTTCAAAACATCGTTTTTTTTAACATCAAAAGAGCTGAACTTCATGCTTTAACGAATTAAGTATAACAAGTATCTAAAAGCTTGGTCATACATTTTTGTTCCAAAGAAGAAAGCTTCCTAGTTTATGTTTTTAGTGAAAGCTATTATATATATAGAAATTTGACCCGATCTCTCGGTCAACCCTTTTTTATCACAAAATTTCAAACGATTTATTAAAAAAAGAGAAAAATATCTAAAAGCTTTGTTAAAACCTTTTTCAAGGAAGAAAGCTTCAAATGTATTTAAAAATGTGTTTTTAATAAAAAATACTTTGAAATTTGTCTTCGTCTTCTAATCCGCCGAGCTTTTTTTATCAATTGACTTACATAGACACACTTTTATCGTAATTCATCATTTAGAGAACCTACAAGGAGAATCAAAAAGCTGCGACGAATTAAAAAAAAATATCTAAAAGCTTTAAGTCGTAAATTTTGTTCATCTTCCAAATATATTTAAAATATGTGTTTAATAAAAGTTACTTTGAAATTTATCTTCGTCGCCTAGACTTGCTTATTATAGATTGACTAACTTGAAAAAACCTTTGAGAATCAAAAAATAGTTTTCTACAACAAAAAAGCTTTTATCTTGATTGTTCAGTTATTGATCTACAGGAGAACTTCAAAGCTGCAACGAATTTGAAAAAAATTACAATTGTAATTTACATGAAAAAAACTGTTAGGATCAGAACATTGTTTCCTACAACAAAAGAGCTTTTCCTGATAAATCAATAATAATAAATCTAGAGCAGAGCCTTAAAGATGAAAAGAATTTAGTTAAAAAGCGTCGTAAATTTTTATCCAAGAAAGGAGCTTCCAAAGTATAAAAATGAATGCTACTCAAATATTTGTTCCCGTCTTTTGGTCCACTTTGAATTGAATTATTAAAAAGCTTTCGGGATAAATCTTAAAATTACAAAATAAAGTTACAACTTTCAATGGGTTCTTAAATATGTTAAGAGCTTTTTTGTATTAGCATTTCGAAGTAAAAACCCTATTAAAATATTTTTTTTTATAAAATTTCAATATATTATAGTAATAAAATTAATCACTGACAAAAAAAATGAACGACAACACATCCGTCCTCGAAAAATTATGTTCGAACAACAAAATGACTTCCACCGGCATTGTAACTGAAAAGCTTTTAAAAGCCTACTTAACATTGGCTAACTCTTTTTGGTATTCCTTAAAATTAGTTCAATATACAAATTTACAAACGTTTAATATTTATCCCATAAATGCCAACTACGAGTCTCACGTGTGTTTGTTAAGTGTCAGAGTCCATATCACACACACACTCATGATAGCGGCTTCCCTAACTTAATCCAAACAGTGTAATAATGATGTCGGCTACATACACCACTGTAAAAATATGCAATACTCTGCACGCGATGGTCAGGAAATCGACCTTTTCCGCCCAGACGACACATGACGAGGACACAGGGTTCTGCATCTGTGTCACGTTTTCCAACTCACTTTACATCACAAAAACACACTCAACTCAACCTCCGAATAGGCGAGCTTGAAAACGGAGCAGGATACAAGGCATCATTTCATATCTCCTCTATATATGTAGCTCAGAGTGAAAACACAACGTGCCCAATTTTTATCAACTCTCTTCTCCTTGCATCACTGCTTCATGCCAATGTGGATAGATGATTAGATTCGATGATGCAAATGAGGATAATCCGGGACTCCCTGATCTATTATTATTATTCCTCTCATGTTGAGGGGTTATAAGCACGACGTGAATTTGATTTGATGATGATGTTGATGCTCCTGAACTGATGCTGACGAAGTATCCTATACTGCTCCTAACATATAGATGAGTGATGATGGTTCTCCTCTCCTGTCTGGGCACTTTTCGCAGGCTTGATGATGGATTCACTTGCATTATGCATACAATATTCATTTGCAAACTACTTTCCATTAAATATTCAAAAAAGAAAAGAAAAAAAAACTGTCAGAAGTAAAACAACAAAAACAACACAGCCCCACAGGATTTTTGAACATGTGTGACGATGTTATAATTATGCTGATGCCACGTGAGTGGGCGGCATGTCAAGTTGTATGGGATTTTGGGATTCTGATTAGAACGGGCCTGGAATATATAATCGATTTTGTATTGAATATAAAATAAATTTCACGGGAAATTCATTCGAATTTGGTTATTGCCTATTTGATGATGATTTGGGATTGGGAATCATTCAGGCAATAATCGGATTTTATTAGAAATGGACACACACAATAGTGTGATGAAGGTGTGGGTATAGGGGATCAATATTACGGTTTTTGATTTTTAGCAATAGAAGTTTTATATTTAATTGAAATGTACTGACCGGAAGGAGAAATTCTGATTATTAGATTATATGAAAATAAATTGTAAGCTTTATCTGAATTATTTACAGAAAACTAATATTAAGTTTTTGGCCGCACTTTATTCATTTTAAATGTCAGAGTTGTCGGTATTGTACTTTTGTTGCTTAGATGGTACTGAAATATTGCAAGCAAGAAATGTTCGCAAGCTAATGATACGAAAGTACTGATTATATCAGTACATATACTATGGTATTTTTTTTTTTAATATTTGTGTAACCAATGTGTCTGTCAAAGTAAAAGCATAGTTTCTTACATTAAAAGAACTTCTATCATCATTGTTCAGTAAGAGATCTAAAGCAGAGCTTTAAATCTTTAACGGTTTTTTTGAAAAGCAAAACAATAATTAAAATCTTTCAGTCGTAGATATTTTTTTATAGAAGAAAGCTTCCAAGTCTATGTAAAAATATGTTTTTGATAACCGTTACTCCAAAATTTCTTCCCGTCTTTTGGTCCACATTGACTTATTTGAAAAAGCTTTTGGGATCAATCTTAAAACTATAGATGAAGCTGCAACTGTCTTGCTTTCTGTGGACATTTAGAGAAATTGCTGCAAACAAAAGATACGAAAGTACTGATTGTCAGATATAGTATATTTTTAGGAAATTATTTGTTAAGTAAACGAATCTGTCAAAGCTCTATTTAAATTCTGTAGAATAAATATGGTGAACCTTACTAACATGATTCCTGATCAAAAATCTTCTTAAACCTTTTTTCTACTTTAAAGAAAGCTACTACAAAAGAAAGCAAGGATGAAAAGTTCTGACAGCTTACGAATAATGACGCAAAAATGCTCCATTTTCACAAAAAAAAAGAGTAGGTTTGTCTGTAAAGTCGGTTTACGGACGATAATTTTACGTGATAACGCCATACGAAAACATTGATGGCAGCAACACTAACATACTGACCGTTTACTTACACCCACAAACCCTCTCGTTAAATCCACACACACATCCCAATATCTACATCTACTTTCTACTTTAACGAAACTCCGCCTATTTTGTATTTCTTTTTCTCTTGTACTTTTTGAATTTGAGTGGAATTATTTAGGGAATTTGTGTCTGTTATTTTCATGTTCGCCTGGTGCTGGTGATCGATTTTGGTTGAAAGAACCACAGTATCGCAGCGTGCGTCACTTTTCTTATCAGCATTATCAGAATGAGTCTTACCAGCATTATCAACATGAGTCATGTTATTTCGTATGAGTAGCCTGTCATTGATTTATAAGACGTTATCACGTCAAAAAAATATTAAAATATGTCAGTCGAACATAATAAATAATTAATTACGGTAAAAAACAATGAAATCAAATCAAGAAAATTCCTCGATACGTACGATACATACAAAAAAAGTTGTGTACTATTTTCACAATTATTCTAAAAATCCATAACAAAAGATGAACCAGAAAATAAAAAAAAACAATTGTCTACCCTCTAAGCCAGAACGAAAACACTGTGAACACACTCTGAAAGTGATGAGTGACAGAAGGACATCTTTTTTATTTGTTCTGTCAAAATGAACGCTCTCACTTCTTGTCTGTGTAAATTGCTATTATCAGTACTGTCAAACAAAAAACAATTATTATCGAAGGACGAGTGGGTGGGTTGTTTGTTTTTTTTCACGCTCTTTTGTCAACGAATTGATGACATCCTTTTTGGCATCTGACACTATATCCGCCATGATGACAGGTGAAAAACGGTATTTACTGTGTGTGTTGGTTGAATGGAGTTTATTAGATTGTGGTTGTTGTTTACATCGAATATCTCTTTTCCACTGCTGATGAATTATAAAATAACAAATGTTAACTGCCATGGAGGGTTTTGGGAAAAAAATGATAGGATCATGAGAAATTGGTATGAGAATAGGATATTTTGGTGGGCCATTGAGGAATTTTGACCGGCAACAAGAGGATGTGGATTATAACCACATTTCCGGACTAACATTCATCCCTTTGTTGCCCGGACTCAAGTAACAGACTGGGAATGCTGTTGCTGCTGCTCCTGTTGATGATGGTCGAGGTAAAATCATTAATTGAAATCATAATCTTCGCTTTGAGAGAAATACGAGCGGTGGTTTTACAAAACCCCTGAATAAAGGATAGAGAAAGACACATATATACCAGAAGAGTATAATATCGATTGTACTTTGGAGTCCCCAAGGCTTCCTGTTTGATGACCGCAATGAAATTCGGTTTTGCCCCTGCTATGGAAATATAGTAGAGTCGTCCTTATGGAATCAACCAACCAGTCCAGGTAGTTTAAGCTTTCCGGGGGAATGAGATGTATTTGAGGTATCTAAATGCATGGATGGTGTAGGATGTTTTAAATCCACCCAACCGCACATACTGGTTTATTTTTCGACGCTTGATGCTTGTATAAGGTCCTGAATTTGACGTATCCTCTATACATACATAGAATATAGGTACATAAGAGGATAAGATATGGTTTTGGTGAGTGGTTGTGATGATTTTTGATGTCGATGCCACGTTGATGATAACGATGGTCTGCTTAAAGCAGGATCACACGAGAGCACAGTACCAAACTGAAGTAGAGGTTGAATTTACATAAATGTATTTCTGTTTAAAAGGATATACTGATGATGTTTGCCACGTGAGTGGGTGTGACTCAGCGAAGTTTGGGGGATGGACCGCGAAGGCGATGATGACGATGCCAAGGATCTCTGTGTTTGATGAGTTTCGTTCAGACGTCACACTTGATGAATACTTTATGAATATTATCAAAAGTGTTCTCTGAAGATTTAAAACAGAATTTCAACATATATATTCATATATATTCAACCATATTGCAGGGCGATATTATATGGAAGGAAGATATGGAGCGTATGGGTTATTTGCAATGCGATAGGTCTCTCTTTGTGACCTATAGCAGTCATGTGTTAACGACCAGATGTAATAAATGCGGGCTCGTTAAGCGTCATAACGCTTTTTAAGAGTGTTTAAGTCAGCTTTGCTATATGTGGTGTTTATATGAAAATGAATAACATTGTCTAGCATTTTGGTATCACGACAACAAAAAAACACAAGATGGTTGGGGTTGAATGTTAAGGAAAGTATTTGAAGTAAGATTTCCTTTTTGTCAAGGATATGATCATAGTTTGGGTAGACACTTAACGACATATTATGTAGAAGAGAAAAGTTAGAGTAGTTATCGTTGTATATACATACATTCTCTATAGTACTGTCATGGATGTCAATTGGCTTGCGGCCATCTTCAGGGCCATGCAGTAACTAACTCTAAATAGTGGAGACGAGAACATTTACATTTTACCGACATTAAATACACTTTTTTGATATGTTCTTATTCAATATTCACACTAATTGGTGATGTCAGCGCCCTCTTGCGGGCTTGCTTCGTGGGAGTACTATAGGCAGTGTACTATATACAATGAAAGTTTTGATTATTGTTTAAGATCTGGTGATTTTTAAGTTCTCAACTTAAGTGGCAAGAGAAAAAATGTTGCTTATTTATGCAATAATTTTTTTTGTTATTTTAAGTAGTTGAAGACTAAAGCTTTTTCGAAATTTTCAAATAGTAAAAATAAGACTTTCATGTTTAATGAGAATTCAATAGGGGTAGTAATTGCATGCTAACTAGAACTCAAACTATTGCTTTTTAGATATTTTCAGATATGTGACCAAACTCTAGAAGTTTTCAAAGATTTGTAATAGAAAAAATAAACCAAGTTGATGTTATTGTTTCTGTACCGAGACTGCGTATAATATTCCTGAACCGTATCCCCGCTTGTAGTTAGGCGACTAAGGGAAAAATCACGACAGTTACACAATAGTCGGCTGAAGCAGAAAAAAATGTTTTGTTGATAAAATTTCGAACTAAATTATTTCTTCCAAACTATAAGCTTATGGATATCTTCCTGGTTTTGTTTTGATGGATAGAATTATATTTATCAGATAGCAAATACCAGTTCTTATTCAGGTCCTTAGGTCCTTAATATCAGTTTTATCTGGCGTTCCACAAGGAAGTAAACTAGGCCCTTTTATTTTTACGTTTTCAATCAAAAACCATGTAACCTGTGATGAATTGTTTTGAGCTTTCTAGATAGCTTCTATGAGGAAAACGATTATAAAAATGTATGTAGATATAATTTGTGATAGTGAACACAACTTCAATCTCATTATTGCAACATACCAGGAATCCGCCGAATTTGAACGGCTACATGAGATGAACTTTTTTGAACCAAAGCTTACTTTTGGAAGATTGGTCATTTCTTTGCAAGAGGCAGAGCCTAGTAAAAAGATATCTATGACGTGGAATCGTACCCCAACCTTTGGTATTGCAGTCTGACATACAATTCCCCAAGAGGTTTATTTAAATAATACTGAAGCTATACAAAGTAGATTTCTCCGATTTGTTCTAAATGGATTTACTTGGATTGACAACTGAATTTTCTCCGTTACAAGATTGGTTACGTTGCATTGGCTTACAATATCTTAGTTTTTACTGTTTTTGAGCATTATGTTCTTCCTGGCGTAAACGATCCTTCTACCTTTCTTATGGTTATGAGTATAAACATCAACTCACACTTTCTTAGATCCTTTTCAGTACCCACATTACATCTTGTTTCTTACAGAATCGATTGTGGCAGAAATGAACCAGTTGCAAGAAAGTGAGAAGTTAATATCAATTCTAATATTTTAGATTTCGTCAATAAATACAACGAAAAATCTTGACCAATATTATAAATTCAAATGTAACTTTATTCGTTTGTTAGTTCTATCCAACACAGCCAGCCAAAGACATAAATTTCAATTCTTATAAGAATAGCAAACAAATTACTAAATGGACTTAAGTGCAAACAAAATAGAAAAACCAACGTCGACAAACGTAAATTTCAATTATTTACCCTTAAAACAGTTATTGTCGTTGTCGTCTTCGCCACCACCATAAGCTTTGTTCTATTCCAGAAAGGGGGAGCGACTTGACCAATCCATGGAATTCCCAAAAATAGCCACCCATTTGTATTTTTTTTTTGCTCAATAAAACATTTAAGTTTATTTGGATTTTTACTTACTTCCCTTTTTTCTGTTATTAAAAAAAACACCCCCTGATAAGGATCGTCATTGTTGCCGCCGCCACTGTGTGGTCACTTAATTTAACCCTACTCGGATTCTTCTTTAAAATAAATGGCGAACTTGTGGTGTGTTTAAGTAAGTCCTTTGGTACGATCCACAAATTCTATATATATATATAGATACATGTAGAAAATGAACCTGCTTCTGCTGAGTTTGGGTGGCACTACAATTCCTTTTCCCTGAATTAAAGTGTCCATTACGGAACTGTCATGGCAGAAAAGTGAGTGTAAAAAGATAGACAACAGAGGGTTGGAAGAAGGCTTCTTCTATTCAACAACTACTAGTATATCTGTTGTACAATTCTATTGTCTGGGTTGTTGGGAACATAAACTAGAATTAGGTGCGCCGTAGTTAGTTTATTTCTGGGGATTGGCAGCGAGACTCATTTATTTCTGTAATTTACTCCTCTTTCTTTCGTTCTGTGTGTTGTCTTGTCACACACCCAGAACCAACTCCACCCCATCTTACACTACCAGACAACATCCTTGATTGTGGAAATTAATAGTTTTGCCAAAAGGTGTGGTTGAAATTTTTTTTTTTGTTGATATTTTGCTAAATTAAGTGCGCTTCAGGAGGTAGCCCTGGTGTTTGTAATTGACCAAAAACAATGAATTAATCTTTTGACAAAAGGTTTGACAGCTGATTTATACGGAGAATGAAAAAGTGAGAGCAATTGAGTTCAATAATAAATGATGTAGAAGATTCTATTTTATCTTAATCCAGGTGCTGGACATGGACCGCCTCAACCTTCGTTTTGGTCTATGCAAATTTTGACAGTTATAAATTTCATTTTCAATCATTTTTCATTCCGGCTGATGTACATGTATCTATCTAATTTATTTAAGGAAATAAGTTCAATGTTTATCCCAATCAAACCATTTAATTGGGTAAATCATATTTCTAACTCAAATATTCGAGAGAACTGATATACTTTATATTTTTTTAAAGAAGTCATTCAAAAACTTTTGCCGCCTTTTGCTGATTTCTTCTTTGTTTTGTTATTTTCGCTGAGTTTTTGAAAAAAACTTACCTGAAAAGAAAAGAAGAAAAAAAAAAGAATTAGAAAAAAATTGCAGATACTTTTCTATCTTCTACCAAAGGTAGATGGTTAGAGAGTAATTTTTTTGTTTAAAGATTATAACTTTTAATTAATGAAACCAGTTAAGGACACAGGAGTTGAAGAAACAAGTAAAAATAAGGAATGTCTACGATATAAGGTAGGAGAAGGAAGAATTTAGAAACAAAAAAAAATGGAGACGAGACTGAACCAAGACAAGGCAACGAGACGATAGTGAACTAATTGCAAAATGAACTTACATTTTTTATGAGCTCATTATAAATGTTTAATTATTTAATTAGGGAAATGGAAAGAAGAGTTCTAAAGGGGGTTCCAGCAGCAGTTTGTTTTAATCTAAATATGACAGTTTTTTTATTCCCTCTGGTGTTGGATATTTAATCCCCTTTATAATTGAATAAATTCACCGGAATTCGAAGGGGTTGAAAACAAATAATATTGTTGTATTATTGTAAGGGTTAGTATAAATCATATTATTATTGTTAGCATTACGTTTTCGGGTTCTTTCAAATTCAAGGAGCTGAGTTCTTGAGAGTAACCCTTGCATATCTATAATTTTGAGAAGGTAAAAGGAATTTATGGTGGACAAGAACATTGCTTGAGATCTTTTGAGGTCAAGAAATTCTCCGTTTGAATGTTTTTGTCAAGTGTGTGATTCAAAAAACTTATCTTTCAAATTTTATTGCCAACACCAAAACTCAAACTGAACAAATCAGTTGCAAGAAAAAAGGCATTTTATTTAAAAAGCCAGGAAGTCATGAAGGATTTCTTCAGTGAAAAATTTCAACCCACGGGACCAAGTTCAACAGCCCATCGAAAACCATCGACACGACATCCAAAAGGATACCGATACCGATACCGAATCACCGGAGGTTTTAAAAAAATGAATTGGAATAATCTTTCCTTCTCCAAAGAGATGTAAAGATTGGTTACTCTGTTCGATTAGATATGCCATCATAATCAGTTATCACAAGTGGTCCTTTTTAGGAAGTATCAGTTTCTCAAATTATTTCTTGATCTGGTAGTTTATCAGTGTCTCCTTGAATTTCGAAAGAAGGGCCCTAAGTGCAATCAATCGGGGAGGAATGAAGATCCGCTTTCTTTAGATACGGTCTGAAATAAAAAATTAGATAACAATCAAACATAATATTTATTGATGATAGAGAAGTCGAAATAGGTCGGAGAATTCCGTCTGTCTGTCCGTATTGATTCCTACAGCCTAAAAGGTTGTGCCGATTTGTTTCAAACTTGGAATATAGTATTATTAGAGTAATCTACCCGACTTTTTTTCGAATTGGCATTCTAGTTCCAAAATTAACGGTACCTGCCATAATAACTTTTAATAAGAAACTTATTTTTCTCGAAAAAGGCTCCAACGATTTTGATAAAACTTTCTGAATTGTATTTTCGATGTACAATCTATCTTTTGGTTTAAATAATTTTTTTCAGGAAGTCTTATAATAACGGTACCCATATGATCGGTTTTATAAAATCTGACTTTTTCCTTAACTATTTGACGGATTTTGATGAAATAGGTAGTGTTTTATTTTTCAAATAATATTGCCTATTAAAATTTTCAAAAACTATTTTTTTTCAATTTTTTAATATTTTTGTTTTGTTTTTTGAATGTTTTGAAAATGAATCGATAGATTTTTTTTTTAATTGTTTGTCTTGTATAAACTATTAATTTATTCAAATTGAAATATTCAAAGAAGTTTTAAAATATGTTTTCGAAAAGTTTTTCCAAAAAAAACTAATCAAACGATGTTGAAATGAAAAATTCATAAAATAGAAAACAGCAAAAGTTATCAGATGTTTTCCCAAAAAAAAACGTAATTAATAGTGGTTTTTTGATTTCATATAAATTCTTTTGTCTAATGTTTTCCCCAAATTTTGTTCATGTATATTGCTCGGTTGAGCCCTAGCCACTAGTTTAAATTTTATTCGACGATGTGACCGCACATATGAGAAAGTACATGCGATCCAATCGTACAATGTATTTATTTATATCATACAATGATTCTAGTAGAAATTGTCTCTTAGACCCTTTCGTGGCTCTTCCGGGTTTACCACAGGATGCCATCTTGGTCCTTTTCTATCACACACTCAACTATACTTTTTGCTGTTGGCTTGAGGATTTGTAAAAAAATAATGTCCAGCGATGTCCGCATTTTTCTGATTGTCTTCTTCTTTATAGCTTGGTACAGAAAAAAATGATCTTTTTCCGAACCCTTCAAAATAGATTACTTTCACTAAATAAATAAATTTATTGGCGCGACAGCTCCTTAAGGAGCCAAGGCCTAGTGACTTATACTCTCAACCATTCCTGTGTGTGTGTTGTTACTCTGCAAGAATGGAAGGGACCTACAGTTTACCGCCGAGTCCGAACGGCTACATGAGATGCACTTTTTCGAGACAAATTTTACTCTTGGAGGTTTTGTCAGTTCCTCGCAAGAGGCAGTACCCCAGAAAAAAAGGTGGCTATGAGCTGGATTTGAACCCAGGTTCTTTCGCTTAGCAGTCCGACACACTAACCACTAAGCCACGGGGCACTACAGATTACTTTCACTAGAAAGTAATATTTTGAAACACAAATTTGTTTTCAGTAAAGGACTTTTGTGTCCAATTCAGCTACAACTAAGTATATGCTTTACAAATTAACTTAAGTGGTCAAAAAGGCAATGTCTACGCTTGTATTCTTTAAACTCCGGGCAAAAGAAATTAGTGATCAATATGCGATTGTTAATTGTACAATTGCTCGTAATGTCGCCATCTCGAGAATACTTCACAATCATGGACTCTCCCTATTACGAAAATCAATCACAAAACCGTACTGAAGCAATCCAAAATAATTTCCTTGGATTGATTCTTTCAATCACCATATGAATACTGAATCCAGCTTCTGGAAACTATTCATTAAAAGCGTGTTAACAATTGTTTAATACTTCTTCATCAACTTGTTAATTGCAAAATTAACGCTCCTTATTTGTTATCATCTATTCGGTTAAATTACTTAACCCATATTGTATTGTAAGTGCATGTATACTGTATGCATTACTAAGAATAATCAAAGAAAAAATAAAAGTGGTCCAAAGTGGCTTCTTTGGGGTACACCAGTACTTCACAATGTATAACCTAATATGTTTATTTAAAAAGGAGATTTATATTTAAAGAATTTTTGATTTGATTTCCATCCTTAAGAATTTTGAAAGATATTTAATAGAATATATGTATAGGAATAATCTATCAAAACATGAACTCTTTTAAAACCTTTTACAACATTTAAAGTGATTGATGTTTCCATTGACAAGTAGTTTCTGTTATCTAATTTTTAAACTCTCATATTTCTCAAGATAAATAATAAATGCATCCCTAGAGATGGAGACACATTCCCCGAACCGCTTTTGCAACAATCCAACGAAATCACTCTCATTTTTGATGTGGAATACCTTTAAAAAAATTACTATTTGATGTTTTCTCCATGTTTTATAAGAAGGATCGTTCAATATGCTCCACACAGATGTATGCAATTCTGATTTTTCCTATAAAAATGCTAATTTCATATTTTATTTTCATTCCTTACTCTTATCTATCTCCAGCATCGCTTGCGTCTTATATCCCTAGAGGGTATAAGTGTAACTGATGTTCCTTTTTATATAACTGAATTTTACTTTCGTCCTTTTTGAATGCTTCCTAGGTTATGTAGAGTAGAATATGTATGTAGATTTTCACATAAGTGCTCTTCATATCAATATTGCATCATTAGAAATACATCAGTGAATGTTCTGTGATGTGTTTCGGGATAGAGTGGCTCTGGCTCGTCGTCCTGAAGGTAGAAGGACCGTTTTTGATATTCAATTTCATGCATTTTAATGCAAAAAATGAGAAAAGATTTTTCAATTTTGTTTTTCGATTTATTTGTCTGAAGTTGATTTTTGGGAAACGAAAAATGAAACACTTAGGGAAGAAATGGGATTACATTATAGCCACGTGTGTTTTGGGTGGTGTTTTTTTCTGTTAATCCTAGATGAGTTGATACACTTAGAATAAGTCTTCGTTAAAACTACAAATATAAGTGATCCAAAATGTGCTTTTGAAATGAAGAATAATAAAATATGGTTTTTAGAATGAGGAAAAAAACTGCTGTTGCTAAATTATGTTTCCGAAAGACCTCCTTAATCTGAAATCGTAAAATAAAGGGTGTTCCAATCCGATTCCGGGAATTAGATTTTCCTTATAACTTCAAGGGAACCCAAATAACCAGGCAGATCAGTGGGGACCTCGGTACCACCGAAGAAGCCAGCAACTGGAGTCCACTTTCTGAAATGGAAAAGCAGGTGGCTGGGAACAAAGAATTAAGTGGCGCAGCCTTAAGGAGGCATCTTAGGTTTTTTGCAGACGCGATCTTCGAGTCCATAAATGTAAAAATACAGCATCACTGCAAAATAATACAATTGTAAAAATATAGTACTATTTGTATCACAGGGCAAAATTTGTTCAAAAGAGCAAACAATTCTAAAAAAGGTAAGAAACTTTCAAATGAACAATATTTGCCTATGGAGTGTGAACTAGGCATTGTAGCTGAAGTTTTGCAATTATTATGAACTCGACTGTGATGTTTCTGCAGGAAGCCAGGCAATATCACTGTCAATAGCCCATACAAATCTGAAAATACGAAAAGATGGTGGGCATAAACCGATAGGCTCAAAATCAAATGCTTTCTAACTAAGAGGAGGAAGAGCTGCAATACAAGAGGACAAGACAGACAGGGGATCAGTACCAGGATCATCCAGGTGAATGTTTACCATGCGAATTTGCAAATTTGCCGCTGACAACCTGCGACTAGCGCTGATCATAGAACCTTTGATATACGGGGCAAAGAAAAGGCCCACAAAATACGAGACTCAATCCGCAAAGATGATGCAAATTTTCTTCGTAATTTATGACGCGGAATTTGGTTCTGCTAGAGGTGTAAATATACATCGAAGACAGCCCCACACGATGGTTAGATGCCGCTTACCACAAAACGACCTAAAGAAGATTGTGGTTGTGGATTACTGCAATAGCAGAGGAATTTTTGATACGATTTTCTCACGCCCCTGTTGTTTTCAATCATCTGTACCTGATATTTTTCATGAAATTTTTAGAGTCCCATAGGGAAGTCACATTGGTCCATTAATTTGTATTCTAACTATCAAAGAAAAAAAATACATAGTTCTAACACATATGTTTCCATTATTTTTTGAATAAATGAAATGAATGAATGAAATCTCAATATGTGCGGTGGACAACAAAATGTCATTCTTTTCTAGATGTCTCTAAGCTCTTACAAGACGGCCTTTCTAGATTTTACATGTGGTGCCTAAAAAACACCCTAGAAATAACTTTCTGAAAATGTTCATCTATTACATATATTCATAAGCGTTAACTTCTTCGGAATAGATTATAACTTATAAATAGCGTTCAGGTATCTACTATAGTTGATTCTTATTCCGATCTTGGAGTTATTTTTGACAAGGAGCCTTCTTTTCCGACCCACATAGATACCCCTATAAAAAAGACAACTTAGCACGTAGTTTTATTAAACGCTCAGATTTCTTTGATTCTTATGGTTATGGTTATGAACTATCTGAACTCAACGTTCTTTCGACCTCTTCTCGAATACGCGAGGAAAATCTGGTCTTCACTTTTCTCTTACAATCCCGCCGCATTGAATCTGTTCAACGTAGATTCGTTCGTTTTGCTAATATAGCAGATATTATCTTTGTTCATCAACTTCTAAGTGGAAATATTGAGCGCCCCTTTCATCTCAATAAAATCTACTTCCAAATCAATCACAGCTTCCTTCTTTCGATTGATTCATGACTCATTGGTAGATAGGTGTTAAGCACAGGAATATTTTATACACAAAAGCTGAAGATTCTTAATGGTCCAGAAGGAAGTCTCTTAGGAACTAATTTTTTTTACATTCCAGAAATATTTCTTTGGATAGCAATCAAGTTGTCGATTATATTGTTAGTGTTTTTCCGAAAAAAACATTTTTATTTTATTCATACGAGTAATGAAGTTATAAGTAATCACTTTCCTTAAGATGGGTGATATTGAAGCTGCTAAATCCCAAACTACTTGCTAGCGAGTTCTTCTAAGTGTTTTTTTTTTAATTTCCACCGAACAAATCAAAATCTCTATATATAAAAATAAGTTTCAATGTGTGACCTTATACACTTGAATCCGGCTAGGTCGATTTTATTTTTATTTTTAAATAAAAGGGGACCATTTGTAGATGGTTTAGAAACAAAAAAAATTGAAAATCGAAGTCGAAGATTTTTTACCCAATTTTACAACCTGATAGCAACAAGTTCATTAAGATTTTCGTTCCCATTGAAATTTATTTCAAAGATTTATTTACATATTTCATTACAAATAAAGAAAAATAGTTTGTCCATAAGAAGGAGATGTTTTTCGGGAACGCCTACTTCAATTTTGACGGGACTTTTACAGGTAGATGATGTTTTAAAAAATAACTTTGACCATTTTAATTATCTACCATGTGGCGCTGAGGTTGTTTTTTCCGAAAATTCTTATTTTTATACAGATTTTCATGAGACTCACAGGCAGATAGCTGATGTTGTAAGGAGTAACTAAGACCACTACACCTAGGTCACTTATTATTTTAATTAAAATAATAAACAGAAAACCTTAAGTAAAATTTTGACCCAATAGTTAATGAAATGTTCTATTCTGTGTGTAATTTGGTCCACCATGAGGCATATGATTGTTTTAATCTCGATTAATGAACCTAATATTGTTTTATTACAAATTAAATGAGCCACAGCAACGAGTGGCCGGGTCCGCTAGTACTAAATAAAAATTTTATTAAATGTTAAGACTCTTCTTAACATTGTTGAAACCTTGACAATTTCGTAGACGGCAATGGATTTTCGCGAGTTAAAATCAAAAGAACTAAAAAAAAAACAAATAAGACACCTCAAATTCAGTCTGACATCCTCTCAAGGACTTAAACTTCTTAACGTTTCGGCTTATATGGGACAGATTCCCATTGAAAAAGTATAGTTTTTCCTAGCCAGATACACCTTCATATCTACACCCAATTAGACATATACACATACCAGTGGTATAAAAGTTAAGTGCATTTTTAGGAACAAGGCAAGATATGTCAAAATCGTATGAAAAGGACTACTAACAAAAAAAAAAAAATAAGAAAACTTTTTCTTCTAAAATGAATACAGGAAGATATATATATAAAAAAAAAGCAGAAAAATGTTCTTATGACATCAACGAATTATCCTTTTAAGGATAACAACTGAAACTAACAAGATTACATGCACTCGATTAAGTCCTTTGAGTGTAACAAGGTAGAACATTTATCGGGTCAAGAAAAATTCACTTTGCAATTGATTTTTTTTTTATCCTTTTTATAGGATTTTTTTCCCTTCAACACCTATCCGCCTTGCTTGAGTGGTAATCACTTTTTTACGCTAATTTACAGTTTTTTGTTAACATATTATGTTCCGTTAAAAACTGGAAACTCCTTCCACCAAAGGCTTTGTAAATAATTTGTAGCGAATGAGAGCTCTAAGAAAACAAAATGAAGAAAAAAAATAAGAGAATCCTTAAAACAAATTCAAATGAAAGCACAATTCACTTCACTTGGGCGACATCCTTGTCATTGAATAACTGTATGTGTTGCATTTGCAGTATGCTTATGTTAATTTCTAAAAGCAAGCGATGACGGCAGCGACTCCACGAAGGTGGAGAAGGCGTTTCTGGGTTTTCTGTCGGCATTCAAGCATGCAAAATGCATCACATTTATACAACGTTTAAGTCGCGAAAAAGGATAGTGGAATGGCGTCGACAAGCTTAAAGGATAAAATGCTCGATGGGATGGAAAGAACACTCCTGTGCGGTGGTGTGGGTAAAATGGCAGCATGAAATAAAAAAAAAAACATGGCATTATGTTTCCCTTTTCCATCTACCTACAACACCCTCCTCAATCCACATGAAGCACTCAAGTTCTTATGCAGATCTAGAAAACCTGCTGCATATTAAAGATGTCATATCTTCCGGCAAAAAGTTGATGGGGCGAGTCTGGAGGATGGGTGTTTGGTGCTAAGAGAAACGAAGCCGAAGAAGCAAGCTATTGCTTAACTAAGTTGACCTATTTTGGAACGGATTCAGTGGGTAGTTTTTGCAGCCTTGGCATTTGAGAAAGCCAAAGGTGGTGGTTGTAATGCGAGTCTGAGTATGGTTGTGTTTTAAGTGAAAAAGGGTTGAACATAGCCTTATGAAGGATTATGTATGAGATGCTGTTGGAGCTTATTTCTTCGCCACAAAAATGCTGATGGAGTTCTTATTCTTACATTAAGTGATGATTTCATAAAATACTTCAGCACAGAAATTTTCTAAATCATAGCTTTTAAATTCAAGCGGAAATGCATACTGACTTTAAGGATATTAATTTAACCAGCAAGAAATGGTATTTCTAGATTTTTTTGGGAATACTATGCTGCAATGAAACGTTAGTTGAAACCTTATTTTGGAAATATTTTCAATACCATATCGGAAGAAAGAGTAAAATAGGTATTTTTTTTTCTAAAATTTCTTAACGTTCTATCTTCGCTATATAATTCGATATTAAGACTTGAATGACTTATTTATCAGCTTTATAATTATAAGGATATGGATTATATTTTTCGAGTTGTGTCGAAAACATTATAAAATTAGTCCTGTATTTATGGCCAGTTCAAACTGAGAACTAAATTGAATTTTGCTTTCAATGTCTAAAGTTAAAGAAGGTTTCGAGTTTTAAAAACGAAGCAACGAAGCTATATAACAATTTTTTAAAGTTTTTGCGTATTTTTGACAACAAAGAATCGAAGGGATGAAAGAATTATTGTGTTTATCAAACGACGATGTTTCCTGAGGTCAACCCAGCGTTCGACGAAGAACAATCGCAGCAATCACCTGTCTCCATTTCCAGAGAAGGTAAACGTAATTCGGACCGGAGGATACAAATTATATTTCCAAGCGTTTCGTGCATTGCAGGTCTGGGCCCTGGACAGTTGAAAACCACGTTTTGCAAAAGTAAAAATCACTATCAACGATCTACAATCCAAGCAGTAATCAAATAAGAATAAATTCGGAAGAATTAGCGCCAAAGCTAAACAAAAGCTCCTAAGTTTTATACTACATGAATGTAGAACGCTTTATCCGGCTCGATTCTTCCCTTTCATATTTACAGACATTCAAATCCAATGTGCGTTGGTACGTCCTTTTATATTCTATCCAACTTCATAATAAGGGTATTATTATCCCCTTGACTGAGCGCCAATTAAAAAAGGAGTTGATTGTCTGTAGTCAGTTTACTGACCATAATTTTACTGGATAATGTCATAAGAAAACATTGATGGCAGCAACACCAACATACAGCCCGTAAGCTCACACCCACAAATCCCCTCGTTAAATCCACACACACATTCCAATATCTACATTAACTTTCTACTTTCATAAAACTCCGCCTATTTTGTATTTCTTTTTCTCTTTTGGTTGTTTTTGAATTTGAGTGGAATTATTTTGGGAATTTGCGCCTGTTCTTTTTCATGTTCGCCTGGTGCTTGCGCTCGATGTTGGTTGAAAGAACCACGGTATCGCGGTTAGCATGAGTCATGAGTTTTATCAGCATGAGTCATGTTATTTCGTACGTGTAGCCTGTCATCGATTTATATGTCGCTATCATGTCAAAAAAACTACAACAAGTATAATAGAGATTTAATTAGAGAAATATCGCAGAAAAGAAATGGACGAAGTTAGAGGCTGAGATATACTCATCAAGCAACTGATATTCCTTTCATAACCTGTTTATCGATTCCCAAGGTCGTATTTCAGGTGGCGCATATAATGCGTAATGCAAGACAATTTAACAAAGAGCACTCAATTTCGTCAAGTTTTAGTTAGTTCTGAAAATCTTCTAAAATTTCACACTCTTTAAAGACTCATAAAATTCATAGTCATTACATCACTACATACATAATTGAATCAAGAACAATATAGAGATGAACAACTCAAGTTGGTGAAGTAACGCAGGAAAAAATTGGGAAAAGTTGGAGATTGAGAACCACCTTGTCAACCAAATAATACTGCTTTTCAATTCAATGTTGCTAAATTTTAGATAGTTATGAAAATCCTCTAAAATTACACAATTTTCTGGGAATTGCAAACCAATATCCAAAAATCTGTATATCGACAACTCAACAAAGAATAACAAAGGCATCAATTAAGGAACAAAAGTGAACAAAGCTTGAGGCTAAGATTTAACATTTATCCACGGTTTCTAAAATTTTGTTAAAAAAAATTTCAAAGGCTTCCTCACCTCAACCTGTTTATTATTTATTGACTTTCACGGCCCCTAAAATCTTCTTTTTCTTCTTCTTTTACAGACAATTGGTATGATCTCGACTGTAACCACAACGGTTCGGTTCCACTTCAATGATTTGCTCCACCTGTACGATTTGCCGACCGGGCCCCAAAAATAATTAATATATAATGTCGATGTTTTTTTTTGCAAACACATTAAATGCATGATAATTATAACACAAGGTTATAAAACCAATTTAAGTTCCAAAACCAGGTGCCATAATTCATATTTCATCTGTCAAAACTTCAAACCAAAATGTTGTCAAAAAATTCTTGTCATTCACAAGGCCTTCAAAAACATTCTTAAAGACTAAGCATCACCTTTTCGTCATTCAGTTTTCTTCAAACGAAAGTAAAAAAAAAACTGTCATTAAGTCAATCAACACTTTTACGAAATGTCAGATGTATCGATTAAAAATCAAAAAAATGTTTTGGTAACTTGCCACACTTAATTAATTCCACAAAGATTATGTAATAACAAAAGCAAAAAAAAACTCTTAAAAAAAAATATTTTGTTTGTATAATAAGTCCTCGGCCGCATAATTATTCTTTGAAATATCTCATTAGAACGAAATACCAACAGGTAGGCCAAGCCAAGTGTCCAAAAACTATTTTAACAAGTCTGCCGCCTTGATCATACGTTTCTGTTCGGTAGATACTCGAACTCGAAATATTGGAAAACAATTTTTTAATTAACATTTCGAACAGAATTTACATAAAACTCTGAGTGTGAATGTGAGTGAGTGTGTAAACCAAATTTGTATCTCATTTTTATAAATAATTAATTTATCTACCCAGATATACTATATTGGTAATATTGAGATACAATGCAGCAAAGAGAAATTTTTGTTTTATAATTAAAAAAAGTCCAAAACTCTCCACTCTCCACATCCTGTCTATTCTCACCTACCAAAGGAGAAAACGTGTAGTTGAAAAAAGAAAATATTGCACAATTATTTTAATAGTGATTCTGGCACAATTAAAACCACTCAAACTTGTGTTTTCAAGCTCCACACAGATTTGAAATACAATCTAAAATCTATATTCGCTGTATTTTTCTATATTCTAATGAACGCATTCTCATCCCCAACCCAAAATACACACATCTACCTCACTATAAAATTATAAGTGTCCAATTAAATCATTCCACGAATAATATTCCACGGACGGACAGAAAACAGTTATGCCGGGGAATATGAATAAAAACAAAAATGAATTATGTGAATCTACTATATAGAAACATTCAATTCTTTTTATTTGTATTTTTTTTTTTTCAAAAATAAATTTTCAATACCTGGGCGGTGGATTCGAGTATATATATAAGTATCTTCGAGTTCGCCGATAAAGATACGGCAGGGTGAAATGGCCACAAGTGCGCACAAACATCACACACGTATCGGCCAGACATGCTTTGCGATGATGAGGAAGGAGGTGAACTTGCGGGTGGAAGAGGGTGAGGTTGATTCTCGAAACGGTGGCATGTGAAATTTGGTCCAATTCTTGGAGGTACATTGAATCGCAAATGGATTTTAATGAGGATTCATTTTGTAGTTTTTCTTTTCGATATTTGATTTAAGATATGTCCTCCTCGAAGGGCCAGGAGGTGACACACGTTTATATGACATATGGTATGAGCGGTGGGGGCCATTGCCACTACACAACTTATGGTGCAATGCGTTATCATCAGTTGCATCGATTTAAATTGATTATTTGTATTTTCTTTTTACAATAAATGTTGATTTTGATACGGTATACGGTATACATACGTATAAAAGCGGAAGACTACTTATGAAGTAAAATGCGCCATTTATAAAAAAATACAAAATAACTTATTACTTTTAAAGAATTAGAAGAAGAAGTTCCCAAATCTATAAAAGTCGTACATGAAGCTGCTGCCTGGAAAGCACTCCAAATTATCATGAATTCGAAAAAAGAAAAACACCCAGGAAAATAACTCGAGTTGAACTAGCTTATTGGAAAATCATCCAATATAAGTACCTACAACAAACTGCTTATCTACAAGCAAGTGCTTAAGCTAAGCTAAACACAAACTCTGCACTAATATTAAAATAAAGTCGTCAGAGCAATGGTTGGTTTCACCATGGTACATACGAAACAGGAAACACAGGAAGTAATATAAAATAACACAAATGTGTTATAAAGTTTAAAAGGCCATTAGAAAATTAGTATCCATCAGCCTAGCCTAGTGTATATGAAAATGTTCACCTTTCAATGCAAAAAAAAAACACTCATACGCCATACAACTTTTTTTATAACAATTTAGAAATATTTTCTATGATCTGTATTGGAAGGTGAAAAACAATTGTAGCGACAATAAAATTGAATCTCGATAAAATTAAGCATCATCAGTTTACTAGCTTACCCACCCGGCCTTGCTCGGGCAAACCATTATTTTTTGAAAAAATGTCACCGCAGAGCCACCTAGTTATTAAAGTTATCTTAGTTACTTCTTACATAAATCTGTCTGTGAAAGTCCCGTCAAAATCAGTCCATTAATAAGAACAATCCAAAAAATGACCCATCGCCGCCTAGTGGGTAATTAAAATAGCCTGAGTAACTTCCCAGAACAACAGCAATCTGCCAGTGAAAGTCCCGTCAAAACTTATAGGATATCAAAAGTTGGTGGTTTTATCCAAGAATCATAAGGACAACAACATTTGATCATAATTCAAATTTAACAGAAGAAATTAGGTACATACAAATCAGCAGTTTTTGACACTTTTTTATGAAAATTTGTCAAATTGTTTTTTTTTTTTGCGAAGCGCTATATCTTGATAACGATTTGATATACAAACATGTTTAAATAGTCAATATTGTAGATTGTAGAATCTTGATATTCCACAAAATATAAGCTTTTAACATAGGACCTAAGCAAAAATAAATTAACAACTTTGTTAAGAAATTAAAAAAAAAATATTTCAAGAATGAAAACTTAAGCACTAAAATAACGTACATATAAAAAAAGTTAAAAAATAGATCCGTGTAGAATGTCAAAGTAATCCGAAGTTCTAAATTTGAAGACGTTTAGGCTGTAGTCCAAAATATATATGAAGAGACAGACATACAGACAGTTATTCTATTTCTGACTGTTAACGGAATGCTTTTTTATTCCGATATAGCGATATTGAGATAGAGGATCACAGGAAAGTAAAACACTATTACATCAAAGAATTTTTTATATGCTTTTTTATGGCGCTGCCAATAAATCCACTTAATTCGGTTTAAACCATTCAAAAGCTTCGAAAACCCATTTTCCAGTCATAAAACGGAAAAATATAGCAACGTTTAGCAATTTATTTCCCTTTAATTAAATATAATTAACCCAGGCAGCCAGGCTGCATCGCGGTAAGCCTTTATAAACCAAACCTATGGAATTAGGATTATCATTACAAATGTCTGTGTTTTGTATCGTTTTAGGGTGCAAAAAACCCATTCGAAGCTATTATTGTTGCAAAAATTCTAATTTAACATTAATACCATGCCAACTGCTGGTCCTGGCATACGGCCACACATGAGCACAATATGATATTTTCGAGGCTCTGATATCCATATCGTAGACCTAAAAGAGTATAGTTACAATATCGTTTTTAGAGTTTGGAAAGCATGATTTGAACATGTTGTTTCAATTCCAGGAAGTCACCAAACCCTATTTGGTAGTAGTTGGTAGATATAGAACATATAATTCTCTACCAACTAAACCTAAGTGAAAAGTTATAAGGAGTCAGCCCCAGAAGAAACATAAGGATTGGGATTGTTTTGCCTTTTGTTATCAAGGATGTGTATATCTTGTACGACGTACACAAATACAATCGCTTTTGGAATGTCAAAACCAACAAAACGTATACACTTTAAATTGATACAAATAAATACTTATACTATCGTATACATAGATTACTTAGCTATGACAATGCATGGAGTGGACTATAACTTTTCATATTTGAAATTCATAGATACAGATACAATATATTCACAAAAAAAATTGTTCACTGAAAAATAAAACAACACCCTCAATGTTGCAACAGCACTCTAAAATTAAACCACCCAACCAACCAAGCATTAGAAACACATCCTGGGCATGGAGCATGTATATGTGGATAAAAGTGCTTCAAAATTTTAATTGCATTTTAATGCAGGACGATTATACTAAGCATTTGTGATATGGCTTAAACCAAATGAACAAACTTCAACTGACAGTGCACTCGGTGCGATGCGGAGGGGTGCCTGTAGCGAAGGGAAGGACTTTTATTTGGTTATTTATTTAATTGGTGGTGAAACGGAATAGGAAATGACAATTTTGTACGTTCGTTTAATTTTTGGGATATTTATGAGTGCCAGCGACAATTAATCGATGAGTGCAATTAGTGGATGCAAGAACCTTTTAAAATGTAGCCTTAGATGGGGAATGGGTAGAATACCACCCATTTTAGGTGGGCATTTTGGAGTAGATTTGGATTTTGGAATTCAATAGATGGGAACAGCAATCCTACATATTGGCTGGTATTTTCGTGAAATCGTGCATGTTTAACCTTACACACAAAAAACAAAGCATTAACTGTTTGATAGTTTATCTGTACTTATATAGGTTATTCGTCCTTAATTGCAATGCCTCAAAGCCAGTACTCATTTCTGGTTATTTAATTAGAAAGTAAAAAAATCCTTGCCATTCCTCCCATATTTTCAAAAACAATACTATGATTAGCTCTTAAGAGAAAGATTTTGTACTCGCTTCTTCTTGGATTTTTGCCACAACAACTTACTACGCATTCCAGTGTAATTACAATCTCGTAGCTATTTTCAGAGAGAGATGGAAAGATCTGGTTGCCGATCTATGCTCAAGGAGGAGTTAAAGTGCTGCTGCCTACAGCAGTTTCCGGAAACTAAGAAGAAGAAGAAGCTATTTTGAGGTCGATCAACGTTGCTAGACAACAACTGTTTTTGAGAACGCTAACAATTCCATGGTACATTTATATTTTCACACTCATCCCTAATATCGAACTCGCTAGGAACTCTCATCAGTTCTCCCTTGGACTCATTCCGGACGAACAATCATATATGTATAGAGAATAATTTTTCAGACGCACAGCACGAATGTGGGTTTTTCTTCTCATTTCGGTTTAACAAACATTCAAAACCAATGGTCATTGCACATTTTCTAGTTTCCCCACTATGTCTATCGTTTTAAGGTTCTGAAGAAACCCTTGTAGACAAATTGAAAAAAATTCCGCCAGAACAGAAAGGATCCAAACCTTTCGGCTGGAATCATACGGCTAACATGAGATGTACTTTTCTATAAAACATTTCTACTCTCTACGTGGAGAGTTACACTTTCTCCCCATGACCAAACAACGTCGGCTAAATTTTAAGATGTAACCCAGCACTCTAAGATTTACCCCATGAGGCACTACAATCACAGACATTGCTTCATCTAAAATCGATTTTATTATAAAAAAAAATACAAAGAAGCAGACGAAATTACCTCCATAAAGGACATGTGACATCTTTTTACCAGACATTTTCTTGTTTAAGTAGTATGTCGTTAACATGTCGCAATATACTGTTATGACGCCCTCTATCACTCTCTCCGACAATATTTTCTAGCTTTCCCTCCCACCTCCCTTGGTATTTTACACAAAGTGGTGGTAAAGTGAGTGTCCTCAGCGAACCCAAAAAAGAAATAACAAATAAAATAAAGTACACTAAAACCAGTAAAATAAAATAAAAAAGCAATTTACCTTAAAGTGTGCATCAGGGATTGCAAAAAGAAAAAATATGTGTATGGATGTAGGACTATAGGACCTTTCCGTTTTGCGGCTCTAATCATATTCTTCATTTTCTCTGTACCAAGCTAACGGTGTTGACACTAAAAACAAGGGCACACACAAGCTGTGCCGCAGGATAAAATATTCCCTGAGGTCATATGACGAAGACGTAGAAGCATAAGGAAGGACATAGATACGACCACCGCGAAGGACATAGTTGAATTTTATCCGGAAAAAGTGAAATAAAATTCTTTTACTATAAAGCCACACATGTAGATGTGCACTTGTAGGTACGTGTCTCCGAGTGGAGTAGACGACCGCATCAAACGTTAGTTCTTTGCACTGGACATTCATCCCGCCACATACTGTCCTAATATAAGGAGTACCATCGAGAGGAAACCAAATAACCTCAAGACCGAAAAGAACACATATGCAATGCACACACACACTAAAGAAACCTCAATAGACATTTCTCATAGAATGAAACCACAGAAAGCGAAAATTCTTTTTTAGATGGAAAGCTGGTTTCTGGGGTGCGTCTACACCAATTCTAATTTAACATTATCCCCATCACCATTTGCTTAGCAATATTTGTACCTGTCTACGTACAAACTTATCAAAATTGGCGAAACACAAAACGACACTTAAAAACATTTGAAACATTTGAAAAACACAACACAAGACACATGCAAAAACATTTCAGAAACACTAACAACCTTACAACTCAAACCTTCGCGTCGCTTCAAACATATGTTTTTGGTTGTTTCATACATGTTTGTTCTGTCTCTCTGTCGCTGTCTCTTTTTTCTAACTGTTCTAACTGTTTCCACAAGAAGGTGAAGATGGTTACGAACAGCATCATTTTTCAGCATGGATAAGAAATATATATCATATCCGATGGAACGATCAGGTAGAAATAGACCCCAGACTGTTTGGAGTGTGAAATTAAAGTCGGCAGGCTAGAAATCGAGTCAGCAGGAGAGGCATATTAAACCATGTTCAGGAGAACCATGCTATGTAGAGCCACCAAAAAAAATTAAGAGATACGAAATGTGGATCGCCCGAATAACGGCGATGGATAAGTCTTCATCCAAGTATCAGAGTCATTGAAAAAGTTCACAACAAATCTCTGCCCAAGTAGACGGATGACAAAAATATAATTGCCTTTAAGGAGAGAAATCATATCATTCATGCCGCAACCAAATGCAAGAACAATGCTAAAAAGACTAAATGGGCATGTGTCTATTAGAATGATTACAAGAAGGATTTTAACACCGTCTGGTTAAAATATCTTTCTTGAAAGCTGATCAGGTTTGGGTACTACTAGACCATTGTTATACATATTTTTTTTTTTGAAATGCTGCATTGTAGAAGGTTTGTTGGCACATTGCTAGGTGACTTCTACTACAGCATATTAAGTTGGAAATGGTCAGCGTAGGGATCGTTGAACTCGCTGATTCTATTCAGTATTAACGCCAACTATCTCATTGGGAGCATATCCTATGCAATAACTTGTGCTGACGATTTTATGGCGAACAAAACAGGTCCAGGATTTGTGGTTATCAGAATTCGGTTGCAACGTGACTTCCACAAGATTCAGAGGTATTACGATGATTGGAATCCGGCTCGAAGGACTGGAAATTGCTTGACTAATTGGTCTACTAAAACGATTCATTGAGAAATGCTGGACGGATCTCATACTTAAAGCCTAAATTGAAGGGCAATGCCAGAGAGAATTATTAGACATTTCACACTTGTCACCAACAGCATGTATTTATGTAACAACTCGAAGTACATGGTCCTTGAAAACCTTTAAACTTGTGCCCATTGGGAGCATACCTCATGCAAAAACTTATACTGTTGATTTTATTGCGTACAGAACAGATACAGGATTTGAGGTTATCAGAAATCTTTTGCAGCGTTACTTCGGCAAGATTCAGAGGTGCTTTTACGATTGTAATCCGGCTCGAAGGACCAGCAATTGTTTGATGATTCGTTCACTAAAACGTATAGTTGAAAAATGTCTAACCTAATCATTGAAGTCTGATGCACAGAGATAAGCATCGATAATTATTTGGCTATCACCAACAGCATGTAATTATGTAAAATTTGTACAGTTTTTTTCTTTGAATAAACTAGCGCAAGGTTGTGATCTTTAATCTGCATGGACATTCACTGGAGATGGAGAGTCTACGTGTTGCAAAATACATTAGTATCTGGCTGAATCAGTTTCTATATTTTATTTTTATTTGCCTTCGCCAGACAGCTAATCGTCCTCATGGGGGCGATAATTGCCTATGTGTTCGTTATGTGGTCCGACGTTGGCTTATTTCAAATGGAAAAGATTGAGGTATTTGCAACGCATTGTATAAGAATCTGTCGTTGTTTTACACTGGATATCACGGTTAAGATTTTGTGTGAAATGTTTTCCTTGGTGTCGATGCTTGAAGGATCTTTATCGATCTGACCACGAAGAACGATAAGACATTTAGGATTTAAGAATTCTTGGACCACGGTTTTTAATGGTGGAATCTGGTGCTTAGAAAATCTAGAAACGAGTGGAAGGATCTTTTGATTTAAGCTATTTTCGAAACACCAGAAAGAAATTGTGAAGTTTTTTTTTATGCAATACCTACAGTCGTGAATAATAGTATCATCAGTTTACATTACGACGCAGGAATGTTAAATGGGTCAACAAGTTCCTTTAGGGAATGGATTAGTGGCTACTAAAACAAGGCTGGAAAAGCACTATATAAGCAATCTTCTAGTTGGTAAAATGTCCATTTTAAAAAGAAAGGTTTAAAACTGTTAAAGCTTTCCTCAAGGTTTGATTGCAAAAATACATAACATTGAGGACATTTACCTCTCGGTAAAAAAAAATTATCGGAGGAAAACACGCATGTATTGCATTGACTAAAACCGCATCCAGAATCAGGATTTATCTTCCAACCTTTATTTCTTGTAGGCCGAATCTTTTCTACGTGGAAAGCGCTTTTTTGTGGCCATTCATGGGTAGATGGAAATTTACTCTACCCTGTTTATTGTCCTTTTGGTCCCGCCATAAGTCTATAGTTACTTTGGTAATGGAGCTGGCGTCCGACAGTAAAAAGAACCCTCAATGTCATAAGCATAAATACACCCCACCCAGCACAACACCTCTTATGACCTTTTCGTTTTTAAAATTGCAAACGCTAACGTTTGTAGGAAAATGGTCCAGGTCTGCAAAAGTTCTTCTGTTTTTTTTTTGTTACCATTTTGCATGAGAATTGCTGGTTATTTTGTGTCTGTCTGTCTGTCTTTTTTGAAATATTTAGTTACACACTCTAAGGGTACTGCTCATTCATTCATTCCCCCCATGGGAGATGTTACTGTTGTTTCACATTCTTCTTCTATTCATTTATGGAAAACAATTCTAAAAAAGGCAAAAATAAAAATATAAATAACACTGAATCCTGACGATGGACACAAAACTGAGAGAGAATGAAATGAAAATATTTCAAATGAATATTTATAAGTTTGGAAACTGTATAGACGCGATTTTTGTATCCTGTTTTGAAAGCATCCCCGAACCAAACACCCCCCCCCCCCCCCTCCGCCAACCAAACCTCATATCCCAAAACAGTCAGTTTTGTTCGCGCGGTGTATATGTAGTTCCCTTTTGCTACTTCCGGCTTTTATGGTCGAGGTTTTGACATATAGAGTGAAGGCAAGTCAGTGTTTCTATCTACTTTTGATAGTCCTGTTCTATTGAATAATTTTTAATGGAGGCCCGTTGTCCGCGTAGGGGGAGAGCAATATTCACTCTGATAGACGACAATGCTTTTTTTTATTTGATTTGAATTGACAAACACCCTGACTCCACATCTCCCATTATTGAGCGTAAAACTGAACGAACTAAAACATGGATTCCAGCTTCGGTTGAGCTGTGTTAGTAGTCCTTCCGATTCCGTATCCCAATGTGGCAATCATTCAATGCAGTGATCCCTATTGTAATTGAATATTTTAGCTTCGGACTTTTTCTTGTTGTTTGGTTTGTGTTTTCTTTTTGGTTTTTGGGGAGTACCCAGATATGGCTTGGAACAAAACACACAGGGTATGAACGTTGGTTTAGGATATTGTGTACACAATAAGCTGATATTTCCGGAAGGAAGGAAGATTCTTTTTTTTCTTTTTTTTTTGCCCGTGAGTTCGGTAAATGAATTATTAATTTACTGGCGATGTTAATGGAATATGGAGTTTTGCTGAAGCGGTAGTGAACGGAGAAAACACACAAATGGAACAGAACCACAAAAATCAATTAAACATGCAGCGTGTGACTTTTATGAAAAAGTTTTCAAAAAGAAAAAAGATATAAAACGGAAAAAGATTGAGGTTTTTTGGTTGAATATTTTAGTACTTGAAGATGAGGTGCGGGAAGTATCCACAATTGACACATTATTTTGTTAAAAATGTTTTTTTGTTGGTTGCCAGTGATTGAAAAAGCCGAACACAATGTGAGATGAAAAAGTCCTTTCGGATTTGAAAAATTAAATATTGCCAAATAATTAACAATAAAAGGCTTGAATTCTGTATCCAAAATTCTTAAATTATTATATTATATGAGGCAAATTCAAATTTCTAGATTTTCGCATGTGTCGACCTTTTTTTAAATCTTTAACGAAATTTTTGAACATAGCAGTTTGATAAGCCAACAGGAAATCCGCCTTTATCCTGGACATGAAAATGGCACTCAATGGCACACTCAAATCCCTCATTGTCACACCATCTTCTCCCTTCCCTCCACACAAGGACTTTTTTAAGATTTTTAGCTGAGGTTTAAGTCTGATCTTGCAACCTGGTGCCATATGGTTTATACTCTCTAGAATGTTCTTCATAAAATATTTAGTTTAAGTACTGCCTGAGAACTTGAAGGATTTCTTACTGCATTTCTTTTTTAATGAAGCCGACCGGAAAAGCTGTATTAAGATGACCAGCTATACAGGTAACGTAAGTAAAAGCCTCAAAAAAAAAAAAAAAAAAAAAAAAAGATCTTGGAAACTATTTAACAGTATGAGAATATGAGAGTTTGGTTAAATATAATACCTAGAATTCGTACACTTGCCACGTAGGGTAATTACTACCCTTTATTAGCTTCCCTTTCCCCTTCTTTCTTCTTAGTAAAGCTGTTGTAAGCTTTGAGTACCAATGCTTGATTTTGATTGGAATCCAATGTAAACTTATTCTCTCTCGACCAAGAGGCTCTCAATCTATCACTCAGTGGAATCTTCAACTAGATTTATCGGATAACTCAAGTACATCCTACATTATCACCATACATTTGGACTTAACAGCATTTTAAGACAGACGGAATGTCATTTTTGAGTAAGGTAAATAGAAGCGGACCTAAAATCGATCCTTGAGGGACACCACCTTGGGTTTAAGGAAATTATACAGGCTTTGGGTACATTCCATTTAAAATCTAATCCAATCGCATTGGACTTTATTCTGGTAACTGCATTAAAAGAATTGTATTATATTTTATCTCTTGCTTTGGCGATTTGCACTGGCCGGCCAAATCGCCGAATTTGATCGTTCCTGACTGTTTTTAATGGGGTTACATTAAGTTTTGGGATAATTTAAGCAAGCCACATTCTCTTTAAGAGAATAACAGATTTCATTCATTGATTAACAGGTAATGTGTAACCAGTAATGTGTGTGTGTGCCAGTAATGTCCTAATTTATACAGTCGGTTTACCAACCTAGGAGTACAAGTACTACTCAAGTTCAAATCGTATTCAAGTGTAAGGCATGACCTCCACTCGTTGCAGAGGGCGAGGTCTATATACGTCTCTTGCATCCTAAAGGTCTTAAAGAGATTAACCATTAACAGATCCCTTAGGAGCCATGTGTCCTCGCATATTGAGAAAACCACGGCCACGACAATATTCCCATTAAAGGGTCTAGCTCAAAACAGACTGTACTAAACCGACAATACCAAAAAAATGACTGACTTAGCCCAGAGGCTCCTATTTCACGGGGCAGAAGGAATGCGAGAAGTCATCGCCAAAAGTTCTTTCACAACTAATGAAAAATGCCATAAAACAAGCCGGTATGGTCATCCGAGTCTTCCGGTATCAATTTATCGACTGCGATCCAACAAATTGACAGAAATGTGTTAATAAGGCAACTATCTGGAGTACAATACAGATGATTCTTCAAATGAACTTTTCATCGAGTCACCCTGTTTTTTTTAGTATTTCTAAACGTCACGTCTACACTTCGATATGTGTTCAATTTCAAGAGATGAAATTATTATGATAAAATCAGAAGAAAATGGCGTAGTATCCACGCGCCTTTTTAGATTCCGCCATTTTATAATTATTTTTGCCTTTTACTTTGGTTAAATTGTTATAAAGTTAAGTTGTTCATGGAATACATTTTTTGTAGTTTAAGATACCAGTTTTGTAAGTAAAACTAATTGTGTACTCGATTTAGGTTAATAAATTTAATTTTTAGAACAAAATCGAAATCGATACTAACATCAAAGATGTTCGATGTTTATACTTTGGAAACTTTAAACAAATTTATTTCCTTGGAGCAACAGAACTCATAAAAGAATTCTATAGGATTGCAATCGTTGAAAAGTCGTAAACGAATCACCCTAGGCAACTTTCACTCTAACATATTCTTTATATGATCACACAATATTGAATGCTCAATTAAACTTGCAGTATAGCTGTTTAATAGCCTTTTAGTCACCGCACTAAAACACTATAAGTGTCACCCTTCGTGTTGCTAATATAAGGTCTCTACACCTGTAAAGCAATTTTACACTTAAAGGACTTCTAACTAAGAATTCCTTTATCCTTTAAAATAAACACAACCTAGACAAACCTTTACAAATGCAAGCTCACGAAATAAGTATAGAAAGCCCGATAAATGTAAGTTTTTTTTCGCACTACCACCCAAGCTATCCGGGCAATCAGCCAACCAACAAAAACCCACTCAGTCGCCAATTGCATACTTCCCACATGCAAGGACGAAGTTTTTTTGAAATTTGTCACGACTTAAATGTATTAACACATGAATGCAACTCTATATAAGGACACGAGCTGGGTCGGTACTCAGGACAGGACCAACAAAAAAAATATTGAACAACAACATTAAAAGCAAACGTATACTCTGGAACGCTTGACCTTTTAAAACCCTTTAAGCTTATTATGCGTATCGTTGGACTTTTTGGTTTCACTATTAAATAAAAAACACCATGATCATTTTTTTAATTTTGGTTGTAGAACCATTTGCCAGTATTTTATTTCTCTTCCAGCAATTACATTGCGGAAGAAATCACACCTGTTTGCTGGGATACAGGAGGGGAATAAATGAGTGTCCCGCTCCGTTGCACGACGCCAACTACGGGTGTTATATTTCACTTTTATTGAACAAGGGAAGGAACAAAAAAAAAACATTTTCCGAAAAGGATTTCGAAAAACAAAGCACTTAAATGCGATTTTATTTTCGGTAATTTAATTTGCAAGTGAAAGTTTTCCCGGATGTACTAAATGGTTTTTTTTTGCTGAGCATTGAGGTAAAAGGAATCTCTGTATTGGTATGATGGGTTTTGTGGCAATAAAAGCTTTTAAACTTTGTCGTATAAATTTAAATATAAAAAAAGGTTTTGTCACATAAATTTTTTTTTACCCAAGTGGTGGTCTTTTTGTTTTATATCATTCGTCATCATTAAACTTACCTGAAATGAAGGAGAAAAAAAATTAATTAGTATCTATTTTAATCTTCAGAGTTAAATAAATAATATGAAAAATAAAATATCTGGAACTAGATAATTTCAAAGTGACTTGATTGACAATCAAACAATTACTCACTGGTCAGTAATAAAATGTTGCTCAAGTTTAAATGAGTTACTTAAAAATCACACTCGCCTCGACATGGTTTAAGGAGGCAACTCGCACCTTATTCTCTAATAAAGTCCACCCTTCGGCCCTTCCTCTCCTGGGGACCACAATGGATCTTTTGAGATCCGAGTGATGAAGTGGGTTGGCCGAATCATCACCCCATTGAACCTACTTGAAATCAAATCAATTGCACGACTGGTTTGCAAGTACTTGCTCATATGTGCACTCGAATAAAATTTAAAAAAATGGCAACATTAACGAAAAATAACACTCTCTGAACTTAAAAAAAACCACACCGGTTAACGTTTTTTATTAAAAATGGAGTACGTCATCAGACGTCTTGTATAATAAAAAATTTATAAAAAAAAGTATTTCGAAAGTTGTAGGACGGATTTTGATAAAATCATGTTGTTTTTTTATTTTTTTTTATTTTTAATTATTTTCTTTTATTTTGGTATGCAGTTTTTTAGTTTATTAATATATATGTGATTATAAAATTTAAAATAATTTGTTTTTATTAGTTTTAAAAATATTGTTTAAAAAAAAAAAAAAATTAAAAAAAAAGAATTAATGTTAAATAAAAAAAAAATATTTAAAATGTTGATATGCAGAAATCATTTGGCTACCTAGATCTTCTCAAATATAACATTTGACAGAAATCCAAAGAGCCGTTACCTATAAGCCGAAAATTATAAAAAAAACCTGGTTCTGATCAAATAATAGCTAGTAGCAACAAAAAAATTATCAACAATTTTCATCGAGATCATTGGAGCTGTTTTTGAGAAAAATAAGCTTATTCTTTACAGCCATATGGTAGGTACCGTTTTTTAAGCCCGTGGTCCCGTGACCACGAAGTATGAAACTTCTTCGAAACGTCGGGTAAAGAGAAACTAGAAAATATTTCTAACATTAAACGCGGTAAGTTCCGAAAAATCAAACTTTATCAAATATACATACAGACTCACTGAAATATTTTGTAACTAACTTTTGGGGTTCTCTATGATCTTAATGTCATGTTTGATAGTAAGAATTTTTTTTTATACGAATGCATAACTTGCTTTATAGTCCATATAATCGTAAGTCAAAAAACGGGCACGTCTGGGTCGCAAGTGTTTGCTCTTATGTGTCAAGTCACATTTGACATAAACAAGTAATATTTACGAAGAAAATCAAATTCTGTTATGTGCATAAAACTAAAATTAAATTAAGATTGAGTAAAATACAAAAAAAATATTTTTAATGAAATTAAAACAAAGCAAAAATATGAAAATATAAGAAAAAAATTAAATAAGATATAAAAATAAATTAAAACAAAATTAAATATAAAATAAAAATAAAATCGAATAAAATAATATGGAAATAAATAAAATAAAATAAAATAAAACATAATAAAAAAAATTTTATTATATTTATTTACATTAAATTAATTAAAATAATATTAGATTAAATAACATAAAATAAAACGAAATGATAAGAAATTAAATAGATTCAAATAAATAATTAAAATAAAGTTAAATAAAATAAAGTAAATTTTACATTAAATTTCCAATTTTACCGACGTTGTCAAAGCTGTACATTTGGGTTTTTATATTATTAAGACACTTAACAATTCCAAAATACATAACCTAAATTTGAAGTGTTCCAAGTAATACGCTAAGAATTATCCTCCTTTAGACATTTACTCACAAGAAAAATCACAGAAATTTCGAATTCCCATACAAAGGACAAACAATAATGGCCGTCAATATAGAAATGCGTGACTTAATTTTTTTATAGCTTTTCCGTGACACATCCTTCATCGTTAATACCTACATTATGTCCATTAATATAGTACTTCACGTATACAAACATGTAAAAAGGAATTCTTATATCGAAATAAAATAAAATCCCGTGTATTATGTAACAGACCCATTTCAGGATGATCATCTTCCATAAGTCGTCGCGTCGTCGTCATTGCCATCGACGTCAATAGAAGAATATACACAGTATGTTCCATGCAAGTGTTATAGTGAAAGACCTCAATTTATCTCAAAAACCCACTATGGTGATAAATGGCATAATACTCTGCATTCACGTCTCCAGCTTAGCTATCAAATAACTTTTGCCAACATAATTGTTTTAATGTGTTCTATAAGTGCTTAATTTTGTTTACTCTTTGCTGGGGGGAACGGAATTAAAGTAATAAAATGGCGTAGGCGTTAGTAACGCGGACTTTATTGCTACACTCAGAAAAATATAGTAGTCTTCTGGAAACTATAGATTGACTTTTAGATTTTTTAAATTTTTTCTTAATAAAGACCAAGTAATCAACACATTTAAAAAAATATTTCGACAGATATTGAAAACTCAAAAAAAAAAAATAAGAAATATTTGAGAAAACGTTTTTAAGTGTATTGGAAGCTATGCGAAACTTATTCTGGAACGTTTTTCAACTAATAATTCGGAAATGTTTTGCTCAAATGTCTACAAATGCCAGAGCTGTTTCGAATTTTTTTCAAATAAAAATGTCAACATTTTTGAAACCTTTTTCAACATTTAATACACAAATCAAAAACATTTTAGAAACTTTTTTAAAGCAATTCAAAAACGTTTTTCAAGCAATATTTCTGTCTACCACGTAAAGCTTGTCAAAGGACTAGATTCTTAAAACAATAGTTTTTTTTTAAGTTTTTTAAGATATTTCAATGCATTTACTTTTAGCAAATAATTTTTTAAAGTGTATAATCATCTCATAACTATAATAATCATCGTGCAACAGACAGAATGCTGTCTGTGACGATGACAACGACATCGTGAAGTGCGCTAATGGCCCCTAGACTTGTCATAAATTTTCATACCAAGTTATAATCATCAAAATATCAAACTCTCATCACACTAACTTCACGATCCATGGAGTGTGTGATGGATTTTATGAGCAGAAGATACACCATTTCTGCATGGTCGAACCTAGCATTGCATTTTGACTTAGTTGTTTCGTTATCGTTTGTAATGATGAGGTTTTCTTATTGTTGTTTTGCAAAGCTCCGGGATTGCAATAAAAATGTAAATTGTGACAATTTGGAGAATGAAATGCATACAATGATTTAAGTCTCCTGTTGGAATTAATATTTAAAGTCTTTTTGGAATAATTAAGCTCATTTTTCTATGAAACTTGAATCCTCATCCAGCCGTCTAAATGGTAGGTTTAAAATTATCAAATATGTTTATTGTTCAATACTTCAACACTTTATTTTTAGCTCTAAAAAAAAGAAGCCTTATGGTGCGCGTACAGTGGTGCGATAAAGCAATGCGACAAGCGATTCGAGATGCGATGCTTAGATGCGACAAAGTGCGCCCAATAAAAGCTATTTTGCGTGATGTTGAAAGCCATATTTATTCTTCGCAATACAATAATCGATATTGAAGGTGGGGTAAAACTATATACAAGCAGCAGCTGTAGATACCTATTCCGGGATCAGAAAAAAAATTCATTGGAAATTATTTACCAATTTATTTAATTTAATTCCTTTTTAATCATTTCCACCTAAATTTTCAAAAAATTGCACCACACAACACAGGCAGTGAAATACAAATATTTCAATTTTCGTTTTTTTTAAACATCAAAACAATATGAACTTCTCGCACAATCTCGCTCAAGAAAGTGTTCAGAAGAGTTTTTGAGCGAGATGCTTGTAAAATGTATGCGATAAACTCGAAACATTCGCATCAAATATCGCTTCACTGTCCGCACGTATATCAGAATACATGTAAATATTTTTCTCGCATCGCATCGCTCCGTCGCACCACTGTACGCACAGCCTTAGGCTAGCCATTAGGTGGCCAGGTCGCGCGGCCAGGACTATGATCACCGAGGGTTGCAGTCGCCTTGGATAGAATTGAAATTTTGAATATTTTTGATATCACTTGAAGGAAGGGTAATCTAGAAACTATTTTGGTTAGTATAGACCAAACACCAATGTCCAGTTTCATCGAAGAATTAATTAGAATGGATTCATGCACATCTGAAGAGACACTTCTAAGGGAGTTTTCCAAAAAACCAACCATAAAGTCACGCACTAACCCACATCAAACCTTGTTGAGAATTTGATCCAAAACACATTTGGTGCGGTAGGAGTCAGTTTTAGAATATAGTTGAAAATATTTTTTGTAGTTTGTTTTTTGAAATATTTGAATGCATCTATAAAAATTATAATAAATTTAAACAATATTGCTAGCCGGGTTTTAGCACTAATTTTTTGACTTTATGATACTAAGCTTGCAATATATGATATCCCAATCCAAATAGGGTCCACCTAACATTTGCATCCGTATCATCGTATATTGTTTAAAAGTCAAAATGTCATCTGAACGTGCTAATTGAACAAACTTCGAATAGGCATTTATACCATGGAATAACTTGGTCAATGTAAATTATTATCCCTCTGAGGTTCACAGCGCAATTAAAATCAAACTGATGTGTTTGGCCGCCGAGCAGGCCGCATGGGTGCGCTCATTAAATAACTAGACCGCGTGACTTGGACGCCTAATGCGTGCCGGCCTTAGACTTGGGTCGCGGAGATTGAATCGCCCATGGTTTCTTCTGACCATATAATATGTTAATGAGTTGGTACAGTTTTCTAACCAAGTCATCGCCTGTAACTTTGAAAAGTTTAGCAGCTATGCCATCGGGTCCGGTGGCCTTATAAGTCTTAAGTCTAGATATTTCTAGATTTAGTTTATTCCAGATCGGGACGGTGGAATTACTGTTCTGCTTCGCCCAAGCAGAATCGATCATTCGCCAGAATCAAGTGCGATTCTACTACGATTTTCCCTTGTTCATCTGTGCAAGCTTCAGTTCCATCGCTGTAGATCGGAAAGGTTCTTTTAACCTTTCGGTAAAACTATCGAACCTCAATTCTGCACTTACAGCTCTTTTTTTTCCTTCTGAGAACACGGTATTCAACTTTTTCTTCTGCTCACAGAGCCTACAAGCAATTCTGGTCGGTGTTCTGTATTCTTTTCAATATATTTTAACTCTACATTGGCAAAGTTTCAAAATCTATATTTACTATTTGTTGCAATCATAATCGATTTAGTTTTGCAGCAGATGCAATGTTATGCGCCACATTAACACCCCGTTACAGTATTAATGTCCACCCTTTAAATATATTCGCATAACTAGACTTTTATTTTGGGTTAATTTGTAATAATTTTGGCACCCCTTCGATAAAATTTGCATGACAATGAACATTTAAAAAAAAATCCTATCTTAGTAAAAAAAACACGCTGGTTAGAGGATACAAATGGCCGTGTGTTGGACAGCTCGAACAGTATTTTAATATAAAAAAATTGTTAAAATGGCATTTTATAGTTTAAGCGATTTTCTTAGAGACAAGTACGTGTATCTATCTATGGTCATTCATTTGCTTTTTGTTTAATACATCGTATCGAAACTTTAATTACAAACTTAAATTGCAAATCGATTTATTCTTATTTTTCAATTTCGAAAGGAATTACTTTAAATGCCTTCCTTCCTGTCATCCTCCATTTTCTTCGCCTCTTTACTTAATGCAACCTACTTCCTGCCAGAACGCAGTTAACATATTGTTTAAGCCTAAAAGTCGGCCTCTTATCTTCGTGTACAGATTTCCGTTGCTTTAAAAAAATTCTATTATACTTTTTTTTGTACGACTTGACTGTATTCTCCTCAGACGAATGCGATAAAAGAAATTCCTGAATAAAATTGTATATTTATTGTGAAAATGTATCTACACTTCCTATACAAGTGCAATTTAACTCCAACGCCCAGAAAGATATCTGCTGCGATGACTTTTTTTTAGTTTTCGCTAAATTAGAAGTTTTTTTTTTTTATTTAACTTTATTTTATCATTATTTTCTTTTAGTGTTTTTAATTTCTTGGTAAATTGTATACTTTTTTTATTTTATTTTTTATTCGGTAAATCTTTCAATACTTTTTGTATATTTTTTTTTAAGTTTGCCTTGCACCATCACAGTCACATTAACGTCACAAGGAAGTTTATTAAGTCATAAAATTAGAATAAGAAGCAACGTGCTGGGAATTTCTTTTATCTACTTCTTTGGTCCTGTGAATTTTTGTTTTGCTTGCTTAGTTTTATTTCTGCCATTTTGCTTTGTGTAGCGCGATATAAAACTGTCGTTGACTTGAATTTTGTCATTCCATTTCCATTCATTCAGTCTGGAATGGATGTTGTCAATGGAAGTGCTGTTAGAGAGCATATTGTACAGTAGTTCTTCAACATGGTTGTTTTTTTTCTTCTACTTTGAATACAAAATGGAAACCTTAATTTAAGAATTTAACAGTTAAATCACTTTAAATGGCGCCCAACGCTGTGCTATTTTCTTCGACGGTGTATGTTTCTTAAAGGTTTTCTTAAAATTACTTTTTAAAAATTGATGATTGATTCGTTCATTATATTTTATTAGCATTGTTCAAAGCGAATTTCTTCACAAAAATTTGTGAAATAATAGCTGAAAAACTCAGCTTCGCGTAAGTGAAGGTTTTTTTTTTTACACTATCAGAATTTAGGTAAAGCGATTCCGGGGCGTCAATAAAGCTATTGATAAGTTGGTGAATAAATACCAATTCATTGCTAACCCGTCTTTGAGATAAAGGTTGGAACTGCAAGAGTTGCCTCCGATGTTTATAAGGTGGGAGGTTATAAGGATCATCCCATGGTAGCCCCTTTAAAGCAAAACGGATGAATTTGTGTTGAACGGCCTCATTACGAGTACTATAAATTCATAAATAGGGAGTCTAGACTTGTGAGGCGTATTCAAGATGAGGGCGCACATGAAAATTATACAGTAAGAGAGTGATATAAGGATCGTTAAATTCTTTAGCCCACCTTTTAATGAACCCAAGCATGGAGTTGGCCTTTTTCACTATGGAATAAATGTGTTCCGTAAACTTAAGATTGTCGCTAAAGTAAACACTTAGGTTTTTAAAAGTAAAGACTCGACACAGAATGTGTTCAGAAATCGAATAGTAGAAAAAACTTGTTATTTTTTTTTTTTTTGGAAAATGTCATAGTTTGACATTTAATACCCTTAAGAGTTAAACGATTTTTAAAACACCAAGTTACAAACCTGCAAATATCGGTTTGCAGGAGAATATTATCATTTGCAAATTTATTTGTTTTGAAGATCTTCATATCGTCGGAAAATATAAGAATCTCACTATGATAAATACTGGATGTAACATCATTTATTGCAAGAATAAATAGAAAAGGGCCTTCCTTGAGGTCAGTTCATCAGAGTGAACAGAATTCCGAAATTTCACCTGATAAGATCTGTTCATTAGGTAAGATGCGATAAGAAGTAATAAGAAAAGGTGGAAACCCGTATGCTCTTAGTTTAACAAAACAATGCTATGGTCAAATAAAAAAAAATAAATAAATACAGTTAGATATTGGAGCAACAGCTTCTTAAGGAGCCAAGACCTAGTTTATAAGTAGTATAAGTCATACTCTCAACCATTCCTGTGTGTGTGTTGATAATGTGCAAGAATGTAAGGGACCTACAATTTACCGCCGAGTCCAAACGTCTACATGAAATGCACTTTTTCGAGACAAATTTGTATTCTTGGAGATTTCGTCTGTTCCTCGAAAGAGGCAGTACACCGGAAAAGAAGGTGGCTATGAGCGGGCCTCGAACCCAGGCTCTTCGCTTAACAGTCCGACACACTTACCATGGTGCACAAGTTGGTTAAATGCTTTAGAAAAATCAGTGTATATGCAATCCACCTCATTTACTGTTTCCTGTTTCACGGACATGTTATTACATTGAAATTGGGGACAATTTAAAATATTCTTCATCAACACTTACCAAAGACTCACTTAAGGACTTTTTTTAAACTTTAAACTTTAACAAACGCATAGCATACATATGTCGGTTGAGTTTTGTAATATGCAGTTAGAATACATGAAGTTTGTTGGGTAGACATCGGATTTTTTCATAGTATTAACAAAATTCTCTTGGGGTCGTGTTGCAGACATCATCCCATTTCGTTTACGTGATTTATATACAAAATATTAGAAAAAGTTTTTAAATTCCTCAAACAATAAAAGAAAGAGGTTGAAATCAGACGGTAACAATGTTTTTATATACATAAGTCTTACAAGTTTAATTTCTCTGGTTACGCAATGATTTAAGTTCTTGCGTGTACCAATGATACAAAAATTCAAGTTTTTGGATGTTTCAGTTTTGAGAAAATCGTGTAGAATTTAGCAACTGCGTCATCAATATTAGTATAGTCTGATATACTATCAATACCAACGCTACCGAAGCTTGCTGAGAGCAACTGAAAGTTGAAACCTATAGGTGGAGCCTTAATGGCGAAGCGATGGAATGGGAGAGTTGTCGTCCCAGTCGTTTGAAGAAGAAGGTTTCATCATTTAGTTTCTTCTATAAAGCACCCCACACCGAACAGCTCTGAATTTTAACTCGGGAAACTCAATAATAAATTGTTTCAAGTGTTCTTCCAAAGTCCACAATTTCTCAGATACGAAACTTTCCTGGCTCAAATGTTATCTTAAGGTTAATATGGCATTGCAATCCTACAAATTAATTTCATATGAATGTCCTTAAATACTTCCTTATAAATACCAACTCCCCTATCATTTCGTACAAACATCAGAAGAATGAATTTCTTCCAACATAAGGAATTCCTTTAATCCATCAACACAAGAGAATTTCGTCTAACTCCCTTTGAACGTTCGTCCTGCCAAATAATTCCTTTTTTCGATATATTGATTTCTTGAATCTTTGTCACTTTGCATTCCAAATGCAAATTCCTTCTTTTTACAACAACCCAAGTGAACATACTTAATCCCCGAAGTCTATGTTTCCTTTTTCATCCCTTCGGATGACGGACGACGACGGTCGGTTTTTTTCGACACAATTAAATGCCAGTCGCTGTCAATTTGTACGACCGGGACTGTCAATGTTAGGCGATTACATGAATAATTGAATCAAATTGCGCGTACAAAGGTTGACACATCGATTTATATTTAGATTTTCAAAAAAAAAAAAAAAAAAAAATACATAAACTAAATTGCAGGAAAAGAGGGATGTTTTTTTGTGTCTTACTTAACTCAGTATAGTTTATCCTTTGGCAGAGGATTTCGTTTTGATTGTTCCAATATTTACTCCCCTTGTTTTGCATTAGGGATTCAATAAGCCGCAGACAATGTTCCTTCTCATCTTATACGCCCTTAAAGACAGCAGTAGCAGACTGTCGGCAAATAATATGGTGTTTGTACATTGTATTTGGTATTTGTGTTTAAAAACAGTAGGCAGTCCTGATCCTTGGTTAAAGGACGAAATCTTTAAGGCAAACGTGACAATATGGAGTCGTTGTTTCTACTCAAATGAAGAACTTCTTCACAAAAGAAGTAAATTGTATGGTGCGTATGACTTTAAATTCCATAACGGATCCTTTGCTTATTCAAAATAGGGGATAAGAGATCCTTGAAGTTGTCGGCAACAGTTAGCATCGTTTTGTTTGTTTAACTTAGTGTAAGCATCATTGGGTTTGATGAAATTATTATAAAAAATTAATTCTTAAGATTATTTCGGCATTGGCAAGAACTTTGTAATGTTTTGAGATTCTATATGCTGTCGTCGACAGAATGTGAGTCTTGGATTCTGATAAGAATATTTAAATGCGCAGTAGTTTTTTTTTTAACATGTATTTCTAAATGAGTTTCATTTTGATATCATTTCTTATCGAGCTAGCATGACGCTGTGAAATGTTTCAGCAATGAGTTCTCATTAGACTTTATCAAACCAAGAGGAAAATGTGTTACTTTGATGTTTTTTTTATCCCAAATGTGTTCTTTAAGACATTTTAAATTGGATGTTCAGGCGTTCAGATCCGTAGTGCAAAATTGGTTTTCAAGACTTTGCATAATTTTCTTTATAATTTATTTATTTAACGTCAATCAGATATACAAAAATCATCTTATAGACTATCGAAAATTAACAATAACAATAGAATTTAATTAATATGGTGGGTTAAAATATCGCTTATGAACATATCTAAAAAGATTTTACGTCTATTTTCAGATTACTGAAGTCCAATTAGCTGGCATAGTACGATAGGGAGGTATTTCAATGTTCCAATTAAGCTTTGATATTACAAATCTGGAGAATTTTCTTTGAATACTTTCTGTTCTATTCGAGTGTATGTTATATTAAGGATTCCAAATCACACAACAATAATCTAATATAGATCTAAAATATGCGGTATATAAGGATTTAAGGGTGTATGGATCTTTAAGGCATTTGAATTTCGTTTAATAAAACCTAACATAGAATTAGCTTTAGCTATCATGAATTCAATATGCTTAAGCAAGTTCAGTTTAAGATCAAAAACAACTGCGAGATCCTTTTTCACTGAAACTCATTCGAAAATATTGTTATCTATTCGATACTCAAAGAACATCGGTGAGGAATTGGGACACAAAGAAAAACACTAACATTTAGAAACATTCCAGAATAATTGGTTTAAGAAGTTAATCTATCAAGCTTTTTATTACTTAAATTACAAAGGCTTTCATTAAACCACGGAGTTTTGGAATTTTCATAAACTTTTTTTTTTTGGTACATACAAATTAATTCCTCTTTCAGAGTTGTAATGAAAAAATTGTAAAAGTGAAATAAATCTGAAGTATGAAAATTTAAGCCCTAAGTAATCCGCAACATGTTACTCGCTATGCCTTCAAAATTAGCTTAAGCATAGTTTAATTCATATTTATTACAATTATCTGGTTTGAAATATACATAACAATCAAAAATTACAGATAAAGCATTATGGTGCACAGAATTCGGAAAAATTGGATACAGTGACTTATCAACAGATACATTTAATTCTCTGTCTACAAAAACAGGATCGAGTATACGATTCAGATTTTCATATTCATATTATTAATTACATTAAATAGTAAAAGTTGTAACTCTTCAGAGTTAAAAACCCAATCGATATTAGTTAAATTTATAATATAATCTAATTTAAATCACCAATTACTAATATTTTATGTTCATTGTTTTTATTGTATCGAAGCGATAAATAAAATTGACAATTTTGTACATGCATTTTATTCACAATAGCGGAAAAAGCGCAGAGCTAAATTAAGACTGTGAATCATCTGTATGAATAACCAGAAACATTTTTAAACTGAAAGAATTATTGAGGCGGAGTGACGAAAACCTCGAAATATGTCTTTTCTATTCGACTCTAACGGCGCGGTCTTGTTTTTTCAATAAATTGACTATTGTTATGATCTCTACCAGGACCCTAACTCCGACTTCATTGCTTTAAAGCTCCAATGTGAGGAGACATATTGCCATAGTTTTTAGATAAAATCAAGAACTTTTTCAAGAATAGCGTTAAACTCGAAATTGGCAACACTAGCCAGATGCATTGTAAAATTTGAAAAATGGAGAACTTAGGCCAAAAACAACCAGCACAATTAAAAAATTTTGCTTGTAAAGTTTTTTTTTAGAGATATAAAACTTTAAGTTGGCAACACTATTTTAACTGGCGGCCATTATGTCAGATGTCAAAGTGATTTATTTTAGTTTGGTTTGGCATTTCAACATAAGTAGACTAATGCCTGAACAACGTTTCCAAACTTTGCAAATTTATTTTGAAATTAATGGTTCTGTTCGAAATACGTATCGCGCACTACGTCAATTTTTCGGTCAACATAATTGTCCATCAGAGCTATTAATTCGATTAACTCTGGAACGTTTTCGAACCACGTTTAGTCTTAATGATAATACGCATCCACAGAGAATTCGTACAGTGCGTACAGAAGAAGTCATTGCTGTTGTAGAGTGTAGCTAGAGGAAGGCCCGGATCAGTCTATCCACCATCGTGCACAGGAATTGGATATGTGTCCACTCACTTTATGGAAGATTTTGCGGAAAGATCTTGGTTTGCGTGCTTACAAAATCCAACTCGTGCAAGAATTGAAGTCACAGGATCACCTAGCAAGGCGTAGATTCGGTGGATGGGCCTAAAACAAGATTGCCGTTGATCCGATATAGCTCACTTTTGGTGAATGGATACGTCAATAAACAAAACTGCCGTATTTGGAGTGATCATAATCCCCAAGTCTATGTTGAGACACCGTTACATCAACAAAAACTAACTGTTTGGTGTGTTTTATGGGTTGGTTGAATAATTGGTCTGTACTTCTTTAAAAACGATGCTAGCCAGAACTTTACAGTCAATTTTGAACGCTATATAGCCGTGATTACTGAATTTTTCAGTCATCAATTGAACAACCATGATGTGCAGGAGCTGTGGTTTCAACAAGGAGGCGCAAAATTTCACATAGCCACAATTGATTTATTGAACGAAACGTTTGGTAACCGCAGAGTTTCACGTTGCGGACCAGTGAATTGGCCTCCTATTTGACCATTTTATTATTAAACGATTGGCCACTTGGAGGACAACATTCGCCGCGTTATTACCGATATACGGCCACAAATGTTGGAAAAAAAAACACCATTTATAAGGTAATCTTTTTCAATTTTTGACAATTCAAAAAACAGCGGCTATAGAGATTTTAAAAGTGCGTTTGGCAAGTTCTTTGCAAGGCTTGTGATAAAGGTTTAAATGGCTATTATAAGGCTTTTCGAAATTGTGAACGGTAAATTAAGAAAATAATAGCAGGTATTAAACAGTTATGAATATGGGAAAAGTAAGACATAATCTTTAAATCTGTTGTGAAAACATTTCTTCTGATGTCAAAGCAGTTCTGCAGAAGAGGGGATTAGTAGACACATGTGGGTTCTATGATTAACGACCGAATTGTGAAGAAATTAGGGCAGATATGATCCAATAGCCAGTTACTACGGAAAACCCCTAGAAAAGTACACACAAAGTCGAAGAAGCAAATATAAAACATTTGAATTTCGTTTGGAAATTCTTCCCAGCTCATATATCTCAGAAGAGGAAATAGAAGACATAAATCGGTTCTATATTCAACAACGCAATTATAAAGAAATTAGGACAGACATGATCCAACAGTAAGTTGCCTCAGAAAGCTCTTGGAAAAATACGTCGAAGAAAAATTGCAGATATAAAGACAAAGAAACAAAATTTTGAAATCACTTATTTTTTCCTAAGTTCTTCGCAACTGATATCTCAGATCTCAGTAGTGTTGCAGAAGAATGAATAGAGGAAATATATGGGTTCTTTGATCAACAATGATATTATGAAAAAATTAGTATGGAAATGAAAAATAATTCAGAAACAGAATTCGAAGTAAATATTTGAACTCATTTGATTTTTATTTCGGAAATTTGTCTCAAATGATATGTATTTCATCAGTGCTGCCGGTTGGGAATTAAAAGAGATAAATGGGTTCTATAATCCACAACTGAATTATGCAGAAATTAGGGCAGGCCTCCAACCATTGTCTAAATAGCGAGTTGACTCAGAAAACTTCTTGAAAACTACGCCGAAGAAGAAGTTAATTAACGAAGTATCAACAACATAATTATGACAAAATTTGGGTAGATAATAGTGAGTTGCCTCGGAAAAATATTCCGAAGAAGAATTTAAGAAGTAAAGTCGAAGAAGAAAATATTGTAATTTTTTATCAGCTGCTACCTTAGCAGTACTACTGAACAATTTATTTAAACCAATGTAAACCCAGACGCATTATTTTTTATTGAAACAGAATTAAATCCTATTCGTTCTTCCCACTAATCCAAAGCCTTCACTTTGACATACATAAAACGGGCGAACAAACTCCGACACAATTTACAAGTACAACCCCAAACGTGGAAAGTCCCTAACACCTTTTGAAGTCAAACGCTTCGAACCTTTCAAATTGCACCCTTCAATTAGACAATCATCGACTTCATTAACACGTCTCCTCGCTCCCTTTCAATTCAAATTCAAATCCACAAAATTTTCTAAAAGCCAACCACCAAAATCCAAAATAGGTGTACACATACAGGATACCTTGTGGGTGGGTGTGTAGAGTTCAAATCTTTTCTCAGTCCATCAAATCATTTAACAGTAAATTAAGTTAAGTAAAGTCCAACCCCTTTAGATTCTGTGATTTTGAATGATTCAAAAGTCAGCAACTCATCGTTGTGTCAGCGCAAGCCATTGGACAACTGAAAGGCAAAACATGCGGGAGGAAACGAAGACTTCAATTTTATTAATTAACTTGATGAACAGACAAGAATGTGTGCGTGCGTGCGGGTGATACTTATTCCATGGGAGGGTTATAATCTCAAAGTGCTTAGGTGGACGCAATACCGTTGGACTCTCGTGTGTATTTAAGTGAATTTTCCCATTACCCAGGGAATAATATTCTGCCCTGTTAATACCCTGGTACGAGATACTACTTGTACGACGAACCTTAATTGTATCTGCGTGAAACTATATTATGAGAGTACGTTTCTATAGAGTATATTCCATCTTTAGTTTCGTCCAACTCAATTCTCTTGGACAAAACTAATAAAAGTTAATCAAGCTCAATCAACTTTCATTAAAGTTCATCATCATCATCATAAACATCATCAGTATCCAGCATCAGCATCGTCGGTCGTCATCTATGAGAGAGTTGTGTGCCGCGTAGAGATGATTACGAGGATTGTATACATCATGTTCGGGGCAGATCTATATAGGGTCAGAAACACAAGCATGTAAAACGTCTCGGAGGCGCATGCAAGCAGGTTGATTGAAAGAGATCGTTGCTAATGGATACTTCTAGTATGACCGAACCAAGTATCTACGGTTTTTGTGTGATGCTAGTCTCAGGTTGTTTAATGTGAAGTAAAGAAATGTTCATCATCATTCTCGTCTCTATGAAGCAACTATACTGCGCTGCATTTGATATCATCCACTTTCCAGGTCATCATCATTACCATCAACAACAACAACTTGGGGATTCAATTTACTGAACGTAAAATGACCACATCTTCTATATAGTTGATGGTGCTGTTTCTGCTGCTGATTGTACGCAAGGAATAAGATACAAATGTAGGGGGTTGTTTAGGGGATGGTCTAGTGGGGATTTATTAGACGTTGATTTGATTAGATAATAACAATCGACTTGTGGTTGTATAGTTTACAGGCCAAGGCTTTTTGGGGCTCTTTTATTGCTTACACAAGATTGTTAGGAATAGGAAGTAGGAAATATTGGTAGCTGATTTTGGCACAAGATAAACAAATTTATCATTTCCACGTGTTGTTGAACGCTATATCCGTTCATGGTGATTTGGCAAAAAAACTGGATAAATGACAGCCAATTTTGCGGATGTAGCTTTAATCAACTGTTAAAACTCGAAAGTCCCTATTTGAAGACGTTTTATGTACTTTAATTTATCGTTAAACGGTCAGCGAAAGGAAGAAATGGAGATTCAATCTTTTTACGAAGAAGACCTCACGCTGTATCCACAAAGAATTGAGGAGACACAGAAGACGCTTAGTTAGCTTAAAAATGAGAAGACCTGGGGAATCGATGGCACACTTGCTGAGCTAAAGATGATTATGATAATATTTGTCCCCTCTTCTCAAAGCTTTAGAATTCACTTGAAGTTTCTAGAACAAGTAGGGAAACATAGCTAACTCCAGATTCTCATCACTAAGGAAGACTGTAAGAATTGGTAATACATTTTAATATTTTGTCAACGTTTTTCGTTCGAAATTCATCATAAACCCTTTATTTTGTATGGTAAAAATATTAATTTTTAGCACGAAAAATTTCACCAAAATTGAAGCTTGATGTACTTATTAATAATTTCTACGATATTTGACGAACATGACTCAATAAAAGTTCTGGGTAAAGCCCAGCAAAAAATAAAAAAGTATGTATATAGAAGCTCTACAGGGTGTTTCGTGTTACATATGACAAAAAGCCGGAGCGTATAGGAAATGGGGTTATTTTATATATTTTGGTAGAAATGAGCGAAAAAAGGCAACATTTACAATATCAAGGTAAAGCTTGATAAGTGAAAAATCAAATAATGAATAATTCAAAACAAATAAACTCTTCTCTTTAAATATAATTTGGTTTTTTATATTTTTTTATATTTTGTATATTTTTTTATTTTATTTTTTATATATTAAATGCTTTCTTTTTATTTATGAAATATATGTATTCATGTTACTGTCCAACGAATACACTCTCTAGTTTTTATCGAAACATTTGTTGAACATCCTGTATTGAATCACTCACAAAAAAGTAAGCTTATAAGAACATGGAACAATTGCTTTTTTTGTTTGTTTGTTAGAATATAAATATTTACTAAGAAAAAACAAATGGTTTTGGTCTTTCATTTATGAAATATTACTTTCTTCCAAAATAAAATAAACAGAGCTTTCCAAAACTTGTATATAAGCCCACAAATTTTTAAATTCAAAATTAAAACAGTTTTAATTCTTCCAGTAAAGACTTGAATTCAATCAATATGAAATCAGTCGTAGGGGCTATCGCCTTGTGTGCACTATACGTAACAATTGCACTTGCAGTTTCACCACCTGGACCGTTTGTTGGACCACCTCCTCCACCACCTATGTCAACTGACGAGATTCGACCACCTCGTCCTATGAATGAAACTGGACCCTTTACTCGACCACCACCTGGTATGCCAATGCGCCCTGGACCACCTCCTCCACGACCAATATCAACGGACGACATTACAGATGACATTAAGCCTATGAACATACCTGCTCTTCTTTTGCCTCTTGACATGCACCATCGTTTCCCTCTATATCTTAACAGATCTGGCGATTCTTTGACAGATGATATCAGAAGGAGACCATTCGGACTTTTGCCTGTACTTCCATATCCATTCCGAGACACGAAAGAAGTGAAAAGGCCACTTAAGCCGTTTGTTCTTAAGCTTGAAGATGAAGTTGAAGATAAAGTGAAAAGTGTTTAAATACTTCCTAAAGCATACCGAATCCATTTGAACAAATGGGAGCGATGAATATGTGTAAATTTGTTTTATCAATCAATAAAATATTTTACAATAATTTTGTTGTTTTTGGGAAAATTTGTTTTTTTTTTTATTCAGATACGACTAGTATTTAGGTTTAATAATTTTATATTTAAATTTTTTCATTCAAGCGGATCCCTTGGGATCTTTTTCTTCTCACTTCTGCAAGAAAATTCACATTTTTTTGTATAATTACCCCCCGCGAAAGGGAGTTTTCAACCCTTATAATGTTGGTTAAACACAGCGAGGGCGTTAAGAAAATGGAGAAGGATGAAAGCAGATACTGATGCACATTTGTTTTAAAACTCTGCATGTCAAAATGGGAAGAAAAGCATTCCTAATTCACGTGGTACGGCTAAAAAAAGAATCCCAATTGACTGTACGTCCAAAGTTGAGCTCAACTCCACCCCGTGCTTCCGGCGGGGATTGGAAGATTTTCTAGGCCGAAGTATAAGTGTCTATCGGCTCTATATAACCCAGCCAACTGAGACGCTGTGTGGTTGTGTGGATATATCTACATATCTCTTTCAGCACTCGCAATCGCAATGCATGCATACAATATCACCCGAAGAATTTCTATCTCGAAACAACCTAAGAGAATCTTCAACTTTAGAATATATCCAAAACCCCGAACCTGAACCACGCGGTATGACTATGAAGAAAGGGTTAAAAATGGGCACTAGTCCGAAAGAGCTAATAAAACATCCCAACAATTCTAACGACCATCTTATTGTATCCGGTGATGAGTTTCTGAACTTTTCACAACACAACTTCTTATAAAATATTATAAACTAGCTTACCCATCCAGCGTTGCTCGGGTATACCATACATTTTTGAAAAAACCACCACAGCGTGGCGCCACCTAATAATCAAAATAGCCTTAGCTAGTTCTTCTAAAATTTGGTACAGCCCTAAAGATGTATTCCACACGTCCCAAACAAGTTTAAGCACTTGCTTGTAGATAAGCAGTCTGTTATAGAAATTTAGATCGGAGTGTTATCCAATAAGCCATTTCAATTCTCGTAATTCAATATCGAGTTCTTTTTTTGTTTTTTAGGACCATATTTACTTGGGCTTCTTTCTTTTGACGTTAAAGCTTTAAAGCACCATTAATCATATGTTGAATTTGAACAATTGATTCTCTCGATAACTAATTCAAACAAATTGTAAGTATCTTTGATATCATAGTCGTTGAGTTAACAAATTTTCTTTATATTTATATATTAGATACTGGTGCACGTTATTTATTTTGCAACTTCATGAGACAGAAGGAGCAAATAATGTTTTCTGTCAGAAATTATTAATTTGTTTATTGTTGACATGGACATTGACATTGACATCCAAATATTTATATTTATTTGAAGCAAACAAGATCAAATATAAAGCTCATGGAATCAAGGTTTCGAATTTTATTTTTATAAAATGTGTACATAGGTAAGTATGAGACATTTAATATACTTTCAGAACCAAATTAGTCACTAAGCAATACTTAATTTATTCATTAAAATACATTCTTCAAGGTTTTTGTTTATGTATACTATGTAAATATAGCGTTGGCGTTGGCCGTATTATTAGTTGGATTAGTTGTTGCATATCATAGGTCATTGATAAATGTAAGGAAGAGGGACGGAGAAAAGAAAGAGCCATAGGGCACACCAGATGAAAAAGTTTTCGCAAGTATTGAAGTACTCGTCTTCGGAACAATAGCGGGATACTAAGAAGATTGGTTTCATAAAATCATTTATGCTCACATACAGATGAAGTGCCAGAAGCATTTATTTTATTGCAAATTAGCCTGTAAGTAGATCAGCTTTTTCTTAGGAACTGGAAGCAAGAATATAATATATATAAGAGTTTTTACATACTATGCTTTTGGGACATTGCGATAGTTCTTAAGGATTTTTTTGTTAATGTACCAAATTGGTCTTTCGAATATCAGTTTGACGAGGTTCCTTAAGGTTCCATATTAGGGCCAGTACTATTTTTTTGACATAATTACAGAAGGATATAGAAAGCTAGAGCGGTTAAGGGGTCAATATACGCTAAAAAGAAGTATTGGAACAAACTGAATAAAAGGTTCAGAACATTTTTTACAATCTTCTATCTTCTTATATTATATAAAAATCTCGTGTAAAGGTGTTTTTGGTCGAACTTCTCCGAAAGGTTCGACCGATTTTTATGAAATGTTGTATATATGTTTCGTAGGTAGATATAAATAAGAATAGGTTGTAAAGAATATTTTATACTGATAGGTGGTCATGGTGTCCATATGGAGATATTTTGTTTTACGAAATATGTAGTATAGAACAGAAAGAACGGACTAAGAGGGCTTTTCATTGAAAAGAAAAACAATTTATTTTTGATCTAGATCTGTCAAAACACAGATTTTTAGTGTTTTTGCGTTGCATTTTGATCTGTTTAATTTCTTTCAGACCTCGATTTTTCGGTAGATTTACCTTTCTTTTCACTAATACCAGTAGAATTTAGAGTAGTCGATTTGACAAGTGTGTTTTTGCTCTGTAATTTACTTCGATTGTGAAAAAATTGTAAATTTTAAATAAATAATCAATTTATATAAACATGAAAGCTACTTTAACTGAATTTAATAGATGGATTTCGCTCACCTTCTTATTCGAAATTAAGTAATTAAGAATTGTATTTCATTAGCTTGAAATAGCAATAATTTATACGGCAGTGCAACGTTTGCTGGGTCAGCTAGTTAGTCTATAAATTAAGAACAGTTAATTGTAATAGTTTTAAATATTAAATAGGACTTCTAGATTCTCCTCGATGCTTTTCGTTGAATACTTATTTTGTACTGATACTGACAATGCTAACAAGACAACCAGTTTAATCCAGATTAAGGTATAGAATTCAAGAATGTCGATTCATAAGAAAACCACATCATCAAGATAATCCAAACCAAGGCAAATCTTATTTGTAATCAAACAAGAAACTATTTCTTTCGCACTCTCAATAAGGAATTAAATTACAAACTATCGAACGATTCGTGAAAATGATAAAAAAAAATTCTCCAAAGGAATATAATATGAAAATTTCGAATATTTATGATGCTGAACTCATCAAAGTTAACTTGACCGTTGCATTAACAATTTCAAATCAACATATTTTTAAAACTCATTTCGTCTCCCTTGCCTCTTGCCGATTTCTAACGACTCCTTTTGGAAAATTATAATCCTTTATAAATCTGTCACCCTATTATGTATCACATCAACACATCTATCTACATCGTTTATATATTTTTAGTTAAAGCTCCCTTTTCTATCATCATCGGCATCACCCAACAACTCCATCCTTATTACAATACTCCTTCGCATCCTTGTTTGGAATAAATTAAAACTCTCGAACCATAAAAGTCCATGATTTGAATATTCGTCCTTTGATATCCAAATAGCAGGAGGTTGTGATGTAGACAAGATTTTTTTCAAATATAAACCAACACTCCCCTCATCACCCCTTCTCCAGGTTTCTACTCTCTGGTTATACCCTATTGTATACTTACGTTTAAATAAAATATGAAATATTCAAATTCCTAATTCCATCGCTTTCCACTCGATTACATCACAAAATTACATCCTTAAAATATACTTTTCCACACTAAGCCCCTAATTTGTATCGGCATTTAGTAGCAGATAGAAACACAAGCCCAACTCTTCGTTATATTAAACTTCACCTGGTTGGTGGTCTTCTCTCCACCCTCTTATAATAATAATAACAAGACAAATTTCTGTCAGGGTGAAAGCAAAACAATACGGGTTCACAGGGGGGGGGGTGGCAGGAGCAGCAACAAAAATAAAAACAACATAAACGTAACCATACGGCCTGCAAAATCTCGGGGGAAATCAAAAAAAAAGAATTCACCCCTTAGATACAAGATACAACAACTTTAAAAGCTTGGGATTCTTTTTTTTTCTTTTTTTCGTTTGCTCCTGCTTCATCGTCTTCTTTAAACCCAAAAACATGGAAACGATTTGACAAAACCTGGAGGGTTGAACAGACAAAATACCAAAACAAAAATCCTAAGCACTCTCCTAATATACTTCCGTAAAAAAAAATCGAAATAAAATCACAGAAAGTAACCTTTCAGCAGTTTCCTCTTTAGCCTTTAGATACAAAGATATACCAAGATACAATATGCTCGAATGTCTTCGTGTGGTGTATCTTTAAGACACGACAAGAAAGAGATCAACCCGAAAATAAAATCAAACAATTTTTCATCAATTTTCCCGCAAAAACGAGCTCACGCCCGGATGAGATAATTTTTTTTCCCCGATTTCCATATACACATCCTGACCCTGAGGGCGGGATATGGTTAAAAAGTTAGGATTAAGAGTTAGGGCGGGAGATAAAATGAAGTTCTTTCAGCTGGACCTTGAAAACAGTTGTTGTCATTGCATGCATAGAAGGTCGGATGAGAAACATATGACTTGGCAAATACCGCACCTCTATTCATACATCCTTAGATAGCCAAGCCGTGTGTTAGTGGTTATAAGGAATGTTTTGTAGCCTTCTCTTCGAAACAGATAATAGAATGTGCGGTCGTCCTTTTATCACATCCCTTTTATCTCTTTCCTTTAAGGCTTAAAGGCACTTCGGTTTTTGTGGGTCGTCGAAAAATATCTGCCGGTAACCAACGGCGGGCGGATGTTTGTTAGAACGAGTATCTTTTAGGTGGGTTCTGCGCTTAACCTACATAAGCATTCAAAAAGTTTAGAGAATCTCAAAACCGTAAAAATAAACCAAGAACCAAGAGGATAACACACACAGGATGTAGATAAGGAAAAAATAGAAAAAAGTAGGTAAAAACTCGCCCTGTCTGTGAACATGTGAACATTCTCACATTTCACTCAAAATCAGGATCGACAGAGTCAAAGCTGGATAAGCTCCAGCCAGCAAAAAAGGCAGATCTGTAAAAAAAATATCTAAATTCCAAGTAAGGACAAACTTGAAAGGATTTCACACGAATGAAATATCCTTTAACTGCTCCTGCTTTGCCTGGCTGCTGTGATTTATAATTTTTCCCAACTTTCTTTCGCAAAGACTTCTATGTATAGGGTATATGGATGGATTTTATTTATTTTGACGGAATACCGCTAGAAGAAACACATAAACATTCTTTTCCCTATCTGAACTCTGATATAAGAGATAAAGGACGAATAGTGATGCTATGCCAGGTATTTATTAGAAACTTTAGAGGGTATATTCTATATGCGTAGCGAGCGTAGTGTATATGTCTGCCTTGTGTTGAACCACAGGATTTAGTGAATTTTGCTGAGTCAAAGATTACACAGGAGTCCATGGGTATAAGAATCACCAAGGAATTAGTTAGGTAACTATGTTAGTTCGTTATTTACCTTTCCTTTGACCGAATAGGAATTTTTTTAGTAAGGATGGTAAGGTATGAAGGAATAGGGTATGTGCTTAGTTATGTCGTTCAAAAAGGAGCAAGAGACTCGAAGTTTCTTGGGCAAGATGAATTAACACGTGATATCATTTGGATGTGCGATTTATGAGTGTTTTCTAAAGCATAGTGACTAACTTAAATTATTTAAAATTGTTCGGTTTTAAGACCGATTTTTTCTTTAAGTGTTGGTGCTCTAAACGCGCGCACAAGGGACTCTTTCTTTCTCTTTTAATGTATGTAAGTATACTGCGCGAGCATTAGGATAATAGAGGGGGAAGGACAGAAGGTGTCGATTAACATTGATTTTGAGAATGCCTATATTTCACGGTACGTCAGACATTGGGCTCAAGGGTGAACTGATGAGCATTCCTTGCGCGACGAGTATTACGGGAGAAACTTTTTAGGGGAACGCAGCTGGCTACTTCGAGTGAACATTTTTTATAAAAGAAACGATAAAATAAGGAAAGACATGAAACATTGCGTCGTTGTTCCAGAGGGGCAATTGTTTCAGCTAGAGTTCTATTTTCTATCACTCTTAACGCTCGATTTTGTATTCTATCAAGCAGGTGAAGCGATGTTTGTGAAGCACCTGTCCTGAGGTGGGAGTTATACTCAAATTTAGGGCGTATAAACGCTTTATAAATTGTAGCCTGATCAAATGGGGAAAAATACTTCTTACACCGATACAGAAAACCTAAGCACTTAGCAGCATTTTTAGCGATCTCAAATATATGGTCCTTCCCTCGGAGGTCGTCGTTGATACACATAACGATTATTGAAAGCTTTTCCGTTTCTTCGATGCAAATGCTATTCATGGACAATGACATTGGATTGCATTGTATGTTTGGCTTTAACGGCAGAAGACAGCATTGAGTTTTCGAAGCACGATTCCTATTACCCCATTTGACAATGCTGTATAAATTGGAGTTTAATGAGCTTGAGGCGAAGGACGTGAATTATCGAACGAATATGAAAAGCTGAGGGTAGAGTCGTCAGCAAAACAGTTAAGTGGAATAGAAGTAACAGACAGAAGATCATTTATAAAAATGAGGAAAAGAGTCGGAGACAGAACGGAGCCCTGGGGTACACCATTATTTATTAACAGACTTGAATCCGTCCAATACAACTTGTATTGAACGGTTAAGAAGATAGCTTCTAATCCAGCGGACAAGAGTATCATCAATCCCAAAAGCACGCATTTTTGATAAGAGAGCTTCATGCTTAACTCAAATGCCTGCAGATATCAAGAGCAATAATCTTACTTTCACCAAAGCGATGTAAAGATTTGTTCCACTGTTCGGTGAGATATGCCATCAGATCACCAGTGGAATGGTTGCTGCGGAAGCCATACTGACGGTCATGGAGATTTTATGAAACTTCTCGAAACTGTAATTTGAACACAGATAAACTACTGCAATTGAAAAATATCACAAATCGACATTATGTAACAAATTGTAGGATAATCTGAAAGGATCTTAAAAAAACTTTATGGCTAAGTTTCATCCTATTCCCAAATGATTCGAAGATGGATGTCTCTAGTGAGCCGACACTTTCCAAACTAGAGCTGGAGTTTTCTTTCACTTCCTTTAAGCGGATTCGATGATTGCATTGAGTTGGATCCAAGGAGATGTGAGGCTCTCCATTCAAAACAGCGTTGAAGAAGTTCGAAGTCTTACTGATGTTTCACAGTGAAGTCACTGTAGTGGAAGGAAAACTAAAGTATTAGCGGCAATGTTCTTCAAAATTCAGAGCTGGCTAACAATCAAACATCCGAATTTGTACATGCTCCACGGTACGCGCTGTGCATCTTAAACTAAAGGCATGTCTACTGAACATTTTTTGATATAGCTCGCCGGCGGTCCATCAGTAGACGCGGCGTATTTTCATTAATTCTACCCGACTACCCCCGTACCTTTAGAAGAGCTGCATTGAAACTACGCAGTTAAGATTTTTCTTGGACCAGGAATCATTCAAGGCTTTTTTTCGAAAAGACAAATAAAATGGCAGTTAATACTGGAACGTGACCCTTGGTGGGGTGGGTTCTGTGAAATGCTTATCCGTTTCATGAAAAATGATAACACTTGTTCCAAAAACCGAAAATCGCCAACAACCGATGTGTATAAACGCTTAACCATTAGAGTTGGTCCTCTTATGCCAGCCGATTTTGAGATTGAGTCTCGAGGATGGAATTCGGAAATTCCAGCGGTAATACACGAAGCACATGGAAATTTCGGATGAAGCTAAAAACCAAACTTAAAAAAGATAGCACTCACAGTATCTTCAGTTATTTTAAGGTTCTTCTATACCGACCAAATATCGAGGTTCGATTAATAGTTCGATTCTGGGGTACTGTTTCTTGTAAGGAAAAAATGTAAATGGCTTATACCAAACAGGTCTCAAATACTGCTGTGAATTTTATTCTCCTGATCCTTACGAAATAGCAGAAGCTATTGATTTTTTCGTTGATAGAGGTATATTTGAAATAAAATAATTGTCGAAGGTATTTCCTGTTTATCATCAGATCATGTGTCAATAATATTATAACTGAGTTAAGTAGAACTCTAATAGAAAAAACTAGTCCCAACTCGAAAGAATTTAGTAATAAACTTGAAGGTTTCATAAACCTAAAATCCCCAAGGAAACAAATGAACAAATTGATCATGAAGAATTTATTGCTGATGTGCGTGAAGCAGACCGCAGAAGAAAGTACGTCAACTAATTCGAATTTGAAAAAAAATGTGTCAAAACAAATGAGCTAATATGGGAAAACCAAAAAAAATGGCTAACCACGAAGTTTCCAGATGTTTTAAACCGCTTAAACAATAAAATCAAAAAATCAAAAATGATTTACTTAGCAGATTCCTGAAGTCTGACTACGGACTCGTCTAGTAAATATTCCTTATAGAAAAGCATGCAAGCTCTGGAAAAAAACATATGCACTTTTCTTATATGCTGCTAAAGCCTTTGACAAGGTTTGATACTTTGGACATGAGTAAAAACTGCATACGGACCTTCCCAGGCAGGAATACGAAGCACTGAAATCCTACAATACAACTGAACGACCAAAATTACTCGGAACTAAAAAAATCAATGTTGGTGTACCTCAAGGAAGTGTTCTTAGACCATCCCTGTATCTTAATATACCTACAAGGGATATTCCAGTCGACAACAACGCTTTTATGACCGCACCTTTGCTGATGATACTGCAATATTGGTGCCTCATACATTTTTGCGAAGACTGCGGGAAAATTTTTATTTTGTTGAGTATTAAGACGGAGGGAAGTAGCGACGAAGGTTTCAGCAGTGAATGAGGGCTAAACCAAGATGAAACACCCAACATCGACGTCTTGGAGAAACCATCCCGATAGACAGCTATAACTTTGAGGTAGTTAAGGACTTTGTCCATTTGGGTTCCGTTTTCATGTCAGAGAACGACACCAGCGCTGAGATCAAACAAAGAATAACTATGTTGCCAATCGTTCCTTCTTTGGGTTAAGCTTGAAATACAAAAAAATGTACTGGTTACATGGAAGGATCTCTGACCTATCAATCCAGAACGAATGGAAATGGTTCCAGAAGTGGTTAAATATATGCTGTATAGCACAGTCATCGACAGTCATTCTACCAACCTAATAAGAATACGAGGCAATGTTCGGAGACTAAGACGAACTAAGCCTCATGAGCTCATGGCGTTAGGCTTTTAGTGAATTTTCAACAATATAACAAACCAACCCAAAAGTCACATAACACCCTGTACAATAGTACTGCCCACTCTAACACCATTAAATGAGTTTGGAAAAACCTAAGCAACGAAGAACGAACTCTCCTTTTCATCCTTGAGAGTTAAAAACAATGCTTCTCAAAAAAAAGTTATTCTCTCTCCAAGTCCTTGTGTAGGTCTATTATTCGAAACAAAGCGGCTCATCTTATTTATACACTTTTCTAGCTCTTTGATTGTTAAGAAGTGTTTTTTGCTGCTGATGCTTTCTCTGAAGTGCTGCAAATACTTTATCCGACAAATCTTTTTGTGTTTAAGCCAAAAGAGGCAGATTGGGTAGATGATGGTGTCAGTTTCGCCTTATAGAGTAGGTTTATAAATTTCTGAGGGGCACTTGTGTCGCGAAACAGAGTCCAATGCAATGAAGACGACGACTACGACGACGACGATGGTATTCAAGGATTGGATTTTGCAAAATTTTGTAGGTGCCTAGCATATTTCAACTGCAGATTCAGATTCTATTTTTTTTTTTTTTTTTTTTTTTTGAAAGAGAGTTCCATTCTACGAGTAGGTGATGGTGAATGGGTTAGAAATATGGAATATAAAAGGGGAGGAAAATATGCCAAGCAAGGTATCCGAAAAGTTTCAACAATGTGATTATGAAAAGATACATATTATACATAGATACATTTGTAGAATTGTATGTCTCTGGAAAATTTAGCTTCATTTGGCTTTGAATATTAAAATAGATTCGAAACAGATAATTATGGAAAAAGTTTAAATTGCGGAGTGTATTTTGGTAGATCTAGGGTAACCAGATATAGAGAGATACAAAGTTTGAAGGTTAACCTTTGGAAGAAGGTGTTTTTTCTTTTGTTATATTCAGAAGAAGTTTGAATTATTTATATAGTTTTCAATCTTTCAAAGCAGACGAAAAGTTTAGGACCGCAAAGAAATAGAAGATTCTTGAAAGTGTATATTTGAAGAACTTGATTTTTTAAAGATGAGAATTTATTTAAACCAGTGCAGGGTTGAAAGCTTTTTTCCAACACCAAGCTCAATAATTTTCTTTAATTCTTTTCTATGATTTTAGGATTTCTGACGGTTCTACCAATATCTTTCAATTTTCTAAGTTCATTACAAAAAGAATAAGATACATATGATTTTTCATTCAGCTGAAGATTTACCAGAAGCCTTAAAAAAAGCCTTTGAATTGGGAATTCACTACAGAATATGTGAACGAGCCTTTTAAAGTTGCAAAACCGATATCAGTTCCGATAGTATTGAAAAAAAACTTAATAAATAAATTGATAGTTAAGAACCAAATTAACAGAGGAAATTCGAGTTCCTCAAGGTTCTACTGAGACACCTTTACTTTTTTATATAAATTCTGAATTGCTTTTTATGGAGGCTTAGAATAGCGGGTTAAGAAGGAATGAAATGATGTCCTTCCATATAGCAGTTTTACGAACGTTCTACTATTACATAACCCGGATGATCCTGCAGACTAGCCGACAATTTCAAATCTCTCAGCCCATTCTTTTTTGATTACAAAGCCGCATAAGAAAGGGGAAGGAAAATAACCCCAGACCAGTCATAAAAATGGCCGCATCCATAAAATCGGTAGTTGCAATTACCAAACTCCTTCGTAAAGATATTTACAATGCCATCTGACGCCACTACAAACATAAGTTAAGCCTACAGTTGGTCGCTTGGACTCTCCCTCGAAGAGCTTCAGGGGAAGAATAAATCCTGGGGAGAGTCTGGGGCGCAAATGAAAAATGGTCTTTAGAATTAAGTCATTTGTACTACTGAAATGAGCTTAGACACTAGTCGCAAAAATCAGACGGACTCACTTGATGATGAATGAATGAATTATTCGAGAAATGCACCAGTCTCACAGAATTTGGGCTGTTGAAGATGGTATAAAGGGCTCGGAGTTTGAGGCATGTTTACATAATGAGAGAGATATCTGATCACCCATTTTGAAGGCATTCTGGGGCGATGGGAAGTGTACTTTAATGAATTGTTGAACAGGTCAGTTCAAGGAAGAAACGATTACTCGATATCATTTTGAGAGCAAAAACTCACGCACTGAGGAGGTTGTAAAAAGCCTTAAAAAACAAATCTAATGAGCTGATGGCATACCTGCTGATGTATTTATATAATATAATCGAACATAGAGAATCAAAAATACGGCAACCATTTTATGGAATTATGTGACACGATTTGGAATATGAAGGAATGTCGGAGACTGGCATAAAGACATCACAAGCATCATACGCAAAATCTCCTGGATATGCAACAAAAATGAATTGTGTAGTACTTAGACATGGAAATATCTTAAATCAGGGGACTAGTCGTCGTTTTCTGAGGTCAACCCGGAGAACGCCAAATATAGAGCCTTAAAGAAAAAGAAAAGTTGTTGGTTGGGCACCAGGTTAAAACACAACGGTAGCCCCACCTAAATAAATAAACAAGTAGATTGTCAGGCTCAACAGTTTAGCTTCAAGCAAGAAAAGCGAGAACTAAAAGATTTGAATACATTGCAGCATTGATACCTGGGATTTCAATAACTCAGCTGTCTCGATAGCATGAGGATTTTTTCCATTTTATTTAAATGTTTCTTCATTCTTCTTATTGATCTTTAATGTAGGGATACAGACACGTTAAAAGCCACTACAAATTCCATAAAACATAACTATGATCACTTTCAACTGACAGCCTATATATAGCTCAGATACAACACCGACAGCTTTTATAGTTGATAAACCATTTCTCAGGCACCCTAACATCTTTAATCTCGCAGTTAGGTATTTACCTTATTATATTTCCACGTGTGCTCAAGATTACTTTATTCATTCTGAAGCACTTTTAGAATCTATTCACAGCTAATTACATTCAAACCCACCCTCAAATGGATGTTGACGACAAGCATCCTTGTATCTTCGTTGTAGTCGTCGTAGTCATCATCTTCTATCTATACTCTGAACTCTTTCATATGACGCAGCAAGCAGCATGACTGCGCTTTACATGTGAACCACCTTAGGGCTTAAATAGCGTAAACTATGATGTGAAACCTCGTGCACTCTCATACCTCCTGGTTTTGTCCTTTTGAAACGTCCATCTGCATTATAAGTTTTGAGTCCTTGTTTTGCCGACACGACAACGAAGACGACGTTCCTCATACCTTCCATACTTTCCACCAACAACGAGACAAATGGACGATAAAGAGTATAAAAAAAACGACAGAAACCTATTTTGTTTACTTTTTTTCGCCCTTTTTTCCATACCTACTTCTAAGGCTCTATTTTTAAGTTTCGGCAAAGTAAAGAGACGGCCGCGACGTGGCACGGTTCTAGATGGAAACTGTCAACAGAAATTTACATCATTAACCAACCAACTAAGAAGAAAGTGACGTTCTAAAGTGGGAACACGATGAATAGATGGATGGGGCTCCTGCTTTGGACTGAGCCTGCAAGTTGAAGGGATGGGTGGGTAATGCTGGAAAATGTTGCTATTTACATAGTCCTGCCTGGTAAAATGTTGAAAGATGAGTGGAAGAAGCTTTTTGGATACCATAGCCAAGTAATAGTCCTCAGTACAAGGAGTATAGAGAGCACCAAAACGAATGGTGTGCAGTGTTGGGAGCACAAGGATCATTTAGTAAATATGTTTTTTTTTCGACAATATTTTATTGTTGTTTTTGTTTTTTATTTTAATTAAATTTAAGACATCCCAGACGAAATGAAGTGTTAACTTTATTCAAAATGGCGCGACAACGATTTATCATGTCGAAGCTTTTATGTCCTTTTTCTTTTGTTGCAATAATTTTGTTCTCTTGTCCAGGAACAGATGAGAACAAATGGTATAGGAATAAAATTACACTTGAAAGTGTCCTTTTTCGTGGATAATAGGGAAATAAAATTAATTAGAGCATTGTGATCGAGTATCTAGACGGATTGCATAAAATATGAGATTTTATAATGAGGTGTTTCATTTCCAGTTATTCTCATGGTTTCTGTTCTTTAACTTTATGTTGGGGTAGAAGTAGGAGTTTTTATAGAGAAACTGAACAAATATGGGAGTATATCTCAGTTTTCAATACAAAAAAGAAGCAAAATTACAGCAGAAGCTAACGACCGAGAGAAATGGTTTTCGTACAGAAAACCTCAAACTTTAAACATTTTTGGATACGAGGCACGAAAAATAACAAAATTTAAATCTTACTTCCGAACATCGCGTCGGCTGATAGCTAAATGAATCCTAATTAGTATAGTAATACCAAGATAAAAAGTACAGTGCCGAGATGACTTCCCTGAGGGACTTCCGAAATACAGCGTATATTGGAACAATGTTCTGGTACACTCCTTGTCGAGAGAATACAAACAGCAACGAAAATATTTTGGATAATAAGGACATCAGTTTAATAGTGAACCTCATAGATATAATAACTTTGTGTAAGAGAAATTCATTGACCAAGAAAGAAATAGGTAGGCTAAATTCGAGCTTAGAAGCCAAGAGAAAAATCTATTAGTTTTAAAGTTGGAAAAATTGGAAGGCACACTGTTGTTCATAGCTATTAAAAAAATGGACACGACCTGGTCGCACGCATTTGCTCTCACATTGGATGGCAAGATCTTTACAGAAAAAAGTACCTAACATTTACATAGAAAAATCAGACGATCCAATCACACAACAATTAACGGTTTTCAGTACAAATGAAGTACGCCTACACACGTCTTAACTATTTTTTAATTTATGAAAAATTATTTCGAAAATTGTAGGATGGATTTTGATAAAATCCCATTTTTCTATTTTTAGTTTTTTGAAAAAAAAAATGACATTTAGTATGCACTTTTTTAGAGTTTATTAATATACAGCTAATCATAAAATTTTAAATATTTTTTTTTTGGAATAGTTTTAAAAATATTGAATTTCCCAAAAAAAAAAATTAAAAATTTATTTTAAATACAAAAAATAGATTATTCAAAATATCGGTATGCAGAATTAATTTGGCTATCTAAATCTTTTTAAATATTAAATTTTATTGAAATACGATGAGTCGTTAACGGGAACGCCGAAAATTAAAAAACCTTTGTATGAAAGGTAACGTTAATAGACTTTTCAAGTAAATTTGGTTTTGATGAAATGATAGCTACGTAATACCCACGAAAAAATTCAAAAATTTTCATCAAAATCGTTAGAGCCGCTTTGGAGAAAAATAAGCTGTTTAGGCTGTAAATCAATATACATACAGACCTGAAAACTTTGGACAAAACTTGAAAAAAGAGTAAGCAAAGCAACAACCAGTCAGAGAGGACGGGCTCTGCAATCATCCCGATTGCTGGTCGACGCGACGCCATCCAGATTCGCACCCCATCAAGGTTTCGATCGTCCTGGCCTACACCATCCTTCCAAAGTAAGCAAAGACTGCCAAATTGCATTTTACCATAAAAAAAAACTGTAAGACTTTTCGACTTAGTTCCTGCTAGGTGCCCGGCCCACCGAAGACTACCAAGCTTTATTTTTCCACAACATCTGTCAAGGTAGATTTCATACAACTCATGATTATGTGTTCTCCGAAATCGTCCTCTCTTGCATACGGGGCCAACAATGCTTCGTAAGACTTTCCTCACGAACGCGGTTCAGAGATAATTTTTACGTTGGAGTATATTATTCGCACAGATGTTAAGTCTCTTCCTTTATTCTGAAATCAATTCTCTTGAAATTATAAATTTGATACAATTTATCGATAGATTGTGTTACACGACCCTCCAATCGTATAATACATTTAACATCATACGCATTATCAGCTCTTTTGTGGCAAAATGTTAAAATCACTCCCAATAAATCCCATTTTATTACATTGTCTCCTCGATCATCATCTCCACTTCCAAACCCCCACCAAACCCCCATTTCAGTTGCTCTTAATCAAATAAAATAATCATTATCCATACCCTGCCAGCCTAAACAAAAAAGAACAACAAAAGAATTGTATCATATTTTTTGCCCGAATAATGATCAACAATTAATCTCACCCTCAATGTTTTGCTTCCCAATGTCCTGTCTATCTGGCTCTCTTGGTTTCCCTCAATAGGGAATAGTGTGAAGATTGCTCCCAAAGCCCGCACCATCATCGGTATACGACAACGACCCCAAGGACGCGTTCTCATCTCCTCCCGTTTTTATAGGCCATCACCCAAGCCAGAAACCTCATCCATCACCGATTAAATAAACTTATACGCACAAAATCCACACACACAACAAAGATACCGGGAGAAGTATGCACATCATAACACATTTAGGACACCCAACGGATGACGACGTCAGAAATGAAAGAAAAATTAAGGCACATAAAGAATGGCATCTTTCTTCACCCCCAAGGCTCCAAGCCAGGCACGTCATTCATCATATGAGCCAAAGAAATAATTCATGAACCAAACCCAACACACAAGCAGAAAGCGAATGAAAAACAAGAAAAAAAAAACAAAAAAATAAATCCATCGACGAAGAGAGTCCTTGATGAAAGGAGCAGCGCAACGCAACGCAACGCAACTTAAGTCCTGACAAGGGGCAAATACAATAAAAAAAAATCTGATAGAACATATATGAGCGCCATAACAACGGATGAACAAAAAATCTGGTAATAAATTATGATTTATCGATTTGTATCTTTTATAAGTTTTTGCGGTACTTTTCGTAGGCAGCTTTACGCCTTATATTCTGACACCTTTTTTTGAAAAAGTAAACACTTTTTACTTTGTGCTTTTGTATGCTGAACTTTGGCTCATAAATCAAAACGGGGAATATTCAAAATATTGGGTCTTTTCGGGTAATTGTTCAATATGTTACTATATTGAAAATGTTTAAAAATACAATTTATCGTTCAGATGCTGGGTGTTTTTGAGATCGGGTGAAATGGATATTTTAATATAAAATTTTGCAAGGTTTGGTCAATGAACCTGGTTATGGCACCCAAAAATGCTTTTAATTACAAATGCTTGTTTTATTTTTGTTTTTATATATTTTAAAAGAAATTTATGACCAGGTTTCCTTGCTCTTATATTATATGCGGTCACAGCTTGGAATAAAATTTGAAAAATATTAAGGGAAGATCAAAGATTATATTCGATTTTTCTGACTTTTGATTGTTTGAAAAAAGTACGTGAAATAGTTTTCAGCGGAAAAATTTAAACGTCATTTTATTTCTTTAAAAAATGTAAATAAGTGTGAATTTTTTTTCAAAATCGTTAAAGCCGTTTTTAAATAAAACGGTTTTTTTTAACAACTTTTTTAAAAAATTAAAAAAAATAATTCAAGAATACAAACTTAAGCACAAAAATAACGTACATTTAAAAACAGAATTTAAAAAAAAATCACTTACCCGTTTTCAAAATATTGATTTTTCAAAAAAAAAAAAAATTAAAAATTATTAAAAATACAAAAAATAAGTTTTCGAAAAAAATTAACGCAAAATTACTCAAGCTACCTACATCTTCTTTGATATCAATTTTGATTTTAATCGGATCACCAGTTTTCGAAAAAGTCGAAGAAAAAACAACCGGTCCTATGGGAGGTACCGTTTTCAGCCCAACATATTAAATTTGTTTTCACTAAAATATAATGCTTACCTACAGTAGTACACTGATTTTTTTTTTATAAAAATTCTTGGAGCCGTTTTCGACAAAAATAAGCTTTTACATAACGGTTATATGACAGGTACTGTTAATTTGTGAGCTAAAAAAAATTGAAAAAAGTCCTCTGTAGAGTGTCAAAAGAACCTTAAGTTCAAAATTTGAAGACGATTGGCCCAACCGACAGACAGACAGACGGACAGAATTTTGCTAATAACTCAAATATGTACAAATAGGTACAAATCCCTTTTTTGGTATTATTAAAAATAAAATAAGAAATGGGCACGACTGGGTCGCACGTACCTGCTCTTATGTGTTTAATACACGTTGTGAACTTATAAACAATGTCAAAACCACAACCCTTAATGGTTTTTAGTAAAAATTAAGTACCCTATCACACGTCCTAAATAACAAAGAATTTATGGAAACATCATTAGAAAATTATAAGAGCAATTTTGATAAAATCCTGTTTTTATTTTTAGTTTTTTTATTTTTTTTTTATTTTTGGATTTTGGTATGCAATTTTTAAGAGTTTTTTTTAATATACAGCTGATCATAAAATTTAAAATATTTTTTTTAAACACTTAAAAATATTGAATTTTCAAAAAAAAACTTATTATTACTAGACAAAAAAAAAATATTCTAAATTTTAGTATGCAGAAATATTTTGGCTACCTGTAACCGAGAAAGTCGAAAATTAAAAAAAACCGTGATATGAAATGTACCGTTATTTTTAGCCCGTCATTTTATTTCTTTAAAAAATGTAAATAAGTGTGAATTTTTTTTCAAAATCGTTAAAGCCGTTTTTAAATAAAACGGTTTTTTTTAACAACTTTTTTTAAAAAATTAAAAAAAATAATTCAAGAATACAAGCTTAAGCACAAAAATAACGTACATTTAAAAACAGAATTTAAAAAAAAATCACTTACCCGTTTTCAAAATATTGATTTTTCAAAAAAAAAAAAAAATTAAAAATTATTAAAAATACAAAAAATAAGTTTTCGAAAAAAATTAACGCAAAATTACTCAAGCTACCTAAATCTTCTTGGATATCAATTTTGATTTTAATCGGATCACCAGTTTTCGAAAAAGTCGAAGAAAAAACAACCGGTCCTATGGGAGGTATCGTTTTCAGCCCAACATATTAAATTTGTTTTCACTAAAATATAATGCTTACCTACAGTAGTACACTGATTTTTTTTTATAAAAATTCTTGGAGCCGTTTTCGACAAAAATAAGCTTTTACATAACGGTTATATGACAGGTACTGTTAATTTGTGAGCTAAAAAAAATTGAAAAAAGTCCTCTGTAGAGTGTCAAAAGAACCTTAAGTTCAAAATTTGAAGACGATTGGCCCAACCGACAGACAGACAGACGGACAGAATTTTGCTAATAACTCAAATATGTACAAATAGGTACAAATCCCTTTTTTGGTATTATTAAAAATAAAATAAGAAATGGGCACGACTGGGTCGCACGTACTTGCTCTTATGTGTTTAATACACGTTGTGAACTTATAAACAATGTCAAAACCACAACCCTTAATGGTTTTTAGTAAAAATTAAGTACCCTATCACACGTCCTAAATAACAAAGAATTTATGGAAACATCATTAGAAAATTATAAGAGCAATTTTGATAAAATCCTGTTTTTATTTTTAGTTTTTTTATTTTTTTTTTTATTTTTGGATTTTGGTATGCAATTTTTAAAAGTTTTTTTTAATATACAGCTGATCATTAAATTTAAAATATTTTTTTTTAAACACTTAAAAATATTGAATTTTCAAAAAAAAACTTATTATTACTAGACAAAAAAAAATATTCTAAATTTTAGTATGCAGAAATATTTTGGCTACCTGTAACCGAGAAAGTCGAAAATTAAAAAAACCGTTATATGAAATGTACCGTTATTTTTAGCCCCAAAAATAAAAGTTCTGTGCCCGCTATTTATTCGCAGAAATTTCGCTGTCAGATTTTTGAGTAGAGGGGATGTATACTCTCTTTGAGAGATTTCTGCGAAAAAAGTACGTAAACGCTTAAAACCAAAAAAAAATGCAGCATTCTTTCCTAGTGTTGCTTAAGCATCGATAGTATTAATTCCCGATAATATCGATAGTTTAAAAAAAAAATATGTCGATAGTACCGATACTATCGATCATTTTATGAAATTAATAGGCAAAGGCAAATTGTAAAGCATTTATAACTCACTATTAAAGGTCCATTTCTATCCATTAAAAACATTGAAAATACAATTTAAATTATTCATAGTTCTTAACTTTGACGATGACAATGTCATCAAATTCGATAGCTAGTTCAAATTTTATAGATTTATAACCGCCTATCCATAACGCTATCAACTCCGGAAATTCTTCGTGTAAGAGGAATGATTAAGGAACTTGTTACATATTTTTCGCTGGATATTGTTGTGATCGGAATTTCAAAGCACTCAGGAAGCTGCAAGAAAATGTTTGGCTGTCCGTGCAGCATGAGCTCTTTGACACTAACTCATAGTTTTAACATCGAACCTCTGATAATCGTTTAAGGATTTAGTATGAGCTATTCAAATGGGTCTCTAAGCTGATTCAAGCTTAAGCTCGAAATGTGAACGTAAGTTTGAATTATTAAAACTATCGATAGTCATCCGATTGTTTTTTTTAACTGTCGGTATACACGATAGTTACTATCTATAATATCGATAAACTGTCGATGTTCAATGTTTTGCCTATTTGTGGCGATTTGGCAGGATTCAGATCTGCTGCTTATTTACTGGATGGTGGGCCAGCGTCGATGATTACGAGGTCGATCCCCAAGTTTGTTTCCAGCTATTCGGAAACGGACGGGGCTTGAAGTAGGCTTTAAATAGGTACCATGGGTTAACAAGAGCCTCAGCATATTACGTGAGCCGAGCCCGGTAGCAGCTGCTTGTTGAAATTGCGGTAGACCCTCTAGTGGGAGTATCGTGGTGGCTGTGGTTATTCCAAATGCCGAAGCGGAGAGATATCTTTGGTTTCTGGGAGGATGGCATCAGATCCAAGTTATACAAACTTTTCGGGCTTGGGAAGAACTGATCTATTTTAATATAATATACCCCGAATAGGCGCATATGTAACAGAAAATGGATAGCTGATCCAGAAGGACCTTCACAAGGGAGATCCAACTGGTTTAAAACGATGATTGCGGATGATATGGAAAATAACTTCCTTATTTATACAATATACTTACATTCGTAGATGGGATCATAGGTCCAAATAACGTGTTACCCACAACTGTATGCTCCACCATACGAAAAGGTGGTGCACTGCAAAGTCAAATCCGAGTATGTGCATTATTGCGTTTTTAAGTGTACAATGAAAGAGTTAGAAAGATAATTAAGAATGAGTTCCCAAGATCTAATTATCTTAATTTTTGAAATTAAGTATTGAATGAAGTTTATCTCGGATTTGACAGCTATTGTGGGGCACGCCAAATGTTCTAACATTATTTATAACAATTTCTGCATTTAAACCTCAAAGTTTTCCAATACCACAATCACTGTCAACTAATGTCAATACACATAAACCTACTAATTTGCTGTTTTAAAAACCGATCTCTGGAAGAAATCTTGGAAACAAATTCAAAGCTCTTATAAAGCTCTATTGCCTTTCCCTCTCTGTATTTTCTATTTTTCAAAAACAAACTGTATCTTTTAAGTCTTTTCACATTAAGGTTATTTCGGGATATGGAAAGTGTTAGAGGATATAAACTAAAATTATTGCTCGAAAGATAAATCGCATCTTCCTGTCAATATGTGAATCTCACTATTTCAAATCACAAATGTTTGATTATCTAACAAAACAACAAGTCCAAGTAATTAATTCAATAAAAGAAAACCACCCACCGATGATCTTCTTTCCAAAAATACACCACCCTCCTACCCTCCTGCTTCCACAGACATCTTGAACCTATAATTAAAAATTGCATGTCCAATTAATTTCAACATCCAAGGACTTGAGTCAAGTCAATCCGCCCCAACGCCCAATCGCCCCTCATTTGCCAATAAATTGACACTAACAGCCTCCCGACAAATATTTTCATATAAACATAACAAGACATTGATGCACAATGAGGTGGACAAATGTATATAATATAATTAAATTATCGCCACACTATATATATAATATTTGCCGGTCCGACAAAACGGCATAATTGCAATTAAGTTCAATTAAATCTCAGTACACACTGCCGACTTAAATATGGGTGAAACTATTAATTGTCACATTTAAATATGATTTAAGCAGACAACACAAGACGAATTGCAAACTATAGCCATGTCCACCCATCTGCGACACAAAAAATATATTTTGTGGGTCGTAAGATGCAACCAACCACCACCCTTGTTGGCTGCAGGCAGCTTCACTGCACGGCTTTACTTTGCAAATGATATTTGGATTTGCATGCGATTTCGAAGTGAAAGATACATTTGATTTAATTTACTCAAATTACTCATATTCATGTTGTGTTGTCATCGCCTTTGGGGGTACAACGTGCAACATTGTTATTGTTGTTGCTTGCTATTCTCAGACAGTTGGCAGATTTAACTCGATTTATCTCAGAGATTTGGCGTGTGGTGTGTTAATGATGAATCCGATGATGCATGTTGATGATGCATCTGTCCGTATATCTATCTATACTTATGATGAGTAATCAAAAATGCATCATGAATTATAAATTTTCGACGACGACGCGACGAGTGAGTCGCGCAACAATAGACAATTAATTTGAGGTGTCATTCAAAAAATTGTCATGTACAACATCACTCAAGAAGTGCGAAGACAAAGCACTTGAACGCTGACCACCCAGGCCGGCTGTATACGTATCTATGTATCTATCTATTGAAACAATTAAGCAAAACTCGTAATAAGGACACTGGGAGGAGTGGGGGATTCTTGGCACTTGATTTGAATTAGATCACCTGCTCCGTCCTTTGTGAATACATTTTTGGGTGGGGGTGAAAAGAGTTTTGCATTTGAAGGAATAACTCTGGGCATTGAGGCGAAAGTATCTAGAGGGAGTAATAAACTTTTAAAATGCAATATATATGTCTGGAGATAACAATATTTTTAATTTTTTTTATATTCTTTTTGAGTTTGGAAAATTTTATATAAAATCCAGACGACAATTTGCCTGCTTACTACTTGTTGTGAGTGGGCAGAGCAATCAGATAAATTGCTACTTGAAGCTCTCATAAATATATAATAGCATAGCTGTATTGTTGTTGTGTGGAGGCGCGCTCTGGGTTTTTGTTTGTTGTATCTATAGAATGGTGGAGCCACTATTGTGAAAGTAAAACGGACAAAATTTTAAGGGTAGAACGATAATTGAGTAGGCTTTATAAATCTCTGTCAATGCAAGGAAGTATGAGTAGGTATTACTGGCTGGCTCTGTTGGCGCTGATTTGTTATATATTTTTTTTTAACCAAATTATGTGGATGAACGAGCAAGGACTGCTATCCGTGAGGGTAATATTTAAAAAAACGCGCATTTCTGGTTTTTTTTTTTTTTTTGAATAAATATGGTTAAAGGGGACAGTTTTATTGAATGGATCTTTCTAGCAAACGAAAAATAAATTATAAAATGTAGAACAAATATTATTTTTTTTTATAATAGGCAATAAGCATTTGCGAAAGGGATTGTTTGTTCTAAATGTTTGAACAGTGTTTGAGAATTAGAGAAACATGGAAAGACGTAAGAGCAGATGTCAAAGCAGTTCTGTATGTTACCAAGCAAAGCATTCCACATTCGTGTGGTGCGACTAAAGAAGAAATCTCTGTACTTGAAAGTACGGACGAAGTTGGGGTCAAGGGTAAACTGATGGACATTCTTAGCAGTGCGAGTATTACTTACGTTGGAAGTTTTTCTGGAAAGGAATGTAAATGCTCATTTCTTACAACATTGCTAGTATAAATAGCGATGGAAAAATGAAAAGCACTTTACATTACGGGGTGCTGGAGAAATGTAAGTGTATCCGTTATTTTGTTGATACATATCATAACATAACATCATAACATACCAACATAAGAAATATATCCGAGTTTTGGCCGAATAAACACTTTATAATAGACTGTAGCCAGGACAGAATGAGCGAATATTTGTTAGCATCTTCGAAGGAAACCTAAATACCTTACACAACAAGTTAAGATTGAATATCTGGTCATTCCACAGAAGATGGTATTTAATGCAAATTCCGATAACCGACAGGTGATCGGCTTCTTCGATGGAAGTGAACTCATGGAGAGTGGGAAGGGAAGATTGTTTTGCTATAATAAAATTACTAATCCAATGAAATTGTTTCACCGAGTCCCAATGCAAACATTTTCGATAAGAGTTTGATGTCAAACTCTATTAAATGAATTAGAAACATTTAGTGCAACAATAGATGTGTTTTATTATCTTTGCATCTGGATCTGGATTAAGTCTTAACACGTATGGCAATAACAATTTTTGAGCAGGCTTTCTATTTGAATCTATTTCAAGATCGAAGAATTAGTACTTATTCTGGAAAACAGATGGCACTTTTGCAGTAATGTAAATGGATTTGAATACACAAAATATTCATGATCTGTGATCATTTTATTATCGACAAAGATCTATATGGCCTTGGTGATTGGTTCTATATTTTGATGAGATATACCATCATATAATCAGTGGACCTATTTCTACGTATTGTCTTGTCTAGAAAAAACCATGCCCTGAGAACTTTGTTCAAAAGGCAGTAGCAAGTCCCGTTCCAACACTGTGCGAAAGAAAAACAGATGCAGAAACTTGTGGAAGCTTAAGGCGAAGCAGAGGAGGGAAAAAGGCGTCACAGAAGAAATTATAATAATCGTCGGTTAAAAAGAAGGAGGGAGTAGAAGCAGGGTATAATTTTGCATTGATTTATGAAAAAATAAGTGAGAAACTAAAATAAGCGTACGTGGTGGTCTTAGGGCTTACAGACTAGTCAAAAAGCTCATAATGTAATGTTCCGTCAACTTGGTGTCAACACTCTAGAGTCCGGAGAGACCAAATTAAAAGTATACTGCAGTCTTTTGCCTTAAGTCAAATTTCAAAGAAAAGTAAATAACTAACGTAGTGAAATTCGTCAGCAGAACTTCTCATAAGATAAAGTACCACAAGGAAACGCTTTCAGGCTTTTGTCTTTAATTTTTCTATCTGTAATTCAAAACGATTTTGTCGTTCTTTGCAACGGATTTAGCTAACCCACGCGACATTCTTCATGGAACGCTTGATTCTTTATTGAAAAAATCGTGCTTAAAAGAAGCGGGCTTTGTTTGATATTAAATTCCTAAAATGTCTTTTTAATATTTGGATTATACCGAGAAGATTTTCTATACTAACTAATTGTATTGAGTTAGAAGCAAAGTCTACGTAATTTTTATGGATTTCAATGCAATATCGAAGGTTTTCAAAGTATCCGGTTACCAAAGGTCTTGCATAATATTAAATATAAAGGTGTTTTTTTTAGACGTGTGGTTTTCAATCTGGCAATAATTTTTTTTCGGAGTTAGTCTTTTTGACAGCTGTCACTTGATTTATGCTCAGTTTGGTTTGCCATTTCATGATGAATAGACTTACTCCTGAACAACGTTTGCAAATCGTGCAAATTTATTACCAAAATGTTGGTTCGGTTCGGTGGAGCAGAGTATCGAAGAAGACCCGAATGAGTCCAAGTGAGTTATGGAAGACTGCGGAAGGATCTTGGTTTACGGGCTTACAAAATCCAACTCGTACATGAATTAAAGCTGAACGACCATCGAGCGCATCGCACGTTCGGTGAATGGGCCCAAAACGAGAGAGCCACCGATCCCGATTTTCACATAATTGTAAAAATTGGACCTCTCGACTGGAATTTATTCAAGCCAGCCGCGGCGACCACTTGCCCAAAATCATTTATAAAACATAATGGCAAACCCTTATCTTTATAATAAAGCTAAATTCTTGGCCATAACATTAAATGATATGCATTTTATTTCTTCTTGAAAAACTTACGGCTTAAAAAAACACCCTTCAGTTAATAGTACGGCGAAGGCGATTTTTAACTTCTCGACACATGTCTGACTGACCTAGTCCCGATTCTTCCAATAAAATATGTGCACTGCGCGAAACAGCAGGGCTTACACCTCAGTCCAATAATCTCATAACAAGTCTCAAATGATTTAAACTGATTTTCAATTTAATCAAATTAAATAAATTAACATTCAAATGAAAAATTCAGTAAGGCCTCCTGTGTATTTGGATTCTTTTTATGTAGATACGCATATCTACACAATTATAAAAGTATAATTTTCAGCTACAAAAAAGTCATAAAAAAGTTCATACTAAACGTGAGCATAAAATTACGCAAGGAAGTAATTTTTGTATTCTCTCAGAGGCCTTTAAAAGCTAAAGTTAAGAGGAAAATAAAAAAAAAACCAATTGACTTGAAAACAAAACACAAATTTATGAGTTTTTTTAAGAATTCTGGATAATCATTAAATTAATGAAATATTTGTTTTATGGTTATTAGATTGTATAATTAATCTAACCTACATAAAGTTGTTTAATTTGAGCTTCTTTAAAAATAACATGAAAAATGTGGTTTCCATTTAAGCAAAGAATTCAGCTGCGTCGTACGGACTTGTTTAGTTGAATTGACGAAATTTTGACAAAAGATGCGGAAAAATTTATTGAACAAGAAATCCGTAAGAGCATTTCTAATTTCTATCGAAGAATCTGCCAAAATCCATATTTAATCAAAATCGATTTTTTTCATTAATTCACTTGACTTGTTAATGTCAATGTAATCAGCTTCACAATTCTTTACAAGAAAATATATTAAAGCCATTGCAATATATTCTTTTTCACTAGAATCTTCAAAATTATGTAGAATGGTTACATATCTGGAGATCGACTTTGTTTTATAAAGTTCAGTTTATATTTTTTTTTCACCGACATCATCAGAATTGTATCGATTTCAATTATTTTCAATTCTCATCAGCATCGTCACATCAAGAAAATAAATTTTCATACATTTATTGATACAAATGGCTAGTAATTTATCATCACAATTCAATTAATGTTTTAAAATTATCTGCTTGAATGCACTTTTACTGTAAAATATCTATCCGTTCGTTGCATTGAGCCACGTCATTTCGTTTGTAAACATCCTTTTCTCCTTTTGCACTTCAATAATTGTCGGAAATAAATGAAGCGCAATTAACCAATTTGCTGTATCATTCACATACGAGATATTTATATCCATTCTGAGGACGATTGAGATGACATAAAATTTACAATTATGACTTTATAAAAATGCTCAAACGGATGCTTTGATAGCTCTCCATCAATTTGCTTATTATTGCCGGCATTCAATGCGGATGTGAGATGGACGTATGTCATCAGTTTTTTTTTATTGATTATAAATATTTTCGATGTGTATGTAGTCAGTGAAAATTTTTGATAATTTCTTTGAATTTTCAAGAATATTGCAATTTTTCTGTGTATTCTTGGAGCTTTTCTTTGGCTTGCAAAAACATTTAATTGACTTTATAGTGCATATAAAGATTCTATTCTATACTAATTTATTTATTTAAATTTAAATTAAATTTATTCTATTACATTTTGTTTTGTTTTATTTTTTTTATTCAATTTTATTTTTATGTTTATTGTATTTCATTTAATTTATTTTTTTAATTGACACGACAGCGCCTTGGAGCTAAGACCAAGTGACTTATACTCTCATGAGTGTGTTGTAAATTAGCAAGAATGGAAGGGGCCTACAATGGCCGAATGGCTACATGAGATACACTTTTTGGAGAAAAATTGTATTCTTGGAGGTTATGTCAGTTCCTCGCAAGTGGCAGTTCCCTGGATAAAAAGGTGGCTTTGACGAGGAGTCGTATCCGACCCTTCGCTTAGCAGTCCGACACATTATCCAATAAGCCATGGGGCACTACATATAATTTCATTTAATTTAATTTAATTTAATTTAACTTTATTTATAAATATTTTTGTAAGTATTTTAATTTAATATTTTAATTTAGTATTTTATTTTTATGTATTTTCATAAAATAGCATATATTTTATTCAAATATTTTTTTTATTTTTATTATTTCATTGTATTTTATTTCATTTCATTATATTTTATTTTATTTCATTTTATTTTATTTTATTTAAGTTTATTATATTTTATCATATGTATTTTTATTTAAGTTTACTTTATTTCATGTTTTATTTTATTAAATGTTTTTTTATTATACTTTATCTTATTTTATAATGTGTGTTCTGAACTTGCCAGAATGAAAAGAATCTACAATTTACCGCCGAGTCCAAACCGCTACATAAGATACACTTTTACGAGACAAATTTTACTTTTGGAGGTTATGTCAGTTCCTCGTAAGAGGTAGTACACCGGAATAAAGGTGGATTTGACGGGGAGTCGAACCCCGACCCTTCGCTTAGCAGTCCGGCATACTAACCACTAAGCCACGGGGCACTACACCACAAGTAATTGGAAAAGAAACATTCCAAAATAGCGCATGGGTCAGCTCGAGTGATAAACAGAAAATAACACTTAGTATTTATGAAACGCGATTTTTCACTACATTTAATTTAATTTAATTTAATTTAATTTAATGTAATGTAATGTAATTTAATTTTATTTTATTTTATTTTATACGGGTATCCCGTAAGTCGACGTCAAACTAGCAACTAAGAAAGAGGAGGTTATATCCGTACTAAGAAAAATAAAAAACAAATCTATCTTGGTTAAGATTTAAGGGCAATATTTGGGAAAACGATGAAAATTGATTCACAAGGTCAAATTTTTCGGTACGGTTTTTACAAATTTTCAAATTTTGCGGTGTTTTATTTTTATACGTTATCATGCTATTGATCGAAATTGAAAAGACTAAAAATAAATATTGTTACTTTCGTAGGAAAAAAGTTTCGGTGAGTTATGTTTAAAAAAAAATTGGTAAGATAACTTTAAAACTTCATATTAAAAAAAATATACCGCACTACCCTCGGCAAGTTATTTAACAAAATTAGACCATTTTATCAAGTTTTCAAAATGGTACAACTCTTGCTACTTCCATTAAATTATAATCAATATTAGAAACCGTTTTTGAATTTAAAATTCTGACTAAAAAAGTTGGAAATTGTGATATTTTACCATTTTGAAATAATTATTTTATTAAAGTTTATTTTATTTTATTATACGTATTTTATTTTATTCTTATTTCATTTTATTTTAGGCTTTTTTTCAATTATTTTATTATGTTTTATTTAATGTTTGCTCTTAAAAATTAAATCAGTCTTCCTTTAAATTGGAATGCAGTTCGAATCGATACAAAAATGTCATATTTTCGCCGTCGAGAATAATTTATTGCATATTTCTATAGAAATATAATAATTTATGTGGAACACCTGAACAAAAATCGAATATCTTTCTACAACCCTGAAATTGCTTACATAAAAAAGAAAAACATCTCTTTAATTTCTCCCTCCCCGTCACCTTCAACATTGACCGATCTAAGTGCTTTTGACAGATCCATCCATTTTTAAAATGTATCTCAGCTCTAAGTAAATAACCAAACCACATAAATTATATAAATTAAATTTACGAAATTATCTCAACTCTAGAACGTCTGTTGAGTAACCTATGTTTTCAATTACCCAGACAATGTTTTTTTAGAGACCAGAATTCTTTTTGGCAAAAAAAAAAAGAATGTATTATGTTTGATTGACAGGCTACACTTTTCGATTTCGTTGGCAATATCGATTGAGATTAGACAGCTCTTGGTTTGAAAAACCTGACATGGACAGTTTGGTATCACTTACCTGAAAAGAAAAGAAAAAAATATGAAACATTAGTGTGTTTAGAAAAATTGTGTTTTTTTTTTAATTTAAGATTATTTCAAAAAATTAAAACCACTGATAGAGGAGGAAAATGTAATTAATTGTTTAAAAGATTGACATTTGCTATGATTAGGGGAAAATGGTTTTGATAAAGGAAACTAAGCTGATGGTATAATTACCATTTTAAAGATTTTCTTTTAAAAATATATGCAAGAAAAACCCATACAATAATCCAGAACCCATAGTGAGCGCATAAGCTTTGAAATTGCGTAAATCAAGCGAAAAGTAGACGGGAATAATGTATCCTGGGGATACTAATAATTACATTCATCTAATTTATTGCAGACATAGTACTAAATACGAGGACATAAGGCAGATATCAGGGTTGTCGTTGATTAATTTTGAAAATGTTATAAAATAGTGATAGATAAATTTGTGATAGATACATTTGAAAAAAGGAACAACTTCTTGTTTTAATTTTTCACAAAAATCCTCATTATCTTTGCTCTAAGCAGTGGTGCAGTAGATAGGATGATTTTAAGCGATCCTAAGTTCGACTCTCAGTTTGGGAATCAATTTTTCTAACTCCTAGTGCAAGCTAGAGCCGCCCGTGGTTTTTAAGTGAGAAAATAGTCATCTAATTCTCGATCTATTGCGCTGAAAAAAATTCTTTCCTATATCTCTTATTGTTGTAATGAGTTTAATTAATTGTGCCTTACAGATATATACTAAGAATACTATTAAAAAGCCCTCACTAAAGGGGTTTGGCTACCCTTACAATGTATGTCTGTAATTTTATAGATAGACAGCTAATTTTCTCAACAGACATTTCAACGATCTAAAACTACCATGCATCTGTGTTTTCGCCTTTAGTTCAGGATTACCCCCACCGGAACTCTAATATTTCAAATTTCAATTCGTTCTTTTGACATTCAAAAATCCAAGTTCAGAGAAATTAACGAATAAGCCAGTAGTCTCTTTTAATTTTGTTAAATCTTCCCGCAAATGAAGCCATTGGTATTTGGTACATTCTAAAGAGAAGTTTATAATTCTATTTCTCTCTGTGTACCAACTTCAAAACCAAGAATTCCACTTTCGTACAATCGGAGCTAGGAGGTTGCGTTTTTTAAGAAATAAGAGAAATAAATTTGGAAACGTTTTATCCGTTTTCGAAATACCACCGATTTTTATAATTATCTCAGAATTGATCTCCAATTTACCGAACTTTATAATAGCCTTTAACATCACTATCTAGTTGAAATTCAAGCTAACCTCATTAGCGATCCCAAGAAATTTTCAGAGTTCATCAACTACAAGAAAGTCTGATGGAACAGTGAAACTTTAAGTGATCCTTAACGTATATAAGATTTCTTTGCCTCTTTTTTTTAAGCAATTCCTTACCGATAATTTTTTTTTCAACCAGATGAAACTTATTTTAATTACAAACCGAATTTTTCAATCGGCCCTTTTTTCCCTTTTACAACTGATAAGAATCTAATTGAAAATAAGTTGAGTCAACCTGATTGAAATTTATTTCTTGCTAACACCCTGTAATTTTTCTTTAAGAATATTTCTAGACGCTCTCCTTCCTCTTTTTTTAAAATCTTGAATTTATCTTTTTTTCAATGCGAATTCTAACAAGAATGTAAAACTTCAGTTGACAATTTGATTAACAAAAAATATAACGATAGGAATTATCGTCCCATTGCTTTACTTTCCTACATTCCCAAAATCTTTAAATGTCTCTATCTATTCCCTCTCCAATCAATTCATTCATATCGTTGATTCGATCCTTACACACATCGACGAAATAATCCAAGAGGTCAATTCAGCACTCGGCTTTGTAAAACGATGGTCCAAAGAATTCTCCAGCCCTTTGTGACTCGTTCTTCCCTATAGATAATCGTTAGACTTGCCTTGAATATCCTTCTCAAGTTTAGTGCCCATACCACCACCAAGTTCATATTTCCAGAATAGAATGATTTCTTCGTTTCGCTGTTCTTGGCCTTCCATGGCAAGATCCTTTTCGTATTCAACTCAAAAATCTGAAAACTCAGAAGAACGAAGAGTGGTAGTCGATATAATTTTCATTCATCGAATTTTTCAACTGGTGCCCTACCAAAATTAAATTGACTAAACACAGTTAGTGGGGCGTAAGGAAAATAAGAAAGGATGTAAAAGGAGCAACAAATGCACACTTGTCTTAAAGTTCTGCATTTAAAAAATTGAAAGAAAAACAGAGTCCTGCAAGAGATTTCACATTTAGGTGGTTCGGCTACAGAAAGAATCCCCGTATTTGATTGTACTTCCAAAGTTAGACTTAAGGGTAAATTTAGGGGCATTCCAAGCAATGCGAGTATTACGTTTGAATCTTTTTAGGGGATAAATGCAGCTGGCTTCTTCTATATCTATTCCACCTATCTTCCGCTCAAAAATCTGGCTCGTCATCAATATTCAAATAATAATCCACACTAATAAATCCCATCTCTGCTCACAGTATCTGTAGTGTGCGTTTTAGTAGTTAAGTGCTCGGCAATAAATCATTTCATATGCAAAAGCAACTCCCCGATAGTTTCCACTCAATTTTGTCCAAATATTTGCTCAACTGTATTTTTGTGATAAAAACCAAACTATCCCCAACAAAGTTGACATATCCTTTGCTTTTTTCTATTCAAAGAGTAGTTCGCATTAATGAAGCAAACAAGATCCAAAAACTACCCATTTTTTTTTGAAAGCAACAAAAATAAAATAACTGTTTATCTAACCCAATCCATAAATTATAAAAAAAAATATCTAATATCAAATATCATCATAAATGAAATTTTTTGTCTTCTCTTTTTCCTACAAACAAAAGAAAAATGATGCAACTCTACATTTTTTCAATTTATTTGCGATGACATGGATTTTTGTTTTGTTTGTTTAGTTCTCCATTCTATTCCGTCGTCCATCGTCGTCATCATCTGTATCCTTGTAGATGGATCCTCAAACTTATGACACACATCCCACTTGACATCTCATTAATAATAATCATATGCTCAGTTTAGTTGTTTTCCGTTTGTTTCACTGAGAATTTTTCATTATTTTTTTTTGTTTTTGTATTTTTCTTCCAGATACAAAGATACATAGATACATTTATGTATTAAACAGCAAAGCATAGTTATGCCCTCATTTATGCTTATGCGGCTATATGCACATCATAGACAAAGATGTGAAAAGCCCCAAACTCTTCTTCTGCTAGGCACGGCCGACGTCAGCGCCTCGACGCAACACCCACTCTTTTTATCATTCCCTCCATTTTTTATGACCCCCACCACCCATATCTTTACTATTTTCTTTAAAAAAAAATATACACAAAAACGCATTCAAGAGAAAAATCTTTTTGTTTTGATTTAATTTTTTTTTAGAAAAAACATCCTCTTTTTGTGTAGAAAAAAGGAAGGATTTTTTAATTACCCACAAGCATTTTGATAGCCAGGGGCGAAATGTGGTGAAACAACAGGAGCGGTTGTGTGGACCAAGCTATGTGGTTCGCTTTACCTAAACAAAAAATGTGCTAAAAAATGATTTTTCTAAATTTCATTCTGAACTGCTAAACATATGAACGTGTTCAATTTTTTTTCTGTCTATTCTCAAATCTCACCCTTTCCGATGGGCATAGATACTTTTGCAAGTATGTGTGTATCTGTGGGTGAAATGGGGGGAAATAGAAAGGTGTTGATGATGACGACGATACGCGTTGATGATGCAAGATAATGTTAATTTTTTTTGTTTATTATTTTTGTGTAATTTATTGCGTTCCTTTCATCAGGTATTGTCTGTTGGTTTTGTGAAGTTTTTTGTATCTTATCCTGAATGATAAACATTTGGATGGAATGGGAATAACTTCGAATAAAACAGATGCAGACGGTATAGACGGGTTTCAATAAACCGGGTGGTTCTGTTTAAAATACAGAAAAAAAACATTAAAAAAACCACAGTGGAGCCCTGAAGTCGAATTCTGCTAATCCTTACAGGAAATATTAAATTAAAAGAAATTTGTGTGCCTTTTGTTAAGATACAGTTGCTTAAAACATTTTGCATTGGGTCTTTTCAACCCAAACACAAATATTTTTTTATGAAGTGGCTTGGACGAAGACTTTAATAAATTTGCAAAAAAAATTGTCGCTCAGAGGAATGACGTATGAGTGATGTGAAACGAAGTTGATTTAAGGAAAACATCTTGTCGAGCTTTTTTTTCATAATAAGCCCGCTCTAAAGGGGTTTTGGTTACCCTTATAATATTGATTATATATAGAAGGGATCCACACACACATACCCCAATATCTACATCTACTTTCTACTTTAACAAAACTGCGCCTATTTTGTATTTATTTTTCTCTTGTTCTTTATGAATTATTTTGGGAATTTGCGCCTGTTCTTTTTCATGTTCGCCTGGTGCTTGCGATCGATTTCGGTTGAAAGATCCACAGTATCGTGCGTCACTTTTCTGATCAGCATGAGTCTGATCTGCATTATCAGCATGAAACATGTTATTTCGTTTGTGTAGCCTGTTATCTATTTATAAGACATTATCACGTAAAAAAACGGTGTTCAGGAAATGTAATCAATCGTTTTTAAAACTCTTTTTTTTTAATGTTATCCAAGAAACTCAAGTGTATTATGAGAGCCTCTGTCTAAATGGGACAGAGATCCTTAATGAATGTTAGGACTAGAATCTAGAATAGAAGATAAAACAGAGCCCTGGGGCACATTAGCATTTATTTTGTTAATATCAGACTTGAATCTGCCCAAGACAAAATGCACTGAGCGGATTGAAATGTAATTACTAATCTGACGAAAAAGAGTTTTATCGCGTCTAAATGCACATATTTTCGATAAAAGGAAGAAATTTGTGATCTAAGTCGAGGTCATAATAATGATCGGTTAAAGAAGAAGACTTGAATACAAGTGGATTAATTTTTTTGACTTATATGTAGTATGTTTCAAAAACCGAATCAGTTTGCACAGAAATTATATTTTGTATCTATGAGTGTCTACGATTCGTCGTGGAAATTAATCTTATCTTAAATATCTAAGAACATTATCTGGATCACCCTGTATAACATATATAGCTGTTCTTCTATTCTTTGTTTTCAAAGTGTTTTATTTTCATGTAATTAATGCGAATATATGCATTAGATACATAATATTCTGTAACATCAACAGGGGGATAAGAACATAGTGGAGAAGGTTGATAGCCTGAAGGAATTGAATAAAATCAGATTTTTTCCTTTGTATCCAAATGTTGTATTATATTTTTCTTGAAACATCTGTTTCTCAATTGTAAGGGGTTTACATCAAAATTTTGGGGAAAATCCAGGGGGCCTCGAAAAAATAGATAAATTTATTGAAATAACACTGTATTTGTTTATTAAAGGAAAATGTAGTTGAAAATATTTTGATATTTAAGACAAATGTTCATTTTTGAAACAATATATATCGAATGCTAAAAACATACATATTTTAGGAATCCTAAAAACTAAATATACAAAACAAACAAAAATAAAATTACTTTTACATTTATTTATGTACTTACTACTTATTATGTCAGGGGCATCTATTTAAATACTAATAAATTATATTTTTATTTTTGAATCAAAATATTTTATTAATTTATCACTTTGTTTTTATTTCTAGTTAAAAATAAAGTGCCTCATAAACGTAACACCAGCAACATGTGTTTTTAAATAAAAAATATCTTTTATTGCTTAATAATTTATTTCACTGATTATTTAATAAAAACTAGCCATAATACATTGACAAGAACAAACGCCAAAAGAGAAAACTTTCATTCGGAATCAGAATTTGTAATAAAAAAACTTAAGATCGTTCATTGATCATTTTTAAAAGCGATAAATGGACATGACTGGTTCACCCACTCATAAACGCTCTTATGTGTCCTCCATTAAACAGGGTGACTAAACACAAAAAAAAAGTATTACAGAACAATGGGAACAGTTCAGAAAAAGTATCAGCAGCATCCGATTGCTAATCCAATATTTGACTACGGCTAGTGCATTCATAGTTTTTTTTTTTTCAATATCAATCATGCTTGCTTGATAATTGCAACATTGTTATCAAGAGTGACAATGTGACTTCTATGTTCAGCCAAAAATATTTGGTATTGCAAATGATCTGCAACAGGATTTGGTAAGCTCACCGATTCTTTTTTATATTTACTCCAGCAATCTTATGGGAAATCTATCTCATGTAGTTGCGATTTAATTGTTTACAGAATAGATTTAAAAATTTAAAGTCATTAGAATTCTTTTGGAGCTTGATTTCGACAAGATTATGACGATTGGAATCCGGTTCGAAGGACCAGGAATTGTTTGATAGATACGTTCTCCAAAACTTCCCGTTGAACAATCTTGAACAGATCGAATGCATACTTAAAAGCCAATGTGTGTGTTAGCACTTAAGCCTACATTTGATTTTGTATATACACTGCCTGTTATAGTACTCTCATGAAGCATCATTTTTTTAATTGTTGCACAAACCGCAATGAGTGGCGCTGAAATCGTCAATTGGTGTGAAATATAAATAAAAATGAAGTGTCTGTTTTTAATATCAAAATAACAGCTTTTTACAGTATGCATATGAAAGTATATACAGTGCTTATAACAAAAACACAATTTTTAAAATGTTTGTTTGTCTGTTTGTTCCGGGTAGTCTCGGAAACGGCTGCACCGATTTTGACGGGACTTTCACTGGCAGATTGATGATGTTCTAGGGAGTAACTTAGGCTATTTAAATTAACCACTAGGCGCTGGAGTGTTTTTTTTTGAAAATTCTTATTTATGGACCGATTTCGAAAGTATTTTCACAGGCATAAAGCTGAGTAAGTAAGGCTATGTTCAATTACCGCTAGATGGCGATGGATGTCTCTTTTTGAAAATTCTTATTTATGTCCCGATTTTGACGGGACTTTCACAAGCGTATAGCTGATGTTGTACGGTGTAACTAAGGCTATTTTAATCACCCGTTGTGCCACTGGGGTCGGTTGACCAGCAGATAGCTTATTTTGTATGAAGTATCTAAGGCTGTTTTGATTATTAGGTGGGGCCACGCAAATTAGGATAATGGGTAAGCCAAAAAAACAAATTGCTGGATATGGAACGGTATCAATCCACACGATATTTATTAAATTTTGGAAAATTTTGGAAATTTTGTGAACAGTCCTTCAAAATAAAGGTACATAAATGCTGGTTGACAGCAAGCTTATTGAAATCTGCAAATCTTCTGATTTGACGGACTTTTGATGAGTATGCCGCCACAATATTCAACACAAGTTGAAGCTTTTTACGAGCTGAAAAAAAATGCATTTCGGTGAAAAATATAAAAAAACACATTCTTTTGAATCAATTTCATTTAATGATTGCTTCATACAGCAACTTCTGAGTAATAAGGCATGAAACCGTTATCACATCTTCAATTTGTTTATAATTTCGTTTAACAAAAACAAATACCTCAAAACTATTACTCATATAAATTACTTCCAAGTTAAATGTACTGCAAAATGTAAAGATACAAAATAAGCACAAACAAACTATGTATATTGCCAATTAAATTCTTATTTATCAACACATAATACTTGCAAACCGAACTCACTTGTAGGTTATTTTTGGAGAAAAAAAGGAAACGAAATAAGAAAATGAAAGTCGGATATTTTGAGCTTTTTTTCTGATAAATTTCACGCAAAACAACTTTTATCCATTACTCTTGATTTACAATCGGTTTTGAATCCTGAAGGATGACATGATAGAAAAATATGGACAACAGTCAGGGGAGGGTATTTTGCGGGGTCATTTTGGTCATCACACAACCTATAGATACAGAGGTGAAAAATATTTATCGAGACAAAATCCGCTCAATAAGATTCATTAGATTTATCCTATTCCACAATCGATTTTGAGACAAAATTCTCGAAATAATACCGTAATTCTTAAGGTATTTATATATTTTCATATTACGAAGAATTCAAAATTCTACTTTTCAAATAATTAATTCACACTTATACATTTTCGTTGTACTGTCTTACGGCTATAGATACAAAATAATAAAAGAAAAACATACTTTTTGCTTGCACAAAATTGAATAAAACAATCAATCTTTTCTTAGTATCTTTTGTATCCAAAACCCAATTGATTTACAAACCAGAATGACAATGAGAAGAAAATGAGTATTGAATTACACTAAATCCGATAAACCTAACATTATCGTTACAAAATCGTTCTAGATGGTGACGAGGCATAGGGCTTCAGGTGACATAAGGCTCAACAGAATTGCAGAAGAGATATATTCGTTGGAATAATGGTTTCATTTGTGTAAATAATGCCAAAGGAACAAAGTCATGTGAAAATAGGTATATATACCTTTATATAATGATGAACTTTAAAATCTATTAACATGAGCTTTTCAAGATATATTTTTATCACGACCTATAATCGGAATCATAAACAAACAATGGGAATCTTTTAGATGACAACGAAATTGTATTTAAGCAAACACTGTCATAAATAAATCAGTAAAAGACATATTAATGGCTAATTAGTGGTTAATGATCAAATAAAAATATAACTTGTCCTACAATAGAACCTTGGGGCATTTCATTTATCTCAGTAAGATATGAAAGTTAGCATGTGGGCAGAAAAACATTCGCAGGGTACGATTGCAATAGAAATCAATAACATTCTTTTGCAGTTAAGAATGTTTTATTCATTTGAATGCACTTCTGATATTGATCTAGATGAAAGTGGATTTTTATGTTGTTTTGAATGTTACCATGGTTATCAAATCTATTATTTGAGGCTTCTTCCCATCGTAATTTTGTGTATCATTCTTCTGCTTGTAACTTTCCCTCCACTGATTAGGGCTTTGTTCAACGCTCATAATATCAGAGATGAGAATAGTGATCGTGGGCCATTTAAGTCCGATTTCTACCATCTTTTTCCAGAACTCTGAGGGTATCTCGTCTGGCCGAAAACTTATCTTCTGATAATTTTTTTTTCTTTAAGAGGCGATTTCGAGAAAAGTTGGGTCCTTGCTCTTATTAACATGTCGGACTTAACAAATAGCATGATTTGCATTAGCAGCCGGTACAGATATTTCACGTTGGTAGTCAGTGTCTTTTGGCAGTTCCCAACAGTGTTTTCGCTTTTTCTAGGGCAAGTAGGTTGATGTAAATAGGTTTAATCAAAACTTCATCCCATCGTCAATGAAGCTACAATAACATTTTCTAATATAATAGTTTTTTTTTTATTTTGCAGGTTATAATTGAGTTCTTGGAAATTTATAATGGATACAAAAAGTACACAATAACGCGTTCAAATTAATAATTGTTTCTATTATTGTCAACGATCAATTCTTATGACGCAGCAAAGATATCGCCGATATTTTAATTCAAGATAAGTCCCAACAGTCTTTCAGTGGACTAGAATAGGAAGGTGCTCATTGAAATATTTGCACTGAAGATAACGTGGAAACTGTGAGGGAATGTTGCAAGTGATCCATTTGTCTCAAATGATTGTAATTCGGGCCAATTTTGACAAAATTTATGCAAACACTGCTACCGAAAGACAACCGACAACGACTACAACACGTTATTCGTTTTACACAATAAGCCAATCAAATTGATTTTTTTAAATAAATGTTTTGAAAACGGATGAAGCGCATTTCCATTTAAGTGGTTATGCCAACAAGAAAAACTGTCGGTTGTGGGGCTCCCAAATCAAAAAGCAATACACCAGCATCCGCTACACTTTTTAAAAGATGCACTGTTTGGTACGGTGTTTTGCCCGGAAAAGTTATCGGCCCATATTTCTTCGTGAATGAGGATGAAACGCTAGAAAAGATTTTCGGGGCTTCTTACACAACAATGATCAACAAATTTGTGCGGCCAACGACGGAGCAGCATCGTAACTAGTGGTTCTAACAAAATGGTAGGTGTTATGTGGCACACCTTGTACCTTTTGCCAAACATCTAAGACAGTAGATACTAACACATGTGTATTGCGAAGCCAGTGGTTAATACCAAAGTTAATTCTCATAGCCAAAAACACTGTGAAAATGAATATCGGACTATAAAGAGGGTGCCATTTTTATCGGATGTTTTTGAGAAAATAATATCCAAAACAAATAAATTCTATTCTTGAAGCCCAACATTTTTTTGCCCATTTAATTTTGATAAGATATAATATTGTAGAAAGCTTTGAATACCGCTATACAAATTTCCAAAAAAAAAAATTTTCCATTTCCCTAATTTGACTTTGTCAACCTCAATAACTAAAGAAGAGCTGTTTTGTCAGTGAACAAATTTCTCAGCTTCATCCTCACTTTTAGAGGTTTCCTGCAAGGCTCAATACAAGGTCCTTTGTTCTTTTCGTTTTTCTTTAACCCAGTGAAGGGTTTCATTAATTTCAAGATAGCTGAGGTCGATGAAACTCTCAAGAAGTTTAGTTTCAAAAAGTTCACCTACCCTGGTTAGATTTGGACCAGCTTCTGGAAATGTCGAACAACCAAATTTGTTTAGCTTATGCACTGCACATCGTTGCTCGCATGAGGTTCTCCCGGGGTCTTAAGCACAGCCAGTTATTGAACACATGCAAACTAATGTAATAAATAAATATCTAAGAATTTATGTCATAAAATTGATATCGAACCCCAAAAGTTCGTTACCTAAATGAATAAAAAATTCCCTTAAATTTTTAAATTTCATTGCAATTTTATATACAAACTTTATAATTTAGTTTTAAGGTTTCTCATTAAATTTCATTTCTATTTCTTCTTCGTAAAGAAACTCAAATTGGTGATTTTAATTAACCACCCTTTCTCTGCCCCTAATTAAGTGGCACTTAGTTGCCAGCTGAGTAGCATAGTAAGTAGGTACGCAGTTATTTATTCAATTTATCGACACCCCATCGAGCAACACCAAAACGACAAAATCCAAATATTTTCCCAATGCTAAAATTAAAACAAAATTATTACCTTCCACGCGATACTTTACAGCACCTAACCCCCACCACTCAAAATAATACACTTACAACCAAAAACCGAAGAGAAAATGAACATTTTCACGCACTGATGCGAGAAAAAGATTCTAATTTCGAATGCTGTCATCAGCGTAAATAATAATTACGGTTGGTGAAATATATGAATGACGCTTGAAAAGACGTCGACCAACGACGTACTCAAGAAAAGGATAGCCCATCAGGTATTCGCAATCACCCAAATACTCAAAGTCCCCATTTAACGCGGCTTTTCTCCACATAAAGAACCACCACCCTCATACCGCCCAAAGTAAATAAAACTCAACAAAAAAGTTGTCATAATAATAATCATAAAAATATTTTCCACCTGACAGATCTATTTAATTTTAAATTGGAAAATATTTCAGTGGGTCCTGATGGATTTGGCACTGAGTTCGGATGGGTTTGCATTAATATACACGAAATGTGTATATAGGGGTAGATTATTATTTTTTTTTTTTTTTGGTTCAGATTAAACCAAAGCTAACGTATAAATAATGTATGCAAAAGTTTATTGAAGTGAAAGTATTAAAATGAAAAAAAAAACGATTGTATCTATTCAACAAGAACCTCGAAGCTTCGGGCGAAAGAAACGATACAGCAACCCTTCATGAATATAAATACAATATGTTGTTCACACACACACACACACACACAGATACAAGGCAAACCCTTGAATAACACACATGAAATCATTCATTCATTAGGGAAATTTGGACAGGAAGCAGAAGGACGAAAGAAGGGGAGGAGCGGGGAGGACACACGTACGTTGTTATTACCATAAAACTAATGAATATCAAATTTCTGGGTTGTTGTTTGCGTCTATCACCTTTCATCTGATGAACCGAGCTGCAAACGTGCGGATGTGGATTGTTAGATATAAATATGTGCGAAGAGTCCTTATGCGGTCTATTTTTTTTCGCTCATCATCATCGCACTGCGGCACTGGACTAGGCGCAACATAAGATACTTTAGAGTTTAGATCATAGAGTGGAGATAAAATACAATTTTTAGAGGAATCCAATTAAAATCTTGATTGTCCTCCCTGAAAGGTAATATAGATCAAAAAAGATTTAGTGCGGGACCTGGTAGCTCAATGTTGAAATTAAATGCGAGCCTAATGTATCCTTCAGTTTTGGCAAGTCCCTTGACCAGTAGCTCTTAGGATTGCCTATCTTCTACAACATTTATAATGTCATTCTATTGTTATTTCGGTTGACAAAAATTTCAAGGGTAGAACAAATACAACTATTTAAAAGATCAATTATTTCCCAGAAAAAAATGAGTCCTCAGGATCAAAACAGGAAACGGCGAAACAAAATGTCTTGGATGACGACTTTATTGTCGTTTGTTTGTTTGTTTTGTTTTTTTGAACTGCACAAAAAGCTTGGCGAAATGTCGCAACTATTTTTCTTGAAATCTCATTGCAAACTCCGCTGTCCGCTTGAATTAGAAGAAGTTGACAGAATACAATTGAATCTATTTATTCTAGAGTTTCCTAGGAATTGATATGAATAAGTTAATACGGAATTACTCAGGTTTAACAGCTCGAATATAAAACCTCTTCTGAATTTTTCTGAGGAAATTAAATCTGATAAACTAACCACAGAACAGACTCACAATATTACTACACAAAACTAGATGAATTGACAGAAATATTCAAAAAGTTAAATAGCAAAAAGTTGTCGGTGTGAATAACATCTCCAGTATTGTTTTAAAGCATACACCAAACGAAATCATTAGGCAATATTGTATAATATTTAACAACTTATTAAATAATTGCTATTTTTCAAGTTATTGGAAAACGACGAAGGTCTTCCCGATAGACAAAAAGAAAAAGGATTATTCCAACCCATTCTATTATAGGCTTATCAGTCTTCTGCCTTGTATCGGAAAGGTATTCGAAGTAGCTGTCTGTAAGTCAATCGAGACCGCGAACAAAAGAAAGGAGATAGTACTTTGAAATCAGTTTGGATTCAGACGAAACGTGCACACTATAACAAAATTTATTTCAGACATAAATTGGAACCAGAACGCAAAAAGATACACAGCTGCTTGCTTGGTGGATATTGAAAAAGTCTTCGATACGGTATGGATTAACTGATTATTTTTAAACTTATACGATATGATTTTTCACCCCATCTTATTGAAATTAAATCTTCTATGATTAAGGGAAAAAAAATTGTTGTAACAAATAATCGTAACACGACCACCAGAGTTTTTGAAGTCAATTATGGCTTACCACGAGGAACCTTTTCAGCACCACCCCTATTTAACATTTTTATTACTGATTTTCTGAGAGATAGTTAGTTAGTTTTTTTTAAAGAAAAAATTGAAATTTTAGAATGCAGTTTTTTAGAGTTTATTAATATACATATGATTATAAAATTAAAAATAATTTTTTTGATTAGTTTTAAAAATATTGATTTCTCAAAAAAAAAATTCAAAAATTAATTTTAATAAAAAAAAGTTATTAAAAATTTTGATATGCAGAATTATTTTGGCTACCAATCTTCTCAAATAAAACATTTGACAGAAATCCAAATGAACGTTACCGAGAAAGCCAAAAATTAAAAAAAAAAAACATTATATGAAAGGTACCGTTAATAGACTTTTTCCCGTAAATTTGGTTCTGATCAAATGATAGCCAATACCAACAAAAGAATTCTCAAAAATTTTCATCAAAATCGTTGGAGCCGTTTTCGAGTAAAATAAGCTTTTCCTAAACAATCACATGGCAGGTACTTTTATTTGTAGGCCTACAAATAAAATTTCAATGAATGGGAATGCCAAAAGAATCACACACGCCAAATTTGAAGATAATCGTTTAAGCCGTTTAGGCTGCAGTTATACATATTGACAGACAGACCGACAGACAGACACATTTTTTCCACTATGTTTATTAAATATATAACGGAACACGCTTGCACGAAAACTGAGTACAGAAACTATGCACAGATCATAAATTTATGTTCTGCAAACCAGATTCTTAATAAATCAAGATCGTAAATTATATCTGCGATCCAATGTACTTTCTGATCCAAAAACAAAACCCACATTATCCGCAAATTCTGGCAAATATCTTTTGGAAAGGTAATCTTAGTGAGGAATCGGCATAGATTAGAAAGATTATGAGACCTAATACAGACCCTTGAGGCACCCCAAAATTTTAAAAACTTTTTTTTTCCTCTGATATCATAAATCTTAACTCTTTGAGATAATTTTACTTAAGTAGGCCCACTCTAAAATAAAGTTTCGAAAACCAGCTTTTTCAATCTTCCTGAGCATATACATATCATGGATTGCCATAACAATATTAGTAAATCTATACAAATAATCAATTTTGGACATTTTGTAATTCTAGTCATTATTTCAAAGCTCCATTATACTTTTTCTTTTAAATTTTAATGTAAAGTTTAGAATAGTTTGTTCTCAAACAGCAACTTTGTTGCGAACATAGGTAATTCAACTGTCACTACAGAGCAACATTTTTTTTTTAGTTTGTACGCTAAAATATATAGAAATCACAATTTTTAACGCTATGCATGTTTTTCAATAACCGAATTTACATAATTTTTTCTGATAAAGTAAATGGACCTTTACCTAACTTATTTTTAATAAAAACATTTAAAAAAAAACAACTCATAAACAAGTGGTCCACAAGTCCGTCAAAATATCAACTGGTTTTCGAATATTCTGGTCTATCTAAAAGTTTGTCATTGACCAAAAGTAATTATACCTGTCGTATCCACAAAAAAATATATTGTATCTTAAAAAAAACATAACATCAAACGTTCTGTCAACAATCTTTTTCTCTAAATTGAAATTCCTCTAAACAGAAAAGCAAGAAATTCTGGTGATATCATGACAAAAACCATTTTGACTAAGCATCTAGTTTAACCTGTAGCACAAGAATTTTTTTTAGATACCAGGCATCTGGGATGACATTCATTTGTAAATTCGACAAAGAGCAGTGTGTAAATACAAATTAAATCAATGTCGTCTTAGCTGAATTTTAAACTTAAATTCAATGCAATTTATAGTAATAATAATAAGTAGGTAATAACAAAATCTGCATTTTAGAAGAATTAGAAAATATTTTTTTTAACTCAAATTTGAATTTTTAATCTATACAACTTAAACACATTTTTTCGCAATAAAATCGTTAAGTTTAGAAGAAAAAGTTTAAGCCATTGTAGTTCTTATATGATAAGACTCATAGTATTAACTTCTTGAGTTAAAAATGTGTATCTAAGCCTAATGAATATTGTATTTCATAAAACTAAAATTAAAATACAAAAAATAATCCGATCAACAATCTTGTTTAATGTTATGCAAACGTCTGTCTTGAATGCTGCGATTGGCATACATCATGGCAATTTATGACACCACAAGACCGTAAGCGTTAATTGATTGAGATATTCACTTCTGCGAAAGTCTAGTGTTAGCAATAATGCTCTCTAGGTTATTACTGCGTAGGTTTGTGTATCGGAAGTCAAGCGACTTCATATAAGAAATAATGAATTGGTTAGTGAATTTAGAGCTTCTGAGTTTTTTTTCAAAAGGTTTTATTATTTTTATCTAACATAACAGACAACAGACAACGTAATGTCATGGGCACTAGGAAGGCTATTAAAGTCACGAGGAGATACAATTAGAATATAGATTGAATTAAGTTAGATGCGTATTTCAACAAAAATATAAATATGTATGTATCTGAGAAACAAGTTTGATTTGTTGACTGTTATTGAAAGAAAAAACGTTTTTTTTTTAAAAGATGTTTTTCTTGTAACATGTAACCTTAGGCTTGGACTTTCAAAACTTAAGCATTGATTTAATTTAAGAGGGTACTAACAAAATGTTGATTAATTCATCTATATTGGGAGTAATACCTAAGATGATTATCTTAAAAATAAAACAATGGCATGAAAAACGAGTTAGTTTTTAGTGTGGTTTTTTTAATTATTTTTAAATTCAATCATAAATATTCGATTTATGTAAATTGAAAATAAAAACTCTAAGGCCGGACTTTCTATTTGACAAAGTAGAGAGCTTAGAGGCCTCTGTATCTAAAGGCCTTAATGCTATTTATTATTATAATTTAATATTGAGATTGCTTAGTCAAAACAAAATTTGAAAATAATAATGCTTACAGTATGTATTGCTATCAAACCAGGTAATGAAATAAGCATTTTTTAAGACAAGGTTGTGATGCAGGCTCTTACCATACACAAAGGGGCAACATTGACATTAACACAAGGAGTGAGTTGCTTTTGGGCTTTACTATCTATGCAATACACATAAATAAAAATGAAGTGTCTATTTTTAAAACCAAAATAACAGCTTTTTACTTGATGTATACGAAAGGATATAAAGTACTTATAATAAAAACACCATTTACAAATTTTTTATCTGTCTGTCTCTCTCACTTTTTGTCTGTCTGTTCCGGGTAATCTCGGATACGGCTGCACCGATTTTGACGGGACTTTCACTGGCAGGTAGTTGATATCCTAAGGAGTAACTAAGGCTATGTTAATTACTCACTAGGTGGCGCTGGTGTCGTTCTTTCGAAAATTCTTATTTATGGACCGATTTTGACGGGACTTTCACGGGCAGGGAGCTCATTTTGAAAGAAATAACTAAAGCTAAATTACTTTAATGCAAACATTTTACCTTATTAATTGAAACATTAAATCGGGTTAACATTCCTAAGAGTAACAAATATGAGATGGGAATCGATTCGGTAAACGGAAAACGGATAGAATGAAACTAATGAACAAAAAAAAGCTGAAATCTCTAATGACTTATACCATCCAACACGATAGCTGGACTATCACAAACAGAAATTTAAATTTCGCATGGATAACTCGTGTGAAGAATGAAAAAGTGCATGAGCACACTTAATTTTCTTATGTTTCTGCCCTGCACTGTATCATCAAAGAAACAGGATCCTAGAAAAATAGACGAGGATCTAGAGGAATTCTAAGTCATTCCGGGTAACAGATTGTTGAATTTTTTTTAGTTCCAATAATTAAGTATTTGCCAAGCTTTTCGAAACTTCGTTAATTGTTAATTTTGAGTAAAAGAATGAACAACTCAACACATCACTCATAGGCCATACAATGCGGTCATCTTTCCGTTGGTCAATGTGTTCACAAATAACTAAGTAAAGTCCAGCGACTATAGAGTATATGTATCATGTATGTATGCTCTCTGAAAGAAACTTTTCTCTGCAATATTCCATAACTTCCCCCTTCGTCACATTTATAGCATATAGATGCGTCGGACCGCTTTTTTCAATATTAATTTGTCTTAAAAAAAATGTTGATATTGACCTAAAAAAATTGAAAAAATGTTAAGTAATTTTTTTTTTTTTTGAAAAAGTGGTCGGAAGCATGTTTGGACCATGTTAAGTTTATCCGACCAGCATATTCTTAATGTAGGCGGTCTAAGCTTTCATTTAATACCCCATTTGTTATTTGACACGATGAGATAGGCCAACACTAAACCAGAAGTGACCATTTTACCGCCAAAGGGACAGGAAAAAGTCTGTCCGACCAGCGGTTGTGTACATTTTATGTAATTTGCCATTTATTAATGGCTTAATTTTCCATTGACTCGATGAGGTGTTGTTCTCTCGTTTGCCTCCCCTACTATATGATTAAAATGTCTTTATTTGATTGAAACTAACCAGATAGGGTTCAGTAACATGGAAGTCATTAGAATTCTCTTGCAGAGGGACTTCGACAAGATTCACTGGTGTTGTGATGATTGGAATCCGGTTCGAAGGACCAGTAATTATTTGATAAATTGGTTGACCAAACTATATCGTTGAGAAACAGTGAGCACATACAGCATAAAATTATGTTACAACTCGAAGCACCATCGCTGGGCTGATATCCCATGGCGAGTTTAAGTATGGATCAGTATCTTTATTTTGATCGATGTGTATAAGCTGCATACGCATGTGGACCAACCAACTTCACGCGCAAAACAAGAGGCCACACCGACCACCTATAAGTTAAGGTGAGGTAAGGCATATTTATGAAGAAACACAAAATTATTTAAACCCTACTCCACCCTATCTTTTGCTCTTAATTTGCGTTTTTTTAACCGAGTTCTGCCATAATTTCTGTCAACAACAAAGTGGAGTTAGAAAAAAGAGAGAACTAACAAACACAAATATCCTTTTCCACCATCACCAACTACCTCATCATTGTTGTGCAATATTCTGTGATGAGCAAAATGTCACGTTTTCCATATACAAATATACCATACAGTGGTGTATAAAAAAACGAGATCAACTTATATTTATTTATTTTAAATCAACAACAGCAGCATGAGCATAAACTCGTTATCATGCCCCTGCAGCGTTAAAGAGTGCGTTAGTTATTGTGACAGCACCCAACCCCATTAACATCCCTCGACATCCATATAACTGCACTGTCACGATAATCTCTTCACTTTGTCCCATAAAACGGATTGTCTCACATTGCAGGGTACAAATCAGAGCAACAGCAACAGGAACATTATAATTTCTATATGACATGACACTAAAGCGAATGTCATGCTTCTGACAGTTGAGATTTATCTCGTTTTTTTTTGCATACAAAACATTCAAGCATCCATAGATACTTTCCACATGTCGCGCGGTGAAGCGCACGAATAACATTAGATACTTAAAGTGCTGTGCACTGTGCGTTACAATATTTCTGTCAACATAAGATAAGGAAGGTTTAAAAAAAAAACTCTGAAGTCGGCTTTCTTCTAACTTTGTCAACTCGTGCAGGAAAACAAGAGTATCTGAGATACCGCCGCGAGTGTGTTTTGGTAAATATCTGTTTTCCTTTTGTGTGACATTGAGGTTCACAGATAAATATTTAATTTCCGTCAGAATGTGGTATCTTCAACTCTGCAAGTTGATTTGTCACAATTATTTATAGTTTTTCGCACCTAAGTGTTTTGCCTAAACAAAGCTTTTCTTTTAATTAGACGTTCAGACATGGAAGATACATTCTTCGCACTTAGGTATTTACCAGCTAATTGCATAAGTGTTACTTTACTTATTGATGTAATAAATCGGTTGGGAGTGAAATTTGTTGGACAAGTCCTAGTGTGTGGTAAGTCTGGGAGTGTATCTATTGGGGACTAGACTATTTTTTTTATGTAACTGAAAGTGGGCTTTGTGTGGTTTTGTGAGTTACTTCATCGATTGAGTTTTACCGATTTATGTAGATTTTCCATGGAGATTTATTGCATCATTGCAATGATGTAAGTAGAAAGCTGTTTATCGGATTAATAGATACTTTCTTGCACATCTAGTTCGGTCTAGTTGACCAAATAAAAATTGTTGGGATAGATATGGCTAGGCGTATTATGTCACTTAAATTGTAATCAATTTATTTAGTTAGCAAATAAAAAGATGGTGAGAGAAAGTTAACGTACAAAAATAGTATTAAGTTCAACTCATCGCTTATAAATCCCTAAGTTGTTAGTATGAAGTTCAGATTGGTTTAAAAATGTTTATCTTATCGAATCTGAATGACTGCTTTTGAAACAATTCCAATCCCTTAAGAGGGATTATACAAATCGGGCTAGAAGGATTATAGTATAGAACAATATTTTTTTTTCTCTTTTTATGTTCGTTAAGTGAATAGATAGACCCAGTAATATCTGGTTATAACGACCATAGCCCAAAAAACAGTGTAACAGAAAATTTATGTTTCAAAATATAGTATAAAGTATGAATTATAAGGCATAAATTATGAAGATTGGTATAAAAATGTTTATTTTTTTAGATCTGAATAGCACTTTTTGAAACAAATATAAAAATTCCAAACAGTTAAGAAAGAAAATACAAATCTGGCTAAAAGATCAAAATTTAGTTTGAGCGATATTTATTTTTTTATTTTGTATGTTTGTTTCACTATAAAGATACTCAGTTAAATCTAGCTAAAAGGATCATAATTTTTTAACTCGAGAATGCGGTGGATAGTGATAAATCTAAACACATGGAATTCTGATAGGAAGAATTTTTTTTTTCAAAATAGGATTGAAAGCTTTTTGATCGTAAATACGTACGGCCACAGAATTTTAAACATAAACTGAATTACTAATTTAAATAACATAACATTCTTACACGCACAAGAGCACTATTATATTTTGTAAAAACGCCTTATATTTTCAAATTGCAGCCAAACTTAAATGCAGACTAAGGTTGATGATCATTCTCTACTTCCTTGTTTTAAGGAAGTTTGACGTAAACTTTTCCAACTGATCCATTCATATAATTTTTTGGCCATAAAGGCTGAGCACAAAAAAAGCGGCATTAGTTGCTTTCATAGTTTTATGAAAAGAGAATTCAGATTTATGAAGACATTAAAGGTATTTTACCTACGTACGTAATGTAATGTAATGTAATGATTGTCAAATCCGGCTAAACGGACCATATTTATTCAAAAAAATTACTTTGAAAATAGGAATTCAAATTCGGCGTTAAACAATAATTACTATATAGTTCAGTCTTATCACCTAAGTTCATAAGCCGAGAAATCGATTCAAAAATACAAACTCAAAACCAACTTGACGGACCATTTACAAGGCGAAGCTTAAATATTACGTTTTGCTTTATTAGAGCTAAGAAATTACATTTTATTGAATTTAAGTACTTTATCATGATGAAAATGTTGAGTTGTCGAACTCACATTGTCAATTTATTCAGTAATTGATAAGTGAAAGGGTGCGTTCACAAATTAAATTCAAAGGTGTCAAGCCCTTATTGGAAAACCCGTGTGGGTCCTAAAAACTGTATCTTTAAAGAAAGTTTAGGTAAAAAGATACGAAAAGAACAGTTTTTTTTCATCATCATCATCGAATGTATGAGGCTTTTTGACTTGTTTCTTTTTTTTTTAAAGTTCAGTTAATTCAACAAAGTTTCTAAGCTGAGAAATCGGTTTAAAAAATCAAAGTCAAACCCGACTGGAAAGACCATTTTTTGAACCAAAAATTCTAATTTATTCCCACCTACATATTTTCTGTATAAGTAAACAATCGAGAATAGTTTTAAGGGTGTACACCTTTCGTTCATATTTTTTTTGTAGTTAAATATTTTTTAAGCGTGTTTATTAAAACATCTAAACAATTTTGAACTTTTTTTCAAACTAATTTTTGATTAAACTTTGAATAAAACCCCAGAAACCGTATAGTATTCATTGGGAAAAATCATTATTCCATTAGAATACCCAGTCCTCAAAACACTTGCTATATATTTTCAAATTTGACATGAAAAGTTGACATACTTTTCTAATGTCTAGGAAAAGTTTTATCTTTTTAAAGTCGTAAAAACTCCAATTTTCTATATGGTTGTGTATGTGCACGAGCATCATTTCAACCAAAAAAAAAGAGACAAAAACCAACATCAACCATTAGCATAAAAAGATTTTATTTATTCACAATTTGACACGCATTTTTCTTTGAAAAAATTAAACAAATTATTCAACGCTTTTTCCTCCGCGCCACATACATTCCTTTCACCCTACTCAGCCAAAATTTTGTAAGGATACGAGGAGTTTGAGCGTATACAGTCAACATTGTATGTTTGTTTGACTAGCAATATATTAGAAAGGATTCCGCACACAACAATAATCATCTTTAGATAGCGCATCCATTAAGGGATTAAACGGAGCCACTAAATCCATTCGTGCTATCACACACTGAAGAGCTAGAGAGATAAACGACTCGCCGGAACAAATGGGATGGTTATCCTTCCCCAATACTAAAACCATACCAAGGATGATATAGATTCTATTTTTTTTCCTCCAGCTCCTTCATGCTGTATATTGTTGCATATACTTGAAATCCATAAAACTACATTACAACCAAAGTGTGTTAAGGAATACAAAAAAAAATATGTTGGATGCAAAAAAATGTCCTTTTTCAACAAGCTGGTGTATAGCTGCGTATCATCGCCATCGTAAGTACACTCAAAGAAATGATACAAGACAAAAAAAATTAAATAATCCCATATATCCTTGTGCATTTTTTATAGCACATGCCACATATCCTGTATGTAGTGTGTACTGTAAAACATATGCTGCAACACACAGGACGTTTTCTTGTATTTTTTTTTATTTTTTATCATTCTTGTGCTCAATGTAACCAAACAAATTTTTATCTCTTCTTCGTCATATCTTTTATCCGCAAAGGCGATAAATTTAACAGATGTACGCAAGTATAGTGATTGTATCTGATTTAGTATCTACATATCATTGTAACTTAGACGTCGTAGAGATTCTCTATATCAACTTATATGGAGGTCTTTCGTCGTCATCATCGTCATCGTCGTCTAGTTTCAAAACGTGTAGACGATATGAATAATATAATTCATTCGAGTCCTTGTGGAGCACATCTTGTGGTGAATTTGCAATTGTACCAAAAGAATGGGTTTATATTTTATTATTAAAAAAAATTTGAATTGTTAAGATTTTATGATTTGAGTGGAAACTCAACTTCGAGTGGTTTGAGTTGAGTTGATTTTTTTAAAGAAATTTAAGTTGACAATTGAACCTTTTATAGGGCGATTTTAATCTCCCTCTAGTGTACACTTTAATCTCCCTCTAGTGTACACAGCTGGAAGGACCATATTTTATAAGTAAAGATATGAGGACATTTGTTTAAATTAGGCCAACGCCCACCTTAAATATGTTCGGGTTTTATGATTTGAGTGGAAACTTAACTTCGAGTTGTGTGACTGGTCAAGTACATAGGTTCTTAAAGAGAACTTGAGCAGGTGATTTAGCCTTCTATGAGGAGAATCAAATATCCCTTAAAAAGGCTGATAGTATCACATAAATGGTCGAAAACATTTGAGTAAATTTAGCTCACAACATAGATATAATTAGCCTGTTCACCCTAGTAATCAAAACCGCCTTAGTTGCTTCTAGAAAATAAGCTATCTGCTTGTGAAACGACCCCAGCGGCACCAATGGGTGGTAAAAATAGTCTTAGTTAAACCTTTTAACATCAGCTATCTGCCTGTAAAAGTCCGGTCAAAATCGGGGCATAAATAAGAATAAAAAAACGCCTTTAGCGCTACCTAGGGGTAATTGAAATTGCTTTACAATATTAGCTTTCTGCCTTTTCAAATCCCGTCAAAATCGGTCTATAAATAAGAATTTTCCAAAAAAAAAGACCCCGCGCCACCTATTGGGTAATTTAAATAGCTTGAGGTACTCCCTACAACATCATCTATCTGCCAGTGAAAGTCCCAAAAAGTCAAAATCGGGGCAGCCGTTCCCGAGATTACCGGGCACAGACAGAAAGACAGACAGACAAACAGACAGATACTTTCAGGTAAGCTATTATTTTGATATTAAAAACAGACCCTTCATTTGTATTAATGTTTATAGATTTGAGTGGAAGTATAATTTGGAGTTTTTTGAGTTGACTTTTTCACAGAGATTTAATTAAACAAATGAGCCTTCTTTAGGGCGATTTCAATACGCTTCTAGCAAAGATCGTTGGAGGGATCACATTTTTGGGCAAAGATATTAAGATATTTGTTTAAATTAGGCTTAGGACACCACTTAAATGTGGTTTAGAGATCTTTTGAATAAATAAATTTAGTAAATTTGCTGCGAAGACCATTTATAAAATCGAATGCATCAAAACTCTTTAATAACAATTTGTCTTAGCAAATGTCTAAAATATATAAAATGTTTGTGTCTTTTTAAGTCAATAGATGCAATGTTAATTCAAGCTAGAAGGACCAAATTTTTAACTGAGAATTATTATATTTGTAAGTCCAGTTGGAAGGGTCGTTTTCAAAAGTAATACTATCAATACTTAAATTAATAGATTTCGACCCAATGTTCAACAATCTAACTTATATAAAGACTAGCTTCTATCGGCGACTTCGTCTGCGTGGACTTCTGATTAAATTAAAACTCGCCAAAGAAAATTACTCAGATTTCTCCCGCAGAAACAGTGCACTTTTTCACAAAATCGTGCAGTCGTAAAGGCATGGAAGCATATCAGAAAAACTTCTAGCATTGGAGTATTTCACAATGAAGCCACTCCGACAGGAACCGTGCCTTTTGTCTGGATAAAAAGTAGCCTATGTCTCAATTCAGCACATTACTCATCTATCTACCAAATTTCCTCCAAATCCGTTGAGCCATTGAGGGGTGATTGAAAAACAAACATCCAAACATCCAAACATTCACATTAATAGTTTAACTAGGTACGAGATTCGTTCTTTAGTCTTACAACTCGAATGTGGAATCCTTTGCCTAACTCTGTTTTTCCCTCCAATTATGAACTTCAAAAGTTTAAAACCAATGTGCATCGGCAACTCCTATTAAACCTTCTCCTTCATTCCTAACCTCGCATTGTGTCCACCGACATCAAAAGGGTAGCCCAAATCCCTTTAGCATGTGCAAATTATATAAAAAAAAGTTAATGCGACCAAAACAACAAAATATTTTTTACTTCAATTCACTTAAACAACAAACCAGTTGGGTGAGGAAGGAAAGTTCAAGTTGACGAAAATAATTAAAGTTGGAAGACGCACTTGGTTGCAGTTTTTTTGTTGTATGACAACAGAAGAAAATGTTGAAAATGTTAAAACATATTTTTGAAAATAGGACAGTTAACAGTTTTTTTTAATTTTATTTAAAAAGTAATTGACTTCCAGAAGTCCTCAAAAGTCGAATAAAATCCCAACCAGCGACCCGAATTCCCTAATTCAATTGAATGCCATCTCCATCCCTATTCTCTCTACAATACAAACAAACAAAGTAAATCCCCCCTCAGAAAAATAATTAAAATTATTCCATGCTTAACCAGAACGCTCTTTCGGTTATTTTATTACCCACGAAGAGTATTTAATTCTTTTTTCATTAGGGCATCCTACAAATCTCGCTAAATAATTAACCCAAATTCATCCCTAAAAAAAATAAACTGACCAAAGAATACCCCCCTAATAATATTCCACAAGTCCAGTTAACATATAAATGTAGTTAGTTGTGCGTCCACGTGTATGTGTCGTTCACGTATAACGGTGCTGGGTTAATAAATTAAAATGAACGCCAATTACATAACTCATCGTTATCATTAAGGTCATCAGGACCCTATTTCACCTTAACAATCTTCGTGTGTGTGTTTGTGTAGGTGTAGGTATTGTAGGGCAAAACAATTTTGATATTTTTGTTGAGGAGTGTGTGAAAGGATAAACTTTGACATTTATTGACCGGATAATTATGGTTTATGAGGGAAAAGAAAACTTGTCACACACAAAACTGTGAACGTTTCTGTGTCGACATTTAGACGCACTTTTGTTCTGGTCTGGAGGATTGATGATGAGAGTATTCACAGGTATGCGTGCAGTCCTTATTATTGTTGACTTGGCTTTTACTTTTCTTTATTGGGTTATGATTAATTGATGTTTTAATTTATTTGAACAAGCTCGTTGAGCTGCGAGCATTGAGATAATATAGTTTTTTTTTCTAGTGTGTACTTAAGTTTGGATTCATTAGAGGGCTTTTGAGGTTAACTAGATAAAGGACATAGATTTTTTTTTTGACAGTATGTATGACGTACGGCTGAAAAAAAAGCCAAGGCTTTATAACTTGTGCTGTTCACCTTTTGAGTTGGCAGGAATCTAGGGGGTCTATAGATGTCTGCTGAAATTGAAATTTAACATAGTTCTCAGAACAGTTGTTTCTACCTTGTTCTAGTTAAAAATACAAATTGTGACAACATAAATTCACTGGGGTGAATTCAAATGGTTATTTAAAGATTGATTCAGTCTTTGAAGATTTAAAATTTAAACCATCAGATCACTTGTTGATTGGCCGGCCTATTGCTGCTAAAGCTGTATTACCCGCTATCAAGAACTCTGTGTTCTACAAGTATTTCTGAAGACGATTGGGTAATAATGCTCAATACTATAGCTTTTGTGCAATACCCCAGCGTTTTTGAGGACTTTAGGATACGGGTATTCCTGCTGGCAGCATTGAATTATTTGTTTTTTTTTTCTTGAAACTAACAGCAAGATTATCATTAAATGTTGGAACCGGAAAAGACGAATTAAAACCCTAGAGAAATGTAATGGAAAATAGCTGCGAATGCGCTTTAAAGTCTTAAAGTCCGTAAGCATTATCCGCGTCCGAGTTTATCATTAACCTCATTCTCAGTCAGAGGAATTTAAAAAATGACACAATTGACAGATGTCATTCGAATTCGTTTATTTATAAGGAGAGAACATCTAGTGTTTTTTGATGTTATTTTTAATCCAGAAAATTGAAATTTAGCAAAGATTCACGCAGCGTCTGGCGGGTGCGATGATTATCTTCGCCGATAGTTTTCCCTAGTAGAACTCTTGATAGAAGTGAAGAAATTAGTGGAATACTGAAGGCGATAATAATTCCGTTGTCATGAGCGGATTAAAAACACCAACGAATTATTGGCAAAGCTAAGAATTCCGATTTATTTTATTTCAATTAATGAACGTGTTACCGGTTTTTTTATATTTCAATTATTTCTATTTAATAGCTGTTCCTAACTTCGAAGAACTTCATGACTTCACAGTTAATATTAGCGTTGCAACGAAGAACTCAAAAATAAGAAAACCGATTGGGCCAGATGAGATGCTTTCAGAGGTGTAGTAAAAGATGGGAGATATCAGCTCTAGATGGCTCACGATTCTCATTTTCAAACGTATCAGTAGTGGCTATATGCCTAATCAGTGGAGAAGAACTTATTTTTTCCTAAAACGAAAGACTGGCCCGAACTGACTGATAGCTATCGTTCAATCGAGTTGATATCACACTCCATGAAGACAGTTAAACGGTCATTAGTAGAACTGATAAATATTCGAATTTCTAGAAAGATTTTTGCATATTGTTGGTATTTCTTTTCTGGGAACAACACTTTGCCTTTAGTTTTGAAAAAGCTTTTGGTAAAAAACTAGACATTTAATATGGATTGCCATAAAGGCGCGTGTCTACTTAAGAATAATATTTGGGCGAGTAGCTCTAAGCCACTCTCGGAAGCAATTTCGGTCACGAACCTCGCAGAGCTGGTTTCCTACCTTTAGCTTTCGAACTTTAAGATAAGATAAGTTTCTGTCAAGTGGACAGATGTAGTCTCACTCTCGGAGATCAAATTTGCATAATTCAAAAAATGTTCGTTTTCTGAGAGTCATTGAAGTCATAATGTGGAACAGGAAAAACACAAGCGATATCAAAAACAACTAGTGCCCCGTGACTTAGTTTTTAGTGTGTCGGACTGCTAAGCGAATGAGCGTGGGTTCGAATCCAGCTCATAGCCACCTTTTTTCTGGGGTACTGCCTCTTGTGAAGAACTGACAAAACCTCCAAGAGTAAAATTTGTCTCCAAAAAGTGCATCTCATGTAGCCGTTCGGACTCGGCGGTAAACTGTAGGTCCCTTCCATTCTTGCAGATTAACAACACACACACAGGAATGGTTGAGAGTATAAGTCACAATAAATTTCATTTATTTATTTTTTTATCAAAAACAAATGCAGATTTGTAATCATGTTTCTTTTCCAGCAATAAGTTAAGTGGACGAGAGTTACTATCACTAATAGACTATAGGTAAATTTATATTCAGAAATATCGCAATCAACTCGCAATAATAAGATCTCAAAAATTTCACCCTCAAATGGAAAGTTAATCAACAGAATACTTCCCATTTACTGATCCACACTTCAATAAAACAGTTCCTTCTAAACGATCGAAAAATGTCCCTCAGGTTGAAAGCACTACATGGCATTTGTTCGTCCAAGGCTTCAGAAATGAAGAATCTTCGTAAGACTACGCACGATTGAAAAAGGAAAAGGAAAATTTAAGGCAGTTTCCAGTCCATGAAAATCTATGTCCATATAGAAGGAAGATGCCCTGAGAACCAAGTTCAAAATTCAATAACATTCAACCAGTTTACCTCATGGCAAACCATAGACATTAAATACACCTGGGCGGTGCTGAAACTTACAAGCTAGTAACCTTAATTAAATGAGTTTCGTGGTCCGGGAAATATATGAAATAGCCTGAATACTATATTTTAGACGCTAAAACTACAGTCAAGATACTAAACAAACAAAAAACTAGTTCCAAAATCGGGTCTCTTAGAATTCCGTTAAGAAAAATATTTTCGAGTTCTACGCCGTATTTTTGAAAGAAAAATTCATCGGATAATTTTTGGCAAACGGCAAATTGGGGAAAATAATACAACGTGAAACTGTACACGGGCTGTACAGCGACACAGATTTATCCAAAAGCGTTAAAATCAAACGTCTCAGATGGCTGAGTCCGATTCCACCCTAAAAGGACAGCGCAGTGGAGAAAGACGGAGAATAAGGTGGCTTCACAATTTACATATAAAACTGGAGGCAGCTAGCTATAGGAACCGAAGCTTGTTTGTTGTGAACCAGGTCCATCCCGAACTGTAGTGCCACCTAATGTAATGTAACGCGCCGTATTCTTAGTATCTACATAATCCACTTTATATAAAACAACATTCCCTGTTGTAATCCAAGTTAAAGAACTTATTTCAAGGCCAAATATAATACTTTGAATAAGTTGATTAGAAAACTCTTAATGCTTGAATTATCAAATTCAATTTTAGATTGATTGAGCTTATCGAACCATACCATTACTTTATTTGAAGAATATATTTTCTTAATGTTTTTTTTTTGTTACCAAAATCTTTTACGAAATCCATTTTTGGTTTGTTTACATGCCGCAGCTATATATACAACAACACTTACTTGGGGTGGTGCGTCATGTCACGTCAATCAACAGCGTATCAAATATGACGAAACATTGTTTCCAAACTAAGTGATAGACTGTCCCTGATAAGGGTGTGAAAAAAAAATCCAAGAAACACACTTGGTCCTTGCCCAATGGAAGGGCCGATAGACTTCACCATAGAAAGGATATTGCTATATATACTCTTCTGACACTTTGTCCGAACCCGTGTCAATCAAAATACAAGGGGCGATAGATGGAGGACGTCTACCGCCGCCGCCCCATCGAATTATTATTATTGCTTATCTCTTAGCCATAACCTCCACCTAGTTCTTCTCCATCGCAGGACCCTTGTGAGTTGTGAGAGATAAAACATTGTTAATTTGGCCAATGTGGTTATGTATTTTCATATTTAATTTTATTTTTTAATAGTTCACTGTGTATGCCCTTCATCCAAATATATACCAAAAAGGACAAAGCCCAAAAGGACGAAATGAAAAAATAACCACATGGACGATTGAACTCAATACCAGAGGACAATGATGACAGCTTTCGACATTGATTGATGATGATTAATAATGTTGCACTTTTGTGCGTATGTTTGAGTGTATTTGTTATACGAGTGCTTTTAAACGTATGTATGTGTGTGATGAATAACGAGAAACATTATTAAAAATGACGGTGTTTTTTGCGGTTTGTTTGAACTAACCAAATTTCATTATTTTCCCAATATCCATTAAACAAGGATTTGGATGGATGTTTTCTCTAAATAAAACTGAATATTGGATGCATACAGCAAAAAAAAAAATAATTGAATTCGAGGTAAGCTAATGGAAAATATGTATCTAGATGCACTAAAGCAATAATGTTTTGGCAATTTAATATTATTTGTATGTATTTTTTTTATTTGGATTACCATGACTAGGTAATGAGTGGTTGCATGAATATCTGAGGAATAAACATAGTTACAGGACACTGTGCTATTGGAATTGTGTTGATTTAGTTAAATTAATATTGACAAACTTAGATTTGCTGCAGAAAGATAAATAAAGTTCGATCAATTTGATGGATGACGAAGTTTAATTTAATAGGTCGTTGAATTGAAAATCCAACACGTTCCAATTACCTGTTTGCAAGGTGTTGTTACTCGATGGTTAAACTTATTTACAATAATGCATACCTTTCTACCTTTTTTATGAATAAAAAGACAGATATTGTTTAATTTGGGTCTTTCTTATTTGAACTTACCTGAAAAGAAAAGAAAATAATAGGTATAAGACAATGTAGAGCAGTCAATATATAAATAAATTATTAGTTTCAAAAATTTAATTTTTGTAATGTTTAAATGTTGGAACATTACTTCTCAAGTCTTGGACAAAGGAAATAATTTACACGACTGGATTACATGGACTGGCTCTGATGTGCGGTCACAGCATCCAATAAAATTTGAAAAATTTGAAACTTGAACGTTTTTTTCGATGTAAAACAGTTTTCACCGGAATAGTTTAAAAGCCATTTTGTTTCCTTAAAAAATGGGAAAAAGTTTAATTTTTTTCCAAATCGTATAGGAACGGTTTTCAAATCAAACGTTTTTTTAACAACTTTTTTTTAAATTAAAAAAATATATCAAGAATGCAAACTTAAGCACAAAGATAACCTACATTTAAAAACAAAATTAAAAAAAAAACTATTAAAAATACATACAAAAAAGTTTTTGAAAACTTTTTAATTTGAAAATACTTTGGTAACTTACTTCTTCCTGAGTATCAATTTTTATTGTAATCGGTTAAATAGATCTCGAGAAAGTCGAAGAAAAAAAAACGGTCCTATGTGTGGTACCGTTTTTAGCCCACATCCTACATTTTTTCACCAACCTATAAGCCGCGCCTAAAATAGTAGGTACACTAATTTTTTTCACAAAAATTCTTAGAGCCGTTTACAAGACAAATAAGTTTTCGCTCAACGGTTGGTTAAATCACAGTTACCGCTAATATTTCAACGCTCTGTAGAATGTCCAAATAACCTTACGTTCTTAATTTGAAGACGATTGGCCCAAACGTTTAGGCTGTAGATAAAAATACATCCGTAAGGACAGACAAACGGACTGAAGGAACCCGTGCATTTTTTCGGATTAGGGGTAGTAGGTTTATGTAGCAATATAGTGAATCTTCCATCTACCAAGCTTCACAAATTCATTCAAACCTCCAGCTATACATTATTTCACATTTAAGCCTCTCCCACATAAACCCTGCATTTGTCCGTAGTTAAAATTAGCCTGTTTTTTTTTAGGACCATTGCAGAACTTGTTGAAAACTTCGGATTGTGAGCCTTATCTTTGGTTAGACTTATGGTTACATAATCACCTATATCCGACTTGTTAAATACTTTTCTGTATTTTTATAAACCTTCCCGAGGGAAACTTTAACCGTATTGTATCCATAATTAGGGAATAAGGCCAACCCTTGAAGTGCGAGATACCAGACCGCACTTGTTGACAGTGTTCACATTATGCAGAGATTGGTGGCACAGAACAAAGTTGTAGCCAAGTTCTACAATATGTTGCATGAGGGTGATCAATTTATGCAATTTGTTGTAAAAATTTCTCTATCGCTAAAAATGCGTAATGTAAACGCTCTTTCAATAAGTTGGAAGGCATTTGTATATATTGTTTTCAATTATTTGGTTTATTTTAGTGTTGGAACAAGGGTCAAGGCCTAATAGCTTAAAAAATGCCAATTAAAATGATGGTAAAAAACATTACTTTCGAAGAAAGGACGATGTTTACAATGGTTTAAGTTCAATGAGACCAACCAAGTTGAATAATATGAACCCCCAAACACCGTTACTAGTTTTTTTACTTGCGATTATAGGGACTATAAGACAAGTTTAGGATTCGTAAAAATAAAAAAAAATTGAAATAACAATCAAACATGAAATTACGATCATGGAGAAGTCTAAAAAAGTGATTGACAAAAAAATTTCGGTCTGTCTGTCTGTCTGTCCGTCAGGGTGTATATCGATCTGCAGCCTAAACCGGTTAAGCGATTGCGTTCAAATTTGGTATGTGTGTATCTCTTGGCATTCCTCAGAGGGGAAATTGAAATTTTATTTTTAGGGCTAAAAATAACGGTACTTGCCATACGACCGTTATTTAAAAGCTTATTTTTCTCGAAAACGGCTCCAAGAATTTTTCCGCTTACAATCAAAATTGATATTCAAGAAGATGTATGTAGCCTGAGTAATATTGCATAAATTTTTTTTTTTTTGAAAAATCAATATTTTTAAAACGGGTAAGTGAATTTTTTTTAATTTTTTTTTTAAATGTAAGTTGTTTTTGTGCTTAAGTTTTTATTCTTTAATTATTTTTTTTAATTAAAAAAAAAAGTTGTTTAAAAAAACCGTTTTATTTAAAAACGGCTCTTACAATTTTGAAAAAAATTCACACTTTTTTACATTTCCTAAAGAAATAAAATGGCGTTTAAATTATTTCACCCAATACATTTTAACGTACTTTATTCGAACAATCAAGTCACAAAAATCGAATAAATGCTTTGATGTTCACTTTAATTTTTTTTAAATTTTATTCTACAGTGTGACCACACATATGTCCAATATCTTGCCCTTCAATGTAATTAGGCAGATAAGAGCAAGTACGTGCGACTCAGTCGTGCCCATTTTTTTATTATTCCCAGTATTTTATAAATATGTATCTAACAATCAAAATGAAAGACTCCCTAATGAAATCAAAATTTCGGAAAACGAAAGCTTATTCCACTCTCTAGTACCTATATTAATTTGTGTCCTCCTTAAACCATGGCTTATTGTTTAACGAACGCATCGGCAAACCTGCGTCGACTACCATAGCATGAATTCATTGCCATGTAGCAGGTTCAAAGATAACCTCCAAGTTTTTACACAGTTAGGTACCTTACCTACCCACCAAACCTATACAAATAATATTCTCGTATGCTTCACGAACAAATTCATTGTCAATTTCAATTTCTTTGCAAATTCAAAAGAAAACACTCTTCTTCATCCCTGAACATTAATTAAACTTCATCTTCAACAACAATGGCGGAATGTGGAACGGTACAAGAAGAAAATAAGAAAAACAACAAACCAAGTTAAGCAAAAAAAATAATAAGACGACAACACTGAAGAAAAACCGACGCTTTGCGCGAGAATATTTATATCCCCTTGCGTCACACTTCAGGTTATACCTAGTAGAAAATGTTGCTGATGCTGGCAAATTCAATTAAAAGTCGAAAAAAGCTAAGAGCAAGAACAAACAGAAAAACAAAAACAAAAAAAATAAATAAAAACCGCAAGACCCCATCATCGTCACCCCTCTCCATCTTCACCTGACGTGGCCCACTTAAGTATAAAGAGCTAAGAAGTTAACGAAATTAACAAACTTCCCAACAAACAAATACATATACAAACATAGGCGTCCCGTGCCGTATAGCAGAAACGTTGCGCGTTGCAAAACAACGGTAAATTCAGCCATTATTTTTATCCAAGGCGACACAACTCACCTCATAGAAGTAAAGAAGTAACAAACTTTACAACTCTTTTTGTTTTTGTTGTGTTGGTGTTTATTTTTGTCACTGTCATTGGAATTCCAATTCCAATTCCAATTCCAGTTTCCTGTATGTATTTCATTTCACCGCTATTCTATAGAAGTGTGCTAACTTTTTTTTTGTTTGTTTGTTGTTTTTTGTATCTCTTCACACAAAAGCAATTGAAGTTTGTCACTCAAAGTGTAGATATAGGCACTCCATTCAAACTTCGATATCGAACATGGGGGCAACTGAAGTGATTACGGTAAACACAGCACACTCAGTGCAAAAACGAAAACGCTTCACAGTGGGATGGATTCGTTTCAAAGTTAGCACAAAATAAACATAGTACCTAGCAATGGAAAGAGTTTGTTTGCGCACTCTGGTGGATTCTTTCCAATTTTTTTTTTTTTAATAATATCTCAAGAATATTATTGGTGAATGCTACAGATACATTTAGTGGTGGCCACGGAATTAGTAACAAATATTTTGTTTTTGGTTTTATATCAAACATTTTTTCAAACACCACTGTGTTTGGCCTGTACCGTTAAGCGATGGCGGCTTACTTTGTTGTTATAGAATGAGCTTTCGTGAACAAATATCAGTTCTAAAAACGTGCTTATTAAAGCCCAATGCACACGGAGCAACTGGATAAAAACTAAGCCGATTAGCAACTCGGGTTACTGACCAGTTACAGACTCAGCAGTGACTTGACTCCACACACGAGAAAACTCATCACCAATCGAAGTCTTTAGTTCATTCAGTGTCGTCATGAATACCGGGCGTGAAATGTCTTCTGAACACTAGAACAATGATGAAACCATCATGTTGTACTATTATCTCTCGCTCATTTTCGACAAACTAGAAACTGAAATCAATAGGCAACTCGACAAGAAAATTAACAGAAGACTGGGTACAGACTTTTTTTGTGAATGGCCAACCATTTGATTACACAGGGACTAAAAATGTTAACTATAACATCATCAGCATACATATGTAAATGACCCTTGTAAATGAAATCTGAAAGTATGAATAATGACAACAGCAACAAACTCTGTGGAATTCTAAAATTGGTGGTAAACGAATTCGAGGTAACAACGACAGTTTCAATACTCTGAACCCGGTTTACTTAATAGCCCAATAGAGACGACATCGAAAATTGAACTTTGATTATTTTCGTAATTTTAGAATTAATTTACAAACAAACAGAAAGTCAATTTAGGATCGCATCTTTCGAAAGCAGTTTTGAATCATTCGAGTATTCTTGAAGAAACGGCTAAAATAATCAATGAATTTGAAGATTTATTAGAATTAGGGTTGCAAACGTCCTCTATTTGGGAGGACAGTTTTCCTTTTTAACAATTTGTCCTCATGTCCTCACTCACTTGAAAAAGTCCTCCTATTCAAAAAATCTAGTGTGAATTTTAGAATTCTCAGTGGCATTTCCTTGGAACCCACATTTTTCGCTGTCATTCATTTTTCTGGACGCTTCACTAGGCTGTGACAACATAAATTATAGGTCTGTTTTAATTGTTGTGCAAAACTGTGAAATTCGCCGAAAATCACCGAAAAACTGTCAAAAGCAGTTCCATCTCATTTCGTATTTTGTTTTCGTACTTTTTCATAGAAAAGAGCTCACGAAAGAGTAAAAAATTCCACCAATAAATGCGAAATTCTGCAACAAAAATGTCTGTATACAAAAACTTGACATTTTTCAAACTAAAAAATACCCTTTCACTAAGTCTGTTCCAATTGATTTGTGCACAGAAAATCACATCACACTATTTGTTATCAAAGGAAGTAAAACTGGGCATAAAGTGGTGAAACGACAGGTTTGTTAAACCAAGTTTTTCGCAGCTGTCAGATTTCTTAGAAGCGGGGATGATTTTCTCCGAAGAACAGATTTTATTGATTTAAATGTTAATTAGATAAGAAACTGAAAATAAAATTATTTTGAACCAAAGGTTTTTTTTTGTTTAAACTTTTCAACTGTCAAACTGACGTTTGGCTGCTACTTTTGTCTGCCTACAAAAATTTCTTCAGCATAAATTCGCAGGGTGGGGAAATTATTTTCTCTCTATGAAGCACTCTATTCTGCGAATTTTTGGTATAGTAGAACATAAATTAGCAGATATTTGAAAAATTTCAATTTAGTTTGAAATATATTTAATAAAAGTCCAATACAATTGGTTTAGTTTGATATACAAAAACAAATAAATAAATTTATGGCAAGACGGAAAGGATACATTACACTCTCAACAAGTGATTGAATTTTGAAATTTTACTTGCACCACACCTAAGCATCTTGGAAAAAATATTTTGGAAATAAGGATCTATAATATTCAATATTTAGGAGGGTTCGGACGGTTAAGTTAACGTCAGTTGTTCTGAGAACAAAGAAATGGATCTTAAATAAACTGAGGACTCTAAGACGTGTAGACATAATAGTTTCGGATTAGGGAAGGAGGAACCATTAATTTTATAGTTTAGTTTACATTAAATACAATTTAAATTCAAAATAAAACCTGAAGAGTATAAAGCATGGAGGAGAAAACATAAGGACTAGGGGTATATTATCTTGGGGTTGAATGTGCCTTTTACGGATAATATTTGATAGAACATCTTGGATGGATACCATAACGCATACGATTGTCACACAGGTGATACCAAATTGCAATCGACAGGCTTGTCACACAAATATCGTGCGATATGAATTCATTAGGCTTTTAAGTGAATTTTCTTAAATTCTTAAGATAATATGGGCTTATGCTCAAATTCAGTCTTATCAGTGTGCCTGAGTTGTCAAAAAATTAATTTCTTGCACTTCCCAACAAAGCTGTTGGGTAACGATGTTCTTTTCTCGCAATAAACATTAGGTTTTCAAGTATCATTTAAACCCAAAGCTTATTTATTTTCAAACTTCAGTTCAAAGGTCAAATAAACTTACAGAAAATGTAGTTTTTGAAAAAAGAACGAATTCAAGGCTCTCAAACGTTTACAATTTTATTTATTTTTTTGCAATATTGCTTCATATAACTTAATTTAATTCTAAGGTTCACCTTTGATCAATTATATCCCACTGTATGCCAATAAGCTTAACGCAAATACTTATTTCCTCTTTGCTCATTTTTTTGTGTGTGTTGCATTAATCGTTTGGAACGTTAGGCATATGGGCAACTGAACGATTTATGAGTGTTGGTGTTTGCATTTAATATGCGATGCGATGCAATCGGTAAAAAGTGTGTTGTGCATTTCAATGATCCACCAAGTTGGCAACACAAAGTAGTAAACGTAAACAAAACACATGTGTACAGTTACAAAAAGAGGTCAGAAAAAGAAAGAACAGAGGAATGCATTCAGCAAAGAACAGGAAAAATCGAAAGACGAATCCCCGTTTAGAATTATTTGGTCTTTAGCTTTTAGAAATAAAAGAAGTTTGTGATGTTATACCTGTTGTGTGTGTGTAGGTATATGATATTCAACACACCTTTCGGTGTACCGTTATGTTGACCGATTAAATAACGGGATTCTCTCTTTATTATGCTTCGTCCATACGTGATTTTCTTCTGTTAGCAGATAGGCTAGGTAGGTAAGGTCTACTAAGGTATACACCTTAAAGCTTTTATTTATTTTTCTTGGACACACATCTTGGTCAGGTTTGGTCCGTCATTAGTATGTTTTTTTTCTCTTTTGAGGTTAAGAATCTGTGGCTTCCTTCTTTAGTATCTTCATTAGTGTTTTTTTTTTATTTTGTGTGCCTCTAAGTGGATTGTTGATCTTGTTTGAAAGTTAGCATATCCCGTTTGGTTGGAAGCCATCTCTTGGACTGGTTTTGAATTCAAGTGTTGAATCAAGGTTCTAAATGACTGGTAGTAGGTAGATATATAGGCATATCTATCCATTGAAATCTAGTAGAAATACCGTTAGAAGCAATAGAAAACTGATAGAAATTTTCCAATTTGAGTGTCCAACATAGAAATAGAAACAGGAACTTATATTAATTTATGTTCACTACACATAATCATGTTACGGGAAGTAGAGCAACAAAGGAACATTTTTAGTTGAGTTTCCGGGTTTGAACTTCAGTTTGGAGTGATCCCAGTAATATTCCTTGAAAAAATATTTTCGAGGTTTTCTTCTCTTCTTACTGAAGCAGCAATCCGTATTGAGTTTGATTCGTCAGCAAAAAAATATTTAATGATGCAGATGTTAGGTTCGACGGGTTTTAATCTAAGAAAAAGTCGACAAACCTTTTGTTTCTTGGCATTTATTCATATATGAGGGTGAACACATTTACGGCGAGGAATGCAACTGGCTACTTCTCTAGAATATTGACGGTAGAAATAACAGTAGTTTGCGGGGGAGGACGTTTCGTCTATTTTTTGTCATAGACTGGACAAAAGCTATTTTCCATTTGCTGGGAATAAGCTTTGAGGAGAATGATAGGTAGAAAAGCTTACGAATTGGCATTGCCATCGTAGAAGAACATCTCTTCAGACCAATAGCGGACCAGCAGAGTTATGTATGTTGAGATCTTTCAAAACTCTGGAAACAGCACGAGTGCGAAAGAAGATTCGTCCTATTGAAAAATTTACCATTTACACTTTCAAGTATGGGCGAGCCTTGATATTTTCTCCCGGTGTAAAATAACTTTCATTTGAACATTAAAAGAAAGTATTTTTCCTTCTATGAATTAATAAAGCCAAAATGGTTACTTTGGGGTAACTTATGTAAGGCTTAGAAAATTGGATCTGTTACTTCTCTTTTACAGAGCAAGAATTTGTTGAATTTTTACTAAGATAGGACTCAAGAAAGAATTGGGATTAAGAAATTCTGTTATTACCATCATAGGAAGCAATAAATTTAAAATATTTTTTTTTTAATACATATATCTATTAAAATACGATTCCTACTTGAATTCGTAAAAAAACCTATTAATTTCCCTATTTTCCCTAACCAGTAAAAAGCAATAAATTTTGTTCAATCCTAGGTCGCTCCTTCGTCCTTCCCACCATAAAAGACCAACAATTTTCGTTACTAATTAAATCAAAAACGCATTAAACCTTAATTACACATGCAGCCAGTCTATCAATCGACTTAAATATATAGAGGGGGAAATATTTTCCAGACCAAAGATCAGAACGTCACAGCTATTGCCGAGGGAGACACAGAGACTTGTCCGCTCTGTAGATAGCTATCCCAGTTCTGAATTTACCCAAAAAGGACCTTAGCTGCATACATTTCATGAAGAATTCTTCGTCCTCTCGGTCATATTTCTTTTATATTGTTTTCTATTAACTACTGCCTTAGCGCTGAACAAAAAAAAAAAAAACCCCAACCCGCCTCCTCAATATCCAATTAGTTGATTTTAATGTCCCGGCTTGGGTTTCTGAATTTGTAATTATCGGGTAACTTTGTGTGAGTTTGGATGTTTGCTTTGACGGTGCGCGGTTGGTACTAGAATACTATGTGGATCTCTGTATCTTCTACATGAAACATAGGTCACTACACCTGACTGCCTGCCAGCCTGCGTGTGTGGTTCATCAAGCGTGGTATGAATATTGCAAACATCCGTCTCTACAGTAGATATTGATGAATAATTGTATTTGCGCGAAATTTAACTCCATCATCGATGAAGAGAGGCAGGCTAGGCATGCACAGCTACCAAGCTACCATTAATCTATCTGTATCTACAAGTAAAAGCCAACACCTACCGACATACAACACAAATAGACTATAAAGCCAGTAAACGTGAAGAAAATAAATAAAAAAAAAAGTTACCAACATAAAGAGCAGAAGTAAAATACAAAATTCACAACATTTCTTAACAGAAATTCTGCTTCGTCATATTTATTTTTTTATGGTTGGTGTCAATGATCTTTGAGCTCGAATTCGATCAAACTTTGCGCGCGACGTGTGAGCTTTTCCTCTGTTTCGGCTATCATCAGAGTTATAATCGATTTTTCTTTCGTTTTTAATCTTTTCTTTCATAACGGTATACAATGGGTATTTTTTTTATTTGGATTAAGGTGGTCTTAGATGTGTATCTTTTGAAAGTATATAACCAACAAAACACATAACTTCTATGCAAATTACTAAGCCAAAAGTAGAGAATGACAAAAACAAAATGTATCTCTGACATCTTAATAGTCTTATCACGAAGGTTTAGATAGGTAGGGTCTTATCGTTTATTAGTTCATTCAATTTATATTTTTGATTATAGCTGCTGCTTTCTTCTTTTTTTTATTTATTAATATTTTTTTTTTGATAAAAGTCAGTGAACTTGTTTTTTAAAGCTTTAAGCCGATTAGTACCTTCATGCATAATTTTTAAACATTAAAGATACATTTATAAGAGTGCCAAACTTTCCCCGGCGGCAGCGGTTAAATTGGATTTAGTCAAGTTTGATGATAGGCGACTTTGTGTGGCTTGAAATTGATTTGATAAATGCAAAAATATACATACACATGTATACTTTAATTTTAACATAAGTCTAACAATACAAAGATAATTTATTTAAAGGTTTGCCGCATCAAAATCCGTCCTGGAAAAGTGAACTTAATCCCGCACACATGCTTCTTATGTAATGACAAAAATCTATGCACAGTATGCACATAAATAAAATTGAAGTGAATGTTTGTAACATCAAAATAACAGCGGTGTTTATTTAATTTTTGTCTATCTGTCTGTTGGTTCCGACTAATCTCGGGAACGGTTGCACCAATTTTGCCACGACTTTCACTGCCAGATATCTGATGTTCTAAGAAGTAGTTGAAGCTATTATAATTACCTACTAGGTGCCGCTGGGTATTTTTTTTCGAAAATTCTAATTTATTGACCGTTTAGACGGGACTTTCACAAGCAGAAAGCTGATTTTGTAAGGAGCAAATAAAGCTATTTTATAAACATCTAGGTGGCGCTGGTTGGGTCTCTTTGTGTTTTTGAAAATTCTTGTATTTGTATTGGAATTTGTATGTATTTGATAACAATTAGCATATTAAAACATTGTTTTTTAGAAAATGCCATTGTATATACATTTTCTATAGTATTCTCATGGTGTCATTTTTCGTCTGGCCATCTTCCTGGTTGATTCGGAACTAACTCTAAATAGTGGAGACAAGAAAATTACCCGATATTTTACCAGTATTTCACACACTTTTGTTGTCTGTATTTATTCTATATTCACACCAATTGGCAATTTCAGCTTGCCTCATTGTATGTTATTTCAAAATATTTTACCTGCACGAATGCATAACTTGCATTTTAGTACTTATAATCGCAAGTAAAAAAGAGATTTTTTTGATTTTTTGATTCTTAAAAATACCTTATTCTAACGAAGCTTAGTATCCCCGCATAACTATTGATGCTAAGCTGAAATGGAAGACCCAAGTTAAAAAGAACCCAAAACTGCAAGAATTGAGCTGGCTTATTGGAAAATACTCCAATCGAAGTTCCTACAACATAGTGATTTTTCTTAAGCAAGTGCTTAAACAGATATTGACCTGAGCTATACAACTTTGTGGTTGTACTAAACCAATAAATAGGTAAACACTGTACGTGCTCCGCTTAACCTTCCGACGCTTTTCCTTTTTACTCTCTTACATCCCTTACAAAATTCGACACTGCATTTAATCTCCACATGTCCTTATTTGACATTGGTATATTAACCCTTGACTTTGCACTTAAGTTTAACTCACTTCTAAGCAATTAAGTCATGAAACTTTAAAACTGCTTTGCCAATAAAGTTTTCCTAATTAATTTAATTAAAATTTTCTAACTGCATGTTGCATTCATCCTTAAAACAAAACACATTGCACGCAATCCTTTCTAAAAAAATATTTTTTTTGTTGCAACAACAATATACCTCCACGCTATATAACAACATATAAACGCAAACCATGCGTGTCCTAGGCCTTAATGAAGCAAATAAAAACAAAGCCGTCCGTCGCGTCGTCGGAGCACGTTATGTTATTTAAAATTAATTGAATTCCAATTGTAAGACCACAAAATCTTGAGGTATGTGATGTTGATGTGTGTGGAGGGAAAATCATTACTTTCAAATGACTTTTTTCATTGCACACAAAAGTCCAAGGCCCTAACTCAGTTCGACAGGTATTCCTGTCTATTGAATCTAAAAGAGGATGATGTTTAGTCTTGTACCGTGAATCACAGCAAGGAGGAGTTATTGCGGATAGTAATTGCAACTCAAACCCAACCATGCACCCACCAAAGCACGGAATCACGAACATATAGTTTGTATCTAAAATTGTATCTATGTATCTAAAAACAAAAGAAAAAAATTGAATTGCATTTTGAATCGATACTAAATAAGATTCTCTATTTCTAAGAAATTACTCCCCGACCAACTTACTTCCGACCCCACTTCTCGAACAATTGCTTATTACTTCCCTCCCTTTCGATTACTCTGGATAGGCCATTGTTTGCTTTGATCAGAGTTGATTTCTTTTTCTTGTCCTGTAATTTGCCCAACTGCTTGAAATGTTACAGATTTGACATGACCGCAAATAACACTCATTTGGCCATCCTTTTGTTGGGTAATCGCAACTAATTGAAGGATAGATTGCGTTACTGAACTCAATTACAGTCCACAGTGGTTACACCCTTTCACATACATAAGTGGTTATATTATGTACTTGGCAATCAAAAGGAAAAGGGATGACTTTGAGAGAGCTTTTTAGTCCTTATCCAGAAACGAAATTTTTGATTTAACGAATCTCATTTTTGTGTTTACATTTTTTTGAAGGGATCCATATCCTGGCCGAAAATCCAAAGCCCAGTCAGCTAGAAGGAAAAAGAGGAGATACCAAGCAACGGTGTTGACAATTTGTTTTTTCCTGAAAAAAAATTGCCTTTGGTGCATTTTTCATGAAACCACACACGGTGAGAGGACATTTTTTTTCGTCCCATGTTCAGTGAAAATGAATGTTTTTTTTTTTTTCTAGTAATCCAAAGAACGTGAATTAATCGATAGGTGCATCCTAGGGTACGGAACGACTTCTTTTTAAATACAAACGGTACCGTTGAAAGGGCACACAGCGGGAATGTGCTCGGAGCTCATGCTAACCAATTCGACGAAAGCTCAGCCATGTGTTTGCCTATTATCCAGGTTTTTGGTCGTGGGATGCAGTAGTTCTTGTTGTTGTTTTTTGTTGTTTTTGGCGACTCAGCGAAGCGGAGGCTTGGAGTTCTACACAGGACATACATTGATATCATGACGTCTATGCGCCCGCTGTTTTTTTGAAGTTTGGGCTTTGGGCACATATCACCGCTGGCTGTGCTGGTACGCTTTATGAGGACAACGAGGACGACTGCAATCGTTCGAAAATAGAAAAAAAGGATATTTTTGTCTAACTGCTACATGAGCAAAATTTCGACTTTGTCCTCCTATTTTTTTTTCTAAGCGTTCCAACCTAAAATTTTTGTTTTATCTACCCCTGGACAAAGGGGGGATAGGATATTTTTTATTTGCACCATGCTGCAGGGAGTAGATAAGGATATACAACAAAAAAAGGGTTGGTAAAGTTTTTTTTCATCTAAAACAAAGAGAATAGGATATTATTGTGGTGCTGATACCTGGAATTTAAATGAATGCCTCGGATTAAAGTTTAAACATTTTGGGAATAAATTGTTTTCTACGTGAAGAATAAGGATTTCCCCTGATTAGAATGTTCACGTGAGTATTTCTCCCTATTTTTTCAACTATCCGGATAATCTCTTTCATTTAATGGGAAACAGCATTGAATCAGCTTGCCTGTTATTAGGCGAAGTTTAAGCTAGAGCTATTGTCATTATCTTGTCATTGTCATTAACACTTTTGTAGGTCAGTAATTAGAATTTTGTAGTTATCATTGTCAAGGTCTCTGTCATTTTTTTATTTTCTTTCTTCATTGTTAGAGTTATAGCCCTTCATTGTCAGTGCTGTTGTCATTTCCACTGTCATTATACTTGTTATTTTAACTATCACTAATAAACTCAGTTCTATTTCATATTAAAATATCTGAGTCGAACATTGAAAAATGTCAATATGTGTCATTCTCGTTAGTATTGCAATTTTTAGTCATCATTGTTATATATTTTTTTATATGTAAATAGAAGCGAAATCTTTCTATAATGTTTACTCGCTGTGTAACATAAGTATATCCAGTCGTCTTAGGCAAGTGTATTGTCATTGTTTAACTATTATGATTGTCATTATCACATTGTAAGTCAGTTATTATAACTGTATTTGTTCGTTATATTGTCAGTACTTCAGTCATTGTCATTTTATTGCTATTTAACGTCATCGTTGTTGTTGTCATTGCCATTCCTTGTCAGCCCTTACCATTATCATTACGTTTATTTTTTTAAATTGTCATCATTTAAACCAATTTGAATTTATATTACAACAGATTCATTACGAAATTTAACGTTATATTATAATAGGCACAATATTTGTTTTCAATGTTTATCCGCTGTTCATCTATCTATTATCTATACGTCTTTGGCAAGTATCATTGTCAATATTTTGTCATTATAAAAGTCACTTACACTTTCGTAGGTAAAATATTATAATTGTTTTTGTCGTTATCGTTGTCAATATCTCTGTCATTGTCATTAATATTGCTATTTGTCGTTCTTTTTTGTTAATATTGTTAATATATCAATCATTGTAATTTGTATGGCTATTTTAAGTCATCTTTGTTATTTTCATTGCCAGTTATTGTCATTACCACTGTCAATATATTTTTCATTTAAATTCTCATCATTCAACCAAATTTTAGGTTATATATTATAGACAAGTGTCATTGTCATTGTCACTATGACTTTTGTAGATCAGTTATTATAATTGTTTTTGCCGTTATCAGTTTCAATGTCACAGTCATTGTCATTTATATTTTAAGCCATCTTTGTTATTGTCACTTTCAGCCATTGTCAGTGTCATTATTTTTGACATTTCAATTGTCTTTAATAAACCCAGTTCTAATTCATATTTTAACAGATACAATATCTATTATCAACGTTTATCCGTTGAATGCCCAATTTTGTTTATATTACTCAAAATATCATGAATTATATTACCAATTACATTGACAAGCCTTAAATCATCTAACAAACAACAAACGTACATAGTCACCTACCTGAAAAGAGATTAAAAAAAATCAAAATTAATTAAAGTTTCAAGCAAAAAAAAATATAAAATACATAAAAAACATAAAAAACATATTACAACGTTTAAAATAAAATTTGAATAAAATTTTAAGTAGAGCTTATGCCACCCACATAATAAAACAGATACCGACCTTTACGAAGTCCTTCCAGGACCAAACAAATCTACAGTGGCGGACTGAGAGATAGTAAGAGGGTAGAGAAGAATTTCAGATATACCACCAGATGGAAAAGCAACCCCCAATTTACAAAACTTTTGCTATGCAACTTTCGGCAACGTGACGTGGCAAACGTTACAAGTACAACCGAAAAACAGACACTGAGACAATAGAGTGCTTTGCGCCCGACCGGTAGCTGGTTAGCTGATAATTTTGCCACACAGCTTTTCATTTGGCCGGGACTTACTGTGTAGTCCTCTGTTTGTTACATCATTAATATGTATCATTACCAGTATAATCTTCAACACTCATTCTCACCCTTTTATGAATTTGGTCAGGCCGAATAAAAGGTGCTCTCCTGGATGAGCACCAGAACCAATGACACTGCAGTACCAGCATCATCAGGAGCAGGACATTCGGTTAGCAAAAACTGATTATATTAGTGGCAAACATAATTTTCCTCGTCCGTTCTAATTGAGTCCAAGTCGGGTTGGTTTACCCGTCTGCGAACCAAGGAAAACCGGGGCACAGGATGGTGGCCGGTCGGGGGTAGTTATGTGTATGGTTACAGCAGAAATTAGAGGTGGTTTTGGATGGTTTATAGAGTCTCTCCGCTTCCGCTTTAGTTTTTGACACAGTGTTGACTGGGTGGGTTCATAAAATACAACGAAGGTGCAGGAGCTCAGACACTGCACGGAGGTTGGGAATTTTCAGCTTGGAGGATTCACAGATACTGTGTGAATGCTATAGATGGTAACAGGGATATAAATCATTTTGGCAAACAAAGGTTTTTGTAAGCCAGGAGGGTCTGTTTTTAACGTAGCTTATAGGATTTTTTGGGGGATTTTTTCACAATAGGATACCCAGAATGGGGGTTAACAAAGGATGCACCTTCCTGTATTTTAGCTCATAGATCAGGAGTTACGATACTAAATGCAAAAGCTTGTGCTATTTTGTGCAGAATCTCGGATAGAGAGTTGATTTAAACCAGAGGGTTTATTTGGCAACAAGAAATTAAGTGCGAAAGGACACAGCATCGATTTTGGGGATCGAACTTTTGGCAAGATGAACTGATTCAATTGAATCTCATAGTTTCGTTTGAATAGCTATAACTCTTTTGATATTTCATATCATGAGCATTAATTAAGATACCGCTTGGGAACCAGGTAATAAACATGGCAACTGAAAATCGGGAAATCAAACAGTAACCTCGGACTAGAAAAAATGTATACATACATAATGTGTGAATGGGAAGTGACGACCGACAGCACTGGTGACAAATACAGACAAACAAACAACGAATAGCGTAGGGAGAAAAAAATAGCATCCATTCCATAAACCAGAAACCAGTCTGCAGTTCACATTTTTGTATTATATTGAGTCTTTGTCTTCAAACTGAATTTAAGTAGATCGGTCGTTCGCAACATAATATTGTAAATTTAGTTTATTTGCATGGAAATTAATCGTTGAGCAGTATTTATCTGAAACCCTAGACTTTTATTTTTAAATTCGTAAGAGAAAAGAAGAGAGGAATTTCCCGCACTGTAGCGCAACCTAAGGAAAGAAGGATTGCCCAACAAGAAAATGACAGTTTAATTTACAACTTTTAATTTGTATGATCAAAAAAAGGAGATTGATAACATAGCCGGCAAGAACCAGAACCGACTTAAACGGTTTTTAAGTTATTCTGATTTCCAATTTAATAATTGGTTGAATTCGACTGTAAGTCTACTAATGCCTCAGAAAAAAAGCTGAATGATTCGGGGAAAAGCATAATTTTAACGTCTTTTTTAGGTTCCACTTTTAATTCCTTAAAACCTAAACGTAGACTACAACAAAAAGGTAAAAAAATACTTTTCTAATTGCTAAAAGGAAGCGAATAAGAAAAAAGTAAAAACTTTCTTGAACTGTTCCAGAAATTATGTGTTTATATCGTTAATTGCGTGAAACTCTCTCTCCTATCAAAAAATACTTAATGGATATTATCCTTGTACAACACAAGGATAAAATACAAAGAAGTCTTTCAAAAGGTCTTCCCAAAAAAGGGAGAAGAATGAAAACAACAACAAAAATTAAGGAATCAGTGAAGGAATTGGAGCAAAGCTAACCAAACGTAAACTTTAGTTTATACTCCTTTGTTGTCGACGTCCTTTTTTTCTATCTGATTCGGGCCTCTTTTCATCTGTCTTATTTTGTATTGTTGGAATCTTATCCTGGGTTTTCTGTTTTCCTTTTGATTGGTTCTCCTTTTTTTAGTTGGTTTGCTTCCGAAGGGATTCTTATTCACACGAAGCTAATTCCCTTGATTTTTTTTTCTGATGTAACATGGTGTTTGCTGTTATTTAAGATACAAAAGAAGTGGACACTTGAGTTAATGATTTGGGATGACAAGACGGTTCGATGCTCAGACTGAGATGTAGATTGGACAGGGTCAATAAGTTTTTTTTTTCGTCTTAAATAGTTCATCGGAAAGTTAACCCCTTTAACACAAAATCTGACAATCAAATATGTTGTTTTCTTTTAGTACAGAGAAAGGAAAATTTTAATTTTACTTGGCGTAAGTTTTCTCATAAACTTATGCTTCAATTTGGAGGCTTTGTATTTAAGCCAAAGCTATAAATCAAAGCATCCGCAGTTGAAGTTTGTTGAGTGGCAGGTGTCAGTATCACAATTTTAAAAGGAATTACAAAAAAACCGTGTCCGATGGGAACAAGCAGTAGCCATGGAAAGCTAATATTTTTCGAAGGCTTAACATATTTTGGAAAATAAGTCCGCCGTTGGATTGGGTCAAAGAAGATATCATCAGACACATCATCAATCTAACTAAGTAATGACCTGCACATTCAACAAAGACAAGGAAAATCAATCAAAATAAATTTAAGAGAAATATAGCTTATGCAACCGAAAAGCAAAGAAGGGGTTGCACAAGTGGAATAAAGATTTTAAGATTTCAGAAACCAAATCATAAAATCGATAAGCAACTGAAAAATTGCTGATGATATTCTTAAGCTAGAAAAAGTATAATAATGCAGTTGTTTGAGATAGATTTCATGAGCAAAGGTTAAGATGTAAAGTCAAAATTTAAGGTGTCGCGTTTTCAAAAGTTCTCTTTAAAAACTATGTCAATTGAACGGAAGAAGAACCAGGTACTCTTAGCAGTGCTATAGAATAAATAAGATTAGACCATCAATCAGAAGAAATAAGACATATCTTCAAATAATTCTCCAAAAAAGTTGAAAGGCTCTTCAAAAAAAAAAAACCATTTGCCACAATAAAGTGGAACAAGATAGAGTAGGCTTGTGCTATTCAAAACATCTTTACCTTCCTTTACCCTCAATCCCTCGAGTACATCCCATATAAATCATCATAAAATTTAAATTTCTTATTTCTCAACAGCTTTCAATAGCCGCATTGCTATCTTTTCCATCGATAGATACAATAATTTCTATCGACTTTGGGGAATAAGAACATATTGAAACACGTTAATGCAATGATTTATTCATATCTATGTTCATACATTTATTTTTATAGCAAAGGTACATCTATCTACTCCTGTAAGCTCCTCGTTTGGTTAGAAAAAATATCATCATTCTCAACCTAAAAACATATCTACCGGTATCTGTGAGATGAAAAAGAAGTCGAATCCCATTCAATTTTCTTCCGTTCTATAAGAACGTAATATTTTTACCCTTCATCAGTTTTTTGACACTTGATAAATTCCCTGGACACCTTTAAAATTGCATTCTTTTCCTTGTCTTCTAATACACTAGAGCCAATCGATGTCAGGTTTTCTTCCATCTATATATAGGTGTATACAAAATGAAGATGTGTCTATATGTTGTCCACATGCCATGCATGTTTGGAAAGAATTGCTCTAGATACTTTTAGGGGTACTTAAATTCCCATCAGTCTTTATATTGGGAAAAGAAAAGACGTTACGACGACGTTATACCTTTACTGGCACTCAAAGCAGAAGTTCCAATTTTTTGTTTTATATAAAACATAAGGACAGGTACATAATTGAACAGTTTTATAGTTACGAAGATACACATAGATACGTATAGATACAAAAGTATCTTCTTTGAGTGAATGAAAGAAACACAACAGAAACAAAATGAAATACTCAAGTTCGATCGAAAGACTGTTTTCTATATTCGATAAGGACGAAGAACATTTTTGGATAAAACTAGGAGGAGATGAGAGTGAGTTTAGTGATGAAGAAGAAACATCTGTACGGCAATATGATAAGCAGCTTCAAAATGTATTTCAAGGATGCCATCTCTTGTGAGGCGAAATACTAACCAATTCAGTTGGTGCATGGTTGTGTACGTATATGTATAAATATTATTTTAGACAAAATTTGCCTTATCGAAGGACTTCTCGTGAACACGCCGCCGCCCGCTACTTTCTCTTACAATCCATCTATAGAAAGGTAGCAGATACATCATGGGGAGAATACAAACAAAAATCTTGTTTTTTTTTTATAGCATCATCCTTCTTATGCCATTATAAACCGCAAGGATGTGGATAATAGTTTGCTTTTTTGGGTTTTTTTTCTGGTTCTGTTGTAATGTATATTGGAGAGTTGGGAAGAGGTAGAAAAAAGATGGTGCACTGTGCACAGCACATGCCACATGGTAATATGCTGAAAATTTGCTATTACAATCATCCTTTTTGACAGATTATTATTATAAAACGAGTAAGTGTACGAACAGAGTTCACATCTTCTATTACACAAAATTATATAGACGCATGTAATGGTAATATGGGAAAATTGGATGGTTTAACGGATGGTTAGGGTTTATTTTGGATCAAAATTGAAATTTAGTGAAAAGGACACGTAAAATACAAAATTTTGTATAGTCCAAAAAACAGAAGACATACATGAATATATTCAAGAGAATGAAATGCAAACCTTGCGATCGAGACAGTTTCACCTAAGAGTATCCATTTTTGATCAAAATCAATATTTTGTGAATAATAAAAACACAGCGATTTTCTTTTTTAATGTCTTTCTTATTTTCTATAACGGAAATCATGATTTACAGAGAAAAGAATTTTAAAAATGAACCAGAAGATACTTAAAGAATTTAAAAATTAAAAATGGTGTGCCACAAGGTTATATGCTCACTTGTAGGTATTTCGAAGAAATGTCCATCACGTTTTTTAAACAATTGCGGTCATTGTCAAGACTTTTCCATATATGTCTTCTAAATCTTCGTTTAACCAGAAGGGATATCATCAAAATCACTGACAATAATCCTCCCAATCCCTCATTACTGCTTAACGTCACTGATCCGTTTGCGACATTTTCCAGGTTTATTTTATAAAGAGTGGACAATTCTTACTTTTTCGCTTGTGACATCTTATGTGGTTATTTCATGTTTGGGAACTTTCAAAGGTTGATGTTTTTTCAATTGTTTAAACCAGAACTTTCAAACTCTGCCTATGATTTTTTGCGATACTCTTTATTCTTCAACTCGTGTAAGCTACAATTTGTTGGCTACGTTTGAGGAAGAGAAAAATCACCTTAACATCTACCAGAATGTCAAAGACTGCAATAATGAGTAAAGGACTCAAGAATCTTGAGTTGAATCAGCAAAAAAAATGCATTCACGGACGGGTCATTCACCGTAATCTCTAGCAAAAATCCTTGGACTGTAATAAAGAAAAAATGGTTCAAGACGCTGGGTGCAACCCGATTTTGATTGGGAATTCTCGGTGATTTCTGCGGGGCTACTTTTTCAGCTTTTATCTTTAAGTCTATGATCATCCGGACGTAGATTTTCAGAACTTCGGGTGTCCTTCATTTACTGTAACAAAAAAATTCTTTCCAGTCTTTTTAATTCTTTTAAATTGATCCTCGCACGGTGGTAATTCTTAATAAGGGTAGTAATAACTTTCTTCAGTGTGCACCGATTATAAAAAAAAATAATATATTAATAATATATAAATAATATTCTGGTTCTTATTCTCATCTTAAGTTAATTTACTCAAAACAAAACCATATACTGGTCATCCGAAAGCCATATTACTTTTTCGCAAACGGCCATCCAATACCTGCTCAACGATTTCTATGGTATGTAACATCAGCTTGATTGAATGGTATAGATATCGCAATCTTCGGTATCACGTTTTCCCTAGTATATTGGGAGAAAGTAACTTTTCTTCTACTGGCTGATTAGGCAGTAGAATCCTCAGCCATTTAAATGCTTTCCAAATTTGTCTAGAACTCTGATGGTATCTCATCTAGCTCAATCGATTTTTCGAATAAATACATTATTTCTTTCGGGTTTCGGAAATTTCTCTGTTTAATTCTGAATATAATCTAAAAAATTGTATTTGTTTTGGAGAAAAACTAATTTCAAGCAATTTAAAGGCAGACTTGATTTATGTCCCTAGGCTTTCCAAGTTTAAACGCAATTGAACATATAGTTAATGAATTTCTAGAAATTTCGAAACATATTCTAATAATTTGAAACAGTAAGCTTAATATTTCTTCTTATCAATATTAATATTCTAATTCGTATTGTCAAAACCTAATTTCCTTCGTTCTGGTTGTTTTGGTGGCCTTTTATTTTTTCTTACAATACAACTAAGTTACAACTCTACTTTAAATTTACTGAAAATTTTAAATCATTTGATGGAAAAAGTGAAAGCACATCCTTAAAACCAAAATAAAAAAGTTCACAATGAAACAAAAACAATTTCAGGATAATAATACAGTGACATAGAAACATCCATACATAAAACCTAATAACGATCTAACTCTATACTCCTTGTGGTAAAATATCAAAGAAAAACAATTACCTGATACAAGTGGTTGGTCAGCAATTAATAGTATTTTTTTCTCTTGCTCCAATCCCGACCACTTTAATCCTTTCTAGCTTGTTAAGTCGCCGCAGGATGAAGAGACATCAAAAGACATCAATTTGATGAGTGTATCTATATGTGGATTTTTTTTTTCTATACTATATTATCCAAACCTATACAGCTCGACCGTAAGTAGAGCAAAATGAAACTCAAGCATAGAAGAGTAAACTAGGTCAACAAATGCAAATTGACAACTACTATTAATGGACAGACGACGACAGAGCACATAGAAAGGATTCAAAAAAATGCAAATACACATCCTCATCCACTAACGACAAGGGAAAAGATTTCAACATTGCTGGAACCCAGTATGTGCAACAAAGTTTCCTGAACAATGACATCTATAGAGAAACGTAGGAGTATTAAATTTAAGGGTGACTAAGGTTCATCCATCCATCGGTATTATATGGATGAATTTATATGTGCATTTGAAAACCCCATAAGTCTATGAGGAAGGTAACATTTTTCGATACAAAAGCAAAAGACCCCACAGACTGACACATCGGACGCAAAAACCCTTTCTTTATCTGTCAAAAAATTTTATGAAAGCATCTTTAGATCATTATTCATTCATCTGAATTCTGTTTTTAATAGTAATTTTCATCCAGTAGAAGAAAAATAGGCCTTTCATCTTTTTTCTGTTTTGTATTATTTATACAAACCTTCTCGTGGCAGGAGGAAGGCTAAAGGGTCTTAAAAGTTTTTGTTTTATGTCTGTGGTTGGTTTGATGGCATCTGTCTGTTTTTTTATTGTCTGTCAATTTTTTCTAATGTAAATCTTTTGTTTTATCTGTCTTTCTGCCGGCAGCCTTCGGGTCAGGTGAACTTTACGCTGTTTAAATTTACTTATTTCCCAGCACATTGCGTACTTTTAATTTTCAAGTTAATTCAACAAATTGTTAGGAAAAGTAATTAAAACGTTTATAAAAGACCATCGGTAAGATAAGATAAATATCTATCTACAAGATACCAGCCACTTAACCATGCGGGTATTTAAGAATGCTTAAATATAAAGGCAACTTGGTCATTATAAATCGATAAATCCTATAATTTGATATGTTCTTCCATTTAGAATTTGGATGGAAAACTGGAAAAAAGATAGATAGATACATGATGATGCTATGGATCATCAGTGTTATTAGAAATTAATTGAGTTATAGCGCACGTAGGCAGCAGCAGGAACAATCGAATGAATGCTAAAGTGCATATTAAAAATCCATTAGGAGCGAGCGTGTGCTTCCACATAATTTTTTTTAGAGATTTTCTTTTTTCGTGAAGGTATTCAAGCCCAGCACAGATTTTCCATGCCCTAAGTTATGTACGTACAAAGCAAAAAATAACAAGAGAAAGAATACAAGAAAAAAGAAGTATCTATCGAACAGAAAAAAAGTATCTACAAATCGACGGTGCAATATATCGAGGAAAATCCCCTTGATTGGATCAATTGTAATTGGAGACTGTCTATATTGATGTGCTATACACTCTTGGGCTATGCGAACAACGCCCTTCCGTATGCTCTTAAAAAAAAAGAAAAAAAAAAACTTTATTCGATTTACGAACCAAAAAAAAATTCGATTACATATGCCAGTTGCCAGTTCCAATGCTGGCGGCTTGAAATGGAGAATCACAAGACGCAAAAGATACAAGTATCTACCAATTGACTTACTGACTTTTAGCCCGTGGCGAATGTTGATGGAGATAGCTCGTGTTGGTTGTCATCGAGAGGTCAACAACATTCTTATTTTTGGTAACATTTTTTTTTTGTGTTGATAAAATTTTGTATTCCTCGTGCAGTGGTGTCTATTTCAAAGATAGAAAACGTGATCGGATAGTGGTCAAGTCGGGAAAAGCAAAATATAATGTAGACGTTTGTAAGTGAGATGGGCTGTTTAATTTGTCACGTAACAGATGTTTATTCATTTATTAAGAATTTTCTTTCCGGAAGGATTCTATTTATGTGATTTCAGTTGAGTTAAGGACTGACTATTGAATTATGAATTTTTTCAACTCGCTTAAGCCTTTGGGCAATTCCGAGGGAATTTTATTTACCCATGCATTTCCCTTGGAAAAGCAATAAGTTTTTAATTAATTTTATTTAATTGAAACAAAAATTATAATTTTTTGCAGGTCATCAACAAATAAAAAGTCTTAGCAAGAAAGCCGAAATAAAACGAATACATAACTGTGAATTTTTGACTCTGAAAGAATTCAGCTACAGCTTGAAGGTAATTCAAATTTGAAAATAAAACTTTCTTCGAAAACTTCAAAGAATCAACAAAACCCGAAGGAAGGTGTTTTTTTTTGAATTATACCTTACTAAGCTCGTTGGATGAGGCAACAGGAATTCCTGACATTGCAGGTCAAACTTCCAAACATTAGACTTGTTTCTTATTTTCGGTCCTGATAAATACACTAGACATATCTGATCATTGTGGCACTTTCACAAATTTCTCGCTCTAACAATATACTGTTAAAGTTAACAGCCCTAGGATAACCGTTTGCAAATACAAGAAAGACAACTGGGGCAGTCTGAAAAATTTCTTTAGGACATTTAACTGATCAATATGGAAAATTCCAAAGGCAGTAAGAACTGTTGGCCATTTGTAAAAGACATCATAGAATTTCTTGTCGCCATCAGTTTCTACGCTCGACCGATACTCCTGCTTTCAGTTCTCCAAAATAAGCTTATGTGCTTGCTGCTCAATTTGAAGTAAACTCAATTGCGTGGGAGGAATTAGGCTATGCTTTGACGACAGAAGAAAGCATTGAGTTTTAGAACCATTAGAATATACACTATTTAGAATCTGCGATTGAACGATGCTGTCCAGATTTTGTTAAGGCTTACCATAAGTTGCAATTTGATATCCGAAAATTAGGGATCTTGGAACGTATATGAAAAGCTTACGTTGGTATTGTAGAAGGAGCTAGAACGGAGGCTAACGGGACCAGCATTTATTTATTTTATTTTATTTTTTGAAAGTATCAGATTCTAATCCATACAAAAAACCTGAATATAACGGTTTTAAAGGAATTTTCTATTCTAATATTTTTGCAACCAAATACACAGATTTTCGATACGAGAGCCAAGCCTGGTGCCAAATCCGATCAAGTGCTTATGAAATATAAAGCGCAATTATCTTAATTTCTTCAAAAGATTTTAATATAGATCCCACTGCTCGGTGAGATATCCCTGAACCTATTGCTACGAAAACCGTTCATTTAGCAGTGTCTTTCAATGTTTTATCGCTACCCTTACAAACATCTGGTAGACGGCTTATAGCCAAACCTAAAGACTTTATGCTTATAAAATATTGTAAAATATTGTATTATTATATTATTATATATTGTAATAAAAAGTCATTAAATCTAACTAACTAAAACTAACCCTTACAAACATTGCTCCGAAATGGCGAGTTGCATTCTTCCCAGAAAAAATGTCCACCGTTATAAAAGCACTGCGGGCGGCAGTGGTGCAGTAGATGCTTGCTAAGCGAGAGATCGTGAGTTCGAGTCTCAGTTTGGTAAGCAATTTTTCTAATTCATTGTTGTGCAAGCTAGAGCTGCCCGTGAGTTTTAAGTGAACAAATTATCACTTAATTCTCGATCTACTGCACCGTAAAAATTCTTTCCTATCTTTCTAATTTTTTTAACTAGTGTGGTGCAACATCCATATATTATTATTATTATTAATTATATTATTATTATTATTATTAATATTATTATTATTATTATTATTATTATTATTATTATTATTATTATTATTATTATTATATTATTATTATTATTATTATTATTATTATTATTATTATTATTATTATTATTATTATTATATTATTATTATTATTATTATTATTATTATTATTATTATTATATTATTATTATTATTATTATTATTATTATTATTATTATTATTATTATTTTTATTATTATTATTATTATTATTATTATTTTTAATATTATTATTATTATTATTATTATTATTATTATTATTACTTCTAGGAACTTCGGACACACTGTAAAGTTGATAGATTCTTTCGAATATGGAACGCTTTTCTGGCTCTGTTTTTTCATCCCATTGTCATATACAGATCTTCACAACTACTGTGCATCGGTATATCCACTTTCATCCTTTCTTATTAACCTAATGCTCGTAAGGTATTTGGATACTTTAAGGACATTTAAATTATTTAAGATTAAGTTAAAAAATAATAATGTGTACTGAACAACTGAACAGGAGTGTATTTTTTTCTTATTATTTAAGCCTTGCTTTGAATAAATGAATTGAATTTTGATGATCAAATATATATTTTCATTCTCAGTACCAGCCAAATGTATTTCCCATCAAAACTCCACCTCCGATTGCTTTAACAATTTAAGAAGGTTAAAAAGAAAATTTTACATACAAAAGATCAAAACTCTATTTATATATCGAACAACATTTAACCCAATAAAGAAACTTTGTCCCAATACTTGGTGCGTTCTTGCCCTTTTCTCAAATTCACTGTGTCCCCATTAGGGAGACTTTCGATATATCTGAAAGTTTTTCTTTACACTTTTGCCCCTCCAACCCCAATGTTTGTCCTTCTTCGTCATCCTTGTTCGTCTTGCAAATATAAAATTTTCCATTTGATTTGAAAAGTTATCTTTTAGGTGTTCTTTTTTTCTGTTTGAAGGGAGAATAGTAGTTGGGGTTTATCATCATCACAAAGAAAAGGATAAAACATTCGGACCCAAACTAAGGAAATTTGATTCTTTGATCCACTTTTGATGGACCAGCCCTGAAGTGTGGACTGTGAATTAGCTTCGGACGGCCCAGAGTGCCCATCACAGCATCATATATCCCAGTTCAGTTGGAGAAACTTTCTCGAAGACAAATCTTCCTCCCAACGCGCCGCCACCCTCTGACTCAATATACAATTGCAAAATAAATCCAATAATCCACTTATTAAGGTTCGTTTTTCTTCAAAGATTGTGTCTTCCGTCTCACAAGGATATATCGCACATTGTTATCCTTTCTACGATAAACTCAATATACATGAGCACATGGATGTATGAAAGTTCATGGAACACAGAACTTCCGGTGAGGGTATGTTAAGCAAGAGTGCCGATGGTGGGGTGGGGGAGGCGATAGTGTGAAAATATGGCAAACCACTGTATAGAAGATACATACTATTATCCAAAAGATAACTTTGTCCACATTCTTCTGTCGCCTATCTGGATCGGGTGGTGTGTGAATTATTTTGTTTTCCCAAGTTAAAGTTCAAGATATTAAAAACGAAGAAACTGTGTATGAGGAAGAGCGAGGAGATCTCATATCTTCATTACAGAATCCCCGCATCTTGAAAACTAGAATGGACACAAGATGTTGTAGTTAGTTGTTGAAGGAAATTTATTTCACAAAGATACAAACGACCAGGACACCAAATTGCGAGTGTGAAACATAAAACACACATTATTCGGTTTGGTTCTCCAGAGGGCGACCTCTAGAAATTAAATCTTTACTAATAGTTTTTGTTGTTGTTGTTGGTGGTGGTTTGCCATTTGTGTAGTTCTTGGAAAACGTTTTAGTAATTGTTTTGTCACACAGATTGCTTTTAAGTGTGTTTTACATGAGTGCATGTTACAGCATTGTAGGGAAATATATTAAAAATATACAGGGGGACGGGGAGGAAATTCCCGAAAAAAGTTTTCTTCTTTTCGAAACAAATTATTAACATACCACAGAATAAACAGATTGAATTCTTGTAGGAAAATTTATAGATTTAATTTGGTTTTGGTAAACGTACAGCGCACAGGAACATATATGTTTATTTGTTGTTAATATTATAAATTTGAAAATTAATATACATATTTAGATATTTGAATGTTAATTCAAATTAAATATCTCAACGACAAAACGGATTTTGATGAAACTCGATAGGTAGGTGGTAGGGTTGCTGGATTGAAAAACCGGTTACTTATTTTTCAAAAAAAATGCATGGTACCTGTTGGAGAAACTATATGCATGTGTGAAGTATTCGTACCCCAAGAAAAATATACGTTTCCTGTGGGAAACTTCAGAATCATAGTTTTTTATGAAAGGATTTTGATTTCAATAATAAAAATCATTTAAAAATGAACGGAGGATGCAGTACGAGCATTTATAGGAAAAATGGATGTATGACTAAAAGAGATATCTACCTATATACACACTGGTTTTGAATGTCTGTTTACTGTAATGTGGGAAAATATTCTCAATTCTAATTATGTCTACGAAAAACAACTGAGTAACAAGAGCAAGTGCTCAAATATGAGAATTATATTCAAGCTTTGACCAAATATTCGCTTATAGATTGCCAGTTCTAAAGGCGCTAATATTTACTCGCATATTCTTAGAAAACAAAAACATTATGCAATTTTCAACATAATGTGTCTTTCCACAAAGCTTGTTTTTTAATACTCATAACAAGAATGCAAAGTGGTTCGGTCTCCTCGATGTATCAGCCACTCTGTTTTGATTAGATGTCTATATAAATTATCTGTGAACCTATTTCTACGAAAACCGAACTGTGAGTGTTCAACATTCATTCAGCATTGTTTGATAATTCAAACCAAAATTTTGTATTAATTTAACAAGCTGCTACCGAGAAGCTTTTTGCCAGTAGAAGTAAGAATTTCAAATTTAATTAGATTAAAATTACAAACAAAATGTCACTTCAGCAGTTTAAGTCAAAATTGTCAGAGAGAATTCTAAGACTTTTTCCATCATTATCATGAAGATTGTTTATTAAAAATCATTTAATGAAAAATGTTTCAATGAAGATCTTTCATACCGTTTGCAACAAAAATAAAAAAATTTAAGTAATAAGAATTCAAAAAGAAATTCTTCAATAATTACAGAAGCGGGTGGACAAAACTGTGCCGCGGATATCAAATATAAATTTTGATAAATTTCAGTAAATTGTTTTCAAGGAATTCAAAATTGGGAACTAATTATTTACATTTGGAGCTATTAAAAACAAATATTCGCCAACCTTTCAGTTCAAAAGTGTTTTCGCAAATAAAGATGCCTTAAAATAAATACAAGTTCTTTATTATCAGCTCATCTTAAAATATGGAAAAAACCATTTCCTTCATTAATTCTTGCATAATGAATTACTTTACAAGATCAAACAACATTTTTAGGTTTGGAATGTTTAATATTCAGAATTAACGTGCTAAGAACATTGGAAATTATTGTAAATAATCTAAATAAATTCAAATTGACAACAATTATTAAGCACGAAACAAGAAATCACTGAGTGTAACAAAAAATAATTTTACAGTCGCTGCTCGGAGTACAGAGATCGTGAACAAGGGTTAATATTTTAGATTGTATATGACTTGATAAGTATATACATTACCTAGCTCCAGATTTGGGAATATAATGTGAGATTAACCCAAATTTAACCTGGAATATCAGAACCATTTGCATCACATATTTTGCCAATATTTCATGCAGAAAGCTGGATCATTCAGTAAACAGATGTTCAACATATTCTTAACATTTAAAACAGTCTCAGCAAGAAGTTGGATATCAATTGTATCGTTGCTGCTTCTGTAATAGAGCAGATTGTGGACGGACAGAACGAAAGTTAGCAGATCTTTCCCACTTCTGGGTTAAAATAAAATCATCGACTTTACCGACTCCAATAAAAACAGTAATTTTGGAACTTTAATACTATTCAAAACACTTTTTAACGTTCAGGACATACTTTGTGTTATTTTTTAAAGGATTTATAAGCCTATAAAGCTTATAACCTGCGTTTATTGTTTGGGATATTTTTCACTGATTTCGACTTATTTTTCTATTATACATTCAAAAATCAATTAGAAAATTGACTAAATTTTTACAACCATTATTAAAATTTGAAAATTCTATAATTTTACTTTTAATGCTGACTGTTTAAACATTTAAGCAACAAATACAAAACTAATTGGTCTGCATTCTTATGCAATTGACGTGTCAATCATACTAAGTATATCATGCAAGTTGATTCGATACAACTATTGATAAACAAATATTATTAAACAAATAATTCACAATTTAACAGTTTACATGCAATTTGACTTAATATAAAATAATTAAAACCCAGGCAGGACTGTCAGTTTGGTCCCAAAAGCTTTATAGATGTGTCGCTTAATCATCCTATTTAACGTGGTAACGTTATGTATTTTAATTATTACTTCAGTTTCCAGTTTATCGGTAAGATATTCCATTAGCATTCCAAATTTAAATCAGACTACTATTTATCGATTTTTTTCAAGGATTGGGATTTCAATTTATTGCGATTTGAGTATAATACATCAGATCCTGAAGTAATCGACTTTAATATGCGTTCAGTTCGTGCGAGTCCTGGTGTATACGCTTTAAATGGATCATGTACCTTGGGTGTAGATGCCGATGACAGATATTCGGTAAAAATTTAGTATTTTGTCAAAAAGTTTGTAAGATTACATTCATAAATGCCCATAAAACAACAGGTATCTCTAAAACTATATCGAAGTGCAGCCGGAAACAGTCAATTTAAAGCAACTCCTTATGAAATTTCAAAAACGTCTTTCTACAAATTCATGACGTCGATTTATGTCAAAATGTTACAAACGGAATTTAGTAAATGTACCAATTTGCCGGTACATGAGAAAAGTTTCGATTCACCATTGAAAAAAGGCACTTATGTCTTCAATAAATGCATTGTCACTAACGAAGGGATGCCAGGCCATGTACAGCCAGGACTCTATAAGGCAACTGCAGTTTTCTCTGGCGAAAATGTCGAGTTGTGGATTTCTGTGTATTTTGAGGTAAATGGAAAATCAATGGGTTGATATTGAAAATGTGTTGCAATAAATAAAATTTGCAGTTTAATTTCAATGAATTTCTTTTTTACTAAAAAAATATATTTACAAAAATATAAATATGTATATAAATTAAATTAAAATAAAATAAAATAATATTAAAAAAATAATCAAAAATAATATTAAATAAAAGAAATAAAATATAACAATATTAAATTAAAAATAAATAATCTATAAAATAAATGAAAATAAAATAATTTAAATTAACATACAATAAAATAAAATAAAGCAAATTTAAATAAAACAAATACAATAAAATAAAACATAATAAAATTATATTAATTTAAGTGAAATAAAACAAATAAAGTGGTATACAAATAAAAAGATATAATAAAATAAAATATATTATATGAAATAAAATAAAATATCAAAAATTATATAAAAAACATAAAATAAAAGAAAATAACATAAAATGAAACAAAATAAAATATATATATAAAAAAAAATAACACAGAATGAATCTAAAATAAGACAAGACAAAATAAAATAGAAGGAAATAAATAAAAAAATAAAATAACATGAAATTAAAATTAAAAAATAAACAAACCAATATAAAATACATATATTAAAATAAAAAAAATCAAGTGAACTAAAATAAAATAAAATTAATTCAAGTGTCTTTTTGTTCTTAGTCGATATTTAACGATGATTAACGTTATACTCCGTTGTGAAAAAAAAAATTAAAAACAACAAACTACAAATCTTAGCATTAATTTTGGACTTGTTGAATTATTGATCCAAAATAGCTTTTAACGGCCTTTAATCCATCAAAAATTGGCAGCTCACTTGGAACTCTTCAGTGGACAATGAGTAACTTGTCAAGAGGCAACTTTCGATTAATTTGATAATTTTGATGATTTTATTTGTTTGATTTATTCTTCTTAGTAGTGCTGACATAACGTTTATTTACCCTACTTATATTATAAATGTGAATGTTTGGAGGTTTGGTCCCCAATAACGCCTCAACGGCTTAACGGATTTGGATGAAATTTGGTAGGTAGTTCGAAAATGTGCTAAATTGAAACATAAGCTTTTATCCAGCAAATGCATGGTTCCTGTAGAAGAGGCTTAAATGGTTGATAATACCTTAACGACAGCACGAATTTGAAGTTTGGTAGATGAACGAGTTATAGGATTAACTATATTATAAAGAAATATAGAGATATCTATATAGTTACAGAGATATTGTGATGTTGAGTATAGAAGTATAGAAGATAAGGAGATATAGAGACATATAGATATAGAGATAGAGATATATAGAGACATAAAGATAGTTATAGGCACAGAGATATATAACGATACAGAGATATGGAGATGTAGATATATAGAAATATAATAATAAAGAAATATAGACATAGAGATAGAAAAATATAGAAATATACAGTTATAGCGGACTATCACTTCGATTAGAAAAACGGTATCACTATCTAAATAAAAATAAATTATAATTTGACGAAAAACCTAATTTAATACTTAATCTGAAGTCCAACCAGACGAAGTCGCTAGTAGTAGCTATTTCCTAAATTCATTTCCATCAAGTAATTTTTTTTTTCATTTTGCCGCATATACAATATTAAAATAAATGCTCTCGATTTAGCTAAACATGTCCTTAACATTTATTGTTTTTACTTCCGTAATAATGCATTCTAATGTATCTTTTCTTAATGTAAGATTAATGCGTGATAACAAAAATTGCAATTCATTGAGAACAAAAAAAAACTACTTTCACTAAAAATAAGATCATCAAATAAATAATATAAACTAATTAATGAGATATCACTCAATATATCAATGCCATTCGGTTGATTTAATATTAAATAAAATGCATTTAATTTATTTTTTTATTAAATTTATTTTAACCTTTTAAAGTGCTTCTCACTATATTATAAGTGATTTGTAATTTAAAAAGCCATGAAAATTATAATTGAAATTCTACAGAAGAAAAATTACTCTTAATCGGAAACTCGATCCGAGGTTAATTGATACGTATCTTTAGTTCCTTATCGAGTTTCGAGACGTTTTTTTTTTTTTTTTGGTAGTTGAAAAAGCTTTTAACGACAAAATGCCGATGTAGGCTAAATTATTGGATGCACAGTTATTTTTTCCAAGAAATTTTAATTTTTTTCAAACTGGTTATTCGTTCAAGTCAAGAAAATCAAATAAATTTAATTCTCTCTTTTGAGTGGAAATCGAGTGGAATGCATTTCATGTGAGTGATTTATGATTTCACTCTCGAGGTGTGGTCAATAAGTGACAGTCAATGTTTCGATTTGTTATGTAAACAATTTAAAAGGTAGTAACAAGTATTTGTAAATATAAACAAACAAAAAATGTTTCAATTTATAGATATGATAGCAAAAGATACTAGATGTATATTTAAGAGTGGTTTTTGTTTGTTTAAGAAAATTCATTATACTTATTGACTCCAGATAGTTACGGCGTATATTTAGATGTTTTGAGACCCCTTGGAACTTCATTAAAATTACGTTATTCTGCAAAGGAAATTCATCCCATTCAACATATTATGGATCCCTTAATATTATAGCATTTTGAAAATCATAGTCAAAGAAACCCAATGTGGATCGCTTTCTCTTTCTCAATCAAAGTTATTTGATCAAACCTCGGGAAATCAATGAAAACAAGTTGTTGCCAACAAGGTTCTTAACTTTCTCCTAAACTTTAGTTGGAGTAAGTTTATAATGCATCTGCTAGATTTACTGTGTACGTAAGCTTACATGTAATTCTAACATGAAAGTCTCAAAAATACTGTTTCTAAAAGAAATTGTATTGTTGAGAGGAATAGTGCAAATATGCTAGGATATTATGTCGGGTTCATGTTATTAGTGAAACATCACAGCTTTGTAACCTCCATATTAAGTACGATCAAGAAGTTTAAAGGTAATACTGAACAGAAATTAGTTAAAAGCTCCTTTTGAGAAGCAGTTATGGAATAAGAGATGTTGGATAAAGGTGGGAATATGTGTCGTAAACCTTTTTGATCAGGGGTTAGATTTTCGAGATTCAAAAGAAGTCTGTTAATGATATTAAGAATAATGACACCATTTAACTTTCAATCTCAACCACTTTCGACAAAAGGTGTAAACTATATCCCACTTCCCAAATGTATCCACTTTATGCGCATCAACGTAGATACCTATAAACATGATGTATCTAAATCCCTTCCTATTGCACAGATTCACGTTTGGTTAAATCTCACTCAAAGCTCATATAGGTATAGCGTGTACGTGACATAAATTCAGGTCAGATGCAAGTTCATTCGAATAACTTTTTCAATTAAACTTAAAAAAAAAACTAATAGGAAAACGTAGATAGGTTTTCTGCTCTAATATCGACAAGCTAAAGTTATAAAAAAGTGCAACATAAAGTAAAGAATGAATACCTGCCAGATACTCTCGAGCCTGTCGCATTCACATGGTCTTCTTTAACAAAACTAAATATGATTATCACCTTCTTCGTCATCGTCATCATCATCATGAAGCCAGTCATTGTGGCCCCATTGCACGTTTTATAATTTCCATAGAATAAAAAGAACAAAAAAGTCGTGTTCTGGAACAGTCGATGACCTCAGAATTGTCACCTTAACAGAAAAAAAGTTACTTATTTTACGCATTGTGAGGCTATGGGCATAATTCCAATGACGATGATAGAAATGGGAATCATGGGACAGAATTTTTTTTTTTTTTTTTTTTATAAAATAAAGTGACACTTGGTCGCACGAACTTGCTTTTTGTTTTCAAAGATCTGAGAAAACAGTAAAATTTTAGTATTATTTACAAATAAACAATAACGTTATTGTATGTTTAATCAAAACTACTGAAGTCGTATTTGAGAACGTTCAATAGAATCGAAAAAGTCACTTAGTTTACAGATACGAATTGATAGGTAGCAAAGGAATCGATTTTTTTTTGCGAAAATATAACTTGCCCTTATATAACCCAAGTCAAAAGAGGTAGACGACGAAGAAGAAGGAAACACGTATAGAACACTAAGAACACTACTTTGTACATTGTAAAGTGTGTCGCATCTGGAACATTATACCCAGGTTCTCTAATGACAATATTTCTGATGCCCCTAGCCGGGCTGATGCGAATGACGACAACAACAACAACAAGTGGCAAATCGTTGAACCCATTATATCTTCTTGATTTTTGGTTCAGTAATTCTCACCGTGTTGTCCTATCCGTGACCACAAAACATGACCGCACTTCACAACAAAAATTCTAAGTAATAAAGAAATATATTCCCCTCACCTTCTTGCTACTATGCTGCACTGATGTTAACAAGCAAACCACAAAGCATGAAGATGTAGAGGTATTGCGCCCAGCGAGCACGTAAAAATGTAACCAAAGAAGGGCGGTCAGCTGAAGCTAGTTTTCTAGATACTCGGTTAGTTAAGTGAGTTTTTGGTTCGCTGATTTTTAGAATCATTCACAACACTACAAACGTCATCAAGGAGGAAGAGATTTTTGCAAAAAAAACCAAGATACAAAATGCAGAAAAAAAATTTAAAGATGCAACAAGATTGACAGACAAATGACCAACCTCCGGTAAACTGGTAGATGGCCAAAGAAATGATAACAAAATATTGCAAGGCCTGTCTGCCAAAAGGGATACACATATTGAGAGTATCTAGAACTTTTTTTGTATAAGGAAGAAGTTAAACTATCATCACTACTGCTGCCGCCGATGGCGTTGAGCATTACGATGCAATACCATAGCCAGTAGGTTGTTTTTCTGGCAGCAGCCATATCCGGAGGTACTTTTGTTTTAGCATACATAGGTATCTACGATACGAAAGGAGGAACTGAACTAATCGGATTGTGGCTTACTTTTGGCATTCGAGTAAGTTTTTTTTTTCTTTTTTTAAATGCACCTCATCAAACCAGACCATCACCACACTCCCACCTCTCAGTTTTGAAAAAGTAACTTCTACTAATTTGTATTCCATTTTTAAGAGTGAATAAAAAACACACAAATAGATAAAGATACAAGGAATAAATTTGAAAAAAAAATCATCTATGACAAATGATCAAAAACAACTCATGAAATATTTATTAGGAAGTATTTTTGAATGCGATTTATTATTTTGTATAATTTTATCAAATGTTTTAAAGCAGTTTGAATATTTTATGTGTGGGAAGTTTTATAGAAATACATACATAGAATACATAGATACAAGATGAAAAAATTGTTCTTCGACAGAGGTTAAAACGGAAATATATCTGAATTAAAGTAAAGCATCTATTCATAGGACACAATATAGATCTCTAGGTCACAGAGTAGACTCGATCTGAATACAAAAATGTATCTTTCTATCTATAATAACAAATTGAATAAGGTGAGAGAATATTTGGGAAGCAAAAAGGTGTGGTGTGAGCGAGTGTTGAAAATTCGATTTCCTTGAAAATTTGTTCAGAGAGATTGTTTTGACAAGATTTTTTTTAGTTTTAGAAACTAAATTTATTGAATTTTAAGATTTATAGAGGCGATTTCGGTGAATACTATAAGTTTGCGTTATAAAAATGTTTATCACGTTTAAAGATTCCAGACACTCAGTAAGTGAAATCTTACAAGGCATTTCCAATGAAATTCAGAGATTCAGGCAATGAAAATTCAAAAACTTCTTCAAATTATTCTCAAATATCTGGGTGTAAACTTGTGTTTTCTTGTTTAAGAAGTGTTTTCGATTAAACAAAAAACTAAAGTTGAGTGCTTTCAAGATTTAAAACTCACCACAACTCACGAACTTAAAAAAATAATTTTGTCAATATTTTTTGAGAAGGTTTCCTTTATGTATTTATCACTTTAGAAAGAAAACGAACTGATTTTTTCTCAGTCGAATTGCTTAAAATACAGGGATAACTTTTCTATTTCTAAGTGAATAATAAATTTGTAGTTTTGCAATCAAAATTGAGTCTTACCATGGTGGAATTCATATCAGAAAATGATCCACTTTTTCCCGAAGTGTATTGGTAAGATGGCACGAACAAGATAGTAATGTGTTCATTCAAAAGTGTTTTCGGATTAACACAAAACGATGCGACGACTTCCTTAACATTGTTCATGGAAGTATAGTGTAGAACTCTCCCGCCAAAAACAGATGTACGATCTTTCAAAAGCCCATCCCATTAGATGGGCTTAGGAGTCAATGAGGCAAAACTAAGTTTATGCTTTCATCAAAATGAGACACCCAACATCGACGAATTGGACAAAACATCACGATTTATAGTTTTAGCTTTGAGGTAGTTAGAAACTTGGTATACCGGGAAGAAGGCAATTGAATAGAAAAGCCTATTATCGGGCAACTAAAGTGTGACTTTATAATACCATCATCATCTCAGTCCTACTGTATGGTGCAGAAGCATGGACATTGTCAATAATGGATAAGGACGTCTTAAGCGAATTCGAGAGAAAAATTCTTCGGGTATTTAAACGAGTGGAGAAGTTGATACCACGAGGCTCTGGTACGTGCTTATAGCGACACAAACCTAGCCAAAGTCTAATGGCTCAGATGGTTGGTTCATATAAAGCGAATGGACACCACAAATATTTGATTCCACCCAAAAGAGCGGCGCAAGATATTAAGGTTTTCCACGGAAGTTAGAGATAATTTCGAACAATTAAGGTAGGGTAAGGGAATCATAAAATGAGTATCAACTACTGATCTAAAAATTGTATTGTAAAGTGTAAAAGTGTATTAAAAACTTGACACGATAGAAATTTCCCTCCTCTTTTCAACCATGGATAACTTCCACCCTCCCTGTTCTCTCATTTTTTGTCTAGTCTTTTACTATCGTCCTGTTGCTAAACTATCGCATATACCCAAAGTATTCGAAAGTTTTTGTATGAACATTTTAGTTTTCATTGCAAATCCCTTATTTCCCCTACACAACATAGCTTTCTTAAAGGCAGGTCTACAACAACAAACCTCGTTGACTTTGTGTCATTTTCCCTCTCAGCATCGGACAATGGAAAGGAGGTCGATGTTATTTCAACTGATTATTGTCTTGAGATGGATTTCTTCTTAAGAAAACCGTTTTCACAGTGTTCGGTTCAAATCCGGCTGATCAAGCTGTTTTTTTTTTTTAGCTACATAGGGTGTTCCCCAAGGAAGCCATGTAGGCCCTCTCCTTTTCATTCTTACCATTAACGACATTGAAATGGTCGTCAAACATTCCAGCATCTCATTGTACGCAGATAAAAGAAGTTTTAGAAGACCATTTCTTCAACTGAAGACTCGTCTCATTTCCAACAAAATATCGATATTTTTTTCAATTTGGTACTCTTATAACTGCTTGGAGCTTAATATTTCGAAGTGCAGTCGATAACCTTCTCACGAAAACGCATAAAATCTCCTGCACGTCTTTATCTTCTCTATAGTCAAACCATTTCCCCTGTTCAGGTGATCCGTGACCTGGGCATTATTTGTTCGTTCGCTTCTTCAATATGCTTGTCAAGTCTGTTCGCCCTACCAACAAGTGCACATAGCCAGAATTGCGAGCATACTAATTGGTATACATGGAATACATAATTGGAATATTCCATTAATATATTACCTCCATATCAAGACCGACTCAAACTTGTCAACTTGAATACACTGAAAGATCAAACAGAAATATTTGACATTCTCTTCATTCATCGAATATATGTAGGTACCGTTGACTGTACAGCCCTTAACCATTCCATTCTTCTCAACACTAACCCTCGTAACATACGTAATCCTCGCCTCGGTTCGATGGCTCTAATGAACCCATCTCGCGAATGACTTAAAATTTGTGAATACAGTACAGCTTAACCCTAAAGTATATTTTTCTTTTAATCAAACAATTCCATCTTTGATATTCGCACTGTGATTTTATTATAGAGCTCTAGAATCAGTAAAGTAACGGATTTTCAGTTTTACGGATCAATGCACTAGACCTTTTCAAAGTCAAGTTCCTTAAAGGAATAGAAGTTCCTTAGTACCATACTCTTACACAGTATTCGCTTTTAATTAACAGGACTATAAGTAACTAAAAAATTTAATTGCATCTGTATCTGAATTCATGTAGAAGATTTTCAAAGCGGACATTAAAAAGCTGACCACACAAGACTCAACCAACAGGCATATCAATCTAAGCTTCTGTTCTTAGTTATATATAAGTAAATAAAGCTTGCATAGTTCGTCTTTAACCGGTCAGATATAGCTGAGGGTCTCCTTAACAATTTTTCGCTAGATAAAGGATAAGACGTCCCACAACTGAGTTGGTCAATTTTTTTAATAGTTTCTTAGGTTCTTCTTGGTTCAAAAAAAAAAAAAAACAGCGATTGGAGAGTATGTATATATTTACTTGATTTCTGAGAAGGTGTTACGGCGTATCGAGTAAAATAAGGTGTCTAGCTACCTCAGAATAATACCTGTATTAATGTTTTTATTTAAGCCAATTCTTCGATGTTGTGTGTCCCTTTTGTTTTGCAGCTGCAGCTTTAATATTAGCAAATTCCTCAATAACAGATCGCAACGTTCTCTCAACGATAACTGGCTATCGAATGAAGAGGCCAAACAAGAGAGGAGTAATTCATCTAAACATCGCCTAAATGGTCCCATTGATGTTATACAATGGTTCCTACAATTTGTGATGCTCTGTCATACCACATGTATTTCGGAACAACTTTAAAACAGGACTAAGACTGAAGGAAATCTATCGGTTTCAAAACTTAATAACCTTCATACCAATTATTAAAATAATGGAAACAGCACGAATTGGATGTCGATTTTCATTCTGAAATTCAAATTGATTTATTTTTATTTATTTTTAAAAAGAAAATAAAAATAATCAAAAACAACATTAAAGCAGCGATTTTAAATATTTTAGATTTACAACGTCATAAAACCACTTACATTACAAGACCGACTTGGCCATATCAATAAAACTTCAGCTAAAAAAATTTAGCTTTAGATACATTAAAGGTATGTAAAGATCTTTACGTGTGTGTTTTTTTTTTTATATTCACATGGATTTAACTGTTAATGCGTATATACTTATGTATGGATATAGAAGCTGTTAAATGAAACGATAAAACTCCATCAAAATGGCAAGAAACTGTGCATAACAGCTACATAATGTAAGTTCACGTGCTATCACAGTCGTTATAATGTTGTTGGTGTTTTTTTTTTTCGGTGAACCCATTAAGAGTCAAATTTTTTTTTAAAGAAACTTGAAACGAGCCAACAACACGTTGCTGTTTAGGTTAGGTGTTCGTGGTTTTATTCCATTTTTTTTTGTTTTTTTTTATATGAAAATGTGTTAATGTGCTTCGGAAGCTTTTAAGTTACACGCAAGTTAAGTTGGAATTGACAAAGTCGAGACAAATTCTCGAAAAAAAGAACAAATAAGTCTATTGAGTGCTTGAAAAGTAGGTGTGGGTTAATGTTAATAGATTTTTTTCTTTTTTTGGACTTCTATTGCAAGTTTGGTCGGGGTGCTGAAAAAGTCCTTAATAATAGTGAGTTGAATGTGGGTCCAAGCCCAGGAGGTGGGGTTTATAAGTATGGATAAAAGTGTGATTTATCGAACTTTTTTATGTTCGAAATTAGGTGTGGATAGACTCCTATTTGAATCCATGAATTAAGAGAAGATACACCTGACATACGCTTTATAAATCATAGAACACTTTCCTCTGTAGAATAAATTTTGGTTTGTTATTGTTATTTCTAAAAGTCACATGCAATGAAATTGTAAGATAAGTGTCGACATGAATTCTCGATATCTCAACTAGAAATACAAAAATTTTAGTCAAGGACTATTTCTAACTACTAACTACTACTTACAGTACTAACAGAATAAATACTTAATACAAATTTAATGATACTAAATTACGAAGGTTTTCTAATGGTAGGTCCAGTTTAGCCTGTGAGACAAACAAAACTGCACAATATCATCAGTAAATTAAGTATCACAAAGCAACTTAATTATCAAAAATCATCTCAAAATTGTCTGGAATTAATGTTAATTAAAAATCAAGTTATTCCTTCAATCAAGTCTCTTGAATCTCTTGAAACACCTTTGGATGTTTTTTTTTTAAGAATGGAAAGTGGTAGAATAGTATGTGGGCAGCAGTGGCAGAGAGTGACTATATATAAATAATGAGAATAACTAAGTTGAAGAATCAGCATTAATTATGGACTTGCTGAATTATTGATTCAAAATAGCTTTGTACAGCCTTTAGTCCATCAAAAGTAGTTTCGCGGGGCTTAGTGGTTATTGTGCCGGACTGCTAAGCGAAGAGCCTGGGTTCGAATACGCTCATGGCCACCTTCTTTTCTAGGGTACTGCCTCTTGCGAAGAACTGACAAACCTCAAAGGATAAAACTTGTCTCGAAAAAGTGCATCTCATGTAGCCGTTCGGATTCGGCGGTAAACTGTAGGTCCCTTCCATTCTTGCAGATTAACAACACACACACAAGAATGTGTGAGAGTATAAGTCACTAGGCCTTGGCTCCTTAAGGAGCTGTCGCGCCAATAAATTTATTTATTTTTAGTCCATACAAAATTGGCAATTTGTCCCGGTACTCAATTGGGTACAAGTTTTGAAATAATGTGAAATATATTCAAAAAAATTTATTTTTTTTAATAATAAGCGAGCGCATAACAGATTTTTCTTGCCCCTGTAATGTAAATTACAATTGAAAATTAAGGAGGGTGGGACAGATTAAAATTGCTTATTAATGCTAACAAATTGAAATAGAAAGGGAAAAACTCGCCGGATAAACTATAACACATTCGTGTTGTTCGGATAAAAAAAGAATCTCAATACTTCATAGTAAGTCCGAAATTGGGTTCAAGCGTGAACTGATGAGCATTCCTAGCGAGATGAGCATTACGGGTGAAATTTTTAAGGGGAGGAATGCAGGTAGGAACCACGAGTGAGTATTTCGTTGTTGTTCGACGGGGGCAATTTTTTTAAGGACAGTTCTATTTCCTATCAATTTTTTACCCTCTGATTTGTATACTAGCAGGTGTAGCGATGCCCGAGAAGAATCTGCCCAGAGGTTGGACTTATAATCAAGTTTTGGACGTATAAACGCCAGATCAGAAGAGGAAAAAATTTCTTGCATCGATATAGAACACTTGAGTACTTAGCAGCATTTTTAGCGATCTCAAGTATATGGTCGTTTCAACAGAGATCGACGTTGACATACATACCGAGTATTGAAAGCTTTTCCGTTTCTTCGATGTTAGTGCCATTCATGGACGATGGCATGGCTTATTAAACTCCACACGAATCCCACTACCCCATTTAACAATGGTGTGTAAATCGGAATTTAATGAGCTTAATATACGGTACCGTGGGGATTGCACGTCCGAAGGCCGAAAGATGTGAATTACCGAACGAATATGGGAAGCTGAAGGGAGAGTCGTCAGTAAAACTGTTTAGTGGATTAGAAGTAACTTAAGCTGACGGTTAATCGGCGTTTCCATGGCCTAAGAAAGAAAAGATCTATGGAGATTCCAAAACAGTAGGATCGATTGAAAAGCTTACGCAGTGGCTTTGCCAGTGTGGAAGAACATCTCTTCAGTAGAATGGGGGGTAAACCATCTGGGCCAGAGGATTTTTGTATATCAACATCTTTAAGAACTCTTGTTACTCTGTCCTGTCTGTGAGGCAACGTAGAGCTTGCCGAAATGAAATGTTTACCAGGACGAAACGCCAATTTTTGGATGCTATTTTGGCTGCGAATAAGTTTGTTTCCTCGGAAGAGTAAATAATTGGTTTGTCATTGTCGATGAGCGTTGGAACCGAATATTTTGAATTGAATTTTGTTTGTATTTTTGTTCAAATGAGCAACAATGTATACTGTTTTTGGGATATTGCAGAATTTTTGGGTTATTTAAATATTTTAAAACAATACTAACAACAAAATCAAAATGCAAGTAATTTTTAAGTCCAATGCAAGCAAACGAATTTTGTGTTACCTGTTTATTTATAAAGAATATATAATGAAATATAATTTACTTTTTTTTATGGAGGATTTATCAAAACCGCATTAGCAATTCTAAGAATTTTTCTTTAAATTCCGTTAATGTTCGGTTGACTTCTTCGCTGTTTGTCATTATTTTTTTTAAAAAATTCAAGAAATATGAAAACTATGTATAAAATCTAAAATTGGTATCAATTATATTCTAAAATGTTCCATAACATTAGGTTCTTTTTATCAAGAAAGTTAAGACTGCAATGAATTTGCTCAATGGGATACGATTGAAAACAGCAGAGCTTTCCAAAACAAAAGAAACTGCTAACATCAAAGGAAACAAAATCAAAAACAAATAAACATTTCAAGGCGTTATAACAGAAATTCGTGTATTTACATTGAAACAAAAAATATTTGCGTTCCCACCGTTTCGAATATTATTTTTTCACCCTAAGATGGCAAAGACTCTAAAAATCCTTAGAAACATACAAAGATTTCCATTTCTTAGGAATTTGTAATAAAGCATAAGAAACCTAACGATACTCGAAATAAAGTTGGCTTTGTTTTGTTTTGATTTTTTTTTCAAACAGTATCGATGCAACTTAAATTTTCCCTCTAATTTCTCAATAGCTTATTTTTGTGTCAGTTTTCTTAAAAATAATATTCAAAATAAACTTACAATGTGTTCCTTTAATTCTTTGGTTCTTAGTGGTCCCAACCATTGATGTAATCCAATATAACGTTTTTGTACCATTTTTAAAGCTGGTGCCCCTTGTGCGTAAGGGCCGCCCAATAGGGCGGAGGCAGTTTCTAAAACTACCATTTTGTTGTTTTACTTTTTTTTTTCTTTAAATTCCCGAATAACACTGAATTTTTTTAAATTTATATTAAATTAAAATATTTGTTATAATTAAAATTCATTTGAAAAAAAAACACACAAAACACACTAATTAATGAATAATTTTTTGCGTTAACTACAAAAAAGCAATTTTTTAAATATTTTGTTATACAATTTATAAACACGATCTTTTTTTATTTAATTTGATTTAATTTTTAAGAAAACTATTTTATTTCAAACACCATTTAATATTTATTTTTTTTCTAATTTATTATTTAAATAAAATATTATGAAACAAATTAATAAATATATAAATATTTTTTACGTATATTTTCTAATTTTAGTTTATTTTCTTATACATAAAATATTGTTTTTAATTATCCTTTATTTACTTTCCGTCACATAGGTATCACAGCACTTATGATAAATTATTTTGATTTCTTTTTGTTATTAATTATTTTTGACACATTAATTCACATAAACAATAAACTAAAAATGTATATATATTTAAACAATTATTATTACTTATTTTTTATATTTATTTTGCAAATGAGGAGCGAAAAAAAATCAAAAACAAAAATCCTTGTTGATGATCCTAAATCCAATTAAATTATTCGAATGCACGTCGGCAGCGCGGAGCGACAAGGATTCGTCGCCCGAAACAACGACCAGGGTAAATTAAATTTAAATCCTCGGCACTCTGTCGGGTAAGTAAACACACCTGTTTCCACTCCACAAGTGGTGTTTGTCCGTGGTGGTGGTTTTTGTGTCGGTGGAGACTGGAGAGGAGTAAATATACACTTTTGACAGACGCAAATCCTTGAAACAAATTGACGTCTATTTTTTTTCGTTATTGTTGAAGCGTGCCGCGAAGGACTTTGTCCAGATAAACTGATAAATTCGTTTTTTTTTTTTTAATTTTTATTGGCTTTTTGTATAAGTTGAGGCACAAATTCTGATTCTACTGATCCTGGGGGTTGAAGCTGTCAAAAATGTATCGCAGGACTCAGAGACTTAGAAGAAGGAAACTAGGATATTTCAGAGTAAAACGACCGAAACCGATTTGTAGTAGCGCAGGGTAATATGTCCTTTTATTTCGTATCTTATAGATAACAGATTCAATATCCGTGATGATGTTGGTTATTTTTGTATGTTTTTTTTTATCTTTTTTGTACGAATTGAGATAAATAATTTTTTGTACGATCCACAATCTTCAAAGTTCCATCGCGAACTGTCGCGCTGCGATGGTGTTCAATGTGGAGAGTTCTCGTTGTCGTGTGGTCGACTCGTTGGAAGTCTGATATTTATCTAATCACATTTCTTTCCTCGACTTCCATGGATTTTTTTTTTGTTGATTCATTGTTGTTGTTGCTATTGTGAATGGTGTGTTTGGGATTCTCTTCGGTGAGTGTGATTTTGTTTATGGAAATTGTATGCAGAGGAATAAGAGAGAGAGTGTGACCAGCTTTGGTTGAATTGTTATGGTGTTTTTTTTTTTTATTATTATTTTGGGGAGGTCTGCTCTGCGCATGATGGTGTGGTGAATATTATGGTCGTGCTCGCGAGTTAAATGTGGTCATGATTTTCTTTTAGACAGGTGGGAATAGAATTATTTTATTATATCGCTTCCAATGGGTTGTTTTGTAGAGCTATTACACATCGTAGGTGCAGTTTTTATTAATATAAATAAAAATAAAAAATGTGTATATGAATGTATCTCCGAGTGCAAAAGCATATAAATATGTATCTATCCGACTCTATAAGATGGTTTGTGATGGTTAGTATTTTATGGTTTAATGTAAATGCCAGTGGTACGTCGTATTATAAAAAAACATGGAATGCTTCTTATAAAAATAGAAACCTGCGGTCTATAGGTGTTTAGGTGGCGAAATAAATATTTTACGATTCTGGATATTATTGGTGTTTTTTAGGGGTATTTTTGTATGGAATGGAGCCCATGTTGAGTCGTTTAAATAGAAAATTTGGTCCTGATGGAACCTTGTGCAAGGCACAAAAGTGAGATTTATGTGGCTTGATGGTTTCTAGTAGTCATTTTAGAGAAGATATTTGGACAGAAGCCTTTAGATTAATATATGTTTAAATCCGCCCGTTGTTTTTTTTTTTATTGACAAAAATAGGTCAAGGCTTCGGAGGATTGTACAAAGTGGGAAGATAAATATATACCTATAAATATTTTTTATTTATTTTTGACGCAAACGAAACTATAAAAACAATGACACCTTCTCGTGTTTGAACTTAATTACCTATAATTTAAGGAATTCCTTGGAGTTAGGAAAATATGCTTTATTTATTTAATTAATTTATGGAATTAAGGAATTCAAGTGAAATGTAATACACAATTGTTTGAAATGACGTGTTTTGGCTACATATAGCAATCATTACACTTACTATGGAATGGTCTGTTATAATGGCTAAAAAGACGGAACACCTTGGTTCATTAATATTAAAGATGTAGATGACAACATTGATTTTTTATATGGAGTTGACACTATTTTTAGTTTCAAAAATATTAAAGATTTTTTTGAAAATGAAATAAAGGACAAAACAAATTCAATGAGATATTTCAATAAAAAAGAAGAAAAAATTATCAGTAATTAAAAAACAGCACACACTAAAAAAAAAACAAAGAGATGAGCAAACTGGCCTATATCCAGTGAATTTGATGTTCTATCAGATTTCATCCGAAGAATTGGGGGTAGGTACACTTTCGCGGTCACCTGATTTTTGGCTGTAAAAAAATCAAAACTGGACCGATTTTTATTATTTTTTTATATGTTCATTTTGACGGCGGATTTTAAAATTTATTAAAAAAAATGTCATTTTATTTTTGATGTTAGCACTGATTTTATTTTAAGATGGAAAAGTTGAAAAACCTTCTTTTTTTGCTTTTCTTCCAGCTTATTTGTTTTTTTTTTGCGTAGATTAGGATACAAAATTCGTGAATTGGATTGGGTGAGTTAAAAAAAAGTTATGAAGGATTGTTCATAAAAATTGTAAGCATTCAAAGCTAAAAAAAAACTAACTGAAATCTGACATGGGGTTAATTTAAACATTTATTATCGAAAATCCGTCGTAAACACGAACATTAAAAAAAAAACTTGAAAATCAGTTCAGTTTTAAATTGTTTACAGCCAAAAATCCAAGTCACCGCGAAAGTGTACAATAACCAAGAATTGTTCCCCATTATCTTTTCATGGAAATGGTTATTAAGAGCTCATCTCAACAACACCAGAAGAAAGATATGTTGAGATTTTTGTTGAGTTAAACCTCAACTTAGCTCATGGATGAGCCAACCCGAACTCCTGAGGGTGTTGGTGGTTTAACCTGATATTTAAACCACTAACACCCTTAACTTGTTTATTGCCTCGGATACTGATAAAAGTACAATCTGTGTTTTATCGCCTGTAAGCATATTTGACAATTGAGTTATTTCTGCAAATTTCTTAACTTTTTATTTATGTTACTAAGCTCCCATCTCTGTTCTTTGGATGTGGAACTGCAACGGCAGCGTATGTTTAGTATGATTAGTTAATAATTTTTTTTTCCAAAGAGGACAAAAATTCCGTCGTATTTAATACTCCAAGAACTGAATATTGTCGTTTGCCGTCAAAACGGAACGTACCTCCCTTGAATCGAAAATAACCAACAACTCTCAGTACTTGGAATGTGCATTACAGACTACTTTCTGTTGCCGAAAATTGGTCTTGGTTTCTTTCGAAGATATAAATTATTTGTCACTCCAACTGATCTGGCTACAGTATATGAAATGTATTTATGTATATTCGATCAAAACTTGAGTTTAATTCCCACATTTGGCCTGGTGGTCCCAAAACCTTCTTAAGAATCTTGGACCGAATTCAAAAGTGTTTTAAATATGATAGGCGACCGTCCAATAACAAAAAAAAAAACATTAACATCTCTTTGAGCACCTTTGTAATTTCTTAGTTTCCTTTAAGTATACGGTTTAATTGTTTCTAAATTCAAATAATCAATAAACCCTCAAAAAAATATACATTTCTTTTGTATTATTTTTTTTTTATTTTTTAACTCTTTATTAGCCTGATACCTGAAAACAGAGTTTTTCAATTTCTCAATTTATTTTTGCAGACGTTCATACCAATTTCGAGAATAAAGCCTTAATTTTTTTTAAATTATTGTTTAACCAATTTACCAAAATGTTGTTTTTTGACTAAAAAAACGAGAGCACATTTCCAACAAATATTTTTCTAATCCCTAAACATTTTATTATGATAATTTTTTTGTATAAAAAAAAAACAAAGCCTTCATTATAAATTCCACGTAAAATTTATAGAATTTTCAAAATCCCTTGACATAATCTATCACCCGAAACAAAATTATGTTTCTCTCATCAGTTGCAACAATAAAAGTTATTTAAACAAAGCACAAAGACTCTTCATTTGATTTACAATCTTTGGAATTCCCTAAATCATAATTTAAAAAATGCGACACAATAAAAAAATCTTTCCCAAGGTCCCTTTATGTTCTCTTTTACAGCCGTTTTGTCATAATAATTCCAAAATGCAATAATTTTTCCAAAAAAAAAAATATTGCTCAAAGGTATATTTATCTATTTTCTGGTCAGATGCGATAAGTCATTTGTATTCAGTGCACACATTCTATTTTTTAATGAGCTTTCTTCACAACAACGTGGCTAGTTTAAACGCTGGCAACACTTTTAGTCATAAAATTATAATTAGTACTTCTTCGGTGGGCAGCTAAGCTACACCATACAATTCATCCAACTCACACATCCACAATCAACCACTGCACTCCCCCACATTGGAATTGGTGAAACATTCAACAGTCTGATTGTGTTCAACCATAGGATTTCCTTTCAGTTTTTCCAAGGAAAATCATCACACAAAATGGAAATGGAAGTGTGAACTTTGTCCATGTGCGAAATTCTGGAAACTCTTTTGAATTCTTATACCTTTTACCCCAAGAAAGGTTGTGAAAATTTGTATGAAAACTGGAAGAGAAAGAGCGAGTGAGTGGGTGGCAATGATGTGTTGGTTGGAAAATGAAGAGAATTCACTGAAAAAAGAAAAGCAAAAAACTTAAAAATTTGTTGTCTGGTGATTTTAACGTGTCATAGCCGAATTCACCAGACTAAACCGGCGCACGGACACGGTACGGTAAACATTCTTCTCTTTCAAGCTCTCTATTTCTCGCCATCAAAGTTTTCCTCTCATTTTCCAATTCTGAACCTACTTTCTTCTTTGATTTTGCTTTCCCGTTTGCAGTTTCTGCAAAAGAGCAGACTTTCCACGAGGATGACGAGGAAGAAAGAGATAGCAAACACTCGTCGACAATAATAATGATGCATGAGCGAACAAAGTGAAATGCAACAGGCGATTTTCTAGCGCACAAGGAAGAGGCAGAGGAAAATAGGTGGCGAAAATGGGTGGCGAAATTTTTCGTGGTGAAAAAGTAATAAAAATAATAACATTTTCTGTACATATAAAAAGATTTTTTTAATTATGTATTCATGTAGAGTAAAAATAATTTTTCACTGCGATATTAAGAATTGTTTATGAGCAATAAACAGTTGTGTAACTTAAAGATACAAATAAAAATGCTTTGGCAACACAGTGTAACTCGGTGCATATATATATGTTGGTTTAGAGGAAATTGAAAAGCTGCCATGCCAATCATGATTCTTCGATTAGCGGCATTTTGAAATATTGTTTCCTTATGTTTTTTTGAAAGTGGCGGAGTAATGAAGTTAATGTTGAGGCCGGAGAAGGTTTAGGGACATTAAACACTTCAACCTGCTAGAATAAGCATCATTTGAAATGCAAGGGTTCAAGCAGCTTAGCTTTGAGTTTAAAATTGAGAATTGTTTAGGATACTTAGAGACCGGATTATCTGTTTTTTTTAAGCAAAAATTATCAAGTCACTCTGGAATCTGGACATCATTTGAATTGTTAAAAAGAAATATGTTGTATCTGCTGAAAAAAAAACTGTATTTCTTAGATGAAACGTAAATAGATATTGAATACAAAAGGGTAGGACTTTTTTGTATTAGCATAGTAAAACTCATACGAATATGGTATCGTGTGGATCTTTATTTTTGAAGTGACAGGATTTCTAAAAGCTAATGTCTCGCCTAATTGCTCGAAGGATGGTTTTATTTTATTATTATTTCGCAAATATTTTTTACAACATTTTTGATTCGGTGAAAATGATCTTAAAAAGTCATATAAGTGTCAAAGGCAAAGGATTAAATTCCTTATAATGATTCCAACAAAAGTTGGTTACGATGTGGCCAATATGTAATTTCAAATATAACTTGGAATCAAGATCTATAACTTTTATTAACACTTCAAAGTGCTTTCGAGAGCGTAATTGTAACAAATAATATTAAAACCTTTATAAAAGGCAAACCCCCGCATTAAGACATATTTAGTTAAACAATTTTCACTAATTAGAAAGTTAAAAATTGTCACGTTGTATAGGCAAATAATTGTTCATAAAGGAGATGACCCATTTTTGGGCTCAGAGTGTACAGATTTGAAATTGGTATCAAATAAAAGCTGCACTTGAGCTTGTTAAGTTTATAAAATATTTTTAAAATCGTTCGTAGGAATTTTTAAATATTTGAATTGATTTGCTTTGACAACTACGAAAAAAAGAATTTAAATTTGATTTAGGTTTTTAGGGATTTAAGAAAAAAAAACAAATTATCCCTGAATTTGTTAAAATATCAGTGCGCAAAAGTAAACAGAAAAAAATAGGTTTTACAGGAACTTAAATTGGATATTTTAAAACAAATTTGATGCCATTTTATATTTTAACCAAAGATTGAAAGGGTACCTATTAAAAAAACCTTTCATAAGATGTCAAAATAATTTTACTTTATGCTGTACTTCGGAGGATATAAATGTATAATTTGAAAAAGTAACGAATTGATTTTTTTAACCTCAAATATTTCAAAATTCCAATGAACGATTTTATCAATGTTTTACAAACCTAACAAACTCAACTTCAGCTTTCATTTGATATCAATTTACACCCCGTGCCCAGGCTCCATAGTAAAATGGGCCATGTCCTTTAATTTAACTTTCAAAAAGGTATTGAGATCATCAGCAAATATCGGGTTTTCCAATAGGATGCTGCCACACAGCACACCTTACAATCGATTTATTCAAGGGTAAGTTTGATAATAATGTTATCTCAAGAAATGGGGCAGTCGATTGGCCACCTCTTTCGTGCGATTTAACGCCTCTAGACTATTTTCTCTGGGGCTACGTAAAGTCATTGGTTTATGCCAACAAGCCGACGACGCTGGAAGAGCTCAGAGCCAACATTGAACGCGAAATAGTGGCCGTTTCGGCCGAAATGTGTGGCCGAGTCATCGAAAATTGGGTCCAACGAATCGACCGCTGCAAACGTGCCCGCGTTGGCCATATGAACGAAGTTGAGTTCCTTTCATACATGTTTTGATTGTACTTCAAGCCGATAATAAAGTTTTTGAAATATCTCAAGTGGTTTGCGTTTTATTTAAACAAAAAAAAAGTTGTCAAGTTCTTATTCGAAAACCCTTTATAAGACAAAACAACGAAAATTTAAATAGGAATACTATGTCATTGATAAACATAATAATCAGCAATGGTTCAAGATGTCTACCATGTGGTACACCTGATGAACAAAAATTAGCCTTGAATATTTATCATCCATTACAATTCTTTGGAAATGAGATTTTATATTATTATTTTAACATCCAATTTAACATATGCAGAGTGAAAACCTTTTTTTTTAGTTTCTCAATAAGTAAGTTATGACTTAATGATTTAAAGGCTTTGCTATAATCAGAAACTTATAGCATCGATATGATATCTATTTTTTAATAGATTTTTTTTTAACTTTAAGTCATTAGGCACCCAGCTAAAAAGCCATGCTGTAATTCAGAAATATCTTCAACGTGAAAGTTTGGATGAAACTATGTACGTTCAAAAAGATATGGTATTGAAGAAAGCTTGCAAATATATTTTTAATTTACAAAATAATTCTTCAAGCCAGTATTACTGGAATAATTTTTTTTTATTCTTCAATAATGATCCATTTATCAGTAAACTATTAAAACTGGGATTCAGAGGCCGGGACATCTAGTCTGAATTCCAAATTTTAATAAAACAATATATATTTGAAATTGAAAAACAGTTTTGTGGTTTTACGTTAAGGAAGACACCACCTTGTTAGAGAGAAGATTTCCGAAACTCCACGTTGCTTTAAGGCAACTCATATCAGTTATCGTTGTTATCTAGCTTTTTGCAATTGTTATCCGGGAAAATAAATTGGGTGGCTTACAGCACAAAATTAACCTCAGCTTTAGGCCGATATAATAATTAACCCTTACTTAAGAGTTCAGATATTGAACATTGTTTTAATGAATTAACGTAAGCTATTCATAATATCTAAAATAAAGTTCTTGACCCATCAACATGGGAAAACGTAATCTCAATCTCGCATGGTTGTATCTAGAACGATCCAACCCAGTTAACGAGCGTACTGACTTGGATAACTTTACGATAAGCTAAAACGAATTTTAAAAATGTACTGACATAAAGTGTACAAGAGGCGTAAGTAGGCTCGGAAAAGTCATGTCAAGGGTAGGCCTCTAAGGGACCTGGCAATGTCTAGACTGACTCCTATACGTAGACCTTAGTCACTTGTGAGATCTCACTTCCATGGGTGTTTTTTCTGATACATGCAATGCAGAAAAAAGGCTTAATATATATACTCCTCCCCATTATACATATCTACTGCACTGTAAAGAAGCAATTGTGCCAATTCTGGCGAAAATATTTAGGGCACAACTGAACACCGCCTATATTCCATCTAGCTGACACGTAATTTTTATTTCGAAAGCAAGTAAGCCCACAGACGCTAAACCAAAGGGTTTTTTTCTTCTTCTTTAAAAGACTAGAAAGATTGATTGAATCTCAAATTCGCTTAAATTGAAGTGATAATGATCTCTTACAGGCCCAACATGCGTATAAGAGCGGAAAATCTGGGGAGCTGTCCCTTCTATAAGGTTGTTCGGACCATGGAGAAAGTAATCAACTTAAATTTTTTTTGACTTTGAAAAGCCCTTTATTATGCAGAGAACAGTGCCATTCAGCAAGTCTTAGACTATGTCTGAAAATCTAGAGCATATGAGTGAAGAGGAATCAGCTCAGAAAGTCTTTTGCAGTTCTTTTGTATGGTATAAGGCACCATGGCAAGTCTTATCTACGTTAGAAGATGGCCTAGAGTATGACGAGTGCAACAATCATGATGTTTGGTATAAGATGATAATAATGGAAAGAAAATTAAGCCAAACACTTTGAGAAAGTCGATACATCTCACATAACTTGATAATAATTCTTAAAAAAAAACTTTTAGCGTTGTGGCCTTCAAGACACAACTTTAATCGTTTTTTCGATCCAACTTATACTATAGGATTTTTCATTCAAAAACTAAATCCAGTGAAATTTTTTTTTATTTTTTATTTTTTAATTTTTCTAAAGTATGTCTGCTCCATAGCTCTTTCAGACATCAACATCACTAAATAGCTCATTCAATTTATTCACTCACTCATCTTTATTTCACTTAACACTCACAAAATTCCACTCGAAATGCTAGCAAGACTCTTGAGGGTCTATGCCATGATGATTGATGGAACAGAGGGGTTTCGCCTTGTCGTTGGCATTGTTGTCCAATATGAGGACTATAAATTCTCTTGAGGATTATTGGGTGACGATTGCCAGACTATTGCTGCTATATATGTATCTATGACTGACATTTGTAATGCTGCCATTTTTAGACTTGAATTGTTATCAATTTATTAGGGCGGTGGATGCAATTGTCACAAAGAAGCCATATAAGTTTATATGGGAATTTGCATGAGCAGAAAATTGATTTTATTTTTATTTTGTGTTGCCTTGATATATGCTTAGATGCAATGAAGCTAATGGGTTTGAATGTTTGTTCTTATAAGCGTTTTTTTTTCGTTTTTCGTCGTGGAAATGGTTATGTTCTGAATTAGATTTCACATGCGCAAAATAATTCCATAATATCAAGACTTCCAATTTAAGTTTTTTCAAATCAAATATATCAACCTAGTTCTGGGTACATGTTACGTCAAAAACCAAAGCCTTCGCATTTAAAACTCCTTTTGATGAAAATTTTTTTTATCACTAACACTCCAGGGCTTAGACACCATTCAGAACTGCTTCCTCTGCCAAAATTTTTCATTTCCTTTACGCAGAAGAGGTAACAATACCCTCACATCCAGCTCCAGATTCAGTTGTAAAATTTGCAATCATCAACCAATCTAATTTCATTCTCTCCCATCCCAACCAAAGTAAATTGACCCCTCCTTTAGATAGAAAGAAGAATCATAGCAAAGAGGAAGAAAATTATAATACAAAAGATAGAATCCATACTAATAACTCAATTCAAAAGCACGCCATAGACATAGACCATGCCATTAGCCGCATCACACCAGAGTTCAATGATCTCAGGCTATTACATACATACGCTATGATTCTATTCTCTAATCATTATCATACATCGCAACAAGAGGCTTTGCCCATCATTTATCATCTCCATCGATCATCAATTGGAGAAAGATATTGTATCTAGATACTTTTGCACAATTTACAAAACAATGGAACAATAATTTTTACAACAAATCGAGCACAAGCTCAGTTTGACAGGTGACAGTTCTAAATTACATTACGAGCTCTCGAGCTCCTTCTTCTTGTGTTCATTTGGCATTGCCATCATTGTTGGTGTTCTATTTTGTGCCGTTCCCCAGTGATAGATACTTGGATGATTGACGGTCACGATTAAATATTTCATTTCGAATAAATACGTCAGCTGGCGGGTAGCCTTTATAAATCATGTTTCGCTATACTTAGATACATTTTTTTTTCATATCCAAAAGCAATAAATAAATGACTAATTAGAAAATAGAGGAGTTCCTTAGAAGTCAAGCTTCTGCCAAACGCATAAAAGCAGGGCTGTCATCATGGAGGTCGATTTATTTTTTTGTAGCCCACATGTATTTCCATCAAACGACAAGCGCTCGAGGAATGAATTTTAATGTGAATTGGCCTCAATTTGGCCAACAACTGCAAAAAAGATACATGCACATAGCACTTAGATACTTTTTACATCCAAGAGAGGGAAGAGTCGAATAAGAAAGAAAATCAACGACGACGTCACGCATGCGCGCGGTGAACGAACTTAAAGTAGCTCGAGCTTCATTGGAAGAAGAGGTTTGGGATACAAACAGAAAGCGTGTTGGTAAGATGGACTGGAAGAGCAACAAAACAGGTTCTAACTCTGTCTCGTGCGGTAATCGGCACAAAAGTCAATGGCTTATTCCTATAATTGATGGACTTCCAATTCCAACGGCCTGTGGAATGCCTTACCACCATACCACCAGATCAGATTTAGCACTTCCACAGAGCTTGCCAGATAATCTGGCTCAAAGAGTCTCAGAATCACTTTAAGGTGGTACAAATAACTTGGACTTGTTGTGGTAGGTATGGTATGGGTAGATCTGGGCAACAGCAAGACCTGTTTTCACAGCTTGATCTTTTGTGTGGAATGACGGAACTCTAGTTGGTTGCATTTGTATCTGTGTATTTATGGTAGCTTACCTCATTGGGCAGCAGTTGTATCTTTTTGTGTATTTCTTGTATCCCCAGGTGTGGAATTGAGATTACTCTCTGAAGATACAGTTAGATTTGATTCTTTTTTTACTTCTCTCAACGACGAGTATTTTTTTTTGTATTTCTGTCAATGTGATTTGTGTGAACGAATTGAAGTCGACATTTTGCTAGAACAAATTTATCGGGAACATGGTCTAAACAACGATTAGGCAACAAACGACAAGCGTCAAACAACCAGGCTGAGGCAGTGAGGCGTGATTTGTGACGCGCCTCTGGACATAGACGCATAGAAGGAAGGTGCATCATCATCCTGTGATGTACCTTGTGTATCTATAGATATACACGCGCTTCTGTTTTTGCGCGAGTCATTTAAGATTTGCTACAATAAGCCCAACGGGGGATTAGGGTTTTCGTGTAGAAGGGCTTATGGCATGTGGTTGTGAATGATGTTGATGACGGCCAACGATGACGAAGTATAGCGTAGATGGATGAAGTATCTATAGGTGGATGGAAAAACATGAGGTGAGGGATTTAGTTGAGTATAAAATTGAGTTATTCTGAAATGATGGTCGATGGTCGATTTTAGGACAATGAAGGAAACTAGATGGAGGAACTTTTATTATAGGTTTGTGCCTGTGCCAAGTGTTTACCCTGGAGGACAAAAAACAAAAGGCGTTATATTTATGTAATATAAATTAAATAATTTTGAAGGCTTGTAATAATTTTGAAGGCTTATCATTATTTGCATATTTAATTTAATTTTTCGCTATACATATAGTCATGTGGTTTTACTTGTATTTTTAAAAACTAGAATGGAATAAAAAATAGACACGTATTTTCCTAACACATGGCAAGAACCGGCTGAAAACAATTTTTTTAAGCATAATTCAGGGGCTTTTGATGTTAAACTGTCATATGAAACCGGCCATATTAGATCCTCACATATTTAATGCAGATAAAATAAAAGAAAAACATAAAAGAAACAAATATAAAATAAAATAAAATAAAAATTAAATAAATAAAAACTAATTAAAATAAAATTAAATAGAATAAAATAAATAAATATTTATAAATAAATTAAAACATAAACTTAAACGAATACAAAATAATATGAGAAACGCACAAAAAACATACATTTAAAAAATAAAATAAACTAATATTAGATACATACATAGTTAAAATAAATTAAATAAAACAAATGTTTTTTTTTATAATTTTTTATATATTATATTATATATTTTTTTTTATAATTAACAATTAATACATTTAATAAATAAAGCAAAGTACAAGTAGAAGAACAATAAAAATAAAATGAAATAATGAAGAATAAAAATAAAAAAAATACAATTAAAATTTTGAGCTCATGGTTCTATTGCTAATGCTTAAAAATCCCAATATTTGTCGGGAAATTTTCAACAGGTGGCACAGTAGGCGCAGTTATCGTTTTTCAGTTCAATTCAAGTCTTATTTAAGGACCGATTTTGACGAGACTTCAAAGCTTTGTAAGGATTAATTTAGGCTGATTTAATAACCCACAGGGCACGGGGCGCTTTTTTTGTAAATTGTTATTAGTGGAGGGATTTCAACCAAAATCACATGATAGAATGCCTCTAATCTAAAAAACAAATAAAATTGAAGTGTCTGTTTGTAATATCAAAATAACATATTTTTACAACATGCTTACATCAAAAATACAATTTTCAAAAATTTTGTCTGATTGTTTGTTCGGGCTTATCTCAGAAACAACTACGTCGATTTTGATGAGACTATAACTTGCAAATAGCTTATGTTCCGAGAAGTAACTTTAACTATTTAAGTTACACACAAGATGGCGCTGGGCAGTTTTTTTTTTAATTTCGTATTTATAGACCGATTTAGACAGGATTTTCATAGTCAGATAGATGGTTTTGTAAGAAGTAACTTAGTCTTTTTAGTAACCCCTGAGGCGCTGGGGTCGGTTTCTTTAAAAATTCTTTTTTATGGGCTGATTAAAAACCACACTAACTATAATATTTAAAATATTCAAATAATTGAATTATGTCCAAGAAACTTAAGTGGATTTCGGGAGCACCTGCCCAAATATGGGAATTATACTGAACATTTTGTTTTCTTTTCAAAGGAAACCCAGACACCGCGTGGGTGTCATTCTTGTCAACCTCGAATATGTGGTCAGTTCGAGAACTACGTGGCATTGGGTTGGAGTTGTCACTTTCGACAAAATATTTCTGTCGCCAGCAAAACAATTTATTGGATGGATTAGTTATTTCAGAAATAAGATCGATGATAATTGCAAGGAAAAGAGTCGGAGACAAAACAGAACCCTGGGACACACCAGCATTTATTTTATGAATACATGACTTAAATCCGAACACAACATGTATTGAGAAGATCAAAAGGTAATTACTAATCCAAAGCAGAAGAGTTTCATTGTGCCTAAATACAAACATTTTCGATAAATCGGCTTTGTGGAGCTAGTTATTAAGAAGCTTCCAACCTTTAAGAAATTTCCCAAGCTCTGCATTTCTATTGCTTTAAAGAGAAGAGACGTAAGTGCAATTGGTTGATAGTTTGAAGGTGAAGAAGATTCGCCAGAACAAATTGTATTTATATCACTCGTAAATGTTGGACCAGTTAAATACGACAGAGAGAAACTTTTACGCAGTGGTGTCATTTTGAAGAACACCTTTTCAGAATAATGGCGTGCATACTATTCGACTACTAGACTTGTGCTTATTAAGATCATTTAAGTCTCTTGCAACAGAAGGAGAGCGACACAAATTTGGTCCCATAAAATTGACGCTTTCGGGAACAGGGCTGCAATTTATTTTTTCTTGACAGCAAAAAAAATAATATAAATATATATGCACCAAAAGACACAAAAAATAACTTATTTCTTAGATTATAGTCTCTAAATCCTAATTCCTCACCAGAAAAACTAATTGCATGAACATTAATCCATTATTTATATTCTCATGTATGAATTTGTGTAAAACACCATCTTTTTTTTCTACACATGATTATGGAAATTCTTAGATTTGTGCTCTTTGAGCTAGCCAAGTTCAAACCTTTTTAAAGAATAACCATCATCGACTAGGTCCATTCTGAAGATATTAATCTTCTGTCAGAAAGTTTATTGTTCTTTTCTCTTGCGGCTTTGCCAAGACTTTAATTAACTTTTAATTCGATGATTTTTAATTAAAAAAATGTCTGTCTTGGTTCATTTTGTTTTTTTTTTTTAATTCGACATTTCTTGTCAATTTATTCATACAATAACCGGTCAATGTCCTGCCTCGTGTATTAATTCAAATTTCCTTTATTTTTAAATTAGTTTTCAGAAAATAAAGGATATGGCTTTTCTACTACTCTATTCACAGAACAAATTACAAAAGCTGGTGTCGATGTTTTACCAATCTGATGAATCCTATTCACAAAACCAACACCTTCAGCATTATTTGTATATTGATTAAAAGTCAGACTTTTTTTGTTGTTGTCAGACTTAACTGTTTAAATTGAATTTCAATTTAAATCCCAGGCTGTTGGTAGATACTGTATTGCTCCTCAAATTGAGTTAAATCGGCCGCAAAAATGAGTTCTATCCGTATAGTAGTCACCCGTAATAAAGAGCCGGAGTCGGAAGAAAATATTGTGTTCACAATTAAAGCAAAAAAAAACTTCAACAACCTTTTTTTATCGTAGGAATAGAAAAGCTTTGGTTTGACATAAGATCCATGATTAAAGTTCTTTTTTTATTGCAGTCAGAGTAAAATTCTACGATTTGCTTGTTTTTCTTTTTTTTTCCTTTTTATACCTGCTTTGTTTTTCTTCTTTTTTTTTGTATTTTGGTGTCGAATGTACAGGCCTGTAGCCATAATATAATGTACCATAAGGACATCATAATGCTTTAACTCTTACATCTACCTAAATGTACTTTAGCTTCTTTTGATAGCACTATGGTCAACAATGACCTCAGGCTTCAACCTATTCGTCACGAACTGCCTTCGGACATGCACACTAAATCCTTTAATTCTCTCTTCCTAGGCAAGAAAATTTATATGAGTATTGCTATTATGGGTCTCCCCAATAGGCTATCGCTGATCGTACTGTATACGGGGACTAATAGACTTTTCATGGGATACGTGGAAGTGTAGGCCGTATCATTTCTTGAAGTATACTTTCCAACTCATCAACTTTAACCCAAAGATCTTTTAATAAATTTAAAAAAGAACTTCAAGTTTCTGATCTTGTCCACATTTTCTCTTTAGAGAGATGACCCTCGAGGGTTTTATAATGCTATACCCGTTCAGCCCAAAATGACAACTGACATAATCCTCAGAGCACGCAAATTGATTGTAGTGGTTTTTACTGCAGGCATAGTCTGTTTCGTGATTCTGTGTAATTCGGCAACGATCAAACAGAACAATTTTTTCTCAAGGCAATTCGATTCATACAAATTTTAAGAGGCGTAAAAAGGTTTTTATAGATTACTTGAGACATGGCCAACTACATATCTAGAATCTTTAGATACAAATAATATGTGCTTCCCGTCGATAAGCGACGCTCGGGGGAGTATTAAAGAAAATATAGTTTTTCCTATAGGTATGTTTTTTTATTAACACCATTTAATTTTAAAGGATTAACCGATTTTGAAAACATTTTGTGTGCATGCTAACATGATTACTTTTGTGGTTTTTAGCTATAATTGGACCCAATATGTGGCGCTTTCATCGGTATTCAGAAAACCTATGGTAAACACGATCAAGGACGGGTGGGTCAGCTAGTAAAAAGAAATGCAGAATAAACGACTGGGTCGCACGTACTTGCTCTTATGTGCTTAATTACATTGTAAAGTAAGATCTTTGACAGAAACGAGTAACATTTACGTTGAAAATAACACAGTTTGAACTTATAAAAATGTATCAAAACCACAATACTTAACGGTTTTTTTTAGTATAAATTAAGTACGCCACCACACATCTTAAATAACAAAGAATTTTGTAGGGTCGGTTTTGATAAAATCCGATTTTTTTATTTTTAGTTTTTTTAATTTTTTTTTTTTAAATTTTGGTATGCAGTTTTTTAGAGTTTATTAATATACATTTGATTATAAAATTTAAAATGATTTTTTTATTAGTTTTAAAAATACTGATTTTTCAAAAAAAAAATTAAAAATTAATTTTAATTAGAAAAAAGTTATTAAAATTTTTTATATGCAGAATTAATTTTGCTACCTAGATCTTCTCAAATATAAAATTTGACAGAAATCCAAGAAGCCGTTACCGAGAGAGCCTAAAATTAAAAAAACCGTTATATGAAAGGTATTAATAGACTTTTCACTTAAATTTGGTTATAATCAAATGATAGCAAATACCAACAAATATTCTCAAAAATGTTCATCAAAATCGTTGGAGCAGTTTTCGGAAAAAATCAGCTTTTCCTAAACGGTCATATGGCAGGTACCGTTATTTTGAAGGCCTAAAAATAAAATTTCAATTTCCCCTGTGAGGAATTCTAAAAGAATCACATACACAAAATTTGAAGATAATCGCTTTAGCCTTTTAACCTGTAGCTTGTTATAGTTACATCCTGACAGAAAGACAGACATTTTGTGTCGATCACTTGTTTAGACTTCTCTATGATCGCAATGTCATGTTTCATTGTTATCTCAATTTTGTATACCTAAACTTGCCTTATAGTCCCTATAATCGCAAGTAAAAACACCCAAAACGAAGTCTTGTGGAATAACGAAAATGACCCTTGTTGCTTGAACGATCTACATAGAGAACTTGAAATACAAATTGTTTCATAAGTTCCAAGATCACACCAAATACGAAATGGAGACCGTCTTCTTAAATAAACGAAGCAAATTTCATAGACTAAGAAGAACCATGAGCTCATGGTACAAAAGCTATCGCGCATCGAATCCTACTTCTTGTGAGAAAGTGATAATTGCTCCAAGATGCAACTTTGTCTTAAAAATTGCTCTGCTATTTGGGGTAAGTAGAAAAAGGAAGCCCTCTCCTTTCCTACGGACTTACGATGCATACATGAATCGTTAAGAGTTTAAGTATATATACCTTGCTCACCTTCAAGGAGATTTCCCTCGCGTTAAAAATGGAATGGATACAAAATATTATTAAAATTTTCTTCTTTCTACAAAGAATTTCAAGTGAACGAAACTTCGAAGTGAACGAAGGAAGATTTCAAGAAGATTTCTGACACATCCAATTTGAATACAAAATATGTTCGTTCAATGTTTTCATTCTTTAAATGTGTATTTCAATTCAAGTGCACGAAACTTTGAAGTGAACCAAGGGATCATTAAGAAATTGAATCAATACATTTTCATCACCTTCACGGAGATTTCTCACACCTGAAATGGTTACAAAATATTTTCGTTCAGTTGCTTTCATTTTTTAAATTTGTATTTTAATATTCGTTATATATAGAAATTCAAGTGAACGAAACTTCGAAGTGAACAAAGAATTCAAAGAAATTTCTCCCGAGTCAAATACGGATACAAAGCATTTTCGTTCAATTGCTTTCATTTATAAATTTGTGTTTCAAAATTCGTTATACAGAGTAATTCGAGCGAACGAAGTCAACGAAATTTAGATTCAACAATGTGTCGTTTTCTTTGTATCCAAATAAACATAACTGACCGATTCTATTCTTGGCTACGGCCCTGTGTTTCAATGTGTCACAATCGCTATGGTCTCCTGGCCTCCTTGTCCTTCTAAGTCATGAAGTACAGTTGCAATTGCAATGATGATGGTGTTCTGATGGTTGATGGCGATAGTCTTTTTATTTTTTTCACTTCTATGTCTGTCGCATTCTGTAATTGAATTTTCTTACTTGTTTACATTTTTTTTATTTTATTGTTTAACTCATTCGTTTTCGATAAATTGATTTCTCATACCTTGGGTTGGGATACACTCAACGAGTGTAATAGTATGCGAGTGCGGAGATAGTTAAATTGAAATTCAATAAAATAGACAGGAGCAAACTGTCTTTCCTGGTTTGAATGTATTGACATCACAATCACCCTGTATACTGTTATTCAGAGTGTTGTTAATAGAGAAAGTGTGTTTATCTGATGTGTGGAAGTGAGGGAGAAAAAAAAAATAAATGCAATATTCCAAAGCTCCTACACATTCGTTAGATACAAATTGAAAGAGAACACTGAAATAGGTTACAATAGAAATGCTGTTATTTGATTTTATCTCTTTTTCACTTTTGAAAGGATTCTTTTTTTTATTTGATTTATTTAATGGAAGAATGTCCAACGTTGGTAGACCTAGAACAAAACATTTGCAAAAGGTGTTAGCCGAGTCAGTTGGAGTTATGGGGAGAAAGAGCAAAAGTTAAATGAACTTTAACTTTTTGGATTTTTTAGGGCTTTGATATTTAAAGAGATAGTTGATATAAAGGAACTCTGTTAAAGAAAAGATAGTGAAAATCTGTATCTGAAGGATAATTGAAGGAAGATTAATTTATAGTCAAGGCAATTGGCGGTGCATTCCAGTAATGCAAATATTTTTTGGAACGGAAAGGATTTTTTGATAAATTAAACGCTAATGCTTCCCATCCTGTTTGAGCATTTTAAGGATCTATTGAATCTTATTCCTAATAGTCTCACAAGAACTGGATAATCAGTTAATAGATGTGTGTATAACATTTGTTGAAAAAAGGCAGCAGGGACTGATAAAATTCCAGAAAAGTTTTATTTTGTTCAAATATGGAACTACGGAGATGGAGTTAATAAATAACATTAATGGTTTGTTAAAACAAGGATACGTATACAGGAAATTTTCCGAAACAGTTTAAAACAAAACAAAAAATTGTTTAAATTTTAGAAATTTTAAAACTAAAGAATGTGTAGTAGCCGATAGCAAAGCTAAGATATACTGAACAAAAAGAGTATTGAAAAGTCCTTAGGTAATTAAAGGCTGGAAAGGAAAAAAAATCAAAAGTTTAAAAGGTATAGAAACCTAATCCTATAGTTCTTTATTTCTTATTCAAATTATTTTATTTTATTATTTGTGTTAAAGAGTATAAATAAGAACATAGCTTCCTTAAACAGCACAAAAAATTTACATATTTCTTTATATCAAAATACACCAAAAACGTGACAAAAAGACATTTATTAAAATTCTTTCACAACTTGCTCAAAGGTGAGTTAGGACGTTACACATGCCATGTTCCACTTAATCGCCCGTGTCGGCACACTAGGCTTGCTTAAAGTATCTGCGCCAACAAGAAGACTACATAATTCAGAGAAGAATTTTGCATATTAATTTCTTCGCCTTGCATTAAAGTAAAAGTAGTATCTCCTATGAGATACCCAATAATAGTCCGATAATGCAAAATGCATTTTACCAACACGACACGGATTTGTGGAGAGCAGGATTTCTATAATTTCCTGATACTTCCCTTGCGGGCAAAAACTAAAGATACATTTGATTCAAGTGCACATAGGAAACATGAAAATATATCTGAAGTAATTAATTTGTATGGAGTTGCAACAAAAAAGATACACACACAGAACGAACGCACCTCTGTAGATACTTGCTGAGCATTTTGGTTACACTGTTGCACATTTGTTGCAACAATATAAATCAAATTGAGTGCATTGAAATTGTTTTCATGTTTATTCTTTTTTTTTACAGGAAAATCATAAAATTATATCTGCTATATTTGTATCTTTAATCTGAAAGAGTAATGATGGGTAAAGATATGTGCTTAAGTTACATTGTGATCGTGATTGTTCGAAATTAAATTTTCTTTATTCTTTCTGTTTTAATACACGTATCAAAAAACTATTACTTACATTTCAGATGTTGTCAACACAAATGTAAGTACAAAATGTTTAAAGAAATCACAGCTTACCTGAAATAAAAAGATAAAATAAAAGTTAATAAAATAAATTTAAATAGTTTGAAAGAATTTTGTTTGTTTTTTAACATCGCAACGGCATGCATCATGGATACGATGGACAAAAGGCAATGATCATAACAACAGTTGTGGTATTGTGAAACGAGAAAACCTAAACTCTTATTAAACTAAATTAAAGAAAAGGAAAACATTTGTTAGAACATATGAACCCAGTGAGTTTGATTATGTTGTTAACTTATATAAATCATCAATCTTGCTCCACCTTTTAGTAATATGCTAGAAAAATTAACAGCTGAAAAGTATGGATTAAGTTATCTCATAGTATAAAGGTAAAATGCAAACGCCCATTATACTGTGTCTCTTTTTGATTTTATTCTTAGTTACAACCCTAAACTACATATTATTGGCAATAAGCCTGTCTTCATTACTAAAAGTCGAGAAGAAGTGTTAGATCTCAATATGGTCTCCAATAATATCCATCAAGTGATCACAACAGAGTATCAGAGGAATACTCTTTCTGCGATCCTTGACCTTCAATTCTGAATAAATGATGAACCCACCAACCAGGAAGTTTTCCGAAATTATCGGAAAATTAACTGACAAAGGGTATACAAAGGGAATACAAAGGGAAACTTACACAAGGTCTATCGAAGCTAACATTTGAAAAAATTTCTTCAGTACTAATAATCCTGATAAAAATTCAAAGATTGAACATTAGCTTTCAACACTTCAATGAATCCAAATAAATGCCAAAAAACGCATTGCTATTGAAATCACAACTAAATCTGCTAAGTAAATATTGTAGAAGATTTTTGAACCGAGCTAAGGCAACAAGAGAATTGCTTGATTGAGGTTCGTAAAATAATAATACTAGAATCGAGGAAAAAAGATCTTCATGGGCATTTCGGGACTAATTCAAGTCGATATTCACCCAACTTGATAATCAACACAACCGGGTAGATCATGAAATATTTGTGTCCTATAACAAATTTACTTAAATCAATATCTTATAACGAGGGACAAGTTGCAATGGGCAGTTAACAGCTCTAATCCTGACAAATCGGGGAGAGTAGATGGTTAATACTAGGCCCACTTCAAAAAATCTTTATTCATCTTCCTATTCTAAAGATAATACCGAATCAATGTTTAAAACTGGAATATGCAGAAATGTTAAAGTAATGTTCATTCCAAGAGCGTGCTAATCGTAATGATTGGAGACTGTGTTGTAGTCTTTTTTCATTTCTTCTCACTGACAATGAATAACGCTGCTGCAGTATGATGGACTGCTCTAGATAAAGTAACAATACGCGACAAATTAAGCAGAGTCTAGCGGTCAGAGAGTAGGTATATCATTGGAGTTCTGCGATCGACAAATTCGGCTACTAAATAAACTCCTTCTGCTCCCTCCTCTTGACAATGTCATTCATCTCAAAACCATTTATTTGTGGGGTATATGGGGTTCAGCCGGCTTGACCTCAGAAAACGTCGGCCAGTTTCTGAAATGTTTTTTTGGTGTGGACGCTTTCAGAAACATTTCTGAAATGTTTGTTTGTTTCCCATTCTATGAATCCAGTTTTGTACGTCAAGATATATTGTAAAGAAGTAGCAATCATAGCGTCGTGCTTTATCATAATGAAAAAAATACAACAAAAAAACAGAGAAACATTTCATAAACATTTCAGAAACATAAAAAAAACATTTCAGAGAGAAAGAAACATTTCTATTTAAAAAAAATGTTTCTTTGGTGTTGACACAGCTTAATGTATGTATTAATTTGTTAGCTTCCAGTACAAAATAACACAAAATTATCTTTCAGCTAAAAAAAACCCATAATACGGAGAGGAATAATCATTGCTCAAAACTATCAATTGGTTAATTCCACTTTTAAAATCCAACAAATCTCCCCATCAGTCCAAAGTTCACGAACTAATACAACCAGGTCTGAGAGAATTTATATTAATCGCCCTACACGCACTTCTGACGTGGTAAGTCGTCCGTTGACAACTCACTAATTTACACACCCTTCTTCCTAATTGTGGTTGGCTTTAAAACACAATTTCAATTGGATGAATTCCCGAGCAGAGTTCTACAAATCCATTCATCAATCGTCACTCCCCATTATCGTCATCGACATGAGATAGTTTTTGGCATTTAATCGGTTGTTACTTCGTCGGAAATAAAATACTTTACCCGAGTAAAAAAATATTTAAATTTCGAAAACAAATTGCATAAAGCCCACCTCTGATCCATATCGAGAGGACTTTTATTTTCACATTCTTATTTATTTTTTTGGGATTTTGTTTTTTTCTACAAAAGATACTAGTTCGAGATACAAGACGACCATAATGAGGGGGAAATTGAAAAACTAGGCCTTGTGCCAAGATATTCATTATAGCGCGCACAAAACTGTATCTTATAATACTTTTCTTCTATTCGTGCAGCATTGTAGATATCTAGATACATTTTTATTCAATTATTAGACAAACAAAAAATATGAAGCGCGGTGAAAAGGTAGAAAAGCAGGTGAGATACGTCAACGCGAAAGAAACAGCCGGACTAAATGCGTCAGATTTCTAAATTTAAATGACAAAAATAATGATATTTTTGATTGGGGCGACTTGTTTTTGTTTTTAATATTTTGATGCAGAGATATTGAGAAGTCATAAATATCTGATGATGATGGTTTTGAAGATTCCGGTTGAGTGTTTTGCAATGAAATACTATTTATGAAATATAATTTGTTTTGTGAAAAGAACTTAACAATAGAGAACTTTATGAAAGAAAATTAAGTTTATTTTTTGTTTATTTCTAACAGAATTATATAAGGATTAGACGGAACTTGAAAGGAACTTTTAGATTTGCTAAGCTATTTTGGATAGATGAATAGAAATATATACATTGGACTGGAAATAAGAATAAATTATCTTGATAAAATTGTAAAGGCGTTCGAATAGGGTGAAACATTAAACATTCTTGTTGTGCGACTAAAGAAGGAATCTCCGAATACTTAACAGTGAGTCTAAAATTGCACTGGACGGTAAATTATGAGCGTTCAGAAGCGCTTGTTCTGCGGTAAAATGTGCGAGGAGAGTATAATGCAACAGGCTATTGTGAATTCTCTAACTAATATGAAAACACGGTTTCGGGTCATAATTCTGTATGTGCCAAAATTCGGATTCCAAAAAGCTGTATTTAAAAATTCTGTATTTTAAAATTATGTAGTTCTGAAAAGTGCGCAATTTTTTTTTATTATTAAAACAATTTTTCTTACATCATTTACAGAAATTACAAGTACAGTTTCTCATTATCACTTCAGCGAGAACTTCGGGCGACAGATTCTCGCACTCGTGTCTAATGTTGTCCTTGAGGGCTTCCATAGTCTCGGTGTTCACGTAAACACGGGACTTCAAAAAACCACACAAAAAGTCTGAAACGGTTAAATCGGGCGATCTTGCGTGCTAGTGCAAATCGCCAAAACGAGAGATAAGGCGACCCGGGAACGCCGCCTTCAGAATATCGGTTCATGTCGGTTCATGTATTGCTCCATGACTTGTTCCCTTGTATTCTGCATCTGTCTAGTCCACGGCCATTTGCAAAAATGAGTGCATCTTCCAATAGGGTGATTTCTTTTTGCCCACCTTGTACGTACGAAAGATCATATATAGTTACTATTAAGTCAAATCAAAAGTAAAATTCCTAGCAAAATCACCGAAGAGTTCCAAATCAAAATTGGTGTGCACCAAGAAAGAGTCTTGAGTCATTTGAGTGAGTCAATCGTTCTCTGCTGACGATGATCCATGAGTGGATGTTATGAAATGAACTTAACACCGCATTAGAGCTTGTACAAAAACTAAATTTCTATGCTGGCCAATTTCTGATCCACAAGCCTTTTGCTGGCTATTATTTTAATAAACAATTTCTTCCGTAGTGTCGAGAAGTTCAAATATCTTTGATCTATGACCGATATGCAAATTCTTTTGTGACGACACCATCAAGCATCGCATAGGTATACAGTAGATGAATTGGCGGGAAGAACTATCTCATTTGGGGTCAGACATGGAAAAATCCAAAACTGGGAGGGTTGCCGAAGTTTTCTGAGAACTCCAAAGGTAAATCCCTAGGGCGAAGCAGAAAAGTGGTAAAGTTGGGGTCCCAGTCGAGACCACAACAATCGTCGGTCAAAGAAGAAGAAGCTTCTTTTAAATTTTATCTAAACACGCAATACTTCTGTCAATAATTTCTGGAGTGTTGGTACGTTAACGGTGTGGCTTGAGGCCCTGTTGATCTAATCAAACTACATATATCGATTTTCACATAAAAGACGAGGAAAAGTGCGAGTTTGAAGGTAGGAATATAAATATATACAATTTAAAACTCCGCATCCTGTCACAAGGCCGACATAAATGTGGGATTCAAAAAACCAAAATGCGCTTAGTGCATCTGGTCCATCTAAATTCATCGAATTAACAACAAAGCTCTAGACAAAACAGAGAGAAGAAAATTATAAATTTAATCTAAAGAGCTGACATTAACTTTGATAACACTATTTCTGACAGCTCATAACTTTTGTGCACTTATCAGAATTGTTTATGCAACTTGAGAAACTACGGTTTACTTCAATTCAATTACTATTGAACCCAATATTTTGCTTAACTTAACTTACCAAAACCCTAACTCTTTAACTCAGAAATATTACCTTTCGCTTTTTAGTTACATAAGCATTTTCAATTTTTCTTCTTTTAATGAACACCTGTCAAAAATCCAAAGTGCACAAGTCCAAAAATACCCGTAAGAGCTTTCTGTTCGTCAAATCACCACCAAAACAAAAAAAAAAAACAAGAAATCTCCTAATCCGTGATTAATGCAACAAAATAGAAATTCTTTACAAGTAATCTCCTTACCTTAATGGAATTTCGTTTCCGCTTCTCCTATCTGATTAGTTCCACAACATGGTCACAGACATTTTCTCGACAAAAAACACAATAATGCCCGCACAGGAAAAATAAAACCAAAAACCCAAAATATTGTACTCCCAAAACTTTCTAGCCCTTCCCGAATAAAATATTTCCCAGGAGTATATTACTTCAATAGTTTGACACTCAACCAATTAACCAAACCACGAGACCATCATCATTTATCATCAAAGGCAGTCAAATCCGTAGCCCCAGCTGATACAGATGTAGGGCTGATGATAATAATGGAGAGTCTTAAATTTTGTGAGTAGTTGTGTATCTTGTACTCTCTGTCGAAGTCGGCCCGGTCCTTTATAAAATCACCAACAATCCAACCGTAAAGATTACCACGTCATGATAATTACACTCCAAAAGCAATATGGCGAAGTTTATAAAAGAAAAAAATCACGAACAACCAGTGCGGAGCGGGGCCAAGAGCAACCCAAGAAGCAGCAGAAAACCCAAGAAAATTCATCACCAAGATTATGATGGCTAAGCTAGCAAATCGTCCGTTTACCTGGCCCTTCTTGGAAGAAATTGCCAACTGAAAAGATACACACACATAGATAGCCATCTCTTCAATGCCGACCCGGACGACCTCTTGCCATTGGTAGGGTTTTTCCTTCGTCTCTTCTTCGCGGTTTTGCTGCCATGCCCACATTTGTCTGTCAAGTTCATGACCATTCCAGAAACGAATACATCTCTTGACGACTTGCTATGACTCTGGTTACGAAATTGCACTTAAAAACAGAACAAAAAATAAAAAACAACCTAAAGATACAGATACAAGATACAAAACATGAAAAAAATAGTTTTTCTTTATAACTAGGAGTATTTTTTCCATTTCCTCGACCAGCAAACCGGAAAAAGCTGTTCGGGGAGTTAGTTTCAATGATGTACTAGTTAACCAGCGAATGTCTTGGCCAGGTCAACGTACTTTCAATATATATAGGCTCTATGGAGAAGAAGAAGGAAACGGAAAAGTGTTAGTTCCCAGGTTCTGTGGAAAAACGAAGAAAATTGGTTCACATTGGAATGGCGGATGACGTGCGGTGCCGGACGACGACGAACTGCTTTAATAACTCAAAATATGACGTTGCTTTTGCAAAATCTAACTATCGCACTTGTGTAATTATGGTTACGGGCTATTAGGGTCAATGCATGATTATTTACGCCCCTAGAAATTCTTCTAACAGCTCCACCGCGCCGTGACCAAAGATACTTGCCACGAAAAAACTACGTCGACGACACGGCACACAACGAAGAAGAAGAAGGCCACGAGGTCTGTTGCTTCGTCTAATTGATGTTCTCACATTAAGCGCGCTGAAGAGGAACAAACAAACCATTTAGATATAGACTTTGGTGTTTACACCCAGAAGATGGTTTTTATTTAAGTAATAATCTATTTATTCAAGTTCAGGTGAGGATTGCCGGTGAACGAACTTAACTGGCTGGGTCGTTGTCTTCCGTCATGAGGAAAAAAACACATCATAACCTTTCTAGAGGGGAAATCTATGATATGTATCTTACGGATACATATATTCCTCCTCGTAATATAGCTTAATACGAAAACACATTATTCCCGAAGGTTTTTTTTTTTTTGAATTTTTGGGGTTAATCCAACGACCTAACCAAACCACGTCATACAGCATCCCGGCTGGCTGTGCATAAAAATCGACGGAAATATTTCCCTTCTTTTGGCGTCGATTTTGTTGTCATCAAAACTTGGTTTTTGCGAGAAGACATATCGTCGTCTTCGATGGCTTTTGCATCTTTTTTTTTTTGTTGGATCGGTAAGCACTTTTAAAACGAAAACCGTTTAAAAGTTTTTTTTTTATTTTTTGAAGGTTTAAGGAAAGTTCTCTAGTACAAGTACCTACTTTGCTGGTTATGAGAAGGGATGTTTTGGAGAAAAAAAATTCAAACTGATGGCGACAAATTTTTTTATCGAGGATATCTTTCATCATTATTGATGGAGAGTTGGGGGAGGTGAGGTAAGCGCGTTGAAAGGTTAAGTTATTCGATTATTCATTCAAAATAGAGAAAGTTTTTTAGATTGAACTTATGAAGTTGATGGGTGTACAATTTTATGAGTAGTTTAATTTTTATTTTTGAGAAGCTCTTCTAGTTTGGAGAATCATTTCTGTAGGATAAATATCGCGGATTTGAGAAAACGCAAAAGTGATACCTTCCCACGATTAGCTGACCCTTTTTCTCATTGAATAAAATATTGAGAGTTCAGTATGCATTATGAGAAAATAATTGAAATATATTGAACTTTAATATGTATTAATACAAACAAAGCAGTGGCCTAATGTGACTGCCCTGAAGAACACCTTATGGAGTTAACTTATGATTTTTGTTATACAACTTTCAGTATATTTGTCCAGTTGTGAATTTGAGTTACGAAGAAACAGAAGTATTTAAGAATAGTAGTAATCTTTGTGGTCTAAGAGCCAACAATATAATGAATCAAATGATTTAATTAATGTTGTCAAGCATATTAATAGAAAACTTTTGGCGAGTAGGGGAGTTAAACAAAAACCAGTTTGTTTAACAGTTTTTGATTTGACCAAAATTAGTAAAATTTCACATTAAAACTTGACAAAAAGAAGGATGTCAAGTCATTTATCTAATGTTGTAAGGTATATCAATAGAAAATATTTTAGGAGTTAGAAAAGAATAAGTTACTCTGGCAGCATTTTGGTGTGACCAAAATTGGTAAACAAAGTGAAAAAAAATTATTTAATTTTGAATACATTTTTTTAAACAAACCGAAAGTTTTGCATGCTTTAGGTACATTTTGACGACAATTTTTATATGATGCCTACTCCTAAAAAGTCAGCGTAAAAAAGGAAGACTAAATTTCTCTGACAAACACCACCGCAGACACATTTAAATGCTAAAAATTCGATTTTTTTTTCAAGAATATCTAGTTTTTGCTTAATTAATTAATTACCGGAAGTCACTAATATACATATACGTATATGGAAGTTATTTGTTACATTACAGTTCTACAAGTGCCAGTGCAACAATACAGAATATAATCCCCAAACTGATATTTTTTAAAAGTTGACAATTCAAACTTTGTTTAATAAATTTATTTCTTTGCTTAGCGATAGTGATTTGAACCAAAAAAAAATCCACTTTCTTAACAATATTTTGATGTCATTTATTACATAAATAGTACGATAATTCAGGCGACAACAAAACAGTAAGATACAAGCAACTTTTACTAAAATAAGGGAGAATCTGATCCCCCATTTGGTCGGGAGGGGCAATTAAAAAAAAAAACTATAAATGGAAAAAAATGTTAAAAATAACGATACGAACAAGTAAAATTTGCATTTTTGTTTTTAAAGTTAGAAGTTTCTTCTATAATCTTATTTTGAAATTAATCTTCTCTTTATATAAAAATAAGTTTCATTTTGTGTGTTTATATCTAGAGTCCAGTTGGGTGGATTTTTGTATTTTGTTTTTTTTTAAATAAAAGGGACCCATTTGTAGATGGTTTAGAAACAAAAAATCTTTCACATGCAGATAGCTGATATTTTAAGGAATAACTTAGACCATTTTAATTATTTGCCAGGTGGCGCATAGGTCGTTTTTTTTTAGAAAATTCTTTTCTCTAGACAGATTTTGATGGGACTTTCACAGGCAGATACGTCGAGTATTTGCAACTACTCCGAATCCAAAGGTGACATAGACGGAATTTCTTCAAGAATTTCTCAACAATATTAAATTTAAATAATTTGACTGGTTTAAAAAAAAATTCTTTGTGTAGATTAACATGGTAAGCTGGTAGCCTGGAAGATTCTAATTGGTTGCGAATAATAGCGCTGTTGATGGAATCCAGAAAATATATTTTAAAATCATGCAAGGTTGGATGGGTTTGTTTTATTTATATATAAAAATCTCATGTCACAATGTTTGTCGTCAATAGACTGCAAAATTATTGAACCGGTTTTCATTAAATTTTCTATTCTGTGTGTAATTTGGTCTAACTTGAGGCGTAGGATTGTTTTTATTTCGATTATTGGACTCAATATTGTTTTATTGCAAATTAAATGAGCCACAGCAACTCGTGGCCGGGTCTGCTAGTTAATCTTTAAATAGATATTGAAAAAACTTTTATCAAACTCATTTTTTGAAAACAGTTTTTCAGAGTTTACTAATATACCTACTATTAATTTAAAAAAAATATTATTGCTTAGCTTAAAAAATATTTGAAATTAAAAAAATTATAGAAAACAAAATTATTCAAAGCTTTAGTTTACAAAATTAATTTGTCAAGCTAGATTTTTTCAAATATGTGATATTTGAAAAATATTTAAATACAATGAGCCGTTATGTGAAAAGTACCGTTCATTGACTTTTCCGGTAAATTGGGTTTTGATAGAAGAATACAAGAGATACAAAAATATCAAAAAAAAATAAAAAAAAAACGTTGGAGACGTTTTCGAGAAAAATGAGATTTCCTTTACGGTTATTTAGTAAGTACCGTTATTTTTAATAACTATTAAAATAAAATTTCAAAAACCCCATTCTTATCACTAACTTTTGTAGGCTTGTAACGTTCCTTCAAGAAACCACGATTTATTGCTTTAAAAAAACATGTCGTTTCAAGATTCTAGATTTGGATCTTAATATCGCACAAAAGTTTCGAAAGGTTCGAAAAAAAAATTATTTTCAGGTTTTAACGTCAATGTAAGCCTTAGTGCATATAATTATGTTATATTTAGACTCAAATATTTCCAAATCCCTCAAAGAAAGATCACAGAAAATTAATCTACATATAAATTGTTTTTTAAAAAAGTTGTGTGGCGTATAAGTGTTTTTTTTTTCCTGGTTATTAGGAAAAATTGTGTGGCGTATGAGTGTTTTTCTTCTTTTTTTTGGCTATTAGGAACAACACTTGTATTTCCAATGTGTCCACACAGCATGAACAAATTATCTTTGTTTGTGCTAACTATTATTTAAGATATAATTAGAACGACGACTTGATAGATCCTGCGAGGAACCCTACGCCGTTAAAAAAAAGATATAGCTATCATAACTTCATCCAGATCGGGTCTGCGAAATTGTTGTTCTACTTAACAGCATATTCATCTGGGATTCTACAACGTTTTTTTTTTTTTGCTCGTCCTTACAATGTCGAGCCCTGTGGCCCTAACTGTTTTATTTTTACCTTTTAGCTTTTAGTAAATGTTTTTAATTTTATTCCTGCAGTTACAGTTCTTCGTTTTCCCAAACCCTAGCCTCACATGCTCTCTTTTTCTTTTTTATAAGTCGGTGATCCTCTTTCCTGTTCTGCTCGCAGAGCCCGCAAGCAGATCTGGTCCTTGTATGCTTGGTTTATACTGCCAATTGCATGATTTTTTAGGAATTCATAGGCAATCCAGGAGTTTTGCAGCCTCCCTAACGACATTTTGGTAATGGTTTCATTGGTTTAATTTCTAGGTCTTCTTTGAAGATCATTAGAAACACTCCGACGAGGTAGTCAATGTTGGCCCGTCGGACAGTTCGGATATCCATGATAGTGTTGTCGCCATGTGTTCAATATGGTACACCGAATTGATCAGAAGATCTTTATGTGCCTTTGTAATTTTTGAGGTTTGAGAACTGGGAACTAGCTTTAACAATATTTCACCGAAACAAAGTCAATATACCTAAATCCGTTTTCAGAGTTGGTTTCGGGACAGCTGTAGTTATCTACTGCACCACAAAAGATACAGTTTTTCTTTAGTTTGACGTTAAAATCGCCTAGGACATAAATATAATGTCAAAAACTAAGTAAAGTATGTAATGTACACCTCTCCATCTAAACGGTGCAATTAACATCTCGTGAGAAATATACCTCAAAAACCTTTGATTATGATTACGCTTTACATTCACCATCATTACCGAAAAGCTTAAAAAAACATTTCAAACAAGCATCTTCTCAATTAACGCATTTGCATCATCTTTTAAGTAAATGACAATCATTTTACAAGAAATTAGATACAACGAAAATGGCTTTAACAACCGCATAACAACATTCAATATACTTATCCATAAAACTCCATCCACCTTTTATAGATACTTTTGCATTATTAAAATACTCAATAGGGCTCCCCAAAGCAGTTAATTAATTGCTAATCCATTCGACTGATTCAATCCTAATGGCTTTATCCGATCCTAAGTGCCAGTGGTGCACTTCATCCAACCATTAGTCTACCTCGCAATATTCACCCAGTGTATCTTGTAGATACATTTGGTTAAAGTGCATTAAAGTCCCACCGCAACAGCAGCAGCTTAGTGCCGCATGATTTATTGTAGTTCCTCCATACCCAGGAATTAGACATTAACATGACACTATAGCCAAGATTCAAAGTGCTTATAAGAGGGCGAGCTGAAGAAGAAGAAGAAAGGCAGATTCGATTTCCCAAAGGGTATACCCAAAAATTGAAAGAAAAAAAAATGTCCTGTTATATGCCGAACAATTTTGCCAAACGCACGCTACACAACGTCATACGTCAACAGCAACTCTTAGCTTCTGTGTTAAAGAAGCATCCAAAGTTGGATGCAATTTTCAATTCTTGACAAATGAAAGGACGAAAAATTGCAACAAAAAAAAAGGAACGAACAAATTTGCAAAAGGAAGAAATAAATTTCATCAGAAGCCCTGCTGACGACGACGACACGGCATCTTTGGTTCTGTTTGCAACACATGCTTTTCGTGAGGCGGCATACAGAACGAGTGTGTGCCTGAAGGGATGATGGGTCCTTAACGATGTGTATACCGAATGATAACCTTTGCCTCCTGCTGCCGCCTCCGCAGTCCACGAAAATAAAACGAAGTCTGCCTCGGGAATTTCTAATCTATTGCAGTCTAGCATCCAACGCGATTCGATTTTGACTCTTTTTTCTTTTGAGGGCAGGGAGAGGGTTTTAAAAGAAGGGGTGATCCTTTCTACAGCCCATCATATCGTCTTTATGGAATTCTACCTTCTTTTTGTTTATTTTGGTGTTCTCTTGCCTGTTCTTTTGGGTTATGTATTATGTTCCGGCTGGTTTGTTGCATGCAACACAGAAGCTGATGTTGGCCGTTCTTGGAGTTATGTTTAGAATCTCTTTTTATCTCTTCACGTTGTCGTCGTCTTCCGTAGCAAGAAAATGGAGTTCATTGGCCTCTTTTGCTTTTCCGTATTAAATGTGTATCCAGTTTTTTTGCAACTTGTTTTCCCGTACACTTATGTTGGTACCCATACCTGGCTACGACTTGGTCGTCATTCTATGAAACCATCTCTGGGCAAAATATCTTTCAGATAAATATTCGAGAATTTGAATGCCAACTGTTTTTCCGCAGGAAAAACTGAGCTCGGGTTGAGGATCGGGAAAAAGGTTACCTACCTACAAATAGTCACGACACACGTTGTCGGTATGGGTATACACAATCGCCGGACGGATGATGGTCGGTTCTTGGTTCTCGGTTGGTTGATTCTGTTTTTATTCCACACAACCGAAGAGGCTAAGCTTAAGCCATAACTAAACGAACAAAATTCTACGACGATGACGACGACTACGACCAAGAAGCGGAAGAGTATCTCTGTTCGCAGTAAAGAAGACCAACACAACTTGTATTCTTCTGATTGGCATTTATTTATTTATTTTTCTTTTTCTGGGATCTTTTACTGGAATCATCCTTTATAAGGATTTTATCCATTTATTTCCGGGATTTGCAGGAGACAAAAAATTGCAAAAAAAATATATAAAATAGTTTCCCAGGTGGGATTGTTTTTTCTTTTTTCTTTCTTGTTTTTGTTTCATAGAAAGAGAGGCGGGGAGTGGGTTTATAAAACTTTCGGAAAAACAGTCTAAATTTTATTGCCATTACAATGCAAATTGTTTTGATATTGTTTTGTATAAATGCATCTTAGGGGGCAGGATTGTCGAGATTGTTGGTGACAGGAAATTGGAAAAAGATTGTAATATTTAATGCTGAAGTTTTTGGACTTTTGGGCAAATGATTTTAGTTTCTGATGCTAAAATAGTTGTTTTTGGTTTACGTTTTAATTGGATTGTTTTCTAAGGCTAATGCAAGATATTTGTTTTAGCCACATTTGAATTATAGCCTTTAGGATAAGTTTTTTGGGGGGAAAGCAATAATATAACTTTACATTTTTTGTAATCATGCTATTAGAAATTTCAAGGAAGAACGTACGGTAGCGTCAACATTTGTTTGTGTTCCACAACTTTAAGGTCGAGTGTGAATGTCGAAATTAGTCTTATGCTTGTTTTGAGTTGGATTTTGGAAAAAATCATGGTAATAATCATAGTATTACTATAATTATAGTAAAACCATCAGGATTATTATTTTTTTCCAAAGTAATGTGTGAATTGAAACATATAACAAATTTATACGCAAAATGTGGGGCATTACTGTTGACATTCGAAATTAATAAACTTTTTAACCGAAAACCTAACTTTTTTTTGTACAAATGGAGTACGCCTTCACACGTCTTGTATAATAACGAATTTATGAAAAAAGTATTTCAAAAATTTTAAGACGGATTTTGGTAAAATCCTGTTTTTCATTTTTAGTTTTTTTTAATTTTTTTTTCTAAATTTTGGTATGCAGTTTTTTAGAGTTTATTAATATACATGTGATTATTAAATTTAAAATTCTATTATTTGGTTTAGTTTTAAAAATATTGATTTTTCAAAAAAAAAAAAAAAAAACAATTTCAAAAATTAATTTTAATTAGAAAAGAATATCTATTCAAAATTTTGATACGCAAAATTAGTTTGGCTATCTAGATCTTCTCAAATATAAAATTTTAATAGAAATCCAAAAAGCCGTTACTGAGAAAGCCAAAAATTTAAAAAAACTTTATATCAAAGGTACCGTTAAGAGTAAGTAAAAAATTAAGTGTCTGTTGATATCAAAATAACAGCTTTTTACAAGATGCATAAAAACACAATTTTTAAGATATTTATTTGTCTGTCGGTTTGTTGCGGCTGATTAGCGAACGGCTGCACCGATTTTGGCGGGACGTAACTTAGGTTACCTAAATTATCCAGTAGGTGACGCCGGGGTCGTTTTTTATTAACTCTTATTTATGGACCGATTTTGACGGGAAATAAGGGCGACTGAGCCGATAGACTAAGTGCGATTATTTGTTTTTTTAACTTCAGGCAATGCCTTGTTAAGAAGTTTGCACCAACTCAAAAGCAGGACATGGTCAGAAGAAAGATTGTCCGATGAATGGAATCTCAGCATAATTTGCCCGATCCTTAACATAGGACACTCTCTGATCTGCACAAAATAGAGAGGTCTTTTAGTCTTATAAACATCGCCTGCAAGACCTTTTTAGGTTTGAGTGTGTGAGCCTCATGAGTCATTCGTTTGAATCCTATTAGTTTCGTGCCAATGTGGTTTTAGGCCAGAAAAGTCCACAATCGACTATATGTACTCATTACTGCAGATCTAAGAAATAAACAGGAAATTCGTTAAGATCAGTAAAGAATTTACTGACCCGTATGATGTTCAAAAAGGATTTAGTCAAGGAGATGCCCTGTCATGCTACTTCATTAACAACACTAGGTGCACGATCCTTTAACAGTCTATCCAATAAGTCACATATGCCGACGATATCATTAACATTATCGGAAGAACACAGGGTGATGTCAGTAGCGCTTTTATGAGTATTGAGAAGAAAGCAGCGAAATGGATTTAGCAGTAAATGAGGCCGAAGAGAAGTATATGCTGTCATCAAAAAGAGACACTCAACATCGACTTTTTGGACAAAACATCACGATAGACAGCTATAACTTTGAGGTAGTTAGGAATTTGCAATCAGCGGTGAGATCAAGAATAACTTACAAATCGCTACTTCTTCGTGCTTAGAAACCAATTGAGTAACAAAGCTCTCTATCGGGCAACTAAATTGACCCTTTATTAGACTGTTCTGCTCTATGGTACAGACGCATGGACTTTATCAAAAGTGGATGAGGAAGCTTTTGGTTGCTTTGAGAAGAGGATCTCGACAAACTTCACGTGAAAAACTGGAAGCAACTAGCTAGGGACCGAGCTGGTCGAAAAACCAACTTATGTAAGATAAGGTAAGAGAAACAAGTATTAAATTGTTTTTCAATAGACAAAACAAGAAACAAAAAAATTTAATACAACGTACAATTTTTAAATTTTTTAAAACAAACTAAAAACAGTTTCCGGATGACATTTATTCATACTTTTTCCCGAGATAGATCTTTTTCTTGGCTTTACAATTCAACCAAACAAGATGCATCTCATAGTTTCAAACGCAGTTTCTGTGCGTTGCAAACTTAAGTCAACTCAAAATTTCCCTTTGAAGTTTCCTAAGAAAACATATACGATTTTCGTCTATATCCTATGGCAAGCCACACACATCTTATATATTGTACTTTATAAATATTAGAAGAACCCCTCCAGCCCTCGTCTGACTACGTTATGTTATGATTACTTTGCGTCAATGTGTCGACACTTCTCTAGAAGACTTTCTAATAAAAAAGCAATGATGTAACGTCACACCATCACAAATACCACCCACCATCTGGCATGGCAGCATAAAGTATCTTACAGATACAAGGAGAAGATAGGAAAGTGTTTGGGTATCGAGTAAGATTAACATTAAAATGCCAAAAGGGAAATAAACACACAAAAACAGAGCATTAATACGTGATGTCGGCCTGTTATTAGGAAATCTTATATCGGGATTCACTAAATGAGACAGAAGAGGAGTCGACAAACACACACATATCCCAAACGATGATGTTGATGATGATGGGTGCGGTGATATCCTTTTTGTGTGGCCAAAAGTCCACAAGAAAAAAATATTAACAACAACACCAAGCATCCTCACTGATTCACAAATCCCTACAAACAATAAGAGTAGCCACAAAAAAAGGATATGGTAGTACGGATACGGATACGTGCTGTCATGACACAAGCATCGAATCTATAGCCTTTAAGGATATCCTCCAAGTCCGAACCGAAATTAAATTGACCGAGAGTGCTTAAGGATATTAAGGGAATATGTTTTCATTTCAACCCTTACTATGTATTTTCTTTAAGCACACTCACTCAAGTAATAACGTTATTTTTGTGTGTGTGTGTTATCATCATTGTTGTTGTTGTTGTCAGAGTGTAAAAGAGAGGGTCGTTGTGTGGTTTTGTTGACGACAGTTTCTTCCGTTTCGGTTCGTTTTTTCCTCTGATCGGCCACACTTTTCATATCCTTTTGCCAAATGTTAACATGATGAAAAGTGTTGTGTACACTTTGGCATATTGCTTAAGTGCTAATGAAGCATGAAGTATTCAAAAGGGTGTTTCTCATTAGGTATTGCTATCTCTGTTTTTGTATAGGTTACTCTTCCTGTCTGTCAGTTTTTCATTATTCGAAATGGAAGGACGAACCTTGGGAGATAAAGAAATGGGGAAAGTGGGGTTGTTCAGCGCTTACGTCAGGAAGATTTTGTCATCCTCGATAAGTTTAAACATAATTGTTGTATTAGAAGAAAGGGGAAGTGGAAAATGATTGTATTGAAGAAGAGCCTAAAAGGATTGAAAGTGTGAAAGGGGGAAGAATATGAAAGAGATATTACACCGAGAACCAAGCAGAATAATTTTGCGGTCAGATTTTGAGATTTAATTTTTTTTTACGTAAAGGACGAAATATTCATGACAAAGAAGTCCTTTGACTCACATTTCTATAAATCATCATAAATATTTGGGCAAATTGTAAGTTTGTAGTGTTTGAGAGTGCGACAAGTGCACCCATGTGGCAAATATGATGACTGGTTTGAAGTAAATAAAATACTAAGGTAGCCTGAAATGGGTGAGATGATTATGTGTGCTCATTAGGAATTAAGTAGAAACTAGTGTGAATTAAGATTTTACGCAACTATTTGAATATTTTTTTTAAATTAGGGATAGAATTATAGAGGTCTTTGAGGTCTGTCATTTTATGCTTATTGTTATTACTACTGCGCTAGAGAGGTTTCAGGAGTTGTTGTTATGGGTCACCAATTGAAGAAATTAATGATCCTTTCGGTAATGTTATTTTAAGCTGAACAGTAGATGCCTTATTTGCTACACATTTTGTGTGAAGAAGTGTTAGTAGAAGTATTGTTGGAACCCGTAATTCCGGTAATGGCATATTATTAGTAGGTGTTTGCTGGTAGTAAAAATGTCGGAAGTATATTATAAACATTGATGTTGAAACCAATTATCAAAGACCGCAGTATTGATAGAAGAAATAATACTAAAAAGTTTTGTCAGTAGACGAAGCATATGTCAGTTAGGAGTATTGGCAGAACAAATGTTAATAGAGAAGTCAGTATAAATAGAAGTATTTTCGGGAGGAGTATCTTCGGTAAGAGTATTGTGGGTAAGATCGTTCCCTCACTTACCTGATCAGTATCGTTTCTCTCGGTATCCTCGGTACACATTCGGTACCCATATTTCACTGAATACATACATTTCAATGAACACCTACTGATCGGTACAGTAAGAAAGCGGTGTACCGAGTGTCGGTATAGAGTATTCAGGAATATGAATACGAGTCGAGTAAGTTTTCATGTAAGATCGACAAATTAGAATTCTCGAATTATCGGTATTCTCCAATTCGAATGTCGAACGTCAAATGACACTTAATGAAACATACCTATTCCTGAACTCGAAAGTGACGCTTTTTTCTGTGAGAAATCATTCATGTTTAAAAAGTGTTGGATGTGGATGCAAAAATGTAGGTAAAAATAAAAAAAAAACTTTAATATGTAATTTTCTAATTGTTATGAATAATGAAGTCTTTGAAACAAAATTTAAATATTTTTTGGTGGTAGGTATTTGGCATAGACGACGATCTGGCATTTGTTTTAAATTTGTGCTCCATTACTCGCAACAAATATACACAAATTGTTATATAAAACATCTTTTTGCACTTTTACGATTTAAACTGGTTAATTTACTATCAAATTACATTTAACGATTAGTTCTCAAATCAAAAGATTTGGATTGCTTGAATGATATTGGTCTTAAGTACTTGAATCGTATCCGGGGTCAAATCGTAGCTTCGAGTCGGCCAATTGACATCGCCAAGACAGCTGATAACACGATTTGGGAAATTCGTGGGCAAAAGAAGGATTGTGGTATGGGCTGTCTGGCATGGCACGCCATTATGCATGAACTAGAAGGCGTCCAAATCCATGTTTTCAATTTCAGTAAAAAAAAGTCGGTTAAAATTAACGCCCACCGTTGACCGAAACTAACCGACCTAAACTGCGGAGGGATAACGAAGCGGCTGGTCGTGCGAGATCCGAGATCTCTATGCAGAATTTTCCTCAGGAAGCGATGCATTTCATTAAACGGAGGTATGATACTGACTTTCTGTCGAGATGTCGAGCAGGAAAGAGCTGTTGTCAGTATCAAAATAACCTATGATTTATAAAGAAACCACAAGAAAATTACTTTAGAAAAAGTGTTCTTCCAAAATTTAGCTTAGCATAGGTACTATGAAACATAGTCCTCCCCTTTTCTAAATAACACAAAAAAGGCACAGGAATTGATCACAACGATTAACTGAAAATAAGCTACACAAACTACATCTAAAGAACAAAAAGGTCATAATTTTTTTCTTTCTAACGCAAGTTTTAATTTTCAAAACAATTAACTTTTATGCCTTTGGAAATTTGATATATTTCCAAATGTAATTAGACACACAGAAAAGTGACTTAGATGAACAATCAGTCCTCTCTTCTTAAAGAATCTTTGGAATGGCGCGCGGCTGGATGACATAGCACCATCAACATCCACGAGGACGAAGAATGATGCTGCACATTAAATCGATCCAAACTTTTTCAATTACTTCAACACATATATATATATAAGTATTATCGTATGGGTGTTTGGGAATGAAAGCATTCGGTGTTGTGCTGCGTATTTGTAAAAGGGGTAGCAGAACCCTACACAGAGACACATGTTAAAAGCTAGTCAGGCGAGTTTAATGGAATTTCCTTTGCTTCCATGCAAAACTACATAAAACTCATCCTAGCGTATCATATCACACCCACATGTCCTGAATTGTTCAACACCCCACCATTACATCATTCCCCAAAACAACTTTTTCCCGACATGACACACTCGGGAGGGCTTTGGTGCGAACATACTACGCCAACACGTAAGTAAAGCTCACACATGTTCATATAGAATGACTAGTTTTATGTTATGTCCTCACGCCCACAGGACTATGCTGCTTTTGGAGTTGTGCGCTTTTCTGGTTTCTAGCTCCTGCTGCCAATGCACTACTGGCACTGGCAGGAGTAAAGGAATTACTGAAACGAATTATGTGTAATGCAATTTTTTTCACGTCCTTTTTTTCTGGAATCAAGAATTTTTCCGCTCCCTCATGCAATGGTTGATGCTCATGTACCTCAAAGGTTTTTGAAAAAGGATATGTGCGTGATTTTTTTTTTTTTTGTTTACTCAATGCAATGAGAATTTAAATGGTGGATGACATTCAATCTAACAATAAGTGTGGAATCTTTTGTCAAGAATGCAATTGGATTATGTGCAAAAGTGAAATGGGATTGATTTAACCATTGCATTGACAATCACAGTTGGGACTGGGGAGAGATTTTTGAAAGCCGAGGAAGAGGAAAGAATAGAGGCAAAGAGAAGCAAATGCAAATATTTTGATATTCACCATTTGTAAAAAGAGATAGCTTTATTTAAACAGATTTTAAGACAGATATTGTAAGAATGATTTGTAAATGTGTTTCTTACCGAAAACTTACGGAAATGTGAAGAAGAGTCTTCTTTAAACATTATACGTAATTGTCCTTCGAGCCGGATTTCTGTACAGTATTAAGTGATAAAATTGTTGATGATGATCCTAAGCTTTAAGACAAAAATACGTCGATTCGCAGATTGAATTTTTTGGAATGCAAGGCAGCGCAGCGTGACAGTAGCGAAGTAAGTTAGTAACTCAGAAGAAAAATGCTTGCTAAAATCACTGTTTGCGTTCAAATTCATTTCAACAGACTGCAGTAGAATAAGAAATCGTTTTGTTTTTTCTATTGAAGCACCATAGAGACTAGACCGAGAAAAACAATCGCACTTGACGTTTCTATTATAAGGTAACACCTTAAACATCTTTTCGCGTGACCCTGATTGAACATTCAAAAAATGAACATGTGCGTGCCACAAACAAACCAAAACCCTACAAACCACAGAGACCAGGTTTTGTTGATGACATTACAGCCACATTGACATGAAGGGTGATTTGTACACGATTATCTTACTTCTAAAACATCCTTTAACCCAAAAAAAAAAAAACTAAAATCTTTGATTTTCCGGTTATTTTTTTTTCTGTTAAACCCTTTTGACATTATTGGTCTGTAAGGCTACCGCTATCAAGGACATCTTTTGAATTTTCCAAAGAACAGAATTTTACAGTAGATATCAGCATCAAACCTTCATTTCAGTTTCTTCTATTGACGGCTTTTATAGCAAAGGAAAACAAAAAGATTGAAGAAGAAGAAAAAGAAAACACTGACAGCAGACTGTTGGGACGAAAAAAAAATCACACGTCGTCCTGCCAGACATTCTAGACCCTTCCGTTTTCGAATTGAAATTGAAGGGACGATGGATAGAGCTAGGAGCGAAAAATCGAATTTGTCCCGGAATTTTTTTTAGTCGCCTCGTTGTGAGACACAAAAAAAATAAAAAAGGAGCAAAGGCAAACTTTGACACTTCCTAAGTTATATATTGTCTTGGCCACAATCTCCTCCCAGAATCGGCATTCTAGTCGTTTCAGTATAGGCACTCAAAGGACCGGTAGTGGTGGCTAAAGGACTTTCAAGAGTGGCCATTCATTTGTCCTTTTTACGATACTTTAATAGTTCGAACAAATAAGGCAAAAAACCAAAGGAGGCAGTGAAGAAAAAACCGCTTATCAAGTCCGTTTAAAGGGTGAAGGGCGGCCGCCCGGCCAGATGTTTCATCAATTAGGGAAAGTTAAAGAAGCAGCGTCGATGGCATGGCGGCGGGCAGTATGACTGGAATGTGTTCTTAAGTGCTAAACAAAAGTTTTTTTTTTTAAGGAGTAATTTTTTTTTTGGGGGGAATCGGTTTCTCGATTCATTGCAAAAGATATTGACGATCTGTTTGAGTGTTTTTGTAAGACGAAGGAGATTTTCAAGTGAAAAAGCAACGAGGAGTTCAACATTTTAACAGAGATGTACAAGTAATTGAAGTCTCAATTAGTTTAGACTAAATTTGAGGGAAGACAAATATGTATTTTCAATTAAGGATGCGTGCATAAGGCTAGGTTGGTATTTATTTATTTGACTTGATGAGAAGCAATTAGCCTTGCTTATAAGAAAATATCATGGCCAATTGATAAATGGAAAGCAAACTTGAGATAGATTTGAGAAACATTTCAACAACATTTCAAACAAATAATTTATATTATATATATAAGAGTAAGTAAGGAGGAATTATTTATTAAAAACTTACTCATAAGGTTAAACTTAAACTTTGCAACTCACCTGGAAAGAAAGAAATAAGAAAATATTAGAAAAATAGATTTAATAAGATAATATAGGTTAGCGTTTTCGGTAATTAAAACAATATTGTATTGACTCAAAGTCTTTGAGCTGACATAAGCCTTTTGGGTTTTATGAGACATCGGTAATAATTTTAAAAGGTGTTTTTTTTTTAATTAAGATCAAATACGCAGTGAATAAATAAATGATGTACAAAGAAGGCCAAACAATAAGAATTTGAGAATTTTAACAATTTTAAAGCGAACGAACAAAAATATTGCAGATTTGTGACGAACCACCAAGAAAGTACATCAGGGTCGAAAACATGAGGGTTTTCCAAAGGGACACTTTAGTTGCCCCTTAGTCCGAGAAAAGCAGCGAATGGCAAGAGTTTTTCTTTGTTTCATCACAGTGCTTGGTGTTGTTTTCTGCGATGATAGCGGAGCCCAAGTAAACTAGGCTCTTAACTACCTAAAAGTTTTAGCTGTATTTTGTGGATGTTTTACACAAGACGTCGCGTCCATATTCGGTGTCTCTTCTTGATGACAGCATATACCTGGCTTGGCTTTGCCCTTAATGACTCCTTAGCCTATCTTTGATGCGTCCGTCTCAAAACTCGCAAAAGAGCTACATTATGTCTTTCCGATTATAGGTTCTATAATGGAAGTTATGCATTCGTGCAAAAAAAAATTGAGATAACAATCAAACATGACATAAATATGATAGAGAAAAATATTTGAGTTACTGGCAAAACTCTGTCCGTCTGTCTGTCTGTCTAAACGGTTGACCCGATCGTCTTCAAACTTAAAGTTATTTTTTTACATTCTACAGAGCAATTTCTTCAATTTATTTGAGCTCAAAAATAAACGGGTTTTTTTATTCGGCTTTCTCGGAAACTGGTGATCCGATTACTATCAAAATTGATATTCTACAAAATGCAGGTAGCCTTAGTAATTTTACACTAATTTTTTTTCAAAAACTTTTTTTGTATTTTTTTTTGTTTTTTTTTTTTTTTGGAAAAATCAATATTTCGAAAACGGAAAGGTTAATTTTTATTTTTAAATGTACATATGTATATTATTTTTTGTGCTTATGTTTATATTCCTGAATTATTTTTTTTTTTTTAAGTTGTTACAAAAAAAAATGTTTTATTTAAAAACCGTTCCTACAATTTTGAAAAACCAATTCACGCTCTTTTACATTTTTTTAACGAACTCTATTCGAACAATCAAAAGTTACAAACATCGAATAAATACTTTGTTCACTTTAATTTAATTAAATTTTATTCTACAATGTGACCGCACGTATGAGGCAAAAAATGTCTGTCTGTCTGTCAGTAAGTATAACGAGCTGGAGCCTAAACTACAGAGGGGACATTTAAATTTGATTTGTAGGCTTAAAAATAACGGTGTCTGCAATATGACCTTTTAGGAAAAGCTTAATTTTCTCGAAAACGGCCCGAATTTTGATGAAAATTTTTGAGACTTTGAGACCCAAAGGTAAGGTAAGATAGCATATCAAAATTTTGAATAATTTTTTTTCTAATTAAAATTATTTTTTTATATTTTTTTTTAAATAAATATTTTTAAAACTAAAAATAAAAAACAGGATTTTATCAAAATCCGTCCTAAAATTTTCGAAATACTTGTTTCATAAATTCGTTATGGTCTTTAGTACGATGCACTATGGCCTTAATACGAGCTAATAACTCGATTTTATGAAATGGCTAAAGTAAGTAATCATCGGCACCATACCCAAGCCTTTTAGCTTTGGGATTGACAGCGGGTTTTATCCACGAAGTGAGTGCGCTTCTTGAAATGCAATATATTTTTGTTACAGCCCAAGTATATGCGATCCAGTCGTGCAATTTAATTATAATTTGTTTGGTATTTACATGATTTTACTCTTTATACACTTCGGGCAGGTACGAAAGCTATGGCGATAACGCATTCTTGTAGTAAGTTTAAATACAAAAAAAAAATTCACTACGGGAGAGGGTATCTAACTCCTCCTATTTAAACGGAAGGGTAATTTTTCTTAAAAAAATACTTAAAAAAAGCAATACAAAATATTTAAGAATAACGGGCATCACACAACTATGAAATAAACTTTTTCTTAAGATAGATATAGCTATATACAGAAATTCGAATTTAACTATAATTTTCAATTCAGGTTACTTTAGTCATTAATTTTTGAAAAAAATAACTTCAAAACTCAAAAAAACAAAAATAAAGATATGTTCGCCTAAGCATATGCAGTCTATTTAAATTCAAAGTTGGCACAGTTCCGAGTCTTTTTTTTTCAGAATCGGTCTGAGATTCCATTTATTGGGCATGCTTCTAACTTCTAACTAAGTCAAAGCTTGCAACTTTGACGAGTTCGACATCTAGGCCATCGGCTAGGCAGCGTTAATGGTTTCATTTTTTTAGAAAAAGCAAGCTTAACTTCGTCCAGATCGAGTGGACAGAATTGTTGTTCTACTTCGCCCAGATAGAATAGTTCATTCTGCCTGACGATAGCGGACTTCTGTTCGTCGTCTCTACTGTGATGTTTTCTTGGTCATCTTTGCCAACTGCTCAATATCTAGTTGAAATTGAAGGTAACTTTACTATCGATCCCAAGACATTTTTCAGTTCGTCAACTAAAAGAAAAAGTCTGATTAACAAATTTCCTCTGTTGAAACCTCAGTGAGATCTCTAGTAATGGTCAACATTTCGATGTTATGTTTAATAATTTCAGTAAGGCCTTTGACAAAATTATCCATAGTCTTATACTCTTAAAACTTACTACACTTAGGTTTGAGCCGATCTCCTTGATATCTTCTAACCTCCGCAATGGTTTTTAAATAGTGCCTTTCAGAAATAAACTTCAAAGCCCATTTCTCCATGCTTACCGAGTACCTCAAGGAACCTTAACAGTTTAGAAATGCCAATCAATAAACTTTTTGCTTAAGGCCATAATAATGCTTCTCATTGACTATTTGCTCACTAAAACAATGCATTTCCATCGCTTTTATAAATATAACCGTGAGCTTAATTTCCTTGCATATAACGACCGAAAAATCCAGAAATACAAATCAGCATTCGACTTTGTAACAATAGTCTAAGGCATTCTTTAACCCTTACGTCTCTCATTTCTTATAAATAACCTTCTTTAAATCCTTCTTGAATATGATTTTAAGTTTGGTGTACATGTTTCAAAAATCGTTGTTTGCCTTTACTCTTCGTGGCCTATCATGGCAAGATCTTTTTGTCCTGGCTCCTTGTATTGGACCGTTACAAGGATGGTAATTCAAAAAATAAAGGCTTGTGGGCATCAGAAATTTCTATAGTTGGACGTTTATCTATAACGCATCTGATTCAAATCCAAAAATGAGGTCATGTAGTAATTAATGTCTTTGCAATTCAAGCACAAAATTTTGATTTATAAACCGTTTATTGCCACATTTGTTGTGAAAACCCAAATCGCTTACAAATTGCCACCAATTAATATGTTTACATCACTGAAGTTCAGGTCATTTAACCCGAAATTGCTGCCATCACCACCAACTTTTCTTTTTTTCATGTCTCAGCACAAAATGTGTCCTTCCGAACGAAAATAAAAGTCCACAACCAACATTTTAGACCATTTTGTAGCCCTTAATCCGGAAAAGTCATATATCTCCTTGATGTGTGGACAAAAGGACTCGCGTTGACACAAACGATTTCCCCACAAAAAATTCAACCGAGACTTCTCTATTTGCAGGTAAGACAAATCCCCTGGTGGATGGTTAGGGGGGTAGGTAGTATGGATAAATGACTTTCTGTTGTCCCACCCAAAACCCATTAGATTCGACGACAATGTCCTTTTTCGTTGCCAATTTTAATCATTTCAATTAATTTCAATATAAATTGTCTGCGGGTTGTGCCCTCCTGAGAGTTGAAAACAAATGTCATCTCTGGGTTTGGTATGTTTTTTTTTTTGTACGTTATGTAGGTATAATGACAATATCGCTGTTTTTCAATTGTTATTTGTAATGCACTATGCATCCTCTGGGGATAACAAATTATTCGGGAGGAAAGCCATGAGGTGTAGAACCACTTAGCCTTATTAAAGAAGGCTAACCTTTCATACTGTCGGTTTCGCCCTGATGATGTAGTTGAGTGCCGCCACCGCCGCCGTCGAGTGTATAGTTGAGCCGATCCCGATCCCTAATCAGCCCTTGCCAGTGGCCTCTTGTCGAATGAGCAATTGCTAGTCCCGGAGAATATATTAATTTTATGCTTCATGTGTCATCGCTAAACAAACGCAACTGCTTGCCAAAAATTTGAATTCTTTTTTTTTATACTAAATTTTAAGGAGAGGACGTGAATTGGTCGCACCAACAAGCACATGATAAATAGTATTATATTGCTTGCAATAAATTATGAAGAGAATTAAATAAATATACAGTGGCTCACAATAAAAATGGCCCACCAAAAAAAAATAATTTTTGGAGAAAAATTGTAAGGAATTGAACAAAACATAAAAGCCAATAATATTTCTGTTCCAAAACAACCGAAATTCAATTACAAATATAAGAAAGTAATAAACTACGTTATTGGAAATAACGTTTTTTTTTTTGCTTAACTTCATTCAATTTTTCTACTTAAAATATTTTTTTAGGTGGACAATTTTTATTTTGAGCCACTATATATATATATATATATATATATATATATATATATATATATATATATTCACATAATATTGAATTAAAAAAATATATATTATAAAAATATATTATATAAAAAAAATAAAATAGGAAAAAAAGAATGTAATAAAATAATAGGGCACCATAAAAAAAAATATAAATTTAAATTAAATAAATAAAATTTGATTAAATAAGACAAAATAAAATATAATAAAACAATAATATACCTAAGTGAATTAAAAATAATTATAAAAAATAAACATTAAACAATAATATTATTAAAAAATATAATTAAAAAGAATAAAATAGAATTGAATGAAATAATTAATATACATAAAATTATATATATATATATATAATTTTATAAAATAAAACAAAATTAAAATAAGATTATATGTATTAAATAAAATAAAAATAAATAAAATAATATAATATGAATAATAAAATAAAATAAAAATAAAATAAAAGTCCGGTAATTTCACGGAAGAAATGGAGACTCCATCATTTCGAGAGGGAGATCTGCTGCTGCCACCAAGCATTGGGAAGGCGATAAATTGGCTCTAAAATAAGAGAAGCCGATGGAATCCCTGGAATTTATCAATTCAGAACTTTTTAAGGTCATTAGATAATTCAGCATCCCTATCCCAAATAAATTGACACGACTTTGAAGGCTGACCATAGCCGACATTATAACCCGAATTGCTGTCGAGACAAATCAACATCTTTAATACTCCAACGACGTTAACAACGTTGGAGAAAGCAATCAGGAACTCTATTTTGACAATACTATGGTCTTAACCTCTTACCAGTACTCAAATACGGAGCCGAGACTTGGGTGCTTACTAAAAGACACTTAGATCTTTTAGCCGCGTTCGAGAGATTCTTATTGAGCGTTGTTGGCCACGTGGGCGGGGAAGAACGATTCCGAAGAAGAATTGTAAGAAATCTACCACAAAGAAGATATTGTGGACAATATAAGGCTCGGTAAGCAAGCTCGAGAAGTCGTATAACAAAAACAGATTTTTTTACATTTTTGTCTGTCTGTCTTTCTGTCTGTTTGTTCCGGCTAATCTCGGGAACGGCTGCACCAATTTTGACGAGACTTTCAGTGGCAGATTTCTGAGGTTCTAGGGAGTAACTAAGGCTATTTAAACTACCCACTAGGTGGCGCTGGAGTCGTTATTTTTTTGAAAATACTTATTTATGCCCTGATTTTGACGGGACTTTCACAGGCGGATAGCGAATGTTATAAGGTGTAACTAAAGCTATTTTATTCACCCGTTGTGTAACTGGTGTCGTATCACAAGCAGATAGCTTACTTTGTAAGAAGTAACTAAGACTGTTAAGGGTTATTTTTTTTTCGAAAATGTATGGTATACCCGAGCAACGCCGGGTAGGTAAGCTAGTATAAAAAATTTTAAAATATAGTCAAAAAAAAATAAAACATTTTTAAATAAATGCACAAATTAAATAAGAAAAATAAAATGAAACAAAATACACAAAATATTTATAAATAAAAAAAATCAGAAAGAATTCAATGAAATAATAACTATATTCATAAAAGTAATAATAATATAAAATGTTATATTATAAATAAGTTAATAAAATAAAATACAAAATAAAATAAAACGAAACAAAATAAAACAAGCAAAACAAAATTAAATAATATAAAACTAAATAAAATAAAACAAAGTAAGGTATAATAAGATAAAATAAAATAAATGAAAGCAAATCACTTGCTCATATGTGCGGTCACATCATCGAATAAAATTTAATAAAATGCACGACTGGGTCGTACAAACTTATTCTTATGCTAGATAATTGCCTAGTGGTTAAAATAAAAAAGAAATCCAAAATTCTTTCTTTTTTTAAGTTAGTTTAAGAGTTTTCTCGCAAAAACTAAGTATGCAATAAAATTTTGAAACTAAATGCCTATCGAGGAAAACAAAATATTGAAAATCGTTCGACCAGTTTTTTTAAAATGTTTTTTTTTTTTTTTTTTTTTTGAAAAACTTTTCGCGAAAATATTTAAAATTTCTTTTAGTATGTCATTTTAAAAAATCAGTAGTTTTCATCTGGAAAAATTATTTAAAAAAAAATTCAATCAACCGGTTTTCAAAATATTTCGAAAAAAAATATTAAAAAAAAAAATTAAAAATCGAAAAAAAGTTTTTGAAAATTTTGAAATGCAATATATAATGGTTTACGATAAAACTGCATTTGAAAAAACCGGTTCTATGAGTGGTACCGTTATAGAACAAATTTCGAAAAATGTATTTTGACTGAAAGATGAATTGTTGTACAAAAAAAATATCACCCTGAAAGTTTTATCAACATCGTTGGAGCCGTTTTTGACAAAATCAAACAATTTGTTAAAGATTATATGGCAGGTGCCGTTATTTTTCGACCTAGAGCAAAAATGAAAAACACCCCTGAGATACTACCAAATAAATACTAAATATTAAGTTTGAAGCTAATCGGTCCATCCGTTTAGACTGTAGAGACGGATGGAAATTCCGGACCCACTTTTTTCTACTTCTCTATCATCGTAATGTCATGTTTGATAGTTTTTTTTTTTTGCACGAATCCAAAATTTGCCCTATAATACCTATAAACGCAAGTAAAAACAAGATAAAATAAAATTTATGGTAAATAACATGAAATTTATGGTATAGATTTTGTCTGGTAACGCTTCTCTCGATAATAACTATTTCGTTTGGCCCAAATGGAATGATATGAATGTGTAAGGCATATGCTTCCATCAAGACGCCGCTACGTGGGTCACACAAATAATTGTTCGCTTCCCAACCTTGGTACAACCGCATTCTTCTTTCTTTGCATTGCAAAAGAAACAAGTTTTTAAAATTTCCCTTCGCATTAAATCTCCCACCGACTATTCCAACTACTTCGGTTCTTATCTCCATTTTCTGAGCCAACAAAAGATAGACAAATGGTTACCCTACTTCTCTCTCTTTCAATATGGACATTTCGAATAATACACAAGATTTCCACAATTTTTTGCCACATTTTTCGAGTAATCTTTTACCAATGATACCTTTGAACTTGACTCAGATTACTTGCCGAATTTCTGTATATGTCCGTTTTTCTCTTACAGTCGACCTTTATCTTATCGTAAATAAGTTAAATTTACCTAATGATTACATTTATTCCGGTCCTAATGGTCTCCCTAAAAATGCTCATCATCTCATCTCGCTCTTCGCTACTCTCCAAAATTTATAGGTTATCGCTATCTGAAGGTAAATAAATTCCTTCAGGTATGGATATTGAATAGACTCTTTCAAAAAACCCAATACTCAAAAACGGTTCTTAGGGCAATGTTAAAAACTATCGGTTAATTTTTAACTGTTCCCATATCCCTAAGATATTTTTATTTTTTTTATTTGACTATAACTACAGATACATAATTGATCACAGTTATTTGGATTATACAAATAATATTACGTTTACATAATTAGTGACGATTTAAATTGAATATAAGTATAATTTGTTTAAATTTCAATGAAGTAAGATTAAAATTTACGAAGGAATTATAATTATTGAACTGTTTACATAAGAGAGAGAACGGTTCATTATTTAAGTAGTTTAAAGTAGTTTCATGTGTTCGCAAAATTTTATAATTTCGACTTGGACGGAATGGCACATTTATTTTTATTAAGGAAAGCAAATAAGGAGAATTTATATCACCGTTTAAAAGTTTAAATATGAATGCAGCATTGAGTGATGACCTCCTGTCCTGGAGCGTATTAAGACCAATCAGTAAAAGTCGCGAACGATATGGTGGAAGATGGTGATGATTATCCCAGTTAAGATGACGAAGAGCAAATAATAGCAACTGTTTTTGAATGGATTCAATGCGGGCAATGTGACAGGAGTAATATGGGCACAAAACTTGGCAACCATATTCCAAGGTCGAACGAACCAGTCCAACAAACAGGCTCTTTGTCACATAAGGGTCGTTGAATTCTTTTGACCATCGTTTAATCATTCCTAGACGAACAGAAGCTTTTGCAGTTATAGAGTCGATGTGCATTCTGAAGTCTAATTTTGAATTAAATATTACTCCCAAGTCTATAAAATAATTACCTCTTTCAAGTTTTGAATTATTTATAGAGTATTCATTAAAGAAAACATTTTTAACTCTAGCGAAGGTCATTACTTTGCATTTCTTAGAGTTCAGTGTGAGATAATTCTTATTACACCATTCCTGCAAATGATCAATATCAGATTGCAGTTGAAGGTAATCAGCATTATTTTTATATGAATATGAAATTTTCGCATTGTCAGCATAGAGATGTATATCACAGTATTTTATCACAGAGGGTAAATCATTTATAAAAATTACGAATAACAGTGGTCCCAGGTGGCTTCCTTGAGGCACGCCAGACTTGACATCTATTGCGTTGGATAAATGAAACTTGAACTTAACATATTGAGTACGAGGACCAGCCGAAAAGTGAAAGTTTTCTAACAAGGAGCTGATGATTACGTGGATCGAAGGCTTTGGAGAAGTCAGTGTATATTACATCCGTTTGATGACCATTCATGAATCCTTTTGTTATGCATGATGTAATTTCCAACAGATTTGTAATGGTAGATTTGCCCTTGACGAATCCATGCTGTCTGTCCGATAGATGCGATTTTACACCATGTATCAACTCATGGACTATTATAGATTCCATCATCTTGGGAATAACGCTGAGTTTTGCTATACCTCGGTAGTCACGCATGTTGCATCGGCTTCCTGATTTAAAAAGTGGAATTTTAAATGAAGACTTCCAAGCATGCGGGAAAACGGAAGACGACAAAGATAGGTTAAACAAATAACATATTTATTTATTTATTTTATTAAAACACAGGAAGGAACATTATCAGGTCCAGTAGAAAATGAATATGTTAACTTCTTTATTGCACTTGTCACATCGTTTTCTTGAATAAATGGCAAGTCATTTGTAATGCTCATGTTAGAGGTAATTTTATGCAGCCCAGTCAACCCATTATTACATTTGTAGATACCTTTAAACATTTCTGCAAACATATCACAGATCATTACCCCATCATTTGAAGAAATTTGATCCAAATTAACAAATTTCAAATTAACAAATTTCCAAAAAAGATGAAGGATTCCGTAATAGGTTAGCTTTCATAGATATTATGTAGTTTTTATATGCAGCCCTTGATTTGACTTGGAATTCCCTTCTTATTCTGCTGAACTCTTGAGCAGTGGAAACTGTAAACTTGAATTTGAGCTTGGTGTGGAGTTTGTTTCTTTTTTTTTTGGTTTTAAACCTTTTAAGGAAAGGTGTGAGCCAAGGAACACAATTATCAACAATTTTGATGCAGCGAACAGGTGTTGTTTTCAAAAAGCTGTTGTACAATATTTCATAGAAAGTATCAGTTGCTTTACTAGCATCCATATTAAAAAAGACACTATCCCAGTGAAATTGAGAAAGTTCCATTTTGAGTTTTTCAAAATCAGTTTTCTTGAAGTCAAATTCATATCCATGATCGTATTGACTAGCACAAACGGAGGTCGGCATTTCCATTAAAACTTCAAAGCAAGGGTGAAATCTAACATCATCCAATAAAGGGCATGATCTTTGCACCGTTAAGCCATTAACATCATCCGTAAACACGAGGTCGAGAAAATTACCTCTTTCGTTTTTAAACGGGTTAACTTGATTTAAGGCTAAAGAGCACATTGAGTCCACAAAAGAAATACTCGTTTCTGATGTCAACGATGTAGGTGACAAAAATTTGTCATCTTCTTGAAGAACGTCCCATTCAATGTCTGGTAAATTAAAATCACCAACAAGTTGTAACCGATCGTTGGGATTCATCAGGGAAACGATGTACTTAATGTTTATAACACATTGATCGTAAAGTTTACAATGCATTTTTGGTGGAATGTAGACACAGACTATAAAAAGTTGGAAAGTTTTGAGGAGAGTTGTAACACGTACCATTTCTACGCTTATTGAGGGCATAGAGACAATTTTACAGTTGTAGCAATTTCTAATGGCAATTAGAACTCCACCACCAGACTTTTTACTGCTAGTTAGATCTGACCGAAATATTTGGTACGAACTACATAGTATTTCATTGTCCAAAATAGACTTATCTAACCATGTTTCAGCAAAAAGTATTGCATCATAGTTAAACCCAAGACTTGAAGCAAACATTGATTTTAGTTTTGTCTTCAATCCTCCAATATTTTGGTAGAACATTGAGAAATAACTCATTGAGTATTTCGTACAGTTGACCTCTTTTTGGCTACAGTAGGTCGCTTCCGAAAAGGGTCAACTATTGAGTTTACCGGCCAGAATTTCTCATCATTTAATAATTTAAAAATATCATTATTACGCTTTACATCAATAGTGAAGGAAGAGTAGTGCCGATCTGCATTCAGCTTCATTTTGCGAATGTTAAGACAAGATGAGTCTAAATTTGGTGATTTTTTTAGTAAATAAGACCATATCATTGACTCACTAGTTGTTTGTGGAAAATTTGAAATAAAAATTGGCAAAGGTCTTTCAATAGCAACGAGATCAAATTCCTCTGCGGTTCTTTCTCCCCCCACTGCGGAAGTTGAGGGCAACAGTTCAATACCATCAGATAAGGATCCTGCCGGGTCAGAAATCCTCTCTACCGTAATGGAAGCTATTGAGGAAACCGGTGGGCCGCCAGTAAACTCATCATTGGATTGAACTGTTGGTTGCTTCTGAGGTTTTTTTGATACGGCTGCCAATTTATCGTTCTCAGCTTGGGATTTCGGACCTGAACGTAGAGTTCTAGGTTGCAACAAAGATGGTGACGACGAAGATTTCTCCAACACTTTCCGTTGGGTTCTTACATCGATCCGATCGACTTTCATTTGAAAGCGGTGAAGGCGTCAGCAAAATCAATGGTACTTGAACTTCAGGATTTATTTGCGGACTTTCAATGGCCTTAAAACCTTCACTCATTCTTTCTGACGATAAAACATCGAAATCGAATAACTTTTGAATATCCGAAAATATTGTGGAGACATTGTTGAATAATTTTTGGAGTTTAAGGACTTTCCAATGTAATTTATCCACCGAGATTTTGTCATGCTTAGTACAAAAGTACCGTAAGCCAGCTACAGAAGTGAATTTATCAGCATTAATACCTATGCATTTAGCATGAACTGCTTGCAAGCATACGGCACAAGAAACTGTTACATCACTAGAAGTTTTTTTACAGACTAGACAGATTAAAGAATACGTATTCAAAATACGAAGGGCGTTTTACGTGAGCTACACAAAAAAAAATATAATAATAACAACAAAAAAAAAGTTGGCAACCCTTTATATTGGTATTCCACGGGATTTTTCACAAAAATTACGATAACTTAGGAAATACGCTAAGCACAGAAATCGTTTACCACTTATTGAAAAGCTATATTTCCTTTCAGATTTTAATTATTGATTGTTTTCAAAACTTAAAATTTTAAAATTAAAAAATCAAAAAAAATAAAAGGCACGACTGGGTCGCACGTACTTGCTCTTATGTGCTAATCCTTTTTAAGTGCAGGCGTCTTTTTGACAAAGATTTTATTTTAATATTTTTGTATGACGTGCAACTTCCTTAGAATGGTTTTGGGGTGAAGCTCGAACGAACATGCGTCACGACAAAGGGATAAGCACATAAATATATAGGATTGTTAGCTTTTGCAGTTTTTTAGTGTAGTATTATCTTTCCACTTGCTGCTTACTGTTTATAATATAATTTGCTAATAGAAAGATACAAAGGACTTTTTTCAGTTAAATTTTCATTTTGGTATGGAAAAATTTGAACAACTGGCATAAAGATTCGTCGGAATCAGCAGTATGGCAATAATGCTAGGTAAAGGGACCTTTATACGTCCCAATATGGGACCAATGGAATTTATAAAGGATTTAGGTACCTATAATAAGGTTGGAAGGAAGGTAGGTACTAAAATTAAGATACGTGTTCCAACTACTGTTAAGCCAGTAGGTATAGAGGCAATATTAAAAGTTAACACAGTGGTTTTGTTTATTTATAGGAAGGTGTAAACTTTTGTTTTCTCGATTGAAATGTTTGCATTCAGTAGTAATCGAATAGTTTTTTTTATTTGTTAGTTGTTTTTGTGTGTTTATCAAAGGCTTCCTTATTTATTCTGTGCTTTTATGATGATGAAAAATACTTTAAAATACGTAAGTATGTATGTAATGTAGGTTGTCATTTTCTTTTATTTGACTAATGGCTTGGCTAGGGCTTAGCCGAGCAATATGAAATAAAAAATTTATGAATTCAAAAAAACACTACTCATAACGTTTTTTGGAAAAAAATGTTGTAAGCCATCTTATTTCTTTTGCTGTTTTCTATTTTATGAATTTTTCATTTCAAAATCGTTAGACCAGTTTTTTTCAAAAAAATGTTTTTTTTGAAAAACTTCGAAAACATATTTTAAAATTTTTTTTAGTATGTCAATTTTAAGAAATCTATAGTTTATACTAGGAGAAAAATTTAAAAAAAAATCTATAGATCCGTTTTCAAAATATTCAAAAAACAAAATATTTTTTTAAAAAAATTATTAAAATTTAAAAAAAAATGTTTTTGAAAATTTTGATAAGCAATATTATCTAAATCATAAAACACTACATATTTTGAAAATTTCATCAAAATCCGTCAATTAGTTAACGAGAAAGTCTGATTTTAAAAAACCGGTCATATGGGAGGTACCGTTATAAAACTTTTTCTGAAAAATCCATTAAAATTAAAAGATAGATTTTGCACAGAAAACATCATTCTGAAAGTTTAATCAAAATCGTAGGAGCCGTTTTCGAGAAAAATAAGTTTTTTAATAAAAGTTATATGGCAGGTACCGTTAGTTTTGGAGCTAGAATGCCAATTCCAAAAACTGTCGGGTAGAGCACTCTAAAAATACTATATACCAAGTTTGAATCAAATCGGCCCAACCGTTTAGGCTGTAGATATCGATACGGACAGACAGACAGACAGACAGACAGACAGACAGACAGACGGACGGAATTTCCGGATCCACTTTTTTTGACTTCTCTATCATCGTAATATCATTTTTGATTGTTAGAATTTTTTTTTTTTTTTACGAATGCATAACTTGCCTTATAGTCCCTATAATCGCAAGTAAAAATATATTTGATATAACAGTAAATTGTTCACTTAGAGTATTTGCTTTAAAGGAAATAAGATTTCTTAGAAATTGAAAAAAACTAAGCTCTTTATCACCACAAATTTCAATTAAAATGAGAAATGCAACAACTATAAATAGATTGTTAGTGTTTATAATATTTAAGATCGGTTTATAACCACATAGAAACGCGAATTACTCGGGAGCAAACTATAGCACTTGTAGATAGGAACAGAGTTACCAGCTGGTGGTAACTGTACGAAATTTTAAGTTTCAATTGTACATCTCTCATTTCTCCTAGAAAACATGGCTCTCTTAAATGCTGCTCTACTTGCTGCGACTAATTTTTTTTCTGGAGTTGCGTGAATGTACCAATGAGCCTTCGCTTCGTTTTTTACTTGCGATTATAGGGACTATAAGGCAAGTTATGCATTCGAAAAAAAAAAATTCTACCAATCAAACATGATATTACGATGATAGAGAAGTCAAAAAAAGTGGGTCCGGAAATTCCGTCCGTCTGTCTGTCTGTCTGTCTGTCCGTATCGATATCTACAGCCTAAACGGTTGGGCCGATTTGATTCAAACTTGGTATATAATATTTTTGGAGTGCTCTACCCGACAGTTTTTTGGAATTGGCATTCTAGCTCCAAAACTAACGGTACCTGCCATATAACTTTTATTAAAAAACTTATTTTTCTCGAAAACGGCTCCTACGATTTTGATTAAACTTTCAGAATGATGTTTTCTGTGCAAAATCTATCTTTTAATTTAAATGGATTTTTCAGAAAAAGTTTTATAACGGTACCTCCCATATGACCGGTTTTTTTAAAATCAGACTTTCTCGTTAACTAATTGACGGATTTTGATGAAATTTTCAAAATATGTAGTGTTTTATGATTTAGATAATATTGCTTATCAAAATTTTCAAAAACATTTTTTTTAAATTTTAATAATTTTTTTAAAAAAATATTTTGTTTTTTGAATATTTTGAAAACGGATCTATAGATTTTTTTTTAAATTTTTCTCCTAGTATAAACTATAGATTTCTTAAAATTGACATACTAAAAAAAATTTTAAAATATGTTTTCGAAGTTTTTCAAAAAAAACATTTTTTTGAAAAAAACTGGTCGAACGATTTTGAAATGAAAAATTCATAAAATAGAAAACAGCAAAAGAAATAAGATGGCTTACAACATTTTTTTCCAAAAAACGTTATGAGTAGTGTTTTTTTGAATTCATAAATTTTTTTCCCCAACATTTTATTTCATATTGCTCGGCTAAGCCCTAGCCAAGCCATTAGTCAAATAAAAGAAAATGGCAACCTACATTACATACATACTTACGTATTTTAAAGTATTTTTCATCATCATAAAAGCACAGAATAAATAAGGAAGCCTTTGATAAACACACAAAAACAACTAACAAATAAAAAAAACTATTCGATTACTACTGAATGCAAACATTTCAATCGAGAAAACAAAAGTTTACACCTTCCTATAAATAAACAAAACCACTGTGTTAACTTTTAATATTGCCTCTATACCTACTGGCTTAACAGTAGTTGGAACACGTATCTTAATTTTAGTACCTACCTTCCTTCCAACCTTATTATAGGTACCTAAATCCTTTATAAATTCTATTGGTCCCATATTGGGACGTATAAAGGTCCCTTTACCTAGCATTATTGCCATACTGCTGATTCCGACGAATCTTTATGCCAGTTGTTCAAATTTTTCCATACCAAAATGAAAATTTAACTGAAAAAAGTCCTTTGTATCTTTCTATTAGCAAATTATATTATAAACAGTAAGCAGCAAGTGGAAAGATAATACTACACTAAAAAACTGCAAAAGCTAACAAACCTATATATTTTATGTGTTTATCCCTTTGTCGTGACGCATGTTCGTTCGAGCTTCACCCCAAAACGATTCTAAGGAAGTTGCACGTCATACAAAAATATTAAAATAAAATCTTTGTCAAAAAGACGCCTGCACTTAAAAAGGATTAGCACATGAGAGCAAGTACGTGCGACCCAGTCGTGCCTTTTATTTTTAAAGTCTAAATCCGATATCGCTTTCTCTAAGATACAGATTCTTATTTTAATAATTTCCTAGTCTAGGAATTTTTTTAAGAACCCCAATAAAATACCTTAATAACACATTGCAAGAAGAAAAACCAAAAAGTTCGCAACAATTTGTTGTTTGTTTCGTACTTTTGTCATTTGTCATCACAGGCCGTTTTGTTCTATTGTTGCAGATACATTTGTTTTAGCTTGTTAAGTTGCCAAAAAAAAATCAACAAAAAAACCCCAAAATAATAACAGTCACTTGTCAGACAAAAGCCAACTAATAGAGACTACGCGTTCAACACAATTTCTCATTAGTTTAATTAATTAATGAATTAAACGCTCGAAACGCGCTAATTTGGGCGAGGTAGCAGTCAACGTTAGCCGTTAGCAGCAGCACCATCAGCAGAAAAAAATATTGCCTGCAGTGGAAGAGGATGACGTATTAGTTTTGAACAAAGTTCAAGGAGTAATTACTCCCTCAGGGGGATTGACGGATGGACGTTTGGACGGGCGCGTATTAAACTTTTTTTTTGTATTTTCCTTTCATTTTCACTTATACTTGACTCACTTGGATATTAGAATTTGCGGATGGGAGGGTGTCTTATTTTTTTTTTTGTCTTCAAAGTTCACTCCCCACCTTCAGTGGATTGGAATAAATTATCCCCGAAAAATTGCGGAGGAAGCATTTTGATGGACATGGCCCGGGAAGCTGTTTCATTTATTTATGTCCCTTGAACCAAGGATGTTTAACAAACAAACAAATAAACAAGATGAATGAAGATGAAGTGGATTATACTATGTACTGGAAGCTGCTGAAGCTTAAGTGGAAAAAGGATTTTCTGGATGAGAAGTAATTAGCAGATCAAAGCAGAGGCGACCAGACAACACTCGTCCTTACACATGTATGCTTTGTTTTGGAAGATGATATTGAATCTGGAAATTAATCTTTTAGGATGAAACAAAACGCTGGCCATAATGGGAATTAATGGAAATACTCTTAAGGACTGTCATCAATGTCAGATTTCTGACCTTGGCAAAAGGTTAATTGCTACTGCGGGGTTTGAATATGGATTTGTGTATAGTATTGTTTTAGGATATTTTTGTTGAGGAAACGGAATATATAATTAGAAGACTTCTTTTTCTTTGTTCTTCTATGTCATTAACTGGTGAACGTTGATGTCGTTTGTTTGTTTTGTTTCACAAGTCAACTCTTGACATTATTTCTTAAGAAATTATATGGTGTTCTTATAGCAAAGCATTTTGGTTGGCAAACACTAATGATTTATTATAACCCAAGAGTAAAGAGGTGGATATCCTTACTACTTTACGCAAACAAAAAATCGTGAAACAAAATATTCTTTTATTGCAAAATGGTATTTGTTAAGGAAATGTGTTAGTCCTTGTTTTTTAATCAAACTTTGTTTTCATTGAATTTAGAGAAGACGTGTATCGTAAGCTTAAGAAAACCAATTAGCCTCAGAGAAAATTATTGGATAATGTCAGGTCGCATAAACATGACAGCAAATTGAATGCTCGCCGTGAGGTGACTTTCACAAAAAGTAACCTTTACAAAATCTGTCAATGTTATCGAGCTCACAGAAAGTCGGCTCAATTCGGATTTGTGACGCTGTTACTCTCCTAATTTCGAAAGAAATATGGTTCGATGATGCGTCCATACTAAAAACATAACAAAACTTTGTGAGTACATTGATGCTTGATTGAACACTTGTAGAATGTTTCCGCTCCAATATCAATATCGCTGAACCAAAAATGATGGCCAAAATCCGTAACTCTGATCAAAAATTGCAAGGCACAACTAGTCAACTAGAGGGGTTCTATACAGCCGTCCGACTTCAATTCTTACGTCAGCACAATCTTACAGTATATATATACAGTATACATCAAACAGCAAAATAAGCCATTTTTACTCTCTAACGGGGAGACCATATTTCCAGGCTTTTTTTCAGTTTTGCCCGCTACGGTTGTTCTTCATTTAGGTCCAATTTCTTTCTACTTAATGGTTCCAATAGAGCGTAATCAAACTCAAACCTAATCACTCAAAAATATTTTGGATACTGTTTTGTCGGATTTTAAGCAATTTTCTATTAAAATGATTAACCACAAGGCTGAATATTAAGTCCTCTCATATTAACTTCGTTTATTTACGAGAAAACACTTACTTGGACGTGTCATAATTAAATATACAGATAAGTTCTGTTATTTGCAACTCAGCAGACCATACTCTGGAAATTTTGTCAAACATATTAATATCTTAATTCTTAAATTCTTAGTAGATATTGTCATGGTCACTGAACGATAGATACTCACAAATGAGCGACTGGAACACTATTCCCGAGTTCAAATGCATTGAGAGGAATTTACGCCTCAAGATTCACACATAGGAGAAAAGCCCTTGAGCGAAAGGACAAAGGAGCAAGTTATTACATTTCAGAACTTGGTTAGACATTTTTCCAGTGGTCGACTTGTCTCCTTGTTTAACCGACGCCGACAATTGTTATATTCTCGACTGCGGACACAACTTACTCAATGCATTGGTTTATCTGTGAGTTTATCCGGGTAGACCTCAGAAACCGTCAGCAAGCTTCCCTGTTTTTGGATTGCTTCTAATCTAAGGTCAACTAACTGCAAGTGTCATTGCATTTGCTTGATCCAGTTTTTGGGGCTGCATTTTTTCTGCGACCATTTTAAAACATCTCCATACATATACGAGGAGGATCCCTCGGATTTTCCTATTCCTTATTTAATCCTGTTTTGTCGCTTTTGTTGTCATCCGAAGCATTTTAATGTTAGCTGCCGTTAATTGAGTTTCCTAGGTCAAGTATGTAAAGGCTGGACGAACAACTGTCGTGTACAGCTTTTTATTAACTTACGGTGTATTTAGCGATCACAGAAGAAGGCAGAGTTTTCCCGTCTCCTTATCAACAATATGCTAAGGGGATGTTATGATCACAAGAACATTCGCTATTGATCATAGAAACAAAAACTGTCCTTACCTTAAGGGACGCTGCAGTCTTTGGTGAAGCTTGGCGCTAACCAACTAGCTTCTCCATTCAGGTGGGTGCCAGCTCGCTGCCTCCATTTTTTAGACGTCGAAGTTCTCTTTTGCTTGCGTGTGCATCGAAGTCTCGTTCTTCATCTTTTCTTCCGTTCCTCTGCAATGGAATAGAAGAAGATTTTTCAACCGATGCGGAATCATTGAATTTTAACGGCAAAGCAGCTTAAAGCATCATCATCAACTTTTGACAATGCCAATGCTCGGAGTTGATAGCGAAGCCTAGGTAGACAAGCCACTAACGACATGAAAGTATCTGCTTATAGTGAAAAGCGCTACTAACATCAAGCTGTGGGAACCAAAAAATGGGCAGTATAGTTATCCAGTCTTTTCGCGCTTATCTGGTATTCATTTCTCTCCAAAACACCCAGCCTTGTTGCAAGGATATAGGATTTTCACTCATGATAGTGATGGCTCAAACGTCAGCAAAGAATAAATTATTGCATTTTCGGTACCTTCTCTCCTTCACTTATGATGGTTCCATCGTCAGCAAGAAAGAAATTAATACATTTTTAACACCGTCGCTCAGGCAGAAAGTAAGGAACTGTACAGTCGTGCACACCATCTTTGATTTGGAAAATTTCGGTGACTCCTGCGGCAATATTAAATTTGTTTTGAAAAGTTTGTAAACTAGGAATCTACGAACTAGTTGATTTTCGAAACTGCGCTAGAACACAAGGCAACCCATATGAGATCTTCAGAGCCACCCAATAATGGCTCAGCAATTTTCATGGTGTGTGACATCCGTGTATCACCCTTTCTCTTTTCTCTCTTTTTTTCTTTTCACTGACTAGGCACTTGGTCACCGTTGATAAACTTGGAGCTGAGTATCGTGATTCGTCAGCCATCTAGACACGATGTCCTCCATCCTTTTCCAGAACTCTGATGGTATCTTCTTTCTTGAAATTTCTCACCGCAGAATAATAACTTCTTCGACTGTGATATCAGGAACTTCTTCGTTGCAAAATGCAGGTATTGGAAGATAAGTTTACCCTTGAAAACTATTCTTTAAAAACCTTTCACAATACTGTCGCCATCTGTGCAGTTTTTTTTCGTTATTGACAAGAATTTAGCCTTGAGCATTGAAAATTAATATTTCGGAATGAATTTCTGGAGCATTTCTTCCTTCTTTGAACGACAATTTTGAAAATAGTTGCGTATTTGTAAACATTGGCATGTCACAGATCCTCAGTAGCCTGGTTTGCATCAGTAGCCGGCCCAGGTATTTCTTCTTTGCTCTTATATTGCAATGTCTATATATTACTTCGAGGTGTTCTTTTACATTTTTGTTATGAAAAAGGTATATTGACTAAGCTTTGAAAACAAATATTTTCTTAATGCTCCTCGGCTTAATCATCATCCACCACTATAGAAGTGATTTCGTTTTATTTAAGCAAGAGACTAAAATAGGTCTTTCTATTGCTGTTTCTGAAACATGGTATAAAAAAAAAAAAAAAAAAAAAAAAAAAAAGTTGATTTAAATGATAAAATGTATACTATGAAAGGTTATAAACTTAGATAGAGCCGATAGATAAGAACGAACTGGTGCTGGTGTTGCTTTGTATGGTAAGGAGAATTTGAAGAGCAGGGTAAAGTTTACTTCTCTAGCTGGTTATGCTTTTCAATGACTGTGTATTGAAATCTGCAGTAACAGCGAAAAACCGTTATCTGAAGTAGTGTGTATTGATTTATCTCCAGTCAACTATATTTTCGAAGAAAATTGTATGCTTTTCCCAAATTTTGTTCTTTGTGGTAACTTCAACAATCATATCTTAGTTGACAACAGTCTGACCGACAATTTAAGACCATTTAACCGTTTTTCCCGTTAATGATACTTGTCCAACCCATTTTTCGAGCAATGTACTCTTCTTGATATTTTATTTATTACTGACATCAATAAGGTGTTTATTTATGATCAATTATCAGCACCTGATTTTTCACGACATGACCTCATACATCTTTCATTTGATTTTTCACCTGTAAGACCAGAAATCAAGTTTCTTAACTGTATAAACCGAAGAAATAGTAAGTACGAAAAATGGAAACGTTTCAGGATAGTCGAGAATCGACAGCAATACCCACACCTGCGAAATTAATGTGTAGGTCTCATAAAATCAGCTGAAACTAGGTGGTACTCAAATCATCTGAACCTCTCTCAAAATGGCCGCAAGCTCTGGAAGAACCTATGTAAAGTTGGAATTGGAATCTTCATCATCTAGCATTACAACTTACTTCAACTTCGAAACTGTGTCTTCTAGATGTTGTTGAAAGTTTAATTTCTATCAAAAAAAATTCAGTAAAGTTTGATCTATTGCATCCTCACTCATTTTGAAATATTTAACCTACGCCATAAACTCAAAACAGTACTACTGCGCTTTTGGACGTGGTGGAACGGATAAGGAGAGCTGTGGATGATGACAAAGTCACGTTTCTGGTTCTTCTCAAGTACTCCAAAGCATTCGACACAATTGACCACAACATATTGTGTCAAAAATTATATTCTAGTTTTAGATTTGGCTTGGAAGCAGCTCAGATCAGATCTTTATATCTAACTGGTTAGAAACGAGCAGTCGTGTCTGGAACTCAGGTATCCGAATTTCTTTCTTTATCGCTTGGTGTTCCTCAAGGATCTATTCTAGGACCACTTCTGTTCTCTGCTTACATAAATGATATTCATAGTCTTATACGCTACGGAAATGTGTAAATGTTCTCAGGCGATGTCCAATATCTTAAGAGTTCTGCGTTGGGCCTCATTGAAAACTGCGTATACAACATAAATGAAGATCTAAATGCTATTTTGGAATGGTCTTGCACCTGCGGTCTTGTTTTAAACTTCCTCAAAACTAAAAGTTGTGTTATTTCCATACAGTGCTTTTGAATAGCTTTCCTGTAAAATTTGTAAATACGGCTAAAAACCTAGGAGTTTGCTTCAATCGAACTCTCAATTGGAAAAATCATATAAACGGTATAATAGGTAAGACATATGGTGCCTTAAGATCGTTGTCCATCGCAAGAAAGTTCACACCCATTGAAACAAGAAAATTGCTTGCCAAAACTTTAGTAGCTCCAATTCTGACTTACGGATATGAAATTTATTGCGATTTAGATTCTGTATGCCTTCGTCTTTGGGCTGCGAAGATATGAACATGTATCAATTTATTCTAAAAGTTTGTATGGCATAAGTTTTATCAATTTGTTGAAATTTAAGACACTGACCATGTTATTTAAAATTATTGAGAACCAGCACAACCCCCCGATCTCGACAACAATATCCAGTTTCGGTCGTCTAATATCGGGTTATCTAGTAAGGACTTGACAACTTTGAATTTAGTTTGTGAATGCACCCTTCACTGTTCATCAAACTGTCATTGTCAATTTATTCAGAAAACTCAACGTTTTCATCATAAATAAAGTACACGAGCAAGAAAATTATAAAAAAATTCTACCGCAACTTTAGAGCGTTGAATTGTTGAATTTCATCGCAAAATCATCTACAGTGACAAAGCTCAATTTTGGCTCAATGAGTTGGTTTATAGGACACACGGTTTAATAAAGTTGGTTTGTTTTGCAGCTAATTGAGATGTTTTAATTGCATCTTTTTGAAAAAGATGGCTGTCTCATGCTTAAAAAAAAAAACAAAAAAAAAAAAAACCGTTTAAAAAAAAATAATTTTACCATTCAAATATTTTCCTTCTATGTTAATCTCTCAGTTAAGACTTTCCATGCAACAATTTCATATGAAAAACTCTTCAATATTTGATTACTTTCAAAACGAACTTACAGCTACATTACATAAAAACGTCAAGTAGACGAATTTAATGCTATTTTAGAATTATTCCACATTGTCCACAAAGTTCCTAGTACTCACTTCTTACTGCCGTAAGGCCTTTAATCAAATCTTACAACCGTTGTAACAAAAAAAAGAAAAGAAAGGAAAAGAAAAGAGCCTCCACTTGCAACACAATGCACGTCATTTCTAGAAGAGGCCACTTGAAAATTACATATTCATTTAGTCCGCTTGAGAATACCTACATTTCATTGGAATTACGCCAAAAATAAAAGAAAAACTCAAGGATACCAACCAACAAACAAAAAAAATATCTACTGCATGTAACTTTGAAGTTAAAATCGCCCCAAATCCACCTACCGCGCCGCCACCCGCTCCATAATAAGAGCTCATGACACTGACACAATCATGTTACTGGTGATTGATATCATAGATACTTTTTTTGACACATTGCATTGCGCATTCAGAAAAAATGTGTGCGATTGCGATGCAGTGATGGACAAGTGACGAAAATAGAGGAGAACCACTACCAACGCTTTCCGTAATAAGCTATTGTATATACTTTTGCAACAGAAATAGACAAAAGCACAGATAAATGGGTCACAATAATCAAACATTCTGTTCCAGAGCCACTTCCATTGTGAACCATACGTTTGGGTTTGTTTGGTTGTCAAAATGTGACAGTCAAACTTCATTAAGTGTTTGTTGAATTATCTCATCTCACACGGAGCCTGGTCTCACAATTGTCCTTCTCAGCGAGGTGCTGCACCAAGTTCCACCCCCCGCCACCAGGGGGAGAATGCATTTGGAATAATAAACCAATCAGCAGCCCAGAGGCGACTACGAATCTACGCTTTAAAAAGTCGGTCGTAGTAGAACGTCCGTCAGTTTGTCGAGGATGCTTGGGCGAGGTTCGACTGTGCTCGACCGAAGTGTCATTTAGACGTTACGTCGTCGTGGTCGTAGTAATTCTATTCAAAAATGCAACTATGTTCGGCCATCATTGTCGGCCGTACGCAATTGAGTGCACACTGGAACACACTCACAAGCACTCCTTTGTGTCCGTGTCTATTGCGAACTGTCAACGGAACGTCGAGGCAAGTTGTTACTCTATGGAAAACGTGAATGAGGTTCTTAATTACACGTCATTGTTCCAATTTGTTTCAATTTGAATTCGTTTTTCTTTTTTTTGTATCTTTGTATCTTTTTTTTCAAGTTTCTTTAGGGGTTTGTGGTTGTGAGTGCACTAGAAACGCATTTTTTGTTCGTTTTGTCATTTAATTAAATGGTTATGAGGGAAGGGGGGAGTAGTGCGCATTATGGAACTGAGCCGGAAGCCCGGATGTCTGCCAAGTAGGCGCGGAGGAAGAATATATTGTGCCTGACCATGAGCAAAGAGAATATAAAATGTATTTGCGTTTGAATTGGGAGACTGCGGGTGATTTATTATGATTTGGTATTTTCAACGGAAGTATTATTTAAGAAATAATTTTTTTTTAAGTAAAACATTGCCCCTATCGAGGTTTTTTTTGGGGACAACAATAGGACTAATCAGACTCGAATAGTTATTGGAATTGAAAGAATAGAAGGGATGGTTTAGTGTGTGTGGAGGAGTATGCATTATTTTTTTTATTTAATAAAGCATTGGTGAAGTTAGGAGTTATGTATTGTGAAAAGTTGTCATTTGAATAGTTTACGAGGCAATTCAACATATGTTCTGCTTATAGTGACATTTTGATTAAAACTTTGAAAAAAATATGATAGTCATCAAAGTAAATCAGACAACCGAGGGATCTCTGTGGTATCGAAGTATCGGTAATAAGAGAACTTATAAGCCCGGAAAATAGGGAACGTTACGGCACATCCATAGATTTATATGATGAAAGATGTAAATAAGTACACGATGTATGAGAATATCATGATATCCGTAATAAAACTTTTAAAAATTCATTCCAAACAGCGGATTCTGTACGCTGATTTCAGAAGATTTGCTTTTCGATCCAGGAAGAGATCAGAGATTGTTCGAATGAAATAGCAGATAAGCTCTATAGCATAGTTAAAGCTGAACACCATTACCGTACATTAGCTCAGGTGGCGATAAAGTTCATGCTGGAAGCTGGATTTATGCCTCAACCAAGTAACTTTTCCAGCCAGCTCGGTCCCTAGCTATCTACCTCCAGTTTTGCATGTGAAATCGGTTGAGTTTCCACAGTCCCTCCGGGGTGGAATCGAAGAGTTTCTTTTCAAAACCAAACGGAAAGTTTCCAAGTAAATTTCAGGAGCTTCAGTGTCAACACAGATCATTTCAACGCCGATATAGAAAGGATCCAGGATTAAAGCAGCTGATAATTGGTTTTCCTTTTCTTGTTTTCTTCGTTTTTTGTAAATCTTCTTTTTTCCGTCTTCTTCTTCTTCTTCCTGCTCTTCTGCTTCTTCTTCATCTTCCTCTTATTCTTTTACTTTTACTGTTTCTTCTTCTTCAAACGGCGATTTTTGTTTCCAATTAGTAACAAAACTCTCTCTCTTCGGTACTTCCTTTAAACACTCCACTAATAGGTGGAGTTCAATAGGTTAACATTTGAAAAATTCGGAAGGACCCCTGTTTGGAATTGTTGAATTAATGAAAGCATCGTTCGCCAGCATTTTTTCAGCGATGGTATTGGAACGTTTCATGATATTGCTTATTAAACTGGATTTTCAGAGCCTCTTCTTTCTACTTATATTTCTTAAGCTAAAGATACTTCCAAGTAAGTAAACTTGGTCAGCAGGAGAAGGGAGAAGAAGGGTATCCTTTTTGTGGAACAGATTTGAGTAATGCTGTTTTTTATTTTCTAAAAAAGATTCAAGAACAATAGGAGTGATGAAAAGCTTAATCAGTGATTCTGTAGTGAGGAAAATCACGCCTTCATCAATATCTTAAAGATAAGTGTGGTAAAACACCTGTCATATTCATGATTAACGTTTTTTAATACAGAAGGGCAATATTGCTGACTGAAGAGCTCAATATCACATGATCGTTTGAGATGAACTTGGGATTGAGGGCGAGATATTTTTTTTAGTTTCTTCACAAATAAATGGCCAAAAGTTTCTAACTGGCTTTGGAGCACTGCAGAATTTGTTGCCTCAACTTATTGTCATGTAAAAATTCTCTGTATAACAAATTTTCATTTATTTTTAATTTAATTATATTTCTTCTTATACTCATTAAGCAAGTAGACAAGTCAGTGGTAGATGGAAAAAAATTGGGTGTTGGTTTTGAAACAGAAAAACGTTTGAAAATGGTTCTGAAATTTATCTTAAAAAAGGTCCAAGTGAAGATCACAGTGTGAATAAGGAAAGACATTTAGAAATACCTTGTTTGAATAATTAAAAATCGAGTTCAAATTTGTTTGAACTTATTAATGGAAAATCGTTGATGATTTTTAAAATCGGATTCTTTCGCAGTGTTTTCAGCCGACATCTTTAAAATTCAATATTTTTTATTTGATTAAAATATAAATATTGAAAAATATCTTTAAAATCCCTTAAAAAACTTAATATCTAATTCTAACCAAAGCCACTATCCTTCAATTTCCTTCTAATATAGTGAATCCTTTCATTGAACATTTATGCATAGTATTTTATAGTATAAAATATTTACTAAAAGAAAAACAACATCTGACCAATTTTCAGAAAATTTTGGAAAATTTGTCAAGTATTCGAAAATTCTCCAAGGTAAACAAAATAAATTAATTTAAAAGTTCAACTACCCAATTTAGACCCTAAGAACCTACAGTGATAGCTCTTACGAATTTGTGTGTTTTTCATCTTCAAACACATAACCACCCACCCCCACAACAGCCATTACTTCTGTTTCATTATACAAAACACCATACCACCAACTTAGTCGTTCTGATCCTTATACTTCTTCTTCTTCGGCATAAGAACCTTTCAAATATGTAAGTTTGATTTAGTGTACTCTCATGGTAAAATGTAATCGTTTGGAATGCAAAATTGATCCTTCTTGCCGTTGTCGTCGTCCTTTGCTAAAAGCAAGTAAGGACGATAGGACTGTTTTCAAGAACCAAATCACACCCCCTAATCCTGAAAACCTGTACCTTGGCCAAACAAACAAGCCGAATATATCAGCTGCAAAAGATTTTGCACACACGACTAGTACACTGGTTCGGTATGTTCTGTACTCTTTGGTTCTGTTCGATTCATAAATGTATATAGGCTATTAAAAATTATAGTGGATTGGGCAAATTTTAGGGTTCATGGGTATCAGATGCTTAAGGAAATTAAATTGCACACATCCTTTTTCTTGGTTGTCTTGTTTTTGTGAATAAATTGTTTGCTGAATTGCTGGGAGGCAAAAGATACATACATAAGTATTATAGATTGGATTGGAAAGTGTTGGGAGTGTTTAGTGAAAATTACAAATAATGGATGCAGGCGGATATGTTGAAATATTTTCGAAAATTATTAGGAAAAGGTGGCCCTAAAATTTGATTAAAAACGAAAATTTGTTATGTCATATCGAGATTAATAAATTGTACTTCTTGGATATTAACGTTGTTTTTTGAAGTACAGATCAGAATTAGGGAAGAATCTGGTAGCTTTGGAGAAAATGCAAGGAAATTTCTTTTCCACGAAAAGATTTATCCAACATTTTAGGGGAACCTCTAAAAGATTTTACTAATGATGTTGATACCCAACGTCTGATGTCAGCCGATTTTAAGGCGGTATAAATAAGGAGAAGTTATAATCCGCCATGTGGAATTTTAATAACTCAACTAAGTTAATCAGACCTAGGACGCACTTCCATTTGCAAGTAAACTCGCGGAAGTCTTGCAGAAGTTTCTTGCAATAACGTTTACATTGTCATATGAGTTCTTGTAATTTCTTCTGCGATAGTATGTCGCAAAAAGCTTGCGCATCATATTGCCGCAATTTATTGCAGAGGTATTTACACAGCAAAGCTCCTTAAGGAGCCAAGGCCTAGTCAACCATCAATCTCAACCATTCCTCTGTGTGTATTGTTAATCTGCAAGAATGGAAGGGACCTAGAGTTTACCGCTGAGTCCGAACGGTTACATGAGATGCACTTTTTCGAGACGAATTTTACTCTTGGAGGTTTTGTCAGTTCCCCGGAAAATGAAGATGGCTATGAGCGGGACTCGAACCCAGGCTCATTGGATTAGAAGTCCGACACACTTACCAGTAAGCCACGGAGCACTACATTAATTGCACTCGCAAATACTCGCAAGAAGTCGTGCAAGAACTGTCGCAATCGAATTTGCTTTGCAATTTCCACTTGCAAGTCAATGTCGGGCAGACTCTCAGACATTTCTTGCAGAAGTTTTCTTAAAAATGGAAACCCGGCCCTACAAGGATGAAGATGTAGAAAGCTCGCTGCTTCGTCAAAATTAAAAGGAGTTTTACAGAAATCTTCGAAATCTCTACAGAGTTAAGAGGAGAAGACGCACTGTCATGCAGTTGCTTCAAACATTGATTTTGTTTAAAAAGATAGTACGCACATTCCAAGGCCATTCAACAAGTACAATCTATCAAAGATGTATACTACTTCATGTGCTTGCTGTTCGCATCAACGTGATTTTGAAACACAAAATGAACTTTTTCCATTGCCATGAAATCAGCAGCAAATAGAATGGGGCTGGTCGATATCGAGGACATGACAAATTATATGCTTTCAATAATAAGAGCCGGGTTACACCATATGCTGCTTCATAACTATTGATAGCCATAAATAAATTTTGATGTAGGCCTATAACGAGCGGTTTATCCGGCTATTTGACTGGAGTCATATTAAAGAACTGGTTCTCCAATTTGGGGGTTGTGTCGTCGAGCCATGGAAAAAACAACTAGTTGCGAAGCAACCAAAAGCTTCTGTAACGGATGGATTCCTTAATGACGAACCCTGCAACCGAAGGTAAGGTAGTCAAGGAAATCAAACTTATAAAAACTCTTTTCAATCGCTGTTTCTTTGGGCTGAGAAAGCAATGAGAGGAGCCAAGAAGACGCAGTATAAAACACTCATCTTCCCGGTCCTGCTATATGGTGCTAAACGTAATACTAAAGGGTGTTTTTTTTTTTTAGACGTGTGGTTTTCAATCTGGCAATATTTTTGTTGGAGTTGGTCTTTTTGACAGCTGTCACTTGATTTATGCTCAGTTTGTTTTGCTATTTCATAATGAATAGACTTACGTTTGCAAATCGTGCAATTTTTTTACGAAAATAATGGTTCAATTCGGTGGAGTCCATCCGCCATCGCGTGCATCAATTGGAGTTGTGCCCATCCACTTTATAGAAGATTTTGCGGAAGGTTCTTGGTTTGCAGGCTTACAAAATCCAACTCGTGCAAGAATTGAAGCCGAACGACCATCAAGCGCTTCGCACGTTCGGCGAATGGGCCCAAAACGAGATCCCGATTTTCACAAAATTAGGAAAATTGGGCCTCTCGGGTGGAATTTATTGGAGCCAGCCGCGGTTGCCACTTGTCCGAAATCATTTTTAAAACATAATGGCAAACCCTTATCTTTATAATGAAGCTAAATTCTTGCCCATAACATTAAACTATATACGTTTTATTTCTTCTTGAAAACCACACGTCTAAAAAAAACCGTTTAGAATATAAATATTATTATAACTATGTATTATATATCATATCTGTATATTATAAATCGTAGATAAATAAATAAATAAACAAAATAAACAGAAGTATGGACCTTTATTATGATTACTCCCTCGTGCGCGAGAGAAGTGTTCTACGCACGACTTTATGTACTGTTTTTGAAGAAGAACAACATAGCGAAATGAGCATAGTCAAAAAAATACGCTTTAAACGGTAAAGATGAATGGGCACCTAAATCTGATGAATACCACAACTCTGAGCAGACTTCTGAAGAAATCAAGACAAGCCTCTTTTTAGTAAAAAATGATCTTCAACGACCATCATCATGCGTCATCAAAAGTACAAATAAAAGTAAAAGTATTTAAGACCATTTTTTAGAAGGATGAAAAATAGACTGCCAACATTTCACAGAAATACCAACATTCTAGCGGATATATTTTCCTTCATTTTCAAATATTATTGCTTTTATGTTTACATGCGGAAAACGCTTTCCCTTTGTGGAATTTATGAAAAACTTCTCAAGTTCACAGTAACTTCTCCCCCTTCAAAAACTCTCTGCACCAAAAACGATGATATTTGCCGACACCTCTCCAATATTAGTTCCTATTTGACTTTTTCACAACTTCCCGACAAACAATGATTAAATAAAAGTTTTCAACTGCTGGTATACGAAACAAGCATTCTCCAGACATATGAACGTATCTATATTTATTTGTTTTCATCATCTCAAGAAAAATATCCTTCTCAGAGTACAAGAAGTTAAAACCTGAACTGAACACTAAAATGTAATAATAAAAAAAATGATATGATATCCTAGATCCTGAAATAGAACACAAATCTAATGTTAAAACAACTTTCTCGACATAGCACATATTTGGGTGGGATCCTTCATCAGCATCATCTTCTTTTCAAAATAATAAAAGACAAAACAAAAAATAAACGAAAAAACTTCGGTTCAGGAGCACCTAGCAGACAAGAATCAAGAGAACGGAAATGAAACACAGGATCGAGAAATAAAAGTACGAATAGGAAACTCTTTCTTGCAGGAACCAACCCTATTCCCGAGACATCACTTTACAAAGCAACGAAAACGAAACGATAGTGAAGTAAGTGCAATGGGTATATATGAGATTGCGTGAGTATGTGTGTGTTGAGAGATGTGTTCTGGCAATGATGACGCTAAGTAGAGGGAAATGGTTGAACAGCAGCTTTTTGAACATCAAATCAAAAAGTCAAAAGAAAAAGAACTGCGACTGCAATATGAGAGCACCGCATCCAAGGACCTTTAACAGCTACATACTCACGAGGCAGGATTGTATGCCCTCCATAACCCATGCTCTTCTCAAACATTAAAACAGATAGGACATGTTGTTCATTGCAGGATCCCTTAGCTGCTCCCTCCGATGTTTAATATGAATCCGTCTTCTCTGATTCTGGGTGTAACATGGCACATCATAATGATGTTCAGTTTGTTGTTTGGTATATTTGTTCCAGGATATACAAACTATGATGTTATTCCATCTCTCAGTCATCATCATCAGCATAGCACTTTTATATCTTGGGATATCATTTCTTTCTGGGACTGGGACTGGTATGTGTTGTCTAAAAAGTTTTTTAATAAACTAACTCAATGGGTGGTGGCAGAGTACTGTGTTTTCTACTGCTGTGATATTTGTTCGCTTTTTTTTCGGTTTGATTGAAGGGTAAAAACCCAACACATGCCATAAGGATTATTTTGAAATTTTCGAGCAAAAGATGATTCATTAGCAACCAAAACTATGGAAAAATAAGAACATCAAAAAAAATGGTTCTTTTTTTTCTTTTGTTTGGCTTCAAAAAACAAATACTCAATTGCCAGTATCAGAACCAGGACTAGTAATAAATGAATAATGTGTGTTTATTTTGGTAACTTCTTGGTTGATACAACATTTGGACAAAATGAAGTTGATATTAGAATCTTCTTTCTAAAACTTGTTTTCATGAATAAATCAAAATAATTCTTAAATTTAGAATGTTATACCAGTTTACTGAATTATGCTGAAAATAGGTAGAGAAAAAGTGGGTCCTGTTTCTCTCGAAACAGAAAATGAAGCAGATAAACCTCGAACATAAGGAACTTACTATACTATAGTTGATTTTGATGTATGTCAACGGCCTTGGCTCCGATAAAGCATCGCTTCCCATGAGATCAGCGAAATCAAGCATCGTTGCGCGTGGTTAGTAGAAAGATGGGAGACCGTCCGAAAACCAACTGCGTGCTGTTGACATGTGTTATGTGTTTTCTGTTCTCCTTCTGTCTTCTCTTCTGTCCTGTATCAATGTCGTCTTGTGTGTTGTCTTGTAATTGTCTGAGCCGATGGCCTCAGTAGCCAGTGCTAGTAAGTGTGTCTACTTCGTAGATTTATCTACGGAGTAGATTAAAATGTAATGTAATGTAATGATTTTGATGTATTACCTATAAGGGGAATATTAGCCCCCAAAAATAACACCGAATATTAAACATCCTTAATTAAACTTTAGGACACCGTGCTCGACCAATCAAGGGGACTACTTCTGAAAATCCAGAAGAATGTGCTGGAAAACCAGAGACCTGTTTTGATGACGCACTCAATGAGTTATTAACACCTATAGCACGAGAACGTTTAGTAATCTTGGATGGGGTATAAAAGGAGGTTCCCTTGCACATTAATTTTTTTTTATAATTAACGCGCGCACAAGGGACTATTTGTTTCCCTTTTAATGTAGATCAGTGTTGATTAACATTGGTTTTGAATGTTTGCAGATCAAAATGGCAAGGGAAAATCTCGCCGAGTAAACTATTCCAAATTCGTGTTGTTCGGCTAAAACAAGAATCCCTATATTTCACGGTTCGTCCGTAATTAGGCTCAAGGATGAACTGATGATTTGATGATTGTTTCAGGGGCATTTCTAGTTTAGTCTAGCCCGTTGTGAGATAGGCCCCAAGTGGGAGTTTCGTGGTCTGTAGTCTGTAGTTTACTCAATATACGAGAATAAATGGCTTCTAAAGGATCTGTTATCTCTTGCTATTTTTTTTCCAGTACTGCTGTCTTTTTAGTGAGTGGGCTTTGATTTTTTGGGTCATCTACAAGTTCAATACTTCAGTAAAGAGCAAAACGAACTACTCGTGCTATATGGCTGGGGCACCATGGGTTAACAGGAAACCCAGGTAATTACTCGAAATTATTCTGTGGCAGCTGTCAGTTGTACTGCGGTGAGAGCTTCGTTTTGGTTGTGGTGCTAGTAGCTGGAAAAATATTAAAGATAGCCTATAGAAAAAATAGCTGTTTGAAAGGAAAAAAAATAGTTACAAGCTAATTTTTGGTATACAAGTTGGTATTTGTTTGGATTACAATTTGAGAAAAGTCCCCAACTGTTCCCTGTACGCTATGTCTGTTATGGTAGGTCAAAGGTCAACAAAATGGGGTTTTTGCTTTTACTTGAAAAACAGTAAGCTTTAGAGAAAATAAAAGTTCCACAAACTTATAGCCAAACTCATTTTACATAAACAATAAACAGTTTTCTCATACCGTTTACCCTTTAGAAGTTACATCAATTCAAAGTGTTATAAGTTTTCCAAAAGTATGCAATTTTATTTTGAATTGCGCTTTCTTCGATAATTGTTTATTGAACATGCTTAAACTTCGCAGAACTTGGACAATTTTTTTCAAAAACATCCTTGAAAGTTTATTTAAGAAAGCTGTCATTTTAAATAAGTTATTGCAATTCACAATTTCGTTAGAATTTTGGCAGAAAGCACCATTAACAAAATTGCATACTTTTGGGGAACATATAACATTTTAAAGTGTTGTAACTTCTAAACGGTAAATGATATATAACAACTGTTTTCAGCAAATTTATGTAAAAATGAGCTCAGCTTTAAGGTTGTAGAACATTTTTTTTTCTAAAGCCTACTGCTTTTGAAATAAAAGCAGAAAACACATTTTGTTGACTTTTGCCCAAGGCCACCTAGTAGGTAATTTAAATAGCCTAAGTTACTTCCTAGAACATCAGCAATCTGCTAGTAAAAGTCCTGTTGAAAATCAGTGCAATCATTCCCGAACAGAACAAACAGACAGAAAGACAGACAGACAGACAGAAGGACAGGCAGACAGGCAGAAAGACAAACAATTTAAAAAAATTGTGTTTTTATTATAAGTACTGTATATACTTTCATATGCATCTTGTAAAAAGTTGTTATTTTGATATTAAAAACACACTTAATTTTTCATTTCATTTATGTGTATAAAGCGGTTACACCTCCTAAAAATATTCAAAAGGGAAATATTAAAAAGAATTTCTTTCGAAATAAATTTCTTAAAAATCGGAGAAAATTCCGTTGCAAACGGTTATCATGATAGGGCCCATTATCTTTTATTTTACTGGAAAGAAATTAGGTTGTAGCTATTTCTTTTGCCAGGTTTTAGGCTAGGGTGAACAGGAGGCTTTTGAGACGTTAATATTTAGGTTGTTTGTTATGTATTGTATTTGTAAATAAAAAATGTTCATTTATGAATTACAAGGAAACCATACACGGACATTTTTTATATGTTCGTGCCTATATGTTAAATCTAAAAGCAGTTTTAATACTCCTTCATTTATTTCTTATTTTTCTAGAGCAATGAACAAAAAGTTGACCAATTTGGGTACAGATCCGAGTGCATAAATGTAAAAATACAGTATCACTACAAAATTGTAAAAATATGGTAGGTTTGTGTAAATTTTTTGGAAAATTTTGATTTGATTGTTGAGAGCCAACATCAACATTTTTAAAGAAGTTAAGACAGTATTTGCCTGAATAAATAGAGCGTGAATTTAGCAGTGTTGCTAATGACGTTTTACATTTACGAACTCGGCGGCAGTGGTTCGTCAGTAGATAAGATGTTTGTTTGTTAAGCGAGAGATCCTAAGTTCGACTCTCAGATCGCGAAGCAATTTTTCTAATTGCTAGTGCAACCTAGAGCCGTCCGTGGGTTTTAAGTGAGAGAATAGTCAACTAATTCTCGATCTACTGTGCCGAAAAAAATTCAAACCAATTCTTCTAACTAGTGTCGTGCGGCGCAGGGACATAAGTCCCAGTTTTACGTTTACAAGGTGGGACATAAGTCCCAACTTTTGTTTCGTGAATGTGGGACATAAGTCCCAATAGAATGGAAGGGACCTACAGTTTACCGCCGAGTCCGAACGGCTACATGAGATGCACTTTTTCGAGACAAATTTTACTCTTGGAGGTTTTGTCAGTTCATCGCAAGAGGCAGTACCCCAGAAAAAGGTGGTTATGAGCTGGATTTGAACCCAGGTTCTTTCGCTTAGCAGTCCGACACACTAACCACTAAGCCACTTGGGCTCACTATATAGGATTTGTATGGGGTGCGAGATTGGGTTTATGCAATGGTTCTTTAAATCAAAAAGAAACGTTGCACATACCCAACATTGCACTTTCTCAAAATCCTATAGTAAGCCCAAGCAGGGGGGTTGCAGGGAGGGCAGCATGGCCCCCCATACCTACCTCATACTGAAAATGAAAAAAAAATTCAATTCAGACATTAGGTCCATGGGCATTATGTCTATTTCGTTCATGAACCTTATGACCTTAATACTTTTGTAGGGCGCATTGCACTTTCAAAAATGTATAGTAGGACATAAGTCCCACACATTTTTTGGTGGGACTTATGTCCCTGCGCCGTGTCGTGCAACATCAGGTTGCATTCTAAAAGGCATTGTGCCTTACAGACACCTAGTTAAAATATTATTAATTGTTTTCAATACCCAATGCATTTACATTACCTTATAAAATCTGTTCCTTACCTTAATTGCACAACAAAAGTATTCGCAATTTTTCCCTTGAAGCTATCAAGAGCCTTCCAAGAATTTGATAAAATGAAATTTTCTTGGAGCACCATCTCACTCAACAAGAGGGAGACCAAGAACTGATGTCACCATAAAGCTTTCCACCATTCTTACACAACTTTTTAAACAGTAGGCACTGTTAGGAAAAAGAGCAAATGTCAATGGAAAATCTCAAGAAAAAAAAAATGCACAACTGTGTCAAGTCAAATAAAATCCTTGCGTCAGCTTACAAGATGACTTCTTTAACCTCCTCTCACCAGGTTCACATTAAACAAATTACATTTTGTTTTCATTCAAAAGTACAAACCTTGACATTTCTTGCAAAATTGCACAAATGACAGCCCAACAGCGCAGCTTTTAGCCAACAATCGCTGGGGACCATTTGTCTAACCATACCTACGGCTCGTGTGACATGTTTTGCGCGCGAACAAAATTAAAACCCAAAATGCCAAATAAACGTCAAAGCACATTTCAAATAAACGTCAAAACATTTTATAATAAAACAAATCGTCTTGTTGGTAGTGGCAGCGTTATCATCACTCTCATTTTCAGATTTTGAAAGCCCAAAGCGAAAGCACATAGCACAACAACTGTCAGAAAAGGGATAAAGCGAAGTTTAACCGGGAACCATGATCCTTCAACCCGAATCCGAACCAAATTATGAGGCACATTTTAGGCAAGCAGTATGATATCGACAAACTAGAAATTGCTAAAACACTCTTCACCCCTATGCTCATGCACCGCAACGCGACCGGCTTGTTCCTTGGTAGTGGCAGTGTATCCCTTGTTGACTTTGCAATGGGTTGATGGTGTTTAAGAGTGTGGCAAGCGTCACAAAAGTTCACTGTCAAGCTAAAACTCTCTCTAGGGAGGTGACAGAGTCTGAGGCCGCCATCATACATCCCGGATCCATACACAAAACACACAAACTTAACACAAATTCCCGGCAGGTTCTGGGGGGATAGTTACGAGCCTAGTCTGCATGTTATGTGATGTGATGTGGGAATCTGTGTGCCGATGCTGAAGTAATGTATACGTGGAGTATAGGGGATGCAATGCGGATGTGATATGGAGCAGGAAACATTTGCTGACGCAATGTATCCGCTGTTTCCACCCAAAGGATGTTGTAGGTATACTCGTATTTCTATTACAAGGCTGGAGGAACGGTCGTGCCACTGTGTAAAGCTGGTGTATACACTTGTTATCAGTAAGTTCTCACAATGTGCAGTACTTTTGTTTAGTTTGTCGGTTCATGGTGACTATGCGGAAGGCCCTGTCTGGGGATGAAAATATGTGAGTGCAGCAGAACACAGGGGGTGGTAATCTAGTTGCAGCAAGCCACTAGAAACATATTGCGCCAGTTTGAAGTTTTGGAAAATGTTTTTTTTTTTATTAGTTTCTTGGTCCATAGAAAGTAAGTAGGAAGTTTTTTGTTTGTCCAATCACTTAAAGGAGATAATTCTAGGTGAAAGGGTGACTTTGGGATTTTGAATAACCTTTAAGTTTAGATTTACCACACATCTAAGGAAAGGCTAGATAATATGCCTGCGCGTTCTTACAACTTTAGAAGGGTGCATTAACGGCGTATTTCCAGCACATTGATATGGGAACTCCGTTCAAATGTAATTTCGCCTCCAAATTATAGGAATTTGTCGAAAGTATAGAGATAGATTGATACCTGCTTCCAGTGGATGAAATCAATAAACAAGATGGACAGAACGACTCCGCATATAAAGAACAAAACATAACTGCCATTTACAAGAACATTTTAATAGAAGCACTAATAAACAGACAAGAAAGTTGACTTCTAACAAAACAACAACTCTGGTTCAGAAAGTTTGCTGACTGTAGGTATATTAAAAGCGGAAGTCGTCGATTAGAAATGTTAACTGGCTCATAAGAAAAAATTTAAATTCGTCTTTCAACTTATACGACTCCCCGTCAGAGCCACCGTTTTTTCCGGGGTACTCTGCCTCTTACGAGGAACTGACAAAACATTTTTGCACATTCACAACACACACACTAATGGTTGAGAGTAAAAGTCATAAGGCTTTACCTCTTTAAGGAAAATTCGCCACAATAAATGTATGTATGTTATGTATGCTCCAACTCTTACTGGAATTTATGTATTAGTCAAGGCAAATTAGCGTTTCACCTGGGAATGAAAGACAATAAGCTGGAAACTCGTATACACCTTTATATTGGCGTTCTAAAAGTTTTCTGGAAAGTCTCAAATCGCCTGTCTGGAACGGAATTTATCCATTCAAGGTCAAAAGTCAGGAAAATAGTTTTTCGTGATTATCTCGGTTTCCATGACTCCTATGATGTTAACATCACGAATGAAAGGTTTAGAGCATAAAATTTGCGAAAAAAATTGTCTTAACCATCGTTTCATATACTTAACCGAGATAGGCAGCGCCAAAAATACATGAAATGCAACTGTGAATCTCGGTGAAAAAATACCTAATTTTACTAGTAAGTAAAGTTATTCAATTTTTAAAATATCACCAACAATGGATTATATGTATTAATTACTGGCTAACCCACCTAGCGTTGCTAGGGTTTACCATAGATTTTCTGGTAACCAACGAAAGCGCTACATATTGGGTCAAATTACAGCCACATGTCACAAGTCAGCAAATATCTCCTGTTGATTAGTCTTTTCCCAGTACCAGCAAGGTATTTTAAGAACTGCTCAAGAGGGCTTTGTCTAAGTGTTTGGGGAACAAAAATATAAGTCCAGACAAATAACGCGGCTTTCAAGCGGGCCATGATACCATTCATATCGCGTCTAAATTAGTTTCTGATGTCAATTAAACAGTGCTAAGAATGAATGCCTGGTTAAAATCTCTTTATGAAGATTGACAATAGGTAAAACAAAACTTTAAAACTTGCTTAAAGGCAAAAGTTTGTTGGAAAGACAAATTGAATTGATTGAATTATTTGCTTTTTTTATTTTGGAAAGCTATCCGCAGTGCAGTAGGATTTAACAAACGCTACAAATACAACATCCCATACTAAAGATAAAAGCAGAATTTGAATTTAGCTGCGCATGGATACAATATTTTCTTGTATTTTTTTTTCATTTAACTTTTCACTAAATTAATTTCTGTGCCCTCCCCTGTTTGGAGATAAAACTTTACTGTTTAGAACTACACAGGGACTGGACTAGGACTGGGTAGATTATTAATGCAGTATCTCCCCGCTTGCCTTAGTGATAACTACAGGATAAATTAAATCTAAGCAATGAGCATCATGGTGACGTTAGCGACAGCTATGGGTTGACACGATTGGAGATCACCGATATCATTAAAGAAAGATCAAATATGGATCATGCATGTGTCGAAAAAATTAACTTCCAATTCTATCGCGGAAGAAAGGCAGGACAAACAAATGCAACGACACTTGCATTTGAGTTTCCTCAGATATGGAAAAATACAAAACCGGGAGAAACGCTGACAATTTCTGAAGTCATTCTAAACCTTAGTGTTATTTGTGTGGTTTGGATATTTGTATGTTTGACAAGAAAAAAAGATAACAAATTATATAAAAATAAGATGTATTTTGATGATGATACGAAATGCATTAAAGTTTACTTTTCAACTTGAAAACCGAGGAACTCTGCCTCTATCACGAAAAAAGAAGTAAAATTGCTGGCCAGTTATTCGGCACAAAACGCATTTTTTTTCAGCGGTTGACCTTAAAACGGATTTTTTATTAGAGACGAGCATTGAAATGGTTTGCAGACATTTGTAAGGAAAGCACCAGCCTCCTCCTTGCAGTCCAAGAAAATTTCCATTTTCAACATTCAACATTACAGCATTTGAAGTTAAGAAATGGAGAAATATTTTATTGTCAGACGAATCTTAAAATGTGTAACAAGGTGGAATGGCTCGTAATATAACGGCCACCAAACTTAGCTTTTAAACCTCAATATTATGAACTGGGCTTGTTTTCATTTTACGAAAAAGCTTCTATTTATCAATTTATCTTTAACGTTTAAATTACGCAGAAATTTGTCCTTCCATTTTCCAATGAAGAAACGTCATTGATTTGGATTTTCCAATAATACAATGAACTCACACACTAGCAAGGTTGCGAAAGAGTGGATTGAGAATAACAGCTTCAACGTGTTAGAATGGCCTCGTTAAAAAAATAGATGACAGATCAAACCAACAAATAACTTGCTTCTTTGGGTAGTTTTAGGATGCTTGGGCATCAACATCCGTAGAAAGGTGCCAAAAATTAATTGAATCTATGCAAGACTTCTGCAACGCTGAAAAACAAAATGCACGCAACACACAACCAAATATTAATGTTTAAGTAGGTTATCAGTAATATTAAAGAAGTTGGAGAAATCAGGTTATTTTTCTAACATCTTTCAGGCTTTATGACTTTCCCCTTTCACTCTAACTGCAGTGGAATATCATCAAGCTTTGAAAAAGGGGAAATATTCCAGGGTTTCTGTAATGTACTTTATATATTTATATTTTCAGAGTCTTCAAAATTAGTGGTATTTAATAAATACTACTAATTTTGAAAACTCTGCAAGACATGACTATACTCAATCCAAGCAAAATTGTCCGCACGGGAATTATAGGACTCTCATCTTTCACTCTAATATCAGTGGAATTTCATTAAGCAGTTAGAGAGTGAGAATATTACATGGTTTCCGTAATGCACATTAAAAAATATTGGTTTTAAAGAGCGCTTTAAAAAGCACACATTTTAAAGCTCTGAAGGACATGACTATACACATAACTATACATATACTCTGTCCAAGCAATTTTTTCCGTATACAGGGGATGTAAGAAGTTCATCTTTTATTTTAACTGCTTTAAAAAGCATCAATTTTAAAAGCTCTCTAACAAAATCCCAGAAAAAATCCACAATAATTTACATTAGCATAGATGAGGTAACACAATTGTCTGCGACAATTACAACAATAATTCGTGTGTCATTCGTGATAAGTCAGTGGTTCAGTTATGAGTTTTAAATTCAGTAGTTATTCATTGAGGGAGTAAAATTATCAACTGGCACCATTTGCAAAAATTAAGCTTCTTCATAAGGCCTGTACTAACAACTTTTGTCGGAAAGATTATAGTTCTTCGCCTTTTCAAAACAAATATAAGAATATGAGGATAACTTTATGTTAGAATAATTTTAATAAAGAAATTAATTTATACCTACAGTTTTCAATATTTGATTATTTTATAGCACTCACCTGAAAAAAAAAGAAAAAAAGAAAAAAAGAAAAAACAGCATTAGTATCATATTAATAATAAACAAATATATATAAAGAACAATGAACAAATGAAAATTAATTAATATTGGATCATGTGGTGTTCCGCATTTTCGCATTATTTTTTCTATTGGCGGGAATTAGGTTTCTTTTTTATTCAGCACCTTAGGGATTTTAAAAATCATTAAAAAAAATATTGTGTCGTTTACCACAGCAAATTTCTGTCAAATTTACCCTGAATATATAAAAAAAAAATGTAATTTATAAAAAAAAAAATCTTAACTTAATTTTCTCTTCATAAGTTGTTTTAAACTTAAGATAAAGAAAATTCAAATGACTGCACCAGAGACAATATGCTTAAGAGATACAAAAGACAAAAAAAAAACTGCAGCCGGTTTCCAAGTTTCTTGACTTTTTCCCGACTCCCAGTCTTACGAATACGAATGTCTCTCCAGTGCAGCGAAATGTCAGAAAACTGAAAATAATCAAAGGGAAACCTTATAAGCGATTCGAGTTTTCTTTCAGAAATACTAAGACACCAAGGGATTACAAGTTAAGAGGAGCATATTAAGGGAAAAATTTATCCTGCCCATGGCAAGACGGCAGACGCAACAAGAAAAAACACACAAAAACTGTCCCCAAAGGCATTCGGTTACATGAAATGGGTGTTTCCTTTATCTATAGGCAAGAGTGTAAGAATTATGTCTTTGGCTTGAAATTAATTCCGACCGCTGGGAATCCTGATAAATAGAACATCACTTGAAAGATACACCACATTTCGCATCTCAATGTATATGAGAAGAAACTCATTTGCGAATTGAGTCGCCATAGACTTAGCCAGTAATTTGAAGTGGCACCAAGGGACATGGATGTGGAATGTAAAATGAGGTAGGATTTAGAAGCTAAAGATAGGAAAAATAGTCATTCCATTTTTAATAAAAAAAAATCCTGATTTTAGAGTAACTTTAAAGAAACTATTAGATAGAGAGAAGTAAGCTTCCGTTCTGATAAAGCCAACAGAAAAAACCGAAAAAAAAACTATTCGAAAAAATTCAACTCTGTTATACATCGAACCAAATTCTTACCATAAGTTATGTCTACAATGTCCCAAAGATAGTCAAAAATTCTAGTAATTTGTAAAGATGGCTAAAATTTCAGAGAATGCACTAATTTTGCTGCTAGTTTAAGTTTTCAGAGATTAACACTCTCTTACTTAAAAAGGTTAATCATTCCATGAACAGGTATATTTCCGCATTGGTTCAGTTAAAAGAGCCCTCTGATATCTTGATATAGGTGAATATGTTCGCTGATCCAAATTTTAAACGTGTACTTCAACATTCTCAATAGGGGTTCTTTCTTCTTTTTTTTATAATTAGCGCTGCTTCTTCGGGCTTAGAAGGCAATTGAGTAGCAAACCCTCATCATCACAGTCCTGCCCTATGGTGCAGACGCATGGACGCTGTCAAAAGCGGATGTGGACACTTTAGGCTGTTTCGAGAGAAAGATTCTCCGGGTGATTTTTGGTCTCATATGCATAAACGGAGAGTGGAGAAAAAGATACAATGAAGAACTTTACCGGCTGTACAGCGACACAGACCTAGCCAAAAGAGTAAAAATTCAACGTCTCAGATGGCTGGGTCATATAGAGCGGATGGACATCAATGCTCCGGCCCGGAATATCTTCGAATCCAACCCAGAGGGACGGCGCAGTAGAGGAAGACCGAGACTCAGGTGGCGCAAGCAAGTGGAAGAGGACCTCAACTGACTCCACGTGCGAAACTGGAGACAGCTAGCTAGGGACCGAGCTGGCTGGAGAAGCTTGTTGGTTGAGGCCCAGGTCCACCCGGACTGTAGCGCCACCTAAGAAGAAGTGCACTGCGCACATTCCTAGAAGAATCACATCTCAGGACTGACATCAATGTCACTATCGAGGAAGCACAGTGACCAGTTAAAGTTATAAAAGAAATTATTCAGGCCGTCCCAGTTGACTTTCTCGTATTGCCAAACGGTCCTGGTGGGAAGTTTTTTCTTTAACTGGATGAGTGGAGAACAAGAAATTTGATGAAATAACACAATGGTCCGAAGTGCTAAATGGAGAAGTTATACTAATGTTATAATTATCAGGGTGAGAAGTAAGAAACAAGTCAAAAATATGGGCGGCATGCCCAGTCACATCCGGTATTCGCGTTGGCACATCGATCAATTGTGTTAGGTGATGTAACCCGGCAAAGAGCTCGACACACCTTGCTTCGGGTGTTGTCTGACCGGAATATCGGAGCCAATTGGAATTGTGTACATGCAAATTCTGATAAATCAGTATTTACTCCAACCTGAGTCTCACTTAGTGCCAAAACAGCTGGCGTGTATCGTACAGAATAGACGTACACTTGCCAAAGGTTTTTCCCAAATATGAAAAGTTAAAATGCCTTGCACTTATAATCATTGATGATGTTTATGCGCAAGTATAGAGTAAAGTGGCGAAAAATTGAACATTCCAAAACTGAGAGGCAGTTTTCTGAGGTAAGCCCAATGAAACCAACAGGTACCTGTCATATAAACGTTAAGTAAGAGCTTATTTTTCTCGGAAATGACTCAAAGAATTTTGATGCAAAAAAAATCTACTATTAATGTAGGTGTGAATTATGTTTTGGTGAAAAAAAATTTAAGATGGTGGGTAACGGTACCTTTTAGAGGACTGTTTTTTTTTCTTCGACTTTCTGGAGGACTGGTCAACCGATTACAATCAAAATTGACATTCAGGAAGATGTAAGCAGCCAAAGTTATTTCACAGTAAAATATTTTCGAAATTTTTAATAATTTTTTTGTTCTTTGCAAAAATCAATATGTATTTTGAAAACGGGTTGGTGATTTTTTTTTTAATTCTGTTTTTTAAATGTTAATTAATTTTGTGCTTAAGTTTGCATTCTAGAATTATTTTTTTTTATTTTTTAAAAACAGTTGTTAAAAAAACGTTTTTTTAAACTGTCCTACGATTTTGAAAAAAAAATTACAATTTTTAACATTTTTAAGAAAAATATAATGGCCTTATATTTATTTCTCTGAAAACTATTTTACGTACTTTGTTCGAAAAACCAAGTCAGAAAAATAGAATTAAGACTTTAAAGTTCTCTTAATAGTTTTCAAATTTTATTCGCCATTGTGACCCCACACAAGAGCAAGTACGTGCTATCCAGTCGTGCACTTTTTTACCTTCCTTGAGGAACTCCAAAATAACAATAATTGTAGGTATATCAATATTTTTTACAAATTATGTAATCTTCTTTTTGAGGGGGTATATTTCTCTGGAAAATGATTCTCTACTTTGTTTGGAAGCACAGATTAGCATGACTTAAAAGAAGCCAGGAATAAAATCCAGTTTGAATACCATTTTGTATACTTTTATTTGTTACTGTCGGGAAATCCAGATAAGGTCTTATAGAAAGTTGTCAACACTTATGTTGATTAAAAAATCTTTCTCAGTTTTGTCATACAAGAAATTGATGATCTTAAAAAATGTATTATGATAATATTTTTTCATGGCTACAGTCAGACAAACTGCATACTTCTCAGACTCTTGAAAAAAAAAACTTTCCGAAACTATCCGTTTCAACACTGAAAAACGAAAGGATTTTCCTGCATGCGAAACAAACTAGAACTCAAGTAGTGTTCTTGACATGAGGTCAATGGCACTTGAAAAAAATTTCTCAGATATCGAGATACTAATTTGATTTTCTTAAAACGAAACTACACACCCTCAAGAGTCTCTCAAAAGCCGATAAATTCAAAATGAGAAATGCACAGTTCACGGCGAAGAATCGAAACATAAGTGGAACTATATTCCGATTACCACTTAAAAAAAGGAAAATAAGAAAACCCATTTTCATTTTCTTTCACAGAGAAAATCATCTAGAAAATGCATATTTTTTGCTCTGCAATGAAAATTGACTAAGAGGCCGGATCGCGTCACCAGGGGTTACGATACGAGATGGCCAGAATGACATTTCCTAGTAGGTATGTGAACATATTTTTTTTCTTCTATTATGGAACAACAAGCTATGTATATTCGTAACATCATTAGGCACCCAAATGAGCATTCCAGAGACCGTTTTACTCAGAACCAAGAACTAGTTGCTAGGTCTTTTGACGTAATTGAGCGCACCAGGATCTTAAGTAGTGTCGTTGCTATTGCTGTTCCTGTGTTGTATGGAAGCGTTTTTATGACACAACTTTGCCGGCTGGAGTGCTTTTTAGAAATTCCCTGGCGAAGAATTCTCCTCATTGCTGTACATAACTTCTGTATTCCCGAGGAGAACCTACTTCATCGTCGTCGTGAGTATAGCCTCGTGTCCAGGTGGTTATTTATTTAATTTTCCTAATTGTTTAGTGCTTCGTAATGGAACGTCGCAGTTGACGTCGCTCGTGTCCACCATCCATTTCCTTCGTATGAGTAGGTTTTTTTTTTTTTTTTTGTCCAACACAACTCCCCCGTCAAAATAAAATAGAAAAAAAACACATCGACATTGGTTCTGCCATTTGCGAAAGCGACAGAACGTCGTCCTTGATTGATGCAAATTGTGTCGTCGTAGTCGTCGTAGTCGTCGTAGTCGTCGTCGTCGTCGTTGTCCTCCTTGTAGTTGGCGGGTGACAAATTTAATGACACAACTAAAAGTGCTTTAAATGTAGAATTAAAGTTAGTTATTGGTTAAAGTTGTGTGATTTAAGGACCGCCGCCCGACGTATATGTGACGTTTGCATATTGTATCTTTGTTGCAACAGATGCAGTTTTATAGGAGTTTTAAGAGGAAAAAGTTTTGATCCGAAAGTTGTCGTAAATTTATTTGGGCTCCAAAAGTTGTGCGATTGGTTTTGCATTCTGGAATAGTGGTGCTAAAGTAAAAATGTGGAATTGCAGTTAAACCGAGCTAAGGATTGGAAACTATGCTCAATTTAATGAAAGCTTAAAAATACGCAGTTCGCGGGAAAGTACAATTTTTTCGAGGAACATTGATATTCAAATATTATATTTAGTAAAATCGCATAAGCGATTCAAAATTTTAACCAAAACATAGGGTAACACTGGGAACACTGGGTAACACTGTCTGAGATGATTTCTTTTTGATTCAAGGAACTTTAGAGAATGTAGGGACGATGGGGGTTACTACTATATATGTGTATATAAGGTGAATCAAAGCGCAAATTACAACCTGGAGATCAGAGCTCGGATGTACATTTTTAGCTTGGAAATAGCCTAACAAAATGTAGGTGTGAGAGTCAATCCGGCAAATCCAAAAGGTGCAGCCCAATGGCGAAGCATAGAACTGAAGTGATATTAAAAATGATCTGCAGCAGTAACTCGCTAATTCTTTGAAGTATCTTCCTCATGTAATAACGTTACCGAAGATCTCGGTTAGATGTTGTGATCACCAAAGTTCTCATGAAACAAGACTTTGACAAGACAAGCGGTATTATGAGCATTGGAATCCCGCTCGAAGGACCAAAAATTGTTTTGATCGATCGTTTCACCAAAACGAACTGTTGAGCAATGTTGATGCCATCAAGAGCATGTAAATATGTGCGTGGTTCGACGTTGCATCATATCTTATTCAAAAGATTCGGTTTTTTTTCATTTAAAAATTGGACGATGAAAAAGTATGTGAGTAGAAGATTCGACATCTTTAATGCAATGAACAGACTACATTAGCCTGTAAGGAAAGTAACTATTATACTTATATGTTCTTTGTCAAGGTTAACGATTTCCTTATAGGAAATCGCGTAAGATGAGAGGCAGGCCTAAATACATAAAAGTAAAGACACCAGCATTTGATTGACCTCAGACATGAAACAATTCAAAACCGGGAGGCTTCCCGACGTTTTCTGAGGTCATTCGGGCGCGAACCACACGGATTGGACACTAGTGTGAAGCAGTAAAGTGGGAGAATGGTGATACCAGTCGAGATCAGAAAGTTTTCGGGAATAAAAAGGAAAGAAAAAGAAGATATGACCTAATTGCACTTTTGGATTGTCGTAAGCCTACACGACGTAATTAGATCATTAGCCCTACAAAACCATATTCTGTTGGCTCCAGATCTGGTATTGTACAAAATTCGTTTTTATCGATTATTGTTGATTAAAGACTCCAAGCTCTACCACAGGCATCTTCTAACCCTTGTGCCCTTGTGGCACGTTCAGATTTTAGAATTAGGAATTCTTGTTAAGGTTTTTATCGAGTAATTGTTTCGCTGACCACTGTACTCACATCCATGTTCTACGGATGTGGAACTGCAACGGCAGCATATGATTAGTTCATTAAATTCTGATCTTGGCAGCATTGTACAATGGGGAATAAGAAATCGTATAGAATTTAATGTTTCAAAAACTCAATGGTGTCTTTTGTCGTTAAAGCAAAATTTTTAAATAAAGCCACTATATCCAAGAGTACTGCGAAGTGTTTAGGTTTCCTTCGAAGATGCAAGAAGTGCATCACCATGCAAGTGCTCCAATTACCCACTTGAGTTTCTTAGACAGAATTAAAAAAAGAGCTTTAATGATGATAGGAGACCCTACAATAACACAAACATCTAATTCTCTTGAGCACCGTCGTACTGTTTAGTACCTTTCGTTATTTTATCGCTTTTTCTACAAACAATGATCTAGCAATATAGCCAGCTGCATTCCTCCCCTGAAACCATTCAAGCGTAATACTCGCACTGCTAGGAATTTCCAGTCTTGCAATTTATTTTGAATGTTCTTAGAAACTGTGTCTTGCCCAGAACTTTATTTCTGTCAAGCTTTACAGAAACTAGGACAAACTAAAATAAACTATCCGAGAAACAGCCTTCTGTTGCTGTTGGCATAGATATATGTTGTCGAACCCGCATTAAACATCGAGTTTGTATCTATAAATCGCTAATTGGTAATACTGCAATTAAAATTTCAAATTGTTTAAGCATTTAAGAAGAAATACAAATTCCCAAAGTATCCTAGCCAAATACTAATACCGCCTACCCGTTGCTTCAACCCCTTCAGAACAAATAGCTTAGACACTATTTCTATTCATCATGGCCTAGCTTGTAAGCAATCAACCTGAAAAATACTCTCACCCCCTTACCCTGAAAATCAAAAACCCAAATCCCGCATCATCTACACATCTATAGCTGACCCGGTTCTCACAATAATTAGCATATTTCCCAGAAAATATCAGAGAAAAACATAGAGCATTTTTTTTAATTTTCAAATTTTCAGGTGGTGACTCCCGAAATAGGTATTCATCATTAAAAAAAAAATAAGACAAGAAAATGTATCTTTTCTAAACTAAAATTTGTTGAGTGTTTTTGAAATATATTTAAATTTATTCATCCGCACAATCTCTCGTCTGATTTTACCTGAATAGCTCTTAAATGAGTTGTTTTAGCCTTATGTCTGTCGTTTTGACTACGTGTTTTGAAATATTCTTGATGGGCTGCTATATCTGCCCCGAAATTTATGGACCATCATTCAAGTGATTATAATTTCCGAGATTTTTAGTTTTTTTTCATATTTATATCTTAAGATACATATACATAAATTCCCACAAAAAGTGAATGAAATTATAATGGAATTTGTTTTTTTTATATTTTTGAATCAAAAAAAATGTCAAGGAAGAGTATTGAAGAGAATTGAATAGGAGGATTCGTTTTTACCATTAAAAATATATCTACACAGTGATGTTATGGTTTCAAGATACTTTGCGTTGAGGGTTTAAGTATCGTGTAATTAATGGGTATTAAACTTCTCATGCAAAGTTCGGGGTCATGCGAATGGAACCTGAATTCTTGTAGATGATCTCACGGCTTTATGTCTGGAGATAATAATGGAAATAAGTCTTGAAAAATTCACAGCAATGCAGTTTGAAATGCTAGAGGTCAATGCAAGAAATCTTAATAAATTACAATGATTTTGGTTTAAAAAAAAGGTCGGATACAACGAAGAAATAGCGGAAAGTTTGGGTTGTGGGGTTTAGTATAAAAAACAACAGTAAAAGGTTGTTTTGTGAATTGTTCTAAACGTGCTAAGCCTAAAGGAGAATTCTTAAAGCAAGCTAAAACAAAAACAAGAAAAACATTTACAACTTTGACACATTTTTTCTGGTTGATGCATTATGACGAACATTAACTTTAACTATGATTATAATGACAGCTTATTAGTGTACGGTGCGACCGAACGACGCACAGTGGGGTACAAAGCTAAAAAGCTGGCTAGGAACTTGAAATTTGGCACGAATCCTACTGATACAAATGTCAGAGCATAGCAAAAGTTTCTAATGGTCAAGCTCATTTTTAGGATTACACCCCATACAGAATTTTTAAGTTTTCGAAATGGATGGCATGGAATTTTAATAAAATTTTGTGTGTGTTACATCTCAAGTGATTAACTGCATTTTTACAATGTTGTTTTAATAAATCCATTTGAAATTGTTAATTTTTGTATTTATCGTTTTCAAAAGTACCCGAGCATTGAGTCCGTCTTATAACTTCTTCCTTTAATAACTCTATCTGGCTTTTTAATCCTTGGCAACTGGACGTCTTTACTACTTGTTATTGATAACGTTTTGGATGTAGTTTGGCTTAGAAGTGTCAATAATACAAAAACTTTGATCAAAAAAGCGTGTATTTTAAGAAAATGACGTCACCAACAAAAATTTACTTTACACACAGGGTAGCAAATTGCAACAATAAAACTTTACATATTCTGAAAGAAGATAAAACAGTTAATAAAATGACATATAAAAGTTATTGTCGCTTCTCGGCGAACACAACTAAATGCTTGAGAATTTCAGACAGATGCAAAAAAAACATTTTTTTTTTAAATATTTTGTTCATTATTAACTACGAATTAAAATAACAAGAACGAATTTTTTTCTCAAAATAAAATAAAATAAAATAAAACGCACCTGAGCTTACTGATTTAATTCAATACACGAATTGAATAAAAAAATTAGTACACAATTTACTGAAACAACTCAAAATGTTTAAAAGAGATCTCCACTCGAACAAAACGTGAATTTTCTCTTCATTTATGACGATCTGCAGGAGATCACGTGATGCAAATAAACTTTCTTTCTCTCATTTCTAATTCTCTGTCATATTTCGAAGAGAAATAGAATGGTTATTTGAGATTAAGCTCAAATACCTATTTTGATTACATGCCAGGTTTTTTGCGCTTTGCCCCACTGTGCGACGGTTTGTTTCTTATTTTCCAGTCATTATTGCAAGTATAGTGTCAAATATATAAACTTTGGTATTGAAAGGTATTTCGACATTTACAAAATTTTTTTATTAGCTATAAATGTCAAAATAATATTTTTTTATTTCCGCCGGAAGGTAAAAAACCTTTATACCCACAATAGACCCGTACCGTACCCGTACTAAAAGTAGCTTGAGATTCGTACTCATTTAAAATAACTTTTATATTCTTACGACTTGCCTAGTATAGTACATTAATTTAGTATACTTAGAAGAAATTTAAAACCCTTTAACAGGAAATCTGTCAGGAATGCAATGACAAATTGCTGGTAATTCTGACAAGTGATGTTTCCATGCATGTCCTAAAACGAGCACGTTTGGTCATCAATTTTGAATATTTTCGGATAGGTCTGTGTCGCTGGACAGCCCGTAAAGTTGAGCGTTGTAGATTTGATTAAAAATAGATTTTATTATAATCATTTAAGTTATATACATTCAAAACTTTTTAAACATGGCTAAAGCCGTCTGCCAGATTGACAATTTCATGATTTTAAAACAAAATAGTAAATCGGTTCATTATAAACATAATTCGTTTTCTTAATAAATAAATTATTTTTTTCTTAACTCTTCTCTTAAAATTTGGTTTCGATATCTTAATGCAGTTCTCACAAAATTATAAAGAGCAGTAGTTGAAGTTCAGTAGTTGAAGAATTTCATTCTCTTCGTAAATCGCTTTCCGTAAGTGTAATTTTCTTAGTTCGGTTAGCACGGGACACACGCTTATAAAATGCTTGATATTTTCCCGTGTTTTCAGGTTACACAGGTTGCATATGATAGGTAGGTACGGGCGGTGTGGTATGTAATTTAATGGCAGTTATTCTCCCCTTGTTTTAAATATGGTTGAAATCTTGTCTACATCCACAGTAATATTGAAATAACTTATCGTACATTGACGATTGTGCTTCATAATGTATGCTATGTATCTTTTTATAAAGTGCCTGCAGAATACTGTAAAGCTCGGCTTTCAACCGATGGGAGTTCAATCCCGGAAGATTTAGCAGACATCCTGTACTCTCCACAAGCTGACTGAGTTATTATCACACCGAGATATTGATAATTGTCAACTACTTCCACTGCTTCTCCCTCCAGTTTCCAGATGTTTTTTCCCGTTCCGTTGTCTCTTTGCTCTTCCAAAAATCATTATTCAGAATTTTCTGTGGTTTTCTATAAGGCTCCGCAGTTTGCAGTATTCTTCAAGTTTAGTTATCATCATCTGAAGTTTTATTCTCGTATCAGCTAACAGTACTCTGTCAACCGCGTATACCAAAACATTGATTGTAATACCTCATATTTCGATCCCTCCATTAAGGTAAGAAACTATATCATTTTTAAAGATGGCAAACAGAAGAGTAGTCAAGATGCATCCTTGCCTCAATCCCGATAGTTTTGTGAAGCTTTCAGACATGTTGACTCCATCCCACACCTTTGCTGAACAGTTTCGATATACATTTTTTAAGGCTTTTAAATGGTATTCCCAAAGCAGATAGCTTATAAAATATTAAATCTCGATCAATGCTGTCAAAAGCGGACTTAAAATCGACAAAGTAGGCATATGTAGATGTTCGTACCTTCTGAACGATAAATATCTACAATACTACTAAACGTAAAATTTGATCAACGGTTGAGTACCCTTGACGGAAGCCAGCTTGACATTAGCTAAGTATCTGATGTTCTTCCATCCAAATGTTAAATTGTTTGTACAAAATGCTTCCAAATATCTTACGTATCGTATTAAGCAACGTATCTTATTTTCAAGCAAGTTCGGTTTCCTTTTTTAAAATTGGGAAAATAACTGATGATTTAAAGCATGCTGGTAAACAATCGTTTTCATACAAGTCATTTAAGTTTTCTAATAAATAGTTGATCAGAACAGTATTCGTGTGGTATAAGGTCTTCTCCGGGTGTTTTGGCTTCTTCCATTTCTTTTAACAGTGATATCAGCTCGATACAAGTCAAGTGAATCGTTGATCCATTTTTTGAACTTGAATATAATTAACGCAATATTAAAGACATCGCTGATGTCTCTACATTAAGAAGTGATTGAAAGTGTAATTTAAGATCTGATGCAGGGATGTTGACACCGATTTGTTCCATTTATAAATCGCACAGCTTTCCAAAACTCCTTCGTATTTCTGCTTGCAATGATAATATGTGCCTTTTCCTTAAAAAAAAAGGTTTTCTTAAGTATCATTTCTCCTCTTACCTTTAAGGAATCAAGTTCCATGTTTAATGCTGCTTGATATTTATTTTTAAAATTATGTCTCCATAACAATCAGGGTAATGTTAGCTCAGTCAAACCTGTCGACTGATAATCATCGTAACTTATTTTCATAATTACAGAAACTGGCATGAGATCCGAAAAACTTTTAGTTTGAACCTTAAAATCAGGCACATCATACCGCCAATCATCTGCTAAAAGACGAATTTTCCCTTACAAAAGTATATTCTCTTTTAACAGCACTTTTAGATCTTCAATTCAGTACCATTAAATTTAACGATTCAACAAATTCAAGTAGTTCTCTTCCTTTTCTGTCATGGTTTGGTATTATAATATGTTTACAGGTATTATTTAATTTTAAGTTAATTATATTATATCCCAGTTAGTTTTCGAATTTAAAAAAATCTTTATTTTTTTTTAAACCGTAAATACTTCCACCGCTTGCTCTTCCATGTTTGTAAGTTTTAACTGCTTTCTCCCACACCAACTCGTACTCTTTATCATAATTTTCTTTTAGTAAAAAATGTTTCGAATAACAAAAATACATCAAATGTTTTTACAAAGTTAAAAAACGGCAATTCTTTATTACAATTAAAAAATCTTAAGCACCCTGTGATTTTTGTTGTTGCCTCGAACTTGTCGATGGCGCAACAGTATATAGTGAATTCTATTGTACCAACTGCGTATTACGTTTATCATTGTTGTCAACGTTGGCACAAGTTCAAGATCAGGAAACATTTTTTTTCAAGACACATCAAATTTTATAAACATCATTGCTATTCAATGTTACGACTAAGTGGTTAACCTCTTTGTTATGTTGCTAATATTGAGTTCAAATACTGTGTCGTGAGAGTTGTATTAAATATAATTTTAAGTATAAAATTCTTCTTATATATGCACTATTTTAAACTTTATTTAAGACAAATTACGGGACAACAGACTTATTCATCTGTAAACTCATCAGCGTTGTATATCCTTCCAGAGTTGCAATAAGCTCCAAAAAGAGCTGAGAGAAATTCACGGGTCAGCTCTTATTTGAGATGGAAAACAGCATTTGTCCAGCCTGTCCCTAAGAAAGGTGACCCATCCTACCCCTCCTCCTACCGACCCATAGCACTAATTTCCCTTCTTTGTAAGGTCATGGAAACGCTGATCAACCGTCAGCTTAAGGAATATCTCGAAGATCGAAAGCTTCTCCATGACTGTCAGTATGGCTTTCGCTGTAATTGTTCCACTGGTGATCTGATGGCATATCTCACCGAACAGCGGAACAAATCTCTACACCGCTTTGGTGAAAGTAAGATTATTGCGCTTCATATTTCCAAGGCATTTAACAGAGTTTGACATGAAGCTCTCCTATCGAAAATGCGTGCTTTTGGGATCGATGATACTCTTGTTCGTTGGATTAGAAGCTATCTTCTGGAACGTTCAATACAAGTTGTATTGGACGGATTCAAGTCTGATTCCTACAAAATAAATGCTGGTGTGCCCCAGGGCTCCGTTCTGTCTCCAACTCTTTTCCTCATTTTTGTAAATGATCTTCTGTCTGTTACTTCTAATCCACTTAATTGTTTTGCTGACGACTCTACCCTCAGCTTTTTATATTCGTTCGATAATTTACGTCCTTCGCCTTCGGACGTACAATTGCAACGGTACCGTATGTCAAGCTCATTAAACTCCGATTTATACAGCATTGTCAAATGGGGTAATAGGAATCGTGTGGAGTTTAATGCTTCGAAAACTCAATGCTGTCTTCTGTCGTTAAAGCTAACCATACCTCCAATGCCATTGTACATTAAGGCACCGAAGTTTCGAGGAAACCGAAAAGCTCTCAGTACCTGGTATGTTAATCGACACCTCCTATCCTTCCCCTCCCTGTCGCGCATTAAAAGGGAAAAAAATAGTCCCTTGTGCAGCAAATAGTCCTTTGACAGCTTATTACCTTGTCAAAATTCTTTTTTGACTTCAAAGCTGTCGCACACATAGATTGAAACAAACAGACGAGACTTAACGACAATTGCGGTATGTTAGATGACGGAAACGTTTTATGCGTATTTTGGCTAGGCGTACTTCTTCAAAAGCAAAAGCGATGCTAACGAGGCCGTCACGGACAAAGGCGAGCCCTCCAGATCAAAAAAAAAAAAAAAAAAACTAAAAAAAAAAACTAAAAAAAAACTAAAAAAAAATTAATTGATAAGGACATGTGGTTTTACAATTGACATTCTGTATGAACAATTTCTTATCAGGAGGTCTGAGTTAACTTGAATTGGTCTCCAATAATGTCCGATTTGACTTCGTTGGACTTTTTCTTGTTGGTAAGAGTCTTTTTTAACAATAACACGCAATCAACTTAAACCGGAAAAGTCAACGCTCGTTGCCATTATAGATAGTAAAATAAAAACAAAACAAAATATTCATTGTTTATCCACTTAGCGACCATACATTCCGACCACATGGACTTAAATTTAAAAATTAAAACGCTTTAACATCCACAAAAAGTGAGAATTACTGATCCAGCTTCACCAACTCCATTAACATATCATTGTCACTGACTCGACTGGATAAATTAAAAGCTTTTGCTAAATTAAATAACAAAAACCAACAAAAAAAATCCAATCAATAAGTTGTTGTAATTAAATTCACTTGAAAATTCAATTTTAATTGAATCCTAAAGATTTCCAGCACTTTGGACGTCGTCATCGTCCCTCCAGCCTCAATAATTTGGTTGGGATCGCTCGCCCAGCACCGCACACAACAGCCAATGAATACATCATCATATGTCAGAAACACTGCAAAGCTATTTGCCAATTCAATTATTTCACCGACGACGATATATAGAGAGAAGTCCAATTTTATCAAAGGCTAGCTGCCTCAACAGCAGCATAAGGTATATAGCAATATATGCACCTCTTAGTACTCTGTCATATAGGTACTTGTTCGTGGTATAGGAAGTCTGGCTCTGGATCTGGACCACTCATCTGCTGGCTTGTCAATTTCAGGGCAAAAGATAAAAACGGTTCGTTTCGGTTTTCAGCTTTCAGCAGTGCTTATCTCGTGCTTCACGACGAAATTGACCTGTGAAATTAATGAAAGGACCTGTGTGAGCACTTGTATTCATAAAATACTAGAGTACCCGTCATTATCTACTTGATGTGTACATATATGTAGAGTGTCCTCTATTCCATTTGAAGCTATTCAAGCGTGTTTTGTAGGTGTGCAAGGTGTGCGACGACGTGGCAGTAGATGCCATTGCCACCTTCTGGAATCAAAAAAAGAAACAAGGGGTTTGATGCTTATTGCTGCTGTTGCTGATGTAGCTGCACATTCAGGTGCAGATGGGGTAGTAGTTTGGGGTAGAAGGATTCATCAGCTTAGTCGCTACCTAATGCTTTTGTGAACTCTTGGGTGAGGCACTTGAATACTGAGTTGGTGGAGAGGGTATTGCAGAGAAATATGAAAAGAAATGCACAACCTCCTTGACTTAACCTTAAGAAATCCTGGTCGTTAGGCTTGTATTGTTAGCTCCGGTAGGGTGTTTTAGGTTAACAACAATTAGGCGACATGGATAAACTTTTTTTTACTTGTTTACGCCTTCATTGAACTTCCAAGAGCTAAAGTATGCCATGAGCTGATAATTACTTACTTTTTTTCATTTTGATTAAAGAGGTTTTGTTTTTTTTTTTTTAATTTCAGAAAAAAGTGAGACATTAAGACGCATAGAGATTCAGGAACTGGTTTCATCACAATACTCATATTGTCAGGTTGAAGTTTCTAAGATTGTTACATAATATTAGAAACAGATATATTCCTAAGTTCTAAAAATGCTCAAACTTTTTTAACAGCAAAGAATGATTCGGGCACCTAAACATCACCATCAAAAAAGGGATGGAAATTGTAAATTTCTGTGCAAATCAAAATGAGATGGAAAACACAGAACCAGGAAAAGCATTCCACATTCGTGTTGTGCGGCTTGAGAAAAAATCGCTGTACTAAATAGTACACCCGAAGTTGGGATCAAGGGTAAACTGATGGGCATCCCTAAGAGTGTGAGTATTAGGGTGGAATTTTATTATGAAATTCAGATGCTGCTTTACAAAGATTTAAACCATTTTTACTCGGTTTGGTATGGGAAAAGTCCAACAATAATTGAAAAATTGATTAAACAGAGCTTTTTCGGTCTTTCCGATAATAACGTCACATAACAAATGGATCAACCATGGGGATTTACGAAGAATCCTTCGGTAATTGCTTTTAGAAGAAGAATTTCCCCTAAAGTGTTTTCCTATTATCCAGTGTATGATGAGAACGTTGCAAATCAACACAAATCACAACAACTTAAAGGTTTCCTTTCATTTTCAGGAGCGATTTTTTAAGAATACTGGATAACTCCTCTGCTCTAGATACAAGCAATTATATATCGGTTTTTTAAAATGTTTTGCTTTCAATTTTTTATGCCTCCATTGCTAGGTGGTGTTTTGTTTTTCCTTCTTTTTTTAAAGGAAAACATGTTTACTGACGTTGTTATACCAGAAACCTTACAAAAGTCCTTGCAGAAAAAAATATCAAGTAAACCTAAGGATAAATGCCAAAGAAAATTAAACACAAACAGAATAAAATAAATAAATCTTTGCGGAGCACAAGGATAGAGGCATTTTCAGTTCTTTGGTCTATTTGTTTTTTTTGTCAATGGAAAAAAGAAAATGAAGTCCTGAAAGAAAAGCAGTGAAAAAAAGTTCCTGTTGATTGGATACCGATCGTATTCCTCATATCTCTCCCTGTGGTGGCATGGCACTCACATAGTTATTAGGCTTCTTTTTTTTATGCCACACACAGAACTAACTAAACAGGATAATATAGTCTGGTCCAAAATAGAATTCAATCTTTTTTTCTATTTTTTTTTAAATTTTAAAAAGAAAAATATCCACCAACCATATATCTTTGCATGCACACTTGCTTTAGGTTAAAAAATATATAGAAAAAGAAAAGAAAATAGAAGCTATTTCTGTGAAATATCGCTCCACACATTATTCCTCTTTGCAGGTTTTTTCCAGGATTCTATGTCCTCTCACCGATATATCACATGCGAGCGGTAAATGGAAGGAAGAAATTCCATTTCTCCGCATATTACATTATTCAAGGTATTCCAGCTTAAGAATTTCGAACATCATGGACAGAATTTCCAAAAGATGGAATTTTCAGATACCTTGAAGCTATAGCAAAGATAGTAGGTACTACCACTGAATGGAATAAAATTGAAATTTCCTACATTTCGTGCTTCCGTGAATGCTTTGAATTGGCGGTTTATAAAAATGCTTCCAGCCAGCGCCAGAGATGCAATATGTTAACAAGAAGTATTGTGTTCTAAGCGATTAAGCGATGCAGTTTGAACGATAGGTGTATCTTTCATTAGAAGACACTGCTAAATTCGATTCACTTAAGACAATTATTTGAGGAGGTACGCACTGGCGTTTAGGCATTACCTTATGCAATTTTATATTTAGGGAAGATGAAGTATAGCAATCAGGATCATTGTAGGCTAAACAGGCTGGATTTATGGTCCTCGGCAAAGGAATTTCATGATTGGGTTAACTTAAAGTAGAATTAATACTTACGGCGTCACTAGTAGGATTCCACAAGAGACTATTTGGAAACCATGTCTATTTGCACCATTAAGAAAACCTAGCAATATTTTAAGGGTCTTTTGTTTTTGTTTTGGTAACAACACGGTCAAGGATCTGTAGATTTTTTGTGCGAATTATCCCTCAGAATAGAAGGTAGAACTAGTAAAGCATAACTACTAATGAATTCCTATGAGCACTCTTAGCTTTAGTAGCGAGCGTCAAGAAGTTTACTGCATTTACACTGACTTCTCAAAAGCATTTGACCAACTAAGTCACGAAATAATCTTATTCAAGTTAAAAGCTTTTGGTTTTCCTCCTTATTTCTTAGCTTGGATCAAATCATACCTAGAGAATAGATCATACCAAGTAAAATTTAGAAATTGTCTTTCAGACCCCTACGTGGCCCACTCTTGCGTACCTCAAGGAAGCCACCTTGGTCCTTTACTATTCATTTTGGCAATAAATGATGTTACTTCATGCCTACAATCAAGTGACATTCTTATATTCGCTGATGACATGAAGATATTTAAGAGAATTAAGTCCAGCGACGACCGCAGGCAGATATTGATAGCTTTATTAATTGGTGCAGAAAAAGTGGTATATCCCTTAACCCTGTAAAATGTCAGACGATTTCCTTTTCTAGGAAACGTATCGTAAGTGCATTCGATTATCATATTTCGCAGCACAAACTCTGTCGCCTCTTTAGTTTTAAGGATTTGGGTGTCCATTTTACCTCGAATTTTAAATTTATTCAACACGTTAATTTTATTGTGAATAAAGCTAGCTCTATGCTAGGATTCATAAAACGCTGGGCAAAGGAATTTAGTGATCCATATGTGACTCTTTCCTTGTACAATTGCTACGTACGCCCCCACTTTGAGTATGCTTCACAGGTATGGACTCCTTATTACGTAATTCATAAGAACCGTATTGAAGCAATCCAACACAATTTCATTCGTCTTGTCCTTAAAGGTCTACCTTGCAATGATCCATTCAATCTGTCACCATATGAACAGCGAATCCAGCTTCTGAAGATGCAAACCTTTCACCAAAGGCGTGTTAATAATGATTTAATATTTTTTTCATCAACTTATAAAGGGCGAAATTGATGCTCCTTATTTGGTTAACTTACCGTGGAGGATGCTATCACCTGCGGAGGTCAGAACTTTTGCATGTTGACCTTCAAGACCTTAAGACTTTGAACAGAAACCAACTGAGGCTAACTAAAGGGTTTTGCAATTGCCACGAGTAGATTTTGACATCTTGTGACGGCCATGTTGTTTTGGTGGCATCTGTCATATCGGTTGTTTATTATTCAGTTACTTGTGCCAATTATCGTGGAAAGTGATAATAATGATGATAATAAAATGAGTGTAAATTTTACGCTAGAGGTGGTTTCATTGATTACTCTTCAATGCTTGGGTGCAAAATTTTGAGACGACCCATTCGGTAATCAATCAGACAATAACCTTAAACAGCTGCATGATCGGCCGAGAACATCTTCGCGGTGCTTGAAAGTGTACAAACGAACTCAAGGCAGTTGATCCATCGCCGTGCATTAACAACTCGACCTTTCGCAGAATTCAACGTAGTGAATTTTGCTTTGGGAATTGGACATACACCCGTACAAGATCCAACTGACCCAGAGTTAAGTTTTATTTTGAGTACTAAATTCAAACAAACGCCTTGAAGGTTTGCAAAATACTATCTTTATTATTTTCTCAATTTAATTCTTTGATAGATACCTTTCTATCGCGATCATGAACGCAGAGCATGATAGTGGAAACAACATCGTCAACATAAAATGCTGACTCAATGTCTGTTCCCACGAATGCATGCCATCATGATCGGATAAAAGGTATCAGATAGGTACATTGTAATGTGGTATAATTTTGATGGATACTTTTGTATCCCAATCATGAGCACAGAGCATGATAGTGGAAACAACATCGTCAACACAAAATGCTGATTCAATGTCTGTTCCCACGAATGCATGCCATCATGATCACGATACAAAGTATCATATCATTAGAATTTAAAAGAAGTAAAGGGGTTTCCCTTTACTCCTCCCTCCTTACCTTCAACAGTCCCTGTTGAAACTGTTGCGGGCATTACATTTAATTGGATATTTTCTTTTTTTATATTTTTGTTTTTCTTAAGTAAAATAAAAATCATAGTTATTATAAAAACAATAGAAATTATTGACAAAAAACTTAGTGAATGATTAACTATTTGCATAGTCTTAATATAATTTATTTCTTTTGTATTTGTGAAATGTTCTTGTTTCATATTTTTCAATAGTAAATTTGTTTCATAGATGGTTATATTCTCGGTTTTATAATTATTTGGCAAGGTTAATAACTCATTGTATGTATAAAATTCGTTTGAAAACTTAACGTTATGTATTTGAATAGAGCAATTGGAAAATCTTATAAGATTATTTTTAAAAACAGTGTAATTTATATCGTTACAGTTTTGCATTATTTGAACATGTTTCATATTTTTTAAGATTAATAAACCATCATTTATAACATTTATTTCTTCTTTGTCCATTTTCTCTATAGTACAGAATTTATTTGTTTGGAATATATTTTTAATACATTTGTTCTTTGATTCTTTTAGTTTAGATTCATATATTAATAATTTTTTGTTGTGTTCATATATTTTTGAGTTGTCTGTTATAAATTTTTTATTATCTAGCACAATTTGGAAACCGTCCGAATTTGGGACTGGTTGAATAAACATTTTATAGTATTTATTTTCGGAAAAAATTGGTATAAAAACAATGAAGATGATAAACTCTTTTTGATATACAACTGAACTTCGAAGATATTTTAGCGTTTCTTCATTTATATCATTGTCAAGTATTTCTTTTTCGGAAAGCAAATCTCTTCCTAAAATTTCTAGTCTACTAAGCATTATATTTTCTTTAATTTTCTCGACTTGAGTTTGAATGAGGTTAATGTTGCTTTCAACTTGGAGTTTTTCTATTAATTTTAGGTGTTCTAATTTAATGTCATTGAATTCTCTAGTTAAATTGTTGTATAAAAATGATGTAACATTTTGATTAATGTTAAGCTGGCTTATAATGTTTCCTAATTCTAAATGGAACTGTTCGTTTAATCTGACTTGTTTATTGCTTTGCTCGATAAGGTTTCTATTATTAAAATCTATATCTCCTAAATGATTCATAATCTCTTGTCTGTCTTCATCATCCATAGTTCCTGCTATAAATCTGAGACCTGAACCTATTATGTTAATTGCTCCTCTTTTCTGCCTATTATGAGGAATCAAGGATCTGATTTTAAATCTTAGTCTCCTGAGACTATTAAGAAGAATTGAAGTTATTTTTTTGTCTTTAAATTTAGACTCAAAACTATCTATAGACATTTTAACAATATCTATTACATAGTCATATTGTTTTAAATCAATGTAATGTAAAATTTTATTTGTTTTGTTAATTACTTTAATTGGCTCATCCCTTAGTTTAACAAAACCGTGTTCCTCCACAATTTTTTCGATGTAAAGGTATGCCTGGCAATTAAAAAAGCCGACAATACCCAACATGAATAAAATCTTCATATTTTTCCTCTGAAAGAAAATGAAGAAAGAATAAGTTTCAGTTTAAAGTATTGTTTGTTTTATTTTATTTTATTTTTTTGAGTAAGTTCTTCCAGTTTTATTTCTATCGAATTTAATGCTTGGAACTGAAGTTTGATATTTGAATTTTCTTTTAACTATTTGTCTATCACGTTTATTTCCTTGTTCGTCTGTAAAATAAGTTTGTTTTTTCGATTTCACTTTTTTTATTATATATCTTGGTAAGTGCTTATTATTATAAAAACCTAAATTTTTTACTAATTCTTGTTCTTTGAAATCTTGTGGTTTTGTTCGAGATTTATTTAATTTTCCTATTTGTTTTTCTTTAATCTGATTTAATCTTAATTTTAAATCGTCCCACTGCTTTCTATTTAAGGTTGAATGTAAAAGTTCGATTGGTTTAAAATTTGTAGATGAATGAATTGTATTATTATAAATTTCGACTGCTTTAAAAACCATTTCATTATCGTGTAATGTTTCTTTTCCTCCATTACTAAGTTTAAGCAATCTTATGTGCTCATTAAGTGTTAAATGGAACCTTTCTATAATAGCGTTTCCTGTGTGTGTATTTGGTGATGTGAAGTGGTAGGCTATACCTTCTCCATCAAGAAAGTTTTTAATGTAAGCAGTGTTAAATTCATTATCTGCGACTATTTTAGATGGCTTTCCTAAACAAGCGAATCTTTGTCTAAGCAAGCTGACAATGGTTATGGAGTTTCTATCTGTAATAGAGTGTATTGAGACATGTCTAGTTAGTTTATCAATACAGGTCAAAAACATATTACTTTTATTTAAAAACCAGATATCTATGTGGACAATTTCATTAGCTTTGTCTGGAGTTTCTGATACCATTAATTTTGGTTTTATTGGATTGCGGTCAAATTTACACATATGACATATTATACAGTTATTTATGAACTTCTGTATTTCTAGTCTTAAATTCGGAAAATAGATTTCACTTTTTAGTTCTGAATATGTTTCCTCTATTCCTCTATGATTTTTACTAACATGAGTTTTTTCTATCAGTTCTAGAAGATGTTCTTTGTTTGTAATATCAATAATAAAATTCATACATCTTAAAATTTTCATTTTTGGGGCATTTGAAAAATACTTTACAATAGTACCTTGAAATTTATTAAACATAGCGTCATCCTTGCAATAAACACCTAGCGTTCCTTTAATTGGCAATATTGCTTGAAGTATGTTTAATATATAAGTTTCGTTATATTCTGGTTGTGAAATTATAGATCTTCTCTTTTTTTTAAATAAAATTTTTGTTTTATAAGAATTTGTGTTTGTTTTTTCTAAAATTATTTGATGTTTGTACAAATTTAATGGGTTTTCTGTGATATAAATATAGTCATTTAAATTTTCGATCCCACTATGAATTGTTGCGATATCGGATCGAGTGTCAAAAATATCATTCGTGTAGATATGGTTTGTTTGTATACGACTTAGGAAATCAGCTACGCAATTTTCCTTGCCTTTTAAGTACTCAATGTCAAAATCGAAATCGTTTAGTTTTATTTTCCAACGCTGTAATTTCATATTTGGTTCTTTTAAAGAATTTAACCACACGAGTGGTCGATGATCTGTTTGTATCTTAAACTTTCGTCCAAATAAGTAGGGTCTAAAATATTTAGTTGCCCATACTATAGACAAAAGTTCTTTTTCTATTGTGCTGTAGTGCGATTCGTGTTTATTCAATGTCCTTGATGCAAAAGCGATTGGATGTTGGTTTTGGGATAAAACGGCTCCTAATGCTGCATTACTAGCATCAGTAGTCAGAGTAAACAGTTTTTTAAAATCGGGATATGTCAATATAGGACAAGTACATATGAGCTCTTTAAGCTTGTTAAAGGAGTCTATATACTGTTTGTTATGGATGTTAATTTTGACATTTTTCTTCAGGCATTTAGTCAATGGAAGGGCTACCTTTGAGTAGTCTTTTATAAACTTTCGGTAGAAACCGGTAATGCCCAAAAACGATTTTATCTGTTTAATTGTCTGGGGAACCTTTATATTTTTAATAACTTCGATTTTTGACGGATTGGGTTTAATACCATCTACAGAAATTACATGACCAAGATATTCTGTTTGCCGTTTTAGGAAATTACACTTGTCTATTTGTATCTTGAGTTTAAATTCTTGAAGCCTTTTTAGTATTTTATTTAAAGAATCAATATGTTCTTGTAGAGACGTTGAGAAGATAAGTATATCGTCAAGATATACGACACAAATTTTGTTAATAAAGTCATGAAGGACTTCATTCATCATCCTTTGGAAGGATGCCGGCCCATTTTTTACACCGAATGGCATACGAGTAAATTCGTAATGTCCATCTGACGTTGAAAAGGCTGTTTTATGTCTATCTTTCATATCTATAGGAATCTGATGAAAGCCTTTTGCCAAATCTAATGTTGAGAAATACTGTGCGTTTCCAAGTTTTGAAAGTATTTCAGTAATATCGGGCATTGGAAATATTTCGTCAACTGTATTTGCATTAAGCTTCCTATAGTCGATTACAATGCGCCATTTTTTTAAACCTGAGTTATCAGATTTTTTTGGCACTATCCAAATTGGGGCGTTGTATGGACTATTTGAGGTAGTAATAATTCCAGAACGAAGCATTTCTGCTATTTGTCTATTTACTTCCTCTTTGTGCGCTTCAGGATATCTATATGCTTTGGAAAATATAGGGATATCATTTTTAGTTGGAATCTTATGCGTATATCCAATCATTGAAGACAAATGATCATCTTTACTATGAAACACACTTTGAAATTTTTTGATAGACTTAGTTAAGTAAAAAATTTCTTCGTGGTTTAGATCGTCTAGTTTAAGATTTTTAGTAATTTTATCAATGTCTGGATTTTCAAAAGCTATATCTTTTGTTTCTTCAGCTAGAATGTTTATTTCTTCTACTGACGGGACATAAGGGGTATCAAATATCAAAGGCAAGATCGCATTTTTGGTTACAATTCTTGAATTCTTAAAATCGATTTTTGCATGTAATGGCTTTAATACATTACAACCCAAAATACCATCGAAATCAGAATTTATATTTGTTTCGAATAATTCTATCATACTGGGTGGATTACCGAATTCTTTAAAAAGAGGAATCTTTATTTTCGAATCGATTGTTATATTTGAATTAAGGGTTTTTAAGGATAATGGTTTATTTAACAAGGTTCTAAAACTATTGTGAAATAGTCCTTTCTGTATTACAGAAGTACCTGCTCCAGAGTCTATTAACAGTTTAATTGGAGAAGATTTAGTTTTTACTACTATGCAGGGTAGAGATTTGAGGTAGGTATCTGAAAATTTACCTCGTTTGCAATATGGTCAATTTCTATCATATTGTTATTCCTCGTATGTCTCGAACTATGACGTGTGTGTCCGCTTTGACCTTGTTGACCTCTTTGTGTGTTACTAATGCTACGCATAGTTTGGTCACTTCTAGTTTCATTTTGATTTTGTTGGGGTATATTATAACTATTATTTCTATTTTGTCTTGGTGTTTGATTGTTTTGCGAATAAGAGTTGTATGAATTACTATTGTGTGCATTATTATAATTTGTATGATTATTATTGTTCCTGAAGTTTGAATAATTGTTTCTATAATTGTTACTGTTTCTTAAATATGAATTATTACTTTGACTATTGTTTCTATGACTATAATTTTGATTATAATTATTGTCTTGTCTAGAAAAGTTCTGATTTTGCCTAAGGTTTTGAAAATAATTTTGATGTCCTAAATTTTGGTGATCTATTTCTAAGATGACTTTGTATGCATCGTTCAGTGTTTCTGGGTTTCGACTGAGCACAATAGATTTGGTGGGCTCTGGTAAATTATTTTTAAAAGATTCTAGAGCAATTCTATTGTTAGAAGCAATAACTAAATCGTCATTTTGATTGTTTAATAAAAAATTATTATTAATTCTACTTAGTAAATAACTAATATGACTGTAGAACTCTGATATTGTAGTTTTAACTCGTGCTGTTCTTATTTGGTCAATTAATTTATCTGTTGAAAGCCTTTCTCCGAAATTAGCTATTAAAATTTGCTTAACTTGGGCCCATTCATTAACTCTACCATGCTTCTGGAGTTCAACCCTAGCTTTTCCTACAATTTTGTCCCTGAGAAAACCTGAAATTATTGTTAAGGAAGCTTCATCAAGTGTTGCTAAAATAGGTGTTAATGAATCTATCCTGTCTAAGAAGTGCACAAGACAACTTTTATTTCCATCAAATTCTGGAGTTTTATTAATTAAGTCTAAAACTACTTTGAACTTATCTACAGCATTTAAATGTTCCATAGTGGGTTATTGGTGTTGCTTACTTGAAGAAGAAAGTGTCCCTGTTGTTCAGTTGCGAGCCTCCTTTTTGTTGTCTTCTCTTCTCATAGATTTCGTAATTCACTGTTTTTATGAATGATTTTGTTCTGTGTATCTGGTACAGTTTTTTTTTTCTTTAATGTGTAACGTTGTTTTTTTTTTTTATATTTAAATGGTCATCATTTATTGGGTTGGGTTTTTATAATTAACTATGCAGTGACCGCCACTTCTTGTATTATTAGCTTAACAATTCACAATAATATTTTGGAAATGTTTCTTGTAATTTTATTTTTTGTAAGAAAAAACTTTAACTTGTTGAAGGAACTTTCTTTACATCACAATTTTTCATTTTATAGAAATTTCGCGTAATTTATGTTTTTGTGTTAATTTTTGTTTAATAATATTTTGGTTTGAATGACATTTTCCGGTTAGTCCTTGTTCGTTGAAAATTATTTTCTTGTTTTTATTAAAAAAAAAAATTTTGAAATTTTATTCACCACACTTAAAATGTTCTGTTATTTTTGCACTAAGAACGATGAAATGAATGTCGTGGATGAATATTATTTGTTAGGAATTTTCTTTTGAATTAATTGTGCAAATGCAAATATGAAAAACTCGACAAGGTCTTGAACGCGACTCCTACCGAGCTACCGACTGCGCCAGTTAAGTTTTATTTTGAGTACTAAATTCAAACAAACGCCTTGAAGGTTTGCAAAATACTATCTTTATTATTTTCTCAATTTAATTCTTTGATAGATACCTTTCTATCGCGATCATGAACGCAGAGCATGATAGTGGAAACAACATCGTCAACATAAAATGCTGACTCAATGTCTGTTCCCACGAATGCATGCCATCATGATCGGATAAAAGGTATCAGATAGGTACATTGTAATGTGGTATAATTTTGATGGATACTTTTGTATCCCAATCATGAGCACAGAGCATGATAGTGGAAACAACATCGTCAACACAAAATGCTGATTCAATGTCTGTTCCCACGAATGCATGCCATCATGATCACGATACAAAGTATCATATCATTAGAATTTAAAAGAAGTAAAGGGGTTTCCCTTTACTCCAGGAGCTCGAAATTCATGTCCATATAGACAACGCAATTTTTTGGTGATTGAGTTCCGGAACGTTTGGAAGAGGACCCTAATTTTGCCTAAAAAAAGAGGCGCTATTTTTGATTAAGCGCTGTGTTAATAAACCAAATTGCCCGAAAAGGGACATTTGATTCTAGCTGAATGGCACTTAGTACCACATAGTGTTCGCTTCGATTGACATTTTACATGAGTGATTTCAGGATAAGGTTATCTGTCGAAAAGGTGACGTGAATTGATAACCAACGTCATTCGAGAAGATAACACAGGCCATCACTCAAATTCAGCCCGATCTATGCGGAAGAGTCATTGAAAGTTTAACCACTCCGATCCGTGCCACCTTATCAGGCCGATTCGAGCTTTTGTACGATATCAAATTCCATGCATAATAGAATGCTCCATCATCATCATCATCGGCTCAACAACCGGGATTCCGTCCGGGCCTCCGCCAACAAGTTCTTCTATACATCCCGATTGCTGGTCGACACCATTCAATTGCCCACCCCAAGGCGCAACTGAACTTTTTCATCTGTCCTATTGTTCTGGTTTCTTGCGAGTGGATGGAAAACAGCATTTTTATAGCCCGTCTCAAAAAAAGCTAATTTTCTTTGCTTTCAAACTATCAAATCATTGGCAACTCTGACTAATTTTCAGCTTAAGAATTATCTCGGAGATCGAAAGCTTTTTAATGACAGGCAGTGCGGCTTTCGCGCAAAAATAGCTTCACTGGTTATCTGAGGGTTTATCTCACCAAACAGTAAAACAAATCAATAAAACGTTTCGGAGAAAGTAAGATTACTGCACTTAAAATTTCTTAAGCATTTAGAGCACATAGAGTCTATCATCGGAAGACATCATAGAAAAAGCGTGTTTTCGAAATAGATGTTTCTCTCCTTTACTCGATTGAATTCGAATTGTGTTCGATGGGTGTGCCCCCAAGCGGTCCTCCGCTTTTGTTCAGCCAATGTGGAATGCTTTGCCTAACTCTATTTTTCTAAACAAATCTCCTTTTATTACCCTCTTGTTTTATTTCCGTAGCTTGCGCTGTGTTCACTGATATCAAAGGGGAAGTTAAAAAAGCTCTTTAGCGTGTTAAATAAATTGCACGACTGGATGGCACGTACTTGCTCACATGTGCGGTAACATTGTCGAATAAAATTTAAAAAAAATGCACGACTGGGTCGCACGAACCAGTTCTTATGCTAGAGATAATTGCTTAGTGGTTGCAATTATTATTAAAATAAAAAAAAATATTTTTTTTCGAAAATTCATTAATTTTTTTTAGTCTAAAAGTTTTCTCGGAAATTATGTATGCAATAAAATTTGAAAATTAAATGTCTATCGAGGAAAAAAATAATGAAAATCGTTCAATCAGTTTTTTTTTAAACTTTTTTTTTTTTATTTTGATATGCAGTTTTTTAGAGTTTATTAGTATACATGTGATTATTAAATAAATAAATATTTTTTTTATTAGTTTTTAAAATCTTGATTTTTCAAAAAAAAAAAAAAATTTCAAAAATTTATTTTAATCAGAGAAAAGTTATTTAAAATTTTATTATGCAGAATTAATCTAGCTACATAGATCTTTCAAATATAAAATTTGACATAAATCCAAAGAGCGGTACCGAGAAAGCCCAACATTTAAAAAAATACCGTTATATGAAAGGTACCGTTAATAGACTTTTCTCGTAAATTTGGTTTATAGCAAATGATAGCCAATACCAACAAAAAAATTCTCAAAAATGTTCATCAAAATCTTTGGAGCCGTTTTCGAGGAAAATGAGCTTTTCATATGGCAAATACCGTTATTTTTTAGGCCTAAAATTAGATTTTAAGAACAAATTTAGTAGTGTAAGAGTGTAGGTGTTGTCGTTTTGTATATGTTGTTATACTTTGTTCAATTTATATTTTCAGTACACACTTTATGGAAGAGAGCTTTCAAACACACTGGTACATGCAAGTGTTCGCATCGCACTCAACTTAAGAAATTGCCACTTAGATATAAAAGAGAACCCTGAAATACATTGAAATTGTTGTTGTAATACTTCATTTAACCCACGTACATACCACCAAGACCTGTCTGCTCCCCGGCTGCGAGGAGAGAAGACTGATTATCAATTTGCCTCTCGCTTATTATGTTTATTTAAAAAAAAGCACTACTGCATAGTTACCATTCATCGTTAATGGAAATTAGAATACCTTTTTCTTTGGTTATTGTTATGAAAGTTTCAGAATTGAAGCTTTTTTAGAGCGAATGAGAGCATATTTTAAGATTAAAGAAGAAGGTGTTGTCGCTATGTTTTTTTTGCTTACATCTTGTTTTAATTTTGCTTAATAAAAAAACGGTTCAAATAAAAATACATAATGCAATATTTGTTGGCAATTTTTTTTACTTGCGATTATAGGTACTTTAATGCAAGTTATGCATACACAAAAATAAATTGAGATAACAAACAAACATGACACTACGATTGAGAAACGTATTTGAGTTACTGGAAAATTATGTTTGTCTGTCTGTACGGATGTATTTTGGACTACAGTCTGAACGGCTTGGTCGATTGCCTTCAAATTTATAACATAAGATTATTTTGACATTCTACAGAGGCCTTATTTTATTTTATTTTTACTCAAATATTAACGGTACCTGTTGTAAACGTTAAGTTAAAGCTATTTTTTCTCGAAAACGGCTCCAAGGATTTGTATGAAAAAAAACTGTGTACTTTTGGATGTGTGGTTTATATTTTGGTGAGAAAAATTTAAGTTGGTGGGCTAAAAATGGTACCTCGGAAACTGGCTATCCGATTACAATCAAAATTGAAGATGTAATAGCCAAAGTAATTTTACTTCAAAATATTTTCGAATATTGTTAAAAAACCGTTATATTTAAAAACCGTTCCTACGATTTTGAAAAAAATACTGCTCCTTCAATTTTTTAAGGAAATAAAATGGCTTTCAAAAAGGAATTAGATGGATTTAATTTAATTTTATTTTTTTTAGATTTAATTTACGGTCTACATGTATCTGTTTTCATAAAATTTGAATAAAAAGTTGGTAACCATACCTCCATTTTTGTGAGAATTATACCAATTTATAATGCCCAGTATGGCAACCATTCGAGAGCTTAAAATGGAGATAGCTTATTGAAATCCATAACAGTAAGAGAGAAAGGCAAATATCCCATCTTCCCTGTACTGAAAATAACTATAAATTGAACAGAGTATAATACTAATAGTTGGAAAATCGTTATAATGCAGTTAAATTTGTTGGATTTTGGTATTTTAGTAAAAAGAAGTTATTTTCTTGAAATTTGCAAGTGCCTTAGGGGGTGCAATATTAAGAGACTTTGAATGTTTCTTACTAATAGAATAAAAACCATTTTGAATGAAATTAATCTTCGAAGGGCAACATTTTAAATTGTTTTTTATTTATTTGTTACAAAGAGATTCAATTGAATGAATACCTAGCCGTAATGGGAGTTAAAAGTGCTATTACGGGAGCAACCAAATCCGCCCCACCTTTCTAGATTCTAACACAAAAACACAAAAGTCTGTTTATTTTGAAACATTTATTTCATAATGCCTTTATATATTAAAAGACTTCATATCAAACGATTATTCCAGTAACCAAAAATTTGAGAAAACAAGCATAGTAAGTTAATTATTGGCTTAGGGTTGTAAATATTATCAAGAGAAGGCATTGTTACTCTATGCTCCAAATGTGGTTCATTCTAATCACTTCCTATTTCTGTGACAATTTTAAAATCTATTATGCAATTGAGGTGAGACTGAGAGTTTCACCCCAGAAATAATGTTGCCCTCTTTAGATTGTAACAAATGTTTTGACTGAATGCATGGTATATTTTGCAGCCTTCCCTAATTTTCATATAACATGGTATTCTTTTCTTCTTTTTTTGAAATGATTATGAAATGAAAATGTTTATAAAGAAATTGCGTGACAAGTCATAGAATTATTGGGCGCTATCAACTAGTGCTCTTCGGGACTTAAGAGCTATCAACCTGGATCTCTGAATACTGACCCCGATCCCGTCAACGAAAGTTTCGCAATGTGAGACAGTGAAAAAGTTCCATTTGAGGTGAATAAATCTCTGTTCTATTTTAAGAGCATTAATGCTTGTCATTACGTACCGAATCTTAAATTGAGCCATGCAATTATCGCTGAATATATCTATGGATTTAATATTATCATTTATAGACTTTATGTACCCCAACATTTTTTGCAGAAATATATGCACAGTGTATTTACTGTGGCTTAGTTCATCACTTACTAAGTTCGTTGAACAGAGTTTGTCGATATTTCCAAAGCAAAATATTAAAAAAACACCTTCTTAATATTAGTCACTTAAAACATAGCATACACCGTTATCTTAGGTTAAATAAATCAATCAAATATAATAACCATAACTTTAGGTTTTTTTTTTTTTTTTTTTTTTTTATAATCAAAAATGTTGCACCTGCGATCCAAATATCGCAGTGCAACCAATTCAAGTTAATGCTAATTTCAATTCATCTTATCTTTAGGCTTCTCATTTCAATAGATTTAAGTAAACCTTTGAGTTGTCCGTACTTTTACAAACAAATAAACATTTAAGAAATGTTGCAGAAATTTCAGAAATTTCAGAAAAATTTATGTTTTTTTAAATAAATGGGAAACATTTCAGAAATGCTTTTTAAACAAATGTTTCTTTGGTGGTGACACACCTTAAGAAAACCAAACTTTTGTAACTTTTATCGCGGGTGCAACAAACTTACCGTGTGTTTCTTGTAATCGAAAATCATGCTTAAAAATAAAACAATTTTCACATGTGTTTCCACGAAGAAATAAACAGATGTTGTCACTGCTAGATTGACAGGTAAAATGTAACACATCAATTTGTTTTTAATAGTGTTTTGAGATGGTGCTGCCAGACATCGATTTTCAGTTTTCATCAAACATTCGAATGCTAATATTCCTAAGCGCATACAAAACTTTAGTATAAACTCATGTACAAAAAACTAGTTTTATTATTAGGTTAGATATTTTTTTTTGTATTGACATCAATAAAAGTAACAAGACTGTGATTTAGAAATTGATTTCAAAAATCGTCTATACTTGATCATGTTAATTCGGAAAAGTGTTTTGACGCCATATTGTTTTTTTTAAAAAAAAAAGTGAATTTACATATATTTTTTTTTAAATTAATAGCATTGTATTGTATTGTAATCAGCATGGTTAACCGTACGCACATTGCTGTTCGATTTGCGACGATTTGTAATGATAGCTACGGAAACCCTGTTAGAGCTTTTACTTGAAACAGACAAATGCAAGCCAATGCAGCCAGGCTGAGAGGCAAAAAACGTCCTATCTTCCATGTACTGACAATTTTTGTTCAACAGACTATAGAAAAAAGAAAAGAATAGTAGACGTTAGAAATTAATAAAAACGACAAAAGACTGTAAGGGAAACCGAGAAAGTGAAAAGTTTTTTTTTTTTGTTTAAACAAGATTGGTAAAATAATATATAATAATAAAAGCAGAGACAAATCGGAATCAATTATACTCTTGGCATTAAGATGTTTGCTTCTGACCCGGAGGTCGTCAGTTCGATACTCAGGTTGAGAAGAAATTTTTCTAACTCCTAGTACAAGCTAGAGCCGTCCGTGAGATTTAAGTGAGAAAATAGTCACCTAATTCTCGATCTACTGCGCTGAAAAATAAATCTTGCCTATCTTTCCAATTCTTCTAACTATTGTCGTGCAACGTAATGTTGCATTCTAAAAGGCAATGTGCCTTACAAACAATTAGTTAAAAATATTATAAAAAACCGTGTACAAAATCTATAAACAAAGTTCGGAGCTTCTAGAATTTGAACGATGTTCGATGAAAGCATTTGAAATGTTTAAGCTATTCTCAGGATTCTACGGCAATTCATTAAAACTTATTTCTTAATTCTTATTTGGAGCACCAGGCTTATAAAAAAGAAAAAATGTCAAACATAAATGCCACCACAATAGACGGGAAAGCTAGCGGGCAGAAATATTAAGCTTGTACATTCGGTAGATTTGAGTATTTTTTGCGGTTTTCTGAAGTGTCATCGCCGGACAGATAACAATAATACTATGCACGTCCTCATATCCTAAACAACTCCCCAACACCACCGTCTATATCGAGGACATTTTGACACTCCGACTCCTCTCTTAACTGTATTATTGAAAATAGGAAAAAAGAAATGTCCCGAATTTCCGGCTAAAAATAGCGTAAAAACTGTTCTCATTGCGGCAAAATAACGGTTCCCTACTACAGATTGAGAAATTATAGTTAGGGATGGAGGAGTTTTTTTTCTAGTTTTTTTCTCATTGCATGCCTGCGTGGTTCTATTCCGATCATCCGCTTCTTTCGCAATTGAGCTTTAAGTTGCTTGGTTGGTTGGGGCTTTATTAAGCGGGAACTACTGTCCCGTGTTTGTGTGTGTTTGTAGGTTCTATTGAATTTTAAACGAACGACGCGAGGGTGGTGTTGACGACTAAAATGACTAGGGGTGGCCATTCCGGAAGACGAGGTTGAAGGGGTTGCGATTTCCGCACTATAATGGAGAATATCTATTGTTCGTGTAGATTTTCCGGATTGATAGCGGGTTTTGGTATTTTTGTTGCTACTTTCTTTTGGCTGTAAGTCTTTTTTTCTGTTACTATTTGTCAGGATTCGATTATCCGTTTTATTCTCTCTTTACTTAGTTCACTCTGATGGTTTGCCTGCCAAATAGTTTGCCATGCCAGTGAAAGTACACAAACTCACTCACAGAGTAGTTACTGTGGGTTGGTGAAATGAAAAATGCTATAGTTTGATGATTGTCTGGCGTATATCGTAACGGTTGTGATGAAAAAAAATATTCTATGATCCTTCGGTACTACGGTACAGTGTTGCTTGAGTGACAAACAAATAGAATGTTTTTTCCTCTTCTATTTTTTTTAAGGAAAAGAGTGTGGGTTGGAGATAGCAAAAGTTTTCTATGGACGCCGGATCCGGAATGAATCGAATGCGAAAGGTTTGTATGCATAGATTTGTATGTTTGTATTTCTATCTTTGTGTAGTGTAGAGTGAGTGAGATTTTTTTTTTTTGAAGATACTTTAATGGAAAATGGAAATCGATTATGATCCATTGAGTGTTTTTCCGCTTTAATTGATACAAATTGAAAGCGGCCTTTAAATGGTATTTAGAAGGCGACAGCAGCAACGGCAGCAGACGCAGACGGGTAAATGGCGTTGCGTGGTTTTATTGGGAATACAGGGAATTGGTTAAATGCCGTAGAAGTGAAAGTAATTTCCCTAACACCGTTTTTTTTGTTACGGTATTTTTTGTTTGTAAACGCTGCACGCAGGACAAAAAGGAGAAAAAAGTTCAGAAGGAAATGGATTTTACTCAATTGGTATTTCTTTCTTTTGTGGAGGGGTTTATCCATTTATGTATTTGTTTTTATTTTTTTTAACGGCGAAGGAAATCAGCTTCACACAAGAAGTTTTCGGGTTGTTAATCGTTGGGAGAAATCTAATTAGGACAAAAAGGAGGGGTCGATGATGTATTGGTGCACTTTGTATGTAAGAGCGGTATTGAATATAGAACTAATATAAAAAGAAAATATAAAAGAAATATATTTTTATTTATAATTTGTGTTCACCAACGTTTCAAGTAGAAGTAGGAGTAGAAATGGAAAAAGGAGTACAGTTAAATAAAGAGATGGTCAAGAGATGGACGATTTTCATAATATTTTTTTTTTGACATGATAAAGTCTTATAAATCGATATCACACATACGAAACAACATGACTCATCCTGATAAGACTCATCCTGATAATGCTGATAAGAAAAGTGACGCACGGTTCTATCAACCAAAATCCATCTCAAGCACCAGGCGAACATGAAAAAGAATAGGCGCAAATATCCAAAATTATTCCACTCAAATTCAAAAAGTACAAGTAGAGAAAAAGAAATACAAAATAGGCGGAGTTTTGTTAAAGTAGAAAGTTGATTATAAAAAAAAGATGTAGATATTGGGGTGTGTGTGTGGATTTAACAAGAGGGTTTGTGGGTGTGAGTTAACAGGTTGTATGCTGGTTATCGTCCGTAAACCGACTTTACAGGCAGCCAACTCTTTTTTAAACGTCCATTTTCGCGGCGTAAAAAAATATAAAAAAAATATAAAAACCAAATTCATTAAGACCTATTTGTGATGCTAGCACTGGTTTTATTTTAAGCTGGAAAAGTTGCAATAAAATTGTTTGCTTTTTTCTGCTATTTGTTGTTTTTTTTTCTTAGATTACGATAAAAAAAAATCGTGAATTCAATTAGGTGAGGAAAAAAAGTTATGAAGAATTGTTCATAAAATTTGTTTTTCTTTTTAGCACTCAAAGCTAAAAAACTATCTGAAATCTGACATTGGGATAATTTAATTTTTATCGAAGGACTGCGGTAAAAACGAACATTTCAAAAAAAGAATCATGAAAATCGGCCCAGTTTTGAATTTTGTACAGCCAAAAACCAGGTGACGCGAAAGTGTATAATTACCAAAGAGATTCATTCTTTAGACGCACAACACGTATGTAGAATTCCTTACCTTCCCGAATCTGATTTACCTTCCCATTTCAATACCTCCTTCTTAATACTATCTTTACATCTTTAACGCTCGCCTTATGTTTTAAATTTAACGTTTAATGGGTAGTTATAACCCCTTGAATGCGCTTCAATTAAAAAAAAATCAAAAGCTAAAGTAGAAGTGAAAGGAAAATACAAGTAGAAGCAGTAGAAGCAGAAGTAGAACTAGAAGTTGAAACAGAAGTTAGAAGTGATCGTAGTTCTCAGGTTAACTGGATGATTGTTCAAGAAATGATTTTGAACGATTGTAGTGGTCTTTTGCTTTGATGTTTGATAATCGAGCTTAACCGAGGCATCTATAGAAAACATTCGGAAGGCTTTACGAAGTAAGATTTTAAATTACTGATTTCCTCTAGCATCTAGTGCCAGTGTTAAAGTAATGCAACACAAAACTTTTGATGAAACTGTTAGAAATCTAACCCTGATTCGCTGAATCAGATCTAAAAGATAATGTCTTTTAGGATACTTTTGGATCAGGCTAGCATGTGTAAATTCTTCTGCTCAGAAACAACGGTTTTTAATAGAATGTATTTGGATTCCAAAAATGAATTAAATAATTTAATTTAAGTCAATCTAATAACCCTCAATCTGCTGTTAGATTTAAGGAATCCATAATCCAGCCAATTCCAGAATGAATAACAAAATTCTGTCAAGCCATTGAGAAAACCCTTCACTACTACCGTCAGTGAACAAAATCATTTCTCCTTTTTTTAAAACAAATTTCTTCAATCCAATGTTCCATTGCCACATAACGCAGATTGTGAGTCATTTCAAATCCAATGTAAGGCAAAAGCTTTTCACTTGACAAAACCATCTGCTTCATTAGTTCCATAACTTAACATAAACTTTCGCAGAATAAAAAAAATCAAAAATAAGGACAAGGTATTAAATTAGCAAAACAATCACACAGAAGATCTAACCAAACACTTAACTTTCCCTGAAACTAAATTTGCTTCCTTAATATGTTTATGTGTTTAGTTTTAACACACACACCTCTAAAACCCACCAGAAAATCAATCTGCAAGGAAGACACAACACAGGAAACAGATTCGAACAAAACCAATGGTAAAGAAGCAACAAGGACTATAAACTATAAGAAGCCATTGTTAAAGGAGTTCCATGAAGTTACACATTTAAACTTTAAGTCCTTTCTGGTTCTTTGCGGATAGCTAGCTAACGGTATATGTACATATGTATGTCTGTGTATGCAAAAGCGAAGTTTCAAAGAGAAACCTCTTCTAATTACTGAAAACACTTGATACCTGGTTATGTACATTGTGCACTTAAAACATGTCTTCAGGCAAGACGACCACGATGACGAACTTTCCAAGTCCAAAGATGAGTTTCGTGTGGTGGCACCAGATACCCAAAGTCAGCCATAGCCACAGGTAGAAACGTACCTATGAAACGTTCTTGTTGGCGCAAAAGTGGGCTTAAAGTTCGTCTATAGTTACCGCAATAGCTAGCTATTGATGTACAGATACATGGTAGTGTAGCGTTGCTGTGTCCACACATTTTTAAGCCGATTACAGTTTCGTCCTTTTTGGGTTTCATTGGTAATTTTTTTTTTTCATTGGTTGAGTTGGGAAGGTCGAGTCATGGAAAGGAGGCGAGTCGAATGGCAGAAAATATTGTTTTACTGAATTTACACAAGAGTCGGCGCCATCCTTTTGTATCCTCCGCATATGATGATGATGTAATCCGAGTACGTGTCCTGTTGGTGTATGATTACCAATTTTGCCAATCAAAAACGTTTGTGGTTGGGTTACTTAATCAACCAAACATCAGGGCTTCGTATATTCGATTTCCAATTTAATTGGATTTAAATAATCGCACCGCATATGCGATAGTCTTTTTCCCACTCAAAAGCTTAGATATTTAATTCCAATATCATAAAATTGATTTTGTCCCCAACTATTTAAACAAACCGGTCACGTTTATCTCAAAACTTTTTGTTTGATAAAACAAACAACTAAATCTAAAGTGAAAGTGTTGTTGCTTTAAAAGAGAGAATGAGATAGAGGGAGTGTGAAAAAGAGAGAAATAAATTTTACTCCACCCTAATGTATAAAGTGAAAGCGAAAATTAATAGAGAATTATTGCCACCATGGGAAATGAATAGGCTCTTTAAAATTTATTTATTTTCAGTCGAACGCAACTTTCCCTTGATTTTCTCTTTTGCTCTTTTTCCCATATTTAGAGATTCAAAGAGAAAGAGACCGACGAACTGTTGAATATGGCATAAAATGTCTACCATTTTGTGTAACTGAGTACTGACATCAAACATATCCTGTTGAAACAATTTACCCTATTTCCTGAACCTGACCTTTGAACATTTTCCACGAATCCAAATTCTCTTAAATGAAAGAGTATTATTCCCAATAAAGAGAGTTGTGTGTGGTGAAATGGAAAGTTAAATGAAGAGCTTTAAAGAAAATTATAAGACATGCGTATTTGAAACAGAAATAGGGTGGTGTATGGTGCTTAAAAAATTTGGAAAATCTTATCTCATCAACATACTGTCTGACGTAAGCAGACAAAAGGTTGTCAAAATACAAATTGTTGCTTTATGCCGGATGATTAAATAGTCAAGGTTTGTTTAGGGTTGGTGTTTTGGATATTTTAAACTTAAAACGGATTTTGCAAGAGAAATTTTCAAAGCATCTGTTTTCTTATAGCAGAAGGTCAGTACTTATAATGTGGGTTTTGGTTGTTCGAGTCAGTTCTAGGAATTTTTTGAAATACATATCAAATATTTAATTAGCTTCATGAATGTATTCTTAAGAGGTTTGTTATGTCAAGGTTATAGCAGGAATTGATTTTTTTTTTTTTTGGATTCTTAGAAATGTCATCTTTTTCATTTTTTTAAATTTTGCACACGCACGAATCTCTGTACTTGACTGTACGACCGAAATTGGGCTCAAGCGTAAATTGGTGGGTATTCCTGGAAGCGCAACTGGCTATTTCTCTAGAACACTGACCGTAAAAATAACGATAGAAAAGAGAGACATGAAAAATTCTATCAACAACTATCCAATCATTTTGAAAGCTTTTCTTTGAATACCATCTAAAAGACTCAAGTTAGTTGATGGAGCACCCGCCCAGATGTGGGAGTTATATTCTAGTCATGGACGGATATATGATTTGTAGATAGTAGCCAGATCCGAAGTGGAAAAGAATTTCTTACGTCGGAGGAAGCCCAAACATCTTGCGGCATTTTTGGCAATATCATAATTATGATCATTCCATAAGAGGTGCCAATAATGGATAGGGCATTAAATTCTACACGATTTCTAATTCCCCATTTGATGATGCTGTCGAGATCAGAATTTAAGGAGCTTAAAACACGTTGCCGTTGTAGATCCACATCCGAAGAGCACGGGTGTGACTCCAAAAAAGAACATGAAAAGCTAAGTGTACTGTCATCAGCGAAGCAGTTTAGTGGATTAGAAGTTTAAGACAGATCATTTATAAAAATGAGAAAGAGAGTCGCAGACAGAATGGAGCCCTGGGAGACGCCAACATTTGTTTTGAAGATATCAGATTTGAACCCATCCAATGTATTGAACGGTTCGAAAGCTAATTTCTAATCCAGCGAAGAAGAGAAACATCGAAACCGAAAGCATGCATTTTCGATAAAGGTGTCGGACTATATCAAATGCTTTAGAAATATCGAGTTCATTAATCTAACTGTCTCCGAAACGATGTAGAGATTTACTCCACTGTTCAGTGAGATAAACGGATTTTGATCGGGGGCTAAAACTTCCTGCCAAATTTATTGTCGTAAGTTATTTTTTTTTTAAACAGAATTCAAACGTTTCGATAAATCTATGAAGAAGCGACACCAACAAGCAAATGTGCATCAAATTCCTGGGTAAAGTTTCGTTAAAGAAAGATCAAACAAAAACTGGAGCTCCTCAGGCCTCAGACATGAAACAATCCAAAAAACGAGAGGCCGGTAGACGTTTTCTCAGGTCAACCATGTTAAGCCTTATGGTGAAGCAAAGAAGTAAGAGAGTTTTGTTTCCAGTCGAAATCATAACAATTTTTGGGTAAAGAAGAATATCAGCTTGCGGTATTCTATGAACGGTAGATATTGATTTATTGGAGATGTTAAGATGTTGGTCTAGATACAATTCATATCTTTTGTATGATTGCCATTATATTCAATAGATTGGTTCCTTTAGGCAAGTATTGCTTCCAATATATCAACACCAACCGGAAAAAGACAACCCAACATTAACAACCGTGCAGAAATAAGATCTTTAGTGTAAGAATAGAGTTGCTCGAGTTGACCAAAGAAACATCAGCAGGCCTCCCAGTTTCTAGTTTCAGGTTCTTCTATGGCTGAGGCTAACTTAATAAAGGTGTAGTTGCAAACTGACATGCTATGAACACTTCTTTTTGATTATTTTGCCGCAAAGCATCATCATTTCAGCTGCCGTCAATGAACTGATATTCGTCTTATACCTACATATATATAGTTTAACGCTGTTAACCGTATGTTAGCGCTAGACAAACATCTGTCATGTAATCTTTTTTTTTAGGTTAGGAACATTACTCATCACAAAAAAAAACTGACGGAATACTCTAGCTTGCCTGTCAGAAAAATTGCTACACAACCTGAGTATCGAAATTACGAGTTCAATGATTCTTGTAATTCTTATACGATTGCATCTGTAGATGTTTAATCCGGAAAAACACTGGTGGTTAGAAAACGATATAACTTTTTCGCAATAATCTTTTAAACGATCTTCATGGTTTGTGACACCAGTTTAATTGAACGGTAGATACCGTTATTTCCTGGATCACACTCTCCTATTTTAGATTGTGATAAGTTAACTTTTCCTCCACTGAAGAGGTTTGAAAAACGCTAATAAGCTTGGAGATAAGAATCGTAAGCCATTTACAGAATTTTGAGTGCCTAATCTGGCCCAATCGCTTTTCCCTTTTTGGAGTTTTTTTTTACCGGGGCGCTTATTTCCTCAACTGTCACATCGGTGACTACTTGATGGTGATATGCAGATATTGGAAGCTTAAATCAAGGAAACTCTCGCTGACAAAATTGTCTTCGCCCAAACATTTTGTCGTTGTTAATGATTTTTGGTGAACGAATCTCTTTAGAATTTGTTCTTCTTTTAGGAGAAATTTTACAAATAGTTTCGCCTTTATTCACTTTGGCATGTCGAAGTTTCTGATTTACATCAGCAGCCGTTGGGCGCACAACTTCTTCATTTTTTTCTTGCAACGTTTTAACCCACTTCGAGAGGCTTTTTGTATCAATATTATGACAGGAGGGAAGGGCATATTGACCAGGCTTTCACTGCCTTCGCTTCATGATTCCACCACCATGTTCTCTGTCGTGGGGTTCATTGGCAGTTTTTTGCTGCAACATATTTACCTTGTGTATGCAATTCAATGCTTCAGAAACTTCAAACAGTCATTGGGCTTCGAAATAGCCAGGACGTTATTAATTTTTTTTTTCTGTTTAAGAATAATACAGACTTCAATTTTGCCTTGTTCTTCTCCGTAGTAAAACACCTTATATTCCTTTTTCTGTACATCTAACAAAACAGGTCTTGTATCCAGTATTTTGGTATTTTATTTCTAGGATGCAGAAGATAACTTTTCGTCTTCTCTTCATCAAATCTTTCAGTCCACAGGCTCGACCAATAGGTACTTCAAATTCCCAACTTTTAGATTTCTGCTCTGATCATTTCTGAATCTGACCAGTCCAGTATCAGTGCCAAGCAGAAAGAAATTATATAATTCCCCTTGTTGTTGTAAAAATTGCCAAAGTCTCATAGAATTGTTAGAATTCTTTCAAAAATGAATCGTAGTTATCACTGTCTACTACTTTAGAAGGAATTCTGATTCCTGATTCTTCTGAAAAGTATTGAAAGGAAACTACCTTGGGTAAATAAAGAATATTTCTTGAATTTAATGGACAAAACAGTCGATATGAACATTTTCCATTCAGCCTATCTAAAAATCCTTTCTTTTCATTAATAATCCCCTTCTTGCTTCACTTTCAATGGAAATATTTAATAGATGTATTCCTTCATCAACATGACACATCATAAATTTAACTTCCAGCCAGCATCAGACACAAGAAACAACACCATTAATTGGTGTTTTTGAAACCTTATTGAGGTACGAACGAATCGGCTTTTATTGCACACTGTGGTTATAGCACGCCCGGCTGTGCAATTAATCAATTATATTCACCTCGGTTAGCGAGAATTTCAATTTGTAATTCTGTCATATAGTTTGTGGTGTTGCATCCTCTTTACCGAAACCCCAAAACCCATCTTCTCTAAAAGACATGCCCCAAACACCACACACTCATTAAATGAAGTGGTCAATTATGGAATGTTTGTGATTATTACAATAAAAGCAAACCCCAAATCGGAAATGTGATCCAAATCACGCGACCGTACTTACAGTTGATCCAGAAGCTGGATAAATATTCCCAATTAGGGAATATCATAGGAATTGGAATGAGAACTCACGTCTTACCTGTAATTGAAAAAAAAGGAAAAGGTTAAAGATACACAATATAGATACAGATACAAAATAAATAGTCCATTAGTCAGTGCGGCTGAATGGTTGTTGAAATGAATTTTAATAAACTGACCGTGAACACGAGTAGGACGAGATCAGACGGCAGGAAAAAAAAGAAGGAAACCAGAGATGGGCGAAATTAACAAACTGAAATAATATAGCAATTACACCCGAGTTGTTTGAACAGACATACACAAAAGCGCCGAATGGACTCCCAAAGATACGAAGACCAACACGACGACGACGACCAGAAACAGAAGGAGGAAGCCACAGGAGCAGTATAGGTACGTGCTGTTTTCCATTTGAGTGGGAATCATGAAAAGGAATTATCCTCACTTCATGTATTTCACAGGCTGTAGCAGCAGCATCAGTTCGAGTCTTCTGGCAAACATGAGCAGAACAGCCAGAAGCTCATGGCCAACACCAGAGTGCAATGTGTAAAATCCATTACACTACTCTTACCATGCAGTACAGCATCCGCATATCTGCACTTTATGATTAAATTTACTTTTGTTAACAAACATTCTGAGTACAGGATACACAACATACAGTAACTCTTGTTCGGCGCGCCCGCAGTATCCGCTTTTTTTTTTTTTTACTGCGCGAAGAAAGGGTGTAAATGCACAGGAAGAAGAGAGCCCTTAGATGTGATAACCTGTGCTAAATGGACCGAAGTTGAATAGAGCGGGAAATTGCAGCGCAAATATGAAAGGAACACCCAACAATGCAGAAGCTGAGCAGCCACTCCAGGAAGTTCTTTTTGGTCCTTGAATATTATTCATTTCGTCGGGAACGATGTTCATGTGGTTGTTGGGTAAAAAAAACACAAAACATTCAATGAACGTGCTCCAACTTTCGAATGAATGAGTTTTGTATCAGATCAGAGATTTGCAACAGAGATTAGATGCTGGAAATAAAAAAAAAATAAACGGCAACAGCCGATCCGAATTTTAGACCAAAGCTCTTAATTGATTTCATTCTCATGTTAACAAGGGCGGTTGGGGCATGTTTTAAAATTATTTGTCCAGTTTTACGTTTGAGATGCAGATAAGCATTTTTTCTGCACAGATGTGTTATGAACAATAGCCTAAGTGGTTGAAATGTGGTTTAAATTTAGCTAATAAGATCCTCTGGAAAAAGTGGGTACTGTGAGGACCGCTTTCCATGAGGCAAGTTAAAGCAATTACGCATGAACCACCACCTGGAGAACAGAAGTCTGGTGATCCATTTTTATCTTCAAAATGACATCTCGCCTTGAGGCTCTGAGAATCTTAGTTTACCTTTACCTGATCTTAGAAGAAAACTTGGCAAACGCCGAGCAAAATGATCCAAGTTTTGAGCTTATTTCAAAGGTGGTATCCCAATGTCCAAATCTTCTTCGAATCACTAGAGAAAAAAGACGTCCGCAGGAGAAGATGGTATATTCAATGTTGAACGACGACAAATTCCTGAGGAGAGACGATACAAAGGTCACATACAAAACACTGTTTAACAAAGCGCTAAATAACACTGATAACGTTGGAAGACCATCGTTGTTCATCCTCCTCCTGAAAAACCGAAAGTATAATTCCAATTCTGCGAAAACCCGGTCGGGAAGTCCTATTAGCAGTAAAGCATGGTGATATGTGGAAGTCTTGATGATTCATCATCATAGTCATCGGTGCAACAACCGGAAACCGTACCGAGCCTCTTTCAAAAAGTTATTTCATACATCCCGATTGCTGACCGACCCCAAGGCTTCGAACTTCTTGGTCTACGTTGTTTTGTTACTTACAAGCTAGGTGCCCAGGTAATCAAAATCTACCGGGATTTTTTATTGGAAGAAATCTAATGGCGGCCAATTTTTTTTGACACGATTCTACAGGGTTTTCCAATAAGGACTTGAAAACTTTTTACTTGCGGTTATAGGTACTATAATGCAAGTTATGCATTCGTGCAGAATAAAAAATTTGAGATAACAATCAAACATGACATTACGATGATAGAGAAACATATTTGAGTTACTGGCAAAATTCTGTCCGTCTAGCTGTCTGTCTGTACGGATGTATTTTGGACTGTAGCCTATTTTTCTCGAAAACGGCTCCAAAGTTTTTTATGAAAAAAATCAGTGTTCTACTTAAGGTAAGCATTATATTTTGGTGAAAAATATGGTGGGCTAAAAACGGTCTCTTCCATAGGACCGGTTTTTTTTGACTTTCTCGAAAACTGGTGATCCCATTACTATCAAAATTGATTTTCAAGAAGACGTAGGTAGCATAAGTAATTTCGCATTATTTTTGTTCGAAAACTTTTTTTTGGATTTTTAATAATACATTTTTTTTTTTTTTTTTTTTTTGAAAAATCAATTATTTGAAAACGGGTTGGTGAATTATATTTTTTAATTTTTTAAAAAAAAAAGTAAAAAAACCTATTTATTTAAAAACCGTGCCGTTAGTTTTTGTGGATCAAGTGGTGATTCATGAAGCAAATGTGGATTTTTACCCGACCAATAACGCATATTTTGCTTTTTGACGAACCCATTGAGCCAATAATCATCGTCACTGAAGATGATTTTGCGATGAAATTCATCATTTTGGCGCATCTTCCTCATAGCCCAATCGGAGAATGAACGTCGCTTTAAATGGTTCATCGGCTTCAATTCTTGAGTCAGCTTGATCTTGTATAGACACGGACAGACAGACAGAATTTTCCGACCCACTTTTTTCGATAGTTACAATTCTTAAAGTTGCGCTCACCGACTCCGAATTTCGGTAGAAAATGATGATGAAAATATTGAGTTTACTGAATAAATTGACAATGAAAGTTCGATGATTAGTGAAAGGGTACGTTCACAAATCAAATTCAAAGTTGTCAAGTTCCTAATTTTTTGGCATTTTTAGGGAAATTTGAAAAATTCTCTCTTTTGCGAAGTGATAAAAAATTTTTTTTTTAAATCTCAGTTTCATTAAGTTCTGACCTTTGTCGACCTAAAACAACCTGTCAACTGGACTAAAAGTTGTATATATTTTTGTTTAATACAAGTTGTATTATGAACTGTTATAAGCCAAATAGTGAACAGTGCCGATTTTCATAAATTTGTTATTGTTGTTCAGGGGGGCGGAGGGGCGTGGTTGTAGAAATTTGTCTTTTGGTATCTATCGGGCATTCTATATATTATATGGAAAATTCAGTACTACCCGACTTTTTGTAGGGTAAAACCTCTTTATTTACTGCACTATAAACCTGCTCTTTAACTTTTAGGAACCCGTTGCAATATCGACTTATTGTGATATGCTACATTGTTTTAGTTATTTTTTAGTGACTGTTTATGATAAATTAGCAGTTATATATACCGTTTGAAAAGGAATTTTCCGATAAACAAATAAATAAAATTTCAGATATATTTGGCAGATTCAACGTTATTTAGGAAAAGGTCTCAAAAAATTACAATAAAAAAAAATTAGAAAAGTTTCGAATATTTCTAGTATCATGTCAAATGTTGGAAAGCTTTTTAATAATCACGTACAATATAGGTAAATATAAAAACCCAAACAGGAGTCATATAGGAAAATGTATAATCGTGTCAAAAAAATTTGCCATAATATTAATTACATCATCAATGCCGCTAGAGGGCCAAAAAATGTGTGTCCAGGACTTTTCAGACTGATCTACCTATGCCAGATGTGAAATATTTTGATACAATTCTCAGCTAACTCACCCCTCTATGATATCTTTTTCTTAAACATGGTTTAACAACAAAATAGACTTTTTCTTTCTTTTTCTTCTTCTGCAACCGACGATTGTTATGATCCCGATAGGGACCGCAACTCATCCACTTCTTTGTTTCGCTCCAAGGCATCACCTGAGGGTTTCGCTGGGCTGAGGTTAGAATACCTCCGCAATCTTCACGGTTTTGGAATACTCCATGTCGGAGGCTAATTACATGCGGGTATCGTTGGATTTGTTTGATTTGCTTTTTGAAATAGGTTCTCAGGGTATATACTTTCTACATGCACCTGCAATGTTAGTCATTCTAAACTTTGTCTAGGATGGTTCCTCTTAATGCGGAGACTTTATTCAGATTTTCGTTCTTCTTATTCGACCAGGCTTTGTAACTCCTGCTTTCATGCGAAGTATCTTCATTAAATAATTAACTCTCATCTCATAGGTCTGGTACATTGTTCAAAATTGTGAGCCTTCCATTTAGATTAGGGGTCATTTTTCGAAGACGGTAGTTTTCCAGATCCTTCACCCAAGCGTCACTAACGCGATGGTTGATGCTTTCATCGCAGCGCAGCATTGTTTGTTATTGATCATAGATCTAAGTTATTTAAACTTTTCGCACTAAATAAATGTTCGGAGAAGGACGATGTGATTCAGAAAATGGACAGCATAGGTGTGAAGTTTGTTTTGTACTAATTCGCTATTAATTTTTCCCCAAAACATCCATTCATATATCAAGTGTTCGATACGAAGATATGAGATCTTCAATTATAATGGCTTTATTGACCATCAGGATAGAATAATTAATTCGATTTCGTGTCTTTTCCTTATTTTCTAACAGAGTCAAAGACTGTAGTAAAAAAATAATAATAAAAAAACCGAAGAATTCAAGACTCTTCCCTGGTGCATGTTATCATTTATTTTGACTTCCTCGTATTTTCTCATGATCATCCGATGGAACTTGTCTTTGATTTTTCAAAAGCAATCAACACAATGTGCACATCTCTTGAGGAATCCCGATTGCTTTCCATTCTGATTATTATACTTTGGATCTTTTAAGCAATCCCAAAAGCAGCCATTCAATATTCACCGAAGATTCTTTCATGGTTTGTGACATTAGCTTAAGTGAAAGGTAGATATCACAATTTCTTTTATGGGAGATTAGGAAAAGGTCACTCTTCCTCCGCTAATAAAGCACTAATTCATCGCTAACAAATTCGGAAATGAGAATCGTGAGCCGATTTCTTCTTTCTTTATCCAGAATTCTGATTGCGTTTCCCTTTTGCAATTTTTTCACTGCAACATTCGAATACGTCATCGCTGACTTCTTGATAGTTATTAGCAGCTGTAAGGCCTAGGTAACTGTCCCAAACAATACTGTCGCAATTTGTTAAGAATTGTGTCGTCATCGGCAAGAAGTTGGCCTTGAGCAATATTAAGAAGTTTATCAACGATTCTCCTGGCGGCATTTGTCCTACTTTGAGTGGCAATTTTAAAAAACCGTTTGAAGTTGAAATACAAAAGTCCCTTCAGTCATACAGGAGCTTTCAATAGAGCGAGACGTGCAGTTGAGCAATATTTATCTCTGGTCGTGATTTTTTTTGTCAATATTAAAAATCGTGCATTAGATCCCCTAGTTTCGAGGACAATCCAATTACCAACGCAACACCTTAGGGATGATTCCACCAAAAACTTTGTAAGTCAAACTTTAAACACAGTTAACACTCAAATAATTGAAACTCCTAGGGATCAGTTTATAAGAAGAAGGGATGTGAAATATATTGTTTCAAACTTAAAAACTAAAAAGTCGGACGGACTAGACAACATTAAAAATATTTTCTACTCGACATAGAAAAAGCTTTCGACTCAGTATGGCAGATGGGATTGTGCACAAGATGGTAAATTTCGGATTTCCCATTTATCCCGTAAAAATAATTTAAAGTTTTTTGTCTAACCGCTACTTTAGTGTTTTCGTCGTGTTTGACGGACTGTTAATCAAACTATTATCACGTCAACCAAGGTGTACCACAAGGATCATTACTAGGTCCTTCTCTCTACAATATCTTTAAATCTGATATCCCAAGGCTACTAGTGTCAAATAGCTACATTCATGGATGATACAGGCATCTTCATCGCATGAATTCAATCTTAATATTGAGACAAATTTAAGAAATGCAATAGAATTGATGACCAACTATTATACAAAATGGAAAATAAAGCTGAATGTTGACAAATTACAATCTATCTTTCTTAGCAGAATGAGAAAGTCTTGTTATTAGTCCGGGAGCCAGGTGAAAATTTTGATCAATCATTTCCTCTCAAGCGATAATTGGTGAATCAGGGAATAGTAGTTATTATAAAACCTCGTGAACGTCAGTCAATTATCGTTTGAGAGGAACTTGGTTATGGAAATCTGTCACTGGCTCCCGGATCAAAATATATAAAATCAAATCAAAAATATATTGCTAAGACTGTGCAAAAAGTTAGCATTGCTTTGAATATATCATATCCTTTTATAAATAGGAAGTCGTGTCTTAACAAAGATAATAAAATGAAAGTTCAAAAAGTTATATTCCAAGCAATCCAATCAATATGGATGCCAGGTGTGTGAAAAATGTGCAAAAACTCACATTAAAAAACTGCAAGTATCACAGAACAAGCTTCTCAAAATGATGCTTTACCTTCTACGATATCATTCCACCTTAGATTTACACGAGAAGGTAAATGTTGAAATTATATCTCTTAGAATTAATAAATAAACTAACAATTTTTTGCAGAATTGCGAAACCCATTAATTAATTGATTCCTTAACTCTTTTCTGATGTTAATTGTACTTAATTTTTGTTCAATATTTATTAACTTATTTGTTTTTTGTTATATCTATTATTTATTTATTCAACTGTTAATTTATTCATGTTCTTTATGCTTCTTTATTTATTATTATTTTTTGTTTCATTTATCAACTTACATATTTAGTTATTTATATTTATTTATTATTTATTTATTATTTATTTATTTATTTATTTATTTATTTATTTATTTATTTATTCATTTATTATCTTATTTATTTGTTAAGAAGTTTATTTAATTATATATTTATTTATTTATTCAAATTATTTACTTACTTACCTAATCATTATCCTTTATTCTTTACTTACCAAATACTAATAGACTAAAATATACATATGTACATATTTATTATTATTCATACCAACTCCATATTGCATTGAAGGTTTTGTTTGTATTTTCCTTCAAAATTAATATCTTAACTTTATCTAATTTCAATATAAATTAATACAATTATTCAGTAGAAAGATATCATAATATAATATACCAAATCTCTGTATGTAAACTGTGCGGTAGCATACCAAATGTAAGTATTGTAAATACGAAAATAAAGATATATATATACATATATCTATCTATCAATCAAATGTCCCTGGGTCTTCCATCACTCTATTTCTCATCCCGTGCTAGTAATAATCATCATGATTATAGCAATACTTTTAAACTAAATATGGAAAACAATATTTTTCCAGCAAATGAACTAACTCAAAAAAAATAATAAAACTAGGAACCCTTCTGACTAAACAACGAACTTACTTCAACGAAACTCGAACCTTTTCTCCATCATCCATTTGCACAAAACAATATTAAACTCACACTTAGTTTGTAAAATTTCAACTTCGTTTTCCATTGTGACTTTATGACTTTTAACGATCCAAAATAACAATAACAACATTATGAACACAAACTATCGAGAGATTCGTTGAACTGCCGCAACTTGGGAATCATTAAAACAACATCTGAAAGGCAAACCACTCTGCAATCACACATCTAACAATGCAAAGAAACGAAAAAAAAGTAGCAAACTTTACCCGAGAGTTAAGAGGCTTCCTCTGCAATACTAACCCATGCAGCAGACTAACATTTGTACATGACAGGATGCGGGCCACATAGAGTTCCGGTGGCTCACCATATATCAATTAAAAGTGAGTTTTCCAAATGAGATAATGGAATAAAAGTTTTATTTATTTTTTTTTAACACAGGAAAACACTAAGGACTTGGAAAAAGGCTTGGAGCTGGAAAAGTTATCTTTTCACAGTGAAAAAGTATCAAATAAAAGATTCAATGTTGTTGTTTGATATGGTGAGCTCGGATATTCTCAAGGAAGGGTGCTAATTCATAATACCGGTACAATTGAGACCCTTGATGAGAAATACTAAAATATTACAGGCAGTTCAAGTTGTGTTATTAAAAATGTTTTTTTGTAATAACTGGAATGCATTATTATTTAGTCATTTAGGGATACAACTGATAAAGTTGCATTGTTTTATAAGGAAGTTTTACAAGTATGGTTAGGTTAAGGTGATGACGACCACCACAAAGCGATTGACACACTTAGGCCAAAAGAGGTTCATTGTTATTTTTGTTTTTTATTTTTTTTTTATAATTAACGCGCGCACAAGGGATTATGTGTTTCCCTTTTAATGTAGAACACACTGCGCGGGCATTGCGAAGATAGGCAGGGGAGAGATAGGAGGTGCCGATTAACATTGGTTTTGAATGTTAGCAGATCAAAATGGCAAGGGAAAATCCCGCCGGGTAAACTATTCCAAATTCGTGTTGTTCGGCTAAAAAAAGAATCCCTATATTTCACGGTACGTCCGAAATTGGGCTCCAGGGTGAACTAATGAGCATTCCTTGCGAGACGAGTATTACGGGAGAAACTTTTAAGGGGAGGAATGCAACTGGCTACTTCGAGTGAACATTTTTTGTAAAAGAAACGATAAAATAAGGAAAGACTTATACCACTATAGAGAGATTTCATCCAGAGCTTCTAATGAAGCTTGGGAGTTAGTTTATGCAAATATATATTCGATCGTTGGGATCATTGTAGAAGTGATCTTCTGAGCGAAGTTTACTTCTACTACCGACATATCAGGTCCAAAGAAGAAAAAGAAGAAGATAAGAAGAAATTGTTAGCTCAAATTTTGCATTCATGCAAGTCCTGCAGAAGTCGTTTGCAAACATGCCCAACATTTCGATGTATACTCCAATTAGAAAGATTCTTCTTTGGCACATATTACGGAGCTAATTTAAGATCTGCTGAGGCACAACAAATCCTTAGACTGATTCAAATTAATGAAGGACCAGGTTGGCTTGTTCTTTTTGTAAAAAGCACTATTGGATAAGCTTATGTTTATTTTTACTCTAGTCTTGAACTAGCATTATAGTCTTTCATAAGTGATGGATAAACCTATGTTTGTTCTGTCTGGCAATATAGATTCTTGTAAGTTCGTAGGCTTTTCAATGACCAGGATTGTCTGTATGTACCCAGCAGTGGTGTTGTTCTGCCATCTCCTTTGCGGAAGATCAATAATAATGCGAATCGGGATTTCCAAATAACCGTACAGGATGTGTATGGTTTTATCTTAGCTAAGACAGAACTTCATTTATCGGCAGAATTGCCCTCCTGAGTACACTTCCCTATCGAGCCCATTATTTGTTTTTAAATCATCTTTATAAAAATAGATATATTTTTCATTTAGGAATGTTAAATCCTTACAAGTTGACCTAGCAGATGAGCAACTTAATGTTGATGTAGTTTGAGTTACATGGTTCAGACTGCAGGCCTTCGTTTACAGTTATCTCCGATAAATTCTGAAGATCTGGTAGTCGAAAACAATATGGATGGTTAAACTATGGGCAGAAAACATTGGATGCAGACATCATGCAACGGAAATGGCGTTGGATAGGCTATATACCGAGTAAATCTGACAACAATAAAGCAAAATAATATTGCGAATGGAGTGCTCAGGTTCGGAAGACCAAAAACAACTTGGAGGTCATCTGTTGTAAAAGGAGTATTTCAATCATGGTCACACCCAAGGCCAGTTGCGGATAAACGGGACAGGTGAAAGAATATTATTGCTCCCATATGCTCCAGGAGGAGTTGAAGCGCTGCGGTGCTTGCAGACGCACAATATATATTGTGAAAAGGACTATTTTTGCGGGGGCTTAATCACAACCAAAATCGACCTTCTTGAGTACCTTATTGAGAGCAGTTTGTAAGAGTTCTGGTAATGATTGAGGATCTTTGAATCTCTTCTTTTCCAGGCTTGTTTAAAGTTCATTATAAACTATATTTCATACAATCGAGCCAGGACTCCAACTTTGTGATAAACCTATTGCTTCTACTGACTAACCTTCTTGCAGAAAAGTCCGGAGATAGTTTCTTTAGCTTGCTCTTTAACATTTGATTAATCAGTTCACCAACCGAGCTATCTGAGTTCACATTCTCCAGTGCAATGGGAATGCAATGCTGTCTGTCGACAGTGTTGTTGTTGAACTCGCCTCCTATATCTATCAATGCATTCAGTGTGTACTCTTCATAATGTAGGGACTCCAATAGTTCCAATAGTTCTTCCTAGGGTGTAGCCTTAGTCTTAGTCTTACTTAGTTAGTCCGCAATTAAGGGGTTGTCAATACCGTGAGTAAACACAACGCGAGCATTAAGTTTGGAGAAACAGAAAGACAGAAAAGAATTTTTTCGGCGCAGTAGTCGAGAATTGGTTATTTTCTCACTTAAAACCCAAGGACGGCCCAGCCGGCGGGCGGCATCTAGCTTGCACTAAAAGTTTTGAAAAATTGCTACCAAGCCTGAAAATCAAACTTGCGATCTCTGGGTTACCAAGCAAAGACCTTATCTACTGCACCACTGCCGACCGCAATTGATATCAATTAATATTTCTAGAGTTTTCAAAAGGAATGAAGATAGTTCGTTGAAAATCTTTCGGATCAATTCCATTTTTTTTCATAATGAGGGAACGTGGATCAGTTTTGTACATTCATTCTGTATTATCTCCACAACGGGTCTGATAACTCAAGTCTGAGTTCAGATTTTCGTAAGTCTGTTGGATACTTTGGTTGAATTTTTTTCGGGTTGATGAAGAAGTAGTGGTGTTTATAATGTTCCCAGTCAAGTAGTGTGAGTTTATGATACTTTTGATTAGTGCGCCCTATAAGGTCAGAGCGGAAAAAGATATTTAAGGTGTTTGTTGAAGCTTTAATTACTGCGTTTGCAGCTACATAGGCTTTATCGTTATTTTAAATACTTAGACATGACCTGAAGTCCAGATGAATTTAATGGTTGACTTTGCTTCGTATAAGGTATTGCGAATTTTGAATATTGTATCTGTGCTGTTTCTTGGGTTAGCGTTGGCATGTAGCATGTAGATAGAGGCCATGTTTGGAAAAATGACTTGCATAGGCATAGTGAATGAACCATCTTGGACTACAGTATGAAAAGACGTATTCAAGTCTATTTTTGAGCCGTCGGTATACATAAAATTTAAAACTTTGTTTGCCGTATCATTTAGGATATCCAAGAATCGAGTTTTGAAGATGCCGTTGCAAGTTTTTGTCTTTCATAATTCTTGGAAAGTGCCCATGGTGTTTGTTTTTCGTTAGATTCGTGACTCAAGAACATGGTTTATTGCAGATAGGCACCTTCTAATACGTTTATGCGAAATTGCTTTTCCAAAATCGTAACGATGTTCTTGGTCGATTTTTGGCATGAAACTCAGATGGAGAAAGCGTTTTCAATGTTAATTAGAACTAATATTAGAACTAATATTCTTAAATTTCGACAAAGTGAATTTACTTACATAAAAAAAATTCTTAAAGTTGTTTGGATGGAATGATATAGTAGGCTAATTGCCAATATTACTACGTAATACTAAAAAAAAACAGCAAGTACAAGGCTTTGAATAATTTTGGTTTCCTCAAATTATGTAGATACTTTAATGTTTTTTTTGGTTTTAACTTTCATATACGCGTTATCAAATGCAACACGGACATTGGGATTGATTCGAATTAAGGGATGTTTCTGATAATGTAAGAAACGCAACAAATATTGGTCCCCGAGACCACCTAAACCCTTAAAGGACTTAAAAAGAGATTTCGAAGACAAGTTTAAAGTATTAAGTATCTTGTTCTATACCATTCTTAGGCATCAAATTAAACTTAAGCAAACCTTGTTTCTCTTATAAGCTTTGAAAGAAAATCTTTGAACAACTTCTGACACAAAATTAAACCGGTCAAGGATATTGTGTGATGTCTTAAAAAAAAAATCCATAGGCAACCTAGTTGCCAAAATTAAAAAATCTAGAACTTCTTCATTTGCAAATAAACTTTGGCTAAGTTTGTAGATACTTTTGATAGAAATAAATTCTAAAAGACCATTTTCATACGCATGAGACAAAAGAAGAAGAGAAAAAAAGAAATACCAAACTTTTCTTAAACCCTATTGCATGGAAGGCGTTATAAAGCTATTAAAAAAATTGCCAACAAATCAAATTAAATTCGGTTATTGCTGCCAAAAAAAATTGTATCTAATAGAACTTATTTGTATCATTTGCCTAACATTTTTTTGTTGTTGGCAGAATCTCATTTGATAATATGGCATTGGAAGTATGTTTTCTTTTTATGCCATTCTGCATCCTTTCACTTGCATTTATGAAATATTCTTTTTTGTGTTTGGTGATAAATTAATTCTCGAATAGCTATATAGAAAGAACCAAATGGATTGTGGCAGGCGTGGTGTAATAGCTTCGCATCCAGGGACTAATTAGTCATATTTAAGAAGGAAAAGATGGTAAATGGGGGTAGAAAGGAGGCACATAACAAGAAATCAAATTCACTCCTACGATAAAGCTTAATTTTATTGCAACGATAATTTAGGCAAACAACCGTACTGACGCGACGGACTCGTGGCGGAGGTTGGCAGAACGGATTCAAGGGAGGATATAAATTTAGAGATACTTTTTTGAATTTACCAAAGGAACTATCGGAGTGAAGATTTCTGAAGACAAAAAGCGCCACAAATAAATCACAAGAATAGTGCATCATGTGGGTGGCCGTTTTGCGGATTAATATATATTGCATGTTTCGGTTTTAATTGTTTTTGAAGCTGCTAGCTGTAAGAGCTTTATTTAGTTTTTTTTTTTTGCTGAAATTGTAGGATTTACACTTTTGTAGCCGTTGGGCAGTTGGACTTAGCTTGTTGTTGTCTCATTAGTAATTATTTTTGTTTATTTTAACATAACTTATAAAGTAGGTCATGTCATGTATCGTACGAGTATACTTAATTTTTCGTGTTCGAGTGGTCTAAGTATAGAACCCTGAGGCACGCCAGCCAAAGTATTGACAAAGCTTGAGCATTTGCGGTGCTCTTCCACAGATCTCATTTAAGTTGAAAACCAAAATTGGGAAAGACTCTTGACACTACTATTAATACACAAATACGACAACGCCTACCCTCTCACACTACTAAATTTTTTTTCAAAAGCTCCAAAACCGAAAGCCAAAAAAGCCCAATATGATAAGTAGTGTTTTCAATTGGCAAAGGTAACTCTGTTGGTGCAATAGCTTTTCTTCTATTCACATTCACACACATAGGTCGTAAACGATAATTTTTCATTATTACATCAACATTGATGGGATTGCGGATCGGTTATAGTGTTTTTGGTTTTTTTTAGAGAGATACATAGAATTTGTACATTCGTTTGTCAGTGGTTTTGTATCTTTTTCAGTAGAAGTTTTCTCAATTCAGTGTTGTGATAATATACACCGGCGCCTATAAGCCCTAAATAGACTATAGTGACTTGCATTCTCAAATTTGTGCATTCCTGTGTGCGTGTTGGCATTCTGCAGGAGCGAAGGGGACCTACAATTTACCGCCGTGTCCGAGATGTACTTTTTCAAGACAAATTTTACTCTTGGAGTATTTGTCATTTACTCGCGAGGGGCAGTACCGCGGAAAAAAGTCTCTGACTTGGAATCGAACCCGACCCTTTGGCATAGAAGTCTGTTTTATTAGCAAATAATAATATTTTAAAGATTCATGCATTAATATTTTCGAACAAAAATCAATTTCCACTTTTCAATTTAGTCTCCAAAGGGCTTATCTCAAGGACAAAGAAAGTCCCACCACAGATTAACTCCTACGATATTGTCATTTTTTAACATCTGCTAAATTGCAGCATATCAACACTGCAACAGACTGCACCTGAATGCCTTTTTTTGCTCTATATCTATAGGGAGAAACCGATATGTATATGTTTCGACACTAACACACAAAACAATAAAAAAAAATCCTAACTATGGCGTGCAGCATGAACATTGACGCTCTCCGTGGAAACTGACGCTGAGTGTTGGGTGACACGATATCCTTAAGCGCGATTTTTCGCTCCTCGACTAAAACGAATACCCATCAACTCCCGTCTATTGTCTTTATTCTCCTCATGACATGGGTGGTGGCGGCGCTGTTGTCGTTCGTTGTGTCACGGTTGATTTGCTCGCTCAAGGATTCTTCTACTGCGAGTGTTTTTCCGGTCGCGTCGCTTATATCCTTTATTGAATATTCATTTCTCTTCCCCGCCAGCGCTGTGTGATTAAATTCATTGCACTCACATTTGGTTGAGGATTCGTTATTGTTATTACTATTTTCACCATTCCCACCCATCACCCAGCTAGTCGCGCGCCGTGGATTTTCTAGTCCCTAACAGACCCATACTCCCAACTATAGAATTTGAATGGCAGGCACACTCTCACACCATCACAAGGGAATAAGAAAGGATGTTCCTAAATGCTGCTTGATAATAATATTATTTCTTTTTTTTATGCTGTGCCACTATGCCATTCAATATTATATTCCCTACTTGTATCTAGATACATATTCGTACATGTATCTGTATCTGTGCCTATGCAGTATTAGGTCTTCGGGACTTTTTGACAATAGAAGAAGCGCGTACTGAATTGCACGAAAAACAAATTCAATAGAAGAGGATGCGGTTTGGGAGGACAATCGACGAGCTAGAGGAGGAGTCATTCGTGAGGATTTAGAATGTTTTTTTTTGGCGGAGGGCTTTTATAAAATAGCTTTTTAGAGGACGACATTGCATATATGAAGATATGTATGCATCTATGTATATATGGGAGCTATTGATCTGAAATTGATATGTGACGTCGTTGAGCCTGTCTTGATTTTATGAACTATGTCACGGAATCAATAATTTTTAATAAAACATTCTGTCAGACTATCAGTTCATATATTTTGTTTTTTTGTTGTTGTTGTTGTTGTTTTTTTTGCTTTTATTGGGTTGAGGGTTATTTATTTATATTTTTTTCCATCCCTTAGGCCTTGGTGTTATGTAGCATGGATAATCTGTATCGAATTCGGTCACGTATTATTTTTTTAGGGGACGGGTAAACAAATTGGAAATATGGTAATTGGAACATGTAGCTAAGGCTGAAAGGAAATCAATATGGGTTCTCATCACAAATAAAAGAAATCAACACTGTTTTTGGAGGCATTTGGTGGAAAATATAAATAAATATATTAATATGTAGATAATTTGTTTTTTTGTTTTTTGGCAAAGGACCTTTAATAAATGGATATATGAGTAAAATATTATACAACAAATATGGTCTCACAGAGAAAGAGAAAAACTATGGTATCAGCACCCGGTACCAAGTCAGAGCAAGATTATTGCCAGGTACCTAACCAAAGTTCCAGGGTTCAGGCTTTAACAGAGCCCGGCAAACAACCGCATTTGCTAGTCATTCTCATTCAGCCTTATCATGAGCTTCACTCGCACGTCATTCCACTATACAAAAATACTTAAAATACCTTTTTTCTAATCCCTTATTCTCAGTTCCGGCAGAAAAAACTTCATGTTCGAAAAATTCTCCTTGTCGATCGGCAGCATTCAATTAAGGCGAAATGTGATACATTTGACATTAAAAATGTTCACTTATTTATTGGTGGTGAACAGAATGGAACGGACAAGATAAGCATGTATTTTGTGTTTTTATATATTGAAATTATTTAATTTTTTTCCCAAGTTAAGTAAAAACCTTTATTTTATGTTACGTACATTTAAATGTTTTAATATTACGTTTAACTTTTACTTTTTTGTTTCCTAAGTTAAGTACACACTTTTTTAAAATACTTTGATTTTTTCTTGAGTTATATATAGTTATTTTCTGTTTATTTATTATCTATATAACTAAACCCTAAACAATGCAACCAAAAAACTTGAATTTATTATTTGCTTAAATAAGGAGTGAAGTAACAAGATTTATATAAAAATACGTCCAATCTTTAGTTTTCAACACAAACTGACATTTAGAATCAAATGCCAAACCATACAAATTCAGTGATCATATACTACGAAAATATTTCCCATACATGAAGGGATTTCTTTAAAAGTGATGATTAAAAACTAACAGTTTTTTTTGTCGAATGTGAATTATGCTTAAACTTAATAATTATACATTTATCACAGCTTATGAGCGGTTACACGAACGCGAAAAGGAACAATTTTCGTGGATACATACAGAAAACATATAAGTCGCATTTGCATACCTTAATATTTGTGAATATAAAAACATTGAGATAACAATCAAACATGACATTACGATCATAGAGAAGTATAAAAAAAACAGTAGGAAAACATGTCTTTCTGTCAGTATGTACAATTGATTGAAATTTTTTTTTAGGCCTACAAATAACGGTAACTGCCATATGACCGTAGGAAAACCTTATCTTTTTTGAAAACGGCTGCAACGATTTTGATGAATTTTTTTTTAATTTTTTCTGTTGATATTGGCTATCATTTAATCAGAACCAAATTTACGGGAGAAGTTTATTAACGATACCTTTCAAGCTACCGATTTTTTTTTAATTTTTGGCTTTCTCGGTAACGGCTCTTTGGATTTCTGTCAAATGTTATATTTGAGAAGATCTAGGTAGCCAAATTAATTTTGCAAATTTGTAATTACATTTTTTTCTAATTAAAATAAATTTTTGAATTTTTTTTATTTTTAAAAATCAATATTTTTAAAACTTATTAAAAAAATTATTTTAAATTTTATAATCACATGTATATTAATTAACTCTAAAAAACTGCATACCAAAATTTCGAAAAAAAATTCAAAAAACTAAAAATAAAAAACAGGATTTTATCAAAATCTATCCTAAAATTTTAGAAATACTTTTTTCATAAATTCGTTATTATACAAGACGTGTAATGACGTACTCCATTTTTATTAAAAAAAAACCTTTAATTGTTGTGGTTTTGACACTTTGTTTAAGTTAAGATAGTGTTATTTCTCTATATTAATGTTACTTATATTTTAAATTTTATTCGAAGATGTGACCGCACATATGAGCAAGTACGTGCGATCCAGTCGTACAATTTATTTATTTCTATTTTATTTTATAAATCAGTGTATGTAATTGAGTACCAAGAAAAAATGTGAACCACCCAAAATTCATATCTGAAAATTAAGAAGATGACGAAACTTGGCCTTTATAGTCATCGCTTTCCTTCTTTCTAAAAATCATGCACTCTCTTTCGTAAATTAACTTCTTTTTCCGCGCGTGTATTCAGATACTATGAATATGAACATGTTTACATGATTCTACTTTTCGGTTGTTTCTCTATTCTTGTTTGGATAGACACGTAGGTTATGATATTTACACTGATTTGTATTTCCCCGAATATTTCCAATCATCATCATGTAGTCGGAAGAGTTACAGGATTCACAATACTATTAATAGATATAGAGATATAGGGAAATAAAGTTTTAAAGATAGAGATACAGAAATATAGAGATATAGAGATATTGTGACAGAGATATAGATAAATAGATATATAGAGACATAAAGATATAGACATAGAGACAAATAGACATATAAATATAGAAATATTTAAGGATATGGAGATATAAAGATATAGAAATATAGAAAAAACAGTTGTAGAGGAATATCTTTCGATTATAAAAACGGTATTCACTATCTTAAACAAATAAATTATAATCTGACGAAAAACCTAATTTAATCAAAATGCTTATAGTCCACGCAGACGAAGTCGCGGGTAGAAGCTAGTATATAATAATATTGAAGCCGAAACTCCTGATCACGCGAGAACGATAAAATAAAATTGAACAAATCTTTTTTTAATTAACAAATAATTTACTCGAGAAACACCAGGTCTCCAAGAGCTGTATTTTATAGAGAAATACAATGATACACAGAAATACCAGGTATGCTGGTATGATACAAGTTTCCTTATTATTATTTTATTTCTTAAGTGAAGACTTTATATTAAAATTGAAAATTAATTGAAAAGTACCTGTCACGTATGTTTAAAAAAAAATAAAAACAATTTTTGTTTCTGAGGCTAACGCAAGCAGCGGACACAGCTAGTACTTTCATATAAATTTTGCTGTTTTATTCGAAAGAAATTAGCGAAATTCTAAAAACAAGTCAATTAAAAAAAACTATCCATTATTACTAAACGCATGATTGGGAATTGTTTTCAATTTTACGAGCTTTGACGTTTCAAAACTCAAACTTAAAATATCTTAAAAATGTTATTCTTTAATTCGTCACTTTATTCCTCATTCTTTTCTACAACCATTACCATTTTTGTCAAAAAAAAGGAATGAAGAAACAGTCGAAAAAAATAGTGTAAACAAAGTTTATGAGAATATAAAAAACAAACAAACTTAATAATGTGGAAAGAAAAAATAAGGGATATTCTTTTATATCGCGGACATTTTTGTTTATTTATATGTGCTATCACCCATAAAGGTTTTGAAATGTCATTTCAAACTCAAAGTGGAAGCTTTTTCGGGCGAAACTTCTGATAGCTTTTAAAATTCCGGCGAACGGAAATTTTTCGAGTGGAAGTTTTCCCGGAGAAACTCATGATAAGCCTGATTATATAATTTGGGATAATTCGATGAGGATTAATTTGGTAGAGAAGACTAAAATCTAAATATTGGTATATAGCGTTACGTTAAGTGTAGTTCCTCAATTATAATCGATTCAAAAATTGATTTTCACTTAGTGTGAAACTAGATTTTTAATAACAGAAATCCCCTGCACTAGATTTTTAGTGTGAAACTAAAAACTCTCAGAGAGAATGACTACTCGCCCTCACAAAACACACAAACCTTGCCCACATTCAATAACAACGAAATTCCCTAAGGTTCTCAAACTTTCAAATTTGATTTTAACTAGTGCAGGTTTTTTTTTGTTTATAATTGAGAAAAACTTAGAGCAGAACTAAGCATTTTAAATAGTGTGAAGTTAATGTATTAAAAATAGGTTGTCTACAATTTTGCGCCCATATATCTTCGTGTTGTGGGGTCGATTCGATTAGCCTTTGTTAGTTTCCGGACGTGATGTCGTGCGAAGACTGTGCTTTTTAGTTATCCTAGCGAAGATGTCTAGATTTCCAATTTTGATATTAATATCTTCCAGGAGTATTTGAATGTCATTTGTGGGGCACTACTCCAAAAGGACGAGCTCCTAGAATTCTTCCTTGAACAATGTGATCCTTCTCTTTCAAAGACATGTGCGCTGCTAACGCTATAATGGTGGAATTTGCAAGAGCATCGGGCCAGTTTAAAAAAAACAGATCGCAGTTTTTTTTTTGCAATCTGAATTAATATTCTAATATAATAGCCTATACTCTATGAAAAGAAGAGATGTTTCTGCGGATTTGATTCTAAACTGTAATGCCTTGGTGAACAGCAATAGAGTAATTCCCATGACATCTTTGTGATTAAAAATCGCACATATTTTTTTTTAAAACAAAGTCCTAAGAACCATTATAATCACTTCTTATCCTTGAGGAAGAAAATTAATTCAAATGTATCTTTTCCTTTGACAAAAGATACTAAAACTATATCATGACATCAAAACAATGAGAGCATAATTTTCTTTGTGCTTTTTATTGATCCAAACTATTACACACTCCTCCAAGTATTTATATAGGATAAAATGCTGCTGGGAGCAATATTATTTTCATCTGGGCACACTGAACGATTTTCACAGATTTTCTTTGGTTGTCTTCTGTATCGTTCACACCCAGAAATAGGTATGACACACTGTGTGGAATGATAGAGAAATTCCATTTAACACTGTTTCTTTTGACTTATCTAACTCTTGAACTAACGCACTCCCTTACTCTGATTAATATAGACAAAGTGGGTACGACTGAGTCGCACGTACTTGCCCTATTGTTTTGTTATTCCAATACATAATATAATACAAAATTATAAGAATTTTTTTTTGGTAAAGAATCGTATCAAAAAAAGCGAAGCATATTTCATTTAAACTGTCGTCAATTAACTCTCTTCAACATTGCAAACCGTGCAAAGCGCGGGAGGAAGAACTGCCATTTAGAGTTTTCTTTTCAGCTTGTGGGGCATTTTTCGATGACAGAGTGTTCCTGTCACATCACCCACGTCATCAAAAGATCCTACTGAAACTTGTACTTTATGAAAATATCTGGAACAGGTCTGTGTGAATCAGAAAATGGGCTAATATGATTTTCCTTTTTCCAGAACATCCACCCATACTTCAAGGTTTGTGTAGGTTTTTCACTAATGCTCGCTCCATCTTCGGTAAAGAATTATTAATTTATTTTCGGGTCTGTCACCTTATTTTCTAGAAGGAAGTCAACGACTGTTATGAAAAGCAAATGACTAAATAAGCTTCCCCGGTCAACATCAAATTTAATGTTTATATGTATATTTGCGGATCTCCCATTTCCAACCAGCACAATATAAAAATCCCTTGAAAAATCCTTATAATTTTCTATTCTGATTATTTTGTTTTTTTAAATTGCACTTGTGTCGGAGTGCTAAGCGAAGAGGCCGGGTTCGACTCCACGTCAGAGCCACCATTTTTCCGGGAACTGACAAAACCTCCAAGAGTAAAATTTGTCTCGAAAAAGTCCATCTCATGAAGCCGTTCGGACTCGGCGGTAAATTATAGGTCTCTTCCATATTTGCAAATTCACAACACACAGGCAGCAATGGTTGAGAGTATAAATCACTAGGCCTCGGATCCTAAAGAGAGCTGTCGCGCCAATAAATTTGTTTATTTTTTACGAATTTGGTATTAGAAGAGTACCAGTACACGAACCAAACACTATATTTTGCACATATGCCGCCATTTTGTTTTTAATTTTTATTTCTATCTTCACGCTTAACTCTCGTATATTTTGTATTCTAGAAGACAAAAATTATATGGCAAACTTATTCACAACAGTTTGTTGGTGATGCACATACAGACAATTTCTATATGAACGGCTTCCATGATGGAGGTACCGCTCATGGACAATGACAAGGAGGGTATATTTCGCTTTAGTGGCAAAAGACAGGATTGTGTTGTGTTGACACATTAAATCCTACATGATTTGTTGATGTTTGATGATTCTGTCAAGATCAGAATTTAATGAGTTCAACATACGTTGACGTTGAAGATTCAAATCCGAAGAGCAGAGTTCTGAGTCCAAAAACGAAATTTCAAAATAATTTCACTCAAATCAAAAAGAAAAATAAGAGAAAAAGAAATACAAAATAGGCGGAGTTTTGTGAAAGTAGAAAGTAGTTGTAGATATTGGGGTGTGTGTGTGTGTGGATTTAACGAGAGATTCTACCAAAATCGATCGCAAACGTATTCTGAGCACCAGGCGAACATGAAAAAGAACAGGAGCAAATTCCCAAAATAATTCCACTCAAATTCAAAATGAACAAGAAGAGAAATAGAAATACAAAATAGGCGGAGTTTTGTTAAAGTAGAAAGTAGATGTAGATATGGGGGTGTATGTGTGGATTTAACGAGAGGGTTTGTGAGTGTGAGTTAACGGACTGTATGTTGGTGTTGATGCCATCAATGTTTTCTTATGACGTCATCACTTACAATTTTTGTCCGTAAACCGACTTTACAGACAACCAACTCTTTTTTATTATTTCTTTATCCTTCGATCTCCTATCCCGTTCATCCAGAGGTTCACATGCACCTTTATTGGAAAAACAAAAAAAATCGCAAAATTCTTCATAGTTCTGTCCTCTCAGATATAAAACTTTCAATTTAATTTTTTGTTTGAATGCATAACTTGCCCTTATCATGAAAGAATAAAAGGAAGCACATTTATGTACATATATGTGTCCTTTGTAATATCAAAAAAAAATGGAAGAAAAAATCCACCCCTTATCACATCGTTTCGGGCCAACTTCCAACTTCCCACCCACCTACCACAATACAGACCAAGATAAGATATAATGAATGAATATTACAATTTCTTTAGAAGAATATTCCTTCGTCCTCGCTCCTTCCCGAGAAGTCGAAGAATGTATTGCCACAAAGAATAGAAGAGATTTCGTTTTCAAATCCTTCGTCGGTCGTCCTTAAAAACATGTTCTCCGACAATGATGGGGAGTGTGGCAGATGAATCCAACTGACTTCAAGAAAATATAAAAAAGGAAATGTATCTCTATCTCCTTCTGTTTGAGAATCTTTTGTTGCCCGAGACTGAAAATGCAAATGCAAATGAAAATAGAAGCGTGGAAATCCTTTTCTACACCCAATCTCCATCACCCACCCACCTTCTCCCTCTGCAGGCGACTTTTGTCAAGAACTTAGTGACAATAGTTGCAAATAGCAAAAGAGCTAAAATCACACAAAAAAAAATGTGACAACAAAAACGAGAAAAGAAAAGAATTCACAGAACCAAATGCCTTGGCGCAGCAATATCCTTCGTATTACTGTCGTTTATTAGTTCTTCCCTTTTAGCGGCAGCTATTGTTAGGAATCACTATGCAGGAAAGGGTGTAGTGTTGCTTGTAAGTAATATTCTCTTCAGGGAGAGAATAGTGACCATCTTTAGAAAATTGCAAAAATAAAAAAAAATAAAACCACTGTAAAGCCAAAAAGGAATTGCATGTTTTGCATTTCCGGTGCATAACACCCTGTGTACAGCCAGCCAAGTCGCCCGGCCCGCGCCTTCTCCTGATTCTGTGTTAATTTTTAATTTGTGTCGGTATTTTGTTAAAAAAAAAATATTACGACTTGGCTGGCTGAAGGACTGGATATCCGGTTAACAAGTGCACATATTTCTGAGTGCCGAAAGGATAATGGGGCATGCAACTAAAATTAATCGCCAGAAGTTTTGAATAATAATTAAAATTATGTAACTCGAAATGGGGGCAGTATCATCCTTGGCATGTCAAACAGTATAAACTTTGTTGTTTTTTTCTTATGATGATTTTTGAAATTCCTTGAACAATTTGTGAGTATTTTCAAAAGTAGCTACCCAAAAGTTTGTGTCCTTTTGGTTAGTTTAAAATCCCTTTTGGACCAAAATCTCAAGAATTCCAAAGACAAAATCACTGAAATATACCCTTTTAGCAAAAATGTGTTGATGTGCCCAGAGCATACATTGGTTGAGTGGTGATTACAAACCATATGGAAGGATGTGCTGTGCACACCACAGCACACATTAAGGAGTTTGAAGGTGTTGCTTTTGGTTCGCAGAGGCGGAGAATGTGCTTTATATGTGCTTAGATCCTTTGTAAACGGTGGACTTTGAAATCAGCACGTAAGCGTCATCATCGTTAGTGTGTTGGTTTGGTTGTCGTTGTTGGACATTACAAAGAGTATATGTTTGCTTTACAGTTATTTTTTTTTTATTTAATATTACGTCTTTTAAAGAAAAAGGACCTCTGGATTCATGTGAAATCTTCTAAATGGAGTAGTATCTCTAATGTGAAAGCACTTTGGATATTGAGTGTTGGATTTCTCTAGAGGGGAGAGTATAGGTATTTTGTGTAAACAATCTTAAATTTTGTTGAAGGACCTGTGGGTTGTAGGTGGTTTTTGAGATAATATACTCTTGGGAACACAATGGCTTAAGGGCAGCAGTATGCTTTGTTTGTTTTCATTGTTTGTGGAATTTGAGATTTTTTGGTTTGTTCGACAATAATGTTGGGTTTAATTGATACGAAGTGGTTAAGCTATTAGTTGTGTTTGCAATTGGTTAATTTAAGATCCTGACAATCAAGTAATAGATTATGTTGGGTTAAAAGGTGCAATTTACATGCTTATCGCATTTCAGAATGTTTATGTGTTTTACGTGGACATCTGCTTTATCATCATTATCATCAAGCCGCAACAACGGACGATCCATTCCTCATCCACGAAGGTTTTCTCTATATTCCAATTGCTCTCCGACATCATCCAGTTTTGCACCCCAAGGCTTCTGGCGTCCTTTAAACGTAAGCAAGGTCTGCCACGTTGACCATTACGCCATTACTAAAATAGAACGATACATGCAATAGTGAAAATTTTGCAGTCATATTTGGCACTTTTGGGACTTCGTGATGCACCTTCTCGGCCGACAATAGTGAAACCGGTAGAAAAAGTTAGTGATATGAAGAAACGAAACCGTGTGCGTTGCTCAAGAACCACTGAGAATATTGCTGCTGTAGCCCGTTATGTTGAGGAAAACCCAGGTTTGTCGATTCCACGTCGATCTTTGGACGACATTACATCATATTTTGCATAAAGACAGTTCAGTTAACACAAGAACTCAATCCAGCAACGTCGTATCTTCGGTGATTGGGTTCTTGAAATGCATACAACTGATCCGTATATTTATTTAAAATCAGCTTCAGTGATGATGCCCATTTTCATCTTGGCGACTACGTTAGTAAACAAAATTGTAGTATTGTATTGTATGATTGTAGAGGTGATCACAATTGGCCACCGAGATCTTGTGATTTAACGCCTTGAGATTTTTTTCTTTGGGGCCACGTGAAATATAAGGTCCATACCAATACACAATCGATTCAAGACCTTAAAGATGGAATTCGTGAAGTTATCAAGGACAGCAGCAAATGTGCGAATTGGTCATGGAAAATTTCATGAAAAGGATATGGTGCCGTGGCGGCCATTTGGCTGATTAGTTTTCCATTGATAATGGCATACCTTCCTCTTTACAATCTATTGATTTCCATTGTAAGACCATAGTCGTGCAGCAGCAGCTTAGTTTTTTATTATAACGGCCTCGACAGACTATATTAGGTTCTGTTGAATTTAAGCATCCGCCCGCGAATTTATTCATTCCATAGTATTATCGGCTGCTAAATTTGACTCAAGGTAGTTAAAAGATAGCACTAATTTAATTTCATGCCCCACTACCCTGATTGTTGGACCAACTTTTCTCGCAGAAGCAGCCACCATGTACTTGTTTTTTCATGGAATAAGGTACCCATCACCAGGCTAAAATCGAACAAAGCAGCCTGTGCCGATGGTCTACAGGTGGAGGCTAACAAGATGGCGGGAAATATAAGTCGACTTGATACACAAAATTAGGTACGGCTAGTTAGAGATCGATTCAGCTGGTATATTCTATTACTTAAGGCTAAGGAGCACACCTAACGTTAAGTTAAGTAACTTATCCGTAACAAGAATTCTACCTACACCTAAGGTGTGTAGGTTTGGTTAGGCTGGATGGGGTGATGATTGCGGTCCCAAGGACTAGGAGGAACAAGGTGCGGAGAAAAGTGGGGAATTTGGGGGAGAATTAGTTATGGGGTGCCTCCTAAACCATCCTGAGGTTTTGATAACTTTCAGAATGTTTTGTGACTTTTTTGAAACGTCGTTGCCCAGTTCGTTGAATAAGTATTCTCCAAGGGATGTTTTCCTGGTCTGAGCTAGATTGGGGCATTCACAAAAGAAGTGATATGAGCCCTCTTCTACATCAACGTCTTGGCACCCTCTGCATAAGTCTAATGTGCTTATGCCCATTCTATTTATGTGGGCCCCATTTAATTGTGACCCGTAAGGACGCGAGCCAAAAGGGATTGTTGAGGTCTACTTAGCTTTTGAATATATTCTGTATTTTTCTATGAGATATTTGGCCAAAGACTTCTTGAGACCCGACAATTTTTTGTCGAGTTTTGACCATCTCTCGTTTTTACTTGCGATTATAGGGACTATAAGGCAAGTTATGCATTCGTAAAAAAAAAAAAAAATTCTAACAATCAAACATGATATTACGATGATAGAGAAGTCAAAAAAAGTGGGTCCGGAAATTCCGTCCGTCTGTCTGTCTGTCTGTCCGTATCGATATCTACAGCCTAAACGGTTGGGCCGATTTGATTCAAACTTGGTATATAGTATTTTTTAGAGTGCTCTACCCGACAGTTTTTGGAATTGGCATTCTAGCTCCAAAACTAACGGTACCTGCCATATAACTTTTATTAAAAAACTTATTTTTCTCGAAAACGGCTCCTACGATTTTGATTAAACTTTCAGAATGATGTTTTCTGTGCAAAATCTATCTTTTAATTTTAATGGATTTTTCAGAAAAAGTTTTATAACGGTACCTCCCATATGACCGGTTTTTTAAAATCAGACTTTCTCGTTAACTAATTGATGGATTTTGATGAAATTTTCAAAATATGTAGTGTTTTATGATTTAAATAATATTGCTTATCAAAATTTTCAAAAACATTTTTTTTTAAATTTTAATAATTTTTTTAAAAAAATATTTTGTTTTTTGAATATTTTGAAAACGTATCTATAGATTTTTTTTTAATTTTTCTCCTAGTATAAACTATAGATTTCTTAAAATTGACATACTAAAAAAAAATTTAAAATATGTTTTCGAAAAGTTTTTCAAAAAAAACATTTTTTTGAAAAAACTGGTCGAACGATTTTGAAATGAAAAATTCATAAAATAGAAAACAGCAAAAGAAATAAGATGGCTTACAACATTTTTTCCAAAAAACGTTATGAGTAGTGTTTTTTTGAATTGAATTGAATAAATTTTTTTCCCCAACATTTTATTTCATATTGCTCGGCTAAGCCCTAGCCAAGCCATTAGTCAAATAAAAGAAAATGACAACCTACATTACATACATACTTACGTATTTTAAAGTATTTTTCATCATCATAAAAGCACAGAATAAATAAGGAAGCCTTTGATAAACACACAAAAACAACTAACAAATAAAAAAACTATTCGATTACTACTGAATGCAAAAATTTCAATCGAGAAAACAAAAGTTTACACCTTCCTATAAATAAACAAAACCACTGTGTTAACTTTTAATATTGTCTCTTTACAAACTCGTTTAACAGTAGTTGGAACGTGTATCTTATATTTAGTACCTACCTTCCTTCCAACCTTATTATAGGTAAATAATATCCTTAATAAATTCCATTAATACCTACCCACATCATACGTTTATCGATCCATCAAACATAATTCAGTTATTTTAATTAATTTGATTTCAAAAAGTAAATTATTGTTATTGGGACCTATATAGGTCCCTATACCTAGCATTATTGCCCTACTGCTGATTCCCACGAATCTTTATGCCAGTTGTTCAATTTTTTCCATACCAAAACGAAAATTAAACTGGAAAAAGTCCTTTATATTTTTCTATTAGCAAATTATATTATAAGCACTAAACAACAAGTGGAAAGATAATACACTAAAAAACTGCAAAAGCTAACAATCCTATATATTTATGTGTTTATCCCTCTATCGTGACGCATGTTCGTTCGAGCTTCAAACCACAACGATTCTAAAGAAGTTGCACGTCAAAAAAACATTAACATCAAATCTTTGTCAAAAAGACGCCTGTACCTGAAAAGGATTAGCACACGGGAGCAAGTACGTGCGACCCAGTCGTGTCTTTTATTTCCAGTAGCTCAAGTACCCAGGGTACGGTTAGGCTTGGTTCCATGGATGAACCGTTTTCATGAGGCGTGGTTTATTTAACAAACAAACTTCCGCAGTACTTGTGGCTCACTTCTAAAATTCCCAAGAATTCTTTCAAAACAAATCGCTTCTATAACTAAGAATACCAATTTCTATTTACAAAGACAAAACGTCTCAATTATAGAGCCATAAAAAGAAATCTAATGCAGGTATTTCCAGGTTTATAAAACCATTTATGCAAACAAATTTTAAGACTCATTCTATCAGAGATAATAATGAAACTTATGCAGAACTTATACAGTACCTCATAACACCAAGAGAATTGCAGCAGCAATTTCAAAATAATAATACAAAAACAAGGCTAGACAAAAAGAAGAACAAAAAAAACACATCACCGTCTGTAAGAGTGAAATCCTTGAAGATCCCGTATCATTTCTACACAGCCGGAGCTAACCCATCTACTTCACGGAAATTCCAGAACTTCTATATACACACAAATGAAATCTCATTTAAAGTTAGCATTATTATTAATATTATGCACATCATAACAAAGCAAACACAGTTCAACGGGGCAAGGACAAGTACTCCTTGTGGAAGAGAGAGCTCTATTTTATACATCACCACCATCAGCACTCTGATGTTCAGAAGAGTGGCTGGAATACCAGTGAGATATACCCTTCCTTCGAGGAGGTAACTTTTCTGCGGTATTTCTATGGCGAATAAAATAAAAACTTTTAAATAGGTAACTGCGACGTCTTCGTCAGGATCAAGGAATATGTATGGAGGAACATACGAACCAGGATTTTCTTCATAAAACGTAATTTGTGATGAAGAACTAAATGTATAAGAAGTAGACACACAGATGAAAGCGTTCGACAGCGAGGAGAACACGCAATATTAAATGGATTTGATAATTTAAATGCTTGTAATGAAATTCATAAAATACTTGAAACTTGCTAAGAAGCAGTATCTCGGGAGTCAAGGACTATGTAAGTGTTGCCGTGTTGAATTTATGCGAAACAGTTAAGCGGAGTTGATATTTTTTTCCGCACCGGGGGGTTTCAGAGATCTTTAGAGGAAGCAAAAATTGATGACAAAATCCCTGAGATGAAATCCATGCAAATCAACAATTATTATGTATTGAGTTTTAGTTGTAGATATTTGTATTTTTAGAATCAATGGGGAAAAATCTTTCCGTTGTCTTTAATCGCAGTCGATGTCTTTGATCAACTCATAGAAAAAGGATCAGTAAAAGGCACATATTGCTTAAAATTAAAGATATCAGTGGTGTGTAAAGAATAGTTTTATAAATTGTTTCGTATAGCGAATTTGAAAGTATTATGAAAAAGTAGGTAACGGTAGAACTACATTTTAAATTTTTTTAACAATAGGCAGATGGCATAATAAATAAATTATTAGGTTCCGATGAAAAAACGCCTATCAAATTAAAAAAATTCTACAAACGCTCTCTCTAGGGTTTGTGTCCTATCAACAAAACAATATACATAGGTATGTTTTCCAAGCATCGTTTTATATCGGGCAGAACAACTACCTCAAAACCCAATCATTTTCACATATTTTGTTTCCGGTTCTGTTAAAATTGATAACAAATTTGACTTGTTAACAGTATTATAGAATCCAAACTTAATTGTATTTATCATAAAGATATCATGGTTCTTAAGGCCAACTCTATGCTGGAAGATAATAAAACATTTTATCAACGCTTTTGCAAATTAACCAACAAAATTACAAAAAACATGGGAGGACATCGCTCGGATCAGCTAGTCATTACACACTACACTTCAGTGCTTGCGAAAGAAAAAAAGCTTCAAATTGAATGGTTTAATTAGGATCCATAGCAATAAATATTTTAGGCCTGTCAACGGCCTTGGCTCCGATAAAGCATCGCTTCCCGTGAGATCAGCGAATTCAAGCATCGTTGCGCGGGGTTAGTAGAAAGATGGGGGACCGTCCGAAAACCAACTGCGTGCTGTTGACATGTGTTATGTGTTCTCTGTTTTCCGTTCTCCTTCTGTCTTCTCTTCTGTCCTGTATCAATGTCGTCTTATGTGTTGTCTTGTAATTGTAATTGTCTGAGCCGATGGCCTCAGTCGCCAGTGCTCGTAAGTGTGTCTACTTCGTAGATTTATCTACTGAGTAGATTAAAATGTAATGTAATGTATTTTAGGCCTTGCTTTTTAGCGAAATGGAAAAAGTGTAGGCCGGAGATTCCAATCCATAAACTACATTATAAATTGGCTAAGCTCTAAAACACAAAAACAAATTGATCGAGCGAATAGAAAATGAAAAGCTGAGTTGGTTTATTAATAAATGAAAAGGAAATGGACCTAATAGAGAACCCAACACTAATTCAAATCTGCCCGTGTCCGTGTAAATTCGCAATTAATCTCCTTATTTATTTTAAATTTTCTTAAAAATTGTGAAAAAACCAAACACAAAATGAGGTGTATAGTGGGCGAAAAGCTGAAATTAAATATAATATATATATAATATAATATATAATATTCAAATATATTTTTTTGATAAGTTAAAAAATAAGATTTTTTTTTTAACTTTCTTGCATTGCAAAGATAACAAGATAAAATCATTTCTTGCATTGCAAAGATGGATAGGCTACCAACATCTACCTGAATATCAATTTTGAATGAAATGGGATGACCAATTTTCGAGAAAGTCGAAGAAAAAAAAACGGTTCTATTTGAGGTACCGTTTTTAGCCCACCATCTTGATTTTTTTTTACCAAACATAACCTACACCTACAATAGTACACTGATTTTTTTACTTGCGATTTATGTTTTTTTTGAAAAATTAAAAAAAAAACAACTTTAAAAAAAACTGATCGATTTTCAATATTTTTTTTTCGATAGGCATTTAGTTTTCCAAATTTATTGCATACTTAGTTTTTTCCGAGAAAACTTTTAAACTAATTAAAAAAATGAAAGATTTTTCGAAAAAAAAAATATTTTTTTTTATTTATATATATATTTACATACATATGTATATGCAGCCACTAAGCAATTATCTAACATAAGAACAATTTCGAAATTTTATTCGATTATGCGACCGCACATATGAGCAAGTACGTGCAATTTACTTCATAAAAATTCTTGGAGCCGTTTCCGAAAAAAATAAGCTTTTACTTAACGGTTATATGACAGGTACCGTTAATATTTGTAGAATGTCAAAATAACCTTATGTTCCAAATTTTAAGACGAATGGCCAAACCGTTTATGCTGTAGTGCTATATACATCCGTACAGACGGACAGACAGACAGACAGACAGAACTTTGCCAGTAACTCAAATATGTTTCTCTATCATCGTCATGCATAACTTGTCTTAGTTCCTTTAAATCGCAAGTAAAAAAAAGGGGCACAACTGAATCGTAATTTTAAATTTAAATTTTAAATTTTAATTAATTAATTTTTTTTTTAACTACGTGCATAATTCATGTTTTTAGAATTGAACTGGATGTATCACGACACTGGTTAGAAGAGTATTAGAAAGATAGGAAACAATTCGGTGCAGTAGATCGAGAATTAGGTGACCATTTTCTCACTTAAAACCCACGGACGGCTCTAGCTTGCACTAGGAGTTAGAAAAATTGCTTCCCAAGCTGAAAATTGAACATACGATCTTTCGCTTAGCAAGCAAACATCTTGGTATGCAATTTTGTAGAGTTTACTGTTATACACAGTAGATCATAAAACTTAAAATAATTTTAATAATTAGTTTAAACAAATGTTAAATAAAAAAAAAGTTAATTAATTATAAATAGAATAAAATTATTATTAAAAAATTTGCTATTCAGAATTAATTTGGCTACCTAGATATTTTCAAATATAATTTTTTATAGAAATCCAATGAGCTGTTACCGAGAAAGTTGAAAATTAAAAAAACAGTTATAAGAAAGGTATCGTTAACAGACTTTTCCGGTGAATTTTATTTCAATAAAATGATAGCTAATATCAACAAAAAAAATTCCCAAATTGGAGAAAAATAAGCATTTTTTCTTAAACTACCATTTTTTAAGTCCTAAAAATAAAATGTCTGAGGAATGCCAAAAGAATAGAGGTGCCTTGTCAACTGCACATAGAATGAAGGTATGTTTGCAATATCTTAGTGGTCCTGGATATCAGAACGTATCGGTGAAGAACTTGGTGGATCAAGTTTCCAAACAATCAATAGTGTAATAACGGAAGCAAGAGTTAGGGCAAATGAAGTTAAAGTTTCCGAAAGCTATTGGGATTATCGATTGTACCTACCCTACGTGGTGGCAATCGAAAAGGTAAACCCACTCTAAATGGTCAAGCCAGAGAAAATTTTACAAGTGTTGACGTTAGTTGGCCTGGCCTGGATCCGTACAGGACTCGAGAATATGGAAAATTTCACAAGTTTCACACTTGACTAATATCAGAAGAAATAATGAGCGGAGAGAAGTTAAAGGAGCTGGCACAACAACAACAAAAATTAAATATAGCATCTAGTCTGTCCACTAAGAAATTGACAGTACCTACAGTGAAGATAGGACGTTCACCTCTCACTCTTGACTGCAGTGGAATCTCATTGCGTAGTGCACATTATAGATCATTGGTTTTAAAAAAGCACTAATTGTGAAAGCTCTTTAACAAAATCCAAAGAAAAATCAAGCATGATTTGCATTCAAAGAAGTGGTAACCCGAAGATAATGTGCAATACACCAGAAGAGGGTTGTTTGTAACAACAGTTCGTCTGTAAGTCGTGGGTAAGTCAGTTGTTGAGTTTTTTAATTTCAGTAGGTATTCATGGAATATATCCATCAACTGATACTATTTGCAAAAATAAAGCTCTACAATAAGGCCTTTACTGCTAAAAAAACCCAATACATTGCCGCGAATGATCTACCTGTGGAACTATTAAAGTAGGAGATGGAGGTGGATGCACCAAGTCATCAACCAAGTGTGGCAGGATGAAAGTATGTGCGATGACTGGTCAGACAGCTCTATGCGATATAAATTTGCAAACAAAAATCATCATTTTGTCCTGCAAAAAAGACTGCCTCTTGCCTACAAGATCATATCTCATCTTCTTTGTGGGCCTCTAAAACCTTTCTGCAATACTTTAATCAATACATATTAGTGTGATTTGAGGCCAGGCGAATTAGTAAGTACTGATGCAAATTCTAGCTAGCTAGGGACCGAGCTGGCTGGAGAAGCATGTTGGTTGAGGCCCAGGTCAACCCCGGACTGTAGCGCCACCTAAGGTAAGGTAGGTCAATTCTGGAAAAGATCACCGAGATCATGATCGATCAACTATTTATCGGCTTCAAAGCCGCATTTTGCAAATGATAGTATAAATGGCCAAGATCTTCTGTTGGCAGATCTGAGCGTTTCCAGAAGAGTGCAGAAGTACTTCGACATCAACACTCGCTCCCAAAGAGCTGTACTAGAAGACTTTACAGCACACCAAATTTGCCGGTTTTGAAGTTAATGAAGACAAAGAAGAATAGGAAAAAAGATTCACTCGTGAATTGGACTTGGGCTAAAAAGCCAAAACACTAAATTGGTAACAGATTTAGAGCGCCTCTTCTGGAAGACTAGAGGGTGCTTGCAATGGACCGTCTCCGATGTAAGACCGCAACACATCTGACCCTTCTAGTGTTGCGAGCCGGCTAAGTTAGTTCCGCCATTTTTTAGATAACAAGAATTTCTTTTACTTGCATCCTCCAAGGATGCTATAAGTGTTTCTTAATTATTTCCTCAAGAAAATTCGTTAATTTTGTATTGAACTTCATTTTCTTATTTTGAACATGCTTGGAAAGACACCAGCAGTAGAAACTCTTTCTATTTAAGTTTATGCTATAGGTATGATGACACATACGTATCCATACTCAAACATAAACCACACACTATATACTATATATAGCTTCAGTAACTTTCAATCACGCAACGTTAACTCAATTATTTTACTTTAAGCAGAAGGTAATGTAGTTGTTCTTTTATTTCGGCATTTCTGAAGCTGAAGCTCCAGAGCTTCCACATGTTTTTCTTGTTCGAATCCTCAGAGAGTTTGGTATAAATGATGATGATGATGAAAATGTCTCTACTAAACTTGCCTCGCCTTGGTTTACCCCTTACTAATTGGTTATTTCAGATTCTCTTTCATAAGCAGCAAAGGAATAGTTGCACACGTGTTGGTGGTCCTCATCCACGCATCCACTTAACATACAAACTACATGACAAACACCAACAACAAGTAGCAAAAGATCTATAAATGTATAAAAACATTATTAATTGAAATTGCTAACTTATAACAGGAACTGGAAATATTAAGCAGTTCCTTCGTATGAGAAAGATATATGTAAGAAGGTATAACGTTGTGCGGGTTAGTTAGTACAACATCAAAGTTCAAAACAATTAAGACTGGGCGTGCAAAACCCCTAACCAATTTAACTTTACTCACGGTCAAAGAAATCTTTCGAAATTAAATCATCTCGTCCTTTTAAGGATTCTCCAGTTTCCAATATCTATCCTATCTTGTGCGGCTCTGCTTTTCTCTTTTCAATTTCCACTTCAACCTCCCCTTTTCCATACAATCAGTTCAGCATTTCCCTTCATGAAAAGGCGAAACATTTGTAAACTAATTATATGAGGGTTTCCAAGGAACTGGACTGAGAACCACCTCGGGACCGAAGACCGTTCTTGGTTAAAGAAACTCAAACCGTAAGTTGATATAGAAAAAGAAAGAAATACATCACAAGGGATGAATGAAGAGGAAAAATAAGGACGAATCAAAGAGAAATAAAGAAAAAAATACTAACTAAAAGCTATGTTCACCTTTCGCACAGAAACTGATTCCACAACCACCACCACCGGGGCACCCCTACCATTTTTCATATATGGCCCTAGGTGATCCAAGATCTGGTAGACTGGAAATTATAAATTGATTATGAACACTGACATTTAGCCAGCAGCACTCAACAGCAGCAGCAGGTAGAGTTCAAGCAGAGGAGTAACTCTACAGATGATGGGGCAAAGGTTACACGTTACACCGACACAACGAAGTTAACCTGTGAAATATCCAGAGTTAGCAAGCAGGGTTGGAGCAGGGACGAAAAAATAAACGAAATGATGCTATGATGACTTCGTTCATATTGTTCGACTTGCATTTCATACTTTTTTTTAATTTAAGATGAATTTTTCAATAGATTGTTGAATGCTTGAAGCGGATAAAATTGTATTTTCTTTCTATACACTCGGTTTGCTAAATTTCAAATAAGTTTTCGAGATTTTAAGGAGTTTACATGGAATCAGGATTATTTGGTTTTGAGCTATTTGGAATCACAAGACTTTCTACTAGAAATAACTGAATTAGGATGGACGTGTGAAATTCTTGAAAGCATTATTCAAGGACCAGGAGGTTAAGTCTTGTTGATCACGGAACTGTTAGAACCTTACTGGGATTGATCCTTCCAGGAATCAACCTAATGTACGAGCTTCTTAGATCGACACCAGAGTTCCAAACGGCCAATATGGATTGGACCAATAACTGGGTTTACCATTCGTCCCGTTTTAGAGGGAATATCCATCTTTTTTATGTCAAAATCAAAAAAAAAAAGGAAAAGGAGACGCAAAGTCCCTCTTTTTTACACATACATATCTAAAATCCGTTAAAAAATAAATTAATTTAATTTTTGTTGTTTTTGTTTCTCATTTATTCACGTTTGTTGTTAAGTTATAATTTTTTTTGATTTCTGTGATTCTCTTTTTATAATATAAAATCGAATGAAATTTTTTTTACTTTACATTTTTTTGCTCTGGTTTATATTGGCTGGCTTTATTTGGATCTGAAATTGCCAAATCTAATGTAATGGGGTTTTCTGGAAATCCGGAAATGCACAAGCAAATCGAAACAAAGGTAATATGACCCGCAGGAGTTAGCAATCAAATTTGGAGTGGACCAGGGAAACATGGTGGATGAAATGTTGATCCAACAATCAAGGTAGTGGATCATGAATTTTAAGATGGATGAAATACGTGGAAATCATTCCATGAAATCTAAGCCGGTTTTTTTTTTAATTATTAACGTGCCCTTAAGGGGTTTGATACCCTTTTTATGCCAGGGACTGTCCTATGAGGGGTACCGTTTTTAGCCGACCAACTTAATTTTTGTTCCACCAAAATATATACCACACCTACAAAAGTACACTAATTTTTTTTCATAAAAATTCTTCGAGCCGTTTTCGAGAAAAATAAGCTTTTACTTAACGGTTATAGGACAGGTTGTCCCGTTTGCAAGGGAGAACAAATTATGAATTGTATGAAATTCACGAAGATGTGTTAGAAAAAAATAAAGCCCCGTCTTGCTGGGCACCTTAGAACCTAGGTCATATAAGCGATCAGGACCAGTTCGGAAAGTGTTTTGCAGCTCTTTATGCAGCGTGGAAGACTTTGCTTAAATTGGGGTGCGAAACTTGATAGCGTCTGCCATCAGAAGAACTTGTTGAGCTTTGGACGGCTTCCAAATTTTCGCTTCGAATTTCTTTTCCCAAAACAAATTCCTTCACCGAAAAACTAGATTGATTGTCTTAGTGATAAAATTAATGAACCCTTTACGGATACATGTCATAAAAAAATTCTTCAAAGGACGAAGGATTTCCATCAGTTACGAAGCCGCCAAGGAGCAATAAATTCCTAGCTCAACACTCAGTAACACGGTTCTATGTATCAAATAAGTAGCATTTAAACAATACTTTCCATATTCTCCTTCACAAACTTTTTAAGTCTCATTACCCTACCATTTCCTACACAACTACTGAAACCCTCCCACCATTTGGTAAAGATCCTTCCAACAGCTTGTTGTCTCTGATACCCTTCACAAAAATAAACAAACACAATGTTGCCTTAAGACATTCACTTAATTTAGTTTCTTAACTTCAACAAATTAAACAAATCGAATCGTCACTTAAAACTTCTCGTCAACTTTGACAACACATTTACTTGTGTTTCAAAATTTGTTCGAACATTATCGAAGCCGTTAAAGTACTGTGTAAGTTCGAATTCTCAAAAGCCAATTTCTATTTCTTTGGACAAATAGTCCATAAAATTAAAAAAAAAATCTTCCCTTTTCCTTTAAAGGACTCTATTTCAAGTCCATATAGACTACTTTTAGCAGGACTTCCAACAGCCACTTACCTATCAATATAATTTGAAATTTTACCCTTTTATGGCTAGAGAACGGATAGGGGGAGGGGGTATCTCTTAGCTGCTTCTTTAGTCTTTCTGACACTCTAGAGAGTATTTTCCAAAAATAAAAAAAACACCACAGTGCTACTATAGGGTATGACAGGATAAAGTTTCTTTTCCCATTAAACTTTGAATTGATGAATGATGACGATTCGTCGTCGTCTATGTCGTAGTTGTCCTCGTCTTCGTCCTTATCCTTCAACACATATAAAAGAGTTCGTCTTTCACATTCCATCACTCCATAAAAAATAGATTTTTCGTTGTTGTTGTGTTGCTTCTATTACACCCGTATCTATTGGCTTCTATCAAAGTTATCTTTCATTTTTTTTTCGTTCATTCTAGATACTTTCCTGGGGTTTCAGAGCAATTTTCTCAGGACAATATATAAAAAAAACGTCGTCCCTTAACTTCTTCTATCCCAGTTCAGATGGATAGAATTCCGATACAGCACCACTACCGCCGGCCGTCACCACCACATCACCTTGGACTTGGACATCGATAAAAGAAGAAGATACAACATCTTTTATTCCGTTTGAATGCACGTTTGTATCTATCTATCTATCAGTTGACCAGTTTTGTGTCTCCGATATTTATCTTCGTCTATATCTGCTTCATCGCACTCGGGTCGTTTCTGTTTTCATTTTTTTTTCTTCGATTTTGATTATTGTGTTCTCGTCCTTACACTTTTTTTTTTTGGTAATGCATAATTTATCAAGTGGAAATAATTGCAAACGGGGTACGGGGTACGGGAGCAAAGGATTCAAACAAGACGACGGGAAAAGTAGATCTGCTGAATTAAGTCTGTTTGATTGATGCTAGTTTGTCGTCTGTTTCGGAATATTTTAAAGCAATTTCTCATTTTGTCCCCTTGTCGTCGCTTTCGAGTGTTGTCCTTGCACAGCACACTCCTCCTCCTCCTCCTTTTTTTAGAAGAAAATTCGATACAAAGTAAAACCGAAATTTTCAATAAACCAATAACCAATGTTTTTTTCTCTTGGTTGAGTCTCATGTGCGGTTAAAGTGCTGCCAACTAAACTCTCAGGTCGGACATACATTGTCTGCGCACAGCGAATGCATTTTCAATGACGAAAACTTTTCTAATTGCAAATAAATCAAAGGTGCAACATGCAAGTCTTCCCTCCCCACCTTCCTCTTTCCTTATTCGGAAAAGAGATACTGTGCGACTTAAAGTGAATGCAAGCCATGGGCAAGTTACAATGGGAAAATAAAACTATTTCCGGTAGCGCGATGTCGTCGTTCCGCAAACTAGAAAAGGATGTGGGAAAAAAACTGTCCTTGTGGCTCAAGTGTTTTCCATAGATACGAGTGGATGCTGGGATAGATGTTGTTACCAACAACGACGACGATGATGCTGTCCTCACATTCGGGACGAAGAAGCTAGCGGATATACATTTTCCGGTGAAGCAAACAAATGGACCTGGGGGGGGAAAATGTAGGTACCATGTTAACGAAATTTCAAAATGCGAATTGGTTAGTGCACAGATGAAGTGGATTTTAAGTTGTTTTCTTTTTTGGTTTGAAGGTGCTTTAAGGGATTTTAGTGTTTTTTTTTCCTTGTAGGAAGAAGTTAGCGATATTTTTGGAAAAAAAAAACTGGGACTTCTTAATAAATTAATTTCGATTGGAGTTTCAGGGATTTTCAAAAATACGAATTCCTATTTTTTTTATTTGGCTTTGATAAAAAAAAGGATTTAAACATTCAGATATTTTAAAATTCGTTTTGTCATTAGACGTGTGGTTCTCAATCTGGCAATACTTTTTTCGGAGTCGGTCTTTTTGACAGCTGTCACTTCATTTATGCTTAGTTTGGTTTGCCATTTTATAATGAATAGACTTACTCCTGAACAACGTTTGCAAATCGTGCAAATTTATTACCAAAATAATGGTTCGGTTTGGTGGAGCAAAGTATCGTAGAAGACCCGAATGAGTCCATCCGCCATCGCGCGCAACAATTGGAGCTGTGCTCATCCAGTTTATGGAAGATTTTGCGGCAAGGATCTTGGTTTGTGGACTTACAAAATCCAACTCGTGCAGGAATTGAAGCCGAACGACCATCAAGCGCGTCGCACGTTCGGTGAATGGGCCCAAATTTAATTAACCCCACATTTAATTAACTTGAAAGTTATCTTCTAGTTGTTAATGGTTTAACAAACGATGGCGATTAAATAACAGAGCAAAACCTCTTGATCCATGTGCAATCACATCGGCATGCAGTGGAATGTGTGTCTATGTTTGTATTGAAAATAAAAGGCACGACTGGGTCGCACGTACTTGCTCCCGTGTGCTAATCCTTTTCAGGTACAGGCGTCTTTTTTAACAAAGATTTGATGTTAATGTTTTTTTGACGTGCAACTTCTTTAGAATCGTTGTGGTTTGAAGCTCGAACGAACATGCGTCACGATAGAGGGATAAACACATAAATATATAGGATTGTTAGCTTTTGCAGTTTTTTAGTGTATTATCTTTCCACTTGTTGTTTAGTGCTTATAATATAATTTGCTAATAGAAAAATATAAAGGACTTTTTCCAGTTTAATTTTCGTTTTGGTATGGAAAAAATTGAACAACTGGCATAAAGATTCGTCGGAATCAGCAGTATGGCAATAATGCTAGGTAAAGGGACCTTTATACGTCCCAATATGGGACCAATGGAATTTATAAAGGATTTAGGTACCTATAATAAGGTTGGAAGGAAGGTAGGTACTAAAATTAAGATACGTGTTCCAACTACTGTTAAGCCAGTAGGTATAGAGACAATATTAAAAGATAACACAGTGGTTTTGTTTATTTATAGGAAGGTGTAAAACTTTTGTTTTCTCGATTGAAATTTTTGCATTCAGTAGTGATCGAATAGTTTTTTTTTATTTGTTAGTTGTTTTTGTGTGTTTATCAAAGGCTTCCTTATTTATTCTGTGCTTTTATGATGATGAAAAATACTTTAAAATACGTAAGTATGTATGTAATGTAGGTTGTCACTTTCTTTTATTTGACTAATGGCTTGGCTAGGGCTTAGCCGAGCAATATGAAATAAAATGTTGGGGAAAAAAATTTATGAATTCAAAAAAACACTACTCATAACGTTTTTTGGAAAAAATGTTGTAAGCCATCTTATTTCTTTTGCTGTTTTCTATTTTATGAATTTTTCATTTCAAAATCGTTCGACCAGTTTTTTCAAAAAAATGTTTTTTTTGAAAAACTTTTCGAAAACATATTTTAAAATTTTTTTTAGTATGTCAATTTTAAGAAATCTATAGTTTATACTAGGAGAAAAATTTAAAAAAAAATCTATAGATCCGTTTTCAAAATATTCAAAAAACAAAATATTTTTTTAAAAAAATTATTAAAATTTAAAAAAAAAATGTTTTTGAAAATTTTGATAAGCAATATTATTTAAATCATAAAACACTACATCATCAAAATCCGTCAATTAGTTAACGAGAAAGTCTGATTTTAAAAAACCGGTCATATGGGAGGTACCGTTATAAAAGTTTTTCTGAAAAATCCATTAAAATTAAAAGATAGATTTTGCACAGAAAACATCATTCTGAAAGTTTAATCAAAATCGTAGGAGCCGTTTTCGAGAAAAATAAGTTTTTTAATAAAAGTTATATGGCAGGTACCGTTAGTTTTGGAGCTAGAATGCCAATTCCAAAAACTGTCGGGTAGAGCACTCTAAAAATACTATATACCAAGTTGGAATCAAAACGGCCCAACCGTTTAGGCTGTAGATATCGATACGGACAGACAGACAGACAGACAGACAGACAGACGGACGGAATTTCCGGACCCACTTTTTTTGACTTCTCTATCATCGTAATATCATGTTTGATTGTTAGAATTTTTTTTTTTTTTTTTACGAATGCATAACTTGCCTTATAGTCCCTATAATCGCAAGTAAAAATACTTAAAAGGTTGATTGCATAATGCTATAGGCTTTACTTCTTCCCAGAGTTCTTTTTTTCTTGAGCTCACAATTTAAAAAAATATACGATTCACGCCTCCAGTATTTTGGATGTTCGCACCTTCCGAGCAGTTAACATCGATTCGGATCACTACCTTGTTGCGAAGAATGCGAATAACCCGAACGCCACAACAACGGAGTAATACAGTGAGGAAGTATGACGTCGAAAATCTGCAATGGCAAGACCGCCAGAACCTATGCCTATGCCAATCGAATATCCCGTAACCCGTGGCGACACTGCCAACAAGCCATCAGAGACGCCACAACTGATGTGCTAGGTTTCACCAGACCACCACCACGAAACTTCTGGTTCGATGACGAATGCAGGCAGGCCCATGCAGCCAAACAAGAGGCATATAAAGCGGGGCTGCAAATAAGGGCGAGAGCTGCTCGCGAGCTCTACCAGCAGAAAAGACGGGCAGAACGCCGGCTTCTCCAAAAGAAAAAGAGAGCATTAATAGCGCGTGATCGAAGATATTGAGAGATGCTACTAAAGGAACAACAACAAAGGAGATAGGAATGGATACCTCACAGTAGAGTCACAATCGGTGCAATGTACATGGAAAGAGCATTGCTGCACTATTAAACGGCGATGAAGACCAAAATCCCGCTGTCAGGCAGAATGAACCATTCAACATGGACGATGACAGACAAAACTGCCGTCCACCTGACCAAAATGAAGTAAGGATAGCAATATCTAAACTAAAAAAGGCGGTTCGCCCCGACGGACTACCCGCCGACCTTTTCTAAAGCGGCCGGAGATGACCTGTTGGAGTGCATACACCAAATCATCTCTAAAATTTGATCAGAAGAAACTATGCCTGATGAACGGAACCTCAGCATCGTTTGCCCGATGTGCAGGATGACGATGGAGAACTCTCGCTGCTCCGTCAAGGTTGGTACTGACTTCACAGAAGCTTTTGATGTCAAAAAAGGATTCCGGCAAGGTGATGCGCTATTGTGCGATTTCTTCAACTTAATACTTGAAAAAATTATAATAAACTCGCAAATTAATTGTATTGGGACAATTTTTTTCAAGTCTGTGTAATTGCTAGCATACGCTAACTACATAGACATAGACACTCGGAGAGCTGTCACTGAAGCGTTTGCTAACATTGAATCTGAAGCGGCTAAGATGGGACTAGCAGTCAATGAGGCCAAAACGAAGTACTTGCTGTCCACGAAAAGGGACATACAACATCGGCGGATTGGACAAAACATCACTATAGACAGGTACAACTTTGAGGTAGTTAGGAACTTTGTTTACCTCGGATCCGCTATAACATCTAACAACATCTCGTCAGAAATAAAGCGAAGAATTACTCTTGCCAATCGCTGTTTCTATGGGCTAGGAAGGCAATTAAGTAGCAAAGCCCTCACTTGAAAGACAAAGGAGATTCTGTATAAGACCTTAATCATCAAGTCCTGGTCTATGGCACCGAGGCACGGGCTCTATCTAAAACGGATGAAGATATCCTTACTCCTTTCGAGCGTAAGATTCTTCGCAAGATTTTCGGCCCTACCTGCGTTAACGGGTTTTGGAAGAGAAGGTTCAACCAAGAACTATACGAGCTGTACAGCGACATTGAATTGGTCAAAAAAAATACGCATATCACGTTTAAGACGGATAGGTCATGTAGATCGAATGGATTTTCCATTCCATCGGAGAGGGTAGACGCAGTCAAGGAAGACCTAGCTTTAGGTGGCGCGTTCAAGTGGAGGACGACCTCAACCAACTCAGGAGACGCATATTGGTTGAGGCCCAGGTTTGTGCCGAACTGCAGCGCCCCTTAGGTAAGTAGTATACGATGCAGGAACACTGTACGTTTATCCTTTGGATTTAATCTTAGTAAATAAAATCATTCATGAAAATCAGTCCAAGAGTGCCAAAAATCCAGTTATCACAATGAAGTAAAAACTCATACTTATAACTCAGTTTTCAAGGATCCTGTCTTGTGTATGACAATCATTTAGTAGTGAGCGTTCATTTGATTAAATTGATTCTGAGACATCATAACCAACAAATTTGTCCTGATATGACATCATTTACTCTTTGCATAAGCAATCAAATTAGTGTCAGAAATAGCAATTTAATCATCACAACTTTCTATAAACACATAAACTGTTCATTCTGACAATTTATTGCTAGAAGAACACTTTATCAAATAAATAAGCATTCGTAATCCTGCCAGCTAGGCAGACACCTAGTTCTCTCCAACATAGGCCAAACATGGGCCGGCACTATAAGTAATGAGCAAACAATTAAATCGAAAACTGAATCAACATTTCCATACAAACGCTTTACATGTATATAAATGTTAACACATATTATGTACATATGTACCTATGAAATAAGTGATTTGTCATTGCCAAAAATATAGTGACACATAAATAAGAATTCCATACACACACACCCACACACTAAGTAACAAAAACTTTGTTGAACCAAAAACCTGACAAATTCGATTTCTCAATTTTACATTTCAGGCTTATTGGAAGGAAGTGTCATTTAATTCAAATTCAAACATTTGCACAGAACCTCTCGATAAATTCCTTTGAATATCCTCAAGAAAGAATTTTATTAAATGCGAACACACATACGTGTGGATGTAGAAACGGATACGGGTATTGGGTATTGGGTGTGTCTGTGTGTTTGTTTGCCAACCATCTGGAAACTATCACAAAAGCATCAAATTGAAATTAAGTATCCTCATTTCAAATACGTATCTGCTTTCCTACAAATATCGATTCCACGTCAGGAATGGATGGATGGGTGGCGGCGGCGTTGAGTGGGTGGGTGGGGTTTAACAGAAAGTAAGTAATAATTACACCCTGACATAGCACTTTTGTGTACGTGTGGCTGAAGGTCCTTTGTTTGTTGCTGTATAAATGCCTGCCTGCTTGCCTGCTTAGTGTCCATGGAATGTCAATTGAATTTCAAAAGGGGTTCTGTCCACGTCGTTTGAGTTCAAGTAGAGGCAGCACCAAACTCGAAAAAAAAACAAAAATATATGAACAGAACATGAACAACGATTCTCGCCTCCTTTGACATACAATGACAAGCCCGATGTAAATAAAATTTTTTTTGTTGCTGTCTGTTTTGCTGTCGTCCTTACTACTTCGACATGTGGAGGCTTTGTACCGTTCATCCCACCACCCGCCCATATCGCAATAATAAGGGCTCCTGGGACAAACACATACTCCATCCCAGCACTCAGCCTCATTACTGCGCTGTCATGTCACTCTCATCCTTTTTGTTGTGGGTAAAGCTTTTATTATTTCATCATATGAATGATTAAATTAAAACAAAAGCAACAACCCGGCAATGTACGAAAGGACACAATTTTAAAATAATCATATCATATCATCAGTCGGGCGGAAGTTCAACGGGAAAGAGCAATGGCGGCAGTGCTAGTGGTGGTGGCGGCATCGGCAACTTCAATACTGTAACAATACACTGTGTGGTGGCGTATACGTAACATTTTCTTTATTATTTTCATCATTATAATTGTGTTTTATTTTTTTTACTGTGGGATTTTCTTACAAAATTGCATTGGGATGTGCACCGGAAGGACACAATTTATATATTTTTTTTTTATTATTAATTTTGTATCTTTATTTTTTGCGTTGAACTGCCTTTTTTGAGAAAAAACATTGGTTAAGGATGAAGTAAAATGTTGTTCTTTTTTTTTCGATATTAATTGGAGAAATGGAGACTTTTATTACAATCCCACGTGTATCAAGGATGGGCTTTCGCTTTAATTTAGCTTATGAATGACGATGATGATAAAGGAAATTCAAATGTTTGTTTAATGAAATGTTGACGAAGAATACGTCTTTTATAGTATATAATCTTCGTTATTCTGGGTAAGACAACACCAGATTGTAATTATATTGAGGTTTATGTTAAGGCTTTATTGACACGCTAGCCCGAATTCTTGACATCGTAAGCCGATCCACCAAAACTCAACGACTTGATTTTTACCTCCGATCCTATCACTTCTAGACACTTCCTACCATTTAAAACTCATAGGAAAACTATTTGACAACACTACAGAGCCAACTGAACCGGTCTGAGTAATTTCTACAAAGGCCTTTAACTGGTCACTGTCAGTATGTTTCTTTCATAAATATGTAGAGCTCAGGACAGATATGGTAACAAATTTAATTCTTTTAGGAATGCGAAATATGTTCTCGAATGGGTTGACAAGTGTCAAACCTAAAGAGAGGTCATGAATTGATTCAAGTTTATTAGCTAGGTTAAGACTAGTAGGTAAGTTTGCGCTGTCATAAGACAAACGCCAAAAAATAAAAAGTTTGGGAAAATATTCTAGCTACATCTTCTTGAATATCAATTTTGATTGTAATCGGATAACCAGTTTTCGAGAAAGTCAAAGAAAAAAAACCGGTCCTGTAAGAGGTTGGTACCATTTTTAGCCCAACATCTTAAATTTTTGTTCACCAAAACATATTGCACATTTACAAGAGTACACTAGCGTCAACAGAGAATTTAGTTGGCTTACTTTACGCCAGAGAGGCATCCCGGATAAATGAATTGCTATATTTAAAGCAACATTTGAAATATCCAAATGTCACCTTCTACACGAAGGTTCAGAGCTTTCAATACCTTAGGAGTATAATCTTTACTGAAGGTGAACCCGAACAAGACATCAACAGCAAAGGCTGCTTTCGGTATGTTGAAAAATATATAAATGAATAACTCTCTGCGGATTTTCTGGAACAATCGAATATCGATCTCTATAGGAGAACGCGTCAGGATCCCATCGACTTTATTATACGACGGCGAAAGTGATGTTCAAAGGGTAGATATGTGTGTGGGTACAAGCACTCAAAATCCACCAATGTCTATCAACTTTTACTTTCACCTCCACGTGGTGAACATCGGGTACCTCAATTGGAGACTGGGTTACAACCCCTTTGGTTGCAGCAAATGAGAGATTGCACCCAGGCGGCAGCGGAAGAACTATCTAGATGGAATCAAAGGTGGCGTCTACAGTTCCAGTCAGGTTGAAGTACTACTAACTTAGTGAACACCTTATATGGGCTACTACGCCATTTTCGGAGCTCAGGCCTATAAGGAGCGGTTTATCCGGCTCTTAGTCCTTGGAGCCATAGTAAAGACCTGGTCAACCAGGTTGGGGGTTGTGCCGTCGGAGTAACTTCCGGGTCATGGAAAAAACAACCATAAGCCTCAGATACAAACGGATTCACTGATGACGAACCCTGCAAACGAAATAAGAACAACGAATTTCGGATATGTACCTGGAACGTTAGGTCCCTTAACAGGCCACGTGCAGCCGAACAACTAGCGGAGGCCCTTGACTGCTGTAAGGCAGATATACCCGTCATCCAAGAAATGCGATGGGACGGCCCGGGCAAAAGAAAAACTGCGATATTTACTACGGCAACTGCTATGCACAACAAAAACAGCGCTTATTTCGATGTGGATTCGTCGTTGGAGGCAGGCTCAGGCAAGAGGTTTTGAGCTACAAATGTGTCAGCAAGCGCCTCATGACAATCCGGAAATCAAGGCTAAATTTGCCATTATAAGCCTTACACGCGCGCGTGCCCTCACTTAGGAAAAAAGATAATGAAACCAAAGAAATGTTTTTTGAGCTCCTGGACAAAACATATGAGCATTAAAATTGCCCTAGGCGACTTTAACGCCAAGCTAGGGAGAGAATATGTCTTTGATGGTACAATCGGAAAACACAGCTTGCACGACACTACCTTTGATAACGAAGCATACATTTACATACATACGGCGCTGCAAAGAAGGACCAGAACTGCCCGTGCGCTCTACGAGCAGAAGAGGAGAGAGGAACACCGGCTTCTGGGGAAAAAGGGTCATGAGAAGCGCGCGTTCGAGGAAAAAAAGAGCTGTTATTGCAGGAATGAAGTTCGGAAGTTTTACCAAAAGGTAAAAAGAAACTGCCAAAGCTATAGAGATCGAACTGAAGCTTGCAACGTTTCTTGGTACGTTTCTTTCATGGTTTTATCGCAATATTTATTTACAACGCCCCAGCGTTATAGCCAGTGGTATTTCTCCACTGAAAGAACTCCATGGTATTACTCACAATTGAGCGCACCACACGAATGTGGAACCAATTGACTGGCACTTGTTCCTTCAAACAATTCAGCGGTCTTCAAGGCGGCAACATTTAAGAAAAGCTTGCAGAACACCAAAGTGGGAGTTTAGAGCCAATATTCAACATCGATTTATTGTTTTTTTTTTTCATTACGTTGTAAATTCAATTTTTTTTAAGGCGAACTAATGTTTTTAAATGGGATAGCACGTGTTTGTTCAATGGATTAACTTTCAATAAATTCTGTTCTGTTGTTCATTGCAGTAGACGTCAACTTTGGACGCTTAACTGGAATTAAAGCAGGGAACGTGACGGTACCAGAAGACATGAACGCTTTTCGTTGCTTAGAGCACTGAAAACGGGTAGAATTGCTTTATTATAAATCCTTCTACTGCCTCAAATTTAATGGTGCGTATTTCGGCTTTAGGAAGGGGCATCAGTAAATAATAATAATAAATGATCTGAATTTTAAAAAAGAATACATAGATGCCCAAAATAAGTTTAATTACCCTCAAAATTCAACGTTTAACAGAACAAAATATTAATTAAAACATTAAAACTCAATGACCCTCCATCATATTCTATTTTAAACCCTCTTCAACAATCGCATTATAGTCAAGTAAAGTTGATAAATGAAACAGCAACAAAGTATATTCAAAGGAAATTGTTTCATTAATAAATCAAAATCCCAAATAATTCCCATTCCTCTTTTTCCGTTAAATAAACTGATTTCCTAAGAAAATTCCCAAATATTTTACCTTTTCTGTTTTCAACAACCATTGCCAATGCTATTTGCTTCATTATTTCAATTTCAAACCGAAAATATTTTGTGCAAAATTCCAAAAGCCGACTTTCCTCAGTTATCTGGGATAAGGATAACCAAAAACAATGAAACACAATTAAAACTTCTCTCGTATTTACAAAATTTTGCAAAATTATCAAAGAAGTATATCGACCAGGATATAAACATGGGATAATATCGGAAAATGGATAAAGCACACAGGAATCATATACAGAAGCTAGATTGCAGTTGAACGTTTCGATATTGCAATAATTCCATTCGCATTGCGCTTCAACAAGGACGATGCAGAATTTCTACACTGGTGCATCCTACACTAACCCATCTTTTCCTTTTGAAAAAAAATAATAAGTTTATTCCAGAGGAGAAACTAGATGAGTTTAATTTTAACAGCAGTGCCGATTCAAAATTCGAAAGACCTCTTTTGGATTGAGAAAAACAAGGTAAACTGGGAAGCGAATAGTACTGCAAGAGTAAGCATCAACAATTTCCATAAATTCCCATACGCAGATAGAATCATGTGAGCAATGAATTTTAGCCCAATTTTCTCTGGCTACCTTTTCGTTTTCCTCCAGGCAATCAATTTCAAGAGGATGGCATTTAAATCCAACTCGAAATGGATGTTTCTTCGATACTTTCCTTCATATATGTACATATGTATGCATGGGCCTTACAACTAAATGCTCCTATTTTATAGGGACTTACCTGTACATCGAAGTTAGGCTGCTGCTGTTGAAGTAAATTTGCTGGAGATTCAATTTGATTTGGGCGCTGACCTTGATGATTCATCATGGGACTCTGAAATACAAATTCAACATAGTTTGTTTGAGAATGATATGTCCTCTCGATAAGGCTTATTACTATTTATAAATGAATATACATACCTGTGCCATTTGCATGCCGCCAACACCGTTCATTACTGGCGGTTGCAATTGACTCATCGGTTGCATCTGATGATGCGGATACGAATTCATTTGGGGTCCAGGACCTTGTTGATGGTCCATTGAGCCGAGCATATGATGCAGGGGATGTGGTGGAAAGCCATGTTGTGAGGGGTCAAGTAGAGTGGGTGGTCGCGGCAGAGATTCTTCGGCTGGTGATGGTTGACGTGAGCCAGGAGTGCGACTGTAATAGTAATTTAAATGATTATTACAACTGAGGAAGTGGTTTGAGGTGCTCTGTTACAAGATAGTACTAAATCTAAATCGCGTATTCAAACCATTAAGTTGAGACACACGAAGTTTTGTTTTGTTTGGATGGAATATGGTTTGAGAACAATATATTGTTGGTTTAGAAAATGTGTATTGGATAGAAGTTAGTTCATACAAGAACCGATAGACTGTTGAGAATTTATATTTTAGAACATATTTTTAGAAGTAATTTTATAGCTGCATTTCATCCCTAAAGCATTAAATTATAGTAAGTTTTTAGTACTTTGTCATGAAGGCAAGTGGAATAAGAGGTTTTGAAGGTCAAGGGAAATGCTTTTAATTACAATCCAAAAACTCCTGCGTGCTGTAATTTGCGTGTGTTTGAATGCACGAAATAAGGAAGAAAGATATATTCAGTAAGCATTAGGCATTTGAGGGAAGGTTCACTGGACTTCCAATATAGCTTTGGGTCCACCACCAATTTCGATAAGGATACCTAATAGAAGGTAAACGAACCGTGTCAAAGCATAGAAGAGGAACAATACAATGAAATCTACAGTCATTCTATTTGAATTTCAAATCAGCATTTTGATTGGGCAGATCGAAACTCGTTATTCTATAAAGGAAGGAATTTACAAAAATTATGTCAGCCGTAAGTTGAATCTGGATTATCAGAAAATGTAGAGTATGCGTCAGTGGTTATGAGAAGGGTAATGTTGGCGGATAATGTTGTTCTGTTGTATAGTTCTACTGAATTTTACAACAAATGATAAATCACCTTCCCTACTGCTGTAAGCTCTTTAATATAAGCGTAAACTCAGAAAAATCCAAAACAATAATTTGCCAAGAAAGAACTGGAAGTACATAATGGGTAAATATAAGAGTCCAATTGTTATGCTAACTAAGGACTTTGGCAACTAAGGACATTGAAGGATGAAGGATGGAAGGGAAGTTTTTTGTTTATGGACGCAAATGAATTTTCTTCTCCATTCATCTAATCCTCGAATATGTGGGTACTCCTTAAAGTGATGAAAATGCCTATGGTGCGAATGCGTAAAAAAGAATCTTTAAAACTACCGCGGATGGAACAATTTGGTACGCAAAATGACTGGAACTGGTGCTTCAATGTGGTATGGACACTAACTTGAGTATCGAAAATATTACATATGAAAAGGAATGCTATATAGTCTTATGGAAAACAAATGCATCGAAGATCGAAAGCTTTTTCATGACCGTCAGTATGGCTTCCGCAGCAACCATTCCACTGGTGATCTGATGGCATATCTCACCAAACAGTGGAAAAAATCTTTACATCGCTTTGGTGAAAGTAAGATTATTGCTCTTGATAACTCCAATCATTTGATAGAGTTTGGCATGAAGCTCTCTTATCGAAAATGCGTGCTTTTGGGATCGATGATACTCTTGTTCGTTGGATTAGAAGCTATCTTCTGGACCGTTCAATAGAAGTTGTATTGGACGGATTAAAGTCTGATTCACGTCCTTCGCCTTCGGACGTGCAATTGCAACGGTACCGTATGTCAAGCTCATTAAACTCCGATTTATACAGCATTGTCAAATGGGTTAATAGGAATCGTGTGGAGTTTAATGCTTCGAAAACTCAATGCTGTCTTTTGTCGTTAAAGCTAAACATACCCACAATGCCATTGTCCATGAATGACACTTACATCGAAGAAACCGAAAAGCTCTCAGTACTCGGTATGTGTGTCAAAGACCACCTCCGTTGGAACGACCATATATTTGAGATCGCTAAGAATGCTGCAAGTGCTTAGGTTTTCTGTATTGGTGTAAGAAATATGTTTCCAAATCTGATCTGGCTACAATTTATAGAGCGTTAATACGCCGTAAACTCGAGTATAACTCCCACCTCTGAGCAGGTGCTTCGCAAACATCGCTTCACCTGGTTGATAGAATACAAAATCGAGCGTTAAGATTGATAGGAAATAGAACTGTCGCTGAAACAATTGCCCCTCTCGAACACCGACGCAATGTTTCATGTCTTTCCTTATTTTATCGTTTCTTTTTTAAAAAATTGTTCACTCGAAGTAGCCAGCTGTATTCCTCCCCTTAAAAGTTTCTTCCGTAATACTCGTCTCGCAAGGAATGCTCATCAGTTCATGAAATGATTGAATACTGATCCTGGTTTTACCGCATGACCTGCTAAACTTTTTTCGACAAATGTTGATCGAGAAAAGAATTGCAACGTTAAACCAAAACTACAGTTTGGAGGTTAGTGCGTCGGGCTTATGACCCTTTCATCTTAGGAAAATCTATTGTTATGAGTCTGATATAATAACCCCCTTCAAAAGGCAACTAGACGGGGGACGTCCATGGACAATGAATTAGGAGTATGCACCCGGGACGTAAGGACAATTAACACGCCAGAAATTTGAATTTGTCCTCATCATCAAAGTTACATTGGAGAATATCAGCCTAATACGTGCACACGCCTCTATCGAAACAGCTAAAGGGTCTTTTATGACCTCCAGTGCCTGTCTGGAATGTGATGTAAAAAGCGTGCTCGGGGACTTCAATGATATCGTCGGAGAAGAAAATATCTTTGGTAGTTTAGTTGGAAAGCACAGCTCCCACTAAACGACAGCAAACAAAGGCGTCCGACAAATTGGCTTTCAAGACGAAGGATACACACAGTAAACTGCTGATTTCCAAATGATCAAACCGCCAACTAAAACGACCTAGTGCTAGGCGGAATTCACATATCTTACATACTCGACCGTTCAAGTGAGAACCGCCTTAAGAAGTTTCATCCTGCAGGCTTAAGCACATCAGAGAAAATCAGAGACCACAACTTGATTGAGAAACACTCTGCCATACACCCACCAGACACAAATGTCAACAACCAGTGGAACCAGTATTGCGACAAAAATTCACTCCCAGCTCAGGGTATCTCGAAGAGATAGAAGCAAGATTTTCGAAACACTTAGGGAAATCTATTCGCCGAAGAAAAGGAAACTGTAGACGAATTAAAGCAGCATTTCCAACAGCTGTTTAAAAAGTATTGTTCAGAGAGAGAGAGTAATTTAGAAGAAGGAAGCATAACACAATCAATGAAGACAAAGTCCCATACAAACATACCGTACAAAAGCTTAAATAAAAACATAAAATGCGTCGGCTCGGGTGCCCTACCTGTGGAACTCTTAAAGTATGGAGGAAAGGTTCAAGCACCTCGTCAGGACTCAGGAGCTCCATATAGCCAATCCACAAAAAAACGATCCTATGTGCTGCAAAAATGAGCGACGCATATGAATGCTCATCTGATCTATTTCAAATATACGCTAAGTTCAAACAAGAAGATGGTTTATCATGGGAGTTTTTCAATCTAGTTCTGGAGAAGATAGTGCGAGAGCTGGATGTGAATGTAGGAAGTTCTATCTGCAACAGATTTACTCAACTATTTGTTACGCAGATGACGTTGACATGATAAGCCACTGCTAAGGAGCTGTTCTAAAAGCCTTCACAGCAATTGATGAAGAGGCGCAACCCATTGGTCTTAAGGTAAATGAGGACTAAATAAATTATGTCGAAAACTTAACGAAATGTAGTTATGGTCACCAAATATGAGTTTTATGTGATCGCACTCTTACTTACACAGATGGAACAATAATTCTTCTATTATAGCTTAGCCTTTATCTCGTCACAGAATATAGAAATTATTCAGCTACGAAAACCTCATTTTACATTCGGATCTTGACTTTAAAGCAACGTAAATATCTAAGCTCTAAATATAAATCTACTGACTTGGAATAAATTTTTGCTCAGGGATGATGCCCATTTCTGGCTTAATAGCTGTAAATAAGCAGCATTGAAAATTCAAATATTTAAGCATTTTCTGGCAACAGATATTCAAATGGAATCAATCAAACAAAAATCAACCAAAAGGGACTTCTTTTACAATGAATAAAATTCATGGTAAAGCACATTATTTGAAAATGAGATAAATGGACATGGACACTAGAGACGTCAGATGGAGGACAATTGCCAACCAATTTAATACTTAATTCCTCACTCAAGCTTTATTAGTTTATTTATATATAGAGTAAGAAATATATCCACGGGAATAACGCTTGTTGCTAAGAAATTACATTACATCAAAATATTAACTTTGAAAGACAAAACAAAATTGAATAAATGCTTCTGAAAAAGAGGGTCGGTCAACACAAATAATGATAATAATAGGTTTACCTACAAAAATGAAAAAAAAAATATCTAATTTTATTTTCTTTACCACAAATAATCGACAGAGTGTGAATGTGCAACACGCAAACCATAACATTTATTATGAAGTTTTGTTGTTCCATTTTATATATTTATATATATTTATATATTTGCGGTATTTGAATGTACACCTAAATATGTTTATTGTTTTATGCATTTTTGTGGGATATTGTAAGTCAGTCGATGTTTTGTGGATAAAGATAACCACGTATGTGGTTTGTCTATTAAATGATTGTTTGACTAAAACTATTGTCATTTACGATATGAGGAACCATTTTCCAAACTGACATGTGTCGTGTCATGTAAGGCTGTTCTCTCAGGGCAGTGTTGAAAAAAGCAAAGTTTGAAGTTTATCAAACAAAACAATCTTGTAATGAGATTGACCATAAACAAAAATTGAGGTACACAGCAGAAAAAATCCAATTTAAAATTCGTTGTTCGAAAATCTGAACTAAGAGATTGTCACCTCATGGTCCGACAATGGAATTTTTGGCAAATGGTCCAACAAGCCTCCTAAGACACCTACTTAAAGGAAAGTGTGATCCAACAAAATATCCCCGAGTTACAAGAACCACCAATTCGAATAAACGATGCAGGATGAGACAGATTTTGAATGACTCCGGTGATACTCATTGGACATTTAAAAATGTCTAACTTCGAAATGTTATATTGCCAGATATTTCCCACGCAATAAGAAAACAAAAAGCTCTCAGTTGCGACTTGATGATTTCCCGCATTCGTACAGGTTTTTTTTTATATATGGTTCACGCGCACAAGGGATTAGTGTTTCCCTTTTGATGTTGAACACACTGCGCGACATAGCAAGGTAAGGGGAAAAGGGACAGAAGGTGTCGATTAATATTGGTTTTGAATGTTTTCAAATTTAAATGGCAAGGAAAAACCGCGCCCGGTAAACTATTCCAAATTCGTGTTGTACGGCTAAAAGAGAATCCCTATATTTCACGGTACGTCTGAAATTGGGCTTAATGGGTAAACTGATGAGCATTCCTTGCGAGACAAGTATTACGGGGAAAAAAATTAAGGGGAGTAATGCAGCTGGCTACTTCGAGTGAACATTTTTACTTGCGATTATAGGGACTATAAAGCAAGTTTATGATTCGTGAATATAAAAAAAATGAGATAAAAATGAAACATGACATTACGATCATAGAGAAGTCCAAACAAGTGATTGAGAAAAAGTGTCTGTCTGTCTATCTGTCTATCTTGGCGTGTATGATTATTTTGGCATTCCCCAGAGCGGAAATTGAAATTTTATTTTTAGGCCTACAAATGACCGTTTAGGAAAAGCTTATTTTTCTCGAAAACAGCTCCAACGATTTTGATGAAAATTTATGAGATTTTTTTGTTGGTATTGGCTATTATTTGATTAGAACCGAATTAACGGGAAAAGTCTTTTAACTGTACCTTTCAAATAACGGTCTCTTAATTTTGGGCTTTCTCGGTAACGGCTTATTGGATTTCTGTCAAATTTTATATTTGAGAAGATCTAGATAGTTTATTAATTCTGCATATCAAAAATTTTAATAACTTAAATAAAAATAAATTTTTGAATTTTTTTTTTTTGAAAAATCAATATTTTTAAAACTAATCAAAAAAATGTATTTAAAATTTTATAATCACATGTATATTAATAAAAAAACTGCATACCAAAATTTCAAAAAAAAGAGTCTTTAAAAAACTAAAAAACAAAACGGATTTTATCAAAACCGACCCTACAATTTTCAAAATAAATTTTTCATAAATTTGTTATTTAAGACGTGTGATGGCGTACTTCATTTTTATTAAAAACCGTTAAGTATTTTGTTTTTTAATACTTTTTATAAGTTCAAACTGTGTTATTTTCAACGCAAATATTACTTGTTTCTGTCAAGGATCTTGCTTTCCAATGTAATAAGGCACATGAAAGCAAGTACGTGCGACCCAGTAGTGCCCATTTTTTTCTGGAATACATTGATTTTGTAGTCACTAATATCACTATTTGAGATCATTTTTTAACCTTTTAACCTTTTCGTCGTCCAAGCACTAAATTTTAACCGCGAATAAGCTAAATTTTCTCAGTAGGTACATGATTTTATAAGTCTCTTGTAATAAATTCACTTGTAGTTACAAGTCTGTTACTAATAACTTCTTGCGCAAATACTTTTATGAAACAGAAAAGTTCGCCGCAGTTGTAAATTCACATGTAGTTACAAGGCATACTTGTAATAATTAGTCAATTAGTATTCTTTATGAAACGAAAATTTGCACATAATTTACAAGTTACAAGTGAATTCACAAATAATTATTAGTCTTGTAGTTTTATGAAATAGGCCCCTTCCTCCTGGACTATTAATAAACATGTTTAAGGTTTTTCTGCATGTTTTCCTAGATTTTTTTTTTTAATTAACGCGCGCACAAGGGACTATTTGATTCCCTTTTAATGTAGAACATACTCCGCGGGCATTAGGAAGATAGGGAGGGGAAAGATAGGAGGTGTCGATTAACATTGGTTTTGAATGCTTGCAGATCAAAATGGCAAGGAAAATCCCGCCGGGTAAACTATTCCAAATTCGTGTTGTTCGGCTAAAAAAAAAAAATCCCTATATTTCACGATACGCCCGAAATTGGGGTTAAGGGTGAACTGATGAGCATTCCTTGCGAGACGAGCATTACGGGAGAAATTTTTATGGGGAGGAATGCAGCTGGCTCTTTCGAGTGAACATTTTTTATAAAAAAAACCGATAAAATAAGGAAAAAACATAAAACATTGCGGTGGTATTCGAGAGGAGAAATTGTTTCAGCGGCAGTTCTATGTTCTATCAATCTTAATGCTCGATTTTGAATTCTATCAAGTCTATCAAGCAGGTGAAGCGATATTTGCTAAGCTCCTGCCAGAGGTGGGAGTTATACATGAATTTAGGGCCTATAAACGCTTTATAAATTGTAGCCAGATCAGAAGGGGAAAATACTTGTTACACCGATACAGAAAACCTAAGCCCCTAGCAGCATTCTTAGCGATGTCAAATATATGGTCGTTCCAACAGAGGCCGTCGTTGACACACATACCAGGTACTGAGAGCTTTTCGGTTTCTTCGATGTAAGTGTCATTCATGGACAATGGCTTTAGGGTATGTTTAGTTTTAACGACAGAAGACAGCATTGAGTTTTCGAAGCATTAAACTCCACACGATTCCTATTACTCCATTTGACTATGCTGTGTTACTCGGAGTTTAATGAGCTTATCGTACGGTACCGTTGCGATTGTACGTCCGAAGGCGAAGGGTGGGAATCGTCGAACGAATATGAAAAGCTAAAGGTAGAGTCATCAGCAAAATAGTTAAGTGGATTAGAAGTAAAAGACAGAAGATCATTTATAAAAAATGAGGAAAAGAGTCGGAGACAGAACAGAGCCCTGGGGCACACCAGCATTTATTTTGTGGGAATCAGACTTGCATCCGTCCAATACAACTTGTATTGAACGGTCCAGAAGATAGCTTCTAATGCAACTAACAAGAGTATTAACGTGAAGCGATGAAAAATCTTACGCAGTGGATTTGCCATTGTGGAAGAACATCTCTTCAGCAGAATGGGGGGTATACCATTCGGGCCAGCAGATTTGTGTATATCGAGATCTTTGAGAACTCTTGCTACTGTACGAGTGCGGAAAAAAATCTGTCCCATGGAAAAATTTACATTCTGAAGTACATGAGGGGCAACGTTGCTATGAGGCTGCGTGGAGTTGGCAGCGAAATGGGGGGCGAGCAAGTTTGCCCCCTCTGAAGAGTTGTTACTCTTGGTTTGTTATTATCGATGAGCGTTGGAACCGAAGATGTTGAGGAGTTTTTAATATTTTTTACAAATGACCAAAAACTTTTACTGTTTTTGGGACACTGCAGAATTTTTTGCCATAATTTTTGGTCATGCAAAAATTTGTTGTTTTTTTTTCAATAACGGAGTTACATGAGTTCCTTGCTTGTTTGTGCTTTTTCCGATTTTCCTCTGTAGGGTTGGCTTTGTAAGATGGAAAACTTATTTCTTTGAACCTGATAGCTTCTTTACACTCAGAATTAAACCATGACTTTTCTTTGGGCTTGATGGTTTTTACTCTGTTAGGAATAAAAGCACGCATCCCTAGAAGAATCACATTTGTGATCATTTCAGCACTGGCATCAATGACAGTTGCTGAAGAAAGGATTACACCACTATATATCTTAGAGGACAATCAACTAGAGAGTTGAAAACGTTCCGCAACAAGTGCCTTGGAGCTTCACATGCGTCATGGTACACACAAGACTTTTACGTCGCTGGATAGAAATTGTGTTTTTAATTGGTTTTGTTAATAATCATTTAATTCTGTTAGTTCCAAAGAAATAAAAAACAAAGTATAGATACGAGTACTATAAAGTGTGGGCAACAATAGCTACGCATTTAGAGCAAAATATTGTGGGTGCGACCAAATGGTTAAATGACTCACTTAATATGTTTAAAACCAAATAGTCAGGTCATTAACACTGTGTACTAGTGCTATCAAACGCCACCGAAAACAGGGCCGTATTTGGTGATTATAGTCGCCTAGATTCAGCCCTAGGAAATTGTGTATGACTTTTTTTGCAATATTCTTTGCTTTATAGGAAACTGAATCCGAGTTTGAGGAGTATTCTTAGTTTACTCTTGATGAATAGCCTGATCATTTTAGGTTAATCATAAAATCAGATTTCATGTCTTCCCTAAAGATTCAAGACAGATCAGTATGGGAGAACCAACCTTTTTCCTGAGGCCGGAAAGTAATATACTTTAATGCTGTAGGTTTGGAACCCAATATGACAAAACTTTGTAGTTTATGAGAATTAAAAAGGAAATAGAGAGGAAATGGAGCGCTGGAGTTCACCTGTTTATGGGCAAAATCTTCCTGAAATAGTCGCAACAATTTCAATTTTTGTTTTTATCCAGCGATGAAGAGACTCATCGATATCAATTTGGGATCTTTTACAAAACACCAAAGACACTTTAATTCCAAACTATGCCGGCGATTAAGGATTTCGCCCCATGATATCATTTAAATACACATGTCAGGAGGATTCCCAACAATTTCGGGTTCTGAAATCCGGATCCGCTATAATATCTGACAACAACATCTCTTCAGAAATAAAGCTAAGAATTACTCTTGCCAATCGCTGTTTCTATGGGCTAGGAAGGCAATTGAGTAGCAAAGCCCTCTCTCGAAAGACAAAGGAGACTCTGTATAAGACCCTAATCATCCCAGTCCTGCTCTATGGCGCCGAGGCATGGACTCGTATCTAAAGCGGATGAAGATATCCTTAGTCGTTTCGAGCGTAAGATTCTTCGGAGGATTTTTGGCCCTATCTGCGTTAACGGAGGAGAAGGTTCAACCAAGAACTACTAGCGACATTGATCTGGTCAAAAAAATACGCATATCACGTTTAAGACGGATAGGTCATGTAGATCGAATGGATTTTCCATTCCATCGGAGAGGGTAGACGCAGTCAAGGAAGACCTAGGTTTAGGTGGCGCGCTCAAGTGGAGGACGACCTGAACCAACTTGGAGTGCAAAACTGGAGGCAGCTAGCCAAAGACCGAGCTGGCTGGAGAGGCATGTTGGTTGAGGCCCAGGTTCGTCCCGAACTGTAGCGCCACCTAAGTAAGTAAGTAAGTAAGAAAAAAAAAATAGAACCTGCCTAGATAGCCTGCTCATAAGTACGGCCTTGACAATAAAGTATTCTCAGAGGCAGCATTAAACCAGATCTTTTCTCGTCATCCTCATCAGCATTTTAATCTACGACAGCTTCAATGTTGTTTGATTTTTTTAACCTTTTTCATCTCTTTTTATGTTTTCTTAAAAAAAAAAAACATCAAACGTTTTCGGTTTCGAAACTATGCCTTTGATTGGATAAGTTCTTTTTCGCCTTTTTTTCTCTTAATGAAACAACTAATTAATCGCAGATTTTTAGAGCACGAAACAAAGCACTACTAATGTCGTTGCCAGTTTTATGTTCATGGATTCAAAGAGCATCGAGAACACACATTTATACATATACCATACATAAGCCTTCCAAAAGACCTGGAAGCGCATTAAGAAGACAAATACGTGCAACGCATTGTTTATGATTGCAAAATAGCTACGAGTACGCTTTTGAACACATAAGTCCATCCAACCACAATGCAATAAGGCTTCCAAAAAAAAAAAGGAAGGGAAAACCAGAAGGAGGAGGTACACAAAAAACCAAACCACAATGATGACTGAAATTAACGTTGTGCAACATGCACCTTGAATGCATAAACAATGCCTGTCATCTCGGCAACGCATTACACAAAAACCTGGCCAAGAAAAGCCTATAGAATGCAAACTCAGCTCAGGGAGTTGTCGTGGTTCTCGATGCCGTTGTCGTCGTCATCGGGGAAGGCATAAATTCATTTCGCATTGTTTATTCATCATCGTTTGGACGATTCCTGGGGGTAATTATCAGAACTATTCAGTGCATAAAATTACGAGAAAGAACTTTAAGAGTCTCACATCGCCATCGCCATTGTCAGCGTCTTGTATGATGCGCGTCAAGTTCTACTGGTTGTCCTAGTCGGGAGCTATTGTCCCATCATGTCCCACCTCAGTCTCAGTCGCTTTTAAGAAGTTTACCTAACCTTTTGTTGCAAGGATGTAGCTCAATGCCACACATCTCACACCATAAGTTAAGCTAAATAAAGAAAATATGAAATTAATTGAATTAAATAAACAATTGGGGTCAACAAATGTGGCGACGACGTTCCTATATTGCTATTGCATTATAAAACATCTATGGGAATGCGAATAAAAACTCCCTGACTCTTCTTGGTTAATAGATGGAAGAAGTGCAAATTGGGTCACATTTTGAATATATCTGGGTACATAGTATATGCATAGAAGATTGTTTGGGATCCATCTGGGTTGAATTTGAATGGCTTGGTAATTGGAACTATATTCTTCTTCATGCGGTATTTGGCTCTGCAACCTTATTCCTTTGGTATAAGAGGATTTAAATGAGATGATTTTATCCTTTATAACTTGAGATGACTGAGATTTTGTTAATGGGATAAGTAAGGTCTTCAGGAATTGTTTTAATTTTGTATGTGACTTTAAACAAACGGACAAAATACGACGAAGGAGCACGATTCCGGAGAATATAAAACGATGAATTGTATGAAATCTACTTCGGAGCAGATGTTGTGGACAAAATAAAGTTTGGCCCCACAAGCCGGTCAGACAACAAAGACGACATTACCAAAAAAAGTTTTTACGAGCTCTGAGATGACATTAAAATCCTATTTAGGGAATAGGAATCCGGAATTCTATTTAGGGATTTTAACGCAAAATTGGTAATGCAATCAGAAAGCACGAATTCCACCTCTGGAAACGGACTCAGTCTTATCGATTTTTCGCTGTAAAAAAATATGGTTTTAAGCAGCAGGCGATTCCCCCGTATTGACTTTCAGAAGTTACATGGAGGTCACCGGATGGTCAAACCTGCAATCAAATCGAACTTGTCGCGATTGACGGAAGGCATTCCTCCAGCATTCTAAAGGTCCGTTCGTTCCGAGGAGCAAACATCGAATCGGATCACTATCTAGTCAGTGCAAACCTTCGAGTACGGATATCGATGGAAGCTGTTAGGCAATCAACAACCACACAGAGGAAATTCAATGTTGGACGGCTCCAATCAGAAACACCGCCACAAGCTATGCTGATAGAGTATCTTTGGGCTAGAAAGAAATCCCCAGACTGAATATATGAATCTTGAACACCAATGGCTTGCATGTCAACAAGCCATAAGAAATGCAGAGTCATAGGTGTTGGGCTTCTCACAAGCACCTTCGAGAAACTTTGTTCGACTCCAAATGTGCTGAGGCAAACAAAGTCAAAACGGAGGCATACAGATCGTGGCTCCGCAAAAGAACTAGAGCATCTTTCTCTATGTTGAGCGAAGGAAGGATGAAAAACGAAAAAAGATCACCAGCAAATGAAGCAGTGGGGCTTTATAAGGAAAGAGTTGCGATACTTCTACAGAAGAGTCAACATCAGGTTTCACTAGCCGTCCTGGCCCTTGCAAAGAAGCGGATCGAAACACTGCAGTAGATATGCTGTTTGCTGACGGAATAATAGGTCCAATCTCAAGCCAGCTTTGATTTAAAAAAATTATAATCGACCAAATCCTCACATTACTCCAGATCCTGGAAAAATCCCAAGAATTTAACATCGAGACCCACCATCAGTTCATCGATCTTAAAGCAGCCTATGACAGTGTAAACAGGGACGAACTGTGCAGAGCCATGTCTGGTTTTGGAATTTATGCTAAACTGATACGTCTTATAAGAATGACGATGGAGAATGCTCGAAATTGGCAGAGATACTACTGAGATATTCGGCGCCACTATAGGGTTACGAAAAGGTACACCATTGTCGTGCAGCTGTTTCAATATTGTACTTGAAAACATAGTACGCAACAAACAAGCCAGCACATCAGGCACTATCTTTAAAAATCAACGCTGTTACTACAGTTGATAGGAAGAACCAAGCGAGCAGTAGAGGGTGCTTTCACTTCCATGGAACCAGCTGCAAGCAGTTTTAACTGGATATGATGCAGAAGCATGTGTCCTTACCCATTCGAATGAAAGTGCCCTTGAGGTATTCGAGAGAAATGTAAAAAATTATTGGCGCGACAGCTCCTTAAGGAGCCAAGGTCTAGTGACTTATACTCTCAACCATTCCTGTGTGGGTGTTGTTAATCTGCAAGAATGGAAGGGACCTACAGTTTACCGCCAAGTCCGAACGGCTACATGAGATGCACTTTTTCGAGACAAATTTTACTCTTGGAGGTTTTGACAGATCCTCGAAAGAAGCAGTACCCCGGAAAAGAAGATGGCTAGGAGCTGGATAAAATAATCCATTCATTGGTTTTATTTAGATGAACCGTCGAGTCTACAGACCAAAGCTCACAGTGTCGAATAAAATTTGAAAAATATTAACAGAAATTCAAAGTTTTTATTCGATTTTTGCGACTTTTGATTGTTCAAAAAAGTACGTAATATAGTTTTCAGCGACATTTTATTTCTTCAGACAATATAAATAAGTGTGATTTGTTCTTTATTTTTTTTTCAAAATCTTAACGGTTTTTAAATAAAACTGTTTTTTAATAACTTTTTTTAAAAAGAAAAAAAAAGTATTCAAGAATTTAAACTTAAGTACAAACATAATCATCATTTAAAAACAAAACTATAAAAAAAATCACCCCATTTTCGAAATATCAATTTTTTTCAAAAATGTAATTATTAAAAATACAAAAAAGAAAGTTTTCGAAAATATTTTAAATGTAAAATTACTTTGACTGCCTCCGTCGTCTTGAATATCAATTTTGACTGTAATCAGTTAACCGGTTCTCGAGAAAGTCGAAGAAAAACACCGCTCCTATGGAGGTACCGTTTTAAGCCCACCATCTTAATTTTTTTTCACCTAAAATAGTACACTGATTTTTTTTCATAAAAATTCTTTTACTTAACGGTTATAAGGCAGGTACCATTAATATTTGAGCTAAAAAAAATGTAAAGTCCTCTGTAGAATCCCAAAATAATCTTAAGCTCTAGATTTGAAGACGATTCGCTCAACCGCTTAGGCTGTAGCCCAAAAGACAGACAGACAGACAGAATTTTGCCAGTAACTCAAATATGTTTCTCTATCATCGTAATGTTATGTTTGATTGTTATCTCAAAATTTTTAATCTGCACGAATGCATAACTTGCATTATAGCATTTTTAGTTTTTTGAAAAAAAATTAAGATTTTGGTATCCAGTTTTTAGAGTTTATTAATATACAGCTGACCATAAAATGTAAAATAATTTTTTGAAAAGTTTAAAAAATATTGAATTTTCGAAAAAAGAATTCTAAAACAAATTTTAAATATAAAAATTAAATTATTCAAAATATTGGTATACAGAATTATAAATAAAGGCTGTAGATCAATATACACACAGACGGACAAACATACAGACAGAATTTTTTTTGTAAATTACTTTTTTAGGGTTCTCTATAATCGTAATGTCATGTTTGATTGTTATCTCAATTTTTTATTTTCACGAATCCTAATTTTGCCTTATAGTTAAAAAGGAAGGAAGTAAGTAAAAAAGGAAGAATCATCATTTTTCAAAAATGTAAGCTGGATATAGAAAATCTCATGTCCTTAAAGCCCCACACAAGCAGAACCTACAGTAGAAATACACAAATTAGACCGACAAAGTTAAGTTCATTGCCCAACGATGCTAACTTTACTACATTTCTAATCCTCACTTCATCACATACCATCTAAACTTATATCCAAAAAAAAAAAATATTACTCTATCTACAGCTTCCTCATCATAACTATTATTCACTTAACATACATTGCCTTCGAATCTAACACACTTAACTACAGATGGACGTTTTGCAAAGGCAGGCTGAGATTCCTTCACAACAACAACAACATATATATCACCAAACAAAAGCAAAGAATCTAGACAGAAAATAATAAATAGTGTCTTTTTCCAGGTCGCCCTCCTAATCCCCAAACCGAACCATTTCCATTGGTTCCGCACTGCCTTCCTGTCGTCCTGTCTTCAACAACCCTTCCAGGGCGAACTATTCATCTCACTTTTGTTTAACAAAGACTAATGGCAGCATTATTCTTCGTCTTCTTTTCGTTTTCATCCTTTTTTTTTGACATAAACTGTCTAAAAAGATACTCTATCTTCGCATCTGACCACAAGTCGGGTAAAAAAGAAAAAGCGTGTGCAATGTGCACACAAGTTCGGAAGAAAGAATTATCATAGTTGCATGCTGCTGCAGCTAGAATTCCACACGCATCCCATCAAAAGGAGGAAGGAATTTCTCAAGCAACACAAAAAAACAACACACGAATCCGTGACTACATTTTGCCGGGCAAACTTGAATTCCCAGCTCAGCATGCACAGGCACACTAGCCATGTGGTTACATTATAAGCCTGGTCGGCTATGATGGAATAATGGCACAAGAAGTGTAATGTAATATCGAGCCGGGTTCTCATTACGTAAATAATTCAATTCAATCAGCTCAAACATACGGACCCCAACACCAGATCTGGAATGTTATTATGTTCCATTCGGTTCTAGGTGGGACGCGAAGCGAGGCTGTGGTCTGGTGGTGCACGCTTGACGGTCACTGAGAACCTTGAAGAAACCAGTTTAGCTATTCTAATGTCAATGCCATGCGAATATCTGGCCAAAAGAGAGCTCAACCAATCGAAAAGTAGTGTGGAGTGGAGTGGAGTGGAGTGGAGTGGAGTAGAGTGGAGTGGAGACTGGAGATACATAGATGTGCGGGTACACCAAGATTTAAAACATGCTCTTGCCGCCGCAACTGCTCCTCCTGAGTGCATGCAAACAACGTGCTTTTTGCTTAGTTCGCACTCCTCTTGGCTAACATCATCAAAGCCACAAATGCTAGCAGCAATAGCCAAAGAGGGTATGAGACTATGAGATAATAGGAACGTTTGTAGTTGTGTATCTATGAGTCAAGTGAGTTGAAAAGCGACTTCATCCATTCAGTAGCGTATTCGTATTCATGTATGGTTTTTTTTTTGTTCAACTTGGTGACGACGGGTTTAGTTGGGGCTGGTTATGGTAGACGACAACGATGGGGTTACACGAAAACGAGTAACTAAGACGTCAGAGTATAGCGACTGAGGCAAAGGCGGAGGCAGACCTACAACAACACAAAGTTACACAATGGTGGATACACTTAAGTCGGGCGCACCATGGTTGCCTATTGAAGAACCTCGCACTCACACACTAAAGGAAAATCAACCTACACTAACACATCAATGGAAATGTGTATCTTTGTGTTACTAGTGTTGCCAATTATTTCGGGTCAAATGTTTGAGGTAGTTTATAGATTACTATGTTGCTAAGTTGCACGAGAATTGGTTTTTGGAATTTATTGGCAAGATTTTGACACACAAAGCCTTGGGACTGATTGACCCAAAAAAGTGGTTAACAGCGTCATATGCGTATATTTTTTTCTACTATCTATTTTTTTCGAGTTAGGCTTTATTGTTCGCAACGAGGTCTTTTATCAGCTGGGGGACAGAACCGATAATGCTTCAGGTCTGTTTTTATTTTATTTATATTTCTTTTTAATGCTTAAAGCTTTGTGTGGCTTAGTGAAATATATATCAATACGATTGCATTCCCACAGAAGCATTCTAAAAAGCACACCTTATATAAATTTATTAGCCTCAAAGCTCCAGGGCTTCAAGGCCTAGTGACTGATAACTTATACACTCAACAAATGGCTAATCTTACTTTTGGAGTATCTATCATTTCCTCGCAAAATCGCGGAAGTCGACTGCAAAGCGTACATTTGTTTTTTTAGCAATGTCCTATTACGGCTCATCTAATGTAGCTTTGCCAAAGAACCATCCCTTCCATCCGATCTGAATGAAGTAAAGCTAGCTTTATCTAAGCTTAAAACCAATAAAGCCACCGTTGCCCAGCCGATGACCTAGATGTCCTAGATGACGAACACTTCAAATGCACCAAATTATAAGCAAGATATGGTCTTATATGCCAAATGAATGGAATTTTAGCATTGTTCGACATCCTTAAGAATGAAGAAAGTCTGAACTGTGCCAACTACAGGTCTTGTTAACATAGCCTACAAGATCTTTTTTGTTGTTGTTTCGTCAAGAACCTTACAGGTTCATGTCATAAATCTTGCCAATCATGGCTTTTTCGGTCCGCGAAGCCAATTGAGTAGCAAAATCCTTTTATACGATACTTATCATTCCGATCCTGTTGTATGTATGTATGTATATGCATTCGTGCAGCTTAAAAAAATTGAGAAAACAATCGAACATGACATTACGATGATAGAGAAACACTTTTGAGTTACTGGCAAAATTCTGTCTGTCTGTTTGTTTGTCAGTCTGTCTGTCTGTACGGATTTATTCGGGACTACAGCCTAAACGGTTGTGCCAATTGTCTTTAAATTTAGAACTTGAAGTTATTTTGACATTTTACAGAAGACTTTTTTTTCATTTTTACTTGCGATTATAGGGACTATGAGGCAAGTTATGCATTCGTAAAAAAAATTCGAACAATCAGACATTACGATGATAGAGAAGTCTAAAAAAGTAATCGAGCAAAAATGTACATATTTGAGTTACTGGCAAAATTCTGCCTGTCTGTCTGATGTCCGTCTGTACGGATCAAATTATTACGGCCACCATAAAAAAAATATATTTTCAGAATTTGAACACAAATCATTCGCAAAGGAAAATTGCAACGATTGTAGGAGTGGCAAAGTAGGTGGGCAAAATAAAAATAAAATAAATGAAAACGTAAGACTATCCCCAATGAGAACTGGGAATTACAAAATCACGGAATGAGCGCAAAATAAAAGACATATGCGCTCAAAATAGGAAGAAGCCACGTAAGCTTCTTACCAATTTGATTCAGGAATCAGGTATCAGAATTTCCGACATGACAGCCCGGCGTCGCATTAAGGACATGTGTTTTGCTTGTTGCCGCCCAGCAAAGAAAACACTTTTCACAAAGGCGATGATGGAAAAACGGCAAATGTTTTTTTCTTACAGGTCCGTTTTTCTGACGAGTCGATGGTGAAAATTTTGTGGGATGAGGCCGAGTTTGTGAGGAGAAGAACGAAAAATATAAAAGGAATGCGTAGTGGAACCGGTTAAACATCCATTAGGCATTATGATCTGGTCCGTTATCAGTGGAAAAGGAACTGGACGTCTTTATATTGTTGAAGGAACCATGCGTCAAGACCAGTATGTTCAAGTCCTAAGAACGAAAATGTTGCCACAAACTACGGAATGGTTTCCAAACAGTCACTATGTGTTTATGCACGACTCTTCACCTTGACACAGGGCTAAAACTGTGACTGCCTTTTCGAAGGAGAAGTGTATGGAGGTATTGCAATGGCCAGGAAATTCTCCAGACTTGAATCCCATAGAAAACCCTTGGGGAGCTCATGAAGAGGGAAATAGGAAGAGAGAAATTACAAACGCCTCATCGAAGTATGGCACAGAAGTGAAAATATAAAAAAAAAATTGTAGTGGCTGTTATAGCAGCCAAGGGAGGTGTGACAAAATATTAATATTTTTAATTGTTTTTAAACTTTCGATGATACAAACAATTTTTTTCAATAGTTTTTAAATATGTTCTTACATTAAAAAAAATAAAGATACAAAAATTAAATACATCGGGATTTTGAACAAGCGGGATTTAAAAAAAAAACAGTATTTTAGCAGACGGGATTTTAAAACTTTTTTCAGGATTTTTGAAAAGCGGGATTCCGAAACGCTCCCTTTTCAAACAATCAAATGTCAGAAAATCGTAAAAAAAAACTTTCAGGTTTCCTAAATATTTTTCAAATTTTATTCGAAGTGGTAACTGCACATAAGAGCATGTACGTGCGATTAATGCCTTGAAATTTGTTTCATCTAGAAATTTGTTGGTCAAACAAATTGGTGTCAGATTTCAATTTTGGTTATTTTGGTTAGTAGGATGTAAGTACATACATAGATTAAAACATTGCAAGAAAAACTGGGCACATGTAGAAAAATTGGTAATAACTTTAATTTAACTAATTGACATAGAATTTCTTTTTTTTTATTATCTCAATGAACATTTTTAACGCGCGCCTTGGTTTCTCCCTTTAGGGGCCCCTAAATGTCGGGGGCCTCATATCTTTGACACGGCTGATACAGCGGTAGCTGCGCCTCTGAGAGACATGCACATTCTCAAAAGTGGGTGAGGTCGCTTAGGACTGATTCGAGAGAAAAATTTCTGGCTGATATTTGGTCTGTATGTATGATGAGAAGAATATTCAACAAGGAACCATTCGGTCTGTACAACGTCTTGACTGGGTCATGCATATATGTTCAAATGCACCAATGTTTTAGCCCGGAAAATCTATCTACTTCACCTGTGAAAATTCAAGCTTTAACGAAAAGAGGCAAAGCAAAGAACAACAAATAGATTTTGATATAAAATCCGGCGTCAACATATACTTTCAAGACATGAATAAGCTAAAATAAGGCTGGATTGCAATACTCTATGAGAAAAAAACTTTCAAAGGAAGGTAGGTCGAACAACTCTGACCAACTATTATAGTGTTTCTTTCACTGAAATTTAAAAAAAATTACATCCTAATCTAATTACATTTACTCATCCTATTCAGTATACCAAAAAAAAAGCTAAAAATGACGTAAGTCGATGTTACAAAACATTTGCATTGCATAATTTCCCCCCTTGGATGACGTTCTCGAATTTTCGATCATTTGCAACCATGACCCACAGTACAGTACCATCATCCAGCACAGAAGTCCTTAAAAAAACAGCCTAAAAGAGTTATACCTTTTGAACAAAAAAAACCGTAAAAACTCAAAAGTAATCCCACGAGATGAGGTTTATAGATGGTATTATTTTCTTAATAGCCAGGTTGCAACAATGATTGCCTCTTTACACACTTACATCACTTTTTCACGTGGAAGACGACGAGAAGAATGCGATTTGCGCAGCCTAGCGGCTGCCAAGTTTTTGTCGGGATATTTCAAGGTGAATTAGCGGGGCAATTTAAGCACCAAGTGCAAACAGAAACCGCATTGATAATGGTTCAAGGTGCAGCAGCAGCACACCTGTCTGGGTGGTGAAGAATTGGGCGAGTTTATGTTTTCTGACTTAATGTTGACGCCTATAAACAAAGGAAGGCAATTCACTTTCATTGAGTGTTCCACATATCGACCGACGAGTTCTGTTCGCTTTCTCTGTGCCTATGAGTCCATGGGCATGTTTGCGTCCTACTATGTAAATACATATGTTTTTGACAACACATACGTACAATGCCCTAAAATTATTAATAGTATTTCTAAAGAAGTATCTTTTTCTCTGGCAAATACACACTACACACAATATATCGCTGCATATCATCCAAAACCAATAAAATTATTCTTCGCGGAACAAAATAAAAATTCAAAAAAACTCACTTGAATCCTTTGTCGTCGTCGATGCCATTCACAACAACACCATTTGTGGTGGTAACTTGGTCGTCCTTCTTTAAGCCATTTGTATCAAACGGAGAATTAGCCTTTTCTTTGTCATCGTGATTCTAGAGTAAAAATGAAATACAATTTTTATTTTTGAAATGAAATTCAGCAACAAGATACAGATGTTTTTTTTTTTTGCTTTGCAACAAACTGAGTGTGTACTGTGTAAACAAAGTTCCGGGTGTTTTCTCTTTTTTTTTTTGGAAGATTATGAATATCGATCGGGACAGTGATTTGTGTCTTTGCTCATTTTGGGGCCAGATAAATTTTTACATGTAAGAACGTCTGGCAGACATGGGGAGGAGAATGACGACGAGACATAATAATGAACAATGTTTATTAAATTATTATGAATGAACACAATGTATTTTTGGCTAAGATTTGGTGTCTTTAAGGAAGAAATGGTCGTGTGTCTATTTTAAGGAACATTCTTCTGAATAAACGCGGATTTTGTAACTTTGAGACAATTTTTTTTTTAACTAGCCCGCATAAAAGGGGATTTGGCTACCGTTATAATGCTGATTAGACACAGCAGGGGGTTCAGGAAAATAACTAAATAGGTACGGGTGTAAAAGGGGATAGCGAAGCACATTTGTTTTGAAGATCTGCATTTCAAAATGGGAGAGAAAGACAGAACCGTATTCGCGTGGTACGGCTAAAGAAGGAATCCCTGACAATACCTCCAAAGTTCCTACTTCCGAGTAGTGCGAGTATTACGATTTCAAGGGAGGAATGCAGTCGGCTGTTTAGGTAGATCACTGTTTAAAGATATAGCGATGAAATAATGAAAGGCAAGAAACATTACGACGAGGGTGCCTAAGAGATTAAAATGTTTCTGTTCTGGAGGGAAAAACGAGGCCAGCAAGGCATTCTACATTCGTGTGGTATGGCTAAAGTAAGAATACCTGTATTTTACTGTATTTTCGAAGTTAGGCTCTAGGGTAAAGTAATGGGTATGCCTAGCAATGTGAGTATTACGGTTGACTTTTTTTAGGGGAGGTATGCAACTGGCTATTTCGCTAGAGCATTGCTTATAAATATAAAAATAGCGAAAGGCAAGAAATATTAAGACGGTGCTCTAGAGTCTAGAGATATAAATGTTTCTGTTATTTCCCGGTCGCCTATTTTTTGTAAAGCTCTTCGATACAAGTGCCACTCATGGATAATAGTTTTTGGGGAATTTTGCTTTAACGACAATAGACAACATTGAAGCATTAAATTCGGATTCCCCATTATACAAAAACGTCAAGATTAGAATTTAATGAACTTATTATAAGCTGCGGTTGCAGTTCCACATTCGAAGAACATGGATGAGAGTCTGGAAACGAAATTTGAAAAGCTGAGAATTCTGTCGTCAGCAAAACAATTTATTGGATTAGTAGTTTCAGATAGTAAATCATTGATAAATATAAGGAAATGAATGGGACACAAAATGGAGCCCGGGACACAGCTGTATTTATTTTGTGAATGTCAAACTTCAATCTATCCAACATAATTTGTATAAAACCGTTCGAAAGGTATTTTTTGTTATATAACAAGCGCACGCAAAAGGGATTTGTGTTGCCCTTATAGTATTAAAACGCACTGCGCGAGCATAGGAAGATTAGGGAGGGAGGGAAATAAGGTGTCGATTAACATTGGTTTTGAATGCTTCCAAATTGAAATGGCAAGGGAAAATCTCTAATCCAACGAAGAAGAGTTTCATCAAAACCAAATCCACGCATTTTTGATAAAAGGACTTGATGCCAAACTCTATAAAATGGCTTTGAAATATCAATTGCAAAAATCTTACTTTCGCCAAAACGATGGAGATATTGGTCCCCTTTTAGATGAGATTTTAGATCAGATAACCAGTGGACTTATTGCTGTAAAGCCGTACTCCCGACCATTAAAAAGCTTTCGATCTTTAAGATAAGACGGTATGTAAGTTGAATTGGTCGATAGTTTGAGGGTGAAAAAGACTTGTCTTTTTTGGGGACAGGCTGGGAAAATGCCGTTTTCCATTCTCTCGGAAAAGGAGTAGAAGAATAGGACAGATTGTTAGGTTTTACGCAGTGCGGTTTCATTAGCGTTGAAGAACACTTCGTCAGAACACCAGCGGGGATACCATCAGGGCCAGGGGATTTGGCTGTATTAAGATCTTTTATAGTTTAAACCAAATCACTTGGCCAACAACAGTCAGTTGCGCAGAGGGAGGAATCAAGATAACAAAAATTGTGCTCAAGAGATTGCCAGAAGCCAGAGGTGAAATATTTTTTTGAAAATTGCATAAAAAGCCATGTACCTCATGCACAGAAAATCCATCGTTGGAACGTGATTGTGTGTATCTTTCAAAATTCATGATATGAGAAATCTGAAGAGCTGCGCAGTAGAATGGCCAAGTGAATTGGTTCAAGCTATACAACTCTTCCAAATGACCGAGCGGGAGAGAAGATTGGTCCGATAAAATAATTTACCATTTGGAGGTGTGGTGATACCCTTGCCGGCAGCATTGAGTTTGTCCCAAATCATGCTACAAATAGATCTGGCTCGTTAAACACGAGCGTAGTAATTGATGATTTCACAGAACTCCGTACGTTTTAACAAATGACCAAATTTGTAATGTCATTGCCGAATTTGTTGTTCATGTAAAAATTTGGTTTTGGGAATATGAACATTGTAGGCCTTTCTTGTTAGTTATTGAAGCATGAGGTCTTTAGGTTTGATACTTTTTAACCTATTCGGGATGAAATTTATCACTCCTAAGAGAATAATATTTGTTACAATACCTGCGCTGGAATCGACGTCACTACCGAGGAGGAACTGAATGGAACTGAAGATAAACATAATAAACTTTGGTGCGATACCATTTTGAGGAACAAGGGCCTAGTGACTTATACTCTTCATACACACAATTCCTGTGTGTGCGGAGGATCGGGAAGGACCTGGAAATTAACACTGATCGAATGGCTTTAGAGATTTACTTTTTCGAAGCATATTTAACTCCTGGAGGTTTAATATTTCCTGGCAAGAAGCGGTGTCCCAGAAAAAAACAATGTAAATCTGTTGAGAGTCTGAGCCCGGAACCTTCGACATAGCAGTCCGGTATAATAACTACTATGCCAGGAAAATTTACTCAAAATCTTAGGTAGAAAAACTCTGATTTATTTTGACTTTATAATTCAATCTAAGGTGAGGATAAATTTTCGGTAAACTTTAGTAGTGACAATGCATTATTCTTAGCCCTACACGAACACATGGGATAAATGAAGTGAGGTGCTAACGAATACTGATTTTGATTATTTTGATTTGGGAAGGACAATATTGAACTAAAATAAATTTTTGATTTAAACTTACTTTGTCATTGTCATCAAATTTCAATGCTCGCAAGCGAGGCTCCAGACCTGACAATGGACTCTCTTTATTTGTAGGAGAACCACCAAGTACATATTCAACCATTTTAACACCCAAGCCGCTTGTTGAATCCCGAGGACTGTAAGAGAAAAGAAAACATTTTAAATTAGTAGATATATAAAAGTGCATTGAAAAAATGAGTACTAAATATAGTTTTTTATTAAAAAAAATAGACGATTCAACGATATCATGCAAAAGCTTTCGGTCTTCGAGATATGCTTTAAGCTGACGGTTAATCAGCGTTTCCACGAATTTAGAAAGAAGGGATGTTAGTGCTATGGGTCGGTAATAGGGAGGGGAAGGTTGGGCCACAATTCTTAGGGACAGGCTGGACAAATGCTGTTTTCCATCGTCAAGGAAAGATTCCAGAAGAGTAGGAGCGATGGAAAATTTTACGCAGTAGCTTTGCCAGTGTGGAAGAACACCTCTTCAGAAGAATCGGGGGTATACCATCCGGGCCAGTGGATTTGTGTATATCGAGATCTTTGAGAACTCTTGAACGAATGTGGAAAAAAAATCTGTCCCATGGAAAAATTTACATTCTCAAGTACAGGAGGGGCAACGTTGCTGTTAGGCAACTCTGAAGAGTAAACAATTGGTTTGTTATTGTCGATGAGCGTAGGAACCGTAGATGTTGAGGAGTTTTTAATATTTTGTACAAATAACCAAACACTACTTTTGGGATATTGCAGAATTTCTTCTTTACACTCAGAGTTAAACCAGGACTTTCTTTTGGCTTGTTTTTTTTTACTCTGTTATGAATAAAAACACGCATCACATGTGTGATCATTTCAGCACTGGCATCAATGTCACTATCGAGGAAGCATAGTGACAAGTTACAGTCACGGAAAAAAAATCCGGTTTGCATATGTGATAAAGAAACTTAGCGAGCAGTAAACTATTCTTTTACTTCCTTGAAGTCAGCAGCAAGAAGGATCATCCATAAAAGTCCGATCCCATCGACGACTTGGTCAAAATGTGACCAATGTAACTTTGTTCGGAATTCAGCCGATACTTCCCCTCTTTCATTGTAAGTGAAAATCAAAATATCATTATGAGTGTGTTTTGGTCTCCAAGTTGTGTTTAACTGATTAATAAATAAATAAATTTAAGCTATGAAATTGTTTGTTTAATTTTATTTTTATTTTATTTGTTTAATTATTTTCACAACTTTATTTTTGTTTGTTTGTTTTTTTTTTAAATCGGCGACGCGTTTTGGAAGTGTTATTCCATCTTCAGGCGCGATGTACATTTCAATATAAAATATATTAAGTACATCGCATCCGACGATGGAATAACACTACAGAAAAGCGTCGCCGATTTTAAAAACAAACAAAAATATATTGGTGAAAATAATTAAACACATAAAATAAAAAAATAAATTAAACAAAAAGTGTTATAGTTTAAATTTATTTATTTATTAATCAAAATATCACATCAGATTTCAATTTGTAACCGACGAATTTGCTTTGAATAGTTATTTATCTGTAAATATGTGTTTCCCTAAATATTTAAATTAAAAAAAAAAAAATAGTTTCAATCTTACCTCAATATACCAGCATTTCCGGTTGAATTCGAATCTGGAACCTGAGGGAACGTCCTCGGTCTTGGTGGGGCTAAAATATTCTCGCTCTGCGTCGACCATGTTGAGTCCTTCCACACAGGATGATCGGCAACTCCAGGTATATGCAATGGATTTAATGGTCCCCCAGACACCCCACCACCGTTTGGCCCTTTACCATCGGACTTCTCCCATAGCTTTTTTGCAGTCGATGTTGTTATCTATATTAGAAGAGAGAGAAAGATAAAAAAAAATGAAAAAGGGTGTGAACGTAGGTTAAAAAGAAAAATATGCTAAAATTTAATAAAGCTGATTGCAAGGCTGTGGACTTCTACTGCACAGAATAAAAAATAGAAAAATGTAACTACACCTGTCCATTCGGAGATTAAATAAAAACTTTGTTTTTTTTCCCTCATTTTTATTAAATTTCTAACCTTATGGTAGTTTTTTTTTTTATTTTTGATAACTTTACTGTGGTGGGCTTCATCACCATCATCATCATTCACCTGGATTTACTTGACCTATATGCAAAGCAACTGCAAATGCGATAAAAAGAGCAACTCGAAGGACTCACAAAAAGGGAGGACTGACCTTAATCAAAGGAGCATACAAAAAAACGGGGGACCTGGAAACTTTTTCCAAACACTGTAAGAGGAACCACGAACTTGAATAGGGGGACTTGTACTGTGTTCATGTGTACAAGGAAATCGCAGTACTTGCATTTATTTTGTTGTCCTCATTCAAGAGTTACCAGGGAAGTCTTGACTCAAAAGCAAAAGTCTGCATAGCGAGAAGTAGCTAAACGTCATCATCATAAGTGGTGCTGCACTACACCTGTGTATGTTTTTTTTTACAGTCGTTCTTTCATGTAGTAACATACATGTTGAAGGGACTAACAATGCGCAAGGTCTTGCTGGCGGATGACAAGGTGTAGTGTAGCAGCAGTAGTAGAGTTAGCCGAGCCGGTCGCTGAGAAGCACCCATAACCAGCAAGCAGTCAATGATCTGAAAGGAATACAAGTGTTAAATGCACCGCTTTAAGGGGAAGGCGGAACACTGCAAAAAGTTTAAGATACAACAGCCACGACTAGCAGTGTGTAGCATCACCACCAGAACAATAACAACAAGAACAACAAAGAAGACGACAGCAACGATGACTATGGAAATATAAAATATCTTGAAGATTTCCATTTGCAGAGGTAGGCAAAGGAATGAAGTAGCAACACCTATACTTCCATACGACTTATAGTACGTACTTGGGCCGTTGCCATTTCTTTTTTGTTGTTTCCATTTATTTGCAGTTTTTTTTTCTTTTGACTTTTCTTCTTCGGTTTCCTTATCTTGCCGTAGTCTAAGAATTTTACAAGATACTTTTAACATTTTTTTATTTAATTCTATTTCGCATGACAAACCAAGAAAGGAAAATCGAATTGGAATCGTTTTTACGTCCTGTTGTGGATTTTTTAGATAATTCTATAAAAAAATGCATTAAAATATATGCATCTATATACATAAATAAAAACTAAGTGTCTGCTTTTAAATCAAAATAACAGATTTTTACAAGATGCATACTTATAACAAAAACGCAATTTTTTAAAATTTTTGTCTGTCTGTCTGTTTTTCTGTCTGTTTGTTCCGGCTTATCTCAGGAACGCCTGCACCGATTTTGACGGGATTTTCACAGGCAGATTTCTGATGTTCTAGGGAGTAGGCTATTTAAATTACTCACTAGGTGGCACTGGGGTGGTATTTTTTTTTTGAATATTCTTATATATGGACCGATTTTGACGGGATTTCTTACATGCAGACAGCTGATATTGTAAGGATTTAGTAAGACTATTTTAATTACCCTAGGTGGCACTGGAGTCGTTATTTTTTGAAAATTCTTATTTTTTCACAGTCGATAGCTGATGTTGTAAAGAGTAACTAAGGCTATTTTAAGCACCCGTTGTGCCACTGGGGTCGTTTAACAAGCAAACAAACAAGCTGTTTCGATTACTAGTTTATTTTTTTGAAAATGTATGGTATACCCGAGCAATGCCGGGTGGGTAAGCTAGTTAAATATAATTTGTTTTTCAAAACTTTATATAAATAACAAAGCGTTTCTCTTTCTATTTTCGAGAAGAAAATTGTCAATTTTATTTGTCGAACGAAAAACTAGTTGACAATAGAATTAGGTGAAGTTCAAATTAAAATCACCATTTTGGTGATATCCGCACGTCCCCTAGGGCATTGACATCAGACCTCCAACAAGTACAGAGATAAAAACAGCGATCTTTTTTTAAAAAAACAACAAGGCAGTTGGGTTTCTGAGAGCAGGTTCCGAAGTATCATGTATTTTGTTTCCACTGGTTTGGGAAAAAAAGCTATTCAAGGGAATGGAAAGATCCAAACGAAAGTTTTTCTCAAGAACTGCAAGAACTGGCGGTATATCACCTTTTCTCCTGTCTTCCGTAGTTAACGAAACGAATTAAGTCTAGAATCGAGTTAACACTCAAGAGGCACCAAGTCATGTACGTCAGGCAGTAAGGCAAGAAAATGTTTTGTCGACAATTTTGTCTTTACTGCTGATTGACGATGTGCTTCAAAGCGAAAGACTTGGCATCCAATGAAAACCGTTATATGCTGTTTTGAGTTTGGACAATGCAAACGATATCTGTTTCCTTGCAAACAATACCGATACTCTCTCCCAAATGTGTCAATCGCTACAACTGCGGCCAAGTATTAACGCCAAAAAAAAACACAGTGGTCTAAACTAAAGACATCAGGTTAATTTTGGGGCTGAAGATCATATTGCGGGTGAGTTGCTCTTCAAATACCTACATATGTACATAGGTAGCTTTTCGTTAGTCGATGGTGGAACTGGCCTAGACGTCAGTAATATAATAAACAAAGCGCGCAGTGCATTTGGAATTTTTCTCTTGTATCGAAATCCGTCAAAATACCGCTTCGTACCAAATTAAGACTTTTTCAATCCAAATTCAATGAAATTCGTGCTGCTTTACGCCTGTGACACATGGAACACCTCGAATCGAGCAGATTACAGCCCTTTCTTAATCTGTGTCTGCATTACATTCAATGATCTGGTTACCAGTCATTTTCTTACTATGAACTGTGGAGTAGAGCTAAGAAAAATGAATTTTCACATCAATTTGGAAAAATAGCGCTATATTGGCAACACGCTGTGGAAACTAGTCGAGCAAACTTAGCAAAGCAGAATTTCGAATGGAGTCCTTAAGGTGCACTGTGAGCTGGTAGGCCAAGAACAACATGGAGGTAAATAGTTTTGACGAAAAAGCTCAGTCACAGAATATGCGACCGTTGTCAAAGCTAATATATTTTGCTGTGAATAGAGAGACATAGAGATATATTTTTGTTATCCTACGCTTCATGCGCTACGCAATGTGTGGAATAAATAAAGCTTGGTAAAATTATTGCAGATTCGTGCAGTGCGGCTAAAAAATGTGTTTATTAACTTTACATTACGTCTGAAATAATGATTGATGGGAAATTGTCAAGATTTGGGAATTATACTCAAGCATTGGGTGACTGTACGAATTACACATTATAGCCAGATCTAACGGGAGACAAATTATTCTTGCATCGTCTTAGGAAACCTAAACTTTACGCACTCTTTTTGACGACGTCAAACTTAAGTGGCAGCTGATTTGTGATGTACATACATAATGCGCTGCTGTTACATTTTTCCATACGATAAACAGGGTTGTTAATTTTGAAACGAATATGAGAAGCTGAGGGTAGTGTCGTGAGCAAAACAATTTAGTAAATTAGTAGTGTGAGACAAGAGATCATTGATATAAATGAGTAAGAAAGCCGATAACAGAACGGAGCCTTGAGGCACACCCGCATTTGTTTTGTGAATATCAAACTCGAAAATAATGCAAACGGAATGGTCCGGATGGTCATTTCGAATAAGGGTTTACTGATATCAGCAGAATTTTAACAAAATATATGGTCGATGAGTTTATTTTTCCAGCATAAAAATGCATCAGAAAGATAAAAGCACTTGCAAGAAGAACGAAGAAGAACAAGCTATACAGCGATGTGAAATATCACTGCAGCCCAGTTTGATTGCTTGAATTAACTCTTCCTTATTAATGTATGGCTTCCTACCTTCATAAACTTTTCGTCACAGAGTTCAAAACATTTTCATTCGTATTGAGGTTCAGATAACACGGTGACACAAAGGCAATAAATGGACGTTTTAACTTTCTTCGAGCTAATTGCATAGAGGCATTATCGCCAATTTCCCGCCGCAAAGGTTCAAGCGTAAGCAAAGATTGTACGTTCTCTGAAACCGTCCTTGCTCTCCACTCGGGGCTATCGATTCTCCTAAGATTTTCCTCCTCTAAAAGAACTGTACAAACAAAGTAATTATCTTTCGACTGGAGTTTTTATTCACTTGGGCTTTAAAAAATGTCGAACTAAATCAGCATTAATTCAATTCTATGTTTACAGTATTGAAATATACTTGTCTTCTTCTTGTAACTTATTAATACTTTGCTTAGTTATTATAATTTAGTAGTTTTGTATATTATTTCCTGTCATTAATACTTTCACTATTACTCTTTTTATTCTCAATTAAATCCTCAAAAAATCTACACGTTTATATAATTTATTTCTGAATCGTTATACGTACATATTCCGAATGAAAAATCTGCATCTTCAATATGGAAGAAACTTGTAACGCTTTATGAAGATAATGGTCTATCAAGAAAAGTTGCTCTTTTACGAAAAATGATATCAATTCGTTTAGAAAGCTGTGACTCAATGACGGACTACGTGAATGAAATTATTGGAACTTCGAATAAACTAGCGAGTATTAAATTTCCTATACCTGAAGAATGGATAGGTGCAATAATGCTAGCTGGCTTAAGTGAAGATTGCAAACCGTTCATAATGGGCATTGAGAGCTGTGTAAAAGACATTACTGGAGAAAACATTAAATCGAAATTACTGGACTTTGACTACAATAAAAGCAAGGCAAAAAGTGCTTTGTTTGGAGCCAAAAAGAAGGGAAGTAAGAATAACAACTCTAAAACTAATTACAGATGCTACGATACGATGCAACAAAAAGGGACATCTAGCGAAAAATTGTTACAAAAAGAAGTCAACTGAAAACAAGAAATTTGAGATAAAGAGTGCGTTGAATGTTTCGTGTGGTTGTCACTAAAGAGTCGAGCATTTTGTACATCGATAGTGGGGCTTCACAACAATGACGCCCAGCAAAAAGTCAATGTTCAATGTTCAAAAATCGTCAGTTGAAGAGATACTGGGTCAGGTGATATATCTTTAGAAATGAATGGGCGCAAATTTGACGTTAGAAACTTATTACTGTTTTTTTTTTCGAATGAAAATGAAGTTTTATCTGTTGAAAATGAAGAATACGAAAGAAGATATTGCTGGTGCTGACAGAAATTTAAGTTTCACCGATGCAAACGATCCTTCATAAATCCCAGAAGACATAACCTCACGACCCCAACAGTTAAGGCCATCAAAAAGAAGACCAGCGCCTCGTAACTTTGATGACTGTGTTACTTATTCGACGTTTACTAGCAATTTGGATAGTGACCCATCTACTGTTGCAGATACCATGGAACACGAAGATTGTCATGAATGGGAAGCTGCCATCAAGGATGAACTTCATTCACTTGCTAAAAACCAGACAAGAACCCTTGTTGATCTGCCATCTGGACGTAAGGCAATTAAGTCTAAGTGGGTTTTAAAGACCAAACAAGACAATGAAGGTAATGTTATCCTTCCGTAACAATTTACGGTTTCAAGCAAAGTAGTCGCCAATGGAATATGAAATTAGATACTGATTGAAGAAAATTGGTCTCACTAAGTCTAAAGTCATGTGTATGACTTGCTTATTTTTTGGAAGAAATCAGAAGCGAGAGATAAATTAAAAAAAACTTTATGCGGCACCTTTAAGATAAAGGATATGGGTAAGGCCAAAAACTGCATTGGTTTCAATATGACTTATGACGATGGAGATAATCAGATTTCAATTGACCAAGAAAAGTATACCAAAGAAATACTGGCAAGGTTTGGTATGGAAGACTGTAAGCCTGTTTCAACTCCAAGTGATCCAAATTAGAAATTGTCGATTCAAATGATTAATGATCATGACAATGAAATTATGAACGTTCCTTATCAAGAAGCAGTTGGAAGTCTTCTGTATCTGGCACAAGAAACAAGACCAAACATTGCGTTTGCTGTAAATGATGTCAGACGCTGCAACACAAATTACGGAAGTGCACATTGGACTGCTGTGAAAAGAATTTTCCGGTATCTGAAAGGTACAATCAAATATAAAATTATTTTCTCAGGCTCCAAGTCTCTAAGCGGATTTTCTGATGCTGATTGGGCGTCCGATGTTGACAAACACGTCGTTCTTGTAACGGCTATGTATTCAACATGTGTGGCGGTGCAATATCGTAGAGCAACAAACGCCACCCAACAGTTGCTTTGTCTAGTACCGAGGCTGAATACATGGCCTTATCTTCAGCTATGCAAGAAGCTATATGGTTGAGGCTCTTTATGAAAAAAATTGATCGGACAACCCACTCAATAACCATTTCATGCGACAGCAAAAGTGCTATCAAGTTGGCGGAAACTTATAAAGTAAGATCTATGCACCGAATCTAAGGATCGAATAAATTATGGAACAATAAGTGTGTGTTACATACCTACATAAAATATGGTAGCGCATAACTTATCAAAGTCTGTTCCAGGGAGCAAACAATTATTTTGTTCTAAAGGGATGGGCCTTTGTATTTAAAATTAATTTAGATTGTTTTAATAAGTGGGGGCATTGAAATATACTTGTCTACTACTTGTAACTTATTAATATCTTGCTTAATTATTATAATCCAGTAATCCCATTTGTATATTATTTCCTGTCATTATTAATTTCACTATTATTCTTTTTATTCTCAATTGAATCCTCAATAAATCAACACGTTTATATAATTTATTTTTGTGTTTCCATAGTAACTTTTCAACATACAGTTGAATTTTCGAAAAAAATGTGAAATGCAAAAAAAAAAATCAAACTACAGCCAGGAACATCTCAAGCAAAACTTAGATGACCCCTTCAATATGGTTTTCCTTATTAAACAATGTCCAGTCCACCGTATATTTTCTATATCGGACAGCTTTAATAATATTGAGAGTTGAAGCTAATGCATGTCAAGTGTGGATGACACGATTGCAAGCGTGAGTAAAATATCAAATAAATCTATGTTTGACAAGCTTTTGACTGGCATGGCACGGCAATTGAGTCCTTAATTCAGTCTACTGTTTCAGTTGCAATAATGGACTGCACTTTGTGCACAAAAAATTGCGGAATAAAATTCAATGATTGAACAGAACGTAGAATGATGGTTTTAGATTGACAGAGACTTGGATTATAAAAAAGAACTTAACTCATATACGTATAAGCAGAGTTATTCAGAACATGTCCGCAGGACTGCCATCTTGAGTGGAGGCATTTGTTTGCTCTTGGAAATGGAAACTCAAAGTTCCTTATTGATTCGACCTATTTAAATATCTGGATAGCACCATTTGTATCTAATTGAAACTCAATTTTTGAAGTGTTTCATTTTGAGAAAAACAAATACTAACTTTCGACTTTGAAAAATTTAATTTGAATTGGAATAAACTAAAGTTATTGATGTTGGTTTTTATTTTTATAAGAATCGATTAATATGGTTAAATATAGCTCAAGCCTATAAGGATCGGTTTATACGGCTCCTCGTTCTTGGAGATGATGAAACCACATTTATTTTTCAGAGCTCTTGGACAAAACATGAGCAGTGCCCTAGCTATGACATTAAAATTTTCCTAGGCGAATTTAACACCAAGCTAGGTGGAGAAGGTATCTTTGACGGTACAGTCGAAAAACACAGCCTGCACGGATTTAGGCTAATTGACAACTGTCAGGAGATTGCGGTCACAATACTTTGCCATTAACGCAAGGCACGATCATCAGCAACGTAGTTTCTTCGCTGATTGGGTCCTTAAAGTACATCAAAATGATCCAGATTTTCATCGAAAAATCATCTTTAGTGATGAGGCTCATTTTCACCTCGGAGGCTAAGTTAATCAGCAGAATTGTCGCATTTGGGGCTCGCAAAATACATGAATGATTGTTGAAAAGCGCCTTCATCCTCAAAGTGTCACTGTTTGGTGCTGTTTTTGGGCTGGCGGTGTGGGTGGACCTTATTTATTCGAAAATGAGGCTGTTGCACTGTTAAGGTGAATAGATTGCGCTACCGAGGTATGATTTATGATACGACGATGTTTATTTTCAAAGACAGCGCTACGTGCCACACACGCAACGAAACAATCGCAATTTTGCACTCAAAACTTTCTGACCGTGTTATTTCTCGAATAGGCAGTCACAATTGGCCATTGAGATCTTGTGATTCAACCCCTTTATATTTTTTTCTTTGGGGCACGGTTGGTGTTGCAACCGTAGCCGTGACGGATATTTGGCTGATATCGTTTTCCATTGTTAATGGTATACCAATGAAATAAATATCCATTGATTTCTCTTACAAAATACTGTTTTTTTTTATATCGAAATGAAACCTTTTATTGGAAAACCCGTTATAATCACATTTAAAGAAGTCCTTTACCGCCAATATCAAGTATTAAGAACCCTGTGGAAGCATTGCCCTAACGAAGGCCGCCTCTGAAGTGTTGGGTTTTACACGGCCACCACAACGAAACCTCTGGTTTGGCGATAAATGCCGAGAAGCCCATACAGCTAAACAGGAAGCATACAAAGTTGCGCTTAACACAAGGATCAGAATCGCAAGCTTCATACTAAGTTAAGCAATAATTGAATTCATCTCTTAACATTGAATTGCTAGAACTGTCCTCAGTTCAACCGAAGTCATCTCTTGACTGATGTACTTTAATTATCAAAAAAAAAAAAAAACATGCAAATTCCCATCAGCAAAATTGTCAAAAAAAAAAATTGTCCATACACACCGAAAACGTATACAAAAAAGCTTCTATTCTAATTGGACTCCACTAAGCAACCAAATCAATAGATTTTGATTAATTTTTAATAGTGTCTTCTATTCCCCAATGCTCCCTAATGCAATCAGACCTAGTCGGAAGCGACAATGATACTTTTTGTCACTCATATTTTTATTGTATCTATTACCGAGCCGACATTTTGCTAATTTATCATTCATTAGCAAGTGTCATGTATGGTTTCCCCCATCACCATTTGGCTGGATGATGTTGATGAAAACAACCACCGACGACGACGCGACGCTATAGTCACTTTTCCTGGTGCATTTATTATTATTGTAGTGCAGAATTTCCACGCTTCTGCGGCTAGACATCTCACAATTTCGTCAACCCAAATCATATTCACACTCACTGAACTGGACAGAGAAATGTGTATCTTTTAATCGATAGTATCTTTTTTCGAATTAATCTTTGACGTCATGGTCATGACACACCTCCAAGTGCTGCTCCGAAGTCAACAGAAAATTCATTTGGAGAAGCTGTCGAAGTGCATGAAAATCAGGATAAGCAAGGACCCACAATCCGGAAATAAAAAAAAAAAAAAAACAAACTGCAAAGTGATCAGTAATCAGCTTTGGTACAGAAGGCATCGGCAAGAGTTAAGTATCCTTGCACCAAAATTCGATATTCCACATTGTTCTATCCCAAAAAGTTAAATAAGTTGATGCTACAATGGCGGTGGAGTGGAGTTGAAGTTGCCTTGCTGGCATATTATTTAAGAAACTATTATGTAAATGCCATGAGCTGCACTGAGAATACCCAAGCGATATTCGTCGTAAAATTTTATTGATTTCCATTGTTGAATAATAAATAGTCCTTCGAGCTGGAGAAGCTACTTAGTCCATGGCAATTTTCCGCAATTGATTAACCATAAAGAAGCCATTCGGAATTGTTGGTTTGATGATAATAAAAGAGTAATTTTACAAAATAGGATTATTACGATTTGTTGAATAAAGATAGAATGAATTGGGGTTTTGTATATAATATACATTTCTGAAAAAAGTAAAATCGGGTCCTTTGAAGGAATGATATTAAATATGCTTTTATAAATGATTGACTGACAAAAATAGGGACGAACATGGCGTGAAATAAATGTTCCATCTGGAGAAAAAAGCATTGAAAGGACTCTTGAAACATTGTGTTGTATATCCTTTTCACATTTCCCCGGAAGCCTTTTTGAATTTTTTTTTTTATTATAAAAAAATTCTTGAGAAGTCTTCAAATATCTTGGGAGTTTTAAAATTATTAACATATAATATAAATATATAATATTTAATTCAAATACAAATTTAAGCATGGCATATAAGCCGTCTGCCGTATATGATATCGATTAAGTTTTATTTTTTAAGAAATTGAATAAAGTTAAACAGTTTATACAATTAAAATCTGATGGTACAAATATATACTAACAAAAATAAATTAACAGAAATAAATAAACGGGAATAGATTAACAGAAATAAGAACCTTTATAAAACACAATTTTTATATTTATATTTAAGCAAAAACAATGATTATTTTATGTAGGAGTTTCGAATTATTTAATATTTACACAAGACATTACGGATTACATTCTAAAGTCAAAGAACTGCAATAAGACGAGAAAAAAAAGAAAACGTAAATGAAAAGTTAGATGGCATACTTTAGCTTCTAGTTAAGGTAAAAAAAATTGTCTTTTTATATAAAATAACTAAGAATAGACAAGTCAAAACAAATTCAAATATGAATTCCTGTAATTGTTTTCGTGTGAAACAAATCGCACAAGTAGTTTCCAACCTCTCTCACCATTTAAAATACTGATAAGCTCATCGAAAGACAAGAAGCTTTTGCTTAAATAAAGCCTGCGTATTTCTTGAAGAATAGGACATATTGCAATGAAGTGGCGTACGTCTTCAATTTGGTTAAGGTTGCATAGAGAACATATAGCGTCTAAATCTGTTCTGTGTGGCCTATAATTAAGTTCAAGGGTTTCAGTTCGAACCTTAAAGATTAAACTCATATCTGTGTTTGAAAGTTCCTCCCTAAAATAATTATTATCACGCAAGCTCAGATTCAAACGTCTATACGTAACCCTAGAGGTGGAATTTGTTACCCTTTCTAATTGTTGTTGATAGATTTTATCATCTACCACCGATATTAAATCATAAAAGATGTTTGTCCACTCTTCTCTGTTGCTTACATTCAGATCTAAAGAGACGCTGTGAGCCGACGCGAGCGCGTGCCAGTTTCTAAAAGGTGAATAACCACAGCGGAGTGATACCAGTTGAAGTCTTTTATGTAAATTGCTATCAAATCTATGCATTACTTTCGTGAGATAGTCTGCATTGGCTTTCAAACTCCTCACATAAACTTATGGTAGACCAGATTCAACATATATTGCATAATTGGGGGTATTAAAAGGCAGCCGGAAAATTCGTTTGAAAAAGTATCTTTGAATGCTTTCAATTTCCTCAAAAATTTGGTACCCATAAACTTCAGTTCCATAACAAAAACATCTATTAACCGTTGCATTAAAAACTTTAAACTTTGACGTAGAGTCAACAAATTTATTAGTAAAAAATTTTGACCACAAGGTATTAATTGCTGATTTTGCTACGGAAAGTTTTTCTTTAATATGGGCTTTCATACTTAGATTGTGAGTTATAAATAGGCCTAGATACTTAAACTCACTAACTACCTCAATATTTTGACCATCTAAATTCCAGTTCCTTGTAAAGTTATCAGATCGGTTTTGAGTTCTGAAGATCATTATTTTAGATTTATTAATATTAATTTTAAGATCCCATTTATCACAAAACAGTTTCAGCTTATTAATTTGGAGTTGAAGCGTCATAGGATTGTCTGAAAAGATCACCAGGTCATCCGCGCAGAGCAGGAGCTTTAGTGACAAATCGCCAAAGGTTACACCTCCTGTTAAGTAATTTTCAATATCATTTAAATGTAAGGCGAACATCAACGGACTCAAAACGCAACCCTGTGGAACACCTGTTTCTGATCGGAAAGCTTTAGACTGGTGTTCACCATTGCATACAGTCGCAGACATGTTCAAAAGAAGCTGTTCATAACCTTTAATGAACTTTGTTGATACACCAATAGTTGAAAGCTTATATAATAGTGAATGCCTATTGATAGTATCAAAAGCAGCTTTGAAATCTACAAAAAAAGTGTACAATGGTTTCTTTTTATCGATAAAACGTCTTGCGATGCTTGTAAGAGCAAATATTTGATCCATTTTTGAGAAATTAGCCCGAAAACCAGCTTGGAAACAGCTTATAATATTATTGCTGTCAACCCATCTTATAAGTCTACAGTATAAGATCTGAGCAATAAGTTTTCTTAATGAACACAAAACGGATACACCTCTATAATTCCCAGGAAGATTTGGATTACCTTTTTAAATATAGCACATATTTTCGCCAAGCGAAAGCTACTTGGAAACATCTCGTCAATGAACATTTGATTTAGCAATGTTAAAATGCGTTGCAGAAATTCAGGGGTCGAAAACTTTTAGAACTCGAGCGGGATTCCATCTAATCCCGCAGCCTTATTATTTTTCATTTTATTAAGTGATTCAAGCATTGTAAAAGGCGAGTCTAGCTCAGGTATCGAAATGTATTGAAGAGCGTAGCTTAAAGAGTTTTGGTTTGAGTCTGAGAGCAAGGGGTTTTCAAAATAGTTTGCTAGTTGATCTACACTTACGCTCAAAGACGATGACTTGCTCCTTCCACCTAAGATCCACACTTTGCACCAAAAAGACTTGGAATCCCTACAGTTTAAAAGATTCCTAGCAGCTTTCTTTAAGTACAGTTGCTTTTTGAAACTGCATAAATCCTTATATATTTTATTTTGTTGCAAGTAGAGTCTTTTGAAAGCTTCATTGAAGACTAATTATTCAGGTGTAGCTTCATCTGCGATAGCTGAAGAACGTTGCTGTTTTTTTTTTCGGGATCATATATGAACTATTTTCCAAGCTTAACTTTTCAATAGCTGGTTCTTACTGTGAATAAAGACTACGCTACAGTCAAGAAATAAATTAGGCGGTGGAAAGCACTAAATAAGAAAAGAAGAGCTTCCAATTGAGATGAAAATTAGAGGAATGCAGAATATCTCTAATATCTCTTAATTTAAACCATATGTTATTAAGACAGTTCAGTAGAAATATCGTCGGGTAAACTAATCCAAATTCGTGTTGTTCGGCTAAAAAAAGAATCCCTACGAGTATTACGGGAGAAACGCAGTTGACTACTTCGAGTGCACATTTTTTTATAAAAGAAACGATAAAATAAGGAAAGACATGAAACATTGCGTCGGTGTTCGAGAGGGGCAATTGTTTCAGCGGCAGTTCTATTTCCTATCAATCTTAACGCTCGATTCTATCAAGCAGGTGAAGCGATGTTTGTGAAGCACCTGCCCAGAGCTGGGAGTAATACTCGAGTTTAGGGCGTATAAACGCTTTACAATTGTAGCCAGATCAGAAGTGGAAAAATACTTCTTACACCGATACAGAAAACCTAAGCACTTAGCAGCATCTTTAGCGAATCTTAAATATATGGTCACACATACCGAGTACTGACAGCTTTTCGGTTTCTTTAGATGCAAGTGCCATTCGTGGACAATGGCATTGGGGTATGTTTAGCTTTAATGACAAAAGACAGCATTGAGTCCTATTTACCCCATTCCTATTACCCCATTTGACAATGCTGTATAAATCGTAGATTAATGAGCTTGACATACGGTACCGTTGCAATTGTACGTCCGAAGGCGAAGGTGCAAGCAATTGGATGGCGTCGGATAGCAATCGGGGTGTATGGACGAATTTGTTGAAGGAGGCCCGGACATGATCCCGGTTGTTGAGCCGATGATAATTTCTTTTACGGACTTCGTTATTGTCATTATCGGGGATGTGTTCGCGGAGTAAACTTTTGCATGTGCTGGCAGAAATATTTGATCTAGATGGTGATGATGGTGGTGCCGTTGCACTTTTCGTGAAATCGTTTTTTAAATGTAATAATTAGTTCTTCCCAGAATGCAGAATCCCTAGGGCCGATCTCCAAAGAGGGTGAATTTTCAAGTGAACCTGCCTAGACAGCCACATCGGATAATAAAAGCTCTTCGTTTGGCCATTCCACGTCACGTTAGATTCTAGTTGCTATTTACGATAGGCATGCCTTATATCGGGTATATTCGTTATCGCCCTACCAAAAGGGGTTATAAAGACTTTTAGAGTCGTTCACGACACCGAGAATATCGGAAAGGGTATATAATTGTAAGATGCCGAACTCATCCAAAATAATTAAATTATCCGATGAATAATGACAGTTAAAGTTCTTTAAAGGAATAAAAGACAATTCATAATAGATATACATACATATCCAGGTTCAATGTAAGAATATAAAATCCATTTTTTCATGTCCCTCACCAATAGCATTAGCTATCAAGTTGAACAGGAGTGTGGTTATCAACAAACCTTTTTTATGTTTCCTTTTCTCTTTGTCATATTAAAAGGGGCGTTGCCATGGCAATACTTCAAAAGAATAATTTTGTGAAGAAAGTCAATTTTTCTATCTTTAATCAGAATAAATGTTTGTTTCATTACAAAGCTATAATATTTATGCAGCAGTCTACCTGGAAGAAGATATTTGAATCTCAATAGTTATATTCCCCGAAAATAGTTTTCAAATGAAAATACAAAACAAAAATCACTTCTATATCATGGGTCAATTGGTATAAATCATCACCCCCTCCTTAAAAAAACCACTCACAATAATTCGTTAAATTGTATAATGTACACTAATATATACATTTATCATCTGTCACAAATCAATATCTGTGAAATTTCATTTGAAGTGTTATGTCATCTGTCAATATTTAAATGTCAAAGAAAGAACAAATTTTATGGTTTTATGTAAGCATGTGCTTTAAACAGGAGGGATATAATGTTCTATGGGCTATAAACCTTCCATGAAGTTAAATGTACATACTTTTTAGAGGACAACTACTTGTCAACAACAGATGGACGAAATAATAAAACGAACAATGGAACGAACTATACCAAAATATAGGGAACGTGACCAAAATAACATCTACAGAAACGCGACTATAGACGCATTACACAGACAAAAAAGCAGTCTACTGACAAGACTCAAAAACTTATACATACGATTCACTGACCCGCACGATCCGGAAATCAGGACACTCAAGTCGTCAATCAAGAACATAAATCAATGATTAAAGAAAGTTATAGAATGTCTATTAATTTGTATTGGGATAACAAAATTCGGGCCGTAAATTCCAGCGACCCGAGTATGTTTCCCCAAATTAATAAGATTTTTAGAAAAAATGATCAAAATGACCTTCCGTGTCTTAAACTCCAAAGAACAACAGATAACAGAGACGTACTCTTGTCAGCACAAATAGATCCAGAGGAAGCCGTCTTGGATGATGACTTCTTTATAATCGAAGATCCGCAGGAGAAAGTGGAGACAGTGGGGGCTGCTTTCCAGCAAGTGTACGAGGTGAATGCTAGCATTCGCCCAAACTACGAACTGGAGAACAGTGCCTTACTTCATCACTTCCACCTTCGGAATGACATTGTGCAATGGCGATCCGAGAATTGTGGTTTCACCCGGTTCAATGACGACTTTTTGGCAAACGCTATAATCGCCGAGCAAACAGGGCCAAGTTCCTTGTTAATTGCGAAGATGGATCTCCAGCTCATATTCGATTCATTAAAGAATAAGAAGTCTGCAGGTATCGATGGTATTTCCAGCCTTGTACTAAGATATTTACCGATAGGAGCCATTGACATTTATGCCACACTGTTCAACAATGCACTGAATAATGCATATTACCCTGAACGTTGGAAAACAGCTGTTGTACATCCTCTCCCGAAAAAGGGAAAGGACAACTCCAATCCGTCGAATCTTCGGTCGATAAGTCTGCTTCCAAGCATAAGTAAGATATTCGAAAAAATAATCAATGGCTAAGTGGGCTGCGCATAACAAAATCATTCCTGATAATCAGTTTGGGTTCAAGGCGGGACATGACACAATTCATGCCGCGTCTAAGCTCGTTTCTGATATTCAATGGAACAAATCAAAAAAACAATGCACGGGTGCCGTTCTGGTTGACTTGGAAAAGGCTTTCGATACCGTATGGTTAGAGGGTCTTTATCTTAAGCTATCCAGACTTGGTATAAGCAAACCATTATTGTATGTGCTTTATGATATGCTCAACGGTAGAAAATTTGTTGTCAAAAGTGGCAATGTAACTTCTACTTCAACATTTGAAATAAAGAATGGTCTACAACAGGGAGCAGTGAACTCTCCGATTCTTTTCAGTATTTACACCAGGGATTTGATAGGTAGTCTTACTCAGGCAATTGCGTATGCCGACGATCTTATTGTGTACAGAACGGCCCAAAAGGTTGAAATCATCAGAACTCTTTTGCAGCGTGACTTCGACAAGATTCAGCGATATTGCGATGACTGGAAGTTAAAAATCAACTTCCTGAAATCGGAGACAATTCTGTTTCGGACCCCATTGGCTGGGGCCTCAAGGGACACTCGCATGAATTGGCGTAAGATGGTCATTGTTGGACCGGGCGGACAGCAACTAACGAGCAAGACTGTAGTAAAGTACCTAGGTATCTGGTTGGATCAGTATTTGTATTTCGACAGACATATAAGTGCTGCGCTGACCAGAGCCAGAGGAGCCTTCGCACAGACAAAACGACTGTTTTATAGTAGTCGTCTTGACAAAAGAGTAAAGGTAATTTGCTATATGGCCCTCATACGGCCGATGATCGTTTATGGTTGTCCTGTTTGGTTCAATATTGCTCCATCTCAAATGGAAAAGATTCGGGTTTTCGAGAGGCAGTGTCTTCGGCGCTGTCTCGGTTTGCATCGAACGCCCGAATCCGAATATACTTACTACTATTCCAACGAGGTCCTGTATAATGGGGCCCTGATTAACAGAATTGATAACTTCATTATAAAACTTGCTCGTGGTCACATTGTAAGAGCAATGAATTCGACCAATAGTTTGATTTTTGGAGCGTTTTATCCGAATGCTGAATATTTTGAAAGTGTGCGCTTGAACGGTTTCATTCCGCCGGAGGCATTCCTTCATTTTGATATGTGCGGGCTTGTTCAAGGTAGACTGGCGGTTCCGCTTATCTACCACGTCAGACGAAGAACCGTAGACCGGCGGCTCCTTTATGATCGGTACATCCTCACACAAGGCGGAGGAGAGCGCCTTCGGTTTAGTAGGGCTGTGTCCGAACGGGACAGAAAAGATCGAATGAAGCAGGAGAGCCAGTTTTGGTGGCTTCAATCTGCACGATAATAACTTTTCGGGTTGGGTGTTTAATTGAGCCTGGCCGGCATAAATACCTGTTTGGTATTATTAGTCTTAGGTAAAATAGGTACAGTGGCAAAAAAAAAAAAAAAAAAAAAAAAATAACACGTATATGTCATAAATACATATATATACACATAAGTTAATTTTTGTATATATTTATCTAATGTTTTAGTTTCACAAAATAAAACATAAAACAATAAAAAAAAGTAAAAAAAAAAGTATAGATAAGTCTTATTATAAAATTATATTTGATTGCTGCTGTGGCTGTTGTAGTTTGTAAGTAATTCATATTTAGCGTAGGTAGTTTTAAGTTTTATTTTAAGACTTAATTTTAAGTAGGTTGTAAGAAAAAAAAATATTGACAATTAGTTTTTTAAATTTTCTGATTAAATAAAAAATAATAAAAAAAAAAAATATATACTTAGTTCATACGCTGAAAGGCATTAGCTTTAAGAAAATTAATACAGAATAACTTAGAGCGCCCGTCTGGGGCCAGTAAGTTAGATTTAAGATTAAGTTAAATATGCTAGTTTTTTTATGAATTTTTGTCTAGCTTTAAGTTTAGTTATAAGAGTGAATTCAATAAAAATTATAAAAAAAAAAAAAAAAAAAACAACTCTTGTGGAAAAAAAATTCGTAAAAATTGTCAAACTTACAGCTAATTCCTTTCTTTGGCATGTGTTAATTAATACTAAGCTTGATTTTAAAATCCGAGATTTTTAAGATTTGTGTGTTGTAATGAAAAACTGGGAAGGACGGGCAAATGGAGATTTTAAAAGAAATTAAAACCTGTAATTAATACTGAAAGCTAATAACTGTGAAATTTCCAATTATGATTTTTTTCGTTGTCATATTTTCAACACAATTATTCTATATTCTAAGAATCTAGTATCCGTTTTTTATGTTCTCTAATTACAATAACAATAACAACTTGATGGTAAATCTTCAATCAATAAATGTCAAAATCATAACTAAATCAAATGTCAGAAAAAGTTAAAATCGAGATTTTTTTGTTATAATAAAGAATAATAATGGAGATTTTTAAAGAAAATCAAACCTTGTAATTGACATTGCACAGCTGATAGCGTCAAATTTTCAGTCATGTTTTTTTTTAGATGTATAGAACTTTGAAATGGAATAAAACAAAGACGATTTTTTAAATTGACATGAAATTTACTTTATTCGAAAGATAATCTTCTGGCATTATAATTAAATAATGATTTCTTGGATATGACCGGCACTGCTGGCTCGAACGTAGTTTAATATGGAGGCCCAATATTCGATCATTTTTAACAACATTTGTGGCCGCATATCGGCAATAACGCGGCGAATGTTGTCATCCAAGTGGTCAATCGTTTCGGGCTTATCGGCAGAGACTAGAGACGTCACATATCCCCATACAAAATAGACAAGTGGTGTTAAATCGCACGATCTTGGAGGCCGATTCACGGGTTTGTAAAGTGAAACTATGCGGTTACCAAACGTTTTCTTCAATAAATCAATTGTGGCACGAGCTGTGTGACATGTTGCGCCGTCTTGTTGAAACCACAGCTCCTGCACATCATGGTTGCTCAATTGATGAACGAAAAAGTCAGTAATCATGGCTCTATAGCGGTCACAATTGACTGTAACGTTCTGGCTAGCATCGTTTTTAAAGAAGTACGGACCTATTATTCAACCAACCCATAAAGCCAGTTTTTTGTGGATGTAGCGGTGTCTCAACATACACTTGAGGATTAACATCACTCCAAATACGGCAGTTTTGTTTCAACCAAAATTGAGCTTCATCGCAAAACAAAAATCGCTTATGAAAATTGGGATCAACGGCAATCTTGTTTTGAGCTTCAATTCTTGCACGAGTTGAATTTTGTAAGCACGCAAACTCAGTTCTTTCCGCAAAATCTTCCATAAAGTGGATGGACACATATGCAATTCCTGTGCACGATGGCGGATAGACTGATCCGGGATTTCATCTACGCTACGCTCTGGAGCATCAACGACTTCTTCTGTACGCACTGTACGACGTCTCTGTGGATGCGTATTATCATTTAGAGTAAACGTAGTGCGAAAACGTTCCATAGTTAATCGAATTAACTGCTCTGATGGACGATTATGTTGACCGTAAAATGGACGTCGTGAGTGGAATGCGTGAAAATCATGGTTCTGTTCGAAATATAACTAAACCAAACTAATAATAAATCTCTTGACAGCTGACAAAATGGCCACCAGTTAAAATAGTGTTGCCAACTTAAAGTTCTATACCTATACACCCTTTATTTATCTTAAGAGCCAATTTCACATTTTTAACGGACTTTTTTTATCTTCTAAGAGTGAAGCTTCTGTTTGATACGTTCTCAATTACAATAAACAATAACAACAAGACGGTAACCATTCAATCAATAAATGTCAAAATCATAGCTAAATCAAACGTCAAAATAAGTTCGTTTGTTATTTTCAATAATTTATTTTTCGATTCTAATGAAGACAAATATTCAACTTAAATACAAGATTAGAAATGCTTTTTGAATCAACACCCAAATGACAGATAACAAACTACTGTCAATGGGCATTTCATCAGCGCAGCGTCCCAATTAAAACTACTTCCTCTAGATTTAAATAGAACACAAGCAAACAAACCCTCCTGTAGAAGTTCATTTATGTGCTTCGATTTTCGCTTGAAGCCAAAGAGCTTCATCATCGTCGTCGTTCGTCGTTTGTTGTTATTAGGACAACAAACTTCAATTAAGGGCAACGTCACATGAATAACGTTCTCAACCAAGTGTTTGGAGAAGTATTGGCTGCTTCCATCGCTGGTCGTCGCGCATCAAATTTGTTAAACTAATAACTGTTTGGTTTGTTGTTTTCTTCAACTTAATCCCTTTTAAAGCTGAGGAGCTTGGAAAATCAGTCTTAAATTTCAGGAACAAATAAAATAACTTTGGAAAAAAAGTTCTTTTTTTTTGTTATTTTACCCACAGCTGTGTAGAAAATTATTGATCACACTTTACCGTAGGAGCATACTTATCACCATTTTTTTCACTTCACATTCTCTTCCCTGTTTCACTCTGGAAGAACTAGCTGCATACTGAATAGGAGGTATAACCATACGGCTGGGTGCAATATACCTTTAACGCCAAGGCTCTAATTATTCAATGACTGGCATAGTGTTTCTTCCTCATTTGGTTGTGGTCTGATTCCAATGTGTGTTCATTGATTCTTCTCAAGTCTTGAGGAGTCTCGAAATTGAATGGACGGAGAAGGGTAGCAGACTATAATACCAAACCACCACACTTTGGCAAATCGGCTGAATTTATAAATGTCAACGTAATTATTACATGTAATCGATATAATAAACTTAAATAATATTAGAAGCAGGCACGTACATAATATATAACAAATGGAACACATTGGGTGATGTTGGGTGGTGGTGGTTGATGGTAGTTATGACGACGGACTTCAAAACTGAAGAAGACCTAAGAGGATAGTTCAAAGAACCTGGTATACAGCAGCAGCCGCTTTATAAATGATTCATGTTCTTGATTCTTGTTGTGTTACCTTTTGAGGGAAAAATTTATTTTTAAAACAATTCAAGGAGAAAAAGGACAAAATGGGGGCTGGGAAAATTGGGATGTTTTAAGACTGAAAAGGAAATTTATTGACCTTGTTTAATTTTATCCGAATAATACTATCTTAAGATACTTTTTAAAAGTATCTTAAAAAAGAACAAAGAAAAAACAGAAATATTTTTTATTTGTTATAATTGGCGTGCGTAGCGTACACTCCAGGGGTTATAAAAAACCCTTTCATGACTAACCAACCAAACTACGAATGTTTAAGAAAGTTCGATATGTAGATGGCTAGTTAGATAAATGGTTGCGAGCCATTCGTCTCGGAGCCATTTCTCAGTGGATAATTTACTCTATAGCCCTATAGGGCATCACTATTATCATCATCATCGACAAAACACCCGAGCCCCGGTGCGGGCTGCATCCAACAATTTCTTCCATGTATCTCGATTGCTGCTCGACGCGTCCTGGTCCACGCCATCCTTCCCACGTATGTCTGCCACGTTGTCTTCTAACATAAAAAGAACCGCAAAAGATTTTCCGAGCTGGTCCCTTTTCTCTCATGTAATCTAGGTGCAGAGTCCACCGGAGTCTACCGAGCTTTGGTTTGTTTATGGTAAGATTTCTGGGTTTGAAGAGCTTCAGCAGACTAGTAGGCTCTGTTGGATTTTAGTAGCCAACCGAATTTTTCTTCCCCCATTGAATTATCGGCTGCTACTTTTTATCCAAGGTAGTTACAGGATTGCACTAGGTTTTTCAAATACATGCTCCACTACCCTGATTGTTGGATCAACACTTCTCGCAGACGCATCAACCTCCTACTTGGTTTTCCCTTCATTAAAATGCATCCCCATGTTTTGGGCCGCCTGCTCAATATTGATGAAGGGGTCTTGTACAGCTTGTTGACTTCTAAGTATAGGGCTATTCGTTTTTGTAGGATAGAGGAATATATCTTATGGGATGTACTCAACAATGTTTATATCTTCTCAATGCTTGGTGGCAGTAGCATGCATTTCTTTCTTTTGAAATGATGGAGACACTAACATTTTATTTAAGTACACTTCTCATTGCTCCAGAATAGCTTCAGGATCGGCGATCAAATTTCCGCTTACGACGTTAAAGTATGTGCATCAATTAGTTTTTGCGACATGTCCCTATCGGATTCTCAGAACTTCCACTCGTGGTGCGGATCTTGCTCTCTATTTCCTTACATTTCATAGAAAATGTTTTTTTCTCCCAGAATGCCTTTGTTGTCTGTCTTTTTTATGTTCTTGGTACATACAATTAGTAAAAACACATTCGGATAAATTACACAAATTGTTTTTTTGGCAGAAAAGCTTTCAGATCACCATTCCACCAAGATCCACTGTGATGAAGTAATCCGGCTCGAAGGATCAAATGCTGGCAACGTTTCCGTGGTCTCGCTCTTATGGTGATTCGATTGTTTGAAAAAAAGTGAGTGAAAATGAAGTGTCTTTGAGATGATTGTAATATTTTCGCGATTTCCAACAGAATTCTACAAAGAAGAATTCGTGACATTAGCAGGATGAAAAAAGGATGTGGACTTATTAGCCCAGATTCGTTCAGACTTTGTATCTGAAATCCTTCCAGCAGGAATAAGGAATAATCTTCAAGGGAATTCTTATTAAAATTTTGATGTATGTATGTTTATTACATCGTCATCATGGCAGAATCCATCGGTTTATTACAATTTATGATCAACCGCCTCGGAGATTACTGTTATACCTGGTATCTAGCTGTAAATTTGAATAAGTCGAAAGCAAACATTTTTCCAAGAAGACGTGGAGGATTTCCGAGGAATGAATAAATTTTCTACCGCAGAGAAGAAATAGAAGTCGTGCGAAAGTATAAACACCTTGGCATTCTGGTCTCGAAAAATTGTAGTTTTGATAAACAACTCTCGGAAAAATTTGCCAGTACAACAAATGCGTTAAGCACACATTGGAAAAATTGGTTAATGTGTCGGACTACTAAGCGAAGGGTCGGGGGGTTAGACTCTCCATCAGAGTTACCTTTTTTTCGGGGGTACTGCCTCTTGCGAGGATTTGATAAAACCTCCAAGAGTAAAATTTGTCTCGAAAAAGTGCATCTCATGTAGCTGGTTGGATTCGGCGGTAAATTGAAGGTCCGTTCCATTCTTGCAGATTCACAACACACACACACAAAAATGGTTGAGAGTATAAGTCACTAGACCTTGGCTCCTTAAGGAGCTGTCGCTCCCATAAAAAAAAAATAACTTAACACTAAGTATCAAGTTCTTTAATCTAGGACAAAGTCGATCTTATGTTACGGATTACAGGTTTGGTGGTATTTGGAATTAAAAAGAGTAGAAAAATTGTTGAGACTATTTATCAAGCGACTCTTTCGACTTTCACAAACTACGCCAAAAATAAAATTTGAATAATCGGTTAAAAGAACATTTCATGGCATTTACTTTTTCAAAATAATGTCATGTAAATGTTGGCCACGACCACGTCTGAAGTGGTCCATTCGGAAAATGATTTTGGGCGACTCGTTCGAGCATAGCGATTGGTATCTCACGAATAACACGAGTAATGCTGGCTTCCACAGCGTCAATCTTAGCTGGCTTATTCCTGAAGACCTAAGACTTTACATATCCCCAGAGAAAATAGTCCATCCAATAGTGATATCGCACGATCTAGGCGTAGGCGGCTAATTTACCTAACCAAAATAATGTCTGAACAAGTCCATTGTTTCACACGCTTTATAGCTCGTAGCGCCGCGCCGTCTTGTTGAAACCAGAGCTCATCGAGACCACAGGCTTGAATTTCAGGAAGCACAGTAACGGTGACCATTGACGGTAACATTCCTCAATTTGGAGACGCTGTTGTGGCGTGAGTATTTCCATGATGACTTGCCATACGATACTGAACAAAAAATGACAAAGCAGTTTGATAGGAGTCACGTGTGATCTGTCAAAAAAAGCTTATAAAAAATCAAACCTCACGATGAATCACCCGTTATATACAGGAACTATTTGTCAACTTGAATACGACTTAGAAGAAAACATCTAAAGGAGAATTTTAAATTTAAACTTCGTTGCACATAAGGCAGATTTACCTGCTTTATATGAAGGAGAGACAAAATGTTAAGCACTTAATATGCATATGCCCTGTGATAAAAGAGATAAGACGTTCATTATGGAAATTCTAAATGATAAAGATTGGAGGATCTTTATACGTTTTGCTTAGATTATCAAATAAAAATTATTTGAGAAATTTTCTGAAATAATTTTTTTGTTTATATATATTTACTGGCTGACCCGACAAACCCTGTCCTGCCATATAAATTATTTCTAGGGAATATTTTGGTGTTAAATAAAAAATATTGAATGTATTGCAAGTGTGTTTCAATGTTTTTATGATCGATAAAACTGATCTTATTTGATAGGTAAAATAGATCTATCGTTTATCGATAAAATAGAACGGCCTTAACTCTGATAAAGCATCGCTTTCGTGGCATCAGCGAAATCAAGCATCGTTGCGCGTGGTTAGTTGGTTGCTTGGATGAGAAATCGTCCGAAAAACAACTGCGTGCGTTTTTCACCAATTTTTGAATGGAATATACTTTACGACCTATTCTCATACCTACCAAATACACACACGAAATTTCATAAAAATCGGTCGAGCCGTTTCAGAGGAGTACGACCACAAACACTCTGACATTTGATTTTTATTAATTAGATGTACGCAATAAAATTTGTAAATTGCTTAAAATACTCAATGTAAAAATAAAACTTAATAAATGTCGAACTGGCAGGAGGTCTTGGGCCATTGTCTTATTTAATTCATTATGTATATTTATAAATTTGTTATCAAAAGAAACGAAATAAAATTAATTTTTAATTGTATTGAAAAGCTTTTGAAAGAGTTGTGAATCTTGCGAATCAGATCTTTAACAGGACTGTTTATGAAGGGAAAGAATATCAGATTTCAGATCTCAACTCCGGTGAAGGGTAAGTGGAACTAGACGTTGATTTGTGAGACTAATATAATAACTTTACTCAAAGGACTCCTGGAGCAAAACTGGAAGTTTTAGATAAAAGAGTTTGATATTAAGAAAACGGGAACGACAGTTCATAGAATAAGAATTCGAACTGCCTAATGTGATTGTTGACAAAAGGAATGGACGGAATCACCACACTTATTACTGAAAAAGATGCAGAAGAATTTAGACAAAAAACAATGTTTTAAAATATACTTATGTCACGTTTCAATTGTTATCCATTAAAATAAATAATTCCAAGAAATTAAATTTTTCGCAAATAATAATTATTATTTGTATCTAGTATCCCAAATTAAATATTACTCAACGCTGTTTCTTCTGACCTCAAAACCTATTATAAACTATTTAGTAATTATTAAATTTTTTTGACAATAATGTCCATGAAAAAAATTAATAAAAAAAAAAGAACTAAAACAAAAAATTCAACATGAAAATCATGCGTGTCGCGTTGTTTTATTTTTCCATTTTGCTGTCCTTGACTTTCATAATTCCAACTATAATGACAAAGATTGTGCGAATTTTTTTTTACCACAAAAAACCTGCTCCCTGGACATTGCGTCGCGTCGCGTCGGCCAAGGACAGCTAATGACGACGAGACGTCGTTTATAATATCGTCATTAGATTGTGTTTGAGGCTTTAAAACGTTTACACATTTACGTTTCATTGAAGTGTATTTGTGTGCGGCTATAATTAACCACATACCAATAAACCAGTAAGTTTACTGACCTAAAGGTATTCGTCATACGGGGCGTATGCGTATTTTTTTTCAAGATTCAAACCATGAGATACATAAATAATTTAATTTCTTGACTATCTGTCAAGACCTAGCTCGGGGTGGAAGGTAAACACAGACAAATTAACTCAGTTAAAAGGGAATTCAAACTATTAGGTAAGAGAGCTTGTGTAAAATTCATGTTTTTATAACGATGGCGGCGCAAAATGCAATGAGATCTGGGTTGTGTAAATCTACATAAAACATTTATTCCAATCATTTCTGACTTGATTTTCTAGGATTATGTTAAACTATAGGAATCTCTGATGGAATCACACACAAAAGGAAGTCTGAAATAAATCACTCTCAATTAGAATATTTTAAGTCAGCCCCGCTCACTCAAGATAAAGCTATGCAAACAATTTATAATAAATATTACGTCCGCAGGTCCAACCGCGCCTATAGACAGAAAAACCATTTTACAATTATTTTATGAATTAAATGTCAGCCAGTTTTGAGCAGTAAAATTAAAAAACTTAAGAGGTCATGTCTGAGCAAAAAAAAAATTAAAATATTCAAAAACAATCCCAACATTCTGTTGAATCATAAAACCAACTGATTTGCATTTTAGATTAAATTATTTTAATAATCAATTAAAAAAAACTAACCGATGTTTATAACTTTTAATAAATAATCAATTAAAAAAACTAAGTGATGTTTATAACTTACGTCAGTTAATTAGATTCAGATGATAGCGCCGCGCCGGTAACGCAAAAAAAATAATGAACTTACAACTCGATCTCGTGAATTATAAAATTCTGTAAATATCTAATGAGCCGTAACGGATAAAATCGAAAATTAAAAAATAAAAAGAAACTCGACTATAAAACTGTTGTCATTTACAACAAAATTTATGAAATACACCAAAATTCTTCTAAAATGTCAGAACGGTTTTTTTTTTTTTTTTTTTTTTAATAAGCTTTCCCCTAATGGTTACATAGCACGCACCATGATACATACTGGGTGTTCTAAGGTTCTTATGCAAAATAAAAATGAGACAAGTTTCAGAAAAATAAGATCGATCTGATTTACGAGAGAAAAACAGACATAATCTGTCTCCCGTTGAGTCAACAAGAAATTATAACATCCTTTGTAGGCTTACACAAACCCACGTTGAGGTCCGGACGAATTATTTTTTTTTTGCACGTGATAACGTCTTATAAATCGATGACAGGCTACACATACGAAATAACATGACTTATTCTGGTAAGACTCATGCTGATAATGCTGATAAGAAGTGTGACGCACGTTGCGATACTGTGGTTCCTTCAAACAAAATCGATCGCAAGCAGAAGAACATGACAAAGAACATGCGCAAATTCCCAAAATAATTCCACTCAAATTCAAAAAGTACAAGAAAAGAAAAAGAAATACTAAATAGGCGGAGTTTTGTTAAAGTAGAAAGTAGATGTAGATATTGGGGTATGTGTGTGATTTAACGAGAGGGTTTGTGGTTAATTTTTTTCAACCTAACAGGCTTAAGTTCCCAAAATAATTCCACTCAAATTGAAAACGTACAAGAAAAAAGAAATACAAAATAGGCGGAGTTTTGTTAAAGTAGAAAGTTGATGTAACTAGTTATTAGGCTGTGTGTGTGTATTTAACGAGAGGGTTTGTGGGTGTGAGTTAACGAGCTGTATGTTGGTGCTGCTGCCATCAATGTTTTCTTATGACGTTATCACGTAAAATTATCGTCCGTAAACCGACTTTACAGACAACCAACTCTTTTTTTTTTAAATAAGGATGATTTTCAGGTAGGTCGATTCATTGATAGATAAATCAAAAATTAAGTTTTTTTTTTTATGATTCGTCGGAGGTCCTGGTTTTCAAAACGGAATTACTGAGGATTTCTCCATCAAGCAAAGTTTTTTAATATAGGTTATCATTCAATTAATGTACAAGCAATGTGCAAAGGAGCTGAGCTTACAGAAATTTTTACCAGTGTTGATATATCTTCGGTAGGATTGATTCCATGATGCGAGAATACCAAAAAATTGAGAAATATACCAAACTCTTCTGGAAAACTCAACAAGTGTACTCATTGACGCCAAAGGCTAATGTGTTACTCCATTTTGAATGGCTCATATCGGAATACAGTCTGAGACTGAGATCATGAAATAGGACACGTCTCTTGCATACCAAATTGAGCTCTGTCTCATTGGGTGGTATGCAAAAAGACTAAGCTCAGTCACATGAGAAAGAGGTTAAGGAATGAGCTCTAGATTATGAGATTGAGCATTTGTAATAAGACGAAGCTCAATTTGGTATGCAAGAGATTCATGTAGAACGTGAAACGGAGGCTTAAGTTAGATAAACTTACATTTACCACAACAAAAAAAAACAATAGATACCTGCCTAAAATGAGGAAACATTTAAATAAAATATGAATTGATAGGTAGATGCTTAGGACAGATATGCCGCTTGCAAGAGGCAAACCAGCACAACAGTTATATGTGTAAGCTGTAGGACAACTTTAAAAATGTGGAACCAATTGTGATGCCCAATGAGCGTTTTTCAATCCCTGTTCTGAGGAGAAGAGGAAAAGAGTGGGTATTTTTTGCATGACCGGTCATAGATCTTAGAGTTCCAGAAAAGAAGAGATGAGCTATGGCCAACAATCGATCCAAGTGCCATTCAACAATTTATCTGTTAGGAATCAGACTTGAAACCGTCCAATAAAACTTGTATTGAACGGTATAGAAGATAGCTTCTAATCACACTATCAAGAATTTCATCGGTCACAAAATCACATATTTTGGATAAGAGAGCTTCATGCCAAATTCTAATAAATTGCCTTGGAAATATCAAGCGCAATAATGTTACTTTCGCCAAATCGATGTTAGGATTTGTTCCACTTTCCGGTGAGATATGCCATAAGATCACCAGTAGCACGATTACTGCGAAAGTCAAACTTCCGGTCAAGAAAAAGCTTTCGATCTTCGAGATATTTCTTAAACTGACAGTCAATCAGCATTTCCACGTCCTTAGAAAGAAGGGACGTAAGTGCCCACGTTGCTAGCAGGAGAGTGAATAGGGGTCAGCTTCCTAAGGGACAGGCTGGAAAAATGCAGTTTTTCATCTTCTAGGAAAGATTCCAAAAAAGAAGGAGCTATGGAAAAGCTTATGCAGTGCTTTTCACAGTGTGCAAAAAAACCTCTTAAAAAGAATAAGGAGTATTCTATCCGGGCCACCGAATTTGGTTATATCAAGATTTTTGAGAACTCTTGCTAGCATCGGAATGGGCTGCGTGCAAGTTTGACTTCTCTGAAGAGTAAATAATTGGTTGGTCAATGGCGATGAGCGTTGAAACCAAAGGTGTTGAAGAGTCTTTATTTTATTTTTTTTACAAATGACCAAAAAATTTGACTGCCTTTGGGACATTGAAAAATTTGTTTGCCTTAACTTTTGGACATGGAAAAATTTGGTTCTACCAAGAAAGGTAATCACAGTAGATTTGTAATATCACTGATGATGCTAAGCTAAAATAGAAGACGCACGTAGCATGGTAAAAAAGACACGAGAAGAACTCGATGTTTACCTAATTACGACAATTGAACACGCTTCTTTTAAAATACTTCAATCCGTGTACTCATAACAAAGTGTTTAAAGCAAGTGCTTGTTTGGACTTACTGAAATACAACTTTGGGGTGTTACCGAACTTAGCTAAATGTAAACACTGAAATTGTATCAAAACAAGGCCTCAAAGCAATTGATAATGCTCAATGGTACATACGAAACAGCAGTTTATAGAAGAGACAAGTTTTGTACGCCGACTACAGAGAACGAGACTGCCCGACTTAGCGTAATAAGACGTAAATCCACTTAAAATGTGATATCTGAAGCTCCCCTCGATTCAGAACTCCCTCTAAAACATGATTAAAATATACATTAATACTAAAAAGATTTGTTCGGTTTAACAATCTAGGTTTGGCAATGAGATTCGCCAAAATCTTGCATTTCGAAATGCCAAAAACGCATGTCGAAATTCGGAGATTTCGAATCAGAAATATTAAATTTTAATATTTTTTTCATTTTTTCAATGAAATGTCTAAAAACCGATAGCAAGTTTTATATTTATGAAACATTCAACAAAGAACTAGTTAAGAAGGAGAAGAAAATCTTCTGATATCAATGATTCCTGTCTACAAGTTCAACTGAACTGTCAAACATTTGAGCTTTTTGCCAAAAACATGGTCCTCTAAGGAACTCAGGTAAAAAGTATAATTTCCTGCAGAACAACATTATACAGCAATAGTGTTTTCTACGTCAATCGAGTCAGTTTTTCATGGCTAAATTCACATACAACAGTTTTCGGTCTTTATGTCAGTATGCGTTGTCGTCGCGTCACATTGTCGGGACAAACAATATACGCTCCCTTGTCAATTGCATTATCTGTAAAAACCTGTATAGTCGTTTTGACATTCATGTTTCGAACTATTTGACAAGAGAGGAGCGGTTGAACTGGTTGAATTAACACCGTCAGTCAACGTTCCTGTTCCTATACCATCACCCGGTAGTCTTTTTTGAATTTTTTTTTTGTTTCATTTCTCGGTCACGCGGATGTGCCCGCGTAAAATAACATTTCTCTTGTCCAATTCCAATGGGAACTCAATTTAAACTCAAATAAATATTTTCCGGTTTCAATTCAACATTTATGAACTGTTGCAGTACATTTCACGCTTCAATAGCTACATTGGCGCGAAATCCAACGACCAATGGTAAGGGGTAATACAAACCATAAAAACAATATATAGAAGAAAAAACATAGAAAAAAAACTGTTGAATGATCATTTGCTTGCCCCTTCTGCAAAGTCAACCGACAAGGGAAAAATGAATGAATAAAAAAAACATAAAAACACCACAACAACAACAGAAAACATTTTATAAACAATGAATTTTAAACAATTGGATTTATTGACAACGAACAGACGAATCACTAAATACGGAAGAAGGGTAACCCTTTAGACAACAACAACAACTCCATATACATAGATACACACGTTCTTTTATCTTGAACGTGTATGCAAAAGTCAAGGAAGTTCTACTGAATATGTAAAACACTTCAACGTTCATATCTAACCGTACAGTGTATACAGTACATGTATCTAGTCTGGATAACTATGGACTTATAAAATTTCTGTCGTCTACCGGAACTTGGAATGAAATTGGAAAATTACCCTTGTCCATCTGAGTATGACTCTTCAGCCGAGGGGTTAAGTTAAGAGTGTTGCTGCCGCCTAGGCCGGGCCGGGCCGGTGTGCTGCAGAGACATAGACAAACACTTTCTATGGGGAAACACATGTTGGATGCGTGCTCGTATTTAACCAGGCACAGGAGAGGTTAATTAGTAGAATTGAAATAATATCACGTCCAGATACAGATGTCTATATGGCTGGGATGGAGGTACTAGTTGGAAGATAGGCCTGGTATAACAATTCATGGAAAGTTTCAGTGTGAGATACTTTTGAGTTTCAACACTACTTCGGCAGTCCTAGGAGAGGCCTCAAAAAGGATACACTGAGACACATTGTTTGGATAGGTTTTTGCTTTGGATTATTGAATAGACTTTATTTTAAATTGAGCAGTTTTGAATATTGTTTTTGTTAGACAAGAGAAATTAAATTCTTGTTTACATTCAAAAACGTTTGATTCGCACAGAAACTGGTAAAGGATTAAGCTACTTTTAAATAATTTTGAGCAATATTCTAATAAAGGGGCTTAGAACTATGGGAATAATTTCGCAAAACAGCGTAAGAAACTCCCAGCAAGTCCTGGGAAGAGTAAAACAATATGGAAACCAGATGGAATCTCGAGGAATACTTGTCTTCTATCGAGAATAATTGCCTATTGATGCCATTGTGTGAAATATATCATCGTAATAGACCTGCCTTGTTATCTATGGTCGCTTACCTTCACAACCTGGATCAGTTGAATTTTGAGGTTACAGGCCCGATTCAGACGCGAAATTCGCCAAGCTGTGGCGAAATCGACTGTCTCGGATTCTTCTCCACACTCTCACGGACGGGACGGCGGTGATGTTTTCGGCAGATCTTGCTTTTCGTCGACGAACGGGTGTTGGTTGATTACTGGTTACTGAACCAGTGGACTCAAATTTATCCACCACACTAAGAATAGTCTTCTTGGTAGGACGATTATGGCGACCGTACAATGGGCGAAGCACGCGGATCGTTGCCCATTTTGATAAAACAATTTTATCATCTGTACATTTTTTTCGAACGCTTAATCCGTCCATGGTAGTTTGACAAAACAGACTGAATAAACGACAGCCAATTTGACAGATGTAGCTTCAACAAGATGGCCTCTATTAACTGTCAAAGTTCGGAACTCCCTTTACTATACGACGTTGAACTCCCGCTAAAGAGCTGACTTTGAAAACCTATGCATATAGGTGTCCGGGGACATAAGTGATTCATCCACTAAAAAAGCCAAGAAAATTATATCAATATTTAAGAACTTTTGCTATATGCCTTAACATATATATATGACATCAGGTATGAAAGAAATTTAGGCTTTTGAGGTTAACCCAGTGTTTTTCTTAAATCAACAATTGTTAAATACCTGAGCTGCCTGATTGGAACTTTCGCTTATTTGGATGCGGTTTAGCTGTCAGAGGAAGAATTCAACAAAGAATCTTAGTTTACGAGAGAATTACAACGATTCGTATTAAGGCTAAATTCCATCAGTGTCGATCCATCCGTCACCATTAACTGACGTGTCTGCGGTTGTGCGCGAGAAAAAGTGTCGAGTGTGCCCCTCACAATAGAAAAAAACCCAAAAAAAAAAAAAAAAAAAAAAAAAACAACACTCCCCTTACAATAAACCGATTCAGTTTTTAATAAAATATATATATATAAACATACATACAAAACAAAAAATAATAATAATAAAAAAAAAACACTAAAGCAATCACGCCATCACGCCATCACATATAGTCAACAACACCTACCACTCGCGATGCTTCTCTCCACCCCTTCCACATACACCCAGTGATAAACTGTTTTTTTCTATACACTGCATTGTTATACTATGTATAGTATGATGATGCAGTGAATAGATAAGAACATCTGGACTTTGGTCTCATTGTGGTGTTTCTGCAAGCTAGTTTTTTGTATACAAATTGTCTTATGGGCATAACACCTAAGGCAATTTGTATTACAGAGACTAATCTATTGCATTGACTTTGCAATTTGACCTTTGCCGGAATTGTGTCTTTTATGTTTTATTGTTGTAATGGTAAGTAATTTCCTTGTTGTTTTTACCAATATTCGTGGACTCAGAAAAAAATTTTTTAACGTCTATGTCCACACTGTTCAATACAGGCCAGCTGTTTTGGCATTAAGTGAAACCCAAATTGGAGTTAATACTGATTTATCAGAATTTGCTTTACATGGGTATAGCTTGATGCCACTTCTCTTTTTGCATCATGGTCTTGTTATATATGTTCGGAATGATATTGCTTGCCAGAGCCTTCCCCAATATGGGCAATGTTCCAACACGGACTTTAACTTCTTGTGGCTCAAATTCAATGTCCGCAAGCAAATCATTCATTATTGTTTTCTCTACAGGAGCCCAAATCTAGACAGCAAATCGACTTTTAACGAGTTTGATGCGCTGTCTGATTCCATTTCCAAAATTGTTTCCCATTGTCCTCACACTGAAATTGTTATTGCGGGCGATTTCAATGTACACAATTCAAATTGGCTCCGCTATTCTGGTCAGACAACACCCGAAGGAAGGTATGTCGAGCTCTTTTCCGGGTTACATCACCTTACCCAATTAATAGATGAGCCAACACGTATACCGGATGTTGCTGGGCAAGCCGCCCATACTCTTGACTTGTTTCTTACTTCTCACCCTGATAAGTATACCATTAGTGTAACTTCTCCATTTGGAACCTCAGACCATTGTGTCATTTCAGCAAATTTCTCGTCCTCCAGCCATCCAGTTAAAGAAAAACCTCCCACCAGGACCGTTTGGCAATACGAGAAAGCCAACTGGGACGGCCTGAATAATTTCTTTCGTTACTTTAACTGGTCACTATGTTTCCTCGATAGTGACGTTGATGCCAGCGCTGAAATGATCACAAATGTGATTCTTCTTGGGATGCGTGCTTTTATTCCTAACAGAGTAAAAAGTATTCAACCCAAAGAAAAGTCTTGGTTTAACTCTGAGTGTAAAGAAGCTATCAGGCTCAAAGAAGTAAGTTTCCGATCTTATAAAGCCGACCCTACAGAGGAAAATCGGAAAAAGCACAAACAAGTAAGAAACTTATGCAAATCCGTTATTGAAAGAACCAAATTTTTACATGACCAAAAATTACGGCAAAAAATTCTGCAATGTCCCAAAGGCAGTAAAAATTTTTGGTCGTTTGTAAAAAATATTAAAAACTCCTCAACATCTTCGGTTCCAACGCTCATCGCTGATGACAAACCAATTGTCCACTCTTCTGAGAAAGCAAACTTGCTCGCAGCTCATTTCGCTGCAAGCTCTACGCTACCTCACAGAAATGTTGCCCCTCCTGTACTTGAGAATGTAAATTTTTCCATGGGACAGATTTTTTTCCGCACTCGTACAGTAGCAAGAGTTCTCAAAGATCTCGACATACACAAATCTGCTGGCCCGGATGGTATACCCCCCATTCTTCTGAAGAGGTGTTCTTCCTCACTGGCAAAACCACTGCGTAAGCTTTTCCATCGCTCTTACTCTTCTGGAATCTTTCCTAGAAGATGGAAAACGGCATTTGTCCAGCCTGTCCCTAAGAAAGGTGACCCATCGTCCCCCTCCTCCTACCGACCCATAGCACTTACGTCCATTCTTTCCAAGGTCATGGAAACGCTGATCAACCGTCAGCTCAAGGAATATCTCGAAGACCGAAAGCTTCTCCATGACCGTCAGTATGGCTTTCGCAGTAATCGTTCCACTGGTGACTTGATGGCATATCTCACCGAACAGTGGAACAAATCTTTACATCGCTATGGCGAAAGTAAGATTATTGCGCTTGATATCTCCAAGGCATTTGATAGAGTTTGGCATGAAGCTCTCTTATCGAAAATGCGTGCTTTTGGGATCGATGATACTCTTGTTCGTTGGATTAGAAGTTATCTTCTGGACCGTTCAATGCAAGTTGTACTGGACGGTTTCAAGTCTGATCTCCATATTATAAATGCTGGTGTGCCCCAGGGCTCTGTTCTTTCTCCAACTCTTTTCCTCATTTTTATAAATGATCTTTTGTCTGTTACTTCTAATCCACTTAACTGTTTTGCTGACGACTCAACCCTCAGCTTCTCATATTCGTTCGACGATGCACGTCCTTTGTCTTCGGATGTACAATCGCAACGGCACCGTATGATAAGTTCATTAAACTCCGACTTATACAGCATTGTCAAATGGGGTAATAGAAATCGTGTGGAGTTTAATGCTTCGAAAACTCAATGCTGTCTCATGTCGTTAAAGCTAAACATTCCCCCCATGCCATTGTCCATGAATGGCACTTGCATCGAAGAAACCGAAAAGCTCTCAGTACTCGGTATGTGTGTCAATGACGACCTCCGTTGGAATGACCATATATTTGAGATCGCCAAGAATGCTGCTAAGTGCTTGGGTTTTCTGTATCGGTGTAAGAAGTTTTTTTCCCCTTCTGATCTGGCTACAATTTATAAAGCGTTTATACGCCCAAAGCTTGAGTATAACTCACACCTCTGGGCAGGTGCTTCCCAAGCATCTCTACACCTGCTCGATAGAATACAAAACAGAGCGGTAAGATTGATAGGAAATAGAACTGTTTCGGAAACGATTGCACCCCTCGAACATCGACGCAATGTTTCATGTCTTTCCTTGTTTTATCGTTTCTTTTATAAAAAATGTTCACTCGAGGTAGCCAGCTGCATTCCTCCCCTTAAAAATTTCACCCGTAATACTCGCCTTGCAAGGAATGCTCATCAGTTCACCCTTGAGCCCAATTTCGGACGTACCGTTAAATATAGAGATTCTTTTTTTAGTCGAACAACACGAATTTGGAATGGCTTACCCAGCGAGGTTTTTCCTTGCCATTATAATCTAGAAGCATTCAAGACCAATGTTAATCGACACTTTCTGTCCCTCCTTTCCTAAAATTCCTATGCTCGCGCAGTGTGTTAACATTAAAAGGGAAACATTAATCCCTGTGCGCGTGCAACGTATAAAAAAAAAAAAAAAAAAAAAAAAAAAAAATATAAGCCATATTAGCCCCTATTAACCGAAGCTACCAAAAAATGTTTTTACAAGCTCCTTGCCAAAACCTACGACCATGCCCCAAACGTGACATTAAAATCCTATTGGCGTGTAACGCATAAAATTTGTAGGGAGAACGAGAACCGCTTTGGTTGGTAACACAATCGGAAAGCACAGCTTACACAAAACCACCTTCGGAAACGGTTTCAGAATCATCGTATTTGCAGCATGACAAAAACTTGGGCTTCTCACAACCACCTCCGAGAAACCCCTGGTTCACTTGCTCGACTGGATCGCACGTACTTGCTGTTATGTGCGATCACAGCGAGTAAAATTTGATAATATAACAACTTCAAAGTTTTTATTCGATTTTTTTGAGTTTTGATTGTTCGTAAAAAGTAAGTAAGAGTTTTTAGCGGACAAATTTAAACGCCATTTTATTTCTATAAAATGTGAAACAGCGTGATTTTTTTTCAAAATTGTTTTAAATAAAAGGGATTTTATTTAACAACTTTTAAAAATAAAATAAAAATAACTAAAGAATGCAAACTTTAGCACAAAAATAACCTTCATTTGAAAACAAAATTTAAAATAAAATAAACTTACGCGTTTTAAAAATATCGATTTTTCAAAAAAAAATTTTTTTTTAATTGTTATAAAAAAGCTTTAGAAAATATTTTAAAACAAAATTACTTCGGGTAGCTACGTCTTCCTGAATATCAATTTTATTTGCAATCGGTTAATCAATTCACGAGAGTGTTTTTCTTCTTGCAGCCGTTTTTGAGCAAAATAAGCTGCATAACGATTATATGACAAGTACAAGTTAATTTGTGAGCTAAAAAAATTGAAAAAAAAAGAACAGATACGCAGTAAATTATAACCATCTGGAGAGGTTACTTCAACCAGTTGTTGAATGGTGATGACGGTCAATAACCCGCCAATGATCGACCTGGACCATTCAACCGCGAATTACATCGGACCGACCAATTTTGTATTGGATTCTCAGTACCATCTCAGTACGCATATAAGTCCTGTCCAGCGTTTTATATGAATGTCTTAAGTCATTTGGATGTGAAATAATAGGCGGTTTTAAACCTGCAAAATCTACAATCGAACAAATCTTCACATTACGTCAGGTTCTGGAGAGAACCCAAGGACTTAACATCGAAACGAGACCCATTACTTGTTTATCGATTTTAAAGACAGCCTACGACAATGTAAACAGGGATGAACTGTACCGAGCTATGTCCATCTTTGGAATTTTTGCAAAAGTCATGTCTTATGAGTTATGAGGAAGACGATGGTAGATGGTAGATGCTGGTTCGTCAAAATCGGTAGGGATACTACTAACACCACCAGAGGGTTACGAGAAGGAGACGCACTGTCGCTGTCGTGCGTTATTTTAAAATAAATTTGTAGATGAGAATCGTCAGCCATTAAGATCCGTTGTCTCTCGTCTTTTTCTATCTATCGAACTATCGAGGAATGGGACCGATTTCAGAATGATTCTAGACGCTGACGATACCAGACAACCAATGGATAATAATATAAAGCTGACATTTCGTTCGGTAAATTGAAATTTTATTTTTAGGGCTAAAAATAACGATACCTTCTATATAACCGTTAAGGAAAATATATTTTTTCTCCAAAACGGCTCCAACGATTTTGATGAAAACTTTTGAGATTTTATTTGTCGGTTTTGGCTATCATTTACCTTTTATATTGTTTTTTTTTTATTTTTGACTTTCTCAGTAACAGCTCATTTGATTTCTCTGAAATTTTATATTTCAAACTAGATTACCCACCCGGCGTTGCTGGATACATCATACATTTTCAAAAAAACGACCTTGGCATGGTGCAATCTAGCAATCAAATTAGTCTTAGTTACTTCTTTCAAAATTACCTATCTGCTTTTGAAACGACCCCAGCGGCACCAACATGTGATTAAAATAGCTTTAGTTACTCGTTACAACTTTAGCTATCTGCTTGAAAATTCCCGTCAAAATCGGGGCACAAATATGAATTTTTCGAAAAAAATAAAACATCTAGGGGTAATTCAGATAGCCTTACTTACTTCTTACAAGATCAGCTATTTGCCTTTGGAAGTCCCGTCAAAATCGGTTCATAAATAAGATTTTTCGAAAAAAGCGCCACCTACTTGGTAATTTAAATAGCTTAAGTTATTCCCTAGAACATCGGCAATCTTTCAGTGGAAGTCCCGTCAAAATCGGTGCAGCCGTTCTCGAGATTAGCCGGAACAAACAGACAGAAAGACAGACAACAATTTAAAAAATTTATGTTTTTGTCATAAGTACTGTGTATACTTCCATATACATCTGGTAAGAATCTGTTATTTTTATATTATTTATGTAATAATAATATGTATAGAAGATCTAGATAGCTGAATCGATTCTGCATACAAAAATTTGGAACCATTATTTTTCTCTATTTTTCAATAAATTTTTTTTAAAATTTTTTTTTTGAAAATTATTTTTGAAAAAAGAATATTTTTTTATTTTATAACAGCTGTATATAGTCCGGGAGCCAGTGACAGATTTCCATGACCAAGTTCCTCTCAAACGTGAATAGCATCAGGGAATAGTATTATAAAACCTCGTGAACGTCAGCTGCGGTTCCGTTGGTGGTATGGTTCGTGGTAGGCTTCCACGCACGAAGAATATAATTTTTTTTTAGTAATTTCCTCCCGACTAAAAATTTGTCAAACCATAGCTTATCCATCATCCTGAAGAAAAAAAGTCAGCTGGTTGTAACAAGGCGGATTATGCGTCAATTGCATGCTTGAACTTGCAAAAAAAATTTACTTTCATTGATTTCCTCTCAGCTAAAATTTAGACTGATGGTAGCTTATACGAAGCTATAAATAAATGTAAGTGTCAGCTGGCTGTATCTCGGTGGAAAGACCGTCAGCTGATACTTCGAATGCTATAACGCTATGGACTGCTCATCCCACCCACGGAACCGCAGCTGATGCGTTTCACCAATTAACGCTTGAGAGGAAATGATTGACCAAATTCACCTGGATCTCGGACTAATAATAATAAACTCTAAAAAACTGCATACTTATATCTCAAAAACAATTTTTTTTAAACTAAAAATAAAAAACAAGTTTTTATCAAAACCGGTCCCACAATTTTCGAAATACTTTTTTCATAAATTCATTATTATTTAAGACGTGTGATGGCATACTCGGTTTTCACTAGAAACCGTTAATTGTTGGGATTTTGACACTTTTTATAGGTTCAGACCGTATGATTTTTCTACGTAAATGCTACTGGTTTTTGCCAAAGATCGTGCTTTCCAATGTGATTAGGCACATAAGAGCAAGTACGTGCAACCCAGTCGTGCGCATTTTTTTACTTCGATTTATGACATCAAATCGATTTCAAATGACCAATGGACCGTTGTTAGATTTGAAATCCAATGGAACAGCATAACTGATTGCGCTCAATTTTGAAGTTTTTGTGAACCAAAAAAATACAGACTGAACTTTTTTTTTATAAGCAGACGTCTTGTCTTGATATATCAGTTACGTGTGATGCTTCTAAAGTGGATTCTATTTTTTTTTTTTTAATTTCAGAATAATCCAAAGGATCGGTTTCAAAATGATTCCGGACATTCCCGGACAACCGATTGAAAATTCTCGAAATATAAACTTTTTCGTTTGTATCTATTATTTAAATACAAAAAGTGTTTTTTGATTTTATGGATTTCTTTAAATATTTTTCGAATTTCAAATTTTCAAAAGTGCTTGAAGTTAAAAAAAAATAACATTCCTTCGTTTAAAAAACAATCAAACTGAGCCACTTAACTACTGCCGGAATCCTCGGATTTCAAATAAAAAAAACTATGTGAAAAAAACTATCTCAAACCCAAAATGGCATCCACAAGAACAGAAGCTTTAAGCGGAAGGATGTTTGGACATGTCATCCCTGCCCAACCAATGGACTTTAACACGCGCGGTTGCTGGGTATTCCTGCCTTCCCATTCTTTATAAAAAAAAAACGAATAAAAATGCAACGCACAGCTGAAAGTGACTCCAGTGGATGTGTCTGTCTTGTCGTCTTCTGTGTTCCGTGATTTTTTTTCTTTTTTTCTTTTTTTTCTGGGTCAGGATATTGTTCTCCTGAAATATATGCAATGGAGGGTCGGTCGGTTCGTTAGAGTACCATATTGCACTGACATTAGTGCAGCTATTGATTCTGGAATTGTTTCTGATATATTCACGTGGAGAAACAAAGAGTTGGGCGACATTAATAGATCTTAGGTGTTGAGTTCTTTTTTGTGTGTTAGAAGGGGGCAGAGAGTAGAGGATGGTGAACTATAAATTTGTTTTTATTCTTGGGAGTGTGTCAAACGTTTCAAGGATCTAAACCACAATACACGGACAAAATATTATATAATACATGTGGAGGAGAAAATAAATAAGTATGTTTTTGGGACATCTTCAAAATATTGTAGAACGGTACTTCAAAATGGATTTATGGACTTTTTGGATCAGAAATTAAATTGAAACTTTTAATATTTTCAAGTATTGTCAAATACCAATTTGGAACCACTAAAACACTCTTTAAATCATTTGTAACGTGAAAAAATCCGAAAAATTATACAAATTCGTTTTTAATTTGTATTAACGATGATAACGGTCCTTTTTCTTGCTGGTGTAGTAAAATTATGTATTCTCCAAAAAAAAAATTGTTTAGGATTCCTAAACAACTGCTTTTTAAAAGATGTCTAGTTAATATAATTATAATTAATAAAATAAACTATTTTTTTTTTAATTTTGTCTGGCTGTCTGTTTGTTCCGATAATTCGAATAATCTCGGGAACGGCTAAGTGGTCTTTCACTGGTAGATTGCTGATGTTGTAGGGAGTAACTTAGGCTATTTTAATTACCCACAAGGTGGAGCAGGTGTAGTTTTCTTTTCGAAAACTCTTCTTTATGGACCGCTTTTGACGGGACTACCACAGGCTGATAACAGATATTATAAGGAGTAAGTAAGGCTATTTAAATTACGCCTAGATGGCACTGGAGTAGTCTTTTTTCCAAAATTCATAATTATGCCCCGATTTTGACGGGCAGATAGCTATTTTTGGAAGAAGTAACTGAGGCTATTTTGATTACTAAGTGGCACCACCCCGGGTCGTTTTTTTTTCGAAAATGTATGGTATACCCCTATAACGCCGAGTGGGTAAGCCAGTATTAAATAAATCTTCATTTTGTCGTTTCCATGAAACCTTGCATATATTTTGGCATTGATATCATTGTAGTCCTTATTTCTTGTTCTTGAGATGACAGTTCAGCACTAATACTTATCATGTCATTAAAGTTTGGAAGACTGATCCAAGGACTGTATGGCGACAGAGCAGCAGTGTGGAATGGCAAAGAAGCACCCGAATGGTTCCAAAATCAGACAGGAGTAAAACAAACAAAATTTTAAAAACCACGCCCTTTCGCCCCCTTCACAATCAGGTAAAAATTACTTAAAATCGGGAATTTTTTCACTCTTTGGCCAATAACTCTTTTCTGGTGCATTTTACCGCCTCTTTTTATAAAAAATGTTGACGCACAAAGTTGATTACATAATGAAAGTTATAAACATGTCCAACCATATGTTGCATAAAATATTGGCGCTTCAAACAATTAAAAAAAAAAAATTCTACCGAAACTCGGAGTCGGTGAACGCAACTTTAAGAACTGTAACTCCAATTTTCGGTCGTAATTTTCGTAATTTGAGCCTACATATTCGTTGTGGGATGTTGCCGTGTCAATGAACAACGGGTTGGTCGAAGTGTCGAAAACATCGCTGCCGTTCAGGCGTTCGTAGAAAACGATCCAAATCAGTCAATTCCACGGCGTTCTCAAGAATTGGGCATCGCTCAGACAACAATATGGCGTATTTTGCGTAAGGATCTTGGTTTACACCCATACAAGGTCAAGCTGGCTCAAGAATTGAAGCCGATGGACCATTTGAAACGACGTACGTTCTCCGATTGGGCTCTGAAGAAGATGCGCCAACATTGAATGCGAAATAGCGGCCGTTTCGCCCGAGTCATCGAAAATTGGGCCCAACGAATCGACTGCTGCAAACGTGCCCACGGTGGCCATATGAAGGAAGGCCAGTTCTATTCATAAACGTTTTGATTGTTCTTCCAGGCCAATAATAAACTTTTTAAAATATCTCAAATGGTTTGCATTTTATTTAAAAAAAAGTTGTCAAGTCCTTATTGGAAAACCCGTTATATATGTTGTTAATCAGGCAGACGGCGAAGCCATGCATTATTGATTTATGTAAACCTTATGTTCAAATGCATTTAAATTGCTTCATAGAAAATAAATCTAATCTAATATAATCTTAAAAAAAACTAAATTCGAAAAGGTCAATGAGATGACAGTTCAGCTTGTAGGCATTGTCAGAAGAAGGCACTTTATAATATTGTTATTCTATGCTTTGAACAGTTTACACGCTCCGCTGTTAAGTGAAGAAACTATTTGAAAACTAATAAAATGTATCCATAGTCTGCTGCGAGATGATTACTTTTCTTGCGAAGATGAAAGAATTTGTTAACAATAGAGTTCCTTAAACAAACTCTTGTGGCACACCAAATTCCATTTCAATTTCTTCCGACACTTCTTTATTGATTTGTATTCTTTCAATACTATTTTTTTAAGAGTTGAGTTGAGTCTTTGCACTACGTTGAAAACAAAAATAAAAACAACTCAGTAGAAGAATCAAAATAGCTTTTTAGTCTATAAAAAACGGCGTTTAGTCCCGGCAACTCACTTAACTCATCAGTTGACAATGAATACCTTGTGAATTAAATTTTTTTTATTTATAATTAACCCTCCTTAACATCATGTTTTTTCTATATTTTCATTATTACCGTACATAATATTATCTCTACACGCGTTTTTCTTTTAATTCTTCTCATTTAACCCTTCTGCTCACTGTATTTGAACGCATCACTCTTTTGTAATTGAACAGTTTATTATTATCTTTTCATCATCTAGGTAGATACCCCATACCATACAACTTTTCAATTCAACACTTCCCACACACTATGGCACAACACCTTTAATCACCATAAATTGAATAATAGCCGCAACAACGCAAGAACACATAAGACCTTCTCTTCAATCTTTTGTGTGTATAGATGTTTAATTCCATGAAATGGAATTAAAAGTCATTGACAACATCAAACAACAACAACAACAAATGTGTCAAATAATTAAAAGGACACATGTCAATTAACTCAGCAGCTCACGAGCCATGCGTGTAAATTACATGTGATTCACCTGGATGTTTTAAAAAGAAAAACGTGTAAAAACGTATGATATGCTAAACGTCATACAGAAATCAACCATAACAATCTTCATTGTCTCAAGAAATTATCGCTGATTGTCAAAAATCATAGGAATACAAATAAATATAAACTTTTACCATTTCCTGCGTCAATGCAATGTCCTCAACATTTCTTGTGGATGAAAAAATAAATTCCTGAAGCAGTTTCATCATGAGAGTTGTCGATTTACAATATTAACGGTTGATTTGATAAATGACACTTAAAACATTTCGATTTTAACAACTCAAAGGCACTCAAAAATCCTTTGTTGTCCTTCGGCCGAGCACAGCTGCTGCTTTATGACTTTCCGTGGACGAATGACATTGCAAAAAAAAAAAAAACTTGTTTGAAAAACAGCTGATTGAGGTTTGGTATTATTATTATTTTCCCCGTTTGTACAGCGGATTCTTTTTTCACTATGAGATGTATTAATTACTATTGGCGAAGCACTTTGAGTTGACAGAAACCACAAAAAGGACACGACTTCGCAATTAAATTGAATTTTCTTTTTATTTATTTTTTTTTTTGGTTGACAACAATCTTCTTGCTTACACACAAAAGCCGACAACACTATTTCACTCTCTTGCTATTGAGTATTGACTTAGTAGAACACAACACGGGACTGAGACTTGTGAGTACAAAATAAGTACAACAAGCAGGAGAGAAGTACTGACAGGTCGGCCGATTTACCCGTTTTACTGAGGTGAGCTCCACCAGCAGACGTGCAGAGACCCAACCAGCTTTAACTACCACTACACTATCATTATAATTATGCTGCTGCTGCACTCCAACAAAAACAAAAACAAAATGAGTACGAAATAACAACACACCATACAGCGAGTCAGCGATGATATAAAATGAAGACAAGAGCTAGAAGATGGCATTACAATATGTGCGAGTAGATTTATAAATGGGGTGAACAATGGTAGTAAGAGAAGTAATGAAAATGATGAAATAACGATAATGCAAGTGCAACGTCGATAAAAAAACATTTAGGCACAGGGTTGCCAGTTTTGATATATTAAAGAAGAAATGCAGGTGTGCAGGTGTTTTTTTTTTTAGATTATATCAGAAGAACAGGGCATTTAGCGGTTTTAGGCCTAATTTAAGACAGAAAGGCTTTTTAAAACTTAAAATCTATAAATAAATTTTGGTTTTTTTATTTCAGTTAAATTAGAAAAGAAAATACCATCATTTATTCCGCTTAAATCAAGCTACAAGAAACCTAATCTCATTTAAACTAAGTAATTATATGCTTAAGGGAAGAATTGTGAAAACAGTCACGAGACGTAGCTTTAGATTTAAAGTACTGATGTTAAAGTCAAAATATTCAAGGTTGCAACTTTTAATCCGCAACATACTTGTAAAAGGTTCGTTGAAGTTCGTTGGGGAAGGGCGGCAGATAAAAAAGACGGGGATACTTGAAGCGGTAAATCCTTAAGGTGGACCTGGGCCTCACCCAACAAGCTTCTTGAGCCAGCTCAGTCCCTAGCTAGATGCCTCTAGTTTTGCATGTGAAGTTGGTCGAGGTCTTCTTTCACTTGCATGCGCCACCTAAGTCACGGTATTTCTCACTTCACCATCTCTCCGAGGTGTCGGAGCATTGATATTTATCCACTGTATAAGAATCAACCATTAGAGACGTTGTCGCTGGACAGCCCGTATAGTTCCTCGCTCTATCTTCTTCTCCAATCGCATGGAGAATTTTTCTACTTCAAATTTATAATATATAATTTATCGTGATGTTTTGTCCAAGACGTTGATGCTAAGTGTCTTTTCTTGATGATAGCACATACCTGGTTTTGCCTTAAGTAAATGCTTAACCAATTTTCGCTGCTTCCCTCTCAATACTCACAAAAGCGCTATTGATATCCCGTTGTGGTCTTCCGATTATTTGAATATCGTCGGTGAGGAAATAGTTACGGGGAGTCTCTAATATGCGTATATGTCAAAATTTATGATTGGCATTTGTCAATGTACGTACAACTCAAGGCATTCTTTAAGACACTTATTTGAAAAGCTGTCATGGATTTATTGAAGTAGGCTGGAAATCGGCTAGAAAGAGCGATTTTGAAACGCACTCTGTAGAATCGTTACTTTAGAGTGCGTTTCAAAATCGCTGAGATAAGAAGATAATCATTTCAAGCTGATCGATTCAAAGCCAAGTCGCAGTAACTTTGGAGAGTATTAGACTATGTGAAATTTTGTCATATGCCTTACTAAAATCAATGGAGCTAACGCGACCTCCATTCCTGCTTCTAGTGCTGAGGTTAGCGCTAGTGGATTAACATTTAAGAAATGGAAATAAGGGAACGCGTTCAAAAAAATTGACAATGGAAGATAATTCATAACGTAATTTTTAGCGCCTTTTTTGTGGATCGATGTACCACGCCTGCGTTAACTAGCCTTGTGATATAGATAAATTAATAATTTGAGAAAGTCATATAATGTCATTAATGTAGTAAAAATGAAATGCAGAGGTCCAAATTGACTTCTTTGAAAGACTCTTTAAACAACAAGAAATGGGCTAGAAACGCTTTCTGTATAGGATTTGATAAGTTCAGACTGTGTTATTATTTTACAGTAGTGCGTTAAAAAATTTCCCACATTTTACTTATATTGCAAGTTAATAATAGACAGTGGTTCAGGACTCAATTCCCAGTCAGAACCATCTTTTTTCCTGGAACTGTATCTTGTGAGGAAATGACAAATCATTCAAGGTAGGTCTCCTCCGGTCCTGCATATTCATAACACACACATGCATGGCAAGGAGGTGTCGCGCAAGTAATTTTTTTTTTTTTTTTTAATTAAACTTAAAAGTTTTTAATTAAAGTTATAGAATTGAGCAGTTTAAGATTTCGTCTTTTAACACTCAGTATCGCTTATGCTTATGATTTGCTTAAATAAGGATTTTTTAACTTTTGCTATTGATAAACAACATTTTTTCGTTTTCTTTTTTGAAACATGATAAGAGAGTTGTTAAATTGAACAATTGCGAAAGTCAAAGATTGCGCAGTCAAAGAGTAAGTTATGGAAGTTATAGAAGATGGCCAGTCGCTAAAAAATCCAAGACACAAAAGTAAAAACCAAACTAATAAAACAAGCTTAGAAACGCAACAAACACAAACGTAATAGTTGAAAGCAAAAAAGTGACGGTCGAAAACAAATCTAAAATCAACCGGCATAAAGAATTGCATAATAACTAGTATTGTTATAAAAGAAAATGAAGTTTAAGATAGAAGCATATACTGCCTACCGAGGTGCTCTCCAAGGGAAGAAGGCTATGCAAAACTTCTTAATTGGTAAGGACATAATTTTCGTGATGGTGGCCAATTCAAGGCTCATAATCATAGAGCGTAGACGGCGAACCAAGGAGGTGGAGAATATCTCAGTCGCCAAGATATTGATCGTCTGATTCTTACAAAATACAAGACCTAAATGATTTTTTTCATAGTTAAAGCTATTAAACAAAATGATTAGCGTCAACCGTCAGATCATGCTCTAAGAATTAATGAATTAAAAAAGAAATTTGTGACTTCAAAAATGATTAACTTAGTAGATTCCTGAAAAGAAAAGTCCTACTACGGAAGCTTTTACAGAATATTCTTTATGGAAAGCATCTAAGCACCTAAAAAGTCGATTTTTCATCGATTATTATTACCAAGTGTCTTCTAAAGATTTCGATTTTACTTATTTTACTTTTGGTGGCGCTATTAGGCGTGGTTCTCCTGGGCCTGGTTTAATATGACTCTCCAGTCAACTCGATCTCTAGCCTACCGTCTTCATTTTCACAATCCAAACAGTTAGAGGTCTGTCTCTGGTCGCTCCATAGAAGATAAAGTCTGCCTTGGCTTGGAATCCCTCGGGTACATTACATTGATAAAAAAAAATGGGCACGATTGGGTCGTACTTGTTTTATATGCCAAATTACATTGGAAAGCAAGATCTTTGACAGAAACAAGTAAGATTTACGTTGAAAATAACACAGCTTGAACTTATAAAAAGTATCAAAACCATAATACTTAATGGTTTTTAGTCAAAATGAAGTACGCCATCACACGTCTTAAATAACAAAGAATTTATGAAAAAAGTATTTCGATAATTGTAGGACCGGTTTTGATAAAATCCTGGTAAGTTTTAAAAATACTGAATTTTCCGAGAAAAAAAAATTCAAAAATTTATTATAAATAAAAAAAATAATTGTTCAAAATTCTAATATGCAGAATTAATTGGGCTACTTAGATGTTTTTAAATATAAAATCTTATTAAAATTCATTGAGCCGTTACCGGGGAATTTGAAATTAAAAAAAAACATTATATGAATACCGTTAATAGACTTTTCCGGTAAATTTGGTTCTGATTAGATGATAGCTAGTACCAACAAAAAAACTCTCTAAAATGTAAAAATCGTAGCAGCCGTTTTCGAGAAAATAATATTCAGGAATCCTAAACTTGCCTAATAATACCTAACTATAATCGCAAGTAAAAAACATGACTATTTTAAAATGTTATTTTTGGATATTTTGAGGAACACATTTCTTGTCGGTTATGTTGTTATAGATTCTTGTTTTTTTTTCTTTCATTATTTTCTCAACTATGAAGTGATATCTTATGACGTCAAACAAAAATTGGAAGCTTAATTCCAAAAATTTTATAAGTGGAAGTTATCATAAGAACTGCCTTTATTCAAAGTAACTAAATACATTACCTAATTAAGTAATTAATTGATCATTCAAATTTGTTCAAAGCGAGCACGTGTTGATTTTTTGTGAATCCATTTGTAAAACAAATTATTATTATTATTTTTGTTATCAAATGTGTTATAAGTTGGCGGTTAAATTGTTATTTGTTCATTTAATTGTGCGATTAGATCAATATGAACTTGTTTTCTTTTTTTCTGTTCCCTCTATTTTATTTCATATAAAAAAGAAATAAAAAAGGCTTCCGAAACCAAACAATACGAACAAGCAAACAAAAAAACTTCGCATGAACAATAAAGTATAACTTTTCATAGCAAAAACAAACACACCCAACCAATAAAAAAAAATTAATACCACTACCACTACACAATAGCACACCGTTTTTGGTTTGGTGTTGGTGCAATAGAAAAGAAAACAAAAACGAAGAAAACGCAGAAATAGAGAGAATCGTAACAAAAACATACGCAAAAAGCCGGCTGTTTTCGTGTTGGATGAGTGAGTGATTATGATTAGTTTTTTTTTTCAATTTATCTTCTGTTTGTTTCTTCATTATTTTTATCTGCCTCCATATTTTTATTATATATATTTTGTTTTGTTTATTATTATTCTACAGACAGCATCATACTTCATACCTAAGTATGTGCATAATTTGCATTTTTGTTGTGACGCGCAGCGCAGACCAACGAAAATCAACGTTTGAATAGGAGTTGGAGGAGATTTTTTCGCGAATTGTAGCTAGTCATGGGACTGTTCGTTTTAAAGAACCTTTTATGGCAAATTTTAATTTAAAAAATATATAATTACTTTTAACTTGCAATTATAAGTACTAAAGGGTGTATTTTTAGAAGTATAGAACTTTAAGTTGGCAACACTATATAAATATAATATATAATTAATATTTTAACATGAATAGACTGGCGCCTGAAGAACGCTTCCAAATTGTGCAAATTTACTTTGAAAATCATGGTTCTGTTCGAAATACGTATCGCGCACTACGTCCATTTTACGGTCAACATAATCGTCCATCAGAGCAATTAATTCGATTAACTATGGAACATTTTCGCATCACGTTTACTCTTAATGATAATACGCATCCACAGTGCGTACAGAAGAAGTCATTGCTGCTGTAGCAATGCAAGTGTATGTTGAGACACCGTTACATCCACAAAAAACTGACTGTTTGGTGTGCTTTATGGGTTGGTGGAATAATTGATCCGTACTTTTTTTTTAAAACGATACTGGCCACAACGTTACAGTCAATGGTGGCCGCTATCGAGCAATGATTACTGACTTTTTCGTTCATCAATTGAACAACCATGATGTGCAGAAGCTGTGGTTTCAACAAAACGGCGCAACATGTCATACAGCTCGTGCCACAATTTTTTTTATTGAAGGAAACTTTTGGTAATCGCATAGTTGGCCTCCAAGATCGTGCGATTTAATGCCGCTTGACTATTTTGTGGAGATATGTGAAGTCGCTAGTCTACGCCGAAACGATTGACCACTTGGAGGACAACATTTGCCGCGTTATTGCCGATACACGGCCACAAATGTTGGAAAGTCATTGAAAATTGGACTTCCAGATTAGACTACGTCCGAGTCAGCCGTGACGGTCATATGCCAGAAATCATATTTCGAAAATTGTAGGACGAATTTTGATAAAATCTTTTTTTTATTTTTTATTTTCTGAATTTTTTTTTTAAATTTTGGTATGCAGTTTTTTAGAGTTTATTAATATACATGTAATTGTAAAATTTAAAATATTTTTTTTGATTAGTTTTAAAAATATTGATTTTTTCAAAAAAAAAAATTCAAAAGTTAATTTTAATTAGAAAAAGTTATTCAAAATTTTGATATTTTTTGATAGATCTTTTCAAATATAAAATTTGACAAACTCCATAGAGCCGTTACCGAGAAAGCCAAAAATTAAAAAAAAACCCTTATATGTAAGGTCCCGTTAATGATAGTCAATACCAACAAAAAAATTCTCAAAAATGTTCATCAAAATCGTTGGAGCCGTTTTCGAGAAAAAATAAGCTTTTCCTAAACGGTGGTATGGTAAGTACCGTTATTTGTAGCCCTAAAAATAAAATTTCAATTTCCCCTTTGAGGAATTCCAAAAGAATCACACATACCAAATTTGAAGGCAATCGCTTAACCCGTTAAGGCTGCAGCTCGATATACACCCGGAGAGACAGACGGACAGACAGACAGGCAGACATCGGCTTGAAGTACAATTAAAACTTTAATGAATGGAACTCGACTTAGTTTCCAACGTCGTCGGCTTGTTGGCATAAACCAATGACTTAACGTAGCCACAAAGAAAATAGTCTAGAGGCGTTAAATCGCACAAACGAGGCAACCAATCAACTGACCAATTTCATCATAAGACCCAATAACGCCGCCAGCATTAAGTGGTGATTCATGAAGCAAATGTGGATTTTCACCCGACCAAACGCATATTTTGCTTATCGACGAACCCATTGAGCCAAAAATGAGCTTCGCCACTGAAGATGATTTTGCGATGAAATTCATCAATTCAACGCTCTTAAAGTTGCGGTCACCGACTCCGAATTTCAATACATTTTTTTTTATAATTTGCAGACGTTGCTCGCTCGTGTACTTTACCATGATGAAAATGTTGAATTTACTGAATAAATTGACAATGACAGTTCGATGGTTAGTGAAAGGGTGCGTTCACAAATTAAATTCAATGTTGTCAAGTCCCTATTGGAAAACCCGATATTTCCGATTAATCATAACGCTCTTTTTTGTATTCTATCGAGCAGGTGTAGCGATGTTGGACACAGAACGGAGCCCTGAGGCACACCAGCATTTATTTAGTTTGGAATCAGACTTGAAACTGTTCAATACAACTTGTATTAAACGGTCCAGAAAATAGCTTCTAATCCAACGAACAAGAGTATCATATATCCCAAAAGCACGCATTTTTGATAAGAGAGCTTCATGCCAAATTCTATCAAATGCCTTGGAAATATCAAGCGCAATAATCATATTTTCACCAAAGCGATGTAAGGATTTGTTCCACTGTTCGGTGAGATCACCAGTGGAACGATTACTGGGAAAGCCGTACGGTCATGGAGAAGCTTTCGGTCTTCGAGACGGGCGTTTCCATGACCTTAGAAAGAAGGGACGTAAGTGCTATGGGTCGGTAGGAGAAGGGGGAGGAAGGGTCACCTTTCTTAGGGACAGCCTGCGCAAATATTGGTTTCCGTCTTATAAGAAAGATTCCAGAAGAGTAGAAGCGATGGAAAAGCTTACGCAGTGGCTTTGCCAGTGTGCAAGAACACCTCTTTAGAAAAATTGGGTGTATACCCCATCCGGGCCAGCGGATTTGTGTATATCGAGATCTTTGAGAACTCTTGCTACTGTACGAGTGCGGAAAAAATATGTCCCATGGAAAAATATACATTCTCAAGTACAGGTTGCTGTAATTCAGCGTATAGCTGGCAGCGAAATGGGTTGCGAAAAATAAGTGGCGTTTCGGCCAGGTCGGTCGGATAAAAAGTCAACACATGATTTTATACGAGTTCTGAAAAGTTTTCCTCTTGTTCCAAAAGGTCTTGATATCCGAAAAGTGTGTTATCGTATTAAAGTGACCGTCTATATTAGAAATGGAATCGAGACTTTCAAAAAGATTTATATAATCTCTTTTCTCTGTCTTGCACCTAGAAGAACAATATATTGATGTAATGCTGTAGGATAGGCCGAACGTCTGTATTTGATATTGACAGCGCAAAAAATTCATTGTCTCAAGCTCAATTATTGAGGTTAGGGAATGGTCAATATTTTTTATCTAGCAGAGCTCAAACCTCATTTTGTTTCGACTATACTATTACTCACCAAGTATTGTTTAAAAATCTATCCAGACAGACAAGATTTCCGAAAAACCCAAGAAGGGTTTGAATCGGCATTATCACCTTATACGTTTTAAATTGAATAGAGTTGGGTTAAGTTGATCGAGCAAATTAACTATCAAAATTATTGTTTTAATTTGATTAGTTTATTCATTGATTAGATAATTCCTGTGACAAATATAAGTAAAAAAAAATGTCCATCGAATAAACTATATATTGGCTTCCAGAGCATTTGTTCTACTAATAGATATAATGAGAACAGTATATCCAATTACTGGTGTCCACACATATAGATACATTCGTGAATAGCAATCTCGGAAATTTCACAGCAGAGGCTGTGAAATCCTTTTAAATAATTGCCATCTCCCAATAACCGGATATTAAATTATAGCCAAACAACGCACCGAATTCCTGGGTGGTCATCAAATGACTTTCAAAACAGACAAGCAATAGTTGTGCGTTTATGCTTCTGTGCATCGTCGTCGTCGTTGGTCAGACGTCTGTGTCTGGTTTTCTAGATCTAGCATCCGTACATCTGGCTAGCTATACTATATGGCTCTTCAATCAGAACAATTACGTGCATTATTCTAAACTAAAGCGAATTATTCGATTCTTTTTAATCTATTTAACTGTGCGTAGTTCGTCGTCCGTCCTCCTTCCTCTGTTCCGTTTTTTTTTTTTTTTTTTTTCATTTCATCATCGTAATATGCCAAGCCAACGATATTCCATCTTTGGGCAGAAAATAAATTGTATAACGTTCTGGCACTGGGACTGGATTGGCTACCACCAGTAGCTGACAGCATGAAGTCCATCAGTGATCAAATGAAACTAGAAGCTATCGCTGCAGGCAAATCAATGACCTGAACAGCACAGTAGAGGCGAGGCATATAGATAGATAGATACTCGTAACGTGTTGTAGATACATTTGTGTAGATTTTATACGGTTCTATCTGCTATGGCTAGGCAATCATCATCATTATCATCGTTGTTGTCGCAGTATAAGGTAAATCGATGACAATCACACATGAATGTGAGAGCAAATATGGGGGATGATGTTGTAGAGGAATTCAGTAATCAGTGGAAGAATAAGGTTGAATCTACTTGCACGCCAGGGATTTGTCCCGAACAAACTATAGCAAATATGGCAACACTCCAGCACAGGAACATAGGTTGTGTATCGCATTTTTATGCCTTTTATTTGTCTTTTTTAATGTTTATTTTCTGGTATTTTGTTTGTTGAGTTATTTAGATATCTAGCGGTGATCGTTACCGCAGCAATTTTTTTTTATCTTCATAAGGTTTGACTATTATCAATTTACCACTTCAAGTAACCAAAACTTATCGTGGGAACTTAAATAACCCAATGATAACAACATAACCAAAAAAAAAGATACAAAACCAAGTTAAAAAAAACACTAAGTTAATCTTCTTGAATTGGAGAATTCGCTGAATTTGCTAACATGCAGGTGTTGGGTCGTCGACGCGACGACGATGAACAAGAACATAAATACTAACTGGCTTAGGTTAATCCTATTTTCCAACATGGACGGAAAAGTTTGCTTACATTAGCAGTATGTCGATTGTATCTTTATTTGACGAATGTACTGGGAAGATATAAATACATTGTATGGGGGTCGGTGGCGTCACGTTTGAACACTGTTTTTTTTTTTTCAAAATATGTAACTAAATCCATTGATTAAGGATTTACTGGTGAATTAGAATCAAAACGAGTCATATGGGGTGCCATTGCGCCACAGCTGGTTGTATTTTCGTTTTGCACCTAAAAGAGTCTTTTGCAATTATTTTAGCTAGTTAAGTAATTCAAGTAGAGTCGAAAAGGCTAAAATTCACTCAACAAAGGTAGCTTCTTTAACATGAATGGTAGATGCCCTAAATACTAAATCTTCTGGGCGAAAAATCATTTAACGAGTGTCATTTAAGTTCACTTACATCTCTTGAGCACCGTCGTAGTGTTTCGTGCCTTCCGTTATTTTACCTTTATTTTTACAATCAATGCTCTAGCGAAATAGCCAGCTGCATTCCTCCCCTGAAACAATTCAACCGTAATACTCGCGCCGCTAGGAATGCCCATAAATTTTGACTTGCCGAACTTTAAAACAAATGTGCATCGACATCTCCTTTTATACCCCTCCCTATTTTCCTAACGCCCCCGCTGTGTTTAACATTATAAGGGTAGCCAAAATCCCTTTTGCGCGGGCCAATTATAAAAAAAGAACGAAATTTCAAGTAATAAGAAGTATTAGGTGCAAATCAAAATGGCAGGGGAAAATCTCACTGTTCCAAATTCGTGTTGTTCGGCTAAAAAAAGAATCCCTACGGTACGCCCGAAATTGGGCTCAAGGGTGAACTGATGAGCATTCCTTGCGAGACGAGTATTACGGGAGAAACTGTTAAGGGGAGGAATGCAACTGGCAACTTCGAGTGAACATTTTTTTTTTATAAAAGAAACAATAAAATAATGAAAGAGATGAAACATTGCGTCGGTGTTCGAGAGGGCAGTTCTATTTCCTATCAATCTTTATGCTCGATTTTGTATTCTATCAAGCAGGTGAAGCGATGTTTGCGAAGCACCTGCCCAGAGGTGGGAGTTATACCCGAGTTTAGGGTGCATAAACGCTTTGTAAATTGTAACCAGCTCAGAAGGGTAAAAAAAACTTCTTGCATCGCTACAGAAAACCTAAGCACTTAGCAGCAGGCGGTCTCAAAATATGGTCATTCCAACGGAATGACACACATACCAAGTAGTAAAAGCTTTTCGGTTTTTCTGATGCAAGTGCCATTCATTGACAATGGCATTGGGTAGGGGTATGTTTAGCTTTAACGACAGGAGGAGGGGGAGGATGGGTCACCTTTCTTAGGGACAGGCTGGACAAATGCTGTTTTCCATCTTCTAGGAAAGATTCCAGAAGAGTAGGAGCGATGGAAAAGCTTGCGCAGTTGCTTTGCCAGTGTGGAAGAACACCTCTTCAGAAGAATCGGAGGTATACTATCCGGGAGCGGATTTGTGAATATCGAGATCTTTGAGAACTCTTGCTACTGTACGAGTGCGGAAAAAAAAATCTGTCCCATGGAAAAATGTACATTCTCAAGTACAGGAGGGGCAACGTTACTGTGAGGCAGCGTGGAGCTGGCAGTGAAATGTTTGTCCCCTTCACTCTTTCTAACATTAATCAACTACCACTTACCAGGAACTGTAAATTATTTAACATTAATTTACTGTTTTAGTGACGTCAGTTACCTTAGCTCTTTTTCGGATGTGAAACTGCAACAACAGTAATCTTGACAGCATTGTCCTGCGGGAGCCAGAAATCGAGTAGAAATGAATGCTTCAAAAACTCATAGCTGCCTTTTGTCGTAAAAGCGAAACGTAACTTATATGCCAATATAAGTTATATATATATATATATATATATATATATATATATATATATATATATATATATATATATATATACTTGCATCGAAGAAACCAAACACATTTCATTTAAAGTCGCCATCAATTCTGTTAAGTATTTATATGATTCCTCAAAAATGCAAGAAATTTTTAACTTCGTCTGATCTGGCTAAGGTCTATCTATATTTGGCCAAAACTAGACAGAATTGTCATATTAAGACACTAGACAGGTGCATTCCTCATCTGGAACGATTCAACCATAATACTGGCACTGCAAGGAATATCCGTCAAATTATTCTTGAGTTCAGACGTACTGTCATATATAGTGATTCTTTCTTCAGCCGAACCACGCGAATGTGGAACGCCTTTTCGGGCTCTCTGTTTTTCCTTCTCGTTTTTAAATGCAAAACTTTTAAAAAGGTGTATCGTTTTTTTCTTTCTTTCTTAGGTGGCGCTACAGTCCGGTCTATCTATCTATCTCTATCTACAGTCCGGTGTGGACCTGGGCCTCAACCAACAAGCTTCTCAGCCAGCTCGGTCCCTAGCTGGCTGCCTCCAGTTTGGCACGTGAAGTCGGTCGAGGTCCTCTTCCTCTTTAGCTTATTCTCATTGTGTTTAATCAACATTGTAAGGCTAGCCAAAATATTTCAAACCAACGGCTCGCCTTAAACCATATCATGGAGCATTGTTGGTAATTGTTACAGCTTAGAAAAAAAGAGTTAGTTGTCTGTAAAGTCGGTTTACGGACAAACCCTCTTGTTAAATCAACACACACACACCCCAATATCTACATCTACTTTCTACTTTAACAAAACTCCGCCTATTTTGTATTTCTTTTTCTCTTCTTGTTCTTTTTGAATTTGAGTGGAATTATTTTGGGAATTTGCGCTTGTTCTCTTTCATGATCACCTGGTGCTTGCGATCGATTTTGGTTGAAAGAACCACAGTATCGCAGCTTGCGTCACTTTTCTTATCAGCATGAGTCATGTTATTTCGTATATGTAGCCTGTCATCGATTTATAAGACGTTATCACGCTGAAAGAAAATCCTCTCAAGAGTTTCACACCAAAAACATTTGAGACGTGTCGACTTCATCTGTTTCTGAGTTCAATAGATAAAAAACCTGCCGTCACATCCTTGAAGACTGTAAATGAAATGAATTCTCAGTTAGTACAACGATTGACCGTGAGAATAGTGCTTTGGCCCAACTGCACTTCAAACTTATCTCCTTATCGTTTAACCATCTTCACTTGCCAACATCCCATCATCCATTGAAATTTCGCGAATAGCCAAGCAATCGATATTAGAAAAGATCTCTCAGGAAGATGACACGTTTTCCTCAAGCACCGAAACTATTGAAATATTCCTCACCACCCATCCATCTATGTATATGTATGTTTATCAAAAAATGTTTTAAATTGTTTTTCTTTTTATCTATTTATAAGTATGTAATCAGTAAATCTGCCGCAACACAGGCATTGTGTATATATTCTAGTCCTTATTATATATTTCGTTTTTTTTTGCCAACACCCTTCCTCTCAAGCAAAAGTTATTTCCACCAGATAAGGCAGATGAATTTCTAGTAGTGATGAAGTTTTTCTATGATGAGACGACAGCGGTGAAGACAATATAAATTACCCATGGAAAGGAGACGCGCACAAAGATCTGAAATAGTAGATACCATCATACCAGGAATACAAAAAAATGTAGTAGAAGAAAAAAAACGAGATTACAGAAAACCATGACACTTCTCTTCATCGGGGCAACCATATTTTTCTTTGTTACTTTGATAGTTCCATACCAAGGCTCTTGTTATTTATAATTTTTGTTGTGTTGTATTCTTTTGTTTATGCCGGCATTTTGCTTCTTTTTTGTGTGTGCAGAGCAGAATGCTATCAGCTATTGCAACTACTGCTCAATGACCGTTTATACTGTCATCATCATCATGGAACGATGGAACCCGTAAGAGAGAAAAATGCACTCGTATAACTAAAACTAAATCTCAGGCACAACTCAGTCAGAGTTAGCCATCGTTATGGAGAGAACTTGTCTTGTCTGTCTGTCTCTCTGCTCTGCAGTTTAGTTCTTCTCTGGAGTGGAGGAGACTGTGGACACTGTGGAGCCTGGTGCCTGCCTTTAGCGCAGCTCTTATACACGAAAATGACAGTGAGAGCGAATTATACAAATATACAACAATACAAAAAACAAGAAGCCCCAAAACGACGACGAAGCTAAATATATCATACTACCTAGCTACTAGAAAAGAAAAGTGATAGCACAGCTTCAAGAATCAGAAAAAATGCAACAAAATTCAAAATAAAAATAAAAAACAAGGAAGACGAAGCAAAATGCAGACACTGCAGAACAGAACGAGTGGTAGTATAATATTTAAGCAGGTTTGATGTACTCTAGTGCTTAGCAGAAGCGACAGCGATCATTGTGGTTGATTTTTGAAGAACATGTATGTCTAAAATGCTTCTTTTGACATGAATTTGGCTTGTAGTGAAGCTGTTAGTTTGGAGGATGCTTCATCTTTTCAACAAAACAATTATTCACTTTGAGGTAAGTAGAAGAGAATAAGTTGGTGTTATTGCAAATTCCAATAAAATTGAAAGTAATCAATAAACAAATTAAATAACTAAGTTACGTCGCCGTCGTTAATGGATTTCGGGTTGTCCTATCTCGCATCGGAAATGTAGTGGTGATGTTGATGTATGTTTATTTTAAACGAACAGTTTATTCTGCTATTTGAGAAATGAAAAATCAATTCCTGGATTTTCCATTGCAGAAGTGCTTAAATGCTTTCCAGAGGAACCGGTAATGACCAAAGACAGGAATTTAACTCCGTATAACAGAGTGTTCTCAAGAATTGGGCATCGCCATTATGACGTATTTTGCGTAAGGATCTTGGTTTACAACCATACAAGATCAAGCTGACTCAAGAATTGGAGCCGATCGACCATTTGAAGCGACGTGCGTTCTCCGATTGGGCTCTGAGGTAGATGCGCCAAGATGATGAATTTCATCGCAAAATCATCTTCAGTGACGAACCTCATTTTTGTCTCAAAGACCACTTCATCCACAAAAAATAACTGTTTGGTGCGGTTTGCATGCCGGCGGCGTTATTGGGCCGTATTTTTTCGTCGACTTATTGTGAATGGCCAGCGTTATGGCGCCATGATTACCGATTATTGTTGGCCCGAACTGGAAGATATGGACTTAGACGACATGTGGTTTCAACAGCATGGTGCCACAAGCCAAACATCACACCTTACAATGGATTTTTTGAAGAGTAAGTTTTATGAGCGTGTTATCTCAAGAAATGGGCCAGTCGATTGTCCGCCTCATTCGTGCGCTTTAACGTCTCTAAACTATTTTCTTTGGGGCTATGTTAAGTCATTGGTTTATGCAAACAAGCCGACGACGTTGGAAGAACTCAGAGACAACATTGAACGCGAAATAGCGGCCGTTTCGTCAGAAATGTGTGGCCTGGCGGAATCATCGAAAATTGGGTCAAACGAATCGACCGCTGCAAACGTGTCCGCGGTGGTCATATGAACGAAGTCGAGTTCCATTCATAAATGTTTTGACTGTACTTCAAGCCGTTGAAATACCTCAAATGGTTTGCGTTTTATTTAAACAAAAAAAAGTTGTCAAGTCCTTATTCGAAAACCCTTTATTTCCCAGACAGAAGTATATGCCATAAGCAAATGTGTAGAAAGGCCGCACTCTGTGTTCCTTAGCGAAAATAAGAGCAATGACACCATTTAATTTTTTTTTTTTTTTTTTTGACATTGAGTACCATAAAGGGTTAGACTATTTTAGTGACCCCAAATATATGATATCGAGTTGCAGAAGAATATATGTAATCATTTGCAAAAATGCGTTCTTGTGATGAATACTGGATGTAACAAATTTTTTTTAAGGGGAGAATAAACAGATAAGGACCTATATGGTTCTCCTGGGGTACATTAGAGCAACTGTAATAGGGATTTGACTGGGAATTTAGATTTTTCATCTGATACACTCTGTTTTTGGGTAGGATTCGAACCATGTAATAAAATAATTTTTTAATTTTGGTGGGAGCACCCCCGTTTATTCGGCTTAAATCAAGCTCCACGAAACTAAATAAAGCTTAACTAAGTTGAAGAGTTGGGACAGGCGATGAAATGTGGGTGATCTTTGGATGTTTTCTATTTTAAGTGAAGAAGATTAAAATCCCCAAAAAGAAGGATAACATCTTGGGGTTCACTAAGGGTTATAAGTTTATTAACTGTGTGAAAATCTAGTTCGAATGATTCAATTAGTTGTACGATTAAAATAGTTTTTTGGAGAAGTCTTATTTTTATTGATACAATAGTCATTATCAGATGAGGAAGAATGTTGATATAATAGATGAATCAATTGTGTTTTTAACGGCGAGTAATATACCCTGACAAGGGGTAAGGGTTGGTTTAGATCATAACGATAAACATTAAAAGATGGTAACAATTATTTTTGGTTGTTATTGCTTGGTATAGACTGATATCGATTACTACATAGATTTCGAAGGAAGAGCATGGGATTATTGTTAGACGTTATGAGAAAGGGTCTTCTAATAGGGACTTCCGAACTTTGACAGTTGATAGCGGCCATCTTGTTGAAGCTACATCTGTCAAATTTGCTGTTATTTATTCTGATATTTTGTTATTCTAAATCACCATTAACGGATATAGCGTTCAACAAGACGTGCAAATGATAAAACTGTTTTATCAAAATGGGTGTTCTCATCGGGCAACTTCGAAAAATCGAAAAATCATCTTCAGCGATGAGGCCCATTTCTGGATGAATGGGTACGTGAACAAACAAATTTGTTGTTGGGACGATACCAATCCACATGAGATCCAAGAGCGTCCAATGCATCCCGATAAAGTCAATGTTTGGTGTGGATTTTGGACTGGCGAGCGCTATAGGTCGATGATAACCAACTTCTTTTAGCCTGAATTGGATGATATGGACACGAACGACATCTGGTTTCAACACGACGGCACCCCGTGCCACAGTTTATGCCACATTGCACATTCTGCGAGCGATTTGGAAATGGTCATCTCACGTGGAGGTAATGTGAACTGGCCACTGGCCAGATCGTGTGATTTGACCCCATTAGACTTTTTCTTGTGGGTTAACTTAAGTGGCAGGGCTATGCGAATAGACCACCAACATAACCAATGCCATCGGTCAAATTCATTCTACTTTATTGTCTAGAGCCATGGAAAATTGGACACTTCGGATGTGCGGCAACCAATAGAAGCTGCGGTGGACATTCAAACGATGTTATATTCCAAATGGCATTGATAATCCTTTTAAACGAATAAAAAATGTCCATGATATCTCACACACACTTTGTGTTACTTAAACTTAAAGTTAAAGTTTAAAAGCGTTTAAAGAAAGACCCTTTGTAAGTGTTTTATGGAATCTGACGAAGATTTTTTGAGATCAGTAGGGTTAGTGGCAAAGCCTTCTTGATTAATAGTTAAAGTTTGTTCTTGTTGAAATCCTTTCAAGTTTTTTTTGCCGACTGGAAGAGCTAGGGTTAGCGGCGGGATTAATTACTTTTCGTAAGAGTTTTGATTTTTTTCACAAGTCTTCCCGATGGCCAGATGTGCAATCACACATAAAATAAAAGAGTGATGATTGAGCTATCTTGAACTAAAAAACATTTTTGCACTTTAATGCTGCAGCAGTTGGGAATCATTTTGTTTAGAACTAAATAAGAAACTATATTATCCGCTATAAATTTCGGCAAGAGTTGCGAAATAATGATATCATTAGATAAAATTCTTACATTAGGCGTGTTTTATTGGTATGTGTATAACCAGCGCAGTAAAACTTTATACGGCAAACAACAACAAACCAAAAGTGTCGATGGTTAAATTAGTGAAAATGGTTAATATAAAAAGTTGAGATAAAGCCGGGAATACTTGGAAAGAAATGTTATCATGATGGTCCTGAATTGCAAGAATCAGATTACAAGATAGGAATGGTAAATACCTGCTTAATCATCACGATGTTCCTAAAACCATTTTGGGTGTGGATATCCTTCAAGTCTCTTAAGTGTGATGGTAACTGCAGAATTACCTACTTAATCATTACAATGTTCTAAAAGCTATATTGGTTTGGAATGTCTAGTTCCAAGAAATTGACTTTTTTTTCTAACAATTTTATTCAACACATTCTTTCACATAATATAATACGCTGTTTGTATGTCAAATTTCTGGGTAAACAATGAAAGTTTAAGCAATTCTAATTCTGTAACACAGAACATAAGAAGCATCCTAAAGCCCACAATAACCGAAAAAGAAGATAAAAAATGTTACAAAACAATATTTTAAGATTCTTAAAAATAAGTTTTTTAAACAGGTTTTCATACATTGTTTCCCAAAACCTTATTCCTTGCAAAATTAGTATAGACATTTCAAAATTATTAAAAATAACACTTACGGCTGCTGCATTTCGATTAGCTGCTGTCATATACTGATTTTGCGGCATCATTCCCATATGTGGCTGTCCTCCCAAATAGACCAATTGTTCGGCACCTTGCGGCGGCTTAGGCACTCCGACACCATTCATATTTACACCCGGATGAACATGATCATAGATATTACCTTGCATAGCAGGTGGCATTTGCAATTGCATACCTGCCGCAGCGGCAGCAGCCGCAGCAGCTGCCTGATTATTCAAAGCATGATTCAATATATTCGAATTGAGATGATTCGGAGCGCCTAAATGATTCTGCATTTGCTGGTGTGACGGATGTGGCGGCTGTTGTTGCTGCTGTTGTTGTTGTTGCTGTTGCTGATGTTGATGTTGATTCATCATTTGTTGATGTTTGGCGGCAGCAGCTGCTGCTGCTTGTTGCATTGCAACATTCATGCCACCATTACCGCCACCAAGATTGGGCATCTGATGAAGGCCACCATTGGTGCCCATGTTACCCATGTTACCCATGTTGCCCATGTTACCCATATTTCCCCCACCACCCATACCGCCACCCATTCCAATAGGACCAACTGGTCCAATGCCACCACCAGGCACCGCATTTGTCGAGTTCATGGGATTTGGCGGATTGTATTTCCATTTATCGGGATTCTGTAAATAAAAAAAAGAAACAAAATATGAGTAAGAGAAGGCAAATCGGGAAAGATGAATATGTAATCTGGATATGTGTATACATATGTACAACAGAAAGCAGACAAAAAAATTACGAAATATCTGCAGAGGATATTACATGTAGTCCATCATTCTAATACCAGCGAGAGCCTCCACCCCTGCAACAGCCAACTTTTTCTCTCATTTTTTTTTTTGCCCGTACAATGGTTTCACTTTTTTTCTATTACAGCTCCATAACTGTGCAAGCCGAGAGGAGGTAGTGTAAGTTCCTGACCGTGTCCTGTGTGTAGTGGGTTTTTTGTTCAATTGGAATTGTGCCAGAAATTTCATTTCTAGTTTCATTTTATTCTGCTTGTTTTTGCTATCTTCCAACAGCGAACAGTGTACGTAACGAACATGCACAAATAATACAAACATTTGAATTTAGATGGCTCTGTCGAGAATAGTTCGTTGAATGGTTTTATTTTTTAATGTCTAAAGTGATTTTATAAAAATGTAACTATTTTTTAAACACTGGCCAATAAAAAAGAGTCAGTGTTTTGATATTAAATTGTGTGATATTGTGATTTTTATCAAGGGTGTGGCGGACAAGAGGTGTACAGACTCAAAGTAAACAGAAACAGTTTTTTTTAGTCGTGTGGTTTTCAAGAAGAAATTAAACGCATATAATTTAATGTTATGGCAAAGAATTTAGCTTTATTATTAAGATAAGGGTTTGCCATTATTTTTTAAAAATGATTTCAGGCAATTGGCGGCCGGGACTGGCTTCCACACTGTTTGCAGCAATTGAGGCCGTATGTCAGCATTAACGCGCCGAATATTCTCTTCCAAGGCGTCAATCGTCTCGGGCTTATCTGCGGTAGGCAAGCGACTTCACATAACCCCACAAAAAATAGTCCAGCAGTGTTAAATCGTACGATCCACAGGCCCACGACGCGAGATAATGCGTTCACCAAAAGTTTCCTTCAATAAATTGTTTCGTTGGCTCTATGGCATGTAGCGCCGTCTTGTTGAAACCAAAGGTTGGACGACCATCATCCTCTAATTCAGGCACGAAAAAGCCATTAATCATGGCTCAATAGCGTTCCCCATTGACTGTAACATTATGGCTTAATTTTTGAAGAAATATGGACCAATGATTCCATCTGCCCATAGAACACACCAAACAGTTTTTGAGAATGTAACGGCGTCTCAACAATGGCTTGTGGATTATGATCACCCGAAAGACGACAATTTTGCTTATTAACGTACCCATTCAACTAAGAGTGAGCTTCATCGCTGAACAAAATTATCTTATGAAAATCGGATCGGTGGCAATCTCGTTTTGGGCCCATTCACCGAACGTGTGAAGCGCTTGATGGTCGTTCGGTTCGGCTTCAATTCTTGCACGAGTTGGATTTTGTAAGTCCGCAAACCAAGATCGTTCCACAAAATCTTCCATAAAGTGAATGGACGAGGCTTCAATTAATGCGCGCGATGGCGGATGGACTCATTCGGGTCTTCTTCGATACTCTGCTCCACAAATGCGCATTATCCACTAGAGTGAACGTGCTCGAAATTGTTGTTCGAATTACCGACTCTGCTGGGCGATTATGTCGACCGAATATTGGACGCAGCCCGCGATGCTGATTGTTGGTCTGAACAAAACGATTTTGAATAATTGTTATTCCAAATTTATAAAAGTCTAGAAATGTCTTCACGAAAGAAGGGACCAGCTTATCCTTATGTGGCAGAGTGGGTCTTAAAAAATAGATATATGTAGATAGGGAAGGTATGTGAAGATAGGTGCCGCAGTTATAACTGTATAATCGGCTGTAAAATTAACCGGAATAGAGGACAGAAGGAAGAACCGGAGCCTGCACCATTAACAGAATCGTGATCCATTATCGATATCTAGAACACACGTCAGAAACGACAGGTTTCTACACCACAATAGTTAATGAAGTTTAGCTTTTTAACAAAATCGATTTTTTTTTGTTTTTTGATTTCATCAAATATGCTCACAACAAATCTCCGAAAAAACGTAACAACGCAACCTTCGTGGTATAGTGGTTAGTCTATCAGGGTTAGGGCTCGTTTTGCCGTCAACACAACCTTAATTTGCCTGGGCACTGCCTCTTGCATGGAAATATCAAATTCTCCAAGAGTAAACTTTTTCTCCATAAGGTGCATATCATGTAGCTGTTCGTATTCCGCGGTAAATTGTAGATCCCCTTTGATTCCGTAGATTCCCAAGAAATACACAGGAATGGTTAAAAGTTTAAGTCAATGGGAAGTGTCCTATCAAAGAATTTCACCAACACGAAGTTCATTACGCGGATATATTGAAGAACTCATTCGAATTCTTTTCTAACTGTTGTTCAAGGTGAAAAGAATCTTAAGTCTTCTCGATAGTATCTAAAGGAGGACGTATTGGAGATGAATACATCATCAGAACATTTACGTCATTCGAACATCGGCGGAATGTTTCATGTCTCTCCCTCTTCTACCGTTATTTCTACGATCATTGTTCTACAGAAATAGCTAGTTGCATTCCTCTCCTAAAACAGTTTCCCGGTAATACTCGCGCTTCCAGGAATACCCACCTATTTATTCTCGAGCCCAATTTCAGTCGTACAGTTAAGTACAGAGATTCGTTCTTCAGCCGTACAACTCGAATGTGGAATAGTTTGTCAAACTCTATTTTCCTTCTCATTATGATGGCCAGAAATTTAAAACTAATGTGCATCAGCATTTCCTTCTAAACCCCCTCCTATTAACCTAAGCACGCGCAATGTTCACTGACATTAAAAGGGTAGGCCAAATCCCTTTAGTATGTGTAAATTATAAAAAAAAATATTTAATCATGGAACTGTCGGAACTATTTGCAAAAAAAATTAATTCTGGGAAAATCAAATCATTACAATGAAATATTCCAGTTAAAGAAAATGGTTTGATAACATTTTCCGATGAAAATGAACTCATACCAGGATTTTATTTTTCAAATGGACGATTTTTCATCAGGGGTTTTTAATGATTTAAATTGTTGAATGAATAAAAGGACAAATACAATGAATTTCAATTTATGGAAACTAGGAGGAGAGAAGAAAAAATACAGATTCCAAGTAGAATCGGCCATAGATAGGGTCATCTTTAGAACAACTAGCGTAATTCTGCATGGGTATGCATTCATCCATCGAGGAGTGCTAGTGAGTGCTAGTGAGCAGGGAATCGCATTCGATGCTGAGAATATGGAAAAACCACTTCTGCAAACTGTACAACGGTGATGACGAAACGAATTCCGGTGACTGACAGAATTAACCATTCTATCTGGGCGAAGTAGAATAACCCCGACCACCCGATCTGGGTGAAGTATAGCTAACTATATCTAAGCTTAAGACCCAAAAACTGAAGCCGATGGTCCAGCTGCCGAACTCTTTAAAACTGTAGACTCATCGTCTTGATTAGAACTATGCATCAACCCATATCATAGGCAAACTGGGGCATGTCCGATGAAGGGAATCTCAGCGTTTTTTGCCCGATCCTCATGAAAGAAGACCCTCGAATCTGCGCCAATTTTAGAGGTATCAGTCAATTGAGTAGCAATGCCCTCTTTCGGACATCATCCCAGTCCTGCTGTATGGTGCAGACAGAAGGAATAATAGTCTAACATCTCAGATGGCTGGGTCATATAGAGAGGATAGACATCAATGCTTTGGCTCGGGAAATTTTCGATTGCACCCCGAAAGGACGGTGCAGTAGAGAAAGACCAAGACTTAGGTGCTGGTGCTATAGCTGGGACCGAGTTGACTGGAAAGGTTCATTGCTTCAGGCGCGAGTCCACCCTGTACTGTAGTGCTACCTTTTTCTTCAATCGACCACAACTCTCCAACTGCTCTGCTTCGCTCTAAGGTTTTCGCCTGTGGTGTTAATCGAGTTCGAGAGGAAAGTCGTACGGAGAATTGTTAGCCCGTGTGCGAGGAAGGACTATTCCGGAGAACATATAATCATGAATTGTATGAAATCTACCTCGAAGCATATGTTGTGGAAAAAATAAAGCTCGGTAGATTCCGGTGAGCTGGGCACCTAGAGGAACCAGGTCGAAGTCTTTTGCAGTCCTTTGTTTATGGTGGAGGACAACGTGGCAAACCTTGCTTGCGTTGGAAAGATAGCGTAGACCGGGACGCCCGAAGATGTATGGAAGAACTTGTTGATGATGATGATGATGTTTGCGGTCTATTATGAGTAGACCAATCGTAAAACTTTCGTATATCTTTCGCCATGTGTTTCCAGATCCTGGACAAGTTACAATGTTGGAGCATCTGTTATTGACTTTTAAATACCACATATGGTGTTAGCTCGATTTTTCCAGAACCTTAAGTTGAAGCCTTTTGGGCAAGTTTATTAGATATTTCATTTCAATCAACTGATCATTATTTTTTAAGTTTTGACCAAGTTGATTTTTATGTGGACGTTGGAGAACTTTTAAAAAGTGATTCTCATCGGCTGACCTTTCAAATAATCCTCATTTGTTTTGTACATCTTGCAGCATTTTTGGGAACGTCGAATATGTGGTCATTCCACAAAAGGTGGCACAGTGGTATATTTCGTTTTAATGACAAAAAAAACATTTCGAGCTCCTACCGGAGAACTGGGAAAAGCTTGCCCAGTAAAAGAACACATCTTCAAGTAGATGTGAGTATCAAAAACCTGTTAGTACTCTTTCGCCTGAATGAGTCTGAAAGAAAGATTGATCCTCTCGAGTACAAGACCAGTTGTAAGACCTGGCAGCTTTGAGTTGGCCGCAAATTGGGCTACGAGCAAATCGGTCTTTTCTTGGGATCTGACAGCGGGAGTATCGTTGAAGAAGAGCTTTGGAAGATTTTTTTTTAAATTAAAGGTTTTTCTAGCTTGTTGAAGCTATTTTCGGTTCTCATTAATGGTAAACATAACGGTGAAAAATTGATTTTCCTAAATGGATTACCTATTTGTAGCTGAACATGACATACCTTTAGGGGAAGCATAGTGGACTCTTAAAAGTCCTGAAGAAATTATTGAAACAGACCAGTTGGCTTTCTTTCTGGATTTTGCTATCACGCGATATTTGCCAAAATGACAAATGGAGGCCATAAACCAAGGTTGGTGTATTTATGAGGTTTGGAGGTAAAAAAGAAGTCTAAAGTGTTGCAGTTAAAGTGAGTGTGCAACATCATGCCAAATATAAACGGCGAGGCAACGGTAGGCAAACTAACGAGTTGTTTTTTGAGAGGCCTTATAGTTTCGTTAAAGTTATTTTAAACTTAAGAATAAACTTGAACTGAAATATATGTAAAGAAAAATATACTTACATCAATAGGATGCTCATCCCCACAGGCCCACCTTGCTTGCTTTTGCGCAAATTGTGCAGCATATTCGGCCTCATGTTGCGGCTGCCGCTGGAAAACATACCCAACAGCTGCATCATCTTGCGACCGTACAGGCTGTTCCCGTACAATCCGGTCATCATTACCGCCCAGTAACTTCATGTGTTGCTGTTGTGGGTGATTGTGATGGTGGGTCGAAATTGAGATCGAGGGGTAATTGTTGTTACTGCTTAACAGCTCTATTTTGACGGCTTTGTATAAGACGCTTTAAACAAAAAATACTATAAAATTGTCAATTCTTTTTCTTTTTGCTGATTTGATTGCTTAAATGAAAGCAATTTCGATTAAACAATGTTATTTCTTTTAAATTTGGAAATTCACTTGTAATTTTTATTTTTAACGAATGCGCGCGACGCACGAAGAACTTTTCGACGGATTTAAAAAACGCGAACTTGAAAACAGAAACCGAAATTCTCAGAGAAGAGAAAATTATCGCACGGTTACAAGTGAAGTTTATTTTGTCTCTTTGAAGAAAGGAATTTCAATTGATCACCTTTTTTATTGATAACAATTTGATTGTGATCGATGTTTAAAATCTGAAATGACAAAACAAATATTTATTAGAATTTTGTGTACATGTATTTAAATTATATTTACATATATTTAAAAATCGCAGGTATTTTTGTGATGAGTAGAAAAAAAGTAGAAAGTAATTTATTTACTTTGCAGGAAAAAAAGGAAGGATTAACATTTATTATAAAAAGAAGAGAAAGCTAACAGGAAAATGTAGGTATACACGTAATCCATGACTGAATGGATTGAGGTATCGAACGAACGGATAAGATTATCGATCCCACCCGCTGATATCCGCTTATAACCTGCAGATAACTATGATTGTTGACTTTGTAGTAGTGCAATAGATAATGTGTTTGCTTGCTAACCCAGCCATTGTGAGTTCGATACTCAGGTTTGGTAGCATTTTTCAAAACCCTAGTGCAAGGTAGATGTTTTTCGTGGATTTTAAGTGAGACAATAGTGCTTCGCGCAATTTGTTGCATACAGAGTCGGTAATTATCGATATAATAATGCGTCTTCGAATAGCATAAGCGGTCTAACAAACTGATGAGCCCACCTGAATTAATCGTCTAGAACAGTCAAAGGATTTAAAGTCAAAGATTTTTTTTTATCCGATGGAAATCTTTAAAAGCCACTCGGTAAGAATCGGTACCGCACTCAAAGACCAATCTATAAAAGATCGACAAATGATTTGTATTTCTTTATTTTTTAAATCGCATTGGGGGAACTTTAAAATTATAACACTTTCCCATAGCTTGTAGACCATCAGCCTATGAGGCTTGATTCTTCTTAATCTCCGAACATTGTTTCGTACATTTGGTTGTTTGATAAAGCGTGTTTTTCAACCACTTTTATAATGTAAATAGCTATTTCGTATATACAAAGGAGCAATAATTATTCCACGAAGGACCTTGCTTTGGAATTTTTGGATGGGTTCAACATTTGTTTTCTTTGTGCTCCATAGTTGGATTCCATATGTCCAAAAGGGTTTCAGTATTTTCTTATATTTTCTGGATAGATAGGTCACAGTTCTTTCCTAGTAACCAGTACATTTGTCTGTACTTCAAGTTTAGTTCGACTCTTTTCTTTTTGATGTGCTCTTTCCATTTGAGCTTTGCATCCAAAGTCATTTCAAGGTATTTGGCGGTATTGGAGAAGGTACTGCTATACTGTTTATAAAAATCCAATCACAAGATTTATCGACTGCATTTTGCAATTTTTGTGTAGCCTCCGTTACGGATTTATCTGGCACCAATATTGCAGTATCATCAGCAAAGATAGCCATGATAGCGTTGTTGTCCACTGGAATATCCCTTGTATACAGATACAGGGTTGGTCCTAGGACACTTCCTTGTGGTACACCCGCTTCAATTTTCTTTGGTTCTGAGTAATTTTGACATCAAAATAGACAGGTACAACTTTGAGGTAGTTAGTGACTTTGTGTACCTCGGATCCGCTATAACATCTCACAACAACATTTCGTCAGAAATAAAGTGAAGATTTACTCTTGCAAATCGCTGTTTCTATGGGCTAGGAAGGCAATTGAGTAGCAAAGCCCTCTCTCGAAAGACAAAGGAGACTCTGTATAAGACCCTAATCATACCAGTCCTGCTCTATGGCGCCAAGGCATGGACTCTATCTAAAGTCGATGAAGATATCCTTAGTCGTTTCGAGCGTAAGATTCTTCGGAGGATTTTTGGCCCTATCTGCGTTAACGGGCTTTGGAGGAGAAGGTTCAACCAAGAACTATACGAGCTGTACAGCGAAATTGACTTGGTGAAAAAAATACACATATCACATTTAAGATGGCTAGGTCATGTAGAGCGAATAGACAACAATGCTACGGCTCGCAGGATCTTCGATTCCATCGCAGAGGGTAGACGCAGTCAAGGAAGACCTCGTTTAGGTGGCGTGCTCAATTGGAGGAAGACATCAACCAATTTGGAGTGCGAAACTGGAGGCAGCTAGCCAAAGACCGAGCTGGCTGGAAAGTCATGTTGGTTGAGGCCCAGGTTCGTCCCGAACTGTAGCGCCCCCTAAGTAAGTAAGTAAGAGTAATTTTGGCCGTAATTCGATGTACTTGGTCTATCGTGGAAAGTTTATTTCTAAATCCAAACTGATGGCTCGCAATTAGTCTTCTTTCTTCTATTATTTTTCTAAGCCTTATCTGGAGCAATTTTTCGAAAACTTTTGCCATGATTGATATAAGCGGTATTGGTCTGATGTTACTTCTGTTGGTGGCTTACCTTGGTTAGGTATAACAATTACTTCTGCAATTTTCCAATGATGTGGCACATATCTTAGTTTAGGGCATGCGTTTATAATAAATTGGAGTTTTTTGAAGGCTGTTGATGACATATCTTTTAAAACCTGAGCAGTTATTAGATCGTACCCTGGTGATTTTTTGCTAGACAACTTATATGTTGACACATGCTTCTTACTTCTTTGAGCGTGACAAGCAGTGGAAAGGCTTTACGTGAGCACCTGCCGATTATGGCTTAATTTCCCGGTGGGCCTACCCACTTTGGAGTCACCTTGAGGCGCAACAAAACCCCAAGTGTGGTTGGTCAAACCACTTTATTACTATAGTGGCTTGCCAAACCACTCTAGTAGCAAATAATGAATTTATTATGGTAAATCCATTCTTCTTGCTAAGAAGCAGGGACTATCAGCACCCCTAGTATCAAGGTTAAATAAGACAATGTACACACACTTCTTTCGAAGCCGTGCCATCCTCCCAGAAACCAAAGATACCTTTTCGCATTTGGAGTAACCACAGCCACCATGAAGCTCCCACAAGGGAGCTAATTAAACCCTAGGTAAGGCTTCGCCCATCTCCCCGGAGACACACTTGTGGATCGACTCCATAAAGCCGCTGGCCCACCAACCAGTAAAGCAACAGATTTAAGAAATCCTATCAACCACAGTGAAGAACGGGACTCTCCCTGTTGCCCCACCTAGAAGCTATGTGTTACTACATCGGTCCACGAGGGATCATGTGTAAAGCGATTAACTAGACTTGGTCTTGGAAGACTTTTACTTCCGGCAACCCGGCCATAGAATAATTCTTACACCCATTCTATAAGGCGGTGAGATTAGAGGACTCTTACCTCTGGCACTCACAACCATAGGAAAATTCTGTCATCCCCGAAACTATACAGAAGGAGCTGTAAGCAGGCTCTTACTGTTGGCGCTTCCCTGTCCTTAGGCCTATTCTGTCCCCGTACCTAAAGGGGGGGGGGATATTTTAGCAGACTCTTACTGCACAGGGGAACTTTGAGCGTGACAATAGGAATTTCACATTCGTCGTTTCTAACTACAAAATGTAAGGGATCTGCAGCTGTGTTTACTGGGAATGGCTTAGAGGCATTCGCGAGATGTTAAGCGAAGAGATCAGCCTTTTGTTTCGGGTTTCCGATCCATTTACCATCTTGAGATGGTCCTATCGGGCCTCATCTGACAATTTCGTCTATAAATACATTGTGGGTCGAAGTCTTTCTTTCTTTCCAACTTGAACAAGTTTTGTCATTTTGTCTTCTACCATAAAAAGAGCCGTCTCCAGTTTCGCATTCCAAGCAGCCGAAGGTCTCCCTTAGTCAGTCCATCTGAGATAAGGTCTGCCTTTTCTTCTGACTCCCTCCGGTACGGCATCAAAGACTTGCTGGAGCGTCGATGTTAATCCTCTCTACGTGGCCAAAGTCATCTTCGCCTATGAATAAGGATTTATCTGGCTAGGCTTATCTGGCTGTACAGCACGTACAACTACAAGTTGTATTTTCTTCTCCACTCTTTGTTTACCGGATCGTAAAAAGGACCATAAATCGCGTGTATTACTTACCTTTCGAATACCCAAAGGATACCCAAAGCAGCCTTCATCCGAATGGTAAAGTGCCCATACTTCTGCACCATATATAAAAAGACCGGGATAATGAGTGCCTTGTATAGCGTCTCCTTTGTTCTTCTTAGTAGAGCTTTTCCTCAATTGCTTACTTAGCCTCATCACCTCCACGCGGTACCCCCTGGATGACTGAAAGGTGAACAAGCGTTGTATCTATCGGATTTATGGGTTGTAAAGGCCTGACCCTACAAGGAACTAGGACCAGGAGAAACGATCCACTCTGAAGATCCAATGCTCATGCAAAGTCCTCGCAAGCCGGTCATTTAAAAAACTATTGTGACGAAAAACAATATGACTCGGATGAAAAAATCAATTTTTGCGATAGCAAATTTAAATCATCGTGTTTCTGAATGTTTGTCAGAACTTCCGCGTCTAGTGTGGACCTCGCTTTCTATTTCTTTCTATTTCACAGACAATTTTCGGGAGCGGGTTATTTCTAGATGGAAATAACGGTTCCAGTCAGGCTGAACTACTTAGTGAACACCTTATATGGGCCACTATAAAGTAAAGGCAAAGAAAACTAAAAAAACTGAGATATTTGCTGTGGCAACTGCTACACAACAAACAAACGACAATACGCAGCAAGGCTAAGTCCTATGCAAATTATACTCCAAGCGAGGGAGAGAAAATGTCTTTGTTGGTACAATCGGAAAACACAGCTTTCACGACACCACCTCCGATAACGGATTCAGGCTAATTGACTTTGCGGCTGGGCGAAATATTGTAATAGCTAGTACCAAGTTCCCACACCTCAACATTCACAATAGGACATGGTGATGTCCTGATCAATTAACTGTCAGCCAGATTGACCACCTTGCGATCGATGCAAGAGACTACTCCAGTATCATGAATGTCCGAACATTCCGACGGGAAAAAATGATTCGGACCACTTCTTCATTGTAGCCAAGGAACTGAGTATAACCAACGTCAAAGAGAGGTAAAACTGTGAGGTAGTTTAATGACGGACAGCTGCAATCCCAAGAAATCGCCAGGTCCTTTTCCGATCGAGTCTCAAATAACCTCCAAAGGAATCCTTTACCGCCAGCGTTAAGTATTGAGAACCAGTGGCAACATTGTTAAAATACCATCAGGGAAGCCGCCTCTGAAGTGCTGGGTTTTACACGGCCACCACAACGAAACCCTTGGTTTGATGATGAGTGTCGGCAAGCACACGCAGCTAAACAAGAAGCATACAAGGTGGCACTGCAAACAAGGACCAGAACTGCCCCTGCGCTCTACGAGCAGAAGAGGAAAGATGAACACCGGCTTCTCAGAAAGAAAAAAGGGATCATGAGATGCGAGCGATCGAGGAAATGGAGAGCTAATAACATTGCAGGAATGAAGTTTGAAAGTTTTAACAAAAGATAAAAAAGAAACTGTCAAAGCTACAGAGCTCGAACTGAAGCTTGCAGAGACGATCAAGGGAACATCATAGTGGAATCGCTGAATGAAAAAACCATATTTGCAGACTGTATAACGGCAATGACAAAACGAATTCCGCTGTCAGGCAGAATGATCCATTTTATTTGGGCGTAGTAGGCCAACAATTTTGCCCACCACCTATGGATAAAGTAAAGCTAGCTATAACTAAGCTTAGGACTAACAAAGCCGCCGAAGCCGCTGGCCTAGCTGCCGAACTCCTGAAATCTGCAGCCGATGACTTGGTTATAACTATGCACCAACTCATAAGCAGGATATGGTTAGAAGAAAGCATGCCCGATAAATGGAATGACAGGACATTTACGCAATGATGAAATTAATAGTGCCATCGACTGCCTCGAATCAGCCGTTTCCCATGCTCTTGAGGTTCAAAAAGTACCCAAGACTCCTAGGGATAGGTATCAGCATCTCCCGGAGTATGTGCAGAATTTATATTCTCATAGGCAAAGGCTGAGAAATCGACTGCAAAGAATCCACCGTAGAAAACTGAACACAGTGAACGTTGAATATCAGTCCGTTAAAACCGAACTTGAATATCATGTTTCGGAAATCAATCCAGCACCACAATAACATCAAATTTACAAAGAAATTAAAAAACATCAAACCAGGATCAAACGCATTTAAAGAAATAAACCGTTTTGTAGGGAAAACTCAGCCGTTACCCGATGTTATGATTAAGGACAACATCGAAATGATATCCACATATGGCAAAGTAGAAGCTTTTGCCGAACATTTTGAATAAAATTTCACACCCATCCCATCAACGGACCCGGCATTTTTAGATGAAATCGAGGCATCTATCCAACAGTTTCTGCAGCCATCCATAGAAGGAGTACAGTTTGATGACTCTTGTTCAGCGAGTAATCCAAAGGAGGAGATATTCGAAATTATTATCAATTCTAAACTAAAAAAATCCGCCGGACCTGGTTGAGTCTTCAATTATGTCATAAAAATGCTTCCACAGACAGTAATCATACTTCTAGCAATCATGAGCAACTGCATCAATAACTGTTACTTAAACCAAAAGTGGAAAATGGCCAAAAACGTTGCAATACCTAAGAAGGCGCCAGAAATCTAATTTTCAACTACAGGCCGGTATCCCTCCTAAATAACGTCAGCAAGATTGTGGAAGAAGTCATCATTAGACCGCTTAGGAAATGACGCAATGATCTCAACCTCATCCCTACATGCAGTTTGGCTTTCGTGAAAATCACTCGACACTGCATTTGGACTACCTTCATTTTCAAAAAAATTTGTTTTCTTTTATTTTTTTCCAGGAAATTCTTTTTCTTAATAGGAAGCTGCAAGTCATCATTAAAACACATTTAGACCGGAGTTGCACAAGGTTCAAAACTGGGACCTTTCCTTTTTAATTTGATGACATCCGATCAACCCATCCAACGGATTGCGAAAACCTACTCTTCGCTGATGACTCACTTACCAACGCCTCCTCAATATCTCCACTCATTGCAGCCCGAAAAGTCGAAAACCAGATTTTTCGAATACTACAGGGAACACGGATCAACACAGCTAAATCTGTTTTTAGTGTGCTTCGGAACCCCTGCCAAACATAGCCGTATCCGTTCTGCAGCAACCTGTCCTTGAAGCTCCCTGATGGATCATCAATAGCAGCTAAAAGGAATGCCAAGTACCTTATGATCAACTTCAATGAGCTGTTTAAATTCAACTTAACAAGTTTGACATAGCCATTGTGTACATCCGTAAATGAGGAAAAGAAATGGTTTAGGAAAGTCAACGAGGAAAACAACATACACCCACCCACCCTGTATATGGAACACAACGCCGTTCAAGTGGCTGCCTCGGCTGGATTCGCAGTAGCGCATACTTTTACCCCAATTTTCCAAGATCTTGTTGATGGTTTCGGGCTGTAGCTCAAGTATTGCTTAAATGATATTGGCCTTAAGAACTTGAATCATTTCCGGATTGTTGGCATAACATCGGCCCTGCACAGTTCCCATTAAAAAAAGTCCAAAGGGATCAAATCGCAGTTCCGAGGCGGTTATTTGACATCGCAGAGAGCTTAGCACAAGATTTGGGAATTTGGCGCGCAAAAGATCGATTGTGGCATGTGCTGTGTGGCATGGCACGCCATCCTACATATTTCAAAGGTTATCCAAATCCATGTCTTCAATTTCAGTAAAAAAAAAGGCGGTTAACATGGCTCTTTAACGCCCACCGTTGACCGGAACGTTGTTCCCAGCCTCATTTTCGAAGAATCCACAATCTACCTTGATGCATTGGCTTCTCGAAGATAACGTGCGGGTTTTCCGAGCCGCAGATGCGGCAATTTTGTTTGTTTACATAGCGGCCGAGATGAAAATGCACCTCGTCAGAAAAGATGATTTTTCGCCCAAAATCGTTTTCCAATTAGACCGAGTGTTATCCACTAGCATACCACTCTCATGAGCTTTTTGCACAAACTTGCGTACAGAAGGCGCAGTGGTTGCTACATTTTTCAAAAAAAAAAAACTCACTGTTTGGGCTACACAGCACTCATTTTGGAAATAAGTTTTCAATATTTGCCAACGTTGTTCAAGCGTAAAGCGAATTATTTCGTTCCGCGGAGGAATGATATTCACTTCCTGTTAAGGTTTCGAGCGGGAAGCTGCTGTCAGTGTCAAAATAACCTATGATTTAAAAAGAAATCACTAGATGGCCCATCCGTTACAAGCAATTACTGATGCCAATTATAAGTTCCAGTTTTCTTGTGTAGTTCTCCATCTCCATAATGACAGCAATGAAGAAGCTCCAACTCTTCGAAAGGAAGATTCTAAGGATGTACACCGGACTTTTCTTCAATCACCAACAACAACAAAAACACTATAGCAACAAACGACTCTATGATGAAGCCGAAATCAAGCCACCAGACCAGTTTCTTATGCAGTCAGCGATCAGGCTTAGCTCTAAAACCGCCATCCACCCTAACCCACTCATGAGAAGGATGATCACCCTGGCACGACATCCCGAACCTAGATATCTTAGAGCCATAGATATCCTAGAAATAATCAATGACAACGATGGAGCAGTTTCCTTCTACGCTGACACGGGGTCAGCTTTTCAACGCGGCTATACACCAACTCAACCCCCAACCCAAAGAAAAACCTTCACTGGACAGCCGGGTCGGAACAACCCCAGTAAATCGAAGTCAACCGACTTTTAGTATAATTTATATGTATCTTAGTCAATAATTAAATATATAATATTTATTATTTTGTATAATCAAATCCATTGTATAGCGTTGGGCCTCCTACGGGCCAACAAACAAAAATAATTACAATCAGTTTACATATATGTATAGTTATAAATTAATTTAAGTCAAATGTTCATCTTGAATCGGCAGGTCACCTAAATACAACAAAACATTCATTGATAGTTCATACATAATTTAATTTATTAAATTTAAACAGTGCTATTTAAAATAAACAATTGAAAACAAAAACAACATTAACGTAAAACAAAACAATAATACATCAAAAAAAAAATTATTACAACGGAATTAAAAGAGGAGCCATCCCCAACCCCAACCCTAAGAGCTAAGACCCCAAGTAGGTACTTACCTATCTATTTAAATCATATATTCTTTTGTCAAAACAAATGTATATACTTATATAATCTATATTATGTACATAATTGTACATACATAGCCCTACATAGGTACCTGCTTATTTGAGGATTAGGATACAGTTTTATAAGTTAGCTAGAGAAAAACAACAAAAGCACCCATCCCTTACTTTTCTCCCCAATAATAATAAGAATATGAAAACAACAACATTCGCGGCAAATGTATAACAACAAAAGAACCAACAAAAAATTACACTTTTTTTAAGTAGAAAAATAAATAAATGATTTATTTAGTTCTGTCTTCTATCCTCCTCCTTTTTTTGTTCGCTCTGTCAAAAATCAACGCATACATTTGCAAAACTTCGCTTTTCTACTCACATTTTTGTTTTATTGTTCACGTTGTCTCTCTTTTTGCTCCACCGGGGGGTTATCTCTCAAATAAATTGATTTGGTTTTTTGTCATCAAAAAAAATTGCGGCTTTAATAGTGTCGGTAATAATTTTATTGGATTTTCTTGTATGCGGCAAATCAAATTCTTTTTTTTTTTATTTTCTCTTTTGCACTTGCACTTTTCTTATAACTTTTTCTATTTCTCTACGCATTTATTGGATTCATAACACAAATTGGATAAATCGACCGCGCACAACAAACACTGATGCACAACAAATACTTAAATATTTTCGGCAATTATTTGTAATTTTGATTATTTTGACAGAGGAAAAATTGATTTTTCCTCTTCGTTCACATGCACATAAATCTAGAAATACGACGACGGCTTTCAATACAGCAGATGTACATAACACTATCAACGATTTTGAATTTTAATAAATTGAGTTTTTTTATTATATTTTACACGACCGAATGGTGTTTTTTTTTATTTAAAATTTCTATTTACAACTGTACACAACGGGGGTTCGAAAATTTACAAAAAAAAATTCAATAAGAAATGTCAAAAAATTAACTGTATGATTACAAGTGCAAGCTTAAATTGTTTTCTTTCGGCGGCGAGGCGAGTTTTTCTCTTTCTATTTTCCTTCGAAAATATACAAACAACACACACACATATACGAAAAAATACAGAAAATTTGGTGTGTGCTTTTCTTTTTCTTCCCAGTTTGGTTTGTCACAAGATGGCTCTTCCCGAGTTGTTATTTTTCGAGATCAATTAGTAGTAGTGTATACACGAAATGAGCTATGCGTTAGAAGAGTCCAACAAAATGTTGTTTTGCGGGCTTTTTAGAGTTCAGTTGAACACACACACCAACACAACAGCATACAAAATGTGTGGTAGAAAGAGCAAAGCACTGGGCAAACAACAAGGGATCGAGAAAAATATTTCTTCTACGGATTCACCGACGAAGCGAGAAGAGACGAAAAGGATTATTTTGTTGTTCTTGTTGCCGAAATTTTCACGTTTTTTCTACGGCTGTTGAGAGGAGTGGCAGAGAATAATGCTTCACCAAAATGTATTCCTGTTTGTTTTTCCTTTTTTTTTTTTAAATCAGTTTTCCTTTGCTTTTCTGAGTTTCTTGGATAAAATTCAAAGAACAAAATTTTCTTTTCACTTTTCTTCTTTTTCTCTTAACGCTGATGTCTTCTTCCTGTGTTCTTCTTTTCTTTTGCCACTGACACTGTCCAGGGATACTTTTTGCTCGAAATCTTTTTTACTTGTCGTTTCACGTATTTTCCTCTTTTGTGCTTTTCTTCTTACTTTTTGTTGGATACCAAGATGTATGTAGGGAGACGAAGACGACTGCCGCAATTTATTTTTAATCTGCACACAAACAAAAAAAGGAAAAATTGAATATTCAATTTTTTTCCTTCTCGATCGAATATTCACAGGAAATTCTTTTGGAAGCTTTTGGCTTCACGTTATTCCAAGGGAAACAATTAATATCGCAAAACACAAAATTTAGAAGTGAACACGTTATTTTCTTGCAAATTTTTCAATTTTCGGCTGTCGCGTAGAGCTCTTTTGTTTGATTCTTTTTTTTTTCTATAGGTATATTTTATTCTTACAAAAAAAAACTGTACACAGATGTATTTTTATTTATATATATTTACAGACAATAGTAGATGGTTAATGGATATTTTGTTTGATTATTTATATTTATTAAAATGCTAAAAATGAATTTATTTTAATTAATTTACACGATTTTATACACACACGGATTTTTCGACGGCCCGTCTATTCTTTAAGCCATTTAAAAATGAGTTGCGAAAAATGTGTGAGCAGGAGAAGTGCTGGGTGGGTATATATGGTGTGTTCATGTGTTGTGTTTTTTTGTGTGAGTGTGTGTGATGTAGGAAAATGTCGATGGGTACAAAATATGTCGTGTACTCTGTTTGGCTAATGGTTTGTGTTTAGCGGCATTGTTGGGGTAAGGAATATATCTGGTTTCTTTTTGTATATTGTTGATAGTGTGTATTCGTTGCTTCACCGTATAACCGAAAATGCGAGATTTTTCGAAGATTAGAAAGAGAGTAGGGCTGGTTTGACGATGGTGGAATGTCCAAGTTCGAATTAATTAAATCCTAGCCTGTTCTGAATTAATTGAACTTATTTAAATATTTGATATATTTTAGCAGCACCAAATAAGCAACATATGTATCCAACTGTAACTCACATGAGTTAAGTTCTTTTCAGCAATGTGTTCAAAATTCTAAGCCGGCATGTTTTTTATTTGGTTTTCGAATTTCGAACTTAGATGAATGCGTTCAGTGAATGTAGATTAAAAAAATCTAGAATTTTTTTTTTAAAAGGAAGGAATTGACCTTTTTTATAAAGTGAACATGAACAAATTTGTAAGAAATGTTCTCACTGAGAAAACATTCTTTGCGATTCAGGGCGTGTGTAAGCATAGTGCGCAGCTCGAGGTTAAATGTAGACCTCATATTTCTCTCCAAACGATACCTTTTTTGCTACTGTAGCGGTAGCGGTGTGTCAAAATTTAGCTCGAATTAAATGTGATGACCAATTTATCGATCCGCTAAACAGTACACTGCGAAACAAAGATATGAAAGCTGGTGCATACAACTCCGCCTAATTTTAGCTTGACTAAATATAGAAGAGAATTTTGTATAGCAACCTTGTACTATCATCATTAGTTGAAAACTAGCGCTATCTAGTTCGTCTACATCTCCTTAAAGTTTTTCTCTGAGTGGAGATTGCAACGTAGACTTTTAATTTTCAATACATATACAATGTTGGACAAAAATGCAGAACGGGAATGATGTATATAAATTGTTAGCCTTTAGAAGAAAACAAAACATCGACACTTGTTCGTGTTATTTTGAAATCATTTTTGTATTGCTGAAAACTGATAATGAGGGATGACACAATATTCACACACGGAAAGAGTGAAAAATGGTTGACTAACACATGCTTATGATGAGCCTCTGATTGTAGTAAAAAGTTTGTTCTAAGCTTACTACATCAAAGAATCTGAAGTGTTAAAAAAAATTATTAAGCGCCTTATGGTGGATTTTCACTATTCTGCAACTTGACTTCTGCAAAAAAGTATAAAATTACATATAAAAATTATACCCGTTCGATAGAGAGGGAAGATAAAAATCAAGAATACTTGATAAATCAAGATTATAGAAAATAGAAGAAATCAAGATCAAGATTATAGAGAGGACGAACATGTTCATCTTGATTATAGCAGGCTCTTCTGCATTTGGAAGTCCCTATAATTTCCTTAGTTCAGGTGAGCAGTTTTTCTCGTTTTTTTAACAATTTTCAAATGTTCATTTTCAAAATTGGTATTTGTGCCTCTGAATGGTACTAACCTGAACGTAACCAAGCCAACAACTTTCAATTTTTTTTTTCAATAATTGCCAAATTACAAGGAAAGAAATGGAAAATACGAAAAGAATTAAAAGTAAGTAATAATTAATTATTTTTATTAACTATTATTCATATTTTTTTTTAATTCATAAGATAAACGTCCCTGCGAGGTGGAAGAATCCCTGGTGGACGGAGATGATGGTTTGATTTTGACTACGAGCACACGACAACTAGCTATAAAAAAAATTACAGCAAGGAAATACGTATACGTACGTGTATTCCTTCACTCTTTTGTAAAATGGCGTATATTTCCTCCGTTCCAATTTTGTTGATTTTGCAGATCAAGACGTTGCAGAACAATGAAAATCCACCATTAAGGGAAAAGATTTATGGTGGATTTCTACTATTCTGCAACTCGACTTCTGCAAAAAAGTAGGATATAACATAAGTATAAAAATAAAACTCGTTCCATAGAGAGGGAAGATAAAAATCAAGAACTTCTTGATAAATCAAGATTATAGGAAATAGAAGAAATCAAGATCAAGATTATGGAGGAGACGAACATGTTCATCTTGATTATAGCAGGTTCTTCTGCATTTGATGATCCCCATAATTTCCATAGTTCAGGTGAGCAGTTTTTCTCATTTTTTTACTACAATTTTCAAATTTTCATGTTCAAAATTGAAATTTTTGTCTCTGAATGCTGTTAACCTGAACGTAATAAAGCCAACAACTGTCAATTTTTTTTCAAAAATTGCCAAATTACAAGAAAAGAAATGGAAAATTCGAAAAGATTTAAAAGTAAGTAAAAATAAATTATTTTTATTAACTATTTTTCACATTTTTTTTAATTCATAAGATAAACGTCCCTGCGAGGTGGAAGAATCCCTTGTGAACGGAAATGATGGTTTGATTTTGACTTCTATCAACGAGCTATACAAAAATTTAGCAAGGAAATACGAATACGTATAATGTGTATTCCTTCACTCTTTTGTAAACCGCCGTATATTTCCTCCGTTCCAATTTTGTTGATTTTGCAGATCAAGACGTTACAGAACAATGAAAATCCACCATTAGATTGGAGAAGTTGGTTATCTTGGGTAAAAACGTGAAAAATGGTGTAAAATGCAGAAAATGTTGGCAAGATTTGAAGAAAACTTACTCTTTAACTTTCAAATATAAATAGCCAAATTGCAAGGCTTAAAAACAATTCGTCGTTAAACACTTTTCCTGATAATTCCGAAATGAGGTAATTTCGTCTCTAATGAAAACGTAGTATTATCCTTTAGTTGTCGAATACAACCAGGCACATTATCTGTATTTTCAAAGGGCGGTATCCTGCTATCAACGACACCCTTACAAATTGAAATAAATGAAACAAAAGTTATAAGGAAGTGTCAAAAAAATAAAATGGAAATAGAAATGTATAGCTTAAAGTTTGATGGGAAAAATATGGTTCCGTATAAATTAATGGAGAGTGGAGAACAAAATACAATGAAGAACTGTACCGGCTCTACAGCAACACAGACTTAGCCAAAAGAGTAAAAATTCAACGTCTCAGATAGGTGGGTCATATAGAGCGGTCGGACATCAATGCTCTGGTCCGGAAAATATTCGATTCCTTATCACAAGGACGGCGCAGTAGATGAAGACCGAGACTCAGGTGACGCACAGAAGTGGAAGAGGCTTTTAACCGACTTCACGTGTGAAACTGGAGGCTGCTAGGTGAAAGGAAGGAGTATAGGTACTTGGATATTGGGGCACTATAGGAAGTGACTCAAATGCCCGCTATAAACAGCGAAGGCACCTTGGCTCCGCCGGATAATCTCACCGGATATGAAAGAAGTGATTCGATTTTGACTGGCTGAACACAATGGTGAAGCTGAAGCATGAAGCGCTCTCAAAGTTAAATATATGCGAACCCTATTAGGCGAACACAATGAGAAGCTGAAGCTGAAGCTTGAAATATAACTGAAGCGCAAGTTCACTCAACTTCAACTTTCGCTTCACGCTTCAGCATCATCTTGACATTTCACAGGAACAAAATAGGCTGGTTCCATGTTTCTGAACTATCCCAGATCTCTTTTTTCTCAGATCCATTGAAAATGATTGAGAAAATTCCTTGATCACCCCGAAATCTCAAGTAACTTGAACTAGCTTAATCAAACGAAAACAAAATGTGTGTGGGGAAACAGGGAATTATTTATAGAGCTGGTTAAAAAAGAGAATATTTTATGGGATTTAACCAACCCAATATTTGATATTCTTGGCAGCAAAATTGACTTTCCGTACTTCACCATTGTGTTCGAGTCAGCTTCATAACTTAGCTTCAATTTTGACGTGCTTCATTTTTGCGCTTGTTTTTGATTTGTAGTTTTAACCGACCAATTTAAAATTAGTTTACGACGCTGTTGAAGTACGTCAACAGCTGGCTTCATAACTGTTTTCGGTGAGCGTATTAGCTTTTGGATCAGAGTTTCTTATACAGATGGCTTTTCTTTCTCTTCTTTTTTAGGATTATAATCTAAGCGCTGCTGCGGATGATCTGCAAAATCATCAAACAAACGTATTTCCGCAACTTTTCCAATATTTGCTATCTAGTTGTTGTAGAATTCATTTTAGAGTCGGGTTTTACTAAATAGAGCAACCAAATTCTTTATGAATAGTAGTTGTGTCTAACCTGTGTGATAAGTTCAGGAAGTTCTCCAGTTCATTAAGACTCGAGTTTAAAATATGAATATGAGTATGGGTCGCATAAGATTCTTTTACTTCTTCTAAGAAAAGAAATAAACTGTACGAGATTTTCTCTCACATCCTTACTGTGATTTTAAAAAGTTTCAAAAGGAATGTAAAAGGAGGCTTTAAGGAGACTTTACATGGATCTGCATCTGCAAATTTGAAGAAAAGTAGAACAGGACCAATATAAATCACTAATATATATATCATACATTTACTTAAATTTTTTGACATGTTCTTCGGCACATTCAAGTACTCCAATTCAATACCTACCCGAAGAACATTTAACGTAGACAAAAACCAAAAGATACCAATTATTATTAATATATAAAATAAATAAAATAAGGAAAACAAATATTCTGTGTCATTTACTAGAAAACGATATATGTAAATCTACATTCAGATGCAATAAATTTGTAATATGTCCATTTTTCGCCCAAATAATTTATGTATACTTAAAAAAATACATTTGACGTTCGCAAGCATACAATTAGTTTTGTTAATGTTTTAATTAATTCATCAACAAAACTAATTGTATGCTTGCGGCCGTCAAATGTATTTTAAATCAAAGACGCTTAAAATTTTCAATTTTTATTTATAATTTATTAATTTTTTTTAAATTTTGTCACAACATTTAATATTTTTTTTTATATTTTATATAAATAAGCCATAATTATTATAATTATTACAAATTTGCTTATTACGATTCTGATAAATTGTCAGCTCACATGGAAAAATATTAAATGCATAGTTATTTTAAAGTGCAAATTAATCAAAAAATATTCTGAATTAAATGTAAAGTAAATAAAAAACTTAACAAGCGAAAATGATAATTTGTTTTTTAAGTATTTTTTTTAATACGATATTTAATATTGATTTAAAAAAAAACTAACAAACAAAGTCACCCGAGCAAATAAAATCATGTTGCAGATGAGATGTTACAATAAAGATGAACATTAGATAAGGTTTGATATTTTCGGAACTTACCGCGTTATAAGAAATATTTTCTAATTTTTTTCTACCCCACGTTTCGAAAAAGTTTCATACTTCGTGGTCACGGAATGAGACTGACGTTTGATTGATGTTGTCTACGTTATTGTTTTTAGCTCTCGCTCCTCAAACAGTACCGGTGCGTAGATGTTGATGCACTTGGATTGCTTGTGGGTGGTGGTGGTGTACTCGTTCTAGGTTGCTGTTGCGTTGAGTCAATGTATTTTTGGACAAATGCATATTGCATATTATTTATACATGTAGTTATATTGCTAGCGAAGCTAAATAAGAAAAAAACATACATTATTTCCCTTTTGTCTGTTGACAGAGTAAAATCATGAGCGCATTCTTTTTTCAATAAGTAGGGCGCCCGTAATTAGAACTTATTTTCTTTAGGAGTTTTTGGTCGATCCCTTATTTTTTTTAATTCAATATTGAAAGACTATATAAAGTTGAGCTAATGGTACATATGTCCCGTTTATTTCGTAATATCAACAAACTCAAAAAATGTATTTTGCAAATACTCCCTTCTACAAATTTGCAAAATGTTGAAAAGGTATATACGAATTTAATTTTTTGATCTTTTTGTTTGCATTTTTTAAATTTTCCTTGGCAAAAAAAATTAAATCTTTTCTCTTAAGGCTCTTAATACAATGTCAACCATTTTGCACTCCTTCCCTGTATGAATATTTCGTCATCCCTCAATTTAATACCAGTTTTGTTGTTTTTCTTGTCAGTCGATGTTTTTATAAGATTTCCTTCTCTTAACAAAAAGAAATGTATTTTCTCTTTCCATTTTGATAAGTTTTTCTTCCATTATTTAAAAAAAATATAAATTCATATTAATAACCTCTGAAAGCACAACAATGGCGACGAGCGCAAAATAAAATTGTCAATATTTTTGTTTTTTTTCTGCAATATGTGTTTTCTGTTTTCCGTTCTCCTTCTGTCTTCTCTTCTGTCCTGTATCAATGTCATCTTGTGTGTTGTCTTGTAATTGTCTGAGCCGATGGCCTCAGTAGCCAGTGCTCGTAAATGTGTCTACTTCGTAGATTTATCTACGGAGTAGATTAAAATGTAATGTAATGTAATGTAACATTGGTTCTAAAATAATGCCGGCCGCTGTTGCTGGTTCAATCTGTTTCGCGCATAACACTTTACATACATCTTTCCCGTTCTGCCATTTTCAACATTGCATATGTATTCAATGCTAATAGTCTACGTTGCAATCTCCACTCAGAGAAAAACTTCAGGATGAGATAGCAAAACTAGATGGAGCTAGGTGAAACACCCATCTTGATAGTAGGTACTATAGATTTTATATACAATGGCATAGCCTATAAAGTCGCAAGCAACATTTTTGTCCTCGTGTAAAAGAAGTCTGTTTCCTTCTTTTGTTCTTGCCTCTGAATGCTGCCACAGATATGTATTTTAGCTGAACGCAGTTTTATTTTGACAAATTGTAAAATAATTTTTGTTGTTGATATCGTTTTGCTGTTATTTCTTCTCGTGCTTTTAAAATAACAAATACTTTTTTTTAAAAATATGGCAACCATATTGAGCAGTGATTCTGAAGACGAATTCCTAAATGGTAATGAATTTTGCATGTTTTTTTTACTGACCCTAACAACTTTTTGAAAAATACAGATCAAATATGTCATCTAGTAACAACAGATATGGACTCAATGCTCTTGCGATATCCAAAACTCTTTGGCTTATCAAATATACCTTCATTCTGTAAAATTGACGACTTTCGCACCCAATTTAAAATGAGTCGTCGATGTTTCGAAGTAAGTATTCTAATCCTACAGAGTCATCATCATAACTATAACCAACTTTAAACCCAGAGTTTACTTAATAAAATTATAGCAATCAACAATATTGATGATTTAGAAGGGAAGCTTCTATTCAGTATTTGGATGCTTTGTACACAGGAAGATTTTGCATCTGCTAATTCACGATTCGGCATGGGGTCTGGTGGTCATAAAGCATTTCGGGAAGTAATTGATGCGATTTTCTCCTTACTGACTGAGTATGTTAAATGGCCTCAGTCGAACGAATATCCAGAAATATCAAATGTAAGTATGTAACTAAACTATATCTGAGTTTCTGAGTTTTTGTTTTGTATCAGTTTTCCAGACAGCTTCTAAGAATTGGAAACAGGGAAGCCTGCTAGATATTCGATATTCTCATTTACATCAAAAATTATTAAATCGACACATCCTCTTACCTTTCAAATAATAACTGTATAGGCTCCCGCGGTTCAATATAACCGATCTTAACCCGATCTTAATACAAAGTCAAAGTGGCTCTGCCTCATACATACGGTTTAAGGTTTAAAGACCTTGGTTAATCATTTAATAATCGCCTAAGCGAACCGTTAGTTATAAAGCTGAGCAATTTCGTTGCTTCTATTAACTAGATACAATAGTTACATGAATTCTGCTAATGTACAGAACGAATAGGCTTCTCCAGCTAGCCCGGTCCTTCCAATTGCTTGTGTCACCTACGTCTCGATATTTTTCGCCTGTGTATACATACGGGACTAAAATTTATCCGGAGAACTTTTCTCTTCAAATAATCTAAAGCGTCCTCATCCACTTTTGACATTCTCCATGCCTTTTCACCATACAGCAGCAATAGGATGGTGAGGATGTAGACAATCGTTGTGCGAGACACTGCTTTGCTATTGGAAGCATGATGTTGGGTGTCTCTTGCTGATGACTGCAAATACTTGGTATTGCCCTTATTGGCTGCTTCCGTCTCAATACTCACACAAGCGCTACTACCATATTCACGCCATTAGAGGCAAATTGAAATTGAGAAAAGCCGCTCCTATTTAAAAGGCCATTTAGTTAGCTGCCTAGTTGAATATAACGGTTAACCAAATTTCTTTTTATTGCATTTTTTAAATTTCAAAATAAGCTTTGCTTTAAAAAACTTTGACGTATTGGTTTTGTTTCAAAGTTTAAAAGTAATTTTTTTTTTATTTATTTGGGTATTGTTGTTTTTTTTTGTACTAATTATCTACTGAAAACCAAACAAATACAATTTCTTGTTGATTTTAGTTTTTTTTTTACAAAATTTTACCAAAAAATATGAATATATGTATGAAATTTAATTATGAAGTTCGAAATTAGTGATATTAGTTACATATTTAACACGCGTACGCCCTAGACTGCTACAGAGCAGGAATTACTGCCATCTAGGAAGTGCGATGGGATGGGTCGGGCAAAAGGAGGATGAAAAACTGTGACGTGTACTACGGTGATTGTGGAATAAGACCAAAGCGTTTATTTGGATGCGGATTCGTTATAAGCGGTAGACTTAGGCAAGAAGTCCTGGGCTTTCGACACGTAAGTGAGCGACTTGTGACAATCCGTATCAAGGCTAAAATCGCCAACATTAGCCTAATATGCGCTCATACCCCCACAGAGGACAAAGATGACGCCACCAAGGATGACTTCTACTAGCTCCTCGACAAAACCTATGAGCAATGCTTTAAAAAGAGGAAATCTTAAATAGGACTGTCGGTAAACATAGCCTACACGACACAACGTCTGAAAACGGACTTAGGCTAATTGACTTCGCAGCGGCAAATAACCTCACGATTGCAAGCACGGTTTCCTCATCTCGATATACACAAAGGGACTTGCTGACACCCAGAACAAAAAACCGTCAACCAGATTGATCACGTTGCGATCGATGCAAGACACGCTTCCAGTATATTGGATTTTTGCACCTTCCGAGCAGCTAACATCGATTCGTATCACTGCCTTGTTTCAGCCAAGGTAAGAATGCTAATAACCTGAACGCCACAACAACCATTGCCGCCAGCATCAAATGCCGAAGATCGGTGGCAACGCTGCCAACAAGCCATTAGAGATGCCGCAACTGATGCGCTAGGTTTCACCAGACCACTACCACGAAACCTCTGGTTCGATGACGAATGCAAGCAGGCCCATGCAGCCAAACAAGAGGCATATAAAGCGGCGCTGCATAGAAGGACGAGAGCTGCTCGCGAGCTCTACTAGCAGAAAAGACGGGAATAACACGCTTCTCCAAAAGAAAAGGAGAGCATGAGAAGCGCGCGTTCGAAGATATTGAGAGATGCTACTCCAGGAACAACGTGCGGAAGTTTTACCAGCAGGTAAAAAATATGTGCCAAGGGAAAAAACCTGCACAGAAGCCTGCAAAGATAGGAATGTTAACCTCGTAGTAGAGTCACTGTGAGGTGCTGAGTACATGGAAGGACCAGTTCTGCAGACTGTTAAACGGCGATGAAGACCAAAATCCCGCTGTCAGGCAGAATGAACCATTCAACATGGACGATGACAAACAAAACTTCCGTCCACCTGACCAAAATGAGGATAGCAATATCTAAACTAAAAAAAACAACAAAACTGCTGGACCCGACAGACTACCCGCCAAACGTTTTAAGCGGCCGGAGATGACCTGGTGGAGTGCATACACCAACTCATCTCTAAAGTTTGGTCAGAAGAAAGTATGCCTGATGAATGGAACCTCAGCATCGTTTGCCCGATCCACAAGAAAGGAGACCCTCTAAATTGCGCCACTACCCTAGAATTCCAAATCGATACCCACCACCTCTTTATCGATTTTAAGGCCGCGTACGATAGCATTTATAGAGACGAGCTATACCGAGCCATGTCAGGTTTTGGCCTCCCCACAAAACTCGTCCGATTGTGCAGGATGACGATGGAGAACTCTCGCTACTCCGCCAAGGTTGGTACTGACCTCACAGAAGCTGTTGACGTCAAAAAAAGAATTCCGACAAGGTGATGCGCTATCGTGCGATTTCTTCAACTTAATACGTGAAAAAATTATAAGAAACTCGCAAGTTAATTCTAGTGGAACATTTTTTTTCAAGTCTATACCATTGCTAGCATACGCTGACGGCATAGACATCATTGGCAGAACTCAGCGAGCTGTCACTGGAGCATTTGCTAACATTGAAGCTGAAGCGGCTAAGATGGAACTATCGGTTAATGAGGCCAAATCTAAGTACCTGCTGTCCACAAAAAGGGACACACAACACCGGTGGATTGGACAAAACATCACAATAGACAGTTACAACTTTGAGAAAGTTAGGGACTTTGTTTACCTCGGATCCGCTATAATATCTGACAACAACATCTCGTCAGAAATAAAGCGAAGAATTACTCTTACCAATCGCTGTTTCTATGGGCTAGGAAGGCAATTGAGTAGCAAAGCTCTCTCGAAAGACAAAGGAGACTCTGTATAAGACCTTAATCATCCCAGTCCTGCTCTATGGCGCCGAGGCATGGACTCGTATCTAAAGCGGATGAAGATATCCTTAATCCGTTTCGAGCGTAAGATTCTTCGGAAGATTTTTGGCCCTATCTCCGTTGACGGGCTTTGGAGGAGAATATTCAACCAAGAACTATACGAGTTGTACAGTGACATTGACCTGGTTAAAGAAATACGCATATCACGTTTAAGATGGCTAGGTCATATAGAGCGTAGGCACAGTCAAGGAAGACCCCGCCTTAGGTGGCGCGCTCAAGTGGAGGACGACCTCAACCAACTTGCGAGTGCGAAATTGGAGGCAGCTAGCCAAAGACCGAGCTGGCTAGAGAGGCAAGTTGGTTGTGGCCTAGGTTCGTCCCGAACTGTAGCGCTCCCTAAGTAGTAAGTAGTCTTAAACCTTACCAACCTCTTAAATTGTATGTAGCTACTGTTCAATTAAAAAAGGAAACAACTCCTTTTCTCTCCACGACACTCGTAGTCTGCCAAAAATTAGCTGGAATTTTAGCTACCGCTTGCAGAGAAACATGCGAGTTAAATTTTAGCAATGCTTAAAGGTCAAATATAAGCTGTGATTGACAGATTGGGTACCAGTCAATATAATTGAACTTGGAAGTCTCGATTACATTATTCATCAAAGACATTACTTTATTTAATCGACATTTTTTTAAATTATTTTTTTTAGGCATTCAAAGACGAGACTGGAGGTCGCATACCTGGCATTATTGGAGCAATAAATGCATGCCATATTGAACAGAAGAAACCGCGAAATGTTAATAAACCATATTTAAATAACAGAAAAAGTTACTCCACAATACTATTAGGTAATCAGATATATAATAATGTTTACAAGCATCAATTCATTTATTTGTTTTCATTTTAGCTGTTTGTGATCATCGGGAAATTTTCACCGAAATTCAGGTCGGTTTTCCAGGAAAGTTAAGTTACCATGAAGTTTTCGTTGATAGTAACATTCACAGACAAATATATAGGAAGATTATGGGAGATTATCATATAGTTGGACACACAGCTTATCCATTGATGAAAAACTTAATTACACCTTTTAGTGGTAAAATTAACGTACGAAAAGCACGTTTTAATGTTGCATTAAATAAGGCAACAGTTCTAATAGAAAAAGCAATTAAAGCACTTCGAGGAAGATTTACAAAATTACAATTTCTCGATGTAACCAATCCTGAAGTGGCTAGCAAAATAATATCAAGTTGTGTTATTTTGCATAATCATATACAAATGTTTGATGTGAACGAAGATAATGCAGAGTTTATTTATGATTCGCCTTTGTCAAGCGATACAGACTATCTAACCGAAAACGTTGTGCCACAACAGTTGCCGGACGGTATTAAGAAAAGAGATTATTTATTATCAGTTTCTGAATATGACGCCGATTGAAATACACATGTTTTTAAATTAAAATTGTGATTGTTTTTAAGTTATTCATGCGATAAACAATACACGTTTTGAAGTATATCATTTTCAATTGCAAATGATCAAATTACAAATTCTGGTTGCAATAACCACTGGTAGTGTTGCGGTTCGTGTTGGTTAAATTGTAAGTCGAGTCATATCGAATAATATATTCCTGGAAATTATTATTGGTTTAGATAAACTTTAACTCCAATCTACAGACGTAAACAGATGTCTAAATTTTGCTCCTCTTGCATTTTTAAGAAGCAATTATAACCAACACCAACACCTCAAATCGTGTTGTGTGGAGACATAAAGAACAACCTTTTGAATGAGTCTATCTTAACTAACTTTATGTGCTCCTTTGATCTGGGACCAACTCATTTGACACCAAGAAACAAGTTAAACAACCGCCCGTGACTTTTTTATGAATGACTAGACGTCTAATTTGTTGTTTGTTGCACGTCGTCCGGGGTACTTACTGCCACTTCGGAAAAAATGAAAAATCTTCCAAGAGTAAAATTTGTCTCGAAAAATTGCATGTCATGAAGCCGTTCGCAATTAGCAGTAATTTGTGGGTGCCTTCCTGCACATTCACAACACGTATACAGGAATGTTTGAAAGATGAGAGTATTATAAGTCACTAGGCCTTGACTCCTTACTTAACCCTCGAACCGAACCCCGGGTCCAGCTAGACGCATTCCATTTTTTTAAGGTTAATTTAACATATTTCTAATTATCATATCGAGCTGAAATTCCAGGTAGCTTCCTAAAATTTTATTTGCTATCGATCTAAGCATAAATCCATAAATCATCTAGGTTAGATTTTGTAGAACAGGGGAAAAAAGGACATTTTGAAAGCATACCTTCGAATCGACTCCTTGGTCCTGGCTCAAGGCGCCAAATTTTTGTTATTGTTTTGATATTTTTTTATATACAATGGGCGACGAAGTTGAGTTTGTTTACAATACGCGCGTTTTGAAGGTCGACAACAAAGTGCTAACGATACTTGTTTGTACGGTAAAGATGGCACGAAGTGGACAACGGATGAACTAGCTGCTACTGTTCGTTTGCGACAACATAACATCATGCGTTTTCGTGCCGGTTCTATCCAGGAACAACATTCAATTCCACTCGAGGTATTCAAGAAATTCTTCACCCCAAACATTGCGTTCATCATACTTATTAATCGATATGCGAAAAGTGCTGTTCAGAAATGGAATGAAGAACATCCTAACTCAAAGCGCAAAGTTTGGAATGGTTTTACTAGAGTGAACTTGACGCATTTCTTGGTATTCTTCTGCACTGATGCATTGCCCATATTCCTCCACTTAAAAGTGTCTCCTATAATACTGGTCTCGCAAGGAATGCTCATCAGTTCACCCTTGAGCCCAATTTCGGACGTACCGTGAAATATAGCGATTTGTTTTTTAGCCGAACAACACGAATTTGGAATAGTTTACCCGTCGAGATTTTCCCTTGCCATTTTCATCTGCAAACATTCAAAACCAATGTTAATCCACACCTCCTATCTCTCCCCTCCCTATCTTCCTAATGCCCGGGCAGTGTGTTCTACATTAAAAGGGAAACAAATAGTTCCTAATTATAAAAAAAAGCTATGTCATCCCGGCCTTTCCTTGCGATTTCACGCTTCAGTCGCTTTGATGATAGTCGCACCGAGAATTTCGTCAAAGAACCGACAAAGCCGCTCCCATTCGCGATATATGGAATTTTTTCAACGAAAACACCACTCAAGAAAACAACAATCACCATTGATGAACAACTATTTCCATATCGCAGGCGTACGAAATATACGCAATTCATTCATCAAAGTATGGAATAAAAGTTTGGTGGGCATGCGACGCGAAAACAAAATATGCATTGCAAGGAAGATTGTATACGGGCAAAAACGAAGGAGAAGAATCCGAAGTGAATCAAGGCTAAAACGTTTTGCTACAACTAGCCAATAAATACAGCAACACCGGCCGAACGATGATAGCCGATAACTACAAGAGTGAAGCGCCTTGCAACTTTTGGTTTCGCACTTCACAACGAAACGGACTACAAGATTGGACATTTGAGTTTTTCTTCAACATGCTGGATGTAATGGCATTGGCTACTTACTGTATTTGCAAGAAAGTCGATGGAAACAACAGAAACGACGCCAGACGCCATTTCCTCACTATGCTGTCGAACACTTTGGTCTTACCAATCATTGAAACCCGGATGAACAGTGTTTACATCATCACACAGTTCAATACTCGTTCGGCAATTGAATCGGTTTTTGGACAACCAATCAACCTACCATCCAGTGCTACTGTGGCTGCACATACGGTGTGGTCCTGATACACTCACCGGGAAAAGGGATTTTCGTCTTTGTTTACGAAGTGGAGATAAATTACGATGAAAAACTCGTTTCAGAGTTTCTTTTTTTAGACGAACAACACGAATTTGAAATAATTTACTCGGCGGGATTTTCCCTTGCGATTTCAATTTGAAAGAATTCAAAACCAATATTAATCGACACTTTCCATCTAAGCTGAGCTATAGGTTTTGCACCTGGTTAACCGTACATAACAAGGGAGATAACACAATGTGCAGCAATTATAGGGACATTTTTCGATCACAGAAGATCGCAGTTTTGCCCTCTCTTTATCAACTAGTCCACTCGAATACCGGACTATGAAGTTCAAACCGAAAACACCTTAGACTTGTTCCTTACTTCTGACCCTGATAAATACTGTATTGAAGTTATAACTCCTCAATTCAGTATTGGACCCTAAGAAAACTCATGTCACTCATTTCTTTAACTCTATTCATAAAGCTAGCCTATTTTTAAGGCCATCGATTCCAAGCTGCCAGACTGTCATGGCTCCCCCAGTTCTTGGGCGCATAAATGACTTCATAGAACAACTATTTTCGAAATAGTTCTATGGCAAGATCCTTAAAATCTTTAAAAGATCTTAACATACAGAAATCCACTGGTCCGGAGGTTATCCTCGCTATTATTCTGAAGAGGCGTTTTTTGTTTCTTCTCAGGCTGGCAACACCTCAATGTAAGCTTTTCCATGGAGGGCCAACAATAAAACAAACAATTCATGACGAAAGAAATGCCAGAAGACGAGAAGGATAGCCTCATACGCTAAAATATCAATGTGGTTTCATACCAGGCAAATCAACAATTGATAAGATCTTTACCCTTTGACAGGTGATGACTCCTTACACAGATCGATTAGGCGGCACAAAACCTTGCTCGCATGAGCGAAGAGGAACCAGCTCAGAGTCTTTTGCAGTCCTTTTTATGGTAGAAGACAAAGTGGCAGACCTTGCTTGAAGGATGGCGTAGACCAGGACGCCCGAAGCTTTGCATCGCACAATTGGATTGCGTCGGTCAGCAATCGGGTTGAAGGAGCCCTGAACCGGCTCCCGGTTGTAGCGCCGATGATGATGATGATACAACAACGATAGGGTTCTAGTGAAATAGCTAGCTGCTTTCCTCCCCTTAAACAATTCAATCGTAATACTTGCGCTTCTAGGAATGCTAATCAGTTTACCCGTAAGCCGAATTTCAATCGAATTGGCAAATACAGAGATTTGTTCTTTATCCGTGTTAAGCGGGTCCGTCACATTACCTTCAAGCAGAAAGTCAAGCATTGTAGTAAGTAAAAGACTCCAGGCGCTTCCTGGTTTACCAAAGCTTCGATTAGGAGGTCTTTGGTGACTCCTGGTTTCATCTAACTTTTGTTTTGACTTACTCGTTCATCTCCACGATCGTCCGCACGTAGATTTCTGGAACTGCCTAAGGGTAACCCAAATCGAATATGATTGTCTATCGAATGATTCTTCAAAATCAACAAACACAAAGGAAAAACGTGTGTTAAACGGAAAGTAAAAACAGAATCCAGGGGAAATGCTATTAAAAAGCAGGGCTTACCTTTTCGTGTTGTCGTTGGAGGCCCATTGTATCAAAAGTGAAGGTCTCTTTGTCTTCTTTTAATGAAATACGAAGGTTCTAGTTTTTCTAGCTTAATCAGTTGGAACTCTTATCATCCCATTATTCTTAATATTGCTTACCCCTTACTGTGATTTTAACGATAACTTATTTCTCCCTGAGGGTTGGTATTTTAAAAACTAAAATAAAAAAAGCATTTTTTATGCGATAAGTTCCATTTTTCTTTTTTCTTTTTCCATTTCTGCGTGTCTTATTGTTCCGAAATGAGCTTTCATTTGATGTGCCTCCGAGAAACCTTTGTCGCAAATCACACACCTGTATGGTTTTTCTCCTGTGTGTACGCGCTCGTGTTTCTTCAATGTTGCGGAATAAGAAAAGTGAGCTCCACATATTGTGCAACCATACGGTCTTTCATTTGTATGAGTTCTAAGGAGACAAAAAATAGTATGGTTTGGCTGGTAGAACTTAACTTACCTTTCGTGGCGTGTCACTCCACTTCTGTCGCGGAACTTTCTATCACAATAAGAGCAGCCATATGGTTTTTCTCCTGTGTGGACTCGGATGTGTGCGCGAAGCTCACATGTTTGCATAAAACGTTTCGAACAGATTCTGTAGCAAATCAAGATTTAACAAACTCATTTCTATAAACAACTAAATGATTACTTACTCGCACTCGTATTTCTTATCATTTCGGTGCAGTTTCATGTGGTAGCTGAAAGTAGCTTTGTTTCTGAACAGGTTGCCGCATATATTGCACATTAGAGTTATAGGTGATTTGGGTTTTTTTTTGGAATTTCTAGCTTGGAAACATTTGATTAGTGGTTTGTCGTCATCGTCTTCTTCGGGCTCCTCTTTGTTCTGCGTTTGCTCTGTGTGATCTTCGGCGGGTGAATCGTAATTGTCATGGTGATCTTGATCTTGGTAATTTTCTTCTTTCTCTTCATATTCCATTTCAAGTTCTAACTTGGGTGAGGACGAAGGTTTAACATTTTCCTCAGACATGATAAACTTAACTTCATCTGAATCAACATTGTTCTGTTGGTCACTTAAGTACTCCTGTGATCGCTGGCACAGTACTCGAAATCCGTAGGCAACATTTAGAATATCTGAACACTTTTTGCAAATCTTCGATGGCAAAGGAGGAATATTTAGGATCTGTAAATAAACATAATTTTAAAAAGATACTGATGGTTTTGGTGTTTTTATTTTTTATAAAAATTGTATGAACCTCTACGCCACAACAGAGTTCGATTTTGTAAGGAGTTTTGGAGTCTTCGAATAAATCAATCATTGCATTGGCGGATTCTAGACAGATTCTACACTGATTATTAGGTTCAGTTTCCATTTTAAGAAAATTATATATTTAAAAGAGCATAACAAATTGGAATTTGTAATTTTGAAACAACTTTTATTTTTATGAAAATAATCCTCGAAAACAAATCAGAGTTGTCATTTTTTCGAGTCTCGAATTTGATATGTATAGAAAGTGTGTTCAGTTGCCGTTTTAAAGATAAGAATTGAACAGAACAGAAGAAGTGAAAATCATCAGAATCAGTTAAAAGTAGAAACATATTAGGCGTTTTCCTTTTTTCGTTCAGAGCAGAGTCTAAGTTGTCAAAAATAAAGAATTTCTTTTTTCGCTCAGAGCGTTCAGATCTTCAAAGTTGCATTTCTTTTTTCGGTCAGAGAATGATCAGAGCGTGCGTTCTCAGAAGAACGCTTCATAGGCTTAGTATAAATTGACTGAACATTCTAAGAAAATGCTGAACTCAATTAACGTTAGAGTTGTAGACTATTTCACTTTATCCTATGCACATTGCCAAAGTGAAAGAGACAATAATATTATGTGCATAATATTACCGCATGTGAAAAAGACATATCAAAGGGGTTTTTATTTTTAAGCTCTGAGCAGAGCACGAAGTAGAGCATGAGCAAACCGATTACGCTCTGAGCAGAGTATGATCAGAGCTCTCCGGTCTAAAAAAGAAACACACTTGAGCACCGAATTGTCATATTTTGTTGAATGTCAAATGAAATTAATTTGCTTACTTGTTGTTGAAATTTTAAGTGTTTTAAGACAAGAAATTGAAAAAAATGGATAAAGCAATTATTCTACGAGAAGCTTACAATTTATTTTTTGTATCCGATGAGGAAGATGATGATTTTCAAGTAAAAAATTTCGCCATTTGAATGTTTGTTGTTTGTTCTTTCTTCCCAACAAAACAAGTCTTTTGTCAAAACACAAAAAAACAGTGACGTTGGCCGCGCTCAGCCTTTTACTCCATGTGCTCGTTCATTTTATTCTGAGCTCATAGAGCGCGCTCCGATCGAGCTCTGATTGAAAAAATAAACACAAGATGAGCGCTCAGAATTCTCCGAGTTAAAAAAAACAAACAGATCTTTTTTTGACAGCTCAGTGCCCTGCTCTGAGATTAAAAATAAAAACCCCTAAAATTGTCAATTTGTGACAGCCAAGTGCTCAAACGTATTTCAAAAATATATCTGAGCGCTCAGACCATTCTCGGTTCAGAGAATTATGCTCAGAATGCTCAGACTGTTCAGAGACCTTTTCTGAGTTAATAAAGAAAAACCCTACACACGCCGCAGCCACATCATTGACAATATCCACTGGAGTTTTCTTCAATTCTGCACCAGCTTCAGCGAATGGTTACACTAACAAAAATAAACGAAAAAACACAATCAGAACAATTCCATTGAATTTGCTCTGTTCCAACGCACCTTCGACATTGTCCTATTTTATACGGCGATCTCATGTCCAGTTTATAGGCATTAAATTCTCAAAAGCCGATCCTTGATACTTAAAGCAGCGTTCACACCCAGAAAAGACAATAGGACAATAATCAATTGTCTTGTCCGAGCTTCTTGAACGGGGTTGGATGATGTCGATATTGTCCTCAGAGATAGCTCGGCAGGCTAGCTCGGAGGATAATATAATGACAATTGTCCTGTCCTGGAAACAATTGTTCACATGAAATAATGATTGTCTTGTCCCATTGTCTTGGTCTCTGCATTGTCCCATGTGAACCTCGCTTAAAACATCCATTTCATGCATTTTCTGTATAAAAAATCTTTTTTTTTCTATTTTATAAAATATTTTACCAACAATCTTCCCTGTACAAATTCCATTTCAAAAGGAAATTAATTTGACCTGCCGGCAGCTGTGTTGCAATCTCCACTCAGGGAACAACTTTAGGGTGAGATAGCGAAACTAGATGGCGCTAGGTGAAACACCCATATTGATAGTACCTAATATAGATTTCTTACTTACTTACTTATGTTGGCTCAACTAGAGCGTGGTGCTCCTAGGCCTTGCTCAATACGCCCCTCCAGCTGGCTCGATCCCTTGCCTGCTGTCTCCAATTTCGCACTCCAAGTTGGCGGAGGTCTCCTTCTACCTGGTCGCTCCATCGAAGATGAGGTCTACCTTGGCTTCTGACTCCCTCTGGTTTGGCTTTGAAGACTTTACTCGCTGGAGCGTTGGTGTCCATTCGCTCTACATGGCCCAGCCATCTTAGTCGTTGGACTCTAATTTTTCTGGCTAAGCTTATGTCGCTGTACAGCTCGTATAGTCCGTCGTTGTATCTTCGTCGCCAAATGTTGTCTTCTCGGTTTACGCAAATAGGACCATAGATCGTACGCAGAACTTTTCTCTCGAAGACTCCAAGTGACTTTTCATCCGATTGGGAGAGGGTCCATGCTTCTGCACCATATAGCAGGACCGGGATGATGAGTGTTTTATATAGTGTCTCCTTGGTTCTTCTCGATAGGGCTTTATTTATCAATTGCTTATTCAGCCCAAAGAAACAGCGATTAGCAAGAGTTAGTCTGCGTTTGATTTCAGCGCTGATGTTGTTGACCGAGTTTACAGCAGTACCCAGGTAGACAAATTGACTGACTACCTCGAAGTTATACATATCAATGGTCACATTTTGACCAAGCCGGTGGTGGGATTGGGCTTTTGTTGATGAAAGCATATACTTCGTCTTGTCCTCGTTTATTTTCAGCCCCATTCTGCTTGCTGCTGACTCCATAGTAGTGAAAGCACCGGTTACTGCTCGCTTTGTTCTTCCTATCACGTCTATGTCGTCTGCAAACCCAAGTAATTGTGTCGATTTATTGAAAATGGTGCCCGATGTACTGGCATGGGTGCTCCGTATTACATTTTCAAGCACAATGTTAAAACAGCTGGATGACAGCGCGTCTCCTTGTCTAAGCCCTTTGGTGGTTTCGAAGGTTTCAGTAGAGTCTCTACCAACTTTGACGGAACAGCGAGCATTCTCCAACGTCATCCTGATAAGGCGTATCAGTTTAGCAGGGATTCCAAAGTTAGACATAGCACGATACATTTCAACTCTATTAACACTATCGTACGCTGCTTTAAAATCGACGAACAGGTGGTGGGTGTCGATGTTATATTCTTGGGTTTTCTCCAGGATCTGGCGTAATGTGAATATTTGGTCGGTGGTAGATTTTCCAGGTCTGAAGCCGCATTGATAAGGACCTATTAGATCATCAGCAAACGGCTTGAGACGTTCACATAAAACGCTTGACAGGATCTTATAGGCCATGTTTAGAAGACTAATGCCTCTATAGTTGGCGCAGAGTAGGCGGTCTCCTTTTTTGTGGATCGGGCAGATGGTACTGAGGTTCCACTCATCGGGCATACTTTCCTCCGACCATATTTTGCAGATGAGTTGGTGTATGCTCCTGACCAGTTCATCTCCAGCGTGTTTAAAAAGCTCCGCTTGTAGACCATCGTATCCAGCTGCTTTGTTCATCTTTAGCCTGGTGATGGCTACTTTGATCTCATTTTGGTCGGGCGGGTGCAGTTCGTGGTCGTCATCTAGATTAACTGGTACAAGTTGATATTGGGCGGGATCTTGGCTGTCATCGCCATTTAACAACTGGTTAAAGTAGTCTCTCCAGATGGCTAACATCGCCTGTGTTTCCACGATGGTGTTTCCATCCTGATCTTTGCAGGGCCCAGGGCGACTTGTGAGACCTGATGTAGACTGTTTCACTCTTCTGCAGAAGTTTCGCACCTCTTTTCTGCAAAAACATCTCTGCATCTCCTCGACTTCGCGTTGCTGGTGTTCTTTTTTCTTCCTCCTGAGTATGCGTTTCTCATCCTTCCTTCGCTCAACATAGAGATTTCTGGTGGCTCTCGTATCTCTCTGGAGCCACGACTTGTATGCTTCCGTTTTAGCTTTGTTTGCCTGAGCACATTCGGAGTCGAACCAAGGGTTTCTAGGGGGAGGCTGTGAGAAACCTAATACCTCTGACGCAGCATTTCTTATGGCTTGTTGACATAGCTGCCATTGGTCTTTCGTGTTCATATCCTCAGTCGAAGGATTTCTCGCAAGCTCAAGGGATACGCGGTCTGCATAGGCAGCGGCGGACTCTTCCGATTGAAGTTTTCCAACATTGAATTTCTTCGGCGTAGTTGGTGTTCGCCTGAGAGCTACCATTGAGATCCGTACTCTAAGCTTTGCACCGACTAGGTAGTGGTCCGAATCGATGTTTGCTCTTCGGAATGTACGGACATTCAAAATGCTGGAGGAGTGTCTTCCGTCAATCGCAACATGGTCAATTTGGTTGCAGGTTCGACCATCTGGGGATCGCCATGTGCCTTTGTGGATGTCGGGACGTGGGAAACGCGTGCTACTCAGCACCATGTTTTTTCCCGCTGCAAAATCGATGAGCCTGAGTCCGTTATCGGAAGTGGTGTCGTGCAGGCTGTGTTTTCCGATCGTCATACCAAAGATGTCCTCCCTCCCAATTTTGGCATTAAAGTCTCCTAAAAGGATTTTAATGTCATTTTTGGGGCATTGCTCATAAGTTTTGGCGAGGAGCTCGTAGAAACTTTCTTTAGTCGTCTTTCTCTTCTGTAGGGGCATGGGCGCTTATGAGGTTCAGGTGGTGGAATTTGGCCTTAATGCGGATCGTTGTTACTCTCTCGCTAACTTCACGAAAGTTCAAGACTTTTTGCCTTAGTCTTCCTCTGACAGCGAATCCGCATCCAAACAAGCACGATCTCCCATCAAGATAGCATTTCCCATAGTAGAAGTTACAGTCTTCTGTTTTTCTCAGGCCTGGTCCATCCCATCGCATCTCCTGGAGGGCTGTTACATCAGCTTGGAACCTGGCACGCACGTTCCAAGTGCATATACGTAAATCGTTGTCCGTTTTTAGTTTGCGGGGGGGGTCGTACACATTGTTGGTTTGGTCATCCGAGGCATATCTTGCATTTTTCATCACAATAAATTTTCCCTTTCATGACCGGCTTGTGAGGCCTGTGCATGACGTGTAGATCGTGTTGGTGGTTGGATGTTCAGAGCGTATCTTTCGTCCTGCTCCTAGTTCCTGAGAAGAGAACTCAGGTATCTACAACCAATGGATCCGATGGATCCAACGCTCGTCGTTAGTTCACCTTTCGGCTATCCAGCGAGCACCGCAGGGAGGTGACGATGCGATTTTGCCCACCAATATAGATTTCATATACAATAAATTTTCTTATTCTTTTCGTAAGCCTAGTACGCAGCTCGCGCTAAAATTTAGCTCCCATACAAAATTCTCTCCAAAATTTAGCCGAGCTCAAATTTAGCCAACCCCTAAAATTGTCAATTTGTGACAGCCAAGTGCTCAAACGTATTTCAAAAATATATCTGAGCGCTCAGACCATTCTCGGCTCAGAATGCTCAGACTGTTCAGAGACCTTTTCTGAGTTAATAAAGAAAAACGCCTACACACGCCGCAGCCACATCATTGACACTATCCACTGGAGTTTCCTTCAATTCTGCACCAGCTTCAGCGAATGGTTACACTAACAAAAATAAACGAAAAAACATAATCAGAACAATTCCATTGAATTTGCTCTGTTCCAACGCACCTTCGACATTGTACTATTTTATACGGCGATCTCATGTCCAGTTAATAGGCATTAAATTCTCAAAAGCCGATCCTTGATACTTAAAGCAGCGTTCACACCCAGACAAGACAATAGGACAATAATCAATTGTCTTGTCCGAGCTTCTTGAACGGGGTTGGATGATGTCGATATTGTCCTCAAAGATAGCTCGGCAGGCTAGCTCGGAGGATAATATAATGACAATTGTCCTGTCCTGGAAATAATTGTTCACATGGAATAATGATTGTCTTGTCCCATTATCTTGGTCTCTGCATTGTCCCATGTGAACCTCGCTTAAAACATCCATTTCATGCATTTTCTGTATAAAAAATCTTTTTTTTTCTATTTTATAAAATATTTTACCAACAATCTTCCCTGTACAAATTCCATTTCAAAAGGAAATTAATTTGACCTGCCGGCAGCTGTGTTGCAATCTCCACTCAGGGAACAACTTTAGGGTGAGATACCGAAACTAGCGCTAGGTGAAACACCCATATTGATAGACCTAATATAGATTTCATATACAATAAATTTTCTTATTCTTTTCGTAAGCCTAGTACGCAGCTCGCGCTAAAATTTAGCTCTCATACAAAATTCTCTCCAAAATTTAGCCGAGCTAAAATTTAGCCAAGGATTTTAGCCGAGTTGTACGCAGCTTTCATATTTTTGTGAAAATTTAGCGGACAGATGAATTGATCGGCACATTTATTCGAGCCAAATTTTAACAGATCGTAGCTATAAGAGGGAGTCGTCGGGGTTTAATCCACGCCAAAAAATTGTTTAAAGGAATAATATGTTATTTTGATAAGACACATAAATATATGAAATATATAATATTAATCATATAAAAGAAATATTTTAAATAGTCGTTTTTTTACAAGAATCATCCTAAATGACTTTGGCCTTATCACCCTCTTTAATTTTATGTGACTACGTTCAGTTAAATAAGAGAACAGCTGTGTTTTCTCCACAACGCCCGTCTGTCAAAATTTAGCTGGAATTTTTGCTAACGTTTGTAAAGAAACATGTAAGCTAAATTTTAGCTCGAGCTGCGTACTATGCTTTAGCAATTTTTTTTTTGTTTTTAAAGTACTGATTCACTTCTTATATTCTTACCACACACCCTTCAGATATGTCACAATCGAACAGCTGCCGCCATTATGACTCACCTAACTGTCACAATTTCGTTCACTACTGTACACTATTCAAAAGCAGGAAAATCTACTAGCTGTTTTTGTTCTGCCGATTTGAGAAGTTGAGTTTTAATAGAAAAAAATCGCGATGACGGTCGTCGATCGCTCGTTTGTCGTGTAAAAAATACTTTTTTCTTTATCGTTTATTGTTCTCCTGCTGTGAAAAAAAAATTAAATATACATCCCGCCCAAGAAAAAGAAAATTATTCTACTAATTCCCCAAAAAACAAAGAATAAAGTTGCCATTTAATTGATTTAAACGTGAAAAATTCCTGCTAAGTATTAAATTGATACTCTGTGGAGAAAAAAAAAATAAAACGCCATAAGTGAGTCAAAAAGGCCGTCGACTATTAATTTTTTTTGTCTTGCGACTTCCTGCTATTTCGTAACTTGTATTTTACTATTTCTACGTAACTATTAACTTTTTCATTGCACAATTATTGCAAAGAAATCTCAGGTTAGTATCATTTATTGAACAAAATAAAACCAACTTGTAAATGTACTTACTTTAGAAAGTAAAATCAAATTGATGCATTCAAATGTATATCTAATTTTTTTGTATGTAAATTCTAATAATAACAAAACAAATAATATATTTATCTGTTTTGTATAGATACTTGTTTATGTTTTTGTGTTGATAGTTGAAGAAACTGATTAACAAGGTCAAACTGGTTATTAAGTTTAAAATAATTGATAATTAATAAAAAAAAAAGATTCTGATCATGCTAACAGAGAAAGGGAAACTACAAAGAACTCCACGCTTCGCTGGTTAAAAGTCTACATATTATGCTTCCTTCTATCGTATTTTATTTTCTGGTTTGCTTCGGTGAGATTGCTCCGCAAAAAGAGGTTCCTTCCTGGCAGACCAAACAAATTTATTCACTTTTTAATTCCTTCTGCCAGACAAAATCAATAAGAAGCCTTTCATCCATGTGTTGTTTTTCGGGTGGCTACGTCAGTGTAACAAAACTATGTCCGTTTCTCTATTGAATAAATTATTAACCTAAACTCTTTCCAATTAATCTTCTCCGGTAATAACTCATTAAAAATATATGCAAATGTTATGGAAACTTAAAATCTCGGGAATTATTCAGCAATAGAAGTCTTAAGACGACGGCGGTGTTAATAGTCATACAGAGTATATTATATACATGTACATGGAATCTTTTATTGAATATTAATTGATATTTCAGCCACTAGAAAGTTAATATGAACAAAAGACTGAAGATAAATATTTACTACATCATGCCGCATGCCAAATGCTTTTGGTTAAAGTAGGTGGAAAACTTTTAAACAAAAAGTTTATTTGTATCTTTTGGATAAAAGATAGTCTAGCAGACAATAATTAAACATGCGTTTGCGGGTTTGATAAGCAAGTTTTTTTATGGGAAAATTGCGCAGTTTGATGAATCATTTAAAAAAGAAGATTTTACTTAATTGCAGTAAACTTTTTAACTTATTCAGTTTTAAATGATTCAGTTTTGAAGCATTTTAAGCAAAATGGAATGGAATGGCTCAATCTGAAGCTCTCCGTTTCAATTTCGGCTTCAACAAGTAGGTCGCTATATCGGAGATGAGTTCTATCTTGGTTTCTGACTGCGCGCTGGAGCGTTAATGTTCATCCGGTCCGGGCCTGCTTCAACAAGTTTTTCCATACTCATATATTGTTGGTCGACGCACGCCATCCACCTAAGACTTCGGGCGTGGTCTACGCCATCCTTCCAACGCAAACTAGGTCTACCATAAAAGTTCGTCTGCTTGTTTCGTTGTCGTGTTATCAAATTTTTTCCGAGGCTTGCTGTCGGGTTCTGAGTGTATTTTATGGGGGGAGAGCAGCATTTCACATAAAGTTCTGCATTTCAAAACGGGAGGGAAAAACAGAGACCGACAAGACGGTGGTTGGGTGCTGTGTGAATAGGGTAGGCACTTAACGGCGTCAAACAGGTGATGCACAGTGCTGCAACTATCTCGTACGCATCAATTGTGTTTATTTTACCTCCCCACGGTAACCACTGGGGTAATGGTCTGTCCATCCGTACATTCCTGTTAAACTTATAAGCGCGAGTGTTGAACACAGAAAAAATTGCAACACTATAATGCTCTGCTTTAATGACTGTTCTGATCGATTCGCAGAAGTCTTGCACGAACCCCTCAGAAAGAGGACGTATGGCGGACAATGCAAGAATGGATGCAGGAAATGCAATACCGCCAGCATCAAGTGCCGAAGAACAGTGGAAACACTGTCAACAAGCCATCAGAAATGCCGCAACTGATGTGTTAGGTTTTACCAGACTACCACCACGAAACCTCTGGTTCGATGACAAATGAAAGCAGGCCCAAGTCAAACAAAAATAAAGCGGCGCTGCAAAGAAAGACGAGAGCTGCTCGCGAGCTCTACGAGCAGAAAAGACGGGAAGAACACCGGCTTCTCCAAAAGAAAAAGAGAGATCGAAGATATTGAGACATGCTACTCCAGGAACAACGTGCAGAAGTTTTACCAAAAGGTAAAAAGAACATGCCAACCCAACCCAACATGGTGGTTGGGTGCTGTATGAATAGGGTAGGCACTGAAAGGCATCAAACTGGTGATGCACAGTCGCTGCAACTATATCGTACACATCAATTGTGCTTATTTTACCTACCCGCGGTAACCACCGGGTACTGGTCTGTCCATCCGGACATTCCTGCTAAACTTATAAGCGCGAGTGTTGAACACAGAAAAAATAGCAACACTATAATGCTCTGCTTTAATGACTGTTCTGATCGATTCGCAGAAGTCTTGCACGAGCCCCTCAGAAAGAGGACGTACGGCGGATGAGCCCAACCAATTGGACCAACGGTGGCGTCAACAGTCAACGAAGCAGACGCCCTAATGAGCTACTTCGACGTATTTGGAGATAAGGTCATTAGGACAATTCAATGCAAGTCAGGGCATTGAAATAGAGATGGTGGCGGATGAACCCTTAATGGGCCAACGGCAGCGCTCATATCCCCAAAGTGGGTTACTGACTCCGGATTCTCCGGTTCCTTTTGTCCAAGGAATCCAACAAAGGACCTGGCCCTCCAGGTTGGGGGTTGTGCGTGGGGTTAACAACCCTGCCACGGAAAAAAGAAAAAGTTGCGAAGCGACCAATAGCCTCGGAAAAGGACGGATTTACTGTTGACGACCCGGAAAAACGAATCAAGGACAACGACCTTCGGATCTGCACGTGGAATGTTAGAACTATTAACAGACCACGTGCATCCAAACAACTAGCGGAGGCCCTTGACTGCTACAGAGCAGGAATTACTGCCATCCAGGAAGTGCGATGGAATGGGCCGGGCAATAGGAGGATGAAAAACTGTGACGTGTACTACGGTGATTGCGCAAGAAGACCACAGCGTTTATTTGGGTGCGGATTCATCATAAGCGGCAGACTTAGGCAAGAAGTCTTGGGCTTTCGACACGTAAGTGAGCGACTTGTGACAATCCGTATCAAGGCTAAATTCGCCAACATTAGCCTAATATGCGCTAATGCCCCCACAGAGGACAAAGATGACGCCACCAAGGATGACTTCTATGAGCTCCTCGACAAAACCTATGAGCAATGCCCTAAATACGACGTTAAGATCGTACTAGGCGATTTTAATGCCAAAATAGGTAAAGAGGAAATATTTGGTAGGACTGTCGGAAAACAGCCTACACTACACAACGTCTGAAAACGGACTTAGGCTAATTGACTTCGCAGCGGCACATAACGTCACCATTGCAAGCACACGGTTTCCTCATCTCGATATACACAAAGGGACTTGGCGACACCCAGATCAAAGAACCATCAATCAGATTGATCACGTTGCGATCGATGCAAGACACGCCTCCAGTATCTTGGATGTTCGCACCTTCCGAGCAGCTAACATCGACTCGGATCACTACCTTGTTGCAGCAAAGGTAAGAATGCGAATAACCCGAACTCCACAACAACGGAGTAATACTGTGAGGAAGTATGACGTCGGAAAGCTGCAATCGCAAGAAACCGCCAGAACCTATGCCGATCGAATATCCCGTAACCTCTCAAGAAATCCAGTACCGCCAGCATCAAGTGCCGAAGATCAGTGGCAACACTGCCAACAAGCCATCAGAGATGCCGCAACTGATGTGCTAGGTTTCACCAGACCACCACCACGAAACCTCTGGTTTGATGACGAATGCAGGCAGGCCCATGCAGCCAAACAAGAGGCATATAAAGCGACGCTGCAAAGAAAGACGAGAGCTGCTCGCGAGCTTTACGAGCAGAAAAGACGGGAAGAACACCGGCTTCTCCAAAAGAAAAAAAGAGAGCATGAGAAGCGCGCGATCGAAGATATTGAGAGATGCTACTCCAGGAACCTACGTGCGGAAGTTTTACCAACAGGTAAAAAGAACATGCCAAGGAAAAAAATCCCGCACAGAAGCCTGTAGAGATAGGAATGGAAACCTCGTAGTAGAGTCACAGTCGGTGCTGAGTACATGGAAGGACCATTTCTGCAGACTGTTAAACGGCGATGAAGGCCAAAATCCCGCTGTCAGGCAGAATGAACCATTCAACATGGATGATGACAGACAAAACTTCCGTCCACCTGACCAAAATGAAGTAAGGATAGCAATATCTAAACTAAAAAACTACAAAGCTGCTGGACCCGACGGACTACCCGCCGAACTTTTTAAAGCGGCCGGAGATGACATGGTGGAGTGCATACACCAACTCATCTCTAAAGTTTGGTCAGAAGAAAGTATGCCTGATGAATGGAACCTCAGCATCGTTTGCCCGATTCACAAGAAAGGAGACCCTCTAAACTGCGCCAACTATAGAGGAATAAGTCTCCTGAATATCGCCTACAAGATCCTCTCTGCCGTACTATGTGAACGCCTGAAACCTTTCGTCAGCAACCTGATTGGCCCCTATCAGTGTGGTTTCAGACCAGGAAAGTCCACAATCGATCAAATGTTCACTCTACGGCAGATCCTGGAAACCACCCAAGAATTCCAAATCTATACCCACCACCTCTTTATCGATTTTAAGGCCGCGTACGATAGCATTTATAGAGACGAGCTATACAGAGCCATGTCAGGTTTTGGCATTCCCACAAAACTCGTCCGACTGTGCAGGATGACGATGGAGAACTCTCGCTGCTCCGTCAAGGTTGGTTCCGACCTCACAGAAGCTTTTGACGTCAAAAAAGGATTCCGACAAGGTGATGCGCTATCGTGCGATTTCTTCAACTTAATACTTGAAAAAATTATAAGAAACTCGCAAGTCAATTGTAGTGGGACAATTTTTTTCAAGTCTGTGCAATTGCTAGCATACGCTGACGACATAGACATCATTGGCAGAACTCGGCGAGCTGTCACTGGAACGTTTGCTAGCATTGAAGCTGAAGCGGCTAAGATGGGACTAGCAGTCAATGAGGCCAAAACGAAGTACCTGCTGTCCACAAAAAGGGACACACAACACCGGCGGATTGGACAAAACATCACAATAGACAGGTACAACTTTGAGGTAGTTAGGGACTTTGTGTACCTCGGATCCGCTATAACATCTGACAACAACATCTCGTCAGAAATAAAGCGAAGAATTACTCTTGCCAATCGCTGTTTCTATGGGCTAGGAAGGCAATTGAGTAGCAAAGCCCTCTCTCGAAAGACAAAGGAGACTCTTTATAAGACCCTAATCATCCCAGTCCTGCTCTATGGCGCCGAGGCATGGACTCTATCTAAAGCGGATGAAGATATCCTTAGTCGTTTCGAGCGTAAGATTCTTCGGAAGATTTTTGGCCCTATCTGCGTTAACGGGCTTTGGAGGAGAAGGTTCAACCAAGAACTATACGAGCTGTACAGCGACATTGACCTGGTCAAAAAAATACGCATATCACGTTTAAGGTGGCTAGGTCATGTAGAGCGAATGGACAACAATGCTCCGGCTCGCAGGATCTTCGATTCCATCCCAGAGGGTAGACGCAGTCAAGGAAGACCTCGCCTTAGGTGGCGCGCTCAAGTGGAGGACGACCTCAACCAACTTGGAGTGCAAAACTGGAGGCAGCTAGCCAAAGACCGAGTTGGCTGGAGAGGCATGTTGGTTGAGGCCCAGGTTCGTCCCGAACTGTAGCGCCACCTAAGTAAGTAAGTAAGTAAAAAGAACATGCCAAGGAAAAAAACCCGCACAGAAGCCTGTAGATATAGGAATGGAAACCTCGTAGTAGAGTCACAGTCGGTGCTGAGTACATGGAGGTTAAACGGCGATGAAGACCAAAATCCCGCTATCAGGCAGAATGAACCATTCAACATGGACGATGACAGACAAAACTTCCGTCCACCTGACCAAAATGAAGTAAGGATAGCAATATCTAAACTAAAAAAACTACAAAGCTGCTGGATCTGACGGACTACCCGCCGAACTTTTTAAAGCGGCCGGAGATGACCTGGTGGAGTGCATACACCAACTCATCTCTAAAGTTTGGTCAGAAGAAAGTATACCTGATGAATGGAACCTCAGCATCGTTTGCCCGATCCACAAGAAAGGAGACCCTCTAAACTGCGCCAACTATAGAGAAATAAGTCTCCTGAATATCGCCTACAAGATCCTCTCTGCCGTACAATGTGAACGCCTGAAACCTTTCGTCAGCAACCTGAATGGCCCCTATTAGTGCGGTTTCAGACCAGGAAAGTCCACAACTATCAAATGTTCACGCAACGGCAGATCCTGGAAACTACCCAAGAATTCCAAATCGATACCCACCACCTCTTTATCGATTTTAAGGCCGCTTACGGCATCCCCACAAAACTCGTCCGACTGTGAAGGATGACAATGGAGAACTCTTTTTTCAAGTCTGTGCAATTGCTAGCATACGCTGACGACATAGACATCATTGGCAGAACTCGACGATCTGTCACTGGAGCGTTTGCTAACATTGAAACTGAAGCGGCTAAGATGGGACTAGCGGGTAATGAGGCCAAAACGAAGTACCTGCTTTCCACAAAAAGGGACACGCAACACCGGCAGACAAAACACCACAATAGACAGGTACAACTTTGAGGTAGTTAGGGACTTTGTGTACCTCGGATCCGCTATAACATCTCACAACAACATCTCGTCAGAAATAAAGTGAAGATTTACTCTTGCCAATCGCTGTTTCTATGGGCTAGGAAGGCAATTGAGTAGCAAAGCCCTCTCTCGAAAGACAAAGGAGACTCTGTATAAGACCCTAATCATACCAGTCCTGCTCTATGGCGCCAAGGCATGGACTCTATCTAAAGCGGATGAAGATATCCTTAGTCGTTTCGAGCGTAAGATTCTTCGAAGGATTTTTGGCCCTGTCTGCGTTAACGGGCTTTGGAGGAGAAGGTTTAACCAAGAAATATACGAGCTGTACAGCGAAATTGACCTGGTGAAAAAAATACACATATCACGTTTAAGATGGCTAGGTCATGTATAACGAATGGACAACAATGCTACGGCTCGCAGGATCTTCGATTCCATCGCAGAGGGTAGACGCAGTCAAGGAAGACCTCGTTTAGGTGGCGCGCTCAATTGGAGGACGACATCAACCAACTTGGAGTGCGAAACTAGAGGCAGCTAGCCAAAGGCCGAGTTAGCTGGAGAGGCATGTTGGTTGAGGCCCAGGTTCGTCCTGAACTGTAGCGCCCCCTAAGTAAGTAAGTAACATTCTCAAACATAGAATAATAACATTCCGAATTGAACATAAAACAGATAATCCCAAAGCCCTACAAAAACCTTAGAAAAACAAAGATGGTAGCCTATAACAATAAATCGGCCTCATTTTTGGGCCACTACAATAACCAACGCCTACTATATTACTCTGACATTGAAACAAGTGGAAATGAACTTACGTCACCCATTCTCAATGCCTACAAAAGTAGTTGCTTCCACCAACAAAGGCAAACGTAAACTAAACCCCGTATGGTATTCCCAAGAGTTGCCTGCCCTAAGAAATAAATCCAAATGGGTTTTCAATAGAGCTAAGTATAGTGATGAGCCTTCCAACTGGGATCTCTTCATGTACAGAAAAAATAAAATAGAAAACGAACGATATATGCAAAGAGGGCTTACCTCTCCATACCTTAGGTGGCGCTACAATCCGGGGTGGACCTGGGCCTCAACCAACAAGCTTCTGCAGCCAGATGGGTCCCTAGCTAGCCGCCTCCAGTTTTGCATGCGAAGTCGGTCGAAGTCGTCTTCCACTTGTGTGCGCCACCTTAGGATTGGTCTTCCTAGAGTAGAATCGAATATTTTCCAAGCTGGAGCATTGATGTCCATTCGCTTTATATGCCATTTGAGACGTTGAATTTGTACTCTTTGGCTAGGTCTGTGTCGCTGTACAGTTGGTACAGTTCTTCGTTGTATCTTCTTCTCCACTCTCCGTTAATGCATACCGGAGCAAAAATCACCCGGAGAATCTTTCTTTCGAAGCAACTTAAAGCGCCCTCATCCATTTTTGACAACGTCCATGCGTCTGTACCATAGAGCAGGACTCGGATGATGAGAGTCTTGTAAAGGGACAATTTAGTTGCGACGAGGACTTTGCTACTCAATTTCCTTCTAAGCCCGAAGAAGCAGCGATTGGCAAGAGTTATTCTTCGTTTGATTTCGGGGCTGATGTTGTTGTCTGAGTAAATAGTTAAAAACGGAACTATCTGTAGTGATGTTTCGTCCAACAGGCAAGAAAAGCTTGCTTGCCAACAATTTTGTATGGACAGAATGTACAAATAATGCTCATAGGCTTAGAAAAGTCATGCCTAAGGTCCACACTGCCCCCGGTTTAATTAAGAGACCGGACAGGTCCTAGAATAACTCCTGCACAGAAAACCTACCGTTACTTATGAGCACTCACTTCCTGGATGTGTCTTCGATATATCCAAAAAAGGTTAGGTTAGGCTGGGTTAAGTTGGATGGGGTGATGATTCGGTAGTGGAATCATTCCGAAAGCTTGCAAGCCTACTCATACCGAAACAAACAATTTCAGAACAATAATCCTATCCCTTTTCTTCCTAAAACTTTAGAAAGAATAATTGCAATCCACACCCGCTCAAATTTAATGGATAATGCACTCTCGCAAGCCCAATATGAAGGGTGGAGAAACAGCTCTCCATGAAGTGCTTGGAATTATTGAACAATTAATCCAATTCAAAGAATTTACTTTACGTGCATTCCTTGATATTGAAGGGCCTTTAATAACGTCGAATACAGTGCGATTCATCAAGCCCTCAACTCTGCCAACATTAATCCACTACTGTCTGACTATAGACTGTATGCTCCAAATAAGAATTGTAAATTCGGAATTGAGTTATACAAAAAGTACGGTCACAACTTTTAGAGGAATACCTCAGGGAGCGGATCTACTGCCAGTACTTTGGGTACTGATCGTCAACGAGATTTTAGTCGAACTATGTCTTTCCGGTGTCAAAGTATTTCTTTAGTATTTTTTTAATATTCCTACCTTGTGTGAACCTTTGGAAGCTGCTCTTAATAAACTCAGCAATTGGGCCATACGCCCGAAATAGTTTAGTTTACAAGGAAAACATCAAAGAAATAGAAAGGAAAGCTTCAATAGCATTCTATACTTGCGGTACAATTTTTGGTAATAGATGGGACCCTAGTCAAAAAACCATTAATTGGATGTACACAGCCATCATCAGGCCAATCCAGACGTACGCATGCTTGGTTTGGTGGAAAGTCCTAGACAAGGCAATCAATCTCAAATCCATGGCAAAAATTCAAAGACCGTGACTCTAAAAGACTTTCAAACAAGAGAGTGCTAGAATTCGATTCATAAACGAAAATGACATCTCGTTATATACAGACGGTTCTGAGACGGAAGCAGGGGTAGGGTCTGGTATCTGCCCGGTTAAGTAGATCAATAAAACTTCCAACTTTAGTAGTGTTTTTCAGGCAGAAGTACTTGCAGTACAGTAAGCGAAGTTGCAAAGCAACTTTGTCTTTTAATCTGGAGAGCTAGCACCTTCTTCCTCTTAACTCCTGGGGACCGCAATGGATCCTTTGAGATCCTGGTGAGATGATGCGATTTGCCAAATCATCACCCTTTTTAACCTTAACCTAACCTACATGTTGGTCCCTCTTTCTCGCCGAAGAATTTTCCTTAGAATTCCGCTACCTTGGTTTACAAATTCCGTATTCTTACCTACGACAAATCGCGTATTCTTACTTACGACATAAATAATTTAAACTACACATCCGTGAATGTTATAAAAATTCAAATAATCAAACAAAACATTAAGACATAGAGAAGTCTACAAATGTTAGTGAAAAAATGTCTGCCTTTGTGGTAATTGTACATGCAATTTTTGTTGCTGGATAAAATGTAATATAAATCATACAAAAGTTTTGCAAAAATGCACGAATGAGAAAAGATGTGTACTATTACATTCTATTAATAGGCTTTCATTAAAAACTTCTTTTTTTTTTACCCGAAACCGGTCCTACCATAATTTAATGTTAATGAATTTGGCTTACCATCTAAAAGGCTTATACGAGCTAAAATGTGCGACCAGTCAGTCGTGTCTGATTTTCTATGATATATCTTCCTCGATACTCTTCCCTGTCACACCATATTGAGTTCAAAATTTGGATCCTACCAAACTAATCTTCATTCTTCTAACATGTCTTTGAATCCCGCATTTTTGTTTCTAGGATTGCAAAACCCTACCCGGACTTAAGTTTATTTTACTTAAACTGTTAAATTGTGTGCTTGCTTCTGTTTACAGGGAAATATTTATGTACTTCCTTATTTTACGTTTGACACTTCGCTGCCTCACAGCAAGTCATAAAAGATATTCCGCGTTTTGTAACGCATTAGCTAAAGATACAACACGATACAAGTTGGATAACATGGAAAGCGTTATTCCTTGTAGCTAAAACATCATTAGCGAAAAAGATGTATAACGCATTGACCAAACCGGCATATTCAGTTATTAGAATTAAATGTATTTTATTGTAATCACCGTTCAACTCGGACAAGGTCACTGTGGTGTTGGTTGAATTTTTTCTTTATCTCCTTCTTTTGGGAGAAAAGAAATATCGCCTGACTTACAATCTCTGATAACCGGAAAAAATTTCATACCAAAGTGGGTTTTTCACCGTCATCCACTTGCCTTAAGTAACCACTCTTCATTTCATGTTTATGTTCCATTTAAGACGATTTTTGTGTTTCCTACACTCTTGTCTTTATTTGCACCTAAAGAGTGGCTAATAAAAAAAGCATTGAATCTATTTTTGATTTGTTTATCTAAATAACAGAAGTATTTGGCATAATAAGCATTTAAGTAAATTTCATAATTATTATACAGAAATTCAGATAAAAATAATGTTAATAACATTTTTGCATGTTTTTAAATTCTTTTGAAAGTAAATAATGCAATTCGACTGGATGTTACAAAATGCATTATTATTGGTAATAGTTTTTTTTGACGTGATAACGTCTTATAAATCGATGACAGGCTACACGTACGAAATAACATGACTCATGCTGATAGGACTCCTGACTTATACTAACCGCGATACTGTGGCTCTTTCAACCAAAATCGATCGCAAGGACCAGGCGAACATGAAAAAGAACAGGCCCGAGTTCCCAAAATAATTCCACTCAAATAAAAAAAAACAAGAAGAGAAAAAGTGATATGAAAGGCAATAGGAGATGGGATTTGGGAATTTGGGGCTGTAGGAGAATAGGATATGATAGTGGGTAGGTAGTAGGACAGGAAGCAGGCTAGGAACGGTTAGGATACACATGGTGGTAGAAGGTTTTAGGATAGGATGAAGGATAGAATATAAGTTAGGACCGGTGAGGATGTTGGAGGGGATAGGAGGGGACAGGAATGGATAGTATGTCTGCTGTAGGAGCTGTGGCATACTTGCAAGCACGGCTTAGCTCGCCGGAATAGGGGGGATCTTGCCCCACAGTCAGACCTCACCTCTCTCAAAAAACATAGAACCATGCCAATAATCCATACAAAAAAAATCTAGCCAAAAAACCCCTGATGCCAGTACTTCAGATGGAAACACCGCACCTGAGAATTGACCTGCACCTGCTGGTGACGATGCTGGGCTATGTTCCCGCCCCTCCTGGAATCCGATCAGTCGCGGTGGGAATTCCCATATATTTGATCTGGAACAGAAGAGCCTATCCGCCTTCAAGCCATACTTACTATTTTCGGCCAAAGGCCTCCGCGCGCCTTACCGCACCCCCTGCAAAACTTATAAATTTAGCACACCATCGTGCTCCGTATGTAGAGTCACAAACAACACCTTAATTTCATTTCTCCCTTTGTCGTGATTCACATAAGTATACTATTTCATTAAAATTATAGAAGTTCACAAGGAGAATAAAAAAAAAATATCAACAAAACACAAAAATGGTATGATTAGAACTAAAACTAAAATTATGGTAGATCTTAACAAAACTAAATAAAATCCAATTAGCTAATTCAAAATTTTGGGTTAAAAGTGTGGGGTCACCCTGTTTGAAAAATTATGTAATTACTATCCGGTCCTCGGAGGACGGACCCGGAAAGCACCACCCACAATTCGACCGCCTCTTTGGGTAGCGATATCTGATCCCCACTTTATCGTACCTACCCAGAGCTCTTTGTAAGTGTTTAAGGGGATTGGTTGCTAAAGATTGCTCGCGGGGTCGGGGCCTTCGCGGACCAATGCCTTAAAAAAACTATGCATGATAAGTTAAAATAAGAAACAAAAAAAAAAGGAAAGGTGGGTTTAATTCCTTCCGCTACCTAGTGGGCAGGGGTATTCCGTATGGCCGGCTTGCGGGATCTTGTCACGGGATTATGGGTTAACCAGGCTTTCTCTTCACAATTTACTTTGTTTCTGGCTTCCTTTTTTATAATTTTGTTTGATTTTTGAAAGTTAACTTTTAAGTTGAAATTATGGGCGATTCTGGCTTACTTATATATATATACATAACATAATCTTTGTATTTTTACTTGGGGCGTCCGGGAATCCCACGGACGCTATTCCTGGGCCTATTCGCTACTTGGCTGCGGATCACCTTTTCTTGCTTTTCCACTGGGAGCGGTTTCCCGATGGTCGTTTATTTGTTTTCCTTGTGACTTCTGAATGAGACCTTTATGACGGCACTTTGCTGCCTGAATTCGCCCTTAACACCTTTTTTTTATTCGAATCTCAAAAAAAGGTCCACCTTATTAATTTGCTCCTTGGCGGTGTTGCTCAGCCCCGTCTTCCCGTTTCAACATCTTATTTTTGTTCGCTTTTATTTTCTTTTACAAAAAAAACTATTGCTTTATTTGGCTCACGACTATTGAATTTTAATGTTTATCTGTTCACATTTAAAATTGAAATTAAAACGTCCGACAGACACTTCCGACACTTAGGCTTTCTGGCTTTGAAGTATCCAACGAGCGGTAATCCTTATTGTCGGCTACCTGTTAAAACCGCTTCGTTGGATAGAAAATACCTTTGTTTGCGGAATCTCTTAGATTTTGAAGTCCTGAGTGCTAACAACAATCGCTACAATTCGAATTGCAGCACAGCAACTCTAGACACAATTTTTCCGATCCTTTCCTGCTAAAAACTCCCCAAAGTACCTTCACCGAAGGTGCAAACCGTATTTTGCACAGTTTGGGGGGCTTTTAGAAGGAGAGGCAACTGTGCAACTCAGGCCTTCTCGCTCTTTTTGAGATATCGAAAATTAACTGATTTTTTCTCAAATTTAATCCAATAATTATAAAAAAAAAGTAAACAATCCGCGTGTTTTTTTTTTCCTTTGGCCGATTTTCCGAAACAAAAATTACGTTTTCTAGTTGTTCGGTGGGTGTTTATCGAGTCTTGTTCCGTAATAATCAATTAGGAACAATGGTTCTGCGGTGGAACCTTCCTTCGGGCGTCAAAACAGAGACAAAAAAACAAGGACACAAAAGAAGTAATCCCTTCATTTATCCCGTGCTCTGGAAGTGCTGGCTGAAGAAAAGTGCTAAATAAAGGTAGAACTCTGGCCCGGACTTCGTCTCCTGGGCTGCGGACCAGATACCAGAGGGAAATCCAACAAAGAATAAATCCTCTTCTTTGCGTCTCAGGGAGCCGAAACAAAAGAAATACAAATTAGGCGGAGTTTTGTTAAAGTAGATGTAGATATTGGGGTGTGTGTATGTTGACGGGCTGTATGTTGTTGTTGCTGCCATCAATGTTTTCGAATGACGTTATCACGTAAAATTATCGTCCGTAAACCGAATTTACAGACAAGCAACTCTTTTTTATTTAATTAAGTGATAGTTATTCAATATTCAAAAGTATTTTTTAATTCCCTTTTATTCTTTTTATTTATTGAGAAATTGTTAAGTAAGCGACTTTACAGCTTTAAACTAAGAATTACGTTTTTTTATAATCAGCGCGCAATAAAAAGTTTATAAATCGTGCCGGGTAAAACGTTCTACATTCGTGAAGTGCGGCTAAGGAACGAGTCTATATACTTGAGAATGTCCGACGCGATATTAAATTGATAGGCATGCAATGCGAGTATACAGATGAAACTTTTAAAGGGGGTAATAGACAGTGGTGTCCAACGGGTATTGTCCGTAGGTCTTTTTTGAAAATCTAAAAAAGCTACGCGGGTACTACCGAGTATTTTACCCTGAGTGGGCCTAAAGGAAACTACATTATTTCCTTAAACTGTACGTACAAGTTAAAAGTTAACCAACCTTTTCGTATGCGTATTGCAGTTTCGTATGCAGTAACGTAACAATGTGTTCGCAAAATACAGTTCGCGTGTATTCAATCTTTGTAGTTCCGTATGCGTATTCCAGTTCCGTCGTCATTGTGTTCAGCCAGTTAACCAATGCAAGGATTTTGATATAATTTTCATCCGAAATCCTTAAATAATTTCTGAAATCGTCGGGCTGCAGTTTTAGTTCTTTAAGTTCACTAAGATGTGACAGCTGTTCTCTTTTAAGCAACCAGCTTTTGGTCCAACAGGATGTTTTTTTAATACAGCTAAAAGCACCGCCACAGTGCGCGAAAAAAAAGAATTTGTTAGGTTATGTTATTTTTACCTTACCTTTGTTGAACATATCTTGTTTTTGTAAAATAAAATAATATATGTTGGTCTCACTCAATCAATTATGAAGTATATATAAAATCAACAACCTTAAGTGGCGATGGGTGGATCTGGGCCTCAACCAACAAGCTACTCCAGCCAGTTCGGTCCCTAACTAGCTGCCTCCAGTTTTGCATGTGAAGTTGTTTGAGATCCTCGTTGTATCTTCTTCTCCACTCGCTGTTTATGCATACAGGACCGAAAATCACCCGAAATTTTTTTCTCTACAAGCAGTCTTAAGCGTCCTCATCGCCTTTTCAACACTTTAACTCCCCAACTACCACAAAGCTATTTCTGTCTCTATTGATGTTTTATGCAAGAATACTGGTTATTTTGTTTTCCACTCATTGACTGTCTTCGCTGCTTTCGATCAATGATGTCAATATCGTAGGGGTATGGGGGTAATTGAAATGACTTTGAAAGATCGTAACTCTGGTGCTGGCGTGAGAGTTCCGTACTATTCTTTCAAGTATGATGTTGAAGAACTCGCATTATAGGTGCCGTAGAGGTTTTTACAAACTTTGACGGAACAGCGTACACAGGTCTATAAATACTGTCAAAATGCTGTCAATGAAGAAGAGGTAGGTATCAATTTGAAGTTCCCGTTTTTTTTTTTTAAATATCTGCCGTAATGTTGATATTTGGCCACTGTGTAAGCTTTTCCATCGCTCCTACTCTTCTGAAATCTTTCCTAGAAGATGGAAAACAGCATTTGTCCAGCCTGTCCCTAAGAAAGGTGACCCATCCTCCCCCTCCTCCTACCGACCCATAGCACTGACATCCCTTCTTTCTAAGGTCATGGGAACACTGATTAACCGTCAGCTTAAGGAATATCTCAAAGATCGAAAGCTTCTCCATGACCGTCAGTACGGCTTCCGCAGCAACCGTTCCACTGGTGATCTGATGGTATATCTCACCGAACAGTGGAACAAATCTTTACATCGCTTTGGTGAAAGTAAGATTATTGCTCTTGATATCTTCAAGGCATTTGACAGAGTTTGGCATGAAGCTCTTTTATCGAAAATGCGTGCTTTTGGGATCGATGATATCGATCTGTTACTTCTAATCCACTTAACTGTTTTGCTGACGACTCTACCCTCAGCTTTTCATATTCGTTCGATAATTCACGTCCTTCGCCTTCGGACGTACAATTGCAACGGTGCCGTATGTCAAGTTCATTAAACTCCGATTTATACAGCATTGTCAAATGGTTTAATAGGAATCGTGTGGAGTTTAATGCTTCAAAAACTCAATGCTGTCTTCTGTCGTTAAAGCTAAACATTCCCCCAATGCCATTGTCCATGAATGGCACTTACATCGAAGAAACCGAAAAGCTCTCAGTACTCGGTATGTGTGTCAACGACGACCTCCGTTGGAACGACCATATTATTGAGATCGCTAAGAATGCTGCAAAGTGCTTAGGTTTTCTGTATCGGTGTAAGAAGTATTTTTCCCCATCTGATCTGGCTACAATTTATAAAGCGTTTATACGCCCTAAACTCGAGTATAACTCCCACCTCTGGGCAGGTGCTTCGCAAACATCGCTTCACCTGCTTGATAGAATACAAAATCGAGCGTTAAGATTGATAGGAAATAGAACTGCCGCTGAAACAATTGCCCCACTCGAACACCGACGCAATGTTTCATGTCCTTCCTTATTTTATCGTTTCTTTTACAAAAAATGTTCACTCGAAGTAGCCAGTTGCATTCCTCCCCTTAAAAGTTTCTCCCGTAATACTCGTCTCGCAAGGAATGCTCATCAGTTCACCCTTGAGCCCAATTTCGGACGTACCGTGAAATATAGGGATTCTTTTTTTAGCCGAACGACACGAATTTGGAATAGTTTACCCGGCGGGATTTTCCCTTGCCATTTTGATCTACAAACATTCAAAACCAATGTTAACCGGCACCTCCTATATCTCCCCTCCCTATCTTCGTAATGCCCGCGCAGTGTGTTCTACATTAAAAGGGAAACACATAATCCCTTGTGCGCGCGTTAATTATAAAAAAAAAAAAATATGAACCTATCAGGTTGTTGGTGAATGGCTTAAGGTGCAGTTCAGAAAGTCTCTTTTCTAAAGGATAATTTTTAATGCACTTATTTTAAGACCGAAAATAGAACGGATCGAATTTTAATTTCTCGTCCATTAAATTGAATTGAATCCACGTACGTCGTACGATTATATGGCGGCATACGGTTTAACTTATATTTGTGGTGTGAATTAGTTATGTATTTTAACTACCTTCCAGAAAAGAATGATTAAACGCACATGTCTGACACTTAAGTCTCTTTAAGGTCTTTATATTATAGCAAGTAGCAGAAAACTTCAGTGCCGCCCGGTTAATTCTGTCACTGATAGCTTCTTCTTCTAGTAAGTGACCTAGAGTCCGTAAAGTAGAGATACTACGATAAATCATCTTCCAGAAATGTACATCAAATTCTACTTACGCTTCAACGGAGTCATGGTCTTTTGAAATAGTAAACCAAACAAACGATCTGGATCATAGCAGGAAGTCACAAACTTTCTATTAGAATTTAGCTGTTTCTTGAACAAACAAAACAGATTTCCTTTGACTTCTCATGAATTAACTACTCTCTGCCAGTGAAAATTAAAGTTGAACCCGCACAACTCTATCTTTCTGTTTCTATTAGCTGAAAATGTACTAGTAGAAAATGTATGGAAAATGCACCATACACAGAACACAGGTTTAATTTCAAATTTTCACATTTCTTCGTTTTTAAGGGAAACCACGAGGAGGTCGAAAGACATCTTCAAATAAATAAAGGAGGCATAATTTACATTTTCACATCTCCAATAGAACTATTCCTACCAAAACCAAACCACCCCAGTCATTAAAAGTTTCCGTTTTTCAAGATATTTTTGATCTTTTTTAGCTAATCAACGTTTTCATGATCTTTTAAAGAAGGGACGTGAGTGCAATTGTTCGGTAGTTAGAGGTGGGTGAAGATACCTCCTTTTTTTAGCTCTGTGAATTGGTTTACTTAGGCGGTAGTTCGGAGTAAGCCAGTATCTCAACCAACTAACCTTTTCAACTAGCTCGGCCTTTAGCGTGTTATCTCCATTTGTACAAAGTATATTTCCAAGGTAATGCCATCTTTAAATTATGCTCATCAGATTTATGTCTCTTCGGAACGGAATTATAGATTCCTTACCTGACCCATGGTCAGCCAACTCAAAATAATTGATTAAAGATATTGCCGATTAACATTCCGTAAAAGTACGTCGTAGTTGAGCTTTCTCGTGTTAAGCTTTTGAAACTCACAACTGTTGAGGTTTTTTTCGACTCGTCGATTTGCATGTCACTTTTCTTGATGGGGATTCACTCGTTGGCTGCTTGTCCTGTCTTCTCATAACTGCAATGCTTCATTTAGCAAAGCGCTTTATATAATAGGAGTTTAAAACTGTTTACATATTATTATGTATGTATCTATGTACTAACGTTTATCATATATCTAACTCATTCACATGTTTTTGAACTCAACCCGTGTATACCCATTCGATTATTTGTGATCACGTTATTCTTATTTGATACTAAACGATGCGTTGTATTTGTGAACTTGCGATTTTAAATGTGATAAATTAATTTTTTGTTTTCATTTTCAAAAAGGCAAAAAAATAGTTAACAAGTTGTAGATCTCACGTCAATACAACAAATAGAGCAATCAACACTTGTTCAAATGATTGCGAAGCTATTAAAAATATTCGTTTAAAATATTATCATATAATGCCAACGACGCGACGCCGACAACCGCATGTACCCATCATATCAGCAATACGTGCCTCCAAATTATTTTTAATCGAACCATACTACAGTTATAAGAAAAGATTTATTAATAATTTATTTTTGTTGATGGGTACAAAATGAATTTCTTCTGAGAGCCTTATTTCCATTATAGGCTGAGTTTTTTATTTAAAGTGTAGGCCGATTAACTTGTGTGTTCTATGTAATTTATTCGAAACGGTGACGAACATACTTTCAGCTCGTCCCGCATCAGGGCAACAACCGCCTGTAAACGATATTCATATCAATTTCCTCAATAAAAGCGTAGGAATAATAAAAAGAAAACATTATTCTTTTTACTTGCGATTATAGAGACTATAAGGCAAGTTTAGGATTCCTGTATATAAAACAAATTGAGATAACAATCAAACATGACATTACGATCATAGAGAAGCCTAAAAAAGTCATTGACAAAAAATGTCCGTCTGTCTGTTTGTCCGGGTGTATATCGATCTAGAGCCTAAACGGGTTAAGCGATTGCCTTCAAATTTGGTATGTGTGTATCTTTTGGCATTCCTCAGAGGGGAATTGAAATTTTGTTTTTAGGTCTAAAAATAACGGTACTTGCCATATGACTGTTTAGGAAAAGCTTATTTTTCTCGAAAACGGCTCCAACGATTTTGATGAAAGTTTTGAAATTTTTTTTGTTCGTATTGGCTATCATTTGATCAGGAGCATATATACGGGAAAAGTCTATTAACGGTACCTTTCATATAACGGTTTTTTTAATTTTTGGTTTTATCGGTAACGGCTCTATGGATTTCTGTAAAATTTTATATTTGAAAAGATCTAGATAGCAAAATTATTTTCTGCATATCAAAATTTTGAATAACTTTTTTTTCTAATTAAAATTAATGTTTGATTTTTTTTTTGAAAAATCAATATTTTTAAAACTAATCAAAAAAAATTATTTTAAATTTTATAATCACATGTATATTAATAAACTCTAAAAAACTGCATACCAAAATTTCAAAAAAAAAAAATTTTTTTTCAAAAAACTAAAAATAATAAAATTTTCGAAATACATTTTTCATAAATTCTTTGTTATTTAAGACGTGTGATGGCGTACCTCATTTTTACTAAAAACCGTTAAGTATTGTGGTTTTGATACTTTTTATAAGTTCAAACTGTGTTATTTTCAACGTAAATATTCATTGTTTCTGTCAAAGATGTAATTGGACATATAAGAGCAAGTACGTGCGACCCAGTCAAAGCATTTATTCGATTTTTGTGACTTTTGATTGTTTGAATAAAGTACGTTAAATTGTATTGGGTAAAATAATTTAAACGCCATTTTATTTCTTTAGGAAATGTAAAAAAGTGTGATTTTTTTTTCAAAATCGTAGGAGAGCCGATTTTAAATCGGATTTTTTTAACAGCTTTTTAAAAAAAAATAACTCAAGAATACAAACTTAAGCACAAAAATATCGTACATTTAAAAACAAAATAAAAAAAAATCCACTTACCCGTTTTCAAAATATTGATTTTTCAAAAAAAAAAAATTATTAAAAATACAAAAAAAAAGTTTTCGAAAAAAAATATGCAAATTTACTTAAGCTAAATACATCTTGAATATTAATTTTGATTGTAATCGGATCACCAGTTTTCGAGGAAGTCGAAGAAAAAAAACCGGTCCTATGGGAGGTACCGTTTTTAGACCACCATATTAATTTTTTTTTCACCAAAATATAATCCTACAGACACTGATTTTTTTTATAAAAAAATTTTGAGCCGTGTCGAGAAAAATAAGCTTTTACATAATGGTTATATGACATGTACCGTTAATTTTTGAGCTAAAAAAAAAAATTGAAAAAAAACTGTAGAAGACGATTGGCCCAACCGTTTAGGTTTAGGCTGCAGTGCAAAATACATTCGTACAGACAGACGGACCGAATTTTGCTAGTAACTCAAATATGTTTCTCTATCATCGTAATGTCTTGTTTGATTGTTATCTCAAAATTTTTAATCTGCACGAATGCATAACTTGCATTATAGTACATACCTATTATCGCAAGTAAAAATATTGTGTGGCACTTAGTGCCACGCCGCGCTGTCCTGTTGAAACAACATGCCGTTGGTGTTTATATCATCCAATTCAGGTCAAAAAAGTTGGTAATTATTGACATTTGGTGCTCGCCATTGACGTCGTTCTCTCTCGTCATCTCGTCGATGACGCCTACTTTTTCTGGATGCATTGCACGCTCTTGCATCTCATGTTGATTGATATCGTCCCAAATTTGATAATTTGTTTTTTGTTGACGTATCCAACTGTAGTTGTACTGTCGTGCCCCGTGGCTTAGTGGTTAGTGTGTCGGACTGCTAATCGATGAGCCTGGGTGCGAATCCCGCTTATAGCCACCTTCTTTTCCGGGGTACTGCCTCTTGCGAGGAACTGATAAAACTTCCAAGAGTAAAATTTGCCTCGAAAAAATGCATCTCATGTAGCCGTTCGGACTCGGTGGTAAACTGTAGGTCCCTTCCATTCTTGCAGATTAAAAACACAGAGGAATGGTTAAGAGTATAAGTCACTAGGCCTTGGCTGCTTAAGGAGCTGTGGCGCCAATGAATTTATTTATTTTTCCAACTGCTCCATAGCCCATTGAATTCTGTACGGGTGCAAGTCCTAGTCACGATGCAAAATTCGCTAAGTTGTGGTCATCGAAAGGCCAAGTTCTTGTGAGCGACGCAAATTCTTCGAATGCCTCGGATTCGCCTGCAAACTCTAATGGACAGCGGCAATGTTTTCGGCAGATCTGCAAAAAGGGCGAAACGTATTTTTTACCGCTATATCCATTCATGGTGATTTTGCAAAACAGGCTGAAAAAATGACAGCCAATTGAACAATGTATCAATATGGCTGTATCAATTGTCAAAGTTCAGAAATCCCTATTTGAAGACCCTTTCTCAACCTTTAAGCAATTATCAGGAAGATTTTGTCACTGTTCTAAATCAAATGACACAAAAATGGACTCAATTTAACTTTATAAGTATTAAAATTGAAAATATCTCTTAATCCGAAATCCTTTTCTCCAATATAAGCATAATATATGTCTTTTTTAATTTTCCCCAGATGCGCAAGGATTTCAAAAAATCATAGAAAAAAAAAAAAATAACCTGTTGTAATCATGTCACGGAGTGTGTATAAACATCATCTTCACAAGCAGCTTGATGTTGACTTCTATATCTGCGAATATAATTAGCCTAATTTTTTTTGTATAATTAACGCGCGCATAAGGGACTATTTGTTTCCCTTTTAATGTAGAGCACACTGCGCGGGAGGAAGAAGGAAGATAGGGAGGGGAAAGATAGGAGAGGAGGTGTCGATTAACATTGGTTTTGCAGATCAAAATGGCAAGGGAAAATCCCGCTGGGTAAACCATTCCAAATTCGTGTTGTTCGGCTGAAAAAAGAATTCCTATATTTCACAGTACGTCCGAAATTGGACTCAAAGGTGAACTGATGAGGATTTCTTGCGAGACGAGTATTACGTGAGAAACTTTTAAGGGGAGGAACGCAGCTGGCTACTTCGAGAGGAGCAATTGTTTCAGCGGCAGTTCTATTTCCTATCAATCTTAACGCTCGATTTTGTATTCTATCAAGCAGTTGAAGCGATATTTGCGAACTACCTGCCCAGAGGTGGGAGTTATATTCGAGTTTAGAGCGAATAAACGCTTTTTAAATTGTAGCCAGATCAGAAGGGGAAAAATATTTCTTACACCGATACAGAAAACCTAAGCACTTAGCAGCATTTTTAGCGATCTCAAATATATGGTCGTTCCAACGGAGGTCGTCGTTGACACACATACCGAGTACTGAAAGCTTTTCGGTTTCTTCGATGCAAGTGTCATTCATGGACAATGGCATGGGGGTATGTTTAGCTTTAACGACAGAAGACAGCATTGAGTTTTAGAAGCATTAAATTCCACACGATTCCTATTACCCTATTTGACAATGCTGTATAAATCAGAGTTTAATGAGCTTAGCATACGGTACTGATGCAATTGTACGTCCGAAGGCGAAGGACGTGAATTATTGAACGAATATGAAAAGCTGAGGGTAGAGTCATCAGCAAACAGCTAAGTGGATTAAAAGTAAGAGACAGAAGATCATTTATAAAAATGAGGAAGAGTCGGAGACAGAAAGGAGCCCTGGGGCACACCAGCTTTTATTTTGTGGGAATCAGACTTGAATCCTTCTAATACAACTTGTATTGAACGGTCCAGAAGATAGCTTCTAATCTAACGAACAAGAAGCTCGTTGATCCCAAAAGCACGCATTTTCGATAAGAGAGCTTCATTCCAAACTCTATCAAATGCCTTGGAGTAATCAACAGCAATAATCTTACTTTCACTAAAGCGATGTAAAGATTTGTTCCACTGTTCGGTGAGATATGCCATCAGATCACCAGTGGGACGGTTGCTGCGGAAGCCATACTGACGGTAATGGAGAAGCTTTCCATCTTCGAGATATTCCTTAAGCTGACGGTTAATCAGCGTTTCCATGACCTTAAAAAGAAGGAATGTTAGTGCTATGGGTCGGTAGGAGGAGGGAGAGGATGGATCACCTTTCTTAGGGACAGGCTGGACAAATGCTGTTTTCTATCTTCTAGGAAAGATTCCAGAAGAGTAGATGGAAAAGCTTACATTTGCGATCATTTTTGCACTGGCATCAATGTCACTATCGACGAAGCATAGTGATCAGTTAAAGTTACGGAATAAATTATTCAGGCCGTCTCAGTTGGCTTTCTCGTATTGCCAAACGGTCCTGGTGTGAAGTTTTTCTTTAACTGGCGATGGACGAGAAATTAACTGAAATGACACAATGGTCCGAAGTGCCAAATGGTGAAGTTTCACTAATGGTATATTTATCAGGGTGAGAAGTAAGAAACAAGTCAAGAGTATGGGCGGCTTGCCCAGCAACATCCGGTATACGCGTTGGCACATCGATAAGTTGGGTAAGGTGATGTAACCTGGCAAAGAGCTCGACATACCTTCCTTGGGGTGATGTTTGACCAGAATAGCAGAGCCAATTGTAATTGTGTACATTGAAATCACCCGCAATAACGATTTCAGTGCGAGGACATAGGGAAACATTTTCCGAGATGGAATCAGACAGCGCATCAAACTCGTTCAAAGTCGAATAACTGTCGAGATTTGGACTTCTGTAAATAAAACAATAATGAATGACATGCTTGCGGACAGTGAATTTAAGCCACAAGAAGTTAAAGTCCGTATTGGAACATTGTCCGTATTGGGGAAGGCTCTGGCAAGCAACATCATTCCTAACATAGACCACGAGACCATGATGGGAAAAGAGTAATGGCACCAAGGTAGACCCATGTAGAGCAAATTCTGATAAATTAGTATTTACTCCAGCCTGAGTTCCACTTAATGCCAAAACAGCTGGCCTGTATTAAACAGTGTAGACGTACACGTGGAAGAAATTCTTCCTTAAACCGCGAACATTAGAACAGACGACACGAAAATCACTTACCATTTAAAAAATAACTGTACTAGTCCTGGAATCAAGCAAAGAATACAATCGGAAAGCCCATATTCGCTTATCTTCTGTTGGCGCCTTGATCTGCATGAGAGATTATAGCTACGTATGAAAACAATGTCCCGTCGAGTGTTTTATTTCTTACCGGTAGTATATTCAATTACGAAGCCGAAAAAGCAACTAGCTATCTTAGAGGACTTACTCAACCTTCCCCTAAAGCCTTTAATGGACGGAGTGTGCTCAGGCTTCCTTCTGACAGAGTACACCAGATAAAATAAGTATAATGATGTGTTTTTATGTGCTTTTCACACTAGCAACTAGGTTGTTGTCGCAAGTAGATTGCTGTCTATACTGTTAAACAGTAGAAGTTTTTTGAATGAAGAACAATAACTTGTGTGTATAACCACCATAGGCTGGAGTTATAGCTATTTCATGGGGGCCAATGTGCCCATGTGTTGTTTTTCTTCATTCAAAAAGTATAATGATGGTTTTTCTCAAATCAATGTTCAATTCCAAGTGTTAACTGATGTAAATACTGTGTATTCGATAAATCGATAAATTGAGGTAGGATCATTTAACGTGTTTTTGTTAATTGATTAACCGGAAATTTTTGTTTACATACAAACTTAACGCACATAAGGTTTTCATCGAAGGTTCGGAGTCCTACAGAGCAAGTCAAAAAAAAAAAAAACAAAGTTAACAATTATAAAGTCGCCAACTTTACTTAGACATAATTGCCTTTTAACGTCAACAAAGGTGGAAAGAATTAAACCGACAATGTAATGTCACACGTTGCAAGTGAACGATAACACATTTTGTGTCTTATTTTCGCGAGTACCTAGTTTTGTTTGTTTTTTTATTCACGCTCCAAATGTTGATTCTATGAAGAATCTATCTCAGAATGTGGCACGTTAGTATGTATTTGAGAAAATGTTGGAATATAGCTTTTTTGTGTATTGGTTGCACGTAAAGCAGCTGGCGACCTTCGTTTTTTTTCATTCTTTTTTTAATAAAGGCATTATATTTCATCCACTCACGTTCGTGTCGTTTATTGTTATAAAATAAAATAGATATTTATTGTTTATAGAAGCAGGTATCTGCAATTTGTATTGTTTTCAAATGACAGTTTTTTCATTTTTTTCTTTTTGGAGATTAATATGCCTTTAGTTATGATATAAAATAATATATTTAAAAAAAGTTATATATGTAGGTAGTCAACTTTCTTTTGGAATGCTCACAACCAGAAATTTGTATACAAATGAGACACTGATTGATAAACAAAAAATTGAGTTTTTTCGTATTTAGGTTAAAAATAATCAAGTTGACTGACCAGCAAAGTTGCAGTCGGCAGTGGTTTGTATTTATATATATATGTATGTATGTTTAAAACAGGTAAAATGAATATTTTTTGTTATGGTCTATTTTTTTACGTGATTGAAATTAAAAGGTTTCCTTTGATAGGAGTGAAGATTAAATCATTTTTGGTGGATTTTCTATTTGGAAAAGAATTGCAAATTTTTCTCGGAAAAAGTTATTTTAAATTTTAGTCAATGATCAAGTCTTATTCTTTATCTCTTTGAAGTTTACCAGCAGTCTAATGGCTTCAGTTGATTATATGAGAAAAAAATTATAGTTGTATTTAACCTTGCCTTTGAACCATTCTAAATGGTATAATGTTCTTTAACCGGCGAATCAAATAACCTTACCCAATATATTAAAACTGCCACATCACTGCTTTGCCTTAAAGTTGCACCTATGGGGTTCGACAGTTATCCTCAGAAAACGTCGCAGTCCTTCTGGTTTTGAATTATTTCTGTCTGAGGCCAACTAAATGCAGTTGTCATTTCATTTGTTTCATCCATGAATTTTACGCCTGCATTTTTCGCCATAGTTTTCAAACGTATAATAATAATAATAATAATAGCGGTGTTTTATTGGTAATCTATAGCTAGCGCAGTATTGGAAGTCCAAATAAAATGCTATATTCACTCCATAATTCACTTTTAATTTAACCCCCGAAGTGACAACTGACTTCTTGTTGAATAAATTTAGAAGGGGTGTTACAAATTCAACTCAGTTCTTGGACAGAGACATCCGAATAGATTATCCAACCATGACATCATCAGTGACCCTTGATGAGAGAATTAAATTCGGTTTTAGAAAAAAAAACTGCAGTAATTTAGGTTTCAATTGATGCAGGTTTTGTCTAATGTCTTATTTGATTGATTCAATATACATTTTAAGTCAACTAACACTTTGGATCCTTTCCAAAAAAAATTATTTAATTTAGTCAATTTTGGTCACTGATGACGTCATAATACAGGAAGGCGCTTCCTCGTAATCTTGTATCATGATACTCAACGGGTGGTTGGGTGCTGTAGGCACTGAAAGGCATCAAACTGGTGATGCACAGTCGCTGCAACTATATCGTACACATCAATTGTGCTTATTTTACCTACCCGCGGTAACCACCGGGTACTGGTCTGTCCATCCGGACATTCCTGCTAAACTTATAAGCGCGAGTGTTGAACACAGAAAAAATAGCAACACTATAATGCTCTGCTTTAATGACTGTTCTGATCGATTCGCAGAAGTCTTGCACGAGCCCCTCAGAAAGAGGACGTACGGCGGATGAGCCCAACCAATTGGACCAACGGTGGCGTCAACAGTCAACGAAGCAGACGCCCTAATGAGCTACTTCGACGTATTTGGAGATAAGGTCATTAGGACAATTCAATGCAAGTCAGGGCATTGAAATAGAGATGGTGGCGGATGAACCCTTAATGGGCCAACGGCAGCGCTCATATCCCCGAAGTGGGTTACTGACTCCGGATTCTCCGGTTCCTTTTGTCCAAGGAATCCAACAAAGGACCTGGCCCTCCAGGTTGGGGGTTGTGCGTGGGGTTAACAACCCTGCCACGGAAAAAAGAAAAAGTTGCGAAGCGACCAATAGCCTCGGAAAAGGACGGATTTACTGTTGACGACCCGGAAAAACGAATCAAGGACAACGACCTTCGGATCTGCACGTGGAATGTTAGAACTATTAACAGACCACGTGCATCCAAACAACTAGCGGAGGCCCTTGACTGCTACAGAGCAGGAATTACTGCCATCCAGGAAGTGCGATGGAATGGGCCGGGCAATAGGAGGATGAAAAACTGTGACGTGTACTACGGTGATTGCGCAAGAAGACCACAGCGTTTATTTGGGTGCGGATTCATCATAAGCGGCAGACTTAGGCAAGAAGTCTTGGGCTTTCGACACGTAAGTGAGCGACTTGTGACAATCCGTATCAAGGCTAAATTCGCCAACATTAGCCTAATATGCGCTAATGCCCCCACAGAGGACAAAGATGACGCCACCAAGGATGACTTCTATGAGCTCCTCGACAAAACCTATGAGCAATGCCCTAAATACGACGTTAAGATCGTACTAGGCGATTTTAATGCCAAAATAGGTAAAGAGGAAATATTTGGTAGGACTGTCGGAAAACAGCCTACACTACACAACGTCTGAAAACGGACTTAGGCTAATTGACTTCGCAGCGGCACATAACGTCACCATTGCAAGCACACGGTTTCCTCATCTCGATATACACAAAGGGACTTGGCGACACCCAGATCAAAGAACCATCAATCAGATTGATCACGTTGCGATCGATGCAAGACACGCCTCCAGTATCTTGGATGTTCGCACCTTCCGAGCAGCTAACATCGACTCGGATCACTACCTTGTTGCAGCAAAGGTAAGAATGCGAATAACCCGAACTCCACAACAACGGAGTAATACTGTGAGGAAGTATGACGTCGGAAAGCTGCAATCGCAAGAAACCGCCAGAACCTATGCCGATCGAATATCCCGTAACCTCAAGAAATCCAGTACCGCCAGCATCAAGTGCCGAAGATCAGTGGCAACACTGCCAACAAGCCATCAGAGATGCCGCAACTGATGTGCTAGGTTTCACCAGACCACCACCACGAAACCTCTGGTTTGATGACGAATGCAGGCAGGCCCATGCAGCCAAACAAGAGGCATATAAAGCGACGCTGCAAAGAAAGACGAGAGCTGCTCGCGAGCTTTACGAGCAGAAAAGACGGGAAGAACACCGGCTTCTCGAAAAGAAAAAGAGAGAGCATGAGAAGCGCGCGATCGAAGATATTGAGAGATGCTACTCCAGGAACAACGTGCGGAAGTTTTACCAACAGGTAAAAAGAACATGCCAAGGAAAAAAATCCTGCACAGAAGCCTGTAGAGATTGGAATGGAAACCTCGTAGTAGAGTCACAGTCGGTGCTGAGTACATGGAAGGACCATTTCTGCAGACTGTTAAACGGCGATGAAGGCCAAAATCCCGCTGTCAGGCAGAATGAACCATTCAACATGGATGATGACAGACAAAACTTCCGTCCACCTGACCAAAATGAAGTAAGGATAGCAATATCTAAACTCAAAAACAACAAAGCTGCTGGACCCGACGGACTACCCGCCGAACTTTTTAAAGCGGCCGGAGATGACATGGTGGAGTGCATACACCAACTCATCTCTAAAGTTTGGTCAGAAGAAAGTATGCCTGATGAATGGAACCTCAGCATCGTTTGCCCGATCCACAAGAAAGGAGATCCTCTAAACTGCGCCAACTATAGAGGAATAAGTCTCCTGAATATCGCCTACAAGATCCTCTCTGCCGTACTATGTGAACGCCTGAAACCTTTCGTCAGCAACCTGATTGGCCCCTATCAGTGTGGTTTCAGACCAGGAAAGTCCACAATCGATCAAATGTTCACTCTACGCCAGATCCTGGAAACCACCCAAGAATTCCAAATCTATACCCACCACCTCTTTATCGATTTTAAGGCCGCGTACGATAGCATTTATAGAGACGAGCTATACAGAGCCTTGTCAGGTTTTGGTATTCCCACAAAACTCGTCCGACTGTGCAGGATGACGATGGAGAACTCTCGCTGCTCCGTCAAGGTTGGTTCTGACCTCACAGAAGCTTTTGACGTCAAAAAAGGATTCCGACATGGTGATGCGCTATCGTGCGATTTCTTCAACTTAATACTTCAAAAAATTATAAGAAACTCGCAAGTCAATTGTAGTGGGACAATTTTTTTCAAGTCTGTGCAATTGCTAGCATACGCTGACGACATAGACATCATTGGCAGAACTCGGCGAGCTGTCAGTGGAACGTTTGCTAGCATTGAAGCTGAAGCGGCTAAGATGGGACTAGCAGTCAATGAGGCCAAAACGAAGTACCTGCTGTCCACAAAAAGGGACACAACACCGGCGGATTGGACAAAACGTCACAATAGACAGGTACAACTTTGAGGTAGTTAGGGACTTTGTGTACCTCGGATCCGCTATAACATCTGACAACAACATCTCGTCAGAAATAAAGCGAAGAATTACTCTTGCCAATCGCTGTTTCTATGGGCTAGGAAGGCAATTGAGTAGCAAAGCCCTCTCTCGAAAGACAAAGGAGACTCTGTATAAGACCCTAATCATCCCAGTCCTGCTCTATGGCGCCGAGGCATGGACTCTATCTAAAGCGGATGAAGATATCCTTAGTCGTTTCGAGCGTAAGATTCTTCGGAAGATTTTTGGCCCTATCTGCGTTAACGGGCTTTGGAGGAGAAGGTTCAACCAAGAACTATACGAGCTGTACAGCGACATTGACCTGGTCAAAAAAATACGCATATCACGTTTAAGGTGGCTAGGTCATGTAGAGCGAATGGACAACAATGCTCCGGCTCGCAGGATCTTCGATTCCATCCCAGAGGGTAGACGCAGTCAAGGAAGACCTCGCCTTAGGTGGCGCGCTCAAGTGGAGGACGACCTCAACCAACTTGGAGTGCAAAACTGGAGGCAGCTAGCCAAAGACCGAGTTGGCTGGAGAGGCATGTTGGTTGAGGCCCAGGTTCGTCCCGAACTGTAGCGCCACCTAAGTAAGTAAGTAAGATACTCAACGAACATATCCTTAAATAATAAAATCTTACCAACCTTCAAGTACATATTTTTTCTACATTCCAGTTGGTTGACATTTCTTTCCAAGATTTATCTCAACTTATTATATTCACTAATTTCACTAACCTAATTATCGACACTTATTGTTTGTTGTTGTTTGCCGTATAAAATTTTACTGCGCTGGGTATACACTTACCAATATGATGAGAAATTCTGGCCCGTAAACTCTATTTCATATAGTTCACCCTTTTCGGAAGTGACCTACTGTAGCCAAAAAGAGGTCAAATGTACGAAATATTCAATGAGTTATTTCTCAATGTTCTACCAAATTATTGGAGGATTGAAGACAAAACTAAAATCAATGTTTGCCTCGAGTCTTGGGTTTATGATTTACTATGATGCAATACTTCTTACTGAAACATGGTTAGATAAATCTATTTTGGACAATGAAATACTACGTAGTTCGTACCAAATCAATCAGATCGGTCTTCTTTAACTAGCAGTAAAAAGTCTGGTGGTGGAGTTCTAATTGCCATTAGAAATTTCTACAACTGTAAAATTATCTCTTAAGCGTAGAAATGGTATGTGTTACAACTCTCCTTACAACTTTTTATTATCTATGTCTATATTCCACCAAAAATGTATTGTGAACTTTACGATCAATGTATTATAAACATTAAGTACATCGTTTCCCTATTGAATCCCAACGATCGGTTACAATTTGTTGGTGATTTTAATTTACCAGACATTGAATGGGACGTTCTTAAAGAAGATGACAAATTTTGTCACTTACATCGTTGACCTCACAAACGAGTATTTCTTCTGTGGACTCAATGTGCTCTTTAGCCTTACATCAAGTTAACCCGTTTAACGTATTTACGGATAATGTTATTGGCTTAACGGTGCAAAGATCATGCCCTTTATTGGATGATGTTAGATTTCACCCTTGCTTTGAAGTTTTAATGGAAATGCCGACCTCTGTTTATGCTAGTCAATACGATCATGGCTATGAATTTGACTTCAAGAAAATTGATTTTGAAAACTGACTGGGCTGCATCAAATTACATCTAACATGAGCCTTACAAATGACTTGCCATTTATTCAAGAAAACGATGTGACAAGTGCAATAAAGAAGCTAACATATTCATTTTCTACTGGACAGATGTGGTATACACTGACTCCTAAGCCTTCGTTCAACTTAATAACCAGCTGCTTGTTAGAAAACTTTCACTTTTCGGTTGGTCCCCAAAACTTGTGCAATGGATTGCAAGTTATTTACCATCTCGTAATCAATATGTTAAATTCAAGTCTCATTTATCCAACGCAATAGATGTCAAGTCTAGCGTGCCTCAAGGAAGCCACCTGGGACCACTGTTATTCGTAATTTTTTATAAATGATTTACCATCTGTGAAAAAATACTGTGATATACATCTCTATGCTGACGATGCGAAAATTTCATTTTCATATAAAAATAATGCTGATTACATTCAATTGCAATCTGATATTGATTATTTGCAGAAATGGTGTAATAACAATGATCTCACACTGAACTCTAACAAATGCAAAGTAATGACTTTGCTAGAGTTAAAAATGTTTTCTTTAATTAATACTATATAAATAATTCAAAACTTGAAAGAGTTAATTATTTTATAGACTTGGGAGTAATATTTGATTCAAAATTAGACTTCAGAATGCACATCGATTCTATAACTGCAAAAGCTTCTGTTCGTCTAGGAATTATTAAACGATGGCCAAAAGAATTCACCGACCCTTATGTGACAAAGAGCCTATTTCTTAAATTCTTAACTGGCATAATCATCACCATATCTTTCGCGACTTTTACTGATATTCAATTTAAATCGTCACTAATTATGTAAATGTAATAATCCAAATAACTGATCAATTATGTATATGTAGTTATAGTCAAAAAAAAAATAATAAAACGTTGAATGCTTTTACCTTTTGAAAATCGTTCTTAGTGCACTTTGTTTCTACATGGCAGTACCACTAAAATGGTTATGCTGTATCTTGTCCAAAATGGTAATCTTAATGTGGATGCTTCCTAAGATTGTCTTGCTTCATATTCGTCAATTTACTCTACTCCTAGGCGTCTTGGGTGTTGCCCAACATTGTGAGCCGAATGTAAGCGTTGGATGGACAACTGCCGTGTAGTGCCTTCCATTCAGCTTAGTGGGAAATTTTTCGATCACATTAGATGGCAAAGCTTTCCCGTTAATTCATGGTTTATAATTTATAACGTCATCACAATATCCTTCCCTATTGATCATAGATCCAAAATGTTTTAACTTCGCACTTGAAAAGAACAATCCACTCAAATAAATGTGCGAAATAGACCTGTGTGAATCAGAAGATGGGCAGTATAGGTACTCAGGCTTTTTCGCGCTACCCTCCTGAACATCCGAATATACAAGAAGTGCTCCTTGCAAGGATGTAGGATCTTCCATATGACGGGTCTCTTACCTTACTTTCTAGCAAAAAAGTCAAGGAATGGAATAAACCACCAACTTTGACTCATATCAGATCTCTTGTTTATCTATCGAATGCTCTATCAAAAACAACCAACGCAGTGCAAATCTTTTGATTTCCATTTCCCTAAAGAATATCCAACCATACATCAAGTGCTCATAGCAAGGATGTAGGATCTTCACTTATGGTGGCTTCATAGACAGTAAAAAATAACTGATTCACTTCCGGTTCCATTGCCTTATGCTCTAACAGAACAAAGGACTCAAGATTCCACCCTGATGCACACCAAATTTGATTGGGAACTCTTCGAAAGCCCCCGACACTTAAGGGTGACTCATATTAGATCTCGTCTAACGAACGCTCAACCAACACAGTGCCAACTCTTGATTTGCATTTCTCTAGAATATCCACCCTAACATCAAAAAGTGCTCATTGCAATGATTTACGATCTTTATGATTGCTCCATCTTCAGAAAAAAACAAGTCATTCACTTTGGAATTGAATGTTAAAAAGATTAAAATACTCAAGGTGCTTCCCTGGTGCGCACTATATTTGATTTGTAACTTTTTGGAACTGCGCGGTGGTTAAGGGTAATCCTCATCAGATATCGTAGTTCTCCATCAAATGTGTAAGAACAACCGTGCAAACCTCTGATTTTTATTGCATCTGTGATCGACCTACCCGATTTTTCACCGCAGCGCACACTTCTTCAACTGTTATATCGGGTATTTTTTGTTGTCCAGATCTTTCCCCCCAAGTGGATATTGTGTAATTGGGCCACTGCAAAAAGAAAAGAACTCTTACAATTGCCACTTGTCGGGTCCCAAAAAGTCTGACGAATTATTTCAAAGACGAACACAGTATATTTAATTTATCAAGCTTAACAGGCCTCACGAAAGAACACATTGCATTTTAATATTCGGTTAATGAACAATAAATAAAATACTTTTTAAATAAACGTAGCTCTTAAATAACTTTTCTATATTGATTCTAACCAATCATCAAAAAAAATGCATTTTGATCCATGATAAAGTGGCGAATAAGGATGATTTTAAAATTAAAAATAGTCATGGGTAAGAACGTTTTGTGCACATTAATCCAAGAATGACAAACAACAGACTCTGGAATGTAGCCACTTTAAACATTTCGATGTCCTCGGATTTTGATTGATAAACAATGTGCAGCAGCAAGTGAGCAAAACCATGTTTATTCTGATAAGAAAATATTGAACTTGCGATAAGAACTCCTTTGATAACGGTGCTACGAAAGCATTTTATTTCTTTATCTCTTTAAAAAAAATAACTTCCTATAATATTGTTTAATTTTCTTTTGCAGAAAAAAAAACCTAGCATGACAATTCCATCCCGCCCCGCTCCACCACCACCAACAAACATTGGCAATAACAATAATAATTTATCACAATACCAACGACAGCAGCAAAATGGGGGCGTCATACCTAAGTTAGCCATTAAACTCCCACCTCCGCCTACAAAAGGCGTTATTAAAGGTAGTGGAAATAATTACGCATCCACCTCATCTATATATCGCAGTAATAGTAACAATTCCCTAACATCTACAAATTCATCATCGATTACAAGGAAATTTCCTGCGGCAAACGTACGATATGCGCCCACAACAAACTGGGATGGATCACCCTTTGAGCCGACGTTAAATGGAAAAAAGGCACCTCCACCGAGGCCGCCACCACCCAAACGACCACCACCACCAAAAATCAACAACGGACATACTACACCACCAACTCAGTCGATAAACATTCTATCGAATATATTTGGGCGTAAAAAATCAACCAAAGCACCAAAACGGCCATCTCAGAGACCAAATGTCACTAATTCCGCACATTCTAGTTCATGTTATGGTGTAAACTCAGGTCAATCGCACTCAAACTCTTTGTATTCCTTTCAACCCACAACGGTGAATCCGTCATCATCTGAAACCGTTGTTCAATTAATTAGCTTCGATTCGCCTCCCAGTTCTCCGACATTCACACAAAAGTCCAATAGTGACTGTGTGTCGGTTGACAGCTTCAGCTCAGATTCGAACTTCAGTTCGCCAAACAACGGAAGTGTGTCACAGCCGGAGTCAGGATTTGAAGATGATTTTAGTATTAGTCGTGCCACTACAAGTCCACTCGATCCATGGGATGCATTCAGTGGTGGTGGCAGTGAGTTTAGTACTTATTCAACTCTTAGCACTGCACCAATTCGAAACTATAATTTAGCTGCAAATCAAATTCAACAAAGTACGGATGATCACTTATGTAATGGAAAGAGTTTGCTTCCGCCACAGCCGAAGTTATGTATGCCTACAATTATCAAACCGAAAATATCTCAAAAACCCAAAGCACCAAAGCCCCCGACGTTGGAACAGGCACGGTACAATCTTGCCATAGGTGCTAAAGCATCAGTAAATGGGGACCCTAGTACGCCTCCTTCACCGCCAATGCCAAATTGTCCACCACCTCCACCGCCAGCAAGTGGAGTTAGTATTTTGGATGTAATCAACGGTGGAGCTGATGCATTGAGCCTTGGCGCTTATTACGATGAAAGTGCGAACGAACAAGCATACGGCATTGCTCTTTATGAATTCGACGGCGCAGTTGAAGGTGATCTTAGTTTTAGGGTGAGTTCAAATACTAAAAATGTTTGTAATTAATTTATTTACCCTTATTTGTCTATATTTTATTTCAGGAAAATGAAAAAATCTATATTTTGGAAAAACTGAACGATGAATGGTTGAGAGGTCGTAACCGAAGTGGCTGTGAAGGAATATTTCCTACCAACTACATTGACATCAAAGTTCCGCTTAAAGAAGAAACTACTGACATTTCAAGAACGACGACGGCGACAACATCGATATCAACTAGCTTTACACTAAGCAGTTCTACATCATATACTCAAAGTTATCATCACAAGGAGAAAGAAACCCTCAATAACTTTAGCAGCAGTACTAAAGCACCAATAAGGAATTTTAACAATAACTCAAAACAAGTACGATGTCTATATACCTTCGATGCAGGCGAACCGGGTGATTTAGTATTTCATGTAAGCATTGCAATTTCCTTAAAAATAAAAAAAAGTTCTAAAATTATTTCTTAATTTTATTATTGCAGGAGAATGATTACGTTACTGTTTTGTATAGAATAAATGACGATTGGCTCTTTGGTGAAACTTCTGACCGGAGACAGGGCCAATTTCCAGCGAATTTTCTTGAATATATGCCCGAAAACATACCATTGCCTTAAGTTGATTTTTTTTATTGAAATTATTGAAAACACTTTTTGATAAACATTTTATACGTTTATATATGTAAAACATTGCTCTACTGAAATATTATATATATTTTTATACCGAGAAATTTAGGTGGTGAAAGAGAAACGAAGATAAGGCAAGAGAAAAATGCACTCCATTGAGATGTGGTTTTATTAACTTACCTTATCACAATTGAAAGTAGCTTTTGATAAATGAATAAAACAATAATATTTCTCGTTATCTTAACCGTATACTAACATTTATAAACAAGGCACTAATTTACTATGTGAAAGCCTAGACTTAAGTCGTATGTGTTGTGTATGTTGCGATTTTTTTTTATATTGGCTGATGAGATTTCAGTATTTAATTTATGTATCCCTACTTTTTTCAATGTATATTTGATTTTACTTGTTTCTGAATGAATTGAAATCTGTTATCAGCTTATTGAAAGAGTGCTGCAGTTTTTTTCTGAGATATTTACAAACTTAAATACCACATATTACTACATATTTGCTATATTCTAATACCGATAATGAAATTTATATAATGAATAGAGTTTGATTTTTGTTTTGCTTAGTAAAGAAGTAAAAATGTTTATGAAAATGAATTGAAATAGAGAATCTTCACATTCACATTCAAAAAAGATTGTTGTTTTTTTGCAATTATTTGTTATATTTATTATTACTATTATATTAATGTCTTAAGAACATACACAAACTAATGTAATGTAGTGTAAGTTGATGATACTATTTTCTTCTTCTTTCCTACTCTGTCCTAACGTAAGTGATAAAAAAAAATAAAGAATACGAATACGAACATATTTGTTTTGTTGTTATTTAAAACGAAATTGTTTCAACTCTGTTCAACTCGCAGCGTACAGCGAATTAAGCCGGATTAAATTCTTAACGCTAACAAGCAAATGCATTATAGTTAGCATTATAGTATGCCTGATAATTTAAAATAAATAAATAAAATTATTGGCGCGACAGCTCCTTAAGGAGCCAAGGCCTAGTGACAAGGCCCATTTGCTGATTCGGAACATAAATCTAATGCATAGCTAAGTTCCACATAAATACTATGTGATACTTAAATGTAAGTAGGTTGCACGTAAAATATGTATGTTCAACATAGTAAGCGACCACTTTTGAATTATAGCTAACTTCAAGTCGGTTTGCGCAAACGTCAAACTAAATTTTTGTTCTGGTTTGTATTTGTGTTTAAACGAATTTTACGGTTATTTATCGTTAAAAATGTCCGAGCTTGGTAAAAAAGAAACCCAAATTTTTCGCAAAATGAAAAAACGTTTCTGCTTCATTGTGCTTTTAAAGAAAAAGAAGTGATGGAAAACAAAAAAAAACGATGCTGCAACGTGAAAAGACAAAGAAAATTCTTGAAATCGCATAGAAAACAAATTTAACGGTCGGGATCATGCTTTATAAATAGCGAGTCGCTAAAGAGATTTTATAACAAATACAAAGCTGAAATAAGAAAGGAAGCGGCAAAAGAAAAAAGCTCTAGTGTGCAAACAGGAGGAGGAAAGCCATTTACACCTTCTGACGCTAATTTTGAACTGGGCGTAAATATTATGAATCCAAAATCAGTTTATGGCTCGTCAAAAGAGGAAACATATTCATTCCTCGTAAATTTTACGAGGAACTCCTTCTTCCAGAATTTCAAGAACTTCCACATCATCTTCGATCAAGTCCGGCAGTGCAAAATCAATTTGTATTTAATTTTGTAACTATATTATTTTATTAAAGTTTAGTATCTTCACAATCGAGTAGCAGAATCTTCACAATGACAAATAAGTCAAAAACAATACCTATTAAAAACAAAATAAATGCCTAACATAAATATCTTAAGTAGTACTTTTTCTTCCACCTAAGTTCTGTTCAACTTAAGGACTTTTATGTTTGAGTTTACGTTTGGTGCAAAGCAATAAGTGTCACTTAAGGGTTTATGTGAAACAAGTATTTATGTTTCGTATCAGCAAACGGGCCTACAGTTGGACTTTTTTTCTAATTATTTTACTTCATATCTAACTGAAAAGCAGTCAAAAATTTATTTTAGAACAGCTGATTGTTTGATATTTCCTTTCTTAATAAATTTAGATATCATCGTTGCATGTCTTGCACCTTGGAGTCCTTGCATTTGCATGTAAGCATCCTTTCTTCAGAAGAAAATCACTGACTTTCAGATCATTTAAGACAAAAACAAAATAAATCGTTCTAAAATGACTTAAAATCAGTGATTTTCACCTGAGGAATAAAGGGTGCACATACCTATCTCCGGAAATTCCGTCCCTCTGTCTGTCTGTCTGTTCGCGTCTCTACAGTCTAAACGGATGGGCCGATTTGCTTAAAACTTGGTACTTAGTATTTATTAGATAGTATCTCTAATTAGAAAAATAACGGTACCTGCCATACAATCTTTAACAAAAAGTTTGATTTTGACCTCTCATAGAACCGGTTTTTTGAAAGTCGGTTTTATCGTAAACCATTATTCCGATTTTAATGAAATTTTGAACACAGGAAGTCATATACAATTCAATAAATATTGCATTTCAAAATTTTCAAAAACTTTTTTCAATTTTCTGAAAAAAATTGGTTTTCGAAATATTTTGAAAACGGGTTGATTGATTTTTTTAAGAATTTTCCCAGATGAAAACTACAGATTTCCTTATAATGACATACTAAAAAAAAATTTAAAATATTTTTTCGAATTTTTTTCAAAACAAAACGACTTTTTAAAAAACTGGTCGAACGATTTTCAATATTTTTTTTTCCTTGATAGACATTTAGTTTTGAAATTTTATTGCATACTTAGTTTTTCCGAGAAAACTCTTAAACTAATTAAAAAAATGAAAGAATTTTTTTTTGAGTTTTTTTTTTTTTATTTTTGTTTTTTTTTCAAAAACGGTTTGTTAAAAACGTTTGTTTTCTGATAATAACTACCAGTTGCTAGATGTTGGCATACTCAAAAAAAATTGGAATATGTTTTCGAAAAGTTAAAAAAAAAACGTTTTTTTGAAAAAAAACTGGTCAAACGATTTTTAATAAATGTTTCTTCGAATTCAAAACTGCAAAAGAAATTAAATGGCTTACTTCATTTTTTCAAACGTTTTAACTAGTGATTTTTAGGTGATTAAAAAAAAATCTCAAATAATTTTGTACCTCCAGTCGTGCACTTTATTTTACTTGCGATTATAGTGACTATAAGGCAAGTTATGCATTCGTAAAAAAAATTCTAACAATCAAACATGATAACTATTACGATCATAAAAAAGCCTTAAAAAATGATCGAAAAAAAACGTCTGTCTATCTGTCAGTCCGTCTGTACGTCTGTATGTATAACGAGGTACAGCCTAAACAGCTTAAACGATTACCTTCAAATTTGGTATGAGAGGGGAAATTGAAATTTTATTTTTTAGGCCTTAAAAAAACTGTACCTGTCGTATAACCGTTAAGGCATAGCTTATTTTCTCGAAAACGGCTTCAACGATTTTGATGAAACTTTTTGAGAATATTTTTGTTGGTATTGGCTATCATTTGATCAGAACCAAATTTACGGGAAAAGTCTATTTATAATGTTTTTTTTTAATTTTTGGCTTTTTCGGTAACGGCTCTTTGGATTTTTGTCAAATTTTATATTTGAGAAGAGATAGGTAGCCAAATTAATTTTGCATATCAAAATTTTGAAAAACATTTTTTTTAAGTAAAATAAATAAAAAAAAAATGTTTTTATTTTATTATAAAATGTTTAAGAGACACCTACGATAGATAAAAAAAAATTGTATTTGTTTCTAAGTTTACTTGAAATATTAATAATAATAATATATTAATATTAATATATTTTTTACATTATTTTCTTTCAACTGTTCATTGTGAAATTTTCTTTAAAATTCGAATCGTGAATGAGGTTCTTGCGCAGTGGATGTTGCATATTCATAGGAATTTACTATATTGTTCTCCAGAAATAGTGCAGTGTTTTTCTTCGCATCCATAAAAAAAATTAATAAAATGCCTGAACCAGTATCAGGTAATAACAATTGTAATAAATTTCTTATCAAGTTAAGCATTTTATTCATTTACAGAAGACCTAGATTCAGAATCTGTTGAAGTGCTGCGCGAACGTTTAAGTTCAATGAAACGTTTAATGGCAGAACAACGCAACAGCCAGAAGTCTTCTTCATCTGCAAGCACCGAAGAAATTTGGACCAGAACCCGAAGGACATCGACTGGAATAATTGATGGAAATTTTTTGAGTTTTGCATTTGGTGCTACATTGATTGGATTGATCAGTGTTGCTTTTTACATATTCTACAGCTTGTATCAAGCTGTTTTAAAGAAGTTTCCATCACAGCATACTGAGCTTTAATATGCCCAGCAAAATGGAACTGCTGATTTTTCTTGGAACCATTTATACAATTTTAATAATTTTTTTATTGTAGTAAATATCTTTATACTCGAGTGTTGGTGTGGTTAGTTTCTGAAATCTGAATTAATACATGGTAATAAGGTTAATAAAAAGTTTAATGCTCTAGTTAATGGTGTTTTTAATGAATACAAGGATTTGAGATAACAGACAGATTTAGGGTAACATTGAGATTAGTGTGACATAGCGTTTACGTTTAAGTGGTAAGCTGTTGATTGTACTAAAGTAAGAACTGAAAAGTGTCCAATAACTAAAGAACGGTATTTATTTAATTATTTTAATTTAAAAACTATTCAATATCAAAACACGTCAGGTTTTCATTAAATAAATTAACTAGTTAGCTGCAATGTTAAGCTGGTTTTAGACGGTCCTTGTAATTGGTCACTGCAGTGACATTCTGACGTCACTAGACGTAGTTTTCTGTCCTAAAAGTGTCACGTCGTGTAATAGTCATTGTTTTCCATGTCCTTGCAGTGACCAAAACAGTGACATACACTGCAGTGACCAATTACAAGTACCGTCTAATACTAGTATTAGCTTTAAAATACAAAACAATCGAATTTGGTAGGTATATTTCAAATGAATGTATATGTAAGGCTGTTACTGTTATCCCAAAAGTAGCAGCAAAGGACGTACCAACCAAAAAATCAAAGTAAGGAAAACTTACTGCATTACTTTTACTTATTGCAGGAACACTAACTATTCTTGTAAAATTTATAAATTTCATTTCATCAAAAATATCTTATTTAATTGGTAGGTATGCAAAAGGATGGAATACCAATCTATATTGATTGTGAATGGTAAAATGAGAAAATCATTGTGAACAGCTCACACAAATTTATTGATCCCATTCCTGCGCAATGGATGTTGGATACTCCTAGGAAAGGAAGCGGATTTATCATTTTTCGTAGAGTTAAGTTAATGGTGTGGTTCTTGCATCCTAGGAAAGAAAGAATAAAATGTCGGAATCTGCTGGTGTGTAGGAAAACAGTTGTATTGAAATAGCTAAACACTGTTAATATTAAATTGAATCATTTATTTCAGAAGATCTTAATTCAGAATCGGTAGAAGTCCTACGGGAACGCCTTAGTTCAATGAAACGCCTAATGGCAGAACGCAACAGTCAACAATCCTCGCCAGCGAACACAGAAGAAATTTGGTCGAGAACTCGTCGAAGTTCGACAGGAATAATAGATGGTAATTTCCTTAGTGTGGCTTTCGGTGGTGCCTTGTTGGTGATTGTCACGGTTTCTGTTTATGCATTCTACAACTTGTATCATGCGATTTTAAAAAAGTTTCCTTCCCATCACGAAGAATTGTAAAGTGTGCGTTGATATATACGATTAACATTTTGTATTGTCAGATTGCTAATATTGAGCAACTACATAAATTGTTTTGTATTTAATTATATAATTATCTATATTAGTTTTATTTAAAGTTTTTTTTTTTAATTTAATTGTGTACAATGTATATGAAGATGTAAATTGTAATAAAAATTCAAAACTTACAACACTAGAAAAAGGTGTTTCGTAGAAATTAAAACATTTTTCTTTTATCGAGATTAAATGAATGTTACCGTTAACTCCACTGTTGATTTAACATCGAACAGCTCAGTGCAACATCTCTATTTTTTGACATTTCTTTCCTTTAAATTTGTTTTCTTTTAACAGTGGCAAATAAATAGAAGTTAATAAAATGACTCACGAAAGCAATAGGTTTGTTCGATGTTCCCCGCCCCAGTGCGCACTGGGGAATGTCAGTGCATTAAGTCAAACTGCAAAAAAACTGCATACCTGCTCCAGTGTTGATTTAACATCGAACAGCAATATTTCAATTTTTTTACATTTCTTTCATTTAAATTTGTTTTCTAAACAGTGGCAAATAAATAGAAGTCGATAAAATTACAATATTTGTTATTTTAATATTAATATTTTGTCTATACACACATTAATAACTTAAAACCTACAAAATAATCTACGAAATATTTGATATCATAACATAGCACACCAAATTTGCAAATAAATTCCTCCCTTTTCTGAAAACGAACCTCTGCCAACAGCTGATTTGAATTCAAATTTTGAATTTTAACAGCTCCGATGTCGTACACCAAGAAAATACCTAGGGCGAATGAGGGTGCACTCAGTGCGTGGGGCGAAAAAAGTGTCAAATAAAACACCAGTGCGATTTCAGGGTACACCAGTGCGCCCCAGTGCTGACATCGTACAAAGCTAATCCATTAAATTGCACTCAGATAAAATTGCAACTATGCCAAATGCACTGTTATCTTCTCTTTATTCTTGCGGGTATACCTAGGTACTATAATGGAAGTTATGGATAGGTACCGATACAAAAAATCGAAATAACAACTAAACATGACATTACGAAGATAGAGAAACATATTTGAGTTACTGGCAAAATGTTGTCTGTTTGTCAGAACGGCTTGGCTAACCGTCTTCAGATTTATAACACAACATTTTTGACATTCTACAGTGGAATGTAAATTTGTGTAGCTCAAATATTTACGGCAGTTGCCATATAACCGTTAAGTAAAAGCCTACTCAGATAGAACAAGAAGGTCTAATATACATATTACATATAATACATGTATATTGTATATATGTACATATATATGTATACGTGTATAATAAACCTGAATTAGATATTACTGAATGGAATGAATGGATCTAAACTCAAAAACAACAAAGCTGCTGGACCCGACGGACTACCCGCCAAACTTTTTAAAGCGGCCGGAGATGACCTGGTGGAGTGCATACACCAACTCATCTCTAAAGTTTGGTCAGAAGAAAGTATGCCTGATGAATGGAACCTCAGCATCGTTTGCCCGATCCACAAGAAAGGAGACCCTCTAAACTGCGCCAACTATAGAGGAATAAGTCTCCTGAATATCGCCTACAAGATCCTCTCTGCCGTACTATGTGAACGCCTGAAACCTTTCGTAAGCAACCTGATTGGCCCCTATCCGTGTGGTTCAAGACCAGGAAAGTCCACAATCGATCAAATGTTCAAGCTACGGCAGATCCTGGAAACCACCCAAGAATTCCAAATCGATACCCACCACCTCTAGAGAACTATACGAGCTGTACAGGGACATTGACCTGGTCAAAAAAATACGCATATCACGTTTAAGATGGCTAGGTCATGTAGCTCCATGATTTTTTATGAACAAAAATCTGTCTTAGTGACAAAAATTATGGGCTTAAACAGTAACTCCCATCAGACCGTTTTTTTTTCTTCGACTTTATCGAGAACTGGATAACCGATTACAATAAAGAAATAGAGGGCCAAAGTTATTTCGCATTCAATTATTTTGGAATAACGTTTTTTTGTATTTTAAAGGTGAATGCCCAAAAATGTATGGGCCAAAAACACAGAGTCGATAGTAATAAAACATGTTACTTAAGGGGGCATACATTGCATATAACGAATATGTAATTACTTTCCTTCAAAGTTACCACAAAGACAATTTATATAATATATTATATGATGGCAGTAAGAAACGAAAACACATACCTCTTGAGGTTGATCCATGTTCTTATAAATGCACTCCACAAACCCAGGACGAGTCAATAAAAAGTCTGCAGTCAATAAAAAGTCATTCGCACATATAGTTGAATTTGTGTCCGTTAGAAAATGCTAGTCGGACTACGTACATACGCATACGCACATACATACGTCCGTCTCTCTCCATCTTAGAACACCTATCTTTTTTTGGCAACAGGAAGCTCTATGACGGCAAATATTCGTTAACGTCGTGATAGTTATGGTGATTATTTTGTTAAAAACTAATTACAAATTTGATACCTATTAGGAACGCTTAGCAGCCCTATGTATTAGTTTTTTTTTTCAATCGACGCTGTTTTTTTGGCATTCTCCTTTGGAAAAGTCCATATTTTGAAAATGGGTTGCAGAAGCTAGTTTTTTAAATGTTGGTAATTTATATATGATTAAGTTTGCATTTTTAAATTTTTTTTATTCAAAAAAATTGATTGAAAAAATATTTTTTTTTTATAATCGTGCCTGTTTTTTTAAAGAAATAAAATGGCATTGAAATTTGTACGCGAAAAATCGTACGCACTTTTTTCGAAAAACGAAAATTCATAAAAATCGAATAAAAACTTTGAAATTCCCTTAATGTATTTAACATTTTATTCGACGATGTGACGCGCAATCCAGTCCTGCAATTTATTATTTACTGCACATAAACGTTCTCTTTCTTTGATAAGAATAAAGTTTTTATTCGAAAAGTTTCATGTTTTCAAAAGAACATGTAAAATAATCGTGACATATATATGAATACCAAACTGTATACAAAATGCAAACCATTTGTGCCTATAAAGCAAGTACGTACGACCCAGTTGTGCTCTTTGCTTATGCTTAAAAGAGCGAATAGCAGTAATTTTATTTAAATTTCACGCGATTTACTATTATATTTGAAGGGTGAAAAAGGTTCGCTTTTTTAGGGACAGGCTCGACAATTGCTGTTTTCCACCTGCTCGGATAGAGATCAGAAGAGAAGGATGGATGGAAAAGCTTAGGCAGTGGTTTTTCCAGTTTGGAAGAACGCTTCTTCATAACAATAGTTTGGCTAATATCCGAGCCACTTTAACAACTGTACGAGTTCTAAAAAGAAAACTGCGCTGCACTGCAAGTTAATTTGGAGCTAACCAGGTGTGTCATTAAAAACGAGCGTATGAACCGACGAAGGTGGGGAATTGCGAATTTTGTTTACAAATGATCATACCAGAAATGTTTGCTAGTTTGGGACATTGTAGTATTTTGCTTTAATTTGCTGTTCTTAATAAGAAAGTTACAGGTCTTTATAGCCTGTTTGAATTTATTCCGGTTACACTTAGTGGAGTTGAAAACTTAATTTTTTCATCCTAATTGCCTCTTTACATTTGTAATCATCAGCATAATCACCCCTTGAATCTACTTCACTACCGAAGAAGCATAGAGACCAGTTAAAGTTTCGGAATAAGTTGTTGAGAGTTAATACCATATGTGTGAGCTGTGTGAGGTTGCTTAGTACAGCAAAAATGTCGAAATACTTTTCCTCGGGTGTTCCCTAACCTAAATAGTGAAGCCACGAAGATTTATATATACGTACATTGAAATCGCCCGTAACAACATTTTCAGTGTTAGAATAATGTCTTTTAAATATCATTGTTTTAACGATTTTTTTTTAATCAATGCTTCTGCAAAATAGCCAGATGTATTCCTCCCGTGCTGTAATACCCTTTTCAGTAGAAATGCCCACCGGTATACCTATGAGCCATACTTTGAATCTATAAAGGCTTTATTTTATGCTACTCTAAACAATCGGCTACGGAAACGTCAATCAAAGGATAGAACCACTACATCAAAAGCTTTAAATTTTAAATAAATTAGAGGAAAATAAAATTAGCCGCGAAAAAGAAATAAATCCCTTTATGGTATAGACATCTTCTTGGAAATCTTCGGTTGTTCAGGGTGTGCAATGCGTCGAACAGTCAAAGGGCCTTGGATTGTGCAGTTGCTCCAATAAGTTTATTGACATTTAGCCAAAAAGTAAAGTTTTCTGACCAACTATCAATTGACTATTTCTCCATTTTTATATTTTTATGCACTGTGGACATCTTGTCATTGACTGTTTTTACTTTGACTAAAGTAAGTTTTTAGTTGACTATCATTGATAAAAAAATAAGCTTCAATTTTGGGACCTAAATATTTAATTTTTATTAATTTTTTCTTAAATAGGATAATACATTTCTAATTTTCATATATAAAGTTGTGAAGGTTTTTTTTTGTTTTTTTTTTTTCAACTATGTTCTTATTTATTAATGGTTATGTTCCATACATACATAATACGTATATTTTTGTTCTAGGTATTTAGGTATGTATTATTTTCGATTAATATTTTTCTTTATATAAGAGTATATAATTGTGTAAAAAATCACAAAAATATCTATCATTTTTGAGTAATGTTTTTGTAGCATACATATATATTTTTATGTTTTGATTACAGATATAAATAGTGGTACCTAGTATATATAATATAAAGAAGAAAACATTTTTGTGTTATAGAACCATCCCATCTCAATTTTGTCAAAAAAGAGGATTTTCCTTCTAAATTTTGCCAAAAAGAAGGTTTTTTTTATATCTTAATGGAGGGTAAAAGCAGGATTAATATTATTAACTAAGACCAAAACACGTTGTCAAAAATAAAAATCATAATAGAACAAGAATTTAAGCAGTAATTATTTAACAACTAATTATAATACCTACAAAGATTTAGGGAACTTGTAGCAAATTAAATTTTCTACAAAATATGTTAAATGACTTTTTTCGCTAAATGCTTTTGTTGAAAGTTATAGCACATTTTGCTACAAGTTTGTCATATAACTTTTTTATCGAGGATAAAAATTACGAGTTACGAGTGAAAATAGAAATAAACATTATAAACAAAATGGCGGCTTACTGATAACAGGTGCATGTGTGCAAAATGTGTTATTTGGCTCGTGTACTAGTACTCTTTCGAATACCGAAGTCGAATGTCGTCTGTCAATTATTTCCCAGCAAGTCTAAATGCGCCGCATTATGTTGGGTTCTGCCTTTTCGTACATTCGTTTTGGAAACCTGTTGTCAAGACTTACTGCGTTTACAGCGCAGTTTAATTTCAAATGATTTTCCGTTCAAAAAAAAATGTTAAAATTTTGATAAGAAAGAAGGACCATTAGAGGGTAAAAGAAGGATTTAGGGCAAAAAAAGAGGTTTAGAGGTTTTTGATTTTGTTGGCTCGAAAAGAAGGACCATCCTCCCAAAAGGAGGATAGATGGAATGGTTTATAGCACTTGAAAAATAAATTTTTTAAATTATGAGTTCGCACAATAAATTCGAAAAAAAAAGAATTAAATTACAAACAATACACAGTGTGTTGTTGTTTATCTCATTGTAAATGGCAATGTTCGTTTTGTTTTGTATTTTAATATTTGTCTAGTCTTGATTTGAATAAAAGTAAAATGAGAAGAGAAATTCGACAGTCAATAGAATATTATAGTGAAAGGTAATGAAAACACCCTTAATTATTTCATCAGCACGTTAAAGTTGAAGCCAGTCAATTGAGTGCCATGTATGTTTGGATCATCCGCAGTCGTTTATTATTTGTCACCAGTGTGCGCGATGTATAGCTAGGTTTTTACTCACGCCGCCCACCGGGACTTTTGCAGGTCAATCTGTCCCTCGAGAGTTTTGGCCAAATAGATAACGAACAACTGTATGAGGGCGATTCCGAGAGCTACTCCAGCAATGGTATACAGATTTCTTTCAGCCCAGACTCGGACAATTTCAATACATCCGCTTGTCCATATTCGCTTGCTAGCTGCAGCAACTGATTGCCCTTGCACATCATATCCGCACATTATGTTGACCAGACCGGAGCTTATGTCTGTGGCATTGATGCAGCAACTGTATGGCACACCACACTTTTCTACACTGGGCGACGAGCAATTGAAATATTCGTTCTTGCTCCAGTCTTGGTAGCCTGCATTGCTCAGCCCACAGCACTTGAACTCCTGTTGGGCGAAGTCGATGAGATTCTGCAGATCAGGATCGTCACGATAAGTGTGTATTATCTTATCGGTAAAGGAATCTTCAAGAAACGAATTCATATTGTGCGGAAATACAAAGCCCATAATAGCAATTGCCATTTCGAAGAGGAAGAACAAAAGCAAGCACATCGAATAGAATTTTAGCAAACAAGTGTTTTCTCGTAGGGCACCCAAACAGCCAGCAAAGCTCACAACAAAGATAACAATGCCAGCTATCATCATAACAAGAGAAATATTTAGCACAACGTCGTAGAAGCTCTCCAAACGCACCCAACCCGTGGACTCCCATTTCTCTTTGAAAGCATACAGGCCAATGCCCATAAGAAGTCCTCCGAATAGCCAAAATATGAAATTCAACATAAATATCATATATTTGACACACGAACTAACATAGGTGAAGTTATGAGAAATTCTCGGATGCATGTCGCGTACTTCGATTCCACAGTAGCCGTGACGATAATTACTCATTACTTTTGGTTGCTCACTTCACTTTTGCGATGGTTTTTTTTTTTTTTTTGTTTCCGCCTTGCGTAGAGATTCAAGTTTGCTGTGTAGAGCTTATTTAGAGTAAATTTTATATTGTGAAAGTTTAAGAGCACACCATTTTTAATTTTTAAGATATTTCGTTCGCTGATTTGCGGAAAAAATTGCAAAACGTTTTAATTACGACAGAAATTTTCTTTTCCTTGTTAACAACAAATAAAAAGCTGTCACTTGCACTTCATTGAATTTTGAATGGGTTGAACAGAGTTGTTATTGGAAGGTACCTACTTAAAATTTTGCAATCGGAACTGTTTGATTAGAAATTAATTCAAAAACACAGAAAAGAAAATCATAAAGAGGGATATGATTTATAGCCCGATTCTCCCCCTTGTGATGAATCAAAAGTCACAAGCTCTTGAATTTTTATTGTGACTTGTGAACAGCAGATAATGAAAAAAAAAACAAAACAGCAATAAAATGGAAGGTAAACATTTATTGTTTGCTGGGTATTCTAAAAAATATATTATTGTCATGTGCTTGTTGTAAACATTTTATTATTGATATTCTGATGTGAGTTATGTAATAGATATACCTATAATCAAATCCACTTGCACTTTTCATAAGCACACAAATAGCAATTTACGAAAATCAATAATCAATTCTTTTAATATTATTATTTTATTGAAAATTATTATGTGGTTTTATAAAATTACCACTTTTTATTTTCAGATGAAAATTCTACCTATTAAAATGTCAAATCTAAAATAATTTGTGAGTTTTGACCTGCTCTGAAAGAGATCACAATTTCGATTGTTTTTGTGACTCTCGTAAGTAGTTACTTTTGGGGAGAATCTGAAAAAGTGACAAAAAATTCACCTCGTCTTGTGACTTGTGGGTCTCAGTGATGATGAGGAGAATCGGGCTGTAAATGTTATTTCAAATCGTGTACTATATCGTTTGACGAGGATTATATATTTTTTAACATTCCAGCAAACAAAATAACGGAATCGGTATGTAATTTTATGGTTTAACATTTTTTTTACATGAAATCAAAATCTGAGATTTCAGAAGAAAATTCACAAAACTTTTTTTTTCAAATGCGAAAATTCACCGAATTCTCATTGGAAATGCAAGATTGCTAAACCGAATAAATGTTTTAAGTATTCAGCAGTCAATTTCATCTCATACATCTCTCAAACTGTTGTCTCTTGCAAATTTTGGAATGTTAAATCTTAATGGCGTGAACTTCATTTTTAAATCTGGAAATCTCTGCCAGAATCAAAGATTTCGTATTGAATAGACTGTAGTATAAATCTTTTAATCGCATTTGAAATTCAAGTTTTTTAAATTGAACAATTCTGTTTGTATTCAGATAACATTTTTTTGTGGTTGTATACAACATGACATGAAAAATCTTCGGTTGTTGTGAACACACCATTTTCAAATTTTTAAATCTCTTAAAATCCAAGAATTGATTTTTGATGGCAAAACAGGAAAGAGACACAATTTTTTGCTTGTAAATCATGTTTAGATAATTTTTTTTCAGCTAACCGATAACAAGAGGCTGTGGAAATTTCCGAGATCTTAAGAAACTCAAAACTGCCTAAATATAAAATTTATATTCAATTTTTAGAATGAGTGAACAAAAGTAATGTACTTACTCATGATCACACCAAATTTCAATAAATCTATTAGGAATACAGTCATTGATTTTGTCCACTTCACCCCTTCAAATAAAAAGGTACACAAATATTAAATAATCAACAAAATTTATTTTTTTGTTCTAACCTTCACTGGAAGAGCAATCTGAATCGACCGCCATTTCTATTGTTTTAATTTGTAATGTTATTTTCTTTTTTGGTAAATGTCACAAAAAACTAGTGAAGTTAGCCGCACTCAGCCATTCGATCGATGTGCTCTGGTATTTTAAAGCGAGCTCATCGAGCGAGCCCCGAGTGAACTCTGAGCTAAAAAAGAAATACAAGTAGATCGCTCCGAGTTAAGAAAGAAACTCATTTCTTTTTCTGACAGCTCAGTGCCCCGCTCCGAGCTAAAAAGAAAAACGCCTAAGGTTAACCGTCGTAATGATTCATTTTGTAATAAGATCCGAACAGACCAAATGCGTTGTCAGCCTAAAGAACCGAAGTGGATTTCAGATTCGATACTCGAAAATGTCACATTAAAAAGTCAAACTGGAAGCCCTTTTGGTAAACACAATTTTATTTAACCAAAATATTTAATTTTAATTCTTAATTTGTAAATTCAGAAATAAATAAAGCAGTTGATATAAATTATACCAGAAGCTAAACCAAAGTAAATATTCAAGAAACACATGAAAATGGAAATAAGCATAAAATGGAATGTTTGTCGCATCTGCATGCAGGAAGAAAGTCAAAGCGTCGTTTTGAGTCTTATATTTGAAGAACCAAAGCTTGCAAATGATATATATTTGTGCTCAGGAATAGAGGTAAACAATTTTTTTTATTAAATACAGTTTTAATATTAAAAAAAAAACATTGTTCCTTCCAAACAGCTAAAAAAAACAGACAATTTACCAGACAAAATATGTCAAAGATGCCTTTCTATTTTAAAATATGCCATCAAATTCCGCGTTACATGCCAGAGAACTACGGAATACCTGAATCACATTATCTCAAAAACCCAAAAAGCCTCTAATATATTTAAATCCAGTAAAACCACCACGGAAAGCGAAGTAACGTTTGATAACATCGACTTTCTGGAAGAAGATCAATCGGTTAGTGTTGATGCATTGGTCATCGACAGCTCGGAGACACATTACACTGAAAGCAGTGATGTTCAATACGTAATCCAAGATGTCGAAGATGTAAATGTAATGGCAGATATTGGTTCAGTTCAAACTATCGAATCAGATGAAATTCCAATTGACGATGTGGTATCTGAAGAAAATAGCCGTAGTCAAACAGATGATTACGCGCCGGATGTTATTACACTAAAGTGCAGTGATGCAGATCAAGACGAACAGGAGTTTGAACCAACATACATGTCTGAAGACGAAATAAAACAAGAAATGTATGAACATGACGCAGCCGAAGTAGAAGATGACTTGAAAAGCTTCGATGAAACAATGAGTCAGATAAATGACTACATACAGAATGTTGAGACAAATTCTGAACAGCCAATTAAAGAGGAAATAAAACCTACGGCAATACGGCAGTACATACGGAGAGGAAGACCTCACACACCTTGCGTATACATGTGCGATATATGTGGCAATCATTTCAGCAAAAAATGCCTCCTCACTTTTCATATGAAAATCCATCGAAACGAAAAGAACTACGAATGCGAGTAAGTTGGACAATTTTTTTTATTAATACTTTTCACTGAATTAATACCACATAATTGGCTGAACACAATGCAAAACCGAAACTGCATTACGGAGACGGAGCACGGAACAGTTGCAGTTCCGTTTGCAGTAACGTACCATTGTGTTCGCAAAATACAGTTCGCGTGTATTCAATGTTTGCAGTTCCGTATGCGTATTCCAGTTCCGTCGTCATTGTGTTCAGCCAGTAATCCTTGCTTCTGGCCCCATGCTAGTCTACTTTTTTTTATTTTAATTTATTATTCAAGTGTAGTAATGTAGAAAAAACAACTCAAATCTGATGTCACATACCATACCAGTTCAATGAATTTTTCGTCTTTTTACACAATAAGAGGAAAACAGAAACCACATTGCATGACTTCAGAACCAAAATCCCTCAGTTAAAATTTAAGAAAACTGAAAAGAATCTTCAGGTTGGCTCTTGTAGAAGGAATCCCTGAAATCTTATTAAAAACACAATAGCTGAAAACACATAGTTATTTACCCTGTAGCCAGGTGCGACCTTATCATGATCCAGGATCACTTCGGATGCTGTTTGGGCTCCTCGTCCGGAGGCATTTCTGATGGTTCGGTTTTTGGGCGACCAATCTTAACGGGGATTTTTGGCTTTCTTTGATGTACTTCGCACGTGCACAGCGAGTGGGCAAGAGCAGGTGCAACAAAGATTCCTGGTTGACGATGACGCTTGCTGGAATAGTCACTTCCGATTATCGCCATCGGAAATTTTCGGTAACGGATCCTGAGTTTGATGCTCGCTGGGGTAGTCTGCTCCTGATCATCAATATTGTTGATTTTCAGAAGTGGATTCTTCACCTACCATCGTCACGCCAGATCCGCTGATTTTATCGGGCTTTGCAAGGATCCCAAAAGAGGAGGAAGGGGGAAGGTGGTTCTGGGGCAGGCGATTGATAACTCCGGTGACCAGATAAACCATTAAAGAAAATCGAAAGATCGGTATGGGAAGGGGACATTTTGATGATCGCCATGAATTGAGTTTTGTTGGATGTGAGGTGTAGTCGCGGGAGTTAAGCCGCATGATGACAGGATGCCGATCCTCTCGTACTAACCATTTTACCTTACCCTTCCTTTCCAGTCACAATTCCCTTACCCCTGATTCCCGCGACTCCATTTCCTGGCCTCCTCCCTATCCCAAATCCCGATTAGCCTTCTTATTGCCTCACAATAATCTTCTCCGGAATCGTCCTCCCGGATCCGTATGTGAGTACTGGTAAGACCATAGTCTTGTACAGCAATAGCTTAGTTTTTTTGTTAAGGTTTCTGGATTTAAAGAGCCTCGACAAACTATAGTAGGCTCTGTTGGATTTTAGCAACCGTCCAAGGTAGTTAAAGGAATGCATTACTTGTGAGTTTGGTACAGCTTGTGGGCTTCTTGCTGAAGTGTCAGAGTAACGAATTGCTTTTTCCAACGCCAAGTTGAAGAGAATGCAAGCCAGACCATCCTCTTGTCGGCGTCTATTAAAGAAGTTGATTGGTCTGGATATCAAACCGGCTACTTTTACTTGGCTTGTAATGTTTAAAGTCTATAAAAAGACGATATGTTGGAACACAAATTTCGTGTTTTTTCGCCTCTAGGCACATGAGACCATTGTGTCATTTCTACCAAATCTCTCGTGCCAACAAAACTCAGTTGAAGAGAACCGTTTGGCAATACGAGAAAGCCAACTGGGACGGTTTCAATAATTTCTTCAGGATCTTCAACTGGTCGCTCTGCTTCCTCGGTAGCGACATAGACTCCAGCGCAGTTATGGTAACAAATGTTATCCTCCTAGGTATGAGAAATTTTGTCCCGAATAGGTCAAAAAGTATCAAACCTAAAGATAACTCATGGTTTGATTCGAGCTGTAAAGAGGTTATCAGCTTGAAAGAGGTAAGTTTCCGATGTTATAAGGCCAACAAAACTGAGGAAAACCGGAAAAAGTTTCAGCAAACTAGAAAGGCCTGTAATGTTCACATTCGAAAGACTAAATTTTTACATGAACAAAAAATCCGGCAAAAAATACTGCAATGTCCCAAAGGCAGTAACATTTGTTGGTCATTTGTTAAAAACGTAAAGAACTCCTCGTCATCATCGGTTCCTACGCTTGTCTTCAATGATACTCCTGTTGTCAGTTCTCAAAAAAAAGCAGATCTGCTTGCAGCCCAATTCGCTGCTAACTCAACGCTGTCAGCAGGTGTTAGAACTCCTCCTGTACTCAAAAGCGTAAATGATTTCATGGGACCAATCTTCTTTCGCACTCGTACAGTATTAAAAGATCTTAACATACACAAATCCGCTGGCCCGGTTAATATCCCCGCTATTGTTCTGAAGAGGTGTTCTTCAACTTAGCAACAGGTCCACTGGTGATTTGATGGTATATCTCACCGAAAAGTGGAACCAATCTCTGCATCGTTTTGGGGAAAGAAAAGTGCAAGTGCTATAACACTTGATATTTCTAAAGCATTTGATAAAGTTTGGCATCAAGCCCTGGAGAGATTGGTTCCACTTTTCGGTGAGATTTACCATCAAATCACCAGTGCGGGCTAATTATAAAAAAAAAAAAATATACTTCGCATTACTTAAACAGTTAATCTAGCTATACCATAGCAGACTTATGAGGGGATGTAAACTTCCACAAAACTGAACTTCTTCGAACCCAAGGGAAAAATTAATAAAAGCTGGTCCAATAGGACTACTTTTGTAATGAGTAATGAATGACCTAGCGATTCTGACGCATCTCGATTTTAATCGGGCTCGCTGTTTCTTAGTAGATTTTAGCTCTATAATAAGTGCCATAATAGGATGTTGCGTAATTATACGACAGGCCACAACATTAAGCGTGGTTTCAAACAACTTATGTATGAGTAGAGTAGGAAACAACTTAATCCCCCACTAGTTCTAAAAATAATTTAGAGAATTCTCACTATATATTCGTGGTCTTCGACTTCTTCCTCTTTAATTTCTTTTCTACCCGAATTCATGAGCCTTCCCAATGTACTACCTTGATCCTTTACCTACCATTACATCCACTTCCTATCCTCTACCCTATCCCTTCCAATACCTTCCCTCGATCCTATCCTATCCCAATCATAAACAATTTACCTATTTCAAAATATTTATGCATTTGCTCGTTTACATGGATAATATAATATTTTTTTTTGTAAACTTTTAAATTTCAGAATATGTAACAAACGATTTAACTCACCATGCAATCTATCAGCACACATTCGAGTTCATACCGGTGAGAAACCATTTAGGTGTCAGTACTGTGATAGGAAATTTGCAGATCGCAGTACACAAATAAAACATGAAAGGTATTTTTGTATTTATTTTGATTCTGACTCTTATCTGGAGTGGACTGGGAAAGCCATGCCCGACAACAATAGCTTAGTCATAGTCACTGTTCATACAGTGATTATTCAATCGCCTCAAACTTGAGCTTTTTGGCAAAAAGTTAGAGAAGCGAGGGGAGAAGAAGTGATTTATCTGCAATCAGTATAGTTCCATTTCTAAAGTGTTCCGTTTTTCTGTTAATTTTTTTTTTGTTACATATATTCTCTTAAGTGTGAAAGAGGCAAAAATATGTTATTTCTACTTTTACCTTGTCACATTTATGAGTTATCACTGCACAATATATAGACACAGTGGGTGTGTTTTGAATTGATTGAAAGATCACTGTATGGGCAGATCAACATATTGATCTGGCTCTTATATTAATGTTAAAAACCAGTTCCTGAACCGATTAACATATTCAACTAAAATCATGACAACAAAACATTTTCAAAACAACAAACAAATCATTTTCAGAATACACACAAATGAAAAGCCATACACCTGTTTAACATGTGGCAAAGCATTTTCCCTGTCAACATCACTAAAGGCTCACGAGAAAATGCACTCGGGGGAAAGACCATATAAGTATGAATGTATGTATTTAATAACTCTAAAATTTAACAAATAAATTGTTTTGTTCCAGATGTGAGCCTTGTTCAAAAGCTTTTACATTACCACATCAACTGAAAGCTCATCTTCAGACAAACATGCATCGTCTTATAACCAGCCAAGATGTATGAAACACGCCTTAGGAATAATTTGTACGTGTAATTTGTAAAAAAAATAAATTGTTTACAGTAAGATTATAATTTATAACGTACAATGTGTGTGTAAATAATAATAAGTCCTGTATTGCACGGTGCTCCGTAAAGTATGCACCATTGTAGGGCCAAACACAAGAACGATCTAAACAAAAATGGCTTCCCGGTGTGCTGTGTGCCAGAAGAGCTCTACTTCTTAAACTTTTCTTTCTTTGTACCCTTTTAATTATTAATTAAATTAACGACCTTCGCGGTTGGTTTTTGAAATCGTACTCAGCGATCGCTGGTTTTTGGCTGACTAAATATTTCGCCAAGCATTTTGGGTTTGCCCAATTCTTGTATCAATTAAAAAGATGAACCATGCGAATTTTCAGTGCAATGGCTTGACGTCTTGTTCAACGCGTGTCATGCTTGGCGAACAAAATACAGCGCGTAACAGATGTGACGGCGTTTTAAGGTTTATCAAAACAAGATTACATACAAAGAAGATCGTGTTGGACTTTATATTCCAGACTTTCGCTCAAACAAATATCAGTAATGATTTTTTACTTGCGATTATAGGTACTATAATGAAAGTTATGCATTTGTGCAGATTAAAAATTTTGAGATAACAATTAAAAATGACATAACGATGATAAAGAAACATATTTCAGTTACTGGCAAAAATCTGTCTGTCTGTCTGTACGTATTTATTTTGGACTACATCCTTTTCTACGGAGGGTTTTTTCAATTTTTTTTAGCTCAAATATTAACGGTACCTATCATATAACCGTTATGTAAAAGCTTTTTTTTCGAAAACGACTCCATATTTTGAAAACTTTTTTTTGTATTTTTAATAATTAAAAAAAACGCGTATGTGCATTTTTTTAAATTTTGTTTTTATTTCTTTTTTAATTTTTTAAAAAAGTTTGGTAAATAAAAACCGTTTCTACGATTTTGAAAAAAATCACACTAACATATTTTGGCGTTTAATTTTTTCCGCTAAAAACTCTTACGTACTTTTTTCGAACCATTAAAAATTCACAAAAATCGAATAAAAAGTTTGAAGTTCGTTTAATATTTATCCAAATTTATTGGACGCTGTAACCGCACATAAGAGCAAGTACGTGCGATCCAGTCGTGCAATTTATTTCTGTAACTATTCGAAGTTATGGATGGCTCGTATTTTGCATGCAACATTTTTGCCAACAACATCACTCTCATCCTGTCCGGATTTCGTGGTCTTTTCTGAACTTGCGGCAATGCATTGTCCTGTATTTGTTGGGCTTATTTTCTTCGGTGTGCGGGCTGAGCCTCGGAAAATTGGTGAATATGTAACTGTAGGTCTTTCTTCAATATAGTAATCAAAAAATAAACATGAACTTTAACCGTTTAATGTTATTTTTTTCTGTAAAAAGTATAGATGTATATAATATGTATTTTTTAATTACATTATAATAAACACCCAGCATTAGGGGTTAGGGGATCTTTCTACATCTATAAGGATTTTTATGTCTTTGTTCTAATTGCAATGTGTGATACGAACTATGGATTCATTTATTGTGACTGCGGAACCAACGGCAGAGATCAGAACAAAATCTCTTATGAAAAGCTCACTAGAGTAACCCTTTTTCTGAAAAGTTCTTCTTTTGTACAGTTTGGAAACACTTCTTTTTATTTGCTTGTCAACGGTTTGTAAGTTTAGTCATGGTCACTGTATTCCTTCGATATTATGTTTCACGGATACGGAAACATCAAATCATCCATTTTTTGTTTTGTAGATGTGAAAAACACTAACCGCAGTCCACTACAACTACAATGTACGACTAACGGTGTTAATCGCTTACATGTACGGGCAAAACGTCATTTCCTCATTTAGTTGTTCGGTGTTGACGCGTATATTTTCACTTTGGGTATTCCACGTTCGTCAAACGTCAAGCAAGGAATATCGTAACTACGGACACAAAACAGCAATTTTAGATCTTTTTGTTTGTATGTTTGGAAGTTTGTATATTTGCCTCAACGGCTTAACGGATTTGGATGAAATTCATTAGGTAGATGGATGAGGTGAATAAGATTGAATAATAGGCTACTTTTTATCGCGGAAAAATTCCCAGTTCCTTTAGGAAGCTACATGAAATTTGGCCCAATGAAAAATGGCCCCAAACAAGAAATGAAAAATGGCCCAAAAAGTTGTATGAGAAACAAAAACAACAAAAATCGATAAAACTTCGTGGAATTGGGGTGTTTTTTTATTTATTGGGGCCTTTTTTCATTTCTAATTTTGGGGCCAAATTTCATAATGAAAAATAGCCCAACATTTTCACACTTAAAAATATGAAAAAATCACCCCTAAAACTGGGGTAGTGGGAAGATATTTCCCACTTTGATAAATGTTAGTATGAAGAAGGACGGGGCTCTGCAACTGCAACCCTGCTTGGGCTCACTATATGATTAGGAGAAGGTGCAAGGTTGGGTAAGTGCAACGTTTCTTTTTTATTTAAAGAACTTTTGCATAAACCCAATCTCGCATATACTCCAAATGTTATAGTGATCCCAGGCAGGGGGGTTGCATACCTACCTCATACTGATTGTGAGATAAAATCTCAAGAAATTTCTTTGCACACTGATTCGGTAATAACGTCGAAATTCTGATCCACATTATTACCATTTTTGTTGGAAATAAATTCGACCTGAAATAAAACCGAAGTTCACCTTTATTTCACCCCAAACTTAAAATGGAAAAAACGCCCAAAATATGAAAAATCACCCCAAACCGTCGAAATAAAAAATAAATTGTTGTTGCTTCGTGTATATATTTTTAGGACCATTTTTTATTTTCAGTTCTTTTATTTTTTTAATTTTTGGGGCTTCCTTTCATAAACTTTGGGCCATTTAAAATTGGGGCCACTTTTCATTCTTGTTTGGGGTCATTTTTCATTGGGGCCAAATTTCATGTAGCCCCTTTAGGAGAGGCTTTAATAGCTTTGTTTGATGACCTCTGAAGTCACCCTGGGGTCGCCACACCTCGTTTTTTGAAATACCTCAACAAAAATTTTCTGTTTTTTGAAACCTGGAGTCGCAATGAAATCACCCTGAAGTCGATCTGGGTATTTTGCTAGGGCGAGTTGAGAGAAACACAGTCAGCTGTTCACGTGTTGAGAAAAGTATCCAGCAAATTTGAGGATACCTTTGGATATTCTCTCTGTTTCCATATGTTCTTCAATCAGTTGGAAAACAGCTGTTCTTAACCATGCTAATTACAACAAAAGCAAGGTAACCTATCCGAGAGCTACGTTCGTGAACATACCCATTAGCTTTCAATTTGTGTTTTGTGTTGATTTGATGCAGATAAGTTGTTAATTCGTATTTGCAAATACAAAATTATCGCAAATGTGAATTTAATTCTTTGTTTTAAATTTAATTGAACAAAAATTAAATTATAGTTAAAAAGTGACGAAAATGCAGTCTTTTAAAGTTGTGTTGTTGTTATTTCACTCAAAATGAAACAATTCATTCCACCCAGTTTCTTACTATGTACTAAAGTATGTAAGCGTTAGTTTTATGTTTTTAATAATCATTTCAATTTACATTCTTAATTTGGCACAGGCGAAACTGGTTGAGCAGTAGTGTGCGAATAGTCATTCCCCTTCTTTTGATATGTCAGTAATTTAATTCACAACCCTTTTTTGTTTTTTGAGATTCAGAAAACCCAGTTTTTTTTTTGAGAACTCTTGGAGTTGTCAAGAAAACCTGGGTTGACCCTGGGTAAAGTTCAACAAACAAAGCTAATGTGAAATGATTTATGGCTGGAAGTTTTTTTGGTATGCTTCTATACCTGCACGAAAACACGAATTTTTGAAGATGGAAAAGTTAAAAGTACTACTACTGAGGCTACTTTTACTCCGAAATAATGCACGGTTCCTGAGGGAGAAAACATTTAAATTATTTAATCTAATGTCCACAAAGTCGCTGGTAGAAGCTAGTAACGTGAGACGAAACACCAGCTTTATAAGTTTTTTTTTTAATTTTATCTTGTAAACTTTCAAATGTCTTGATTTTTCAACATATATTTTCCTGCAAAACCTTCAGTTTTAATTCGACTCTTCTCTGTTTAGCCAGCAGCAAATAAATAAAACAAACAGATCTTTTCAAAGCGAATTCCACCTTTCCTCAGAACATACCTGTAAAGTGACATTTTTAATCATAGAAAAAGGAGTCCACTAAAAAATTTGTTTACAAATTTTAGCAAGAAAAGTTGGTTTTATTGAATAAAACCATTAAAATGGCACATCAAAATTTAGCTCCTTGTAGAATTTGTGCTGAACGCTTTGCCGAATCAAAACTTTTAGATTTATGTGGTATTGAAGCTCAAATAGAAAATTTAATTGGTATAGAAGTAAGTCTTATCAATGTTTACATGTTTCTTAGATTTTAATTGTTGAAAAATAAAATTCTCTTAAATTATTTAAAAGCTACTCAAAGGCGAAAATATACCAACAACTATTTGTCACCAATGCAATTTAGATTTCGAAGCGGCCCGCGAATTCATACGAAAATGCATCGAATCTAATGAGTTCTATGAAACAAAATATGATGAGAAGCTTCTTAAATTTGATGTGATTCCCAAGGAAGAAGACCTCGTATGTACTTAATAAATTTTACAACGTATTTGCCTTAAACACTATCTGATTTTGTAGCCACTTTCACCTACGCCAATATCGGACTTAAATGATAAAGGTAAGGACGTTGATGAATTGCAAGAGCACGAAGACTCGGACAATTATCATGACCCGGAATTTGTATTAGAACAAGACAGTGAAAATGATGAAGATGAAGTCATTCGAAAGAGAAGTTCTGGAAAACACAAAAAATCCGAAAGAAAATCCACTAAACGTGTCAAGAACAAAACACCCAAAAGCCGAGATTTGATGAATCGAAAACAAAAAGAGCATGCCCCGCTTATATGCGATATTTGTGGTAATGTATTTAAGGCAAGGCATATTTTTGCTTTGCATAAACGGAGACACAGCAATGACAAACCTTATGTTTGCGAGTGGGTATTTAGGTGGTATTTTGAATAAAATCGCTAATGCAATGTTTGCTCTTTGCAGATTATGTCCCAGTAAATTTTTCACGAACTCGGAGCTTAAACGTCACATGAGACGGCACACGGGAGAAAAACCATATGAGTGCCAGTTTTGTCATAGAAAATTTTCGGATTATGGAACACACGTCAAACACGAAAGGTACGATTTTAAAACTCTAAATTGTTTTTCATCATAAAAGCTTTAAATTTCTGAAATCATTTTGATGGAACTGTGGAATGTTTGCTCAGCAAAGGCCAACAATTCTTGGCTTGTTTCACATCCTCAATATAAACAGAACCCCGCCGTGGCCAAATGGTCCTTGCAATGACACTCTGACGTCACAATGACGTAGTTATTGGTCCTAAATTCGTCCTGTCGTGTGATCACCGGCTGGCGGCAGTATTGCAGCAGAGAGAGTGTTTGCTTGTGAACCCTATAGCTCGTGTGTTCGATTCTCAGGCTGGATAGCAATTTTTCAAAAATTCCTAGTGTAAGCTAAATGCCGTCCGTGGGTGTTAGAAGAAAAAATACACACCTAATTCTCGAACTACTGCAATGAAAAAATATTTCCTGTCTCAGATTTTTCTAACATATAACCTCATACTCGCACTGTGTTAAAACAATATTAGGGTATTGATAACCCTTTGAGTTAACGCCGATTATAAAAAAATCGATATCGTAAAATGCTGTCATCGCACTGACAGATAGAATGCTACTAATTTTTTGGGTCATCGCAATGACTATTTTCGATGTTCGTATAATCACCCAATCATCGTTGATGGGACGCAATGACAGATTTGTTTGGTTAGCTCGTCATTTCGATAACTGAGTTGAAAAACGAAAGAAAAGGCAAAGGAATTTGAAGTACCCTTGGCCAGTATGAAACTTCCGAGCTGATTGCGGCTGTTCAGAAGAGGCTCCTCTTTGGGTGGATGATGCAGTGAGTTCAGCCTCACGACGTAAATTTTGACTGTTGAAAGCAATTTACGGACGATCATAGCATCACCGAAGTGAATGTCAGTGAAGTGCGAATCAAATAGAATATTGTCTGCAGCCTATTTATATCCAACTGGGAAAATTAAAAGAAGTCTTGACAAGCTGTCCAACTCCAAGTTTGTGTTGAACATTCTGTTTTTTTTTGCCTCTGATAACTATCCAGTAAAAAAATTATACTACATTTTCATTAGAGGCCAAATGAGCTAATTTCATATCAAATTCAAAAAATTCAAATTCAAAAAACATCAGCATCCGTTACATTTTTTATATGAAATATTCGTTAAATTATACCATGTATTGTGAGCTGAATTTACCGAACATTTTGAAAAGTTTTACTTTCATATAACAAATTACAGAACTCATACAAATGATCGGCCATTTTCTTGTCAGCACTGCGGCAAAGCTTTTTCTTGTGGTTTCGTCTTAAAAAATCATATGTTAACCCATACAGGTGAAAGAAATTACAAGTAAGTTACTGTTGAATAAAATTAAAATATTTTTTAACATCTGCTATTTTTACATTTTTCAGGTGTGTAGTATGTAACAAATCTTTTGGTCGCCAGCATAATCTAACAACACACGAAAAATCCATTTACCACCAAAATAATTTACTTAAAAAAGAAATTAGTGATACAGCAGATACAAAGTTGTAACAACTATATTAATTTTTTATTTAATGAAAAAAAAAATACAAAATATATATTATAAGGAGAAGTACTTTTGTATGACTTTGTTGTTTTAAAAAAATTTAAATTTCATTAAGAGCATTTTCCATTGGCCTTCCAGGAGCGCCCGGAAGTTTTAAAGGTTGATGTGTGTAATAATCGTGGATTGAATACATCGTACCGTACGAATGTGGAAAGCATAAACGGCCTCTGCTTTTATCTCCCGTTTTGAAATGCAGAATTTTAAAAGGAATCTGCATCGGTACCTCCCTTTTGCCGTCTACGCAAGCCAGCTATCATTGCTCTGAATGAACCTGAGATAGGTAAAAACACACCCGTCAGAGTTTAGTCTTCCTGAGTATGGTTTACTGTCTCTGTTAATGATATACCACGATATCGCAATTTATATTATCAAAACCCATTGCTTATCTGAACCTTCTTCAAGATAGCCAATCTTCCCCAATGAACTTTAATCTCTTATTAAGCTTAAATTAAATGTTCATAACTCAATAAATAAATTAAATTTATTGGCGCGACAGCTCCTTAAGGAGCCAAGGCCTAGTGACTTATACTCTCAACCATTCCTGTGTGTGTGTTGTTGATCTGCAAGAATGGAAGGGACCTACACTTTACCGCCGAGTCCGAACGGCTACATGAGATGCACTTTATCCAGACAAATTTTACTCTTGGAGGTTTTGTCAGTTCCTCGCAAGAGGCAGTACCCCGGAAAAGAAGGTGGCTATGAACTGGATTCGAACCCAGGCTCATTCGCTTAGCAGTCCGACACACTAAGCCACGGGGCACTACGTCCATAACTATTGTTTTTTATATCGAAGTATAAATTTAACTTAATTTCAAACCATTTTAATGGGCTGTTAGATTACATATAAGGGATTGTATCAAATATGTAACTCTCACGACACGATTTCAATATTCATAATTCCAGTGCTAATTTCGGTTTTTCACCCATAACGCCAGAGAGAATTATACCGCTCATTTAAAAGAATAACGTCATAACTCAAAAAACATCAATTTTGACATAATGATACAGTTCAAACCCATTTTCTTTAAACTCTTTAATGTAATAACGTCATTTCTAGAACTAAAAAACTGAAAGCTAGAGGCCACTTTTGTCGTTATGGAGACTGTCACTTTTGAATTTATTTTATGTGGAAATACTGTTTTATTTTCATTTGCGCAGTGACCTTTGATGTGAAAACTATTCAAATAATATTTAGAAAGTGTCATATTTTGTGATAGAACCATATTCTATAAAGAGGTAACCCATGTGTTTGTACTTACTTACTTACTTAGGTGGCGCTACAGTTCGGGACGAACCTGGGCCTCAACCAACATGCCTCTCCAGCCAACTCGGTCTTTGGCTAGCTGCCTCCAGTTTTGCACTCCAAGTTGGTTCAGGTCGTCCTCCACTTGAGCGCGCCACCTAAGGCGAGGTCTTCCTTGACTGCGTCTACCCTCTGGGATGGAATCGAAGATCCTGCGAGCCGGAGCATTGTTGTCCATTCGCTCTACATGACCTAGCCATCTTAAACGTGATATGCGTATTTTTTTGACCAGGTCAATGTCGCTGTACAGCTCGTATAGTTCTTGGTTGAACCTTCTCCTCCAAAGCCCGTTAACGCAGATAGGGCCAAAAATCTTCCGAAGAATCTTATGCTCGAAACGACTAAGGATATCTTCATCCGCTTTAGATAGAGTCCATGCCTCGGCGCCATAGAGCAGGACTGGGATGATTAGGGTCTTATACAGAGTCTCCTTTGTCTTTCGAGAGAGGGCTTTGCTACTCAATTGCCTTCCTAGCCCATAGAAACAGCGATTGGCAAGAGTAATTCTTCGCTTTATTTCTGACGAGATGTTGTTGTCAGATGTTATAGCGGATCCGAGGTACACAAAGTCCCTAACTACCTCAAAGTTGTACCTGTCTATTGTGATGTTTTGTCCAATCCGCCGGTGTTGTGTCCCTTTTTGTGGACAGCAGGTACTTCGTTTTGGCCTCATTGACTGCTAGTCCCATCTTAGCCGCTTCAGCTTCAATGCTAGCAAACGTTCCACTGACAGCTCGCCGAGTTCTGCCAATGATGTCTATGTCGTCAGCGTATGCTAGCAATTGCACAGACTTGAAAAAAATTGTCCCACTACAATTGACTTGCGAGTTTCTTATAATTTTTTGAAGTATTAAGTTGAAGAAATCGCACGATAGCGCATCACCATGTCGGAATCCTTTTTTGACGTCAAAAGCTTCTGTGAGGTCAGAACCAACCTTGACGGAGCAGCGAGAGTTCTCCATCGTCATCCTGCACAGTCGGACGAGTTTTGTGGGAATGCCAAAACCTGACAAGGCTCTGTATAGCTCGTCTCTATAAATGCTATCGTACGCGGCCTTAAAATCGATAAAGAGGTGGTGGGTATAGATTTGGAATTCTTGGGTGGTTTCCAGGATCTGCCGTAGAGTGAACATTTGATCGATTGTGGACTTTCCTGGTCTGAAACCACACTGATAGGGGCCAATCAGGTTGCTGACGAAAGGTTTCAGGCGTTCACATAGTACGGCAGAGAGGATCTTGTAGGCGATATTCAGGAGACTTATTCCTCTATAGTTGGCGCAGTTTAGAGGGTCTCCTTTCTTGTGAATCGGGCAAACGATGCTGAGGTTCCATTCATCAGGCATACTTTCTTCTGACCAAACTTTAGAGATGAGTTGGTGTATGCACTCCACCATGTCATCTCCGGCCGCTTTAAAAAGTTCGGCGGGTAGTCCGTCGGGTCCAGCAGCTTTGTAGTTTTTTAGTTTAGATATTGCTATCCTTACTTCATTTTGGTCAGGTGGACGGAAGTTTTGTCTGTCATCGTCCATGTTGAATGGACGTCGCGCCAATAAATTTATTTATTTTTTAAACTTTAAATTCGGTTTTCTGACGAATGACGTTTTTTGAGTTATGACGGTGTTTTTTTAATGAGCGATATGCATAAATCTTTTCTCAATTCAACCATCTGATCCAGCTTATTGATGAGCCTACTAGATTTTGCAGGTCAGACTCCCAACACTCTCGACTTATTTCTCACTTCTTATTCCGAAAAATATTTTGAAGTTATGGCCTGGGGTTCGACAAATAAAACTCAATAAAAATTCCAAAATAATACAACAAATTTCTTTATTTTATGAAACACAACGTCTTTTAGCTTAAATAACAGTAAATTTAACTTATTTCACTTATTCACAATTCAACTACGTTTTTATGCTTCAAATCTCAATTCAATCACTACTAACGCTTCCAATTGTTAACAATTCCACTTTTGAAAATAAACTAAACACTCAATGCCATCTACTCTTGTATTTATACAAATTTACAAACTTCTGGAAGCTTACGGCACAATCTAAGCTTTCGGTTGTTTGTACTAATTCGAGTTCGCTCGATATTTCTAAAGCTTATCGATTGAGTTTGGAATCAAACTCTTTTGGTATCCATGAATTTATTGTTCTTTCGGTGAATTAGCAATTATGTACCTCTCTCTCTATCTGGTCGTTGAATTAATATTGTTTTCGAAGGTTTCAAGCCTAAAGTTCAAAAAAATTAAATAAATAAATAAATAAAGTTAAAAAAATTAATGCTGACAAAACCAGGCATATTACTGTTTTCGATTTTGTTTCTCATTTTTAATGATGACTTCTTGACTAAACTTTTCTGTACATCTTAAAAAAAGTTGCATACTTTCAGGAGTCCAAATCATTTCGCATGGGATACAAGATACTGCATTGCATTGATTTATACACTCGTGAAAATGTGTGCAGTTAAGTGTAGTGTAGTTTAAAGTTAAAGTTAAAATTCGAATTTATGTACGTATGTATATAGTATATAGTTTTGATCTGTAGTTTTTTCAATACCTTACCTTACTTTTGATGGCCCTACAGTGTACTGGGTGGTCTGATAGCTGGTCCAGTTTTTCACGTAAAGTTAATCGAAGTTCTCTTTAATTTGCGTGCGCAACCTAAGTCTAGGCCATCCTTAACTGGGTCATTCCTCCGGAGTGGAATTGAAGATTTTCCGTAGCGGAGCATTGATGTCCATCCGCTTCCGCTCTGTGACCCATGAGACTTTGGATTTTTACTTATTTTACGTGTCCTTGTTACATATACAGGTACTAGTTTCTGTCAAAACTTTTTTTTTAACAAAAATAGGTATTCTAAATTTGAGTAGTGAATGATTTAAAGAAAAAATTAATTACAAGCGAAAGAAGTAAACTTTATTTTAAAGAAAAAACAAATGTTATAAAAAAAAATAATTTGTCTAAAAAAATTAAAATGATTAAAATATCAGCTAAGGCCACTTTTGTGTCAAGTTTTTATTAATAAGAGAAAATGAAAAGAATCACTTAAGTTTGCGCTTCTTTTTCTTCTTCAGCCATCTTACAATTTCTCAAATGGAACGATGATTTTAAATGGCTAGTTAGATGCCCTGGATACACAAAGTCCCTTTTGCAAATTGTACATCTGGAAAAAATGAAAAAAAAAATTGTATTATGATCTATATGTACCAAGAATATCTTACTTATAGTTTCTAGCGCCTTTGTGAATCAAAATGTGATTTTTAAGCATAAATAGATTTGTAAATGATTTTTCACAAAAATTACAACAAAACGGACGTTCGTTTGTGTGCGTTCTAAAAAAATATCATTTAATGTTAATTTTATGAAAAACTATAATTATTTCAATTTAATTTCGATAACATTGACCTACCTTTCATGGTTCTTGTGCGTCCCATAGTCAGAAAATTTGCGGTGACAATATTTACATTCGTAAGGTTTTTCTCCTGTATGTTTTCTCATATGGCATTTTAGCTCGGAAGTTGTATAAAACTTATTTAAACATAATCTGTAAGCAAAAATTAATTTTAATTTTTGGGTACACTCTATTTTACATATATTTGAATTTTTCAAAAATAGTAAAAAACTTTGATAACAATTAGTCCAGGCAAACTAAGTCTGAAAAAAATAAATATATATACAAAAAAGTGCATGTAGTTCCAATTTTTTCAGAAATGTGTAGCGGGATCCCCTCTACCCCCGTTGATCGAGGTGTCGCACCGGGTGGAGGGTGATTTAAAGGATATTCCTCTATACATTATACCTGGGAAGGGGTCCTCATTCCACACATTTCAAAAGGAATTATTGCGATAAATTGCACGACTGGATCGCTCTTATGTGGGGTTCGGTCACAGCTTCGAATAAAATTTGATAAACATTAGAAGAAAGAACTTCAAAGTTTTTTATTCGATTTTGTGACTTTTTATTGTTCGAAAAAAGTACGTGAAATAGTGTTCAGCGAAAAAATTTAAACGCCATTTTATTTCTATAAAAAAAATGTGAGAAAGTGTGATTTTTTTTCAAAATCGTAGGAACGGTTTTTACTTAACAACTTTTTTTTCAAAATTTAAGAACAAAATAATTAAAGAATGCAAACTTAAGAACAAAAATTAACCAGCTTAACCAGTTCTCGAGAAAGTTGAAAAAACCGTCCTATGGAAGGTATTGTTTTTAGCCCAACATTTTAATTTTTTTGTTCACTAAAAAATAATGTAGGTAAGCATTAAAAAATAAAATAAAAAATTAAATAAATTTATTGGCGCGACAGCTCCTTAAGGAGCCGAGGCCTAGTGACTTATACTCTCAACCATTCCTTTGTGTGTGTTGTTAATATGCAAGAATGGAACGGACCTACAATTTACCGCCGAGTCTGAACGGCTACACGAGATGCACTTTTTGGAGAAAAAAATTACTCTTGGAGGTTTTGTCAGTTCCTCGCAAAAGGCAGTACCGCGGAAAGAAAGGTGGCTCAGAGCGGGATTGAGTTCTCTGCCCCGCCAAAAGCGAGGTGACAATGATCTGGCATCTGTATTGAGTCCTCTTTATAAAAAGCTCTTGAAAACGCAAAAACAAATTAACAAAACAAGAGGTCCAAATGCTAATGAGAAATTCGGGATGGAGATTGTCAGTGTGCTCGACAATATTTGCAATGAAAATATTGTCAAACGCTTTCAAGTGCAACCTCAAATCAACCAGGAGCAACTAAAGAATGAATCTCTAAACTTAATAGTTACAGAAATTGTGGTGGAATTCTTTCAAGGAAGGAATGTAACTGGTTATTTCACTTGAGCTCTGTTTGTAAAAATTGCGATAAGACAATGAAAGATACCTTACATTACAGCGGTGCTCGAGAGATGTGAATCCGTAATTTTTCTATCAACTATTAATTTTTTGCGGTTCGATGCAGCAAATGGCTCGTCCATACTCCATAATAATGTAAAATAGCACGCGTGTTTTGCGGACGAGCAACGGTTTCTCTGGCAGAAAATTCAATAAGTTTGTTTCCCGATAACACACTAAACACTTTCAGAAAGTTCTTTCAGAAAACATTTGCGCTTTCATAGTGTGACGACCCGAAAATTATTTTCAGAAATTTTGCTTTCTGGAAAGTAAAAAGTTGTTTTCAGAAAGTTAATTCCTTCCATCGTGTGACTGCTATCTGGAAAGTACTCTCAAGAAAAAAGTACTTTCCTTTCATTGTCTGACGACACCTTTACTCAAAAACGGTTTTTTTATTTTCAAATATATAGTGCTATAGCAAATTGTAGGTAATTTTATCAGCTTAATTTTCCCTAAGCTTTTTTTTCTACGACGCATCGTTTTCGAGATATGCAAACTTGAGAAGGCGAGTAGAATTACCCCCCCCCCCCCATACGAATTCCAAAAAAAAATTGGAACTACATGTTTTTTTTTTTATTTTAATTATTTTGCCTGGACAACATTTAAAATAACATTTATCTTGTAGTACCTACCATTGCTTGAGTGTTTTTGTTACTCAAATTGAAATTTTTAATTTTGGTGAGGGCAACACAACCGCATTTATTCAGCTTAAAGAAACTGAATCTTAATTAAAAAGAGGTAGCTTATAGCTAAGAAGAAGAGTCTTTACAGTTTTGAAGATGAAGATTCAGATTTGAAGTACTGATGTTAAAGTCAAAATATTCAACGTTAGAATTTTGTCCATGGATCTACACGTTTTATGAAAATTTTTTGGATTCGTTGGGATTTACGGTGGGAGGGTAAATAGAAAAGACGAGAATTTATGAAATTGCGGAGTGTTGCAATAAATAGAATTATAAATGGAAAGGAAGTCAACACAACCGCTAAGTAGTCAACAAATCGATGTAAATGTCAACGTTCAAATGCAGGCAAATTTTACGACACCAAATTGAAAAGTTTAATTATTTAATGTTCGAATGCTTTATGACAAATTCAATGTCATTAATGGTAAATATGAAAAGAAGAGGAGCCAACTGATAGCGTGAAATAAGCTAGAAAGCTTATTTTAGAAAGACTACAGAGCCCAACTAACAATTTAGCTTGTATAAGGTTAGTTTTTTTTTTATTTGGCAAGCAATTGCTTGCATAGAGCTTGTATAAGGCAAACTTTCGCAAGCCACACATTTCAAACTTTGACAATTAAAAAAAATAGCTGTTATAAGGCCTTAAAAGTGAGTTTGGTGAGCGCTATACAAGGCTTGTAGATAAAGGTTCAAAATGGCCTGTATAAATCCTTCCGAAGATCTTTACCGAAAATTAAACAAATAATTGCTGCTATAAGGCTTTCCACGACAAGTCAATCCAAACAGCTTTTGTAAGGCTTACCTATAAAGGCCTTTTACAAACTGAATTGAGTTTGTTCCAGTTGCTGTGCAAAACTACGAAATTCACCGAAAAACTGTCCAAAGTCGTTCCATCTTGTGAATTTTTCGTAGTTTTTCACAGAATAGTGAAAAATTTCCCCACCCTGTGAATTTCTGCTACAAAAATATTTGTGCACAGAAAATTGAAGACTGCCAAACTATACAAAAAAATGAGCACGACTGGGTCGCACGTACTTGCTCTTATTTGCCTAATTACATTAGAAAGCAAAAACCTTAACAGAAACAAGTAACACTTACGTTGAAAATAACACAGTTTGAACTTATTAAAAGTATCAAAACCACAACACTTAACGGTTTTTAGTAAAAATGAAGTACGCCATCACACGTCTTAAATAACAAAGAATTTATGAAAAATGTATTTTGAAAATTTTAGATTAAAATGGCCTATATAAGGCTTTCCAAAGATGTTTACTAAAAATTAAAATGCAAACAACTTGTGTAAGGCTTGCCTAAAAAGGCAAAAGGTTTTGTCGATGTTTGATGTTAGTTTTTCCATTGGTGTAGAGGTAGAGTACTGGAGTGTGAAGTGTGAGTGAGAAGGACTCAAAACTCAGGTACATAAAAACTTTTCACTATTATAATTAAAATATAATTTCAATTGTTAGTATGCAGCAGAAGAGTCAGTTTGGCAAAGTCTGCTTGAGGAAAAATATAGCTAAAAAACGCAATACAAATAATGCAATAAAAACCCAACACTTTAAAACAAAACAAAAATAATGCAATTTTTGCTTAAAAAATCTTAAATCTGTTTTTTTGTTCTAAAAAATTACTTTTTTTCCCTTAAAAACAAAATATTGTAGGCTAGCAAGTACTTTTTGTTCGTGGTAATACAAAACATCCTTTATAATAACATAAGGCATGATATTAGCAAAAGCTGTCATTAAATGGCTTGGGTAAGGCCTTTTTATACCATTCAGAGCAGGTTGTTAGCAATGGCTGTCATTGAAAAGCTTGTGTATGGCATTTATATAAAATCCAGAGCAGGCTATTGTCAATGGCTGTCATTGAAAGGCTTTGATAAGGCCTTTTTATAACATCCAGAGCATTAAGCTGTCACAAAATGGCTTGCTCAGACAAGCTAATAACATTTCATGCAAAGCTATTATTGTTGCTATAAGACCATTCAACAAATGTCTTATAGAAGTTAAAAAGTTTGTGTAATGTGCGCTAAAATAATTGTTACTATAGCAGTTAGCTTGGTTAGAACTTTATACAAGTTAAATTATTAGTTGGGAGTGCCTTTCTGAAATGATTTGAAATTAATGAATTTCTAGGAACACAATTATGAAGATCTAATTTAATAAGTAAATAAGATCGGTTAAAGTATAGGTAAAGTATAAGTTTGGAAAGTATAGGACTGTGAAATTTGGTCAAAGGCCTTTCAATAATCTGTGGAAATAACAACGTATCAAATATTTTGATAATATAGAAAAATCTAGCAAATGGGGCGATAACTGTTAAAGTAATTTTTATCGCCTTTTTGGTGATCGGTGTAATGAATAAAGTTTTCAATACCTGCACCCTTATTATGCAAAACGATAACCGTTTGTAATACAGCATATTCGTCAAATTACGGTCAACGAAAACGTTGCTCTTGTTTCATAAACGAGTGCTTTCAGCTGACGTTCGAGTTATATTTTGGTTTTGTGAACCGAAGTATGTCGGTAATGTACATATATCAATGAGTTTAGTGGTCGCCCCATGTCAGTCATGGTAACACAATTATAATAAAAACTTAACAATAATTAATTATTAATTAATACTAAATAAATTCATACTCGCATTCAAATCGCTTATTGTTGGTATGCCTATGCATATGTAGTTTAAAGTTTCGCTTTTTTTCAAAAACATTGCCACAAATCTCACATAGCCTTAATATTTCCAAGACTTTTTCATCCTTTTGAATATTCTTTTTTGTATTTTCGTTCGATACTTCAATGTCAGCTTTTTGAAACTAAAAAAATAAAAATTTAAATTAATAACAGTTTTAAATCACATTACTACTATTTTTTTAAAAAAAAACCTCTTTTTCATTGATTAAATTTGCATCGTTTTCCACAACATTTATCGTGTTGTCTACGGCCTATAATGTTAAAGAACTTGTTATTTTTCGTCTTAAATTCTTCACTATTTTATCAAACCTCTTTTAAAATATCTTCGGTAATTGTAATATCTGCTGCAATTTTATTGTTTTTGTAAAGTTCATATGCTTCGATGCACCTTTTTCGAAAAAATTGAGCCGTCCATAGAGCTGAATAGCAATTCATACAAATATACCATGGTTGTTCAAAAATTCCGTTTAACTTTAAATAACAAATCACAAAAAACACCATCAAAAATGTATTAAAAAAAAATTAACCTAAAACATTCTCACATCGACACCAGATATCTCTTTAATTTCTTCCAAAAATTTTACGCAAGCGTTATCATAGATTTGAAAAATATGACTTTCAACAGGTACCACTACTTGGCATAGCCGGCATATTTCTAAACCATCATTGGCCATTTTATTAATTGAACTGTATTGAAAACTAGTTTGATAAGATTCAAAAGAAATGGGAAATAAATTTGAATGACAACAATTAAACACTACAATTAAAATTAATGTGGAGCGAATTATCTATTCGAATTAATTGATCGAATCTATTTTAGGCCTATGGCAGTAAATTTCTCGAAAACATATTTTCTGTGAAGATCAAGAAACAATTAAAAAAAGGCTTCGATTTGTTTTTAATCGGAAAAGAAAAATGTTCACGCCTGAGTTGTACGAACTGGATCTTATAATCCGGGAGCCAGTGACAGATTTCCATGACCAAGTTCCTCTCAGACGATAATTGGTGAATAGCATCAGGGAATTGTATTATAAAACCTCGTGAACGTCAGCTGCGGTTCCGTTGGTGGGATGGTCCGTGGTAGCCTTCCACGCACGAAGAATATAATTTTTTTTTTTAGTAATTTCCTCCCGACTAAAAATTTGTCAAACCATAGCTTATTCATCATCCTGTAGAAAAAAGAGTCAGCTGGCTGTAACATGGCAACTGCATACTTGAACTTGCAAAAAAATTACTTTCAGTGATTTCCTCTCGGTTAAAATTTAGACTGATGGTAGCTTATACGCAACTATAAATAAATGTAAATGTCAGCTGGCTGTATCTCGGTGGAAAGACCGTCAGCTGATACTTTGAATGTTATAACGCTCTGAACTGCTCATCCCACCCACGGAACCGCAGATGATATTCAACAGGTTTTATAATACTACGAAATGATTAACCAAATTTTCACGTGGCTCCCGCACAATAACATTTAGGGTTTTTTTTCGATTTTTATTATCGGTTATCAGAACTAAAAATTAAAACAGTTTTGAGGCTTTAATCCTTAATCAACTTTTCCCCATTAGAAGTTTTTTTATATTTGTTAAAAAAAAACATTTTCTTTTTCTTTGAAACGCATAACTTGCCCTTATAGTTCTACTGCACACAAAAATGCATGCGGCAACGATAAAAAAAGCAACAAAAAGAGCATAACACATGGATGCAAAATTACAAAAAATAAAAAAGTAGACGTTTTAAAGAAACAAAAAGGAAATAAAAACTAAGGGATGGCTGGGAAACTTTCTGGGAACTTCAAGAGGAAAATTTAAATCAACATTTTCTGCTAATAGCTGATTGTTGATTTATTCATGTTGATGTTCATGTAGAAAAGCTTTCTAATAGAATTGCATCCATCGACTACAAAAATTATTGTTCATAAGTTATTTTAATCCAGATAAATTAAAACATACATATTGAGGTACGATTTTCTAGACAAACTGAACTAAAATAAAATAAATCTTCTTTTCTAATCGAACCTGTGAGGGAGTTTTTAGCCTGCCTTTTCACTTTCGATTATACATATGGATCTTCATCGATAAATAAAACGATCCAGATCCAGATCATGTGTTCAATTCACATTACAATACTGCGAAAGAGCCATCTGTTTTCAGAAAAAGTACTAATTTGTGGATCTTGAAATAAATCCAGATGGAAAGCAGGATTTAAAATTGTTATTGTAATACGTGCTAAGACATAATCCAGAACCAGATCCGAAGATAAAAAAACACGGCTAGTGAAACCTATAGCTGACCCATATCGGCCTTGCTCGGGTTTACCATACATTTTCTGGACATCGACGATAGCGCCACATATTAGGTGCAAAAATCACGAACGTTACCGTGTTAATATAAATATGTGCATACACAAACATTTTTTTTTGCAAAATCGGTCAAGCTTTTCAAATTTAATATTGTTGATATAAAAACACCGCTTTGGTGAAAATAATAGTAACACTCGGTTTTTTTCTTAAAAATACTATGTAAAACTTACGTTCGGCAATGATATTAAATCAATACTTTGAAAACCAATTTACCAAAGTCAAGATAATTTTTTTTAAATAAAAGAAAAATAAATTGCTCTTAAGTGCGGTCACAACTTGGAATAAAATTTGAAAAACATTAAGGGAACTTCAAAGTTTTTATTCGATTTTTCTGACTTGATTGTTTGAAAAAAGTACGTAAAATAGTTTTCAGCGGACAAATTTAAACGTCATTTTATTTCTTTAAAAAAAATTGAAAAAGTGTGATTTTTTTCAAAACCGTAGGAGCGGTTTTTAAATAAAACGATTTTATTTTAATAACTTTTTTCAAAAATTAAAAAAAAAATTAAGAATGCAAACTTAAGCAAAAAAATAATCTACATTTAAAAAAAATTAAAAAAATCCATCTACCCGTTTTCAAAATATCGATTAAAAAAATAAAAAAAAAATTTAAAAATACAAAAAAAAAGTTTTCGAAAATATTTTAAAATACAATTACTTATGCTACCAACACCTTTCTGAATATAAATTTTGATTGAAATCGGACGACCGGTTTTAGAGAAAGTCGAAGAAAATAAAAGGCACGACTGGGTCGCACGTTCTTGCTCCTATGTGCTAATCCTTTTAATTGCAGGCGTCTTTTTGACAAAGATTTAATTTTAATGTTTTTTTTTGACGTGCAACTTCCTTAGAATCTTTGTGGGTTGAAGCTCGAACGAACATGCGTCACGACAAAGAGATAAACACATAAATATATAGGATTGTTAGCTTTTGCAGTTTTTGAGTGTAATATCTTTCCACTTGTTGTTTACTGTTTATAATATAATTTGCTAATAGAAAGATATAAACGACTTTTTTCAGTTTAATTTTCATTTTGACATGGAAAAATTTGAACAACTGGCATAAAGATTCGTGGGAATCAGCAGTGGGGCAGTAATGCTAGGTATAGGGACCTATATAGGTCCCAATAACAATAATTATTAATTATGTTTGATGGATCGATAAACGTATGGTGTGTGTAGGTATTAATGGAATTTTTTTAAGGATATTAGGTACCTATAATAAGGTTGGAAGGAAGGTAGGTACTAAAATTAAGATACACACTCCAACTACTGTTCAGCGAGTGGGTAGACAATATTAAAAGTTAACACAGTGGTTTTGTGTATTTATAGGCAGGTGTAAACTTTTGTTTTCTCGATTGAAATTTTTGCATTCAGTAGTAATCGAATAGTTTTTTTATTTGTTTGTTGTTTTTGTGTGTTTATCATAGGCTTCCTTATTTATTCTGTGTGCTTTTATGATGATGAAATGCTTAAAAAACGAAGGTATGTATGTAGGTTGTCACCTTCTTTCATTTGACTAATGGCTAGGGCTTAGCCGAGCAATATGAAATACAATTTTGGGGAAAATATTAAACAAATAATTTTTTTATGAAATCAAAAAAAACACTATTCATAACGTTTTTTGAAAAAAAAAAATGTTGTAAGCCTTCTTATTTCTTTTGCTGTTTTCTATTTTATGATTTTTTTATTTCAAAATCGTTCGACCAGTTTTTTTTAAATGGAGCTAGAATGTCGGGTAGAGTACTATATACCAAGTTTGAATCAAATCGGCCCGACCGTTTAGGCTGTAGGAATCGCTACGGACAGACAGACAGACAGACAGACGGACGGAATTTCCGTACCCACTTTTTTTGACTTCTCTATCATCGTAATGTCATGTTTGATTGTTAATTTTTATTTTACGAATGCATAACTTGCCTTATAGTCCCTATAAGTCGCAAGTAAAAAAACGGTTCTATGGGAGGTACCGTTTTTAGCCCATCATCTTGAATTGTTTTTCACCAAAACATAACCTATACATATAATAGTACAGTGATTTGTTTTCATAAAAATTATTGCCTTATAGTCCCTATAAGCAAATTAAATCGCTTAATACACATACATACATTTACAAAAAAAAATTCCCAAAGTCCTGGCCATTAAAATAGGAATACTTTTAAAATGTTGAATAACTTTTGTTTTTAAAGAATTTTTTTTATCAAGAAATAACAATTTGTATTTTGTTGGAAGCCCATTTTTGAAATGTTTTAAGTCGTTGTCTTGCTAGCCAGCTAAATTTCGTGTATATTTTGGTAGCTTATAGAACAGCTGACCCCGAAATCAGCTGGTTGTGTTAATGTAGTACGTTTTGACATAAATTGTTACCAATTGTGTTTTATGCTTTCACAAACGCACAATATATGTATTTTGCAACAATTTATTTGAGAGCTCAGGAACCTCGAACGTAAGCATTGACTTATACAAATCACACGGCCTGAACCCATAAAAAGGGTGTAAGGTATTGAATCAATATTAATTATTTTCCCGAACGCAAACACTGACTAAGAAATGTTTTCGCGGCCTCTGTCTTATGAACAAACCTAATTCAACAATACGAAGTTTCAAAGGTACTCAAAGTCAAACAATTTTTCATAAAATCTCTAAAGATTTTTGGATTTAAAACTAAAAACCACTTCGTTTTCACTTCAATAAAATAATAATAAAGTTTAGAATGAATAAAAACATATTAAGCGCCTTTCGTTGTCAGTTGTCAACTCGCGCTTTTTCTTATAAGCCAGTGAAAAGACCAAACCTTTCAGCTAAACGCAAACTAACATCTCCACCGGATGGATCGAACGAAGATGGTAAGACGAATCATCTGAACTTAACAGCACAGATTCAAGCCAGAATTCTCACGGGTGGACCTATATCTGTGGCCGACTATATGAAGCAAGTTCTTACTAATCCCTATGGTGGTTACTACATGAACCGTGATGTGTTTGGTAGAGAAGGTGATTTCATTACATCGCCGGAAATATGCCAAATTTTTGGCGAGGTAAATAACCTTCCATTAATTTGTTTTTTCTTAAGACTTCTGCACATTCTTTAGCTTGTGGCAGTATGGTGTTTAAATGAGTGGCGAAAAGTTTCTTCCCCTTCGCCATTTCAAGTCGTCGAACTAGGACCTGGACGAGGAACTTTATCTCTGGACGTACTGAAAATCTTAACACATTTCAAACTAGCCGGACAATTCTCGTTGCATTTGGTCGAAGTGAGTCCATATCTTAGCAAAATGCAAGCGTCAAGATTATGTTTCAAGCATGAGCAAATCGATGATGGGCCTTGCTATATGAAAGGAGAAACCCTTTCGGGCACAAAAGTCTTTTGGTATAAGCGCTTCGAAGATGTGCCCAGAGGCTTTTCTATAGTTCTGGCGCATGAGTTTTTCGATGCATTGCCAGTTCATAAGCTTCAAAAAGAAGATGGAGTTTGGAAAGAAGTACTCATAGATGTGGACACAACCAAAGAGAATGGATTTCGATACGTTCTATCAAAATCTGAAACTCCAATTTCGAAAATCTTTCAAGCTACCGAGGGCGACGATCGAGACTGCTTGGAATATTCAGTAGAAACAGATTCGCTAATTGAATCATTGGCAGAAAGAACTAAAACCGATGGTGGAATAGCCTTAATTATGGACTATGGACATTTTGCTGAGAAAACTGATACATTCAGGGTTGGAAAGAAGTTTTTTTTTGTAATACCTAACATTCACTTCCGCAATTTGTTTCTATAGGCATTTAAAAAGCATAAATTACATGATCCACTAGTTGAACCTGGAACTGCAGATCTGACTGCTGATGTGGATTTCAAAAGAATCAAGTACATCGCTGAAAAGAAAGGAGAAGTTATGACGATAGGTCCAGTCGAACAGGGCACTTTTCTTAAAAGAATGGAAGGTGATGCTCGACTAAAGGTAAATGTATATGCAAGCCTTAAACGAATTATGTATATTATTCTTGTGGCTTAATATTTTTAAGATAATTCATCTATGTGGTGGCAGCCTAGAGACTTGTTGAAAACTTTGTATAGCATTGTGTTAGCTTGAATTGCGTTTTAATAACCGATTCGGAATATCAGAGATATAGATTTTTATTTACAGATGAATTAAAACGTTTCTGACATCGTTTTTTTAACTGCCACAATTTATGAAGGAGGATTAGACCTATCGTGAATAAAATTCCCCTAGAAAAAAATCCCATATTCCAAAACTTGGTTTCAAACGGAATTTTAAGCGATCGTTAATGAATTTCTCATGGGAAATCAGTTATCATTGGGCCCTATCGGTAATTTCCCAAACACATTTACCATCATTACCGATACCAATTTTTTCTAATATGGGAAATGTTTCCAGGGAAATTTTATTCACGATAGGGCCTATTGTTTCAACGAAGTTTCAACCAACTGTATGAATTCCGACCAATCACTTGTAGATTGTGGTTTTTGGCCAGATTTCTTCTTTTCGCCGTGCATTCCATTTCTAAATATTAAACAAAAAAATCTGATATTTGTTGCTGCCCCGCTTGAGGCATAGATATCAATAAAATTATTTTCATCCTTAATGATTCAATGATTTTTACAAATACTATTTGTATAAATATTGTTTATAACTTTAATGTTCTTCCTCTTGGAACATGGCGTAAACTCTTAGAATTCCAACTGGAATATTTTTTCAGGGTAAATATAGTTTTGTCTAGGGATGATGTGAAGGTTTGTGTTTTGTGCTTTTTCTTGGGGTAACGCGCGGGGTGCCGCTAATTATTAATATTTTTAATCTACAGGAGCCCAAATTTACACAGTAATTCAATTTTTAAGGAGTTGAATACACTGTCCAATTTCATTTCAAAAATTGTTTCCCATTGTCCTCGCACTGAAATCGCTATTGCAGGAGATTTAAATGTACGCAATTTCAGGTGGCTACGCTATTCTAGTCAGACAACCCCCAATGCAAGGTATGTCGAGATTTTTGCTGGGTTACACCACCTTACTCAACTGATCGATAAGCCAACTCGAATACCGGATTTTCGATTTGGTACATGCAGTTAAAGTAAAAATTCCCATCGCACCATTTGGCATTACGAGAAAGCCAATTAAGATGACCCGAATAATTTCTTCGTTGATGTTAGTGCTGAAATTATCACAAATGTAATTTTTTTAGGGAAGCGTGCTTTTATTCCTAACAGTAAAAGAAAAGTCTTGGTTTAAAGCGTAAAGAAGCTTTCCGGCTCCCACAAAGCCAACCTTACAGAGAGAAATCGGAAAAAGCACAAGCAAATTAGGGACTCATGCAACTCCGTTATTGATAGAACCAAATTCTTGCGACGTTGCCCCTCCTGTACTTGAAAATGTAATTTTTTCCATGGAACAGATATTTTTTCCACTGCTGATCTGATAGAATATCTCACCGAATTTTTTAAATCGCTTTGACGAAAGAAATATTGCGCATATCGAAAATTCGCTTTTCGGATCGATGATACTCTTGTTCGTTGGATTAGAAGCTATCTTCTGGGCCGTTTAATACAAATTTTGTTGGAAGGTTTCAAGTCCGATTTTCACAAAATAAATGCTGGTGTGCCTCCGACACTCTTTCGCATTTTTATAAATATCTTCTGTCTGTTACTTTTAATCTACTAAACTGTTTTGCTGACGACTCCACCCTCATTTTTACTTGCGATTATAGGTACTATAAGGCAAGTTTAGGATTTGTGAATATAAAAGAAATTGAGATAACAATATAATATGACAATACGATCATAGAAGAGTCTAAAAAAGTTAGTGACAAAAAAATGTCTGTATAAAGCTACGCATCCAATCCAAACTACTACACTACACTAACAAAACGGACTTTTGACACTTGCCGGAAATGGTTCGTTGCGCGGCAAAAGTTCGAGCTGCCGCGCGCAGCAACGTGGTATTCATCTTGCGCGTCTTCTACATGTCACAATGTTCGTTGATTTGCCGCGGGTAATGAATACCAAGCTTAACGAGCTGCAACCTAAACGGCTTAAGCGATTACTTTCAAATTTGGTATATGTTTATCTTCTGGAATTCCTTAGAGGGGAAATTGAAATTTTAGTTTTAGGGCTCCAACAATTTTAATGAAAATTGTTCAGATTTTTTTTTAGGTATAAGCTATGAAAAAAAATTACCTATCATCCTATAAAAACCAAATTTACGGGAAAAGTTTCTTAACTGTACCTTTCAAATAACGTTTTTTTTTTAATTTTCGACTTTTTCGATAACGGCTGATTGGATTTCTGTCAAATTTTATATTTAAAAAGACCTAAGCAGCTAAATTATTTCTGAATGCCAAAATTTCCAATATACATATTTTTTATATTTATAATAAATTTTTGAAACTTTTTTTTCTAAATTAAATACTTTAAAAGTAATCATAAAAAAAAATATTTTAAATTTTATGATTAGCTATATATAAATAAACTTTAAGAAACTGCATACCAAAATCTTTAAAAAAAAAATTTCAGAAAACTAAAAATAAAAAAAGGATTTTATCAAAATCCGTCCTACAATTTTCTAAATACTTTTTTCGTAAATTCTTTGTTAGTTAAGACCTGTGATAGCATACTTCATTTTTACTAAATTAACCGATTGTGGTTTTGATACTTTTTATAAGTTCAAACTGTGTTATTTTCAACGTAAATGTTACTTGTTTCTGTCAAAGATCTTGCTTTCCAATGTAATCAGGCACATAAGAGCAAGTACGCGCGACCCTCCCATTTTTTTATATTCATTCGCTGATTCACGTCCTTCGCCTTCGGACGTACAATCGCAACGGTACCGTATGTATGTTAGCCTCATTAAACTCCGATTTGCACAACATTTTGAAATGGGGTAAAAGGAGTCGTGTGGAGTTTATTGCGTCGAGAACTTAATGCTGTCTTTCGTTCTCTATTGAATGTTTTTTTTCGAAATCAACCAGCACAATGTGCAAATATGATAATTGCATCTGTGATTGATTTACTAAAAAAGAGTTGTTTTTACAACTTTGCTCATTTGTTGTTAATTTCCTAATCGCCTCGTTTGTTTTTTTTTTCTATTTTTTTATAATTAACAAATTAGATTCGAAATTGCATTTAAATGTTCGTTAAGATTCATCACAGTTTAAAATATAATCTCTTTCTAGCTTCTCCTAGAGCACGCATTACCTGAAAATAAAGATAACATAAAATCCGGCTACAATATGCTCACAGATCCGAAACAAATGGGTTCCAGGTTTAAGTTCCTTTCAATTTTTCCCGCTGTTCTTAAAGATCATTTAGAGAAAAATCCCGTTTCGGGGTTTAATTAGATATTTAATAAATTAAAATAAAGAAAAACTATTTATATGGTCTCAAATAAATAAATAAAATATTTTTATTCAAATACATAACATGAATTTTTTTTAATTTGAGTTGATTTTTGTTGTTACTTGTATTCAACTCATTTCTTATGGAATGCATTATTTATGATTTGGATTTCAGCGGGAGTAAACTGGAGAACTGCACCAATGGCATTTATCATGTGCCGTTTGCCTTCAATACTTTTGGTAGATAAAAAGCTAATAAAAACATTTTTCAAATATTCCAAGTTGGCGCCTTCTCGTGTTTTGCAGCGTTCCAAGCTTTTTAATTTTAATTAAAAGTTTTTAATATTTTATATGAAGATATATTTAGAAACACACTTACCGATCGACTTCTTGCCTAAGCTGCTCAATTTCATCTCTTAAATCTCCCTCAACTGTCGCTTTGTCCTGCAAAGCCTTGCGAAGAGCTGTTTCAGCAGCATATTTTGTCTTCCTCAGCCCAGCAATTTCGATATCTTTGCGGGCTATTTCATTGGCATAGTGAATTATATGACAATTTTCACCAACTCCTAGAGTCTTGCCATTGGATGAGGATGTTTTTCGTTCTGAAGATTTTGGAGTATCGTCGCGATACGAACTACTTTCTTCTCTGTTGGTATTTTCATTCATTACCACGCGTGGCTGAGCAAAAACATCAAAGGAAGTTTGCAATGTTTTGATTTCGTTTTCTTTTTCATCGAGCAGCTGCAGGGAACGAACCCGTTGCTTTTGCAGCTGTTGCTCCATTTCATTCAGTTTGAAACGATTTTCATTCTCTAAGTCATTTATGGCGCTCTTCCATTTAGCTCGTTCCTCCTTGATAGCTTGTCGCAGACGCTCTTCTTGTTGCTTCAATTCCACCTCTTGTTCGTCTATGTTCCGGTTTAGAACTTTGACCTTCTCTTGCAAAGTGGCCATGTGGGATTTTTGGACATGAATAACTTCGTGCAGCTTTGAGCAATCATTCCGGGCTGCATCAAGAAGAGTTTGTTGTTTGCTGGCATCTTCTTCACATTGTTTATGATTCGAACCGACAGTAAATATTTTGGACACGTCAATTGGATTGGAAGACTTTGCATTTTCTGCTAGAAGCAGTTTTTTCAAACGGATTATCTCATCGACTACTGACGACATGTCATTTAGAGACGACTTGGAAAGACGTCTTACTTCATTTGGTCGCTCGGCAACAGATTCACCAGGTGGAATCAGATTGTGAAGTTTTCTCTTCAGAGCATGAATACTTTCTTGATCTTGATGACGAAGTCGGTCGTATGTACCAACTGTTGCTGAAAGTTCGGCAAGTCGAGCTTCCAAATTGGCCACTCGATCTTCATGGATAGCCGCCAACTTTTTATTGCGTTCTTCGGCAATGTGGGCCCGCTTCTGCTCGGATTTAATGGCTATAGCATGCTGCTCTTTTAGCTGTGACATCTCGTTTTGAAGCTGTTGAAGTATCGTTGTATTGTCCTGGGCGATATTCGATTCTTTTTGCGTCTCAAATTGTTTTAGTTTTGTCTTTGCCTCTTTTAGCTGAGATAGAAGGTCTTTGATGCGACCATCAGGATTGTCATTTGAGGCGAATTGAGTTTTGAGATTGTTTAGTTGCATTTCAATGTTTTCTTTTAAATGACGCTCATCGGCATACAACTTCTGCAGCTCCCTTATCATGAGCATTTGATTGCTTATTTCCTTTTCATGATCCTGCCGTTCAATAATAAGTTTAGCTTTATAATTCTCCAAATCGAGAGCAGCTTGACTGGCTGCGGTTTTGATTTTTTCCTGTAAATCATTAATTTGAGCATCTTTTTGAGTCAATTGGGAGCGTATTTGCTTTTTGTCAGCTTGAAATGATGCTTCCATTCGGGATTTCTCTGCAGAAAGAGTGGCAAGAGAATTCATCAAAGTCATAACTTGACTTTGAGTGGCATTTTCGTTTGTATCGTTTTCTGTGGACTTCGCAGTCGTCGGTTCATCAGTTTCGTCGACCTTGGCTGGAGGTTTGTCGTTGGATTCTTCTTTCGCTGTTGTCACAGCTGCCAAACTAGATTCAAGGGCTTCTTTTTCTTTAAGAAGTCCCTTGTATGCAGTCACTACATCTGTGTACAATAAATTAGCAGAGATACAAGAATAGATTGCAAAGTAAAGTTTACCTTTCAGTCTGGTTTCATAACGAACAAGTTGTTCTTTTTGGGATGTTACTAGTGACTCAAGATCGCGTTTGGATCGTTCCATTATTTTTATTATCTCAATTGGTTTCAAAATAAAATTGCAATTAACTAAAACATTTTTTTTTTGTAAGTTCAGAAAAATAGCAATTTCGTGGCAGATACTTTAAAAAAATAAATAGACAGATGACAGCTGATTTTCTACGAAATATTTGACATTTTGCAAACAAAATTTGAGGTGTTCTGTGGTATGTTCCCTCTTGAAAGTGTCAACATCTTCGTTCAGATCCGTACTATGAATTCGAATGTGCTGTGCGAGACAAAATTAAGGACATTTCGGAATAAAAATATTTTAAAAAACTAATTTTTTAAGAGGAGTGCAACTGGGTTTCTCGGGTTAACATTTTTTTTTTATAAAAGAAACGATACAATAAGGAAAGACATGAAACATTGCACCGGTGTTCGAGAGGGGCAATTGTTTCAGAAACAGACAGCATTGAGTTGTCGAAGCATTAAACTCAACACCATTTCTATTACCTACCCCATTTGGCAATCCTGTGTAAAACATACGGTACCGTTGCGATGGTAAGTCCGAAGGCGAAGGGCGTGAATTAGCGAACGAATATGAAAAGCTGAGGGTAGAGTCGTCAGCAAAACAGTTTACTGGATTGTTTCGGCTGCCTGGGATGGAAGCGAGAAGGATTACTAGGTATTCCTGTGGATATCTGGTCTAGAATTCGCTATTCTTTGAGTGGTGGACTTAGTCCGCCGCCCAGGGGTTGAAATCCAGGCCAGAATCTTATTGGCACCACTTACATTTTAGTCAGCACCGCCAGGTCGACGTATATACGAATAGGAATTTGCGCGTAGAACACCCAAGCAAGGATTTTTTTTGTTTTTTTCGTATTCAGACCGTCACAACACGATTTATGTGGAAATAAACGCGAATAACACGTCGAACGATGCGATTTTCTTTTTAGAAAAAAATACTTAAGATAAACAGCGTTTTGTTTATTACGAAAATATGACATTTAAATATTTCAAAAAGAGTGTGAGAAACTAATAGCGAGTTTCATTCAATTTTCAAAGATTTGATCTGAAAATCAAGATTTGCTCTTTTCAATGAAACTTGTTTCATCATTTAATCCTAGTATTGGTCATTCACTGACGAGCATACACAGTATTTGATATCACACACAAAAATACCAGGCATGTACAGTATATATATTTAAAATGCCATATTTGTATTTTCGCACTTCAAAAAACACCTTTATTTGTTATTTTGTATATTTAATGGATATTTGTTAATTTTTTGACTAAGCACGGGCTGGCACAAGTTCACAACAAACAACAAAAATAACAAAATATTTTCCATTTGACGTTTGACCGAAATACTATTTACATGTATGTATGTGTGCATTCAGATCAAATCTGCCAACCCATCAGAGATCAAATCTTTCGTGTTGAGATTTGATCTAGTTTCTTGCAATGAAACTCTCGAAATTGAAAAAGATCAAATATTTTGACAGAAAGAGCAAATCTTTTCTTGAATGAAACTCGCTATAAGTTGCACTAGAAACTCCCCTTCTAAAAGGCCACCAAACTGTGCAAAACACGAGGAGAGTACAGTGAGAAAATTTTGAGGAGTTTTTAGTAGGAAAGGATAAGAAAAGTTGTGTACTGCGTTTTGTATTTTGAAATGCAGCAGTGGTGGTTAGCACTCAACTCTTCAAACTTTGAGTGACGCCGCAACCAATGTAGTTTCTATACAACGAAGCGGTTTTAACGGAATACCGCTTACATGCAACATCAACAAGAGGTCGTAGAGGTGTCGCATCACGCTGTGATAATATCAGTATCAAGCTACCAGACAACACAGTGATAAGGACAAAGACAACAGCAAAATACCTTGGAGTGAATTTCAATCACAGCCTCAAATTCAACAAGCACGCTTCACACATGCTTAAGAGAGCTAACTTATCCCTTCATCTGGTCCACCCGCTTCTTAGGAGAAGAAACGGACTAAGCACAAATACTAAGCTCGTCATAGTACGCTTGTACTATTTAGTTCACCATATCACCAACATATATGAAGCGATCGAAGTTTTTGAAAGATACTTCGTAGCTGTAAAGGTCTACACCGAAACCCCATTACAAGGAAATACGTCCCAAACAAGAAGCTTTATGAAGACACCAAACTGAATCCAATAAATCAGTTCATGACACAGCTCTCCAAAAATATTTGCGGGACCACCCCAAATAGGAAATCCAGCAATTACTCCAGCTACAACTAGAGCCCAACCCTCGCTACGAGCTCCGTTTTATGAGAGAACCAGCAACGGACACAACAGAGGATAAACAATACCTAAGCCCAATTTTTAAAACCAAAGCAGATAGTAATAATAAAAAAGAATTTCAATTAAAAGATTATGCAAACAAAAATATGATATAAGTAAAAATATAGCATTGTATAGAGTCATATGAAGTACGTCGCCTGTTGTTGAACCGACATGATTTATTTTAGTTATAAATTAGTTTAAAGCCAATTGTTCATACATTTTAACGAATGCAATAAAAATAATCTAATCCATTCTAAAAAGAATTACCGCTTGTTGGATATTAGGGAATCACAAAGCCAAAGTGTTGGACGTGTCGGTTTAAATTGTACCTAGAATAAGCAAGAATCGCCCTTGTTATTTTCTTGAAAAAAGTGAATCTATTTACAAGGCAAGGAGGCATAGGCCCTTGAAAGCCCCGACTCCGCGAGTATTTTTTGTGTGCAATTAAAATTCTTGATTTCTTTGGGAGAGTTCTCGGTAGGTAGGTCAAAGCGGGAATCCAATACCACTGCATATAGAGGGGCTGAGGGGGTGTAAAAAGAAGGCGGCGCGTCAAGGGTCCTTCCTCCGAGGACCAATGCCTTAAGCTCGAAAGGCAAAAAATTTGATTTTAGGGTGGTATTTTTTTTTGTTTTTTTTTTTATATTTTCTAAAAAAAATAGTTTTTGAAATATTTTGAAAACGGGTTGATAGATTTTTTTTTAAATAATTTTTCCAAACGAAAACTATAGATTTCCTTGTATGTAATGACATACTAGAAAAAAGTTCGAAAAGTTTTTCAAAAAACGACTTTTAAAAAAAACTAGTCGAACGATTTTTAATATTTTTTTTCCTCGATGGCCATTTAGTTTTCAAATTTTATTGCATACTTAGTTTTTCGGAGAAAAAGAAAATTAAAGAATTTTCGAAAAAAAATATTTTTTTTTATTTTAATGTATACATGCATACATACATATGCAACCACTAAGCAAGAACAAGTTCATGCGACCCAGTCGAGCAATTTATTTTTAATTCAATTGTAAGAATCATAAAGTTACTCTTGATATCAGGCAAAATTTGCTTGACATATTTGTTGATTTTCCTTTTGTTTTTTACTGTTTTTTTTTTTGAAATTATAGTAAATTAATAAATGATTTTGTGAATCATTCATAACTTTTCAGGGGTGCAACTGAGCGGCGGCCTTCGGGCCGAAAGAGTAAGTATGGCTTGACGGCGGATAGGCTTTTCCATTCCAATACAGATTTAGGGAAACTCCGATCGCCACTGATGGGATTCCAAGAGGGGCGGGAACATAGCCCTGCAACACCACTAGCAAGGCCTCATTCAATTTTTAGGTCCGGTGTTACCATCCAAAGTACTGCCATCCGAGATCTCATTACTTTGGTTTTTTGGCATCATTTCTGTTTTCTTTGAAAAGTTGAGGTCAGTTTGTAGGTGCAAGATCTCCCAACGTATTCCGGCGAGCTGAGCCGTGCCCGCTAGCATTCCACTGTTACCGTTGCGGGCATTCAATCCCTCCATCTCCTTATCCGATACTATCTTATATTCAATCCTTTATCCTATCCCAATACCATCCCTTATGATGTAAGTCCTACCTAATCCTATACTGATTCCAGTCATATAACCTACACAATGTTCGTGGTATTAGAAAGAATTTCTTTCACCTGTACGTCTACACTGTTCAATACAGGCCAGCTGTTTTGGCATTAAGTGAAACCCAGGTTGGAGTAAATACTGATTTATCAGAATTTACTCTACATGGGTATAGCTTGGTGCCATTACTCTTTTCCCATCATGGTCTCGTGGTCTATGTTAGAAATGATATTGCTTGCCAGAGCCTTCCCCAATATGGGCAATGTTCCAACACGGACTTTAACTTCTTGTGGCTCAAATTCACTGTCCGCAAGCATGTCATTCATTATTGTTTTATTTACAGGAGTCCAAATCTCGACAGCAATTCGACTTGTAACGAGTTTGATGCGCTGTCAGATTCTATCTCGAAAATTGTTTCCCTTTGTCCTCGCACTGAAATCGTTATTGCGGGCGATTTCAATGTACACAATTCCAATTGGCTCCGCTATTCTGGTCAGACAACACCCGAAGGAAGGTATGTCGAGCTCTTTGCCGGGTTACATCACCTTACCCAGCTGATCGATGTGCCAACGCGTATACCGGATGTTGCTGGGCAAGCCGCCCATACTCTTGACTTGTTTCTTACTTCTCACCCTGATAAATATACCATTAGTGTAACTTCTCCATTTGGCACTTCAGACCATTGTGTCATTTCAGCTAATTTCTCATCCTCCACCCATCCAGTTAAAGAAAAACTTCCCACCAGGACCGTTTGGCATTACGAGAAAGCCAACTGGGACGGCCTGAATATTTTTTTCCGAAACTTTAACTGGTCACTATGCTTCCTCGATAGTGACGTTGATGCCAGTGCTGAAATGATCACAAATGTGATTCTTCTAGGGATGCGTGCTTTTATTCCCAACAGAGTAAAAAGCATCAAACCTAAAGAAAAGTCTTGGTTTAATTCTGAGTGTAAAGAAGCTATCAGGCTCAAAGAAGTAAGTTTCCGTTCTTACAAAGCCAACCCTACAGAGGAAAATCGGAAAAAGCACAAACAAGCAAGAAACTCATGCAACTCCGTTATTGAAAGAACCAAATTTTTGCATGACCAAAAATTACGGCAAAAAATTCTGCAGTGTCCCAAAGGCAGTAAAAATTTTTGGTCATTTGTAAAAAATATTAAAAACTCCTCAACATCTTCGGTTCCAACGCTCATCGACAATAACACACCAATTGTTTACTCTTCAGAGAAGGCAAACTTGCTCGCCGCCCATTTCGCTGCCAGCTCCACGCTGCCGCATAGCAACGTTGCCCCTCCTGTACTTGAGAATGTAAATTTTTCCATGGGACACATTTTTTTCCGCACTCGTACAGTAGCAAGAGTTCTCAAAGATCTCGATATACACAAATCCGCTGGCCCGGATGGTATACCCCCGATTATTCTGAAGAGGTGTTCTTCCACACTGGCAAAGCCACTGCGTAAGCTTTTCCATCGCTCCTACTCTTCTGGAATCTTTCCTAGAAGATGGAAAACAGCATTTGTCCAGCCTGTCCCTAAGAAAGGTGACCCATCCTCCCCCTCCTCCTACCGACCCATAGCACTGACATCCCTTCTTTCTAAGGTCATGGAAACACTGATTAACCGTCAGCTTAAGGAATATCTCGAAGATCGTAAGCTTCTCCATGACCGTCAGTATGGCTTCCGCAGCAACCGTTCCACTGGTGATCTGATGGCATATCTCACCGAACAGTGGAACAAATCTTTACATCGCTTTGGTGAAAGTAAGATTATTGCTCTTGATATCTCCAAGGCATTTGATAGAGTTTGGCATGAAGCTCTCTTATCGAAAATGCGTGCTTTTGGGATCGATAATACTCTTGTTCGTTGGATTAGAAGCTATCTCCTGGACCGTTCAATACAAGTTGTATTGGACGGATTCAAGTCTGATTCCCATAAAATAAATGCTGGTGTGCCCCAGGGCTCTGTTCTGTCTCCGACTCTTTTCCTCATTTTTATAAATGATCTTCTGTCTGTTACTTCTAATCCACTTAACTGTTTTGCTGACGACTCTACCCTCAGCTTTTCATATTCGTTCGATAATTCACGTCCTTCGCCTTCGGACGTACAATTGCAACGGTGCCGTATGTCAAGCTCATTAAACTCCGATTTATACAGCATTGTCAAATGGGGTAATAGAAATCGTGTGGAGTTTAATGCTTCGAAAACTCAATGCTGTCTTCTGTCGTTAAAGCTAAACATTCCCCCAATGCCATTGTCCATGAATGGCACTTACATCGAAGAAACCGAAAAGCTCTCAGTACTCGGTATGTGTGTCAACGACGACCTCCGTTGGAACGACCATATATTTGAGATCGCTAAGAATGCTGCAAAGTGCTTAGGTTTTCTGTATCGGTGTAAGAAGTATTTTTCCCCATCTGATCTGGCTACAATTTATAAAGCGTTTATACGCCCTAAACTCGAGTACAACTCCCACCTGTGGGCAGGTGCTTCACAATCATCGCTTCACCTGCTTGATAGAATACAAAATCGAGCGTTAAGATTGATAGGAAATAGAACTGCCGCTGAAACAATTGCCCCTCTCGAACACCGACGCAATGTTTCATGTCTTTCCTTATTTTATCGGTTCTTTTATAAAAAATGTTCACTCGAGGTAGCCAGCTGCATTCCTCCCCTTAAAAGTTTCGCCCGTAATACTCGTCTTGCTAGGAATGCCCATCAGTTCACCCTTGAGCCCAATTTCGGACGTACCGTGAAATATAGAGATTCTTTTTTTAGCCGTACAACACGACTTTGGAATGGTTTACCCGGCGAGATTTTCCCTTGCCATTTCAACATGCAAACATTCAAAACCAATGTTAATCGACACCTCCTATCTCTCCCCTCCCTATCTTCCTAATGCCCGCGCAGTGTGTTACATTAAAAGGGAAACAAATAGTCCCTTGTGCGCGCGTTAATTATAAAAAAAAAAAAAAAAAAAAACACTATCCTATCCTATTCTCCTCAGCCCTAAATTCCCAAATACCATCATATCATTTCAGGATAAGAAGTAACAGACAGAAGATCATTTATAAAAAAATGAGGAAAAGTCGGGCCCTGGGGCACACCAACATTTATTTCGTGAGAATCAGACTTTTCCTTAGAAAAATGAGACGTAAGCGCTATGCGTCAGTAGGAGGAGGAGTCTCCTCTCTTAGGGATTTGGACAAATGCTGTTTTCTGATAAAATACTAATTTGACTGTAACACAGTAGAAATATATAATAATACTTTGTTCCTTAAATCAAAACTTATAGAAAATATTTTGTATAAAAGGAAATCATATTTAAATTTTGCTTCACTTGTAATCTAATATTCCAACGGAGATCATTAAAACTATTGTTCCAAATATATAACTCTGTTTCAATCTCTAACAGGTTATGGGCCCAGGAATCAATTCATAAGAAGAATATTTGAATTGAACGCATTGTATTCTTTCATTAAGGAATTTATTTGTGTGTTCAAGCGTTTAAGGAAGATTTTTCGTTTTGATCAAATCGCACGCTTAAGAATTATTTTTCTGGATTTTTCTGTTGGATATTTTAAAAATTATTTTTATTAAAGGTTTACAAGTCGAATATGGAAAATAATTTGCAAAAAGTGAAGCCATTTGATGGAACCAATTTCTCGAATTGGAAATACAGAATTAAGATTTTTCTGGAAGAGAAAAATCTAGAAAAGTTTCTTTCTTCTACATTGGACTCTATGTTGAGAGAAGTTCCAAGTGAAGGTGATACAGCAAATAATGAAAAGTTAAAAGAAAAGCTCAAATCCGACGAGAAAAAGTGCAAGTCGATTTTAGTGCAGTGCATCAGTGATTCTCAGTTGGAGTACATTAAAGAAAAAACATTCGCTAAAGAAATATATGATACACTGGTTGGTGTGTTTGAACGCAAAAGTGTTGCTGGTCAATTGTTGCTGCGAAAACAGTTATTGACAATGCGTTATAAGGATGGTGACGATGTAAATGATTTTTTTCTTCAGTTTGACCATACTGTACGTGAACTTAAATCTATTGGGGTTACCTTAGAAGATCTTGATGTGGTTTGTCATTTGATTTTAACTTTGCCAAAAAGTTTTGATGGCTTAGTAACAGCGCTGGAAACGATGGATACATCCAAATTATCCATCGAATTTGTTAAAAGTCGACTTTTGGATGAATGTGGGAAGCGTGCTGCTGGTAGTAGTATTCGTTGCGGAAAAATGAATGATTCTGTAGCTATGCAGGCGGATCGATCAGAAATTATATGCCACAGATGCAAGAAACCTGGTCACATAAAAGGAAATTTCCGAGTAAAAATATTGAAGAAGAATCCTGCAAAAGGAAAGAAAACTGCAGGTGCAAACTGTGCTGAAAAAGACGAAGATCCCGAGTTTCTACTTTGTGAAGAACAAACAATTAACATTAAAGATGCTTCATGTTGCATTGCGAAATCATCAAAACAAAGTAATGATGGTTTTAATCAAATACATTTTGTTCTTGATTCTGGTGCAACTCAACATATTGTGAACAATAAAGAATTCTTCAATAAAATGCATAAAATTGAACCAATTAATATCTCGACAGCAAAAGCTGGAACATCATTGGTAGCAAAATATCGAGGCGATATATCAACAAAAACGTTTTTTAATGGTGATAACTCGACAAAAACTATTCAAAACGTTTTATTTGTTGAAAATCTTAAATGCAATCTCATGTCAATTCGCCAATTAACTGACAAAGATTACAAAATAATTTTCAGTGGTGATGATGCATTTATTTCGAAAAATGGTAAAAATGTGTTCACTGCTCGTCGAAATGGTCAACTTTATGAAACAAATTTTTTCGTGGAACGAAACATATTTGCTGAAATTGCTGGTGTTCAAGAATTAAGTAAAGCATCCCAAAACTTATGGCATTTTCGTCTTGCTCATTTGAATGCCATTGATATGAAGAAGATGGTGAACCAAAACATGGCAATTGGATTAGACAAATTAAATGTGGATATTACCAACAAATTTTGTGAATCTTGTGTGCTTGGTAAACAGACCCGTTTACCGTATCCCCCTCGGAAGGAAGTCCGATCCACAAGAATTTTGAAATTAATTCACACAGATGTCAGTGGTCCAATGAGTGAATCGGCGCATGATGGTTCTAGATATTTCGTAGCTTTTACTGATGATTTTTCACGTGCATCCATGATCTACTGTATCAAGCTAAAGAGTGAAGTATTTGACAAATTTCAACAATATGTTTCTATGGCTGAAACTCAACATGGACAGAGAATCGCGAAACTGCAGTTGGATAATGGCGGCGAGTATTGCTCCAAAGAATTTAAATCTTTTTGTATCAGTAAAGGTATTCAACTGAATTTCACCGTGCCATACAATCCGGAAATGAATCCAGTTTCCGAACGCGTCAACCGAACTATTGTTGAAAAAGCAAGAACAATGCTTTTGGCAAGTGGCTTAAGTCGTCGATTTTGGAACGAAGCTGTGAGGTATGCAAATTATATCCGAAATCGTTCACCAACAAGTGCGGTTGGTAAACAATTTGCAAACAAAACGCCTTTTGAAATTTGGTATGGTAAAAGGCCAGATTTATCACATCTTCGTGTTTTTGGTTCGATTTGCTACAATTATGTGCCAAAAGAAAATCGTACGAAACTGGATGCAAAATCTTCAAAATGTTATATGCTTGGGTATGGTTTATCTTCAAAAACATATCGACTATGGGATATCGAAGGCGAAAAGCTAGTTATGGGTCGTAATGTGATTTTTAACGAGAAATCAGTCTTTGATCGATTAAATTATGTCAACATATACGTTTCAGGGGCGGCAACCGATGACATCGATTATAAGAGCAATCAAATCCACGGTGCAAATATGGAAAGCATCGGTAACACCAATCAATATGATGTTCAGGACGTTTCTTTGGAAGACAACAATGGTACCAGTTATAATGATGATGTCCACAGTATATCAAATAGCACTGTTACCAGTAATGAAATACGTCGTGGTGAGCGGTTGAGAAAGAAACCAGATCGATATGGATACGAATCTAATGCATGGTTCGCACTATCAGCGGAGGAGTTTGTGCAAAATGATCCAGTTACACTGAACGATGCAAGAAAGCGTGCTGATTGGCCAAAATGGGAAAATGCAATTCATGAAGAGTTTTCATCTTTAATGAAAAATAATACTTGGTCCTTGTGCAAGCTTCCAATTGGTCAAAAAGCTGTCACTTGCAAATGGGTTTTCAAAGTTAAGTATAAGCAAAATGGTGACGTAGATAAATACAAAGCTAGACTTGTTGCTCGTGGATTTTCGCAAGAAAAAGGTTTCGATTTCAATGAAACATATTCGCCTACAGCCAAGTTGACAAGCTTTCGTATTTTGTTGTCAGTTGCAAATCATTTTGGATACAAAATTCATCAAATGGATGTTAAGTGTGCGTTTCTGAATGGAAGTTTAAATGAGGACATCTACATGACACAACCTGAATGATTTATCAAAGATAAAACAATGTTCTGTAAGTTGAAAAGGTCATTGTATGGATTGAAACAAGCGTCTCGAATGTGGAATGAGCGCTTTAATAGATTTATAATCAAAATTGGTTTCAATCGTTGTGAATCAGATCAATGCTTATATGTTAAATTCGAAAAGAATGTCATTTGTTATATTCTTTTATATGTCGACGATTTGGCACTCATTTCAAATGACACGCAAATGGTGAATGACATTAAAACAAAATTATCAGAAGAATTTGAAATGACAGATGTTGGCGAAATTGGTTCGTTTCTTGGGATTCATGTTGAACGTAATTCAAATCCCAATTCAATTTTTTTGAGTCAGACACGTTATTTAAAAAATATTTTGAAGAAATTTGACATGCAGAACTGCAAAACGGCTGCAACACCTATTGAAAATGGTTTAAATTTGCAAAATGATAATACAAATAATTTGACTGATCAACCATACAGAGAGCTTATTGGATGTTTAACTTATGCTACTCAAACAACACGGCCAGATTTGTGTGCATCAACGAATTATTTCAGTCGATTTCAAAGTAGCTGTACTGATGAACATTTCCTGTATGCGAAACGTATTCTGCGGTACATCCAGGGAACTACCGAATTGAAAATGGTATATCGTCGTGATGATGGAGCTGATATCTTGACTGGATATGCTGATTCTGACTGGGCTGGTGATAAAAATGATAGAAAATCAACAACAGGTTACGTATTTAAAGTTTTCGGTAATACAGTAAGCTGGCTTACACAAAAGCAACCAACTGTTAGTCTTTCATCAACTGAAGCTGAATATTTGGCTTTGGCTAAATGCATTTGTGAAGCAAAATGGATACGCTGTTTGTTGAAAGAACTTGGGCATGATTGTAATTCCCCAACAGTGATAATCGAAGATAATCAATCATGTATCAAAGTGGCTGAAGAGCCGCGTGACACAAAAGAATGAAACATATTGATGTAAAATACAATTTTATTCGAGAAGCAATAGCTAAAAAGAAAATCAAGCTAAAATACATCTCAACCAATGATAATGTTGCAGACATAATGACGAAAGGTCTTGGAAAACCCTTTTTCAAAAACACCGTAAAAGTTTGAATCTAAATTGATTTTTTTTATTATTTTAATTTAATGTTTCAAATTTTTAACGTAATTTATAATTTAATTGAATTTCATTTTTATCTTTGTGTTAAAGTATCAAATTAAGAGGCGGTGATAAAATACTAATTTGACTGTAACACAGTAGAAATATATAATAATACTTTGTTCCTTAAATCAAAACTTATAGAAAATATTTTGTATAAAAGGAAATCATATTTAAATTTTGCTTCACTTGTAATCTAATATTCCAACGGAGATCATTAAAACTATTGTTCCAAATATATAACTCTGTTTCAATCTCTAACATTTTCCATCTTGTAGGAAAGATTCCGGAAGAGTAGAAGCGAAACAAAAAATTACGCTGCGGTTTTGCCAGTATGGAAGAACTTTTCTTCAGAAGAACAGGGGGTATACCATCTGGGCCAGCGGATTTGTTTATATCAAGATCTTTGAGAGCTCTTTCTACTGTTCGCGTGCGGAAAAAATATGTCCCATGGAAAAATTACATTCTCAACTACAAGAGGAGCAACGTTGCTGAGAGGCAACGTAGAGCTAGTAGCGAAGTCAGCTGCGAGCAAGTTTGCCTATTGTTTGAATACGATGAGAGGAGAGTACCCAACGAATGTCAATTATTCCTTGCCATCATAGTTGAGAATGCTTCATACTCGCATAAGTTGGCTTGGGATATGATTGGACTTTTCGGAGAAAAATCTATATCGAAGTTGTGTCAACTTCTCACCTCAAATTAAATAAAACTGTGTGAGCAAACCAAAAGCAGCGTATAAGCAAGAAGAATATGAGGTTCAATTACCCTAGCTAGCCTCCTATCAAATCTGCTAGATGATAGATTTTGAGTGTGCTTTACATGAACACCTGCCGATTATGGTTTAATTCCACGGTGAGCCCACTCACAATTAGAATTCATTAAGCACCACCAGTGCCCTAAGTTGCTGCCTTAGGTCATTACAAGAGCATTTTTAATATACATGTGATGGCATGCATATTTCTCCACAGAAACCAAAAATATCGTTTTGGTCCCGAGATTTTGTTTAACCACCGCCACTACGACACCCACAAGGGGCCTACGGCAATTTAACAGGCAGCGTCTACCCAGTAAACTCACGTAATAAGCTGGGATTACCTCTTCACCCGTGGTGTCCGATTGACCTATGGTCACCTTCGCTTCTTTCTGAGACAGAAATAAACTTGTAGATTTTAGATCATCCCGCATTAAGGCCCATCAGTCACTTTTAAACAACAACAGCAATTCGTGAATCTCCAGCATTGCTGTGATACTGTAAAAACGTCATCGCTGCCCAACACAGACAAAACATAGCTCGAAGTTAAGCTCGGGGCTTAGTAAACAAAATAAACCCAAAAGCAGATTCGCTTCAAATAAACATCGAAGCTTCATTTTCTATAAAATTAGACACTACCTTTATTTAAAAAAAAATAATAAAAAAAATGTATATAAAACGGGGACTCAAAATTCAAACAGGCTATGTATGTATTGCGTTTAAGCTTCCAACAAGATTCTAGTATAAAAAAAACTTTGCTACTTACTAAGATACTTTTTGTGATTCTTGCCTACAACTTCTGAAATACTTTTGAAACCCTGATCAACAAGTATCTCAGCTAGTTCATTCTTTATCTTTGCAACAACTGGTGGACCATGGAAAATAAATGCTGTGTATAGTTGGACATAAGAGGCTCCAGCTTCGATCTTTTCAAAAGCATCATGGCCGCTGAATACTCCACCAACACCAATTATTGGAATTTTTCCTTTTGTCTGGGCGTACATTTCGGCAATGAGCTGCGTAGACTTGGATTTAAGTGGCTTACCACTTAACCCTCCTGCTTCTTTAGCGAGCTCCTGATCGCTAACTTGAGATTTGTCTATCGTGGTGTTGGAAACGATGAGACCGTCTACTTTACATTTTTTGCTTAACAAAACGGATGATATGTCGTAGATATCTTTCTTGGTTAGATCAGGAGCAATCTTCACAAAGATAGGTACAGTATTGTTGGAAGGAAGTTTATTGCGTGCATTCACAACACCTGTGAGTAGATTCTCAAGATCTTGTTTTCCCTGTAGATCCCTTAGGCCGGGGGTATTCGGACTACTTACATTGATGACAAGATAGTCTGCAATAGGACCAAATGTGTTGACACCTTTGACGTAGTCGTCAAGAGCACTCGGTGATGTCTTATTCTTGCCCAAGTTTATCCCGAGGACCCCTTTATAAGAGCCTTCTTTTCTCAATTCGTTCAGGCGCTCGAAAACAACCTGGTGTCCTTCGCTGTTAAAGCCGAATCGATTGATAACTGCATAGTCAGAGTTCAGCCGGAAGAGCCTGGGTGATGGGTTGCCGGGCTGCGGTTCAGGGGTAACCGATCCGATCTCAATAAATCCAAATCCAATTTTGTCTAGACCTTGAACTGCCTCGCCTTGCTTGTCAAACCCAGCGGCAATCCCAATAGGGTTTTTGAGGTGATTATTGAAGAACTGAGTGGCCTTTGCAAAAATAAAAAAAGATGATGTGTGAACTATTTTAAGACTATACATCATTCTTGATTCTTTACCAAAACTTTGGCATCTTCCTTTTCGTGACCCTTAAAGAGTTTGTATTTGCACGCTAGGACTGCTAATCGGTGGGAGGTTTCTGCTGGAATTGTCCGTGATAGTGGCATCAGGAAATCCTCGTAGAATTTATCTTTTCCTTTATGAAGATTGAAACTAGCAAAGAAAATGCCAGCGCCAGTGGTCACAAGGAAGAGTGAGCGCATTTTGCTTTTCTGTAAATAATGAAACAAATAAACCGATGGTATTGTGGGAAGATGATGTTTTGGATGGGGTTACTATACTACTTAGACTTACTAATTTTGGAAGGGCAGTCATTTGAAAAGAATTGTTAACGAGAAAAATCAAGAAAACCGGCTGCTGAATAGTAGTTGCAGTACGTACAAAAATCTAATAACAAAAAAATAGACTAGAATAGTCTGTTAGAAGCACTGAAATATGTCAATTGAATCGGGAGTTTGATAGATGTGTGGCTGTTAATCTATTACAAACAGTTGAAAGTTATGCGCGAAACAGATTGAACCAGCAACAGCAACAAGAACTAATGCATTTCAATTGCTCAAGTTAGATTAGACCAGGAACGTCAACAGCGATGTTAGACCAAAGTCCTAAATTTGCTGTTGCTGTTCCATTGCTACCAAGTTTGCGCTGCGCAAGTGAAATTCAGGAGCCAAAGAAAACTTCGTATACTTTTTTTATGACACAAAGTGTCAAACAGAAGTAAGAAGACGATGATGGTGCTGGTGGCAATGTGTTTCAATTTCTTTTGCTGGTCAGCGTGCTGTTTGCTGTTGACGGTGCTGGTGCTGTCGCAGCATCGAAACACTTTATCGGTAAAGCATTCCGATTATGTACGGGCATTCACACACCCTTGTGTCGGTGTGGGGCTGTCAAGAGTCAATAGTCAAATTCCAAAAAATAAAGCACTTTTGTTAAAAAAAAATAGCTCTGCAACAACAAAAACATAAAACAAAAATCGCACAAGTAGCTCGACTATCGGTCTTTCTTCTTTGTGCTTATTCGGGAAATCATTCATTTTTGTCAATCCCTTTCATTGCTTGTTCGCCATGGACGAGTAATGAGATGCTTTTTGTAGCAGGTAGCACGTAGGAACAGTACAGCAGCTGAAAATGTTCACTCTGGAAACTTGAAATGAAAAGGAATTGAAGTAATGACATAGTGAAGAGTTGCAAACACAATCACTTCGTTTAAAAGTATCTCTGCGACAAGGACAGGCAACAAAAGAGAAACAACGAAAGTCGCAAGGTTTAAAAACAGTCTTACTACGTGTGAAAAGGGTATGTGAAAACTTGAGGGAAATAGATAATGAGTACGTTCGAGGTCCTATTGCTTTCCGATTCAATAGTTTCGATGTTGTTGTAATAAAGGTTAAATAAAAGCTTTAATTTATGTATCACAATCGCAACACCACTGCTCTCGTGGCCAATAAAATACTAGTAAGCAGCCCAGGAGATTCGTAATTCCCCTTTCATACACAGCGTCAAATGACATTAATTCTCCACCAACACTTGTTTGGGCCACCTGTAGGTTTCACACTGAATCTGCGTCATGATGCCGGCGTGGTATGCAAAAAGTGATATATGCCTTAGAGTAGGCTAAAAGAGAAAGCGGGAATCGCAACAAATTCTGTCCTTTCTTCCTTACTTCACTTCTCACCTCGTCCTTGCCTTAGTAACGTCCATTTTGTAAGATTCTCCCGCCAGCTCGGTCCCCAGCTTTAGCTACCTGCCTCCAGTGCAAGTGAAGGTGGTCGAGGTCCTCTTCCACTTGAGTCTACGACCTGAGTCTCGGGATTTCTCTACTAAACAGTCCCACTGATTTGGAATCGAAGAGCGATAGTTAGGCTCAATGCACATGGAGCAACTGGATAAAAAGTAAACCAGTTGGCAACTCGGGTTACAGACCAGTTACAGACTCAGTGGTGACTTGAGTCAAAATTTCTAGTTCGTTCAGTGTCGTCATGGATAGCGGGCGTGAAATCTCTTCGGACGACTCGAGCGATGATGAAATTATCATGCTGTACTATTATCTCAGGAAGAGGACAAGAATAGTAAGAAGGTTTTAAACTTATCCGAAACTTTTGGGATGGCGTGCGAGAAGTTAACTCTTTTGAATGGCCCTCTCCGAATCCGAAATCTTGAGATCGTGACAGCAGTCATCAAAGCTTCTTGTGTGCGTGACAATTTTGTGAAAAAAAAACGAAAAGGACTACAGTGGTATACTTTAAATGATGCAAGTGTTGACGCAAGTGCAGAGGCAGACTCCTCCTACAGCCCCTAACCATAAACAACAACTTTCCTGCAGGTGATCGCAGAGGCTATTTAGCCAACTATTTTCTAATCATCATAATCATGTCAAAATAAAAAAAACATACCCTTCAATTTTACGATATGTTCTATTTCTATCCACGGCTTTTTCATATTATTTGAATAGCTAGGAAGGCAATAATTATATAAAATAGATGTTTTTTCCACCTCCCGCACCAGCAACAGATTGGTCTGTTGTTTGCTCATCTTCGACAAACTAGAAACTGAAATCTCTAGGCAACCTGACATGAAAATCAACTGACGACTGGTTACAGACCTTTTTTGTGAATCGTCAACGAGTTTTCAACTAGTAGCGTTGTGTTGATTACACATCGTCGTCCAATTTGATTACACAGGTTATGACTCAAAGCAAACTAGTTGCCAACTCACATCGGTAATCAGTTTTTTTCGAGTTTCTCCGTGTGCATTGGGCCTTACTTACAACCTGTAATATCAGAAAAAACAAACGACAGATACAGATTAATTAAGAATGAAACAAAAAATAAAAAACACAGAGAAGAACCGATGAGCACCAAGTTCGGTATTCTGCCCGTAGTTTTTTGTGTACATCCACCACCACAGGTAAAAAAAAACTCAAGCAAAAACACTATGCATAAAAACACCCCAGACCGTCATCATTTTAATAAGTTATTTGGTAAATACATTTTGCAATTAATAAATGACACTACCTTTTGGTTCACAAATCTATCACGATTCATGATATCTCTAAAGTGCGTTCAATTCTGCCTTTACTCCATACACAGAAAAGATTAAAGTAAAAAAATTCAATTCTAGTACAAAAACAGATTCAGCACCTCAATTATCCAGCAACTGTCATTTTGGTCTGCACTTTGAAATTCCATCGACCGTCGCGCATTCAAAAAGCAAAACAGAAAATTCTGTTAGTAGATTAGATTGTTAAAAGTTCTCGTGCCGTCTGGACTTTGGAAGTGTCGCGATCTCCAATCAAGTACCTAGTTCTCCTCTTACAAAGTGCAAGTGAAAAAAATATTCTATTTCCATTTAAAATACAAGAAAGTGTTTTTGTGGTGTTCTTCCCTCATCAAGTGATTCATCAAATCAATCGAATTATAAGGTACCTATTCTTTTGTTGAAATGATTAGTTTTTTTTTTTTTAATTCCAACCAAAACAAGTCATCGAATTTTTGCTTAAAGTCTGGTTAGACTCCTCTGTCGTCGCCCAACGCCATCGTTATGTTTGTTGTTTTTATTTACGTACTTTTCCAAATAGCCAGTTGGTATGGTGGTGGTTCTTGTTACTCATATACATAACACATACCAAAATACCTTTAGTTGTTGTTTTGTTCATTGTTTTTGTTGTCTGTCCTGGACTTCTGGGTGATATTTCTTATTTGGTGTAAGTTATCTAATAGGAATGTTATTTTTTGATGGTATTTCTTTATTTAGCATCAACTTTAACATTACACTTCTCGAAGTCGCCGGTTCAACTTTTTTCTCATATGCAAAAACAAACGGGAAAAAATAAACTTGCAGCAAGTTCAAAGTTTTCCACCCTATTAGCGGGTAGGTATGTTCATGTTGCCTTGCCAATGCCATCCCTATTAGCTTGCAACTGCCATTGCCTTGCTCCTTGGATTAGGTAGGTATGAGGGACATGGATCGATAAAAGTGCTGCGTACAAATTAAGAAACCTTGAAAGAACAAAGGAAACATATGAAGTAGCACACTTGCAATTTCACAAAGGATGCAAGCCTTGCGTACATTTGTAGGGATGTAAATGATGTGCATGTGCCAGGCTGGATGTAAATACGAGACCAAGGATAGGGTTTAGATGTAAATAATAGAAAGAAAAGAAGAAAAGCCATTCTGTCGATTTATTATTAACAATGTGTGTGGGTAACGGTTTAGTATCGCAGATCGTCGTGCCTCGTGCTTCGTTCCTATCGAATCGCCCTTATAATATGCACTTCTCTCCTATAAGTCCAGTACCTATATAGACTTTAAAAAGGTCGACTAGTTCCAAATTTTTGGTAAGTATGATGTTTGAGAGGCCTGGTAAACTCGTTTCGCCCCTCCTCCCCCTCATCTAGCAGTTCAACATAGTTGAAAATCTGAACTTCACTCTGGGCGTAGTTAACGAAAGGGAATTATATTTCATCTTTTACTCTTACATCTTTTTACATACTTTTGTTGGCGTGGTACTCCTTGACCTGGCTTAATATGCCTCTCCAGCCTGCCGTCTCTAATTTCGCACTCCAAGCAGTTGAAGGTCTCCCTCTACCTGGTCGCTTCATCGGAGACGAGGTCTACGTTGGCTTCTGACTCCTTCAGGTACGCCGTCATAGACTTTGGGCGCTTGAACGTCGATGCTCACCCTCCCTACAACGCCGAACCTTAGCCGCTGTTGGTCTTGCTGCCATCAACGTTTTCTTAGTGTTAAAAAAAATAATATTACACACTCGTTTGAGAAATTGGCAAAACCCCCTCGCGTGTGCTGTAAAGAAAATAACAATATCCACTCGCGTCGTTGGAAGATGATAAGATGCCCATTCGCAAAAAAAATAAACACTTGCATAACAAATTAAATTATCCTCTTATGTGTCCCAAACCTTTGTGCTTAGCTTAACTGCCTTTTTCTTATCTACTGTAGGCATCGTATGACCATCTAATGCTTGCGGTAAATGGATAAGGGCATCTGAGTTTGTCCTATTGTGCTGAATGTTTGAATTGATTTTTTGTATGCAAGCTGTCTTATGGGCATAACACCTAAGACAGTTAATTTATTGCAGAAATTAATTTGGACCTTTCCCTGCGCAGTTAGACATAGTCAGAGTTGTGTTTTGTGGTAAGGAAGAATTTCTTTCACGTGTATGTCTACACTGTTCAATACAGGCCAGATGTTTTGGCATTGAGTGAAACTCAGGTTGGAGTAAATACTGACTGATAATCAGAATTTTCTTCTACATGGGTATAGCTTGGTGCCATTACTCTTTTCCCATCATGGTCTCGTTATATGTTAGGAATGATATTGCTTGCCAGAGCCTTACCCAATACGGGCAATGTTCCAACAGGGACTTTAACTTCTTGTGGCTCAAATTCACTGTCCGCAAGCATGTCATTCATTTTTGTTTTATTTACAGGAGTTCAAATCTCGACAGTTATTCGACTTGTAACGAGTTTGATGCGCTTTCTGATTCCATCTCGAAAATTGTTTTCCTTTGTCCTCGCACTGAAATCGTTATTGCGGGCGATTTCAATGTACACAATTACAATTGGCTCCCCTATTCTGGTCAGACAACGCCCGAAGGAGGGTCGATCGATGTGCCAACGCGTATACCGGATGTTCCTGGGCAAGCCGCCCATACTCTTGACTTGTTACTTACTTCTCACCCTGATAAATATATCATTAGTGTAACTTCTCCATTTGGCACTTCAGACCATTGTGTCATTTCAGCTAATTTCTCATCCTCCACCCATCCAGTTCAAAAAAAACTTCCCACCAGGATCGTTTGGCAATACGAGAAAGCCAACTAGGGCGGCCTGAATGCAATGTCACAACTTTAACTGGTCACTATGCTTCCTCGATAGTGACATTGATGTCAGTGCTGAAATGATCACAAATGTGATTCTCCTAGGGATGCCTGCTCTTATTCCTAACAGAGTAAAAAGCATCAAGCCTAAAGATAAGTCCTGGTTTAACTCTGAGTGTAAAGAAGCTATCAGGCTCAAATAAGTAAGTTTCCGATCTTACAAAAAAAAGCAAAATAAGCAAGGAAGTCATGCAACTTCGTTATGGAATAAATTGCATGACCAAAAATTACGGCAAAAAATTCTGCAATGTCCCAAAGGCAGTAAAAATTTTGGGTCGTTTGTAAAAAAAATATTGAAAACTCTTCAAAATCTTCGGTTCCAACGCTCATCGACAATAATAAACCAATTGTTTACTCTTCAGAAAAGGCAAACTTGCTCGCCGCCCATTTCGCTGCCAGCTCCACGCTGCCGCATAGCAACGTTGCCCCTCCTGTACTTGAGAATGTACATTTTTCCATGGGACAGATTTTTTTCCGCACTCGTACAGTAGCGTAGCAAGAGTTTTCAAAGATCTCGATATACACAAATCCGCTGGCCCGGATGGTATACCCCCGATTCTTCTGAAGAGGTGTTCCTAAAAAAGGTGACCTATCCTCCCCTGACATCCCTTATTTCTAAAGTCATGGAAACACTGATTAACCGTCAGGTTAAGGAATATCTCGAAGATCGAAAGCTTCTCCATGACCGTCAGTATGGCTTCCGCAGCAACCGTCCCACTAGTGATCTGATGGCATATCTCACCGAACAGTGGAACAAAACTTTACATCGCTTTGGTGAAAGTAAGATTATTGCTGTTGATATCTCCAAGGCATTTGATAAAGCTTGGCACGAAGCTCTTATCGAAAATGCGTGCTTTTGGGATCGATGATACTCTTGTTCGTTGGATTAGAAGCTATCTTCTGGACCGTTCAATACAAGTTGTATTGGACGGATTCAAGTCTGATTCCCACAAAATAAACGCTGTTGTCCCCCAGGGCTCTGTTGTGTCTCCGACTCTTTTCCTCATTTTTATAAATGATCTTCTGTCTGTTACTTCTAATCCACTTAACTGTTTTGCTAACGGCTCTACCCTCAGCTTTTCATATTCGTTCGATAATTCACGTCCTTCGCCTTCAGACGTACAATTGCAACGGTACCGTATGTCAAGCTCATTAAACTCCAAATTATACAGCATTGTCAAATGAGGTAATAAGAATCGTGTGGAGTTTAATGCTTCGAAAACTCAATGCTGTCTTCTGTCGTTAAAGCTAAACATACCCCCAATGCCATTATCCATGAATGGCACTTACATCGAAGAAACCGAAAGGCTTTCAGTACTCGGTATGTGTGTCAACGACGACCTCCGTTGGAACGACCATATATTTGTGATCGCTAAGAATGCTGCTAAGTGCTTAGGTTTTCTGTATCGGTGTAAGAAGTACTTTTCCCCATCTGATCTGGCTACAATTTATAAAGCGTTTATACGACCTAAACTCGAGTATAACTCCCACCTCTGGGCAGGTGCTTCACAAACATCGCTTCACCTGCTTGATAGAATTCACAATCGAGCGTTAAGATTGATAGGAAATAGAACTGCCGCTGAAACAATTGCCCCTCTCGAACACCGACGCAATCTTGCATGTCTCATTATTTTATCGTTTCTTTTATAAAAAATGTTCACTCGAGGTAGCCAGCTGCATTCCTCCCCTTAAAAGTTTCGCCCGTAACACTCGTCTTGCTAGGAATGCCCATCAGTTCACCCTTGAGCCCAATCGGACGTACCGTGAAATATAGAGATTCTTTTTTTAGCCGTACAACACGACTTTGGAATGGTTTACCCGGCGAGATTTTCCCTTGCCATTTCAATTTGCAAGCATTCAAAACCAATGTTAATCGACACCTCCTATCTCTCCCCTCCCTATCTTCCTAATGCCCGCGCAGTGTGTTACATTAAAAGGGAAACAAATAGTCCCTTGTGCGCGCGTTAATTATAAAAAAAAATTATGACGTTATCACGTAAAATTATCATCTTAAACGTGATATGCGTATTTTTTTGACCACGTCAATGTCGCTGTACAGCTCGTAAAGTTCTTGGTTGAACCTTCTCTTCCAAAGCCCGTTAACGCAGATAGGCCCACAAATCCTCCGAAGAATCTTGCGCCCGAAACGACTAAGGATATCTTCATCCGCTTTAGATAGAGTCCATGCCTCGGCGCCATAGAGCAGGACTGGGATGATTACAGAGTCTCCTTTGTCTTTCGAAAGAGGGCTTTGCTACTCAATTGCTTCCTAGCCCATAGAAATAGCAATTGGCAAGAGTGATTCTTCGCTTTATTTCTGACGAGATGTTGTTGCCAGATGTTATAGCGGATCCGAGGTAAACAAAGTCCCTAACTGACTCAAAGTTGTACCTGTCTATTGTGATGTTTTGTCCAATCCGCCGGTTTTGTGTGTCCCTTTTTGTGGACAGTAGGTACTTCGTTTTGGCCTCATTGACTGCTAGTCCCATCTTAGCCGCTTTAGCTTCAATGTTAGCAAACGCTCCAGTGACAGCTCGTCGATTCCTGCCAATGATGTCTATGTCGTCAGCGTATGCTAGCAATTGCACAGACTTGAAAAAAAATTGTCCCACTACAATTGACTTGCGGGTTTCTTATAATTTGTTCAAGCTATAAGTTGGAGAAATCGCACGATAGCGCATCACCTTGTCGGAATCCTTTTTTGACGTCAAAAGCTTCTGTGAGGTCAGTACCAACCTTGACGAAGGACGAGTTTTGTGGGGATGCCAAAACCTGACATGGCTCTATATATGCTCTATGTATATATGTCTCTATGCTCTATATATGTCTCTATAAATGCTATAGTACGCCGCCTTAAAATCGATAAAGAGGTGGTGGGTATCGATTTGGAATCCTTGGGTAGTTTCCAAATTCTGCCGTAGCGTGAACATTTGATCGATTGTGGACTTTCCTGGTCTGAAACCACACTGATAGGGGCCAATCAGGTTGCTGTCGAAAGGTTGCAGGCGTTCACATAGTACTGCAGAGAGGATCTTGTAGGCGATATTCAGGAGACTTATTCCTCTATAGTTGGCGCAGTTTAGAGGGTCTCCTTTCTTGTAGATCGGACGAGAACGATGCTGAGGTTCCATTCATCAGGCATACTTTCTTCTGACTAAACTTTAGACATGATTTGGTGTATGCACTCCACCAGGTCATCTCCGGCCGCTTTGAAAAGTTCGGCGGGTTGTTGTTGTTTTTTTAGTTTAGATATTGCTATCCTCACCTTATTTTGGTCAGGTGGACGTCCATGTTGAATGGTTCATTCTGCCTGACAGCGGGATTTTGGTCTTTATCACCGTTTAACAGTCTGCAGAAATGGTCCTTCCATGTACTCAGCATTGACTGTGACTCTACTACGAGGTTTCCATTCCTATCTCTAGAGGCTTCTGTGCGGGTTTTTTTCCTTCGCATGTTCTTTTTACCTGTTGGTAAAACTTCCGCACGTTGTTCCTAGCACATCAGTTGCGATATCTCTGATGGCTTGTTGGCAGAGTTGCCACTGGTCTTCGGCACTTGATGCTGGCGGTACTGGATTTCTTGAGAGGTTACGGGATATTCGATCGGCATAGGTTCTGGCGGTTTCTTGCGATTGCAGCTTTCCGACGTCATACTTCCTCACAGTATTACTCCGTTGTTGTGGTGTTCGGGTTATTCGCATTCTTGCCTTTGCTGCAACAAGGTAGTGATCCGAATCGATGTTAACTGCTCGGAAGGTGCGAACATCCAAGATACTGGAGGCGTGTCTTGCATCGATCGCAACGTGATCAATCTGTCCCTTTGTGTATATCGAGATGAGTAAACCGTGTGCTTGCAATGGTGACGTTATGTGCCGCTGCGAAGTCAATTAGCCTAAGTCCGTTTTCAGACGTTGTGTCGTCTAAGCTATGTTTTCCGACAGTCCTACCAAAGATTTTCTCTTTACCTATTTTGGCGTTAAAATCGCCTAGTACGATCTTAACGTGGTATTTGGGCATTGCTGATGGGTTTTGTCGAGGAGCTCGTAGAAGTCATCTTTGTCCTCTGTGGGGGCATGAGCGCATATTAGGCTAATGTTGGCCTTGATACGGATTGTCACAAGTCGCTCACTTACGTGTCGAAAGCCCAAGACTTCTTGCCTAAGTCTTCCTCTTATGACGAATCCGCACCCAAATAAACGCTGTGGTCTTCTTGCACAATCACCGTAGTACACGTCATAGTTTTTCATCCTCCTTTTGCCCGGCCCATCCCATCGCACTTCCCGGATGGCAGTAATTCCTGCTCTGTAGCAGTCTAGGGCCTCCGCTAGTTGTTCGGCTGCACGTGGTCTGTTAAGAGTTCTAACTTTCCACGTGCAGATCCGATGGTCGTTGTCTTTAATTCGTTTTTTCTGGGTCGTCAACAGTTAATCCGTCCTTTTCCGAGGCTATTGGTCGCTTCGTAACTTTCTTTTTTTCCATGGCAGGGTTGTTAACCCCACGCACAACCCCCAACCTGGAGGGCCATGTTCTTTGCTGGATTCCTTGGACAAAAAGAACCGGAAAATCCGGAGTCAGTGACCCGCTTCGGGGATATGAGCGCTGCCGTTGGCCCATTAAGAACTCATCCACCACCATCTCTATTTCAATGCCTTGACTTGCATTGAATTGTCCCAATGACCTTATCTCCAAATACGTCGAAGTAGCTCATTAGGGGGTCTGCTTCGTTGGCTGTTGACGCCACCGTTGGTCATATTGGTTGGGCTCATCCGCCGTACGTCCTCTTTCTGAGGGGCTTTTGCCAGACTTCTGCGAATCGATCAGAACAGTCATTAAAACAGAGCATTATAGTGTTGCTGTTTTTTCTGTGTTCAACACTCGCGCTTATAAGTTTAGCAGGAATGTCCGGATGGGCAGACCAGTACCCGGTGGCTACTGCGGGGGTGCACAATTGATGCGTATGATAGTTACAACACTGTGCATCGCCTGGTTGACGCCGTTCAGCGCCTACCTTATTCATACAGCACCCAACCACCACCAAACATATTTTTGAATTCACAAATGAAAGAAAAAGGCAGAGTTGGGAAGATCATTCCATATTCACGTAGTTCGGCTAAAGAATAAACATCTGTACCAGTCAGCGGAGATATTATGTTAAGATCTTTAAATACGTTTGACACAACATGTGTGCGAAAGAAGATTTTTCTCATGGACTCATTAACTGGAGGAGTCATGACCCTCACGCCAAGTGGCGAAATTTAAATTTTCTAATGACAAATCATTTTCAGACAAAAGACAATTGTTTTGTCAAACAAAGTAAAACTGCACATATCGAGGGAAATACTTAAAATGAAAGCTAAATTAAAATAAATTCCAACAAAAATCACATCCTAAACGATAAGCAAGCGAATCATCTTACAACCTAAACTGTTGGAATTTGCTTTCATTTTTAATTTGAAATTTCATTAAATTTTTTAAAACTCAAAAAAAAAACGTCCACCTTGAATTTTCCAACAACTTATTGTTCCCTTTGTTGTGAATTGCTTGGGTGGGAAGTGTGATAACCGTGTTTGTCAAATAGAAGTTAAAATCAAACTGTTATTCGTCAAATCTGTAAGTAGCAATTCTCTCCAAATATTTCACAAATAATAGTTTGTCTTCTAGACGATTGCAATGTACAAATTATAAAAACAAAATACACTTATTGTAAACCTCCAGGGACTTCGTTCTCACGATAACCAACCTAATGGACGTATATAAGGTCAAATGTCTGGTATACTTAAGGATTACATGCGCTTCGATAAATCGATATTTGATGTTGTTCCAAGAAAGCACAAAGAAATCCTTTCTTCGCCCCGAACACTCAAGACCTATAAGCGGCTCCTTTAATTATGTAGAAAGCAAAGCACTGACAACGGTTGCAAGCTTGTTTATCCAACTTTGTTAGTGACATAGAAGGAAGGAACTAACAAAGAAATTAAATATGCACTATGATGTGGATGTCGATGTGTAATGGACGACGACGAGCAATGAGGCGTCATCTACCGAGAACCGGACTCCCTTGAATGACTTGACTGCGTCAATGTTGTTGTCGTCGCCGCCCAAGAACCTCGCCTCATATGACAAGATTAAGGTTTATGAAGACCAGATACGGAGTCTAAGTTCTATATGAAACTGAAATTCCAAGCAGTCTATGCGAGCCATAGTTTTGTGTATACTTTTTTTGACTCCACACTATGCGCGTTCTCTTAATTGCCTAATGGTGGAATGGAACTGTCTGCATGTCATGCAATGTTTGCTCAAGCGAAAGTTCTTTAACCCTATGCATGACTTGGATTACACATTTCACGTTCTTTGACGTTCTGTAATGAAACTGAAAGTAAAAATAAACTTTTACTGAGGCTGGGCCATTTAAAGAAGAGTAGAGGCAGCAAGGAGGAAGCCATTATTTCTATCGCTCGAGATATTTGTTCCTAAAATAATTAATAATATTGTGTTTTATGTTCCTTGACAATATGTTTTAAAGTATGTCAAGAAGAAAAGTAGAACCAAACATACAAAGCTGCGAAATGGTGATGAAGCTGAAGAGTCAATCAATTTTATAAAACTTACCGTGGATCGTGAAGAATTTGTTGTTATCGCAACACAGTCATTTTTGTCGGTTGAATTGCGTGTTTTTTTCTTGGAACACGTGAGTAAATATTAGAATGTGTTGTGTGTTTTATTGTTTTGTATTAAAAATAAATTGTTTTTTTGGGGCTTGACTTTCAAATAAAAAATGCAAATTATTTATTAACTATTAAATATTTTGGTAATTTGGAAAAGCAAAAAAAAAAAAAAATGTTAAGAATAAACTATTGTTAGAAAAAGATTAAATAATTTATTTTAAGAGTTATTAGTTAGCATTGATTTGTAGAGTTGTTTAACTGGGCTTAGTAGACTCCAGGTTTGCACGCACGAGAAGATGGAGATCCCAGGGCTCTGTTCTGTCTCCAACTTTTTTTCCTCATTTTTATAAATGATCTTCTGTCTATTACTTCTAATCCACTCGGCTCTACCCTCAGCTTTTCATATTCGTTCGATAATTCACGTCCTGCACCTTCGGACGTACAATTGCAAGGGTACCGTATGTCAAGCGCATTAAACTCCAATTTTTACAGCATTGTCAAATGGAGTAATAGGAATCGTGTGGAGTTTAATACTTCGAAAACTCAATGCTGTCTTCAGTCGTTAAAGCTTAACATACTCCCAAGGCCATTGTCCATGAATGGCACTTACATCGAAGAAACCGAAAATCTCTCAGTACTCGGTATGTGTGTCAACGACGATCTCCGTTGGAACGACCATATATTTGAGATCGCTAAAAATGCTGCTAAGTGCTTAGGTTTTCTGTATCGCTGCAAGCAGTTTTTTTCCCTTTCTGATCTGGCTACAATTTACAAAGCGTTTATACGCCCAAAACTCGAGTATAACTCACACCTCTGGGAAGGTGCTTCGCAAAAGTCGTTACACCTACTCGATAGAATACAAAAAAGAGCGTTAAAATTAATAGGAGCTAGAAGTTTCATGTTTTTCCTTATTTTATCGTTTCTTTTATAAAAAAATGTTCACTTGAAGTAGCCAGCTGCATTCCTCCCCTTTAAAGTTTCTCCCGTAATACTCGTCTCGCAAGGAATGCTCTTCGGTTCACACTTGAGCCCAATTTTGGATATACCATGAAATATAGGGATTCTTTTTTTAGCCGAACAACACGAATTTGGAATAGTTTACCCGGCGAAAATTTCCCTTGCCATTTTGATCTGCAAACATTCAAAACCAGTATTAATCGACACATCCTGTCCTCCCGCTCCCTATATTTCAAAAACAAATAATCCCTTGTGCGCGCGTTAATTATAAAAAAAACTTACTACGCTTCCGAAAAGAGCCCATGCTTGCCGAACTTGTTCGTTCGCGTTATTCCCTACACGGCGAATGCATTCGGCGAACATTAATTTCATTTCGATTCGTCAAAGTGAAACATTTGTGATAAAGAAGCGCAAGTCGTGGCGTCTATAGGTATTTTAGTTTCTTCCGCTATGTTAACTTTGCCACCTTCACATTAAAAATGAGGTTTGCTCGCGAACATAACCTAAAATCGACATTTTTCGCCAACAGCGAACCGTTCGCCAACCAGCCCCTACACGACGAACATGCTCGTCGAACTTTTTCATATATATATCATATATTTTAAAAAAAAGTGCAATGCTGCGGATTTTCTTTCGCTCGGAATTAGTTTTTTTTCGAGAATTGAACTTTTCAATTTTTTTACCCCTGACAATGTTTGTTCAAAATTTCATGATAACCAATTGAGATTGAATAGGTAAGGCCAAATGCACATGGAGCAACTCGAATAAAACTGATTACCGATGCGAGTTGGCAACTACATAGTTTGCTTTGAGTCATCACATGTATAATCAAATGGGACGACACACACGACGCTACTGATTAAAAACTCGTTGCCGATTCACAAAAAAAGTCTGTAACTAGTCGTCTGATTTTCATGTCGGGTTGCCTAGTGATTTCAGTTTCTAGTTTGTTGAAGATGAGCGAACAACAGACCACCCTGTTGCTGCTGCGGGAGGTGGGAAAACATTTATTTTATATAATTCTCTCCTTCCCGGCTATTCAAATAAAAATTAAATAGAGAAGGCGTGGGTAGCGCTGCCGGGATCCTTTTTTCGAAAATTTATTGTATACCCGAGCAACGCCGGGTGGATATAAATAAAAAATGTCGAAAAATTTACGGGTATGTTTTTTTTATTTTGATTTGAATGTGGATGTGAATAGTTCCAATCTACTGTGTCATATATTTCTACTGCTAGTGCAGAGAAGCTTCTGGAATTAGAAAATAGTTGGCTTAATAGCCTCTGAGATCACCTGCACGAAAGTTGTTGTTTATAGTTAGGGGCTGCAGGAGGAGAGCCTGCCTCTGCACCTACATCAACACTTTCATCATTTGACGTATACCTGCTGCAGTCCTCGATTTTTTTTACAAAATTGTAACGAACGCAAGAATCTTTTATGACTGCTGTCACGATCTCAAGATTTCGGATTCGCAGAGGGCCATTCAAAACAGTTAACTTCTCGCACGCCATCCCAAAAGTTTCCCATAAGTTTTGTTTTCAAGGTATGGGTGATCCTGAGATAATAGTACAACATGATAGTATCATCATCGCTCAAGTGTTCCGAGGACATTTCACGCTCAGTGCCGGTATCCATTAAAAGACGACACTGAACGAACAAGAGATTTCGATTGGTGACGAGTTTTCTCGTGTGTGGAGTCAAATCACCGCTGAGTCCGTAACTGGGTTGTAACCCGAGTTGCCAACCGATTTAGATCAGATCGGCGGTTCCGTTAATCTATCGAGACATAGTCGCACGAACCGAAGCAGAGCGCCTCCGGTTCAGTAGGGCAGTGCCCGAATGGGATCGGAAGAAATTGTTAGCTCCACCATTCTTTGTGGCTCAGTCAAAATCGTTAATTTCAGTCGATTTATTGTCTACGGCCGGCTTACATAGTTTTAAGGCATCTCTAAGCTTCTGTATGCCTTGTATTTTATTAGCCGATGGCTTCACACCGTGTCTCTACTCTATTGTAATATGGGTTACCGATGCCTTTTGAACGTTTGTAAATCCTAATAAGAAAGAAAAATCTAAACGAGCAAGCGTTCTTCATTCGTGTGGTGCGACTAAAAAATAGTCAATTTACTTAACAGTTCAAATTAAGGCTCGAAGCTTAAGCGAACCACTTATTTTGAACCTTGACACAAATGCTATATTCTAACCTTTTGAGGAAGTTTGATATGGATTTATGATAACATCAATAAGGCGTAAGTTCGAAACCTCGAATAGTTACATAAACAATGTGTTTTTCAAAGATAATAATCGCAAGACGTTATTCAAAACATCATAAATCAAAAGACAAATAAGAGAAGCAAACGTTTTCAAAATAAGATAAATATTTGTCTATAAGGAAGCAATTAAGATTAAAATAAACCTTTTCGTAAACCCAGGTGATGACACATAAACTGATAAATACGCATCCATGCACTTTGTTAATTGTTGTATGACATAAACACTGTTATCTGCTTTCACATCAGTTCATTAGCTGAAGCCTAGACGTGCTTATCCAAATCAAAACCTCTGTCCTCCAAGCAAACAACTTATAATAACAAAGATAATAAACAGCAACAATGTCAACAAGAAAGCTGCTTTGTAGCAGTCCTCCCAAACGTCCTTTTGAGTGCACTCGCCATACATATAAATATTCCTCCAAGCGCAAGAAGAACACACTTTCCGCTGTCATAGTGACAACGACGTTGACAATGCAAATCAATTTTGATCAAGGCTTATACAAAGAGGAGTCCGCAACCTCCTTCACATCAATGACACCACTCCTGCTGTTCCAGTTAAATTTATTTTGATCCAGGTGTGGATGAAAAACTATCTCCACAAACGACACTTCATTCAGAAAAACCCCACTTTTGGCGTTTTGTGATGGTAGGTACTTTAAATCCATCCTGCCATTCTACATTGAGTTGGCAGATGAAATGATTTTGCCAAGCCAATTGCACATACGAATGCTCATGTCGCATTATGCGGTCGTTATTGGAGATTGTGTCAAGTGGTTTTCTGATACCATGCGATCTCATAAGTTTATATTAAGCCATTGTGTGATGAGCCCATTGACGGCACATGTGCTATTGCTTGGCTACTTTGAAAAGTCCAGAGGAAAATTAAAGAGACAATCAAAATGTGTTATGTAATATTAATTTAACGCGATGTATTCGAAAATTTTCCAGAAGAGATTAGTTTCACTTGAAGACGTTATTCTCGTTTCCTGATTTGTAAGTGCTGTTTGCTCATTGCTCATTAGCAAATAAGGTGAACGAAATGAATTTTTCTGTGGGATATTCTAAGTCTGGTAATGCTAGAGAGTAGGCCCGTGCGCACGAGTAGGTTTGGGGGATTAAAACCCCCCTTTCTTTAAGGATCTTCCCACATATATTTTTACTTAAAAAGTAGTTTTCAACTAAAATAGTTAAACTGATTTGAAATTTCATACTTCGTCGTAATTTGATTGAAAGAAGAGAAAATGCCGAAGACGCTTTCAAAGAATATTTGGTCCCGTGTGCATTAACGGAGAGTGGAGAAGGAGATACAATGAAGAACTGTACCGGCTGTTCAACGACACAGAACTTACTTACTTACTTAGGGGGCGCTACAGTTCGGGACAAACCTGGGCCTCAACCAACATGCCTCTCCGCTTCGCACTCTAAGTTGGTTGAGGTCGTCATCCACTTGAGCGCGCCACCTAAGGCGAGGTGTTCCTTGACTGCGTCTACCCTCTGGGATGGAATCGAAGATCCTGCGAGCCGGAGCATTGTTGTCCATGCGCTCTAAATGACCTAGCCATCTTAAACGTGATATGCGTATTTTTTTGACCAGGTCAATGTCGCTATACACCTCGTAAAGTTCTTGGTTGAACCTTCTTCTCCAAAGCCCGTTAACGCAGATAGGGCCAAAAATCCTCCGAAGAATCTTACGCTCGAAACGACTAAGGATATCTCCATCCGTTTTAGATAGAGTCCATGCCTCGGCAACATAGAGCAGGATTGGGATGATTAGGGTCTTATACGGAGTCTCCTTTATCTTTCGAGAGAGGGCTTTGCTACTCAATTGCCTACTTAGCCCATAGAAACAGCGATTGGCAAGACTAATTCTTCGCTTTATTTCTGACGAGATGTTGTTATCAGATGTTAAAGCGGATCCGAGGTACACAAAGTCGCTAACTACCTCAAAGTTGTACCTGTCTATTGTGATGTTTTGTCCAATCCGCCGGTGTTGTGTGTCCCTTTTTGTGGACAGCAGGTACTTCGTTTTGGCCTCATTACCTGCAGCTTCGATTTGGAATTCTTGGGTAGTTTCCAGGATCTGCCGTAGCATGAACATTTGATCGATTGTGGACTTTCCTGGTCTGAAACCACACGGATAGGGGCCAATCAGGTTGCTGACGAAAGGTTTCAGGCGTTCACATAGTACGGCAGAGAGGATCTTGTAGGCGATATTCAGGAGACTTATTCCTCTATAGTTGGCGCAGTTTAGAGGGTCTCCTTTCTTGTGGATCGGGCAAACGATGCTGAAGTTCCATTCATCAGGCAAACTTTCTTCTGACCAAACTTTAGAGATGAGTTGTTGTATGCACTCTACCAGGTCATCTCCGCCCGCTTTAAAAAGTTCGGCGAGGAGTCCGTCGGGTCCAGCAGCTTTGTTGTTTTTTTAGTTTAGATATTGCTATCCTCACTTCATTTTGGTCGGGTGGACGGAAGTTTTGTCTGTCATCGTCCATGTAGAATGGTTCATTCTACCTGACAGCGGGATTTTGGTCTTCATCGCCGTTTAATAGTCTGCAGAAATGGTCCTTCCATGTACTCAGCACCGACTATGACTCTACTATGAAGTTTCCATTCCTATTTCTACAGGCTTCTGTGCGGGTTTTTTTTCCCTTGGCACGTTCTTTTTACCTGTTGGTATAACTTCCGCACGTTGTTCCTGGAGTAGCATCTCTCAATATCTTCGATCGCGCGCTTCTCATACTCTCTTTTTTTTCGAGAAGCTGGTGTTCTTCCCGTCTTTTCTGCTCGTAGAGCTCGCGGGCAGCTCATTTCCTTCTTTGCAGCGCCGCTTGCATGCATGGACCTGCCTCCATTAGTCATCGAACCAGAGGTTTCGTGGTAGTGGTCTGTCGAAGAGTAGCACATCAGTTGCGCTATCTCTGGTGGCTTGTTGGCAGTGTTGCCACTGGTCTTCGGCACTTGATGCTGGCGGTACTGGATTTCTTGAGAGGTTACGGGATATTCGATCGGCATAGGTTCTGGCGGTTTCTTGCGATTGCAGCTTTCCGACGTCATACTTCCTCGCAGTATTACTCCGTTGTTGCGGTGTTCGGGTTATTTGCATAAATTACCTTTGCTGCAACAAAGTAGTGATCCGAATCGATGTTAGCTGCTTGGAAAGTGCGAACATCCAAGATACTGGAGGCGTGTCTTGCATCGATCGCAACGTGATCAACCTATTCACACAGCACCCAACAACCCACACTCGTGTACTTTACGATGATGAAAATGTTGAGTTTACTGAATAAATTGACAATGACAGTTCGATGATCCCTTTGCAATCAGAAAGTCATCAAGATCTGGTTTTGACGTTTGTTTTCAGTCTGAGAAAAGCCAACTCAGGATTGCATGGAAGCTCTACAAATTTTCCTTTTTTCAGTGGTATACATCTTGTATAGCACGAAAGTTGTGTTTCACATTATATAAACCGCCTTTAATGAATTTTCATTCGAGAGCTTTGAAGAAGAAGAAGGGAAGATTCACAATTTGCCCTTACAGTAGATGATACCCATTTAAAAAAAAAAAAGTTTTCTTTTTAATTTAAGCTGACTGAGGTGGAACCTTAGGTATGTGCAACCACAAGTGTAAAGAATTAAAACTGAAATTAAGGTAGGTATGGCATGAAAGATTGGCTACAATAAAATGAACCTTAAGTCGCTTCTATAAAATTACCTTAAATGAAAAAAACACCAAACCATGCTTAGAAACTTGTAAACAATAGGAGGTTTTTACTGAACACGCAATTCAACATAATGGACAGCAATTGAAACGTAATGCAAACTCTTAAGTATGCAATGCCTTTGATTGAATATAATTTGCATTGCTTTTCCCTCCTACACCCCTTTTGGATGTTTAAATCAAGGCATTGCTCCGCTGGTGCATAATGAAATAAGTTCGAGTAATGAGGGAGCCCATCATCATCAACGTCAATAATGAAAAGTTTGTCCCACTCCTTCCGTCACATGCTAAACAACAGTCAGTGCGTTGCTCTTGCCCCTTTAAGAGTCAAATTAAAAAAAGAAGGGAAAATTAAAATAAACCAACCCTTCCACAAAAAAAAACCCATATTGAAATTAATACTTTTTCCCCTTATTTTTTTGCAATACAACGCCCTTTGCAAATGTTAGATTATTCATGGAACAAAGGCTTTGGAGGCTTTGTCATGCAACTCTTGCTTGCTACTACCAGATTTACCACTCGATTCACCATGTTCATAATATTTATACGTGAAAACCCTAAATTTAAAAATAAATCAACACTTAATGACCGTTAATAGAGAGATTCTTCTGCACTGTTTTGCAATTTTTTTAAACTTGGGGCTTGCCAGTTGATGTGCGGGTTGTACTATTCATCCTTTTAATGATAGAAACGTCAAGTCTTGGGTGTGAGGAATTTTTTTTCTAAATAAAAATTTTCAAAGAAGAGATAGATACTCATTCCATTGCAATCTATGAATAGACTATAAACTGTCTTGCTGCGGTGGCAGCGGTAGTGCGGCGTCAAAGGCAACGTTGGAGGCAGCTTACATTCTTTAAAACAATGGAGCACCTCATGCAGTGTGTGTATTTTTTTGGAATATCGAATTTTATTGCGTCTTCATCGCAGTGTTTACTCTTTTTTTCCATTTAAAATTCTGTTTGGGTAAAATGCGTTGATGATGAAGTTTCAGTGTTAATAAATTTGTTTAAAAAATGTTGGTGACGTCAAGATTTTCTTTGTGTGCATAGGATACAATGTTACTTGCCACTTCTTATATTTTAAGTAAGATAGATATGTGCTCTTGGTTTAGTGAACTTCATGCTTTCGACAACAACACTTTAATAACTCTAAACGCATTATATATATATGCTTAGTGCGTTGCTCCGACTTATATTTCCCTCGGGATTAGTATACCTATTTTTTTCAAAATAAAGAAAACATATTCTTTTCTTTATTTTTAACTATGTGTGTACAAAATTTGATGACGATCGGTTGAGTAGTTAAGGCATGAGAGCGTAACAAACTAACAAACCTAACTCCTTACCTTACCTTAGGTAACGTTACAGTTCGGTCCCTCCAATTTTGCACTTGAAGTTGGTCGAGGTCCTCTTCCACTTGCGCCATTTAAGTTTCGATCTTATTCTACTGCGCCGTCCTTCCAAGGTAGAATTGAAAATTTTCCGGGACGGAGCAATAGTATATATCTGCCCTATATGATCTAGCCATCTAAAAAGTTGGACTTTAACTCTTTCGACTAAGTCTGTGTCGCTTTACAGCCTTATAGTTCCTCGTTGCATCTCTCCACCCTCTGTTGTACGCATGCGGGACCAAAAATCTCTCGGCGAATATTTCTCTCGAAGCAACCTAAAGCCTCCTCATTGACTATCGACATTGTCATTGCCTCTGGGTCTAATATAGAGAGTCTTTAGTGGCCGGCTTTGATACTCAATTGCCTTCGGACATTTGAACGGAGCTCCCATTTAGACAAAGTATTGAAAACCGACATCAGTTTTAGTTTTCATTTCATATGAAATTAATCATACGAGTTGACGAGAATCAACAAGAACTGGAGTTTGTTACTCTTTTTAAAACAAGTTCGTATTGGTTATTTTACTTCACTAACGTTTGAAAATCACCGTAAAGAAACAGATTCTCACAGAAATACAGCAAAGAGAAAATTTGTCTCCAAAAAGAATAAACTGTATTAATGAAGACAAAATTGATTCCAGTACATCATTTTGAGAAATATGGAAAATTAACCTAACTTCGAATTCAAATAACTACTCCATAAACAATAAACGATCCCCACCTGATCGTTTGAGCTATTACGGACGACCGATTTGAGGATATAAACAATGACATAAAGAATAAAGAAGAAGAAAACCAAGAACGTACATTTCAAAGGATAAACAATTCCACAACTTACCACATGCATGTTTGTATGAATGTTTGTTTCGCAATCACGTCTCATAAACTTAACGGATTTAGATGAAATTTGGTAGGTATAGGATGAGGTGCTGAATTGAAAAATAGGCTTCTTTTTGCTCTGAAAAATGCACTGTTCCTGTGGGAGAAATCTGAATATTTCCTTTAACAGGATTTTTAATTATTTAATCTGAAATTCATCCAGATAAGTCAGGGGTATAAAGTAGTAATTTATACCTATAATCGAAAAGTTAATATAGTAAATATCAAAAAGTATCAAAGTAGTTTAATTAGGCGATTTTTAGTTTACTATAAGGCAAGTTTAGGATTCGTGAACTTAAAAAAATACTGAGATAACAATTAAACATGACATTACGGTCGTAGAGAAGCCTACAAAAAAATTGGTGGTGTGTAAAGTCGGTTTGCGGACGATAATTCTACTTGATAACGTGATAAGAAAACATTGATGACATGACACCAACACCAACATACAGCCCGTTAACTCACACCATATACAATTCCACTTACTCCACTCCATACGCATGTCATTATACATTTTGTAATTACATGACATTTCATTTCGACGAAGGTCAACCAAACCACCACGAAAACAACCTAAAAAGCAAATTAAACAAACTGTATGCAATGTATATACAAAGACTCCAACTAACAATAATGAAATTGTTAGATTTACAAAAAGGTTGTTGCATTAAATACAAAATACAATGCCGTCTGTAGGAATACGTACAAAGTCTCGTGTACATTTATCAAATCCTCTTTCAGTTGTTATACGAAATATTAAATACACAAACCACACATTGTGCTTAGTCATGTTATTTCGTGTGCGTAGCGTGCCATCGATTTATAAGAAGTTATCACGTCAGAAAGTTAGTGACAGAAAATGTCTGTCTGTCAGTCTGTCTGTCTGAATGTATAACGAGCTGAAGTCTAAACGGCTTAAGCGATTTCCTTCTAACAAAAAATATGTTCCACAGCAAATGCATTTTTTCATTTATTTTTTTTTACAAAACATAGAAACAAAATACATATTAATGTTTCAAATAAAAAAAAAAAACTAGTCTTCGTTTATATCAGTTTTCGTAACTGCAGAGCTATGTTCCAGCATTAGTAACGTAATGCTTTTTACGTATTTGGCAAAATTAAAGTCTGGTGATAGTGATCGTAGAGTTTCCTGTCTCTTAAACATACCTGACACGACTGTAGGACGGTACTTAACAGCTGCAAGCACAACATTGATGGATTATTTTGTGCCATTTAACTTGGGTTTTCAATATATAACAGTTCAGGAAGAGTCCAGAAGGAACAGACTTATTCCTCGGATTGTTTGCGGTGGAATACATGTGTACCTTCAAAAAAGTTCAAACTACGATTTCCAGAAAAAATCATACAGCTTACATAAGTATCAAAATCTGGTCAAGCCTTTTATGATCACATGCTGTGATGGGTATATCCTGGACCTTATAGTGCCTTATACTGCAACTGATTCTGATGCCAACATAATGAAACATCTTTTCGGAGATGAGTATGGAACATTCAGGCAATATTTTATACAAAATGATGTATTAATTTTGGACAGAGGATTCAGAGACGCAATCAATCCCACATCTTGAATCTCAGGCTTACATGCCTGAATCTGTTGCTAAAGGTAACTTTCAATTAATTACAGAGCAAGCTAATAGATCTAGGTGTGTAACTATGGTCAGATGGGTCGTTGTAGTCGTGAACGGTCCGGGCGGTTTAAAAGGGATTTTAAACTATTTCGACAAGATTTTTTCAATCTAGCTGCTGGTATAGACGGCTTTGATAGACGACTTCAAAGTTGCAGCTGCACTTCTTTCATCCACCAATTGAAGACAGTGTTGATGCGAACTTTCTATTAGAACTGGCTTTAAATCGTTTCAATACTCCTAATTATTTAGGTAACTTTGTAATCTTAACAGAAAAAGAGTCATATTTAGCCGCATCGATGGAAATATCCCGAATTTAAGTAATTCCCCAACACTCACCATTCAAGAACTTCGTATGATATCATTGGGGAATTATCAAATTAACCAGGCTCGATCCTACTGTGGCGAAAATTTGAAAGACCACGGAACTTTTACAGTCGAAGTCTGCGAAGATCGGATGCGAATTTTCTCTTCTGCATATCATAGTCTTATATGCAACAAAAACTTTATTGCGAGGGCAAATCAAATCGAGGCATGTAAGTAAGAAAAGTGTATCTTACTTACAACTTGGTGAATGGCGATACAAACGCAGCACATAGTTCGAAGTTACTGTTGTAACTGTCTCCTTGGAATTAGGACTGTCGGTATATTCGTAATTATTTGCAAAAATGTCGGATTTTTCCCGTAAATTTGGTTGTGCTCAAATGATAGCTAATACCAAAAAAAATTTTTTTTTTAATTTTCATAAAAATCGCTGGAGCCGTTTTTGAGAAAAATAAGCTTTTCCTTAATGGTTATATGGCAGGTACCGTTATTTTAAGCGCTAAAAATAAAATTTCAGTTTTCCCCCTGAGAAATGCCAAAAGAATCACACATACCAAATTTGAAGATAATCGCTTAAGCCGTGTAGGCTGCGGCTCCGTTATACATGCTGCCAGACAGACAGACCTTACTAGTCAGTTGCCTAAGTGGAGCTGCTTTCGAAATATATTCTCCCACAGTTTTTCGTCTCAGATGTGAACTGCGTATCTTGATTTTAGTGTTTACAATCGTCTAAAACGTGCGGTTCTGGTTACACAATTGAACACCCTATCAATTCGTATGAACAGAACCGCAAAAAATTCGCTCAAATTTCATGTGGTCAAAACCAATATAACATAAACTTAAATTTAATTGAATAATTATTGAAGTGTATAGATTTTTTTCCATTTTGAGGGTAGGAGATTCTTTAGTCATACATACAATTAGTAATGTAAAGGCGATGCATGTAAAAAGCATTTAGATAGACAGATAGATAGATATATTTTATTTCGCAAGAAAAACGTTTAAAGGCTATGTAACCGCTCATTTTACAATTTAGAGATTTGATTTTGATCTTATCTTACAACTAAAAAATCATCAACATTATAATTAATATTTCATTTCGGCAATTATTTATCTGAACGAAAATGCTTTGAAAAACCTTCAATTTAAATTAAAAAAAATTAACTAGCCACAATTTTTCAATAACAATTAAATTATAAATAAATAAATAAAAAATACAAATGTCTTGGTTCTAAGTAAACATTCACAAATCATCGAACTGTCATTGTCAATTTATTCAGTAAACTCAACATTTTCATCATGGTAAAGTACACGAGCGAACTCCGAAATTCGGAGTCGGAGACCGCAACTTTAAGAGTGTTGAATTGTTGAATTTCATCGCAAAATCATCTTCAGCGACGAAGCTCATTTTTGGCTCAATGGGTTCGTCAATAAGCAAAATATGCGTTATTGGGCCATATTTTATTTTTACTGTGAAAGGCCAACTTTATGGCGCCATGATTACCGATTATTTTTGGCACGAATTGGAAGATATGAACTTGGACGACATGTGGCTTCAACAGGATGGTGTCTAAAGCCACACAGCGACACAGCACACTTTACAATCGATTTATTGAAGAGTAAGTTTGATGAGCGTGTTATCTCAAGAAATGGGCCAGTCGATTGGCTGCCTCGTTCGTGCGATTTAACGCCTCTGGACTATTTTCTTTAGGGCTTTGTTAAGTCATTATCTTATGCCAACAAGCTGACGACGTTGGAAGAGCTCGGAGCTAACATTGAACGCGAATGTGTGGCCGAGTCATCGAAAATTGTGTCCAACGAATTGATCGCTGCAACGTGGTGGCCATATAAACGAAATCGAGTTCCATTTATAAATATTTTGATAAAGTTTTTGAAATATCTCAAATGGTTTGCGTTTTATTCAAAAAAAAGTTGTCAAGTCCTTATTCGAAAACCCCTTACAATGGTCGAAAAGAACAAATATTTATCACAAATTATGATTGCAAAGTTGTTTAATTAGTGGGTTCGCAGATGAATTACAGCTGTTAAAGGAGTTGATTTCAAGTTTCTGAATTCTTTCAGAAATCTAGAGATCTATAGTCGAATGACGCCATGGTAGATTAAGCATCATTTTAAATAACTTTTTTTTGAAACCTGGAGTTTTTTAACGTGTCATAGAGCTGCATCTCTATACAGAACTTCCATAGAGCAAAATTGCTTGGAAAATAATGTGATGTGGCAACAAGTTTAGATATTCGGAGGATACATTTTGTAAACTAACGACATCTGTTGGATTCATTGTGTACAACAACCACCATTTATTGTGTCCAACAACCATGCCCCTAAAAGTATGCTACATATTTGCAATATGTTTTGACTGAGTACTAAATCGAACTTGAAGTACTAATTCGAGACTCGAATTAGTACCGAAAGCTTAGAATGTGCCAGAACCTTTGTATATACACTGCCTATAGTACTATCATGAAGCATCATTTTTTAGTTCTGAATCAAGTCGCAACGAGACGTGCTAAAATTGCCAATTGGTGCGAATATAGAATAAGTACAGACAGAAAAAGAATATTAAATACCGGTAAAATATCGGTTAAGGTTCTCGTCTTCACTATTTAGAGTTAGTTTCGAATCAACCAGGAAGATGGCCAGACGAAAAATGACCACCATGAGAGTACTATACAAAATGTAAGAAGCTTGTAAATTTTTATAAATACAAGAGTAGATGGCATTGAAAGTTTAGTTTATTTTCGAAAGTGGAATTATTAACAAGTTAGTAAAAAGTGATTGAATTGAGATTAAATAAAAAGCGTTGAATTATAAAAACGTATTTGAATTGTGATTAAGTGGAATAAGTTAAACTTGCTGTTATTTAAACTGAAAGACATTGTGTTTCATAAAATAAAGAGATTTGTTGTATTATTTTGGAATTTTTATTGAGTTTTATTTGCCGAACCCCAGGCCAAAACTTCACAATAGCTTGAAATTTGTTCAGTGTTCAACTTAATTTTCAGTTGTTAATATATATTTGCAATATTTCGACAGCTTGTTTTAAGCAGCTCTCAACATTGGGAGCGAGTTTGTCTGATGAAAATATTGCTGTGCATTTAAAACAGAGAAAATGCAATAATTATTTAAATAATATCCGAAGATTAATGAACGACCATATCGATTTTTTTTCCTTTTTATCTAAAGTCTTCGAATTTTTTTTATCCATATACACATAAACATACACATATGTATGGATTTTGGATAAAAACATTTTTGCCACTCCAATGAACCATTTGCATTTGTTTCACAACATAAAATTAAAAATAGAAAACAATTATCCCAAAATTTCTATGCGATGTGTTTATGTTGAAAGTGGGTGAGAGTGGGAGGGTGTAAAGTGCGGCGCCACAAAGCTCGATGGAGCATTGGCGATGATATGTTGTCGATTAAGATTTCTTCATCCCCTTTTATAATGAGGGAATGTGAGTCTAATTGGATGTTCATTAAAAAGACATCATCAACCCATCATCATATTGATGTTTTTGATTTCAGAAAGAAAAAAAAAACAATAATATTTGTTTATGTCTATATGTTTTTATTTAATGTTTGATTTAAAATTTTCCCCGCTTGTCGTAAAAGCGACGATTAAAGTTGCAATCACATCTAGACAATGATAAACCAAGATGAGCCTAGCGAAGTGTGCATGGAAATCCTTTGGTTGACACGACTAGAGATCACAGGTGGCGTTAAAAAAATGTCAAACTCAAAAAAGGGGAGCATGCACCTGTCGAAAATAAACTTGCGATTTTTTTCCCAAAAGTAGATTTATGGAAAGAAAAGCGAATCTATAATTAAACAGACTTCATGTAAAGACAAACATGCAAACATGCACCCTATATGTACATGTGTTGTAAAGCTCTTGTTATAAACAACAACTAACAAACGGATGCCCTGTTCAACGTTGCATCATCTCTTATGGAAAGGATTCGGGAGGTTTGAGAGATAGTGTATTCGCACTATCGCTGGCCGAGAACTATAAGGTTGCATGTAAAAAAATTTGTTTCCCAGATAGTCGCCTTGAAAGTTTTAGAGGGCTGGTTTTTGCAAACAGTTAGATATCAATAAAGTATTGATCCAATATGATAAACAACCAAAGACATAAAACCATAAAAAAAATGTATTTAATCACTAGATGACTTTACAAGCATTTTAAAAAACGACATAGAAACTTGTTGGGAAAAAGTTGATTAAAAATTCCGAAAAAGGTTCTTTGTACAACATTAAACCTTTTAGTACTGAAGAGATTATATGAAAGGAGATGTTTTTTGTATGGAGAAAAAAAGCATTTATCCTACAAAAAAAGACCTAAATTGCGTTTGATTGATGTTTTTATATTCAAAAATAAAAAAAGCAATACAAATATATTTTTCTTAAATAAAATAGTCCATAAATCACTGACTTGATGTAAAAACCATAAATTCCCACAGTAGATGGTAACAGTAACTTATTTCAAGCACCATAATTTTGAGTTTTTCTAAAACGCAAAAACACAGTAAAATTTAAAACAAAATTTATAACATAAATAAATTAATTTCAATGGTAATTCAGTCTTTTAGAAGTAACAAAAAATAACAAAAAAATAAAGAAATGGAAATACATAAATAATATTAATTACAATATTCTGAGTTTGTTTTGATTAAATTTTTGAAATAATCAAAATCGACTTTTGGCATAAACGGAAGCATTGCCTTAAACGATTGCCTCGGATATTTTATTTCTTTTTTTTTCAATTTCAATATTCGGATATTTAAATAGTGATGTATTTTTGGCGGCTTTTCTTAAAGGCTTATCAATTATCATACTTCAAACTTATAAGATGAAAGTCTTCTTTGTATAAATTAGTTTTGAACCCGGCAGTTAAAATATTTTTGGAAAACTCAATCTCACATACCTTTGTGAAACGTATTGATTTAAAGTTAAATATTTTTGAGCCACTTTGATAATTTTGAAAATTCTGTGTTTTCATTTGAAGAACAATTAAATTTTGCCTCTTTTATAATATTTTCAACAATATCCGAAGTTGAGAAATTGTCAAATAATACTCGAAATTTTTCAAATTTCTTTCAATAACGCTATGAACATGAACAGCATCAATTTCTTGAATACGCGTGTGCCCGGGTGTACTGAAGCGAAGCGTTATTTATAAAATGAGATTTTATAAAATTTATGAGAGCAAATGATAAAATTCAGTTTCGGTTCTGTGGCTCACAAGAATCGGACCAGACCTTATGACCTGTTCTAAAATTTTGATAAGAGCACTGGACAGATCATTACCCATCCTTCCCATTAGATTTTCACTCCACAAGCACAAGGCACAGTAAACCTATGAGACCAAAATAAAGCTAAGAGTTTATTTTTTTGTGCATGGATATTGTAAATGGATTTTTGGCTTTTATCCAATGTCAACAGAAAGACATTTTTACATACCCGCATGCGTTGTTCCCTTACGCGTTAAAGGAATAGCTGAAAATAAACAGTTTTTTTTGAATTCATAGCATTTTTTCCTCTTCGTCGTTTTTTTAGGGAAATCGCGTTCGGCAAAAGTTGAAAGAAACATCCTTTTACGAGTATATCCATCATTTAAGTTTTCAGTGCATTTCATTTTTACCTTGAGGACTCTTCCATAACTTAGAGTTTCGTCAGATACTTCGCAATTGAAATGATTGGCTTGAGTTTCAATTTCCTCAACGACATTAAGCTCATCTGGTTGACTTAAGTGATTGCCATTCTAAATTTCATCGGTAATATAACTGGCGTCAGCTTCCGATTCATTATTTAGATCTCTAGAGTCATATTCAACTCAAATAATAAATTTTATAGGTACAGATAAGTTGGCAAAAATTATTTAACCTTACCTCACTAACCGCTTCAAATTCAACAAGCACGCTTCATTCATGATTAAGAGAGCTAACTTCTCCCTACATCTGGTCTACCCGCTTCTTAGGAGAAAAAACGGAGTAAGCACAAATACTAAGCTCCTCATATATAAACAGCTGATCCGTCCACTTCTGACGTACGCTCGTCCTATTTGGTTCACCATATCACTAACATATATGAAGAAGATCGAAGTTTTTGAAAGGCAAATACTCCGTAGCTGTACAGGTCTACACCCAAACCCCATTACAAAGAAATATGTCCCAAACAAGAAGCTATTTGAAGACACCAATAAATCAGTTCATGACACCGATATCCAAAAATATTTTGAGGAACTTGGAGGACCACCCCAACTTGGAAATCCAGCAACTACTCCAGCAATAACTAGAGCCCAACCATCGCTACCTCAATATTCGAGCCATCAGAGACGACCGATTCGAGGCTATAATGAACAATGACGGAGCCCCGTTCTACGAGAGAACCAGCAACGGACACAACAGAGAGAGGACTTGAACATAGAACCTTATAGTACTGAATAATAGTGCGAATTCAATGAAAGTTCTGTCTTTTTTGGCTGTAGTGTTACCACCAATTTTTTTTAATTTTTCTTTTTTAATCTATCTGAAAGCCGCTAAAATTACGAAAATTTTGGTATATAAAACTTATTTTCGGTATTTTGGTCGACCCACAACCTTATAGTTCTCAGATAGCGCTTGTCTCGGACTTTACAGAACAACAGAGTCGGAGTACAAACATTATTATTCCAATGAGGCCCTATACAACAACGCTAATACAAATAGGATAGATAACTTTTTAATTAAGCTCATTCGCGGACACATGCAAGAGCGATGACCTCAACTAATGGACAAATCTTCGGGGCTTACTACCCCAAGATGAATACTTTGAAAGTACACGTTCGAGTGGTTTTATCGCGCTCGAAGCTTTCCTATACCAGGATAGATTGGCGATTGCGTTGATTTACCACGTCGGCCGCAGAACAGTCGATAGGTGACATATACGCGAATCAGAGTGCCTCTGGTTCAGTATGGCAGTGCCCGACCGGGATCAAAAGGAAGTTGTTTATCAAGTCCACCAATTTTGGTAACTAAGCCAAAATAGTTAATTACAGTCGACTTATCGGCTTACATATTTATAAAGTATCTATTAGCTGGGCAGTCTTATTTTAAAATATTTTTAAGATTATTTTAAGTTTATTTTAAGAAAGCTAGGTGAAGAAAATCGATATTGATACCCAGTTTTTTTATTTTTGTGGGTGAAAAATAAAACCCCCAAGATATTTAAGTCAAGATATTTTTAGGCCAAAAGTCAATTAATATAAAGCTAGAGATTTATTTAGAGCGCTCGCATAGGGCCAGTCAGTTAAATGGATAGTTCTAGCTAGTTTTAAGATTTTTGTCTAGCATTTAAGTAGTTATAAGATAAAAAAAAAACAACAACTAAAAACATACTATTAACAACTACAAACAAATTTATAATTTAACGCTAATTTTAATTTTGAAATACATTCAATTAAATACGAATTAATTACAGTAACAAGATAATTTTGTATTCCAACATCTAAACACAAAAACACACTTAATTCATCCTGTAACGATCATAAATAATCGGATCAAAGCTTTAAGGTTTCAGAAAGTACAGAAAGCAATAAATACATCACGCATCCAAAAAACAAAATGGCGAACTGAAGGCAGAACCTGTTTCCTATATGTTAAGACAAAGGTATAAAAGAAATTCAACTACGGAGAAGAGCAAGGCAAACTTGGAATCGGTATCATGCATATTTAGAAGTCCAATGGCCGTTTGATGCCTCTAAAGCTGGTGATACAAAGAAACTTAAAGCTGAAGGATAAGCTTTTCTCGTAGGCAGAGAATGAATGGTCGGAAGATCTAGGGCAGGCATGGTGGAAGGGGATACCGAATATGTCAATATGAATTTCTCATTATATAAATGGAAAGCACCAGCATGCCTCGGAATGGCTTACATGCGTTGGAAGAAATAAGCATCGAACAAGTGCACCCAACTTCAAAAAGTAAGTACCGGAAAAAAAATTATTGATAGAAGATAATTGAAGGAGAATCTGCAGCGGCTGCTGATGCAAACAAAGGTACATATTTAGAACTGCGATCTGCGACGCACGTGCCAATATGAAAAAAAGGGCTCAACTTTTTTCAAAACTGGAAGAACTTGTTGAATGTAGCCCGCACCAGATCCCGGTCGTTGCAGCGTTGATGATGATAAATTCTTGCAATAAACATTTATGTGCTATCGAGGCAGGCCCGAAAGTGTAAAAAGTTTAAATATTTCGGAGTTATAAACAATATCTATTGAAAGATCTTGGGATGACGATATCAACATTAGCTCAACTCTCAACAGAGTGAAAAGGCGTAATCAAACGAGGAGCGAAAAAATCCGTGCAAGCCTTCACATCAAGAATACCATCTTTGAAAAAAAATACTTCCAATGTACAAGGTGAGCCAAAAGAGATCACCCTATTGGAAGATGCTCTTATTTTTGCAAATTGTCTGCAGTGTAAAATCTGTTTTGACATTTGTGGACAAGACAGATGTAGAAGTGAACAAGCCATGGAGCGATACACTCCCCAAGAACGCGAAATATCTGTGTCTATTTTTTTACATAACAATTCGTCTGTAGTGTTGGCGCAGCGCGAATTCCGTCGCCGATTCCATGGCCGTCCGACACCGACTGCGCAAACACTACGCCGTTTGGCCACCAACCTTGAAGAGTATGGGACCACACGAGACGTTGCCAAGATTGGCCGGCCCCGGAGCGCCCGTTGTGCCGAGAATATCGCTGCTGTTGACGAGGATGTTGAGCTGTCGCCGGAAGCATCGACCAGACGCCGAGCCGTGCCTCGCAATTAGCCATCAGCTGGTCGCCCCTAAGGCGAATTTTGGTCAAAGACTTGCGCATGTTACCCTACAAAGTCTTGTCCGTGCATCAGCTGCTGGCTGTCGACCGCCAAACGCGTGTATCCTAAGCCCAAGCCATCCTCAATCTCGAGGACGAAGTGGGCGATTTTTCGACCAAAATCATAATGAGCGATGAGGCTCATTTCAACCTCAGCAAAACTATCGCTTCTGGGGCACCGAAAATCGACGAGTAATGCACGAGGAGCCATTATACCCGCTCAAAGTTACCGCGTGGTGCGCTGTTCACGCGCAGTCATCGGGCCATTTTTTTCTCGAAATCGCCGCTGGTCAAACGGCAACATTTGAAGGTGCGCGCTCTAGGGCCATGTTAATCGAGTTTTTAGGCCGCCCGAAGTTCTCGCCGAAGTGATGAAAAATGCGATAAAACGAGCCAGTATGGCAATTAATTGTGACGGCGCCCATTTGGCCGATATCATCTTCTCGACTTCACCAATAAAATTCTACAGTTTCAAATAAACATAATCAAAAAACAGAATGGAAGTTTTTCATTTAGAAAATGAGAGCCAAACAACATTGGATGACTTCTTTTGGCCCACCATGTAGAAGGAAAATCCATCCGTTTCATAGTAAGCAAGATTGGAAGAGGCACCACTGTTGTACACAGGTTTATTAAGAACCCGGATAAGTATGGAACAAACCGCAAAGGAAGAGTCAGCAAAGCAACAACATGTCAGGGAAGGCGGGCGGTACTGAGAGCTCCTTCAAATTGAGTTTAGGATAGCAGATCGACTATTCTTCGCGTGATATAGAAAGCCAGCCATATTCGCCATGAAAAAAATTAAGAGGAAACCATCATTGAATGCGGCACGCAAAATCCAGCGGCTTGATTTTGTAACAATACCACTTGTATTGAAGGGTCCAGAAGATAGCTTCTAATCCAACGAACAAGAGTATCATCGATCCCAAAAGCACGCATTTTCGATAAGAGAGCTTCATGCCAAACTATCAAATGCCTTGAAGATATCAAGGGCAATAATCTTACTTTCACCAAAGCGATTTAAAGATTTGTTTCACTGTTCGGTGAGATATGCCATCAGATCACCAGTGGAACGGTTGCTGCGGAAGCTTTCGATCTTTGAGATATTCATTAAGCTGACGATTAATCAGCGTTTCCATGACCTTAGAAAGAATGGAAGTTTGTGCTATGGGTCGGTAGGAAAAGGGGGAGGATGGGTCTTCAGAAGAATCGGGGGTATACCATCCGGGCCAGCGGATTTGTGTATATCGAGATCTTTGAGAACACTTGCTACTGTGCGAATGCGGAAAAAAATATGTCCCATGGAAAAATTTATATTCTCAAGTACAGGAGGGGCAACGTTGCTATGCGGCAGCATGGAGCTGGCAGCGAAATGGGCGACTGAAGAGTAAACAATTGGTTTGTTATTGTCGATGAGCGTTGGAACCGAAGATGTCGATTTTTTAATATTTCTTACAAATGACCAAACATTTTTTCTGCCTTTGGGACACTGCAGAATTTTGTTGCCGTAATTTTTGGTCGTGCGAAAATTTGGTTCTTTCAATAAAGGAGTTGCATGAGTTCCTTGCTTGTTTGTGCTTTTTCCAAATTTCCTCTGTAGGGTTGGTTTTGTAAGATCGGAAATTTATTTCTTTGAGCGTGAAAGCTTCTTAACACTCAGAGTTAAACCAGGACTTTTCTTTAGGCTTGATGCCTTTTACTCTGTTAGGAATAAAAGCACGCATCCCTAGAAGAATCACATTTGTGATCATTTCAGCACTGACATCAATGTCACTATCGAGGAAGCATAGTGCCCAGTTAAAGTTGTGACATTGCATTCAGGCCGTCCTAGTTGACTTTCTCGTATTGCCAAACGATCCTGGTGGGAAGTTTTTCTTGAACTGGATATGTGGAGGATGAGAAATTAGCTGAAATGACACAATGGTCTGAAGTGCCAAATGAAGAAGTTACACTAATGATATATTTATCAGGGTGAGAAGTAAGAAACAAATCAAGAGTATAGGCGGCTTGTCAAGCAACATCCGGTATACGCGTTGGCACATCGATAAGTTGGGTAAGGTGATGTAACCTTGCAAAGAGCTCGACATACCTTCCTTCAAATGTTGTCTGACCAGAATAGCGGAGCCAATTGGAATTGTGTACATTGAAATCGTCCGCAATAACGATTTCAGTGCGAGGACAAAGGGAACAAATTTCCGAGATGGAATCATACAGCGCATCAAACTCGTTACAAGTCGAATTACTGTCGAGATATGGACTCTTATAAATATAACAATAATGAATAACATGCTGGCGTTCAGTGAATTTGAGGCACAAGAAGTTAAAGTACATGTCGGAACATTGCCCGTATTGGGGAAGGCTCTGGAAAGCAATATGTTTCCTAACATAGACCACAAGATCATGATTTAAAAAGAGTAATGGCACCAAGGAGTGTAGAAATAAAAGGCTTTTTTTTAAACTGTATTCCCACAGTTTAAAAAAAAAAAGATTTTTTTATTATTCCAATATTCAACCTTAGAGTTGCATTCATATGTGGCATTTCTCTTTACAGGTAAGGTCACGATTGCTCTACAGAAGCATCCGCCCAAAGCACTAAACGAACGAAAAACCTATGTTTACACTTTTTTATTCATCTCCAGCAAGAACCTCGTGTTGTGCTCAATGAAACGGGGAAAATGTTTGTTCTTGTTTTGTTTAAACAAAAAATCCAACACTACCTACACAAGATGCATCAGAGCTATGTTATGTCGTGTAGTACAGTATAGTTTGGGTTGTGGTGTTGTGTGTTCTCGTTAGTTTTATCTAGCTCCAGAGAGTCAACATATTCAGATTATGCAAACGACGATAAATGGTTGTGAAGACCAAAAGGGAGGGAGTTGAAGTCTAGTTTTCTATTTGTGTAGGCACTGTACAGGTCTTATAATCAAATTGGTTTAATAAATGTGGTTAAATGTGTCACTGTCAATTGTTTTGGCAATAATTGTTTTTTTACATTTGCGGTTATAGTTCTTCTGCGGTCTGTCAGTTTACAATTCAGGTGAATACATCACAACTAGTTTCAGGCCTCTTATATAGGGTTTTCGAATAAGGACTTGACAATGTTTTTTTTTTAAATAAAACGCAAGCCATTTGAGATATTTCAAAAACTTTATTATTGGCTTGAAGTACAATCAAAACATTTATGATTGGACTTCGACTTCGTTCATATGGCCACCGCGGGCACGTTTGCAGCGGTCGATTCGTTGGACCAAATTTTCGATGACTCGGCCATGCTTGTTGGAATAAACCAATGACTTAACGTAGTCCCAAGGAAAATAGTCTAGAGGCGTTAAATCGCACAAACGAGGTGGCCAATCGACTGGCCCATTTCTTGAGATAACAGGCTCATTACACTTTGTCTTCAATAAATCGATTGTAAGGTGCGTGTGTGGCTTGTGGCACCATCCTGTTGAAACCACATTTCGTTCAAGTCCATATCTTCCAATTCGGGCCAAAAATAATCGGTAATCATGGCGCGATAACGCTGGCCATTCACAGTAACATGACGATCGTTATCGTCGAAGAAACAATATGGCCCAATAATGCCGCCGGCATGCAAACCGACCAAACAGTTATTTTTTGTGGATGAAGTGAATGACGCATATTTTGCTTATTGAAGAACCCATTGAGCCAAAAATGAGCTTCGTCACTCTTCGTCAATGAACATGATTTTGCGATGAAATTCATCATCTTGGTGCATCTTCCTCAGAGCCCAATCCGAGAACGTACGTCGCTTCAAATGGTCCATCGGCTTCAATTCTTGAGTCAGCTTGATCTTGTATGGGTGTAAACCAAGATCCTTACGCAAAATACGCAATAATGTGGTCTGAGCGATGCCCAATTCTTGAGAACGCCGTGGAATTGACTGATTTGGATCGTTTGCTACGGACGCCTGAACGGCAGCGATATTTTTTAGACACTTTGACCAACCCGTTGTCTCACTGACACGGCAACATCACACAACGAATATTTAAACTCAAATTACTGCCTGTCTACTAGGGCTAGAATTACGTGCATTTTGACTCGATGAAACTCTTCTTCTTCGAATTAGTAATAACACCTTTCGAAACCGCTCAATTACAAGACAACTTGTGTTGAACGGATTCACGTCGATATTTAAAAAACGAATGGTGGTGTGCCTCAGGGCTCCGTTTTGTCTCCGATACTTTTTTTATATTTATCAACGAAATCCATTCTTAGCTTTTCATATTATTTTCTATTAAAAGATTCAAATGTTGCGTTTAACAGATCAAAGCAAACCAAGGCCTAGAAACTTGATCTTTATCCATTCCTGTGCTTTGTGCTTCTGAAAACCAAATATTTTTCCCGAAGAGTGGTAACTTTTCCTAAACGGATTTTTTTTCTATGAGCCAATGAGCCGATAAGCCCCAAAACCAAAGATTATTTTAATCTCCCCAACGTTGGGTGCGGATTGAATCTAAATTCGGAATAGTACATCGGCAATCTGTTTTCCAAAGCCATTAGGTTGTGAAAACCCTTGAGCTGTGAGAGCAAGTATGTGCGACCCGACCATGGATTTTATTTTTTTTTCTTAATTCCCATTGATCTGGAGTAAAACCTCTTATGGGACACTTAATTGAGTCGTTTAAATTCCCTCTATGGTAAATTAAGCGGGTAATAAGAGTGAAATTTAATTAAACCATAAATCTACAAGCAAAACACGATATGTGTTCAGTGCATGCTGACACTACAGCTACCGGCTTTACAATAGCTCCATATCATGATACAATTACATCCATCACTTAACGCGGCGTCACAGTCTTCCTAGTTAGCTCTGGCACTGTGCTCCGAATTTAATTAGTTTCTGTGAAACCGTGAAAAAGTGCGTCTGGTTGGTCGGTCATCGATTGCGCCGCCAGTCTTTCTAATCGCTCCTCCTATCTAGGTCACCATCACCATATGTATATAGTTTGTGTTGGAAAGATTTCATTTTAATTTAAATGCATCTAGGCTCCATATTTTCTATAGCTATTTCACCATTAGCCTGGTCGTGGTCATTCTATAAATACCAATTTTAATTTTTGTGAAACTTCCGTAAACATGCAATGAGATTGTAAATCTACTTTATTTTTTTTGAATTCCCTTTTCGCACTGAGGTTTATTTTTCAGTGAACCTTGGGCTGTGTTATGATTTTTTTTTTAAGAGAACTTGTATAACTTTGTGCCTTCATACCTTTCAGAAAAGCTAAAGGAGGAACTATATCTTATGCAGTATATAGTGGTTGGGAGCTCATGGTGCTCTTATGTGAAATGGTTTTCTTTATTTTTTTTTGCGTAGTTTACGGAAGGTACATGGTACACACTTGCCAGAACTAAATAAAAGAAAAAAAAAGTTATTGGTGAAATTGGAACTATTGGAGAGCCCTCAAGGTTTTCCTTATGCTTGCACTTTAAGTCAATGAAATGGATACTTTTTTGTTATTTGAAGTTTGGAGAAAACCAGAACATGGATTTTGGCTCGTTTTCTGTATATACATTTTGTTTTTATTCAAAGCTTTACATTTGTTTACATTTTTATGGACTTATGCCATGTGGTTGTGGTAGTGTAATGATGTTTTTTGGAACATTTAGTTTCGTCGACCTAAATAGTGTCATAAGTTGTTTTTTGTTTGAAAGGCAGGTATTATTAAAGGAACAAAAAAGAGTTCCATATTTTTTAACTAAAGACGGTCGTTTGAAAGAGAAAATATCAATTCTACTATAACTGGACAGATTAAGGACAGGATTGCACTTCTAAATAAATAAATCCATTTATTGGCGCGACAGCTCCTTAAGGAGCCAAGGCCTAACGACTTATATTCTCAACCATTCCTGTGTGTGTGTGTTGTTAATCTGCAAGAATGGAAGGGACCTATAATATCCCGCCGAGTCCGAACGGCTACATGAGATGCACTTTTCGAAAAAAAATTGTACTCTTGGAGATTTTGTCAGTTCCTCGCAAGAGGCAGTACCCCGGAAAAGAAGGTGGCTATGAGCGGGACTCGAACCCAAGCTCTTCGCTTAGCGGTCCGACACGCTAACCACTAAGCCACGGGGCACTTCTACTCACTCCTAAAAAATGTCCTATTTTAAAGAGATGTTGTTGTCATATGTTATATCGGATCTGAGGTGAGGTAAACAAAGTCCCTAACTACCTCAAAGTTGTACCGGTCTATTGTGATATTTTGTCCAATCCGCCGGTTTTTTTTTTATAATTAGCCCGCACTAAAGGGATTTTGACTACCTTTATAATGTTAGTTAAACACAGCGAGGGCTTTAGGAAAATAGGAAATGATGTGAAAGGAGGTAACGATGCACATTTGTTTTACAGTTCTGCACTTCAAAGAGGGAAGGAAAAACAGAGCCTGTCAAGGCATTCCACATTCGCGTGGTACGACTAAAGAAAGAATCCCTGTACTTGACAGTACGTCCGAAGTTGGGCTCAAGGGTATACTGATGGGCATTCCTTGCAGTGCGACTATTACAGTTGAATCGTTTCAGGGGAGGAATGCAGCTGGCTATTTCGCTAGAGCATTGTTAATGGAAGTAGCGATAAAATAATGAAAGGCAGGTGATATTACGTCTGTGCTCCAGAGATGTAAATGTTTCTGTTATTTTTCCATCGCCTATCATTTTAAAGCTTTTTTTGTTGTATTCTATTAGAAAACAAAAGTGGGTTACAGGAGCACCTGCCCAAATGTGGGAATTATACTTTATGCTTTATATACTGTAGCCAGATCAGACGGAAACCTATCTTCGAAGGAAACCTAAACATCTCGCAGCATTTTTGGCAACGTCAAATATGTGGTCGTTCCACAGAAGGTGGTCTGTAATGGACACCAAGAACTGAGAGCTGATCGGTTTCCTCTATGCAAGTGCCGCTTATGGTTAGTGGCATTTGGGGTTATATTTCGCTTTAACGACAAAAGACAACATTGGGTTTTCGAAGCATTACATTCTACGCGGTTTCTTATTCCCCATTGTACAATGCTGTCAAAAGATCAGAAATTAATGAACTTATCATACGCTGCCGTTGCAGTTCACATCCGAAGAACGAGGAATCCGGAAACGAATTTGAAAAGCTCAGAGTACTGTCGTCAGCGAAACAATTGATTGGATTAGTTGTTTCAGATAAAATAAGTCGTTGATAAATATAAGGAAGAGAGTCGGAGACAAAGCAGAGCCCTAGGGCACGCCAGCGTTTATTTTGTGAGAATCAGACTTGAATCCGTTCAATACAACTTGTATTGACCGTTTCGAAAGGTAATTACTAATCCAACGAAGAAGAGATTTGTCGAAAACAAATGCACGCATTTTCGATAAAAGACCTTGATGCCAAATTCTATCAAATGCTTTAGAAATATCAAGTGCAATAATTTTGCTTTCCCCAAAACGATGGAGAGATTGGTTCCACTTTTCGGTGAGATATACCATCAAATCACTGCGAAAGCCGTACTACCGGTGATTAAGAGGCTTTCAGTCCTCAAGATATTTCTTTCGCGTTTCCATGATCTTGGAAAGAAGGAACGTAAGTGCAATTGCTCGATAGTTTGAGGGAGAAGAAGATTCACCATTTTTAGGGATAGGCTGGACAAATGCTGTTATTCATCCACTCGGAAAGAGACATTGCAGTATTTTTTGCCGGATTTTGTGTTCATGTAAAAATTTAGTCTTGCGAATGTGAACATTGCAGGCCTTTCTAGCTTGGTGAAACTTTTTCCGGTTTTCCTCAGTTTTGTTGGCTTTATAACATCGGAAACTTACCTCTTTCAACCTGATAATCTCTTTACAGCTCGAATCAAACCAAGAGTTGTCTTTAGGTTTGACGCTTTTTGACCTATTCTGGACAAAATTCTCATACCTAAGAGGATAACATTTGTTACCATAACTGCGCTGGAGTCTATGTCGCTACCGAGGAAGCAGGCGACCAGTTAAAAAACCTGAAGAAATTATTGAGACGGTCCCAGTTGACTTTCTCGTATTACCAAACGGTTGTCCTAAGGGGTTTCTCTTCAACTGAGTTTTGTTGGCACGAGAGAGGCGAAAAAAACACGAATTTTGTGGGAGGTAAGAAACAAGTCTAGTGTACTGGCGGCTTGGCTTGTGATGTCAAGAATCCGGGTTGGCTCATCAACAAGCTGAGTAAGTTGGTTTAACTCATTTAACATACCTTCCTTCCGGTGTTGTCTGGCCAGAATAGCGAAACCAACTTGAATTGTGTACATTGAAATCACCCGTAATAATGATTTCAATGTGAGGATAATGGGCAACAATACTTTGTGTGGAGTCTGAAAAAGCATCAAATTCATTCTGTCCAAATTAGGGCTTCTATAGATGAAACAAGTATGTATGATGCGCTTGGCCGTGATAAGCAAAGAATAATGGCACTAAATTATACTCATTATATTATATTATGTTAAATTTCGAGTGATCAGCATTTTCTCCTACTTGAGTTTCACTTAGTGCCAAAACAGCTGGTTTGTTTAACGAAGTATAAACGTATGCAGCACAGAAATTTTTCCTGAGCCCACGAATGTGGGAATAATCAAATCAATAATCCTATTGTGATGAAAATCAATGGATATGCCTCGGATGAAGAAACCAATAAAGTTGACGACCCCCCGCAAACGAAAAACTGACATCGATTTACGTCTGTGCACATGGAACGTCCACAAACTAAACAGGATGCGCAAAGCTGAACAGCTAGCCGAGACCATCGTCAGTTTTAAAGGGATGGACCAGGCCTGAGAAAAACTGAAAATTGGGATTTTACTATTGGAAATGCCACCTTGATGAGAATTCGCGCTTGTTTAGATGCGGTTTTGCGACAAATGATCTTAAGGTTTCGGGAAGTCAGGAGAATTATGACGATCCGTATCAAAGCCAAGTTCCATCATATAAGCCTTATTAGCGCCCATGCCCCTACAGAACAAAAATACGACGTTACCAAAGAAAATTTCTACGAGCTACTTGCCAAAATGTATGAGCAGTGCCCCAAGCATGACATTAAAATCCTATTGAGGGATTTTAACGCAAAAATTGCAAAAGAGTACATTTTTGGTAATACAATCGGAAAGCACAGCCTACATGAACCCACCTCCGGAAACGAACTCAGGCTTATCGATTTAGCAGCGGGAAAATATGGTGTTAAGCAGCATGCGATTCCTTCCTCGGATCACTATCTAAGTTTCAACGAGCCATAAGATATGCAGCGCCAGATGTTGAGCTTCTCACAACCACCTCCGAAAAACCCTTGCTTCCTGGCTCCGCAAAAGAACGCTTGGGCTACAAACGGAACAGACTCGCTGGAGATAACCTGGTCAGATGCATACACCACTTCATCTGCAAAATATGGTTGGAGGAAAGTATGCCCGATGATTGGAATCTCAGTAACATCTGTCCGATCCACAAAAAAGGAGATCGACTTCTCTGCACTAACTATACAGGAATTAGCCTTTTAAACATCGCTTATAAGATCCTATCCAGCGTTTTATGTGAATAATAGGTACTTACCAATCCGGCTTTAGACTTGGAAAATCTACGATCGACCAAATTTTCTCATTGCGCCAGATCCTGGATAAAACCCAAGAATTTAACATCGAGAACCAACATCGGTTTATCGATTTTAAAGCAGCCCATGACAGTGTAAACAGGAATGAACTATACCGAGAAATGTCTAGTTTTGGAATTCCTGCCAACCTGATGGGTCTTATCAGGATGACGATGGAGAATGCTCACTGCTCCGTCAAAATTTGCAGATATACTACCTAGACCTTCGACACCACCAGAAGGTTACGACAAGGTGACGCACTGTCGTGCAGCTGTTTCAACATTATGCTTGAAAAGATAGTTCGCAACACCCAAGCCAGCACCTCAGGCACTATCCTCAAAAATCAACGCAGTTATTTCCGTTCGCTGACAACATTGACATGATAGGAAGAACCAAGCGGGCAGTAACCGGTGCTTTCACTTTCATGGAGTCAGTTGCAATCAGAATGGGACTTTCATCAACAAAAGTCCAATCCTAGCACCGACTTGGTCAGAACGTGACATAACTTCGAGGTAGTCAGTGAATCTATCTACCTCTGCTGTGAACACCGGCAAAAACATCAACAGAAATCAAACGTAAAATCACTCTTGCTAATCACTGTTACTTTAGGCTCAGTAAGCAATTTAGGAATAAAGCTCTATTGAGAAGAATAAAGGAGACGCTATATAAAACACTCAATGGTACAATAACGAGTTGTACGCGCTGTACAGCGATAAGAGCCTGGTCAAAAAATCCATATCCAGTGGCTAAGATGGTTTGGCCATGTAGAGCGGATGAATCGACGCTCCAGCGTGCAAGGTCTTCAACGCCGTACCTGAGCGTGTCAGAAGCAAGGAGAAACCTCATCTCCTATTGAGCGACCAGGTTGAAGGAGACCTCCGACTGCTTGGTGTGCAGAACTGGAGACGGCAGGCTAGAGATCGAGCTAGCTGGAGGCGCTTATTGAACCAGGCCCATGTGCACCCAGGTGAACATAGCTCGAGCATAGGTAAAAAGAAGGGAGGTTGAAAGGAGATGTCGATGCACATTGGTTTTAAACTTAGGAACATCATGACCGGATGGGAAAATAGAGTTAGGCAAATCATTTCACATTCGAGTTTTGCGGCTGAAGAACGAATCTCTGAACTGAAAAATATCACTGAAATAGGCCTCCGAGGTTAAATTGAAGGGCATTTCTGGAAGCTCGAGTTTTACGGTGGAATATTTTAAGGGAAGGAAGCAACTGGCTATTTCACTAGACTAAAGCATTGACCATAGAACTAAAGGTACAAAAGAGAGACACATGATAAATTCCTTCTATGTTCGAATGATGCCATCATCTCTAATCATTTTGTGATGTCTCAAGTGAGTTGAAGGAGCATCTGCCGATATATAAGAGCTGTACTGTTGTTTTGGACGGATATATGTTTTCTAGATAGTAGCTACATCATAACAGGAAAATAAGGATCTTGCGGCATTTTTGCGACATCGCATAAGTGATCGTTCCACAAGAAAATGTGGTGATGCACATACTGCCCGACTTCCATAATGTAAGCAGCACTCATAGATAGGGGCAAAGGAGGTACTTTTCCATACGACTTCTTTTTTCCCAATTGATAATTCTGTCAAGATCACGCTTTAATCAGCTTAAAATAAATATAGGTTGTCGTTGAAGATCCACACCCGGAGAGTAGAGGAGTGAGTTCAAAAACAAATATGAACAGGTAAGTGTATTCACCGTTTAAGACAGGAGACAGGAGACAGGAGATCATTTATTAATACAAGAAAGAGACGAAGATAGAACGGAGCCGTGGGGCACACCAGAATTTATTTTATAAGCGTCAGACTTGTACAATTTGTATTAAACTTTCTAAAAGGTAATTTCTAATCCAGAAAAGGGGGGAAACATCAATGCGGAAAGCACGCTTTTTTGATAAGATGTTTTGGTGCAGGACTCTATGAGTGGATTTGTTCCACTGTTCGATGAGATAACCATTTGATCATCAGAGGACCAGCCAATCTGCGAAAGTCGTATTGGTCCCATATAATCATTTTCGTTCTCAATCACGGGCGGAGTCTAGACAAACTCTGGCAGGGTAGTATTGGTGGAGAACTGCCTAGCACAAATGTTAGCTTTCCTTAAAGTTATGGGTCATCAATTTTGTTACTTCGGTAAAGCGCGCAGAGCATAACAAGTTACCAGAAAGCTCACGTAATTAGTCGAGTTTCCTTGATAACTGGCACGCTGGCACTAGGATTTTCTAATAACGGCTCCAAGAGGGGTCAGATTACACATACATACTTGCGATTTCTGGAAAGTAGTAAGTAAATTAATCGTATGCAATACATTCAAATATATTCATTGTACCTGATCTTTCTAAAGGAGTGGAACACCAAGAACAACGTAGGAATCAACATTTGTTACAGGATTAAATTCCAAGAGGATAGATGTTAAGACCTATGACAAAAAACAGGGTGGAGGTACTTGATTATAAAGGAGTTCTAGAAGAAGGCTTAGTGATACGTTTTTAATACTTAGAAAAACTGCTTGCTTTCAGATAAGAATTAATATCTGGTAAACTCCACAAAAAGGAGTCTGATAATGGCCTGGCAACGGCAACTGATAATACGCATTTCAGTTATTGTTGTTTCATTTAAAATTATTAATGTCAATTGATCGAGATTTACTATATTTACGTTATTTAGCCTCCACTGCTCTGCAACTTTAAGCATTTATTCTTAACCGATTCATATTTGTGAATTGTTGCACTTGAAGCAACTGTGAATTACGTATAAAATTCAATTGTGTTATCCCTTAATTTTCGTTGCATATTAAAATAAGGTATTATTAACACAAACTCACAAAACGGATTACCTAATTAGTACTGTTTATTTTCTTGGGTGTTAGATTCAATATTGGCTTAGTTTGCACTTTAATTCTGTATTAAACTAACTCGCAGTAACACTGAACTGCTAAGGCGTAAATTACACGTCCAAATAATATTTATTGATGTTTTTTTATCAATAAAATAATATCGTAGGCTTGTGGACTTGTCGGTCATGAAAATTTAAAACAAGAGCGAATGCAAATTCAGTTCAAGCAAATTTACAATCTCTAATCAAATCCAACGCAATATGCACTTAGAGAATTCGCAATTCCTGAAAATCTATGTAGGCCATCAGCCCACATTGTCAATCATGGCATTAAGTGTTTAAGCTGGGAGTAACATGATATAGTATAATGTATCTAGTAAACCAAAGTTGACAAAATAGATTAAAGGAAACAATGGTAGTACATATAGAATATTTCACGAAGTGTATACAAACGTACGTATTTTGATAAAACGGTTATACTGAAGAATCGTGAATATTTGAAAATGCTTTTTGGACCCAACTTGGTGGGTCTACAACTCTACGTAAGATTAATTTGTTGGTAGCCGATGAATGTAAATTCAGTTTTGAAATTTGTGAGGCAAACAAGATTTGAATTTGTGAAAATAAGTAATAGAACGGCATAAGTTTTCTACCTTTAAAAATGTTAATTATCCACGAAGGATGCTCAGGTAATTGTTAAGTTATGTGCCTAATTACATTGGAAAGCAAGATCTTTGGCAGAAACAAGTAACATTTACTTTATCAAAACCACAATACTTAATGGTTTTTAGTAAAAATGAAGTACGCCATCAAACGTCTTAAATAACAAAAAATTTATGAAAAATGTATTTCGAAAATTGTAGGACCGGTTTTGATAAAATCCTGTTTTTTTATTTTTAGTTTTTGGAAAAAAACATTTTTTTTGGAAATTTAGGTATGCAATACCAAATAGTGAATAGTTTTAAAAATATTGATTTTTCAAAAAAAAAAAAAATATTTTAATTAGAAATAAAAAGTTATTAAAAAATTTTGATATGCATAATTAATTTAACTATCTAGATCTTCTCAGATATACAATTTGACAGAAATTCAAAGAGCTGTTATCGAGAAAGCCAAAAATAAAAAAAAATCGTTATATGAAAGATTCCGTTAATAGAGTTTTCCCGTAAATGTGATTCTATTCAAATGATAGCAAATACTAACAAAATTCTTAATCAAAATCGTTGGAGCCGTTTTCGAGAAGAATAAGCTGGCAGGTACCGTTATTTTTAGGCCTACAAGTTAAATTTCAATTTCCCCTCTGGGGAATGCCAAAAGAATCACAAACAACAAATTTGAAGATAATCGCTTAAGCCGTTTAGGCTGCAACTAGTTATACATACTGACAGAAAGACAGACAGACATTTTTTGTCGATCACTTTTTTAGACTTCTCTATGATCATAATGTCATGTTTCATTGTTATTTAATTTTTTTTTATATTCACGAATCCTAAACTTGCCTTATATTCCCTATAATCGCAAGTAAAAAGGATGCAGGTTCAGTTTCCCTTACTTTTTTACTTGCGATTTATAGGGATTATAAACCCGCCGAACTTTTTAAAGCGGGCGGAGATGACCTAGTGGAGTGCATACACCAACTCATCTCTAAAGTTTGGTCAGAAGAAAGTATGCCTGATGAATGGAACCTCAGCATCGCTTGCCCGATCCACAAGAAAGAAGACCCTCTAAACTGCGCCAACTATAGAAGAATAAGTCTCCTGAATATCGCCTACACGATCCTCTCTGCCGTACTATGTGAACGCCTGAAACCATTTGTTACCAACCTGATTGGCCCCTATCAGTGTGGTTTCAGACCAGGAAAGTCCACAATCTATCAAATGTTCACGATACGGCAGATCCTCGAAACTACCCAAGAATTCCAAATCGATACCCACCATCTCTTTATCGATTTTAAGGCCGCGTACGATAGCATTTATAGAGACGAGTTTACCGAGCCATGTCTGGTTTTGGCATTCCCACAAAACTCGTTCAGGATGACAATGGAGAACTCTCGCTGCTCCGTCAAGGTTGGTACTGACCTCACAGAAGATTTTGACGTCAAAAAAGGATTCCGACAAGGTGATGCGCTATCGTGCGATTTCTTCAACTTAGTGCTTGAAAAAATTATAAGAAACTCGCAAGTCAACTGTAGTGGGACAATTGTTATCAAATCTGTCCAATTGCTGGCATACGCTGACGACATAGACATCATTGGCAGAGCTCGGCGAGCTGTCACTGGCGCGTTTGCTAACATTGAGGCTGAAGCGGCTAAGATGGGACACGCAGTCAATGAGGCCAAAACGAAGTACCTGCTGTCCACATAAAGGGACTCACACACAAATGTTATCCTCTTAGGTATGGGAAATTTTGCCCCGAATAGGTCAAAAAGTATCAAACCTAAAGACAACTCATGGTTTGATTCGAGCTGTAAAGAGGTTATCAGGTTGAAAGAGGTAAGTTTCTGATTTTATAAAGCATACAAAACCGAGGAAAACCAGAAAAAAATTCAGCAAGCTAGAAACGCCTGTAATGTTCACATTCGCAAAACTAAATTTTAACATGAACAAAAATTCCAGCAAAAAATACTGCAATGTTCCAAAGGCAGTAAAAATTGTTGGTCATTTGTTAAAAAACGTAAAGAACTCCTCGTCATCATCGGTACCTACGCTTGTCTTCAAAGATACTCCTGTTGTCAGTTCTCAAGAAAAAGCAGATCTGCTTACAGCCCAATTCGCTGCTAACTCAACGCTGCCAGCAGGTGTTAGAACTCTTCCTGTACTCGAGAGCGTAAATGATTTCATGGGACCAATCTTCTTTCGCACTCGTACAGTCGCAAGAGTATTAAAAGATCTTAACATACACAAATCCGCTGGCCCGGATAATATCCCCGCTGAGTTTGGCATCAAGCTCTTTTATCGAAAATGCATTCATTTGGACTCGACGAATCTCTTCTTCGTTGGATTAGTAACTACCTTTCGAAACGGTCAATACAAGTTGTATTGAATGGAATCAAGTCTGACAAAATAAACGCTGGCGTGCCCAAGGGCTCTGTTTTGTCTCCGACTCTCTTCCTTATATTTATCAACGACTTATTTTATCTGAAACAACTAATCCAATCAATTGTTTCTAACCATAAGTGGCACTTGCATAGAGGAAACCGATCAGCTCTCAGTTCTTTGTGTGCATTACAGACCACCTTCTGTGGAACGACCACATATTTGACGTTGGCAAAAATGCTGCGAGATGTTTAGGTTTCCTTCGAAGATGCATTAAGTTTCTCACCCGTCTGATCTGGCTACAGTATATAAAGCATAAAGAATAATTCCCACATTTGGGCAGGTGCTCCTGTAACCCACCTGCTTTTTCAAGATAGAATACAAAAAAGGGCTTTAAAAATGATAGGCGATCGAACAATAACAAAAACATTTACATCTCTGGAGCACAGACGTAATGTCTCCTGCCATTCACTATTTTATCGCTACTTCCATAAACAATGCTCTAGCGAATTAGCCAGTTGCATTCCTCCCCTGAAACAATTCAACCGTAATAGTCGCACTGCAAGGAATGCCCATCAGTATACCCTTGAGCCCAACTTCGGACGTACTGTCAAGTACAGGGATTCTTTCTTTAGTCGTACCACGCGAATGTGGAATGCCTTGACAGACTCTGTTTTTCCTTCCCTCTTTGAAGTGCAGAACTGTAAAACAAATGTGCATCGTTACCTCCTTTCACATCCTTCCCTATTTTCCTAATGCCCTTTTTAATTCTATTAAATTTCAAGTATGTATTCTTTTTACCAAACGCCATCAAAATTAGGGCGATATTTACTATGATACTACATAACGCTGCCACTTAAGTCGCCAAATGTTCATGAGAATATAAATTGATTGTAGAGAAGAAAAAGTTACTCAGTGTTAGTGTAGCCTACGGTCGCTAGTCGCTACTGCTTGATGCTAATGCTAGTATTATTTACATGCAAACCATGGCACACTTTGTATATAATTGCTCTCAGAATTCCACTCGAACTCACACGCAAGGTAAAAATTAAATTCGAGACTGTAATCATCGTGCAAAAACACAATAAGATTGTGTACCGGTATACACCCTTACTGGAACGACGTAATTCGAAATTGGATGCTAAAACAAACAAAAAATAAGATCATAATTAAAGAGACCAACTTAACAATACACCTCCCTTCACTGCATGCTAATGCAAATGCAGCACCCGCATCCTAATGAATTACTCCCAACCGCTGCTCATTTCTAATTAGGCTCTCTATAGAATTCTCGATTTACTGGTACTTGAATGGGTTTTCGTTTGTATTGTCTGTGAACTCTGTTACTCATTTGAAACGAAAGAATAGCAGTTCAGCAAACTAACTGACTTTTGTCCATTCTTAAATTAAAATAGCTTAAACTTATTTATAAACAATTAAATAGTTCTTTCTTTCAATCGAAATCTTGCTCTTTGTCCCGCTTTAGATTCAACGCATCCAATCAACTTAATATACCAAGATGCCGGCCATGTGAATGAACCCCAACCCAAGTATATGATCAATCATCAGAGGGCTACAAAGAAACCATAAAGCGAGACCGACCATCAAGATGCCATCACTGAGACAAAAGGTCACAACATACTTTCGTCAATTGAGCTTCATTGCCGATACGAGAGATGGTCCGCGTAGTCCTCATAAGTCCGAAGAAGATGATGGTGGTTTCATTACAAAGTATTTGGAAGGGTGAGTGCTTAATTAGCCTTTCCTGAGTTAAATCAATGAATATGAATATGTTTCTTTTTTAAGGCGCATGGAGCGGATTTTCGTGGCTGGCCCAGAGGTCATGAGTGGCCAAAATCCGTCCGATATGCCTGAGCTTACATTATCCGAATATCCCACCGGTCCGAGTACCATAACAGCAGCTTGTACAGGTCCCGATGATGGCCTCACTGGCATCAAACGATCAAAATTGCATTTAACTGCTGGTTCTGATATAGACTTTATCGATACCATACAGGACAATGAAGCCATGGAGGTGCGGAAGAGCATAAACAATCACAATAAATTTAAATTTAACACATCTAAATATCGTTCGGATCAAAATGCTAATAAGATGAACGTGGGTATGGGAACGCCTAATATGCGTTCTAGAAGGAATTCAAAAGTTGAACAACACACAACAGCTGGTTCGGAAAACAAAAAAGGAGGAACAACCATTGTCGTTAGTATGGTTAGCACAACAAAATCCACCACTGCCGGACAAAAGAGCACAACCACCGACGAGCAGAGCAACAAGAATAAAGTTAACGCAAAGACTGATTTTTACGAAATCTCGAACGGCCATAATGGTATTATTAAACCACCGGCAAATGGTCAAATAAGATCGATTGCCGAGAAGAAGCTTGAAGATGCATCTCGTTTACTACGTGAAGCAGTCTCGAACCAAGCTTTGATAATGGAAAACGGCTCGCTGGCTGAGCCTGTTGCGGGGGTCACAAATTGGAAGATGGAATCGGAGAGTGCCTACGGAATTTCAGTGTCTTTGTATGAAAATAATATGTTGACTAAGGAGCCGATGGGGAATCCCATTGCTGATTGTTATGGCATGGTAGTGCGTGGTAATGCCGCTGCTATGGCCTTAGCTGATGGTGTTAATTGGGGTGAGTTAATATTAGCATTTGTTTGTGTTAAAGGTTTTGAACGAAGTTTGTATATTTTTGTTTTAATTGTAGGTGATGGTGCTCGTTTGGCAGCTCGGTCTGCAGTTCATGGCTGCCTTGACTATTTGGACCGAGCTTTGTTTGGTTTGGCTCAAGAATGTATAGCTACCACGACAAATGATGTTTTTGTATCGCTTTTAAGAAGTCTCTGGGAAGGGCATGGGTGTATCTTAGAAGTTGGTGGGGCCTTAAGTACATTAACAATTGCTGTTGTGTTGCCATTAGGTGAACCGAATCTTGGCAAATATGTCGTATGTGCATGTAATGTTGGAGATTCTTTGGGTTATGTATACTCCAAAAAGAATGGTGTTCGAGAATTTACACAAGGTAAGTCGGGACTTGTTCTTATTGCAATCATCTAATTCTTTTGTTTTTCATAGCTTGTCATGATATTCATTCGATGCGGGATATGCGTGATGCATTAGGTGCTCTTGGTCCAGCCGACGACGGCAATAAACCAGAACTCAGCAACCTCACTTTTTCTATGACCATTGTCGAAGCTGGTGATATAGTTTTTCTTACTTCAGACGGAATAAGTGATAATTTTGATCCTGTTGTTGGTAAGTTTGCTGAGGCGTGGACACCGGAAAGCAAACTCTCAAAGTACGAAAGCCAACGTTCACATGGTGTTCTTGCGCCAAAACGGCAAAATAAAAGCGCTTCAGCAATTTATTCCCGCCTACACCGCGGAGAACCAGCCTCTAATAAAATGACATGCAGCATGAATGCTGGTCAGTCTTCTATTCCGTCTCGCCCACCACGCTCAAAGAAGAGCTCCTCGCCTGAGAATGTGGTGCCTCGAGGACAACTGGAAAAGTCTTCGAGTGTTTCTAGTGTGCCAAGTCGACCTAAATACATGCGGTCACACACCGTTATCGAGCCAAGAGCCCAACAGACGCAGCAGATTATTAAAGTACCAAAGTCAATAGTTGGCTTACCTTTAGTGACGGGACCCCAGCGTCATGCGTTAACTTTGTACCGCTTGGAAGACCTACTAAGCTATGGTACTAGTGGAACCTTCTGTCCTTGTGCTTCAGCCCGTCGATTGTGTCAACTGCTGATTGATTTTGTTCGTATGATAACAACCGCCCGACGAAAGACCCTCGAGCAGCGTGAGCTATTTTACAAATTAGCCACCGGCCCAGATGGAATCAAACGTGAAGTTGAATTAAACCGAATGCAACATCGCGCTGCCAGAAAGCGTGTCGTCGACAGTAGTGCATTCTCATCGCTCCCAGGGAAGCTTGATCATGCTACAGTAGTTGCATTTAGCGTTGGATCTGGTCTTCAGTCAAAAGAATTTCAAGAAACAAATTTTTAAAAAACAAACTTTCTACGACCTTTTGTCGTTTTTGATATTTTGTTTGTGTCTTAATATTTAAGTTAACAATTAGAACATCACCTCAAATCAACTAAATTTGGGTTTCTACTTACAGAGCTTATTAAAAATTAAGTTTTTGCAGTTAAGAAATGAGTAATTCATAGCTTTAGCATAAGGTGAGATTGAATTGGAGTCAAGCGCCACACTGTTAAGTTTCCTTTTTGATTTAATAGTTTTATTATATTAATCTGTTTTCATTTAATTTTGTGATACTTTTAAATGTGAGTTATTTTTTATAGTTTTTGTATTTTTAGTTAATTATTATTTCTACATCACATAAGCTTCTTTATCATTTTCATGCATTATTTGTAATAATATTATATAACAGATGCCCTTTGGTTTCGTTTATTCCAACGAAGAAAAAAAAGAAAGTGAATGGCATACAAAAACTTTGATATTGAATAAAAGTTTTAAACTTAAAAATATGTAACAATTTACACAACAACACAAATACACAATTGTATTGGAAAATGTATTTTTTCATAGAAAATAAAATGCAATTCTAAATTTGGTAAAATACTTTGACATCTTTATTTTTTATATTATTGTATCAATGAAAACTTTAAAAATACATTCATACATAGTTTGAATGCAACTACGCATTTGGAATATGCTAGGTGAATGTCTTCCACGCATTACATGGAAAGTAATAGGGTAACCTTGGGCTTATCTTCTTACCGCAAAGGTTATTACCAGAGGTAATTTGCCGGAGGAACCTCATAATAACATCGCTCAGTTTCTCATTTTTTAACCATCCATCCATTAAGTGATTTCTGTGTCGTCTATTGTAATGTTCGCGGCTTAAGAAAAAAATTCTTTCACGTGTACCTCTACACTGTCCAATAGAGGTCAGCTTTTTTGGCATTAAGTGAAACTCAGGTTGGAGTAAATACTGATTTATCAGAATCATCATGGTCTCGTGGTCTATGTTAGGAATGATATTGCTTGCCAGAACCTTCCCCAATATGGGCAATGTTCCACAATGGACTTTAACTTGTTATGGTTTAAATTCACTGTCCGCAAGCATGTCATTCATTATTGTTTTATTTACAGGAGTACAAATCTTGACAGTAATTCGACTTGTTACGAGTTTGATGCGCTGTCTGATTCCATCTCGGAAATTGTTTCCCTTTGTCCTCGCACTGAAATTATTATTGCGGGCGATTTCAATGTACACAATTCCAATTGGCTCCGCTATTCTGCTCAGACAACACCCGAAGGAAGGTATGTCGAGCTCTTTGCCGTGTAACATCACCTTACCCAACTGATCTATGTGCCAACGCGTATACGGATGTTGCTGGGCAAGCCGCCCATACTCTTGACTTGTTTCTTACTTCTCACCCTGATAAGTATACCATTAGTGTTACTTCTCCATCTTGCACTTCGGACCATTGTGTCATTTCAGCTAATTTCTCGTCCTCCAACTATCCAGTTAAAGATCCCACCTGAATATTTTTTCCGAAACTTTAACTGGTTCCTTGCTTCCTCGATAGTGACATTGACGCCAGTGCCGAAATAATCTAGGGATGCGTGCTTTTATTACTAACAGAGTATAAAGCTTCAAGCCTAAAGAAAAGTCCTGGTTTAACTCTGAGTGTAATGAAGCTATCAGGCTCAATGAAGTAAGTTTCCGATCTTACAAAGCCAACCCTACAGAGGAAAATCGGAAAAAGCACAAACAAGCAAGGAACTCATGCAACTCCGTTATTGAAAGAACCAAATTTTTGCATGACCAAAAATTGCGGCAAAAAATTACCACTGCGTAACTTTTCCATCGCTCCTACTCTTCTGGAATCTTTCCTAAAAGATGGAAAACAGCATTTGTCTGGCCTGTCCCTAAGAAAGGTGACCCATCCTCCCCCTCCTACCGACCCATAGCACTAACATCCCTTCTTTCTAAGTTCATGGAAACGCTGATTAACCGTCAGCTTAAGGAATACCTCGAAGATCGAAAGCTTCTCCATGACTGTCAGTACGGCTTCCGAAGCAACCGTTCTACTGGTTATCTGATGGCATATCTCACCGAATAGTGGAACAAATCTTTACATCGCTTTTGTGAAAGTAAGATTATTGCTCTTAATATCACCAAGGTATTTGATAGAGCTTGGCACGAAGCTCTTATCAAAAACGCGTGCTTTTGGGATTGATGATACTCTTGTTCGTTGGATTAAAAGCTATCTTCTGGACCGTTCCATATAAGTTGTATTGGACGGATTCAAGTCTGATTCCCACAAAATAAATGCTGGTGTGCCCCAGGGCTCTGTTCTGTCTCAGACTCTTCCTCATTTTTATAAATGATGTTCCGTCTGTAACTTCTAATCCACTTAATTGTTTTGCTGACGACTCTACCCTCAGCTTTTCATATTCGTTCGATAATTCACGTCCTTTGCCTTCGGACGTACAATTGCAAAGTTACCCTAAGATAAGCTCATTAAACTCCGATTTATGCAGCATTGTCAAATGGGGTAATAGAAATCGTGTGGAGTTTAATGCTTCGAAAACTCAATGCTGTCTTATGTCGTTAAAGCTAAACATACCTCCAATGCCATTGTCCATGAATGGCACTTACATCGAAGAAACCGAAAAGCTCTCAGTACTCGGTATGTGTGTCAACGACAACCTCCGTTGGAACGACCATATATTTGATATCGCTAAAAATGCTGCTAAGTGCTTAGATTTTCTGTATCGATGATAGCAGGTTTTTTCCCTTTCTGATGTGGCTACAAAGCGTTTATACGCCCAAAACTCGAGTATAACTTCCACCTCTGGGCAGGTGCTTCGCAAAAGTCGCTACACCTACTCGACAGAATACAAAAAAGAGCGTTAAAATTAATAGGAACTAGAAATGTCTCTGAAACAGCTGAAGTTCTGAAGCTGCATTCCTCCCCTTAAAGAGTCACCCGTAATACTCGTCGCGCAAGGAATGCTCTTCAGTTCAACCTTGAGCCCAATTTCGGACATACATAGGGATTCTTTTTTTAGCCGAACAACACGAGTTTGGAATAGTTTACTCGGCGAGATTTTCACTTGCCATTTTGATCTTGTAGTGTCCCGTGGATTAGTGGTTAGTGTGTCGGACTGCTAAGCGAATGAGCCTGGGTTCGAATCCAGCTCATAGCCATCTTCTTTTCCGGGGTACTTCTTCTTGCGAGAAACTGACAAAACCCCCAAGAGTAAAATTTGTCTCGAAAAAGTGCATCATGTAGACGTTCGGACTCGGCGGTAAACTGTAGGTCCCTTCCATTCTTGCAGATTAACAACACACACACATGAATGGTTGAGAGTATAAGTCACTAGGCCTTGGCTCCTTAAGGAGCTGTCGCATCAATAAATTTTAATTTATTTATTTTGATCTGCAAGCATTCAATACCAATGTTAATCGACACCTCCTATCTTTCCCCTCACTATCTTCCTATTGCCCGCCCAGTGTGCTCTACATCAAAAGGGAAACAAATAGTCTCTTGTGCGCGCGTTAATTATAAAGAAAAAAAATAACTAATGACTGCAAACACCATACAACCTACTCTTTCATTATCTTTTTTCTTTCTACTCTCCAAAACTGTATGTATATCATTTTCACAGAAAAAGCTATTGCAGCAACGTTGCGACTCTACCTCGCTTAGTCCCCTTTTATACACATAATCATATGACGCCGATTCTTCATCAATTCCCTTTTGGGCACGCCTGTAGATTTCACAAGTTGAATCAGTGTCAAGCGACAGTGTATGACAAACATTACTATGCCCTTACGTTTCTTTATTTCAACGCTCTCCCTCTTAATTATAACAAAACATACATTTGACCACAAACTGAGGAAGACAATAATAAAGCAAGGAATGAAAATAATAAACGCTAGGGTAGTGTTCCCGGCTTTATTCATCTATCAGTAAGAGCCTAATTTATTTGACTTAATGTTAAAAAAGTGGTCATCTTTTGATATTTGTGAGATTTGGTCCGTCTATCAAATGACAAACACGGATGAAATAACAAAAACAACAATATACCAAAATCTATAAATTTGAGAAGAAAAGACTTTTGAGGAATTACTATCAATTGTCCTTCCTAACGTTATTTTCTGTTTTTTTTTCTATTTTTTCATTTTTTATTGCCTTCATTATTTTTTTGTAACGATTCATTTTTTAGTTTTATTATTATTTTATTTATTTCATCAAACATTTACTTAAAATCCTAATGTTTTACGTACATATGTATCAATATATGGTTACAAATTATAACTAAAAATAAAACACTTTAAAAAAATTACAACAATAAGTAAAAACAACGTGTGAACGACGCCCAGGATATTCCTTTGCAATAACGTCGCGTTACGTTTTAGTTGTAACGGGTGATTTTTTTGAGGTTAGGATTTTCATGCATTAGTATTTGACAGATCACGCGGGATTTCAGACATGGTGTCAAAGAGAAAGATGCTCAGTATGCTTTGACATTTCATCATGAATAGACTTACAAACGAGCAACGCTTGCAAATCATTGAATTTTATTACCAAAATCAGTGTTCGGTTCGAAATGTGTGGGCCCTAGAAAAGTTGGCAGAAAATCCGCTTTTTTATCGACAAATTTTGTTCAGCGATGAGGCTCATTTCTGGTTGAATGGCTACGTAAATAAGCAAAATTGCCGCATTTGGAGTGAAGAGCAACCAGAAGCCGTTCAAGAACTGCCCATGCATCCCGAAAAATGCACTGTTTGGTGTGGTTTGTACGCTGGTGGAATCATTGGACCGTATTTTTTCAAAGATGCTGTTGGACGCAACGTTACGGTGAATGGCGATCGCTATCGTTCGATGCTAACAAACTTTTTGTTGCCAAAAATGGAAGAACTGAACTTGGTTGACATGTGGTTTCAACAAGATGGCGCTACATGCCACACAGCTCGCGATTCTATGGCCATTTTGAGGGAAAACTTCGGAGAACAATTCATCTCAAGAAATGGACCGGTAAGTTGGCCACCAAGATCATGCGATTTGACGCCTTTAGATTATTTTTTGTGGGGCTACGTCAAGTCTAAAGTCTACAGAAATAAGCCAGCAACTATTCCAGCTTTGGAAGACAACATTTCCGAAGAAATTCGGGCTATTCCGGCCGAAATGCTCGAAAAAGTTGCCCAAAATTGGAATTTCCGAATGGACCACCTAAGACGCAGCCGCGGTCAACATTTAAATGAAATTATCTTCAAAAAGTAAATGTCATGGACCAATCAAATTTTATGCGTTTTTTTTTTTAAAGTTCTCAAGCTCTTAAAAATCACCCGTTATAATTTGAAAACCAGGGTTAATTTTTCAAAAATCAAAAATTAAAACGTATTTTGTACTTTTTTCGTTAACTGTAAAAGTCTAGTTTGGGCTGTCTGGATGCGGCTGGGCTCCTGTCTCCTTTCTCTGGCTGTTCTGTAAACGAACGGGTAGGGTCTTTGTATATACACTGCATATAGTACTATCATGGAGCATCATTTTTTAGTTCTGAATCAAGTCGCAATGAGGCGTGCTGAAATTGCCAATTGGTGTGAATATAGAATAAGTACAGACAACAAAGGTTTATTAAATACTGGTAAAATATCGGTAATGGTTCTCGTCTCCACTATTTAGAGTTAGTTCTGAATCAACCAGGGAGAAGGCCAGACGATAAATGACCACCATTAGAGTACTATAGAAAATGTATATACAATGGTAGGGCGTGAAAAGTCTCATTTCGTTAAGGTAGTTAGAACTTTGAATATACAATGATGTAGGTTGGTAAGCATTGAACACACAAAACCTCAAGTTCCATTTGGATTGTGGATTAAATGAAAATCTGGTCGTTCTTTGAAAAATCTTCGAAAAGCAGGAACCTCTAGATTTTAGTATGTAGTACCTTTTTTCGGATCGAACAATTTGATCTAGAGTCTTTGTATATACACTGCATATAGTACTATCATGGAGCATCATTTTTTTAGTTCTGAATCAAGTCGCAATGAGGCGTGCTGAAATTGCCAATTGGTGTGAATATAGAATAAGTACAGACAACAAAAGTGTATTAAATACTGGTAAAATATCGGTAAAGGTTCTCGTTTCCACTATTTAGAGTTAGTTCTGAATCAACCAGGAAGATTGCCAGACGAAAAATGACCATCATGAGAGTAAAATCTGAAGTTCTACCTTAATTGACCGAAGGCTCAGTATTTCTGCCGCCTGCTCGATCTGTTTAAAGTAGTCTTGTACAGCTTCTGCCGATGATGTCGATGTCATCTGCGTAAGCCAATATCTGGCTGGACTTGGGGACGATAGTCCTTATTAACGTGGCAGAGTCACGGATTACTTTCTCCAAGGCCAGGGGCCCTATTCCTGAATACGAGTCGAGTAAGATTTCATGTGAGATCGACAAATTGGTATTCTCGAACACGATTCACTAATTATCGGTATTCCCCAACTCGAATGTTGAACGTCAAATGACACTCGAATGATACATACCTATTCCTGAACTCGAAAGTGACGCCTTTTTCTGTGAGAAATCATTCATGTTTAAAAAGTGTTCGAGAGCAGCAGCGATGGATGCAAAAATGTAGGTAAAAATAAAAAAAGACTAATTTTCTAATTGTTATGAATAATGACTTACTTTACTTATGTTGGCTCAACTAGAGCGTGGTGCTCCTAGGCCTTGCTCAATACGCCCCTCCAGCTGGCTCGATCCCTTGCCTGCTGTCTCCAATTTCGCACTCCAAGTTGGCGGAGGTCTCCTTCTACCTGGTCGCTCCATCGAAGATGAGGTCTACCTTGGCTTCTGACTCCCTCTGGTTTGGCTTTGAAGACTTTACTCGCTGGAGCGTTGGTGTCCATTCGCTCTACATGGCCCAGCCATCTTAGTCGTTGGACTCTAATTTTTCTGGCTAAGCTTATGTCGCTGTACAGCTCGTATAGTTCGTCGTTGTATCTTCGTCGCCAAATGTTGTCTTCTCGGTTTACGCAAATAGGACCATAGATCGTACGCAGAACTTTTCTCTCGAAGACTCCAAGTGACTTTTCATCCGATTGGGAGAGGGTCCATGCTTCTGCACCATATAGCAGGACCGGGATGATGAGTGTTTTATATAGTGTCTCCTTGGTTCTTCTCGATAGGGCTTTATTTATCAATTGCTTATTCAGCCCAAAGAAACAGCGATTAGCAAGAGTTAGTCTGCGTTTGATTTCAGCGCTGATGTTGTTGACCGAGTTTACAGCAGTACCCAGGTAGACAAATTGACTGACTACCTCGAAGTTATACATATCAATGGTCACATTTTGACCAAGCCGGTGGTGGGATTGGGCTTTTGTTGATGAAAGCATATACTTCGTCTTGTCCTCGTTTATTTTCAGCCCCATTCTGCTTGCTGCTGACTCCATAGTAGTGAAAGCACCGGTTACTGCTCGCTTTGTTCTTCCTATCACGTCTATGTCGTCTGCAAACCCAAGTAATTGTGTCGATTTATTGAAAATGGTGCCCGATGTACTGGCATGGGTGCTCCGTATTACATTTTCAAGCACAATGTTAAAACAGCTGGATGACAGCGCGTCTCCTTGTCTAAGCCCTCTGGTGGTTTCGAAGGTTTCAGTAGAGTCTCTGCCAACCTTGACGGAACAGCGAGCATTCTCCAACGTCATCCTGATAAGGCGTATCAGTTTAGCAGGGATTCCAAAGTTAGACATAGCACGATACATTTCAACTCTATTAACACTATCGTACGCTGCTTTAAAGTCGACGAACAGGTGGTGGGTGTCGATGTTATATTCTTGGGTTTTCTCCAGGATCTGGCGTAATGTGAATATTTGGTCGGTGGTAGATTTTCCAGGTCTGAAGCCGCATTGATAAGGACCTATTAGATCATCAGCAAACGGCTTGAGACGTTCACATAAAACGCTTGACAGGATCTTATAGGCGATGTTTAGAAGACTAATGCCTCTATAGTTGGCGCAGAGTAGGCGGTCTCCTTTTTTGTGGATCGGGCAGATGGTACTGAGGTTCCACTCATCGGGCATACTTTCCTCCGACCATATTTTGCAGATGAGTTGGTGTATGCTCCTGACCAGTTCATCTCCAGCGTGTTTAAAAAGCTCCGCTTGTAGACCATCGTATCCAGCTGCTTTGTTCATCTTTAGCCTGGTGATGGCTACTTTGATCTCATTTTGGTCGGGCGGGTGCAGTTCGTGGTCGTCATCTAGATTAACTGGTACAAGTTGATATTGGGCGGGATCTTGGCTGTCATCGCCATTTAACAACTGGTTAAAGTAGTCTCTCCAGATGGCTAACATCGCCTGTGTTTCCACGATGGTGTTTCCATCCTGATCTTTGCAGGGCCCAGGGCGACTTGTGAGACCTGATGTAGACTGTTTCACTCTTCTGTAAAAGTTTCGCACCTCTTTTCTGCAAAAACATCTCTGCATCTCCTCGACTTCGCGTTGCTGGTGTTCTTTTTTTTTCCTCCTGAGTATGCGTTTCTCATCCTTCCTTCGCTCAACATAGAGATTTCTGGTGGCTCTCGTATCTCTCTGGAGCCACGACTTGTATGCCTCCGTTTTAGCTTTGTTTGCCTGAGCACATTCGGAGTCGAACCAAGGGTTTCTAGGGGGAGGCTGAGAGAAACCTAATACCTCTGACGCAGCATTTCTTATGGCTTGTTGACATAGCTGCCATTGGTCTTCCGTGTTCATATCCTCAGTCGAAGGATTTCTCGCAAGCTCAAGGGATACGCGGTCTGCATAGGCAGCGGCGGTCTCTTCCGATTGAAGTTTTCCAACATTGAATTTCTTCGGCGTAGTTGGTGTTCGCCTGAGAGCTACCATTGAGATCCGTACTCTAAGCTTTGCACCGACTAGGTAGTGGTCCGAATCCCTCCCAATTTTGGCATTAAAGTCTCCTAAAAGGATTTTAATGTCATTTTTGGGGCATTGCTCATAAGTTTTGGCGAGGAGCTCGTAGAAACTTTCTTTGGTAGCGTCGTCTTTCTCTTCTGTAGGGGCATGGGCGCTTATGAGGCTCAGGTGGTGGAATTTGGCCTTAATGCGGATCGTTGTCACTCTCTCGCTGACTTCGCCAAAGCTCAAGACTTTTTGCCTTAGTCTTCCTCTGACAGCGAATCCGCATCCAAACAAGCGCGATCTCCCATCAAGATAGCATTTCCCATAGTAGAAGTTACAGTCTTCTGTTTTTCTCAGGCCTGGTCCATCCCATCGCATCTCCTGGAGGGCTGTTACATCAGCTTGGAACCTGGCGAGGGTCTCGGCTAGCTGCTCGGCCTTGCGCGGCCTGTTCAACGTACGCACGTTCCAAGTGCATATACGTAAATCGTTGTCCGTTTTTCGTTTGCGGGGGGGGGGGGGGGGGTCGTCAACATTGTTGGTTTGGTCATCCGAGGCATATCTTGCATTTTTCATCACAATAAATTTTCCCTTTCATGACCGGCTTGTGAGGCCTGTGCATGACGTGTAGATCGTGTTGGTGGTTGGATGTTCAGAGCGTATCTTTCGTCCTGCTCCTAGTTCCTGAGAAGAGAACTCAGGTATCTACAACCAATGGATCCGATGGATCCAACGCTCGTCGTTAGTTCACCTTTCCGCTATCCAGCGAGCACCGCAGGGAGGTGACGATGCGATTTTGCCCACCGTTATGAATATGAATAATGAAGTTTTTGAAACAAAATTTAAATATTTTTTGGTGGTAGGTATTTGGCATAAACGACGATCTGGCGTTTGTTTTAAATGTGTGCTGCATTACTTGCAGCAAATATACAAATATTGTTTTATAAAACATCTCTGTACTTATCATATTAATTTTGTTTGCACTTTTACGATTTAAACTGATTAATTTACTATCAAATTACATTTAACGATTAGTTCTCAAATCAAAAGATTTTTCTTGTGAAACGTCAAGTCAACATTTAGTGAAGTTAGCTACAATTCAAAGGGTGTGTTCAACATTTTTGGGGTCATGTCATGTTTTTGGCTCTCAATCTCAGAATCAAGTCGCAATGAGGCGCGCTGAAATCGCCAATTGGTTTGGATATAGAATAAGAAAACAACAAAAGTGTATTAAATACTGGTAAAATATCGGTAAATGTTGTTTTCTTCACTATTTAGAGTTGGTTCCGAATCAACCAAGAAAATGGCCATGAGAGTACTATAGAGAATGTATATACATACAAAATACAATGGTTACACCTCACAACATTAGCTATTTACCTGTGAAAGGCCCGTCAAAATCGGGGCATAAATAATAATTTTCAAAAAAAAAAAACGCTCCCAGAGCCACCTAGGGGTACTTAAAGTAGCCTTACCTACTCCTTCCAATATCAGCCTTCTGCCAATGGAAATCCCGTCAAACAAAATAACCCGGCGCCACCTAGTGGGTAATTTAAATAGACTAGTTTACTCCCTAGAACAGCAGGAAATCTGCCAGTGAAAGTCCCGTCAAAATCGGTGCAGTCGTTCCCGAGATTACCCGGAACAAACAGACAGAAAGACAGACAGACAAACATTTAAAAAAAATTGTGTTTTTTGTTATAAGTACTAGATGAGAGTAAGATGCATATGAAAATCTTGAAAAAGCTGTCATTTTGATATTAAAAAACAGTCACTTCATTTTTATGTATGTGTATAGATTATTAAAATAATTAAGTTCTCTAGTGTTTTAAACATAATTATTTTTTTTAAACTAATTATTTAAAAAAATTAAATGAATACAAAAGATAAGCAAGTAAAGTGTTAAAGAAAATTTAACGTATATTTAAGTGAAACATAAAAACAAAAACAAAAAAACACCAAAAGTTCTTCGCAGTGCTGCCGGCAACGAGAGACTCCAAGAAAAGCTGTATGTGAATCCAATTTTTTTAATTAATTTTATGGACATAAGGTTCTACATATATTGGTATAAAAAAAAATGTTTGTTATATGCTCACGAAAGTGTCATCTAACGGTTTCAAGGTTAAGAAAAAAAGCTCAGTCGTAATATATTAAAATATATTTGTTAAAACTCGTACATATTTTACCGGAATAATAAATGAAATTTATAAATAAAAAGGTCGAAGTGTGATAACAAATATAACATCAAGAAGAGACACCCAACATCGACGTCTTGGACAAAACACCACCATAGACAGCTATAATTTTGAGGTAGTTAGGGACTCAGACAAAAATACCAGCACTGAAATCAAACGAAGAATAACACTTGCCAATCGCTGCTTCTACGGGCTTAAGAAGGCAAATGAGTAGCAAAGCCTTCTCTCTCCGGTAAATAAATTGTCCCTTTCAGGCCGACTCCACATGATATCTGTATTGCTAACCAGATCTCTGACATAAATATCAGACCATTTTCTTTTTTCTTCGCTGGGCAGTTCATGTCTTGATATTTCATTAAAGCAAGAGAGGCTAATGTGTTTGTATCTCTGACAAAAGTCAATAGATAGAAATTCTTCTTCTTATATTTGTTAATTTTATCATTTTAAAACATTTATTCCATTAAAAAAATATAGATGTTATCTCATTTACTCTTATTAATACACATAAACTAATAAAAATACTGTATTCAGGCCTTTTCACTGCAAACTAAATTTTTAAAGCGCACAAAAAGAGCAACTACCCGCAGACATCGATGTCAAGATAGAACCGCGGAGAGAAATGTCTAACATCCCAACAGACTACGAAACAACGCGACTCCATTGGATATTTCATCTCATGTTGAAGATCCTGAGAGAAATTATATCGTGTGGAGTCGGCCTGTTTATAAGACCCTCATCATCCCAGTCCTGCTCTATGGTGCAGACACATGGACGTTGTCAAAAGCGAATGAGGAGGCTTTAGACTGCTTTGAGAGAAAGATTCTCTGGGTGATTTTTGGTCCCGTATGCATTAACGGAGAGTGGAGAAGAAGATACAATGAAGAACTGTACCGGCTGTACAGCGACACCGACCTAGCCAAAAGAGTCAAAATTCAACGTGTCAGATGGCTGGGTCATATAGAGCGAATGGACACCAATGCTACGGCCCGGAAAATCTTTGAATCCATCCCCGACGGAGACTTAGGTGCTGACGACTCTACCCTCAGCTTTTCATATTCGTTCGATAGTTATCGTCCTTCGCCTTCGGACGTAAAATTCCAAGCTCATTAAACTCCAAATTATACAGCATTGTCAAATGGGGTAATAGGAATCTTGTGAAGTTTGATGCTTCGAAAACTCAATGCTCTCAGTACTCGGTATGTGTGTCAAAGACGTCCTCTGTTGGAACGACCATATCGAGCCCTAACCGCCATTTTATCGTAAGCGACATATTTTACAAAATCAAGTTAATAATGCTTACGCTTTTACACATGTATCCTTATCATTAGTTTTTAAATATTACTTTTTAACAAAGAGTTACAGAGAAAACAAAATTTATCGTAACCGACATTCATTTATTAGGCTCGGTCGGTTTTGAAGCTCAAGAAAAAATAAAATAATGTGTTTCCTGTAAAATTTACAATTTGTCGCTTACGGTAAAATGGCTGTTAGGGCTCGATATATTTGAGATCGCTAAAAATGTTCTGCTAAGTGCTTAGGTTTTCTGTATCGGTGTAAGGAGTATTTTTCCTCTCCTGATCTGGCTACAATTATTTCTCCCGTAATGCTCGTCTCGCAAGGAATGCTCATCAGTTTACCCTTGAGCCCGATTTCGGACGTACCGTGAAATATAGGGAGGCATTCTTTTTTTTAGCCGAACAACATGAATTTGGAATTGTTTACCCGGCGAGATTTTTCCTTGCCATTTTGATTTGCAAGCATTCAAAACCAAAGTTAATCGACACCTTCTGTCCTTCCCCTGCCTGTTATCTTAATGCTCGCGCAGTGTACTTACATACATTAAAAGAGAAACAATTAGTCCCTTGCGCGCACGTTAATTATAAAAAAAGAGGACCTTAACCGATTCTACGTGCGAAACTCTGGAGGCAGCTTGCTAGGGACCGAGCTGCCTGGAGAAGCTTGTTGGTTGCGCCCAGGTCCACCCCGGACTGTAGCGCCACCTAAGGTAAGGTAAGGATACATCATAAACCCAAAATATAAACACTGAATAAGAATTAAATAAGATTACTTAGTGTATTTAAATATGTTATCATAAACTTAAATAAATTGTTCATATAGTTAATTTTTATATACAAATTATAAAACATTTTACTTAAAATTATTCGTGTTTAATTATTAATTTCATTCAATATCTTCAAAAAAATCATTGTCAATATTTTCGTTCATATCATCCATGATAATATTGAATTCCCTTAAGATTCCTACCGGGTACTGAAGGTGCGTCGACACATTTAGATAATCATGATGGTATTTTAACTGACGATGCATTGACCATCTTCCTTCTTCCGGAACGTAAAGCCCTATATGGTCCTTAAACAGTCCGTATAGTTTTTGGTCAAAAGCAAACACTTTTTCAGGATATCTAATAGGAAACATTTTTTTAATAATCATGATCGTTCATTTCTTCTACAACACTTTTACCTGTTGTACTGCGTTCTAATCAATGTCCAGCGGTTTGCCCGTACATCGTACCGTTGCAATGCATCTGCATGAGTTGTATATATATCATTGTCCACCACAGCACAAGAAGAAGCTCCTGCTCTGTAAGCGTTTGATACAATTTCTTCCCATTTACTAATTCTTGGATCCATTCGATGCATACATTTCAAGTGCAACCCTCGATCCCTGCCTCCTATACTGTAAATTGAGTTTTCTAAAAAAAAAAACTTATTAAACTTCTAATAAGATTAAAGCTACATCTTACCATGGAATGCAAGTCCCATTTGCTCCTTAGCTCGGGGCAATTCATCACAGCAAACTCGATGTCCAGTGTGTAAATCTAAGCTTTCTACATGTTTCAAAGCTTTCAGTCCATCTGAACCACCAACTGTATAAATGGTTCCATTTAATACACCACTCCGGTGGTATGCCCTTGCCTCTAGCAATGGAACAAATGGAACCCAAACTTCGTCTCTTTGATGGAAGGCATACGATTTTTTTGTGATATGCTTTTTGTTCTTCCATCCGCCTTGATGATAGATGTAGTAACCATGACATAGATAGCTTCCATCATATATCTTTTCCGGCAGTTTTTCAATTTCACGTTGTCCATGTTGGCCATAAAATCTAAAGGTTTTCGGCTTGAAATCACCAATTCGCCGCGTAATTAATATTTGCACTCTAGAGTTATTTGTAGTGAGGGTATTTGCTTCCGCAGCCCAATGGTCTAAAAAGTGAATAGCGCGAGGTGAGATTCTGGTTGACACTAGCATATCGGGTGATATCATAGTAGGCTGAACGTGTTCTAGAAGATCCTCAAGACAATCAAGTCGCAGTTCATAGGAATGATAGATCCAACGCATGACGAAGGAGTAAATTAAATCTTCAATACACCCATTGGCTTTACATTCTTGGACAAGAAGTTTAAACTGAAAGTAAAGCAAATCGGAAATTGGTTAAGAACAAATTGCGTTAAAAACACGTTTTGGGTAAACTGGGAATCTCGCAGAATCCAACTGGTCGATTTCAATAAAACAGACTTATTATATTTCCACTCACCTCATCGAAATCAATTTCCAGATATTCGTCATTTGGAAAAATAAAATGAAAATTTATAACAGCCATTTTAATTGCTTTCTGTAACAGAGTCCTTATGGAATGTTTTCCTGAAAATAGTATCAAAAAGTATTATTAAAAATAAATTATATAAATAAATATTCTTATATTCTCAATACGAGTATTCTTACCGGCAAATATAATGTACTCAATGCAATTCTTTAAAACCAAATTATTAACCAAATACGAACAGCAAGCTTCTTCGGCGCTGGTTATCTGCAAAAAGGAGGCTGCTAGAAGGACTTTTTCCACATTGATTGAGTAGAATTTCAACAGTCCCGTGTAGAGATAGTCAATTAGAATTTTCAAACACTCAGCATCTACTTCTTTAATAACGATTTCGGTTTGATTAGACTCCACAAATGGACCTTTGAATAGAAAATAGAAACTTATTACATACACTAACTTCTACTCGTGACATCCCGTCATTATTATTATTTAAAATAGAACCTATGAAAACAACTTATTCAGATTTTGATGCGCCAAGCCGTATCACCTGACTTAGATCTCAAAAGATCCATAGCCAGCCCCAGTTGAGGAGAGAAAAAAAGCTTGGGAAACGGTAAGGAATTTAGTGGAGAATTAATTTAAGGATCTTTTTAAGTGACTTTTTTGAAACATCGCCCTGTTCGTCTAAAAAGTATTCTCCGATCCGAGTGCTGATTTCCTGGTTTGGGCTAGGCTGTGGCATTCACAGAGGAAGTGATATAAGCCCTCTACCGCATTAACGTCCTGAAACGCACTACATAAGCCTGATGTGCTAGTGCCCATTATGCTCATGTGGGTTCGCAATAATATACCGTAAGGATATCTACCCATAAGGCTACCTAGCAAGAGGGACAGTTGAGGTCTTTAGTTTTAGAATGAATTCAGTTTTTCTTCTTCTTCCCGAAATCCAACATGTTAAGTGTTCTTTATTTATTCGCAGAAAATTCGCAGCTGTCAGATTTTTGAGTAGAGGGGATATTTTCCCTCTTTGAAAGATTTCTGCGAAAACCTACAATCCTACAATTTACCGCCGATTCCGAACGGCTACATGACATGCACTTCTTCGAGAAAAATTTTTTTACTCTTGGAGATTTTGTCAATTTCTCGGAAGTGGCAGTAACCTGGAAAAGAAGGGGCTCGAACCCAGGCTCTTCGCTTAGCTGTCCGACACACTAACCATTAAGGCACGGGGCACTACAAGCTTTAAGCATTTAGTATGAGCTAATTAAACGGGTCACCTATTCTGGAATAAGCTCAAACTCGAAATTTTAACTATCGATGTACTCGATTATCGATAAACTGTCGATGTTCAACCAACACCACTTAAACATCAAAAAATTGGTGCAAACTAAAAATTATTGCGAAACGATTTTTAAATGTTTAGTTATTTTTTTCAAGGAAATATTTTGCTTATTTGTGGCATGAGCTCCGCCAACAAAGCAATTAGTAGTTTTGTAGGTGCTTTCACGCTTCCAGCCACAATTCTTTTTCTACTACTTCTTGCAGACAACTGGTTTCAGAGGACTCAAAGCTCTTTAAACTCACACTGCTCTGTAACAGTTGCCCCTTGCCTGAACTAAATCAGGTACCTGAACGTCGTCAACAATGTTCATAGAATAGTTCATAAAACCAGTGTTTTTTTATGACTTTTAAAATACAATCTTTACCAAACGTGTCGCAAATTAAATTTTTTGTATTGTCTTTTATTATTGTCAAACTGACTTTTTGCTGACACTTTCTTCGCCTTCAAAAATTTCTTCAGCAGAAATTCGCAGGGTGGGCAAATTATGTTCTCTCTCACGAGCTCTCTCTTCTGCGAATTTCTACAAATTTCTATTTTTGGTGTACGGGAACTGAAATTAGCAGAAATTCGTGAAAATTCGTACGAATTCTTAGATTGGGAACAGACATTGTGTGTTCCTTTACTTTTTCAAGTAAGTTCAAGATTCAAGTAGACTCTCAAATTTGGAGGAGTAGGGAAGGATTCTCTCACAAAAAGCAAAAACTACGAAAAAGTAAAGGAACGCTTTTGTAGTAAGTTATAGTAACCCAACTGCATATGACAGAAACATCAAATGTAAATCCAACATAAATCGGGATTCAGATTTATTAAAAAAAAATGTAAAGGAACACAACTATTATATTCTATGTACATATACATACATATATGCAATAAGGAATCTTTGGTGAATTCTGTTTTTTACTTTTTTCAATGGCACAAGTACCCAGGGTATAATTTGGCTCGGATCCAATATTCAAAATTTTTATTCACCAGATTGACAGGAGTTTGGCAGGTTTTCCTATTGCAAGCACTTTGGCTGGAAAATACTACTGAAGCTTGGAAGTTTTATTGATTTACTTATTGGTGTGTTTACCGAGCTACCCCTGCTTCCGTCTTTGAACCCTCTGTGTATACCGATATAAATAGGATTATCTTTTATGACCCGATTTTCCTTCCAGCATTCTCTTGTTTTAATATCTTTAAGTTTCACTATGTGTGGGACAACGTAGTCGGTATGAGTTTCGATGTCTATGAAGTTCGCTTTGATCTTATTGACCCTTATTCCACTTATTGGTCTCCTTCAGTCTTAAGGCACTTTTGGCTGCAAACTCCATTATGATCATGGTCGATTGGGACTAGTGAGAGAAATGTTTCTAGGGCTGCGGTTGGTGAAGTCCTTATGGCACTTCTCGTACCAATACACGGTAGTCTTTGAATCTTGGTCATGGATTTGAGATTGATTGTCTTGTCTAGGGCTGGCCACCAAAACAGTAACAGTAAATGTTTTTTTGGGCTAAGACCCAATCTGTTATCAAAAATTCTAATGCAAGTGTAGAAGGCTATCGAAGCTTTCCTTTCTAGTTCTTTCTATCTTTGATATTTTCTTACCAGTTAAATATACGATTTATTACTATCCCAATATATTTGGCTATGTCCATTAATTGTGGGAGCAGTAATATTGGGGATGATTCGTTTCCCTGTGAACAAAACTAATTCGGTCTTGAGCGAATTGACAATTAGTCCGCAGATGGTCCATTTGTTGAGGTTGTCCAGACTTGCTTGCAGAAGTTCACACAAAGTAGGAACAAAATTGCCTGATGACATTAAACGATGTCATCACCGTAAGTCATGATTTTGACACCAGTTAGACTTAGTTTGACTAAAACCGTGTTGACCTATAACCAAGGCAGGGAAGATAAAAGGCCTTTCCTTGTCGTGTTCCCCCAAACATTCTAGCTGTAAGTTTATGACAACCAATTTCTGAATTAACAATTCTCGTTTGGAGCATAAGTTCCATCCAGCTGGGCATTAGTGGATTATTGTTAACAGAGTCAAAGGCTTGCCAAATCGCTCTCATGTAACTCATCCATTTACCAATACAAATTCACAAATTCGTGCAGTCGTTGAGGCATGCTGGCATAACAAACAAAATTCCAGCCATATTATCATCTCGTTGACTCCAGTGGGCTGGGCACCTAGTTCGTCGAATAAACGAATAGGAACCAGCCCGGAAAGCCTTTTGCTGTTCTTTTTACTGTAGAAGGAAACGTGGCAGACCTTGCTTACCTTGGAAGGATGGCGTATACCAGGACGCCCGAAGCCTTATGGGCGCGAAACTGTATGGCGTCGGCCAGCAATCGGGATCATATATGCCGAGGCTATAATATTGGCTTGGACTACTACCTAGTTGTACGGCTGCGGATATTCACCAACGTCGGAACGCTGACCCATCCAGCATTAGGCATTTAAAATGCCTTAGAAGCCGCCTTTGATGCCCAGAAATATACATATTCAAATAAACAGCTACATGGATGAAGTCAGTTCTTTTCGTGCCCCCTATCAGTAGAAGTGTGGAAACCCTAACGGGCTTTTTTTTAAAAAGAGAAAGAGAAAGATTCGCGGTAGGCGATGAAGAAAAAAAAATAAAATTCGATTGCTTTACCGAAAGGTAAAAACAAAAACTTAAGCTCTCATGAAGCACAATCCATACAGCCTGGTCGAAGAAATCTAAAAATATTCCCCCCATTTCACTTAGGCTAAAAAAAGGTTATCGGGCAATAAGGTTTCCTTTACAAGAGCCTCATCATACTCGTGTCCTGATTCATATTGGGGACGCTGCCACTGTTATAACGAGCTACATAGCGACTTGACCTGGCCACAACCTTACCTTAACTTAGGTGGCGTTACAGAACGCGGTAGACCTGGGCCTCAACCAATAAGCTTCTCCAGCCAGCTCGATCCCTAGTTAGCTGCCTCCAGTTTTGCACGTGGATTCGGTTGGGATCCTCTTCTATTTGTGTGCGCCACCTGATTCTCGGTCTTCCTCTACTGCGCAGTCCCTCTGGGGTGTAATCAAAGATTTTCCGTGCCGGAGCTTTGATGTGCATCCGCTATATATGACCCAACCATCTGAGACGTTGAATTTTTCATTTTTTGGCTAGGTCGGTATCGCTGTACAGCCGGTACAGTTCTTTATTGTATATTCATCTCCTCTTTGCGTTAATGCATACGGGAAGAAGCAGCGATTGGCAAGAGTTATTCTTCGTTTGATTTTAGCGCTGGTGTTGTATGAGTTAATAGCGGAGCCCAGGTAAACAAAGTCCTTAACTACCTCAAAGTTATAGCTGTCTGCGCTACTGACATCACGCTGTGTTCATCCAAGTATGTCAATATCGTATCGAAAGATCGTGCCTCTGGTGTTGGTGTGAGAGTTCTGCACTATTCTTTCAAGTATGACGTTGAAAGAGTCGCATGACAGCTCATCGCCTTGTCAAAATCCTATTTTTACTTCAAAGGTGTAACTTCACATTGCTCTAAATAACTCGTCTATATAAAAGCTGTCTTATGCGGTTGGTGCATACTTATAGCCAATTCATCACCTGCAGCTTTGAAGAGTTCGGCAGCTTTGTTGCTCTTAAGCTATATTTTGCCTGGCAGGGGAAATATTTTTTCATATTCTCAGCATCGACTGCGATTCCACTACGATGTTCACTCGTTTGTCTTTGCAAGCTTCAGTTCCAGCTCCGTAGCTTTGACAGTTTTTTTACCTTTTGGTAAAACTTTCGAACTTCATTCCTGCGATAACAGCTTTCCATTCCTCGATCGCGCGCTTCTCATGATCCTTTTTTTCTTTCTGAGAAGCCGGTGTTTCTCTTTCCTCTTCTGCTCGTAGAGCGTAGTAATAGCAAAAAAGACATACGATCATGAAAACGTTCTCGGTTTCTACTGCGTCGTTTATTCAGGGACGGAGAAACGCCTCCCTTCGACTAAAGGAAAAATTCACATCTATGCAATGAACATCAAAGACAGCCTAGCGACACTTGATACACCGAAAAACATTCTCACAAGTTTGCATGAAAAATGAAGCATGTAAATATCGATAAAAAATCTATAGCGGAAGAAAGGAAAACGCAAAAACTTCTGGATCCTGGTTACAGATGGTAATAAGTATTCGTTCAAAACTGCACATGATGTCCCGACCATGGTTGTTATATAAGATAATAGGAAATACATGACAGGAAGGAAGGAACAGAACCTAGTCTCACGAAGCTCTCTTTTTATATTAATGTCGATATATTAAGAGGCTAAATAATAATGATGCTAATTAAACCATTTTAAATAGTCGCACACTTGTTACATTACAAACTAGGAACATACATACATGTTTTATAAATATAATATTTTTAAGTTTTTACCTGAAAACATGGCACTGAAGTAGGGACTAGATGCGCAAAGTAGATTTTTGTGGGCCAAAATCACCCCGGTCCCGGCTTTCAATTTAACATCACAGAACTTAAAAAATGGAAAAGGTTATTAGTTTACTCCAACTTGGAAAAAGGCCATACTACGCACCGTTCCCTGTTCTCGAAGTCGGTTAAAACCATCCAATAAATCCACAGCAATATCATTCTGAAACAAAATTACAGATTTAGATTGAAAATAGATTCAACCAGTCTATACTAACCTTATTATTTTGGTTATAAAATATTGAATTATTATCGCGTGACTTTCTACGGACTGTTAAAATGTTATTAAGCATTTTTGGTATAAAATCTTCACTTGTGATCAGTGATTAATAAGTTATTTTCATTTCACAACACCTTGGAATAGTCTGTCTATTCTATCTATTTGTTTTTATTTATTTAGATAATGTTTTTTTTTTTATTTGGGTTGAAAAGTTAATGAATAAATATTTTAAATTATGACAACAAATAAATTACAAAGAACTTCGAGTTCAATACTTAAAATATTATTATAAAATAGTTGCAAGAACATATGGAAATGTATGTTTATATTCCGCCGCTGATGCATACGAAAAGCTTTAAAAATAAACTTTTAAGAAAACTTTAATAGCAAACAATGGGCGCAGTCAGTGTTTTGTTTTCGGATAAAAATAAGAACAAGAGAGATTGGAAGAGTAAACTACATTTATATTTTCTTCCATTCTTTTTATGTCGAATTCGTTTTTATCTGAGTGTTAAATAAATAGCCTACAAATTTAACGTTCTTTTGAGGAAATAAAAAAAAAATTTATGTAGTTTCAAAAATAGCCTGGAAGCATAGGTAAATATTATTTTTTTTTTTAGGAAATACAAAAAATTAAATATTTATTAACTTTTTTTTTAATTTGTTTTCTGCAAACTATTTTCGAAAATTACCATAACTGGCTGAACACAATGGTGAAGCTGAAGCTGAAGTATGAAGCGCTGTCAAAGTTATATTATACGAGAACCCTATAAGGCGAACACAATCAGAAACTAAAGCTTGAAATTTAGCTGAAGCGCAAGTTCACTCAACTTCAACTTACAAAACAACAAAATAGGGTAGTTCAATATTTCTGAACTATCCGAAATCCCCTTTTTCTCCGATCCATTGAAAATGACTGAGAAAATTCCTTGATCAAGAAACTTGAACTAGCTTAATCAAATGAAAACAAAATGTGTGAGTGTGAGGGAAACACGGAATTATATATAGAACTGGTTAAAAAAAATAGAGATATTTTATGGAATTTAACCAACCCCAATTATAAAAATAATGAAAAGAAGGCGCAAGTGTGGAGTAATATTTCGAAAGCATTTAAGATATATATATATATATTTGTTTTATATTCTTGGCAGCAAAATTGACATACCGTACTTCATCATTGTGTTCGAGTCAGCTTCATCACTTAGCTTCAATTTTGACGTGCTTCATTTTTGCGCTTCATACTCCAGCTTCAGCTTTAAAATTGTGTTCAGCCAGTTTTCTTCGGTTTCGACTGACGTTTACAAGTTTAACCATAGGAAATCAATACATCCTTATCACAAAAAATAATTAACATTTAGGTAGAAAAATAACACTATCTGAACTTAGGAAAAATGTCAAAATCACAACACTTGACGGGTTTAAGTAAAAATGGAGTACGCCATCACACGTCTTGTATAATAACGAATTTAGAATTTGTGAAAAAAAGTATTTCGAAAATTGTAGGACGGATTTTGATAAAACCCTGTTTTTTTTTTGAATTTTTTTTTTTAATTTTGGTATGCAGTTTTTTAGAGTTTATTAATATACTAAAACAAAATTCAAAAATTAATTTTAATTAGAAAAAAAGTTATTCCAAATTTTGATATGCAGAATTAATTTGGCTGCCTATATCTTTTCAAATATAAAATTTGACAGAAATCCGAGAAAGCCAACAATTTAAAAAACCGTTATATGAAAAGTACCGTTAATAGACTTTTCCCGTGAATTTGGCTCTAGTCAAATGATAGCCAATGCCTATAAAAATATTCTCAAAAAGTTTCATCAAAATCGTTGGAGCCGTTCTCGTGAAAAAATAAACTTTTTTAAAACGGTCATATGGTAGGTACCGTTATTTTTAGGCCTAAAGCCGAAAACAGATGTGCAGTTGTTCTCACGCATAACCTTAGCACACTGCATATAGTACTATCATGAAGTATCATTTTTACTTGCGATTTAAAATGCAAGTTATGGATTCGTGCAAAAAACAAAATCTAACAATCAAACATGACATTACGATAATAGAGAAGTTGAAAAAAGTGGGTCCGGAAATTCTGTCCGTCTGTCTGTCTGTCTGTTCGCGCCTCTACATCCTAAACGGGTGGGCTGATTTGCTTCAAACTTGGTATTTAGTGTTTAATTTAAAAAAAAAATAAAGTTTTCTAAAAAAAATATTTTTTTTTTATTTTGTGTGGTTTTCAATCTGGCAATACTTTTTTCTGAGTTGGTCTTTTGACAGCTGTCTCTTGATTTATGCTCAGTTTGGTTTGCGATTTCATAATGAATATACTTGTGATAATCAAGATCATGAAGGTTTTCCTTTTTCGTTTTTTTATGTGCTAAAATTCCAACTAGATACGTTTCCTTTCAAAATTTGAAAAAAAAAACAGTCAGCCATTCTTCATATGCCTCATCAGGGAGAAAAGTTGCCCAGACATTTCAGGATATAATAAAGCTAGATTTTTGGCCATAACATTAAACTATATGCGTTTTATTTCTTCAAAACCACACGTCTAAAAAAACACCCTTTATAACATACATTATGCGGCCACTAAGCGATTATCTAGCCTAAGAACTAGTTCATGCGACCCAGTCGTGCATTTTATTTAAATTTTATTCGACGATGTGACCGCACATATGAGCAAGTTCGTGCGATCCAGTCGTGCAATTTATTTAATTGCGAATCAAGTCGCAATGAGGCGCGCTGAAATCGCCAATTGTTGTGGGTATAGAATAAGAATAAACACCAAAGTGTATTAAATACTGGTAAAATAGCGGTAAATGTTCTCGTCTCCACTATTTAGATTTAGTTACAGATCAACCAGCAAGATGGCCAGACGAAAAATGACACCATGAGAGTACTAAAGAGAACAATGAGATAACTGCGCGCAGAACCGCTCCTAATGGTCAAAACAGATGTGCAGATAATTTCGTGCAGGGAAAAAAAATTACACAGGCTCTTTTGGGGATGTAAACCTAAAATTCTGCAGGGTTGCAGAATCTGCAGGTCTAATGGATGGAGTTTATATTCTGAAGATACTTACACCAATGTTATGGCCAAACGACATTCTGGAACGATGGATTGCCGAGTGAAGTCTTGCTTTTTCAACCTTGCGAAAAGCAACTCTTCATGATCTTCACTTTTTATAACTAAAAATAGTTTTTGAAAAAAACCGTACAATTGTCTTACATTTTCACTGTAAATAAAGCGCGTCCACGGCCTCGATGTTTTGTTTTGCTGTAATCTAATTAATTCAAGAAGTTTAACGTATTTTTCATACAATATCACGAGAATTGCTAGTTGTATTTTTCTTTGCAGTCAATTTCCATTTTTAACAATTTTTAATTATTTTATTTTATTTATTTCACAAGTAATAAGTCAATTTTTGTTCTGAAAAATTAAAACGAAATTGAAATTGTCACTTTTGATTTGACAGACCTTGGCATGGTGCGGTTCTGCGTGCAGTTATGCGTGAGAACAACTGCACATCTGTTTTGACCGTAAAAAAAATTTATTTCTCCTATGGGGAATGCCAAAAGAATCACACGCACTCCAAATTTGAAGATAATCGCTTAAGCCGCAGCTTGTTTTACATACTGACAGGCACTTTTTGTCATTAACTTTTTTAGACTTCTCTATGATCGTAATGTCATGTTTGATTGAATTCTCAATTTTTTATATTCACGAGAATCCTAAATTTACCTGAACTATATAATCGCAACTAAAAATGGATCAAGAATTAAACGATTTTTTTAGTATACTCGAATGGTGATTTTTTAGAGTTTTCTGCAGCTATTTGATGGAAGTAAAATAAATTAAAACTACAAAAAGTTCAATCTGGTTTTTGCAAGAAAAATCTGAAATCTAAAAATTAAAAAACGAATTCGTCATAAGATACCCTATATTTTGTCGGATAACTGGAATTGCATTTTGCTTTTACCTGTGCTTCCAGATTTCAGTCCCTCTTTCTAGCGTTTCTTTTCTCTTTTTTTGTGTTAAAAACGGTATTTTATTTTGTATTAAATTTCTCAGTGGTGTGTGCATGAAATTGTTCTCTTAAAAAGCATACTTCTGTCAAACGTCTTCTAGTTACGAAATCGCGTACAGAAAATTCCTAACTTGAACCCCATTTAGCTAGCTACATTACATTGCAACGCCAGGTTGTCTACTGCTTTGCTGAGAGTTAGTAAATAAAAAAAACCATAAACCTGTTATTTTAAGTTGTCGTGGATACAGATTGGTATCATATCTTTGCCAAATCTGCTTTGGAAGTGTCGATCCTAATCAATAAATAACATGACATCATAAAAAAACTCGCAGATTTCGGTTTCAAGGAAGATTTGTAACCAATCCCAATACCAGCTCAAACACACCTTCGGGCTTAATAAGAGAATCAAACTTTCTTATCATCCCAAACCGTAAAGAATTCGGTGATAATGTTGTCGCTCTATTATGTGACTGCAACTTTTGTCCAATCTTGGCGCATAAAGAAAGCCTGCACCAAGATTGCAGAAAAATTCTCCGAGAAGTCCAGTGTGGTCTTCTATGTGCTTCCCAAAGATGGTTATGGTAAGTCGAATAGAACATTCTCACAACAGCTTCACTCTTACACAACATTAATTTTAGAAGCCAACCTTGTCACTTCCGAACTCTGCACGAATCGCTCAGAGGCAAAGGTCTGTGACCTCCTTTGGATGTTCGCCGACCATAGGGGTTGTTGCCTCACGCCATCACAAAACGTTCACATCGGACCATGGGTGACATTCCCCGAGCAACCAACTCTAATTCCTTTCAACTGTGGTTCCGCCGAAGAACTCAGTTTGGACAAGACGAATCTGGTGCATTTACTCCTGGAGACTGATATACTTCCTAAATTGGACGATACAAACTCGGAAAATGTCATGGTAAGACGCATAAGTTGGTTGTTGGTTTGTTGGTGTACTTTTAACTTGCGAATCGATTTTATATTTATGAATTTTAATAAGGTCATTCATATGAGTACCTATGCTATGAAGAGACTTAGTGGTGTTCCCTTTAAACCCTTACGGTGATTTCTTCTTCTTTGATAAGGGTTATGAAAGAAGGCTTATTGTTTTGACAACAACGAGTGTACTTGTTTGATTTCCTTGCTTAGACGTTTTTATTAGGTAGTTTAATGACGCGAAGTGGTGTGGATGGTTAACATATAAGATACATACACAGTACAAAGCTCGCTCTCTATAATGACCTAGTTAAGAATTTATTTTACAAAAAACTCATCTGAAATTAATTGAATCTTGAATGGCATCTCAAGGAAAGAATATCGAGGTCAAAACGAACGAAACAGCAGCTGTCGGCGTTTAAGGTATCAATATTCAATTTAAAACAAGAAGCACAATTATGCAACTAAATACGAAATGTGACCACATAATGGTGGAAAAACGTGCATACAAATTCTCTTCTTCAGAGGGTTAAAGGGAGGTAGTATTGTTTTGTATGTTGTATGCAAGGAAGTAAAGTTGAATGAACTAAAATGTAAAGTGCATGTTTGCATGCTATTCATTTCAAAATTACCTCTAGGCTATCCTTTGAATACGTACGTGTATGTATTTACATAAATTCATTGATTAATAAAGGAATGTTATGCATGTTGTCTGCAGACAACTTGATCCGCTTAGGTATAAGGAGTTGAACTAATTTCGATTTTTCATTCATGGAGAATTTAAATAACTTCTATGTAGAATTATTCATTTCTACGAAACTGGATTTTAAAATAAATAAACTTCCCCGGACAAGTGTTGATTTCATCAAGAAATCGTTGACTTTTATTTAAATTAATCAAACTCTAGTCATAGCCTCGGATAAACCTACGTTAGTGATTTATTACGGCATAAGTTTTTTTTTATATAATTAACGCCCGCACAAGGGACTATTTGTTTCCCTTTTAATGTAGAGCGCACTGCGCGGGAATTAGGAAGATAGGGAAGGGAAAGATAGGAGGCGTCGATTAACGTTGGTTTTGAATGCTAGCAGATCAAAATGGCAAGGAAAAATCTCGCCGGGTAAACTATTCCAAATTAGTGTTGTTCGGCTAAAAAAAGAATCCCTATATTTGACGGTACGTCCGAAATTGGGCTCAAGGGTGAAGTGATGAGCATTCCTTGCGAGACGAGTATTACCGAAGAAACTTTAAAGGGGAGGAATGCAGCGGGCTGCTTCGAGTGAACATTTTTTTATAAAAGAAACGATAAAATAAGGAAAGACGAAACATTGCGTCGGTGTTCTAGAGGGGCAATTGTTTCAGCGGCAGTGCTATTTCCTATCAATCTTTACGCTCGATTTTGTATTCTAACAAGCAGGGCTCTCATCATGTAACTTTTCGGACGATAATCGTCAAAGCGATAGCATCGAACGCTATCGCCAATAGTTTGCTTCACGAAACACTATCGCTCTCGTGTCGTCTATATCCCTCGTTGTTACAGTTTGAGAGCCACTGAACATTCCAAATTAATAGTAAAAATCGACTTATTTTTTAAAACCTAAAAAAAAATAAATCAGTTTCCTTAGAAAGGCGAAAGCGATAAAAGTAATTATTCAAAAATATTTGTAATACAATGAAGAAAAATAGGTTTGACATCTTTTAGTGTTACGTGAAGCAAACATCAAATCGTTCAGTCGATATCGCTAAGACGATAGGGGATGTTTATTGTTACATGAAGCTTGTCTATCATTCTCGATATCGCAGACGATATAGCCAACCTTACGTGGTGAGGGCCCAGGTGAAACGATGTTTGCGAAGCACCTGCACAGAGGTTTGAGTTATACTCGAGCTTAGGGCGTATAATAAACGCTTTATAAATTGTAGCCAGATCAGAAGGAGAAAAATACTTTTTACAACGATACAGAAAACCTAAGCACTTAGCGGCATTATTGATGTCAGTGCTGAAATGATCACAAATGTGATTCTTCTAGGGATGCGTGCTTTTATTTCTAACAGAGTAAAAAGTATAAAACTCAAAGAAAAGTCTTAGTTTAACTCTGAGTGTAAAGAAGCTATCAGGTTAAAAGAATTAAGTTTCCGATCCTACAAAGCCAACTCTACAGAGGAAAATCGGAAAAAGCACAAACAAGCAAGGAACTCATGCAATTCCGTTATTGAAAGACCCAACAACGCTCATCAATGATGGATGGTATACCCCCGATTCTTCAGAAGAGGTGTTTTTCACACTGGCAAAGCCACTGCGTAAGCTTTTCCATCGCTCCTATTCTTCTAGAATTTTCTCTAGAAGATAAAAAAACAGCATTTCTTCCATGGTTACCCATCATCCCACTCCTCCTACCGACCCTAGCACTTACGTTCCTTCTTTCTAAGGTCATGGAAATGACCTTTAACCGTCAGCTTAAGGAATATCTAGAATATCGAAAGCTTCTCCATGACCGTCAGTATCGCTCCCGCAGCAACCGTTCCACTGGTGATCTGATGGCATATCTTAGCGAACAGTGGAACAAATCTTTACATTGCTTTGGTGAAATTAAGATTATTGCTATTGTTATCTCCAAGGTATTTGTTACAGTTTGGCATGAAGCTCTCTTATCGAAAATGCGTGCTCTTAGGATCGATGATGCTCTTGTTCGTTGGATTAGAAGCTATCCTCTGGACCGTTCAATACAAGTTGTATTGGATGGTTTCAAGTCTGGTTTCCAGAAAATAAATGCTGGTCTTGCTCGGTTCTGTCTCCGACTCTTCCTCATTTTTATAAATGACTTCTGCCTGTTACTTCTAATCCACTACACTGTTTTGCTGATGACTCTATTCTCAGCTTTTCATATTCGTTCGACGATTCACGTCCTTCGTCTTCGGACATGCAATCGCAACAGTACCGTATGATAAGCTCATTTTACCCCAATTTACACAGCATTGTCAAATGGGGTAATAGGAATCGTGTGGAGTTTAATGCTTCGAAAACTCAATGCATTTATGGCGTTAAAGCTAAACATACCCCCATTGCCATTGTTTATGAATGGCACTTGCATTGAAGAAACTGAAAAGCTTTCAGTACTCGGTATGTGTGTCAGCGACGACCTCCGTTGGAACGACCATATATTTGAGATCGCTAAAAATGCCGCTAAGTGCTTAGGTTATCTGTATCGTTGTAAAAAGTATTTTCCCCATCTGATCTGGCTACAATTTATAAAGCGTTTATACGCCCTAAACTCGAGTATAACTCCCACCTCTGGGCATGTGCTTCGCAAACATCGCTTCACCTGCTTCAATTTGCAAGCATTCAAAACCAATGTTAATCAACACCTCCTATCCCTCCTTCCCTAACCATCATATGCTCACGCTGTGCGTTTTAATACTATAAGGGCAACACATTATTCCGTTTTGCGCGCGCGGTTGAAGCAGCTTGAACCATAATTGAAATTATAACAAATGCACTGCTTTAACCTCTCAAAAGCACATAATAGTTACGGTGTGATATTAATTTTGTTTATTTTTTTTATTTTCAGATTGAAAAATATGGTAAGCCAATTGCTTGGAAGGTCGATTCTCATTTTGCGATCCTACTCGAGAGTGACATTGATCATTTTACAAATCTACTCATATCAACATTTCTGCAAAATAATTTATGCATAAACGATTCGCTACCTTTAGTTCGTATTGAATGTAAGGCGCAATCAAAATTCATATATGTTTTCCCAATCATTGTCGTGTATTGTTTGTTTATTTTTCTCTATAATTCTCAAATCAGCTGTCGCCTACGAAGGTCAACCACAACCATACGAAATGATGAAAAAACACCTCCGCAAGCAGCTTACATCTCGCTGTGAATCTCAACTAAATGAAGAAAATTGGCATAAGCATTTAGATGGTCTACGTAGTTTGAGTGTACTTGCTAATCAAGCCACAGAATTTGAGTACAATAAAAATCGAACCGAAGGAAAAACAGGAATAGTCAAGCCAGATTTGATACCATCGGGTAAAAATTTATCAGATGTTACTTCTCAAGCTATAGAAGATACAGTAGAATCGGTAAAGTCATCGCCCATAAAAGTAACTTACGAGAAACCCAAAATCGAAGCTAAGGTTAGTCCAATGAAACGTGCTCCTGAAGAAGCAGCAATTAAATCGATAAAAGAAGAACCATCCGTTGTTAAATCTCCATCAAAGTCTCCTGTAAAACAACTCGAAGTTAAGAAGGAAGACACTACACCAAAACCCACCGAAGTTGTTATCGAGACAAAACCATCTCATGTAGAGTCAATAGTTACTGCTAAAATCGAACCAATTCCTAGATCAATCCCAGAACCTGCTCCTGCTTTAGATATGACTGTTAAAAAAGAAGAGATAAAGGCTGAAATTCTGCCAAGCAAAGCTCCCGAAGCGATATCCGTTGTAAAGAACAATTCAAAGCGCCCAAGTCTGCGAAGGAGCAAAGATAGTTTAAAAGAATGTAAACCCCCAAATATTCTAGTCTACTCGGATGTTGCTACATCTAGAAACAATGTGGTTTCAACACTTAAAAATATTTTAGAGAGAGATATGTAAGAATAAAATTATTATTTACTTTTGTTTCCAGCTTTTAATGCTCTTTCTTTCCTTTTGAAATTCTTAGGTACACAGTCTACCCCTTGACATCCCAACAAGTCAAAGAAAAGTCATGGATTGACAACACATCCCTTTTGGTGATATGCGGCTCCGTAACCTCAGATTTAGGAGAGATTCTAGTAGACTATTTTTTGCAAGGTGGGAAGTTGCTTTCCTTGTGTTCTGATGTACTTCATATTGTTCTCCCAACATATCGTACTGCCGAGGTAAGTAGAAGTTACCGTTTTTTATTCGTTAAATTAGATTGATTTTTGTCTTGTTTTCTTCCTAAGGTCCGTGAACACGAACTTGTTCAGTTCTCTTATGATAAATGGCAAAAAGTCAAAATGATGCATTATATTTTCTGTTACCATCCTTCGCCGGTAAAGAAGAATTTCTCCACAGATAGTGATGAATCGAGTTCGACTCTCACAAAGAAACCGTAAGTCTTGCATGTTTTTTTATTTATTGGTTTAATTTTCCATTTCCTTTGATTTTCTCTTAAGTCCTGTCCTAACACTTATAAAACTGTGTGTCCGTGTGTATACTAATTCCTGAAATTGTATAAAATATTTTTTGTCTTTTTATTTATTTGTTTATGAATTTTTCACAACGAGAATGAAACTATTGGCTTTGAATTATTAAAAAAAGACACTTTCGCAGCTTTATATTATTTTTTTTTATTAAATTCTTTCTCATTCATTTCATTCATCATTACCAAAAATAAATTGAATTAATATTTAAATAAAACTGTCATGGTGATTGCTCTATAGCGTGATCACCAGATTTCTTTGAAAGGCATTTTTGATGTCTACTGAGTTGCCAAAAAAGTTTTTTTTTATAACATGAATATTTCGAGCAAGTTATTGAGCCCTTATTCGGCATAAACACGTTGTTTAACAGATCTTCCTTTTGCCATCTACGAAAGCAAATCAATATTTTTTTTTTTTGAAAAACCTGTTAGGCATTAAGAAAATTGAGAGTTGTTCTTCCTACTAATTTCAATTTAAATGTGAAATTGACTTTGGTTTCTTTCCACTTGCATCGTAAGTACTCTACTCTATCCTGAAGGTATTTAATTTTCAAAGCGCCCAGCCCAGCCTTCTGAGTTATTGAACCCCACTCTTTTGGCCACGTCAATATCATTGCACAGCCGATCCATCGTTAATGCAAATGAGACAAGCAATCCTTTTTTCTGTCCAAGGCTTCGCTTATCTTTTTCGAGTTTTTCGCATTTCATTTGCACAGATATTGCACAGTTAAAACTGGGGAGAGGCGTTTCTGAGGGCAACTCTATAATCCCTACACACAGTTCTATGAGATAAAGTTTGGTCAGTTGATATTCACGAGCTTTTTTTTTATAATTAAAGCGAACGCGCCCACAAGGGACTATTTGTTTCCCTTTTAATGTAGAGCACACTGCGCGGGCATTGGAAGATAGGGAGGGGAAGATTAGAAGGTGTCGTTTAACATTGGTTTTAAATACTTGCAGATCAAAATGGCAAGTGAGAATCTCGGGGAAACTATTCCAAATTCGTGTTGTTCGGCTAAAAGAGGATCCCTATATTTCACGTTACGTCCGAATTTGGGCTCAAGGGTGAACTGATGATCATTCCTTACGAGACGAGTATTACGAGAGAAACTTTTAAGGGGAGGAATGCAGCTGGCTACTTCGAGTGAACATTTTTTTATAATAGAAACGATAAAATCGATAAAATAAGGAAAGACATGAATCATTGCGTCGGTGTTCTAGAGGGGCAATTGTTTCAGAGACATTTCAAGTTCCTATTAATCTTCTCTTTTTTGTATTCTATCGAGTAGGTGTAACGATGTTGGCGAAGCACCTGCCCAGAGGTGTGAGTTATGCTCGTGTTTTGGGAGTATAAACGCTTTTTAAATTGTAGCCAGATCAGAAGGGGGAAAATACTTCTTACACCGATACAGAAAACCTAGCACTTAGCATTCTTAGCGATCTCAAATATGTGATCGTTCCAACGAAGGTCGTCGTTGACACACATACCGAGTACTGAGAGCTTTTCGGTTTCTTCGATGTAAGTGCCATTCATGGACAATGGCATTGGGGATATATTTAGCTTTAACGACATAAGACAGCATTGAGTTTTCGAAGCATTAAACTCCACACGATTCCTTTTACCCCATTTGACAATGCTGTATAAATCAGAGTTTAATGAGCTTGACATACGGTACCGTTGCAATTGTACGTCCGAAGGCGAAAGGCGTGAATTATCGAACGAATATGAAAAGCTGAGGGTAGAGTCGTCAGCAAAACAGTTAAGTGGATTAGAAGTAACAGAAAGAAGATCATTTATAAAAATGAGGAAGAGTCGGAGACAGGCTGGTGTGCCCCAGCATTTATTTTATGGGAATCAGACTTAAATCCGTTCAATACAAGTTGTATTGTTGTCCAGAAGATAGCTTCTAATCCAACGAACAAGAGTATCATCGATTCCAAAAGTACGCATTTTCGATAAGGGAGCTTCATGTCAAACTCTATCAAATGCCTTGGATATATCAAGAGCAATAATCTTACTTTCGCCAAAGCGATATCAAGATTTGTTCCACTGTTCGGTGCCATCAGATCACCAGTGGAACGGTTGCTGCGGAAGCCATACTGAAGGTCATGGAGAAGCTTTCGATCTTCGAGATATTCCTTAAGCTGACCTTAATAACGGAGTTGCATGAGTTCCTTGCAAATTATGATAAATCAGTATTTACCCCAACCTGAATTTCACGTAATGCCAAAACAGCTGGCCTGTATTGAACAGTGTAGACGTACTCGTAAAGAATTTCTTTCTTAAACCGCGAACATTAGAATACACGACACAAAAATCACTTACCATTTAAAAATACTTACATACAAAACACAACTCTGAATAAGTCGAACTGTGCAGTGAAGGTCCAAATTAAAACAAAAAATCAAACATTCAGCACAATAGGAAAAATTCAGATGCCCTTACATATCTATTTACCGCAAGCATTGGATGGTCATACAAAGCCTACAGTAGATAACAAAGAGGCAGTTAAGCACAAAGGTCTTGGGACAGATAAGAGGGTGGACTTGCGACGCGAGTGTGTATTATTTTTCCTTCCACAACGCGAGTGGGTATATTTTTTCTGTCTTCCAACGACGGGAGTAGGTATTATTTTATTCTTTACAACACACGCGGGGGTATTTTTTCATTTTCTCAAACGAGTGGTTTTTTTTTAATACTCGCGACAACAATGCGCAAACTATTTTTTTTGACTTTTTTATTTTTGTTTTTTTTTTGTGCGCGCACCTCACACGTTCGTCTTTGGCGAGCTTAAAATCGAGCTGCACTTTTTCGAAGCAAAGGAGGATTTGTAATTATCTCGCAAGAAAAAAACAGTTTGACTGGGGTGGGGATTCGAACCTCGACCCTTTGGTATTGCAGCTGGAGAACACCAAAAATAGAAAGATTTCTCTTAAATATCACGCTTTGGCCCGAACAATTATATCCTCATTTGTGATGAGAAGGCAGATCATCACTCAATATAACTCTTACAGTTGTATTTTCCTTCAAAAGCATTGCTTTCTAATATATCAAAATGTTCGTAATTGTCTACACTCGAAACAAAATTGAAACATTGTTTTATCACTTCTCCATTTTGCATACTCAATGCTTTTTAGTTGTTGCTTATTTTTAATTTTTAATTATGCCGTTGCATCAGAAAGTCAAAATCGTATCATAATCATAAACTTTGCTTAGCAAAAAAAAGAAAAAGAAAAAGTAATTCTAGATCACAAATCACCTCCATGGAATAACCAACTATGGTTGAACTAACGCACGTACGTACGTATTCCTGAAACGTATCAACTTTCATGCTATCTCAAAACGCAAGCTTCAATTACATAAAATATCATTCCAAAATAACAAATGACACTGCAGTTTAAACTCACAAAAGCTATAAACCGTTATCATAATCAATCAAACCTAAACACATAAAAATACATCATTTGCCTGCTTGCTCGAAAAACTTTTTTTTGTCTTTATCTCGTCGTTTTTTTGCTCGTGTGTGAAAACTTCTTCGTATTTGTGGTCACAATTACATCCGGCTTAGAGCTATAGTGTGTCCAAGGTCCATAGAACTGAAAGATCTGCAAGGAGACATGCACAATTTGGACGTTAAGGTTCTGGGTTCCGAAGAGACGTGGAATACACCGAGTCTGCTTTTGGCCACCAATCTGAAGAGTGGAGGAAAGGCTGTATTCTCGCAGGTATGTTTATTTGATTATTTAATAAAAAAAATCTTTTCGAGCTTTTTAGGGTTTTGTTTAAAAGAAACAACGTAGACCAGTTTTCATGGTATTGAAATGTTTTTTTTTTACAAACACCCAACATCCTCATTCTTTTTAATAGATTTTATTATGTCTTAATATCCAACTAATATCAGAATATATTATATGCATAGGTGCACTTAGAAATTGATCCAGATGAATACGAATCTGACGAAAGCAAATACCGTGTTTTGAAAGATAATGAAAAGAATCGTTTGGAAATATTTGCCGATCTTCTTGTTAAACATCTGGGTTTGACAACTAAAAAAGAACCTGTACTACAAGCTGGGCCAAAAATTACATACCAGAATGCTTATTTTCTAGGGAGACATGAGGTAAGTTCAATGTTCAAAATTAAAAAAATTGTATCCATTCATAAATACCTACCTACCTTTTCTGAGATAGCACTAGGGTTAAACTTAGGCTTGGTGTCCGGTTGAGATATTCTTCTACTTGCATACGAACCACGACTTGGTATTTCTGTACTATGTTATCCAACTTATGAGTCGTATTGTGCAGTGCATATATACATATATTGTCATCGTATCTCGTATTTCACTCACTGTTTATGGATCAAAAATCATGTGAACAATTTTCGGAGAAAGCCACTTAATTGGTTTCTTAGCTCGAAGATGATAAGTTATCTTATCTGGTATTGAGACTATCTCTCAATATCACATAGTTATAGCCGTCTAGACAAAACGCGTCAATGTTGGGTGTCTATTAATGATGACAACATAAACTTTGGTTACGTTTTCTTGAACGAACCATTGAAAAACCGTGCATTTGGTTTTGGTCTTTGCATTGCTTTGTCAAATGTGATTGCGAAGAAGTCGCATGACAGCTCGGCGCCATGTTTTTGAATAACTCTGAATTATGAACTTTCCCAGTGCCAACACTTGCAGTGTGCGATATCAGACTCAACTCTTTTCTTACATCACTTTATCGCTTTATCATCTTTCAACTATATCTTCGTATGTTTAAGTGCTGTGCAAATTGCTTAGGGCGTCGACTTGACTTAAGTCTTCTAGTCTGTCGTTGATGACACTGTGGTCGCAGCTATGCATTCTAAACTCGAAGCGTATCACCCCCACATTCATTTTCTTCAGTTCTTCTTTGCTTTTTCTTATGTACTCTATAAATTTGAGAATTAGTCAACTAATAATTTCCGTAAAACTAATTTTACAATATTTAACAATTTGTTAAGCTCAGTTGACTTTAACTCCATTGAGAATCTTCCTTATATAGACTGGTCTTACTTCCTTTTATTCTGTAATCATCAACTGTTATAGCCAATCTGTTCCGAAAGCTCATCATAAAAACATCTATGACCTTCGATCATTGAGAAATAAAATAATAAGCGTATCCGCCTAGATCATATCTTATAAATCTATCTTATAAAAAGCAAACTAAGCACTTGGTTTTATTATCTTCGTTCGATCCTTCTTTTCAAAATTAATTTTCACTGCACGAGCTATGGATCCAAAAAAACTATGTTCCGTATACTTCAATCCATTAATAACTTGCGCTCCTTCAATTTTGACCTTAATAAAGTTAGTTTAAAAACTGCTCTTAAAAGACACTGCTATCCACCATAGATTTTCTTAATTAGTATTAGGTTTCGTATGATTCACTCTCTTTCCAATGCAACTCTCTGATATCCTCAAATCAGCACGGTTTTTGTAAGGGAAGATCTACCACAACAAATCTTGTTGAGTTCGTCACATTTTCACTCAGCCATGAAAAAAGAAGGTTACGAAGTAGACGTCATCACTACAGATTTCAGCAAGGCTTTCGACAAGGGCTACCTATCACGCGGTTCATATCCCTAGAATTGAAAGCGTTCAACGTCGTTTTCTGCACTTTGCTCTCCGAAGTCTCAATGACCTTAATAACTTTTCATCTCTGCCACCCTAGCCTGACCGACTCAAAATTTTAAATCTTCAGCCCCTTGAAGTCCGTAGGAATGTGTTTGACATCATTTTCATTCATCGGCTTCTTACAGGTGCGACTGACTGTTCCTCTCTTTTTGATCTCATCTTGTTTAACACTAACCCACGCAACTTTAAATCACCGCGTCTTTTTTACCTTCCTCCCCATCGTAATTCCTATGGTCTTAATGAACTTTAACCCGCATGTTGAGTAAAATCAATTCGATCTCTCGTCTTTTCGATTTCAGCCTTCCAAGTCCTTGTTTGAAAGCCCAATTCTTACATCATCTTTCCCTTTCATAAGTTAAGTTAGTTTAATTAGTTTTTAAGTTTAGTTAAGTTTAAGTTAAGCTTGTATTAAGCCAATAAATGGGGCGTTGGCCCCACCAAAATTTAGAAAAATTTGTCAACATGTCAGTTCTTATGTATATTTTCTTCTAGAATCACAGCTTTTCGGAAATTTGTAGATTTAGACAAATTTTCTTTGCCTCCTACTATGACACTATGACACAAGCCATTCGAATACTTTTCCTTAAACGTAAAATTTCCGTTGGAGAGTTTTCGCAAATTTTTTAGGCCTGTATTTTTTTAGTTGTTGGTAAAAAGTAGGATATAAATTAAATTTATAAATAGTCGGAGAACTATTCAGAAATGTATCCACATCCATATAATCCACAAATTATATGTACATTTGTTTATAAAAAATTTCCATATTTTCAGCTGAAATTCGAAGTCCTGGAAAAACTTAAGAGTGCTTATAACGCTGATAATCTAATTCAAACATCAAAGATTTCAATGAAATTTTGTGGAAAAGATGAACCAGTTCCAAGCGCAAAAACAAATATTCTTCCAATTTTGATCCATTCCTGTCCTGAGGACTTCTCAACTGTTGATTACTTTGATGTAAGTATTATGTTGCAAATTAAATGAAATTAATATATAAAATATACATACTGTATACATATTTATTGTTTACAGAATTTATCAACCAAAGACATTGGTCGTCTTGTCATTTATGCACCAATAGTTAGCAGCTCAATGCATATAGTTTCTGAATTAGATCTCACTCATGGAATTGCCGTTTTACCTCGGCAACAAACAGAAGGCCTTGGTCGCAGCAATAATCAAGTAAGATTTAACAATAAAATGCAAATCAAAGGGAAATATTAATGATAATTTTTGTTTCTAGTGGTTAAGTCCATTGGGTTGCGCTATGTTCTCCTTACAGCTGCACATACCTCTAATTTCACCACTGGGAACTAGATTACCACTTATTCAACACATTATAGGACTCTCAGTTGTTAGTGCCATTAAAAAGTTGGAAAAGTATGAGGTAAGTCAGAAATCTAATTTAATTTTTTTCTCTACCGAAATGATATTTGTTTATCAGTCTATCCCTTCTTTGATTATAATAATATAGAATATGTTTACATGCATCTTCTTGTTGGTTGTTACTTATCTTTGACTTGCCCTTACGGTTATGTTTTGGTTTTCTTTTTTGTACTTTTAAAAAGTTTGGATACAGCTTGAACCAATTCACTTGGTCATTCTATTGCGCAGCTATTTTCAAATTTCTCTGCTCACCTCTCTTAATCCTCTCTCTGCGCAACAGAACGTTGGCCAAGTGATTTGGTTCAAGCTATACCTTACGAACATTAGGGAAATAAGGAAAGATATAAGAGGAAAGAGGAGATACCGATGCGCATGAGTTTTGAAGTTCTGCATATCAAATTGAATGGGTGGTGAATGTGTACGCTCAATGCATTGACTGAAATTCAACCAGCACTTCGCGCCATAGAGAAAGGCCTAGTTTTGACATTTTAAGATGTGCTATTGCATGCAATTAAAATAAAGCGATCCTCGCTTCTTTTTGTTGGACAGTCGGGCTCTGAGCCTTACTGCAAAAATAAAATGGCCAGAATCCCTTCTTGTACCTGGAAACGTGCGCACTTCCAATATGTAAGATACGTGACAGTTTTACTCAGCACCTTACCTTGTGCTTACCTTGCAGGTGCATGCTCGTAATTCATAGTCCATTGGCGTTCCGGGTCTGGTTGTCGTTTGAGGAGGGAAATTATATTTTGTTTTGTTTTTTTTTTCGAGAAAAAAGCTTAGTTAAAGTCCATATGGCAGGTTTAGGCAGACCGAATTTTCTCACCAACTACATTTTATTTCTCCGGTATCGTAATTACATTTTTGATTATCATCCCGATTTATTAACATACACAATTTTAAGTAAGGTTCAGGACCATATTTTTTTCTATTTCAAGACAACATTATTCACAAAAGGAACTCAATCTATTTATTTGCAATTGCAACACAAAACGATTGTCAGTTATCAGAACCAGAACACTGTTGTGTATTTTAACGATAATGGTCAAACTGAACCATTCAAAACCTTAAAGTGTTCCTGCCTCCTTTCATAAGTTAATTCCATCTGGTTTTCTACACCCTTCAAACATTGTGTCAAAAAGAAAAAATAGAATAGAAATCAAATCATAATTTCAAAAAACGACGATTTCTCTATCGTCGCAATGCTAGGTTTTATTATCATATAAATATGATTTTTTTATAATTTACACGTCCGGGCTACATTCAACGAGTTCTTCCATAAATCCCGACCGCTTTCCGTCATCAATCAATGCTTCGTATCTCCAGGTCTAACCCATCCTTCCATCCTAAGCTAGGTCTATTACTCTACTTTGTACCCCAAAAAGAGCTTCAAAAGACTCTCCGAGCTGGTTCCTCTTGCCTCATATGAGCTAGGTGATCAGCTACAAGATATTATCTTCTTCCAAAAATTTTCTTCTCGAATGTGGTTAAGAGATCAGAATACCTTCTAATAATAACCAAGTTTCGCATCCGATATGACTAATGGTAAGACCATAATCTTGTATAGAAGCAGCTTCTTTGTATGGTAAGATTTGAAGAGCAATTGGGATTGAATTTATTTGGGATGCCAAAATCTCTCATGCCTTTAATCATGCGTTCTAATCAGGCTATGCTATCGTAGGTGGCTTTAAAGTCTCTAAAAGAGGTGGTACGTTGGAATCTTAAATTCTAGACTTTTTCCATCACCTGCCTGAGGGTAAAGATCTGATCCATTGTTGATTTGCCTGGAAACCACATTGGTAGTCGCCGATTATGGTTTTGGCGTATGGGGCTGTCCGTTCTTGTAGGATAAAAGAAAATATTATATCCCTATAATTGTCGCATATTGGGATGTCTATCTTCCTATGTATGGGACATATGATTCCTTTTCGCCAGTTTTCCCGCATTTTTTCGTGTTCCCATACTTGTACTATGATTTCATGAGTTACTTAATGTAATGTTGGATGGATCGTCATCATGCTAGAGTAGTGGCAACGATCTATCAAGAAGTGGTCATTTTGGTTACGAGTGACTCAATCAGGTGATACCCAGGTGGGTTCGTAGATATACTTACGCGGGAGCTTGATACTCGAAACGACCAGTTTCGTTGATGCTGACTCGTAGGCTCCGATTGCGGTTGTCGACCACCAATCGACTCGCCATTTGTCGATTGCGTCGATTAGGTTGTGTGTTTGGTATTGTGGACCACGACAGAGCTGTCACCCTTATATATGAGAAAAAAACGCAGTAGATTGCAATATATCGCAGTAGGTGTTTCAATTGGAATAAAACATATGTATGTACATATATATACATACTAACTGACCCGTCCGGCGTTGTTCGGGCTTCCATACATTTTCTTCATCCCGACAGTAACTTAACACCACCAACGTAATCGTGTTACTACAAAATATAATAATTATGTTTATATGAAAATAAATACAGGGAAAGCTGCGCAGTAGATTGTCGTGTGGGACTAAGCGCATTAGATCGACTGGTAAAGGAGTAGGGTGGCAGCGATCACGACCACGATCGAAAAAATAATATGTTATTATGAATAACGTAAAAATATATTGTGAATATAACAATTTTTGATAGTTCATAGGAGTTTGTTTACAAAAAAAATTTATATGTAATTCTAATTCATTAAAAATGAGTCAAATCGAAATCCCAAATAAACATAGGGAACCTGCAGCATTCAATTCCAAAGAAAATTGTTCCCATATTATCTTCGCCTGGGACTTTACACATACGCCTTGTGCTATGTTTTCATTTCATTCCATTAATCTGTTTTTTTTTTGTTATGTAATTATTTTTGAACTTTAAAGCATTTTATTTTTTTATTTTACATTAAAATGGCAATTCAATAAAATAATAATATTTGTACCACAAGAAGATATCCAAACGCTGCTGTCCATGAGAAAATTATGCACGACAACCGTCGATTGTCAAACCGAAGAATGTCGATCGAAATGGACTTTCATAATACGAAAAACAGCAATCGAAAAACAGAATCGAGTATGGATTAATAAATCGACAACCGCAATCGGGACCGTAGTCAATTGTTATTAGTGTTCTCTCGTAGACTATGGGAGCCTATGTTTTGCCTGTATACTGGGTCCCTTCTTAGTTTTAGTCTTTGAAATCGTCTAGGATGATTTTAACGTCATATCTTGGGGAGGGTCCTCTCAACAAGTTCGTAGTAGCGTGAACGTAATGCTGCTGATGTTATTAAATTTGCGTCGCCCGCAGGGTGCATAGCCTTTCGTTTATTGCATTTAAAATGATGAATACTACAGCCTACCCCGAGCACATGGTGTTTTGGGGGACGGCTGTAGTATTTATTTATTTATTTTATTATTTATGTTTCGTCAGATCAGATTATTTTCGGAATTCTTATGGAGTTCTGAGGGTTTCCTTATTCGGGAAAGTTACCAGCATCTCGCTAGCATCTTTGCATTTTTATGGCAACGATTTTCGCAGTTTTTCAGTTCTTAGAAAAGTAACAGTTGTTTATGCAGTTGATAACGTTGGCTGTCAGAAGTATCATCAATTTGTTAGAAAGACCTTTTTTCGGGATAAAGTTTGAAAACCCATCCGGTCCAGATCTTTTTTGACCTGAGGTTTCCGATGATTTTTGCTATCACCTCAGGGTTCTTTAATACTAGTTATATCTCAAAACTGAAACAATTTGAAGTGTGAAGGAAAGAACAATCTTTTCTACGTATGTGTCACTTTAACCCCGTTTTGTTGTTACTATAGGGTTATACAATAAGGACTTGACAACTTTTTTTTTTAAATAAAACGCGAACCATTTAAGATATAATTTCGAAAACTGTATTATCGGCTTGAAGTAGAATCAAAACATTTATGAATGGTATTCGACTTCGTTCATACCTACCGCGGGCACGTTTGCAGCGGTCGATTCGTTGGACCCAATTTTCGATGACTCGGCCACACATTTCGACCGCCATTTCACATTCAATGTTGGCTCTGAGCTCTTCCAACGTCGTCGGCTTGTTGACATAAACCAATGACTTACCGTAGCCCCAAAGAAAATATTCTAGAGGCGTTAAATCGCACGAACGAGGCGGCCAATCGACTGCCCATTTTCTTGAGATAACACGCTCATCAAACCTTCTCTTCAATACATCGATTGTACGGTGTGTTGTGGCTTTTGGCACCATCCTGTTGAAACCACATGTCGTCCAAGTCCATATCTTCCAATTCGGGCCAAAAATAATCGGTAATCATGGCGCGATAACGGTGGCCATTCACAGTAACGTTACGATCGTTATCGTCGACGAAAAAATATGGCCCCATAACGCCGCCGGCATACAAACCGCACCAGTTATTTTTTGTGGATAATAATGCATATTTTGCTTATTGACGAACCCATTGAGCCAAAAATGAGCTTCGTCACTGACGATGATTTTCCGATTAAATTCACCGCTCTTAAAGTTGCAGTTACCGACTCCGAATTTTAGTAGAACATTGATTTTTATAATTTGCAGACGTTGTTAGCTCGTGTACTTTACCATGATGAAAATTTTGAATTTACTGAATTAATTGACAATGACAGTTCGATGATTAGTGAAAGGGTGCGTTCACAAATTAAATTCAAAGTTGTCAAGTCCCTATTGGAAAATCCGATACAATACCTATTTAATATCGTCATTTGTATACTAACCTTTAAGATATTACTTCTATTTTCTATTGAACTTTTAATATATCACCTTCCTGCACTTCTTCAGAAAATTATAACACTTTTTATGATTTAATAGTGTTTTTTTGAAATTTATTTATTTAATTTTAATTTAATACCCTTGTTTAAGGGTAGTCGTAGTAGTTGAAGTAGTAAGTAAAAGTGTGACATAGTACACACTATATACAACAATTTCTTTTATAACATACTTTTTCACATAGCTTATACATAATAATATTTTATAAAGAAACATACATATTACTTTAAAAATTTAGACAGGTGAATTATTTATATATAGTTTTTTTTATAATTGTAATAGAAATTAAATAAAAATACAGCCGACTAATATTTTCAAAAACAGTTAAATTATAATATTTTATCTTTAATAAGACTTTTTTTCTGTAAACTCGATTCGTTATTTATTTTATTAAGTTTCTTTAATGCGCTTTTATAGGAGTTTTGCTTTATGCTGATATCTGTCTGTTTTTTTCTTTTATTTTTAACTTTTAGAACAATCGAGGCTTAGCTTTGAATTAAGTTTTTTTTAACTGTTGTTGCCTTTATATTAGACATTGCTTTTACATAATTTGTGTATTTAATTATAATTATATACATTTATACTTGAAGAAGAAATGAATTACTTTTTTGAAAGAAAAGAAAAAAATATTTAAATACTTGTTTAATTTCTTAGTATCGATAAATACTGATTCTGCTGCTGCTGTTGGTGTTCTCCCTTAAAATACTGATTCAGCTGATCTAGATAATTGCACCGGATGCGATGGGCTTCTGGCTAACCGTTTTTTCGGTAGTCTCTCTAAGAGAGTTAGGAGTTTTGGGAAGTCTGGTCTATCGTCCGCTTGAAAGGACCAACACAGCATCAATATGTCCTTGACATCACGAGATGTTTGTAGATTGGCCAACGTTTGTTTCATTCCTCTTCCCACTTGCCAAATAATCGATTGAGGTGGTTGCATTTTGAAAGGAAACTCACCGCACAGCAGTTCATACCAAACCGTACCAAATGAGTAGACATCGGATGCTTTGGAAAATGGTAGAATCTCGTCGGTTGGCTTATATGGAGTTAATGCACGCATTAGTTCTGGAGCTAGATAGCACAGCCATCCGCTGGGCACACCAAGACCAATATCACAGTACACTAGCTTCGTCGAGCTGAACAGACCAAAGTCGGTTATGATGACTTTTCCATTCTCTAGGAATATGTTCTTTGTACGCAAATCCTTATGGAAGATACCACGTGCGTGCAGGTATCCCATTCCTTGTGAAATCTGTTGGGCGACTAATGTAGTTCGGTTGATGGTGAATTTATCTCTTCGCAGGTGGATGTAGGTGTACAGAGTATTTCCCTTGCACAGCGAGGTCACAATAGCGAGGTATGGTGGGTTCATGCAGGCACCCATGAACAGCACCAAGTTTTCATGGCGAGTCTTTTTAAAGTTTGCTACTTCTAGTTTGAAGGCTTCTAGCATGTGTTCGTCATCTAAATAGTCCTCTTTAAGGAGTTTGACTGCTACATCTCCGTGCCAGAGAGCCCGATGTACGGTTCCAAAGCGGCCCTTGCCGATTTTCTCTAAAAGCCTTAAATCGTCATACGGAATGTCCCACTCCTTGAGTGAAACTGAGTTTTGGCGTGGCCAGTTACCTGAATCACCTTCTTCCGTAGAATCCAGTCTAACTGGAGTTCTGTCTGAATCCGTACTCGCGCTGGTACTGCCCGATAGAGAGACAGTCTTATCGCTGTCATTACTTTTATGTGTATCGGCCAGTTCTGGATTAATTTGACTGAGAACTGAACCGCTGCTTGACGCGGTACGTCCACTTGAAGTCTCACTATGTATTCTACTATCACTGAAATGTCCAGTTGTTATGATACTCGAACTCATTGAGCTAGCATTATTGCTGTTCGCAATGCTCGATTGGGAATGATGATGCAAGGATTTCTTATCCATGTGATCTGAGTTGTTGTTAGAAGCCGTAGTACTTGGTGCTCCTCCTCCAGTCGATGACGATAAAAACAATGTTTGATTTGTCTGATGATTTGTTATGGTAACATCGGGAAAATTAAACTGACTCACGTTCTTATGTAGTGACGAAGGTGTTGAAATTGGATTTGGGCCTGTACTTGTGCTTCCACTGGCAGTTGAGCTCCCCCCACCACTGTTAGTTCCACTTATATGCAACTGTTGCTGTTGAAGGTTAAATAAAGCCGGACTCGATGGCGAGGAACTGTTGCAGCTAGATCCAGGTGAACTACTATCTGGGTGATGATGGCCACTGGCGCTGATTGACACTTTTTGACGTCGTCCTGGTAAATATCCACTAACTGTGGTTCCGCTACGACTGATTAAACTCAGATTTGGAGAAATATTTGATGGCGGGAGGAAAGCTTCATTGGATTTCAAAGTTTTCTTAAATTCATCGACAAATTCTCGTGGCAAACCGCAGGATGGTGGAACATTCGGTTCACAGTCTTTGTGACAGCGATACTTGCATTCCTTACATTTCAGACCAAAAAACATCTGCTTTTGGCAGAGATCACATGTCGACATCATTTTGAAAACTTTAGTAAATCGATGGGCAATCATATGCCCCATTCCAAGAGATACTATCGGAGTGCATGGTGATCGCGGTACAGTCAGGTTATTTGTGTTTTCCATAAATATATCGGAACTCATTGACGAGGAATGTGACTCAGGACTGGGATCAGTGTGCAGTCGAGTTCTTGGTATAGCTTGAGGCACTGACGACGAGTTAGTTGAATTCGAACTGGTGCCTGTGCCACTGTTGCTATTGGTGCCACTGCTGGGAGTAGCCACACCACCACCAGCACCTTCGTGAAATTGTGATTCGTGTGATTTTGACTTTGCTATTGGAATAGCTAAGGGATCTTGACTTGATGAGGAGCTAGTTGATGCAGTCATTGAATTTGTTGCAATTCCATTATGTGAAGGCGTTGAAGGGTGATGATAACTCAGCAACGTCTGATGTTTTTTCTTAGGTGGCGGAGTTGATTTTCTCTGTCCACTACGTATCGGTGTTCCATTCCCAGTACCGCCACCGCCCGTACTTCCACTTGTATTCAAACTCGGACTATTTGGCGGTGATGGTGAAGGTGTTAGTGTTAGAACCGAGCCATGTGCACTTGACGTTTCATCCGGAGTGTGTCGATTCATTGTCGAAAGCGGTGATTGTGGATCATAGTTATTGTTCACTGGTGATTGTATTGCTTTCTGCTTGTTCATTGTCCGATATGTTCTCGGCGAAGCCGTCACCCCAATATTTCCAGTACTTCCACGATGATGATGATGATGGTGATGATGATGATGCTGATGTCGATCCCATGAATCCCAAAAAAGATTCTCTGGTTCTTTCATATTATCACTAAGTGCCCTACGACATCGTCGAAGGCATTCCATTGCATTTATCAGCCTACGTATTTCTTCGTCACGAAAATTCGGATTATAAACAAGAATTTCACGAAGTTCATCATCTGTACGTTGCAAAAGATCCTCCAGAGTGTTGATTCTTTGCACACAAACATTCAACGATTCAACACTCAATCCAACAACACGTAGCCATTGCTTAAGTTCTGAACCAGAAGCAGCCAAACCACTAGCTGGTATTCTTTCCGGTAAACGCGATTTTGTTAACAGCAATTCAGAGAACATTCGTACCAGTTTTGTTTCTAGAATGCGAATTTCTTGTTGTGTTAGGGTAGCACTTGTTGCACATTGTGTTCGAAGGCCTTCTAATCGATCTGCAGATATGTCAATCATTCCTTGGATGACATCAAGGCCATTGTTAGCACTTGTAGTGTTGTTGTCCATGGTTGTTTTATTTTTGAGTTTTATTCACTAAAAAGAAGAAAAAAAAAGAAAATATTTGTATGTTTAACAAAAAATATTTATGTAAAAACAAAACTATTTTGTTTTGCAATTGCAATATGTAATCTCATGAGTCACGTTTAGGTTTTTTACGATAGTTTTTTTTTAATTTTACTTCAAAATTGGTTTAAAAGTAATGAATATTAGATTTTAATAGAAATGTCCGAAACTGATACGAATTAGTTTTCGTATTGGCTTAACTTGAGTCGAAATTGAATTGAAATTAAAAACATTCGTTTATTTGGGGAATATCTCTGCACGTTGGTCTTTTCAGTGCAGGTATGTCCATTCTTTATTTTATAGTATCCAAGCCTAAGCTAAAAGCTAATCCCTTTTCAAACTTGTTTCCTATTTGCTTTTGTGATAACCTATACTTATCAGGCGTCAAGCCGTATCACCTCACTTGAATCTCAAAAGATCTATTGCGGTCCCCAAGAGAGGGAAGAAATTTAGTGGAGGTCTAGGTGAGGGGTGCCTCCTTAACCATCTTGAATTTGTGATGAATTTTAGATTGTTTTTTTTTCAGTTTCTCAAAAAATATTTAAAGAGCTGCTTCCCTGATATTCTGTGCTTTTCTTTAAGATATTGGGCTAAAGACTTCTCTAAACCAGACAGTTTCAAACTGTTGACCATCGTTTCACCTTTTGTGAATTCAATTTTTTCAGTGGCTCAAGGACTCAGAGTACGATTTGGCTCTGTTCCATGGAGGAACCGTTTTTGGCCAGTTTATGCCATTTCATTCCCATATACGTCACAGTTTCCGGAGACCAATTGAAGGGTTACAACGTTTGTTTCACTGATTAGTCGCAGATCTTTGCGACAGCGATCAACCAATTTGGACTTGGAGACAATAAAGGATATGGCCTTGATTGCCGCCTATCTGTCTGTAAAAATATCAATTTTTTTATTCATCAGATAACATGATAGGTGTATTGCAGGTTCGCCTACTGCAAAGCATCTCTGCCTGAAAAAAAGACTACTAAATTTTGAAAGTTTTACTGATTACTAATTTGTGGGTTTTCTGAAAATATAGCAGACCCCTCCCCTCCTTAAGTCCCGGTTTTCCTTCCGGAATTCTCTTGTTGTTGTTGGAATCTCTGTTAGTGCCGCCGTGTTGAAATCTAACTGTGTTTTTTTGTTGCTGGCTAATCGGTTTGAATCCTGAAGTTTATTGGCCATTCAAAGCGGATCCTGCTTGTATATAAATATAATATATTTTCTGAACTAGGTGAGTGAATCTATCATCATGTCCCCATATATGATATGAAACTTCGTAGACGCCAGTAGTTGTACACTTTGCTATTAACCAAGAGACTACCTGCACAACCTTTTTCGATTGTCTGTACTTTACTCATCTTCCTTCCATAGTTGGACAAGTGAAACTCATGCCCTTATCTAACAACCTCTTTTTAAATTCCTTATATCAAAAATGTATGGAATGTGGCTATCGCCTAAAAGCTAACAAAATAAATATTCATAATGATTAATGAATCATGCTAAACCAAATAAATGTGCTCAATTTCATGGACAACATTTGTGACCAAGTTGCATTATTTAACATTGAGTTTGTGTCGATTTTTCAATTCACCTAAAAGACATGAGAATAATATTAAACAAAAACAAAACAAAAGCAACAAAATACAAAGTACCAACTAACCTCCGTCTCTGAAAAATGAACAATTTCGTGTCCCAAAAATATAAAATCACATTACGCTCGACACCGCCGATTAGTGATGGTGAAAAATGTTTGGTTTCCTTTTCATTGGTCTTCACAATTAAAACAGAAAAAAAGAGTGAACTACAGATAAAACCAATTGCGAGAAAACAAGACCGATACTAAACACGCGTAAATGGTTAGGAAAAAAGCCTTCTTTTTTAATAAAATCGATTTTCCACCTGAAAAAGGGGATCGCCATCGCCATCAAGTAATTCACATCAGCCAACAAAAAAAAATGAAAAGTATATTTTTTAATTTCTCCAATCTTATGCGACAATGATTATGATTAACTATTATTGTTTTACGTAACGCGGCGAAATTACAATACGACTATATTATTTTTGTTTCTTCCTCAAAGAAAGAAACAAAATAAAAAAATCCATTTTATTTTCGAGTGAAAAAAATAAACTACTTTGCAGTCCGACACACGGAGGAGAGGACTACATTCTGGTAGATTAGATATTTTTTTTGTGTTCTTACTTTAGCACATCATACTTTTGGTTGACTTTACACTCTGCTGCGGAAAATGCAAAATATTGTATTGATTTGGGAAATTTTCGTTTTTCCGATGTATATGTATCTATATGAATATACACACACAAAGCATCTTGTATTTTAACAAGAAAGAAAAATATAATTTGATGAAGGAAATCAATTTTCCTTCCTGTGTCGAGAAAACAACAACTCCCAAAGTTTCATGGGAAAATAAAGAAAACGGTACCTGGCTGTCAGTTTTTTTTTTCTTCTTTCAACTTCCAATAAATTTCCATTATGTATGTGACAAATATATTTTTCTCGCTTACACTTGTTTGAACAGAGGTGCATTTCGCGTTTACTTGTGTTTTTTTAAATGTCATTCCAATTTTCCATTCAAATGTCAAATGCGTTTAAGAGACATTTAGATAGTTCTCTTTCCATTTCCAATTTCCCGTGTTATGTTTTTTTTTTACTCGGAGCGAAGTGAAAAGAATTATTTCATGGAAGTTTATTTTTTTTTGTTTATTTTGATTGTGCAAAAAAAATATGGTGGATGCGCATGGATTTCAAACAGCTGATTTTAATAGAAAAGTAGGGCAATGAAATAATTATTGGCATATTTTTATCGGATTTGCAATTTCGGATAACCAAATTCCATTTATTTTGTGAACGAACAAACCCAACCACGTAAACATTTCAAAATTCAAAACAAAAGAGAAAAGTTAGTTTAAAACACTATTGGGCGAAAACAATGCAAAAACGGAGCTGGAATACGAAGCTGGATTTGTATTAGCCGTCAAAAGACTACGTATGTCCTAACTTGCAACTTGCCCACAAAGATCCTGTGCTGTTTTTTTGAAATTATGCGCGAAACAGATTGAACCAGCAACAGCAACAGCGGCCGCCATTATTTTAGAACTTATGGGTTTCAATTGCTCAAGCCAGAATAAACCAGCAACAGTGTCGTTAGACCAAAGTTCTAAATTTGCTGTTGCTGTTCCATTGCTACCAACTTTACACAAGTGATAATCAGGGGCACAATACTGCAAAAATAAAAACTGACAGTGTTATTGTTCTAAGAAGACGATGCTAGTGCTGGTGGCAATGTGTTTGAATTTTTGTCGCTGGTCAGCGTGCTGTTCGCTGTAGACGGTATGCTGGTGCTGTTGTTGGTTCATCTGTTCCGCGCTTTAGGGTTGAGCTTTGGCATTTCTCGTTCGGAAAATAATTTTTTTTTTTTTGAATAAAACAGCGCAGTTTATATAGATATATGAAAGTATTGGAGATGTTCGTGATAATCAAGATCAGTGTAAACATCAACGTAAGTGTCTGTCCAAAAGAAGAATGAAGGTTCTCCTTTTTCTTTTTTGTTGTGCTAAAATTCCAACTGTATAGGTATCCTTTCAAAATTCAAATCAAAAAAGAAAAGCAGTCAGTCGTTCTTCATATGTCTCATCAGGAAGAAAAGCCCAGAAATTTCATGATACCTTTGGATTTTCTCGCTGTTTCCATATGTTCTACAATCAATTTTTAAAGTTCTTATTTTAAGACCATGTCAAACATTTTCTTTTTCAAACGAGAAACATCAAAGCTCAACCCTTAAAATATTTAAACTTTTATTCTTCCATTCTTTACTTCTTTAACCAACTTTTCTGTCTCCGTATTGCAGCTCCGTCTGCAGCTGCGTCCCATTGTGTTCGCAACATTGAATTTGTATATATTCAACATTTTTGACATCTGTTCCAGCTCCAGCTCCGTCTTTTGTTCCAGCTCATTGTGTTCAGCCAGTTATGTGTCTAATTGCATTGGATGGCAAGATCTTTGACAGAAACAAATAACATTTACGCTGAAAATAACAGTTTAAACTTCTCATAAAAAGTATCAAAACCACAATAGGTACTTTACGATTTTTAGTAAAAATGAAGTCCTCCATCACACGTCTTAAATAACAAAGAATTTATGAAAACAAGTATTTCGAAAATTGTAGTACCGGTTTTGATAAAATTCTGTTTTTTAGTTTTTAGTTTGCTGAAATTTTTTTTTTTGAGATTTTGGTATGCAATTTTTTATTGTTTATTGACATACACCTGATTTTAAAATTTTAAATATTTTTTTTGATAAGTTTTAAAAATTTTGAATTTTCAATCAAAAAAAATAACTATAAATAGAAAAAATAGTTTTTCAAAATGTTGATATGCAGAATTAATTTGGCTACCTAGGTCTTTTTTATAAAAAAATTGATTGAAATCCATTAAGACGTTACTGAGAAAGTCGAAAATTAAAAAAAAACCGTTATATGAAAGGTACCGTTAATAGACTTTTCCCGTAAATTTGCTTCTGATTAAATGATAGCCAATACCAACAAAAATGTTCTCAACAAATTTCATCGAAATCGTTGGAGCCGTTTTCGAGAAAAATAAGCTTTTTATAAACGGTCATATGGCAGGTACCGTTATTTTTAGCCCTAAAATTAAATTTCAATTTCCCCTCTGGGGAATGCCAAACGGCTCTATGGAATTCTGTCAAATTTTATATTTGAGAAGATGTAGATAGCCAAAGTAATTCTGCTATCAAAATTTTGAATAACTTTTTTCTAATAAAAATTAATTTTTGATTTTTTTTTTTTAAAATCAATATTTTTAAAACTAATCAAAAAAAACATTTTTAATTTTATAATCACATGTTTATTAATTAATAAACTCTAAAAAACTGCATACCAAAATTAAAAAAAAATTAAAAAAAACTAGGCTATATTTTCGACAGTCCTACCAAAGATTTCCTCTTTACCTATTTTGGCGTTAAAATCGCCTAGTACCATCTTAACGTCGTATTTACGACATTGCTCATAGGTTTTGTCGAGGAGCTCGTAGGAGTCATCCTTGGAGGCGTCATCTTTGTCCTCTGTGGGAGCATGAGCGCATATTAGGCTAATGTTGGTGAATTTAGCCTTGATACGGATAGTCATAAGTCGCTCACTTACATGTCGAAAACCCAAATAAACGCTGTGGTTTTCTTCTAAAATCACCGTAGTACACGTCACAGTTTTTCATTCTCCTTTTGCCTGGCCCATCCCATCGCACTTCCTGGATGGCAGTAATTCCTGCTCTGTAGCAGTGTAGGGCCTCCGCTAGTTGTTTGGCTGCACGTGATCTGTTAAGAGTTCTAACATTCCACATGCAGATCCGAAGGTCGTTGTCTTTAATTCGTTTTCCCGGGTCGTCAACAGTTAATCCGTCCTTTTCCGAGGCTATTGATCGCTTCGCAACTATTTTTTTCCATGGCATGGTTGTTAACCCCACGCACAACCACCAACCTGTAGGTCCAGGTCCTTTGTTGGAGTTGAGTCAGTAACTCGTTTCGGGGATATGAGCGATGCTGTTTGGCCCATTAAGGGCTCATCCGCTACCATCTCTATTTCAATGTCCTGACTTGCATTGAATTGTCCCAATGACCTTATCTCCAAATACGTCGAAGTAGCTCATTAGGGCATCTGCTTCGTTGACTGTTGACGTCACCGTTGGTCCAAATGGTTGGGCTCATCCGCCGTACAGCACCCAACCACCTCTTAGTAATTTTATTTTAAAATATTTTAGAAATCCTTTTTTTATATATTTAATAATTTTCTTATTTTTTTTCCAAAAAAAAAATCAATATCAATATTTTGAAAAACGGGTAAATGGATTTTTTTTAAATTTTTTTTTGAAAAGTAGATTATTTTTTTGCTTAAGTTTGCATTCCTTAATTATTTTTTTTTTATTTTTTGAAAAAAGTTATTAAAATAAAATTTAAAAACTGCTGATTTTGGAAAAAAAATTCACACTTTTTCATATTTTTTAAAGAAACAAAATGGCGTTTACATTTTTCCACTGAAAACTATTTTACGTCCTTTTTTTTTGAAACAATCAAAAGTCAGAAAAATCGAATAAAAACTTAAGTTCCCTTAATATGTTGTTCAAATTTTATTCCAAGTTGTGACCGCACATAAGAGCAAGTACATGCGATCCAGTCGTGCAATTTAGTTTTTTTTTTTTTTGAAATCAAAGAAATTTTTAACAAAATTTGCTTGTCAAAGGTGCAGACTGCAGAATTATAGACTACTAGACAGTTTTCAATCACCTTAACGTCATACTGATTTTCTTTTTTTTTTTCTTTTACAAACTTTTAGTTTCTTGATCTTGGAGTTAAATGGCCAAATGACATATACGCCAATGGAACAAACAAAATTGGCGGTCTCATAGTTACAAGTAGATGCGTTGGGAGCATCGCCTTGGTCAACATTGGACTTGGCTTTAACTTAGATAACAAAACTCCAGGAGTTTGTATTAATGACCTCGTAAAAGAACACAACCGCATTAGCCATCAAACTATTCCCCTATTAGGCTATGAAAGGTCGATGGCTCTGGTTTTTAATGAAATCGAAAGACTTATCGATCTGGCACAAAATGGAAAAATGGAAGAAGTGTACACTTTATATTACAAATATTGGCTGCATGAGTAAGCCATTCACACAAAAAAAAATTTAAAAAACCATATAATTGTGATTTTTCGTTTTCAGTCAACAGGACATCGAAATTCAGGATCATAGTGGTCGAAAAGATCGGGCGACAGTTATCGGCATTGATGACTTTGGTTTTTTGCAAATTAAAACTAAAAAAGGAAATAAAATCGAATCAGTTCAACCAGATGGCAACAGCTTTGATATGCTAAAAGGATTAATCCTTCCAAAGTTCCATTGAGATTAACAAAAAAAAAAAATCATTCTTATAGCATAAATACTTCAAATCGAAGAAATCGTTCTGATGTTATAAACTTTTCAACACACTAGTCATTTATTGAAAGACGCCTTCGATGAAGAAATTGTTATTGTTGGAATACTAAAGTTAAAGGAAAGCTCCAGATTCCATGATCGGATGCGGAATTAAAGTCTGTTATATTGTCTGCGCATTCCAGTTATTTGCTTTTTTCAGCTCATTGTATGTTCGAGTCAATTTATACTTCCATTATCGATAAAAATATATTAATTGTATATCTAATATAAAAACGGAAGCCGGCCATTTAAAAAGTTTGCCATATTAATGTTGGGTATTTTATAACATCTTTTACTGATAAAATGTTTCATCTTAATATATCTATTGAAATTTTAAAAACTCAATCAAGATTTATATACATAAACATACCAGCCTCGTTAAAACTCTTTAAGGTCGAAGCGTAAAAAAAGAAGCGGAATAGGATATTGCGTTTCATTGCAGCAATGACGGCATTGCTTTTAAGAATGGCAGGTTTCCGGATAGAGTGTGTTGCTCGGATGTAGACGGTAGTCATAAGTAAATAAAGGGATAAATTATGATAACAACTTCAGGTACTCGTATTAAAACAAAACTCTTTTAAAAATTCGGTGCTTATTTATTTCCCTGGTTATTACACCGGAGTACGATAACGTTAAAGTTATTTATAGTTTCTTATTACTTTATTTACTTATGAGACAGTTTAAAATTCTTGGTCAACACCTAGTTCTTGTATTGTATGTTAATCTTTTAAACTAATTTTAAAATAATAAAATGATCAATTATTTACATTATTTGTTGCCATCAGTTATTTGGATGCATTTGACATTGGACGTCTTATTTTGCTTCTTTTTTTTTATAATTAACGCGCGCACAAGGGACTACTTTTTTCCCTTTTAATATTACACACTGCGCGGGCATTCGGAAGAAAGGGAAGGGAGAGATAGGAGGTGTCGATTAACATTGGTTTTGAATGTTTGCAGATCAAAATGGCAAGGGAAAATCTCGCCGGGTAAACTATTCAAAAAAATCGTGTCGTTCGGCTAAAAAAGAATTCCTATATTTCACGGCATGTCTGAAATTGGGCTCAAGGGTGAACTGATGAGCATTCCTTGCGAGACGAGTATTACGGGAGAAACTTTTAAGGGGAGGAATGCAACTGGCTACTTCGAGTGAACATTTTTTGTAAAAGAAACGATAAAATAAGGAAAGACATGAAGCATTGCGTCGGTGTTCGAGAGGGGCAATTGATTCAGTGGCAGTTCTATTTCCTATCAATCTTAACGCTCTATTTTGTATTCTATCAAGCAGGTGAAGCGATGTTTGTGAGGTGGGAGGTGGGAGTTATACTCGAGTTTAGGGCGTATAAACGCTTTATAAATTGTAGCCAGATCAGATGGGGAAAAATACTTCTTACACCGATACAGAAAACCTAAGCACTTAGCAGCATTCTTAGCGATTTCAAATATATGGTCGTTCCAACGGATGTCGTCGTTGACACACATACCGAGTACTGAGAGCTTTTCGGTTTCTTCGATGTAAGTGCCATTCATGGACAATGGCATTGGGGGTATGTTTAGCTTTAACGACAGAAGACAGAATTGAGATTTTGAAGCATTAAACTCCACACGATTCCTATTAAACCATTTGACAATGCTGTATAAATCGGAGTTTAATGAACTTGACATACGGCACCGTTGCAATTGTACGTCCGAAGGCGAAGGACGTGAATTATCGAACGAATATGAAAAGCTGAGGGTAGAGTCGTCAGCAAAACAGTGGATTAGAAGTAACAGACAGAAGATCATTTAATAAATGAGGAAAAGAGTCGAAGACAGAACAGAGCCCTGGGGTACACCAGCATTAATTTTATGGGAATCAGACTTGAATCCGTCCAATACAACTTGTATTGAACGGTCCAGAAGATAGCTTCTAATCCAACGAACAAGAGTATTATCGATCCCAAAAGCACGCATTTATGATAAGAGAGCTTCATGCCAAACTCTATCAAATGCCTTGGAGATATCAAGAGCAATAATCTTACTTTCACCAAAGCGATGTAAAGATTTGTTCCACTGTTCGGTGAGATATGCCATCAGATCACCAGTGGAACGGTTGCTGCGGAAGCCATACTGACGGTCATGGAGAAGCTTTCGATCTTCGAGATATTCCTTAAGCTGACGGTTAATCAGTGTGTCCATGACCTTAGAAAGAAGGGATGTCAGTGCTATGGGTCGGTAGGAGGAGGGGGAGGATGGGTCACCTTTCTTAGGGACAGGCTGGACAAATGCTGTTTTCCATCTTCTATGAAAGATTCCAGAAGAGTAGGAGCGACGGAAAAGCTAACGCAGTGGCTTTGCCAGTGTGGAAGAACACCTCTTCAGAAGAATTGGGGGTATACCATCCGGGCCAGCGGATTTGTGTATATCGAGATCTTTGAGAACTCTTGCTAAATGGGCGGCGAGAAAGTTAGCCTTCTCTGAAGAGTAAACAATTGGTTTGTTATTGTCGATGAGCGTTGGAACCGAAGATGTTGAGGAGTTTTTAATATTTTTTTACAAATGACCAAAAAGAATGAAGAAGCAACAGAAAAAAAGGAATCAAGCACACAAGGGTTTAGACGATGAATTTAGGTGCATGCACGCTATTATACGATGATTTCAGGTTCATGAAACGAGTTTGACAGTTTTCTTTCATTTTCCATAATCAGTTGCAATGTGTGCTTTTACACGTTGACTATTCAGTCACGATTCACATAAGTGCAAAAGAAGAGAAAGTAAATTCGAAAAGAAGAAAAATATTTTGCCCTGAGAGTCGAGGATAATTTTTGTATTGACTGTTTTTGACGTTTTTTTCTCTTCTTTTTATAATTTGTTGCTTTCATATATTTTCTGTGATTGTAGAGTCGATTTCTCCCATATTTTGTATGCTTTTTATTATATTTTTCCTAGGGAAAAAAAATTGTTGAAGAGAGAATACTGAGCACTTCGAGCGTCGTAAAAGACTTATTTTATTATTATTAATTGCTTCGTGTCAAAAAAAATCATTATTTGGCAGAATAAGACCTTTGGGGCTTTCTTTTATTAACTATCGTTGACAATCGTTAACAATTCGCTGGCTGAGTACTTAAAGGTTGCATGTCATAGAAACAACAAAAAATGAGTTTTATACATCAAAATTTTCGTAATTTCAGCGGCTTTCAGATGAAGTCAAAATTATAAATTAGAAAAAATCAATGGCAACACTACAGGCAAAAAACACATACAACTTTCATGCATTTGCACCAATATCCAATATCATAAGGTTCTATGTTATTAAAAATTCAACATAGAACTCTGCCTAATTTGCCTCATACAAAAAACAAATGCTTTTAAGTTACATGCAACTATTTTGCACTAAATTGCTCAACATGGAACCCTATGGCATTGAACACCGTTTTAATGAAAAGTTCTATGTATTAGTTGACATAGAACCATTTGAGCAAATTTTTATTCTTTGAATTTTGTTATCAATAAAACATAGAACTTATTTTAATTTTACATTTCGTACGGTTTTCTGTGTTTTCGCGGTTTTTCAAGATTACTGTAAAGTATTATTTTCATTGTGATTTTTGTGTCTCGATTGATGAGAAAGTTTAAAACGAAGGTTAATATTATTGGTTTTTACTGTTATACCATTTTAAGCATTAAAAAGAAAAATAGTTACAGTGCAAGTACATTATGTCAGAACAAGGATCAATAGACGAACTGTATGAAGAATATTTGGACGAAATACTCTCTTCGCCAGGTTCATCTACGGGTTACAGGAGTCCCTCTAGCCAGAACAATGATATTTCGCGTAGGTTATTATGAATTTATCAAACGAATTGTTTGCCTTGATTTAGATATTTTAGTTTAATTAGAGTCTAATTTCAGAGATACAAATAAACCCTGAAAATATCATTTTGTTGGAAGCCCATGATGCTGAAGAAATTGAATTTTTTCATATTTAATTGATCAACTCTTTATTTGTATTTAATTACTATCCAAGTTGTTATGTATTCTTTACTTTATAATAAAAATAAATTTATTTATGTTACTTATAATCATATTGGGTTTTATTTCAATTTTGTTGGACTTTTATAAAAAAATAACTACTATCTTACAACAGATTCCTTATATTGTTTTGATATCAAGTTAAGTATGGAAAAAAAACCTTTTTTTTCTGGGGATTCCTAATTTTACAACGATTATATGCTTTAGGAAAGAGTTTATTTTAAAAAAATATACATTTAATCAGTTTTATTACTGTATAGTATAAAAAATAAAATAAAATTTAAAAAACATCTATTTTCACGAAAAACGATTTTTTTACTCCATACAAAAACCATTTATTCCATATAAGCTCTTAAGTACTATAAGGTTCTATGTTGAACATAGAACCCTTTATCTAATATATAACTGAGATTTTGAGGAAAAGGTTCTATGTATTTTTTTTAAATGCCTGTAGAATTGTCTATAGTGATTAAAATATTTTTTTTTTATTTGTATTTAGAAGTTTTATAGAAAATTCAGACTTCTGAAACTTTGACATCGATTTTCTCAAAACTAAGGTATGCTGACATACAACCTTTAAGTATTCAGCCAGCGAATTGTTAACTATTTGTCGTTCCTAAATGCCAAATAGTTACGATTCGTAACTATTTGACAGGAAAACATCGTTCCAAAATGCATTGCTGAAGTTTCAAATAGTTACGATTTGTAACTATTTCCAACTCATTACTCATGTCCATGACATGAATTGAGGTTGTTGATCTATCAAAGTCAAGGTTCGTTTAGAATTTATTTTAGTGGTGTTTAAAAAATAAGAATGGATTTACAATGATTAAAAATTCGATGGCAAAATCCGTATTTTATCAAGTTTTCATTTGGAGATGTTCGTTGTTTTTTTTTTTGTAATATTTATTTGACAGATTAACAATGTCTAACAATAAATCGTTCCAAAATGAAATCGTAACAATCCCAACAGTCTAACAATGACACTTTAACCAAAATGTTTGACATAACAACGATAGTCAACGATAGATAATAAATGAACGCCCTTCTTGTGTACATGATTCCTTTTTTCGGATGTTTCTTCATTCTTTTTTTTTTGACAATTGGGTAGGGGGTGTAGAAAAGTAGGGGGATTGAAGTAACGAATGGAGGAATGAAAATTTAAAGATTTTTTGTAGTTGAGTTTCGAAGTTTGTCGTTTGAGAAAGAAAATGCTGTGCACGGACTAAAAATAAGAACTTTTGAAATTGAAAACCATTCCCAATCATGTTAATTGCTTTTTTTAATTTTGCAAATTTCTTTAGAATAAAACAGCGCAGTTTGTAGGAAAGCATTGGATATATTCGAGGTAATCCAAATCAGTGTACACACCAACGTACGTGCCTGCCCAAAAGAAGAATGAAGAAACAACCGAACAAAAGAATCATGTACACAAGGTCTAAAAGAGCAAGAGGAATATCAAATTTGACTCAAGTGAGTCAAGCGAAAAAGTCTAAAGTGTAAAAACGCGAGACTCGCGGAAGAAAATAATAAAGAGAACTTCGAAAAAAGTCAAGACTGGGCGGCCTACGTGTAAAAGCACAAATAGAATCTGCTCTTTAAAGTCTATAGCATAATACGCAGCTCGAGCTAAAATTTAGCTTACATGTTTTTCTTCAAACAGTAACTAAAATTCCAGCTAAATTTTGACAGCCGAGCATTGTGGAGAACAAACAGCTGTTCTCTGTCTCTTATTTAATTGAACATAGCGAGATAAAATTTATGAGGGTGATAACGTTTAGGATCATTCTTGTAAAAATACGATTTTAAAAACGTGTTTCAATTTCTTTGATATGATTATTGGGCCCTATCTTGGTATCCGTTCGGAGAAAAGTTCCGATTTATTTTGTTCATGATATTCGAATCGGAACAAAAATGAAGACGCGTACCAACGCAAGTAATTGACATATAAAACAATTGTCATGATGCCATAAAATACCAAGATAGCGATTTGTGTTTATTGTGTGTATCAGTGCAATTACACTCTACTCTAAATCCGTGAAGAATTTTTGTTTGAATGGACCACCACCTGTTGCGGTGCATTCTTTTTGGTTAGCCACAAGTTTTTTTTTAATGTACGCCTTGTCCTTTTTTTCTCGGCGAGTGTTTCCCTACACGGCGGACCTAGAGAGTTTAGTGCATCTTTAACTCTCCCAAAATGCATTTGTCTCCTCGGGCGGGCGGCTGCTGGTGAAATTTCTCGCAATGTCTGGCTTTGTTTTCATAAATTCAACCAGCTTATCGTATTGTCATTGGTTTGTTTTCTTTTTTCTAAAAGAACTGAAACATGTTGTAAAAATACCATACAAATAAAAAAATAAAACCTTTTACTTACAGTTCTTTTCCTTGTTCTGGAGACATCTCTGGTATCGGAGGAAATTTTTCTCCGATCGGTTACGATGATAGGCCCCATTACCATATATTATATTTGATATATTTGTGTCTAATCGAAATAACATTAAATCCCTTTTAACAATTGTTTTGGTGGAGATCAAACCCTAGACTCCCCCTTTTAGCTACGGTCTGTTAAAATTTAGCTCGAATAAATATGCCGATTTATGATTTGGTTAAATTTAAAAAAAATAAAAATTCAAAAAAAGCGATCAAGAAAAAAGAAAAACGTCAATCAGATTCTTTAAACATACTACCCGTGCGACAGGACAGCTTTTTTTCCTGTCAAATCATTTCGATTGTTTTCTCTCTATTGCACTTACTTATCTACGATATATTTGATATTATAAAATAAAGTATTTGAAACAAAATTTAAATATTTTTTGGTGGTAGGTATTTGGCATAAACGACGATCTGGCGTTTGTTTTAAATTTGTGCTCCATTACTTGCAGCAAATATACAAAAAATGTTTTATAAAACATCTCTGTACTTATCATATTAATTTTTTTTTTGCACTTTTACGATTTAAACTGATTAATTTACTATCAAATTACATTTAACGATTAGTTTTCAAATCAAAAGATTTTTTTTGTGAAACGTCAAGTCAACATTTAGTGAAGTTAGCTACAATTCAAAGGGTGTGTTCAACATTTTCGGAGTCATGTCATGTTTTTGGCTCTCACTAGAGTTGTGGAATACCGATTGTTACTCGACTCGACTGTGAGCTCTCGAGTGACATCTCACTCGACTCGTATTCAGGAATAGGCATAAAAAATGCTTGTATATCGAAGTTCATTTAATATGTCTATGTATTAAACCATATTCACCAATTCACCATGTATTTAGGTAGTTCATTATTGTGAATAAAGAGAGTAGTTGAAGACTGACGCCCGTCGAGTGAAGACGAAAAATATCCAAGGAGTGTATTTCATGTCTTTAAATGAGTGTTTTAATGATTTATTTATGTCATTGCGGCTTACAATACCTACCTCTCAATATGCGTTTTTCTTTTTTAGCCCCGAGCGGGGCACAGAGCGGGGCCAGAACGAATAGAACTCGCTCCGAATCGAGCGTGACCCGAGCGTTCGGGGCTAATAAAGAAACACAATTGAACACTGGACTGCCACCACATAATTTTTTTAATAAACTGTCAAAATTATCACATTGTTTTTATGTTAATACAAATTTGGTGTTTTTCAAGGGGTTTTTCCTGAATCGTCCGCCATTTCTATTGTTTTGATTTGTAATGTTATTTTATTTTTTGTAAATGTCACAAAAAATGAGTGAAGTTAGCCGCACTCAGCCATTCGCTCGATGTGCTCTGGTATTTTAAAGCGAGCTCATCGAGCGAGCCTCGAGCGAGCTCTGAGCTAAAAAAGAAATACAAGTAGAGCGCTCAAAGCGCTCCGAGTTAAAAAAGAAACAGTTCTTTTTTTGACAGCTCAGTGCCCCGCTCCGAGCTAAAAAAGAAAAACGCCTAATGTATCACATCGTTGTATGGTGACAACAAACAAGTTAACGAAATGTTCTAATTTCTGTCAAAAGACAATCAGTTCAATCTAGCGCGTGAAAACAAAAAACTCATTGAAAATCTAGAAAATTATTTGATATTTGATATTTGATATTTATTCGGAAAAATTAACAAACATTTACAAAGATTACAAAAATGCACTTTTAATAACGTAAATGTGATCTTAATCAATTTAGTAGTTATAAAATTAAGGTTAACATTTTAAAATCAAATAAACAAAGTATAGTGAAATAACTAAAATTCTGTTTAGAAAAAAATAAATAAATAAATTAACAAAATAAATTAAATATAAGAAAATAAAAATAAATGTCCTAACACATATCATTGCCAGCCAAGTAAGAAAAAAGAGAGACACTAAAACGATCAGAAAAACAGAGTCTTTTTATGCCAAGAGGAAGAGAGTGCCATAAGCGAGTAGCATGAACAAAAAATTGTCTTATTATCATTAGGAAAAATCTAAACAAAATTCCTCCGCCGTCTGCAAAGCGAAGACTTTTGATTTGGGAGCTTTTTTGCGGCCAATCTGTTTTTCAAGATTCAGCATTTTTGCAAACTTAAGTATTATAGGTATCTATCTAGCATCTATTTTTAAATTATTAATAAAAACGCTCTGTTCATCATAATTTCGAAATGAATATGTAATTACCTATACTTCAGATAAAAATCGTTCTCAATTGGCGGAGAGAAAATTCAATTCGCCATTAAATAAGGTACTGAATACTATAGTAAAGTGGCTACACTAACAAATATTGGAGTATTTACGAACATATCTCACTTTTGATGACATTAAAGTTTGAAAAAATCATTGAAAAGAAAAGAAGAATTTGATTTTTATTTGAAAACATCCAACAAGTAGTACTAGAGTTGAGACTTAAAATAAATAAAAATTATTCTACACAAAATGTTTCATCCAAAAGACTATGGGCTGGCGGATGATTTCCGCCTCACGAAATTCTCAACCTTACGCGGCTGAGGCTGCAAACTCCCTCAAGATGTTCTACTAAAATATCTTGAGGGCCTTGAAATCTCAAATACATCTTCGAATCGAACTAAATCTCCAAATAAAGATGATAACTTTATTGGTAAGTAGCACATCAAGTGTATTAACTAAATGGTATTTTTATAAAATATAACTTAACACAGGTAGTGGTATGGATTGCGCTGTCATACCACTTTCACGCCACAAAAGTCTATCACTTGTCCAAACTGTCGACTTCTTTTATCCTCTAGTTGATAATCCCTGCATCATGGGTAAAATAGCACTAGCCAATGTTTTAAGCGATGTTTATGCTGTCGGTGTGACTGCGATCGACAAACTAAGCTTAATCCTTAGCTCACCAACAGAGTTAACCCCCGAACAAAGGGATATAATTCTTCCTCTGATTATCGAAGGATTCAACGAATCTGCTAAACTCGCCGGCTGTAAAGTTGGTGTACGCAATATTGCAGTGAATCAGTGGTGCATTATTGGAGGAATTGCGAGTTCTGTATGTAAAACTGAAGAAATTATCATGTAGGTTCTTTAAACAATCACATTTAAAAGATTTAAAAAATGGTTTCGTTTACTTTAAGGCCATCAAATGCAAAGCCAGGTGATGCGATTGTCTTGACCAAACCGCTTGGAACACAACTAGCCACAAATGCACACATTTGGTGGGAAGAAAAAGGCGATAAATACGAAAAGCTATCTCCACACATGACCGATCTGGACATGTTGGAAACTTTCCAAATTGCAATTGATTCAATGACTCACCTCAATATGAACGGTAAGTGTTCCACGTATTGTTATATAAAAAAAATTACCGAGTAAAGAATATGTTATTAAGGTGCCATATTGATGCACAAATATTCGGCTCATGCTGCCACCGATGTGACTGGATTCGGTCTCCTCGGACATGCCCTTAATCTAGCTGAATTCCAAACGGAATGTGTAGAATTCGTTATAGATACATTGCCAGTTATAAAAAACGTTCTAAAAATTGGTAAATTAGTTGGACAGGATATGAAGTTAAAGAGCGGCAAAGCTGTCGAGACATCTGGTGGCTTACTGATTTGTATGACAAACGAAAGTGCTAACGCATTTTGCGAGGAATATGCAGCAATGCACAACAACAAACAGAAAGCATGGATTGTTGGACACGTAAGGGTTGCCGGAAAGAGAAGCGCATCTCTTTTCGACGATGTGGATTTTATTGAAGTAGATTATTAGAAGAGATGTATTTGAGATTTATTCATTTTTTTTACTATTTTTTTTGGTTGAATGAGAGCTTGAATTTGTCCAACTTATGATAAGTATACCTTAAAGGTCGAAAGATCAGGGTATATTTTGATGTTCTTTTACTTGGCGTTTTAGCTCTTGTTGTTTCTTGTTTCTTTTTTTTTGTATAACGTTTAACGTTTTTTTTTTGTAAATAAAAGTAATATTTTTGAAATCTATACAATTTTGAAATCGATTATCAAAAGTGGAACATGTAACCTAAAATATTATTTTCTACATGGAACTACGATATACGAGCTGTTTTTTTGGAGGGAAATAGGTATTTATTGCGGTTAGATCCATCGGACCTTATGAGTTGTAGTTACCTGAGTAACCTAATCAAGATATATGAGCAGGAGAAAACCCTGTGAAGGTGAAGATCCAACCCCTTACCTCACCGGTAGCGCTACAATCCGAGGTGGACTTGAGCTGTGCTTCAACCAACAAACTGTCCAACCAACTCGGTCTCTAGCTAGTTGCATCCAGTTTCGTACGTGAACTCAGCCGATGTTCGACTTGCGTTCGTCACGGTCTTCCTCTATTAGTCCATTCCGCCGGTGTGGAATCGTCGAAGATTTTCCAGGCCGGAGCATTGATGTCCATCTGTTCTATATGACACAGCCATATGAGCTGTTGGACTCTTTTGGCTAGATCTGTGTTGCAGTACATCCCGTATGGTTCCTCGTTGTAGTTATATCCTTCTCCTTTCGCCGCGAAAACCTATGGGATCAAAAATCCCCCGGAGAATTTTTCACGAAGCAACCTAAAGCGTCCACATCTACTTTTGACAATTTTCATGCCTATGCGCTCTGCAGCAGTATATAGATGCCGACTGTCTTATAAAAGACACTAGTTGCCCTAGAGAGAGCTTTGCTATTTAATTACCTTCTTAGAGAAGCAACGATTAGCCATAGTTATTCTTCGTTTGAGCTGTAGCGCTGGTGTTGTTCCCTGAGTTGATAGAGAGGAACCTAGGTAGACAAAATCTTTGACTACCTCAAAGTTATAGGGGTATAGTGATGTTTCGTCGAAGACGTCGATGTTGGGCTTCTTTTGTTGATGACAGCGTATACTTGGTTTTGCCGTCATAGACTTCTAAACCCAGCTTTGCTGCGCTCCTGACATCACCCTGTGTTCTTCCGATTATGTAAATTTGTTGAACTTTTGAAAGATCGTCCTTTTGATGTTGGCATGAGAGTTCTATACTATTCTTTTAAGTATGATGTAGAAGACGTCGCATGATAGCGCATCGCCTTGTCTTAATCCTTTTTTGAACAGAACTGTATATATAACCAATCTCTATAAACGCTGGCGCATGCTTATAAATCGATGAAAATGTGGTGGGTATCGATATGAAATTCTTGAGATTTTTCCTAGATGTGGGTTAAAATCGCATTTACACATTACAGCAGAAAATATCTTATAGACGATGATGAGGAGACTGATACCTCTGTAGTTGGCGCAGTACAGAGGGTCTCCTTCCTTAAGGATCAGAAAATAATTCTGAGATCCCATTCGTCAGACATGCTTTTTTCTAACCATATCTATCTTATGAGTTCAACTGGAGCTTTGAAGATTTCGGCAGCTAGCCCAGCGGCTCCGTCAGCTTTATTGCTCGTAAGCTAAGATATAGCTAGCTTTATTTTATCGAGATGTGTGGCGAATTTGTTGTTCTACTTCGCACAGATTGAATGGTTCATTCTGCCTGACATCGGAATTCATTATGTCGTCGTCATTATACCGTCTGCAGAAGTGGGTTTCCTCTGTACTTAGCATGGCTTGCGATTCCACTACGATATTTCTTTGCTCGTCTTTGCAGCTTTGATGGTTTCTTTTTACCTTTTGGTAAAACTTTCTAACTTCATTCCTGCAGTACCAGCTCTGAATTTCCTCAAGTGTAGGTCCTTTCTATTCTTGCAGATTAACAACACACACACAGGAATGGTTGAGAGTATAAGTCACTAGGCCTTGGCTCCTTAAGGAGCTGTCGCGCCAATAAATTTATCTCTTTTATATCTTACCTCATCTTTGGGGTCGGAAAATATCCCCTAAGCTGGAAGGAAGGAAGGAAGTTCACAATGGTATGCAAAATGTATAGGAGTGGTAGTGGTACGAGTATTACGGGGAAAACTTTTAAGGGGGGATAGAAAAAAGCGATAGAATCAGGAAAGACGTAAAACGTTTCGACGATGTTCTAGCGAATCAAATATTTTTGTTTTGTTCTTATCCCCTATCATTTACTTACATACTTACCATATTTTGCAAGAAGCTGGTAAGCAACATCTTCCTGACGTATACGGCTTAACCGTGATAGGGAATGAATAATTGCACTAAGCTGTACCCATGTAGGATGAATTCCAAGGGATTAGAATTTTCGTTACCAAGATTTAAAGCTTCGAAAAAAGGTAATTTTTCAAATTTCCGAACGGCGAACGGACATTTTTCGGGTTTTTTGGGCGAAAGTTAGTGGTATTTTGTATCTTACCGTATTCCAACATTTAACCAAGCAAGCAGAATACAAAAACTATAAGCGACTTGTTACAATATTTAATTTCTTTTAAATTACAATAATCACACATCAAATTTGGCTGAAATACAGGCAAACCTTTTGCATTTATATAATTTTTATTGTAAGGAACATTACATCTACCATTTTTTGAGTACGATTTACTTAAATTACTTACAATTAGTTAATGTTTGTGTTTATTGATGATTTTATTTATTTATTTTGTTTTATATTGGAGTTTTGGCATACATTAGTAATCCAGTTGGCAATGTACAAATTATACATATGTATCATATACTAAATGCTTACATACATCTCAAATTGTAATACTCAGAATTTAAAAATAAGATAAATTGTGTGGTCTTGCAGTAATTTTGTATTATTTAATTAAAAACAAAATAAATTAATTGATTATTTACTAAAGCCAATTTGTTTTTTATATTGTTGTTTAAAAGTTACATTAATTTTTTTTATTATATTCTTTTATTTAAATCTTCAAATATAAAATATTTAAATGTTGGTTTATTCGCACTTTTTGAATTTGGAAAATATCTAGAAAGATCTATATTAGACTATAGGAGATTAAATGTTTCGTTGATTTGAAATTCAATTTTATGTGGCTTGGTTCAGGTTTTTTTCAACTTTATTTTTTAATTTCAATTTTAGTTTATTTCTTTCTTTTATTCAAAAACATTAAAATATGATTTTATTTGTGTTTTTTTTTAAATATACATACAATGATTTGTCCTAACAATAAAAACTTTGTTTAACTTTTTTTTTGTTGACTTGGTCAAACTTTCATACATAATTGAAATTGAAACTATAAAACATTTGATAGAGTTAGATAATTAGATTCATTCCAGATTAGTTAACTACTTTTCTTAGAATATGACATCCCTTTAAGTTAGTTTTGACGTCAAGTCACTTTTTACCAATGTGCCTATACAGGGTGTTCTCGCTATATTCCGTGAGCGTATCTCAACCTGGGCATATATGGAAATTTCATGTTGCTTTAAGACTTTTGCAAGTTTTAAGGGCTCCGCTAGTGACTGACTTTTGAATGGAACATTTTGAATAAAAAAACACTGAATAGTTTTGAAGAAAATCCCATAATATGACTGAGATATGTGGATGACACATTCTGCATATATAAAAGTCTAAACTCACAACATTCACAATTAGTCATAAGTCGTAAGCGTAAAGTTCGAGCTAATATCCCTACTACCATCTTGAAAAGAATTTTTTTTTATAAGATACTAAGGGGGGTTTACATGGAACAACAATGCTCGACAACACGAGCTCGATGAAAAAGTAACTGTACTCCCAACTTTGCGTTTACATGGATACAGGTTACTGATGTTGTCGAACATCAGTTTTTTTTTTAAATTTTGGAATTAAGACGGACGCAGAATGGCAAACAAAAGAAAATAAAATTTAAACAGCTTCCATTTTTAGACCACCAAATTAATCTGGCTCTGAAGTTGTCGAGCATCTGTCTACATAGGTTGGATGGTTGGATGGTTGGACAAGCCAGCAAGTTTTGAAAATCATCCACCCATGTTGGCCCAGCGGTTGTTTTGGCGTTTATATGATCGAGCATAGAGTTTTTACCATGTTGTCGAGCATAGTTGTTCCATGTAAACCTCTTAGTCTTCCTTGTAAGTGAGAAATTCTTCAAGGTTGTGTTGGAAAAGCGCATCTCACGTTATGTTAATTTTATACAGATTAACAAAGCATACAGGATTGTTTGAAAGTATGTATAGGTTTGTTCGATGTTCCCCGCCACTGGTGAATGTCAGTGTATTAAGTCAAACTGCCAAAAAACTGCATAGCTGATCCAGCTCAGTGCAACATCTCTATTTTTTTTGACATTTCTTTCATTTAAATTTGTTTTCTTTACAGTGCCAAATAAATAAAAATTAATAAAATGACCCACGAAGTGTGTATTAATAACTTAAAACCTACAAAATAATCTAAGAAATATTTGATATCATACAATAGCACACCAAATTTGCAAATAAATTCCTCCCTTCTCTGAAAACGAACTTCTGCAGCTGATTTGAATTTAAATTTTGAATTTTGACAGCTCCGATATCTTACACCAAGAAAATACCTGCGGGGCATGAGGGTGCACTCAGTGCGTGCCCGGTCGGTGTTCACATCGAACACAGTGCAAAAACACTGCGGCGAAAAAAGTGTCACATAAAACACTTCAGTGCGATTTCAGGATACACCAGTGCGCCTCAGTGCGCCCCAGTGCTGGTATCGAACAAAGGTTAAGCTAGCATTAGACGGTCCTTGTAATTGGTCACTGCAGGGACACTGTGATGTCACAACAAAATAGGTCCTACCACCGTCACTGCCGCGACAAAAGTCATCGTGTCACAGCTAGGTACAGTGACTATCACACGAATGACCCATGTCTGTCCTTGTTGTCCCAAAATACAATGAACGTCAAAGTGTGTCCCTGTTATCCCTTTATCTCGGTGTCACTGCAAGGACATGGAAAACAGTGACCATTACACGACGTGACAACTCTCAAACATCTGATCGTTGGCTGTGAGCCTAAATTGCACGGCGTCACTCAAATGAGTCCCTGTTGTTTGGTTGTTTTGGTTAAATATAGACGTGAGTTTCTGAAGTGTTTCAATTACCTAAATTAATTTAATTAATAATAAGAATAAATAATACATTTCCAATTACAGTGATTAAAGGCAAAAGTGAAAAGTCAAAATAAGGATGTCCACACGAAATATGGTAGAGGTAGCGATTCTTGCGGCCTACATATTGGAAAGCAGCAGTGACGATGACCCCGACAAACAACCAAAGGCCACCGCAAGGAATTCGTTGATTGTTGTCCAAAAATTGGTTGTTGCGACGTGAGAATGAAGGTTTCTGCGCAAAACTAATGCGGGAATTATGAGCTGAGGAGCCAGAGCTCTATCGTCTCGTCAAACAGCCGCGTTTTGACGCCGCGTTGTAATATACCGCAATACATATCCCATGTAACAAAGAGCGCGTTTTCAACGCCGCGTCGAGTTTAACGCGGCGTCAATACGCTGGGTGAAGACGCTGCGTTGAAATAAATAACAAATAATTTTTTTTTGACGCCACGTTAGAGAAGATTATTTTTTTGATATATATATATTATCTATATATATGTATATAGATTATCTATGTGTACAAATTGAGATATTTTCAATAAATATATTGATAACCCTCAATTAAAGGCTTCGTCAAACAGAACGCGTTTTTAACGGGGCGTTGAAATTATCTTACGCGGCGTTGAGATTATTTCTACACGGCGTTATAAATGCGGTGTTAGAGAACGTCAAACAGAGAGCTATCCGCAGAGCGTTTAATATTTGACTCTTGATTTTCATTTTTTCACCAAATGCCAATCAGGTTATTTTTTTCCATTTAAAACAATATTAAATCACACAAAGTAAGTCAAAAAATGTCTACAACAAATTCAGAATAACTTAATTCACCAAGCACAAAATAATTTAAAAAAAAATCTTTCTAACGCGGCGTCAAAAAAAAAATTTGTAATCAATCACAACGCAGCGTTTTAACGCCACGTTTTGAAGCGGAGTGGAACTTGACGCGGGGTTGAAAACGCGATCTACATAAGTGACATGGGATATGTATTACTGTATATTAAAACGTGGCGTAAAAACGCGGCCTCAAAACGCTCTGTTTGACGAGGCCTTAAGTCATTTAAAATATTGTTTTGATATTTGTTTCTGTGTCATTTTTATATTTAATATTGCTTATCATGGAAAAACTGATAGAATGTGTAATAAGAAAACATGTAAGAATATATGTAGTTCTGAAGGACGAGATATGGCAAAAAATTGGAAATATACTATTTCTCCAACGTTGCGTTAAAACGCCGCGTCAAAATAATCTCAACGTCGCGTTCAATAATCTCAACGCCGCGTAAGAAACGCTCTGTTTGACAAAGCCTTTAATTCTCAAAACAATTAAAAAAATAATCTGTTCTAACGCGGCGTCAAAATGATAATTTGTAATTTATTTCAACACCGCGCTTAGACGACGCTTATTACCGCCAAGTTGAATTCGACGCGGCGTTGAAAACGCGCTCGCTATGATATGGGATATGTATTGCTGTATACTACAAGGTCGTCGTTTGAGAATACAAATTCTAGGAACGAGCTTGAAATATTTTTTTAAATTGAAAACAATTCAAAAACATGTTTTTTGCATAATTTTTTCTTGATTTTGTTTAAATTTTGCAAATTTCTTTGAAATAAAAAGTTTTTTTCATCATCTCGCCGTCAACTCGTATTTTGGGTATACGAAATTGCAAATCTGATAGCACCATCAAAGCTATTGGATAAAAGTGTGTTCAACTCCGAACGCCCAACCGAAATCAACAAAGCCAACAGTGACCTGGCAGAAATTCCTGCCAGGTCACTGTTGGGACACAGTCCCTGCAGGGATAGGCTATGTGTCACTGTGTCCCACCAACAGTGACAGGGCTATTACACGGTCTTTGTAATTTGTCACTGCAGGGACATAAAAGTGACGTGTCACGGTACCTGTCACTGTTTTGGTCACTGCAAGGACATGCAAAACAATGACTATTACACGACGTGACACTTTAAGGACAGAAAACTACGTTATAGTGACGTCAGAATGTCACTGCAGTGACCAATTACAAGGACCGTCTAATAGTAGCTTTATAACTACCTTATTATTTTTTTTTTTTTGTAAAAGGCGACTAACGCTGCGGCTCCACCGGCAATATTTGAGGCAATGGAAATAGCAATACAGAGGGCAACTTTCAATTTGGGTGGGCTTTTCATTTGCCCGCAATTTCAATTGTTCGGGCTTGATTTCAAATAATACAACGTCAGCCATTTTGAAAAAGAGATATTTGAGAGAATATTGCATTTGCGAAAGAAGAAAAAACAATCTCTTACATCTCCTGAAGAAGCCTAAAAATTTTGCGGCATTATACCATTCATAAGCGGATGAGGACGCTTTAGGCCGTTTTCGAGAGAAATAAAAGATTCTCCGGGTGGTCCCGTATGCATTAACGGAGAGTGGAGAATAAGATACAATGAAGAACTGTACTGGCTGTACAGTGACACAGACCTAGCCAAACGAGTAAAAATCTTGTGATGACGGCATCGAACATGGATGAAAGGGCGGGAAAACTCTGCAATCTTCTGCGATGGAAAAATGTCCCCTAAACTGAAAGGAAGGCAATGGTTCGTCCAGCGCTTATATACGGTTCATAATGTTGGGCGATGTACAAGACGGTTAAGAGTTAATTGACGAAAGAAGAAGGTGAACAAAACAATTGTTTGTTTAAGAAGAAGAACCATATTTTGCTGCTGCAGTTCCATATGCGAAGAGGATGTATGCGACTGTGGAAACGAATATGTGGAACTAAAGGTACTATCTTCATCTACATTACTAATTTATTGAATTATGAAGTTTCAAACATTAGATCATTTATAGAAAAAGAGAAAAAAAGTCGGGGATACAACAGAGCCCTGAGGCACACCAGCATTTACATTAAAGGTTTCAGACCTTGTCGGGGGTAATGCCGTAACCTACGATAATGTATATAAAGTCAATAAAAAAAACTAACTAACTAATCTGAAAATTTATGGGAAACCGCACTTTTTTATTGAAGAAAGTTTTAAAACTTTGACATTTTAATTCAGTTTGAAAAATGTTTAATGAGCGATGGAACTAACTCATTTTTGTTAATGGCTTTAGCTTCCTGGTGAACCCTGAATCGCCATTTTGGAATATCTTTACCGCAAATATTTTCCTATTTTTCGTTAAAAAAATGTTTATTTTTTTTAAAGAAATAAATCTAAACCTTTCGGGCCTATAGCAAATTCTTGCAATCTTTGTCGATACAATTGGAAATTGACTGAGTATTGAAAGTTAAAATTATATTAGACAGTTTTAAAAAGTTAAACAGACAGTCGATAAAAAAATCATTCAAATTAACTTAATAACAATATAAATGAGTTCGGAGTTGAACACCTAATAAGACAAACTTTTTGTTATCTAATAATTATTTAGTTTAATTTAAAATTAACGTTAAATAAATGCATTTCAATGTGCAGTTACAAAAAAATTAAACAACCAAATGTGACACATTAGTTGTATATGCAGGCGAATATCTTGGAGGTGGCAAAAGATTTGAAATCGATTGTTTCCATCCAAAAGCGTTCTTGCTCGAATCCTCGTACAAACGACGATTGCGAACAAGTTCAGAGTCTCCAGGCCAGGCACGTTCGGGCCCTCTGGCTCCAAGTCGAGGATAGCGAGTTTTGTCCACTGCTAAACTTATTGTTCCAGGATTGGCATTGAGGCCAACATTATATTGACGTTGCATGGCCAGGGAAGCACGAAGTGTTTTACGTTTCTATAGGTATTTCAAGACTCAACATTTAATAATTATCTAATAGTGTTGAAAACTTTAACTCTCACCTCTATAGTTCCCCTCCATTTGTCTGCTGCATGTCGAGCTATTTCCATTCGCTTTTGTTTCTTGATTTGATGTTTCTTATAAACTACTTCTATGATTATAAGTCCTATGCCGCCAACAATGCCAGCTGCCACCAATATGAACACCCCCGCCATATTTTTCAGACCCAATGTGTTAGGAGTCTTTTCAAATTGTTCACACTGTTGAACGTTGCCGTGAAAGATCCAGTCCTTGTCGAGGGATTCCATAAAGCCACCTAAAAACGTAAAATCGTTTTGAATTGCTTGCATTTTGAAAATTTTGCTCAATACTCACTTTCATGAAATTCCAAAATCGCCAGTGTAACCGCATCCGTCCAAGGTGATCCTTTTTGTAAACCTATTCCATAACCACTTCGGCCAAATAGTTCTCCAGCTGTCACCAATTCACAGTCTTTAGCAGCTTCGTATTCGAGGCGGGATGAGTCCCATATGAATGCCATAAGTTTACTAAAAAAAGAAACAACATTTCAGTTGCAAATCGTTTGCTTCGAAACACATCGAAGTCTAACCCTTTTTTAACATCTTGAATAGCTTGTTCGGCGGTTCCATAATTGTTTGCTTCCATTGTTCTGTACATATTTGATAGTTCGACCTGACGTCTAAAATACATATCCACTGCTGAACCCTTTACGGTAGCACACGTAAGGTTCTCCATTGTATTTCTTAAGCGAGCGTCGTTGATTCCGCTTAGTTTGGTCTTGGGTCGTTCCAACACGAGGAAAGCAGCCAAGTTGGCAGTGTATGATGCTACAATTATCATAGCAAATCCAGCCCAAACCATTCCCAAAACACGAGCCGAAAAGCTACGTGGTGTTCCCTCTCCGATTCCACTGTTCAGCAGGACGCCCCATGCAAACCATATGGCTGAACTTAAATTCAGAGCATCTTCTTCGGTGTTGTCGTTGCTGGTCAATTTGAAACGACCAAATGGAGAGAACCTTTAACAATAGCACATAAAATCTCTGGAGTCTCAAATTGTAGTTTCCCAACTTACCTATCCAATAGATATAGCACTAAGGCGACTACGTGAACCGACACCATAACCAATATCCATAGAGTGTTGCTGAAGGGCTGCAAGAAAGACACCAGCGTACTAGACCTAGAAGGTTTCTTCTCTAAAATAGTTATGCCCTGGTATTTGAAAGGCTTGGAGAATTCAATAAATTCTGCTCTTTCGGGATTGATGGTAAGCGGAGCCACGATCATGTCGGCGCGTTCATTTACCACTTCTCCAATAAGGCCGGTCCATTCCTTTTTCATGGCCAGATTGCCGGTACCAGTGGTTTGGTTTTTCAAGATGTAGTGACCAAACTGTCCATCGGGGGATAAAGCAAGGTCGTATGTGAAGTTGATGCGATGAGAAAGTGCTTTAAGGAGATCTATGCAATATCCTCTGCAGCAGTAATCATCCTCTGTGAGTAGTAAACATACGGAATTTATATATTTCACAAAGCTGTTAAATCTTCATTAGGGGGAAGTGGGGTCATTTGGTAACTGGAAAGTGTAATAATAACGGAATTGGCAGTCAGCCGTCTGCGGGATAAGGGAACAACATGTAGCATACGAGAGTATGAACGTGCCGCAACTATCCCGACTGACGGAAGTGCCTCTTCGTGGCTGCTGCTGGTAACAAACTCGTATTGCTCTTAATAAAAGTTCGGCTAATTATGGAGTTGCCTCAGTGTTGGCGAGTTAACCACTCCCGTAAAACGAACAGCCAGCCAAAAATTGAAGCCTACCACGATTCACGTGCGAGCAAATTCAATAATCTCAGGCTAATCAGGTTCGTAGTTAGAGTCAGCTTTTTTCCGGGATACTGCTTCTTGCGAGGAACTGAAAAAACCTCCAAGAGTAAACAATTTTCTTTAAAAAGTGCATCTCATGTAGCCGTTCGAACTCGGCGGTATATTGTAGGTCCCTTCCATTCCTACAATAACTATGTGTCTGTAAGGCACAATGCCTTTTAAGAATGCAACCGGATGTTGCATGATACAAGTTAAAAGAATTAGAGAGATAGGAAAGAATTTTTTTCCGGCGCATTAGATCTAGAATAAGGTGACTATTTTCTCACTTAAAACCCACGGACGGGTCTAGCTTACACTAGGAGTTAGAAAAATTGCTTCCCAAATTGAGAGTCGAACTTAGGATCTCTCGCTTAGCAAGCAAACATCTACGAACTACGAGTAATGCACCACTGCCGCCCGCAAGAGTATAAGTCACTAGGCCTAAGGAGCCGTCGCGCCAATAAAAAAAAAATCGGGTTCAACATCAACACGGCATGGCCGTGCAATATATGCAATACGAGCAAGTGGTACAAAACCTAAGGCTGTATATTCATGAAGGGACAACTAACTTCATGGTGGCTACGTCTGCGATAAGTGTTGGTGCAACTATCATGGTAATGTAGTATGAATTTGAAGTAGTGCAATTCTTTAACTAACTTGGGTCAAACTCAACAGTAGCAGCCAAAAATAATATACAGGGTGGTCCAAAAGAAGTCATTCATCCGATGTTGTTTGGCTCGCACTCGCACTCGTGTCGAAAGCCTCGGGCTTGTTCACGTAAACACGGGACTTCAAAAAATCCAAAAAAAAATTTCTGAAACGGTTAAATCGGGCGATCTTACGGGCCAGTGCAAATCGCCAAAACGAGAGATGAGGCGAGCCGGGAACGCCGCCTTCAGAATATCGGTTCATGTATCGCTCCATGGTTTTTGTTCACTTGTATTCTGCATCTGTCTAGTCCACAAATGTCAAAACAGATTTGACATTGGCGGCCATTTGCAAAAATGAGAGCATCTTCCAAAAGCGTGATTTTTTTGGCCAACCCTGTATACATATTTTTTAATTGAAGATCGAAATTTAACCAAAAAATATATTTTGTTTTTCTCTCCCCTAGAGAACAGAAAATGAAAAACACAATGCTAATTTGTATTTTAAATTATTTAATAGTTTATCACTCCGAAACTTCTGATTCCTTACCTTGGGTAGGGGGAAATCAGAATGCGAAGAGAACAATGTATTATGAAACCCTTTTATAATATTTAATTGCTGACGCAAGAAATCTTTATTTTGTTGAGATGAATTTGGTTTCCTTATTTTCGATTTCTGACAAAAGTAAAAAAGCAAAACTTTTTTTCAAAAAAGTTACTGTTCGTGAGATATTAACGAAAAACCGTTTTGGGACTTGCGACCCCTTCTGGGATTATAAAAAAATATTCATTCGTACAATTTTTTCTTACAGTTTGTTGGTTGGTATCATTAGTAGTTTAAATATCGATTTTCGGGAAAATCGTGCTGGAGCTTTAGAAATTTTATTGCAGCTAATTATATTTCCTTGCAAGTAAATTATTTTTTTTTCTTCTTGTTGAAGGTGAAGCTAAATTAACATCTTCAAGCATGTTAAATTTTTGTTGATATATCGAAAAATTATTATTATTTCAAAAATAGGGAAGTAATTGGGCAAAAATAAATTTTCATTAAGTTCAAAATGGCGGCTGAAGCTCCAGCACGATTTTCAGAAACCCGAAATTTAGACTATTAATGACCTCCCCAAACAAACTGTAAAAAATTTGTTCAAATTAATTTTTTCCATTTCAGGCCTTTTTATTTGACAATGCGATTGGACTAACATACGAATCCGAGATTTGGGTGCTTAAAAAAAGGCACTCTGATCTCTTATCTGAGTTCGATAGGAAAGTCTTACGGAGAATTGTTGGCGACGGAGGACGATTCCGGAGAAGATATACAGATACAGTCTTATCACAGATTCCCTCGTAGAAAATTTCCGAACGAAATGCTACGCCCCGAATACGACAAAATTCAAATCACACGTCTCAAACGGAATCAGCCATGAACCAAACCACTTTTCGGACTTTCGGAATCAGGTGATTTGTGTCAAAATTTGAAAAGCAAAACAAGTTTCACTTAAGGTCTGTTTCCGTACTTTTTGGATAAAAGTTTGGGAAAAAGTTTGCTATTTTTGTAATTTTCTGTCCGAGATTAAAAGTAAAGAAACGCATTTTGGGTAGACCTTTTTATTATGTTTTGAAAAAAGTTATCTGAAAATGGATTCAATTGCGATTGCGATTATGAAATAAATCAAAAAAAAAAATGCGCGGAGAAAACGAAAACTAAAATTACAAAGTAGGATTTTAAGAGACGCAGTTAATCCACTCGACCGCAATCCCTCGGCAATTTATGGCTTTTCTTGGAGCATATCCAAAGCCTTTGCAATTGGGCTTTCTTCGTATTCTCTTTTGACCTTTTCTTAAATATTTGTTTAAAGCTTAATATTTGTTTTTCATTTAGACTGAAAATACTTACATTTTTCTTTACTTTTAGAAAATTCTGTAAAATTTCCTATTCGTTCGGGTCTAGAACACTTTTTCCGGACTCCGAATTTCTTACGAACATTTTCGGTACGACGGGAGCAGTGATACTTTTTTCGGGATTCGCATCAGGTACAATTCTATAACGACAGAACCTGTGATTTGGCTGATTTACTGGTAATATAGACTATTCTACTCTATTAAGTCTGATTTCCATTAACACCAAAAGGCCAAAAGGCCAAATCTAAAATCAGTTTCCTTTTTTCGCATTTTTTTTATCGTTATAATTATATGTAGCTACTATAATCCTTATGTATCGAACATATGCTGCGTAATTCCAACAATTCCTTAAATATTTTTGATCTTAATGCATCTCAACCAATCCTCCGAAATTCTCTTCTCTCCAACCTAAGCCAATTAGTTTCTTACATATTCCTTTACACTTCACACTTACTACACCTAGCTTTGATCCGATCTCCATCAAATGGATATCTTGTTATCTTTTCTATACAGAATGCGTTACAGAAGGGCACCTTCATAGCCTATTTCTCGCTACTTCCGGGGTCCCTCAAGAATGGCACTAAGGTCCTCTTGTCTTCATCTTCACAATAAGTGACATTTAATTGGACACAAAACATTCAAATATATCATTATACGGTAGTAATATCAACTCTTCCAAAACCATGTTGTACGTTGACAAATGCCAATCAATAACCTTTTTCACTTAAACGCATAATGTTTTCTCAACAATCAATCCATCGATAAGTTCGATAATAGTCCAGAAGGCCAAATCAGCACTCGTTTTTGTAATGCGATTGTCCCAAGAATTCTCTAACTCTTATGTGACTCGTTCCAATGTAAAACCATTAGACCCTCCTTGAGTATGCTTCTCAAGATTGGTGCCCATAACACTATGTTGGTAATTCCATTCTTCGCATTGCTCTTCTACCTTCCTTCTTTCTCCAACTCATTTATCTTTAAACCAAAAGAGGAAAGAGTGTTAGCCCATATCTTTTCCATTTACCATGATTTTTAAAATGTTTATGTATAAATTCTCGGCCTAAAAAGAAAAACTCAGCCGCATTCATTTAAATAGATATCCAAATCCTTGACATGCAAACACGATCCAAATCGGCAAAACTAACCTTACAACACATAGTTTTCCCGAATTTTCACATAATATACATTAAATTAAAACAAATCTTGTTCAAAATTCACCAAAGAAGCAATGTTTCCCATGTTTAAGCATAAATATACATTTTCATACCGCTTCATCTACCTAACCAGGCTGAGGTTAAGCTCCCTCTCAATTCATAATAAATTCACTTATTCCTATCTATCGACCTGCACCCAGCCCTACCAGTACCTACCATAAGCCATAAGCATCTATAGGAAATGATTCCACATTCATTCCAGAGCCCTAAACAATATTCAACCTACATAATTCATCGATGGAAAGTGCCACCCCATTATTGCATCCCTTGGATACACAACTTACCAGTTCCATCGGTCGTGTTATAATACGGGCAAGAAATCTCGTCTTCATCACACATCACCTCCTCGTCGTTCAGATGTCTTACGTACACAAATGGTTTCTCCTCTATCGTCAGGACTTTCAAGTGAGTCGGAATTATGATCCCTTCTGGTTTCTTCCTCTGCTTGCCGGGCCATAGAATCTGGCTATCGTTGATTTTTAAACGCATTTTTGCCTTATCCTGAAGAAGGAGAATTTTTTTTTTGTTGAGTTAAGTGTATATATGTATTTAGCCAAAGAAAATAAGCTTTAAGAATACCAAATATGTTGGTAGTTGGTATACATACCGCATCGTAGTAAAACGATCCAACAACATTTTTCTCCTGACGCTCGCCGATGTTTATCACATCATAGGCTGCATAGATTCTATCACCATTGTCGTCGAATGCTACTTGCCCCGTCTCACCAGTTATGTTACGTGTTTTCAAATACTGGAACAAGCGTTTGCCTTTGAAAAAAATAAAACAACTTTACCATCAAATAGACCAAAATTTAAATAATCTATGAACACGTAGGTGAATTTCACCAACTTAGCAAATGGCAGATGAAGAATTCATAGTCAATCTGTCCAATAGAGTTTAGGCTCTCAAATAGACCATTACCCATAATGGACAGAAAAGCAAGCAAGTGTCAGTTTAATTTTCTTCATTACAAACACCAAGCACCAGCTGTCAAATGTTCGTCCTTAAACTTATCAAAAACTTATTAAAACTTGACGAAACAGAACAATCCGCTATTATGGCCGCAAGATATATGAATTTCTCCTTCTCGCTCAGCTGCGTATTATGGTTCAAACCTTAAGGCCCAACGAGAAATAAAATGTAGGTAGTGTCAAAACCGAACGAAAAATTTCTTTCTGTTTTGCCAAATATGTACACAGTTGACCATAATAGGCGATAAGTAGGTATTTGTCAAGTTCTTTGCTTCGCTTTCGGCCTTTTTCGTTTTTTTTTGCAATTCCCCTTTCTGCAGCTGCAATGTCGTGATAGGATTCTTATTTCCTTCTTGACAGTTTCTGGAAAGTAAATGTCAGATTTTCGTGTGCGTACATTACGCACGGAAAGAACTTTTGACGAAACTTATCAAAAAAGTCATTTCGGGTTAGGTATACAAATCACATGTTTTTGAACTATGTCGTTAATCAACGTACGTACCAATTCTTCAATATATAATGTTTTCTTGAAAATTTCGTTAAGAGAAATATTCGTAAAGTTTTGTTCGTTAATTTTTCTCAAGAGACCAGAAAGGTAACAAGGAGAATTATCTACACATTAATTATCTACAATTAATGCGAAATTACTTAAGCTACCTACATCTTATTGAATATCCATTTTGATAGTAATCGTTTTCGAGAAAGTCGAAGAAAAAAAACCGGTCCTATGGGAGGTACCGTTCTTAGCCCACCATATTAATTTTTTTACTTGCGATTATAGGGACTATAAGGCAAGTTTAGGATTCGGGAATATAAAAAAAATTGAGATAACAATGAAACATGACATTACGATCATAGAGAAGTCTAAAAACGTGATCGAGAAAAAATGTCTGTCTGTTTGTCTGTCTATCTATCCGTCTGTCTGTCTATCTGTCTGTCTGCCTAAACGGCTTAAGCGATTATCTTCAAATTTGGTGTGTGTTATTCTTTTGGGAAATTGGAATTTGATTTTTAGGGCCAAGAATAACGGTACTTGCCATACGACCGTTTAGGAAAAGCTTATTTTTATCGAAAACGGCTCCAACGATTTTAATGAACATTTTTGAGAATTTGTTGAATTTTGTTGGTATTGGCTATCATTTGATTAGAACCACATATAAGGGAAAAGTCTACTAACGGGACCTTTCATATAACGGTTTTTTTAATTTTAGGCTTTCTCGGTAACCGCTCTTTGGATTTCTGTCAGATTTCATATTTAAGAAGATCTAGGTAGCCAAATTAATTATACATATCAAAATTTTGAATAACTTTTTTTTATAATTAAAATTAATTTTTGAAATTTTTGTTTTGTAAAATCAATATTTTTAAAACTAATTATAAACAATTGTAATAATTTCATTATTACATGTATATTAATAAATTCTAAGAAACTGCATCCCAAAATTAAAAAAAAAAAATATTTTTTTCAAAAAACTAAAAATAAAAAAACCGGCCCTACAATTTTCGAAATTCATTTTTATAAATTCTTTGTTAATTAAGACGTGTGATGGCATACTTCATTTTTACTATAAACGGTATAGTATTGTGGTTTTGATACTTTTTATAAGTTCAAACTGTGTTATTTCAACGCAATTGTTACTTGTTTCTGTCAAAGATCTTGCCTTCCAATGTAATTAGGCACATAAGAGCAAGTACCTGCCACCCAGTCGTGCCCATTTTTTTCAACAAAATATAATGCTTACTTACAGCAGTACACTGATTTTTTTTTCATAAATTTTTTTGGACCCGTTTTCGAGAAAAATAAGCTCTTACATAACGGTTATATGACAAGTACAGTTAATTTTCGAGCTAAAAAAAATTGAAAAAATTTCTCTGTAGAATGACAAAATAACTTTAAGTTCTAAATTTGAAGACGATTGGCCCAAACGTTTAGGCTGCAGTCCAAAATACATCCGTACAGACAGACAGACAGACAGATATGCAGACGGACAGAATTTTGCCAGTAATTCAAAAATGTTTCTCTATCATTGTAATGTCATGTTTTATTGTTATCTCAAAATTTTTAATCTACACGAATACATAACTTGCATTATAGTACCTATAATCGCAAGTAAAACGTTGAAACGAGTACTGAGACAGATTTGCAATTGAAGTCAACTCTCCCGGTCCTCAGTCTCGTAAAGGAAGTGATTGGCAGAAGGTTTGCTTATAGGTTTCTAGCCAATTTTGTCGTTTTTTTAAAGATTTTTTTCTTAGGTGGTTGGATTTTAAACCGAAACTTAAAAAGAATTTTTTTTAACTAGTAACAAAAAAAGATGAAGCAACAGGACATTATTCGCCGCTGTCTTTGTCCCCTTTAGAGCAGACAGTTGGTAAATCCCTCTGGCTGTAGCTTAAAGAATACGTAACGTTCACTTGCAATTGTCGCTTTAGTATTAACTACAATGGAAGGAATTCAAGAAGACCTGAATGAAATACAAGATAGTTCTAACGAAGAGCAACAAGTTCTGCAAGGTGAAGACATCGAACATGTCCAAGGACCATCTTCATCTGGTTAGTAACGATCTCTTCCATCCCATGAAGAAACTCAACATAAAAGACAATTTCCATCTGGTCAGCAACGATCTCTACCAGCGCGTAATAGGGTGTGGAACAATACAAATTCACTTGACAACTTTGAATTTAATTTGTGAATGCACCCTTTCACTAATTATCGAACTGTCATTGTCATTTTATTCAGTAAACTCAACATTTTCATCGTGGTAAAGTACACGAGCGAGCAACTTCTGCAAATTATAAAAGTTTTCTACCGAAATTCTGAGTCGGTGACCGAAACTTTAAGAGCGTTGAATTATTGAATTTCATCGCAAAATCATCTTCAGTGACGAAACTCATTTTTGGCTCAATGGGCTCGTCAATAAACAAAATATGCGTTATTGGTCGGGTGAAAATCTACATTTGCTTCATGAATCACCACTTCATCAACAAAAAATAACTGTTTGGTGCGGTTTGCATGCCGGCTGCTTATTGGGCCATATTTTTTCGTCGACGATAACGATCGTCACTTTACTGTGAATGGCCAGCGTTATCGCGCCATGATTACCGAAAATTTTTAGCCTGAATTGGAAGATATGGACTTGGACGACATGTGGTTTCAACAGGCCACACAGCACACCTTACAATCGATTTATTGAAGAGTAAGTTTGATGAGCGTGTTATCTCAAGAAATGGGCCAGTCGATTGGCCGCCTCGTTCGTGCGTAACGCCTCTAGACTATTTTCTTTGGGGCTACGTAAAGTCATTGGTTTATGCCAAAAAGCCGACGACGTTGGAAGACCTCAGAACCAACATTGGCCGAGTTATCGAAAATTGGGTCCAACGAATCGACCGCTGCAAACGTGCCCGCGGTGGCCATATAAACGAAGTCGAGTTCCATTCATAAATGTTTTGATTGTTCTTAAAGTCGATAATAAAGTTTTTGAAATATCTCAAATGGTTTGCGTTTTATTTGAAAAAAAGGTGTCAAGTCCATATTCAAAAACCCGTAACATTTCTGATTGCTTTTACTTTCCCTTATTCCAATTTCAAACCCTGGGTAATTTTTAGGTGTCATTGACGTATTCAGCTTGGAAGCAAAATAATTCCTCTTACTCAGGATCTAAATTAGCAATATTTTAGACAATCAATTGCCCTCCGATTGCCTAGTGGAGAAGTTGAAGCAATGGCAATTTCATTATTGCCAAGAAATGATTGCTTTCCATTGCTCTCTTTTTAAAAATGGCTGACAATAATATTAACAGAAAAGAAGGGCGTACAAATAAAATTTCCAGCAATGAAAAGCCAACCCAATATTGCCATTGCCTCAAACATTGGCTGTGGAGACGCAGCGAAATCGACACTGAATTAAAATAAAAAATGCTTGATAGTTTTCCATTCTGTATTTAAAGAGCGGCTATACTGACACGTTGACATAATAAAGTTTTTCTTAGACGTGTGGTTTTCAATCTGGCAATACTTTTTTTCGGAGTTGGTCTTTTTGACAGCTGTCACTTGATTTATGCTCAGTTTGGTTTGCCACTTCATAATAAATGGACTTACTCCTGAACAACATTTGCAAATCGTGCAAATTTATTACCAAAATAATGGTTCGGTTCGGTGGAGCAGAGTATCGAAGAAGACCCGAATGAGTACATCCGCCATCGCGGGCAACAATTGGAGTTGTGCCCATCCACTTTATGGAAGATTTTGCGAAAGGATCTTCGTTTGCGGACTTACAAAATCCAACTCGTGCAAGAATTGAAGCCGAACGACCGCCAAGCGCGTCGCACGTTCAGTGAATGGGCCCAAAACGAGATAGCCACCGATCCCGATTTTCAAAAAATTGGGCCTCGGCTGGAATTAATTCGAGCCAGCCGGGGCGGCCACTTGCCCAAAATCATTTTAAAACATAATGGCAAACCCTTATCTTTATAAAAACGTTAAATTCTTGGCCATAACATTAAATTATACGCGTTTTATTTCTTCTGGAAAACCCCACGTCTAAAAAACACCCTTAATATTTGAATGATGTCGTCATGCTTGTGAGTCTTTTGATGATCGTTGTAAATACTTACTGAACCCTTCAATAGGCTGGAGGAAATAAAAACTGTGCCACAAGAAGACTAAGATATTGAAATAATTTTTACTTGAAAAGAGCATCAAGAAAAGCCAGAATAGAGATAGAGAACCGTTTTCGAGGAGTTTTCAGGCGTAAATGAGAATCAGCAGTCAGCACGTAGCAAACCTCCAACTAAGATAAGCTCCGATAACGATTCCACTTGCTGCAAAGAATAGATCAAGCCGAGATGGTATAGAAAAGGTGACACCTGTGTAGCTACCATGAAACCAAAAGCTAACATTTTATGTTGGATGCAGCAGCACAACAAAAGAGCACACCTCGTCGACATCGTTGAATCTGAGATTGGCATTTGTAACCGATACATCTTTATGGCAATGAATTTCTTAAGTAAGTGGCTTGAAGCCTCGCAATCCCAAATCAAAAAGCAAAAACAGTCATAGTAGTTCAGGAGATTTGGTACACCTATGGCACAGTACACATATCTAAGGTAATATCATTAGAGGTTTTATTTTTGCAATTTTCTGCGCATCTGTCAAAATCAAAGTAAAATGGCGGCCGCCAGAGACCATTTTCTTGTTTATCTGTTCTGAAAAATAAATCTCGTGGCTATATTTTAAAGTATTTGTGGTAATTAATTTATAAAAAAACTTTTTAATAAACAAAAAAATAAGAAAAAATATAAAACAAACGTGAGGTGTGTAGTTTTGTTCATAAATTTTTTTGGTGTAGGTCTCTGAGAACCGCCAATACAAAGTGACAGATCCGATTTTGACAACCTGCGTAATATATTACCTTGATTATGTGTTCTGTGCAGTGTGCACCTATGGAACTCCTTTTTGACAAAGGAACGAATTTTGAGTCAAATATCATTCAGTCGTTTCTTCTCACGAAGAAGACAAGAATAACACCGCTCAATTCACATTTTCGAACGTTTCAACAGGACTCTTAAAGAACCCAGTTGCATCTGAAGAGAAATGCTTCCATAATGACCAATACTGTCCATCGCTCAAATTTATTCGTATCTTGGGGCAAAGTCGCTGAAAAGTCGAACTCTCGGTTTTCAATGATGGTATATTCCATAATTTTTCCTTTCCCATTAAAAACCTCGTTAACTCACACTCAGTTTGTTTTATTCCGTTTTAACATCGACTCTTTTGATACAAGCTTTGCCGCCAAAACTTTTAATCAAAAGAGCCGCCAAACAAATAAGATTAAGACTCATTCAAAATGAAATGATACACTTTAGGAACGGAGTCCATACAAAACCCATTCTTCTTAAAAAAAACATCTGCAAAAGTTATTATTTATCCTTTTTAAACTGGCTAAATTCACCTGCAATATGATGAAGACAAATTGAACAACTAACCCGATTCCCAATTCACACCAGAATCCCCACAGTCCTTGGGAGCCTCAGTTATAGTTTCATTGGCCATCATTTCCTTTATCGCCGAGGCCAACACGTAGACACTATCCTAAAAAAAAAAATGGAGGGAACGAAAAACAAAAAAAGCTTTATATAAAGTTTGAAACTTAATACGAGGGTTGCCTTGCCGGAGCAGGATCCCTTAATTATTCATATACATATGTACCCACAAAACACCTAGGTAACAGCGGAACTTAAGAAAAGAACACAAGCCCAACCACCACCGAACGAGACACTTACCCTTATATGTTGTTTCTCACTATTCGAATGCTCCAGTTGAAGTCCCAACACACCGTCTGGAGTGTTGTTGGCTTTAAGTGCCTGTTCTGTAACAATCCAAACGTGACCAGCCTCGGTCATATTAAACAGGGCGGCATCCCGGAAAATTACATGCGCGTCTTCGGTGCTGAAAATTTATAATTAATTAGGTGACAAGGGATTTGATTTCCAATGGAATATTTTAGAACTCCGCATAATTCATCATCTGATGGTTTATGAGGAAGCTATTCCTGAAACCGATGATGAGATGGTTTTGGCGAACTTGAAGAGTTGAGAGAAGGAAATGGTAAAGAAATTATAATATGTATTAACATTACCTGGCATACATGAGGTAAACCCGCGACTGGGCTGACTTCATATCGATTAGGTGTTCTGTGAAGGTTTCGAGTTTCGGTTCGAATTCAACGATTAATTCAACTGTTGCACGAACATCAATGTCATCGTAATTGGTTTGCGAAGAGGTCTGGAAACGACCGAGTACAGCCCGACCATCGGTATCGGAGCTGTGGATGATTATAACCTGCGAGGGAACGTGAGCATGTGAAATGGTGCGAACATTAAGAGGGCAAAATTAATGTTAAATGCTTATTTGGTTCAAGTAGATGAAGGATGAGGGATCAGCGGAAGATGTTAATCAATACTGGATTGCTAAAGTGGTTGTGTTGAATTTGAAGATTAAAAAAGTAGGAAATTTAAAAGGTTTCTGCATAAAGATTTTTAAAGCCATATTATCAATTAATCATGAACGATTGGTGCTGTTGCTTGGACTTCTAAGAGTGCGAAAACAGAAGGAGGTAAATTTAGGGTAATGATATTGTCATTAAAGAGCCCCCAAATTCAGAGCGAGAACTTAGTTATCCTCAATTACTCCTTAACTTCTCATCCCTTGACATTTATAGAAAACAGATGGCTGCTGTGGACTAAGAACTGAATCGGCAAGTCCAAATTATTCTGAAGTTTTCAGTTTAATATTTATCTATGTTGGCTATCAGGCCAAGAACTGAATCGGCAACTCCATAATATTCTGAAGTTTTCAGTTAAATATTCCTCTATGTTGGCAATCAGGCCATAGAGATACTCTTGGGAATTTTGAAGCTAGGGAAATTATTTAAGCTGTGAGAGAGCGAACATTTTACAGAGCTTTCGTAGTGCACATTATAGATCATTGTTTTAAAAAGCTTTTAAAAAGCACCAATTCTAAAAAGCTTTTAAACAGAACCCAAAGAAAATTCCACTATGATTTATATTAACGTAGGTCTGGTAACCCAAAAACCCAGCCTTTCATGTGCTGCGTTTTAGACGGCCACCATAACGAAACCGTTGCAGCAAAGCAAGACGCTTATAAGGCGGCGCTACACAGAAGGACCAGAAGTAGATAGGGGCTCCACGAAGAAGAGAAGAGGAAAGAGGAACACCAGTCACCTCACAAGGTATAAAAGGGAGCATGAGAAGTGTACGATTGAGAAAATAGAGAGCTATTACTACAAGAATTGAATTTTAGGTTTGAGGAAGATGAGAAGAAACTGTTAAGGCTATAATACATAGCTCGAACCGAAGCATGCAAGGACGATCAAGGAAATATCGTCGTAGAATCGCAATCGATGGTGAGAAAATGTATTGTTTAACGGCGATGACAAGAAGGCAGAATTAACCATCCTTTCTGGGCGAAGTAAAACAAGTATTCCGGTCACTCGATTTCAACAATGTCAACATTTATTGAGCTAAATATATAAATAGAACAATTTGCAGTATTGCATTCCTGCCAAAATCGCCCGTCTGTGCAGAATGATAATGAAAAACGCACACTGTTCCGTCCGTAAAGACCTCCTTTGATGTCATAAAAGAATTTAGACAAGCGTTTTCATACGACTTCTTTAGCATCATACTTGAAAGAATTGTACTCTCAAGTCAACACTGGTGCTGTCAAATATCTGTCAAATTATTCGCAAATGCCGACGAGTATTGAGCATTGAGACGGAAGCAGCAAGGATGGGTTTTAATAGTCAATGAGCGCAAAACCAATTATATGCTGATGCTGTCATCAAGAAGTCCTAGACAAAACCTGGGCTCCGCTATCAACTCAGAAACTTGGCCTTCTCAGACTTCAATAAATACAATAGATTTGGAATTTAATATGGTGGGTTAAAATATCGTTTATGAACATAACTGAAAAGATATTACGTCTGTTTTCAAGTGACTGAAGTCCAATTAGCTGGCACCTAGTACGATAGGGAGGTATTTCAATGTTCCAATTAAGGTTTGATATTACAAATCTGGAGAATTTTCTTTCTATTCTATTCGAGTGTATATAGTAAGGATTCCAAATCACACAATACTTTAATATAACATATGCAGTATATAAGGATTTAAAGGTGTATGGATCTTTAAAGCCATTTGAATTTCGTTTAATAAAACCTAACATAGAATTAGCTTTAGCTACTTACAATGAATTTAATGTGTTTAAGGAAGTTTAGTTTAGATCCTTTTTCACTGAAACTCGTTCGAGAATATTGTTATCTATTCGATACTCACAGAACACTTTTGCGACATTTTGCAAATTGCGACAAAAAGAAAAACACTGACATTTAAAAACATTCAAGAATAATTTGTTAACCAATCAATGTCATGTTGTAAAAGAAGACAATCATCATGAGATCTGATACATCTGAGAAATTTCAGATCATCTGCAAATAAAAGCCGAACGAAATTTAAAAATATATCAGGCATGTCGTTGATAAAAAGCAAAAAAAGAAGTGGTCCAAGGTGGCTAACTTGAGGAACACGAAAGCATATTATCAATAGACACATATTGTACGCGTCCCTTCAGCTAATAGATGATCCATTTCAAAATACTAGAGTGGAAGCCTAAACTTTCTAATTTGCTTATTTAGATTGACTCTTTCGAGAGCCTTTGCGAAGTCAGTGTAAATCGCGTCAATTTGGTAACCTTTTTCAAGTTTATTTAAAATGAAGTTTGAGAAAATTGAAAGGTTGGTAGTTGTAGATCTACCTGCCAAAAAGCCATGCTGAAATGGAGAAATAAGTTTCTTTTAGTTGTCATAAACAATTTTTTCGAAAAGCTTTGGTATTGCTGAAAGTTTACAGATTAAGCGATAATTAGATATTTCTTACTTATAACCGGATTTGTGTAAAGGATATATAAAAGATATTTTTCACTCAGAAAGGAACTCACTGTTTTTCAGGGAGCTATTATAAATATAAGAAAGAGGTAACAAAGCAAATAGATTGCAAGTAGTCGGTAGATCAGAATAAGTTGACCCCAAGTATTGCATATTTTTAGGAATACCGTTTTTTTTTCTTCGACTTTCTCGAGAACCGCTTAACCAAATACAATCAAATTTAATATTCAGGAAGATGTAGATAGCCAATTCGGCATACAAATATTTTTGAATAATTTTTTTTTCATTTGTTTAATATTTTTTTAATTATTTTTTTTTTTTTTTGAAAAATCGATATTTTGAAAACGGGTATTTGAATTTTTTTCTTAGTTTTGTTTTATATGTAAGTAATTTTTGTGTTTAAGTTTGCATTCTTGGATTATTTTTTTTTATTTTTAAAAAAGTTGTTAAATAAAAACCGTTCCTACGATTTAAAAAAAAATTAGACCAAAGAAATAAAATGGCGTTTAAATGTTTCCGGTGAAAACTATTTTACATTTTATTCGAATCTGTGACCGCACATAAGAGCAAGTACGTGCAATCCAGTCTTACAATTTATTTTTTTTGTATTTAATTTAAAAATTAAAGTTTCTATTGCGTTTAATTTTTTGTAATTTTTGACACATCGGTATAACATCTTACATAGATATAGAGATAATGATTTCGAAGATAAATCGATATTTTTCTATACGATATCTTTTAAGTGTCGAAATCAATCGATCTAAATCAGTCAATTTCACGTCGTTCTCAAGAATTGGGCATCGCTCAGACCACATTATGGCGTGTTTTGCGTAAGTATCTTGGTTTACACCCATACAAGATCAAGCTGACTCAAGAATTGAAGCCGATGGACCATTTGAAGCGACGTACGTTCTCCGATTGGGCTCTGAGGAAGATGTGCAAAGATGATGAATTTCATCGCAAAATCATCTCCAGTGACGAAGCTCATTTTTGGCTCAATGGGTTTGTCAATAAGCAAAATATGCGTTTTCACTTCATCCACAAAAAATAACTGTTTGGTGCGGTTTGCATGCCAAATTGGAAGATATGGACTTGGACGATATGTGGTTTCAACAGGATGGTGCTATAAGCCACAGCACACCTTACAATCGGTATATTGAAGAGTAGGTTTGATGAGCCTCTTATCCTAAGAAATGGGTCAGTCGATTGGCCGCCTCGTTCGTGCGATTTAACGCCTCTATCTATTTTCTTTGGGGCTACATTAAGTCATTGGTTTATGCCAACAAGCCGACGACGTTGGACGAGCTCAGAGCCAACATTGAACGCGAAATAGTGACCGAAATGTGTGGCCGAGTCATCGAAAATTGGGTCCAACGAATCGACCGCTGCAAACGTGCTCGCGGTGGCCATATGATCGAAGTTGAATTTCATTGATAAATGTTTTGATTGAACTTCAAGTCGATAATAAAGTTTTGAAATATCTCAAATGGTTTGCGTTTGATTTAAAAGATAAAGATGTCAAGTCCTTATTCGAAAACCATTTATATAAAAATGGATGTATGTATGTCTAGTATTGACTCCTAAGCCGCCCAATGGATTTTTATGAAATTCTCAGAGTAAATAAAGTTTTGTCCCGTGATTGTTCCTATAAAGGTTTAGTGCAGCATTAAGATATAATAAAGAAATATAATTTCACATTAAATACATGGTTTTTCGCTGTACATGACCTAGCCATCTTAAGCGTGATATGCGTATTTTTTTGATCAGGTCAATTTCGCTGTACAGCTCGTATAGTTTTTGGTTCAACCTTCTCCTCCAAAGCCCGTTAACGCAGATAGGGCCAAAAATCTTCCGAAGAATCTTACGCTCGAAACGCTTAAGGATATCTTCATCCGCTTTAGATAAGAGTCCATGCCTCGGCGCCATAGAGTAGCACTGGGATGATTAAGGTCTTATACCTCAAAGTTGTACCGCCGGTGTTGTATGTCCCTTATTGTGGACAGCAAGTTCTTCGTTTTGGCCACATTAACTGCTAGTCCCATTTTAGCCGCTTCCATGATCTGCCGTAGCGTGAACATTTGATCGATTGTAGACTTTCTTGGCCTGAAACCACACTGATAGGGACAATCAGGTTGCTGGCGGGTAGTGCGTTGGGTCCAGCAGCTTTGTTCTTTTTTTAGTTTAGATATTGCTATCCTCACTTCATTTTGGCCAGATGGACGGAAGTTTTGTCATCGTCCATGTTAAATGGTTTATTCTGCCTGACAGCGGGATTTTGGTCTTCATCGCCGTTTAACAGTCTGCAGAAATGGTCCTTCCATGTACTCAGCACCGACTATGCTTCTAATACGAGGTTTCATTGTTATCTCTACATACTTTCTTCTGACCAAACTTTAGAGATGAGTTGGTTTATGCACTCCACCAGGTCATCTTCGGCCGCTTTAAAAAGTTCGGCGGGTAGTTCGTTTAACAGTCTGCAGAAATATTCCTTCCATGTACTCAGCACCGATTGGGACTCTACTACGAGGTTTAAATTCCTATCTCTACAGGCTTCTGTGGGTTTTTTCCTTGGCACGTTCTTTTTACCTGTTGGTAAAACTTCCGAACGTTGTTCCTGGAGTAGCATCTCTCAATATCTTCGATCGCGCGCTTCTCATGCTCTCTCTTTTTCTTTTGGAGAAGCCGGTGTTCTTCCCGTCTCTTCTGCTCGTAAGGCTCGCGAGCAGCTCTCGTCTCAGCTCCGTTTTATATGCCTCTTGTATTGCTGCGTGGGCGTGCCTGCATTCGTCATCGAACCAGAGGTTTCGTGGTGGTGGTGTAGTGAAACCTAGCACATCAGTTGTGGCATCTTTGATGGTTTGTTGGCAGTGTTGTCACTGGTCTTCGACACTTGATGCTGGCGGTACTGGATTTCTTGAGAGGTTACGGGATATTCGATCGGCATAGGTTCTGGCGGTTTGTTGCGATTGCAGTTTTCCGATGTCATTATTTCTTCACAGTATTACTCCGTTTTTGTGGTGTTCGGGTTATTTGCATTTTACCTTTGCTGCAACAAGTAAGTGATCCAAATCGATGTTAGCTGCTCGGAAGGTGCGAACATCCAAAATACTGGAGGCGTGTCTTGCATCGATCGCAACGTGATCAATCTGATTGACGGTTCTTTGATCTGGGTGTCGCCAAGTCCCTTTGTGTATATCGAGATGAGGAAACCGTGTGCTTGCCATGATGACGTTATGTGCCTGCAGAACTATGATAATCAATTTTGTATGGGCCAAATTGAACCAGTTGGACTAAGACCTAGACCACACAGTGGACGCCACGACTAAAATTCCCAATACCTTCCCACCTTTGCTGAAAATCCCTATAAAAAGAACAGACGTACGAAGTAGTGTTCTCTCTTTCATACTGACTGACAATGATAGCAAAACTCCATCTTGGATTAAAAAGAAAAGTTAATTACAATTAGATCACATCAATTACTTTAAATAACTTTTTCAACAGTTTAAAAAACTTTCTAAAAGCCACCCAAAGCAACCAACTAAGGATTCATCTTCCTTGAAATGTGTAATCGCATAAAAACTTCCCTTCAAAAGAATTTTCTTTTAAAGAAGCTATCAGTGACTATTATGAAAATTGAAAATCAATATCCAGGCATTACCTTGGTATATCCAAAATGACTCAGCATCTCCAGCCATACATCCGCCTGATGATAATAAGGCGGCACCGTCCTTAGAAATGAAACATGGATATTTTTATCCGAGAAAGCAGCATCTCTCGAGGATATTCCAATTACAGGAATCTGATAAAATCCACTCGTATAGCTGACAGCTGCCGGTGATAGATCACCCGAAGTTTGTTCATGAGATACCACAACTGCATAGACCTATAGAATTCAAGAGATGAAAATCAACGAATAAAAAAATATAAATTCATAAAGTCGGCGCATTGCAGACACTAAGACGGAGGGGAGAAAAAGGACATCTTTGAGCAGTTAAAGGATAAACTTGTAAATTGATTTCCTAAACGAGTTAACTCACTCCTTCCTTTTGGTTTGTGTCAGTTCTTCTGCTTGAAGGACCAGAAATGAACTTATGTTTCCAATAATATGACACGGCAGCCCAGAGAACAGCAACCAATCCCCTTGGTATCCTTGACTCATATTATATTTCAAGTCGCGTCGACGACGTGTTTCTTTTGTGTGTCAAGTGTTAAGAAATTGAAATCTACTCACCCGTTTCTCAATGAGCTTATCGCAGACGTTGAAAACTGTTTTAATGGGATTCTTATCCATTCGTATCGTCTTGTCATAGTAGGTCACCTTTCTGGGCACGTAGTGCTGATCAAAATTGAGATGCTGTTTGCACAAATAAAATAGAAAAAAAAGAATGGACAAATATTCTGTGGGGAATGTAATGTGTGGAAACTTACCGCTATTGTAGTTTTGAAATGTTCCTCGCTCTCGTTGTCACTCAATACACCACCAATGTTGTACGTCGAAGGATTATCCGAATTTGACATTTGCTTCTGCATTGTGACATCAGGGAATCGACTTAGGATGGAAAGCGCTATGAGGATGCATTGTGTTAGTTCATTATTATTGAAGGTTGCCATTGTGTGTTTGTTTGTTTGATTCGTTGAGCAGCTCCTGGCTTGGAAATCCAATCAATGGAACAATACATATATTTTGTGGTGGCACAAGTTATTATTTCATTGTGAAACTTTGCATATGTTGGGCTTATATGTAAATATTGTCTGAGTTCTGGTAATTGAATGTTTTGGAGAAGGGATTTTCAATAATCTACATACTTTGGCACGCGAATTTATTTATAACACTTGGCAATTTTTTTTTTTTGGTAATAGTGAAGACTTAAGTTTGAGAGTCGATTTGCTGTAATAAAAAATAAAAATTGTACAAACATTAAAATTAATTATTGATTGAAATGAATTAAACAGAATTTAACAAAAAAATATCTCGTAATCTTAATATATGTACATATGTATATAATTCTTCTGTACGTGTGTTTGTCAGTATTGTCATTTAACTCCTCCTAAACGGCGGGACCGCTTAGAATGAAATTTAAATGAATGGAGTATGCCATCACACGTCTTGTATAATAACAAATTTACAAAATAAAAAGTATTTCGAAAATTGTAGGACGGATTTTGATAAAATCCTGGTTTTAATTTTTAGTTTTTTTTTTTAATTTTGGTATGCAGTTTCTTAGAGTTTATTAATATACATATGATTGTCAAAATTTAAAATATTTTTTTTATTAGTTTTAAAAATATTGATTTTTCAAAAAAAAATCAAAAATTTATTTTAATTAGAAAAAAAGGTATTCAAAATGTTGATATACAGAACAGAATTTCACTCTTTCTAAGTATAATGTTTTTTTTTATTTTATTTTATTTATTTATTTATTTATTCATCAATTTGAGTTCGAAACTCCTTACAGATTACTATACCTACAAATTAAAGTTTAATAACAAATAATAAATTACACTAATCATTTTCCTAAATTTCTCATGGAGAACAATTTAGCGAATTACTCTTGTCGTGGTATTGCGAGAAGCGAATTCCGACGTTCGCCTGTAATAACAAAGCTACCAACATTAAAAACTGAATCTGCTAAGTCAAGTTGTTGTTGAACGTCCATTTGTTCCATTTTTGTTGAAAATTGTGAACGGTTTTGTTTATTAAAAAAGATTTCAGAAAATATAAAAAAAAATAAAAAAAGTAAAATATATTTTTTTTGGCGACGAAGAACAACAGATGAGGGATGACAAAAAAATATGATTTGAAGATTGAGGAGGAGTTTGAGAGATACTTAGTTCCAACCCACTTGAACTACCTAACACTTTGTATGGAACAAATTAATTAAGCCATTTTTTCAACTAATTGTCTTTTACATGATTCATTTACATATTTTATATTTCTGGATTAACAAACATGCGTTTGAGTTAGTTTTAAATATCATAAGTTCATAATTTCAAACAACTCAAAGTTCAGTAATTTCACCAATTATAAAACTAACATCAGCTTTGCGGTTCCTCGGTAGTTGCAACTACCAAAGCAACTGCAGCTCCCACAACCTGCAGTGTCTGTTGTTTTAAGAGAAGTTCTTGACGTACTTGAAACAAAAAGTTGTCAGGGCTTGCATATAGATAGATATGACCAATTCGGAGAAGCAACAAGCTAAAAATGTAAGAAATCTGGACTGCCTGAAATTGTTGGATGTGGATTGAATCCACATTGGAATCATCGCCCGACTGAGTTTCAGCATCATTATTTAAACAGAAAAGAAAAACAGATGTTTGTTCTTAAAAATACACACGTTTTTCAAAATAAATTGCTTTATTATTTAAAGTCACCAGGATTTACAGTTCGAAAGATTCTGACAGATAGAGACGAATGTTCGCTAAGGGGCCAGTTATAGCGATCATTAAAAAATTTCAATTGGATAATTTTGTGTGTTAGAAAAAGATTTAAAACATGAAATTTATGCCAATCGATGGCAAATCAATTGAAATAATTTATTTTGACAAAAAACAAACCCGGGAAACAGTATTTTTTTATTAAAAAATCATTTATTTATTTTAATGATGAAAATTGGTTTTACTGAACAGCTGATTGTCATTTGACAGAATAATGGAACATTTCGTTCCAGTGTTTGTGGTCCATTTTTTTAATAATCCAACCCATCAGTAAAAAGTTAGGGGCCAGTTATAGCGATCATTGAAAACCATCAGAAAAAGTTGGAACGATCAAAAACAGGAATTTTTTTCTGAAGATCGTTTATAGCGTACAGAAAAAACATGTCAATTGGAAGGCTGTCAAGCAGCCTATGGAATGTTTCTTTTTGACATTTGATAAGCACTCGCTTCGTAAAAAGTTGAAATATTAGTTTGTTTTAAGTATATTTTGTTTAATATTAAAAATCCTAAAAGTGAAATGACGCGTGCAAAAAAAACAATGTTAATAAACCTTGCAATTACTTTGCTTGTTTTAAAAAGAAATCGACGACAAAATCGAAAATTTCAAGTGCATCCTTTATATCGCATCCGGAGACAACAAGGAGAGTTCTTTTCCCTCATGCATTTGCTTGAAAGGTACCCAATTAAATTTTTTGAGTACTTTAGAATGGGTTGTTGCTATACGAGGGTTTGTCTTTGGCGAAGAGACAATCATGGAAATTCACTTCCATTATTAACTTTTCCTCAAACTCTCTTGCTGCTACCCTCTTCTGCAATCTTATCGCTTCTTTGCTGTTCATTTTTCTCTGTAAAAACAACAATATTATTACTATTTCAATGCAAAATCTTTATTAAACGAACTCACAATCCCAAACAAAAATTCCAAAACAAAGAAAATCAAACGCCCGCCAATTTTTTCTGATTGAAATGTACACGAAAAAGTTTTTCTGACAGCAATCTGTCTTTGGAACAGAAAAAAACTGGAATTCCAGTCATTTCTGAAAAAAGTATGTAAGTGGAACAGAAAAAATTGGAACTCAAATCATGGAACGATTTGTTTCATTTTGGTCGAAATGGCAATCAGCTGGCACGAAAAATGAAATTCAATCAGAAAAATAAAAAAACACATTTTTAACAAAAAATACTAGTTTAACTGAACTTTTTATTTGCAAAAAAAATTCTCTGAGTCATTTGTCATCGATGAGTGTAGCTTTTGTGTTTCGAATCGAATTAAAATATAGTAAAATATTGATTTAAAAGTTTTTTTCTGATCCGTTTTACTGATCGCTATAACCGGCCCCTTATCTGAAGCATTTTGCATCATTAAAACAAATTTGAGGTTATGGCTGGTTTGGTTGGCCTGTAAATGCTGACACAACTTTAATGATCTCTATAACTACCCGTACGTAAAAAATTCCAGTTTCCAGCTGTTTCAACTTTTAATGATCGCTATAACTGGCGCCTAATGGTAATATAACGTTTTTAATTCGCCACATTTTTTGACATATGAGGCGAAAGTAATTAGGCGATTCGAAAACAGTAATACCAAATATTCGAATTCGCGAAATATTTCTGACGAATCGCGAGTCATAATAGGGTCCATAAGTTCTCAAAATATGTGCCGGGCAATTAAAGCCAATCAAATCTAGTAAAACAGGGCAATTAATGTTAAAGTTCAAAATATCTCTAATAAACATGATATCAAAATATTTTCGACGCATTTCCAGACTTAGTAAACCAAAGAGCAAACAACGAGTGTCATAGGAAAGACGGGGGATATTCCAACGTAGTAGATGAAATAAGTATATGATAAGACGTTTTTGAACATTTTCTATCCTTTTAGAATGAATGGAATAAAAATGGTTCCAAATAATAGGGCAATATTCCAGGGCTGATCTTACATAAAAGAGGTACAAACATTTAATTGTGAATCTGATCTTTAAATTCTTTTGAGTGTCTAGTTATAAAACCTAACATAGAACTGGATTTAGCTAAAATGGAGTCTTACATGGTTATTAAAACTAAACATTCCATCAAATATGACACTTAAATCTTTTTTTTCAGAAATGTTAGCAAAAGGGTATATCATTTATATAATGGTGACAAGCGACAACAAAAAGTTAAGCTTTGACACTTAGAGACGTTCAAATTGTCTACGTCCACAAAGATACGACTTAATCAATTTCAAAAATTTTTAGTCAAAACCATATCTTTGAAGTTTCCTAAGAAATATATTGTGATCAAACGCCTTCCAAAATCAGTGTAGATTACTTCACATATTAGACCATTCTCTAGTGCACACAGAACAAAATTAAAAAAAAAAAAATGCCAGGTTTGTGTACCTAACATATAATTCTGAACTATTTATTAGAATTTCGAAACAGTTTATTAAACCGCGGAGGCTTATTCATATTTCTTGAACGAACTTTAGGAATATATAAACTGAAATAAAAATACGCGTTGTTTAGCTCACCGTCACTTAAAACAGACCTCCAGTCAAAGGAACGGATAAAATTAGAAATAGAGACAAAATCACCTTAAGCATGATCAAAAACATAGTTACAATTAATATGACTATAGGTTTCATACAGTTATAAAATTTAACATTTAGATCAAGTGCTATATGATGTGGAGATTTAGAAAATGAAGATGAAAAGACATAATTAATATCTACACATAATTCCTTGTCGACAAAAATCAGGTCAAGAATACGGTCGAGATTGTTTGGAAACCTATTAATTCGTTGAAGATTATACCCAGCTAATATATCAACAACCAATAACAATACGTAATTGGTATGACTTTTTGGAGGCATATAACCCAAACTTTGATCGAAATTAACCTTAACTATAAGCTGATATAAATCATAGTTCAAATTAAAAGATGATGATGGCAAAGCAATTTCCGTGCTAGTAAACGTTGAACGAACTGCAATCATTCAAGACCTGATGTGATAGAAGAGCGATCTTTGCGGACAACATTATACAAATGGTTATTGAAAAAATCGAATGTGGGATGATTTACGTTTAGCCAAGTTTCGGCGAGAGCAATGACATCAGTGATATCATATTTGATTCCAAAGAGCCGTTACGGACAAAGCCCAAAATTAAGAAAACCGTTATATGAAAGGTACGGTTAGTAGACTTTTCCCGTAAATTTGGTGCTGATCAAAGGATATCCAATACCAACAAATAAATTCTCAAAAAATTTCCTCAAAATCGTTGGAGCCGTTTTCAAGAAAAACAAGCTTTTCCTAAACGGTCATATGGCAGGTACCGTTATTCTTAGACCTAAAAATAAAATTTCAATTTCCCCCCTGGGGAATGCCAAAAGAATCAAACACACCAAATTTGAAGATAATCGCTTGAGCCGTTTAGGCTGCAGCTCGATTTACATACTGACAGACAGACAGACAGACATTTTTTGCCACTAAATTTTTTTTAGACATCTCTATGATCGTAATGTCATGTTTGATTGGTATCTCAATATTTTTTATATTCACGAATCCTAAACTTGCCTTATAGTCCCTATAATCGAAAGTAATAACACTAAGATCTAATTCGGCAACGAACATTAACAATCGCCGGATTGAATGTGACTCCATTATTATAATATTCCACAAATTCAATCATTGTAAAATTTGTGGCTTGGAAACAACACATTATATAGAACGCAAAAAATGCATCAAAAAGGCTAGCTTAAAAAAGAAAAGGACTTAAAATAAAGGCAGGACGGCATCTGGCGGGCCCGCTAGTAACATAAATTAATATAAAAATATAAATGTTGGATGTGGATGTTTGTTCCGCAATCATGCTTCGACGACTTAATGGATTTGAATACAATTTTTATTATTATTTTATTAAATTATAATTGACTGAAAAATAGACTACTTTTCTTTTTCTTTAATGGGTTTTCATTTACATAAACAAAAAAATCATAAAAAAATATCTGGCAGACAAATGAAGTACAATGGACACAGAAAATTAAAAAAAAGAAACAAGCTGGAGCAACACACAGGTATCCCCCAGAACAACCTGACACTCTACAGGCTCTCTAGAGAGATCCTGCTGTACATATTCTTGCCGATGTCCTGGCCACAACAAATTACATCAGCCTCATAAACGTTCACGCACCTACTGAGGTAAGAATTCCGAAGAAGACGAAAAAAAATGCCAACTACAAATTTGTAGAGAGGATCCTCACCTCATGATCATCCTTAGGGATTTCAACGCCAAACTAGGCAGGAACCAGTATTCAGCCAATACATAGGCTCCCATAGTCGTTGCGAGTACTCATAACCAAATATACCAGGGGTTGGTCAGATCAAAGAAATAGAGACTCCATATCATTTCAAGGAAAAGATCTCATGGTGCAGCCCGAAACATCGAGAAGATTCAAAAGGCGGTTAATGGGCTCAAAAATAACAAGTCCCTCAGAGCCAGAGCTTATGGCATACCTGTCGAGCTGATCAAACACGGAAAACCAACAATATATCAGCAAAGCAAATTCATGAAATTATAGTAAACGTATGGAAACACGAAAAATTGGTAGAATGATGGCGAAAAGGCATCATAATGTCATCATATGTGGTTTCATACCAGGCAATTCAACAATTGATCAGATCTTTACCCTTAGCCAAGATATGGAAAACAATCTGGGATGTAACATTCCAACATACTATCTTTTTATAGATTTAAAAGCCGTCTACGATGGCATAGCCAGGGTAGAACTATAAAATATACACGACTATGGAAGTATGGAAAAACTGACCATGACCAAAATGCTGTGCAGACCAATCAATATCTTTAATGGACTCCGACAAGGAGATATTCTGGCTTGCATCCTCTTCAATCTGAAGTTGGAGAATGCAATCCGTGACTCTGGCACGTCAACAAGAAGAACTATCGTTCCCAGGTCCAGCCAGATACTATAGCTTGCTTACGCAGACGACATCGACAGCGGACCTGTTCGAGTACCAAATGCTTATGTTTATGGTACCATACCATATTCGACTGGCTGTAAGATTGTACACTGCATTCACTCATACATTACATTGTCATTGACATAATATTGTTTGTTTGTATTGTTTTTCACAGGTTGTTTCAAACTCGAATGTGACAGATGACAGATGTCAGAGTGAAAATCATTTGCAAAAAAGGAAAAATGAAGTTCAAATTAATGGTTTAATCGTCAAACAATAAACAACATTTTATAGTGGGCATGTAATCCTGTGTTGCGCTTCGATGAACCTTTTCAATTATCTGACGGCAGGCAGAAACTTTAATACCTAATAAACGCAGATTGTGTCTTAACATTTATTAATCGCTCTCGCTCCTACCTATGGCAAACGAAGAAAATAAAAAAATCAAGCAATGAAATTAACAAAAAAAGGCTGGAGCGAATAAGGGAATCGCAACAAATTTTTCGGTCCAATATGATTTTATTCCCTACATCACTTCACATGTCGCTGACCTTAATACGGCGTCATATGACGCTGCGTGTAAAATGGTTGTGTCTAAACCTAGTCTGTCCTGGTTATAAATAACTACCGACACGCAAGCTGTTTTTGACAATATGCTTACAACTTACAAGTTGTAGATTCTTATTTAAAAAAATCCATTTTTCCTCTATGAAATTGACGTTAAGGGTAAATACAACAGTCGCTTTATCGCACTTCGCTGTCGTTTAAAATGTCGAAAATGTGCTCTCCAAATTTGTGTTTTTCTTTATTGTCTCAGAAAATATCCCTGAATAGAGTTCGAGATTTTAAGCATTCAGAGCATACTTTGATTTTATTCGCTGAACTGAGGGTGCTACGAACGCTCGGAAGTTTTTTCGTATTGTGTACCTATGTTTTGTAACTTTCGCATCGAAATAATTTATCGAGAAACGTTGAAAAATGAAACAAAACCCAATTTGTCGCACTCTTTAGATACTTAAATGTTTTTTTTTTCGCATGGAACACATCGGAATGAAGAAACTGGATAATGCGTTTCTCTATGATCGAAAATCGATAAGTTTTTTTCATTTCAAACATTAAATTTTATGGCCATGTACCGACCACTTCATAAATTAAATTTTAAATAAAAAATTACCTTTGCTTAACAACATTAAACTCGTCCTCCGATAACAATCGAATCCATTTGAAATGTGAAAAATGTTGTCCAATGTACCTATGATAAAAGCCAGACACAAAAAACATATACGAATCGGGGTAGGAATGAAAGTTTACCTTTAACCCTGCCTTAATTCAATACAATTTTAAACATTAAAACACACAAAACGAAGAGAAAATACAAAATCTATTTTTTTTTATTTCAATCTGACATTTAAATCTTAGTCTTTTTTAAGATTGACAATTCAAAGTATCACCTTCCAATGGAAGTTCCAGTAGAAATGTGATCACAACTTTTTAGTTATCACATCTCATCAACTTACTGAAACCCTACTACTTCCAGACGCGATGAAAGGGGAATGAATAGTTTCAATTTTTAACGATGCGTAAGGTTATCACTTAAGTTACAGAACATGAGTGCTGCGTGCATACAACATGCTCTGATTCTTCTCTGAACAAAAAAAGAAAAATGTCTATTATAATGGTACCAAATACTGGCTATCATGTTAATTATCAAATTGTTTGTATTTAAATTAGATGTAAGAGGACATTCACACACAAAATTAATCAAAAAAGTAATTTGTATATTCCTACAACAAATTCAAAATAATTAAAAAAAAAGCTTTTCTAAAGCGGCGTCAAAAAAATTATTCGTAATTTATTACAACGCGGCATTTCAGCGCTCAATAAATTTCCCCAGTCAACTTTGATAAAGCTGAAAATATTATTTTGACAGGATTTCTCAACAACCGTCAAAACAGAATGTGCATCTCTTTCCTTCTAACAGAGTTCTCGTTGACAAACTATATAGTTAAACTGGCTAATTGTATTTGTTACTTGGTTTGTCTAGACAAAAAAGAAAAAAAAACACAAACAAATTTCTTGTGATATTTCACTCCATCGATTTGATGTTTCCTTCACATTTTTGTTATCTCTGCTTGAAATATTTCACAACATTTTATTCTTGCGGTGCGAATGAGTATTATAGTTACTACGACGAACGCGACCAACACTAATGTGGTTACAAAAGACAGCAAGTATACAAAAAGAGTTGGTTGTCTGTAAAGTCGGTTTACGGACGATAATTTTAGGTGATAACGTCATAAAAAAACTAGTAGTCTAGTACTAGTAGTAGGTAATAAAATTCAATGATTTGCAAGCGTTGCTCGTTAGTAAGTCTATTCATGATGAAATGTCAAAGCATACTGAGCATCTTTTTCTTTGACACCATGTCTGAAATCCCGCGTGATCTGTCAAATACTAATGCATGAAAATCCTAACCTCAAAAAAATCACCCGTTACAACGAATTGAAATAACATTAAGAAGAATGGAATCATCTGGTGTTATTTCAGGTATACTAAATAAAAGGGTTTGGGAGGGACAGACGTACGAAAGATTGTTCTTTCTTTCATGATTTCTCTCTGCATCACATAAAATGTCAAATTTACTGTACGTAAAAGTTAAAAGTTAACCAACCTTTCCGTATGCGTATTGCAGTTCCGTATGCAGTAACGTACCATTGTGTTTGCAAAATACAGTTCGTGTGTATTCAATGTTTGCAGTTCCGTATGCGTATTCCAGTTCCGTCGTCATTGTGTTCAGCCAGTTAGAGTAGCTAGAGCAGACTCTGAACAAACTGACTGACTATATAAATAAATAAACAACAACAATAAATAATTATCTCCCATACAAAACTAGAATCAAAATAGCACTCATACGCCAAAGTACACATTTATGTAAATACAAAACAAATTAGAATAATCCTACAAACTGCATTAATTTGTAGGTTGCTACAAAGCGACAAATGACCCCTACTTTACGAACACATCCCCATCATATTGACGTTCGATCTGACACAATTTGACAGTTCACCATAAAAAAATCTAATTTCACTTGTTGATCTTCTGCTTCTCGCACTCCGTTGTTAAAATCGTTATTTGTTCATGTTTTTTTCTAAATATTTTTCTACGTTTTTTTAATATAATAATTTAAAAGTGTATAATTCCATGTTTTTCATTATGAGCATGTGAAGAACCCGAAAAAAGTTATGCGAACAAAGTTGTGAAAGAAAAGTGCTTCCGTGCACTCCCATGTTAGCAGACCAAAAATGAAAAAGGTAACGAAAAAAAATTGTTTTCCGATTAATTTGATGGATTTTTATGGAGTTCTCTTCATCATTTATGATTATATTTTATTGCTTTTTTTAATAATAAATAATAGATATAAAGAGAATCGTAATTGCTAATTAATGCAATAAATAGCATGCGAACGAGGTGTGTGCGCAGTGTGTTTGTTTTGTTTTCCATGTTTTTTTTTTTGTTCATTTGACTGTGGTCGGTGGGTGGTACTTTCGGGCTTCGTCAGATGAGTTGGGAGATGGTTTGGGATTCTTCAAGCTCCATATAGGCCCTGGACTTGGGGCGAAGGAAAAACAGAAAACAGAACTCAGATTACGCAAAAGCAGAAGTTGACTCGCGACGCCAATTTAATTGTGATTTGTTATTCTATTTGTTTCTCCAATGATACTCTCAATTTATTTCAAAGACAACTGATGTAAATTTGGTAAGGCGGCCGGCCAAGTACACACAACATCAGCTCGAAAGATGATAGATTGGGCTAATGAATTACAATTAATTGGCTGTTAGTTGATACATTGAGATTTGGCTTTCGCTCGTGCGGTAAAGATATCCAGAGACTGTTGCCGCGTCGTTGCTGTTGTCGTATTCGGTGCGTCATCGGAGTGCATGTGATAAGAGGCGGCTCTATTGTTTTCTGTTTTCTGTTTTCTGTATTCAAACAAAAATACCAGGTGAGGTTTTTGTTTGTTACCTACATATGTATATCATAAGCACATTCGGAAACACGCGCCAACTGATTCCATTGGGAATTGAGATATAATTATGAGTGCAAATGTTAAGGAATATGAATAGTCTTGAGAAATTTGTACAATGATAGCGTTGCTAGCCATGAGTTAGAAAATCAATTAGCGGAACACAATGCTTATGAAGTACTATAATGTACTGTAGAATCAGTGAATGAGGGTGAAACCAAGTAGATGCTGTGACGTTTTCGACGTTCAATTGGCATAGACATCTTACTATGAGGTAGTTTGAATAATAATGCTTCATTACTAAAACAAGCATTATTTTAAACTTCAAAGTAACTTGTATGTTGTATCTTTCGTGCATATAATACAAAACTCATTCTTGTTTTTAACACTTGGTCCGTATCGACGGCTATCTAAAACAGCTTGCAATCTATAAAGCAAGGATCTAAATACCTTACCTTACCTTAGGCGGCAGTTATAGCGATCAGGAAAACGTATCAGGAAAAAAAATCAAATGGAAAATTTACTGTGTTTTAATATGATTTGTAACAGAATTACTATACTAAACGATGGGAAATCACTCAATCACTATTAGTTGCAAAAAATGTATTTATTTATTTTCCTTATGGAATTTCATTTTTCATGCCAGATGATTGTCATTTCACTCAAATCGTTCCAATTATTTGCGTTCCAATTTTTTCCTGTTCCAAGCATCAGGAAAAAAATTTCTGATGAACTTTGCAACAGGAAAAAAGAAAGTTTGTAGTTCTGTTTTTTATGAAGTCAACTGACGTATTTTCACTGATTCCTATAGACTCATCAGGAAAAAATCCTTTTTTTATTTGTTTCAACTTTTCCTGGTGGGTTTTTATGATCGCTTTAACTGCGCCTTTCCTCGCGCTACCCAACGTGGTGCTCCCGGGCCTGGTTCAATATGCCCCCCAGCTGGCGATCTCTAGCCAGTTCTGTACACCAAGCATTTAGAAGTCTTCTACCTGATCGCACTATCGGAGATGAGCCCCGAATTCACAAATGTAACAATGCAGCATCACTGCAAAATACAATTGTAAAAATATGGTACCATTTGTGTTCACTCTTTTATCTCTTTCCTGTTAAAGCACCTCTGCATCCCTCGACTTCAAGTTGCTGGTGATCTTTTTTCTTTCTCCTGAGCAAGCGTTTCGCTCAACGTAGAGATTATAAGATGGTCTAGTTCTTTTGCGGAGCCACGATCTGTATGCCATCGTTTTGCCTTAGATTGCCTGAGCACATTCGGAGTCGAACCAGGGGTTTCTCGGGACTCGCGAGTAGTTGTGAGAAGCAATGGATCTAAATAAATGCCTTCAAAGCTGGAAAATAATTGATATCAGTTGGCACGAAAGCTCCATGATGTCCAAGGTGTAATTTTTTTTCCAGATGTGAATCTGGAAACGAATATGAGAAGCTGAGAGTACTGTCGTCAGCGAAATTGATAGGATTAGTTGTTTCAGATATGAATTTTACTTTCAACAACTCCTGTCTGTACTTAGCTTCAAGAGAGCATGAGATGCACTTATCAACACAAAAAGGTTTTTATTAAAGGAATATATTCTTATGTTACTGAGCTATTATTTATTTCATTAACAAAAAAAGGTAAAACTAATTTTTCAGTTTGGTGACAGTCCAAAGCTTCAATTTGTAGCCAAATTCCGAACATTTTTTCCTGTCGCGCAGTTCACAATCGCGACTTACTGGGTGTGACCCAAAAGACCTGGCTAATTCTTCCTCTATTTAACAAAGTCAAAAGACGGTCTAGACTTCAGTTCAAAAACAACTGCCGGCTGTTGAATTTACATATGTTGAAAAATTATTTATATTTTTTTGCCATGCGAAACATCTAAATCAATTGTTTGTTCTTTTTTGTGTGTACTTCAAATCAATTAAATTCTGATTTATCGCATTCGTTTGTAAGATAATTCCTTAGCCTGTCATTCCTCTTATGTTATTCTGCTGTAAAAGTGTAGGATATTGCCTTCTTATCGGGTTCTCAGAATGTCTGCTTAAAACAACATCACAGTGGTGTTGGGTGCTCTTCATATTAATATTGATGCTCGTCATAACAGTTCTTCTCATTTACATTATCAATAGTCTTCAATGTATTTTTTCTCACAATCAAACATGACATTACGATGATAAAGAAGTGGAAAAAAGTGAGTCCGGAAATTCCGTCCGTCTGTTTATAATTCAATTAAAATTCAATTGAAATTGCATTTCAAAATTTTCAAAAACTTTTGTTTTAGATTTTTTTGAAATTTTCTAAAAAAAATTGCTTTTCGAAATATTTTGAAAACGGGTTGATTGAATTTTTTTTTAAATAATTTTCCCAGATGAAAACTACAGATTTTCTTATAATGACATTAAAAAATATTAAAATATTTTTTCGAGAAGTTAAAAAAAACTGGTCGAACGATTTTCAATATATTTTTTCTCAATAGACATTTAGTTTTCAAATTTGATTGCATACTCAGTTTTTTCGAGAAAACTCTTAAACTAATTAAAAAAGTGAAAGAATTTTGGAAAAAAAATAGTTTTTTATTTTAATATATACATACATACATATGTAGCGACTAAGCAACTATCTAGCATAAGAACAAGTTCATGCGACGCAGTTGTGCATTTTATTTAAATTTTATTCAACGATGTGCCCGCACATATGAGCAAGTACGTCCGATCCAGTCGAGCGCACGTTGATACCTGACACTTGTTGAACGAAGCCTGGAACGGATCCTGGTTGTTGCGCCGATAAAGATTATGGTGAAGCATTTTTGTCGGCATTTAGTTTTCGACACATTAAATTCCATATGGTTTCTATTATCCATATAACATACGTACCGTTGCGATTGCACGTTCGAAGGCCAAGGATGTAAAATGCGGAACGAATATAAATATAAAAATTGTGTTTTATAAAAGTACTTATTTCTGTTAATCTATTTCCGTTAATGTATTTCTGTTAATTTATTTTTGTTAGTATATATTTGTACCATCAGATTTTAATTGTATAAACTGTTTAACTTTATTCAATCTCTTAAAAATAAAACTTAATCGATATCATATACGGCAGACGGCTTATATGCCATGCTTAAATTTTTATTTGAATTAAATATTATATGTTATAAATGTTACTCTATTTTTATTAATAAATTGAATTGAAATTGAATTGAAAATTGAATTGAAAATGCGGAACGAATATGAAAACCTGACAGTAGAGTCGTCAGCAAAACAGTTAAGTTGAGCAGAAGTAACATACAGAAGATCATTTTTAAAAGTGAGGAAAAGAATCGGAGTCAGAACGGAGCCCTGGGGCACATCAGCATTTATGTCGTGGAAACAACACTTTAGAATGAGATAAATTTTAACTGGTAGGATCCATTCTCAAGATATGATTTGATCCTACTAAAAAAAGGGATGAAAACTACAAATTTTGTAATTCGTGATTTATAGTTGATTAAATGCTTTTGAAGTCTAAATATTGTGGCTACGTCTGCGAGAAGTGTTGATCCAACTATCAAGGTATTGGAGCATGAATTTGAAGTAGTGCAGTCCTTAACTACCTTGGGTCAAAAGTAGCAGCCGATAATAATATGGAGAAAGAAATACGCGGGCGCTTGCTAAAATCCAACAGAACCTACTAAGGCTGTGAAGGCTCTTTAAATCCAGAAACCCTACCAGAAGTAGGGGTGCTTACAAAAAGGCACTCTGGTTTTTTGTTTGCGTTCGAGAGATGAAAGTTTTAACGAGAATTTTGGCCCCATGTGCGAGGGAGGACGATTACGGAGAAGACATAATCATGAATTTTATGAAATTTACCTCGAAGCAGATGTTAAGGACAAAATAAACCACGGTAGACTCCGGTTAGCTAGGCACCTAGCTCGGATGAGCGAAGAGGAACGAGGAAAGACTTTCGCAGTTCTTTTTAAGGTAGAAAATAACGTGGCAGACATTGCTTGCGTTGGAAGGATGGCGTAGGCATGGACGCCTGAAGCCTTGGAGTGCGCAATTAGATAACGTCGACCAGCAATCTGGATGTATGGAAGAACTTGTTGAAGGAGGCCCGATAATGAGGATGAGGAAATGCTTTGTCTAATACATTTGAAAATTTCTTGGAGAAATCTGCTTTTTAGTCCATACATGAGATTTCTACTAGAAAATTCCACATTCTCACAGACTAATTCTTCAAAAAGTTTTTGGAATGTAAGATAATTTCTAATAAGCATATAGTTCGTAATGTCAGATATGTCATATCCTGATAGAAGCTAATTTTGATCAATAATTTAATATTAATATTTGACGGCTTTGTTCAATTTCACCGTTTTCTAAGAAACTTTTTCTCTTTCCAATTCCAGACTCAACCCAGTTGTTTGGTTCACAACTCAATAAATTTATAATTGTTTTTGTTTGTACTAAACATCTGTCACAGAGATCAGCAATTATAAATGTTATAGATCTAGCTTAATGACAACCAACATCCACATCATCTTTTTGTACAAACTTTATATTCATGGAAAATTTTTGTTCATGAATTGTATCTGCTTTCAGCATCGATGGAGTAAGATCGTGCAACTCAGTCGTGCATTTTAGTATTACTAGAAAAGCAGACACGTCAAATGTTACTGAACTCTTTTAACGGCGTTTAAAATATGCAAATTGTTTAAAGTTCATATAACAATGAGAAAACCTTCAAAATGATCAAACCAATTATATTTTGTTGTATATTTACTTGTTATTCTATAATTGAGATGATCAAATCTTGACCTCGCTTTCAGCGGCAGACTACAATGATCTATAATTTTCTAACAAAGTCTGAACTGTGAGGCAAATTTATATCTAATTAATTTAAGAAGAATATTCAGTACTCAATGTGAATTAGTTTTATGTACTGCGGTACGAAAATAGACATTTAAATTCATATTTCTAAAGGTAATAGTAATTCCAGTAGTGCTGGAGCACTTGTTTCTGAATAGAATAAGCTTCTCTAACAGGGAAAGTACAGTGAGGCGATATATTTTGTTTAAGTTTTGCATAGTTATTTAAATAAATGTCTGAAAATGCCATACTAAAACAAATCAACGAAACAAATTTAAACATTTTTTTCATTAAATGTTTCCTTGTACGGGACATTGTATATACAATACATTCTCTATAGTAGCCTCATGGATGTCATTTGGTTTGTGGCCATCTTCAGGGGCGCGCAGTAACTAACTGTTAATATTGGACACGAGAACATTTACCGACATTTAATACACTTTTGTCCTTTGTTCTTATTCTATATTCACACCAATTATTGATGATTTCAGCGCCACTCTTGCGGGCCGTGCAGCAATTAAAAAAATTGCACGACTGGGTCGCACGTACTTGCTCGTATGTGCTAACTCTTTTTAAGTGCAGGCGTCTTTTTGAAAAAAGATTTAAATTTAATATTTTTTGACGTGCAACTTATTTAGAATCGTGATTTGAAGCTCGATGAAACGAAAATGCGTCAAGGCTAGGTATAGTATCTAAAGGTACATTTAACAATAATTTACTTTTTCAAATCAAATGAATTAAAATAGTTTAGTTATGTTAGGATATTATGTACCTACAATAAGGTTGGAAGGAAGGTAGGTACTAAAATTAAGATACCCATTCAAACCACTGTGGAGCGGGTGGGTATAGACAATATTAAAACTTAACACAGTGGTTGTTTGTATGCAGGTGTACAATTTTGTTTTCTTGATTGAAATGTTTGCATTCAGTAGGTAATCGAGTATTTTTTTTATTTGTTAGTTGTTTTTTGCGTGTTTATGTGTTTATCATAGGTGCCCTTATTATTTATTCTGTATGTTGTATGCTGTTATGATCATGAAATGCTTTAAAATAAATAACGATAGATAAATAATAATAAAAATAACGAAGTTTGCTTTCATTAGACTAGTGGCTAGGGCTCAACCGAGCAATATAAAACAAAATTTATGGGAAAATATTAAACAACTAACATTTGTATGAAATCAAAATAACACTATTCATAAGGTTTTTTTTGGAAAAAAATGTTGTAAGCCATCTTATTTCTTTTGCTGTTTTCTATTTTATGAATTTTCCATTTCAAAATCGTTCGACCAGTTTTTTCAAAAAAATGTTTTTTTTGAAAAACTTCGAAAACATTTAAAATTTTTTTTTTGAGTATGTCAATCTTTAAAAAATTATTAAAAATAAAAAAAAATGTTTATGAAAATTTTATTAAGCAATATCATTTAAATCATAAAACACTACATATTTTGAAAATTTCATCAAAATCCGTCGATTAGTTAACGAGAAAGTCTAATTTTAAAAAACCGGTCATATGAGAGGTTATAAAACCTTTTCTGAAAAATCCATTAAAACTTAAAGATAGATTTTGCATAGAAAACACCATTCAGAAAGTTTTATCAAAATCGTAGGAGCCGTTTTCGAGAAAAATAAGTTTTTCATTAAAAGTTATTATGGCAGTTACCGTTAGTTTTGGAGCTAAAATGTATATACGAACAACAGTCGGGTAGAGTACTCTAAAAATACTATATACTAAGTTTGAATCAAATCGGCCCAACCATTTAGGCTGTAGGAATCGATACGGACAGACAGACATACAGACGGACAGAATTTTCTGACCCATTTTTTTCCACTTCCCTATTATCGTAATGTCATGTTTGATTGTTAGAATTTTTTTTACGAATACATAACTTGCCTTATAAGTCCCTATAAAACACAAGTAAAAAATGCACGACAGGGTCGCACGAACTTGTTTTCATGCTAAATAATTGCTTAGTGGCTACATATGTTTGTATGTTTTATGTGTTTTTTTGCACGAATCCATAACTTGCCTTATAGTACCTATAAAGAAAATTGTAGGACGGATTTTGATAAAATCCTGGTTTTTATTTGTAATTTTTTGATTTTTGTTTGAAATTTTGGTATGCAGTTTTTTAGAGTTTATTAAAATACATGTGATTATTAAAAATATTTTTTTTATCAGTTTTAAAAATATTGATTAAAAAAATCAAATAATAATTTTTATTAGAAAAAAAGTTATTCAAAATTTCAATATGCAGAATTAATTTTGCTACCTAGATCTTCTTACATATAAAATTTGACAGAAATCCAAAGAGCCCTTACCGAGAAAACAAAAAATAAAAAAAAACCGTTATATGAAAGGTATCCTTAATAGATTTTTCCCGTTAATTTCGTTCTGATCAAATGATAGCCAATACCAAAAAAAAAATTTCAAAAATGTTCATCAAAATTGTTGGAGCTGTTTTCCAGAAAAAATAAACTTTTCCTAAACGGTTATATGGCAGGTGCCGTTATTTTTAGGCCTAAAAATAAATTTAAAAAAAATTGGAATGACAAAAGAATCACACACCAAATTTCAAGATAATCGCTTAACCCGTTTAGGCTGCAGCTCGTTATACATACCGACAGACAGACAGACATAATTTTTTGTTAACAACTTTTTTAGACTTCTATGACCGTAATGCAATATGTTATCTCAATTTTTTGAATATTGTATTGTTTCATTGATTATTGGCGTCGTTAAAAAAAAAATGCTGTGCACTTGGTACCGCATAGGCGGAGACTGAACTGTTGCTGTGAAGTGTAATTCCAGAGTTGTGGTTCCAGTCGACAGTCGAGTAACAAGTGCTGCTCAATAGACATCCCTCATGAAAAGGTTGTTTTTCTTTTAATATAGATTCATTCCTTCTTTTCAAATAAAAATTATTATTATTATTGTTATTGTATTATTTTGTATGTTCGGTCAATACTTATATTTTGAATAAGAAGAGAAAAGTTCGTTTTATAGATTCAGTTGTTTATTCTTATATTTTCTCGAAAAAGAGTTTAAACGATTTGGACGAAGCAGGTGATGAAATTGAAAATCTTTTTATAGACACGATAGCATAGCACCAGAATAGAACTTTAAAAGGCCGTGAGAAAATTTGCCATCCCATATATAAAATTGATACAACTATGTAGGTTTAACATAACGAACATTATAAGCCAAATTAATGAGCTAATGAGTTAAGGGAATGGACGACTTGCATTCTATTCAACCTCTCAATCGAGAAAGTAATTCATGACTCTGGCACGTAACCGAAAGGGACTGTTGGCAGCAAGTCCACCCATATACTGGCTTACGCAGGTGATATCTACATTATCGGTAGAAGCTGTAAATTAATGTTTCATTAAGATTAAGTAGGTGGTACAAAACTTGGGGCTGTATACAATAAGGAGAAATCCAAGTACAAGGTCGCGCCTGGGAGATGTGTTGGCCCAACAATCAGTATAATGGAGCATGAATTTAAAATAGTGAAGTTTTGTTACTACCTTAAGTCAGATGGTAGAATGTAGCTAGGCAGATCTTGCTTACGATAAAGAGATGGGGTAGACTAAGGTATCATAAAGGAATGACACCAGTGACGCGTGAAAGCGGAAATCTGCTCATAGATGATATTCTGCATTTCATTTCAACATTATCCACTGCTACCTTCTACAGCTTTCGATACACAGTAAAACATCGATATATGACCGTGCTTGTTATACATGCAATTTCATTTATCATCCCGACTAGATCGAAACGATTTCCAAACTTTTGGAAAATGGTAACTGATTTTTGTGTCGTCTGTTCTAATGTTCGCGGTTTAAAGAAATTTGTTTTCACGTGTATGTCTATACTGTGCAATACAGGCCAGCTGTTTTAGCATTAAGTGAAACTCAGGTTGGAGTAAATACTGATTTATCAGAATTTGCTCTACATGGGTATAGCTTGGTGCCATTACTCTTTTCCCATCATGGTCTCGTGGTCTATGTTAGGAATGATATTGCTTGCCAGAATATTGGGCTTCCCCAATACGGGCAATGTCCCAACACGGACCTTAACTCCTTTTGGCTCCAATTCACTGTCCGCAAACATGTCATTCATTATTGTTTTATTTACAGGAGTCCATATCTCGACAGTTATTCGACTTGTAACGAGTTTCATGCGCTGTCTGATTCCATCTCGGAAATTATTTCCCTTTGTCCTCGCACTGAAATCGTTATTGCGGGCGATTTCAATGTACACAATTCAAATTGGCTCCGCTATTCTGGTCAGACAACACCCGAAGGAAGGTATGTCGAGCTCTTTGCCGGGTTACATCACCTTACCCAACTGATCGATGTGCCAACGCGTATACCGGATGTTGCTGGGCAAGCCGCCCATACTCTTTACTTGTTTCTTACTTCTTACGCTAATAAATATACCATTAGTGTAACTTCTCCATTTGGCACTTCGGACAACTGTCTCATTTCACAAATTTCTCGTCCTCCACCTATCTAGTTAACGAAAAACTTCCCACCAGGACCGTTTGGCAATACGAGAAAGCCAACTGGGATGGCCTGAATATTTTTTTCCGAAACGTTAACTGGTCACTATGCTTCCTGGATAGTGACATTGATGCCAGTGCTGAAATGATGACCCAAAAATTAGTGTAATCGTGCTTGTCAATGTTGCCGTCAGTGTGATGATCGCACTTTTCGATGACGTTCACACCAAATGACGACTTAAGGACAAATAAGTACGTCATTGACGTCAGATGGTCATTGCGATGACCCATTTCAATGACCGTGTAATACTACATTAATGGTGTCAAAGAAGGGTAATTTTTTGGAGGAAATGCTCATTACAGGCATTTGGCTTAAATATTATTGTAATGAAAAATGGTCCATGAAAGGTGTTTGACCAATAATTTTGAAAATACGAGACAGTTTAAACTCCCCAATTCCAATTTTAAAGCCGCTGAATACTTGAATAATTGTTACGATTAGCTGAACCTCCATTGGTTACGGATTTAACTTCAGAAGACAAGTTTTTCGATTAATGTTTCTTATGTACAGATCAATATTTTATCGTCTTATTCTTTTTACTTCCAATGAATTCAGAGAATTTGTTCAGGACATCCCAAGAACGTAAGACCATTTTTTTAAATTCAATCAATTTTAATCAAAGTAACAAAAATTAATAAAATAAAACTCAAATTAATTGCTCTCTTAGTCCTTAGAGAACACTATTTATATCACTCCAAAAATCACAGATCTAATAGAAGTTCTTGTTTTCATTAAGAAAAATAAAACAACAAAGTTTCCATACATACACACATAAGGAGCACTTTGCTGTGAATAACCTCTTACCCCACTAGTCAGGCCTCCCCAGCCTCCCAACGTTGTGTAAACACTACAAATCTTAATCAAATGAAAACAAACAAATCGCACATGTTTCGGCCTCTCGGCAGTCGGCAGGACATCAACAGAGAGGACTATCTCCGAATCCAGAGAGCCGCTAAAAAAAAAACACCTACTTAACCGCGCATATTCACACTTTCGGAAACATGCTCTCCTTTCCCCAAGTCGAAAAAACACAATTTCGATGACGGTGGTCTGCACCCCTTCACGAAAGTATTGTAATGCTTTAAGTTGCTTATAATAAGCTTTTCCAATTCACTTTCCTTCAAGATGTAAGATTTTTCTGTAAACACTTGCCACTAAAATATACTTTTCCAAACAATGACTTGTTCTTCTACTTGAATCGGATATCGCACACACCGTTAGAGAAAAGACAATACCGAAAAAATTGACGACACTTAGATGACCTTATTTATAGACATTGGGGCGTGATACGGTGGCAAGGAAAAAATTTTCTTTTTCTTGAATTTTCACTCAGATTTTCCATGCACTTCATATGCGATTTTTTCTTTACATTTGCACATTGAAAATGTGATCACATAACACTAACCTGTGCGTTAAGAAAACTCCTCGTTTAAGCGATTAATAAGAGATGGACTTTTTTTCAGTTGACACGGGGCTTGTAATTCAACCGGAAAATTGATGGGAGAAAAATAAAATATAAATCGCATGCGGAAATTTCGTTTAAAGATTGAAATAACTAAGCGTTTTCTAATGAGAAAAATAGGCCTATTAGGGGTTTGTCTATATAAGAGAAAAAGAATCCGTGCTTAAACGAGCGGCAGGTTATCCGTTTGAAGAAATTCGCACAACTGAAAGGATATGCGATATCGAATCCCTCTGGATGTGGTTTCGAACAATAAAGTTTGAAATATTTTGGGTAAAAAAATAAGAAGAAAAGCTTTCCAATGGAACTTTTCTTCTCCTCTCGAAACAACAATGCCAAATGTGCAAGCAAAAAAGTTAGCAAATTTTTGGCAAATGTGCAGTGGGTTAACAGGTTGAAGGAACTTCAAGTCCGGTTTGTGAGATTCTTAAAATTAATATTACCAACATTTTGTAAAAAAATAAACTATATAAGTTAAAGGCCGGAGAAAGGCTTATATAATTTCTGTAAGCAAATTTACAGAAAACCATTTTACTCAAAATTCACTGCTTTGCCTTAAACTACACCTGTTGGATTCGCCTCGGGTTAACCTTAGAAAACCTCGACATTCATGCGGTTTTGTTTTATCCTATCACGAGGCGAACTAGCTTTGACCAAAACTCCAAATGCGGATACTCTTCTTCTTCTTTCATTTTTATTCCCGACGACTTTCTGATCTCGACTGGGAACACAATTTTTCCACTTTAATGCTTCACACTATTGTTCCACTTGTGGGGTTCGCCGGTTTGACCTCAGAAAACGTCGGCAAGCCTCGCAGAAGATAGCAGGGCTTTCCCGCCACTTCATCCACCCTTCGCTTACGCGATGATTGATGTCGTCATTACAAGTTTCTTTATTATTAGTCATAGATTCCAGATATTCAAACTTTTCGCATTTGGGCAGCACTGTTCCATTCAAATAAATGTCTGGAATAGGCCTGAGTGGATCAGAAAACGGACAGCATAATTATTCAGTCTTTTTTGGGCTAATACTGTACCCGTTTCCCTCCAAAACGCCCACCCATACGTTAAGTGCTTGCTGTGTCGGTTCATCGCTTATGGTGGCTCAATCGTCAGCAAAGATAAACTAATGTACTTTTGGGTCCGTCACTTGGAAATTCTTCGGTGATCGTGGTACTGACAGGGGGCATCTAACCTTTGTTTTCTAAGAGCCATCCATATCAGATAACGTGTGTTCAACTAGCACTCCAAAGGCGGATATTATTAACAAACAAATGGCACGACTGGATCGCACGTACCTGATCTTATGTGCGGTCCCAGAAAGAAATAAAATTTTATAAATATGTATAAGAAGAAAAAGTACGAAAAAGAGTTTGCAGCGGAAAAATTTAAACGCTATTTTATTTGTATAAAAAATGTGGAACAGTGTGATTTTTTTCAAAATCGTAGGAACGGTTTTTAAATAAAACGGTTTTATTTTAACAACTTTTGCTACGCATTTTCAAAATATCGAAAAAAAAATTAAAAGAAATACAAAAAAAAAAAAAAATCGAAGATATTTAAATTGAAATTACTTAGGCTACCTACATCTTGCTGAATATCATTTTGACTTTGGAGGGTTTAAAATGAGACCTCTTGTTCGAGCCCAATCCAAAATTCTCTGTAAGTCTTCATTCATACAACAAATAAAATGTTCCAAAATCAAATCGGACAACTCAATAGTAGTGGACATCATCAACATACATGGATATGGTTCAGTGTTTTAAAAAGGAAAGAATTTCGCTTATATACAAAAGGAACAAAAGAGGGCCCAAAATTGATCCCTGAGGAATACCCCTTGGCGTCAATAAAAATCAGAAAGGATGTTGATAGCTTAGACTAGACAACTTGTATTCTTCCAAGAAGCTAGGTTTCGATTAATTTGGCAGCACTAGGTGCAAAGTTAAATTGACGACAAAGTTTTCGACTCAGAACAAAATGATCTACAGAGTCGAATGCTTTTGAAAAGTCCAATAAAACCAGATAAAAACAAAATTCTTTAAAATAGCTTAGTTTTTTGAGGAAGCCAGATATAAAAGTTTATTCCGAGTTAAAGAGTTAACAGACACCTTGCTTTATAGTCAGGACTAAAATTCCATAGTATTTTTCCAAATACGTATTTAGTAAAGCCCTTTGAACCTGCTTAATTCAATCAGAATGAACTCTATAGCATGGATTCCAAATCACATCTGACCTAACCAGTGAGGTGTAAAGGGTCAGTAAAACATCAGGATCAGTAAAATCCTTACTATTTCTTTTAATGAATCCAACAAGAGTGTTCGCCTTCGTAACAATATAATCAATATGTTTTTGGGGAGAGAATGAAGAATCAAAAATAATGCCAGATCTTTAATTTCGATTACTTTTATTAAAGGATTGAAATTAGTTTTATAATTAAAATTAACACAAGAGGCAGATTTTGAAAATTTACATTTTCTAATTTAGTTTTAAACTATTAAGAGAGCACCAATTTGAAATACGATCCAAGTCATGTTGAACTCAAAGTCCTTAATGCATTTTATTTAAAAAAAAAACAGTTTTAAATCATCCGCGTTAAGCAGATAATTACAATTTTGTATTACGTTAACAATACCGTTAGTATATATAATAAAAAGTAGAGGACCAAGATGACTCCCTTGTGGAACACCGGAGGTACATTTTATAATTCAATTTGTATCGATAATTACACGTTGAGTTCTATTCCTCAAGTATGAAGAAATCCATTTAAGCATTACGTAATGAAAACCAAAACACTCGAACTTTTTACATAAAATATTGTAATCTACCGAATGAAATGCCTTACTAAAGTCGGCTTAAACTGATTCAATTTGACATATATCACCCATTGTATTTACTACATAGGACGAATACTGCAAAATTAGTCACAGTAGACCGACCGGTTACGAAGCCATGTTGTGTGACTCAGACAAACATTCCTTAGTCAAAAACTATTTTATTTTTAACCAAACTTTCACAAAGCTTGAGAATGGCTGAGAGTTTACATATTCCTCTTTAATTTTCTACTGAGTTCTTAGAACTCTCGGAAAACTTTTCAAAGGAATGATAAGATAGTAATTGGCGTGACTCATCTGTTTTACAGTTTTTGGAAATGGGTTACATTTTTGAAAGTTTCAACTGATTTCGCCAGACATAATAATAAAATTAAAAGAAACATTTGGGGAAACACTGTTTCTGAAATGTTTTCCATTTGTTTAAAAAAACATTTCAGAAATGTTTTGGAAATGTTTTTTTTTTTTGTTTGGTGTGATCGCATCCGGAAACATATCCGAAATGTTTCTTTGTTTCCATTTTCTCTCTGCCTTTGCAAATAGTTCAGTCAACAGGTAGTTTCAAATGGAAAAATGTCGGAATTAAATGAAACTTTGGGATGTTGTTCAGGGATGGTTAAATAATATTTTCTCAAGTTTGGAACTCGAAGACATTTCTCCCCCACCACTTTTTCATACCTATCGACTAGACTAAAATGCTTGATAAATAAAGAAAGTTTTCCGTTCGGAATAAGAAACAGATAAACATTTAATAAACATTTCAGAAATATTTCGCAAAGCGTTCAGACCAGGGTACGAACCCTTTTTTCAATCGAAGTAAATTTACTTCAATTTTAAGAAAACTCAAAAATCTACTTCGCTATTCCACTTGACTTGAAAACTACTTCATTATTTTTACGTCTTTCTCTGAACAGAGTCAGAGCATTCTGAACATACTCTGATAATTATCTGAACCGAGAATAGTCTGAGCGCTCAGGCTCAGATATATTTTTGAAATACGTTTGGCTGTCACAAATTGACACTTTTAATATATGTACATATGTAGCTTTTTCACAGGCGGCAATATAATGCATTTAATACTATTGTCCCTTTCACTTTGGCATCTAATTTTCGAAAAATGTTGTAGGCAATGTGCATGGGATAAACTGAAATAGCCTACAACTCTAAAGTGACGTTAATTGCGTTCAGGATTTTCTCAGAATGCACAGTCGATCGAACAAAGAAATGCAACTTTGATGATCCGAATGCTCTGAGCGAAAAAAGAAATAAAACTTTTTTTTAACAACTCCGACTCGGCTCTGAACGAAAAAAGAAAAAAAAACTCCTAATCAATCTCAATTAACAATCTCTCCCTGGACTCGATTTTCAATTTCAACCATAAACTTATTCTATAAGATATCATTGTATATACATTGCTAGGCAGTTTATATACAATGTAAGATATTAAAGTATGAATGGAATTTATGTAACTTTTATGTTATTGCAAATAAATGTTTGGTATACATAGATTCTGTTTTCAATAACTTGAGTTTTCCGGTTCTATATGTACTCTTGATTTACTTCAATTTTTTACACAATTTTGCTCCAACATTTTACTTCTGAGGTTCGAACCCTGTTCCAGACCCAAATAAACATTTCAGAAACATTTAAAAAACAATGCAAACATTTTTCTTTGTTTCTGAAATGTTTGAGAAAAAGGAAATGTTTATGAAGTGTTCAAAAAATGTTTCTTTGGTGTAAACTATGAACACACCTTTATATCGGCAAGATTAATTTTACAAATGTGGAATGCTTTTCATCAAGGCCTACAGCGTTAGATTTTATCGCCAGTAAACACTCCAATACATCTGCGCGTCAGAAGACAAGGTCCTCGATTTGTTGAATGGACTTTAAAAGCTCGTTGAAGAAGTCCCATGACAGCGCATTGCCTCGTCTAAATCTTTTTTTGACTTCAAAGGTGTCGTTGAGGTCTTTACCGACCTTGATGGAACAGCGTGCATTTTCCATCGTCATTTTACACAGGCAAACGAGTTTGTAAGGGAAGGAAACTGCACATTGGTCTATATAACGTGTTTATATAAATGCTGTCGTACGCGGCTTTGAAATCGATGAAAAGATGGTGGGGGTATCGATTTAAAGTTCTTGGGTTTTTTCCAAGATTTGCTATAATGTGAATATTTGGTCGATAGTGGACTTTCCTGGCCTAAAACCGCACTGATATGCATCTTTCAGGTTGTTGACGTATGGCTTAAGTCGCTCACACTCACATAAGACAGCAAAAACAAATAGCACGACTGGGTCGCACGTACTCGCTCATATGTGCGGTCACATCGTCGAATAGAATTGAAAAAATAAGTAACATTCACGTAGAAAAATAACACTATTTGACCTTAAAAACAGTGTCAAAACCACAACACTTAACGGTTTTTAGTAAATATGGAGTACGCCATCATACGTCTTGTATAATAACAAATTTATGAAAAACGTATTTCGAAAATTGTTGGACGGATTTTGATAAAATTCTGTTTTTTACTTTTAGTTTTTTGATTTTTTTCTTTTTAATTTTGGTATGCAGTTTTTAGAGTTTATTAATACATGTCTATAATAAAAATAAGTTTCAATTTTGTGTGACCTTATATAGGTTACATATCAGACAAAGTCGATATTCGCGCCATAAGCAAAATTCAATTGAAACCACATAATTTCATAATGTTCAGATTTCATTTGATTTCCGTTCCCACGGAAATCAAAAGAATGCATTATCTTTATTTTTATAACGTTCATATTTCAGTTGATTTCCATTCCCACGGAAATCAACAGAATGCATTACTGTGCATTTGTCTTTGTAACCTGAACCCAAGAAACAGAAAAACAGAAATGTAGAAACCTTTTTCAAAGTTAGTTTTAAGTGAGCTTTCCAACAATAAAGATCTTCCACAAAGTTTAAGTTTTTTGTTTTTTTTTCACAATTCGACCACACGAACTTTTATTTGGCGCAGTCGGTAGGATTTCTATAAACTGTAGAAATCCATACGAGAACGAATCTACTCGAAGAAAAAAATTTTTTTTTTAATAAATAGTGTTAATGTGTATCAAGCAAACGAATATTGTTTGAACCCAAACGCGACTAAAGTTTTAACTATTGCCGGTAGAAAAAAAATTATAGATACAAACTAGTGTTAATGTGTATCAAGCAAACGAATATTGTTTGAACCAAAACGCGACTAAATTTTTAACTACTGCCGGTAGAAAAGAAACTATAGATACAAACATAAAATCAGTGTGTGTAGTGTGTGCAAAGTCAAACTAAAATTGACATAACAAAAAGCAACTATTCGTCGGAACAGAGCACTCGGATTTTGGCAGCGAGAAATTCAAGAAATGATGAACGAAGGATCATGAACCGGTTAGGGGCCGTATTGGAAGCATTGGCCGCACCTCACGCCCAAAGACCAAGTAGAGTATTCTATTTAATGAAAGAAATCCAACACATACCAACGTTCGAGGGAAAAAGCGAAACACTAAGCCAGTTTTTCGCTCACTTAAACTCAATAGATGAAGGAATGAGAGGAGAAGTATGGCAGGCAATCTATAATTCGAAAATAATAGGACGAGCAAAAGAATTATTACTGAACAACAGACCTGAAGGATGGGAAGCGACGAAATCACTCCTAAAACAACACTTTCGACCAATATGCAGCTACAAGGACATATCAACGAAAATTTGTAATATTAAAGTAAGTTCAATTCAAGATTTAACTGATAAAATTGAAAAATTAACACAAGAAATAAATCAATTTGTGACTTATGAATCTAACCCTGCAGAAGCAAAAGAAACTTTTTATACAGTATTAATCAATAGAATAAAGCAGTTAGTGTCAGGAAATTTATCAAGAGAAATCAAAGATCTTTATAACTTACATGTGATAAAAGACATCTTATACTCCTATGTAGGATATGATAACAACAACATAGACAGAGAATTTATAAGTCAGGATAGGCGTAGTACTCAGAATTCAAATTTTAATAGGAATGTGAGAAACAATAGTAATAATCCCTTCAGACAAAATAATTATGAGTCAAATCAAAATAATAATAGGCAGATTAACAACCATTTCAACAACAATTCTAACAGACAAAATAATAATTATTCTAGGGAAAACAATAATAACTTCAATCCAAACTATAACAGACAAAGGTACGATAGCAGAGATTTCCACAGACAGAATAGACATAACACATCAGGTCAGTATAGGCAGAACGTCCAACACGTTTTTAAGCCCTCTGGACAATTGAGAAATGCAACACAACATCCGACACCGATGTCGGTGAACCAAACTGAAAATCGAGAAGAAGAAATTCACAATTTAGAGTTTTTTCTAATCTAAGCCTTGGAAACAAAATATTTGTAGACTTAACAATAGATAAAAATATTTATAGAGCACTCATTGACACTGGGTCAACAATGAGTATAATAAATTCTAGTGCAGTTGATTTTAGTAAATTTCGAGTATACGACAAAGTCAACATGCAATTGCAAACAATAAACAATATAACAAACGAGGTAGTAGAAAGAGTAATCACGAACATTCCCGAAGAATTCAAAGAAGACAGTAAAATCGCCACAAGGTGGTATAAGAGAGACCTAGGTCCAAAGCCATACGATATTTTAATAGGCATGGACTTAATAGGTAAAATTGTCCAAACTCTCGATTTCGACAATAAAACTCTCGTACTAAAAAATAAAACCTTAATTCCTTTATACTCCGAAAAAAACATTACAACTTTCGATTGTTTTGAACTTATTGGAGAAGGGAAAGAACTGGATCTAAGTTATTTAAATGAAGAGGAAAAGAAAGAAGTAGAAACATTGTTAAAAAAATTCCAAAAATTAGTTTATCATGACGGTGATCAACTGACTAATACAGATACGATCACGCATGAGATAAAGACTACTATAGATCAATCCATACAATTAAAAATCTATAGGCTACCACATAGACATGAGGAGGAAGTTAGACGACAAGTTGAGGAGATGGAAAATCAAGGTATTATTAGGAAATCTAATAGCCGGTATTCATCTCCCATTGTTGTAGTAGCGAAAAAGTTAGACAATTCAGGAGAGCAAAAGTTTCGCCTTTGTGTAGATTACAGGAAATTGAACGAAATAACTATCGATGATAAGTACCCACTCCCGAACATCGATAGTATTCTCGATAAGCTTGGCAGAGCACAATATTTCTCATCAATTGACCTTGCGAAAGGTTACCACCAAATTAAAGTTCACCCCGCCGATATTCAAAAAACAGCATTTGTGACACCCAATGGCCTCTATGAATATCTTAGAATGCCTTTTGGACACAAGAATGCCCCGGCCACATTTCAAAGGCTAATGAACAACATTCTTCGAGAATACATTAACAAAATTTGTGTCGTCTATTTAGATGATATTTTAATTTTCTCAACCAGCCTCAAAGAACATATTCACGCTTTAAATTTAATTTTCAAAAAATTATCCGAACATAACTTAAAAATTCAGTTCGACAAGTGCTCTTTCATGAAAAAGAACACTGAATTCTTAGGTCATGTCCTCACGGCAGAAGGCATGAAACCAAATCCGAAGAAAACTAAGTGTATCGAAGAATATCAGATTCCGAAAACAGAGAAACAAATAAAATCGTTTCTAGGAGCTACAGGGTTTTATCGAAAATTTGTCAAGGATTATGCCAAAATAGCATATCCCATGATTAAGTATTTGAAAAAAGATTCCAAAATCAACATACATGATCCGGAATATATTCAAGCATTTGAAACTTTAAAACTTAATATTATCAAACATCCAATTTTAAAATTCCCTAACTTCCAAAAAGACTTTTCTGTCTATACAGACGCAAGTAACTATGCAATTGGAGCAGTGTTGACACAAGAAGGTCAACCAGTCTGTTACGCATCCCTCACTTTAAACGACCATGAAAAAAAGTATTCAGTAACGGACAAAGAATTTTTAGCAATTGTTTGGGCTGTCACGTATTATAGACCTTATTTATGGGGGAAACGATTTACAATAGTTACAGACCATTTGCCAATTAAATACTTAAATAAAAAATACACGGGAAAAGAATTTAGTCAGAGAACTCAAAGATGGTTATTAAAATTACAGGAATATCAATATGACATCGAATATCTTAAGGGTAAATTAAATAATGTCGCAGACTTTCTGAGTAGGATTCCAGAAGAGAATAATAAAGACGAGGTAGCCGTAGAACAATCAGTCAATAATTTATCAGACAATGCAACAGTACATTCAGTAGAAGAAGAGCAGCTTAATCATATTCCTATAAAAGAATCAATAGTAAATATTTATAAAACTCAATTAATTCTAACAAACAATGCAGAAAAAGAAATTGAAATTTTAAATGGAAGAAGAATTATTTACATTGATATGACAAAAGGAGAAGAATATTGGACAGACGTATTACGAAGATTTATTAAGCCAGGCATCACAGGAATATACACAGAATTAACGTATCACGAATACAATAAAATACAACAATTGTTAATACAGTTGTTTGGTCATGATAATCAGATCAAATTTATTAAGGCCACATTGAGAGCACAAGAAATAAGTAACTTAGAAGAAGCACAGAAACAAATCTCTTTATATCACACCCAAGAAAGTCTCCATAGTGGGATTATAGAAACATATCATAGTTTAAAAAATAAAATATACTACCCCAAATTAGTAAAAGAAATAACCAAAATCATAAATAATTGCAAAACATGTCTACAGACGAAATATGAAAGAAAACCAATTAAGAAGAAGTTCGAACTAAGCGAAACTCCGAATAGACCGAATGAGATCCTGCACCTAGATATCTATTACTTTATGAAAAATCCATTTATGACCCTAGTAGATAAGTTAACAAAGAAAGCATATGCATACTATTTGCCAAATCGAAACTGGGTAAAAAAGATAGAAACTCTTGAGGAACACTTTTCAAAATTCGGAAAACCTTTTAAAATAATTGTACTCCAAGAATATTATTTCATTGAAATTAACCAAACAATGTACTATTATCAAAATGATGTTCAATATAAAAAGGAATTGCTTACTGTTAATAATTGCATAACAAACAAAAATTGTACTCTTAAAGAAAATCACACTACAGAAATTAAAAGAATGGACGATAGCACAATTATTTGTAAAAACATTAAAAATGAAAACATTGTTAACAAATGCGACGATAGAAATATCAAAGGAAGGAAATTATCTAATAACTATTAACAATTGTACAATCCAGATATTTAATGAAACTAGTAAAAATATGTATTTTATTGAAAGATTCTACTATGACGAAACGGAGAATTATAATTTTACTAAGGAATTAAATTTTATAGAAATCATCCTTAAAAACATTGTAAACCTTGAACCGATAAAATTACTAAAAATACATAAAAATATTCATTATGTTATTGGTTCAACGACCATAATACTTATCATTATACTAGTTTTAATATTTGTGAATATCTTAAAAAGATATAAGAAAATTACTATTTTAATTAAAGAAAAAGGTACCCAAAATTCAAACGAAAATATTAAAGAAACTCCGAAAATTCAGGAGAATTTTAACGTAAAGGGGGGAGAGGTTACATATCAGACAAAGTCGATATTCGCGCCATAAGCAAAATTCAATTCAAACCACATAATTTCATAATGTTCAGATTTCATTTGATTTCCGTTCCCACGGAAATCAAAAGAATGCATTATCTTTATTTTTATAACGTTCATATTTCAGTTGATTTCCATTCCCACGGAAATCAACAGAATGCATTACTGTGCATTTGTCTTTGTAAAATGAACCCAAGAAACAGAAAAACAGAAATGTAGAAACCTTTTTCAAAGTTAGTTTTAAGTGAGCTTTCCAACAATAAAGATCTTCCACAAAGTTTAAGTTTTTTGTTTTTTTTCACAATTCGACCACACGAACTTTTATTTTATATAGAGTCCAACTGGTTGGATTTATATAATGTTTTTTTTTTTAATAAAAGGGAACCATTTGTAGATGGTTTAGAAACAAAAATATTGAAAATCTGTCCTGCGAAAGTCGAAGTTTTTTTAGCCCATCCTACAACCTCATAGCAAAAAGTGCTTTTTGTTAATGTTTTCGTTTCTATTGACATTTATTTCAAAGATTTATTATTTTTTTCATTACAAATTTTCAAACAAAAATTTTGTATCCATAAAAAGGAAATTTTTCTCGGGAACGGTTGCTCCAATTTTGACGGGGTTTTTAAAGATACATAGATAGCTGGTGTTTTAAGGAATAACCTAGACTAAGACCATTTAAATTATCCATCAGGTGGCGCTGAGATTGTTTTTTTTTCGAAAATTCTTATTTTTTAATAGATTTTGTATGTAAGTACTTTCACAGGCAGATACCAGGTAGCTGATGCTGTAAATAGTAACTAAGGCCATTACCCCTAGGAGGTGTTGGGGTCGACTTTTTTAATTCAAATAAAAATAAAAGCCTTTAGAAAAATTTTGACCCGTTAGTTGACACTGGACAGGAGATAATGGAGAACGAGGTTTTACCCTGTACCTTTACAATTTGTATGTATCAAAAATATTAAATTTAAATAACGACCGATTTAAACAAAATTCTTTGTGTGTATTAAAAAATATATTTTAAACCCGAGCAACGCCGGGTAAGTTTGCTATCTCTATATATAAAAATCTCATGCCACGATGTTTGTCGTCAACAGACTGCAAACCTATTGAACCGATTTTGATGAAATTTTTTATTCAGTGTGTTATTTGGTCCAACCTGTAGAGTAATAAATAAAATAGAAAATATATGTGATGGACTTTATTATAGAACCTTATAACACTAGCAAAAATAGAAAAAAAATAAGAGTTAAAATCATCGGAGCGCCTCAAAGACTGTCTTAGTCTAATCTTAAAATGTGCCTCTCATCCTAATAGCTTGAGGTAGGGAATTCCACAACCGAACGGCGTGATCAAAAAATTGACGACACGAAACAAGGTAGAAGTAGCGCATTGGTATCAAATCGCAACTTCGGGAGGAGCGAGTAAATAGGATTCTGTTGTAAAGCTAGTTTGTTGTCGTGTTTGCATTATAAGGGTCCTAAACGAAAATAAGCTATCAAGAGAGAAACCATATAATAGTCGAGCGTATGACGAAATATAGACCAAAAAATATATCTTATTATACTATTAAAGAATAAAAACTGAATAGCAATATTATTCAATAATATTTCTGGGAAGTAGGATGTGTATATAGAGTTTTTTGAAATTACTAAACATTTTGACTTAGTTGGACTTAAACAAAGTCCGTTATATCGAGACCAGTTCAAGATTTTGGTTAGATCTTAATTACTCCACAAGCTCCATTTTCAATAAGACTTAGTGGACAACTATACCTAAGCTAGACATCAGCAGCATGCATATGTATGGAAGAGTTAAAGTTAAGAGACGAGAGCTCATTGACATACATAGAAAAAAGTAAAGGGCCTGATATTGAACCTTGGGGAACGCCTCGGGTTTGTGGAAGAAAACTTGAAGTTTGACTGTTAGCAACTACTGTTTGCTATCTGAAACTAAGGTACAAAAAGATGAGTCTGATTGATGATAATGCGAATTGAAATTCATCCCTTAATTTAATGCACAAATTATGATGGTTGACAGTTTCGAAGGCTTTAGAAATACGAAGAGAGTAAGAAAAGTGACAGAGTCCTTATCTACATTTTCTCTTATTTCCTCAACTACATTTGAATCGCTCATTTCAAAAACCTCTTAAGTCACATTTTTTTCCAAGTTGTTTTTTTGCTTAAAATGGTTTCTTAAAGGGAGATGTGTATTCTGGATAAAAACCACGTAAGTCGATACATTCCTTCCTCTTCCAATAATACCGTGTAAAAGACGTTCATTGCAAAAACAACATTAGTCAGTGACTTAAGAAGTTTTTGCATGCACTACTAAATGGCGAGAGTTGTTTATGACTGATTCATACAGCTAAAAACTGAAGATTTTTGCAATTTAGGAAATGGTGGCGACATTTGTACAAAAAAAATGTTTGACAACTGACCTTTATGGAAAAAAGTCCCAAAAGTCCCACCTTCTACATATGTACCTACATGAGTTTTTAGTAACATTCAGATCAAAAATATACTACCATATCCGAGGAATATGCTGATGGATTGATTAAACATTCATTCTTATCAATAAAAAAATTACAATTTTTGTTTCACTTCAATCAGACAAAGCCCATCTATACACATAAATAAAAATGAATGTCAGTTTTTTAATATCAAAATAACAGCTTTTTACAAGATTCATATGAAAGTTAACTTATAACAAAAACACAATTTTAAATTTTTTGTCTGTCTGTCTTTCTTTCTGTTTGTTCCGGGTAATTTCGGGAACGGATGCACCGATTTTGACGGGACTTTCACTGGCAGATTGCTGATGTTGTAAGGTGCAACTATAAGGCTATTTTCTTCACCCGTTGATGCCGGGCCGGGGTCGTTTTACCAGCAGATAGATTATTTTGTAAGAAGTAGCTAAGGCTGTTTTGATTACTAAGTGGCGACGCGACACACCGGGTTCCCCGAACAACGCCGTGTGGGTAAGCTAGTCAATAATAAAAAATAGACAATTTAAAACAAGTTCAGGATAACATACTGGAAGAGCATATGCTATTTTATAACAAAATTTTTAGCTGACCAATTTCAAATGTTGAAGATAATCCAGAGGAGAATGATAGAGAATATGACTATGTACCTTAAAGATATTAAAACATGACAAATTAATACATGTAAAATGTTAATAAGGTTATTTTTAGGCGTAACTTTTAATAATAAGCAATAAAAAAATTGATTCCTACGATTGTTTTGGTTAAATTATATATGTACCACTAAACCTATTTCTTGCTAAAAACAACATAAGTCTATAACAGTTTTGCAGATTTTTTTTCATTATTTCTATTAATAAACTGTGAAGGTTATTTGCTATTTTAATTTTTTACCATTGAAATACTAAATTAAGCATAACAAAGTCCTTTAAAACTCATTTGTTTGTGTATGAAACAGTTTTTCTCGATTCCTGAAAAATTCTAATTGAGTGACTTTATGGCCGATACTAATTTTGGGTTTTTTTGACAGGAATAATTTTGACACATTTCCAGGTGGTTGGTAAAACTCCAGTCATAAGAATAGTATTGAACTCATGCTTTTCTTTAATTATAATGATACCTCTGAGATTTGTTTGAATTTGGTATGTTTTATTTAACCAATTCAAGCTTCTAAGTCCTCCGAGATTTCCGTTTTCTCTGAAACATTAAAACCATTTTTTTAGAAAAAATCTTGGATTCAAGATCAATTTTAGTTTGGCAAAGAGAAGTCTGTCAGAAGAAAAGAGAAACAAATTTTGTTTGGTGTTTGCTGGGAAATTGTGTTTAGATACATTTTTCAGCTATGTATGTAAATCATAAGAAACGTGAACTGGCAAATTTTATTTTCATAAAAATTTCCCGCTTCTTAAATTGTCTTAAGTGTCCTCTTTCCTTGCGATTAGAGGTACTATAATGCAAGTTATGCATTCTGGCAAAATTCCGCCCGTCTGTCTGTCTGTCTGTACGGATGTATTTTGGACTGTAGCCTAAACGGTTAAGCCAATCGTCTTCAAATTTTGAACTTAAGGTTATTTTGGCATTCTACAGAGGAGTTTTTTTTTTCAATTTTTTTAGCTCAAAAATTAACGGTACATGTCATATAACCGTTATGTAAAAATTATTTTTCTCGAAAACACCTCCAAAATTGTTTTATGAAAAAAACTCTGTGTACTGACTTCATTGATTTTCCAGCATTTGCCAGTATCCCAGATGAGATGGCGAATTCCGTTTGCAGTGTGATATATGGGATAGGCGAGAATAAATTTTATGGTAACCAGTGATCCTGCACTTAACTGGAGTCCCTCAATCATGGTGACGTAGTGAGAAAAATCAACTGGCGAAATGAGAGCACCTAGACCTAGGGCGGTTGAGTAGCCAGCCAGAGCCAAACCAGTCATTCGATGCGAAAAGGAAAGTATGGTGGTTAATTGTGGTTTATAGATGGTCAGATGAGGCGATAGAGCAGGTTGAAGACGGGTGTTTTTCTCATCGAAAGATTCGACTGGTTCCGCAACTGCAGGAACAATCTTCATGGTGATGTTGCGCCCGGCGGCAAGTGCTCCAGCCTTACGGAGGGCATTTGAATGGTTGAGAGCACGTGTTAGGTTGAATCTGTTTTAAGAATTAATTATATAGTTTTCCATACTTAAATTTGTTTTATAATTGTAGGCAAGCATTATATTTTTGTGAAAAATAAAATTTAATATTGTGGGCTAAAAAAGGTACCTCCCATAGAAACGATTTTTTTCTTCGACTTTCTCGAAAACTGTTTATCCGATTACTATCAAAAATTGATATTCAAGAAGATGTAAGTAGCCTAAGTAATTGTGTACTATTTTTTTCGAAATCTTTTTTTTTTTGTATTTTTAATATTTTTATTTTTTTTTTGAAAATCAATATTTTGAAAACGGGTAACTGCATTTTTTTTTTAATTTTTGTTTTTAAATGTATGCTATTTTTGTTTTCTTGAGTTTTTTTTTTTAATTAAAAAAGAAAAGTTGTTAAAAAGACCGTTTTATTTAAAAACCGCTACTACTATTTTGAAAAAAAAATCACACTTTTTTACATTTCTTAAAGAAATAAAATGGCGTTTAAATTATTTCACTCAATACAATTTAACGTACTTTATTCGAACAATCAAACGTCACAAAAATCCAATAAATCCTTTGATTTTCACTTTAATTTTCTTAAATTTTATTCTACAATGTGACCGCACATATGAGCAAGTACGTGCGATCGAGTTGTGCAATTTATTCTCTCGAGTGTCGTTTTTTTAACTTTTGAAAAATAAAACATACAATTAGCGAGCCTACTAGTAATTAAATATTATAAAAAAATATCTGTTTAAAACCTGATATATTTTATTTATTTTTATAATTAAATGAAATGGCTATATAAACTAAACCTAATAAAATTAAAAAAAAAAAACAAAAAAAAATGTTTTTGCAAAGAAATCCATAATTGTTTTTATTTCAAAAGTTAAGGTGCCACTGTGCTCACATCAAAAAAGCTTTCCTTCTGGCAGCATTCCACCTTCGGGGTTAGTAAGTTTGTAGTACAATTGCACTCTCACATTGTTCTTCTACTCTCCCGTTTTTTCTTAGAACCTGAACTTAATTTGGGAAGTTTTATTCTTCTTCAGTCCCTATAGTTAACACAGTTCCATATGTATGTAGGTTATGGGTTAGGTTTGCCGAGTCTTTCATTCCATAGATGCAAATATATCGGTTAAAGCTCTTCAGTTCTGTTTTGACCCAGTCCAATGGTCGGATGCTTTTCAGCATCAATTAAACTTAAAAATAAGACATCAAAGTACCTGTGCAAGAATTTTTGAATGTGTGTCCAAAATCGCTTTTAATTAAACAAAGAGATGCTAAACTAAGCTAAAAAAAAGACACAAACTAACACAATAGTGTTTACATTTCATACAGGTGGGTTTAACGTATAATCTCACCTGGCCAACAATATCTTTGATAGGAACTTTTTTTTTCCCTGGCAAAGTGAATAATTTATTTCATCTGGAAGAAGCTTTTACTTTTATTATACTTATTTATACGAATCTGAATCTAATTAAAGCCCTTGGATCCGACCGAGTAGGTACTTACATTAAATGTGTTCCACGGTGTTGAATTATCTCTTAGTTTTTGTGTAATTTTTTCGAGACACGATTTTCGCGTGTGAAATAAGTGGATGTCGAAGATTTTCCCATTGTTTACATGATGAGCAGAATTTATTTTAGCACACACGGCATCGGGCATTCACAGAACAACGAAACCACTTGAGATCCGGTCGTATCCGATAGTTGTTGTATCCTAGAAAATTCGTTTTGTTCTTTCAAGCTGTTAACTGCTCCAAGTGTGGGGGAGGGCAGCATTGATTGTTTGGACAATAGCCACTTCGCGGGAGCCAATAGTGGATTTTTCAAAAGAACAATAAAATTGTTTATATCTTTTTTTGTTTTTTGTTTTTTAACACTTCTTCCAAATTACGGATTCCATTTATTATTTGATCTATTTATTGTGTTTTTTTTCTTTATGTTCTCATTACAGGTCTGATAGATTGTTAAGGAACATTTTAACAGAAATAAAAGCAATTCATCAGAATAGCACTTCGGGATCAAGAGTAAAGTAAAAAAAAAAAAAAAAAAAACGAATCAAAAAAACTGGGACACAAAAATGGGTGACAATATTATTGGTTCGGCGAGTTTCCTGCATTTGGGGGATGTTGTGTCTTTGTATGCAGAAGGAAATGTTTCTGGATTCTTGAGTACTCTTGGGTAAGATAGTTGATCACACATCACATAATGCCAATCAAGTGTTGTTGTATCAATTTTGATTTGTTTACTCTTTCGTTGCGGCACAGATTGGTTGATGACAGAACAGTTGTGTGCCCCGAAGCTGGAGACCTGAATTGCCCGCCAAAGAAATTTAGAGGTATGTATGTATGTTTAATTTGTTGTTTAATTTTTTGTAAATTCATTCGATCAATATTGTATATAAATGTAAGTTCTTTCGATATTTCGACAGATTTCGTTAACGTTTAAAGATTTTGGGGGCGGGAATAGATACAAATTACAAATTGCTAGACAGAAGGGGGGTATGTTAACGTAAACCCCTGCCTCATTAGTTATCACGCGATTTTTAACACCAATTGAAGTTCATAGTAGGTTATGGTAATTTCGAAACATCAAGGGTGTATAAATGGAGTTTTTTTGTGACACCATAATTATATTGTCACACTTCACAGTAATGTATATGTTGTCCTATTTTGTTGCCTTTTAGAAAATCGAAACATACTTTATCGATTCCTCTATGAAAGAGGGTTGTTTATCGGATATATGAATCAAAATATCGGGCCGTGTTGTAGGACTTGATAAAATAAAAGTATCTTATTTAATGATATAAGACGATTGCTATGCTATTTTCATTTGCTTACGTACATACAAACTTTTGCGCCGGAAGGTAAACAAACAAATAAATACTATAGGCCCATACCTATATTATTGTAAGATTCTTACTTACTAAAAAAAGTGTTGGTTATCTGTAAAGTCGGTTTACGGCGATTATTTTTACGTGATAACGTCATAAGATATCATTGATGGCAGCAACACCAACATAAAAAATAAATAAAATAGATTTATTGGCGCGACAGCTCCTTAAGGAGCCAAGGCCTATACTCTATCCGATGGTAGTTTGCAGTACAGGGAAGATAGGGATGTTTGTCTCTCATTCGCACTCTTTTGTTAATAGGGGTTGAATTTTGAATAGCAGCAGCCAAGGCACGGGGCGACACCAACATACAGCTCGTTAACTCACACCCACAAACCCTCTCGTTAAATCCACACACACACCCCTCAATATCTACATCTACTTTCTACTTTAACAAAACTCCGCCTATTTTGTATACCTTTGCTCTTCTTGTTCTTTTTGAATTTGAGTGGAATTATATTGGGAATTATATTTGTAGATAATGGCTTAGAGGCTTCATATGTATGCATATATTAAAATAAAAAAAAAAAAATTTTTTCGAAAATTCTTTCATTTTTACTTGCGATTATAGGGACTATAAGGCAAGTTTAGGATTCGTGAATATCAAAAAAATTGAGATAACAATCAAACATGACATTACGATCATAGAGAAGCCTAAAAAAGTCATTGACAAAAAATGTCCGTCTGTCTGTCTGTGTGTATATCGATCTGTAGCCTAAACGGGTTAGGCCATTGCCTTCAAATTTGGTAAGTGTGTATCTCTTGACACTCCTCAGAGAGAGAGAGAAATTTTATTTTTAGGGCTAAAAATAACGGTACCTGCAAAAGGTTATTTTTCTCGAAAACGGCTCCAACGATTTTGATGAAATTTTTTGATAAGTTTTTTGTTGGTAGTAGCTATCAGCTAATTAAAACCAAATTTATCGAAGTCTATTAAAGGTACCTTTCATATAACGGTTTTTAAATTTTCGACTTTCTCGGTAACGGCTCAATGGATTTAAATAAAAATTTATATTTGAAAAGATCTAAGTATCCAAATTAATTCTGCATACAAACATTTTGAATAATTATTTATATCTATTTTTAATTAATTTTTGAATTTTTTGTTTGAAAATTCGACATTTTTAAAACTTATTAAAAAAAATATTTGAAATTTTTAAATCAAGTGTAAATAAATAACATAACTGCATAACAAAATTACAAAAAAAAAATTTTATCAAAAAAATAAAAATAAAAAACAGGATTTTATCAAAACCGGTCCTACAATTTTCGAAATACTTTTGTCTTAAACTCTTTGTTATTTAAGACGTGTGATGGCATACTTCATTTTTTACTAAACACCGTTAAGTATTGTGGTTTTGATACTTTTTATAAGTTCAAACTGTGTTATTTTCAACGTAAATGTTAATTGTTTTTGTCAAAGATCTTGCTTTCCAATGTAATTAGGCAAATAAGAGCAGGTACGTTCGACCCAGTCGTGCACATTTTTTAATTAGTTTAAGAGTTTTCTCGGAAAAACTAAGTATGCAATATACTGAAAATCGTTCGACCAGTTTTTTTTAGAAAATTTATAAAAATCGAAAAAAAAGTTTTTGAAAATTTTGAAATGCAATATTAATTGAATTATAAATGACTTCCTGTGTACAAAATTGTATTGAAGTCGGGATAATGGTTTACGATAAAACCGCATTTGAAAAAAAAAACGGTTCTAACGTTATAGATAAAATTTCGAAAAATTAATTCTAACTGAAAGATGTATTGTTGTAAAAAATAGCACCCTGAAAGTTTTTCAAAATCGTTAGAGCCGTTTTCGAGAAAATCAAACTTTTAGTTAAAAATTGTATGGAAGGTACCGTTATTTTTCGACCTAGAGCAAAAATGAAAAACACCCCCCGAGATACTACCAAATAAATACTAAATACCAAGTTTGAAGCAAATCGGTCCACCCGTTTAGGCTGTAGAGGTGCGAACAGACAGACAGACAAATGGTCGAAATTTCCGGACCCACTTTTTTCGACTTTTCCATCATCTAAATGTCATGCTTAATTGGTTAGAATTTTTTTTGCACGATTCCATAACTTGCATTATAGTAAATATAATCGCAAGTAAAAATGATTATTATAAAAAATGTACCCTGAGGCACACCAGCATTTATTTTGTGAGAATCAGACTTGAAACCGTCCAATGCAACTTGTATTAAAGGTCCAGAGATAACTTTTAAACCAACAAACAAGAGTACGCATTTTCGGTAATACTTTACTTTGAAAATATAGCTGCGATAGCGGTCTTCACTTGCAAAAGCTTGTTGTGAATTCATCGCTAGTGGTAAGAGCCGGAGGAGAAGGGGTCACCTATCTTACGGACAGGCTGGACAAAAGCTGTTGTCCATGTTCTAGGGAAGATTGTAAAAGAGTAGGAGCGATGGAAAGCTTGCGCAGTGGCTTTCCCAGTGCCAGTGTGTAAGAACACATCTGCAGAAGAATGAAGGTATACCATCTGGGCGAGCGGATTTGAAAACTTGCTTCTGTACGAGTGCCGACAAAATCTACATTCTCAATTATATGAGGGACAACATAGCTTTGGAGCAATGTAGAGTTGGCAGCGAAATGGGCTGCTAACAAGTTTGCCTTGTCCGAAGAGTAAACAATTGGTATGCCTTTGGCAATGACCATTAGAACCAAAGGTGTTGAGAGTTTTTAATATTTTTTACCAAACATTTTTACTGCCTTTAAGAAATTGCACAATATCGTTTGCCGTAAAATGTGTGCTTTTTCCGATTTTCCTCTGTAGGGTTGACTTTGTAGGATCAGAAACTTAATTTTGTTTCATTATATTTTTTGAAACGCTTTGATTGTTAATGTTTTGAATTTTTTCTTAAAATGATTAATTTTTTAGACGGTTTTGTACTGACGATTAGCTTGACATTTAACCAGAATCAGCCCAAAATGTTTTTTTTACATTAAAGCTCAGGCAGAAAATTACAAAAACGGCATTCCATTTTAAGACCGCCATCTTACATTTATTTTCATCAAAACTTAATGAAAACCTACAATAGTGCACTAATTTTTACTTTTTTAAAAGTTGGTAAATAAAATCCGTTTTATTTAAAAACCGTTCCTAGGGTATTTCAGTTTAAGATTTTAGTTCTTATTTTTTCTCATTATTTAAAGAAAGAAATGGCGTTTAAATTACTTACTTACGTACTTTTTCGACCAATCAAAAGTTAGAAAAATCGAATAAAAACTTTAAGGTTCAATATTTTTCAAATTACGTGCGATCGTAGAAATGCCAAAAAATGTTTGTGACAAAAAACGTCTGTCTGTCTGTCTCTCTGTATGTATAACGGTCTTCAGCCTACGTGGTAACATTCAAATTTGGTAATTGTTATTCTTATTTTCTATTTATAATAATTTTTTGATTTTTTTTTGAAAATTAAATATTTTTAAAACTAAGAAACTGCATACAAAAATCTTAATTGTTTATAAAAAAAATAAAATAAAAATAAAAAAACAAAATTTTATCGTAATCGGTCCCAAAATGTTCGAATTATTTTTTTCATAAATTCGTTATTATTTAATAAAAATAGGTTCTTACTAAAAATTGTTAGGTGTTGTAGTTTTTTAAGTTCAGACTGTATTGTTTTTCTGAGTAAATGTTACTTGTGACTGTCCAATATCTTGGCTTTCAATGTGAAAAATAGAAGCAAGTACATGCTACCCAGACTAGCCCAACCTGGGGACCGCGATGGATCCTTGATATCCGAGTGAGATGATTTGACCCCGTTCAACGTAACCTAACCTAACCTATGTCGCAACAAATCCAAAATGTATTAAAAAAAACTTGAGCACTAAGTGATATTAAAGACGCCTGTGGATTTAAAAAAAAAAACTTCAACTTGAAACCTACGTAATGTATTGTACCAACATTATTTTTCTAAAGCGAGAAGTGTTGTTCACTTAATTTATGCTACACATTTGAACAAATCCCAGGGTAATACTTTTTTTTGACATTGTGTGTCGTCCAAGGACAAAAATAAGTTTGGATGTATTTTTCCCACTCCTTCCTTATTTCCCCATCAGTTCAGTGGCATTTGAAGTTTTCGCTTTCTAATTCCTCAATTTTCAAGTTCTTATAAATTTTCCATTCTACCCTAAAACGACAACATTCTACTCTTTTAAGGGTTTCATTTGGCTGCTTGCTTACTAAACATAACCGACCCACTCCTTGACGAAAAACCTTGCATCACATCAAAGCCGATTCACCTCCTTGCTAAACTTGTCTGAGATGAACTTTTGAACATACCAAATGCCATCTGACAAGAACAAGTTGAACGATATAACATATATATTGGAACATATTGCTCCATATAACTTTTGCACTCTGCTGGCTCTGCTTTCGAGGTTGTAGTCTTGTATAAAGTTCCGCCTCCACTAAAAGTCGCCTTAATTTATGCACTACATGCTTTAATCGAAACGTTCGTCCACGTTCTGGGCTTAATTTGCCTTACCACCTTACCACAATATTGTCTAGAAGTTATTTTGCGAGGACGCCCACACCAACTAATCGATTGTATTCCTTCCCAGCCCTATTAAAACCCGTTGGGCTATTTATATTCCTCAGAATTCTCACTAAAAAAATATTGCTTAATATTATGTATGCGTTCGGTTTTGTCGGGTTATTTAGTTCTACATTGATTCATATCTTAACATTTGTGTTATGTTTTCTTTCAGATTGTCTAATTAAAGTATGCCCTATGAACAGATATTCAGCTCAGAAACAGTTCTGGAAAGCAGCTAAACAAAGTGGCAGTTCGACTACCGATACAAATCTCTTAACCCGTCTCCATGTAAGTTTTTGTCATTAATTTTAAATAAAAAAACCCATTCATATTTCTGTCTTCCTTTCCCAAGCACGCGGCCGAAATCGAAAAGAAACAAAATGAAACAGAAAACAAGAAACTCCTTGGCAGTTCGGTACAATACGGTAGTGTTGTCCAAATGCTTCATCTCAAATCGAACAAATACCTAACTGTTAACAAACGCCTGCCATCCCTTCTCGAAAAAAATGCCATGAGAGTTTATTTAGACGCGAATGGCAACGAGGGTTCATGGTTTTATATAATGCCCTTCTATAAACTACGCTCGATAGGAGACAATGTAGTAGTAGGCGATAAAGTGATATTGAATCCCGTGAATGCGGACCAACAGAATCTCCATGTGGCTGCCAATTATGAGCTGCCTGATAATCCCGGATCCAAAGAAGTGAATGTATTAAACTCATCCACATCATGGAAAATTACTTTATTCATGGAGCACAAGGAAAATCAAGAGCATATTCTGAAAGGAGGAGATGTTGTTCGTTTGTTCCATGCGGAGCAGGAGAAATTTCTTACCATGGACGAGTATAAAAAACAACAGCATGTATTCCTGCGAACAACAGGTAGAACTAGTGCAACTGCGGCGACCAGTAGTAAGGCTTTGTGGGAAATCGAAGTTGTCCAGCATGATTCGTGTCGTGGTGGCGCTGGACACTGGAACTCTCTGTATCGCTTTAAACATCTCGCCACAGGATATTATCTAGCAGCTGAACTTGATGCGGATATAAGCTTTGAGGATACTTCTGATAGCGGCATGAGAACGTTGGGTAGGATTTCAAAAATTCATTTTTAAGTGCAATGATAGAGAATCCCAATTTTTAGATAAGTCGAAAGGGGAGCAATTCCGTTTGGTTTCGGTTCCTTACTCGACAGAAATAGCTTCAGTATTTGAATTGGATCCGACAACAATGACAAGAGCCGATAGCCTTGTACCACAGTCTAGCTATGTGAGGTTACGACATTTGTGCTCAAATACATGGGTTCATGCTACCTCGATTCCAATTGATATTGATGATGATAAGCCTGTCATGTCTAAAGTATGTTTTCCAAAATTCGTCATTTTAAATAAAATAAATAATTTAATCAACAAATCTCTAGGTTTGCTGTTCAGCCATCAAAGAAGATAAAGAAGCTTTCGCTCTGATTCCTGTTTCTCCTGTGGAAGTGCGAGATCTTGATTTTGCCAATGACGCCTGCAAAGTTTTAGCAAATGTGACGTCAAAATTTGAAAACGGAACCATTTCTGTCAACGAAAGACGAGCTCTTGTATCTCTTCTCCAAGATATTGTCTTTTTTATAGCCGGAATGGAAAACGAACAAAATAAAACAAAAGCACTTGAGTTGACAATTAAAAATCCCATTCGTGATCGTCAAAAGCTTCTCCGGGAACAATATATTCTCAAGCAGTTGTTCAAAATTCTTCAAGGACCATTTCAGGAGAAAGACGGTGAACCACCATTTCTTCGATTGGACGATCTAAGTGATCCGAAGAACAGTTCTTATAAAAATATATTTCGTTTGTGTTATCGAATTTTGAGACTATCCCAACAAGACTACAGGAAAAATCAGGTACGTGCAAACCTTGAACATTTTGAATGAATATGCCACTAAGAAAAGGTTTTACTTTTTCCAGGAATACATTGCAAAACATTTTGGCTTGATGCAAAAACAAATTGGCTATGACATTCTAGCCGAAGACACAATCACAGCGCTGTTACACAACAATAGAAAGTTGCTGGAAAAACATATCACAGCTTCAGAAATTGAGACGTTTGTTGGATTGGTTCGCAAAAATATGCTCTGTTGGGATTCTAGATTTTTAGACTATCTGTCTGATTTGTGTGTATCGAATAGGAAGGCAATTGCTGTGACACAAGAATTAATATGCAAAAGTGTGTTGAGCTCGAAAAATGCTGATATTTTAATCGAAACGCAAGTTAAACGATCGCCAGTAAAAAAACAATCAAGTCACGATATTTCTTTGGACACTTTGGACACTTTGGATGAAAGTGAAAGCCTGTTGGTGGAAATCAATGATGATACAACAGTTGTAACATCAAACATATATGAAATACATTTGCAATGGAAGGGCCAAACGGTAAGAAAAAATATCTTTTTATCTTTGTTATGTTGAGATCTAGTATGTAATTATGTCTGTTCAGATCTCGTACACAAGCCTTATTTAATAAGGAGCTTTTTATTTTTTTACTGTTTGTTTGATATTGATTTGTTTAAAAATAATTTCTATTTTTAAACGCTGCAATTATTCTAACCATAAAGTTGAAGAATAGACGATGCGTTAAATCTGCAGCTTTTCCTCTTTTTGCACATCAATGGCCATAAGAACACGATTTATGATGATGCTTATAGAAATCTTTAAATAAACTTCTCCTTTCTTATGTGGCGTTGAGTAAAATATGTTTAAACGTATCAATAGACAAATATTGGAATTCTTTAATCTTTGTAATTTTGTGTGCAAGTTGGTTCGAATAAACAAATTAAAGACCACGGTCATAGATTGCATGGTGTTACCAAATTTAAAATTCTTAAGGCTCTCACTATATCAACTGGAATATTTAAAATGCTAAAGGGGATATGTAATTAAATTAACAAATTTATTCAACTGAAAACATACCATTTAAAAAACTGTCGGACAGAAGCCCATGGATACATTATGTGAGTTCAGAGAAACGTTCGCTTTATTACAAAGAAAGTGGAGTTTTATATTCATCTTTGGTCTGTTTTGTTGCTGGACACCTCCCATTTGTCTACTTAAGGTTTGTTTTTTAGGTGATATAAATAATATATTTAGGTACAACTTTAGCAAGTTCATCAGCTATTAATACTCTGGAATGGCTTCTTGTGTCTAGGATTCTTCTGATGGAGTCAGACTTCAAATAATTCAGTGCAAATGGCAGAGGTATATGAGATGCACTTTTTCGAGACAAATTTTTACTCTTGAAGATTTTGTCAGTTCCTCGCAAGAGGCTGTACCCCGGAAAAGAAGGTGGCTATGAGTGGGACTCGAACCCAGGCTCTCCGCTTAGCAGTCCGACACATTAAACACTAAGCCACGGGACACTACCATATAAATTATTTCTAGTAAATATTTTGGTTGTTAAATGAAAAATAAAGAATGTGTTTAAATGATTTAACGATTAAATTGGTCAAATGTGATGGGTCAAACAGAACGACCGTTTATCGATGAAATAGAACGAATGAAATAGTTTTTTTTAACATTTGTTTGACGTTTATTCTTGCTGAAATGACGGTTCGCAGGGTTCGTCATCAGTGAATCCGTCCGTATTCGAGGCTCGTGGTTGCTTCGCAACTAATTGTTTTTTCCATGGCGGAGAGTATTCCCGACGGCACGACCCCTATCTAGAAGATCAGGTCCTTACTATGACTCCAAGGACGAAGAGCCGGATAAACAAATGTGATTCTTCTAGGGATGCGTGCTTTTATTCCTAACAAAATAAAAAGTATCAAGCTTAAAGAAAAGTCCTGGTTTAACTCTGAGTGTAAAGAAGCTCTCCAGACTCAAAGAAGTAAGTTTCCGATCCTACAAAGCCAACCCTATAGAGGAAAATCGGAAAAAAATACGAACAACCAAAGAACTCATGCAACTCCGTTATTGAAAGAACGAATTTTTTGCAAAAAAGCGGGCAAATTGTTTGCTCATTTTTAACAATTATTAAAAACTCCTCAACATCTTCCGTTCCAACGCTCCTCGTTAATGACAAACCTATTGTCTACTCTTCAGAGAAAGCAAACTTGCTCGCAGACCATTTCGCTGCCAGCTCTATGCTGCCTTACAGCAACGTTGCCCCCCCTGTACTTGAAAATGACATTTTTTTTCCGCACTCGTACAGTAGCCAGAGTTCTCAAAAATCTCGATATACACAAATCCGCTGGCCTGGATTGTATACCCCCAATTCTTCTGAAGAGGTGTTCTTCCACACTGTCCCTAAGATAGGTGACTCATCCTCCCCCTCCTCCTACCGACCCTAGCACTTATGACCATTCTTTCTAAGGTCATGGAAACACTGATTAACCGTCGTTTTAAGGAATATCTCGAAAACGGAAAGCTTCTTCATGACCGACAGTATGGCTTTTGCAGTAATCGTTCCACTGGTGGTTTGTTGGTGAACTGTGGAACAAATCTTTACATCGCTTTAAAAGTAAGTTTATTGGAACGACCATATATTTGAGACCGCTAAAAATGCTGCTTAGTTCTTAGGTTTTCTATATCGATGCAAGAAGTTTTTTCGCCTTCTGATCTGGCTACAAAACTCGAGTATAACTCCCACCTCTGGACAGGTGCTTCGCAAACATCGCTACACCTGCTCTATAGAATACAAAAAAGAGCATTAAGATTAATAGGAAATAGAAATTTCTCTGAAACAATTGCCCTTTTCCCTTGTGCGCGTGTTGATTATAAAAAAAACCGCTCCTTATAGGCCTGAGCTCCGAAAACGTCGTAGTCGCCCATATAAGGTGTTCACTGAGTAGTTTAGCCAGACTGGAACTAAAGACGCCACCGTTGATTCTATCTAGAGAATTCTTCCGCTGCCGCCTCAATGCAAGGAGTAGTGCCTTAGTGGTAACACACCCCTTTGCTCCCACCAACAAACCTTCAAAGGGGTTGGAACTCATCTCCAGTTGAGGTACTAAGTTCCCGATGTTCACCACGTGGAGGTGAGAGTAGGAGTTGATAGACAGGGGTGGATTGTAGTGCTTGTACTCACACACATATCAGAGCATATAACCATATAATGCATACAATGATGGCGAATACTTCTGCTGTGAAAATTTTTGGCATTGGGCAGTCTTATTTTTGTTAGAATATTGTTTGTTGAAGTAGTTGCAATAGTATTGATGATTCTTCTTGCTGCTGTGCGGAAAATAAGTTTTATTATATTTATTCTTTTACTGGCGCTACATAGCGTGGTTGTCATGAATCTGGTTTATTATGCCCCTCCAGCAGCCCCTCTTAGCTGAATTTGTGGTCACTCGTTGTTTTTTCTTATAGTGCCTCTTTTCTTTAGAGGTTGGTGATCATCCTTCTTGTCTTTTATCTTGATGTTACGCCTCTGATCTCTGAATATGTCGATTTTTGACATGTTGAACCATTGACTCAAATTTTGCTCTTCCTCCTTTGATACGTCCTTGCAGGATGACTTGTAGAAATTGGTATTTTTTCATTTCTGGTGATATGTCCAAGGTATTCAAGTTTGAGTATTTTTATTGTGCTCATAAGCTCTCTTCTTGTACCCATTCTTCTCAAGACTTCTACATTAATTATCGTGTCTGTTCATGGAATTTTCAATATTCTTCGGAACATCCACATTTCGTATGCCTTACAATACAATAGCGTGGACCAAACAAAGCATTTAATCAACCTTATTTTCGTGCATAGTAAAATTTTACCGCTGCATAGCATTTTTGCAATTCAATAAAAACTTATCGACTTTTTAAGTCCTGCATTTTATTTTTACTGATGAGTTTGCAAAATGTGTACCAAAGTACTTATTTTCTTTTTTTATTTTCTTCTCGCCTGTAACATTTTTGAATTTTGATTTAGAAGAGTTTATCTTAAGCAAATATTCTCTACTATTTTGATCTATTTCCAGGCACCTTTTTTCGTTCCTCATCATTCATTATTATTTTTATTTTTATTTTATATATTTTATTTTTTGTGGTTGAATTTATCGAAAGCGCCATTTATAGAAATCTTTGTGCCAGTGTATTTAATGAAAAAGACCCCATCCGTTATTAACTGATCGCAAAATGTAATTTTATGTAAATTAATTTTACATAAAACTTACGTTATTTTAAAGGGTTTGTTTATAGGTATGCATGCTAAATATCTAACAATATTGGTTCACCCAATGGGGCATTTCTTAATTTCTGGACAGAGTTCTTTCCACGAATATTTACTATTAAATTTTGATCCTTAAATTCTTTAATTTAATATGTTTCCAGTTCCTAACAAAATTACGAATTACAGCCAGTTTGTACGAAATAGCGCCAAATTCCGATCCAAGATGCAAAAATAATACTTTGGCAAAGGAGAGCGCTCAACGATGCTAGTTGTACCGCGTATTTAGTTGGAACGACGTTTAAAAAGTGGTCAAGTGTTTTCTTCATTACAAACACGTATTAATTATTGACTGCTAGTCTAATGTCAGCTTCATACAACAAGTGTCATAAAAATGTCGCCAAAATTGAGATTGCGATTCTTGCTCTATTCAGAAAAAGAATTGAACGACTTAAAATGTTGACATAGAAGAAGAGTTTTGAATGATAAAAGACAATGGCCAGAGAGACCTATTCCTTGTGACGACTATGAGGCTTTTTGTTAAGTTTGCAGTATGACAGTCCAAAATCGCAACAAAGTTTAGGTTCTAAAGATTTTACGAATTTGTAATTTACCAGTAAAACTAACAGGGCACAAGATACGAATTGCGTGTTCTCGCTCATTTACGGACGGGCCCGTCCACTTCATTCCAATCATTATAGTTCAGCCTTAACCCACTATTCGCCTTTATTTCTCACATAAATAGTACATTTCCTAGAGAACAAAATTCATCATGATCAAATTTATTACTTTTTTATACGACAGACAGCTTAAAAAATACTAAGATAAAAATTAACTCACATAAGTTCAAGTTTTTTTTTTTTTAATGAATTTAATTTTTTTAAACAACAATCCCAAATTTGGCTAACTGGCTTAAATTAAGCCAGCTCTGGAGCAGGTTAATTAATATCCCAATTAAACCTGTCAAAATGTATCCATAGGATCAAATTTAGCCAGCATTTTAACGCAATTAACACACAATCTTATAGAATTTCTATATTAAGACTAGCTGAACCGGCAAACGTTGTACTGCCATATAAATTATTCCTATTTCAAGGTAATGTGATACAATTTTTTAACACTTGATTGCGAATAGGAGGATGAGCGAGATCATCTATTAATTCACTTAAAACAGCTTCCATTTTTAGGCGTATAAATTGATTATTTATTTTAAAAAATTCACAATAGAAGTAAATTACAGAGCAAAAACACACTTGTCAAACTGACTACTCTAATTTCTGCTGGTATAAGTGAAAAGAAGAGTACATTTCTCGAAAAATCGAGATCTGAAAAATTAACTCAGATCAAAATATAACCCAAAAACTGTAAAAATCTGTGTTTTGACAGATCTAGATAAAAAATAAATTATTTTTTTTAGTCCGTTCTTTTGGTTCTACTACATATTTCGTATGTTTGTTGCTGTATTCTTTCGATGGCCCCTGCGTCTATCTGGCATTATTCACTGTAACAGAAACGGCATGCCGATAATGAATTTTTTTAAGCGTTTTACCAGCCTTTTATAATTACAAATCACATAAAACTTTTTTTTGTTGGTGGTAGGAGTGTGAAAATTTGGTGTTGTCAATATTTTTTTGATACCAACAAAAAAAAAGAAAAAAAATGTACATATGGACACCATAACCACCTATCGGTATAAAATATACTTTACGAACTATTCTTATACCAAACACACATACAAAATTTCATAAAAATCGGTCGAGCCGTTTAATTACAGATTTCTGCCTAAAGCTAAAAATCTCACCTGGTTTGAAACCAAATAGATTTGCAACAATTATTTTGTTTTTAAGGCTTGATCATTAACATTTGTTTTGAATACAATATTCATTTTATTGTTTTTAATTCACCAACATATTGATTCTTCTATTTTTAATTATTTCTTTAATAACCAGAAGTCGAAGTCCATGGCAGAATTGGCAAGTTCATCGTGTCAAGGAAAAACTGAAGAAGGCGAAATCCTAAACTACTATCGCCATCAATTGAATTTATTCTCGAATATGTGCCTGAATAGGCAATATCTCGCTTTAAATAATCTCTCACCACAATTAAACATAGATTTAATTTTAAGGTAAGCTAACAAATAAGAACTCTTTTTGAATAATTAATATTAAAAAAAACTTTGCAGATGCATGGCTGATGAATCCATTCCTTACGAACTGAGAGCATCATTTTGTAGACTAATGCTGCATTTACACGTTGACCGTGATCCCCAAGAGCCAGTTACGCCAGTTAAATATGCTCGACTGTGGAGTGAAATTTCATCGAAGATGTCGATTCAAGAGTTAGTTAATGAAAAGTCGTTTTGTTGGAAACTATTCAGATTGTATTTGTTTTTATTTTAGTTATGATTACAAAAAACATCCAGATTGCAACAAGGAAGCAGTTCGTGCCAAATTTAATACAACAATTGCCTTTGTTGAGAACTATTTGTGCAATGTTGCTGTAAAAGCTTGGCTATTTACGGATCAGGAGCAAAATAAATTAACATTTGAGGTAAATAAATTGTTTGTTTGTTTTTTTTTTAATTATGCTTTAACAATAAAAAGCATCCAATATTTTGTTAAGTAAGCTTGAAAACTATGTAGTAAATATATTTTAATTTATAGTGATATCTTGAAAATAGTCCAAGGAAGTAGTTTTTAACAATGTCAACTATAAAACAGGTATTAGTTTCAAAGTTCTTTGGAAAAGTTTTGTAGTCTTAGATATTTTTCATCCATAAACATCTTTTAAACAAACATTCTCAAGTACAGAAAGAGCAACGTTGCTGTGAGGCAGCGTGGAGCTGGCAGCGAAATATGCGGCGAACAAGTTTGCCTTCTCTGAGGAGTAAACAATTGACATTTGGTTTGTTATTGTCGATGAGCATTGGAACCAAAGATGTTGAAGAGTTTTTAATATTTTTACAAATGACCAAAAAATGTTTAACGCCTTTGGGACATTGAAGAATTTTTTGCCGTAATCTTTGGTCATGCTAAAATTTGATACTTTCAATAACGGAGTTGCAAGAGTTCCTTGCTTGTTTGTGCTATGGGTCGGTAGGAGGATGGGTCACCTTTCTTAAGGACAGGCTGGACAAATGCTGTTTTCCATCTTCTAGGTAAGATTCCAGAAGAGTAGGAGCGATGGAAAAGCTAACGCAGTGGCATTGCCAGCGTGGAAGATAACCTCTTCAGAAGAATCGGGGTATACCATCCGGTCAGGTGGATTTGTGTATATCGAGATCTTTGAGAACTCTTGCTACTGTACGAGGGCGGAAAAAAATCTGTCCCATGGAAAAATTTACATTTTCAAGTACAGGAGGGGCAACGTTGCTGTGCGGCAGCGTGGAGCTGGCAGCGAAATACGCGGCGAGCAAGTTTGCCTTCTCTGAAGAGTAATTGGTTTGTTACTGTCGATGAGCGTTGGAACAGAAGATGTTGAGGAGTTTTTAATATTTTTTTACAAATGACCAAACATTTTGACTGCCTTTGGGACATTGCAGAATTTTTTGCCGTAATTTTTGGTCAAACAAAATTTTGGTTCATTCAATAACAGAGTTGCATGAGTTTCTTACTTGTGTTTGCTTTTTCCGATTGGTTGGCTTTGTAAGATCGAAAACTTACTTCTTTATACCTGATAGCTTCTTTACACTCAGAGTTAAACCAGGACTTTCCTTTAGGGTTAACCCTTTTTACTCTGTTAGTAATAAAAGCACGAATCCCTAGAAGAATCACATGTGTGATCATTTCAGTCAGCACTGGCATCAATGTCACTATCGAGGAAGCATAGCGACCAGTTAAAGTTTCGGAAAAAAATATTCAGACCGTCCTAGTTGGCTTTCTCGTATTGCCAAACGGTCCTGGTGGGGAGTTTTTCTTTAACTGGATGTGTGGAGGACAAGAAATTAGCTGAAATGACACAATGGTCCGAAGTGCCAAATGGAGAAGTTACACTAATGGTATATTTATCAGGGTGAGAAGTAAGAAACAAGTCAACTGGAGTCCGTATGCATGATTAGGACATCATCGTAACAGCATCGTTGTCGTTCCTAGAAGCGTAGGAAGAACATTTTTACTGACTGTTGACAGCTATGACGATCTGAATGTAGTCATTGAACTTACTGAAGAAGGGCAATAATGCTACCTATTTGACGGATTAAGTGATGGTAGTTATATCTAATCTAAAATGAAATTCAGCCACAAAAGCGTATAGTACGCATCTAGCTAGAGTTATAAAAGGCAATATTAAATGTTGGATGCCAAACTAATCGGACAATTATCCGATTATCTAGCAACTTAAAAACAGATCTCACGCCGACACCAGATGCACGCCCTTCCTAAAGTCTATATAACGACGACATAGACATCGATAGAACACCGCTTGATTGTCGTTGAAATTGTTTGAGTATTAAGACTGGAAGCCCTGAAGATTGCAATGGGGAAATTATGCCAAAACTAAGTCTATGTTTTCATTAACGCTACAGATGACGGATCTTTCATGTAGTTAAAACAGTGTTTAACTAGGCTGCGCTATTAATATTCAGACAATAGTACCAGTACTGTTATTAAACCAAACATATTCGTGCCTCATCATCCCAGTTCTGGCTTATTATTCAAAGGCAAGAATTTTGAGATTAAAGATGCCAATTCTTTCTGACATAATCGGCTTGGGAGGCCTGTGCATGAGCATATAGATAGTGTTTGGGTTGGATCTTCAGAGCTTATTTTTTCCTGCTCCTACTTCCTGAGAAAGTAACTCTATCAGAAGAACTAAGGAGACGCTTTACAAAACATTCTCCGAGTCTTGCTATTTGGTACAGAAAATGGACCCTTTCCCAGTCGGATGAAAGCTCCCCTGGAATATTCGTGATAAAAGTACTGCGTGCGATTTATATCCATGTTTTTCCGGTAAATAACGAGTTGTACGTGCTATGTAGCGACATAAGCCTAGTCAAAAAAATCATATCCAGCGGCTAAGATGGCCCGACCATGCAGAGCGGATAAACATCGACGCTCCAGCGTGAAAGGTTGTGAGTGGGCTGATGGATGATGTGGTGTCCATCACACTTAGATCAATGTAGATCAATTTTGATACCCTGGGGGGTTTGGGCCCAATAAGCATGGGACCTATGAGAAACCTATACATTTCCAAGCCATTTTGAGTTATTAATAAATCTATGCAGGTTTGTACCCGTTTGTTCAGATATTTCTTCTAAGTCCTGGAAGAAATGACTTCCTACAACTTCATTTCTTAAGCGGCATAGTGCTGGGCAGTGACAGAGAAAATGAGGAGTGTCCTCATGCACATTTATGTCGCCACAACCTCTGCACAAGTCGTCCGTGCTGAGCTTCGATTTCTTTTTGTGGTAACCCAGCATGTTATGCCCGGTCAGTATGCTCACAAGGGATCGGCGATCGTAGCGATTTTTGTTGAGCTGTAGAATATTTTCTGTTCTTTGTTTATTATATTTTCCTAGTTACGACACAAGAGTCGAGCGAGTTCCATCTCTCGTTAGCTGCGGCGTGTACCTTATTCCCTATCGTCTGTTTAATGTTACAGGTTGGGATCTTTACCGTTGTGACAGCGGATAAGTTCTAGGGATGATCCCTTTCTTGCCAGATCATCAGCTCTTTCGTTTCCTTGCACACCACTGTCGCCAGGAACTAAACAGAGTCTTATATTATGCTGCGCGCGAAGAACCTTTAGCTCTTCGATAGCAAGTTACAAGCTTTGATTTTATTTCAATAGCAGAAATTGCTCTAATCGCCGCTTGGCTGTCAATGAAAAAGGTGATATTAGCATGTGGTATTGCCTTCATTGTAGTCCCTTTAGCAGCTGCCGTCACTGCCAGGACCTCAGCCTGAAAGACGCTGCTCTAATCGGGGGGCCTAATTGATCCGGCCAGTTCGAGTGTTTCTGAGTAGAAACCTGCACCAACACCAATTTCCATTTTGAAGCCATCTGTAAAGATTTCAATGGCTGATTTGTATGGTGTCTGGTTGTTAAGCCAGTCTTCTCTATTTGGAAAAGAAGTGGTGAATGGTCTTTCGAAATCTAAACGGGGTGTTGTGTAGTCTATGTGTACATTGTATCCCGTATATGTCTGTAGAATCTGTGCATGGCATGTCAGACTCGATCTCCAGTTTTGAGTTTGGCTTAACCGGAGGGCGCTGTTTGCTGCAGATTCTTTCACAAGGAGGTCTTAGGGTTTTAGATTGAGAATAGCTTCCAGCCCTGCAGTAGGGGTAGTTCTCATAGCCCCGGTGGTGCCTATACAAGCCATTCTTTGTATTCTTGTAATGGTTCTTAGGTTGGAAGCAATTTTCGTAGCCTGCCACCAGACCAGATTACCAAATGTCAGTATTAGTCCTACTATTGCCATATACATCCACATTGTAATCTTGGGACTAGGTCCCCAGGTCTTTCCAAATATTCTGTTACAGACATAGAATGCTATCATTGCCTTCTTGGCTCTTTCTTTGATATTGAGATTCCAATTCAGTTTTCTGTCTGTCCAGCGTGCAAAGTGACGCCGTACCCTAAGGAGTCAAAAGCCAAGGTAGACCTCATCTCCGACGGAGCAACCAAGTAGACCTCATCTCCGACGGAGCAACCAAGTAGAGGGAGACCTCCGACTGCTTGGAGCTCGAGATTGAAGATGGCAGGCTAGAGATCGTGCTGCCTGGAGAAGCTTATTAAATCATGTCCAGAGCCACCACGCTATGTAGCCCACCAAAAGTACAGTAAAGTGCATTAAAGATGAATGAAGAAAGCTGTATAACGAAAAACTACACGGACTGTGCAATAACACTGAAAACAAAAGTCAAATTCCAACGTCTAAAATGACTTAATAATATAGTCAATATGGTAACATTTGCCTTTAATCATCAAACAGAGACCAACTGGAGGTTGAAAGGAAACGCTCCAAGAGTGAGCCTATGTTATTTTAAAGCCAACATTGAATTCCGTCATAAACTTGTCTGTAGAGGCCTTCTTCGAATGAGGTTAACGAAAAATCTTTTTGTCAAGAAAATGCTATTACAAAATAAACATTCACAATGTACTTGCATATCATTCTATCAACAGTTCTCATTTTTCCAGCTTCGAGGATACAGAACACTGACAATTTTGAAAAGAACAGTCGCAGACAATGCTCTTAGTATTTCTTCGTCCATCTATGAACTCAAAGGGAAACGAAATTTCAACGTTCATTTGTTTTGATCAATAGCTAGATTGAAACTAAAGAAACTAAAACTAATTAATGTCTCTACTCGATACAAACAACTTCCCTTGCCATTTTCATACACAAAAGTTAAAAAAGTGTTTTAGTTTTTAATTCCTATTTTATTTTCAACCAATATTTTTATTTTGGCTTCAGGTTGTTAAACTTGCACGAGACTTGATCTACTTTGGATTCTACAGCTTCAGTGATTTACTGCGTTTGACTAAAACGTTGCTTTGCATATTGGATTGTGTTTCTGATAATAACACGAGTGCTAGTGCTCGTTACAATACTAACGATGTTGATTGTAAGTTTATTTGGCTTGCTTCTCTTATTTGTGATAAAATTGTTTATTTTTCTAATTTGCTTTTAAATTTTCTCAGTTATGTAAAAACTATGTTAATTGTTTAAATAACAATTACAATTACGAAATAATTTTTTTTATTATTTCTTAAGCTGAGGGAGGTGTCCTTCGATCAATTGGTGACATGAATACAGTCATGACATCTCTAGCTCTAGGCCCTATAGGATCTGCCATGGCAACACCAACAATTCAACAGCGTAAATCCTTCAGTCAAATGAAAGAATATCCACTTGTGATGGACACGAAGTTAAAGATAATCGAAATCCTACAGTTTATTCTGGATGTCCGTTTGGATTATCGAATAAGCTGTTTGTTATCGATTTTCAAACGAGAATTCGATGAGACTGAAACACAACCAACTGAATCGATGATAAATGCTCGTCAAAAGAATATCGATCTGGAATCGATAGGCATTCAAGCCGAAGGAATATTTGGCAGTGATGGTGACACCGCCAATTTGGATCTTGATGGACAAGGTGGAAGAACGTTTCTCAGAGTGTTATTACATCTCATAATGCATGACTACCCTCCATTGGTGTCTGGTGCTCTGCACTTGCTTTTTAGACATTTCAGCCAGAGACAAGAGGTTTTACATGCTTTCCGACAGGTATAATTTAAAAAAAATATGTTTTGAATGACTTATTTAAAAACAAAAAAATATTAACATTACAGGTTCAATTGTTGGTTTCGGACAGCGATGTTGAATCATACAAACAGATAAAGTCCGATTTAGATATACTTCGACAAAGTGTTGAGAAATCTGAGTTATGGGTGTACAAGTCCAAGGCAATGGAAGAGAATACGATGCAAATGCAAGGTTAGATGCTTGAAATTGTTGTGTGTCAGTTTGTTATATTCATTTAACAAATTCCAGTTGATCGATCCCTCGAGAAATCGCTTGAAACTAACCTTAGCTCAGAATACAGAGCATCTTTGAGTTTGGATCAATTAATGGAATATCAAAAAGTTAAAGATATTCTTATTCGAATGAATAAGTTTTGCGTAACCAGTGGTGAGTGATATTACCTACCTGACAATCTAATGTCTTTAACATAATCTTAGGTTCAAACATTAAGCCTGGAAAACATGAACAACGACTCTTGAGGAATGTTGGTGTTCATACTGTAGTTCTGGATCTCTTACAAAATCCATACGATGAAAAAGACGATGTACTGATGCAAGAGCTTATGTGTTTAGCACATGAATTCTTGCAAAACTTCTGTCTAGGCAATCAACAGAATCAAGTATTGCTGCATGATCATTTGGATTTATTCCTAAATCCAGGAGTAAGTTAAATGTCTATTTTTATATAACTCTTTATGTAGTCGATGTATTAAACCAATGAACTATTATTAAACAAAATTCTAGCTTAGGTGGTGGAATGACTTCGAGAAAAATCTATGAAATGTGAGGCTTTAAATGTGTTTGAGTGTGTGTTTGTGTGGTACAATATTTGTGTTCCGTTTTTTATGAGTGTTACCTTTATTATCGAGGCTTGTTTGAAAGTAACCATTGTTTTGTGATACATTTATAGTTACATTAATCGATTGGCATTTGCTTAAACTAAAAAATAAATAAATGTATGTGTATTTTTAGTAACCCACTTGAAACTCATAAGAAACAAGAAAATTCTTAGTTTTATCGGATTTATAATAGTTGGACCTAAACGATCTCTTCCTGACCCTTTTTTTTTTAGTCCTTATTTGATGTTTTAACCATAAACCTATTCTAAAACATACTTTTACCATTTTCTATTCCCAATCATCTGTTTAATGTTATAGGTCGGAATATTTATTGTTGTGTTTGCCTTACCGGGTTATGGATTATAGGGTTGATCTCTTTCTAGATAGCCCATCAGTTTTTGCGTTTCATGGACACCGCTGTGGCCACGAACCTATCATAGTCTTATAATATATTATGCTTCGCACCAACAACCCTAAGCTCGTTGCAACAAGTTAAACTATCCATGGTGTTGCAACAGCAGAAATGGCTTTTATCGCTGAAAATAAGAAAGGTGATATCCACGTGTAATATTGCCTTCATTGCGACCTGTTAAGCAGCTGCCGTCACCGCCAGGAACTAAGCGTGGTTGGTCCGGCTAGATTGCGTGTTTCTGAGTAGAAACCAACCTTACTAATATCAATTTCCATTTTGGAGCTATATGTAAAGTTTTTTGTGACTTTTTCGATAATTGGTGTTTGGGTATAAAGCCAATCTTCTGTTGTGTAGTCTACGCCGCAAATATTATTACCCTTATAACTCTATATGATAAAGAGCCAAGCCTAGTGACCGCTTTTTCCGAATGGCTACATGAAAGATGCACTTACTCGAGACTAAATTTACCTTTGGAAAGTTTTTCATCTCCTCGCAAGAGGCAGTGCTTCGGAAAAAATGTGGCTTGTGCGTGGAATCGAACCTGGATCCTGTGGCACAGCAGTTCGGGCCTGCCTGACAGGGTTTCTAGTTTTAGGTTTGACTTAACCGAACCAAAAATGTCTTAGGGATTTTAGGGTTAAAGATAGCAGGAGTTCTGCTTTATCGGTGGTTCTTATGGTCGCGATTGTGCTTGTGCCTGCTATTCTTTGTTATGCAGATATCAGCAGCAGCGAGATGTTCATTTAATGTTTTCAGACGGGCTGAATCACTGATCCTAAATATGCCACATTATGAGAAGGAGTTTGATTGTAGCAGAATATCCACCACGGTTTTACCTAGGTCTTTTGATTCCAAAGTAGTTTTGAGAAGTTCGTTATTTTTGCGTGCATATACTTCCTTACTTAGACGCTACAGTTCGGGACGAACCTGGGCCTCAACCAACAAGCCTCTCCAGCTAGCTCGGTCTTTGGCTTGCTGCCTCCAGTTTCGCACTCCAAGTTGATTAAGGTCATCTTCTATCTATCTTTACTACTCAATTGCCTCCCTAGCCCATAGAAACAGCAATTAGCAAGAGTTATTCTTCGCTTTATTTCTAATGTTGTTGTTAGATGGTATAGCAGATCCCAGGTTAAAAAAGTCCCTACCTACCTGCCCCCTAACCACAGTACCAACCTTGATGGAGCAGCGAGAGTTCCCCATCGTCATCCTGCACAGTCGGACGAGTTTTGTCTGAATGCCAAAACCAGACATGGCTCTGTATAACTCGTCTCTATAAATTATATCGTACGCGGCTTTAAAATCGATAAAGAGGTGGGGGGTATCTTCTAAGCGATATTTAGGAGACTTATTCCTCTATAGTTGGCGTAGTTTAGAGGGTCTCCTTCGTCGGGCAAGCGATGCTGAGGTTCCATTCATCAGGCATACTTTCTTCTGACCAAATTTAAGAGATGAGTTGGTGTATGCACTCCACCAGGTCATCTCCGGCCGCTTTAAAAAGTTCGGCGGGTAATGCGTTGGGTCCAGCAGCTTTGTTGTTTTTTAGTTTAGATATTGCTATCCTCACTTCATTTTGGTCAGGTGGATGGAAGTTTTGTCATCGTCCATGTTAAATGGTTCATTCTGCCTGACAGCGGGATTTTGGTCTTCATCGCCGTTTAACAGTCTGCAGAAATGGTCCTTCCATGTACTCAGCACCGACTGTGACTCTACTACGAGGTTTCATTTTTATCTCTACAGGCTTCTCTGCGGTTTTTTTTTAACTTGGTACGTTCTTTTTACCTGCTGGTAAAACTTCCGCACGTTGTTCCTGGAGTAGCATCTATCAATATCTTCGATCGCGCGCTTCTCATGCTCTCTCTTTTTCTTTTGGAGAAGGCGGTGTTCTTCCCGTCTTTTCTGCTCGTAGAGTTCGCGAGCAGCTCTCGTCCTTTGCAGCGCCGCTTTATATGGCTCTTGTTTGAAGCTAACATCGATTCGGATCACTTCCTTGTTGCAGCCAAGGTAAGAATGAGATTAACCCTGTGAGGAATTATGACGTCGGAAAACTGCAATCGCAAAAGACCGCCAGAACCTATGCCGATTGAATATTCCGTAACCTCTCAAGAAATGTTGAAGACCAGTGGCAACACTGCCAACAAGCCATCAGAGATGCCGCAACTGATGTACTAGCTTTCACCAGACCACCATCATGAAACCTCTGGTTCTATGACGGATGACTTGCATTGAATTGTCTAAATGACCTTATCTCCAAATACGACGAAGTAGCTCATTAGGGAATCTGCCTTGTTGACTGTTGACACCACCGTTGTTCCAATTGATTGGGCTCATCCGCTGTATGTCTGCGAATTGATCAGAACAGTCATTAAAGTAGAGCATTATAGTGTTGCTATTCTGTGTTCAACACTCGCTCTTATAAGTTTAGCAGAAATAACCGCATGGACAGACAAGTACCCGGTGGTTACCGCAAGCAGGTAAAATAAGCACAATTGATGCGTACAAGATAGTTACAACACTGGGTATCGCCTGGTTGACCCCGATTAGTGCCTACCCTATTCATACAACACCCAACCACCAATATATTATTATTATATTAGCCATACTCAATTTTTATCTGCAGTTGGTCGTCATGAGAGATGCTCGTTATATGGAGTTTACATAACCCTTTGATGTATTCATCATCGAAAGATGTTGGTTGGAACAACGCTAAAGCAATGGCACGAATGATTCCAGCTCAGTGTCCCAAAAGTCAAGAGAAATGTTGCTTGCAATATACAAAGACTTTTTTTTCTTAAGCTTTTCGTATTGATAGCCAGTAGATGGAGTGGCGTAACGTAACGTAATTGTTTGCCAAAATATACAGCTACACCCTACCATATTTCTCCAAGTTTGAATGCACTCTGACTTAAACAGGCTATGTGTATGCCATTAGAGATAAGCACCCATAGAGACTTTTTCGTGGGAACTCTTTTCCGCGGCTAAAAACTTCGCGAATTTCAAACAGTAGATGCACTGGGTAGATCCTTAAATATTTCACTACTTAATTTGAAGAGCTTGGCCTACTTCAACGTCGCTACAATTGAAAAACAATGTTTCAAAAGACTGTACTAAACGCGAATGTGTGACAAATATCATCCAGGTTCTTGACCCCAGTTAATCTTAAAGATTTACAGAAAAAATCATGTGGTTTTCATCTTACAATAATAAGGTTTTGACTAAAACAAACTGTTATCCTTTTATTTCCTTAAAATAATTAAACACCGCCCAAGCATTAGGGAAATGAGGAGGCATAAAAGAGGAGATACCGATGCACATTAGTTTTTAAGTTCTGCATATCAAAGTGAGAGGGATAAATAGAGCCTGACAAAGCATTCCACATTCGTGTGGTGCGACTTAATAAAGAATATATATTCTTAACAATATGAGAGATAAACATCTATTTTCATATATTTGTTCTTTTCTCTAAAAAAAATGTAGTTAAAATATGAAACAAGAAAAAATTATGTTGAAATGCCTTTGCTTGTAAACCTTTTCGCTTATGCCATTAACTTTAATTATCAAGCTTGACTGTGTAATTTGTATACCAATAACTTTTGACATACATTTGATTCTAAACATATTATTGTTTTTTTTTCAATTAATATAGTAAGTGACCTATGTTTGTCTTTCCACTAATGCCTTATTTTAATTCTCACTCAGTAAGTGTTATTAATCCTAATATCACATCCCAATTTAGATACTCGAAGCAAAGACAGTATGCGCCATTTTTAAAGATAATCTCTCCCTGTGCAATGAAGTAACCGACAAAGTGGTGCAACATTTTGTTCATTGTATAGAAATCCATGGCCGACACATGGTGTATTTACAATTCCTTCAGACGATCGTCAAGGCAGAAAATCAATTTATTCGAAAATGCCAAGACATGGTCATGCAGGAGCTCATAAATGCAGGCGAAGATGTTCTTGTCTTCTACAATGATAAAACATCTTTCAATCAGTTTGTAACAATGATGCGAAAAACAAATAAAGAAGAACCTCTATTCGATGACAATCCACTAAAGTACCATGTAGAACTGGTCAAGCTCTTAGCCTGTTGCACTATGGGCAAGAATGTCTACACGGAAATCAAATGCAACAATCTACTATCACTTGATGATATAGTTACAGTAATATGTCATCCAGATTGTATTCCAGAAGTCAAGGAAGCCTATGTGGACTTTTTGAATCACTGTTATATTGATACCGAAGTAGAGATGAAGGAAATCTATTCGTCAGGACATATGTGGAATTTGTTTGAGAAATCCTTCCTCGCTGATATAAACCAGTTGAATAGCATCAGTCAAGTGGAACAAAATAAATCTCTGATAAACTATGTATTGACAGGAGTTATGACCATATTGGGAACGTTCTTTAGCAGTCCTTTTTCAGACCAGAGTACAATTGTTCAAACCCGCCAAATGATTTTTGTTCAGCTATTGCAAGCCACATACAAGCTATCTCAGTGCAAATGGCTATCTCTTGCTGAGCGATTCAATGTCGAGAATTGTATCAAAACTCTCTCAGAGTCTGCAAAGACACGTAACATTGCAATACCTTTAGATCTGGAACAAAAAGTTGTGTCTATGTCAAGTAAGACAGCTTTGCTGACACGCCAAACAACAAAATGGCTTCTGGCTTCAAAACAACCAAAGTATGACAGCGCTTACTACTCGAATTGTATGCGAATGGACAGGAGTATCATTGAAGGTCTGCAAGACATTGTATCACTTTTGGAAGATCAACTTAAGCCGCTGGTCGAGGCTGAGCTTTCTCTATTAGTTGATATTCTTTACCGTTCTGAGTTATTGTTTCCTAAAGGAACAGAATCTCGAAAGAAATGTGAGAGCGGTGGATTCATTCGAAAACTCATTAAGCACACCGAGAAGCTTTTGGAAGAGAAAGAAGAAAAACTTTGTGTTAAAGTTCTAAGAACTCTCCGGGAGATGATGGCTTTCGATGTTAATTATGGAGAGAAGGGAGATTCCCTTCGCAACTCATTGCTGATTCGTTATTTCGGAAAAGGATTCTCCCAGAAGTCTATTGAAGGAGGTGACAATCGACGGCTGCACATTGTGACCCATGGGCCAGGAGCCAAGTATTTAATTCGGGCAGGAAAGACACTTCACGAAGTTCAAAACCATCTGGATCGTGAAGGAGCATCAGATTTGGTTGTTGAACTTGTAATTAAATCCGTACACTCTCCATCAATCTTCGTCGAAGCAGCTGAATTAGGTATTGCTCTGCTAGAAGGTGGAAATCCTATTATCCAAAAGGGTATGTTCACCAAATTTCTCAGTGGTGACTTAAACCAGGCATTTTTTAAGGTTTTCTTTGAGAAAATGAAAGATTCTCAACAGGAGATCAAATCGACGGTGACAGTGAACACTTCTGACATTGCCGCAAAAGCCCATGAAACCAAGCCGCATGACATGAGCCTTGAATTGGAGAAAATCTCAAGAAAACATGGTGTTAAAAGCAATGGAGTTGTCATTACCGAGGAATTGAAAAAAGAACTTCACAACGCTGGACTGGCAACTGCAAGAGCGTACATTCAAGCTCGCGGTATGATTCCCGGTGATGAAACATCTGCTTTGAATATATCCAGTCCGCTTGAAGATATTTTAGCGGAAAAAATTGAGAAAAACAAAGACAAAGACGAACGTAATAAACTTTCAAATAAAGTTCTTGTTATGCAGCCGATTTTGAGATTCCTTCAACTTCTTTGCGAAAACCATAATCCGGACCTGCAAAATCTTCTTCGAAACCAAAACCAAAAGACAAATTACAATCTTGTGTCAGAGACTTTAATGTTCCTTGACTGTATTTGTGGCTCTACAACCGGCGGACTAGGTCTTTTGGGCCTCTACATTAATGAGAACAATGTGTCGCTTATTAACCAAACCCTGGAAACCCTGACTGAATATTGTCAAGGACCATGTCATGAAAATCAAAATTGCATAGCAACACATGAATCTAATGGACTGGACATTATAACGGCTTTGATAATGAACAACATCAATCCATTAGGTGAACATCGAATGGATTTGGTCTTGGAATTGAAGAACAATGCATCGAAGTTGCTGTTGGCTATAATGGAATCTCGTGGAGACAATGAGAATGCGGAAAGAATCTTGTACAACATGAACCCGAAGCAATTGGTGGAAGTGGCATGTAAAGCTTATCATCAGGAAGAAATGATCGATGAAAGCGAACATGAAGATGTGGAACCAGAAGACGATGATGACACTGTATCCCCTCGTGAGGTTGGCCATAACATATACATTTTATGTCATCAGTTGGCACAGCACAACAAAGAACTAGCCACTCTCCTCAAGTCTTCAGATGAAGCACTAAACTTCGATTCGAAAATGAGTCAGGCACTGATGTACTATGCAACTCATACAGCACAGATTGAAGTGAGTATACAAAAGGTTATTAATTGAAATTAATTGGATAAGATTCCCAATTTTTTTCTTACAGATTGTTCGGAATGATAGAACATTAGAACAGATAGTTTTTCCTATACCTGAAATATGTGAATATCTAACGACTGATACTAAAGTTAAGATTTTAAATACAGCTGAGAGGGATGACCAAGGCTCAAAGGTGGCTGATTTCTTTGATCGGGCCGAAGAGATGTTCAACGAAATGAAATGGCAAAAGAAATTGCGAGGTAAATGTACTAGATTTTGTTTTCAAATATATAATATTTTTATTTATAGATGTCCCTTAGAATTTTAAAACAGAGATTTTTGAAAGATTCATTTTTCGAGTTGAATCATTTTTCTCTTAATGCTCGTTGCGTTACGCGTTGTTTTCTGTTACCTGTCTATTGGTGAACCACTTACTCTGGTACTCGAACTTCATTCGGCGATATATTTGAGTTTGCATTAAATCACTATGAGTAAGCCCTCTGGTCGATACACACTGCGTTAGCACTTAAGAAACTCACAGCAATCAATGAATCAGTATCTCCTAATAAACCCCCTCTTTTTTCCTTAGCATATTCTCATCACAGTGGAAACAATTTAAAACTATACCGATACCTGCAGGGCGAACACCGAATTTCGATTCATTTCAATCCCACCGTTTCTTACAAAAGTTCTTGAAAAACTTATGCACCAACAACTCATAGACTTTTAACCATTCAAATATTTTTTTTTTTGGCGCGACAGCTCATTAAGGAGCCAAGGCCTAGTGCCTTATGCTCTCAACCATTCATGTTTGTGTGTTGTGACTCTGCAAGAATGGAAGAGACTTACAATTTACCACCGAGTCCGAACGGCTACATGAGATGCACTTTTTCGAGATAAATTTTACTCTTTGAGGTTTTATCAATTCCCCGGAAAAAAGGTAGTTCTGACGCTTAGCAGACCGCTTAGCAGACCGACGCACTAACCACTAAGCCACGGGGCACAACCTTCTAAGCTCTAACCAAATCAGCTTCCTTAAGAATCTCAACAGTACAACAGCTCTACTACTCGATGTTATTGAATCGACCAGAAATTGCGATTAACCCGGATAACGACCTTATCCTTTCTAGTTCTATTAGACTATTCCAAGACATTCGATATTATCAACCAGAGCATATTACTTCAAATTTAAAACCTGATCTTTAATCTCTCATCAGAGGTTATCATGCCTCTCGGAAAGATGTCAAGCAGTTGTTGTTGGAGACCATGTCTCAGATTTTTTGATTTTGGGCTCCTCATTCTTCTCAATTTACATAACGGGTCCGCCAAATAACTTTTTTTTTTTTTTTGAAAATGCTTCATCGAGTGTAGCTTCGGCTGTGTGGCACGTAGCGCCGTCCTGTTGAAACCAAATGTTGCCAATATCCTCCTCTTCAATTTTTGTGAACAAAAGTTCGTTCAACATGGCCCGATAATGATCGCCATTGACTGTAACGGCTCCTCCTTGCTCATTTTCGAAAAATTGCCCAATTATGCCTCTGGACCAAAATCCGCACCAAACAGTGACTCGTTTTGGGTATATCGGCTTTTCAATGTATGCGTGCGGGTTTTCTGTGCCCCAAATGCGACAATTTTGCTTGTTTACATACCCGCCAAGATCAAAATGAGCTTCATCTGAAAAGATGATTTTTTTTGGCAATATCGGCATCTTCTCTAAGTCGATCGCAGGCAGTAATGTCGCCATATTTCCCAGCGTATACACAACCATATTCGTTCAGCGGAAGGATAAAACTAATAATCTGTCAAATCAGACATGAGCTATGTGTTACCATTCACGAAATAAGCACTAGTTGAAAAAAAAAACGTTAGATGGCGGACCCGTGAAGTTCGAAAAATTAATCGCTACTATGATGAACATATTTTTGCTTACTATCTCCAACTGATAAAACCTCTAGGTATGTTTGAGGATGTAGGAGATAAGATAAATGAGAATCTGTAAAATTAGGTATGGCGACTTGCAGTTCTGCTCATCTGGCTTAATTATAGGTAGGTTATAGGCCCAAGCATGGACCACAACGTACTGCAAGATCGGCTGAAAACATGCTGCTCAAGGAAGTGTTCAAAACAAAAACCAATCCATCAACCTCAATTCACCGTGCTCAGGAGCTTGGTCTTCAAAGAACAACTTTGGCCACAATTTTGCACAAGGATTTGCATTTGTTTCCATTTAAGATTCAGTTGACACAAGAGCTTCTTCCACAAGACCATTTACGCCGCCGTACATATGCCAATAGGATGTTACAGCTAGCCCATGACAACCCCGATTTTCATGAAAAAAAATCATAATAGGTTTGTTCGATGTTCCCCGCCCCAGTGCGCACTGGGGAATGTCAGTGCATTTCGTTTAGCTGTCAAAAACTGTGTTTCTGCTCGGGGTTGTCATGCATTAATTTTCTTTACAAAGTCTACAGTTTTTCCATTTCCATCAGATAGAGTATATCTCGGCATTTTATTTAAAATCACAAAAATAACTTAATAATTGCAAAATAATCTACAAAATATCTTATATTTACCAGATATTGCACTCCAAGTTGTAAAATAAAATTTGTTTTAAACTTCTACCACCAAGCACCAACAGATGATTTGAATTTTGACAGCACTGATTTCTTACACCGACCAAAAACCTGGGGCGTGAGAGTGTCCACTCAGTGCGTGCTCGGGGTTGACATCGAACACAGTGCAAAAACACTGGGGCGAACAAAATGTCACATAAAACACCTCAGTGCAAATGCAGTGTACACCAGTGCGCCCCAGGGCAAAGCTAATGAGTGACGAGGAACATTTTCATTTGAATGGATATGCGAATAAACAGAATAGTCGGTTCTGGCAATAGAAAACCCTCAAAATATTATTATTGAAATTAATGATATACCGCGTGAAATGTGTGAGAATGCAATGAAAAATGTGCTCAGAAGGGCTCGCCTTTGTGAGACTAGTAGAGGCGGACATTTACCTGATATTGTATTTCATACATAATTTGCGACATTAAATAAAACATTTATCAATATAAGATCCATTCTTTTTCATTTAATCAAAAATTATAAACAAACAAAGTAGTATACCTTCCCGGCGGACACCCTGTATAAAATTTTACTGGCAGGACGTGTTAGATGCTGTTTCAGTCTGACACATTAATGCACAAACTCTGCGAAAAACATTTACCTGATATTGTATTTCATACATAATTGCCGACATTAAATAAAACATTTATCAATATAAGATCCTTTCTCTTTCATTTAATCGAAAATTATAAACAAACAAAGTAGTATACCTTCCCGGTGGACACCCTGTATAAAATTTTACTGACCAGGACGTGTAAGATGCTGTTTTAGTCTGTCACATTAATGCACAAACTCCGCGAAAGCATCCAGATGAACTGGAGAACTCTTATGAGTAGGGTGTTGTAGATGTTGTTTGTGTTTCTGAGACACAGGTTGACACTTGATATAAGCAATAACGTGGCCGAGGGCAGACTTATATTTTCAGATATGATCGTCCTGACGTCCTGATAAAGCAGGGATGTTCGCATTGACATTAAAAAAACTTAATCAAACGTAAATCGGATGGTTTGGAGTTAGTATTCATCGAATCTGTGTGTGGACTTGACAAATGTTTGATAGGTGTGATGGACTAACCTCCAGATTTATATAATTCAGGAAGTATAACTAATATACTTGAAGAAATTACGCTATATTATATTAATAGCAGGAAGTTTCAATACTAACTTACTTCATCAAAGAAATACTAGCGTTTTAAATTTCTAAAATAATCTTACTCCCTTAAATCTCTTTCCGCTAAATGTACATATGCTAATTCTCTGCAACCAATTCAACACTAATAATAATTTCTCCAAGCACGATCTATGATCTTAATTTAAAGCAAACTTCTGAAATGCAAACCATCCAGTACCGCGATTTCAAGGTCTTCACATTGGAAGTCCTATGCAAGTAAATTATTAATTTCAGTGTTTACTATCAACTCAACATCTTACATTTCTCATATATACATCTATGAAAAACTATTAATTTGTTTTGGGCATAACAAAATAAATGCAAGTACATTAAGAATTTGCTGGGTACACTTCTCACTTTTTCGGTGAAGAGAATGGCAGCCTTCCTCGATATTTTTTTTTTTTTTTTGATTTTTACTCTTTTAGGTAGGCCTGTGTCGCAGCCGATACAATTCTTCATTGTATCTTCTTCTCTACTCTCTGTGTTAATGCATACTGGACCAAAAATCACCCGGAGAATCTTTCTCTCTAAACAGCCTAATGCGTCCGCCTTATAATTATGTTTGCTGAAGATGTACAAGTTTACAATTGGTATTGTTGAAGACGCTACCTATTGTTTAAATTTTATTTTGACGGGGTTTTTCTGTGGGCTTCGGGTGCCAAAGAGCTGCAACAGACTTTCGAGCTGGTGCCTTCTTTTTTTCATTCGAGTTTCGTTGGAGTCTACCGAGCTTCGTTTATTTAACCACACCTGCTGCGAAGTAAATTTCATATACTTCGTGATTGCATCTTCTCGGGAATCGTCTTCCCTCGCAAACTGGGCAACAATTCTCAGCAAGACTTTCCTCTCGCACGCTACACGTCCTTGCATAATTTGTATTTTAGGTAACACTTATGTGGAGTCTTATTTTCGATAACTTCAAATCTTTCTAATATTTCACTTCTAATTATTTGTATTCCTTATTTTATTCTTTAAGGTCAGCCTGTACTATTTTGGGTTAGTAGTTACATGTCATTATGGGCTAGTATACTCTTCAATTGTGTCGTTGTGATAAATATGATTGTGGCGTTCTTCTACCCTTTCGACAACACTGTTCCCGGTAGGTGCAGAATCAAATTAAATTATTCCTTAAATCAAATTAATTGAATAATTTTTTTTTTAGAACTACTTCCACACGTATCCTGGCTGTTTTGGGCAATTATGTTGTTTTCCCTTGTGATTGTCATTATGTTGCCACGTGAATCTGGCATAAGGACACTAATTGGTTCAGTGATATTACGGTTCATATTTCTTATTGGACCGGAACCAACTTTGTGGTTATTGGGATCAGTTACTGTGAGTTAATAGATGAACATATTGATTGGTTTGACTTTTTTTTTGGTAACAGGTGGCGTTAAAAGGCGTCCACATCATTAGTATAATGGGCAATCAAGGAACTCTGGAGAAGAATTTTTTGAAACTTATAACAGACTTTCAACTTTTTTACCATTTGGGATATATATGCTTTGTCTTTTGTGGCCTTCTAGTTCATCCATTTTTCTATTCTCTATTGGTAAGCTTTTATTAATTTATAACAAGTTTTGTTCACATTTTTTTTTCTTTTCAGTTATTCGACGTAGTTTATCGCGAGGAGACATTAGTAAATGTTATTCGATCTGTGACACGAAACGGCCGTTCTATTGTTCTTACGGCTGTTTTGGCTCTTATTCTTGTATACCTTTTCTCTATAATAGGCTATATATTCTTTAAAGATGACTTTTTAGTACCTGTTGATCCGGATTTGCCTTTTGGTAATTTCTAATTAAAGACATAAAATACCATTTTTGAGACTAATGTTCTTTATTGGTTCATATAGAAGAGAATGAACAACTTATAAATCACTTAACTGGTGAACCAATTGATGGCGAGTCGTGTGTTTCTCGTAATGAAGCTGGGGATGGCGAACAAAAAGAACGAGCCTGTGATTCCTTGGTCATGTGTATTGTGACAACCCTGAATCAAGGTCTGCGTAACGGCGGTGGTATTGGTGATATTTTAAGAGCACCGTCCAGTAAGGTATATAAAAAAGAAACAAATTTGTATTTCCAAAATAGATTCTCATTTCTACTTTTTCTTACACAGGAAGGACTCTTTGCAGCACGTGTCATCTATGACCTCCTCTTCTTCTTCATTGTTATAATTATTGTACTTAACTTGATTTTCGGTGTGATAATCGATACATTTGCCGATCTGAGGAGTGAAAAACAACAAAAGGAGCTGATTTTGAAAAACACCTGCTTTATTTGTGGTTTAAATAGATCGGCATTCGATAACAAAACTGTTAGTTTTGAGGAACATATCAAAAGCGAACACAACATGTGGCACTATTTGTACTTTATTGTTCTGGTTAAGGTGAAAGATCCAACTGAATTTACTGGTCCCGAAAGCTATGTCTATGGCATGGTTAAAGCCGGTATTTTGGATTGGTTTCCACGATTGCGAGCCATGTCATTGGCAGCAGTTGATTCGGATGGTGATCAAATTGAATTGAGAAGTTTACAGGTAAATTTGGAAGAAACGCAAATATTGGTTACGAATTTATCACAGCAATTACGTGAACTCAAAGACCATATGACCGAACAAAGAAAACAGAAACAACGATTGGGTCTTTTAAATCCTGGAGCATCAACAATAGCCGGATATCAGTTCGCTTAGAAGTAATGTAGAAAGATTTTTGTTTATGGTTAGAAAAAAATATGAAACAGTTATGCAAATGGCAATGGTGAATGCGTTTGTAATTTATTTTTAAATCTGATAAAGTAGGGTTGTGTTAAAAATCAATCTGTTTTTTATTTAAAATAATGAAAATATGTATTAGGTTAGCACTAATGGCACAATTGGTATAATCTGAAGCATTCCGAATGTTCCTGTGGTGTTTTTTTTTACAGTACAACTAATTTTAAGGCTTCTCAACAATGCCGCCGCCAACAGAATTTATTATTCAAGGAAGACTTAGACCTAGATAGTGCGCATAGTTAGAAGATGGCCTCATCCAACTTAGATTTGTACACAAGTAAATGCAACAAGCTAAGAGCGAATAAAAACCTGTTCGTTTAGGCCAGCTACGTAGGTAAGTAGTTAAGCCTTGAAGGCTTATGGCATACTTTACGAGAACCTGGCTTATTCAAAATGATTGAAAGAATTTGTAAGTTATATCGCCGTTACCGAAAATCTTAATATCCTTGTAAACGATACACGATTAATAAATATTTTTGTTTTTGTTGTTTTATCAAATAGTGTCAGATTGGTGTTTTCTATCAGTGTCAGATTGAACTTAAACGTTAAACCGTTAAAAAACTTGATAACCTGGGGTGGAAACGGCTGAGGTAATGATATATGATAAGTGATTGTCACAATGAAAAAATTCAGGGGTGGAATGTGATCACATCAATTTTTCAGTCTGCGTAAAGTGATCACCAGGAAAATAACAAGTTCTGGCAGGAAATTTCCTTAGAGGGGGAGGGGGGGGGGGGGTGATATTTTGTTGTACTAAAATTTTCCCACAAGCTCCCAGAAGCTCAAAAGTGTCTGTAAAACACGCTAATACCTTCTCACCTTATCTGAACGCTTAGCCTTGTTCTATTTTTGGTTCTCACAATTACTATTAAATTTGATAAAAATCCAATCAGCCGTTAACGGAAGTCGAAATTAAAAGAAAAACGCTATATGAAAGGTAGACTTTTCCGATAAAATTGTTTTTGATAAAATGATAGCCAATACCTTCCAAAATACTCTTAAATTTTCATCAAATTCATTGCCGACGTTATCGAAGTGTTTAATTAACGGTTATATGGCAGCGATAGGTACCGTTATATTTATCCCTACAAATAAAATTTCAAAAACCCCTCTGAGGAATAACCACACAAACGAAGTCCAAAGGTAATAATTCTAGCCGTTTACGCTGCAGATCGTTTTACAAATAGACGGACAGACATTTTTTTTAAATAAATTAAAAATGAATGAACTTTCAATTTTAGCATTTCGGAGCAATTCCGAAGTTTTCGAAAAAGATCGAAATGTAGAACACGCAGTTTCATTTCACGTGAAATTAAAAATTGATTTTAACTCGAAATGCAGGACATGGGAGTATAAATGGGAAAACTATATACCGGAAAACTATATTTTCAAAACTATCAACTGGGTTCCAGAAATCGAATGAAATGAAACCGATATAGAAAATGCGAATCGAGTAAATTTATGTTCAATGTTCTACACTCGATCGTTTTGGTAACTCCGAATGTTATTCGGAATCATTTTTCGTGAAATTGAAAACAGATGCAAGCCAACACTACAGAGGAAAATCGCGAAAAGCCTAAACAAGCAAGAAACTCATGCAACTCCGTTATTGAAAGAACCAAATTTTTGCATTACAGAAAATTACGGCAAAAAAATCACTGCGGTGTCCCAAAGGCAGTAAAAATGCCTCACAGCAATACTGCCCCTCCTGTACTTGAGATGTAAGATCTCGATATACACAAATCCGCTGGCCCGGATGGTATACCCCGATTTAGACAAAGCGATGCCTTGCTTCATCATCATACTTGAAAGAATAATGCAGTCAGTACTCCCCCGCAAACACGAGCTTTCAAAAGTCCATCTTATTACTCAAAAAGGCAATTGAGCAACATAACCCCTCTTTCGGTCAGCAAAATGTCACTTTATAAGGTCTCTCATCATCCCAGTCCTGCTGTTTGGTGCACAGGCATATTGTCAAAAAAATAATGAGGAGTGAGGAGAGGACGCTTAAAGCTACTTCGAGAGAAAAATTCTACGGATAATTTTTGGTACCGTATGAATAAACGAGTTGAGAAAGGGGCAGAATACGATAACTTTGGTGCCGAAAATTAATAACGGATTCTTGGTCAATCTTCATTCTCCACCCGTTTAGGCGAGAGGAGAAATTTTCTAAAAAAGCACTTGTATTACTCTTGCCGAGAAAGGATATACAACGAGGAACACAGGCGCGACACATCTAGAAGAGTAAAAGTCGATTGTGTGACAGATGGCTTCTTTCTTCTTTCTTATAAGGAGGATGCTCATCAAAATCAGTCATGTTGATAGATTTTGTACACATACATATAAAAGAAAATTTGAAGTTAAAATAGGCATTTATATGTACAAGTTATAAAAACTAATTTAAATTAATGATTCCAAAAAAAAATAAAAAACCTCTCTCCTGCCCCCTTAAAAATGTACTGGACCAAAGTTTACTTCTAAGCGATTTTCATTTATAAGTATACAAGATTGACGCTAAAGAAAATTGAGTGTAAATATAATTGCCTATCTTCTTCATGCTCATGTTCGCCTAGTACTTAAAGAGAATAATTAGGCAAGCACACAAAAAACCAAATTTTCGTCGTTTCCGAAAGTTGTGAATCATTTTTGCATTGAATTCATTCCCCACACCACAAAGATCACTGTCACTGAGTTCTGCGTGCCAGGCGAGCAAGAAAAACTGTACCTACTCAAACAAATGCAAATTCTACTCCGACTTGTTGGAAATCAAGCCATTGTGATGTAGGTATGGTGTGTGGAAAAATTGTTGGATGAGGCCCGGACCGGATCCAGGTTGTTGCACCGTTGATGGTAATAATAGCTGTTTTTGTTATTTTTGGATTTGGATTATGTCTTAGCACGTATTACAATAACAATTTCAAATTCTGCTTTCTAACTGGATCTATTTCAAGATTCAAGAATTAGTACTAATTCTGAAAAAAACAGATAGCTCTTTTGCAATATTGTAATGGGAATTGAACACAAAATAAATCATGATCTGGATCTGGATCGTTTTTTTATCGACAAAGATCCATATTGATCTTGGTAGATAATAAAACGCAGCTAATGAAAACAACTTTTTTCGTAAATATCTCCATCACAACGCCACTTACTAGGTTTACAAAAAATCGTCAAAGACTTATTTAATTATATATATTTCTGTTGAACAGATACCGATTGCTATAAAAATGGTAAAAACAAATTTGAATAAACAAAAATAATGATTTCCAAGAAAATAGAAAACCTTCCTCCTACCCCTTAAACATTATAATGACTTATTTAAATTTAACTCCACGAGTATGAGAGACAAGTTATTGAAGCTTGACGGGGAGGGAATTGTGAAGGTATTGTGATGTGGCAACAAGTTTAGATATTCGGAGGATACATTTTGTAAACTAACGACATCTGTTGGATTCATTGTGTACAACAACCACCATTTATTGTGTACAACAACCATGCCCCTAAAAGTATGCTACATATTTGCAACATGTTTTAACTTAGTACTAAATCGAACTTGACGAAACAATTCGAGACTCGAATTGTTACCGAAAGCTTAGATTGTGCCAGAACCAGACAGAAGTTTCCAGAAGCTTTTAAAGTTGTATAAATACAAGAGTAGATTGCATTGAGAGTTCAGTTTATTTTCGAAAGTGGAATTGTTAACAACTGGAAACGTTAGTAAAAAGTGATTGAATTGAGATTAAATAAAAAGTGTTGAATTATAAAAACGTATTTGAATTGTGAATAAGTGGAATAAGTTAAATTGGTGTTATTTAAACTGAAAGACGTTGTGTTTTATAAAATAAAGAGATTTGTTGTATTATTTTGGAATTTTGATTGAGTTTTATTTGTCGAACCCCAGGCCAAAATATCACATTGGTGTCAGAAGTGGGATCAAACTCAGTAAAGTGCTAGAAAATTCCATAGTGACATTTTCTAAAACAGTTTCGGTGACTCATTTAATTGTGAAAGTGGAATTTTCCAGAAACTATTGAACTGATTGTGCTATAAAACTGTGAATAGCGAGTATTTTTGTTAAAAATAGTGTTGGAAAAAGATCTTTCTAGAAGAGACATTAAAATAAAACTGACTGTGTTGCGAAAATAGTGTTTCAGTTACATAAAATGGGTCGCAAGTTAGAACAATTAACAACAGCTGAGTTGAAAGAAGAATTAGGAAAACGAAATCTTCAGACTTCGGGGCTGAAAAAGGAACTATTGCTCCGACTTCAGAATGCTATCACTCAGGATGGTGGAGACCCCGATACCATGTTGTTCGATGTTGAAGAACAAGGGAGAGAATGCACAGTAAGTACAGCCGATGAAATGCCTGCTCTCATGAAGTTGCTTCTGTCGAAATTCGACGAACAAAAGAATGAGCAGAAGAATTCGTTGGAAATTCCCCAGGAAGTTCTCGAAAGTAAATTCGATGAACAAAAGAATTCATTAGAAACTCTCCAGAATCAACTAAGCGAAAGACTTCAAATAGTAGATCAGAAATTTGAAGCCAAAATAGAAAGCTTAGAAGAAAAGTTCGGAAAGCAAGTAGAAAGTGTAGAACAACAGTACGAACATCTGGCTAAGGAATTTGATTCTTTGAAAAAGCAGAAGGTTCGGGAATATTCGAGCGACGGTCCACGAAGAAAGGAAATGCAGCCCCCTGTCTTCGATGGTCAAACATCATGGCCAATTTATAAGAGGCAGTTTGAAGCTGCCGCCTTGACGAACAACTGGGACAACGAAGACAAATCAATTGCTCTTACGCTTGCGCTCAGAGGAACAGCTGCCGAATTACTGCAGACCATTCCTGAAGACAAACATCATGATTATGATGCCATGGTCAAGGCAATCGAGATGAGGTTTGGCGACGACCACATGCAGCAAGTTTACCGAGTCCAGTTGCGCCGAAGGGTCCAGACAAGAGGTGAAACGCTACAACAATTGCAAGCTGACATCGAGCGCTTGGCAAATCTGTCTTATCCCAATACCAGCAGGGAAATCATAAACGAACTGGCAACCGATGCGTTCACTAATGCCATTGCAGATGGAAAACTACAAATGGCTGTGAGAATGGCAGGTAAGAAAACGCTCGCTGAGGCTTTAGCATTTGCCCTGACAATGGAAGCAGCAGACCAAGCTTCGCAAGGTAGCCATCGCGTCAGGGAAATGGCTACGCTAGAGTGCTCATGTCAACGTGTCGACATTGAAAGACAAAACCCGAACACTGCTCGAGGTCAAATGAGATGCTGGAATTGCAACAAGCTAGGACATCTACAGCGACAGTGCAGATCTCCACAGGTAAGCTGCCCACATAGCGCGAGAAAAAGGCCTACTGACAGGGATATCGCTTACCCTACCGGGCATGATTTGGGGATACATCAGTGTGGAAAGCGCGTAAGAACCAACTTTGCAGAGCAGAAGTCGGTTGATGAAATGAACGCCCCCAGGACCATTATCCAAGTTGCGCAAACGAAACGCTGCAACCAGAGTTTGACGGTGGAGACCGTCATCGCCAACAGAAAATGTGTGGCCACTATCGATACGGGTGCCACGGCCTCCATAATTAGAAGAGGCCTTGTCCAGACGTCCTGGCTACACAACACCAGCTGGAAAAGTCTGAAGGCAGGTACAGGAGAAGTAGCAAAATTATACGGAGAGGTACTTCTGAAGATAGAACTGGCAGGGCTGACCTTCGCACATACATTCTTGGTAGCTGACATATGCGACGACTGCATACTAGGTGTGGATTTTATGAAGGCACATGAAGTAGTCCTAGACTTTCGAATGCAGGTGTTAAGGTATTCAATCGTCGAGATTCCAATGGTGTACGGAAACGAGAATGCTGTAAATCTTCGGACGATCATAAGCAGTGATGAAATTCTCCGGCCATCTTCAGAAAGAGCGCATCCTAGGTGTTTGAACGGTAAGAAGGACGAAAGTATTTCTGTTCAGAGACTAAGGGCTGAACCTGTAAAGGGTTGGACTGCGGAAGAATTTCGTAATGCACAAAAGGAAGATCCTGATATCGAGCCCATTCTTGTATGGAAGGAATCTATGGATAAGCCGAATGCAAGAGACATCTCTGACAGAAGTCCTACCTTAAAGGCATACTGGGCGCAGTGGGACTCTCTCCATGTAAAAGATGGTGTTTTGTGGAGAATATGGGAAATGCCGAATGGAAGATCCTTTAAGATGCAGCTTGTGGTGCCACGGTCGAAAGTGCAGGAGATTTAAAGGGAAATGCACGATGAAGAATCCGGCGGGCACTTGGGAATCAACAAAACACTGGAAAAGGTACGGGAACGCTTTTATTGGCTAAGCGCGAGAAACGATGTAGAGAGCTGGTGTCGAAAGTGCACAACATGCGCAGCTAGCAAGGGACCCAAAGTCAAAACACGAGGTAAAATGCACCAGTACAACGTGAGCGCCCCGTTTGAAAGAATCGCCGTTGACATCACAGGCCCGTTCCCGGAAACTGAAAACGGTAGCCGTTACATCCTTGTTGTCATGGACTACTTCAGCAAGTGGCCGGAGGCTTTTGCGATACCCAATCAAGAAGCTAAGACCGTTGTCGAGCAGATAGTGGACCACTGGGTGTGCAGGTTCGGGGTGCCTATGGAATTGCATTCCGACCAAGGGCGAAACTTCGAGTCGAAGGTATTCCAGGAAGTATGCGCATCACTCGGGTTAAAGAAAACAAGGACAACACCTCTTCATCCACAGTCTGATGGAATGGTAGAAAGATTTAACAAGACCTTGAAGGAACATCTGTCCAAAGTCGTGAACGAGAACCAACGGGATTGGGATCGGCGAATTCCTTTATTTCTTATGGCCTACCGGAATGCGGTTCATAGTACAACTGGATACACTCCATCCGAAATTCTATTTGGACGAACTGCCCGGCTTCCAAGTGAGCTAAGATTCGGATTCCTATTGAAGACCCAAAATGCGAAGAGGACTACGTGTTAGATCTTAGAGAAAGGATCAACGACATTCACCAGAGAACAAGAAACAACATAAAAATTGCGAGTGACCGCATGAAGACCAGATACGATGCGAGAGCAACAGCACCTAAATTCAATGAGGGAGATCTGGTATGGCTTTATAACCCACATCGCAAAAAGGGAAAATCGCCCAAGCTTCAGCAGGACTGGGAAGGTCCCTACCAAATAGTTACGCGCATTAATGACGTCGTTTTCCGAATCCAACGAGGACCAAGAGCAAAAATGAAAATTGTCCATGTGGATCGACTGCATCGTTACCACGGAAACAATGATGATGTGCTTGTTCGGGACGAACAAAACTAAGAGGGGGACAATGTGATGTGGCAACAAGTTTAGATATTCGGAGGATACATTTTGTAAACTAACGACATCTGTTGGATTCATTGTGTACAACAACCACCATTTATTGTGTACAACAACCATGCCCCTAAAAGTATGCTACATATTTGCAACATGTTTTAACTTAGTACTAAATCGAACTTGACGAAACAATTCGAGACTCGAATTGTTACCGAAAGCTTAGATTGTGCCAGAACCAGACAGAAGCTTCCAGAAGCTTTTAAAGTTGTATAAATACAAGAGTAGATTGCATTGAGAGTTCAGTTTATTTTCGAAAGTGGAATTGTTAACAACTGGAAACGTTAGTAAAAAGTGATTGAATTGAGATTAAATAAAAAGTGTTGAATTATAAAAACGTATTTGAATTGTGAATAAGTGGAATAAGTTAAATTGGTGTTATTTAAACTGAAAGACGTTGTGTTTTATAAAATAAAGAGATTTGTTGTATTATTTTGGAATTTTGATTGAGTTTTATTTGTCGAACCCCAGGCCAAAATATCACAGTATGAATAAACTCTTTATGTTACCTACAATAAGAGTGTTTTTCTCTTCTCATGGTCATGCTCGCCTAGTACTCATGTGAAAACTTGTTGGTCTTATTTTGGCTTTATTTCAATTTTCAAAGCCCTAATATGAAATGGTATAAAACAAAAAAAAAATACTAGGGGCTGCGAAATAAGGCCCCAACATTTTGACAGTTTTTTTAATATGAAATGTTGCCCCATGAAAAAGCCATATTGTCAGTCGAATATGCCAGTGTGGGTAATATCAGGATATTCCTCTTTTGGAAAGCTTGCGAGCTACCTGACATTATAATTAAGTAAGAAAACCGCATCTTATTCAGAAATAGTAAATAATCGTTTAGAAAAAAAGTCGTATCTCTAAAAACTGTTGAAAACCTATAGCCTGGTCAAAATAGACATTTCAAATTACAATCATTCCATTGAGACCTTGAGTACACCATTAGAAATAAAGTGTCAAAAGTCCCCATCGATCCCATGAGTGCTAAAAAAGTTATTCGGGGTCAAAAGTCACAAAAATGTTTTTTTTTTTTTTTTGTTTGGAAATGTAGATTATGTAATTCTGTATAAAAAGTCTCCTAACACCTTTTTTTCCTAAGATTCACCATTTCTAAGAATAAGCGATTCCAAAATTTACTAAAGTATGAGCGAGGTAATTTGACCACTTTTTTATGTCTAATTTCACCGGACTACTGCGAATTTGTCATATCTCCTTGAAAATAGATAGATTATGCAATATTAAACAGGTGCGGGATGTACTTTTATAAAAAGCTTCTACTAAAAATTAAATTTTTTTGAGATACGACCTTTTCGCTTAAAAAGGCAGAATAGCTAAGCAATGGCAATAGCAATATTGCCCGGTATATGGAAGGCAATTATTGCTTTGTCAATCGCAAATTTCTCTTTTTCAAAATGGCTGACGTTATATTATTGACGTGATAACGTCTTATAAATCGATGACAGGCTATACGTACGATATAACATGACTCATGCTGATAAGACGATACTGTGGTTCTTTAAACCAAAATCGATCTCCAATACCAGGCAAATATGAAAAAGAACAGGCGCAAACTCCCAAAATAATTCCACTCAAATTCAAAAAGAACAAGAAGAGAAAAAAAGAAATACAAAATAGGCGGAGTTTTGTTAAGGTAAAAAGTAGATGTGGATATTGGGGTTTGTGTGTGTGGATTTAACGAGAGGGTTTGTGGGTTTGAGTTAACAGGCTGTTTGTTGGTGTTGCTGCCATTAATGTTTTCTTATGACATTATCACGTAAAATTATCTTCCGTAAACCGATTTTACAGACAACCAACTCTTTTTTTCAAAACAAGCGCGAACAACAGTTGGAAAAAGGCTTACTGAATTCAGTACAAATTCGTTGCTTCAGTACATAAGTACATCTTTGCAATTTTGAATTGTTTGTACAAAATTGTTTTATATCTATAGTAAATTTTCTTTTATCTTCAGATCCTAACTAAAAAAATCTGCGATGCGAATTTACATTATACCCAAAGCCCAAACATATACAAAACTTCAAGAACCATGCTTAAATATTTTTTATAATATTTCTGTAAGACATTAAAAGATGATTGGATTTCGATGACGTTTTATTAAACGCACTTGAAAATTTCTCAGAGAGCGCAGTATTGGATGGCCTAGTTAACTTTATCGTTCAATTTGTTTGAAAGTTTTTTCCTAACGAACTGAAAAACATTGAAGCTATAAACATAGACTCTAGACCTTTAGCTTACTGCGAATGTATTAAGAAACTGAGAAATGTATCTGTATCGGAATTTTGGGCAAAAATTCTAAAAGAATGAATGTAATGAGTTAATGTTTCAAAATATTCATCGAACTATTCAGGGTGCTTCTTGTGTTCCTCATTATTCAGCAAACATTGAAAGAAAGAAACGTTGATAGAAACCAAAAAATCATATCAAAAAATAATTTCAGTTTTATAAATAATAAAAATCTTGTGAATAAAAATGTGACCAACAATCCTCTTCAAAAAGGAGAACTTTTAGAGTAAAACTCATTTAATGTCAACTAACTAACTATTATTTCATAATCCACATAAAGCGGTTTTAAATTAATTTGTGTTACTTATTTCTGCATCAAAATAATCAATGATTTAGAAAACCTTTAAAAGGTTCAATTGAACGCTACAAACAACTGGCTCCTCGATACGGGGATCCGTCTGTTATTTATTAAGCTACATATATCTAGTCCATTTTTTTTACCTTAATTTGTATAATAAACTAACTGGCGTTGCTGGGGCATACCATACATCTTCTGGATACCTAAAAACTGCGCCTAAAATCGGTGCCAACTATAACTAAACACCATCAACCTAATCGTAGAGTGCACAAACAAAATTTAATATTGTTAATATGAAAATATGAACAACAGAGTAGCTTAAGCTACTCTTTACAACATCAGCTTTATTATGTCTGCGAAAGCCCCGCCAAAATTGGTCCATGAATAACAATTTTTGGCACCACCTAGTAATTAAAATAGCCTTAGTTACTTCTTACAATATTAGCTATCTGCTGTGAAAGTCCCGCCAAAATCGGTCCATAAATAAGACTTTTCAAAAAAAACACCCCGCCGCCACCTAGTGGGTAATTCAAATAGCCTACGTTACTTCCTAGATTCAAGAACATCAGCTATCTGTCAGTACAAGTCTCGTTAAAATCGATACAGCCGTTCTCGAAAGTAGCCCGAACAAACAGACAAAAAGACAGACAGTCCAACAGACACCGAATTTAAAATTTGTGTTTTTGTTTTAAGTACCGCATAACTATACTTACATATGGATCTTGTAAGAAGCTCTTTTTATATTATGTGTTATATTAAAAACACATTCAATTTTTTTTATGTTTAGATGAATTGTTTTTTTTTTCGTTCTTGTTTATAAATACATTTTATTTTGAATTTGTGTTGTATATCCATTTAAAACACCCCAGTACAATTTGGTCATTTTCATTTTATTTCAGCGTTCAGTACAATCGAAAATAGTCGATTATTATCGATTTCCATAACTACTGGGGCGAACAATTGAAATTGCCGGCAATGAAAAGCCCACTTATGTAGATTGCAAATTGCCCTCCTTATTGCTATTGCCTTAAATAATTGCCTGTGGAGCAATGTGAGGCGTTTTGAAAATCATCAGCCAATTTAGAGTTTTAAAATAAATTAAACAAAATGGTTTAAGGCCCAAAACGTTTTTAGCAACATAAATTATAAAACAAAAATTATAAATAATTGGAGTTTGATTTCAATAGGGCTTTATTATTAAATGAAAGTAGTGGAGTAAGTGCGAGGATTCTGAAATTCTTTAAATACAAAAGTAATTTTGCATATATCCAAGTGCACCTATTCCAAATCCTAAAGTGACCCCAAGCAGGGGGTACATACCTATGAGAATGTTTCGTTATTTCTTTATTTTTGGTCTTATTTCCATTGTTTTGTTTGGCCTTATTTCCATTAAGGCCTTATTTTACGTCACCGAATTAGGCAGCCAAATTTGTATTCTTTTTTTAATCCGAAATTGATCGTCGTTTTCTTGTGATAATGTATCATTTTTGCATTAATTTCACCACGATCGCTTCGCTGAGTACTGCGGACCGGGCGATCATGAAAAACAGTACCCAAACTCAAAACAAATACCAATTGTAACTCAGATTCACTGTTCGTGGAGGAGACGATAATTTAAAAATTAATGGGCGGAGTTTTTGTTATTGTAGAATCTAGAGTAGATAATAATGAATGAGGTTATGTGAGTGTGTGTGTGTGTGTAAGAACTTTGTAGAGATGGGCAAACAACAAAATATATCAATAAATATCGTATATACCGATTTTAATCGAGAAAAAAATCGATATTAAAAAAAATATATTTCTCATCAGGTGTATTCATACAATTGCGTAAAACCCTCATAAACCGTAAAAACCTCTTGAATTTATATTCTCGTAAATGAACTGTCAAAATTGTATGGCGATTTATTTCTGCGAATCTTATGATTTTGCCATGTAAAATGAAAAAATGAACCTCGTAAAACTGAAGAATGTCTTTTGTTGTTGTCTTTGTCTTTTGTGACAGATGAATGTGATATAGGTACACTTGTTAACAAAAGTCTACCTATTTCACTCTTGTGTACATAGACTTTTGTAATTCTTTTTTGTTGCGTCTATAGAAATGGTGACTAGTTTTTTTTTTCTATTTTCTTAAGAAGTTTGTTTTTATATTCATATTTTCAATTATAATTAAGCGAAAAATAATTGTTTTCTTCGAATTTTATATTCTTTTAATAAAATCAAATAATTAATTAATAAGATCTACCAGTGTACGTACACTTTTGTTAGTAAGTGTACTTCAATATAACTCTGACGTTAAATGACTTCTCTCACATGTACGCAATTTGTTTGTAAGGGGCGTTTATGCAAATGCTTGCGAAATGGTAGCATTTCCTGCAGTGTATAAATTTATCTCGTTGCATGAATACTCCTATTATGATGTTTTATGTTTTGCTCTTTATACATTGATCTATATGTATCTTGTTTATTGTCACTAGACAAACCCATCAGTTTTAAACTGTGTATTTTCAAGCCTCAGGTCTTTTTGTGAAAGTATTTTACATATGTAATTGTTATCAGGTAAGCTACGTTAAGAACTCTCTCATAGATAACGGACTTTCATCCAAATAGGACAATTGTTTGGCGATTCTAGAGAGTTTTCGAAAAAGGTCTTGACAACTTTTTTTTTTTTAATAACACGCAAACCATTTGAGATATTTCAAAAACTTTATTATAAGCTTGCAGTAATCAAAACATTTATGAATGGAACTTGACTTCGTTCATATGGCCACTGCGGGCACGTTTGCAGCGGTCGAATCGTTGGACCCAATTTTCGATGACTTGGCCACACATTTCGGCGGAAACGGCCGCCATTTCGCGTTCAATGTTGGCTCTGAGCTCTTCCAACGTCGTCGGCTTGTTGGCATAAACCAATGATTTAACGTAGTCCCAAAGAAAATAGTCTAGAGGCGTTAAAACGCACGAACGAGGCGGCCAATCGACTGGCCCATTTCTTGAGATAACACGCTCATCAAACTTACTCTTCAATAAATCGATTGTGTGTGGCTTATGGCACCATCCTGTTGAAACCAAATATCGTCCAAGTCCATACTTTCCAATTCATGCCAAAAATAATCGGTAATCAGAGCGCGATAACGCTGGCCATTCACAGTAACGTGACGATCATTATCGTCAACGAAAAAATATGGCCCAATAACGCCGCCGGCATGCAAACCACCAAACAGTTATTTTTTGTGGATGAAGTGGTGATGAAGCAAATGTGGATTTTCACCCGACCAATAACGCATATTCTGCTTATTGACGAACCCATTGAGCCTTAGCTTCGTCACTGAAGATGATTTTGCGATGAAATTCAACAATTCAACGCTAGAATTTCGCTAGAATTTTTTTATAATTTGCAGACGTTGCTCGCTCGTGTATCTTACCATGATGAAAATGTTGAGTTTACTGAATAAATTGACAATGGCAGTTCGATGATTAGTGAAAGGGTGCGTTCACAAATTAAATTCAAAGTTGTCAAGTCCCTATTAGAAAAACTGATACAAATGGAAAAATAAACCACAAAAATCGAAATTAATCGTCATTTCGAATGTTTTTGAACCGTAATCATTTTTACTTTTATTTTCAAATAATACCTAATAACATCTAAAACTGTGTGTTTTTGAAGCTCTTTTTTGTTAAGTAAATATTGGCCGGTAAGTTCCTTTAAGAACTGTCTGCAAAATAAAAAAACACACAAATTTAATCCAAATCCGTCAAGCGGTTGGCGATCTTTTAACCTACAATTGAGGAAATTCTTTCTGTTAGTAGAAATACAAATATTATTTAACTAATTTAATGATTTTATTATGAATGCCAGTTTTTTTAAAACCAGCGCAACTCCAAAGGTCATATAATTGGTTAAAATTGTTTCTCAAAGAGTAACAATAAATATGTATAAAAGTATTTCGCCAAGATGGTGTTCCTGGCTTTCTTTAGTTAAACTTAATTAAACTAAACCCTTTCACCTCTTGTTGGTTATTTCAATGAAGTTTCGCACGTGATTGTTGGCAAATTGTATCATCAAGGAAATCGAAAGTTTGCAATTTTCTATTTGGATCCATCCAATCAATCTGCGATCTCGGATTGCATAAATATGAAGTTTCTTTTCATCTTGGGTATCAGATAACCTAAAGCCTTCGTTCAACAAGCAAGCAATCCTAAGAAAATGGCTTCAAACTTATTGGTAAGAAATTTAATTTTTTAGTCAATCAGTGTTTTAAAATGAGTTGTGTTTTAGATTCTCCTCTTTGTCGCATTTGGAGGTGTTTTAATTACATCAAAGTGTGAAGCCAAGGCTAACAAAGTTATCAAGCGAGAACTTCCTCTTTTTGGCAATGGCTATAACTTTTTTGGTGGTGCCACCACCTTGAATAGCTGGAAGCCTGCTAGTGGGACTAGTTTTGGACCATGGAATTCAGGGTATGTTAATTTGTTTCAAAGAAAAATAGATTGACCAAAATTATTCCTTTAAGACCATCTCCTGTTGATGTGGCTAATGCAATTGCTGCTGCTAAACAGGCATCTGCAAACGTTCTAATCGCTCAGCAACAAATGCAAGCGGCTAGAGAAAATGTTCTTAAACAACAACGCATGGCAATGGAGCGTGAGGCAGCCGCTACAATCCTTACTCAAAAGAGTCAAGCTGCTGCAGCTATTCAAAGATCGGAAGCAGCTGCCGCAGCTCAAGGTGTTGTTCTGGCTCAGCAGCGTTTGGCTGCTTCGAAGTCAGCTGTTGCTCATCAGCAGCGTATTGCTGCCGCCAAAGAAGCTGAAGCAGCTTCGGCCCTGCAACGATCTGCACATGCTGCGGCTGCTGAAATTCAAAAATCCGAATATGAAGCATCGAAGCTAGGCACATTGATTCAAAATGGAGCTGCATCTACTGCTCATCATTTGTCACTAACAAAGGATAATGCATTTGGTCCGATCAATTCGGGAACAAATCATGTTTCGAATTTAGAACTGTACGGTCCATGGCAAGGGGCTGTAATTGGTGGTCCTGGATCAGAGAATGGAAAAGGTGGACCGTGGTACTAAGAATATTCAACGTTTTTTAAAATATTTTTACTCATGTCCTTTTTCTTGCAATAAAGTAAATAATGTTATAAACATTCAAATTGTTGTTTTTTCTGCTGTTGATTTTCTAAATTTTACGAAATGTTTCTAAATCTAAATGGATTCAAAAGAAAACATATACTTAAATGTGTAAAAAAATGTTAAAATGAAAAGTCATACTAATTTTCGTTTATGAATGAATGTACGTATAACACAGTTTATTACTTATTTACATTAAAAATTTACATTGTTTTCTTACAAACTAATACATTATATAACTTTTAATAATACCATTTTATAAACATAATTATGTGCACTCAAATCTACATATAATATTAAAGTATGTATTACAATGTAAAGCAACATAAACCAAAAAATTGAGTGCTGGTAACCTCTTTAAATTTATACAAAAAAAACTTCGGCGAAGCGAAAAATCGATTAAAATTAAAATTAAAAAAAAAAACAAATAATATTATTTATATCACAATAGAGAGGAATACCGCATTTTAGCTCTTTTGGAAATTTATTATAACCTTAGAATAATTTTTAGTGGATAAAGCTTAAATAAAATAAAAATAATAATTAACGAACAAATAAATTTCGAAGAGAACTTGGAGGCGCTATTATTTAATTAATTATCATTGTTAATGTTTGATATTTTCGTTGCATACATATGGGTAACTTTGTAAATAAATTCGTATTGTTCCTTGGTTTGGACGGCGCTGGCTCGGCCTCTACGTACGCTGTAGACTATTTGTGGGACGTCAACGGTGCGCTTGGGTTCCTCGAGGCAGCGCATGGCAATGTCGCATCCTAGAATGGTTCCGGTTCGGCCCGTACCTGGAGAGCAGTGAATCGTAAGGGGGCTATAAGTAAATAAATAGATGAATAACATATTAATTGGGTTCTGTAAAACAGTCACAGAACGTAGAAGGGTATGTGATGGGTTGGATAAAAAACGATTAAACGTTGAGGACTTTTGGCTATTGTACCCGAACAAGATTTCTGGAATGTGACAACATTCCTCGACGCAGGCAGCGAAGGTCCCCACAATGTCATTTTCCTTCAATTATAGAGAGAATTAATGCGGTGCAAGATTGACATCTTAGGGCTTAGTCTGTGGCATGTGATGGGTAACCATCGACACGGCAGTTTCAATGACAAAGGCGAGAGATTCATTGATTTCTGCAACGCTAAAGGTCTTGTTCTTGTGATTGGTGGCACCATGTTTGAACACAAAAGCGTTCCATAAAATAAAATGTGTTTCGTAGGACTGACAAGGATCTTGCAAATAAATTGATCACACGACATTTTAGAAGCAATATTCAAGATGTTAGAAACAGAAGAGGCTCATACATAAGCTTGCCCGAGACCACCATCTAAAACTTCGTAAAGCTGCAGTTCCAAAATACAATGCAATCATCCGAGAACACGGCAACAATTAAGGGACCACCTTTCTCACGGAATAAAAGATGCGTATGTTCTTAAAAGTTTTTTTGTCTCTTAGCCTAGAGAGAGCATATCGCGATTCAGTTGAATCAATGTTTTGCTGAGTAAGTTTGACTGCGGCAGGTAAGAGGGGGTCAATGTAGGAGGATGATCTTGAAGAAGGCTGGGAAGTGTTTAGATTAAGTGTATGTGAACTGACAAAATTGGGTATTTGGCTCTAGACGTTAGGTCGAAGCTTGGACAAAAAGTAGAGATTTGTGGGTTTAGTGAGATAGAGGAATTGGAAGCAGTAGTTTAAATATTGAAAGACACCCTTTTGGGAAGAGGCTTGGATGGATAAGTGGCGTCTTTGCCTTTGATTTTGGATTGAATAAATTTACGGGGCTTGGGTTGTGGCTTGAGTTGTGGGACTGGGGCATGCTGAGGAATACTGGGTATTTGTAAGGGGGGAGCGAAATTAGGCATAATGGGGGTTTTAAAAGACCAGTTAGGATTAGAAAGTTTTTTGAGGGTTTGGGAATAGGTATTTCTAATCTATGCTTAGAGTTACTTTTCTTATTACAATTTGATATTACCATCTTTCCAATTTTACTTGAATATCCAAAAGGGTTAGGGAACAGCCATTCATAGGGTAGGAAGTGCGTAGGAAAGCAATAACATCTTGCTTTCAGAGGAAACAAGAAAAAATAAAAGCTGGAATATCCTCGTACTGCATGAAAAAAGAGAAGCTTACCGTAGTGTGCAACGTGCCAAGCGTAACTACATTAACGCTTGAGCTCAATAAGCAGATGAAGCTGCAAATAGTTGCGACAGCAGAACAGTCGATAGGTTAACAAAGGAGCCTACTAATGTTCGCAGCTCAAAACAACACCTGGTTAAAGACAAAGACGGCTCACTGCTCAACTCGGATGAGAACCAGCTTAAATGATAGCATTAAGCAACCGATACCTACTGAGCTGCCCGAAGCAACAGACCCCCGAATTCACACCGCACATCCAGAAGTGAAGAGATATGTGATGCAATCAAACCACTGAAAGCCAAAAAAGCGGTAAGGCTTGGCGGCAACAAATCTTCGAGCAGCCTTGAAAGGAAACGGAAGTATCCGATGGATGACATCCTACTTGGAATACCTTGATTATGCGGCCGACGTATGCGCTCATATGATTATGGATCTCCATCAAACATGACAACAAGGGTAGAGATAGAAGCTAAAACTGTGGAACTCAGAGCAATAACTTTATCACCTAAAGAACCATTGTTGAATCCATACTGCTATATATGGATGCAGCATGTGGAAAGTTATATCAGATATTACGGCAAAGCTTCGAACGCTTGTCAATAAATGACTACGAAACATCCTTAGGATTTTCTGCCAAATCGAATATCTGGCGAACGGGTCAGGAATCCATCCATGTGGAGCAAACCAAAAAGGAAAGTTCTGTCTGGATCCATATGCCTTTAGATATTGACAATTATGTTTCCACGAACAATAGATGGCACTGTTTTTTTAAGTCGACTAGTATATCTACTGTTTTTTACTAGAGCAGCCAACGCAACTCTCATCATATCATTTTTATGTGATAACAACGAACTAAACACTCAAAAAGACAGCAACCAAGTTTAACAATTCCATAGTTTTTGAACACTTGTTAGAATTGCATAAAAGCTTGTCCTTGGGTATAAAGAAAACGGTTTTGAATAAGGATTCTTAAAACAAACTTGCTTTAGGACATATTTAATGGAATGATCCAAAACAATTTGCTTAACATTTAATAGTTTCTTACCCTTGATCCTTTGCAGTAGTTTTGGCTTTTTCTGAAGTTACATTTCCATTGACTTCGCCATTTGTTGATGACTTATTCTCGTCAACCATGGTTGTTTCAATTTTCTCATCACTTTGTTCGATAGCATAAGCCTTAAGGGAACTTCTTGCTTCCAAAAGCATAGCGATAATAGGTGCTTCATCGGTTGGCACCCCAGTTTCAGGCCACCGGTACCAATAATGTGTAATCTCTCGACTCTCATCGTTAACAGTGTTTTTCAGCATCAATGTCGAAATAGCATATTTCTCCTTGACTTCGCGGTGCTTCAAAGTCACTTGATAGTCACCGAAGACAGTGTGATTATCAAGAGTAACCGATGGTGGCAAATATTCGGCACATTTGTCGATGCCATTCTCAATGAGATCAGTAGCCATGATGATGACACGCGAATTCTGTTCCCATATCATTCGCCAAAAATCAGTTACTGTAGTTTCCAAAGGTGCCTGACATGCAATGTAATAATTGACGGTATCTTTTGGACCCTAAAAATAAAAAAATAAATAAAAAAATGATTAAAAAAAATACTTCAATGCAATACATATATTTATAGAAAATGACATGACGACAGACATATTATTCCATTACAACTGCGTCAATCATCAAAGGCAAATCTCGGTTACAATAATAGTTAAAACAGACACAATTAAAATTCAATCTGAGCATCGTTCCGCTTCATTTAATTCTTCTTTTTTTCAAATGATCCAAAACAATTGCAAAAAAAACATACAACTTTATTGTGAACAGATCATACCTAAGTTCAATCATTTATACTTGACCTATTACAATGCCCGGCCGAGGTCTTGAAATTGTTTTGTTAAAGTCCAATTAGCGAGAACTCTTGCCTGTATTAGGAATGGGGAATCTGTGAGTTTTAGATTTATGTTGTGAGGGCGGAAGTGCCAATGAAAGTGTACATTTCTCCCCACAAAAAGTGTGTAACGAGCAACAGTGGAACAAAGTTTTGTAAAATTGAATCAGATTCTTAAAAAAAATTAAAATACTGTAAATTAAGTAAAAATTATAATAATTATAATAATAATGATGCGCATATTCTTAAAAAAAAAAGACACGACTAAGTCGCACGTACTTGCTCTTATATGCCTAATTACATTGGAAAGCAAGCAACAAAAATTCAAAAATTAATTTTAATAAAAAAAAGTTATTCAAAATTTTGATATGCAGAATTAATTTAGCTAGGTCTTCTAAAATATCAAATTTGACAGAAACCCAAAGAGCCGTTACGGAGAAAGCCAAAAATTAAAAAAACCGTTATATAAAAGGTACCGTTAATAGACTTTTCCCGTAAATTTGGTTCTAATCAAATGATAGCCAATACCAACAAGAAAATTATCAAAAATTTTCATCAAAATCGTTGGAGCCGTTTTCGAGAAAAACAAGCTTGTTCTTAACGGTCATATGGTAGGTACCGTTATTTTTAGGCCTACAAAGAAAATTTCAATTTCTCTATGATCGTAGTGTCATGTTTCATTGTTATCTCAATTTTTGTTATATTCACGAATCCTAAACTTGCCTTATAGTCCCTATAATCGCAAGTAAAAAGGCATTACTAAGTCCCACGTAATTGTTCACATTGGAAGACAAGATCTTTGACAAATACAAGTTACATTTATGTAGAAAAATAACAAGGTTTCGGCTCATAAAAAGTGTCCAAACCACAACACTTAACTTAATGATTACTACTTCGAGTGAACATTTTTTTATAAAAGAAACGATAAAATAAGGAAAGACATGAAACATTGCGTCGGTGTTCGAGAGGGGCAATTGTTTCAGCTGCAGTTCTATTTCCTATCAATATTAACGCTCGATTTTGTATTCTATCAAGCAGGTGGAGCGATGTTTGCGAAGCACCTGCCCAGAGGTGGGAGTTATACTCGAGTTTAGGGCGTATAAACGCTTTATATATTGTAGCCAGATCAGATAGGGAAAAATACTTCTTACACCGATACAGAAAACCTAACAACTCCCATTTCCACATTTGACAATGCTGTATAAATCGGAGTTTAATGAGCTTGACATACGGTACCGTTGCAATTGTACGTCCGAAGGCGAAGGACGTGAATTATCGAACGAAGAAAAAGTTAGCACCTCAAATAAAATTTCAAAAACTCCTCTGTTGGATGCCAAAAGAACAATCAAATTTGATCACCTCAGCCGTTTAGACTGCAGATCGTTATACATACAGACGGACAAACCGACAGATATTTGTTGTTTTTAACTTGTTTATGGTTCTTCTATTGACCGGTAACCATGTCAAAATAAACTAGGAAAATTAACCTCGGTCAAAACATCCTTCGTCAAAATATCGCCTGTTAAAATCTATACACATAAATAAAAATGAAGTGTCTGTTTTTAATATCAAAATAACAGCTTTTTACAAGATGCATATAGTACAAACATATAAAAAAACTGTCTTTCTGTCTGTTTGTTCCGGCTAATTTCGGGAACGGCTGCACCGATTTCGAGGGGACTTTCACTGGGAGTAACTTAGGCCATTTAAATTAGTCGGTGGAGCTAGGGTTTTTTTTTTAATTCTTATTTATGGACCGATTTTGCTGTTTAAGCTGATATTGTAAGAAGTAAGTAAGTCACCCCTAGGTGGCGCTGGAGTAGTTTTTTCTTATTCTTTTTTATGTTCCGATTTTAAGTGAACTTTTACGGGCAAGTAGCTGATATTGTGATGATTAACTCAGGCTATTTTAATCACCCCTTGGTGCCGCTGGGGTCGTTTCCAAGCAGATAACTAATTTTGCAAGAAGTAACTAAGGCTATTTTGCTTATTAGGTCGTTTTTTCGAAAACGTATTTTATGGCCGAGCAACGCCGGGTGGGAAGGCTAGTAAACTAGCCTAGGTTTTGAGAATGGTGACAGTTAGATGCGTATGGGGGTGCATAATTCCACCCTGCAACCTCCCTGATTGGGGATAGATTTCGGATTAGGAGCGAGGTTGAGTATACATATGTATGCACACATGCAGAGTTACTTTTGTATTTTAGGGGAATATTTTGATCGGGATATATTTCAGAGGCGATATTTTGCTCGAGGATATTTAGACCGAGGATATTATGAACTGGGAAAATAACAGCCGTCACCTAATAGAATCGATACAAGTCGTGGAAAGGCTTTACGTGAGCACCTACCCATTACGGGCTTAATCTCACCGTTTGCCTACCCAATTTGGAGTCACTTTGGGCGCAATAAAGCCTGTGGTTTGTCAAGCCATCTCTAGGTGCAAATAGTGAATTTATTATGGTAAATCCTAGGTCTGGTTCCGCCCGTTTCCGAATAGCTGACACAGACTTATGGATCGACCTCATAAGATACGCTGGCCCACCAACCAGTAAAAAAGCAACTGCCAATCACGATAAAAACCCGGATTCTTCCTTTTCACCCCGTCTAGCCAGATATGTGCCTTAAATAGACTTCAAGCTTTCATTCTATAGAGTTGTGTGATTAGAGGGCTCTTACCTCATGCACCCACAACCATAGGCCAATTCTACCCTTGCACCTATAGGGGGAGCTTTAGCAGACTGTTACTACTGGCGCTACCCTTATCAAAGGCCAATTCTGCTCTCGCCCTCTAGGGGAGAATATATTAGAAGGCTCTTACTGTAGGCATATCCACAGCGTGGGCCTATTCTTGTCCCCGAACCAGAACTCAGAATCGATACAAGCGGTTGCTGCAAATGCTTGCTGCCGAAAACGGTTTCGTGAGCTAGTCTCATAGTGAAAGTGTTCATTGTCGCTCATGTTCTGCATTCCGCTCGAATTGAAATCACTTTTTAATTTCACGTGACATGAAATTACGTATTCTACATTTCGATCGATTTCGAAAACTTCGGATCAAAACTGAAGGTTCATCCTGTTCTAATTTTTTACTTCCGATTTTAAATACTATAAGATAAGTTTAGGATTCGTGAATATAAAAAAAAATTAGATAACAATCAAACATGACATTACGATCATAGAGAAGCCTAACAAAGTCATTGACAAAAAATATCCGTCTGTCTATCTGTCCGGGTGTGTATCGATCTGCAGCCTAAACGGGTTAAGCGATTGCGTTCAAATTTGATATGTGAGTATCTCTTGGCATTCTTCAGGGAAAATTGAAATCTTATTTTTAGGGCTAAAAATAACGGTAAAAAATAACGATTAAGGAAAAGCTTATTTTTCTCGAAAACGGCTCCAACGATTTTGGTGAAATTTTTTGAGATTTTGTTTTGCTGGTAGTAGCTATCAGCTAATTAGAACCAAATTTACCAGAAAAGTCTATCAACGGTACCTTTCATATAACGGTTTTTTTAATTTTCGACTTTCTCGGTAACGGCTCAATGGATTTCAATAAAATTTTATATTTAAAAAAAGATCTAAGTATCCAAATTAATTCTACACATAAAAATTTAGAATAATTATTTTTTTTTTATTCTTAATTAATTTTTGAATTTTTTTTTGAAAATTTTAAAACTTATCAAAAAAATATTTAAAATTTAAAAATTTAAATAAATTCAAAAAAACTGCATAACAAAATTACAAAAAAAAACTAAAAATAAAAAACAGGATATAATCAAAACCGGCCTAAAGTTTTCGATATACTTTTTTTCTTAAATTCTTTGTTATTGACGTGTGATTGCATACTTCATTTTTACTAAAAACCGTTAAGTATTGTGGTTTTCATACTTTTTATAAGTTCAAACTGTTTTATTTTCAACGTAAATGTTAATTGTTTCTGTCAAAGATGTAAATTTTTCATTCCGTGATGTTTTTTTTTTATTCTTTTTTACTTTCTTGAGAACTATTCAACCGATTACAATCAAAATTGATATTCATGAAGACGTAGGTAGCCAAAGTTTGTTTTATTAAAAATATTTGTTTGTATTTAAAAAAATCAAAATATGTACATATTACATATGATTTTTTTTTTTGAAAAACCAATGTTTTGAAAATGGTTTGCATTCTTAAAATATTTTGTGTTTATGTAAATAAAAAAAGTTTAAAAAAAACATTTTTTATTTCAAAAACCATGCCTACAGATAAAAAAATCTTAAAGTGGCATTTAAATTTTTCCACTTAAAACTTTTTTTCAAACAATCAAAACTCACAAAAATGGAATAAAAACTTTGAAATGCCTGACGATGTCACATATTTTTTTGTATTTTTTTTTGCAAAATTAATTTTTTTCCATATCCATCCAAAGAAGTACATATAATGTGTGAATCAAACGTGTATATTTTTTATCGTATCCAATACATATGCCCCAAAGTGTAGAAAGATATTGTGTTATCTCGAATAAATAATACGTTTTTTTATTATTTTATTTTGTATGTTGGGTAGTAACTTATAATTAAAAAAAACAATATTTCTTGTCAAAGTTGACGAATGATATTTTTTTTTAGTTTTAAATTGCCATATTTAGACTTTGACAGTAATTTTGCTTTGAATTATCGTAGGTGGTTGGTTTTTGATTTTTTAAAGATTATGTAGCGTTTTGTCATCGCCTAATGTTTTCTTTTGTGTTTATATAGTTTTTATTACTTAATACACGTAACACGTAGGTGTAAGGTTAAAATGAAATATGTATGTATATTTTAAACAAAGTTCAATATACTTCGATTCTATTGGGCTTTCTCATATGCCTGCTTAAATGCAATTTTGTGACTACTCAATGACCCCCATATAATGTACATATGTATATTGCATTAGCAATATAGATACGTATGTTTTTAATTTTGTTTATATCAGATTAACTCATTGGTTATTTTAATTTTAAAATCAGATTATGATAAAATCGATCGATTACAATAAAACTTTTAAGTTATGTTCCACATACGCCCCAGTGACCTTAGCTGGTAGTGTTTCTAAGATATAACAATAATTAATAAACTAATTGTTTCTAATGGAATTTTGTGCAACACTTTTATGGAAGTAATATTATGGGCACACCTTATAAAAGGTTTATTTACAGTTTCAAGAAGGAAGGGATAACTGGAGGACTGCAAAAATAAAAGCATAGTTATTGGATAGATAAATGGGTTCTTGAGAAGAACGGATATTATATTATTAAAAATACTTGTACATACCGCAATTAATTGGAAGTTATATGGAGTTTCATTTAAACTATAAGAATTTAGAAGAAGTTGACTCTTGAAAACAGCAGCTTATACAGCACAACCTGCTAAGAGCCTAAGACCAATAAGCTCTTTTACGACTTTGGAAATAAATTGCACGACTGGATGGCACGGCACCTACTTGCTCATATGTGCGGTCACATTGTAGAATAAAATTTAAGAAAATTAAATATAACATCAAAGCATTTATTCGATTTTAGTGACTTTTGATTGTCCGAATAAATTACGTTAAATTGTATTGAGTGAAATAATTTAAACGCCATTTTATTTCTTTAAGAAATGTAAAAAAGTGTGAATTTTTTTTTTAATTTTAGGAGCGGTTTTTAAATAAAACGGTTTTTTTAACAACTTTTTTTTTTTTTAAATTAAAAAAATAATAATAAAAAAAATTCACCCACCCGTTTTCAAAATATTGATTTTTCAAACAAAAAAAAAATTATAAAAATTATTAAAAATTCAAAAAAAAAAAGTTTTCGAAAAAAAAATTTATGCGAAATTACTAAGACTACCTACATCTTCTTGAATATCAATTTTGATAGTAATAGGATCACCAGTTTTCGAGAAATTCGGTGAACAGACGGACAGAATTTTACCAGTAACTCAAATATGTTTCTCTATCATCGTAATGTCATGTTTGATTGTTATCTCAATTTTTTTTGCACGAATGCATAACTTGTATTATAGTACCTATAAACGCATGTAAAAATGTTACAAAAATCATTTAGTTTGAGAAAAGCATAATATGCTTTCATAAGATTACCTGAATACTCAAATAATTTCGATTCCCTCAGAAAGATATATACAAAGTGGATCAAAAGTTGAGGGTTTGGTTTAGCAACTGTGAAAAGAACATTTCTTTTGAACAATGGATGGCATACAATCCAGATTCGTGGTAATCAAGATCTTTCCAAACTCCAGCTACTGAAAATGAAGGCGAAAGAAATGTTGTCCCGCAAAACCTCTAAAATGATACCTGTAACTAGCACAAGTCACTGCGCCTTAGTCGTGCTTTAATGTTCATGATATCTACAATCTACAGCAATAAAGCAGCTGAATCATCACTCACATTTTGTGCAAAAAGAAATCCCAATATCCACGCACAAGTGAAGTAATCTTATCTTGAATCCAGAAACAGCCCAGTACAGTAGCTAGCCTGGCGCGATAACGCGAAATTACCCTCACTCTCCCCCTCACAAAACGGCCAGGCGTGTTCTCAAAAAGAATTAAAATAATTCAAATAATCTCACACCCGTCAGGAATATGTGAAATGTGATGTGTAAGTGAACATTGAATGCAATTAACTTCAAGTCCCACACAAGGTTAAACTATTCAGATACTATTTTAGTTTCTCTATTATCAAAGACGCATAAGTATTTAATAATTTAAAATATAAGTCAGCACTTTAGGTTGAACGGTGGGCGAAGTGCGACGTACGATGAAGCGAAAATGGAGGGCGATAATATAATTAAATTATTTTGGAAGATACATTTTGTATGATCGCATTTAAAAAGGATGCAAAGCTTGCAAAAAATTGCGATACGAAATTAAACTGAACTAAACACGACTTTTAAAACTGGCTAAATTAAATATTATTACGTCATTTTAAATGTCATGATATGAGTCAAAATTCATATCTTAGTCCATGGTTACCACTTTTTTAGATAAGGTAGACTTTTTTATCAAATTTGTATAACAAATAAATCAAAGCAGAGTTGGCAGCAAATTAATATTCACTTATCAAAAATGATATAAGCTTTATATGTAAACTTTTAAAGGGTCTAATGATAGGCAATTTAAAATAAATTGCACGACTGGATCGCACGTACTTGCTCTTATGTGCGGTAACAGCGTCAAATAAAAAAAATTGATAAGTATTAATAAGAAGAATTTCGAAGTTTTTTATTCGATTTTTATGACTTTTGCTTGTTAAAAAAAGTACGTAAGAGTTTTCAGTAGAAAAGTTTAAACGCCATTTTATTTCTATACAAAATGTGAAACAGTGTGAATTTTTTTTTAATCGTAGGAACGGTTTTTAAATATACCGGTTTTTATTTAACAACTTTTGTTAAAAATAAAAAAAAATTAAAAAAAAATAATTAAAGAAAGCTAACTTTAGCAAAAAATAACCTTCATTAAAAAAAAAAAATAAAAAAATTATTAAAAATACAAAAAAAGTTTTCCAAAATATTTTAAATTGATATTACTTAAGTTGCATACATCTTCCCGAATATTGGTTGCCCACCTTCTTAATTTTTTTTCCACCAAAACATAATGCTTACCAACACACTGCACACTGATTTTTTTTTCTTGGAGCCGTTTTCGAGAAAAATTACATAACCGTTATATGACAGGTACCGTTAATATTTGAGCTAAAAAAAATTCAAAAACCCCTCTGTAGGATGTCAAAACAGCCTTAAGTTTCAAATTTGAAGACGATTGGCCTTACCGTTCAGGCTGTAGTCCAAAATACATACGTACAGACAGACAGACAGACAGACAGAATTTTGCCAGCAACTCAAATATGTTTCTTTATCATCTTAATGCCATGTATGATTGTTATCTCAAAATTTTTAAACCGCACGAATGCAAAACTTGCGTTATAGTACCTATAATCGCAAGTAAAAAGAAAGAAGATCTTAAAACAAAAAATCGTTCTTTTGCGAAGAGGCAGTCGTTTTCTTTGTTTTACAATTTATTTTTTTGTGTTTTCCGTTTCCCCTCGGTGTTTATAACGAAAGTGATACCTAAATAGCAAATCACAAGCAAAACATGCGTTGTTGGAGTAATCACAATCCGCGTTAAATTCATCAGACGCCGCAGCATTGTGAACGTGTGACCGCGTGGTGTGCATTTTCGAGAGTAGGGATAATTGGTCCTTACTTTTTCGAAGAAAACGAACGCACCATTACGGTGAATTCAGCTCGCTTCAGAGATATGATAGAAGAATTTTTCATCCCAAAACTCGATGAACTGGATCTTGGTGATGTCTGGAGCTTCGAAAAGCGGTTAGCTCAGTGTATCGAAAATGGAGGCCATCACTTTGCCGACATCATCTTCAAAACCGTGTAATTGAAAATTCAGATCGTGTGTGACAGGAATAAAAAATGCGCACGACTGGGTCGCACGTACTTGCTCTCATGTGCCTAATTACATTGGAAAGCAAGATCTTTGGCAGAAACAAGTAATATTTACGTTGAAAATAACACAGTTTAAACTTATAAAAAGTACAATACTTAACGGCTTTTGGTAAAAATGAAGTAGGCCATTACACGTCTTAAAAAACAAAGAATTTTTGAAAAATGTATTTCGAAAATTGTAGGACCGGTTTTGATAAAACCCTGTTTTTTATTTTTAGTTTCTTGAAAAATTTTTTTTGGTATGCAGTTTTTTAGAGTTTATTATATACATTATTATTATCCATAATATGAAAACCGATTGTCATTTAAATTTCTTAGTTATAAATGAAAATCTGAATATCTTGCCTAAGACATGTACACTTTTTAATGAAATTTATAAATAAATATATCTAGCTATCTCTACATGTGATTATAAAATTTAAAATATTTTTTTGATTAGTTTGAAAATATTGATTTTTCAAAAAATCAAAAATTAATTTTAATTAGAAAAAAAAGTTATTCAAAAATTTGATATGCAGAATTAATTTGGCTGCTTAGATCTTCTCAAATATAAAATTTGACAGAAATCCAAAGAGCCGTTACCGAGTAAGCCAAAAATTAAAAAAACGGTAAATGAAAGTTACTATAAATAGACTTTTCCTGTATATTTGGTTCTAATCAAATGATAGCCAATACCAAGAAAAAAATTTCATCAAAACGTTGAAGCCGTTTTCGAAAAAAATAAGCTTTTTCTAAAAGGTCATATGGCAGGTACTGTTATTTTTAGGCCTACAAATAAAATTTCAATTCCCCCTCTCTGGAATGCCAAAAGAATCACACACACCAAATTTGAAGATAATCGCTTAAGTGGTTTAGGCTGAAGCTCGTTATACATACTAACAAATAGACACCAAGACAGACATTTTTGTCGATCACTTTTTTAGACTTCTCTATGATCGTAATGTGATGTTTGATTATTATCTCAATTTTTGTATATTCACTATAATCGCAAGTCAAAAGAATATTCCTAATAAAATCGAGATTGTTTTTTATACGATTATGAGTTTACAAAAACAGAAATGACGAACAAAGCTTAATGCTAATTGTGATAAAACTTGCGCACTGATTCAGAATAGTTTTTTTTCATTAAAAAATGTATAATTTTTTTTTCTGTGGTAGAAATCGGCTTATTTTTTTGTAGGTTATTAAATAGATTTATTAAAATTAATGGGATAATGAAACGAGGATTTGAATTTGTGCAGCGGTACCATGCTTTGCAGTTCGTCATTACGTGCAAAGGGAATTATCCTCCGAGAAGATGGACAATAAATAGTCTGCTAAACATATTTTCCGAGTCTGGAAGCATCGCACGATGTTTAGGTTCAGGACACAAATGTTTGGAAGTATGTCATGAGGTGTATAAAACTAAAACGAGGAATTTGACTGAAGCAGCCGATTAAAACGATAATTGAGGCCATCCCGACATCAATCCTTAAGGCCGCAAAGAATAGTTGTGAATGAGCATGGAGGTCATTTACTGTCTATGTCTATTATTTTCAAAAACAATTACCTAGTCCTGCCATAAGTTCTGTTACACAATTTCCAGCGCTTGTCCTTTAAAACTTCTTGCGGGAATAGAACCGTTAACTTTTTTTTCCGATAACAGGCACTAATCAGTGAAGAATACTAGTCAGTTTGGTTTCAGTTTGCAAACTAGTAACATGGAGTGGGGCGTTAAAGAGAGTCGCATCGCGGTAATAGCGTTGCATAACCACACGGTATATCAAGAATATTTGTTTATCGGGCTTTTGCTCGCTTCGGCGAATTGCGGCGAAGATCTCTGACCATGGTGTCACACTCCTCCATTTCTGTAAAAAGGCGTAAAAACTGTTGCAAAGGTTTACCAAAAAGATATGCTAGAGGGTGTTGTAAAGGATTTTAACAATACCCTTTTCAATGAACACATTTGGATCTTCCAACAAGACTCTGCTTCAGCGCACAACGCCAAAACCATGCAGGAGTGGCTCAGGGTCAATATTCCTGACTATATAGCAGAAGAAGATTGGCCGTCGGTGAGTCCAGATCTGAATCCATTGGATTAGGGTCTGTGGTTAGAATTGGAGAACATGATCTTCAAGACTCCCCACAGAAATTTGGAAAGTCTTAGAACAACATTAAATAGAGCAGCGTCCACGATCTCAATTGAAACCGTACGTGCCACAATAGCCAGGTTTCAAATCTGGCAATACTTTTTTCGGAGTTGGTCTTTTTGACAGCTGTTACTTAATTATGCTCAGTTTAATTTGCCATTTTATAATGAATAGACTTACTCCTGAACAACGTTTGCAAATCGTGCAAATTTATTACCAAAATAATGGTTCGGTTCTCGCGACGCATCACGCGCTGGGTCCAATATTCGGTCGACATAATCGCCCAGCAGAGTCGGTAATTCGAGCAACCATGTATCGGTTCCGCACCACGTTTACTCTAGTGGAAGATTTTGCGTGCAAGAATTGAAGCCAAACGACCCTCAAGCGCGTCGCACGTTCGGTCAATGGGCCCAAAACGCGATGGCCACCGATTCCGATTTTCACAAGAAAATTTTGTTCAGAGATGGCGTCCAAGATCGTACGATTTAACACCGCTGGACTAATTTTTGTGGGGTTATGTGAAGTCGCTTGTCTACGCAGATAAGACCAAGACGATGGACGCCTTGGAAGAGAATATTTGGCACGTTATTGCTGGCATACGCCATACCTGGGCTTCGCTATTAATTCAGACAACAACACCAGCGCTGAAATCAAACGAAGAATAACTCTTTCCAATCGCTGCTTTTTCGGGCTTAGAAGGCAATTGAGTTGCAAAGCCCTCTTTCGGGCAACTAAACTGTCCCTTTATAAGACCCTCATCATCCCAGTCCTGCTCTATGGTGCAGTCGCATGGACGCTGTCAAAAGCGGATGAGGACGCTGTAGGCTGCTTCGAGAGAAAGATTCTCCGGGTGATTTTTGGTCCCGTATGCATTAACGGAGAGTGGAGAAGAAGAAACAATGAAGAACTGTACCGGCTGTACAGTGACACAGACCTAGCCAAAAGAGTAAGAATTCAACGTCTTAGATGGCTGGGTCATATAGAGCGGATGAACATCAATGCTCCGGCCCGAAAAATCTTCGAATTCACCTCAGACGGACGGGGCAGTAGAGGAAGACCAAAACTCAAGAGGACCTAAACCGACTCCACGTGCGAAACTGGAGGCAGCTAGCTAGGGACCACCCAACTAACAATTTAACTTATATGAGGTTCTAAATACCCTATTTTCAGACTGCTATAGTAACAATAAAAGGTCTTATACAAGCTATTTTGGCGCATATTACGCAAGTTATTTAACTGCTATTAGACTTTTGTTGAAAGGTGAAATGATATTAGCTTGCTCGAGCAGTTTATTAAATTAAAGTCAAACATCGAAAAAAAATGTTAATTAGACAAAAAATCGAACTCTTTTTCAAATCTGAACTGTTACTTGGATTGTGTATATTTAAAATTAAATACTTCTAACCATTGGTTGACTTTTTCTCTTTCTACTCGAATGGCAACCGTGGTCGTCTCATGGATAACAAATACAACTGTCATTAGTTCTTCTTGGGTAATTTCGACAGAATATTCAAAATTGTTTCTCCAAATTCTACTAATCCACGCATTTTTTATATAATTTTTTTTTGAGAAGAAGAAATAATAAAAACTACAAATATAATGAAGATTGTAATTGCTTTCTATATGCTTTATGCTTCCGTGACTTAAGTGCAGATTAGATAGAATAATTGTATCTACGGATGATACTACTTACCCTGACATAGTTGGCGTTAATGTATTCGGTCTTCTCATCGCCGTTCTGTTGCTGCAATATAACCCGTGTCTCAGGCAAAGGTATAACATTGGCGTACCTGAAAAGATTGCAATTGTTTATGAAAATCATTGGCTGAGTGATTTTTGGAAAGAAATGTATAACTTAAATCTATGGAACAAAAAGAAACGAACAATTGTGCAAATGTTTGTCTGAATGATTTGTCATGCCTTCGAAGTTATATGGATAGTTTGAGATCGTAAAAAGTGATTAAGAACTGTAATCTTACAACTGTAAGACAGTGTTATACAATGTTAAACACTTTCTTTCATTTAATTCAATTTAATTTCATTTCTTTCTTTCATTTAAATGTTTTTTTTTGTTTTTTTGTTTTTTTTTTTTATAATTTAATGTTTAATGTAGAGCAAGGAAAAATCTCGCCGGATAAACTATTCCAAATTCGTGTTGTTCGGCTAAAAAAAGAATCCCTATATTTCACGGCATGTTCGAAATTGGACTCAAGGGTGAACTGATGATCATTCCTTGAGAGACGAGTATTACGGGAGAAACTTTTAAGGGGAGGAATGCAGCTGGCTACTTCGAGTGAACATTTTGTATAAAAGAAACGATAAAATAAGAAAGGCATGACAAATTGCGTCGGTGTTGTATAGGGGTAATTGTTTCAGCGGCAGTTCTATTTCCTATCAATCTTAACACTCGATTTTGTATTCTTTCAAGCAGGTGAAGCGATGTTTTCGGGGTAATTGTTTCAGCGGCAGTTCTATTTCCTATCAATCTTAACACTCGATTTTGTATTGTTTCAAGCAGGTGAAGCGATGTTTTCGAAGCACGTGTCCAGAGGTGGGAGTTATGGCACACCAGCATTTATTTTGTGGAAATCAGACTTGAACCCGTCCAATACAACTTGTATTGAAGTCCAGACGATAGCTTCTAATCCAACGAACAAGAGTATCATCGATCCTAAAAGCACACATTTTCGATAAGAGAGCTTCATGCCAAACTCTATAAAATCATCATCATCATCATCGGACCGGGATCCGGTCCGGGCCTCCTTCAAAAAATTCTTCCATACATCCCGATTGCTGAGAACTCTTGCTACTTTACGAGTGCGGAAAAAAATCTGTCCCATGGAAAAATTTACATTCTCAGGTACAGGAGGGGCAACGTTACTATGAGGCAGCGTGGAGCTGGCAGCGAAATGGGCGGCGAGCAAATTTGCCTTCTTTGAAGAGTAAACAATTGGTTTGTTACTATCGATGAGTGTTGGAACCGAAGATGTTGAGTTTTTAATATTTTTTACAAATGACCAAAAATTTGTACTGCCTTTGGGACACTGCAGAATTGTTGCCGTAATTTTTGGTCATGCAAAAATTTGGTTCTTTCAATAAGGGAGTTGCATGAGTTCATGAGCCAGGGCAAAACAAAGTATATACTGTCATCAAAAACACTCCCCCCATATCGATGCCTCTTGGACAAGAAATTATGGTAGGCAGCTATAAGTTAAGTAGTTGTTAAGTGGTTAAGGACCTTGACCTTGTCCTTCGCTAATAACTTAGACAACAACACCAGTGCTTCGACCAAACAAAAAATAAAAAAATAAGGAAAGCAATTGAGTAGCAAAGCCCTCTATCGGGCAACTAATGTGTGCCTTATTAAGAAACTCCTGATCCCAGTCGTGTTTTATGGTGCAGAGGTATGGACTTTGTTAAAACTGGATGAAAACACTTTAAGCTGCTTCAAAAGAAAAATTCTTGGGTTGATTTTTGTATGACGAGAAACTTTACAGGCTGTACAGCGACACAGAATGAGCCAAAAGAGTAAAGTCCAACGCCTCAGATGGCTGAGTCATATAAAGTGAATGGACATCAATGCTTCGGCCCGGAAATTCTTCGATTCCAACCCGGAGGTACGGCGATGTAGAACAAGACCGAGACTAAAGTTGTGCGCGGTAGTTGAAAAGGACCTCGACCAACTCCACATGCAAATCTTAAGAAAGCTTAGCTATGGACTGGGCTGGCTGGAGAAGCTTATCCGTTGAGGCCTAGATTCACCCCAGATTGCAGCGCCACCTAAGGTAAATTAAGGTAACGTAAGGTTAATTGATCAAAACAAAATTGATATTCTAAAACATGCAGTTAGATGAATAATTTTGTATTATATTATTTAAGAATGAAGGTTTTTTAATTTATTTATTTTTTTATTTTTCACGGAAACGACGAATGTGAATATTTTTTTAAGGTATTATTGTAGGTATTGGTAGTTTATCATTTGACCAGATCTAATTTATATTTTATTTCAAAGAACTTTTTTGCACTTTTCAACTTGTTTTTTTCAAATTTGAAACAAATCACAATTTTGTATGTATGGTCTATATTGAGAAACCATGTTCTAAAGCTTGTTTTTTTTAGACGTGTGGTTTTCAATCTGGCAATACTTTTTTCGGAGTTGGTCTTTTTGACAACTGTCACTTGATTTATGATCAGTTTGGTTTGCCATTTCATAATGAATAGATTTACTCCTTAACAACGTTTACAAATCGTGCAAATTTATTACCAAAATAATAGTTCGGTTCGGTGGAGCAGAGTATCGAAGAAGACCCGAATGAGTCCATCCGCCATCGCGCGCAACATTTGGAGCTGTGCCCATCCACTTTATGGAATATTTTGCAGAGCGATCTTAGTTTGCGAGCTTACAAAATCCAACTTGTGCAAGAATTGAAGCCGAACGACTATCAAGCGCGTCGCTCGCTCGGTGAATGGGCACAAAACGAGATGGCCACCGATCCCGGTTTTCACAAAAATGGGAAAATTGGGCCTCTCGGCTAGAATTCACTCGAGCCAGCCACGGCGGCCACTTGCCCGAAATCATTTTTAAAACATAAGATAAACTTTTACAATAAAAAAACCTGATATAAGGCCTTTAAAAGTGAGTTTGGCAAGTTCTATATACAAGGCTTGTAGATAAAGGTTCTCAATGGCTTAAATAAGCCCCTCCAAAGTTGTTTACTGAATACTAAACAAATAATAGCTGCAATAAAAATCATTACGCAAGTAACGTGTGTAAGGCTTGCTTTAAAAGGCCTTATACAAACGAATTAATATTTGTTTGTCGACAAAAGCCAAGCTTAATTAAGAGAGAAGGGATCAAATATGTATGAAACAAAGCCTACTTTATTTAAAATCTTATGAGCGACTGCATGGGGTACATACCGTCAAAAGGTATAAATATATGGTATCAAGTAATTGATACCACCCTTGATTTTTTTTATTCTTAACTAACAATTTTTTGGATTCAGCAAATAATTGCTTATATGTTATGGCTTGCTTGCATAAGGCAAACATCCATAAGTTACACATTTCAGATTTTACACATTGACACTTGTTAGAAGAATTAGAAATATAGGAAAGAATTTTTTTTTTCGGCGCAGTTGATCGAGAATTAGGTGACTATTTTCTCATTTAAAACTCACGGGCGGCTCTAGCTTGCACTAGGAGCTAGAAAAATTTCTTCTTAACCTGAGTATCGAACTGACAACCGCCGGGTCAGAAACAAAATTCTTATCTACTGCACCAATGCCGCCCGCGATGATGCACTTTGCCGCAATGAAAAATGGCATTTATTACAGACTTCATACAAACCGCTTTTAGCAAAAGCTGTCGTCCAAAGGCTTTGTTAAGGCATATTTGTAACATTCAAGGCAAGATATTAGCCATAGCTTTCATAAAATTTCTTTGGTATTGCCTTTTAATGACATTCAGAGTAAACTTTTAACATTTTATTGTTAAAATGGCTTCTTGAGCTAAGCTGATTACATTTCATGAGAAGTTCGCTGCTATAATACCTGTCATAAAAAATCTTATAGCAGTAAATAGCTTGCGTAATTGCGGCAAAATAACTTGCATAAGACTATAACTGTTTCTATAGCAGTTTGAAAAAAAAGCTTATTAAAGTTTAATTGTTAGTTGGAAGTGAAGCAGAGTTGTTGATTTAAGTCTAGATCACACATTTAATTGATCCAAAGTCCAGAATTCAACCAAACACCAAAACGTAGAGGTATAAGAGTATTCGACAAAGTGACGTATATACATTATTTCGCCGAAAACTTTTTTTTATAAATCCAACAATTAAAGTCTTTTGTTAACATAATAGCAAAGAATATTTACATCTTCAAAAATATACAAAAATAAACTACTGGCTCATATGTGTGGTCACATCATCGAATAAAATTTAAAAAATAAGTAACATTAACGTAAAAAAATAACTCTATCTGAACTTAAAAAAGTGTCAAAACCACTTTTTTTAGTAAAAATGGAGTACGTCAATAAACGTCTTGTATAATAACAAATTTATGAAAGAAGTATTTCGAAAATTGTAGGACGGATTTTGATAAAATCCTGTTTTTTATTTTTAGTTTTATGATTTTTTTTTTTTTTAATTTTTGTATGCAGTTTCTAAGAGTTTATAGGAGTTTAAAATAATATTTTTTTTTGATTAGTTTAAAAAATATTGATGATTGATCATAAAATTAATTTTAATTAGAACACAAAAGTTATTCGAAATTTTGATATGGAGTATTAATTTGGCAATCCAGATCTTTTCAAATATAAAATTTGACAGAAATCCATAGAGCTGTTACCGATAAAGCCAAAAATTAAAAAAAAACCGTTATATGAAAGTTATAAATTTTCATCAAAATCGTTGGAGCCGTTTTAGAGAAAAAAAGGTTTTCCTAAACGGTCATATTGCAGGTACCTTTATTTTTAGGCTTGAATTCCTCCTCTGGGGAACGCCAACAGAATCACACACACCAAATTTGAAGATAACCGCTTAAGCCGTTTAGGCTGTAACTCGTTATACATACTGACATACAGACACTTGAGCAATATAACTTTCAATATTTTTCGAATATTTTAATGAAATAAAAAGTTTTCGATTGTAAATTAACGAGCCAAAATATTCTTTTAACTTAAAAAAATAAAAAAAATGGACCTCAAACTCCTAAGAGAAAATAAATAATTTGCACGACTTAATCGCACGTACTTTCTCATATGTGCGGTCATATTATAGAATAAAATTTAAGAACATTAAAGTGAACATCAAAGCATTTATTCGATTTTTGTGACTTTTGATTGTTCGAATCAAGTACGTTAAATTATATTGAGTGAATTAATTAAAACGCCTATTTATTTCTTTAAGAAATGTAAAAAAGTGTGAATTTTTTTTTCAATGTAAGTCAATGCATAAGTCCGATGGCAGCATTCACTCAATACATTCTTTAACATTTTTTTTGTGCGGAAGTGTTGGTAGAGTACAACGAAGGATAAAATTATTTTAATATGAAAAAGATAGTGTTGAAAATATTTTCCCTGGCCACTTTTGAAATTCCCTGACTTTCCTTCACCAAATGTTTATTACCTGACTTTTCCTGACTTTCCAGTCGAGTGGCAACTATGGTTTTACACATACATAGCCACTTAACTTTGGTAGACATTTCTTTTAGTATTTGAATTAAGATTTGTTTGTTTTGAAAGAACATTCAATTAATTTTAAGCCTAAGGACAAACTTTTTTAACGATATTTCATTGAAATCTATGACTTATGACTATGAATATTTGCCGTTGGGTTTTTTAAAGTTTTTTTTATTTAATTAATTAAGGCCACTATTATAAGAGAGTCAAGTTTTTTGAAATCTTAACACAATTTAAAGAAGATATACAGGGAGCAACCTTAAAGAGTTAAAACAGTCACAGAAATACCCAAAGATTTTAGTTATAAATTGTTAAAATAGTTTTCAAAACAATAGATGGCATTTTTGCATTTCTTTATAGAATTGAGTTGCATTTCCCATAATTCTTTAATTGGAAGCGAAATTTAATTGCCGTTTTAAAAACTTAAAGAAATATTTTGTAGCACTCAGTTACTCTTGAATAATCAGCGTTGCAGTTAAGCGATTTTTTCTTATAATTTTGTCTGTGCAATTAATGATACCTGTAGCACACCTAAGGGAACTGCGCGCAAAAAAAAAATCACAAAAACTGCTTTTGAATTCACATAAAAAAAAAAACACCATTCGACCAGCCAAACCCTTTATAGGTCCCACAACATTTCGCATACATGACCTCACATTTATGTATAACATTCAAGCCTTAATCTAACACACCCTACATACCTGTTTTTGTCTTCACATCCTGCCGGCACCTCATCAGCTCTGGCGATTATTTGTGGCACCTCTTTGAATTCCTCCCATATGCTTGATTTCTTCTCCACATACCTAGCCAACTCATGCGTGCCTAAAACATTGTGCCTCAACGAAGGATCGTCAAAAGCAACATTGCCATAGGAACGCTTGGACGCCCTCAAAGTCGCCCCCTTCCTCCGAACACTATTATACACTGACACATTGTCCAAACTGTACGCATCCAAGCTGACCGGACGACACCTTTGTCCATATGACATCTGCTTCTGTCTCTTCCGCATGACATACAAAAACGCCACCAACAGTATCAGGGCAATAATACCCACTGTACTCACTGATATGGCAATTATAACATTGACATCAGTTTCTTGGGCATCTGGAGTGTCCATTGGCTGGAGACCACCACGGATACCACCGACACCGCCAACGCCTAACTCCCCTGGGGGCAACAAAGTGGTGGTGTCATCGAGCACCAATTTTGGAACATGGAATCTGATTCCACCATTATCGATTGTTGGGACAATTGAATAAACATCTTCCTTCTTTGTCGATATCGATTGCAATGTTGTTGCTGATTCATCATAAATCGGATTTGAAGTTGTTGTCGTTGTTGTTGTTGTAGTAGCTGTTATTGTTGTTGAATAGATAGAATCAACTGCTGTCCCTTCAGTTGAGTGCACTCGCATATTTTCTTGACTGCTTTCCGTTGTTGTAGTTGTACTTGTTGGTGTTGTTGTTGCAGCCGCCGTAGATGTTTCACCCCCTTGCAATGGATCGATGACATTACTCTCGATTGACGTTTCGGCCGTGTCCGAAATCTTATGAATCGGATCAATATGATCTAAATCCTCGGTTGCCGTTTGAAGACCGTTAGTAGCCGTTTCGGCGGAATTAGTTTTTGGCGCCAATGTAACAGTACTTATGACAGCTTTAGTCGATTCGATATCGTAGGCGTAATTGTTTTCAAAAGTCGATGCGGTTGTGACGTCTAAAACGACATCTACTTTATTTACTTCCGTTGTAGATATTTTCGCGGCGTTTGTTGACCACTCAGGCAGCGCGATACGTGTGGCAGCCTCGAAAGTTTGCGTAGAACTGTTGTCAGCGTATTTTTCAGTCGTTTTATTCAGTGCCTCTTCGCTTTGTTGTATCATCGTTGTATGGTGGCTGATTAATGCGGGCGTATGTGGTGCTTCAGTCTGAGTTTCGGTTGTTGCTGCCATAAAAGTAACAGCTGACATTGTTGTCGTTGTGGTAGTTGTTGTTGTTATTGTTGTGGATGATTCTACCGTCACCGGTGCTGGAGAAGATGTCTGCGTCGGTATGTTTGTGGATACTGTGTTTTGGGATTCATTTATTTCGTCATCTTTATTACGTGTGACAGGTGGAGTTGCTGTCGTTACATCTGTCATAGCTACCGTTGTTGTTGCCTTTGTTGTAGCTGCTGTAGATGTCAAAAATGGTATCGATGTAGTGAAATCTGTTGTTGATGAAGTTGACAAAGAAGTCGTGCCGGTATTCGGTTCATGAAAGCTTTCCCCATTGACTTTTAAATTATTGATTGTTTCACTTTTTATTGTCACTTCGTCTGTGTTGAAGGAAAGTGTTGTGGGAACTGTTGGGGTTGGGGTTGTTGGAAGGAGAGTTGTTTCCTTTTCCAAATTATTTCCATCTACTTTATTCTCTTCTAGAGCTTTTTCGTCGTTTGTCAAAGCTTTTAGAGAACTTATTGTTGTTGATTCTATGGTATCGGTATTTGTTGACAGGTTGTCGTCTGTGGTATCGAGCTTAAGAGTTGTTTCGGCTGGCTTTTCATCTTTATCAGTTGTAGTCTCAAGAAGATGTCTGTCTGCCTCCGTTTTATTTGCCAAATGGAGAACTGAAGCTGTAGTAGTTTCAGATTGAACTTTTGTTGTTGGAAGTTCAACTTCATTTTCCTGATTGGGTCTTTCTGTTTTGTCAGTTTCCGTGGTTTCCAACTGAATTAGCTTTTCGGTGGTTGTTTCATCAGTTATTTCTACATTTTTGACAGTTGTTGTCTTCGATTCCATCTCGTGGGTAGTTTCCATAACTCGAGTCCAATCGAGTAAGCTTTTTGTAGCCATTGAGTTATTTGTAGGTTTTTCTTCAGAAGTCTCAATACTGTTTTGCAGCTCAGCAGATTTAGGCTTTCCGGCAGATCTTAAGCCTGCAAGTGCCCAAACGTCACTTGTGTTTGGTAAATGGAGCTCGTTGAAGGAGCTAAAGTTGTGAGCTATGAATTTGCCACGTTTTTCGGTTGATGAAGGAGTTGAGATTCTCAGATCATCATCTGATTTTAGACCAGGTGGGAGGGTTTTAATGGGCAGTTCATTTAAGGTTTCAGTTGATGTCGGTAGGATGGTGGTGGTTTCTTCTGGTGGTTTATTAGAAGTTTTATCTGTCATTTCATGAACTGATTCGCCTTCTTTCGATACAGTTAACTCAGTGGTCTCTCGTTGAACTGGTTCATCTTCTTTCGTTACAATTAACTCAGTGGTATCTAGGTTATCATTTGTCGAGGCTTCTTTGTGTTCGTTTGTGACAAACTTCGTTGAAATTTCATCGTCAGGCAATTTAGTTGACGTATCTGTGGGTTCACTTTGTACGTGCACGATTGATGTTTCTGTTGCCTTATCAACATTTTTAACTGACGTATTAGTAACGGTATCTTCTAAATTATGACTCGTTACTGCATTTGTCACTGAATCGACAGAGTTCGTTTTATCTTCTTCTGCTGCTGCTGAATGCATAGATATAGTTGTTTCATTTAATTCTGTTGCTGAATTGCCTCTTTCTACATCAGTTGTTTCATCTTGGATTTTAGATCCATCTAGAGTTATATCTTCATGTATTTCAGCTAGATACTGTGCCGTTGTAATGCGTTTCTCTACATCTTCATCTTTTGTAGTAGATTGATTTTCAGATGAAAAAGTTTTTGTAGTATCTTCGGGTTCCCCTGTCGGTTGAGTAGTAGTTTCAAGAACAACTGTTGACAATTCTTCTTTTTCTTCTTTAGGTGGGATCTTATCATTTTCGTTGAAAGGTCGTACAACAGTAGTTTCGTTAAGTTTGGTTTTTGGAGATTCATCTATTAATCGTGTTGTGATTTCTTCACTTTTACTTGTTGTAGATATAGTTTCCTGTACTTTTTCGTCTTCTTTTTCTTCATCTACACTTCTTTGTTTAGCAGATTCTTGACTATCAAAAGACAAACCAACTGTATTTTCATCGACCCTTAAACCAGCTGTCAATGTTGTTTCTTCGTTTTGTACTCCATCAACTTCTGCAGTTGTGCCATCTGGCATTGATTTTTCAGTTGCAGTGCCATCTTTACTTAAGGTTGGTGTCTCAAGAAGTAAATTTCCATCATCTTCCTGAGTTGTGACAGTTGATGGATCAACTTCTTCGAACGGCGGTCCTAAAACTGTTGCATTGGTTGTTATGGATCGCTGTTCTCTTCTTATAACTGCTGAATTGGTCAGTGTTACAATGGTTAGTATTATTTGAAGGATAAAGAAAACGTAGAAAAATAATTTTGTTGTTTGTGGCATATTTTATAAATTTTCGAAAACTCGAAGAATTGGAAAGTTATAGATGAATTTGTAAATTTATTTAATTTATTAACTAAGATTTGAGTTGAAAGAAGATAAAGCACTGAAGAGTGGCCATTTAAAGAAGTTACTTAGCATCGTCCATGACGAAAGTCATCTGCTTTGATATCCATGTATCACCAATTAGCCATTATTTTGAAGACGGGGATTTATCTGAAAATTAAAAAAATTAAATAAAAGTGTTACTTTAAGAAAAAAACATTAAGAAAAAGTATTGAAAATCGGTTAAGAAACTGCTTAAACTATTTTTTGAAGCATTTAAGTATTTGCAATAATTACGCTTGAAAATGAGCTTCTTAAAAACTGGTAATTATTCCTAGGAATGATAGCTTTAGATGAGAAGAGCAGAAGGAAGTAATACAATAAAACTTGTGGATACTTTAAACATTAAAAAGATGTGACATCTTCTTGGACATCCCAGTTTAAATTGCTAGATTCTGTCTCTAAAAAGTCGATGACATAAATATTCTCATATACTTCGGATGGATCATCAACTGGAGATACGTGTTGGAGAAATTCATGTGGATACAACAAGTTCCAAAGTATTACAACAGATGTGGCCTTTAGATATCAGGACATCTCCTACTAATGGTTCATTTCAGGTATAAGTATCGTAAAATAGTGTTAAAGGCATTAATTAACCTAAATTCTGAAAAAACTTTATATCGAAAACGTGTATCTCCAAAATGGAATATATTCGTTTCTATAAAACTTGTATTGGTACATTTTTTTAGTTTCCAAAATCACTATCCAAGATATATGACTTGGACAAAAATGCACAGTTGATGGCGGCAACCACGAGGATGCAGGGTCGTCCGGCCCGAAATTTGTGGGACTCCAATTAAAATGTTTCTGAAACCTGGGCTCAAATAGCAATGGGGCCTTAAATCAATGAAGTAGAAGCACACAACAACAACTGGTTAGAAAACCAAGGCATCACTTGATAGAAATCTTCTTCGAATATGCTGGGTAAGATTCAACTGACAATGAATCATCCAGTATATCATCACACGTTTGAACGAACTTATATAAAAAATGAGATGGGAAAATATTCGTCAAAATAAAAGAAATATTATACGATACGATGAGCGAATGTTCATCCTCTTATGTGCCAAGGTTTTTAAAAGAAAAAAAAAACAAATATGTGGAAGAATAACACTATCGTTTAAATAACTTGTCGAAACCTCTATACTATAGGTCTTAAATAACAAATTATTTATGAAAAAAGTAAAGGTATCGAAAATTGTAAAACCGATTTTGATAAAAATCGAAAAAAATGTTTTTTTTTTAAAGATTTTGGCTTGTTTAGCTTTGTTAAAATGTTAAAAGGTCGGGGTTCAAATTCCCCGTCCCCAAGCGCATTTTAACCCGGCGACAGTCTGCACAGCCTACATAAAACGCCACCTCTGAATTTTCACAGGCCATTCAACACCATTTTACCTAGTAGAGGTGAATGGTCAGGAAACCAACCATCGGCCATTGAATCAGCAAAACACGACAATACAATTGACGAGAAACAAAAAAGCTAATGAATTGGCAGGTAAAATTAACAGTAAAAAAATTCACTTGCTAATTCAAACAATAAATCGGTGTAAAATTAGAGAAACAACGAGAAATGGAACTCGTTGGAGTCATATGTCATAACCAGGAAACTATGGGCACTATTCGACAAACAGACATTATGCTGATGAATAAAAAATGGAAATGGTCTTCATCATCGCTGAGACGTGCACGAGAACACTCTACACTTTCTTATGCCACTATGCAGAGAATCTAGACTCTAGAGGAACTCTCAGAAAATGCGGGAAACAGATTATTGAATTTTTGAAACGCCTCCGGATAACTTGAAAATTTCTAAAAAAATCTAATTGCAGGTCTTTAGTACGAGAGTCATATATCCCAAAAGGCATCACAAGGATTAACATTAACCAAAGCGTGGCGGTAGCAAGATCAGCGGTTGATCCATCAACCTATCCCAGCTCACTGGGGCATTGCCCCTCTTCCGGGGGACATAATCCTCAAAAAGTATAAGCTTTGTCACGGAAAAAGAATCCCTTCCGATTTGTTTTTTACTTATAAAGGGTCCGCCATCTAACGTTTTTTTTTTAACTAGTGCTTATTTCGTGAATGGTAACACTTAGCTCATGTCTGATGGATTTGACAGATAATTAGTTTTATCCTTCCGCTGAACGAATATGGTTGTGTATACGCTGGGAAATATTGCGACATTACTGCCTGCGATCGACTTAGAGAAGATGCCGATTTTGCTAAAAAAAATCATCTTTTCAGATGAAGCTCATTTTAATCGGGTATGTAAACAAGCAAAATTTTCGCATTTGGGGCACAGAAAACCCGCACGCATACATTGAAAAGCCGATATACCCAAAACGAATCACTGTTTAGTGCGGATTTTGGTTAGGAGGCATAATTGGGCCATTTTTCGAAAATGAGCAAGGAATAGCCATTACAGTCAATGGCGATCGTTATCGGGCCATGTTGAATGAATTTTTGTTCACAAAAATTGAAGAGGAGGATATTGGCAACATTTGGTTTCAACAGGACGGTGCTACGTGCCACACAGCCGAAGCTACACTCGATGTTGATGAAGCATTTTCAAAAAAAAAAAGAAGTTATTTGGCGGACCCTTTATTTGCCCTTACCGTTAAAAGTATTGGAAAAATGTAGAGTCTCGTTTATAAAAGCCGTCAGTCCTGGAAAGTCTCCTAACTTTGGACCAATTACGTCCCTTCTTTCGATGGTCATAGACATGCTAATCTGGATATCCTAAGAACTGATGATTTAATGATATATCTTAATGAACATGTTGAAAGCAGTTTCACTAAAACACCGGACCAGTAAAGGTCACACATGTCTATATGGCATGCACATACGAATGACCCAGGTAAACTTCACTTTAGTGCTTAAGCAGTCAGTCTTTTAAAAGAGGCACACCTTGAGGCTACTTTATTCCCAAACTCAAAAGAAGGACTTCATCGAACAGTGGAACCAATCATTATGTTGTTTTGGAAAAACTAAGATTATTCCACTTAATATTTCAAAGGCTTTGAAAGGAGTTTGTCTTCAAGATCTTTTATCAAAAATGCGTGCATTTGGTAGACAAATCCTTTATTCGATAGATTAGAATGTTCGTATTCCAAAAGCCTGTTTTGTTTTTGACTCTTTCTCAATTTTATAAATAATCTCCTTTCTAACACACCTCTACTTCACTTAGTTGTTTAGCTGACAACAGTAACCCTGTGTACCAGCATCGAAAGCGTATGATCGATCAGCTCATAAAATTCCGATCTTGGCTACATTATTCAATGGAGTTATATAAACGTTATGGAATTTAATGCTTCAAAAATGAATTGCATCGAGGAAACCTTTTATAACTATACATTTTAGATATATGTATCACGAACTACATTCTATGGAACTAACAACAAGTTTGGTTTTAGGCCTGGTTTGTCAACAGAAGATGCAATTTTAAGGGTGTGTAGTTAACTTTATGGAAGTCTAAACAGCAACAAATCAACTATGGGTCTATTTATTGATATGACTAAAGCATTTGATCTGGTTAACCATGATCTTTTGCTAACTAAGCTCTATAATGCAGGTTTTCGCGGTAGTTTTTTCAATTTGTTGTTGTTAATATTAACGGTTTTTATAGTGAACCAAGACTTTTAAGAAACGGCGTTCCACAGGGATCTGTACTTGGCCCTTTGTTCTTCTTGATTTACATCAATTCCATTTTCAAACTTAAATTAAATGGCATTTCAACTGCTTTTGCTGACGACATAGTTCTTACGTATTCATGTGGGACTGTCTTTGAAAGTATTGTGAAGATTGAAAAGATCTTGAAATCCTAAGGTTGTGGTTTACTTAGCATAAATTAATTATCAGCGAAAAAAACTAAATTGATGTGTTTTAAGGTAGCTGGTAATAGTCTTTATGACTTTAATTTACGTTTTCACGCTCATGACTGTAAACAGTTTTCGTTACCTTATCATAAATGTGGTAGAAGTAATTTCAAGACCAATCTACAATGCACAAGAAATTGCTTTAAAATTGAAACAGTGCAACAGTTTAAGTACTTAGGAGTAGTCATTGATTTCAATCTAAATTGGAAAGACCACATTCGAATGTTAAAAACATATATGTTATTAGTCACACGAAAAATGTATTTAATTAAGCCATTTTGCTCTCAAAAAGTTTTAAAATTATATATTATGGACTTGCAAAATTAAAGTTGCAATACGGCATAACAAGCTGGGGTGGTTCGTATTTTAATACTTTTCGACCTTTACTGATAGCACAGAAACATTTAATACGGATTATTTTAAACAAAAATCGTTTGGCTGAAAGTTGGGCCTTATTTAAGATGTTGCATATTCTACCAATGCGACACTTATATGTTTTTAAAGTTTTGAGAGAGTTTTTTAAACAAAGCGGAAATGTTCCTAGTAGGAATTATCAAATGTATAACCTCCGTATTAATAATATGAGCTTTGTTTCTGTACCATTTGCAAATAAAACACATTTCTCTCATTTTTATTCATATACAGCTCTTAACATTTTCAATAAATTGCCTCTATCTATAAGAGAAACCCTTAGCTATTCATGTTTTAATAATAAAATAAAAGTGGGGTTATTCACTTTGAATTTTAATTGTATAGAATCATTTTTTAGTATTTTTTAATCAGCATCAATAAAATCATTGTAAAAATAAGTATTATATGATGTATATATTGAATTTTTAAGTACCAATAATTATTTTTTCCATTAAGCCTTTGCATTTTCTTGTATTTTAAATTACACTGATTGTCACCCACATTCAGTTACCATTTGGATTTTCAAATTGACGTTTCATTCACCACTAACTTCGTAGTTAAATAATGAACACTATTATTCATCCTATTCTGTTTAATGAGTTGTTATTTTAGTTTTAAGATTAAATGAATAAATAAAATTTAATAAACTAAAACTAAACACATATTTCCCGTCATAATGCTGCGAAAGGTTTAAGTTTCCCGAAAAGTATCCTACAATCTATAAGGCGAAAATTCATCGGAAGCTTGAGTATGGTTTTCAGAACAGAACAGGTAGTTTCTTTTAAACGATTTTGTATCCTGGAGAGCATCCAGAAAAATTAACTAAACTTGATGGAAGAATAGGAGCATAACTTCTTAATTCTATCGCTTCGTCAATTGCATATTGCATTTTTCTCTTTAAACAATTTCCCGTAATTCTCACATCGATAGAAACTTCTGCCAATTTACCAATTATACCGATTTACTGAGAATCTTTCTAAGGCCGCACTACACGAATGCTGAATGCTTTACCCAATTCGATGTTTCACTCCTATTTGATTCAGACAGTCAAAACGAAAGTGCATCGGTACCTCATTTAATTATCGCTCGTACAGTGTTTAATCATGATAAACATATTAAAATCCTATGATAAACAAAAACGCGATTATAAAAAAAAATAAATTGCACGATTGGATCGCACGTACATACTTGCTCATATGTATGTGCGGTCACATGGTCGAATAAAATTTAAAATATATGAAACATTAACGTAGAAAAATAACACTATCTAAACTTAAAAAAACACATCACTTAATGATTTTTAGAAAAAATGGAGTACGCTATCACACGCCTTATATAATAATGCATTTATGAAAAAAGTATTTCGAAAATTGTATGACGGATTTTGATAAAATCATGTTTTTTATTTTTAGTTTTCTGAAATTTTTTTTTAAATTTTGGTATGCAGTTTATTAGTATACATGTGATTATTAAATTTAAAATATTTTTTTTTGATTAGTTTTAAAAATATTAATTTTTCAAAATAAAATTCCAAAAATTAATTTTAATTAGAAAAAAAAAGATTCAATGTATGTGCAGAATTAATTGGGCTACCTAAATCTTTATAAATATAAAATATATATACATAAAATTTGACAGAAACCCATAGAGCCGTTACCGAGAAAGCCAAAAATTAAAAAAACCGTTATATGAAAGGTACCGTTAATAGACTTTCTCCGTAAATTTGGTTCTAATAAAATGATTGCCGATACCGAACAAATTTTTTTTATCAAAATCGTTGGAGCCGTTTTCGAGAAAAATTAAATTTTTCTAACGGTCATATGGCAGGTACCGTAATTTTAATGCTAAAAATAAAATTTCAATTTCCCCTCTGGGGAATACCAAAAGAATCACACACACCAAGTTTGAAGATAATCGCTTAAGCCGTTTAGGCTGCAGCTCGTTATACATACTGACAGACAGACAGCAGACAGACAGACAGAAATTTTTGTCGATCACTTTTTTAGACTTCTCTATGATTGTTATCTCAATTTTTTAATATTCATGAATCCTAAACTTGCCGCAAGTAAAAATAATAAAAATCATTCGACCATTTTTTTTTTAATTTTTCGAAAAAAAAATATTTAAATTTTTTTTATTATGTCGTTATAAGAAAATCTGTATTTTTCATCTGGGAAAATTATTAAAAAAATCAATAAACCCGTTTTCAAAATATTTCAAAAATCAATTTTTTTAAGAAAATTAAAAAAAAAATGGAAAAAAAGTTTTCGAAAAATTTGAAATGTAATATTAAATGAATTATACATGACTTCCTGTGCGCAAAATTTTATTCAAATCGAGATAATGGTTTACGATAAAACCGCATTTGAAAAAAACCGGTTTTATAAGAGGTACCGTTATAGAACAAATTTCGAAAAATTCTAACTAAAGATGAATTGTTGTAAAAAAATAGAACGCTAAAAGTTTTATCAAAATAGTTAGAGCCGTTTTCGAGAAAAACTTACTTTTTGTTAAGATTGTATGGCAGGTACCGTTATACTTAGAGCAAAAATGAAAAACACCCCCCACAAATCGGCCCATCCGTTTAGGCTTTAGAGGTGCGAACAGACAGACAGACAGACACACATACCTACTTTTTTTCGACTTCTCTATCATCGAAATGTCATGTTTGAATGTTAGAATATTTTTTTGCACGATTCCATAACTTGTCTTATAGTACCTATAATCGTAAGTAAAAACTACAGCTCTTCATAAAAATTGTCCAAAAGTTTTTAGATTTAAATGATTTTTTTTGCGGAAATTGCAACTTCATTATATTAAATGTATCATTATGTTTACTATGATGATATGTGAGAATAAAAATAAAGGTTAAGTATACGCCACAGTGTCACTTAAAAAGTCAAAACACCATTTTTGATTTTTTATAGAAAACGAAAACCATCAGAATAGTTATGGTTATGAATAAACAAAAAAGTCAGAAAGCCTCACTTAATCGAATTGCTCCCCCTTGTTTTTAACAAAAACATAATAAAAATCCACACAATTCATGTGTATGTAAATTCGTCATCGGAACTGGTCACGCTAATGACCCACCCTTAAACAAACCTTACTTTCACCCGCAATAATGCGTTAAAGTTTGTTGTTTTAACAAACGAATATATACAATATGTATATGTAGTTTTTGCAGCCAGGTGAAGTAAGGAAAACACTTTAGATTCACATGACTGAAGCCCTCAATTCACCAATGAGCCCTTTCAACGGACAAAATTGAAACAAAAGGCGTAACGTTTACACTTCACATCAGAAATAGCTTATTCCCTGGAAAACCATCAACAAAGTTCACATTTCACTTAAGACTCGTATTTACGAATGTGAATGACACATAAGTTCCCATAATATTCAGTGAACAATACTTGCGTGACTGGGACTTTCAGCCTAATGTTGTCTCTTCTCTGAGCAACTCCCAACCCAATCGTCGTCATGTCCGGAAGCACATACTATCCTCTTACGAGGGAGCTTAAATGACAACATAGCAAGACACAATGGCGACTGGAAAATGATAATTCCCATTCAATTTCCATTTGGAGTCAAATCAAATCGTAATTATTACAATTCAGGAACCCCATGTGCTTTAACTTTGCAGGCCAATGCACCTGTACGCTGGTGTAACCATGGACTTAAAGCTACATAATCAGGGAACGTTTAAATGACTAGGCAGTTGAGTTGTGAGTCTAATCGTTAGTCATTAAAAAACTACAGAGATTTTAGATTAAGAGTCTTCTTTAAGGATTTATGATCACTGGCCAGCAAAGAATGTGGAATGTAATGGCACAGCAAAAATGGAATAGATTGCTAATAAGTGTGTACGTATGAAGCCAAATAGTTAAGAAAATCTATAAATTCATCAAAACTTAAGTAAACATGCGGAGATTTTATTTATTAGTACAAGGTGCCCATAATTATAATTTTGATTACACATTTAACTAAACTAACGGTATCAGAGATAGACTTGAAAAATAAGAAATGATAAGATAGCGCATTCCCAGTCCCAATGTCACAGTCGTTGAAATGCGAAGAAAGAATTTCGTATGTTATACGTTACGTATATTCGCTTACGTTGTGCGAGTAAAACTATTGCATACTTTTTGGGCGGTATGTTACGCGATAAGATACATTGCATGATCTTAGGAGCAAATTAAAATGTAGCATGCATGCTGTTTACATACAGACCAGTGTCCACTTAGGAATAGAATCTCTCTTATTCACATTAACTTGAAAAAATGGGCACGACTGGGTCGCACGTACTTGCTGTTAAGTGCCTAATCACATTGGAAGACAAGATCTTTGATAGAAACAAGGAACATTTACGTACAAAAACCACACGTTCTGAACCTATAAAAAGTATCAAAACCACTACACTTAACGGTTTTTAGTCAAAATCCAGTACGCCATCACAGATCTTAAATAACAAAGAATTTATTAAAAACTGTACGACAGATTTTTACTTGCGATTATAGGTACTATAATGCAAGTTATGCATTCGTGCAGATTAAAAATTTAGAGATAACAATCAAACATGACATTACGATGATAGAGAAACATATTTGAATTACTGGCAAAATTCTGTCCGTCTTTCTGTCTGTATTTCTATCTGTCTGTCTGTTTGTCTGTCTGTACGGATGTATTGGACTGCAGCCTAAACGGTTGGGCCAATCTTCTTCAAATTTTGAACTTAAGGCTATTTTGATATTCTACAGAGGAGTTTTTTCAATTTTTTTAGCTCAAAAATAGGTACCTGTCATATAACCGTTATGTAAAAGCTTATTTTTCTCAAAAGTGGCTCCAAGAATTTTTATTAAAAAAAAACAGTGTAATACTGTAGCTATGTATTATATTTTGGTGAAAAAAAATTTAATATGGTGGACTAAAAACGGTACCTCCCATAGGACCGGTTTTTTTCGACTATCTCGAAAACTGGTGATCCGATTACAATCAAAATTGATATTCAAGAAGATGTAGGTAGCCTAAGTAATTTTGCATAAATTTTTTTCGAAAACTTTTTTTTGTATTTTTAATATTTTTTTTATTAAATTATGTATTTATTAATTTAATTTTTTATTTTGAAAAATCAATATTTTGAAAACGGGTAAACGATTTTTTTTTTAATTTTGTTTTTAAATGTGCGTTATTTTTGTGCTTAAGTTTGTACTCTTGAATAATTTTTTTTTAATTTTCAAAAAAAAGTTGTAAAGAAAAAACCGTTTTATTTAAAAACGGCTCCTACGATTTTGAAAAAATAATTAACACTTTTTTACATTTTCTTAAGGAATGAAATGGCGTTTAAATTATTTCACCCAATACAAATTTTACTTAAACTTTATTCGAATAATCAAAAGTCACTTTAATTTTTATAAATTTTATTCTACAATGTGACCGCACATATGAGCAAGTACATGCGATCCAGTCGTGCAATTTATTTTTTAGATGTACGTATGCAGTTCTTTTTAGAGTTTATTAATATACAGCTAATCATAAAATTTAAAATATTTTTTTTTACTTGCGATTATAGGGACTATAAGGCAAGTTTAGGATTCGTGAATATAAAAAAATTGAGATAATAATGAAACATGACATTACGATCATAGAGAAGTCTAAAATAGTGATCGACAAAAAATGTCTGTCTGTCTGTCAGTATGTAAAACGAGCTGCAGCCTAAACGGCTTAAGCGATTATCTTCAAATTTGGTGTGTGTGACTCTTTTGACATTCTCCAGAGGGAAAATTGAAATTTAATTTTTATCTAAAAATAACGATACCTACCATATGACCGTTAAGAAAAAGCTTATTTTTCTCGAAAACAGTTCCAACGATTTTGATGAATTTTTTTTGAGAATTTGTTTGTTGATATTGGCTATCATTTGATCAAAACCACATATACCGGAAAAGTCTATTAACGGTACCTTTCATATAACGTTTTTTTTTTAATTTTGGGCTTTCTCGGTAACGGCTCTTTGGATTTCTGTCAAATTTTATATTTGAGAAGATCTAAGTAGCCAAATTAATTCTGCATATCAAAATTTTGAATAACTTTTTTTTTATTATTAATTTTTTTTTTTTGAAAAATCATTATTTTTAAAACTGATCAAAAACATTATTTTAAATTTTATAATCACATGTATATTAATAAACTTTAAGAAACTGCATACCAAAATTAAAAAAAAAAAGTTTTTCAAAATACTAAGAATAAAAAACAGGATTTAATCAAAACCGGTCTTACAATTTTCGATGGTGATGGCTTACTTCATTTTTAATAAAAACCGTTAAGTATTGTGGTTTTCATAGTTTTTATAAGTTCAAACTGTGTTATTTTCAATGTAAATGTTACTTGGTTCTGTCAAGGATCTTGTTTTAAAATGTAATTAGGCACATAAGAGCAAGTACGTGCGACCCAGTCGTGCCCATTTTTTTAGTAAGTATTTCATATAAGGGTTTTTTTAAAGTATTTTTTTATTTAATTTTGAGATTTGCGACGAGAGAATGAAGTGAACTTTCAACGCGCTTACTAAAAAATAAATTGATATTCTTTAGAACCGATACAAGCGGTTGCTGGAAGTGATTTGTTACTGCATAGTGCATTGTTTGTTTAGGCGGATAGATGACAGATGACAGATGGCCAAACTTCATGAACTGATAGTATAAAATCTATGGGAAAGTAGTTTTTTTGAAAGTCTTTTGAAAGTTTCCATCGGTTAGAAAATATTTGAAACTTTGGATTAATCAGACATAAGAAAAACACATTTTAAAGCTTCGTCAAACGGATCGCGTTTTTAACGCGACGTTGAGATTATTTTGACGCAGTGTTGGAGAACGTCGCACAGAGCTGTAAGTAGTGCGTTAAATATTTGAATATTGGTTTTCATTTTCTCACAAAATATATATGTACACATAGATAAATTCAATCGTTAATTTACAATATCTCGTTCTTCAGAACTATCTTATAAGAATATATAAATATCACATCTCAATCCACAGTGTTTGTGGTCATACTCCTCCGAAACGGCTAAACCGATTTTTATGGAATTTCTTGTGCATGTTTGGTAGGTATGAGAATAGGTGGTAAAGTATATTTCATACCGCTAGGTGGTAATGGTGTCCATATGCAGAATATTTCTTTTTATTCTTTGAAGAATTTTCGTTTGATATTTTGTTAAGATTTGGCATAAAAAATACCTGTAACCACAAATTTAAACTCTTCTACCTGAACGCTCATTTTTTAATCGCGATCTTATTTTTGTATGAACAATATTTGTATTTGTATTTAATATTTTATTATTTTAAAAACCGCTTACAAATTAAATCGTACATATGTACGTCTTTTAAATTATTGCAAGCCTTAATATTAATTTTACAATTCAAGACAATTAATACTTAAAAATTAAAAAAACAAAAATTTTAAAAAAATCAATGCATTTCTTAAGTTATAAAATATTTCCTCACTAAATTAACATTTATTGATGATTTGCCAAATAAGTGAAAAGTGAACGCTCATTTTGCAAATCATCAATAAATTTTAATTTAGTGAGGAAATATTTAAAAATAATTTAAGTGTAGTTTGTTTAAAACAAAATTATTTATGTTTTTGATTGACAAATTGATATTTCATTCATTTGAGCGTGAACAAATTTGTAAAATTTACTTTAATTTACAAGAAGGGTATAGGATTTTTGTTGCTATTTTTGCTAAAATATTAAAAGAAAAAATACAATATCGGAATAATAGAGACGTTCATCGATTAGCATTTGTGTCTGCATTAAAGTGAATAATGGCAGTAAAACGCAAGGGGGTTCATGAACGAATAAAGCAGCAAACATGAGAAGTAGAAGAACAGTCGGTTCGTAATTGATACACACAGGGCAATTGACCAACAACGCTTAAGAGTTCATCGAGAATTCAATTACGCTTGGTTCAGCTGCAACATTTTTTTATAGAACTAGAGTTATGAACGTTTCATGTTTGTTTATCGATTGACAATGCGCGCCTTGAGCAAAAAATAAACGTTAAACAAACTTTCGTTGAAATCGTTTTATTTTTTACTTACGATTGTAGGGACTATAAGGCAAGTTTAGGATTCGTGAATATAAAAAAAATTGAGATAACTATCAAACATCAAACGTTACGATCATAGAGAAGTCTAAAAAAGTGATCGAGAAAAAATGACTGTCTATCTGTGTGTCTGTCTGTCTGTCTGTCCGTCTGTCTATTAGTATGTATAACGAGCTGCAGCCTAAACGGCTTAAGCGATTATCTTCAAACTTGGTGTGTGTGATTATTTTTTTAGGCCTAAAAATAACGGTACCTGCCATATGACCGTTTAGGAAAAACTTATTTTTCTCGAAAACGGCTCCAACGATTTTGATGAAAATTTTTGACAATTTGTTTGTTCGTATTAGCTATCATTTGATTAGAACCAAATTTATGGAAAAAGTCTATTAACGGTACCTTTCATATAACGGTTTTTATTTTTGGGCTTTCTCGGTAACGGCTCTTTGGCTTTTTTTTTCTGTCAAATTTAATATTTGATATGGCAGGTACCGTTAATTGTAGGCCTAAAAATAAAATTTCAATTTCAATTCTGCGGAATCCCAAAAGAATCATACACACCAAATTTGAAGACAATCGCTTAAACCGTTTAAGCTCCAGCATTTTATGCATAATGACAGACAGAAAGACAGACAGACAGAAAGACATTTTTTGTCGATCACTTTTTTTGGACTTCTCTATGATCGTAATGTCATGTTCCATTGTTATATCAATTTTTTTATATTCACGAATCCTAAAATTGCCTTAGTCCCTATAATCGCAAGTAAAAATGAAACTGTCACAAAAGACGTCAAAACAATAATTTAAATGACTTATTAATCTAAATAAGGCCCCAAAAATGGGGTACTCTCATAATGAAATAAAACCATATTTTTCTTTATGAAATTACGCCCCAAAAAATGAAAAACGAAATAAAAGAAGATCCCAATTTGTTTGAAAAAATAAAAAACCTAACACACTTAGGCTAAATTAGTTTTGCCTAGGCATTTCTTGAGATTTTATCTACCAATCAGTATGAGGTACGTATGGGGGGCACGCTGCCCCCCTGCAAACCCCTGCTTGGGCTCACTATAGGATTTGGAGTATGTGCGTGGTTGGGTTTATGCAAGAGTTCTCTAAATCAAAGAGGAACATACCCAACCTGGCACCTTCTCTAAATCCTATAGTGAGCCCAAGAAGGGGGGTTGCAGGGAGGCAGCATGCCCCCCATACCTTCTTCATACTAACATTTATCAAAGTGGGACATATCTTTAATTTTTTTGTTTGTGTTTATACTGGCCTAAGTGGCTTTTATTGCCAATTTTTGTATTCGACATAATATTTTTGTGGGGTCTTATTTCATTCTTTGATATTAGGGTTTTTTTTCAAAATGAAATTAGGCCCCAAAAAGTGAAATTACACCCCAAAATAAAGATTTTTTGTTGTTGTTGTATTCTTAATATACTTTTGGGGCCTTATTTCATTTTTGTTTAGGGGCCGTTTTGTCTGGGGCCTTATTTCGCACCGCCGAAAACGAGCTCTATGTGACATGGGATAGTATGGCTGTATATTACAACGCGGCGTTAAAACGTGGTGTAAAAACGCGCTCTGCGTTTGACGAGGCCTTTAAAATGTTCGTGAAAGTACGCCATCTTTTCTTTTCGACCTTAACAGTTGAAGGCTTCATCATCATCATCGCCGCAACAACCGGAATCCGGCCCGGGCCAGGTGAAGGCTTGGATCACTTAAAAATACGGCGACAGAAAGATTAAAATTAAATATAATTTTTAAAAGTATACTACATAATTAAAGAAACCCTACTATCCTCTGGTAATTTTATGACTCCCGACTTTAAAAACTCCCAATTATACTTTAATTATTTGTTGGGTTTTATAAAAGAACAAAATAAATTTATAACGAAATTTTCAAGATTCATCAACCTCCACGCCTACCATTCGCCTACTGTTTACAGTCATAGATCGTAGATCACAGCTTTCTCTTAACTAGCTTTAATTTATTTAAGTCAAAATGCCTTTTTTGGCCAAAACCTTCTTTTTAATTTTCCCCCATTATCCATTTCAAGAAAGAAGACCTTGGTCATCATCACCAGTCTAGGTCGACTGTTTGGCCAGTCCATGGAAATCCATGACTATTAAAGGGTAATTAGCACTTAAATGAGTAGACAGATACTATTTAGGTAAAAAAAATTAATTAAACCAAACACGAAACATTAAAAATTGTTGTCATACAATCTGGTTGCTGGATACTTATAAAGTATGCTTCAACTACATAAATATTTGGGTTGAATTCTGGGCAAAGATTGATGACTAATTCAAAATAAAACCTTACTTTCTGGAACTGTTCGGATTGTAGGTTTTGCGGAATTCTATGCCCGCATAATACTTTTATTACCCTTTATTCGTTCGATTATGTCTATAAGCCATAAATAGCTGTGGTGGACAGGAAGAGAAAAAACTCAAAGCGCCAAACCACCCAGCTATAACGTGTTTTTCTTTTATTTTATGTAAGTCTTGAGAAATGTGGTCCAAAAGACTGGGCACAACGTATAACGACATAGTTCGTTTAGTTTCTTGTCCCACCATGACCAACGACTCGAATATGATCATAAAATAATGACTAATTGCAAAACGACTGGCCGAAGCATTTATCTATGCTGGTTTTAGTGCAGGAGTTGCCATTTACATGCTACATAAACATGGCCGGTTCAAGGTATTTGCGTGACAAGGCCCGTTTTTGCGTGTTCTTTTTAAAGTGGTTTCAGTATAGCCAGTAGGAAGTTCTGTGTTAAAATTGGTTTTGAATTTATTATTATATATCTACCATATATTATTATAATTCACGAACTTGGACGAAGTGATTAGAAGCCTCCCGCCTCTAGTTATCGAATAATCCACCTGGATAACACCTGATGTCCATCTGGATACAAACTTAATTGACCACAAGTTGATAGATCTTCGCCAGAAGATGGGGCTTGATGACTAGTCGGGGAGATCGAATCGACCGACAGATTTAAGGGTAAGTAAGTAAGTAAGTAAGGATAAGTAAATACAAGCTAGCAACTGAAGGTAAAAATGCTGGGCAATGAAGAATTTTCATAGAATAAAGGAACTCTGAGTAACAATACTAAAAGCACTCTAGTGTTTCTTAATGAACTGTTGAACGATCAGCTCATGAAGAATTGTTCGTCCCTAATAGTTAAACTAATCTCAGTGGACAGTTCATCAATTAACTGTACATATGTCAATAACGTAATAAAGATAATAAAGGGTCAAAAATTTGGCTGTATACACTACAACGGAAAACTTCTTCAAAACGCAATTGTTACCAATTTTGAAATTTTATAGTCGACTATGTGTCTTGTCGAGAGTCTGTTGAAAGATTCTATTGCAATATCCATGGAACATATCTAAAACTTGATCCCATTTTTTTATTTCTTCTTCTACAATTTCTGTACACAAATCTCTTGAAAATCATGTAATTTATTTAGCATCAACTATTGGCCTGAGAGTTTTGTTCTGGTTTGAATGCAGTTTTGCCTTAAGCTTGTTTTCGTACGACCCCAAGGTTGTATATCGTACGATCATACTAGTTTGAGCACTTGCTTGTAAACAAGCATTTTGTTATCAGTACTCAGATTGAAATGTTATCCAAAAATCCAGTTCAACTATCGTAATTATTTTTTATCCATTCTTTATCGTATGCCTCCTATTTAAGGACTCCTTCTTGAGATATATCCCGTTCTCGTGTATAAACTACGAAAAATACTGGGCCAAGGACACTTCCTTAAATTCCAAATACTTCGTTCTGTTTGACTCGGAAAAGCATATTTTCCATGTAGTATTCGGGAAAAAGTCTTCTACAGTTGGAATTAGGCACTTAAGTAATAATTCTTCGAAGTCCTTGGAAATTATTTATATCAACGATATTGGCCTGTAAAAATTCTTTTAATTTAGAGTTCTTTCGATATTAGAATCATTAGATAATTACTTCGGCTCTTTTTCCATTTAAACGTGGATCGTATGCAAGCTTAAAATTATGTATGTAGATTAGGCTCTAAACAGTTTTGTGACGAGGAACGCGGGATTGCTTTTTTAGATAGATATTTTATTTTTTCAATTAAATATGCACAGAGTTTTACAACAATTTTTCACAGCACAAAGAATTATGATAACATATGCATCTTACTACTGGAAAATAATGTTATATTTGTAATAAGCTTGTTTAAGTGAAAATTGAAAATTTAAAGGAAAAGAAAGCTTAAAAACCTTCTTTCATCATCACAGATATAACTTAAAACTATAATTTTTTTGATTTAATCAAATTAATTAGATATTAAATCTATAAAAAATACAATTAAACAAAATAAATAGGGGAATAATTAATTAAATAAATAAATAATTTAATAAATAAATAATAGAAAAAATAAAACAAAATAAATAGAGGAATAATTAATTAAATAAATAAATAATTTAATAAATAAATTACTTGATAAATAATAAAATAAATAAAACAAAATAAATAGAGGAATAATTAATTAAATAAATAAATAATCTAATAAATAAATAAATAAATTACTTGATAAATAATAAAATAAATAACACAAAATAAATAGAGGATAAAAATAATTAAATAAATAAATAATCTAATAAATAAATAAATAAATTACTTGATAAATAATAAAATAAATAAAACAAAATAAATAGAGGAAAAATTAATTAAATAAATAAATAATTTAATAAATAAATAAATAAATTATTTGATTAATAATAAAATAAATAAAACTAAATAAATAGAGGAATAATTAATTAAATAAATAAATCTATATATATAAAAGAAAGTCGTGTTAGTTACACTATTTATAACTCAATAACGGCTGAACCGATTTGGCTGAAAATCGGTGGGGAGGTAGAACCAGGAGACGGACATAGGATACTTTTTATCCCGTTCGATTGCGTTCCCGCGTGACGTGACATAATACTCGATTTGAAATGTAAACAAAAATATAGAAAACAAAAGACAACAACTGTCAAATCGATTATCTCAAGGGCAAGTTCAATGCGTACACTGACTTTTAGTAAACTAACTTTTTATCAAAGTGAAATTGTTAAGGTCATTTGCGAGTTGAAAGATTTTTGAATAACTTTTAAGAGCCAATCGACCAATCAGAGGCAATTTGACTGACTTTTAGTAGACACATTGAACGCCAGAAATCATTCTCGAAAATCGCGAAAGTTTTTATTTTTTTATGTTTGTGATTTGTATAAAAAAACATATGAAGCTTACTCGGTCGATTTGTTTCTTTTGTGCGAGTGTAATTAGTAAAACTTATTGTGGGAGTTTTTGTTGATAAAAATGCTCAGAAGATATAATCTTTCCCAGCAAAGATGAAATGCAACGAAGCTTCGTAACAGTGGCTACTCAATCGTCAATCCATTGAAATAGAACGACAAATCAAATGAGAGGACCAATCCGTTTATATGACATGACTTTGTGCTTCTCAAACAATAGACCAAACGTCGAGACCGATTTTGTTGAAATATTCAGACATTTTTAAATTGGCCCGATAGGTAGCATTGGAGTGGAGATATTTACGAAAATGTATCTATGAAGTATGAAAATGGTGTTGTCGGGATCCAGAAAATATGTTGTGTTTCAAGTAAGGCTGGGGGCATTCATTATATTCTTGATTTTTCTGAGATTTTTAGGTAATCCTAACGTTGGCTCAGCTGTTGAGTAATTCTGTGTAATTCGGCAGCGATTAACAGAACTATGTTTTTTTTTAAGGCAATTTCGATTCATATTTTTAATATGAGTAAAAATAAAGTGCATTTATAGATGTTTGCTTACTTGAGACATGGCCAACTACATATCATCCTGAATCATTAGGTACAAATAATATGTGCTTCCCGTCTGAAGCCCTTTGCGATCCTTTAAGATTTGGACCCGATAAGCGACGCTCGGGTGGAGTATTAACGAAAATATAGTTTTCCCTATAGGCATATATTTTCTTATCAACAACATTTAAATTAAAAGGATTAACCGATTCTGAAAACATTTTGTGTGCATGCTAACATGATTACTTTTGTGCTTTTTAGCTATAATTGGACCCAATATGTGGCGCTTTCATCGGTATTCAGAAAACCTATGGTAAACATGAGCAACGCCGGGTGGGTCAGCTAGTAATTTAATAAATAAAAAAATTACTTGATAAATAATAGAATAAATAAAACTAAATAAATAGCGGAATAATTAATTAAATAAATAAATAATTTAATAAATAAATAAATAAATTACTTGATAAATAATAAAATAAATAAATAAATATATAAACACATAATTAAATAAACATTTAAATAAATAAATATACGAATATATAAAAATATAAAAATTATCAAACGAATAGGCAAATAAATTAAAAAGGCAAATAAGTAAATAATTTAAATTAACGAAAAAGAGTTATCAAAAGAAAAATACCAATACATTTTTTTACAAAACGTGATAACGCCTTATTAATAATTAATATTAATTACACATACGAAATAACATGACTCATGCTGATAATGCTGATATTATGCTAATAAGAAAAGTGACACACGCTGCGATACTGTGGTTCTTTCAACCAAATTCGATCGCAAGCACCAGGCGAACATGAAAAAGAACAGGCGCAAATTCCCAAAATAATTCCAATCAAATTCAAAAAGAACAAGAAGAGAAAAAGAAATACAAAATAGTTTTGTTAAAGTAGAAAGTAGATGTAGATATTGGGGTATGTGTGTGTGGATTTAACGAGAGGGTTTGTGGGTGTTGGCGCCATCAATATTTTCTTATGATGTTTTCACGTAAAATTATCGTCCGTAAACCGACTTTACAGACAACCAAGTTTTACTTGCGATTATAGGTACTATAATGCAAGTTATGCATTCTTGCAGATTAAAAAATTTGAGATAACAATCAAACCTGACATTACGATGATAGAGAAACATATTTGAGTTACTGGCAAAATTCTGTATGTCTGTCTGTCTGTCTGTACGGATGTATTTTGGACTACAGCCTTAACGGTTAGGCCAATCGTCTTCAAATTTGGAACATAAGGTTGTTTTGACATTCTACAGAGGAGTTTTTTGATTTTTTTAGCTCAAAAATTAACGGTACCTGTCATATAACCGTTATGTAAAAGCTCATTTTTCTCGGAAACGGTTTCAAGAATTTTTATTAAAAAAATCAGTGTGCTTTTGTAAATATGCGTTATATTTCGGTGATAAAAAAAAATTAAAATGGTGGGCTAATAACGGTACCTTCAATAGGACCGTTTTTTTATTCGACTTTCTCGAAAACTGGTAATCCGATTTCAATCAAAATTGATAATCAGGAAGATGTTGGTAGCCTAAGTAATTTTATTTTAAAATATTTTCGAAATTTTTTTTTTTTGTATTTTCAATAATTTTCTTAAATTTTTTTTTTCAAAAATCAATATTTTGAAAACGGGTGATGGATTTTTTTTATTTTATTTTTAATTGTAGATTATTTGTTTGCTTAACTTTGCATTCTTAAATAATTTGTTTTTCAATTTTTGAAAAAAGTTATTAAAATAAAATCGTTTTATTTAAAAACCGCTCCTACGATTTTGAAAAAAAATCGCACTTTTTCACAGTTTTTTTAAAGAAATAAAATGGTGTTTATTTTTTTCTGCTGAAAACTATTTTACGTACTTTTTTCAAACAATCAAAAGTCAGAAAAATCGAGAAAAAACTTTGAATATTTTTCAAATTCTATTCCAAGCTGTCACCGCACATAAGAGCAAGTACGTGCGATCCAGTAAAAAATGTAAAATATGTTTTCGAAAAGTTTTTCAAAAAAAACATTTTTTTGAAAAAACTGGTCGAACGATTTTGAAATGAAAAATTCATAAAATATAAAACAGCAAAAGACATAAGATGGCTTACAACATTTTTTCCAAAAAACGTTATGAATAGTGTTTTTTTGATTTCATAAAAAATTTTCCCCCAAATTTTATTTCATATTGCTCGGCTAAGCCCAGCCATTAGTCAAATAAAAGAAGGTGACAACCTACATACATACCTACGTATTTTAAAGCATTTCATCATCATAAAAGCACACAGAATAAATAATGAGCCTATGATAAACACACAAAAACAACTAACAAATAACTACTGAATGCAAAAATTTCAATCGAGAAAACAAAAGCTTACACCTTCCCATAAATAAACAAAACCACTGTGTTAACTTTTAATATTGTCGCTATACCTACTCGCTTAACATTAGTTGGAACGTGTATCTTATATTTAGTACCTACCTTCCTTCCAACCTTATTATAGGTAAATAATATCCTTAATAAATTCCATTAATACCTACCCACATCATACGTTTATCGATCCATCAAACATAATTCAGCTATTTTAATTAATTTGATTTCAAAAAGTAAATTATTGTTATTGGGACCTATATAGGTCCCTATACCTAGCATTATTGCCCTACTGCTGATTCCCACGAATCTTTATGCCAGTTGTTCAATTTTTTCCATACCAAAACGAAAATTAAACTGAAAAAATTCCTTTATATCTTTCTATTAGCAAATTATATTATAAGCACTAAACAACAAGTGGAAAGATAATACACTAAAAAACTGAAAAGCTACCAATCCTATATATTTATGTGTTTATCCCTTTATCGTGACGCATGTTCGTTCGAGCTTCAAACCACAACGATTCTAAAGAAGTTGCACGTCAAAAAAACATTAAAATTAAATCTTTGTCAAAAAGACGTCTGTACCTAAAAAGGATTAGCACACGGGAGCAAGTACGTGCGACCCAGTCGTGCCTTTTATTTTAAGTTGCTTATGACAATATTTTTTATTTTTTTTTTAATTTATTGGAAGTTATTTCTTACAGTTTTTATAAAATTATTTTTTTTAATATTTATAACAGGGAGAAGCTGGAGACTGCTTCTCATCTCAAGATGGCATTCTTCTGAGAGATTATTACCTCTGTATTTGACGCAACATGGATTTTTTCGACAGAAATGTGTTTTTTCGTTCAATTTTAATGACATCCTTCGTGATTCGTCCAGAATCTATAGAGCCTACAGCCGACCTCCGAAGTTGGCAGATGGTATAAAGTATCTTGTTGTTTTGCTCACTGCATGCTTTTGTATATTTTGTTCTCAGTATACGGATACGGAGTATAGATTTTGGTCGCCTCTTACGATAGATATTCCTTACCGCGGTTATAATCTTTTTTTTATTCCCATAACCGAAAAAATGTTTTCAATTGTTTTAATTCGGAATTCATTTGAACATACAGACATCTCAAACTTTGTATTCCAATTAGCGCCCAAAAACCTTATTTGTAAATACGCCCCTGTTTAAAAAAAATCGTTTAATTCCGCTTGTCTTTTTGCATGCAAAACAATTTTGAAGCACGCGGAACGACTCGGTTAAATATTGCTGGCAAAGTACGGTCACGTTTTAAGTCACTATACACTATCACCCAGAACCACTCCCGCTTATGGCAAAAGTTGCAATATTAATGGCATAGAACCCAGACTACCTGTTAACAATCAGAATGTATCTGTAGGTCGTGAAATGCCTTTCAAATCTATTCTACAAAAGGTTACTTTTTTATGCCCATTGTCTCTGCAGCCGCAGCCGTTCACATTTGGTTAAATCGCTAGCTGTTGCAATGTCTTAGTTGGGTTGGGATTGAGAGCTATGATTTATGATGAAAGGAATTCCTAAAAACAGTTTTTAGTGCTTTTGATTCTTTGTTGTGTGGAGTCCTAAGCGTTATACCAAAATGCCAAATGGTGACCATTTATAGGTTCATTACTTCTATCATGAAATCTATTTTTTTCTGTATAAATGCGTAATGCACATGGAAGTATGTATATACACATATACAAAAATCATGAAGTTCCTTCCATTATTTGAGTCGCTAATGATCCATCGAAGCTATCATGACTATGTTTGTGGATTTTCTGGGGCAGCGTGGGTGAATTAAAAACAAATTAGGTGAACACAATTAATTGGACACGATTTAATGGTAATATCGATGGCAAACGATTGCTATTCGAAAGTGCGAGAAATGGAAATAATAGCTTTTGGACCAAGATGATCCAATTCGCCTGCAAGAAGCGAAGTCTAAGGCGTTATTAATGGTTAAACAAATCATTCAGGATGTCAAGGTTTCTATGCCATACGTCGAATTATTAGGTCTAATTATTTTTAATTCGTATTTCTAAATATATTTAATGTTTTGTTACACAACCTAATGGGCAGTACTTTGACTTCAAATGAGAGAATTGCTTTATAAACTCATTTAATTTGTTGTAGAAATAGGTATCGATCGGAATACGAGTGGGGTTAAGGTCAGACTTTTGGCAATTGCCTTATTTCATAGTTAATAATGTATTCCAATGTTTGAACAGCAGCCCTACAGCCCATTATATCATTTTAATATAAATAGAAAGCCTTAGTCTTCAAAAACAAGTAATAAATAATAATTGCTAGGTTACCTCTTAATACCCTGAATTACTTTATATTATTCATATAAAGTGACCATTCTTACATACGCATTCAAGAAACAATTATAACATAATATCCCTGCTCGATTCAAAATACTTTCAGGGCATGTTCCATATCCGCATATGCCTCTTCAGTGTCCAGTTCTAAAAATGTGTCAAGGATAAGTCGTCATCAAACAATGTCCATTACACGGTTGTTTTTATAGGTAGCGACTTTTTACGAAAGATGGTCTTCTATACACATTAATAAAAATAGACATGACTGGGTCGCGCGTACTTGCTTTAATGTGCTTAATTAAATTGGAAAGCAAGATCCTTGACAGATACAAGCAACATTTACGTTGAAAATAACACAGTTTGAACTTATAAAAAGTATTAAAACCACATTACTTATCGGTTTTTATTAAAAATGAGAGAATTTACGAAAAATGTATTTCGAAAATTGAAGGACCGGTTTTGATAAAATCCGGTTTTTTATATCTAGTTTTTTGATTTTTTTTTAATTTTAATGCAGTTTTTTTGATTATAAAATTTTAAATATTTTTTTTGATCATTTTTAAATAATGATTTTTCAAAAAAATAATTCAAAAATTAATTTTTATTAGAAAAAAAAGTTATTAAAAACTATATGCAGAATTAATTAAACTTCCTAGGTCTACTTAAATATAAAATTTGACAGAAAGTCAAAGAGCCGTTACCGAGAAAGCCCAAAATAAACAAGAAGAGAAAAAGAAATACAAAATAGGCGAAGTTTTGTTAAAGTAGAAAGTAGATGTAGATATTTTAACCAGAGGATTTGTGGGTGTGAGTTAATGCCATCAATGTTTTCTTATGACGTTATCACGTAAAATTATCGTCCGTAAAACGACTTTACAGACAACCAACTCTTTTTTTGACTTTTTTTTAATATAAAACAAAAAGATAAATAAACGTAAAACACAAAAATAAATAAACGTAAGGACATGAAACAATTCAGTTCTTTTTATAAATAAAAAGTAATTCACAAAATTTAATAAAAAAATTTGAAAGACTTTACAGTTCTGAACCCAAACTTCGAGGTGCTCATATTGTAATAAGTTTAGGGCAGGTTGTTAAGTTTGTTTTTTTTTTGACAATGATAATTTTGAAAACATATTTTCAGCACAAGCGCTGTTATGGGGTAATGCTATTTTTTTTGTAGTAAAATCATATAAAAATAAAAAAAAATAATTGAAGAATGCAAACCTAAACAAAATAAATTACACGACTGGGTCGCACGTACTTTACTTGCTCTTATGTGCCTAATTACATTGGAAAGCAAGATCTTTGACAGAAACAAGAAAAATTTACGTTGAAAATAACACAGTTTGAACTTATGACCACAAAACTTAACGGTTTATAGCAAAAATGAAGTACGCCATCACACGTCTTAAATAACAAAGAATTTATGAAAAATGTTTTTTGAAAATTGTAGGACCGGTTTTGATAAAATCCTGTTTTTTATTTTTAGTTTTTTGAAAAAAAATTTTTTGAAATTTTGGAATGCACTTTTTTAGAGTTCATTAATATACATTTGATTATAAAATTTGAAATAATTTGTTTTGATTAGTTCTAAAAATATAGATTTTTCCAAAAAATAAAATCAAAAATTAATTTTAATCAGAAAAAAAAATTATTCAAAATGTTGATATCCAGAATTAATTTGGCTGTTTAGATCTTATCAAATATATAATTTGACAAAAATCCAAAAAACCGTTACCGAGAAAGCTAATAATTAAAAAAACCGTTACATGAAAGGTACCGTTAATAGACTCTTCACGGAAATTTGGTTCTGATCAAATGATAGCCAATACTAACAAAAACCAGATGGGGCATAAGTAAACCACTGCTATATATGCTTTACGACATGCTTAATGGTAGAAAGTTTGTTGTCAAGAGTGGCAATGTAACATCTACCACAACTTTTGATATTAAAAACGGTCTGCAACAGGGAGCGGTGAACTCGCCGATTCTCTTTAGTATTTACACCAGCGATCTCATTGGGAGTCTACCTCATGCAATTGCGTATGCCGATGATTTAATTGCGTACAGAACAGGTCCAAAAGTTGAGGAGATAGACCGTTAATAGACTCTTCCCGGAAATTTGGTTCTGATCAAATGATAGCCAATACTAACAAAAAATTTTCAAAAATTTTCATCCAAATCGTTGAAGCCGTTTTCGATAAAAAATAAGCTTTTCCTAAACGGTCATAATGGCAGGTGCCGTAACTGAGGCGGCGAGAAATAATAAAGGATTTTTGTTGAACAATGAACAGTTAAGAACAAATATTTTTTTACGTCAGTTTTGCAAAACAAGTTCTGATTCTGAGTAAAATTTTCTGAGTTATCTGATAAGGCAGACAGAACTTTACGCGTTAAAAATCTCTGTTTGACGAGAACATACAAAACATGCAGTAAATTTAAGAAAGTAGATAATTCATAAGTGTGACAACTTTTAGCGCTTTTTGAAATCAACAGCAAAGTGAAAGGTACTGCTTTAATGAATTGGTATAGGTATCTACATATATAATTTTAATAACAAAGATTTTAAAATAGCAGCCAGAAATTTTCAAATAAATCATAGTAAGTAGAAATACAATTTCGGATACTTTAACTGAGTTATTATTTTTTTCTTCCGACAAAATGCTCAACTCATTATAATTTCAGACGGAATTCCTCTTAATATTAAAACTAGTTAGTAAATTAATTCAGTGGAACCAAGATCCCCAAGAGTGTTAAAGCGGTTTATGATGCATTCTTAATCACAAAACGCTTTGCAATGCAAATTAGCTCACTTGACCTGTCAATACTGTTGACATGGGTGTTATTCCTTTTACACTTCACCATACCGCATTCCATGCGCCATAAACAAAATTCAATGTCAAAACACAACCAACTCCATCTGCTGCTTCGCCTTATTTTGCATAAATAACTCGAGTGAAAATAAAACTTACAACGAATATTACTATTCTCCATAGAGACCCTTTAAACTATGTATCTGACCGATAAATCCGCGCTTTCTACAAACTATAGCAACAAATTTCAATTAACAAACATTTTTTGTATTCATAAGTAGCAACCAAGAAAAATAGATAGAAATTGTTATTTCCAAGGCCATTACTTAATTTACATATCGCCATCGCGATCGTATGGAGTAGCATAGCTCTCTAGCCCCACGAACTATAGAATTACATCACAAGAGATGGAGCCACAGCTACAGTCAGCTGGGCACTTAAATGCTGGATAAAAATAATGAAAAGCCAATAAAGCGGGCAAACCCTGACAGACGTTGTATTTGCATTTATCACGACTTTTGGCTCGGCGGCAAGGCATGTGTGTACTTAGACTTACTATACCTTTACTTTTGTTGAGAGGTTTATGAACACAACTTGATTTGTAGTAGATTCATTTTCCAATTGAAACACGTTCCAGTTTCTATCTTACCTTCGCCTGGGGTCTAGCAGATATGAACATCAGACGTTTATAAACGTTCTTGAAACGTAAAAGGCCATTAGAAACAGAGCCAAGCATTAATAATTTATTGAAGAAAAAACTATGCGATTGATTGTTGTCGAAGTGAGCGCTTAAATGAGTTTCGGATGTTTGGGTTCTTTAATTTTTGAGGTTATGTTGAATTGTTAAGGTAGGTTCTACCTACAGGTTGGCACTTATATGGGGCACCTGAGGATGTCTTATTGCCCTTCAATGTGACACTTTCAAATTCAAACAATAATAAACTGCATGAGAAAGCTTTTGTGTATAAAACGAATTTTATCAAAATCGTAATAGTCATTTTTGCTGGGCTTACTAAATTTCGGATAAACACCTTGATGTGCACTGTTTATATGAACTTTTTCCGTTCATATTTCAGCTAAGAACTCTTGCTTCAAAAAAAGTACGAAAAGAATTTAAACCCTAACAATTTTTCTAGTAGCTGAACTTGTCCAGAGATATATTGATATCTAAACTAAATGAGGATGACAACAGAATAGAATAGAGGGAAGTTGATCTTGACGAAGAAAACAAGAAGTTGAAAAGTTCTTTTTTTCAGTCCATAGATCACCGCATCCAAAGGTATATGCAAATATAAAACAGATGAAGATCGAGCTACTATCACGCGAGACAGGAAAAAAGCTAAGTAAGAAACGCTTCTCCCCTGAGATTATGATTATCAGGCTATACAAGACACTAAGCTAAACACTAGCCAAAATGAGTCTTCCATCAGCCATCAACATCGTCGACCAAATGGACTGTCGTACCTATTTTTAAAGAAACGGTACAAAAATAAAAACCCGCAAACGCGATTTCGATCGATCGTTATTTAAATAAAATGCACGACTGGATCGCACGTACTTGCTCATATGTGCGGTCACATTGTAGAACAAAATTTAAGAAAATTGAAGTTACCATCACATCATTTATTCGATTTTTGTGACTTTTGATTGTTCGAAAAAAGTACGTTAAATTGTATTGAGTGAAATAATTTAAACGCCATTTTATTTCTTTAACAAGTGTGATTTTTTTTCAAAATTGTAGGCGCAACAACTTTTTTTAAAAAAATTAAAAAAAGTAATTAAGGAATACAATCCTAAGCACAAAATTAACATACATTTAAAAACAAAATTAAAAATAAAAATTCATTTACCCGTTCTCAAAACATTGATTTTTCAAAAAAAAAAAAAAAATAAAAATAAAAATTATTAAAAATACAAAAAAAAAAGTTTTCGAAAAAAAGTTAATGTGAAATTACTAAGGCTACCTACATCTTTTTGAATATCAATTTTGATAGAAATCAGATCACAAGTTTTCGAGAAAGTCGAAGAAAAAAAAACGGTCCTATGGGGGTACCGTTTTTAGCCCACCATATTAAATTTTTTTTCACCAAAATATAATGCTTACCTACAGTAGTACTGAATTCTTGGAGCCGTTTTCGAGAAAAAAAAGCTTTTGCATAAAGGTTATATGACAGGTACCGTTAATTTTTGAGCTAAAAAAAAATTGAAAAATCTCCTCTGTAGAACGTCAAAATAACCTTAAGTTCTTAATTTGAAGACGAATGGCCAAACCGCTTAGACTAGAATACAAATTATATCCGTACAGAGAGACATACAGACAGACCGACAGAATTTCGCCAGTAACTGAAATAAGTTTCTCTATCATCGTAATGTCTTGTTTGATTGTTATCTCAAAAATTTTAATCTGCACGAATGCATAACTTGCATTATAGTACCTACAATCGCAAGTAAAAATTACAAAAGAGCTTTTGAAATCAAGATGGACAAAATTAATAAAATGTTTTTTGTTTCCTTGGTTCGTGAAAAAAAGAAATTGTGTTCGGAAAGTTTAATGAACCAGTGACCCATGAAAAGAAAATTATAGAATAGAGAAAAGCATTTACGATGTCCTAGCTTCAAGAGGAATTATAATAAATAAGAACTGAAAATCTGAAAGTATTTCCGCGATATTACTTGGAAAAATTTGAAGCGAGGAACTATAGTAAGACTAAATTAAAAAAAAAAGAATTCTTCTTAAAAAAAAAAAAAAATGATCTTTATATTTAGGTTAAACTGGATAATGCCAAAAAGACGGGATCTGCCGGGGAACCAAAATTCAAATTAAGTCATTTCGATAATATCATTATCGATATTATTGGTAAGGAGTCACCTACAGTCCACTCTATTTTGATTAAAGACCCATCAATACATCCATACACGCACGGCATGCCTACAAAAATATAAACTTAATATTGCGTGTAGTCCTGCGGTACAGTGCAACACGTTTCGCGGAAATAAGGCCCGCCGTTCATATTTTCGAGGGATTTTTGTTTTCCTTTTTTAAATTGCAGCTTTATGTCCGTTTCTGTGAGTGTTATGTTTATGTTTATGTTTAAATTAAGAAAAATACCTGCAAACGCATGAAATCTTTCGGAAATTATGTCCACATCATCGAACCATCGTACAAAAGCTTCAAACATGGAATCCACGATCGCTGTACAAACCCGATCAACATACCTGCATACTGTGCATGTCGGCAATTCTATGATACTGGCTTTCATTGCCCCATTACCAATCCAGTGCAAGACAGTGAGTAACTGTTGTTATGGGGATAATGCTTTTTATCAGTTCTGTGACTGATCTGTCATCCAACTAAAGAAATTATTTCTTCCACCTTGGCTAAACTCACCCAAAAACGCTGGTTAAAATAAAAATACTCCGTGATGTTGTAATTAATACGCGACCGACAGACTCTTCTTCTTCTACTCAGACTACTATCGCTACTACTATGCCTCCGCCGTAAGGCCATTATAAACCATTAATATGACCGAAAACAAATTTGTAAAAAAAAACTTACACCCGTCTTCAGCCGCGTTGAAATATATCACAACTAAATGGAAATTTGTGAATATTTTTCAATTGGTGAAACAGAAACATATAAGAAACTTGAAAGTTCACAAATTTTTTACTTGTAAAATACAAGTTTTGGTAAAACAGAAAATGGATTTTTCACAAATTTCACTTGTAAGTCACAAGTACAAATCTGTAAACACAAAAAACTGGTGAAATGAAATGTATCGAGTTTTTCACAAATTCTGTGGAAAATCACTTGTATTTACAATTTTGTTAGTTGGTGAAATAGGACCCTGGTTTTTGACGACGTGATAACGTCTTATAAACTGATGACACCGTCTGCACACACGAAAAATAGCATGACTTATGCTCACGTTTCGCGGAACGGCCTAAGCACAATGTGTGGTTTGTGTATTAAATACTTTTTATAACAGCTGAAAGAGGATTTGATAAATGTACACGAGAATTTGTACGTATTCTAACAGATAGCATTGTATTTTGTATTTAATGCAACAACCTTTTGGTATCTAGCATTTTATTATTGTTAGGTGGTTACCCAAGGGGCACGCTTAGATACTAAATAGTTGTGGGGACTTCTCTGTGACAAAATGACAGTCATATAAGTGTACAAAATTAAGTCGCCCAATACTTCTCTGGAACTGAAAAAGCGCAAAAATGGTCCGCTTGTGCAACTAAATTCTAGTTGCTAAGAAGATACTTGCAACTTCCGTGTGGTCAGTTTTAAATGATTTAAAATAGTTCCTTGTAACTGAGGAGCAACTAATTTTGGTTACTTATAAGTTTGCTTTGACCGAACTGTAACTGAATTTTAAGTTACAGTTCAGTCTGGCAAAACTTAAATGTAACTGAGTAAATAGACCTGTGAATTTTTTTGAAACTTAATTGCAACTATGGGATGGTTGCAGTTAAGTTTTGTTTTATTTTAATGTCACATGAAGTTATATTCTTGTTGCAAATCAGTCATTTTTAGTTTTTTATTATTTATTATTATTCATTTTTGAAACCAAATATTATGTACATACATATTATCAAAAAAGGAGACTTCAAACTTTTACAGCTGCAAAAATTAAACGTCAAACTAAGCTTACATATATTTTCATTCGAAATGAATAAGTAGCAAACTTTGATAATTGTTTTTTTGATGTTTTCGCAGTTTGATTTTGAAAACGCTCGCAGTTGTTTCATAAAATACACAATGCTACCCCCTTCAAAATAAATGCGTTTACATAATTCATCAAATTTAAAATATTTTTAACCAATTTTGACTTTGTCAACTTTTGTTCTTAGTGTTTATACCCAAAAGTTCTTAAAATTACGTTTTACCATGTTGTTTAATTTATGGAACTTTGCTTTTTTATTAATTAAAAAAGTGTTCATTTATTATTTAAAAGAACACAGATTATTTAATATCATGTTCATTATGGCGAATATTTGTTAATTCTAAAAAAATATGGCCGATGGCACGTGGTTTTTAAGTAACCTTACAGCAACTGCTTATTTTTATAAAATGGGTTTGCCAGCTTATGCGGTTTATCCAACCTAAGTTTTATTTGAACCCTCAAACATTATTTTCATTTAGAAATGCAAAATAAAATAAAACAACATTTATGCAAAATAAAATCCAAAACCTGGTCGCACAAACCTATACTACTAAAGAAATTAACTGGGTCCCATAAAATTGCAGTTCGAGCTAACATTATATGGTTTGAAAATACTTTAATCTGCATTTGAAAGGTTTATAAAAATAATAATACTAATTTTAACTTCTTTCTTCTTTAAAGGTTTCGTCTTTCGATATGTCCACTCGGTTTTTGGTTTCTGTTTAACAGCAACTCGTACGTCGTTTCTGCTGTAACCCGACGAAAGCGATGCATAACATAATTTTTTTATGAAAAAATCGCAATATAAAATGAAATTATAAAAATTTCATAGCTTTTTATTGCTCTGGAAAAAAGCAATTTTAGAGCAAATGGGTTAGATTTGAAAAGAAATACACTACTCCGCCTAAAATATGATTTGTCCTCATCTGTCAAGCTATGAAGTGTCAAATTCCATTCAAGGATGGCTACGATATCGATGAATTAAAAAACATCTAAAATATAAAAAAAAAAAATTTAACCGGAAAAAGGCATATTAATCCTAACGAACCTACTCATAGCAAAGCGAACTACCGAACCAAACTACCAAACCGAACCGAGTTACTCCAAAACAACGCACCGATTTTGTTTCAAACCGAGTTGGCCAAATTTTTTTTTATTTTTTTTTGTGCTATTTTGACGTTATTTTTTTACATAATACCTACACCTTTTTATAATGCCTTGTTTCAGTTTTGTAGGTACATTTTTTTTTCTGATTGTGCTTAATAATAAAATGTTGGCAAGCCTAATTGTGCTCATTCTTCATCATGACCATTATAAGTAACACAAAAACTTCTTTGAAATCTATCAGCAACTAATAATATAAGACACAAAAATGGTTTCTATCGCCATCCTAGTCAGTCGTTATAGAATATCTTAGAAAATGAAGTAAGTAGAATATCGAGATTCCATTTAAATGTTACCTATCAGTAACCCGTCAGAAACTGAAAAATAAAATGAAATATCAAGAAAAAGTGTTTTGTTATCGTTTAGAAACTGAAAAAATGAAACCAATATGTAACCTTTTAGGAACTTAATAGTGACAAGATATGCCTGTTTTGAAATTGTGTATCCCTTTTATTTCTTCTATCTCCGTCTTGCTTTGTGAATCTCTCAGTGACCGTTTAGTTACCAAAATGATAGAATAGATGTCAAACAAATGTTATTTATGGAGCGTTTTGTAACTGAAATAGTTGGAACTACTCTGTGATTGCTCTGTAACTCAATAGTAACTACATCGGTTTTGTGAAACTTTCTATCCTTATCCTTCATCGACTGATCGTAATATCTTCTTATTTACACATAAAATAATACTTACGAATAGATCTAGTTTCTGAGTATTCTCTTAGTGACCGTTCAGTAACTAAAATGAGATTTTTTTTTGAATTTTGGTTTATGTTTATAGCGAAGTAAAAATAAAAAAATAAAACTGAAACAAAATTTTAAGAAGATGAAAAAAGTAGTTTCTATGAAGATTTGTTCAAGTTTCTAATAAAAAAAAACTCATGTTGCTTTGTTATTGAGTGGTCACTAACAAGTAACATACATTGTCTGAAACAATCTTAACTGATTATGTTTCTAAGGAGTCACGCAGAAATTGCAAATTTTGTTACAAAAAACAGATTATTTAGAATTGTGTTGAGTTGAAACTTACGTGTAAATGGTTAGTAACTTGCTTCATATGATTTGCATCTCAGTTTTCTGAAACATTATATATTACGTTACAAAAGAGACACACAGAAGTTGCAGAAGGCAAAAGTTGCAGAACGGTTTCAATTTTACTTACAAAAACAATTTTTTAAGAAATATGTTGCATTGAAACTAATGTATACCTGGCTAGTAACATGTAGATTGTAGGCCATATGGCCATTATTTTTGAGTTGCAGGTTATTCCCACAGGACTAGCGTATTCGAGAATGGGTCTTACGAAGGTGGTTAAAAGGGATTTGCTGACGTAAGGGTCTGAGAACTCTTTCGACCATCGTCTTATAAAACCAATGGAAGAATTTGCTTTGGAAATAATGTGATCAAAATGAGAACGAAAAAGTTGCAGAACGGTTTCAATTTTAGTTACAAAAACAATTTTTTAAGAAATGAGTTGCATTGAAACTAATGTATACCTGGTTAGCAACATGTAGGCCATATGGCCAATATATTTGAGTTGCAGGTTATTCCCACAGTGACCTTAATGTATCAGATGTACAACTTAAATAATTTATATCATCAGCGTAAATCAAGAGGTCGGCATGGGATATAACGCAATCATGACTATGACTACCATGCGGAATACAAGAAGTTCAAGTATGGTGTCAGCAACGGAGTATCTGAAAACCATCCGATATTGGCGGTTATCTAGGTAGGATTTAACCCATGCAATGACCGATGATGGAAAACCTCAGGCCTGAAGCTTAGCATAGATTATTTGGTGGGTAATCTTTTCAAAAGCTTTGCTAAAGTCAGTAGTTATCACATCTATGTCGTTACCTTTTTTTATGGCGTTTTCAATTCGTGTCTATGACTCTGATAGACACGAATTGGGTTAGGTTTGTGGTTGTAATGGACTGATTATGAGTTTGCAGACAAAGAGACAAAGGAGAGCGAGGCATAGATAATGGATTCAAACAGCTTAAGGATAGAGGAAAGTTTGGCTATTGGACGAAGAAGGGAACATTTGTTGGAGGCTTGTTGATAACGGGAAATGTCAGAACAGGTCTTGGAGAGCAAGTATGTTTTCAAATATTTATTTCTTAGATTAAGAAGGGTACACGAAGGCATTATGAATGATTTAAAACAAAAGGTTTTAAAAGTCTTCATTGAATATTAATCTTTATTAATATATAACGTTATTATTTACACTATTATTAAAAATACTTGAATTTTGTAATTCTAAATTCATTTTGCATGCATAGTTTCATCGGCTTTGGAAAAAGAAATTAGGTATGTATATTTCAAGCTTTCGGGTTTAATGTTGTCGTTTGTAGAAAAATAAGATTAAAGAATCTATTGAAAATTTTGATTAATTGATTGGGACTGTTATCGCCATAAATTCACCTGCTAAGAATTGTGTAAAGCGGTAAATTTCTTTTTAAACTTTCCGTCCGACTCAAATTGAAATATTTTCGACAAAGAGCTATCATGAATAAGATCTATTCATTATTGCAGTTATAGAACAGAAATGCAAATATTCTCTGTTATAGAATGAAATAGAAGGTTTATCAGCTGGAGACTTTGAATACATGGAGGTAATATGTATTTCTCTTTCTGACCAAAAAAGAAAACGAAAAGGAAATCTAAAATGCTATTGAATGTTTTAAAATAAAAAAAAAATATCTTTTATAAATAATACAAATAATAGAGGAACAAGATGAATTCTCCTTAGGAACACTAGAATTAGCTTTAAATTGACATGAGCAATTATTCCTAAATACAATATTGTAGTTCTTTTCCTTTAGATATGACGTTATCCACAAGAAAAAATCATCGTTAAGTGCAATTAACTTCAATTTATTTAAAAGCATTTCATGAATGAATTTATCAAAAGTTTTACTAAAGTCGGTAAAGATGCATCTTAACAAAATAAGCAATGAATTAGTGATTGCAAATTTATTTTTTACAAAATAATTTTGTTTTTCAAATATAGCAGAAGAACAGTTATAGAAAAGAACGTTACAGACTATAGATTCGAGCAGTTTAGGAACAGCGGATAGTTTCCTAATTGGACGATATTTTGTTATTATAGTTTTGAGGCTTTTTTTATGAATTGACATTAAAAATGAATATTTCCAGAGAGCAGGAAATTCAGAACATTTAAGCGATTCGTTGAAAAGAATAGATTGAGTTGCGGTCAAAATAGTGATCCTACTAAATATGTTTAAGATCTCTGAAAATCGAAATCGAAAAATTTATGGAATAAAGATGTGTGTATTGATCAGTAAAAGACGAAAAAGAAGAAGAAGTGATTTTGGGAAATGTTTCAATTCAAATGCACTTTTAAATTAATCTGCAAAAATAAAAGATATTGTCTCTAAATAGTGAATTAAAGAATTTTCTATTTTTCCTTACTTTGTACGTATTTCCAAAATTAGTGTGGCTTCATTTGAAGCTCTCTTTTAGTTTTCGAAATATCATCGGAATATAAGTTAAATGGAATTTGAATTGGATAAAGTCGATTTGTAGTTCCTAAAAAAAACTTTTAGCGTCTCCTCAGTCCTTGGCAAATTAAACCTCACCCATACCTTGTTTCTTTTAGTTTTTTTAAAGTTTTATTTTATACAAATAAAGCCATGCAGGGTTATAATTTCAGCTTTTTTATCTTGCGCAATGGGATAGTTTCTAAGTAGCATTCAAACTACATTTCATAAAACCGCGAAATCTTTCCTTCTAAACTTAAATTTAAAAATTATATATTAGTCCAAGAAAATTAGAAAAAAAGTTCGGAAAATTATATACGGAGTTTTTGTTTTTGAATCCGCTTTTTTGAATTGTTATGAATATTTAAGGAAAAGTCCTCATCAATCCAAGCCTTTCGTCTATTAAAAAAGGGGGTCAAAGGTCACGAACAGTGGAATTTCGCTGATTTATTGAATTTAAAATATAATTTTCCTAACTCTTTTTTTCGATTAGTAAATTAAATAGCTGATTAAAATAGCAACCAGGCTTGTCAGATGTGGCGATTTATCGCCAAACGGGCGATTTGAAATTTATTTTGACGACACGAAAATCGGTTTGGCGATGTACCCTTAAAAAGGCGATATTTTTAGATTTTGGCGATTTAAATTTTTTTCAATTGAAATCCTAATACACATTTTTTTTTCATTTTTTTATTTTTCCCTTTTAATTTTCAGCATGCAGCAATGGAAAATATAATTGTTGCATGCTGAATCGAGTCATCGAAATAGTATTTCTGAACGCAGACCCTAAAAACCGATGCAATGGCGTTCAGTGTCAACGCGTCATCTGATTCTTGAGTTGAATTGGCTCTAAAATTTAGTTGACTTTTAGTTGACCTTTTAGTAAAAAAGTTTTGTCAAGATTTTTTGTCTAACTTTCAACTGAAAGTTTTCCCTTTACAATGTATTGGTGTCAGTTTGTCGCTCTATGGATTCACTTTGACAAAAAATGAGTTGACTAAAAGTCAGTGTACGCATTGAAGGGATCCGATTTCTGTCACCTCTCTATAATAAAGGACATACGTCAAACGTCAAACCAAAACAATAAATTAATTATCTATGTTCAATGTACCCTGCCCAACGCGCACTGGGGAAATTCAGTGCATTACGTTCAGTTGTCAAAACACTGCATAAGTGCTTGGCTTTTGTTTTAGCATCGAACAGCCCCGTGCAACATCTCTGCTTTTTTTGACTTTTCTTTTATATGAATATATTTTTTTCAAACAGTGACAAATAAATAGAAGTCAATAAAATGACCAATGAAAGAAACATTTTGTCTATAAACGTAAATAACTTAACAATTACAAAATATTCTTTGAAATATTTTATATTTCCTAATAATAATTTGTTGGTTATTTTTTTTTTTTTTTTTTTTTTTTGACAACCCTGGTAGCAATTACAAAAACATAACTAGACGACATTTCAATTTTACAAATAGCACTTTAAGTGCAGTATAAAAAAAAATCATCAGCAAGTGAGCAAATAAAAGAAGTTCTTACTCTTATCATTAAATTCAATCGCGACGAAAATTTTTAGTTTTATTAAACGTTTAGTCTTTATTCAGTTGAAATTCTGGTAACATATTGGTACTAGTTGTAGCTGCTTTGGCGGAAATATCGTATTGTCAGATGTTGTGGAAAATTCGAATTTTGGAATTCGGCGATATGTATATCGCTTGGTGTTATTTCACGGCATCCAATTGATTCCTATCTGGTTTCGAGAAGTCTTTGGCTAAATATCTCAATCGAAAATTCACAGAATACATTCTAGAGCGAAGCATGCCTCTAATGTTTCTTTTGTTTAGCCTATAGTTACGATAAAGATTTTTAACCTTTTGGCGCAAAAAAGGATTCATTCATACAAACATGCAAAACATACAAAAATGAAAATCTGATGAATCGTTGCATGCATTTTGGGTAAATTACTGTATAATCTTTACCTGGCCACCATAATATCAATAAGTTTAAATTCATTATAAAACCAAACCTTTTCAAATACTTCATTAAGAAAAAACTAAAACAAATAAACGCACGCATCTTTCTACTTTAAACATTTCCTAATTAAGAGAATCCCCTGGATCACAGACACCTACACAGATTACACAAAACATAAACACAAAACTTGTGTATTATGCTAATAAATTCTAATTAATCCCCGATCCATCCAACACATACACAGTTATAGCTTTTATATAACTTTCAAAATAATTTAATGCATGAATAAATTTATATTTAAATATGTAAATAAAAACTTACCAATTTCGATTTATTCAACCATCGGATGCCTGAATATGTTCATTTCCTGAAACGAGAAAAAAAAATTCCATATGAAAAATTTATAGAAAAACAATAGAATTTATAAGAAATAAAAAAAAAATAATTGCATCAACACAACGGTAATAGAGTAGGCAAGTAGACAATTTTAGATCAATATGAAAAAAAATGATTCTATGTATGTTGCAATCACATTGCAACGTTGTATAGTCAATGCATTAACGGTACAGTGTGAGTATACCAATTGCTTACCAAGGTAGAACAAAATACCATGCAATAATGACAAAGTTTTTATTATGATACTCGTCGTTCTAATAAATTTGCAACTTAAAGCTGGTGAGTGAATGGTTCTATAATATTTGCTGCAATTAGTGCAGCAAAACGATGAGTAATTTTCATCTGTCATAGTTTTTTTTTTAATTTTTTTTTGGGTTCTCACTTATCAGTTTTCAAAGTTACGGAAGAACGCACGACTTTAATTTGGTTGTTATATTTTGTAAAAATTGTTTAGTAAGCCAATAATTAGACCATATTAATATGAAAAATGAAATTAATTATAATTAATTGTAAAACATTAAACTGGCACTTAGCTAGCAAAAGCTTAATAGACTGATACTGATTTGGTAACTAAAATGCATGAATCGCAACTTCTAATTTTGTATTTTTTTCCGTAGATCTTGAAAACTGTTTTAACAATAAGTATAATAAAAATTCTTCCAATAGGCACTTCCGAACTTTGACAGTTGGTAGCGGCCATCTTGTTGAAGCTACATCTGTCAAATTTGCTGTCATTTATACAGTATGTTTTACCAAATCACCATGGACTGATACAGCGTTCAAAACACATGCAAATGATAAAATTGTTTTAGGTAAAAATGTGTTTTCTTCGACCAAGTCTATAAGCACACCTTACTGTGCTATTGATAGCTACTTTCAACTTACGTTAGAAATAGATATATTAATTAATTGTTTTATTGTAGCATCAATTTTGAACATTTCATCTTAAACTAAATTGCACAATTTTCAGAGATTTGGTATTAATCTACCTTACTGCTGTTAATAATATCATTAATTTATAATTTTAAATAAGTTTACAATTTATATTTGATTTGAAGGAAAAGCTACAAAAAAAAACCTCCATTGAAATATATATGAATGTTAAAGTATGTGAGAAGAACTGAATAGAAGGGTGGGCGTTGCGATGTTTTATTCAAACCATACTTTAGTTTGACAAATACCTGTCAAGTAGATAATAAGTAAGCATGTATAACAATTGGAACATAAAAAACCGTTTTACAATTGTATACATATATAATGAGAGCTAACATATAAGTAAATAAATGCGTAAACTGACACATAAATATAAATATGAACAGAAAGGTAAATAAATAAGTAAATAAATAAACAGTTAAATAAAACAAAAATAGGAAATATATATACAAAAATTAATAAATAATTTAATTAAGAATAAATAAATAAATAAATAAATAAATAAATAAGTAAAGACATCACTTGAAAAATAATTAAATAGATAATAAATAATGAAATAAATAATAGACGAATAAATTAAATAGTAAATAAATCTTTAATATCACAGAAGAAAATTTTGTAAGTATAAATAATTTGATAAATGTGTAAATGTTAGTAATGTTAACATGTTTTTTTTTTTTTTTTTTTTTATTATTAATTTTTAATGTTATAAGAACTATTAAGTAAGGTTTGAAATTAATGTGTTGTCGGACAAAGCACATAACATAAGGTATCGCTCATTGAGTTTGGAATTCTTTCTGACAACAAATCCATCTCTAAAATGGAATGAAGTTGATTTGTTGAAAATGACCATGGAAGCTTGAGAATCATTTTTAAGATTTTATTTTGAGTGATTTGCAGTCGCCGTATATGACTGATGGCACATTTACCCCAGGCTGGTGACCCATAAAACATTATTGATTGAAATACTACTTTGTATATTAAAAGTTTATTTTCATTGCTTAGCTTCGATTTACGATTAATAAACGGATAGAGAATTTTTATTGTAGTATTCATTTTTTTAATAACATTTTGTATATGTAAGCCAAAAGACAATGTTTTGTCTAAATGTACACCAAGATATTTTACATTAGAACCCTATTCTATATTTGCATTCCCAATAAAAAGATTGTTGCTCGGCAAAAAACAGGATTTTCTTTTTCGAGTGAAAAAGATTGCCTGAGTCTTACGAGCATTAATTCTAATTTTCCAATCACAAAAGTAGAAATAGATATATGGGTAAAAAAAAACAGGCAAAAATCCAAAATCAAAAATGTTTTAACCAGCATTGCCTTAGTTTTAAAAGAAACTAAGTTTCAAATTCGATACAAAGCGCGAAGGGAATCGTAGTTCTTAAAAACTGAACCAGACCCATCGGATAGCTTAAGTACATTGAGTGTTTGTCATAATTGAATAGGTTAAATAAAAGTGGACCTAAAATCGATCCTTGTGGGATACCAGCTTTGGTTTTAAGGAAATTAGACATTTGTTGGTCGCAGTAAGCAGCTTCTTAGCGACCTACCAAATAATGTTTCATTAGTTTTAATGCTGTTGAGTCAAAACCGAAGCAGTTTTTCAGCATAAGAATAAGGATCTCGTGAGGTACCGTTCACTGTATCTGTTTAATCAGCTACGTCCGCGTTAGCAGCAAACCATGCATTAATTTTTAGCGGGTGTAATTGCTTTTCGGGGGTGATACGAAAACTTTCGGTGCCCAGCAACGATAATTTTGCGTAGTAGATATTCAGCGGTGCTCCTCGACATTTTCGTCAGCAGCAGCAATGTTCTAAGAAGAACGGCTGCACTGGGGCAGCCATGCTCGCCACCACCTCGTGTTGTCCCATTCCTTTCAAGACAAACAGCTTAAAACCGCTATGTTTGTCTACTTGGTGCCAGACGGGCGGGAAATCTGCGACAAAATTTACGCTGCGCCAATACCACAGACAACATTACATTACATTAAATATTGATCTACTCCGTAGATAAATCGAAGTAAAGACACTTATGAGCACTGGCTACTGAGGCCATCGGCTCAAGCAATTACAAGACAACACACAAGACGACATTGATACAGAACAGAACAGAAGAAAGGGAGAGAACGGAAAACAGAAAACACATAACACATAACACATGTCAACAGCACGCAGTTGGTTTTTGAGAAGGTCCCCCATACGACTACTAACCACGCGATGCTTGATTCGCTGATCTCACACACAATCCATGAGGAGTATGGCGTTCCATGGTTTATTGACGTGTATTCTGTATCTGTTTACTTCGCAAATGTCAAAACAGAATTGACATTTGTTTCCAATTTCAAAAAAATTTATTCCAATAGGGAAAAATAGGGAAAACATCAGCTCTAGATGAGTCACAATTCGGTCGCATCGGTGATCAACCTTCTCTACCTACGAGATGTGATAAAAGATGTCATAGAAGGAGTTCAGGAAATCCACATGCGGAAGATTATTGACATATACGAGCAGGAGTCGCCAAAGAGTTTTCGTTCAAACTTGGGGTGCAATAAGAAATCGTCTTGAGTCTTTTACACTTTTTTTTACGGTCCTAGGGTTTTTGTTAGATGGTAAGATGACGAAACCAGATGATACACTCGTAGGAAATGGATACTGCATTAGCTTGAAATAGACTGAATAGCATGTTGCCCGGATAATAGAATGGCTTAGTGTGTTTGAATACGGAACAAGAAAATTCGAATACATTTTGAAATAATTTGGTGCAAAATTATTGTTTTTTTCAGTTCCGCCATCAATACCCACAAAAAATTATAAATATACTCGGTTAGTATATTTCAATAATTACGTTCTATTTTACTGTGGAAATATATTTTCTGAGTTAGTACTTAACTACGATGTGATTTAATGATGGTTCTGCTTCGGTTTGTTTATTATTTTATTTATATTTTAGAAATCTCTTTATTTTCTTTCAAAGCCAAGGTTAACTAAAATTATTTATTTGAATTGATGGACTTAATTACGATTCGTAGGTATGTAAGCGTTTATTTAAACTTTACCCAAAATATTTTGTAGATTATGGAGCGGAAACGATTACTGACTTCGAATTGTAATAGTTTTTTTTTTTTTTTGCCTGATGGTGTTGTTTTGCATAAGGCCGCTGCCTCATTTGTCGGTGCGGTATCGGTAATCGGTATTTATATCTTTACCGAATGCAAACCGATCTCATGTTCATCTTCTGACTTGTCGGTAAGCTTTCAGCACAGAATTATTCAAAACTTTAAATTCGAAGCACTCGGATCTCATTTTCTGTCAAAAATTATTATTTTGTATCAACAAATATTTTCTTATATTTTTGTTTATACAAAACAAACTGTTGCCTAGACGACCGACGTCAAACACGAATTCCTTTCGGTAAATATAGAAACAATACTGATACTCTATACCGACACTCGGTACACCGTTTTCTTACCGTACCGATTCCGCACATACCGCCCAAATCAGTAGGTGTTCATTAAAATGTATGTATTCAGTGAAATATCGGTACCGAATGTGTACCGAGGAAACCGAAAGATACGATACCGCACCGACAAGTGAGGGAGCGGCCTAACTCAGCAAATTATCGGTTTATATTTACTTAATTAGCGTAATTATTTTCCCCGCAATGGCAGAGCTCCACTTAAAAAAATTGAAATTATTCCAGCATTCAATTTATTATTCGGTGTCTCTCTCTGTCTATGTAGATTTCGATACAAAATTAAATTATATTTAAGTAATATTTACGCAGAAAAGTAACACGTCTGAACCTTTAAGCTATTATTAGACGGTCCTTGTAATCTGTCATTGCCGTGACATTCTGACATCACTATGACGTAGTTTTCTGTTCTAAAAGTGTCACGTCGTGTGATCGTCATTGCTGTGACAAAAACAGTGACAGACACCGTGACCCGTCACTTTTATGTCACTGCAGTGACAAATTACAAGGACCGTGTAATAGCCCGGTGGGACACCGTGACACGTAGCCTGTCGCTGCAGGGACTGTGTCCCAACCGTGACACGGCTAGAATTTCTCCCATGTCATTATTTGTCACGGCTGGTCGTTCGGAGTTGAACACCCTTTTATTCAATAGCTTTAGTGGTGCTATCGGATTTGCAATTTCCTATACCCAAAATACAAGTTGACGGCAAGTTGATGAACAAACATTTTATTTCAAAGAAATTTGAAAAAAAATTTAATATCAAGAAAAAATATGTTTTACAACTAAAAAAACATGCATGTGAACTGTTTTCAATTTTAAAAAATATTTTAAGCTCGTCTCTAGAATTTTTATTCTCAAACGACGTCAAATGTCAAAGTTTAAAGGCCTCGTCAATCAGAGCGCGTTTTTACGCCGCGTTTCAACGTCACGTTATAGTATACAGCAATACAAATAACGCCACGTCGAGTTCATCGACGTCAATATGCGGCGTTTGAGGCCTTAATGTCGACTTCGTTTTTTGAAAAAGATCAATCTTTTTTTTTTATCTAGATCACTTTTTAGAAATCTGGATTTATATCGAGATTTACACCGATTTGCACACACACTACTTTATATGACAGTTCTATATACAGTTACAGACAGTTCTATTTGGTGAAAAAATGTATGGCCTTGAAAAATTGTCTTTTGTAAAACGGTGTCAAAAAATAATTTGTAATTTATTCCAACGCCGTGTTTTGACGCTGGGTATTAACGCCGCGTTGAACTCAACGCGCTCTTTGTGACATGGGATATGTATTGCGGTATGTTACAACGCGGCGTTAAAACTTGTCGCTAATACGCGGCGTCAAAATGCGGCTGTTTGACGAGGTGATAGAGCTCTGGCTTCTCAGCTCATAGTTCTCGCATTAGTTTTGCGCAGAAACCTTCATTATCACGTCGCAATAACCAATTTTTGGACCACAAGCAACGAATTCTTTGCGGTGGACTTTGGTTGTTGTCGGAGTCATCGTCACTAGCTGCTTTCTAAGATGTAGGCCGCGAGAATCACCACCTCTACCATATTTCCTGTGACTTTTCACTTCTGCCTTTATTCACTGTAATTGGAAATGTATTATTTATTCTTTTTTTTTAATTTAACTAATTTAGGTAAAACTCACGTCTATATTTAACCAAAACAACCAAAACAACCAAGACACAATGACTCATTTCAGTGGTGTGATCGTCACTGCTAAAAATGATAAATGTCATTGCAGTTTAGGCTCACAACAAACGATCAGCTGGACAGTTGTCACGTGCCGTAACACCGAAACACAAGGATCACCGTGACAAACTTGACGTTGATTGTATTTTGTGACAACAATGACAGACATGTGTCATTCGTGTGATAGTCACTGTAGCTAGCCGTGACACGATTACCCTTGTCACGGCAGTGACGGTGGTAGGACCTATTTTGTTGTGACGTCACAGTGTCACTGCAGTGGCAAATTACAAGGACCGTTTAATACTAGCTTTAAAATCTGTCAAAACCAATACACTTAATTACAGCATCTTAAATAATAACAAATTTATGAAGATGGGGGACCGTCTCGAAACCAGCTGCGTGCTGTTGACATGTGTTATGTGTTTTCTGTTTTTCCGTCCTCTTTCTATCTTCTGTTCTGTCCTGTATCAATGTCGTCTTGTGTGTTGTCTTTGTAATTGTCTGAGCCGATGGCCTCAGCAGCCAGTGCTCATAAGTGTCTCTGCAGATCAATATGTAATGTAATGTAATGTAATGTAACAAATTTATGAAAAAAGAATTGTTTCTAAAATTGTAAGACCGTTTTTGATAAAATCCTGTTTTTTTATTTAAATTTTAAAAAAAAATTAAATTTTGGTTCGCAGTTTTTAGGAATTTATTTATATAGCATATCATAAAATTTATATTAAAAAAATGAAAAAATTGAATATTGGGAAAAAATAAAAAAACTAATACAGACATACAGAATTTTGCCAGTAACTCAAATATGTTTCTCTATCATCGTAATATCATGTTTGATTGTTATCTCAACATTTTTAATCTGTACGAATGCATAACTTGCATTATAGTACTTATAATCGCAAGTAAAAAACCGTCTGCTAGGAAGTTTTTTCTTGAAGGACATTTTTCTTAGCGTGTAAACAAAACAAATCCGACTGTGTAGAGTGTCCTATTCTATATTGTATTTATTCAATGGTTATGTATTTAAAAGGAAAGACAGAAAGACATTTTTTTTACTAACATAAGCTTACTCTATGATTCTTATAACATGGTTGATTGTTATCTTATTTGTTTTTTTATATTCACCTACCCTTAACTTGCTTATAATAACCTATGTATATCGCAAGTAAAAAAAACGTAATATAACACGTATACGCCACAGTGGCTTAAGTTTAAAAAAAAATTGTAAAGAGAGTTTTTGTTGATTAATTTGTATTTGTTAACTGAAAGGTGAGCGGAACGTAGAACAAATAAATGATTGGTGACATCTTAGCTTCCCAATCGGATCTCTTAAGCGCCTTTCACATGAGCTGCGAACTGCGAACGCGAACAAACATTATTAAGCATTTTCTAAAGAAAATATCAATTTTATTTTATTTTTACTAATTGAAAAAGTGAATAAATTATTAATTCCACAAATTTTAAAAGAAAAACATGGTTTATATTACAAAATTGTACATATTACTTTTTCCGTACGACCAATAAAACCACTACAGCGAACTGTCAAACGTTTATTCCCAATCCGTAACATCAGAACGCTATTCACAACTTGGGAATACAAAATTCGCTCCAATTCAACCTCAAATATAATTTATGCACGTCACTCTGCTTCTTCTCTTTTGAAGATATCAAATCTTTTCTAAATGCTAATGGTTTCAGTTTTAAATCCGATTTAAGCAGCTCAAAAATTAATTAGAATTTTTCTTTGGAAACCGCGTCCAGGATATTTTTCGAGTTAATTTACCAGTTTAAAAAATTCTGCTTTCTTGTTACGATCTATATTAAGGAAAGGAATGTCAAAATTTGCGACCTTTCGCTATTCGCAATTCGCAGTTTGCTGCCTATGTGAAAGCCACTTTAATGTCGGAATGCAAACAAGTTCTACAGCGGGCTACACTTCCAAATTTTTGACGAACTAACATTCGACGAGCGATTAACTTCAAAACAGGTGATGTATATAGTTTTACATGTGAATATTAGTGTTAAAAAAGGTAAGTTCGACAGATTAATAATGGCGTCATAAATGACAAAAATACATTTTCGTAATTTGCTTGTGTTATGTTTTTAAAAAAATGTATTGTATAATAAATCGAATTAGAGTTGAAGAAATATTTACAATCAATGATTGTATTTTCAGTTTTTTGCATGAAATCCAAACATAAGCCATTTTCGCAATTTCTTCCCCGTATCCGATATCCGGAATGGAATTCAAAGAAAATGCAAAGAAAAACACCACTCGTCAAAAGCAATTAAACTTACATGTATGGAAATCAACTACAAACAACTCTAAACGTATGTAACCGCTTCACATACTTTCCAATGCTCTGTAGCGATTACAATTACAATGGATCACAAGATCTATTTATCTTCCCAACAAAGCTGCTGTTTCCAGTTAAATACTGAAAGTTGTTTTCCATTTCTATCTTAACATCGAACAACTACAAAATAGATTACTTCCTGACACTGTTTGGATAGTTTGCTTTATATCACACCTAGATGTTGGTTCAACAAGACGCTCCGTGTACTCTTACTGACAGCAGTAGTTGGTAATGGCTGTCGGTGGCAATTTTATTGTTACTCTGGTTCTCCAACAAACCACATGAATAAACATTTGGAAATTTTCAGTTTTCACTTAAGGGAATGACAAAACGACTATTCTAGCTCACACATAATTCGTTTATTCCTGACTTAAGTTTAACGTCTCAAGCTGCATCTATTGAGACAAATAGATCGAGACTGCATAGCAATGCTAACTACTATGGGGCCGAATGAATATTTTCGTTGCTAAAATCAAAAATATTGATGTATGTATATAATATTTATTACAAGTTTTTCGAAAATTGTAGGACCGATGAAATCTTGTTTTTTATTTAGAGTTTATAAAATTTAAAATTAAATTTCTTGATTAGTTTAAAAAAATATTGAATTTTTAAAAAAATCAAAAATTTGTTTTAAATAATAAAAAAGTAATTGAAAATTTTGGAATGCAGAACTAATTTGTAAGAATTATTTGTTATTGTTATATGACAAGTACCGTTAGTAGACCATAAATTTGGTTTGATAATATGAAAGCAAATGCCTACAAATATATTCAAAACTTTTCATCCAAATCGTTGGAGCTGTTTTCGAGATAAATAGGCTTTTCCTTTACGGTTATATACAAAATTTTAGGACAACCGCTCAAGCCGTTTAGGCCGCAGATCGTTATACAATATACATATAGACAGACTGGCAGACAGACAGACATTTTGCGTCCATATGATCGTAATTTCTTTATTTTATTAATTAATATTATAGTCAATCGCAAGTAAAAATAATGGCACATATTTTATTACTAATTCAAAAACTTTAAAAAATTAGTTCTTCCGTTAAATAAAAATTAAAAAAAAATTTAAATAAGATTATTACAAAATATTTTCTATCAAAAAGCCCCTGATCTTTACAACTTACATTTCATGACTACTCTTTTTTTAAATAAGTCGTCAGATAATAGGCTGATTTATCATAGTTGCATAGGAAAACTTTCTACTGAGCCTGAGGACGCCATTGGTGTGTTGTATTTTACAAACACTTTGCCAATAACAGGATAACTTTGTAGAAGTTCTTGTTCTTGGCTTCCCTCGGCAAAAAAAATCGAATAATCCGCTCTCTTTTTAGCATCAACAAAATCTGCTTCACTGCCAGAGTCGGAATTGATATCAAAACAAATTGTCTTCTTGGTGGCGTTTAAGGCTATGGAACTTCGGATATTTCCTTCGTTAAACAATTTTATGCACTTCTTTTGGTCAGCAGAATTTAGACATACTTGCCACTTTTTCTTAAATCTCGGATAACAAAGAGCTGCAACGGCTGTATTTTTACTAGTTTCATGTGAAACAGTGAAAAACTCTTCAAATCTTTTCTCTACGCTTTGTAGATATTGTGGTGCGGGTGGTTCGCAAGAATTTTAGATTTGGAGTCGTCGCAATTTTCTGTAATTTCGAGTTCTTCTCTACTTAACTCATTTTTCTGTCACTTGGCGTTGAGGATTCATTATCTTCATCATATTCGATTAGGGATGTTTTATTTACTCCGAATATCTTGAACGCTTTTATAAAATTTGAACCATTGTCAGTAACAGAGCACTATTTTTCGTGGGGTCTATGTCGAAATCTGAAAATATTTCCAGAAGCAAATCTTTTATGCGGTCACAGGTGTGTGCGCCTTTAAACCGACGACAAGCTAAAGCTGCAGAACGCCTCTTATAGTGATTATCAATCCAATGCCCTGTAACACTTAAGAAACTTCTCATTTTTCCTGACCATATATCAGCGGTGGTGCACATTTATTTCACTGCAGCAAGATTTATTTTAATCTCGCAAATCTGATCGAATGATTGCGCAGCTTTTTTTCTCTGAGAGAACGTCGCCCGGGTATCTTGATTCTACAATTTGTCACATTTAATTCCTCCATTATCTTAACGAAGTACGGGTTTTCCGCGGTTAGAAAAGCACTCATTGAGTTAACGAAATAATTTACTAAGTTACGATCAAAATTTTCTTGAGTTATACGTGTTTTTGGAGTTAGTCTTGAATTCTGAATTGTATTATTTTTTTCCTTCTTTTACTAATTTTCTTTTAAATATTTTCTACATTCTTGTTCTGTGTCAGCGCCATGTTTCCGTTGTAAGTTTCCAAAAAAGATAAGTTAGATGAAGTCTTACCATAGCCCTTAACTTCTTTTGTTTTCTGGTCCGAACACTTCATACAAACTGCCACTGTGTTCTTGTCTGTGAACTTGTCAAATAGAAGTTTGAAATATGTACCGTCGAATTAAACTGAAGAAAAAAGATCCGATTCCGATTGCGATACTTCTGGTGAACTTCCATTATTGACGCCGAAGGATCAATTTGACACAGCACTAATATCAATACAATTATCTTCAGAACTCATATTTGGTTTTTAAGCTATTAACTGACTAAAATAAAATAACAAAATTTTACGAAATTTGAAAACTTAGCGCGAAGCGAGCGTGTGCCAGCCAGGTAGTAACAACTGATAGAACAACGTGACTGATTCCGGAGCACGCGTAGCGCACCGCTATTTTCTCTCTCTCTCTAGCTGTCTTTAGCTACTCGTAGTAGTGTTGTAATTTATTGCAATGGATAAAAAGAGCGAGAAGCTAAAAGCTAACACGAAGTACAGCAGCCCTCACCCCCACACCCCTCACTCTCACGCCCCTATGTTTACCAAACAAATTGTTAATGAAAATAGAGTTGTTTCATCACCGGTACATTTTATTTGGACAAAGTTATTGCTTAATCAAACAATCAAATTAACGATTAATGATTATGATTAATAATCTTAATCATTTTGAATTTTATTATGATTATTTAATCTTAATCAAATTTTGTGACTACGATTTTTAATCATTAATTTTAAATCGTTAATCAGATTAATTTTGAGCCAACATTGGAGGAGTCTTAGTGGTAACACTCATCCCCCTATTTAGTTCCCTGCTCCCAACAACCTTCCAAAAGGGTTGGAACCCAATCTGCAGTTGAGTTACTAAAGACCAAGTGGAGGTGAAATTTAATTCAAAAACGTGGATATGGATAATAAGAACTAAAAATAAACTAAAAATATCGTTCACAATGCGGGCGGCATTGGTGCAGTAGATAAGATGTTTGCTTAAGTAAGAGAATAATTTAGAGCGCCCGCATAGGGCCAGTAATTTAATTAAGATGATATTTTTACCTAGTTTTAAGATTTTGTCTAGCATTTAAGTAGATATAAGTAAAAGTGAAAATAAAAATCAATTAAAAGTAAAAAGTAAAAGTAAGATGTTTGCTTCTGACCCGGAGGTCGTCAGTTCGATACTCAGGTTGAGAAGAAATTTTTCTAACTCTTAGTGCAAGCTAGAGCCGTCCGTGAGTTTTAAGTGAGAAAAATAGTCACCTAATTCTCGATCTACTGCGCCGAAACAAAATGCTTTCCTATCTTTCTAATTCTTCTAACTAGTGTCGTGCAACGTCATGTTGCATTCTAAAAGGCAATGTGCCTTACAGACACTTAGTTAAAAAAAAATTCACTGAGGTATTTTTTTATCAGTTATATTTTTTCACAAGTTGGTTTATATTTTTTGAACATTTAAAACACCTTCTTTTAACAACTCGCACCACTGTTCGGCCGCTGTCGCATCGATGCACAATGCACCAGATAATATGCTTTTGCAGAGAGTTCACATGCATTGCCTCAGCAAACAACTAAAATATGTTTCGAGTTACAAAAGAAGAAGAAAACTTAAGATAAAACAATTGTCTTTTGCCGCAACACTGGCACCGAATGTATGTAAATAGTTCGAGTACCTATTCCATTGCCGGCTTAATAATTCATGAATCGAATCCATTGGCAACAACGACCGACACCGAATAATATTGCAGGTGAATGCTCCCCTTCGAATAAAGCAGCATCGACATCGGAAGGTAACATAAGAGCAACTTTTACTTTTGTTTTGAACCGACCGCAGTGAACACGAGGGTTTATCTATCTTTAACCGCTTCGTTTTCAATCTAATATATACATAGATACAAATACTATAGATACTGGTGAATCGTGTTACCCATTTCCGAACACACGCAAAAATTGTTTTGAACTCAATTCAATTACCTCGACATGTGTCAATGGACTCAAATCCATTGAAGTTTGTTGTTTAGGAAATGAATTAGCCTTTAAGCCACTTTGGAAGCAGCAAAGCTTATAATGAACGTTGTATAGTTAGTGCTTGTTTGGAATACGAAGCACTTTGAGGGACTTTGTTAAAGATTTTTTTTTTTTTGAAATAGGAAGAGCTGATTTAAGATTTAATTATCTATCACATCTTCGAAATGCAACTTTGACTCATATGTATGTACAAGGCCAATGACAGTAATCTGAAATTTATGTTTTTGAATTTGAAGTTTGGCTTTCGAAAGATTATTTCTCAAGGGATTTTGTAACAAGAGTTCAGAAGTAGATGCCACATTTTTGATGATGCGGTTGCAGATGAAGAAAACAAAGCTTGCACAACACATCCTTCCTATAACGAAGTCAGGCTTATTGACTTTGCTGGAGGGTGAAATATTGTATAAGCTTATACGCAGTTCCTAAGCCATAAGATTCACAAAGGGACATGGAGATCTCTTGATCAATCAACTGTTAACCAGATTGATCACCTTGCAATCGACGCAAGGCACTTCTCTAGTAGCATGGATGTCCAAACTTTCCTTCCTATAACGAAGTCAGGCTTATTGACTTTGCTGGAGGGTGAAATATTGTATAAGCTTATACGCAGTTCCTAAGCCATAAGATTCACAAAGGGACATGGAGATCTCTTGATCAATCAACTGTTAACCAGATTGATCACCTTGCAATCGACGCAAGGCACTTCTCTAGTAGCATGGATGTCCAAACTTTCCGAGGGAAAACCACTACGTCGTTGTAGCTAACATACGGATGCGAAAATCCCAAACAACGCCAAGAAAAGCAAATATTGTGAAGAAATTTGATGACAGACGCCTGCAATCGTAGGAAATCGCCAAGTTCTTTTCCAATCAATTACTTATAACCTCCAAAGAAGTCCTTAACCGCCAGCATCAAGTATTGATATTAAGAACCAGTGGCAGCATGCAAATATGCAATTAGTGGGCCGCTTCTAATATGGTGCGCAATTTTACACGGCCAACACAACGAAAACCCTTGAAGATGAGCACATGCAACCACATGCAGATAAACAAGAAGCATACAAGGAGGCGCTCCACAGAAGGACAAGAATCGCTGGTGGGCTCTACTAACAGAAGAGGAACACCGGCTTCTGAGAAATTAAAAAAGAAATTGTCAAAGTCACTTAGCTCGAATTGAAGCACAGTCGAAGCTGAAAATATGGAAAAACAATTTATGCATACTGTATAACGGCTATGACGAAATGAATCCCGCTGTCAGGCAGAATGATCCATTCTATCTGGGCGAAGTACAAAAACAATTCCATCCACTCCATCTGGATGACACTAGCCATATTTTAACTTAACAGCAATAAAACTGCCTCCACCGAAGCCGATGGCCTAGCTGTTGAGCTCTTCAAAGCTGCAGGCAATGACTTGGTTATAAGTATGGACCAACTCATATGCAAAATAAGGTTAGAAGAAAGCATGCCCGATGAATGAATCTCAGCATAATTTGCCCGATCCTTAAAAACACGAGACCCTCTGAACTGCGCCAAGTACAGAGGTATCAGTCTCCTCAACATTGCCTACAAGATATTTTCTGCTGTATTGTGTGAATGCCAAAAGCCATTCGTCAAAAACCTGATAGGTTAATTTCAGTGCAGTTTTTGGCAAAGAAAGTCCATTATTGACTAAATATTCACAGAACCAAGTATATGTAGTCATCATAAACAGACACCCCAAATCAACATCTTAGATGAAACATGAGGACAGACAGCTATAACCTTAAGGTAGTTAGGGACTTTGTCTAGTTGGGCTCCGCACAGCCTAAGCATGAGTAAACATACGAGGCAAATGGACACCTATGCTCTAGGCCCGGAAATTCTTCAATTACATATGTATGTAGAAATGGCGCAGTATAAGAAGAGGGAAACATAGGTGGCGCTCGGATCTCCACTATTTTCTCGTGAAAAGCAAGAGGCAGCTAGCTAGGGAACGACCTGCTAGGGGAGAAAATTGTTGGTTGAGGCCCATGTTAAACCCGGTAGGAGTGTAGGGCCACCTAAGATAAGGAAAGTTAGGTGGCAGAAGACAGAAACAGTTGGTGATTTTGACGGATCGTTTTGATCTTTTTCACTTTTTCCGAAAATATGCAATATGCAAATCCGAAAATTCAATGCATATATTAAAATAAATATACTAGCTGACTCAAATAACGTTGTTCTGATATAAAAATTATTTCTAGTGAATATTATATTGGTTGTTAAATAAAAAATACGGAATGTATTGTAAGTGTATTTGAATGTTTTAACGATCGATAAAATTGATCTAATGCGATCGGTAAAATAGAACGATCGTTCAATGTAATTTTGTATCTAATATGTGTTTATTTTGTTTTCTTACTTGTGTTGGTTCTGTTGTGTGATTTGTTTTACTAACTACTAACACATTCACTAAATGATGAGCATCGGATAGTATACTGAAGCTTTTTGCTCCATATGGCCGAATTTATGATAAAGTGTATAAAACAAAATCAATAGTGCCGCATGACAATGGTTACATTCTTTGTCCATATTACCAATCAGAAATTTCGAATGAGCGGAATATTCAATATCTGGCTCGTACTTGAATGCGAGACGAAGGAACAAAGCGGACGTAAATTCTCGATGTACTTCTTTGCGTTGTCGGTCATTTGCCGTGTTTGGGTCAATTACGATCCGGTGCACTGGTCTCCGTTCTAAATGTCGTTTTAAATTTCGTTCAGCTGCTGTCTCTTGTGATTGACATGCACGCAATTGTGACATTATAACACTCTTGTTGGATTCGTTTGTCTGTTATTTCCAACCTGCTCTACTATTTCGTAAGTTTGCTCATTTATTCCTTCGACGGTAACCTTGCGTATTGCTCTGGCATTATTTACTGTAACACACACACAAATATACTAAATTGACTAAATGACCTACTGATGAAAAGCGGTATGCCGATTATGTATTTTTCTTTACCGTGACTGTGAAAGCCACAAAACAAGTATTTTTCAGGAACTGCGTTGTGATACAAAACCAATTCAGAATGAAATATCAAATGGACGCGACAACATTTTCCAATCAAAAACATAAATTTTTGAATTATTTTTTTTAATTTTTGAAAAAAGTTTTTAAAATAAAATCATTTTATTTAAAAACCGCTCCTACTATTTTGAAAATAAAATACACACTTTTTCACATTTTTTTTAAAGATATACAATGGCGTTTAAATTTTTGCGCTAAAAACTATTTTACGTACTTTTTTCAAAAATCAAAAGTGAGATAAATCGAATAAAAACTTTGAAGTTCCCTTAATATTTTTTAAATTTTATTCCAAGCTGCGACCGCACGTAAGAGCAAGTACGTGCGATCCAGTCGTGCAATTTTTTTTTTAATAATTTTTTTTTTTTTTCAAAAAAAAAGTGTTAAAATAAAATAGTTTTATTTAAAAACCGTTCCTACGATTGAAAAAAAATCACACTTTTGATTTAAAATGTAAGCTTAAGCCAATGTTACTTTTTAAAACCTTTTCCATGGTTTATTTCTGGCTTTATTTTTTCTTACATTATAAAACCATAACACCCTGTGTGTATGCATATATCTATAAATGACAGCATTCAAGATGCATAAAAAAAGAATGTTGCGCGATTCAGTAAGTATTTGTGTCGTGTAACTGGCAACTTAATTCAATTAACTTCAATCAGTGTAAGTTTCATTTGACTTAAATTGAAAATGGCTTACAATTTGTTTTTATTTATTGCTTCTTTTCGTTTCTTATTTGAGAGATGAATGCCATATTTACTAAAACTCGACAAAGGTACCTATTTTATACTTTGTTGTGAGTTTTAGACTAAACGGAGGTTTCTTTCAAATAAGTTGTTGCGATTAGATATTTTAAGATCTAATACCAGAACACTGCCACTGGAGGAATATGTGATGCATGATTCTTGATGAGTTAATATCAATTTTTAACAATTAAATTAAAACTATAGGATCAGCGATCGAGACATTGGCGTTTAGAAACAAATGAAGAACCTGTTAAGTATTTTTTCTTGATATGCCAGTGATGGAAAAGTTGGCTTCTTCAGAAAATAAAAGGTAAAAAGGCAATGTGTGATAATTACTCCTAAATAAAATGTATATCCAGATCTTTGAGCGGGTATTTCAACCGAATAATTCAATTGCATATACACTTAACAAAAGTGGAAGATAGGCAAATTATTTACATAACTAGCTGTGCCCGCGGCTTTGCTTGCATTTACCTCGGAATCAAAAATCGTATTTTATTTTTGTAAACATGAATGTGGCATAGGTAGATACTTTTCATTTAATTCTTCAATTTTAAGATAAAGTCTTCACTAAGGAAATAAAATAAAAATAAAAGATGATAGTGACGTCGAAAGTACTAAAATTGCGATTTGTATGCATAATACCAGCATACCTGGTATTTCTGTGTATCATTGTATTTCTCTATAAAATATAGCTCGTGGAGACATGGTGTTAACGTAGCTGAAAATAAAAAGTTCCAATAGCTACGCCATCTGTTTTAGAATAGAAGTACGAAACAACCCAATGTATGGCGTGAATGTAAAAAAAAAAAAATATATTGCAAGACTGAATCGCACGTACTTTCTCATAGTATGTGCGGTCATACTACCAAATAAATACTAAATATTAAGTTTGAAGCAAATCGGCATCTGTTTAGGCTGTATAGTTGCAAACAGGCAGACAGACAGACGGACAGAATTTCCGGACCCACTTTTTTCGACTTCTCCACCATCGTAATGTCATGTTTGATTGTTAGATTTTGTTCTGCTTGCTCGAATCCATAACTTGCCTTATAGTACCTATAAACGCAAGTAAAAATATACGTACATCATAGATGGTACATACGTACGTTCTTTCATTCTGTAGTAAGCAATTTTGTTCTTTGGCCCATTTACAATTTCTTAGTTAATTTATTTTAAAAAAAATGTGTCCTATATGTTGCTCGAGTAAATTACCTGGTTATTGAAAAAAAAATTGTTCAAATTCGTTTTGTCGTTCTCGCGTGATGCGCGGTCAGGCCAAAACTGCTTAAATTTTATTATATTAGTGATAGTAATGATATCGAAAACCATAACACAAGAAAAAAAACATGAATTTGAAGTAGCGCAATCCTCTATTTACATTAGGTCAAGAGTATCAGCCGATAATACTATGGAGAAAGAAATTCGAGGGCGGCTGTTAAAATCCAACCAGAAACTTGGTTGCGAATTTCATTGAGAACTGAAAAATTAAAAAGAAAAATGGTATCTGCCCCTAATTCTTTATCGCTCACTTTAAAGCATTTCATGGTCTTGATAATGTTCAGTATCGATAAAATTGACATTTAAAAATTGGTATTAAAATTTGCTTTCGTTTTTTGTCATCTTCATTGAACAATGACTCGTCAAATGACCTGCTTTCTGGTATTTCGAGTTAAATTTTTAAATAAACCGATTATTTCGAGTTCAAAATGATTTTTTTAAGAGCACAATGACGCTTTTAATTTTTATGACTTCAGACGAGACAGTTTGCAATAAATTAGAAAAAAATTTGCCTTTTTATGTTTTTTTTTTCTTTAAAGCTATAATGTACTTTTCTTATCTGGGAGGGCAGTCAGTTAATATTTAAAATATTGAAGATTTTACTTCTGATTTAATCTCAAACCACATAGGTTTTGGTTTTTTTAATTGTCCAACAAATGACAGGCTATTCCAAGTAGTAATGTTTTTTTTTTTTAATTAACTCAAGTTATTATAAATTTCGTCAGAAATCGACGAGCTTCAATATAGATAGGTAAGTTATTGCTTTCAGTTTAAGTTTAAGACAGTTAAACCTCCCTTAAAAAAATAATTAAATACAATTCTGATAACACAACAAAGTTCAAGGTTTGGTTAAAAGATGCAAAACAACGAAAATTAATTAATATTTCTAACTAAATGTTTATCGCATTTTATCTTCAAACAAAAAAATATTAATCATTGTCATTTTTATTAGAGGCATTATTAATAAACATCAAATGAAATTTCTGTTCAACTGACAGAAACATAAGCCAGTGAAAAATAATCACTAAGCTCAATGAAATGTAAACTGATCACCGAGGTAATTAAAATGAACTTGATTTCTATATGGTCTTGCATATGGCACGTAATTACGTTTATTAACTTTTTTACTTGTGATTATAGGTACTAAGGGTTGGTTATGGATTCGTTCAAAAAAATTCTAACAAACATGACATTACGATGATAGAGAAGTCAAAAACAATTGGGTCCGGAATTTCCGTCCGTCTGTCTGTCTGTCTGTTCCCACCTCTAGCCGATTTGCTTCAAATTTGGTATTTAGTATTTGGTAGTATCTCGGTGGGTGTTTTTTTATTTTCGCTTTAGGTCGCAAAATAACTGTACTTGCCATACAATTATTAACAAAAAGTATGATTTTCTCGAAAACGGCTCTAACGATTTTGATAATACTTTCAGGGTGTTATTTTTTACAACAAAACATCTTTCAGTTAGAATGAATTTTTCGAAATTTGTTCTATAACGGTACCCCCATAGGATTTTGTTTTTGTGTTTTTAATAACTTTAAATTTTTTTTTTTTTTTGAAAAATCGATATTTTGGAAACGGGTATTTGAATTTTTTTTAGTTTTGTTTTTAAATGTAAGTAATTTTTATGTTTAAGTTTGCATTCTTGAATTATTTTTTTTTATTTAAAAAAAAGTTGTTAAATAAAATTACACTCTTTCACATTTTCTGACGAAATAAAATGGCGTTTAAATTTTTTCGGTGAAAACTATTTTACGTACTTTTTTCAAACAATCAAAATTGTTTTCATATTTTATTCGAAGCGGTGACCGCACATAAGAGCACGTACGTGCGATCAGTCATGTTTGAATGGTAAACCTATCAGTGTCCATTCAATTATTGTAGGCGCATTATTGACAAACGCGTTTGTTAAACAAGAAAAAATATAGTTACAAGTCCAGATGGTCATTGAAGATATTAAAGGCATTTAAAATAAATGCTGGAGTCAACCTTCTTTGCTGAAGAATGACATAGTCTTAGTTCTTCTGATGAACCTCCATGATTGCAGGTTGCCAATCTGATGAGAATGGTACTCTTACTTGTTTACATGAAGGCCAAGATATTTGAATTGTAAAACAAAATGAATAATAATACATTTTGAAGAACACAAAAATTCATAACTAAGAGTGTTAAAGTAAAAATTTGTGTTATACGAATTTTTGATGAAAAGAATTGTATTACATGCATAGCTATTAAACGCAAGAAAGGGAAAATTGATGTTAAACAAGGATTGTTTAAAACACATATTTTCAATTTTGTCTTAGCATAGTATTTAAAGACAATGATTATAAACGCAAATACTACCATCCGTAAACCAATTGATTTGCTTCTTAAAGTTCTAGAAAAACTAGAGTTTACATAAATTAAAAACAGAATGCGACCAAGTACTGAACCTTGGGGCACACCAGTTTCAATGATAATTCTTTCACTTAAGACACCACCTATTCTACTCTTAATTATGAAAATGGACGAGTGTGGTCCAAATTTTTAAATGGAATGCGATCATACTATGTGAAAGAGGTAAGAGGTATTTGCTCGCTTAGATCTTAATATAACATCAATGCCCTCGGCAGACATCGGCATAACAGTGCGTCAACCTGTCTTAAACCTCTGGTAGCGTCCAAGATCTCAGTAAAATCCCTACCAATTTTGAATGAGCTGGAAATCTCTGGTGAGGCTTTGATGGGATTAAAGCCATTTGGTCACGATATGGTATTCCAAAGTCATCCTGATAAGACATATCAGTTTAGCAGGACTTCAAACTCGGGCATTATGCGGTTAGTTCATCTCTGTTTACATTGTCGTTTATTATTATTAAAGCCACTTTGGTAAGAACCTTTCATTCCGTCAGTAAACGGCTTAAGATGCTCACATTAAACCTTGGACAGGATCTCATAGACCAGGCTGGCCAACCCCAGGCCCGCGTGCCACAATATGGCCCTCCAACGAATTCTAAATGGCCCGCGTGATATGAAATAACTTGCTTATGTATGCGGTCATATTGTAGAATAAAATTTATGAAAATTAAAGTAACATCAAAGCACTTATTCGATTTTTGTGACTTTTGATAGTTCGAATAAAATACGTTAAATTGTATGGAGTGAAATAATTTAAACGCCATTTTATTTCCTTAAGAAATGTAAAAAAATGTGATTTTTTTCAAAATCGTAGGAGCGGTTTTTTTAACAACTTTTTTTAAAAAATAAAAAAAAAATAATTGAAGAATACAAACTTAAGCGCAAAAACATACATTTGAAGACAAAATAAAAAAAAATCATTTACCCGTTTTCAAAAAAAAATTAAGAATATTATTAAAAATACAAAAAAAAAGTTTTTGAAAAAAAATAATGCGAAACTACTAAGTTTACCTACATCATTTTAAATATCAATTTTGATAGTAATCGGATCACCAGTTTTACAGAAAGTCGAAGAAAAAAAAACCGGTCATATGGAAGGTACCGTCCATACATTTTAATTTTGTTCACCAAAATATTATGCTTACCGTCTTCGAGAAAAATAAGCTTTTACATAACGGTTATATGGCAGGTACCGATAATTTTTGAGCTAAAAATAAAATTGAAAAAAAAACTCCTCTGCAGAATATCAAAATAACCCTGAGTTCTAAATTTGAAAACGATTGGCCCAACCGTTTAGGGTACAGTCCAAAATACATCAGTACAGACGGACAGACAGACAGACAGACAGACAGACAGACGGACAGAATTTTGCCAGTAAATCAAATATGTTTCTCTATCAGCGTAATGTCATGTTTGATTGTTTTCTCTTTTTTTTTATCTGCACGAAAAACTTTACGAAAACATATTTATATTTATTTTTTTGAGTATGTCAATTTGAAGAAATCTATAGTTTATACTAGGAAAAAAATTTTAAAAAAATCTATCAATGCATTTTCAAAATATGTATTTGTATTCAAAAGACAAAAAGTTTTTTAAAAAAGTATTAAAAATTCAAAAAAATAGTTTTTCAATATTTTAATAGACAATATTATTTGAATCATAAAACACTAAATATTTTAAAAAATTCATCAAAATCCGCCAAATAGTTAAGCAGAAAATCTGATTTTAAAAAACCGGTCATATGGGGGTACCCTTTTAAGACTTTTCCTGAAAAAATCCATTGAAACCAAAAGATAGATTTTGCATAGGAAACACCATTCAAAAAGTTTTATCAAAATAATTGGAGCGGTTTTCGAGAAAAATGAGTTTTTTATTAAAAGCTATATAGCAGGTACTGTTAGTTTTGGAGCTAGAATACCAATTCGAAAAACAGTGGGGTAGAGCAGGTACTTTACTATACCAAGTTTGAAGCATATAGGCCCAACTATTTAGTCCTTAGGCTGTAGGGATCGATACGGACAGACAAGCAGACAGAATTGTCCGACCCACTTTTTTCGATTTCTCTATCATAGTAATGTTGTGTTTGATTGTAATCTAACTTTTTTTTACCAATGCATAACTTGTCTCATATTAGCTAAAATCGCAAGTAAAAAAACTACACTTGATTAGGCTGCAACTATGTTTGCAGAGGTTAACCAAAACAGATCAATCCGATTTATTTTAATTTAAGGCAAACAAAAAATAACGATTTCCTTCAATTATTTCGTAATTTATTTCAAAATCTTAAACAAAGAATAAAAATAAAAATAAATGATAATTTATCTCCGAACAAAGATTCAAGTTATACAGAAACCTGAGGTGCTACAGATAGTTGCCACCCACCACCTTCCTCTCCTCCACCCACTTACAACACCTACAAAAGAAAAATAAAACAAGAAAATGAAAAATCAATCCGCGTTTTCACGATTGAACTATTTCTGTTCGATGTATCTTTTTTTCATCTAACTACTAAGCTCTTTGAGGAAAAGAGAATGGACACAATAATTGTACTTTATATAGTAACTGATGGCGGCGTTGGCATTTAACGTCGTTCGTGCTACGATAAAATCTGCTCTGGAAATACAAAAACAACATCTATCTTTTCCCCCTTTAATCCTGTATAAACTATTATGTGTTGGTAGATACAAAGCCCAACTATTGTTTACAAGGAGGGTTATTCAACTCCATAGTACCCAACTAATGGCATAAAATTCCAAATTCTAAACAATCGAATTGGGAAATCAGATTATGCTTATGCACGCTGTACCATACCTCCTGTGGAGTGTGGATACATGTATCTACCACAACAGCATTCCTGAAAACATTCCGATTATTTTGTTTGCTTTGCACCTTCAACTTTTTGTATCGTTACATTCGTTTTGTTGGATAAAACAATAACAACAACAAATTATTACGCATTCATGATGCAATTATTGTATTTCAACTTTCAGCTTTGTATCTCTAGGTACACAGGTATCTATGTATCTAATCTATCTTCTACTCATATATCCATGGTTCATAATAGTTATGGGCAATGGGCATAATATTATTGTTTATGCCGATGGGCGCTGCATTAGTTGTGTCTCTGTCAGAAAAACGATTGCATTTTCTGCAACAGCGATTGTAGGCCAGTGGTTTTTCTAGCTGTCAGTTACTTTACCTACTTTGTTTCAGCATTTTTTTCTTATATTTTTTTTTTAATTATTCTTTGACAGCAAGCGTTTATGGAAGGCAATGCACTCAATTGAAACGATTTATCAATTTGATCTGATATCAATTTAAGGTTGACCCCCATCATTGAACTACTTTTGAAATGAGGCAGTATGCGGGGATATTGTTTGTAGTACAAGGCCTGAGGCGAATAGTCTTTCGTATGCAGTGATTTGGGAATTGATGCTAGTAAATATGCATTTAAGGAACACACCATTCTCACTTTATTTGAAGTCTAAGCTGCTGTCAAATGTCCAATTCGTTTTGAAGCTTATTAGATTTGACACTTATTGATAAATATCTGACAAGCTTAATCTAACTTTCTTTTTTTGACAGCAAACTTCGTAGCATAATATTTTTTAATCAAATTAGTATACAGCAAGGAGTTGTAAGCTCATCGATTCATTTTAACATTAGAGTCCCGTCCGGCCGTAATCCAAGTTATCTCATACATGCCGAACGCAGCGCCGCCGCCATTCTCTCTCTCCAAGGCTTCAGGGGTCCTAGTCTATGCCATCCTTATAACAAAAACAAGGCCTTTATTTTACAGAAACACATCTGAAAAAGACAATCCAACTTGGACACTATTTCATAAACACTGAGAAGTGCGATAGGTGACAGGTCACAATTTGTAAGGTGACTACTTGAAAATTGTCAAATTTTTGTCCCATAAAGAATAAGACAATTTTGTAGAATTGTCGGAAAATTTGAGAGGATTGTTAAGATTATGGATCATAAAAAAAAATTCATGGCAATTACTTGTCAGGAATTTTCCTAGAAGTGTCATGAGTTTTGTGACAAATTTGTACTAATAATTTTTTTATGGGACAGACAAAATGTACAATTGACAATTTTGTCAGTATGTAATTAGGCAATTGAGTTTCGATGAAGTATTGAAAAGAATTTAATGGGGGTGAAATATTGCGACATTACTGCCTGCGATCGACCTAGAGAAGATGCCGATTTTGCCAAAAAATCATTTTTTTCAGATGGAGCTTATTTTGATCTCGGCGGGTATGTAAACAAGCAAAATTGTCGCACAGAAAACCCGCACGCATACATTGAAAAGCCGATACACCCAAAACCAGTCACTGTTTGGTGCGGATTTTGGTCCAGAGGCATAATTGGGCCATTTTTCGAAAATGAGCAAGGAGTGGCCGTTACAGTCAATGGCGATCGTTATCGGGCCATGTTGAACGAATTTTTATTCACAAGAATTGAAGAGGAGGATATTGGCAACATTTGGTTTCAACAGGACGGCGCTACGTGCCATACAGCCGAAGCTACACTCGATGTTGATGAAGCATTTTCAAAAAAAAAAAAGTTATTTGGCGGACCCTTTATATATATTTAATTATTTACTTTGGTTGTAAGGGGTTTGGTGGTTTCAATGTTTAATGTAGGTACTACCTTTGAGTTGTCATATGTATGTATTTGCTTAAATGTATTGATTTTTAGCAAAATTCTGTAGAAATAAATGAATACACTTTCAATTCGAATTCAAACTTTAATGAATAACAGCTGTTTATGACAGCAAATTTTCAGCTGCTACAAACTGCCCAAAGATATTTCTTGGACAGAAATTCTTAACTCTATCGCTTGAAAGATTTAAGTCTCTCAGTTTATCCATTTTCTTTAGTAACTTTCGGTAGCTTGATGTTACTTGAAGAAGTAAAGGAACACAACTATTGATAAATATGATTTCTTCAACCAACTTTTTATTTCATAAACAAAACACGTGTTCTTCTCTCCTCCGCTGCTTCTGGAACGCATAGGAATTGTGGTAAAAAACGAAATGAAAATGCTCTAGTTTTGTAATTGTAAAACGCAAAATAAAATAAAATGCAGACTGGATCGCGTTGCACAAACGCAGACAAATTTCTTGAGTAAATTTAAGTTTGACAAACAAAAATTCAAAAAATTAAAAAAAAAACAAAATTAATTAAAATTAAAACAAAGCATTTTTGAAAAATGTTGGTAGGTTTTCATTTAAAAATAAATTAGGCTAAAATAAATTTAGTTGTTCACGAGGAAGCTTTAGAAAAAAACGGCTCTATGGAAGATACTGCTTATAGATTTTAAATATTTTTCTAACTATGAGTATAAGAAAGACAATTAGAAAAAATGGGCACGACTGGGTCGCACGTACTTGCTCTTATGTGCCTAATTACATCTTTGACAGAAATAATTAACATTTACGTTGAAAATAATACAGTTTGAACTTATAAAAAGTATCAAAACCACAATACTTAACGGTTTTTAGTAAAAATGAAATATGCCATCACACGTCTTAAATGACAAACAATTCAAGAAAAAATTATTTCGAAAATTGTAGGACAGGTTTTGATAAAATCCTGTTTTTTGTTTTTAGTATTTTGAAAAAAATGTTTGTTTATAATATTGTTATTGTCAAAATGTTTGTAGCTAGAATTAATTTGGACACTTAGATCTTTTGAAATATAAAATTTTATTGAAATCCAATGAGCCGTTACCGAGAAAGTCGAAAATTAAAAAAATGTCAAAAAATGTCATCAAAATCGCTTTTCCTTAATGGTTATATGGCAGGTACCGTTATTTTTAGCCCTAAAAATAAAATTTCAATTTCCCCTCTGAGGAATGTTTTAGCTATAAGACCTTTACTGTTTATTATACATATGTATATAATATATGATAATATTAATAAATAAATTATTCTCTGCCGGTGCAGGGCGCAGGGCAGCGTGCCTTCGAAACATTTTCCAAAGTCTTCGAGTCTACCAGCCAAGGCATTTTAATGCCTAAAAAGCAGTTTTCAGCAAATTTCCATTTTTACTTGCGATTATATATACTAAAGGCTGAACTTTAATGGTTGGAATGACGCAGACGGGGCCCGTCGGTAAATGACCGAGAACAAGTAATTTGTATCTTGGGCCCTAAATGGCGGATTGCTCCATTTCGTCAAGTTTCAATGAGCTTTGCTTACGGATGTCAACTGCGCTTTCGAGCGCATTTTACCGCGAAAACTTGGCAGCTGGCTTCTGATGGTGTTTGTAATTAAGAAAATTTGGCATATACTTCAGCGACATTCCCTCCATTATGGGTAGATGTGCTCATTTGACAAACGGATTGGAATTTTTCGTTCCGTTTTGACACTAGGTGCGGCTTGCTTCCGACCAATTATAGTTAGCCCTTAAGGCAAGTTTAGGATTCTTGAATATAAAAAAAATTGAGATAACAATCAAACATGACATTACAATCATAGAGGCGCTTAAAAGAGTCATTGACAAAAAATATCCGTCTGACTGTCTGTATATCTGTCTGTCTGTCTGGGTGTATAACGAGCTGCAGAATAAACGGGTTAAGCGAATGCCTTCAAATTTGGTATGTGTGTATCTTTTAGAATTCCTCAAAAGGGAAATAGAAATTTTATTTTTTAGGGCTAAAAATAACTACCTGCCATATATATATGGGAAAAGCTTATTTTTTCTCGAGAAGGGCTCTAACGATTTTAATGAACATTTTTGAGAATATTTTTGTAGGTATGGGTACAATTTTATAAATAAACAAATTTACGGGAAAAGGGTATTAACAGTACCTTTCACATACCAGTTTTTTTTTTTATTTTCGACTTTCTCCGTAAATGTAAAATTTAAATTGAGCCGGATTTAAGTCAAGTTTTACATTTGAAAAGATCTAAATAGCCAAATTAATTCTGCATACCAACATTTTGTACAATTATTATTTAATTTTATTTTTAATTAATATTTTTAAAACTAATCAAAAAATATTTAAAATTTTAAAATTAGGTGTATATTTTTAAACTCTAAGAAATTACATACCAAAATCTCTCCAAAAAAAGAAAAAAATTCAAAAAACTAAAAATAAAAAACAATATCTTATCAAAACTGTCCTACAATTTTCGAGATACTTTTTTTTATAAATTTAATTTGTTATTTAAGAAGTCTAATGGCGTACTTCATTTTTACTTACAAAATAAAAAAAATAAAAATAGTACTAAATTCTAGTGATAAGTAGTAAAAATTTAGTACCAAAATATTACTGTACCAACAACCTAGTACCAATCGGCACCAAAACTAATAACTATAAATTAAAATGAAGAAAATCTTTTCTAATAACAAAAAATATTTTTCCAGCGACGATAATTCTAACTTAGGAACCTGAAGATTTCAATGCTATTGATGCAACAATTTCAGATAGTGCTTCAGAAGCCGAGGAAACACCAAGAGTTATTGATAAAAATGACAATAGCCAATGACAAATAGAGATAGAATTGGGAAACTCTAACATTTTCTCGACATGCTGAATAGACATTTCCCGAGAGTGCTGTAAGACAATATAGACATCGATGAAATGGTTATTCCTTGAAGAGGTAGACTAGTTATCCGATAATATATTCCAAATAAAGCTCAAGTTATTCAAACTTTGCTCGGTGGAAGGTTTTACTTGGTCTACCGAAATTTACGCCGGCAAAAGTTTAACAGGTGTTCGAGAAGATGGTTTGGCGAAAAATATTTTTAAAGAACTCTATACTTTTATAATTTTTATGCGAGCTAGGATATGGCACGCTAATACTCAAATGGCTTCCTATGCTTCGGCACTGAGAAGATGTCTCAAATGGTACAGGAAAGTTCCTTTTAATTTTTAACTGGGAATGGCAGTTATGAATGCCTATTTAGCATAAAAAAAGTGTAATTCAAATTCGAAAATTTAGAAAATTTAGAGAAAGTTGCATAAGGTTTATTGAGCCTTTTGCGTCCACAACCCGTTACTTCTAAAAAAACATTTCACAGAAAAATATAAAGGATAAAAATGGTAAAACCATAAGACCGGGCTTACCAAATTTAATTTTTTTTTGGATTTTTTGCCCTTTGTTAAAAACAAATTTAAGAATAAGTGATGAAAAAAGATGTATTCTTTAACTTAATTTTTTCAATGAAATTATATTTTTATGTTTTTTTTTTTGATATTTCTTTTTAATTATAAAAACGATTTTTTTGGAAAGAAACGAATAAGAATCTTCACTCTCATTTATTTTCCTACATTAATGGCTCGACCAAGATTATACAGCTTCCAGGGAAAGCAATCTAAAGTCAGAGACGGAGCTCGTTTAAGATAACTGTTCTGAGGCACAACTACATACATCCCAAACTGAAGCGCCATCTATATAAAAGCACCTTATCACAAAATAAATTTGCTGAATCTCCTCCTCACAATAAATTGTTGGACTTCATATAAAAACCAACCGTTTCTGGCACATCTGTTGTATATTTATTTCCATTCGAATTTAATTAACATGAATCATTAACAAAGAACCCAAGGCCTTATGAGTATAATTCGCATATGATTGACAAGATCACATAATAATTAAAACGTCAAAACAAAAAAAAAAACACTCCAAAGTTCAAAAAACCGATCACAAATTTTACAAAAAAAAAAAAAAACTGATTGCTAAGGTCATCGATAATAACAAATCGAATCAACATGATCATACGTCATTTTTGACGTATAAATAAAAACAAACATTTTTTCTTGCGTGCCAAAACGGAGATCAGCGAATTTGATTGGATTTATTGAATTCATCAGCATTTATTATACTTACTGTAAGCTACAACCTACAAATAAACAAATGGAAAGCTCAGTTCAACAAACGCACGAATTGACTTCATAGTTAGACGTATAGATGTCGTGTCTAACCTCTAACATCTATACCAATTTTTTGTTAAAGGCTTGCCAAAGAGAGGTTCATTGTTCACAGCATTTCGGAAACAATTAAATGATGCAATTTGGTTATTTGCGTTCACACACGGCAATTTAGTTTTTTGTCTTTTTTTCTGTTGCCCTCTAATTGTGTAATTTCTTGCAACAATTTACTTTGATGAGGAAAACTGAATTAACTTTCTAGCGGCACCGGCGACGACAATAACTGCCACAATCGACACAAAAAAATTATTTTGCATTCAAAATTTAGTTTTGCCAATTAAACAATTATCAAAGCGAAATTATTGTCAACTGTGTACAGTGTGCACATAAGTGCTTTTGTTTGGCAAAAAAAAACACGTTCGTATGGAATTAATGGAATTTCCAAATTTTTTTTGGACGACATATTGGGAATGTAAATAATTTCTATAGAAATAACGAAAAATAAACATGATTAAAAAAAAACAAATAGATCACCAGGGTAAATTATTTACAAAAAATAAATTTATCCGAATAAATTGGGCGTTTTGGCGTCCAGAAATGTGAAAGTCATCACGTTTGCTGATAGACCTGGATAGGAGACAAGGCAACAAAAAAATTGTTTTATTGAATTCAATGATTCACACAGAAAAAGTTTTGCATGGACGAGCTGATTGATCACGTTCTGTTGATGTTATTCGTGTGCGACATATGAAAGGGTACAGGGTGTTATGTCTGTGAACTTAAAACTTAGTTACGCACGTTTTCATTTTATTCATTCATTTTCAAAATACTATTGTGAAGTAAAATGGGACGTGTTGAGTACCTTACTTCGGAAGAAAACATAAAAATACGTCTGTACGGTCAATAACTTTGAATAAACGTTTAATTGTGAAAACTGAAAACAATTTGAAGATCGAAGTAATGTTTTAAAAAACAAAGAAAATTTCGCTGATATTATAAAAGGACGTCCAAAAGTGACATCACCTGATTAAAAAACCTTAATTGCCCGGACGGTCTCTTTAGTTTTTTGCAAGTCAGCGCCTCAAAGCTGCATCTGGAACATCTGCAAGCTTTTCGCCCGTTATGATAGTGATAAGACGTGCCCCAAATATCGAATGCATCAAGCTTAAGAAGAAACCTCCACTAAACTCGCAAAGAAAAGAAAAACGGCTCGAATTCTACAGGCACCGCATGACTTGAAAAAAGGATTGGCAGCTTGCCAGCCATTTCTCAGACAAAAAAATTAATCTCGAAGGGCCGGATGGTTTTAACTATTATTTTAATGATCTGCAGAAATAACAGCCGTGGGGATGGCTTTATGGATTTGGTTGCAATATCTGTTAATGGAACGATTGAGCTAGTGTTCCCATCATCACGAATGACGGCAAATGCCTACAGATACATTCTTAAAAAGGCTTCTTCCAAAATTCAACGAGATATTCAGACCTCACGAGTAACCTTTCCAAAATCCATACCGTCAGAGCCATGAAAACATGGATAAATCAACAAAACTTTGGATTGACGGAAAGTCTCCCTACTCACCAGAAAAAAAAATTGGAATTGAATTGTAAATAAAAGAGGTTCAATAAAAATTGTTTCTTAATAGATTTTAACGGCCTTTAAGTCCACTAAAATTTGGCATTTCGTCCCGGTATGCAATTGGACTCTTCAGTTGACAGTGAGTACCTTTGTCAAGATGCAACTTTCGATTTGTTAAGTTCAACATAAATTAAGTTTTTGAAAAAAAAAACTTAATTTGAACTATGTATATCCAACCAGACTAAATTTGTAATTGTAATGCATTGTAAATATGCCAAAGATGATTTATACTCAAGATAATGCAACATTACTAACTCAGCTGGAACGTCCAAAAGTAATCCTCGAACAAAAACAATTGTCCATAATACAGGTGTTTGAGCACATCGGTTTTGATTTTCCTGATCTCATATTTGTTTAAATACATTTCATATTCATGTGGTGCTGTTTAAATGCAATCCCAATTCAAAACTAAAAGTGCAAGAAATAAGGTTGTTTTGTTTTAGTGAATTATAGCCACTCATTGGCCGAATATTGGCTTAGAAGATTGTAGCCAAAAGGAAAACTTAGCAGAATTTTCGGCTACGTCAAGTAATACAAAAGATCAATTGAAGTGGACAAAGAAAAACCTGAGAACCATTTCTTTTTAAGAGTTCCTTCCGATTATAGGCAAGTTTAGGATACGTGGATATAAATAAAAATTGAGATAGCAACCAAACTTGAGATTACGATCATATAGAAAAGCCTAAAAAGGTAAGTTAGTTAGTTAGGGCTTTTGGAAATTTTATTTTTAGGGCTTAAAATAACGGTAGGTGCTTGCCATATAACCGTTAAGGAAAATCTTATTTTTCTCGAAAACGACTTTAACGATTTTAATGCAATTTGTTGATAGAATTTTTGCAGGTATTGGCTATTTTTTTAGACCAAAAGCCCACACCGAATTTTAGGGTTGAAAATATAACCGAAATACAGTAGAATACACATTACTAGGTTAGGATTGGGTAATGATATTAGCCGTGTTTTTTGGGGAATTTATCCGCAGCGAAGCAAGATTTTACACACTCTACAAAAACAACAACAAGCTGCCGAAAAAAGTAGATGTTGAATTTATCTGCGGATTGCACCTTCGACATAAGAAGATTTAATTCACAATAGACATGATATAAGACTTGTATCATGCTACAGATACTATATTTCCATAGATATTGCATGCTACATTATTTAAGAAGGTTGCAGGGTAGCATTTGGGCATGTTGGAATCTATATATACACATTTATTTGTTGAGATTCCAATGCCAATGCAACCATTGTTCGTGCTCGATCCTCTTTTTGGTTATATCTTATGTGTAAATATTTTTTTAGACTCATTGGCCGAGAGGTCTTTGGTGAATGATTGTTTTAGAAGTTTGAAAGGTTGCCTATGCGCGGCTGCCTATGCGTTTTTTTTTGGAAAGCTGGCCATAGCTTTCCCAAAAAAAACACGGCTATTGTCGAGGTATTCAGATGTAAATCCGAATCTGCACAGCTCGACAATATCGATGACAGCGACAGTGATGTAACAGGCCGACTCCACACGATATAATTTCTCTCAGGATCTTCAACATGAGATGAAATATCCAATGGAGTCGCGTTGTTTCGGAGTCTGTTGGGATGTTAGACATCTCTCTCCGCGGTTCTATCTTGACATCGATGTCTTGATAACAATTTGACGTTTGTGTTTTTTCTTTCTTTTTTTAGGGTTCATCTCATTATTTTTTGTCTCTCATGCGGGTAGTTGCTTTTTTGTGCGCTTTAAAAATTCAGTTTGCAGTGAAAAAGCCTGAATACAGTATTTTTATTAGTTTATGTGTATTAACAAGAGTAAATGAGACAACATATATATTTTTTTAATGGAATAAATGTTTTAAAATGATAAAAATAACAAATATAAGAAGAAGAATTTCTATCTATTGACTTTTGTCAGAGATACAAACACATTAGCCTCTCTTGCTTTAATGAAATATCAAGACATGAACTGCCCAGCGAAGAAAAAAGAAAATGGTCTGATATTTATGTCAGAGATCTGGTTAGCAATACAGATATCATGTGGAGTCGGCGGAGGATGGAGGATGATTTGATTCAACCACCTTCAAACGAATTGGTTGCAAGCTCGTTATGGACATTGCGTTTATATTTAAAGACGAATGAAAAAACAACAGATTGTATGTATAGTGGTTTAAATTCCATTGAATATTTTTTTGAAAACCAAAAAAAAAAAACTCAATCGTCAAACAGACTTTTTAAATAATAATTATGTTCCTTTAGGTTTTCTGTGTTATTTATGTTTGGCAAAAAAATACATATTTATTTGTGTACATATGTACATGTACCTACCTAAATCGATTTTGAATTCAACTTAATAACTCCACATCTTGGTAACTCGATTTTTTTGTGGCAAGTAAGTCATGGTTCGAGTTATCGAAGTTCGACTGTATTTCTCAATTGAAAATAGTTCGACCAGTTTTTTTAAAAAGTTGTTTTTTTGAAAACTTTAGAAAAAAAATATTTAAACATTTTTTTAGTATGTCATTATAAGGAAATCTGTAGTTTTCATCTGGGAAAATTATTAAAAAAAATTCAATCAACCCGTTTTCCAAATATTTCAAAAAACAGTTATTTTAGAAAATTAAAAAAAAAATTAAAAAAAAAACTGAAATGCAATATTAATTGAATTATAAATGACTTCCTGTGTGCAAAATTTTATTTTATTTAAATCGGAATAATGGGTTACGATAAAACCGCATTTGAAAAAACCGGTTTTATGAGAGGTACCGTTATAGAACAAATTTCGAAAAATTCTAACTGAAAGATGTATTGTTGTAAAAAATAGCTAAAAGTTTTATCAAAATCTTTAAAGCCGTTTTTGAGAAAATCTAACTTATTGTTAAAGATTATATGGCAGGTACCGTTATTTTTCGACTTAGAGCAAAAATGAAAAACACCCCAGAGATACTACTTAATAAATACTAAATATCAAGTTTGAAGCAAATCGGCCCATCCGTTTAGGCTGTCGAGACGCGAACAGACAGACAGACAAACGAACGGAATTTCATGTCATGTTTGATTGTTAGAATTTTTTTTTTGGCACGAATCCATAATTTGCATTATAGTACCTATAAACGCAAATAAAAAACTTTATTTGATAGTTTATTGGTATAACCGTTTGAAAGTTCTGTTAAGTTAAAGAATAGGTCAAAATAGGCATTCCAAAATTTTGGAAAAACTTTTTTTTTCATTTATAACTAATTTTTGATTTTTTTTTTAATTTTCAATATTTTTTCAACTAATGAATAAATTTTATTTTAAATTTTATGACAAGCTGTATATAAATAAACTCTAAAAAAATCCCTAATAAAATTTAAAAAAAAAAAATAAAAATAAAAATCAGGATTTTATCAAAATCGGTTCTGCAATTTTAGAAATATTTGTTTCTATAAATTAATATATGACGTTTGATGGCTCCATTTTTATTTAAAACCGTTAAGTTGCTGTATAAAGGTTACTTGTTTCTTTCAAAGATTTAGCCTTCCAATTAAGATTCAGGCACATAAGAGCAAGTTCTTGCGTATGGTAGTTGTCGCAGTTTAGACAGTCTTCTTCCTTGGGTTTATGGTTCCCAAAAAGGATTTTTTTTATTATTATTCGTACGTGAGAAAGGGATTTTGTATGCCCATATTTTTTGTAAAACATAAAAAAAAAACTACAAAAATTTGATTATTTAAATGTATGAATATTCATTACCGAGATATTTGATATCTGGTTAAAATCACTAACTTTCGACAACACGAAAATCAACAACCCCCCCCCCCCTGTTTGTAAAAATAGTGATAAAACCATGAAAGACACGTTGCATCACGGCGATGCTCGAGAGATGTGATTGAATCCGTAATTTTATATCACCTATCGATTTAAAATCTCTTTTATCGAACGATCCTAAAAATTCAAGTGCGTTATAGGAAATGAGAGTATCTGCCCCAATGTGGGAGTTATACTCGTACTCAAGCTTTGGCCGAATTTAAACTTTTTAAACTGTAGCCAGATCAGAAAGGCATTTCCAAAGGAAACCTAAACATTCCGCAGCATTTTTGGCGAAGTCGAAATGAATGACCGCATACATTCCACAGAAGGGAGTATGTCATGCACATTCTTAAAACACCGAGCTGTTCCGTTTCTTCAATCCAAGAGCTACTTATGGATAGTGGCATTCGTGGATTATTTCGCTTTAACGACAAAAGACAGCATTGAGTTTTTGTAGCTTTAAATTCTACGCGATTTGTTATTCTTCGAAGTGCAATGCTGTCAAAATCAGAATTTAATGAACTAAACATACGCTGCCGTTGCAGTTCCACATCCGAAAAGAATGGAAGTGAGTCTGGAAACGAATATAATAAGCTGAGAATTCTGGTTAATATACATATATAAAGAGAAAGGATTGAGATTGGAAATAAGGTTGTTTAGGTTTCGGGTCTTAAATGCTACTTGAAGCTTTCATCATTAAATGCTACTTGAAGCTTTCGTTGAGACAATGAGTCAGGCTTACAATATAAAACTTCAGCATACGTTATTAATGGTAGTATCAACGACAAAAGAAGCTTCTTACGAGTGTCACGTGGAGTATAATAAGACCTAAGCTGTAATCTACGAAGGCATCAATAAATTCGACTTACAATGACGTTAGTGTGGTTGTACTTAGACGAACTAAGATTTATTGTATATCCAAGGCTAACGACCGATTCTGCTGATTTAATTATGTTGTTTAGAGACAAATTCGGTAAAAGGGATAAACTAATGTTCTTTTTGGAAATAAATATTATTTTGGAATAAGTATTGATGGGTTTAGTAGTAAGCCGTTCAATATAGACCAAATGTTTATTTCACTCAGGTCGTCATTCATGTTGTTGGCAAGTTCTTTTAACTCACTGAAAGTTTGGCTAGGTGCAGCTGAACATAATCTGCATTCAAATAAACAGAGCCATCTTTGCAAACAGTTAGCAGGTCGTTATAGTCCGGGAGCCAGGTGAAAATTTTGTCAATTATTTCCCAAGCGATAATTGGTGAAACGTATCAGGGAATAGTATTATAAAACCTCGTGAACGTCAGCTGCTGTTACGTTGGTGGGATGAGCAGTCCAGAGCGTTATAACATTCAAAGTATCAGATGACGGTCTTTCCACCAAGATACAGCCAGCTGACATTTATATTTATTATTATAGTTGCGTATAAGCTACCATCAGTCTGAATTTTAACTGAGAGGAAATCACTGAAAGTACATTTTTTTGCAACTTCAAGCATGCAGTTGACCATAATCCGCCTTGTTACAGCCATCTGACTCTTTTTTTTTCTTCATGGTGATGGATAAGCCATGGTTTGACAAATTATTAGTCGGGAGGGAATTACTAAAAAAACGAACCATCCCACCAACGGAACCGCAGCTGACGTTCACGAGGTTTTATAATACTATTCCCTGATGCTATTCACCAATTGACGAATTCGCGGGTAAAACGAAAAAAATATATTATTTGATTTTGCTTATGATCAATGAAACTTCTTAAAAATCTAAAAAGAAGTTTAAATAATATTGTACAAACGAATTTATTTTTGGTATTAAATTAAAATATTTAAAAAAAAATTCAAGATAAAATCATAAGTGGTATCAAATTTCACGTGAGTTTGTTTGTTCCGTATTCGTTGGATTATATAAACATTATAGTTAAACAGGTGTTTTTAGGGAGTTTGAAAAACATTTTTTGTTAAAATAAGTAAATAATAAAACAAAGAAAAAACTTTAGTTTGCTCAATAAAAAACGTGACTTTTTGAAAAAAGAGTGAAAAAATGTGTCTTTTAAAGACTACAAGTTTTTTTTTTACTTTAATATCAAAATATTCAGTAAAAAATTGATTATTTTGCCAGTTATTAGTTTATTTAAAAAAAATCACTCAAATATTAAAGCAGGCTGTAAAGGACTTTTTTGGACTTTGATTTGGCTATTACATCTAAGGTTGTGGAATAGTTTGCATAAGCTGGTCAAAGTGAAAGGAAATGATATCTTTCTTGGATTTAAAACTGGCGCCTTTTATTTGTTTGTAGCGCCCCCTAGTAAAAATGTATCTTATTTACGGACAGATTCAAAAAAACATTGGTTCGTGATAGCATTCTGGAAATAATTTCTTTTGTTTATTTTCTTAGAGTTTACAACATCCTGTATCTTCCTTTTCTGACACAAGCTGTTTAACATTTATGAAAAACAAAATGCATTTGCAATTCACAAGAAGTACAAACTGATAAAGTTGGTTGACCATTATTATATCTTTATTCTATCATCTTTGTTACTTATTCAAAAGAAGAGAATGTGGATGTTTGACACAATGGACAAGAGGAGCCATCATTCCTGTTGCCACGACAGGTACAGGATTAGGTAGGATTGGCAGGTATAATGTGTACCTTAGCAAAATTGAAAATAAAAAAAAAAAACAATTCTTTAGAGCCGTCTTTTTATTTGCACAAAGTGTTGAAGTTTAAGTACTTATTTGTTAATGTTTATTATGTTTCCCTTGTGTCCGTCAGCTCTCGCAAGATCCCGGTCTTTGAATACCAAATTATGGTTACCTTACCATGTCTTTGGGAAAATTGTTGTGCAGTGTGTAAACAAAACACGATAGGAATTTCAATGAGCTTGTAAATGGCAGCAGGAAAGCAGGGGAACAACGTGTTATAACAACAATTCATTTTGCGTTTATTTAATTTATAAACAAATAAAAAGAAAACCTAAAAATAAATGCAGTCATTTGGAGACAAACAAAATTGCAGGTGAACTTCAAAAACGTATAAATTGTGTGGAGAAGCAAGTATTATACTTTTTTTATAACACACAAAAATTAAAAAAAATTCTCTAAAACCAGAAAAATAAAAAGATTTTGTTTGGAGCTTTCTCTGATTCTTTATTTCAAGTAATAAATAGTTTCTGGATATAATATGCACAAAAATGTGTTCAATTTCTTAAGAATAATTTAATTTTAATGTTGAAAAGTTAAAATTAGCTTGACAAAGCTTTAATTACGCATTTTATAAATTGTTTATAAGAGTTGGTAAAATAAGATTTGAATATAGCTATATATAAAATTATTTTTTTTCTGAATGTTTTTTGACTTTCAGTTAATTAAAAAAAAAAGCGATTATTTTTTTATTTTAATATTATTTGTTCATTTAGTCTGTAGACTTATGACCCCTTGCCTTACATTTCCATTTAACAGGAATAAAATCAAAATGGAAACATTTTTTCTAACTTGTTGACTTGTTGTTCGTTGAAATTTAAACATACTCTGTTTTGTTTTAACACTTTCAAGATACGGAAACTTTAGATTTCTGAAATTTCTCTTTTATTGAAATTTGGCAAAACAATTGTTGAAGTCCCCGAAAACTTATTGTTTTGAGTTACACAGTTGTGTGTTACACAGCTAAGTTAAACAGTTGTTCAATTTCACTTGTCCTATATAGTACATAAAGTACCAACTTGTTAGGCCCCTTGAAATTTGCTTTTCTGAAGTAAAAATACTTATACGAGCAATCAAAGGAGTGACTGTTTTAGTAAATTTGTCTACTCAAGTAGGGTAATGTCAAGAAGTGGATGGTATAGTTATTTATTTATTAATGATTCCAGATTTACATATACTGTAGAAGCAGAGGGAAATATTATATTGAGAATTTGATTTTTTGAATTTTAAATAAAGCTTATTTACTGTAACCTTAAGTCTGTGAAAATAATTTTATCAAGAAAAAAAGTTCAATGTTTGAAGAAGATAAAGAGGCTTCTACATAGGTATAGATAGGAATAGAATATTGCTGTTAGAACACGAGAAATCAATATGAAAATCATTTGCTATGGAAAGTTAACGATAAACTTTTTATACTCTGGGTGTTTTTTTTTTTTAGACGTGTGGTTTTCAATCTGGCAATACTTTTTTTCGGAGTTGGTCTTTGTGACAGCTGTCAATTGATTTATGCTCACTTTGGTTTGCCATTTCATAATGAATAAACTTACTCCTGAACAACGTTTGTAAATCGTGCAAATTGATTACCAATATAATGGTTCGGTTCGGTGGAACAGAGTGTCGAAGAAGACCCGAATGAGTCCATGCACACATATATGTAAATAAACTTTTTTGTCAAATGACAACAGAAATGAAATATAGGGATGGAAGCGATACATCGATGTTTTAAAAATCGAAGTATCGTTCATAAACATCGATTTTGAAACTCATTTAAACATCGACAGATCTTTCTTGGTGTATCAAAAGAACCTATCTCTGAAAAGGAAAACGTAGTGATCTCAAATTCAATGTTTGTTTGTGAAATTTCATGCAACACCAGTTTTGTGTTGAGCAATTGATAAAAGTTTTTTGTCTGAAAAGAAGAGAAAATCGAATCTTTTCTCAAAGAATAGAAACCAGAAACACGCGCGTGGACGCAGTTTAAAATTAAAAATTGTGAAATGTCATTTCTTTATTCTTTACGGTTGTTTATTTGCGGAAGATTATAACAAAATAAACACAAATTCTAGTAAAGAAAGGAAATATAATTGAAACAGAATTGATAGTGGAACTTTCAAGCTACTCCAGGGTAGATTTTTTCTTAAAAAAAAAATAGCTACAGGATGGCAATGGTCGAAATCGCCAGTGAAAGGGATTAGAAAAAGGGAAAATAAATGCAAGTACATTCGAATTTTTTTTTTTTTTTAACTTGAAGGGCCAAATGGAGAAGTTACACTAATGGTATATTTATCAGAATGAGAAGTAAGAAACAAGTCAAGGGTATGGGCCCAGCAGCATTCTTTATACGCGTTGGTACATCGATCATTTGGGTAGGTTGATGTAACCCGGCAAAGAACTCAAACTTCCTTGGGTTGTTGTCTGACCGGAATAGTGGAGCCAATTGCAATTGTGTACATTGAAATCGCCTGCAATAATAATTTTAGTGCGAGGACAAAGGGAAACAATTTTGGAGATGGAATCAGACAGCGCATCAAACTCGTTACAAGTCGAACTACTTTTGAGATTTGGACTCCTGTCAATAAAACAATAATGAATGACATGCTTGCGGCCAGTGAATTTGAGCCGCAAGAAGTTACAGTCCGTGTTGGAACATTGGCCTTATTGAGGAAGGCTCTGGCAAGCAATATCATTCCTAACGTAGAACACGAGACCATGATGGGAAAAGAGTAATGGCACCAAGCTATACCCATGTAGAGCAAATTCTGATAAATCAGTATTTACTCCAACCTGAGTTTCACTTAATGCCAAAACAGCTGGCATTTATTGAACATTTGGCGATGTTATGATGATGATATCGATATTTTCGCGATTTTTAAGAAAAATGTTTATGAACTGATTTTTGATACTCAATAAACGGTTACTTCTTGAGTTAAAATACGAATAGCAATAAAATAAAAAAAAAATAACTAGCCTGCCATTTTTTAACTCTGAAGTTTGTGTTTCATTGCATTTGTAAAACATCAATAGTTAACAAAACTAAAAAAATCGAAAGACCATTTTTTGCCGATGTCTTAGAAGATTTGAGGTTATGTTAAAAGATACCCTGAAGTAAACTTTTTGCAGACCATTTTTCGATCAGGAATTAAACTTCGCCGGAAATAAGAAAAAAACATTTTCAACCCTTAACCACCCCCTCCCCCTCAAAAATTCACCATTCGAATGTACTTCCATATATTTTTCCCCTTTTCTAATCCCTTTCACCGGCAATTTCGACTACTGCCTATTTTTTTTTTCAAAGAAAAAAATTACCCTGGAGCAGCTTGAAAGTTCTACTATTAATTCTGTTTCAATTATATTTCCTTTCTTTCTTAGAATTTGTATTTATTTTGTTATTATCTTCCGCAAATAAACAATCGTAATTTCACAAATTTAATAAAGAAATGACATTTCACAATTTTTAATTTTAAACCACGTGCGTGTTTCTGGTGATTCTTTGAGAAAAGAATCGATTTTCTCATCTTTTCAGACAAAAAAACATTAAAAAAAACTTTCATCAATTTCCCATCAAAAAACTGGTGTTGCATGAAATTTTACTAACAAACATTGAATTTGAGATCACAACGTTTTCTTTTTCAGAGATATGTAGGTTCTTTTGACACACCAAGAACGATCTATCGATTTTTGAAACATCGATGTATCGCTTCCATCCCTATATTTCATTTCTGTTGTCATTTGACAAAGAAGATTCTTTTATTATTATATTATGTGTGCATTGTGCATTCAGATCAAATCTTCCACCATATCAGAGATCAAATCTTTCGTGTTGAGATTTGATCTAGATTTGCTCTTGTTCTTGCAATGAAACTCTCAAAATTCAAAAAACATCAAATCTTTTGACAGAAAGAGCAAATCTTTTCTTGAATGAAACTCGCTATAAGTGTGGAATAATATTATCCGTCGTTGTGTCAGGGCATGGTCCAAACGAGAAGTCAAAATTGATCTTTGCAACTCATTTAAATACTCTTTAAGTTTAAATTATAGTTTTTTGAGGTTAGAAAACATAAGAACCTTTAAACCCAATGATCTAACTAATTCGACGACGGCCACTCCAATTATGGTACATTGAATAAAAATGGTAAATGATCCTCCCGAACAAAGAAAATCTTAAAACCCAACCAACATCCAACCAAAGATCTACCAAAACCCGCTTCAATAAACAAAATAAAAATAAAACTGCAAGTATATGAGTACACTTAGCAAATAGCAAATGCACGAATCAACCAATGAACACCTAGTAGAGACCGAGCACCGAGGTATCCATCGCTCCAAACCAAGCCGGTGAGGAACCATAATGACGCGCCAGGTCTTCTCAATCGAAAACCATACATTATGATGACTCATGTCTGTGGTAACTGGTAATTCTTTCTTTTTGTTGTTTTGTCTTCGTTGTTGCTTCTTTCTGGTTTCTGACACAGAATTTCGTGCATCTTCTCTATACTTGCGATGATCCCAAGCATAGCATTAAAAAATAAACAACAAAAACAAAGAACAAAACACAGAAACCTAAAAAAAATGCTACAATTCTTCCTCAACTATTAACTAACAGACAAGAAAAAGAGGTTAACAAAAGATGGCAAATGATATGAGTCAATGCGAAACGGGCTGTGTAAGTGACCAAAGTTCAATATGCTAAGCTGAAGCAATAGGTAAGGCGTAAGTCTCCAGGCCAAAAGTTGATCTCACTTCACATAAAATAGGTAGGCAGGAGGTTTAAAAATGGTCAATTGGTATAAAATTTCTATTTACATACCTTTTATGAATAATTTCAAGGAAATCCGGGTGAAAAGCCTCCAATTGGGAAAAATCAAGTATACTTGTCGCTCCAGGTTCCAATTGCCGACTTTCTTAAGATTTATGACTTCTGTAACTTCCTAGTAAATTGGCCAAAATTTGTTTGCTTCTTTTTAGCCAATTTTTTTTTTATTTAAAAAAACATTTAACAGGTTTTTGATTAAAAACAAATTTACTAGAACAACACTCGCAACGAAAAAACAGCAACTTATGGTGTGACGAAGACGGAACACGTTTAACTATTTCCGCGATGGAAAACTCATAAAACCGGGTTTTAGGAGAAGAAATTGAATTCGAATTCGATTTCTTTTTTTTATATTTTTTTTTATTTTGTGCGAAAATAATTTTCAATTAATAGGCTTCTATAACAATTTAATAGTAAACAAGTATAGTAAATTAAATTTGTTCGAACACGAGAGGATTGTTTCGCGGAATTTATAAATTTAATAAATCGACAAGAGACGAACTAACTGAAAACCATCCGCTTCACACAACTGATCTCACTCAAATGATGGGAAAACCAATGTTGTCTGCAATGCTAGCTGATAGGAGCTCGTTGGAGCTTAGAATTTGGAACTCAATAATTCTTACATCCAAATCCACTCAATAACAGTTGGATTGGATTCAATTGATGATTAGAGTGGGGAAGGAGAGATAGATGGTGTCTGGTTCTGGTGTGGTGTTTTGTTTTGGATGCTTTTCTGGACTCTGGAGAAACACCTCTTTTTAAATCAGAATCCCAGCTCAGTGTGGAAAACCCAAACTACACCGAAGCAGCGTGATGTATAGAAAAACCTGTTGTCTTCTTGTTGGGTGTTGGGACTTCGCTCTCTCAGGAGGAAAATGTTTGTTGTTTTCTTCTGGATGAGTTGGAGTGGAGTTTGTTGTTGCTTCTTTTTTGTTTATTCTTTGTTGTTAATTTTAATTTGAAGACGGTTGCTAACCTGGAACATGGAATGAAACAACAATGATGGAAGAGAGTCACTGGAAATGAATTAATTAATATTTGTATGCTGACGGCTGACCGCTCTGAGTTTTGAGTGGAATTTTAATTTGTGGGGATGCAATTGGATGATAATGATTTGATTTAATCAATTAATTTAATACTACGCCCATTTTATTATATTTGTGAGCAACCTGTGGATTCATCATTGTAAAATAAAAAAAAGAAAACAAGATAACAAATAAACGTGATATCAAAACGACTAAACTGATTTTATTTAAACATTATAATTACTCAGATTTAGGTAAGACACTGTATAAAGTATAAAGTTATATGATGGACAATTAATTAAGTTAATAAATTATTATTTAAAAAAAACAGCATGCTAACCGCGATACTGTAGTTCTTTCTACCAAAATCGATCGCAAGCCCCAGGCGAACATGAAGAAAAACACTCAAATTCAAAAAGAAAAAGAAGAGAAAAATAAATACAAAATAGGCGGAGTTTTATTAAAATAGAAAGTAGATGTAGATATTGGGACGTGTGTGTGTGGATTTAACGAGAGGGTTTTTGGGTGTGAGTTACGTGGCTTTATCACGTAAAATTTTAGTCCGTAAACTGACTTTACAAACAACCAACTCTTTATAATTGCGATTATAAGTACTATAATGCAAGTTATGCATTCGTGCAGATTAAAAATTTTGAGATAACAATCAAACATGACATTACGATGATAGAGAAACATATTTTAGTTACTGGAAAAATTCTGCCCGTCTGTCTATCTGTCTGTCTGTACGGATGTATTTTGGACTGCAGCCTAAACGGTTAGGCCAATCGTCTTCAAATTTTAACTTAAGGTTATTTTGACATTCTACAAAGGAGTTTTTTCAATATTTTCTTTAGCTCAAAAATTAACGGTACATGTCATATAACCGTTATGTAAAAGCTTATTTTTCTCGAAAACGGTTCCAAGAATTTTTATTAAAAAAAATCAGTGTACTACTGTTGGCATGCATTATAGGTATTTTGGTAAAAAAAAAATTAATATGGTGGGTTAAAAACCGTACCCCCCATAGGACCGGTTTTTTTCGACTTTCTCGAAAACTGGTGATCGATTACAATGAAAATTGATATTCAAGAATATGTAGGTAGCCTAAGTAATTTTGCAATAATTTTTTTCCAAAACTTTTTTTTCTATTTTTAATAATTTAAAAATTTTTTTTTTTGAAAAATCAATATTTTGAAAACGGGTAAGTGATTTTTTTTTTTTAATTTTGTTTTTAACGACACTAGCTAAAAGAATCATTGAATCATTTGTTTTGAAATTCTGCATATCAAAATTGAGGGGGGGGGGGCAGAGACATTTTATCGTTATTTTTACAAACAATGCTCTAGCAAAATAGCCAGCTGCATTCCTCCCCTGAAACGATTCAACCGTAATACTCGAACTGCTATGAATGCCCATCAGTTTACCCTTGAGCCTAATTTCGGACGTACTGTTAAGTACAAAGATTCTTTCTTTAGTCGCACCACACGAATGTGGAATGCTTTGCCAGGCTCTGTTTTTCCCTCCCATTTTGATATGCAGAACTTTAAAACTAATGTGCATCGGTATCTCCTCTTTTATCCCTCTTCATTTCCCTAATGATCGTGCGGTGTTTAAACATTTTAAGGGTACACACAAACCCGTTTCGCGCGTTTAAATTATAAAAAAAAATGCAAAGCGTTCCACATTCTTGTGGTGCGACTAAAGAAGAATCTCTGTAGTTAACAGTACCTTCGAAGTTATGCTCTTTCAGGAAATGAGTGTAACTGGCTATTTCAGTACATGTTAATCGACACCTCCTATCCTAATGCCCGCGCAGTGTGTAACATCAAAAGGGAAACAAGTAATTAATATTTGTAAGAATAGGTAACGATAAAACAATGAAAGGCACCTTACATTACGGCGGTGCTGGAGAGATGTAATTATATCCATAATTTTACTGTCACGTTATAGTTATAGGAGTACCTGCCTTAATATGGGAGTTATACTCAAGTTTTGGTTGAATATACGCTTTGTAGATTGTAGATTACGGGTAACAAATTTCTTGCATCTCCGAAGGAAACCTATACATCTCGATGCATTTTGGCGACGGATTTGTATATATTAAGATACTCTTGCGACTTAACGAGTGTGAAAGAAGAATGGGCTCATAAAATCATTTACGCTCTCGAGTACAGTAGGCTTTGTAACACATAATAGACAACGTTGAGTTTGTCAAAAATTGGGCTTCAAGCAATTTCGCTTTTTTCTTAAGGAGAGCTGTAAGCAGGAGTATCGTTGAAAACGAGCGTAGGAACCGATGAGGATGAAAATTTCGCACGTTTTTTACAAAATGACCGATCATTTTTACGACACTGCAGTACTAGCCGAATTTCGTATTCATTACATTTTTGGAATTTTTTTTTTTTATAATTTTCACTCGCGAAAGGGATTATTATTTATACGTTAAAACACCGTTGAGGCACATTAGTTTTGAAATTCTGCATATCATAATGGGAGGGAAAGGCCGAGCCAGGCAAGGCGTTCCACATTCGTGTGGTGCGACTGAAGAAAGAAACTGTGAACTTAACACTTGCTTGAATGCATATAAACTCTTTGTGATAGATACGTAGATTGGAGTATTTTCGAATAAGCCAGATCAATTCTCGTGATTTAATATCGAGTTCTTCTCGTTTTTCAACGTGCGTCTTCCATTTCGCTTAGCATCAAGTCATTTACAGATATTAACTTTACTTCATGAGCATCGGTATTTGTATTGTAAGATTAGGAAATATTTAATGCAGATGGGGTGATACTGGTTCCCTCGAACTTTTTGTCGAGGTCCTTAAACTGACATCCAAAGAGGGTGATTTTTGTTCAAAACAGCTCTACAGGCTATACCTTCCGTATAAAGTTTTTTTTTTTAATTCTAAACTTAATCGTATTTGACTTTTGGATGTCTACAAAGTTTTATATTATAAAATTACTGGGAACTGCATATAAATAAATAAATAAATTTATTGGCGCGACAGCTCCTTAAGGAGCCAAGGCCTAGTGACTTATACTCTCAACCATTCCTGAGTGTGTGTTGTTAATCTGCAAGAATAGAACTGCATGTAATATTTTATATTTTTATTTTTAATAAAAACCATAATTTATAGTTACGGTTACGGTAGAGACACAAAAACAAAACATCGAGTTTCGATACTCCGTCACAACCACTTTTCATATACAAAAAATTGAGATAACAATCAAACATGACATTACGATCATAGAGATGTCTTAAAAAGTTAGTGGCAAGAAATGTCTGTCTGTCTCTGTGCCAGTATGTATAACGAGTTGCAGCCTAAGCGGCTTAAGAGATTATCTTCAATTTGGTGTGTGTGATTTTTTTGCCATTCCCCAGAGGGGAAATTGAAATTTTATTTTTAAGCCTAAAAATAACGGTACCTACCATATGACCTTTTAGGAAAAGCTTATTTTTCTCGAAAACGGCTTCAACGATTTTGATGACATTTTTTGAGAATTGTTTTATTGGTATAAGCTATCATTTGATCAGAACCAAATTTACGTGAAAAGTCTATTAACGGTACCTGCCATATAACGGGTTTTTTTAATTTTTGGCTTTTTCGGTAAGGGCTCTTTGGATGTCTGTAAAATCTTATATTTGAGAAGATCAAGGTGGCCAAATTACTTCATATCAACATTTTGAATACATTTTTTTCTAATTAAAATTAATTTTTGATTTTTTTTAATCAATATTTTTAAAACTAATCAAATTTTATAATCACATGTACATATATATATTAATAAACTCTAAACTGCATACCAAAATTTCAAAAAAAAAAATAAAAAACAGGATTTTATCAAAGTCCGTCGTTCTACAAATATTTTCGAGTATACTTTTTTCATAAATTCGTTATTATACAAGACGTGTGATGGCGTAATCCATTTTTACTAAAAACCGTTGTTTTGTGGTTTTAACATTTTTAAGTTCAGATAGTGGTATTTTTCTACGTTAATGTTACTTATGTTTTTAAATTTTATTCGACGATGTGACAATTTATTTTTCACGGACTAGACCTTGGCTCCTTAAGGAGATGCTTTTGTACTAAAAGTTTTTTGTAATGCACACAGCGAGAGCTGAGAGTTGTTCTGTTTCTTCATTGCAAGTGTCTTTTTAATATTAATTTGTCTAAAAAAATGTTGATTCAATATCAAATTTGAAGAAGTTTATAATATTTTTTTTTAAGTCGTCATGTTTGTCCCATGTTAAATTTGTTGAAACTGCAGATTCTTAATCTAGACGGTCTAAGCTTTCATTTGATATCCCATTTGTTTATTGACTCGATCGCAATAAGGTAGACAAGCACAAAAAACAACCGAAAGTGGCCATTTTACCGCCAAACGGACAAGAAAATGTCTGTCCGACCAACGGTTTTGTACATTTTATGTAATTTGTCGTTTATTTATGGCTAAATTTTCCATTGACTCGATGAGGTAGGTGTTCCTACTATATAGGTATGTATGTACTTACTTTAAAAGCTTGTACAATAGCGGAATTGATTAGCGCAAATAAGACAGGATTTCTGTAGTGCACAATATAGATCGTTGGTTTTAAAAACCTTTAAAAAAGCACCAATTGTGAAAGCTCTTTAACAAAATCCAAAGAAAAATCCACCATGATTTGCATAAGCGTTGAAGCGGTAGCTCTAAAATGAGGTTTTCAATACACACGAAGAGAGTTATTTTATTTGTATACCAGCAACAATTAGTCAGTGGTTGGATTTTAATTTCAGTTGATATTTCAGGGAGTAAAACATCAACCATTTGCAAAAATAAAGCTCTCCTGTATGTACTGACAATTTTTAGTGTACAGACTATAAAACATATATCTGAATCACGCCTTTGATTGTATTTTCAATGATAAACAATATATTTTTTGCTTAATAATAAATTTCTTTATCCAATTTTAGTTTAATTCAACGATAAGCAACGGTTTATTGTATAACGCGCACATTGAATTAATAAACGAATATGATTAATATTTTTTAAGAGGCGTCAACTTCACCGGGTTCCATCAACAAAACTTATCATTCGTTTCTGACGCCCCATCTTCTATCTGGCTAATTACTTTAATTTATTTTTAACAATATCCAACTTACAAAAGATAGAAAAGAGAAACACAAAACACTTTTGCTTAATCATAAGTTTCTGTAAATTTAAACACAACTCACTTTTTTTTTTAGCAGCACACACGATCACTTACACTTTCTTGCATGTTTCACTAACTTCTTCCCCGTGCTGCAGCAGCTTGCGTGTGAGATTTTCTTAATATCTTAATTTAAAGTGCAATCTGCACGAACAAGATTCACTTTCCACACATCAAGAGTGAAAAAGAAAAGTATTTCTGCAACATGCAAATTTTTGTAGCATCTTTTCTTTCATCTTTATTAATGCTTTGTTCTTAATGTGAAGCTGTGTTTGCATGTGTGATTCGCTTAAAAACATTTGCTCCAAATTAAGCCAAGCGATCACGTAAAGAAAAACATTATAATAGATCACATTTATTGGATTGAATTCAATTCAATGGTTTTATTAAATTTAACCCAGCTTAGTTAATAACAACTCCATGACTTTTACCTCAAAATTTCATGTTGCCAATCGAGAATGATGGGTTCTGGTTTGAAACGCTTCAAAGGATCTAAAAATATACATAAATTCATATTTAAAAAAAAACACTATGACCACAGCTTAACTCACTTATCATAGCATAACGTTGTTCATTCTGTAACGCAGCATAGTCAATATTCGGCCCTGTAACATACTGGGAAGTTGACATTATTTCTGGCGTCCAAATTTCATCACCCGAATCCTTGAGTAGAATTAAAAGGGCTCGGAATTGACTCTGTAGTGCTCGGGCATGTTCATCTTGGCAAACTTCTAATAGTGCCTTACAGGTGTCCCGAATTTGTGCTTGTAGACCGTAAACTTTAATTATCTGATTATACAGTTCATCAATTAAAGCGATGTCTTCGAAAGGATTGCCTTCTTTTAAACTGAACAATTTTCGTTGATGCTTCCTGCGATTTTTACTTGATCGAAACGTTTTCCTATTGATAATGGTATTTTGGTAAGAAAATGAATAAAATAATTACTGAACATGATATTGTTTACCCTGTGCCCCGGGAACTCGCTGTATATTTCGACGAATGCATACTTGTTGTGTCGGATAACAAATCGCTTTCGTCGACTTGGCCACTATCGTCTAAATAGTCGAATGTGTTTTCTTTTGATTTTCTTTCTCTGATTGCTAGCAAACGGGTCTTATGTTTTAGAAAGAGGTCACGATCTGAGTTCAAATTTAACGCTAGTGACTCTTTGTACGAAAGTAAATCTGGAAGAATGATGGTTTCTGGAATAAATTAACAAAAAATAAAGTTAGTTTCTTTTTTTTTTTATAAAATAATTTGTCCTGTATGCATGTTCTATGAAGGTCGCCGTTTTACACAAAACATCATGATAGATAAGTTAAACTTTTACGTAAAATGATAGTACATTTCAACTCAGAGAACAAACAATAACTTTTTCCAATGGATTTATTTTTTAAAATAATTTGGACTAAATGGATTTGAGCTACCATTTTGATGTCAGAGGACACAGCGCGTGCTTTGAAACACAGGAGGGCGTTTAAAACAAATTGCCGATGCACATTGGTTTTAAACTTCTGAACATCATAATGAGAAGGGAAAATAGAGTTTGGCAAAACATTCCACATTCGATTTGTACTGCTAAAGAACAGACCTTTGTACCGTAGACCGAAATTGAGCTCGAGAGTAAATTAGTGGGTATTCATGAAAGCGTGAGTATTATGGCTATTTCTCTAAAACATGGACCGTAAAAATAACGGTAGACGAGATAGACATGAAACATTCCGCCGATGTTCGCTTGACATGACACGTGATTCTTTTGATGATGTTTTGAACGCTCTTCTTGGAATACCATTACAAAGAGTCAAGTGAGTCGAAGGAGCGCCCGCCCGAATATGGGAGTTCTATTCTAGCCTTGAACGGATATACGATTTAAAGATATTAACCAGATCAGAATGGGAAAAGAATTACTTGCATTGACGAACGAAGGCAGCGTTGTGTTTTCGAAGCATTTATTTAGTTTAACATACGTTACTGTTGAAGATCCACATCCGAAGAGCAGGCTTGTGAGTCCAAAAACGAACATGGAAAGCTTAATAAACTGTTTTAGACAGATCATTTAAAAAAATAAGAAAGAGATTCGGAGACAGAACGGAGCCTTGGGGCACACCAGCATTTATTTTAAGGGCATCATACTTGAACCCATCCAATACAACTTGGATTGAACGGTTTGAGAGGTGATTTCTAATCCACTTAAGGGGGAAAGCATCGATACCCAAAACACACATTTCGATAAGAGAGTATGGCACCAGACTCTATCAAATGCATTAGAACTTTCAAGTGCTTACTTTCTCCGAAACGATGTAAAGATTTATCCACTGTTCGGTGAGATAAACCATCAGATCACCAGCGGACATATTGTTACTACTGGTCAGATCAGAAGGGGAAAAAAGAATCCCTTCTTGAATCGATACAGAAAACCTAAGCACTTAGCAGCAAATATATGGTCGTTCCAACGGAGGTCGTCGTTGACATACATACCGAGTACTGAAAGCTTTTCGGTTTCTTCGATGTAAGTGCCATGCATAGGCAATGGCATTGGACAGCGGAATTGTGTACATCGAGATCTTTGAAAACTCTTGCTATTGTACGAGTGCGGAAAAAAATCTGTCCCATGGAAAAATTTACATTCTCAATCACAGGAGGGGCAACGTAGCTGTGAGGCAGCATAGAGCAGCAGCAAAATGGGCTGCGAGCCTGCCTGCTCTGAAGAGAAGACAATAGGTTTGTCATTAGCGATGAGCGTTGGAACCGAAGATGTTGAGGAGTTTTTATATTTTTTGACAAATGACCAAACATTTTTACTGCCTTTGGGACATTGCAGAATTTTTTGCTGTAATTTTTGTCCATGCAAAAATTTGGTTCTTTCAATAACAGAGTTGCATGAGTTTTGATTTCTATTAAGGAAATTCAAGTGGGTTATGGGAGCACCTGTCCAAATATGTGAATTATACTCGAGTTTTGTTTGAATATATGCTTTATATACTGTTGCTAGATCAGATGGAGTATCATTGAAGACAAGAGTTGGCCTTGAAGACGAGGGGAAATTCGTCATATTTTTTACAAAAGACCAAACATTTTTTTCTACCTTTGGAACATTGTAGTATTTATCTTAATTTTTTGGCCATGTAAAACTTTATCTGTCCTATATGGGTGTTACAGGTCTTCCTGGCACTTTTCCGCTCTTCTTCAGTAGGGTTGGTTTTATATTAACGGATCCATGAATTTTCGTTTAGTTTGATGCTGAGAATAGTCATTCTCATACTTTTAAAACGTTCCCTTAGGAGATCTTTCTTTAACTGGCGCCTAGAGGCGATTATATACTAATCATGTGGCATTGGTGCAGTAGATCAGATGTTTGCTTCTGACCCGGAGGTCATCAGTTCGATACTAAAGTTGAGAAGACATTTTTCTAACTCCTAGGGCCAACCTAGAGCCGTCCGTAAGTTTTAATTGGGAAAATAGTCACCTAATTCTCAACCTAATGTCCCATCTTTCTAATCCTTCTAACTAGTGTCATGCAAAATCAATCTAAAATTATGGTGTTTAGAAGCGTAGGTGGTAGATATGCGCAGAACGAAAAGTGGACATACAACGGTGATAATATTGAAATTGTACGGGAGTACGAACGCTTAGGAGTTTTAATGACTTCGAATCTGAAGATGAATAGACATCTAGATGGTAAATTACAGGAGGCAAAACCAGCAATCTCTTCGATATGGGAGCTGTGTATTAAAAGCAAATATATCCTGCACTATTCCGCTCTACAGCAGTATCAATTCTTCTTTACGGAGCTCAAGTCTGTGGATATTCTTCTTTCGAAGCAGTAGAAAAAATTCTTCGATATTTCATTAAAAGAATTTTTAAATTGCCAAGAAACTCCCCAAACTATATATTGTAGGAGACAGGAACTTCTCCTCTGGTATGCTCTTCAGAAGCATTTTAACTACGTTGTCAAAGTTATGAATATGACGGACAGAAGGATTCCTAAAATTGTACTAAATACATTAATTTGGGCAAAAGGATCTATGTTAGAAGAGTGGACGAGAATTGCTTCAAAATGCGGTATTGATCTTGAAATAACACCAAATGAACAACCTGTCCTGCTACAATTAAAATTGAACATGATCTTAGAAAAATTTGGAAAAGTATTGTATAGAAGATACGTAATAAAAGGAGCCAATAAAACTAACTGACTAGTTAAAATATTATTATTAAAAATACTATTATGCATATAGCCGATCTGGGGAAAAACAAGTCAAGAGTGTTTTTGGCTTGGCCATCAACGTCCATCGAAGGCAAAGGATTAGCAAAGCCCTGTCCCTTTATAACGACCACATCATTTAGATTGGTCCAACTATCAGGGTAGCGGAGCATGAAGTAGTGCAGTTGAACTACCTTGGGTCAAAAGTAGCAGTCGATAATATTATGGAAGAAGAAATACGCGGGCGGCTGATGAATCCAACAGAACCTGCTATAGCTTGTCAAGGCTCTTTAAATCCAGAAACCTTACCATAAAAATTAAACTGCTGCTGTACAAGACTATGGTCTTTTTTTATAATTAACGCGCACACAAGGGACTATTTGTTTCCCCTTTAATGTAGAACCCCGTGGCTTAGTGTGTCGGCCCGCTAAGCGAATGAGCCTGGGTTCAAATCCAGCTCATAGCCACCTTTTTACTTGCGATTATAGGGACTATAAGGCAAGTTATGCATTCGTAAAAAAAAAAAAAAAAATTCTAACAATCAAACATGATATTACGATGATAGAGAAGTCAAAAAAAGTGGGTCCGGAAATTCCGTCCGTCTGTCTGTCTGTCTGTCTGTCTGTCTGTCTGTCTGTCTGTCCGTATCGATATCTACAGCCTAAACGGTTGGGCCGATTTGATTCAAACTTGGTATATAGTATTTTTAGAGTGCTCTACCCGACAGTTTTTGGAATTGGCATTCTAGCTCCAAAACTAACGGTACCTGCCATATAACTTTTATTAAAAAACTTATTTTTCTCGAAAACAGCTCCTACGATTTTAATTAAACTTTCAGAATGATGTTTTCTGTGCAAAATCTATCTTTTAATTTTAATGGATTTTTCAGAAAAAGTTTTATAACGGTACCTCCCATATGACCGGTTTTTTAAAATCAGACTTTCTCGTTAACTAATTGACGGATTTTGATGAAATTTTCAAAATATGTAGTGTTTTATGATTTAAATAATATTGCTTATCAAAATTTTCAAAAACATTTTTTTTTAAATTTTAATAATTTTTTTAAAAAAATATTTTGTTTTTTGAATATTTTGAAAACGGATCTATAGATTTTTTTTAAAATTTTTCTCCTAGTATAAACTATAGATTTCTTAAAATTGACATACTAAAAAAAATTTTAAAATATGTTTTCGAAAAGTTTTTCAAAAAAAACATTTTTTTGAAAAAACTGGTCGAACGATTTTGAAATGAAAAATTCATAAAATAGAAAACAGCAAAAGAAATAAGATGGCTTACAACATTTTTTCCAAAAAACGTTATGAGTAGTGTTTTTTTGATTTCATAAATTTTTTTCCTCAACATTTTATTTCATATTGCTCGGCTAAGCCCTAGCCAAGCCATTAGTCAAATAAAAGAAAGTGAAAACCTACATTACATACATACTTACGTATTTTAAAGTATTTTTCATCATCATAAAAGCACAGAATAAATAAGGAAGCCTTTGATAAACACACAAAAACAACTAACAAATAAAAAAAACTATTCGATTACTACTGAATGCGAAAATTTCAATCGAGAAAACAAAAGTTTACACCTTCCTATAAATAAACAAAACCACTGTGTTAACTTTTAATATTGTCTCTATATCTGCTGGCTTAACAGTAGTTGGAACACGTATCTTAATTTTAGTACCTACCTTCCTTCCAACCTTATTATAGGTACCTAAATCCTTTATAAATTCCATTGGTCCCATATTGGGACGTATAAAGGTCCCTTTACCTAGCATTATTGCCATACTGCTGATTCCGACGAATCTTTATGCCAGTTGTTCAAATTTTTCCATACCAAAATGAAAATTTAACTGAAAAAAGTCCTTTGTATATTTCTATTAGCAAATTATATTATAAACAGTAAGCAGCAAGTGGAAAGATAATACTACACTAAAAAACTGCAAAAGCTAACAATCCTATATATTTATGTGTTTATCCCTTTGTCGTGACGCATGTTCGTTCGAGCTTCACCCCAAAACGATTCTAAGGAAGTTGCACGTCATACAAAAAATATTAAAATAAAATCTTTGTCAAAAAGACGCCTGCACTTAAAAAGGATTAGCACATAAGAGCAAGTACGTGCGACCCAGTCGTGCCTTTTATTTTCTGCGGTACTGCCTCTTGCGAGGAACTGACAAAACCTCCTCCGTTCGGACTCGGCGGTAAACTGTAGGTCCCTTCCATTCTTGCAGATTAACAACACACACATAGCAATGGTTGAGAGTATAAGTCACTAGGCCTTTCCTTAAGGAGCTGTCGCACCAATAAATTTAGTTTAATTTAATATTTAAATTAGAGCACACTGTGCGGGCATTAGGAAGATAGGGAGGGGAAGGTAAGGAGGTGTCGATTATCATGGGTTTTGAATGCTTGCAGATCAAAATGGCAAGGGAAAATCTCGCCGGGTAAAGGGACAATCGTTTCAGCGGCTGTTCTATTTCCTATCAACCTTTACGCTCGATTTTGTATTCTATCGAGCAGGTGAAGCAAAGCACCTGCCCAGAGGCGAGAGTTATACTTGAGTTTAGGGCGTATAAATGCTTTATAAAATGTAGAGAGATCAGAAGGAGAAAAATACTTCTTACACCGATACAGAAAACCTAAGCATTTAGCAGCATTTTTAGTGATCTCAAATATATGGTCGTTCCAACGGAGGTCGTCGTTATAAGCTCTGATCTCTTAACCACGTTCGAGAGGAAAGTCTTACGGAGAATTGTTGGCCCCGTGTGCGAGGGAGGACGATTCCGGAGAAGATACAATCATGAATTGTATTAAATCTGCCTCGAAGCAGACGTAAAAAAAATAAAGCATTTCAACCTTGCTATATTCTGCAGGCATAGAAATTGCCAAAAGTGGATGAGTTCGCTTTAGGTTGTTTGAATGTGAATGCCTTATGCTGTTCTGAAGTCATTTCTGTCCCACCTGAATATTCTGCACATCTATTTTCTTTACTAATTGTAATTGTTTGAATTTTAAAATTGCCTTACCCAAAATATCAGCATTTTCCATTTTTGCTTCGAAAATCGCTCGTAAATATAAATTTCCCTTCAACAAGCAATGTATGCCCTCTGACAAGGTATTTCCATACTTTTTTAACAACTCATATGCTTCTTCATGTCTCCCATGTTCCATGAGCGGTTGCACCAAACCCCTGCAAGACAAAATGGAATCAATAAAAATAAATCCCCCTCCTACTCCTTCATATACTCACAAAGCAGTTTCTTGCGGGAAGATTCCTTCTTGTTTTGTCAAAGCCAAGCATCGCTGCCAATCCAGCACATGCCGAGCACATGACACAGCTTGATTCAATAAACCGGCTCGCTCGTACATTATACTTGCATTTTCAAACTTTCCATTCTCTCGCAAATTGTCGCCATATGCAAGAGCAATTCTCTTATAACACACACTACTATCTTTATAAGCCAACAAGGCATCTTTATAAAGATTATGACTTTTCACGAAACCAAGGGCTTCCTCGAATCTTTCTTCCCCACATCGACTAATATGTATAAAAGCTTTACCGAACCGCTTAAGATGAAAATCGATTTTGAATTTTCTATAGTTTTCCTCTAAAACTTTTAATTCATTCAAGAAAGGCAAAAATTCTCTGGGATCCTTCTGGGATTTCTTAGCAACCATGAGAACCAATCCAAAGTCATACATTCCCAGTGCTTCATCATAAAGCTGATTTACGTCCACTAGATAGAGAAGATACTTCAAGGCATCTTCAGCACTTAAATCACCCTCTTTCTTTTTTTCATCCCAAATTGTTTGCAAAGCCTTATCAACATTTCCGGTTTTCACATGTGCTGTTATTATTGGCAGTAAATACTGATGAAGACCTGCTGCATACATTTCCTTACAAAGGGCTTCGCAAATATGCGCCACCTTATTCTCTATTTGAAAACCTTCTGGGTATATACGCTTCGAATCGGTATAGTTGCTTGAATACATGGTCATAGTAAAATCTTCATTTTGAAGGTCTGTCAAAAACAAATTCAACCATTGTGGTTTGATTTGTCCAAGGAACCGTTGCAGGTTCAGCAGGAACTTAGTTAGATCATGATCACAGATTATATTGAGATTTATTCTCTGCTTACGCACCAAGTCTATTGCCAATTCGTATTGCTTTTTGTCCAGTAGATCACCTACCATTTCCAAACACAATACTCTTGGATGAATACCTTCCAAGTTACCTCTTGGCAGTTGAAGTACCACCAACGACCCTTGACTTAATTTAATAACAATTTTGGCTCCACGTTCGATTTTACGTTCATTAACAACTTTCCAATCACTGAGTCTCATGAATTTCATAACTGTTAGTTGAGTGAAGACCAAATAGTTTTTAGTTATGTGGAAGGATGTAACATCAGTGGAAAGGGTTTTTGAATTCAACCTAAGGCATTGGTGAATATCTAAAGAGATCACACCATTTGCGTCATCGTGTTTAAAATATTCTATTTTATTACAAAGTTGTCCTGGATTGCAGAATGTTTCGGATTCACCAAAGTTTACATCTGACTTAGAGATCTTTGCTATTTTTCCGTCAGTGAATTGCCCAAGCATATGGGTATCATTGAGAGTCTCAAGACAACATATTGTTTGGTCTTGAATAGTAAAGTTATTTTCAGAGAAACTGGGTAAGATTTTTTCAAGCAAGATTGATTTATGGCCGGAACTATGCACGCAGTAGATGCATTCGACGGCTGTCAAGAGAAAATTGTGATGATTTAAAGGCATGAAGTCCTTTGTAAGACTCGTTTTTGCACATTGCGTGATTTTCTTTTCGCTGGCCAAATTGAAGGCAAGCAATTCGTTACGAGCAGTGTATATGATAAACTTTAAGGTTTTATTTTTCGTTTTCGAGTTATTTAGAAAGACACACTGATTAATGTTATCATCGCATAAGAACTCAAAACTGCTCATTGGTGGTGGTACGATTCCTTTGCTGAAGTCAGTTATGAGGAGACGTTTACCATCAATAACTATTACTAGCGTGCAGTTCTTGAACAAAACGTTGTTTGAATTTCCTTGGTAGCAGTCGATTTTATAAGTCCAACTAAAAAAAAGAAGAAGAATTAATTAAAGGTTAGATCGGTAATTTGAAGCAGACTTACCTATAAGTTGCCATAGTGCCATCGGCTAAAATAGCATACATTGTCTTCTCCTCACCAATTCTATTGTCCCAAACGTATGAAGACAATATACTCTCAAAGCAAAGTGTTTGCTTTAAATACCAATGGTAGTTTCCAATTGTGTACAAATACAAATTGCTCTTTCCATTTAACGCAGTTTCCACGGCCAATATATCCGAATCAGCATTCCATTTAAGACTGACTACTGGCTCTTTGTCGAACTGAAATGGAAGTACAATCTCTCGATGTCTAAGACCGTTCTTCTCAAACAGAGCAATAGTACTTTTGTTGGGAAATTTGTGTGGTACTGCAATCCAAGTACCTGACGGTCTCCATGCTATAGCTGGCCAAAGGTCATTTAATTTTTCCGAAGTGAACTTAAGCGCGCCTTCTTTGTCGAAAACTTTAAACATCCTTCCGTGTAGCCCCACAAAACTTACAGCAAAGAACTGTCCATCTTCTCTCCAAGTTATATCAATGTCCTGTGGAAGTTCCTTGATGTTGTTTGGAACAGTGAAATCCGTCTTTTGTTTGGCTGCTGTCTTGCCCTCCGATCCGTGGAACTGTGTTTCTTTCTTTCCCCATCCAACAGTTATGAAGGCATTCTCACCGAAATTATCTGCATTTAATTTCACTTCCGAAATGGGTTCAAAAGTACATGTCATGACAACTACATCACCAGCTTTTGTAACAAATGCAACAACTTCCTGGTCTGGTGACCAAACCATTTTTTCGATACCGCCATCGCAGAAAGTTACTGCGGTGGATGTTTTTTCCACTGGACATATTAGAAGTACCTCCCCGGCATCAGTGGCAATGCAAACTTGACTTACGAGGGATAAATATTCGCAGGATACAACTCCAGTTGTATCGGTAATAACATCAGCAATGTTGGTCTGCAGGTTATATGAATATAATTCAGTCTCCGTACAAATAAAAATAGTGTTTTTGTTAGCACTAATAGAATCAAAAATAATAAACTTTGGATTTTTTAGGCGGGTGATGTGGGTAGTTGTGTATCTGAGTCTTAAATTTTTCATTATGTTATGTATTTAATAGATATAATAACGATTTTTTTTTAGGTAAACGAAACAAAATTATAAATTTTTATTTTTCCACCAAAACAACGTGCTATTTTCTGACGTTTCAAACTTCAAGTTATATGTGTCAAATCGAATTCAGCCACGCTGAAACAGGTACGTTCGAATAAGATCGTTTGAACAGCCACAGTGGAGCGTTTTGAGTGGAAACACGGTTTTAATTACCCGAAATAAATGTTACGTAATACTTTGAAATAAATATTAATAAAAGAAAATCAACAACACTATTGTATACTTTTATTTTATTTTACCCACTCACTTTTTTACCTTTTTATTTTTTATTTTACGCGACGCGTTTCGAAAATTGTTTTTCCATCATCAGACCTATTTGTACTGCTTTTGAAACTTGTTGACCCCTATTTTCATTGTTTCCCTTGGTTTTCGTTGTTTTCTTTTGTTTATGTGGTTGTCTCTATTTCTCCTTTGTTGGACGTGAAAGTACAATAAAATGCATTGTTCATTTTCTTTTATCAAAAGCTGTGTTTTTTTTGGCACCCGTATATACGCTTAAAATAAAAGTGTAAAAAAAGCATTAGATATTTTTTTACATTTGGGCATTGCTAGTAAATCTCCAATTTGAAATTTCTGTTAAATGTGTTTTTTTATAAACATTTTACTTCCCTCACTTCTTTTCCTTAAATCTTCTTGCTAAATATATTTAAATGTTCTTTTTAATAAGTGAACATCGTAAAAGATGATTTAAAAAAAAAAAAAAAAAATTGTCAGCTGTTTATGTTTTGCGGCTTATATCTGTGAAAAGAATGATTTTTTTAAATGAATTTTGTGAAACATTCATCGATAAAGTTGAAAAGATTTGAGAAAGCCCTGTTTCTATATTCTCTTAGCTAATCAGCGTGGATGCTTATCGCCGCTATCTAAGCGAATATAGAAGTTTGTTGTCGTTGTATTTTATGTGTAAATATTTTTTTAAACGTATTTACGCGTGCAAAAAAACACCTAAGATTTATTTCATAAGTATAGACACACAACTTAAGGACCAAAAAATCAACAATTATGATTTCATAAATGTTTCGCGAAGCGTCGAGACCTTAATAAACATTTCAGAAACATTTATATATAATTTCTGAATTGTTTAAGAAATGTTTCCTTGGTGTGGGCACACCTTTAAAGACAATTAGAAAGTGATAAATATTTTTTTACGAATCCCTTTGATTTGATTTTTGAGCCTTTGAAGACCTCTGAAAATTAACAGCCCGATTCTCTTTATCATCACTGATGCCTTACAAAAGTCGCAAGAAGGGGTGAAACCGATTTTGTGACGTTTTCGTATTCTCCCCCAAAAGTGAAAGTCACAAAATCAATCGAATTTGTGATCTCCTTCAGAGCACAAATTAATTGAGTTTTGACATTTCAATAGGTAGAAGTTGCATCCGAAAATAAAAAGTAAGAATTTTACAAAATTGAAGAATTTTACATAATTTTTATTGATAGAAAAAAAGTTAAAACATTATTATTAAAAAATAAATAAAAAAAAACCTTTTCATTTCATTTTCTGCAGAATAAAAAAAATTCCTTGCATTTCATGACTGCTATTTTGTTTTGTTTTTATTTTTTCGTCATCTGCTGTTCACGATTGTCACAATACAAATTCACCAAGTTATGGGGAGTTTCGTCGTGACTTTCCTGTGAGGATTGGGTGAGAATCCGATAAATGTTATCGAGCCACAACAATCCTCCCAAGAAATAATCACAACAGCTTGTGACTTGTGATTCGTCACAACACGGAATATCGGGCTGTAAAATGAATTTAAATTACATAGACAAAGATATTTGTCTGCTTTTATTTTTATCATATTTTATTTATGTCCATGTTTGCAGTCTTATCGCCTGTTCACAAACAAAGGAAAAACTTATCGCATTTTAGAGATACAGAACACAATTTTATTGCATTCTTCCAGTATTTCATTCCGATGTATTCCAATCGGTACAATTATCGCCTGACAATGTTACAGCACGATGATGCCATTGTATACTTATAAAGAAGTTTATATACAATTACAATGTGATTTTCGCCGCATATGGAAGTATTTAGCAGAAAGGCATTTTAGTTTGCAAAGTACCCAATCATAGAAAAAAGAAACAAGAACGACAACTGAGATGATAATTCTCTCTTCGCCTACAAACTAAAAAATGCTCCGTCAACATCATATTTGTACAGTTCCCAATACATTTCTTATGGGAATACTAATAAGTTTACATTTTTGGGGGCACGAAACGTATGGCTGACTGGCTGCTTCTCACACGTATTCACATACTCAAAATAAGAATTCTGTGTTTGCAGGGCATGGTCGGTACCGTTCGCAGTTCATTTTTATTTTTTCTATGGTACCTAAACATACAACATATTTGAAAAGGCTGTTTTTTTTAGACGTGTGGTTTTCCATCTGGCAATACTTTATTCGAAGTTGGTCTTTTTGACAGCTGTCACTTAATTTATGCTCAGTTTGGTTTGCCATTTCATACTGATTTGAAAAAAACTTTCTCCTGAACAATGTTTGCAAATCGTGCAAATTTATTACCAAAATAATGGTTCGGTCCACGCGACGCGTCCAATATTCAATCGACATAATCGCCCAGCAGAGTCGGTTATTCGAGCAATTATGGATCGGTTTCGCACCACGTTTACTCTAGTGGATAATGCGCATCCTCAGAGACGCCGTACAGTGCGCACCGAGACGATATTGCTGCTGTTAAGCAGAGTATCGAAGAAGACCCGAATGAGTCCAACCGCCATCGCGCGCAATTGGAGCTGTGCCTATCCACTTTATGGAATATTTTGCGGAAGGATCTTGGTTTGCGGGATAACAAAATCCAACTCGTGCAAGAATTGAAGCCGAACGACCATCAAGCGCGTCGCACGTTCGGTTGAATGGGTACGTTAATAAGCAAAATTTTCGTATTTCGGGTGATCATTATCCACAAGCCATTGTTAAGAAGCCGTTACATCCACACAAAGTGACTGTTTGGTGTGCTCTATGGGCATAGGGAATCATTGGTCCACATTTCTACAAAAATTAAGCTGGCCGTAATGTTACAGTCAAGGAGGAACGCTACAGAGCCATGATTAATGAGTTTTTCGTGCCTAAATTGGAAGATGTTGATGTGGACGACCTTTGGTTCCAACAAGACGGCGCTTCATGCCATACAGCCAACGAAACAATCAATTTATTAAAAGAAACTTTTGGTGAGCGCATTATCTCGCGTCGTGGCCTCCAAAATCGTACGATTTAACACCGCTGGACTTTTTTTGTGGGGTTATGTGAAGTCGCTTGTCTACGCAGCTAAACCCGAAACGATTCACGCCTTGGAAAAGAATATTTGGCGCGTTATTACTGACATACGGCTCCAATTGCTGCAAAAAGTGGTCGAAAATTGAGCTTCAGGGCTGGAATTTATTCGAGCCAGGCGCGGCGGTCACTTGCCCGAAATCATTTTTAAAACATAATGGCAAACCCTTATCTTCATAATAAAGCTAAATTCTTGTCTATAACAATAAATTATATTTATTTTATTTCTTCTTGAAAACCACACGTCTAAAAAACACCCTTTATTATAGTCCAGCAGTTATGCACTTTTTGCTGGAAAGTATTCCGAAGTTAATGGAACTTTAAAGGGTTGTTTGCGGGTACATAAGGACCCTGTGTTACTTAGGGAGGAGGGGCAAAAACCCCCACATTTTCAGATTTTGTTCAGTTTTTCGCTTATATATTTTAAGGACTATATTAACATGAGAGCGACCAACGAACGACTAATAAATGTGATTTAAAACAACTTATAAACCTATGCCAAATGATAAAAATATAATTTTAGTTATTATTTAGATATTTAAATTTGCATTTTAGATTCTAAAAAATGATAAATTTGAGAAAACAAAATGTTCATCGGGAATTCCAATCTGATAGCTACGAACTGCCAAGCTCTATTCGCGGTCCACATACGATCCACACTTCGACGAACAAGACAACGTTGAAAAGTTTGTAGGTCTACCAAAGTCTTATATCTTAGGAGGTCTAAAACCCAACATTTTCGGACTTTTTTTAGCTTTTCGCTTAAATCTCTTAATTTAAGCACATTTTTGGGAACACATTGCATGACAAAGTTGGAGAACATAAAATTTCCTACATACGATGTTAATGAAAGTGGATCAGAAAATTTAAAATAGTAATTAAATAATTGTAAGTTGGTATGTACAGTAATGCTTTATTTATCTGTAACCAACAAACACTTCACTTTATTCCCGAATCTTTGTAGGCGAGGGAGGGAGCGTGTTTACGGAAAGCTACACTTTTTTTCTAATTTAAATCAAACGAGACTGAATTTTAGTCTTTCGGTTTTTTTTTTATAAATTAAAAAAAAAATTCCCTGGTTCCCTTTGCGACGACTGCGCCAGTTAAATAAAAAGAGAAGACGTGTTTTCTTTAACTCTGAACTTTATTTAATTAATACTTAATATATTTCAGTCGACAACGACCGAACGATTTTCTTACCTTACCATAGTACATACATACATAAATTAAAGGTTAATGCATTCAATTTCCTATGGCCTTCGAATATTATGAAGTTCCCATGGGAAAGTGATGCATTAGCGATTTATGGGTTACGAAGCAACACAAATGTTCCGTCGTCAAGTTTGCTGACTTGCATTTGTGTAACTCGCGCACAAGGGACTATTTGTTTCCCTTTTAATGTAACACATTGCGCGGGCGTTAGGAAGATAGGGAGGGAGAGATAGGAGGTGTCGATTAACATTGGTTTTGAATGTTTGCAGACCAAAATGGTAAGGGAAAATCTCGCCGGATAAACTATTCTAAATTCGTGTTGTTCGGCTAAAAAAAGAATCCCTATATTTCACGGTAAATTGATTGCATTCAGATTATTTTAGGCTGTGAAAATCTTGTAGCGCTTGATGGCTGCAGGAACTTCCTCATCTTCGTCGTCGTCATAATCGAACATGTCCTCATGCACCTCAGGAGAAAAGTGGAGGTCAGCATGCATAAATTATATATGGACTGCTAGTTGCCTACCTCAAGTTGGTTCCATTTTAGTTTCAGTTATTTTGGGCGACAGTAGCCCTCCTGAGTACACTAGCGAGAAAAAAAATTAAACCTCAATTTTGACATTTAATCTAGTAATCTCAGACTTTGGCAGCAGGTTTTCCCACGTTGGCATGTTAAAATTTTCTTTTTTCTCCCCATGTTATTTAGAATACCCCACAATTAATTAATAAATAATAACTTTTTTCTTTCTAGTGCTTTTAGCTTGTCTTAGGCACAAACCAATAAAAAATCAAGTGGCAAAATACTAAAGATGTCGCACACTTCTATGGATGGAATTCAAAAGTGTCAGTTATGTTTTAGCGGTAAATGCGACTTTTTGAATTTTTAAAAACAGATGTCGCGAGTTTCTTTGTCAACATTTTAAGTAGTTATTTTTTTTCCTGAAGTGGGTTCAGGAGAGATAGCATCGCATTCTCAATTTTGGCGACATTTTTTTGACAATTGTTGTATGAAGCTGACATAAGACTAGCAGTCAATATATAATACGTCCATGGTCAGCGCGTTCCTTACTCTCAAAATAATTGTCCGCGCCTGAATAAATGAATGAAATGTCAAAATGAACGAATAGTGGTTTATTCGTCGCTTTCATGTGAATAATCCTTTTAGTCCAGGAATGTTATTCAAATAAGGGCAAGTATCTCGGAATGAGAGAGTCAGCTATAAACTTGTATACATTTTTATTTTGGCACCCTAGAACTTGTCCCAAAACCCACTTATCGTAGAGTATCCGACTACAGATACTCCAAGGCCAAAAGATTGATTTTTTTTACATTTATTGCAAATATCTCGTTTCCTATGGGTTTTATGCTATTTGTGTTTTTATAAATATTGTAGAGAATTAAATTTTCTACAACTTTTATTAAAAAAAAAAATTATATCCTGGACCATTTTCGAGTTAGAGGGCGGAGCGCGCGCAGTGTTGAACTATTTAGAGTATCATTAGAGGTCAACTTGTAGTCCCGATTAAAAGCACGCCGTATAAAGTTTATAAAATATTGTATATAACTAAATTGAGGAATTGCTTAACACAATATTCTGCAACTGCAAGAATGGTTGTGGTTCGCGATGTGTATGCAGGAAAGCAGGATTACAGTGCCCTTTAGCTTGCGGCCAGTGTAATGAGCAAGATTTTCTTAATGCTTCATAGTGATATCAATGAAGACGGTACTTTTGACACCGAAGTACTGGATGAACTGGAGACAAATGTCGTTGAAAACGAGAACACAGAGGAATTTTAAATTTTATTTAAAAAATTATATTTAACTTGTAGTTCTTATTATTATTCAATTTTTTTTTATTTCAACGTTCATAATAGTATGAAATGGTATTTTTCAATAAAAAAAATTTATTTAGTTAGGAATATAATAAAATATAATAATAATAATATTTTAACTGTGTCTGTAAGGCTGCCTTTTAGAATGCCTCCGGATGTTGCACGACACTACATAGTTAGAAGAATTAGAGAGATAGGAAAGAATTTTTTTTCGGCGCAGTAGACGGGAACAAATCTTTACATCGCTTTGGTGAAAGTAAGATTATTGCTCTTGATATCTCTAAGGCATTTGATAGAGTTTAGCATGAAGCTCTCTTATCGAAAATGCGTGCTTCTGGAATCGATGATACTCTTCAATACAAGTTGTATTGGACAGATTCAAGTCTGATTCCCACAAAATAAATGCTGGTGTGTCCCAGGGCTCTGTTCTGACTCCGACTCTTTTCCTCATTTTTATAAATGATCTTCTGTCTGTTACTTCTAATCCAATAAACTGTTTTGCTGATGACTCTACCCTCAGCTTTTCATATTCGTTCGATAATTCACGTCCTTCGCCTTCGGACGTACAATTGCAACGGTACGGTATATCAAGCTCATTAAATTCCGATTTATACAGCATTGTCAAATGGAGTAATAAAGGAATCGTGTGGAGTTTAATGCTTCGAAAACTCAATGCTGTCTTCTATCGTTAAAGCTAAACATACCCCCAATGCCATTGTCCATGAATGGCACTTACATCGAAGAAACCGAAAAGCTACAAGTACTTGGTATGGGTGTCAACGACGACCTCCGTTGGAACGACCATATATTTGAGTTTTTTGTATCGGTGTAACGCTTATATGCCCTAAACTCGAGTATAACTCCCACCTCTGAGCAGGTGCTTCGCAAACGTCACTTTACCTGCTTGATAGAATACAAAATCGAGCGTTAAGATTGATAGGAAATAGAACTGCCGCTGAAGCAATTGCCCCTCTCGAACACCGACGCAATGTTTCATGTCTTTCCATATTTTATCGTTTCTTTTATAAAAAAAAATTCACTCGAAGTAGCTGCATTCCTCCCCTTAAAAGTTTCTTCCGCAATACCCGTCTCGCAAGGAATGTTCATCAGTTCACCCTTGAGTCCAATTTCGGACGTACCGTGAAATATAGGGATTCTTTTTTTAGCCGAACAACACGAATTTAGAATAGTTTACCCGCGCGAGATTTTTTCTTGCCATTTTGATCTGCAAGCATTCAAAACCAATGTTAATCGACACCTCCTATCGTCCCATCCCCATCTTCTTAATGCCTACGCAGTGTGTTCTTTGTATATACACTGCATATAGTACTATCATGAAGCATCACTTTTTAATTCCAAATCAAGTAGCAATGAGGAGCGCTGAAATCGACAATTGGTGTGAATATAGAATAAGCACAGACATCAAAAGTCTATTACATACTGGTAAAATATCGGTAAAGGTTCTCGTTTCCACTATTTAGAATTAGTTTCGAATCAACCAGGAAGATGGCCAGACGAAAAATGACCACCATGAGAGTACTAAAAAGGGAAACAAATAGTCCCTTGTGCACGCGTTAATTATAAAAAGGTGATTATTGTATTTTCTCACTTAAAACCCACGGACGGCTCTAACTTGCACTAGGAGCTAGAAAAATTGCTTCCCAAACTGAGAGTCGAACTTAGGATCACTCGCTTAACACAAGCGAACATCTTATCTACTGCACCGCTGCGCCCGCATTATATATAAAATAAGGTAAAATATATATAAATATAAGTAAATATAAATAAGATTAGAATTAAAAAAATATTTAAAGTATTTCCCTTAATAACTTTATATTTACACGGTAGATAAGTGTTATTAAATAAATAGATACTGAATTATTGAAAAAAAATATTAATTATTATGAACTATATTATTATTAACTATTACGTTAGTTAATAAAAAAATGGAAATTGTAGAATTACATATTTATCAACAATTTATAAAACTTTATACGGCGTGTTTTTGATTGGGAGGTTGACTTCGAATGATGCTCTAAATAGTTTAAACACTAAACAAACTAAACAAAAGTTGTAGAGCATTTAATCCTCTATAATATTTATAATAAATACAAATAACATAAAACCCTAAGCAAACGATATATTTGCAATAAATGTGTAAAAAATCATTCTTTTTACATTTTACCTTGGAATATCTGTAGTCGCGGACACCCTACGATAAATAGGTATGGTGCCAAAATAAAGGTTTATGCAAGTTAATAGCTGACTATCTCTCATTCCGAGGTGAAACCCCTAATATTCCTGGACTATTTACGAACTGCCAATCTCTAATCGCGTTGGACGTTGCCCTTTAGATCCACAATTCAAGGAACGCATTTTTTGCCAGCCATTAACCACAAAACACCATTGTTTTTACCTACAAAATACTTTAAAAAAATTTCATCAAAACCGTTGGAGCCGTTTTCGAGAAAAGTAAGCTTTTCCTTAACGTAGCAGGTACCGTTATTTAAAGCCATAAAAATAAAATTTCAAAAGTGTAATGTTAGATTGTCATTTTAATTTTTTTTATATTCAGGAATCCCAAACTTGCTTTATAGTAACTACAATTCGTACATACACTCTCGAAAAACTCACGAATGAATATTATGTGCATGTGGTATGAAGGCGGAAGGAAAAATAAAAAAATAAATTGCACGACTGGATCGCACGTACTTGCTCATATGTGCGGTCACATCGTCGCATAAATTTAAAAAAATGCACGACTGGGTCGTACGAACTTGTTCTTATGTTAGATAATTGCTTAGTGGCTGGATATGTATATATGTAAAGGGTGTTCTTTTAGACGTGTGGTTTTCAAGAAGAAATAAAACGCATATAGTTTATTATTATGGCCAAGAATTCAACTTTATTATAAAAAAAAATGATTTCGGGGAAGTGACCGCCGCGGCTGGCTCGAATAAATACCAGCCAAGGCCCAAGATCCTTCCGCAAAATCTTTCATAAAGTGGATAGGAACATCTCCAATTGTTGCGCGCGATGGCGGATGGACTCATTCGGGTCTTCTTCGATAATTTGCTCTACCGAAACGAACCATTATTTTGGTAATAAATTTGCACAATTTGCAAACTCGTCTATTCATTATGAAATTGTAGCTTTCATCTGGGAAAATTATTTAAAAAAATTCAATGCACCCATTTTCAAAATATTTCAAAAACCAATTTTTTTTTTTAAATCGAAAAAAAAAGTTATTGAAAATTTTAAAATGCGATATTAATTGAATTATAAATGACTTCCTGTGTGCAAAATTTTATTCAATTCGGGATCAGGGTTTGCGATAAAACCGCATTTGAAAAAATCGGTTGAGAGGTACCGTTATAGAACAAATTTCGAAAAATTTATTCTAACTGAAAGATGTATTATTGTAAAAAATTAGCACCCTGAAAGTTTTATCAAAATCGTTAGAGCAGTTTTCGAGAAAATCTAACTTTTTGTTCAAAATTGTATGGCAGGTACCGTTATTTTTCGACCTAGAGCAAAAATGAAAAAAAAACCGAAATATTACCTAATAAATACTAAATACCAAGTTTGAAGCAAATCGGCCCATTCGTTTAGGCTGTAGAGGGGCGAACAGACAGACAGACAGACGGACGGAATTTCCGGACCCACTTTTTTCAACTTCTTATTATCGTAATGTCATGTTTGATTGTTAGATTTTTTTTTGCACGAATCCATAACTTGCATTTTAGTACCTAAATCGCAAGTAAAAAAGTTTACTAGTACCATGTGCGAGTATCTACGGGTCGCTTTAAGCAAACAAAGCTCCTTTAAGCTCACAACTTTTAATCTGCGGTAAACAATGAACGGAAATCAATTCTTTGCAGGTTGTAAAAGGCTAACGGATAAAACCCTTTTGAAATATTATAGAATACTCAAAATATTTCGAAAAATTGGAACGTCCATACGTCGCCTTAGGAATCTATTTTCGTCCTAAATCATTTGGGTGCAAACCAAGCAGCTTGAATTTGTATTACAATCACAGTTGCCATGCTCGCCTTTCTTGGCTACCATTTATTTACAATTTTATCGATTTAGGTAATTGCATCCTGAAAACTATTTCTACATCAAAAAAAAATTCTCTTGTTCTGTTCTTGTTATTTAAGTACCTAAATATGTCCAATCAATTGTACAATGAAATCTGGCTTCAAACTCAACAACAATTGGAAGTCTTGGCAATTACTGATGTTGATCAGCAATCTCTAGAACCAACTACAGATAGATTAACTCTTCAAACATCAGTATATGAGTTGTACCTTAAATACATATGCATTGCAAATAGTCTTGAAGATATCTATGACAAAATGATTCATCCACAGAAGCGTCTTTTAATAAGGCGTGTTCTTGACTCCTGTTTGGGCCGTATTATTGAATTAAAGCATGATCTCGTCAACATAGACATGATGGAGTTCAGCTACAACGATGCAGTTATGGAAAAACTCAAATTAACACCACAGGATACTGAACTGCGTATACCAAGGTACTTTCTTCGTGAGCGTCAGATTGAAATTGAATTTCGAAAAAATGCAATGGATGAGATCCTAATTAAATTGGGTTGGTTGGAAGAGAACCCCTATGAGGAGAAGCTAACAGAAATCGAAGCTATTCGATTGATTCAAATTCATGAGCGTGCTCGACAAGGGCGTTTAAGAGCGCATTTTATGAAAGAAATTCGAATGCTTAAGGAGAAGAGTAAATCAGAGAATGTCCAAGAGAGAACGGATTCTGGTCTGTTGGCTGCTATGAGAATCCAAAAGATGTGGAGAGGGCATACGGCACGTCGAATAACTCGACGCAAAAAAATGGAAGAAATGGTTTTGATCGGTATGATTCCCCCGCCGCGCAAGAAATCGGAAGCAATAGATCTAATGAATCAGGTATTCTTCACATTTAAAACTGAAATTATCTTTACAAGTTGTGTTTTTTTATTAGATGTTTCTTGAGCGCTACAAAACCCAGGAAGAATTCCGGAAAAATTACGAGATGGCAGTTATTCAAATAAGAGAAGAAATAAGATTGAAACAAGGACCCGTGTTGATGGATGACATTGCAGATGAAATCAGGTTGTGGATAAAAGACTGCTATGATAAAACTGGAAAACTTCCTGATTTTCCGTCCGAGGAGAATGGAGGTTCATTGCATATTTTCAGTAGAGCAGGTAAGAGCAAGCTTTATTGTTCGGGATTAATAACGAATATTACAGGCAGTCCAAAATAATTATTTTATTCTTTTTCAGGGACTGAAAGTGAAATGAGTCGTTCATCAGCAAGGTCCTCTAAAGAATCAAGAAAAACAAAAGACAAATCAAAGTCTCCGGCTCGTAGTGGGGATTTGAACGTAACTGAAGCGCAAGATGGATTATACCATCCAAGTCAATCAATGTTTTTGGGTGATCTCAAAAGCGAAATCGAAGAGTAAGTTCATCGTAATTTTTGTTTAATTTTTTCAAAAATATAATACATATATTAGATTTGGTGAAGTATGGAAAGATAGCGACGAAATAGGTAACTTGCACCAGAGACACAACGAAGAAATAATTTACGCCGAAAAGTATGCCGAAGTTGAACAAGAATATCGCAAGATAGTTGACGAGTTAATGAGACAGGAACTAGATCTTCTGCAGGTAATTAACTTTTTTATTTTCAATCAAATATTCAGTGCATACGTATGTCATTCAGACAGCTGTTGGTAAAAAGGCAAAGAAAAGTAGTAAAAAAACACGACGCTCCGGTAAGAAGGGCAAAAAGAAGAAGGAGAAAGATCTCACACCTGATCGAACAACTGAATCTCTTTTCGAAGAGCTTGTCACTAACGGTATTATTAGAAAATATCCAGAAACTGCTCTTACCGCCTATTTGGGGGACAAATCATACACAGCAAGAAGTGGCTGTAACCCGTCGGCTGGTGATATGCGACAAGTGTTGATCGAATATTGTATATTGCCGCTGGGTTCACAAACTATTCGCAATTCTTGTCCTTGTATTCGTTCCTTGCTGTTAGCTGGTCCTAAAGGAAGTGGTAAAAGGACACTATTGCATGCCATTTGTACTGAAGTTGGAGCAGTTTTGTTCGATTTGACACCATCAAATATCGTTGGAAAATACCCTGGAAAATCAGGGCTTATTATGTTGATTCACTTAGTTTTGAAAGTCTCGAGACTTCTTCAGCCGGCTGTTATTTACATGGGCGATGCCGAGCGACCATATATGAAAAAAATTCCAAAAACTGACCGAAGTGATCCGAAACGGTTGAAAAAAGATTTATCAAAATTAATAAAGAATATAGCACCCGAGGATAGAGTTATTTTCATTGGTACTTCAAACCTTCCCTGGGAAGCTGATCAGAAACTTCTTCAACAGACTTACAATCGATTTATCTACATTCCAAGGCCAGACTATGGAGCTTTGTCATTTGCATGGAAAGCTCTTCTAGAGTAATGTTTCATACATCTTCTGTAACGCCCAGTAATATCATTATTTTTCCACTAGCGAACACAGCGGAGGCATTTGCCAACTTGATTGCAGTGTTATGGCAAAGATTTCTGATGGCTACACAATTGGCTCTGTAAATGCATGTATTCAAGAAGTGTTAACTTGTAAAAGAAAGCTTCAGCTGCGATCGCAGCCTCTAACGCACGTAGAGCTTATAAATGCCCTTTGGTAATGAACTAAAATCTCTTTGACGTTCAAAATGTATTAGTTTTATTATTTCAGTACAAAAGATCCAGTGTATTGTGAGGAAGAAGAAGCATTTGAAACTTGGTGGTCGAAAACTCCATTGGGTAGACGAAAACAACGTGCTTTGGATGAAGAAGAAGAAGCAAAAATGGAAGAACAAGTCCAAGCAGCTAAACAAGGAAATGGTACCAGAAAAAAGAAAAATTAGAATATGTAAACTCTTATGATTAATCCAATAAAGTGTGACATGTATGTGGGATTTTAAATAAAAATTGAAAAAACTATATTGCATCTGTAATGTTTATATCGTTGGATGACAAGTAAAACTCACTAACTGTGGTTAGAACTAATTCGAGATAATGAGGTTTTAATGAATAATTTTCTACAAAAAATCTATTTTAAAAATGATCGATGCAATTTCACAGATTAACATAAAAATTAGTTTCTTTATTATAATAGACATACCTTTTTCGCCCTAGCTCCAACAGTTTTCGAGAAAATAGCAAATAAAACACTTAATAATTTTTTCCTACCGGAATCGCAAATATGTTGAGAGATAATGAACAACAAAACCGTGATTTACTCTAAAAACTTATTTATTAGAAAAGAAAAACATTTTATTCAAATTCCACATCGCTTTCATTATTGGAAGGCTCTGGTTAACGTTCAGGTTGTGTCAAATTAATTTTAGGCAACATTATTTTTTTATATTTAAAATAATAAATTTTATAGATTTTTTATCGTGCTGGCTGCTAGTTCTTGTAAATTATAGAAGTAGGAGAATTTTAATAGATTAACTTGATATTCGCTCTTTTTTATCTCTTTTAGTTGACCTAGCCGATTGAAAGATTCTTGTCCAATCCGTCATTGTATAGGCGCTCTTATTTTTCTTAGCTGACTCTATTGCGGAATGCATGGAGTCACATTCCATGTGTGAATGTCCTGACTCTAAAAAATTAAGTTCAACTCTGTTCAAGTGGCTCAAATTTTGTACAGCGTATATTAAAACAGCTGCTACTTGTTGGTTTCTGTTCTGACCACTAAAAGTGTCACCGAACAGTGAAACATCTTTCACGGTTTTTGGCGATGTTTTGAGAAATCGCAACAAAATTGATCCTATCTCATTGCTCCCTCGCTTTCCATTAAACTCGTTCCAAGTGTAACAGTGGGCAATTTCTCCGTTTTCTACATAGATCAAAACGTAAACACATATTTTTTGGGAATAGTAAAACAATGAAACACTGGAATACGGCAACTGCAGGATACTTTGCAAATCAAAAGTGCAAGTACTGAATGAAGGATCAGTTTTGCATCTTATCATTTTCTTTGGCTTCATAACAACAGTTTTTTTCTCATGAGATGCATTGTGTATTCTGCAGTTCTCCAGTTCTTTTTTACCTGCAATAGAAGCTTGGTCATATTTTTCACACGTTGCACAAAGGTCTTTTGTTGGTTTAAAAAACGAATAGTTGTAATTATTACAGAATATCTTCTATAGGTTTTTCGCTGACTGGTACTGTTAGTTTACATTCCTGGCAAAAATCATTACGATAAAGATCATAAAATTTCCAAATAGACAAATTGCTATCTGGGTAAAATTTCTTGGTAAATTTTCGCACATAATGGGATTCCATTACAGGAAAGCTTTCTATATGGCTTTTTACTAAAGATATTCCTGTTGCGCTTGTTTTATTCTCAGGCACTTACTGGCAAAGATAAAAGGGGTCTAACTTTTATCTTTGCCAGTAAATGAACCAAATTTTGAACCTCTAACTGCAGTGTTTATAGGTCCATTTGAAATGCAAAGGGTCTTTTCAAAAAACTTTGCGCGTGCTCTATGTCTCCCAATACTGTTTTCTAAAAAATATATAAATATATAAATTGTACATTTAAACTTACACTTGAAACAATCAATGGATTTTAGAGCTTTAGCAAGATTGTTTTTTTTTTTTTGTATAAGGAAGACATTTAGCTCCACAAGATTTTGCAACATTGGCCTTCCAGGTTTCTGGGTAATTTTGTTTCCGCCTTGTTAAATTTTTTGTATCGGTTTCAACCATGTAATCTCAGAATCTTTTTGGGCTAATTTGGGTTGAAAAGTTGGATCTTTTTTTATGATTAACGCGCACATAAGGGACTATTTGTTTCCGAAAATTAGGAAGATAGGGAGGGGAGAGATAGGAGGTGTCGATTAACATTGGTTTTGAATGTTTGCAGATCAAAATGGCAAAGGAAAATCTCGTCGGGTAAACTATTCCAAATTGTACGTCCGAAGGCGAAAGACGTGAATTATCGAATAAATATGAAAAGCTGAGGGTAGAGTCGTCAGCAAAACAGTTAAGTGGATTAGAAGTAACAGACAGAAGATCATTTATAAAAATGAGGAAAAGAGTCGGGGACAGAACAGAGCCCTAGGGCACACCAGCATTTATTTTGTGGGAATCAGACTTGAATCCGTCCAATACAACTTGTATTGAACGGTCCAGAAGATAGCTCCTAATCCAACGAGTATCATCTATCCCAAAAGCACGCATTTTCGATAAGAGAGCTTCATGCCAAACTCTATCAAATACCTTGGAGATATCGAGAGCAATAATCTTACTTTCACCAAAGCGATGTAAAGATTTGTTCCACTGGTCGGTGAGATATGCCATCAGATCACCAGTGGAACGGTTGTTGCGGAAGCCATACTGACGGTTATGGAGAAGCTTTTGATCTTCGAGATATTCCTTAAGCTGACGGTTAATCAATGTTACCATGACCTTTGAAAGAAGGGATGTCAGTGCTATGGGTCGCTAGGAGGAAGGGGAGGATGGGTCACCTTTCTTAGAGACAGGCTGGACAAATGCTTTTTTCCATCTTCTCGGAAAGATTCCAGAAAAGTAGGAGTGATTGAAAAGCTTACGCAGTGGCTTTGCAAGTATGGAAGATCACCTCTTCAGAAGAATCGGGGGTATATCATCCGGGCCAGCGGATTTGTGTATATCGAGATCTTTGAGAACTCTTGCTACTGTACGAGTGCGTAAAAAATCTCTCTCAGGAGGGGCAACGTTGCTGTTAGGCAGCGTGGAGCTGGCAGCGAAATGGGCGGCGAGTGGTTGAATGGCTACGTAAATAAGCAAAATTGCCGCATTTGGAGTGAAGAGCAACCAGAAGCCGTTCAAGAACTGCCCATGCATCCTGAATTTTGCTTATTTACGTAGCCATTCAACCAGAAATGAGCGTCATCTTTTCATTTTTTTCATTTTCATTTTTCATTTTTTCATTTCATTTCGAACCGAACACTGATTTTGGTAATAAAATTCAATGATTTGCAGGCGTTGATCGTTAGTAAGTCTATTCATGATGAAATGTCAAAGCATACTGAGCATCTTTCTCTTTGACACCATGTCTGAAATCCCGCGTGATCTGTCAAATACTAATGCATGAAAATCCTAACCTCAAAAAAATCACCCGTTATTTGGTGATATTAAGTCACTTTTTCTGTCAACCGACGATATTATGGTATGATCTCAGTTATTAACTATATTATTTTTTTAATAAATTATCTGCATACGATTGAATCAAGCATCGCGCGTGGTTAGTAGTCGGAAGGAGGACCGTGTGTTTTCGGTTTTTCGTTCTCTCCATTTCTTCTGTTCTGTCCTGTATCAATGTCGTCTTGTGTCTTGTCTTGTAATTGTCATTATTGTAGTGTCTCTACTTCATAAATTTATCTACGGAGTAGATCAATATGTAATGTAATGTAATGAGTAAGAATCAATTTGTTTCCTGGGTTGAACAGCGAACCAATCGAAAAAAGTCTTTAAAATGACTTAATAGCTGAGAAATCCAGTAATGTGAAAGAGTATATTAACAACTCAGAAGAACAAGCAGAATGGAAAGAAATAGAGAGCGAGGTCCGCACCATGCGCGGAAGGTCTAGCAATCCGCAAGAAACATGTCGCAATAAACACTACGGAGCACACACTGTAAGAACGGAGAAGGGGGAAGTCGGATCATGGATCCTGAAGAAATTCTGGAGCGATCAGAAGTGTACTTTAATAAATTGAATGGTCAGCTAACGGAAAAAATGGATTCCACCATTTAGGCTATGAGTAAATGCAAAAAAAATTATTAATCGGCTCAAAAATAATAAGGCACCGGGAGCCGATGTTATACCTGCCGAGCTGATCAAACATATGGCCAACACTATATCAAGCAATTTATGAAATTATAGTTCGCGTATGTGAACACTGGCGAAAAGGCATCATATGTCCCATACATAAGAAGGAAGATATCACAATGTAGTTCATCCTATAAAATATTCTCCTCTATCCTACAAGGACGGATAATCGGCAACTATCAATGTGGTTTCATATCTGGCAAAACAACAATTGATCAGATCTTTACCCTTAGGCTGATGATGAAAAAAAGTCTTGAATTTAACATTTCATCATAACATTATTATTTTTGAATCCAACAGAACCTATTAAAGCCGATTCTGGAGAAGATACAATCAGGAATTGTATGAAATCTACCTTGAAGCAGATGTTTCGGAAAAATTAACACCCAGTAGACTCCTGTAGCCTGGGCACCTATCTCATATGAGCAAAGAGGAACCAGTTCGGAAAGTCGTGTGCAGTTCTTTTTTATGGTTGAAGGCAGCATAACAGCCGAAGCCTTAGAATTCGAAACTGGATGGGGTGGCGTCGGTCAGCTATCGGGATGTATGGAGGAACTTTTTGGATGAGGTGCGAACCGGATCCCGATTATTGCGCCGATGATGATAAGGTCGGTTTCACTTAACTGATGATTTTTTTTTTATTATGCGCGCGCACAAGGGATAAGTTGCTCTTATAATAGCTTTGTTCGATGTCTGCCCTGGGGCGCACTGGTGTACACTGGATTCGCACTGAGGTGTTTTATGTGACACTTTTTTCGCCCCAGTGTTTTTGCACTGTGTTCGATGTCAACCCCGAGCACGCACTGAGTGCACACTCTCACGCCCCAGGTTTTTGGTCGGTGTAAGAAATCAGTGCTGTAAAAATTCAAATCAGCTGTTGGTGCTTGGTGGTAGAAGTTTAAAACAAATTTTGTTTAACAATTTTGGAGTGCAATATCTGATAAATATAAGATATTTTGTATGTTATTTTGCAATTATTAAGTTATTTTTGTGATTTTAGATAAAATGCCGAGATATACTCTATCTGATGGAAATGGAAAAACTGTAGACTTTGTAAAGAAAATTTATACATAAATGAAATGTCAAAAAACTAAATCTGTTGCACTGAGCTGTTCGATGTTAAATCAAACCCCGAGCAGAAACACAGTTTTTTGACAGCTAAACGAAATGCACTGACATTCCCCAGTGCGCACTGGGGCGGGGAACATCGAACAAACCTAATGTTAGACGCACTGCGCGAGCATCTTAACACTCTCTTTTTATATTCTATCAAGCAGGTGTAGCGATGCTTGAAAAGCACTTGTCCAGAGGGTTATACTCAATTTTTGGGTGTATAAACGCTTTACAAATTGTAGCCAGATCAGAAAGAAAAAAAAAAATTCTTGCAATAGTACAGAAAACCTAAACACTAATTATCAGCATTTTTAGCGGTCTCAAATGTAATGGTCGTTCCAACAGAGGTCGTCGTTGACACCCTTACCGATTACTGAAAGCTTTTCGGTTTCTTCTATACAGGTGCCATTTAAGGGCAATGGTATGGGAGGATGTTTAGCTTTAAACGGCGGAAGACAGCATTGAGTTTTGGAAGCATTCAACTGCACACGATTCTTATTACCCCATTTGACAATGCTGTGTTAATCGGAGTGTAATGAGCTTAACATACGGTAGCGTTGTAATTGTACGTCCGGAAGGCGAACGATGTGAATCATCGAACGAATATAATTAATTTATTTATTTATTTATTATTTAATGGATTAGAAGTAACAAACAGAAGATCATTTACAAAAGTGTCGGAGATAAAACGGAGCCTGGGGAACACACAATTATTGTATGTTTGATACCTAATGTGAATACCGTTAAGTTTATAAAAATGTATACGCAATCAAAGTTAATTCAAATAAGTTAACTATATAGGGAAAAATCTAAGTTTCCGTTAAATAAAACTATTTCTTGTTTTTTTTTCTATTTTTTGTATATGATTTATTTCAATTCAAACTCAAAACTTTTGTTTCCAGTATTACACTGAATTTTATTAACTTTTATCTGAAAGTCATCCGTGCTTGTCTCTCTTAATTCAGAAAACAATTTATTTATTTCGGTTAATCTCTTTTTTATAAGACTTTCTTGATCACCTAAACACCAGAGTATACTCGCATGAAACGATGGATTCTAAAAAATACAATATATTAATCGATTTAAACATCCAAATTGCATAAACCATAGCTCTAGTGATTTGTTTTTAACATATTATAATTAAACACGGATTATAATGATGTTGATGATTTTTCAATAAATTTAAAATTACCTCATAGAATGTATCTAATCCATATTCATTCATTATTTCATCCATTTTAAGCATCAACTTATGCAGTTTTTCGAAATAGAAATCCCCTGCTGTTAGTCCAATAAAAGTTCTTGTCTTATCTTCATTTGTGTAGACGTGAAGAGACTGAAAATCAAGAGGAAAGCTTGATTACTTTTTGGTTGCAATATCTTAATGAAATATAATGATGTTGCACTTACCGTTGTGATGTAACTAATGTCTGCTTAAGGGTTTCAACAAACGAATTGATCCAATGGTGTCGCAAGATAACTGTTTTTGTAAGGCTCAAATGAATATTTTCAGAGCACTTTAGTTCCACAAAGTTTTTAAAGAAATTTTGTATCATCAGTTGTAGGTCATCCATTATATTTAAATCGACTTTAGTTTATTTGTTTTATATGAAATAGATACGCATACTAAAGAGTTAAAAGATGAAACGATAACAATACCTGGTATAAATATGAGAGTGGCCCAATTTCCTCGTTCGTGTTCGAACGAACGAACGCGTCCATCATGTTTTGACGGATCGTTTACCGGAGCTTCATGAAAGACCTTATTCATTTTTAAGATAGCCGAAGGCAGGGGGAGTCTATAAATGGAAAATAAAATGCAAAATAGTTTCTACTTAGTGAAAAGGTAGAAAGAAATTACAACCAAGTATTTTGTTTAGTTTGCAAATTATTATTAGTTATGCAAAAATTATAATGCGATTAGCTGGACAAACAAACTGGAGCTTTAATAAAAAAATAAATTAAATATATTTATTGGCGTTATAGCTCTTTAAGAAGCAAAAGCTTAGTGACTTATGCTCTTAATCATTCCGGTTTATGTTGTATATACATAAGTATATGTATTTACAGGGACGGAAGGGACCTATAATTTACCGCCGCGTCCGAACGGCTACATGAGATGCACTTTTTAGAGACAAATTTTAACATTTGAGGATTAGTCGTTTCCTCGCAAGAGGCAGTACCCCAGAAGATAGGTGACACCGACAGGGAATCGAAGCTGTTAAATAACCCTAATATTAAAATTGTAACATTGGCTCCAGGGCACAGTACAAGATTTAAAACAGAATTTTGATTTTTACATTTTTTAATACATGTGAAATGCTTTTTTCTGTTTTTAAATTAGTTTTAACTTACTTTTTTTCAGTACAAATTTTTACAATTTTTGGTTCCGGTGGCCCGTCAGCATCATCACTCTCAGCGTCCGACGAAGAACTGTAACTTACAAGAGCCATTCTGTTGATGAATAAAAAAAACTTTCTTATTATTGTAATATTTTAAGAAAAATGAATAACGATATTACTGATTTCATGGAAAAGAAGTTAACCTTTTTGTGTTTTAATTGTTTATTAAAATTTTTGACAAGCAGAAGGTTGAAAGTTGAATGGCCCAAATAAATAAAACAGAAAGGGAAACATAAATAATGTTTCCGTTCGAAAATGCAAAACATAGCTGCTTCAAAATCTTTTGTTTGCTTGCGTATGGTAAGCAAGCAATTTTGAGAAAATTTGAATCAGGTACGTTTTGACATTTAAGGGTATTCATGCAATGTCGTGGAAGTTTCCGACGTTTACGATGGTTTAATGACTTTGCATGAATATGCTTATTTACTAAATTTTTGATTTTTCGTTTGATGGGTTGTAGATTATTGCTTAAAATCGGGAACTCACATTTTTATCGCAAGTGTAATTTCGGATACCCAAAATCCTATTTTTTTGTGATCAAACAATTCCAACCCCAAAGTCATAGAAAAAAAACAAGAACAACTGGGAGGATAATTCTCTCTTCGTCTACAAACTCAAAAATACCCGTTCAGCGACATATGTACACCGGTCCCGTATACTACTAATGCGTTTGGCTGATTGGTGCTGAAGCTGATTAGCTGTTTCCCACACGAATCTCACACGTATTCACTTACACAAAACAAGATGTCAGGGTTTGCAGGGTATGGTGGGTATGAGTCGCAGTTCTTTTTTCTTTTTTCTATGCCCCAAAGGTTACCTTTCAAAATTCGATACAAAAGAGAAACACATTCTGCTGTTCTTAACATCATGTTTCTAAACTAACCAAACAATTTTAAGATACCTTTGGATTTTCTCTCTGTTTCCATAATGTTCTACAATCAACTCTGTATCAGCTGTTTTTGACAATGCTAATTACAGCAACAAAAATAAATCCAATCCAAACGATACAATTGTGAATGTACCCAATTAAAACAAAGATGAATCTAATCCAAAAGATATAACAATTATATCTTTTGGATTATATTGTGCAATATATGCACAATTTGCACCCAAATCGCAAATCCGATAAAAAATTCAATGAGCCTATTGCATTCAAGCGATAAAATGAGCATCAAGTAAAATGACAGAAATTAATCGTCATTCAAGAAATGTCAAAATGTATATCTCCTTTTACCATGAGAAATTATATAAATAATAATATATTATTTTATATAATAAAATAAATTCAGATATATTGCAATCAATTATTTCAGGTGGAAACTCTTAGTCAATTTTCGCAGAAAATTCGTGACACAAATTTATATGTCTGTTGCTTGCTTGAATAACCCTATTTAAAAATGCAATTCCCAAAACCCAAACCTTTTATTCGGTTGTTTGTTATTTCACTTGAATACACTCTTTTAATTGAATCGTACAACTTTGGTTGAATTAATTTTGTTTCAGCCAAATTTAGACAGTAGCTGTCAAATTGAATTGTATTGTTATTTTGAAAGTGGGGTGGATCAAAATAGAAAATTTGTTTCCGCTTTCTATTGATAAGAAAGTAAAAAATCCCAAGAAATATTTTTAAAATGACCATTAATTTAGAAATTGTAGCCTACATTGCTATAGCAATTGCTGCTCATATACTTGTGTACATCTTTGTCACGAAGAAAAAACAAAAATCATTATTTGGTCGGCATGTCGTTGTCACTGGTGGCTCCAAAGGTATTGGGCTTTACGTTGCCGTGGAATGCGCCATGAAAGGTGCTAATGTTACAGTGATAGCCCGTGATGAAAAAATGTTAAGTAAGAATTTTCCTGTTAACAACAGCAGATCTCTTAAACGAAACAGGACTAATGTCTTTCCAGATGGAGCTGTAGTGCTTCTAGAAGTCCTCCGACAATCTCCAGAGCAGAAATTCAACTACAAATCATTGGATATATCACAGAATTATGAAAAGGTAGCAGAAGGTTTTGCAGACATCGAAAAGGAGTTTGGAGAAATTTACATGTTGGTAAACTGTGCCGGAATGGCTATCTGTGGTGTATTCGAAGAAGTCTCAGTAGAAGATTCAAAGAAGTTAATGGACATTAATTATTTCGGAACGTACTACTGCACTCGGTATGTACTACCAAAAATGAAAGCTGCTGGAGAGGGGATCATTGTTATAACAGCCTCACAAGCAGCTTTGTTTGGAATATACGGATATGGAGCGTACACAGCCTCCAAGTATGCTCTACGTGGGATGGCCGAAACTATTGCTATGGAATCTAATCATTTGGGAGTTTCAGTGACTTTAGCCTTACCCGCAGATACTAATACGCCCGGTTTTGAAAATGAAGAAAAAACCAAACCGAAAGAAACAAAACTTATTTCTGGAAGTGGAGGACTCGCTCAACCCGATGATGTTGCTAAGCGTATTGTTAACGACGCATTGGTTAGTTCATCGTCTTTTTTATCATATCTTTAAAACTTTTGTTATTTTATTTCAGAAAGGATCATTCATATCAATAATGGGCTTTGAAAGTTGGCTGGTCACTCTTCTGTGTGGTGGAATGTTTCCCTGGGGTGGTTTGTTTCAAAATATATTTCATATTATTATGTTAGGACCACTGCGCGTCATAGGCTGCTTTTTGCAATGGCATTTTGGCAGAATCATACGAAATTGTGCTAAGCAAAAAACGGATTAAACCGAATTGCTTTTTCAAACTTACATCAATATCTGGAATGATATGGAGACTGTTATCATAGATTTGCTTAAATGATCTGCAATTTAAGTGTTCAAAAGTAGAAAAATTGATTTTGCTACCTATGAACATTCAAATTAATTTTTTTTAACGGAGGGATTTACTATTGATATGTAAGCTATAACGGGATCCTTTATGTATCTGTTACTATTTATTATCACTGATTTTGTTCATAATTACACGTATGCATTTATAAAAAAAATCTATTAAACAAACAAATTGTTCTTTAATATTATACACTTACATCTTAATTTTTAAAGGAAATATCCTTATTTTCTTAATAAAATTATGTACATAAATTTTTATTGCCATTTTACAAAAAAATATTTATTGTATTTATACATTTTGTAGTTTGAATATCCAAAAAAAAAAAATTAACCGCTGGGCAGTAAAGCTTAGTTTAATTGTTTTTCTTTTTTTTTTATTTTTTTTTAGATAAAAGTTCTGTCTCCTAATAACCATCGATTCATTACTTTGAGCACTACTACTACATACATACAATGCAAGTTATGCATTCGTGCAGATTAAAAAAATTGAGATAAGAATCAAAAATTTCTATCAGCCCAATCACAGATTCCATCGTAATCGAAAATGTTCAACGAATCCCGAAAAATGTATCACAGAATCCATCCATTTGGATTTTCAGGATTATGGGTTTTCGGGATTTTGGATTTTCGGGATTTTGAAATGAGCTTTTTTAAAAAGATACTGATACTAGATGTTGCACACAATACCTAAATTTGGAAAATTTCATTCAAAGCGAACACAGCATGTGAAATGTAACGTGACCGAAGCCAAAGCTAAAGTGTGATTGTGTTTTAGCCATAAGATCTTTACTTGCTAAGCTAGAGATCGTAAGTTCGACTCTCAGTTTGGGAAGCTATTTTTCTAACTCCTAGTGAGAAGATAGTCGCCTAATTCTCGATCTATTTTGCCGAAAAAAAATCTTTACTTGTTAATTCTTCTAACTAATGTCGTACAAAATACAGTTGCATTTTAAAAGGCATTGTGCCTTATACTCTGTTCTTTTTATATTTTCAGTACAAGGAAGAAAGGATATTTGCCTTTCACTCTTATTGTTATAGAGTTCAATAAGCTATCTCCATTTTAAAGCTTTTAAAAGGTTGCCATACTGGGCGGGCATTGTAAATTGGTATATTTCTCTCACAAATGTAGGTATGGTTACCAACTGTCAACTCAAATTTTATGAAAACAGAAACAATTAAGAAACAATTATGATTGATTGTAATGGGATAGCCAGTTTCCGAGGTACCGTTTTTAGCCCACCAACTTATATTTTTTTTACCAAAATATAAACCACATCTCCAAAAGTACACTGATTTTTTTTCATCCTTGGAGCCTTTTTCGAGAAAAAAAGCTTTAACTTAATGGTTATATGACAGGTACCGTTAATATTTGAGCTAAGAAAAATTAAAAATTATGTTATAAATTTGAAGACGATCGACAAAGCCGTTCAGGCTGTATTCCAAAATACATCCGTACAGACAGACAAACATAATTTTCCAGTAACTCAAACACGTTTCTGAATCGTAATGTCATGTTTGATTATTATCTCAATTATTTTTTGTGTACGAATGCACAACTTGCGTTTAAGTACCTATAATCGCAAGTAAAAAAATTGCCAACAAATGTTGCATTATGTATGTTTATTTTTTTTTTTTGTAAAGAAAGTTTTTTAGAAAAATAAAAACAAAAAGATAAACATAGCGACAACACCTTCTTCTATAAACTTAAAATATGCTCTCATTCGCTCTAAGAAAGCTTCAATTCTGGAACATTTATAACAAAAACCAAAGAATAAGGTATTATAATTTCCATTAATGGCGAATGGTAACTCTGCAGTAGTGTTTTTTTTAAATAAACACAATAAGCGAGAGGCAAGTTGATAATCAATCTCCTCGCAGCCGGGGAGCAGACAGGCTTGGGGGTATGTACGAGATTCAAATGAAGTATTACAACAACAATTTCAATGTATTTAAGGGTTCTCTTTTATATTTAAGTGGCAATTTCTTAAGTTAAGTGCGATGCAAACACTTGCAGGTACCAGTGTGTTTGAAAGCTCTCTTCCATAAGATCTGGACTGAAAATATAAATGGAACAGAGTATAAACATATTCATTTTTGTTTTATCTATATATTTTTTTTTATTATTTATGTTTCGTATTACGACTTTAAAGTTTTTTTTTTATTTTCTTTAATTTATTAGTAATTTTTTTATTTTTATTTTTTGTTCAAATTATATAGGCTTTTATTTGCTTTGATTTGTTTAGTTTATAATACCCTTTTTTTATTCGTATTCATTTTTAAATTCAAATAATTTGTAATTTAAAGTTAAAGTTAGTTCGTTGTACAGATGAAATGTGTGAAATAATTGTAACCATACACATTTCCTAAGAATTCTGTATATTTCCCAAGCAGCAGTGGAAATTATATATAATTTCTTTCATACATTTCCGGCAATTATCGGTAATATTTATAATCCGTCATTAAATAAAAAAAACTAGGAAATGCATGCAATGCAAAAATTCGCCCTACAATGTGTGAAGTAAATACATTTTTTCTCTTTGTTTTTCTTGTTTTTAACCCAAATCACTTAAATACATTTAAAATCACATAATAAACCGCAATCTATGTAAGGAAATAAGCAAAATGCCTTTCTTTCCAAAAGAAAATAACACATATCAGAAACGGATTTATTTATGTTCAAAGATTAGCTTTGTTCGATGTCAGCACTGGGGGCGCACTGGTGTACCCTGAAATCGCACTGAAGTGTTTTATGTGGCACCCTCATGCACCCCAGGTATTTTCTTGGTGTAAGATATCGGAGCTGTCAAAATTCAAAATTAAAATTAGCTTCAGCTGTTGGCAGAAGTTCGTTTTTAGAGAAGGGAGGAATTTATTTGCAAATTTGGTGTGCTATTTTATGATATCAAATATTTCGTAGATTATTTTCTAGGTTTTAAGTTATTAATGTGTGTATAGACAAAATATTGCTTTCGTGGGTCATTTTATTAACTTCTATTTATTTGCCACCGTTTAAAGAAAACAAATTTAAATGAAATAAATGTCAAAAAATAGAGATGTTGCACTGAGCTGTTCGATGTTAAATCAACACCGGAGCAGCTATGCAGTTTTTTGGCAGTTTGACTTGATGCACTGACATTCCCCAGTGCGCACTGGGCGGGGAACATCGTTAACGACAGAAGGCCACTCACTGGCTGAACACGAAATATTACCCTACAAAAATAAGTTTTTAATTAAGGTAAGCAATGAAAAAAATCTTTTATTTTTTATTTCCTTTTTAGTTTTTGTGTTTTATTTTCCACTATTTCTATGGTATAACACATTTCCTACCACAATTCTGCAAGCGTATATAATGCCCAGGAAATATATATATATACCTCCTAGGAAATGTGTTTGTTTTAAATAATCATTTAAAAATCATTGTATACATTTTTTTAAATAGGCTCGTATACATTTCCTAGGATTGTTTATAATTCCTAGATTTTAGAAATCGCTGGCTTAAAGGTTGTATGTCAGCATACCTTAGTTTCGACAAAATCGGTCTAAGAGTTTCAGAAGGCTACATTTTGTATAAAACGCTTAAAAATCGGATTAGTTGTTGATGAAATCTGATAAAGAACCTTTTGTATGTATATTTATACAATACAAAAAATAATAATTAAATCACTAAAAAAATCATTTAAAAAAAAAGAAAAACTAAATAGAAACTTATATATAGACAAAAAAATTGTATACCATGGAAATGGGTATTTTTTTAATTTCATCCTAGTTTTTATATTATATAGTGACTAAATAATTAGTTTATTTTACTAAAAGAAACTCTTCCAAATCACGTTATTGCTGTAAAATTAAGAATCTCCAAAAAGAATCGTGTTTTCCATAAGTTTTCATGTTGAACAATTTTATGTAAAAAAGTTGTATGTAACTTGAATGCATTTGTTATTATTGTTAGAGAAAAATCAGGCAAAGGCTTCTATATTGCATTTGTCAAAAGAATTCACATAACCAAATGCTTTTGAGCCACGTTTTAAAACAGGTTCTTTTTTGCGATTAAATTAAAATGAATGAAAATAATATAATAAACAAGGTCGCCTGTACTTGTACATAAATAAAAACAAGAGTACGATAACTCAGGCGACAAGAAATAATTAAGAACTTTTGTAGAACAGTTAGATAAAAGCATTTTTTAGTTTATGAATGAATATACTTAAAAAAATAACGGCAATATTTTCAATAATGTGCTAACTTTTTTTCAAAGCCAAATATCTGTTCTATTGTATAATAACTAAACTAGGTAAATTGGATTATTTCGAACACAAATTTGTTTCAATTTTTTATCTTATTATCATTATATATACATTCTCTATAGTACTCTCATGGTGTCATTTTTCGTCTGGCCATCTTCCTGGTTGATTCGTTACTAACTGTAACTAGTGGAGACAAGAACATTAACCGATATTTTACCAGTATTTAATGCACTTTTGATGTTTGTTCTTTTTGTTCTATATCTACACCAATTGGCGATTTCAGCGCCACTCATTGCGACTTTATTCGCAATTAAAAAAATGCTGCTTCATGATAGTACTATATGCAGTGCATACATTGTATATAGAATCTATAGTACTATCAAGATGGGTATTTCACCTAGCGCCATCTAGTTTCGCTATCTCGCTTTTTCTCAGTGTAGACTTTTAGTCGGGGAGATGAATTCAACACATATCATCATCATCGGCGCAACAACCGGGATCCGGTCCGGGCCTCCTTCAACAAATTCTTCCATACATCCCGATTGCTGGCCGACGCCATCCAATTACGCACCCCAAGGCTTCGGGCGTCCTGGTCTAAGCCATCCTTCCAACGTAAGCAAGGTCTGCCACGTTGTCTTCTACCATAAAAAGTACCGCAAAAGGCTTTCCGAGTTGATTCCTCTTCGCTCATGCGAGCTAGGTGTCCAGCCCACCGAAGTCTACTTTATTTTTTCAACAACATCTGCTTCGAGATAGATTTCATACAATTCATGATTGTATCTTCTTTTCTCTTCTCTCGAACGCGGATAAGAGATCAGAGTGCCTTTTTGTAAGCACCCAAGTCTCGGATCCGTATGTGAGTACTGGTAAGACCATAGTCTTGTACAGCAGCAGTTTGGTTTTTATGGTAAGGTTTCTGGATTTAAAGAGCCTTGACAGACTATAGTAGGTTTTGTTGAATTTCAGCAGCCGCCCGCGTATTTCTTCCTCCATATTGTTATCGGCTGCTACTTTTGACCCAAGATAGTTAAAGAACTGCACTACTTCAAGTTCGTGCTCCGCTACCCTGATGGTTGTACCAACATTTCTCGCAGACGTTGCCGCCATGTACTTAGTCTTCCCTTCATTTATGTGCAGCCCCAGGTATTTTGCCGCTTGCTCGATCTGGGTAAAGGAGTCTTGTACAGCTTTTTGGCTTCTGCCGATGATGTCGATGTCGTCTGCGTAAGCTAGTATTTGGCTGGACTTGGTGACGATAGTCCCTCTTGTTGACGTGTCAGAGTCACAGATTGCTTTCTCCAACGCCAGGTTGAAGAGGATGCAAGCCAGACCATCCCCTTGTCGGAGTCCATTAAAGATGTTGATTGGTCTAAATAGCAAACCGGCTACTTTTACTTGGCTTGTGATGTTGGTCATGGTCAGCCTACATAGTCGTGTCAATTTATTTGAGATGCCGAATTCTCTCATGGCCTTATAAAGTTCTACCCTGGCTATGCTATCGTAGGCGGCTTTAAAGTCTATAAAAAGATGGTATGTTGGGATATTAAATTCCAGACTTTTTTCCATCACCTGCCTAAGGGTAAAGATCTGATCAATTGTTGATTTGCCTGGTATAAAACCACATTAATATTTGCCGATTATGGTATAAGCGCATGGGGCTATTCGTTCTTGCAGGATAGAGGAGAATATCTTATAGGATGTACTCAACAATGTTATACCCCTATAGTTGCTGCATTTTGTGATATCTCCCTTCTTATGTATGAGACATATGATGCCTTTTCGCCAGTCTTCTGGCATCTCTTCGTGTTCCCATACGTGTACTATGATTTCATGAATTGCTTGATGTAGTGTTGGCCCTCCATGTTTGATCAGCTCGGCAGGTATACCATCGGCTCCTGAGGCCTTATTATTTTTGAGCCGATTAATCGCCTGTTTTATCTCCTCAATGCTTGGTGGCTGCAGCATGAGATCATCTTCTTGAAATGTTGGAGTCTCCATTTCTTCCGTGAGCTGACCGTTCAGCAGTTCATTAAAGTACACTTCCCATCGCTCCAGAATGCCTTCAGGATCGGTGATCAGATTACCCTCTCCGTCTTTACAATATGTACAGCGTGGTGTGTATTGTGACATGTTTCTGACGGATTGGTAGAACTTCCGCGCCTGGTGCGAACCTCGCTCTCTATTTCTTTCCATTTCACAGACAGTGTTTTTTTCCCAGGCTGCCTTTTTTCGTCTGTGAAGTCTTTTTTCTATTCTTTTGAGCTCTTATATTCATCTTCGCGTGCCCGCGTTCTATGAGACTGTTGCATTGCTCGGTTTTACGTTTAGACGCTAGTTTGCATTCATCATCAAACCAGTCGCTCCGATCTCTGCGACTACTGCCTAAGATGGTATCAGCAGTACTAATGACTTTGTTTTTAAGGCGTGACCATTTTTCCTCTACGCCCGGCATTCTGTCCCCAGGACTTACTCTTCCCTCATCGAGCTCTCCGAGGGCGAGCCTTAGTGCGCGACTGTATTGGTTGCTTTTGCATTCATCGCGTAGGGTAGCCGTGTTGATTCGAGCCTGACCAGCGGATGCAATACTTCTTCGCATAGAAATCCGCCCTCGAAACACCATACCAACGAGATAGTGGTCCGAGTCGATGTTGGCACCTCGATACGTTCGTAACGTCATCAGGCTCGAGTAGTGGCGGCGATCTATCAACACGTGGTCCATTTGGTTATGAGTGACTCCATCAGCCGATACCCAAGTGACTTTGTGGATATCCTTACGCGGGAGGCTGGTACTCGCAACGACCAATTTTGTTGATGCTGCCATTTCTATGACTCGTAGTCCGTTGTCATTAGTGTTCTCATGCAAACTATGGGATCCTATGTACTGCCTGAATACTTCCTACCTAATTTTGCGTTAAAGTCACCAAGGATGATTTTAACGTCATACCCTGGGCAGGCATTGAGGGTCCTCTCTACAAGTTCGTAGTAGGAATCTTTATCTTCTTCTTCGGACTCCTCAGTAGGTGCGTGAACGTTTATGAGGCTGATGTTATTGAATTTGCCTCGCATGCGAAGGGTGCATAGCCTTTCATTTATTGCGTTAAAGCCGATGACGGTAGGCTTCATTTTTTGGCTGACTAGGAAGCCTACCCCGAGCACATGGTGTTTTGAGTGACCGCAGGTCCCCAATTCAACACATATGCAACGTTAGAAATTGACAGCACGGGAAAGATGTATATAAAGTGTTAGCAGTTAGAGGGAATCAAATTATAAAGTCTTTTTTGTGTTATTTCTTTGTTATTTTCTTATAATGAGAGAATGGAATATAGAAATTTAGACACGTATGTGAGGAGTTTTCATTTCTGCCTTGAAAATACACTGTTTTTGGGTACGTTTTTTATAGATACGGCAACAGGATGAAATTTACCTTTTTAACGATTTTTGTTGAAATTTGATATTTGGTTTGGTTTTTTTCTGTACAATTTTGAATGGTTACCATGTTTGATTATTTTTTCAATTTTTTTAAGTCTGCAAAAAATTTTATTAGTTGAAGTACCTACCAAGTTACTTATTTTACAAATAAAACACATTGTTTGCATATATTTGTACCTATGTTAGAGTATCTTCACTTATCACGTCAAATATCTAGAACTAAATCTACTACTAACTAATAAATATAGTACTAAATCTACTACTAAATAATAAATATAGTACTTAATATACTACTAACTACTAAATATAGTACACAATCTACTACTTTGTACTAAATCTAGTACTAAATATATTACCAAAAATACAATAGTACTAAATTCTAGTACTAAGCACTAAAAATCTAGTACCAAAATACTATTGTACCAACAACATAGTACCAACTGGCACCAGTTTTATATTTAACTAACGTTTGAGATTGAACAATATTTATATTAAAACTTTGAACAGTCGAATCCGAATATGGCAACATTGGTGGTTGATTTTGGTATATGAAATACAGAAAATACAGAAATAACAAAATTTCTTGAAAAATGCAAAATCCAAAAAATAATTGAAGACGCACAATATTGGTTTGTTTACGAAAAATCTAAGGGAAATCCATTAATTTTTGTTCCCCTTACTCTGCCATACCATATGGTCTAGTGTCACTTTTTGAACCTTTCAGTTGTACTTGTTATTCATTATTCCTGCAAATGCTTGTAATCATTCTAACTCATACGTTTCTGAAAATATAACATACAACATACTCTTTCATCACTATATTTATTTCTACTCTCCAAAACCCATACAAATGCATATTAAGAACTACTGCAGTGCTATTACGGTAGTATCTCGCTAAACTAGAAGCTGCCTCCTGATAGTACTATAGTTTTTATATACAATGGTGTATATACAAAGTTATTAGTTACTCCTACTGATTTTTGATCAAACACTGTAAACTAGATGATTCTGTGATGACTAGTTTTTGAGAAAATTGGGAATTACTAAACCTTGATTATCGAAATCTCTTTGAAATCTCATCCAAGAGAAAATCCAAGATTTTCAATTCAACATTTTTTTATTAGTATATTTATCTATTTAATTCTCACTAAATTATTTTATAAACTTAAACAAATGGCATTTGTTGCTACGGCAAAATTGCGCAAGTTTTAAATAACCTTAAACTTGCATATTATATATAAACACACATTAAAAAAATAAATTGTATCTAAAATGAAATTAGAACAGAAGTCTTAAAAAAACAATTTTCCTAGTTCAAGTTTTATGGACATATTTCTTTACCTGTAGTTCCACATCTACAATTTACATTCCACTTTTTAGATGTTTATCTCAACATGTCAAAATGACATTTATGTACTAGAGAAAAAAATATGTGATGGAAAATTTATTTATAAATTTTGCTTGCCAATAAATTAATCAAATTACCGGAAATAAACAAAAATTATTAACGAAAATGAATGTAATAACAGCAGTTAAGCTATATGTCGAAAAAATGACAAATGAATCAGGTCCGGGAATGAAGATTATCCTCCTGGACAAGGAAACAGTAAGATCAACGCTGCTGTGTTCAATATTTTCTTCATTTCATACCATATTGTTTGTTTAACCAATAATTAGACTAGTATCATATCGATGGCATTTAGTCAGTCCGACATGCTTCAACGAGAGGTTTATCTCTTCGAACGTATTGATTCAGGGAGATCAAATGAACGACTCAAGCATTTAAAGTGCATCGTCTTTGTACGACCAACAAAACAAAACGTCGCTCTGCTAGCTGAAGAATTGAGAAATCCCAAATATGGATCATATTTTATTTGTGAGTAAAACATCAGCTATTTAAATTGAAAGTTATAAATGTATATATAGATTTCAGTAACATCATTCCAAGAACAGACATCAAAGTATTGGCCGAATGCGATGAAAGTGAATCAGTGCGTGAGGTCAAAGAAATCTATGCCGACTACCTTTGTGTGAATCCGAATCTGTTCTCATTTAACATTCCAACATGTCTCAATCGCCTCACATGGCAGCCAGAAGCTCTGAGTCGTAGCGTACAAGGACTCACCTCAGTGCTTCTTTCGTTAAAGATGAATCCTGTCATTCGTTATCGAGCTGGTAGTATTCCAGCACAAACATTAGCTAAACAAATCTTTGAACAAACCACTAAAGAATCATCGCTTTTTGATTTTCGAACACATGAAAATGGTGCACCACCACCATTACTCCTGATACTCGATCGTATGGATGATCCAGTGACGCCCTTGTTGCACCAGTGGACGTACCAAGCTATGGTACATGAGCTGTTAAATATCAAAAATAATCGAGTTGATTTATCTGGAACCCCACAAATTCCAAAAGATTTCAAAGAAGTTGTTCTTTCGGGTGATCAAGACGAATTCTATGCCAAAAACATGTTCGCAAATTACGGAGAGATTGGTTCGACGATCAAGAGTCTAATGGAGGAGTTTCAAAAAAAGGCAAAGGACCAAAAGAAGGTAATATAAAATGATGAGATTTCGCTTTTATTAGAGAACTTATGTATACCGCGTTAGGTATCGGTTTTGATTATCATTTCTTCAAATGTTTTTTGTTGACAAGAACAAAACTTCGAAGAAAAAGCGAACTTGTTTCAATATTTTATTATAATTCTCCATTAGTAAGGACAATTTCTTGAAATACTTCGAACTTCGAAGTAATTTTCATTGTAACGTTTTGGCAAATTCATCCAGGTTGTTTAAAGCGTTCAAACAGAACAGCCAACAAGATTTGTAAAAGCCGAATGTGTCATACAACAATAGGTTTGGCATCATTGCCTTTCTTTTTTTTTGTTTTGTTCTTTTTCAAAGCAGTTGCTTCTTCTTTCTTCGTTCAGACAGTTTTCTCATCAAATCTGGTTCTTGTCTACAGCATTTAATAATATGCCTCATCCTTTATTGCGGGTTATCCGACTTTCCTTATCAAAACAGGAGGGTTTTATGAAACCCGAAGCATCGGAACCATTTGACGTTCACTGATTTTGCTTATATAAATCCGCGATCTAGAGGTTAAAGAGATCAGAATTCCATTTCGAACTAGATTATTAATGGTTAAACAACAGACCAACTTCCTACCGTACATAAACATTTTATTTCGATCTCTATTCTATTGCTTACTTTTTTTTGTAGGTTGAAAGCATTGCTGATATGAAAAACTTTATTGAAACGTATCCACAATTTAAAAAAATGTCCGGTACAGTTACAAAGCATCTCTGCGTCATGGGTGAACTTTCCAACTTGTGTACAAAACGCAGCCTGTTTGAACTATCTGAATTGGAACAAGAAGTTGCTTGCAAAGCCGAACACTCAGCTCAATTACAAAGAATTAAGAAAATCATCGCTGACGAACGAATTTCCATAGATGATGCCCTGAAACTTGTTGCACTGTATGCCCTACGCTATGAACGTCATGCAAACTGTGATACATGTGGACTTTTGCAAATAATTAAAAATCGTGGAGGACGTACCTCATTAGTACCAAGTCTAATTGAGTATGCTGGCCAACATGCACGGCAAGGTGAACTTTTTAATTTAGTTCGAATAACTGATGCTGTCAAGCTTACCAGGAATCTTATAAAGGTAATGTGATTTTAGGTTTTACTGAACAAAGAAAAAAATAAAATGTTTTTTCGTTGTCCAACATAGGGTCTCAAGGGCGTAGAAAATGTTTTCACTCAACATACTTGCTTGTTAAAGGAAACCCTCGAAGACATTTTCAAAGGACGCGATGTAGATCCAATTTATCCAGCTATTAATTCTGAACTTGTGCCATTCAGAAGACCACCACAGGAAGTGGTTGTATTTATAGTATGCGGGGCAACATACGAAGAAGCATTGGCTGTACACCATTTGAACAATACTGGCTACAAAGTGATTTTAGGTGGGACAACAATTCACAATTCATCAAGCTTCATGCAGGAAGTGCTTGCAGCCACTCAGGGAGTTCAGTTTAAACACACAAAATCAATGCTGAAATTCTGTGCAAGTGACAATTTCTAAACATCTTTTTTTATTTATAAGTTCCTTCTAGATAGATATATCATTATTTTTTAAATAAAAAATCACTGTTACAAATTCTACTTGATATATGCATAAAGAGCATTTATCAAAAATTAAAGGAAACAAATATTTATTATATTCCAACTGTAAAATATGTATGTTATTTATGTGATCTATATAATTTTATTCTAATATATACATCAATTTATGCAGCATTAACACAAAAAAGCTTAGAATTTGTCATTTGGCTTTTGCATCCAGAAATTATCCATTAGAAACGGAAGCAGGTTCAGGCAAGAGATCTTGAGTAACAAATGTTTGAACGAGCATCGCATGACTAGATTCGCCAGTATAAGCCTTATATGCGCGCATATCGCCACAGAGGAAACAGGTGACCGAGCCACTGAACAAAATATATGAACAGTGACAGGCGACTTTAACGGGAAGTTAATGAGAAAGGGGATCTCTGGTAGTACAGGCGGAAAACACATACCCTTTATACATAGTGTCGACACGGTTTTAAGGTCTTGTGAAAAGGAGATATACCGACACGCTATTTCGCGAAGTAATTCATCGGTATGGTGTGTGAATAGAAGCGGAATGCTTTACCGTTGCGGTTTTTTTGTTTTTTGTTGTTGCAGAGCTATTTTATTATGAATAACTAAATCACTTAAATATTTTATCATTACAACCTTATGCTCGTCCATTTTCACTTCAATAATTTTTTTTTTAATTTTTGACTTTTGATATCCCCACGCCGACACAAGGGTTGTGAATGCCCATACATAGTCGGAATGCTTTGCCGGTAAGGTGTTTCGGTGCTGACGTGTGAAAAGGGTAACAGACTGCACGACACTACCTCCGATAACATATTCAGGCTAATTGACTTTGCTGTGGCGAGTCTCCTCAACATCACCTACAAGATCTTTTCTACAGTATTGTGTGAGTCCCTAAAGCCATTTGTCAAAAACCTTATAGGTTCATATCAGTGCGGTTTTAAGCCAGGAAAGTCCACCATTGATCAAATACTCACATTACGCCAGATCTGGAAAAAAACAAAATCTTTAAATCGATGCCCACCATCCTTTCATCTATTTTAAAACTCAAAACTTGAGGCATCTAATTACGTCATGGAGTTAATGGAAAATTTAGCCATTAAGTAATGGCAAATTACATAAAATGTACAAAACAGCTGGTCGGACACTTTTTCTTGTCCGTTTGGCGATAAAATGGCCACATCCGGTTTGGTGTTGGCCTACCTCATTGGTTTTTTTTTTTTTTTTTATAATTCACGCGCGCACAAGGGACTATTTGTTTCCCTTATAATGTAACACACTGCGCGGGCATTAGGAAGATAGGGAGGGGAGAGATAGGAGGTGTCGATTAACATTGGTTTTGAATGTTTGCAAATTGAAATGGCAAGGGAAAATCTCGCCGGGTAAACCATTCCAAAGTCGTGTTGTACGGCTAAAAAAAGAATCCCTATATTTCACGGTACGTCCGAAATTGGGCTCAAGGGTGAACTATTGGGCATTCCTAGCAAGACGAGTATTACGGGCGAAACTTTTAAGGGGAGGAATGCAGCTGGCTACCTCGAGTGAACATTTTTTATAAAAGAAACGATAAAATAAGGAAAGACATGAAACATTGCGTCGGTGTTCGAGTGGGGCAATTGTTTCAGCGGCAGTTCTATTACCTATCAATCTTAACGCTCGATTTTGTACTCTATCAAGCAGGTGAAGCGATGTTTGCGAAGCACCTGCCCAGAGGTGGGAGTTATACTCGAGTTTAGGGCGTATAAACGCTTTATAAATTGTAGCCAGATCAGAGGGGGGAAAAATACTTCTTACACCGATACAGAAAACCTAAGCACTTAGCAGCATTCTTAGCGATTTCAAATATATGGTCGTTCCAACGGAGGTCGTCGTTGACACACATACCGAGTACTGAGAGCTTTTCGGTTTCTTCGATGTAAGTGCCATTCATGGACAATGGCGTTAGGGGTATGTTAAGCTTTAACGACAGAAGACAGCAATGAGTTTCCGAAGCATTAAACTCCACACGATTCCTATTACTCCATTTGACAATGCTGTATAAATCGGAGTTTAATGATCTTGACATACGGCACCGTTGCAATTGTACGTCCGAAGGCGAAGGACGTGAATTATCGAACGAATATGAAAAGCTGAGGGTAGAGTCGTCAGCAAAACAGTTAAGTGGATTAGAAGTAACAGACAGAAGATCATTTATAAAAATGAGGAAAAGAGTCGGAGATAGAACAGAGCCCTGGGGCACACCAGCATTTATTTTATGTGAATCAGACTTGAATTCGTCCAATACAACTTGTATTGAACGGTCCAGAAGATAGCTTCTAATCCAACGAACAAGAGTATTATCGATCCCAAAAGCACGCATTTTCGATAAGAGAGCTTCATGCCAAACTCTATCAAATGCCTTGGAGATATCAAGAGCAATAATCTTACTTTCACCAAAGCGATGTAAAGATTTGTTCCACTGTTCGGTGAGATATGCCATCAGATGACCAGTGGAACGGTTGCTGCGGAAGCCATACTGACGGTCATGGAGAAGCTTACGATCTTCGAGATATTCCTTAAGCTGACGGTTAATCAGTGTTTCCATGACCTTAGAAAGAAGGGATGTCAGTGCTATGGGTCGGTAGGAGGAGGGGGAGGATGGGTCACCTTTCTTAGGGACAGGCTGGACAAATGCTGTTTTCCATCTTCTAGTAAAGATTCCAGAAGAGTAGGAGCGATGGAAAAGCTTACGCAGTGGCTTTGCCAGTGTGGAAGAACACCTCTTCAGAAGAATCGGGGGTATACCATCCGGGCCAGCGGATTTGTGTATATCGAGATCTTTGAGAACTCTTGCTACAGTACGAGTGCGGAAAAAAATCTGTCCCATGGAAAAAATTACATTCTTAAGTACAGGAGGGGCAACGTTGCTATGCGGCAGCGTGGAGCTGGCAGCGAAATGGGCGGCGAGCAAGTTTGCCTTCTCTGAAGAGTAAACAATTGGTTTGTTACTGTTGATGAGCGTTGGAACCGAAGATGTTGAGGAGTTTTTAATATTTTTTACAAATGACCAAAAATTTTTACTGCCTTTGGGACACTGCAGAATTTTTTGCCGTAATTTTTGGTCATGCAAAAATTTGGTTCTTTCTATAACGGAGTTGCATGAGTTCCTTGCTTGTTTGTGCTTTTTTCGATTTTCCTCTGTAGGGTTGGCTTTGTAAGAACGGAAACTTACTTCTTTGAGCCTGATAGCTTCTTTACACTTAGAATTAAACCAAGACTTTTCTTTAGGTTTGATGCTTTTTACTCTGTTAGGAATAAAAGCACGCATCCCTAGAAGAATCACATTTGTGATCATTTCAGCACTGGCATCAATGTCACTATCGAGGAAGCATAGTGACCAATTAAAGTTTCGGAAAAAAATATTCAGGTCGTCCCAGTTAACTTTCTCGTATTGCCAAACAATCCTGGTGGGAAGTTTTTCTTTAACTGGATGAGTGGAGGATGAGAAATTAGCTGAAATGACACAATGGTCTGAAGTGCCAAATGGAGAAGTTACACTAATGGTATATTTATCAGGGTGAGAAGTAAGAAACAAGTCAAGAGTATGGGCGGCTTGCCCAGCAACATCCGGTATACGCGTTGGCAAATCGATCAGTTGGGTAAGGTGATGTAACCCGGCAAAGAGCTCGACATACCTTCCTTCGGGTGTTGTCTGACCAGAATAGCGGAGCCAATTGGAATTGTGTACATTGAAATCGCCCGTAATAACGATTTCAGTGCGAGGACAAAGGGAAACAATTTTCGAGATGGAATCAGACAGCGCATCAAACTCGTTACAAGTGGAATTGCTGTCGAGATTTGGACTCCTGTAAATAAAACAATAATGAATGACATGCTTGCGGACAGTGAATTTGAGCCACAAGAAGTTAAAGTCCGTGTTGGAACATTGCCCATATTGGGGCAGTCTCTGGCAAGCAATATCATTCCTAACATAGACCACGAGACCATGATGGGAAAAGAGTAATGGCACCAAGCTATACCCATGTAGAACCAACTCTGATAAATCAGTATTTACTCCAACCTGGGTTTCACTTAATGCCAAAACAGCTGGCCTGTATTGAACAGTGTAGACGTACAGGTGAAAGAAATTCTTTCTTATACCACGAACACAAAAATCACTTACCATTTCAAAATACTTACACACAAAACACAATTCCCCATTAACGAACAAATGGGGTATCAAATGAAAGCTTAGAGCATCTACATTAAGAATCTGCTTGTTGGATAAACTTAACATTGGCCAAATATGCGTCCGACCGCTTTTTTCAATATTAATTTGTCAAAAAAAAAAAAAATGGGCACGACTGGGTCGCACGTACTTGCTCTCATGTGATTAAAGTACATTTGAAAGCAAGATCTTTGCCAGAAACAAGTAATATTTACGTTAAAAATAACAGTTTGAATTTATAAAAAGTACAAAACCACAATAATCAACAGTTTTTAGTAAAAATGAAGTATGCCATCACACGTCTTAAATAACAAAGAATTTAAGAAAAAAGTATTTCGAAAATTTAAGGACCGGTCTTGATAAAATTGTGTTTTTTTTAATTTGGGTATGCAGTTTTTTCGAGTTTATTGATTTAGACCTCATTTTAAAATTAAAAGACAAAAATTAGACGAGTTTTACATGTAATGAATTAAAAAAAAAATCTAAAATTAATTAAAAGTAGAAAAAAATAATTATTCAAAATCTTGGTATGCAGAATTCATTAAGCTACTTAGATCTTTTCAAATATAAAATTTTGTTGAAATCCATTACTGAGAAAGTCGAAAATTAAAAAAAAACCGTTACATGAGGGGTACGTTAATGGACTTTTCCGGTAAATTTGGTTGTGATTAGATAATAGCTAGTACCAATATAAATATTCTCAAAAAATTTAATCAAAATCATTGGAACCGTTTTCGAGAAAAATAAGCTTTTCCTTAACCGTTGTATGACAGGTACCGTTTTTATTACCCCTAAAAATAAAATTTAAATGTTCCCTCTGAGGAATGCCAAGAGATACACACATACCAAATTATGGAGTAATTGCTTAGCCCGTTTAGGCTGCAGCTCGATATACACCCGGACAGACAGACAGACAGACTTGTTTAGGCTTCTCTATGATCGTAATGTTATGTTTTATTGGTATCTCAATTTTTTTTATAAATGTCGTATTGACAAGAGAAAATTTGAAGAAATGTACAGTAATTTTTACTTGCGATTATAGGGACTATAAGGCAAGTTATGCATTTGTAAAAAAAAAAAAAAAAATCTAACAATCAAACATGATATTACGATGATAGAGAAGTCAAAAAAAGTGGGTCCGGAAATTCCGTCCGTCTGTCTGTCTGTCTGTCTGTCCGTATCGATATCTACAGCCTAAACGGTTGGGCCGATTTGATTCAAACTTGGTATATAGTATTTTTAGAGTGCTCTACCCGACAGTTTTTGGAATTGGCATTCTAGCTCCAAAACTAACGGTACCTGCCATATAACTTTTATTAAAAAACTTATTTTTCTCGAAAACGGCTCCTACGATTTTGATTAAACTTTCAGAATGATGTTTTCTGTGCAAAATCTATCTTTTTATTTTAATGGATTTTTCAGAAAAAGTTTTATAACGGTACCTCCCATATGACCGGTTTTTTAAAATTAGACTTTCTCGTTAACTAATTGACGGATTTTGATGAAATTTTCAAAATATGTAGTGTTTTATGATTTAAATAATATTGTTTATCAAAATTTTCAAAAACATTTTTTTTTAAATTTTAATAATTTTTTTAAAAAAATATTTTGTTTTTTGAATATTTTGAAAACGGATCTATAGATTTTCTTGTAAATTTTTCTCCTAGTATAAACTATAGATTTCTTAAAATTGACATACTAAAAAAAATTTTAAAATATGTTTTCGAAAAGTTTTTCAAAAAAAACATTTTTTTGAAAAAACTGGTCGAACGATTTTGAAATGAAAAATTAATAAAATAGAAAACAGCAAAAGAAATAAGATGGCTTACAACATTTTTTCCAAAAAACGTTATGAGTAGTGTTTTTTTGAATTCATAAATTTTTTTCCCCAACATTTTATTTCATATTGCTCGGCTAAGCCCTAGCCAAGCCATTAGTCAAATAAAAGAAAGTTACAACCTACATTACATACATACTTACGTATTTTAAAGTATTTTTCATCATCATAAAAGCACAGAATAAATAAGGAAGCCTTTGATAAACACACAAAAACAACTAACAAATAAAAAAAACTATTCGATTACTACTGAATGCAAAAATTTCAATCGAGAAAACAAAAGTTTACACCTTCCTATAAATAAACAAAACCACTGTGTTAACTTTTAATATTGTCTCTATACCTACTGGCTTAACAGTAGTTGGAACATGTATCTTAATTATAGTACCTACCTTCCTTCCAACCTTATTATAGGTACCTAAATCCTTTATAAATTCCATTGGTCCCATATTGGGACGTATAAAGGTCCCTTTACCTAGCATTATTGTCATACTGCTGATTCCGACGAATCTTTATGCCAGTTGTTCAAATTTTTCCATACCAAAATGAAAATTTAACTGAAAAAGTCCTTTGTATCTTTCTATTAGCAAATTAAACAGTAAGCAGCAAGTAAAAAATTGCAAAAGCTAACAATCCTATATATTTATGTGTTTATCCCTTTGTCGTGACGCATGTTCGTTCGAGCTTCACCCCAAAACGATTCTAAGGAAGTTGCACGTCATACAAAAAATATTAAAATAAAATCTTTGTCAAAAGGATTAGCACATAAGAGCAAGTACGTGCGACCCAGTCGTGCCTTTTATTTTTAAAGTGGTCGGGCGCACGGTTGGTAGACTATTCCAATTTAATTCAGAGGAATTCCGATCAACGACCTGGACCATTTCAGGGCCATTAGCAGGGCCCTTTATTTTTCAGATGTGGTATTTCCAACTAGTAGTATTCCCACCTAGGAGTACGATAACCCGTGGTCTAATCGTCGATCTAATATTAATAGTACGTATTTCTTTTTCTGCCCTAGCGGCCATCGATTACATCTAAAATTGATATTCAAAAACATTCCGATTATATTTGCTTTAAGTTATTTTCGAACAGCAGAGTTAAGTATTCTTATTTTTTTGTAAGCAATTTGTTCAGAATAACTTAGTGAAATTGGTCTACAATACCATTTCATGTGCTTTTTTAAATCAAAACAAAAACTTACAAAAAAGGACTTCAATCCTTGAAAAGAAATTAATATTTTATTTCTTAAAATGGCTTTTAGTATGAAACAGAAATTACGATCCTTTCGTGCAAAATTTACTTCACCTTGTTTGAGAAGTATGTTGGGTGTTATCGAGGCGTTTGGCAATCGTCTGTATAATATAATCATCCAAACACAGTTATTATTGGAAATGGTAATTCCTTTTTATTGAAACAACCACAACACATGGACTTACAAAATAATATTTATATGATAGGTTCTGTCCAAAATCTACAAAATAATTTCATGAAGATAAAGATTATGTCTTGTGTAAGCGCCGCATAGCTTTTCGAATGGGTCTGTCAGTCGGTGGTTGTCCTTGTGGTGCAAACAAATTGGCATTTGGCGCGGGTGTAGCTGTAGACGCTGGGGCTGGAGCTCCAAAATTAAATGCTGGTGCTGGATTCACTGTTTGACGGGTAGCAGCAAATGTATTATTACTTCCCCCCGCAGGTGCACCAAATGAAAACATTTTGTTGTCCGTGGCACCGCTGATGCTGCTAGTGCCATTTATTGTACTGTTTCCACCGAAAAGGTTTGTTGCTGAAGTTGTGGCCGGCTTGATGGTTGTATTGCCATCACCAAAGACAAATGTTTTGTTCATATCAACTGCAGGTTTCGATGCGTTACTTCCAATAGATGAACTGCTTCCAAAGACGAACCCACCGGCCGGCTTATTGGGTTCTTGTTTCGTGCTGCTAGAAGCACCAAATGTGAAAGTGGATGATTGCTGTAGTGGTGCAACAGCTGCTGATGGTGCTCCAAAAATTGTACTCGAGCTGGCTGGAGCTCCTAGGCCACTTGTAATGTTGGTGGTAGGGGCTGCTCCAAAAATATTCGCTGGTGCTTGATGTGTTGCTTCATTAGAAGACTGCCCAAAAGCAAAAGGAGATTTTTGTGGTGCTGCTAACGTCGCAGGTGCTCCGAAAATATTTGTAGAAGCACCAAACATTGGAGGTTTATCTGTCGTTGGATTGGAAATGGTAGATGAACCGAAATTGAAAGCAGGCTTTGTGTCCGCTGCTGCTGTTGCGGAAGTTCCAAAGATGTTTTTGTTGACTTCCGCAATTGGAAGGGAACTTGCTGGTGGATTATTAAAAGAAAATCCACCAACAGAGGTACCAGTTGAAGGAAGTGCAACAGTATTTTTGTCCAATGTGGAGAACGCAAATGCACCTTTCTGAGGAGACGTTACAGCACCGGACGACCCAAAGGTAAACGTGTTGGATGGTTTGGGTGCCGCTGTATTACCAAAGATATTTTGTGGATTAGCATTAGTCACAGGAGTAGGTACAGCAGCGGCAAATGTCATAGCTGTATTAGGAGCAACAGCAGGAGACGGAGTGGCTACAGCCCCAAAAGTAAATCCATTATTTGGCGTAGTCGGATTGGTTGGCGCCTTGTTGGTCGAAAAGGAAAATGTAGTATTTGAGTTAGTCGAAGTTGTGTTTGCTGGGGTGATAGTACTAAAGAAAGATTTTGAAGCTTCGTTCGTAGATGAAGAACCAAACGAAAAGCCCCCAGTTGAAGAGTTTGATGTTAAGGCTGTGGTTGACTGTGGTAAGGAACTAGAACTTCCCCCAAATGAGCCAATGCCGATAATAGGAGTTTTACTAACAGCATTAGAGGCAGGCGTGGTTGATGAATTCCATGTATTTGTTTGTGAGGCGAAATTCGGTGGTAAAGCCGTTGTTGTTATTGGTGTAGCCATTGCTTTTGTCAAAGAATTTGTTGTATTTGCTCCTGCTAAGGAACCAAAAGAAAAAGCAGGCTTTATTGGGGCTGCAGATTGTCCTAAGATTTGAGGTGCAGAATCTGTTGTTTTACTTGTAGCTGACCCAAACGAAGTGGTCAATGAGGATTCTTTTGTAGAAGACGCTAGTTGGGAAACTGTATTTGGGGCTCCGAAAGTAAAGCTAGGTGCAGTAGATGCTGACGCTTGCGTTGTTGCTGAAGAAAATGCAAATGGCTTTGTAGCCCCAACCAAACCTGCAGCTGGTAATGTGCTATTTGTTGGTAATACTGGCTTGGTGGCTTGTGGCGGTGTAGTTGTCTGTGAAGTCAGCGCTGAAGTCATCGTTGAAGGAACGGTAAGCCCGAAACTAAATCCAACGGGTGCTGGTTTTAGGGTTATTGTTGAGGTAGTAGAAACGATTGGAGCAGTTGTATTAACAACTGAGACAGTAGCTGTAGTTGTAGATGTAGCTGCTAGGATTGGCGCAGTGTTTATTTGGAATCCATTTGATGAAGTCGCACAAGTTGAAGTAACCGTACTTGGAATTAATTTCAATGTACTACTTGCTTCTTTTTGTTTATTTTCATCATCGGTGGTTTGTTTAGTTGCTGTAATTATTTTTGTAACAGCCACTGGAGTAGATGTTGACAGCAAACTTGATGAACTTGAAATACTAGAAACTGGTGTGACCGTCGCTTTTACAGGCACATCAACAGGTACATGTTGCTTTTCTTTTTCTTTTGGAAGAACAGCATCTATTTCATCTTCTTCACCTAGTTCCCCTTTAAGTCCACTCAACATCAGAGCCAGTTTTGATTTCTTAGTTTTCTCCATCAGTAGAGATCCACTAGATGACATAGAACTACTCTTTTTAGGCTTAACAAACTGTATTCCGCACAAATCATCGTCTTGTCTTGTCTCTACAAAATTATTATTCACATTCGTAGGTACTTCATCATAATTTTTATTAAAAAGTGTAAGCTTTGGTTTTGTGTTACTCAAAACTGGCTCAGAAGCTCTTCGCGAAACAATGCCATTTCTGTTAGCACCGTCTAATTCGCTAACACTTTGATGTGGTGTACTTGGTAGCGGAGTAATGGGCGCAAATTTTGTCGATGGAGTCAAATGCTGTAGCTGAAACTTTTCAACACACCGCTGCTTTTCATTACGGGAAAATTCAAAGTCAGTGGAACTAGTATTTGTTGTACTTAGAGCACCCAGATCGGAAGCCGTACGTTTTTGCGACTGAGTTCCAATTATTTTCCTCTTATTGATACTTGCCATACTTGAACTGAGTGAACTCATTATGTCATTATTGTAGTTGCACATACGTTTTTTAATCACTTGGTGTTCGGGGGATATTTGTGCGGTGGAATTTGTCGAGTTGGTTATTTCACGCTGTCGTTTGCTTAGAGTACGTTGGCTTGTATTTGAAGTGGGATCCTGCTCTGATTCTTTGCACTGCTTTTTGGTCAATTCAGTACCATTCATTTCCTTAAATATAAATACAAATTAAAAGTTTTAATTAAAGTGTTGAGATGTGTTAGGTTCAATTGATAAAATATATTTGATAAAATATGAAAAAAAAAATAGAAACAGAGATAAGTAAATCATTGCAATAAGCGTTCAAATCAGTCACATCCGCATCGTGCAGTCAGACCGCACACACCACGAGCGGAAGATAATAATTTTAGATAATTATTTACCCACAGTAAAAAGTAATTAACCTTTGATTCCGAATTAATGTGCGCGAGTAATATTTTTTTTAAAAAATAAGTCGTGTAATTAAATTCGGGTGTAAGTGTAATAAAAAATACAATGGATGGATCATCAATAGCAGCCAAAAGGAATGCCAAGTACCTTGGGATCAACTTCAATGAGCTCCAGGGCAGTGATAAAGAAAGCCAACTTTGCGTTCCATTGTGTACACCCATTACTGAGGAAAAGAAATGGTTTAAGGATGTCAACGAAACTACTAATTTACAAGCAATTACTAAGGCCAATTATAAGTTTAAATATAAACTAAAGTTTTCCTGTGTGGTTTACCATCTCCAAGACAGTGATGAACCAACTCCAACTATTCGAAAGGAAGATTCTAAGGATATGCACTGGATTTATATTCAATCATCAATAACAAAAACACTACTACTAATCTCAAAAACCGCCATCCACCCTAATGCACTCATGAGAAAGATGACCACTCTGGAACCACAGTACACATATCCAAGGTAATATCATTAGAGGTTTTATTTTTGCAATCTTCTGCGCATCTGTCAAAATCAAAGTAAAATGGCGGCCGCCAGAGACCATTAGCTTGTTTGTTTGTTCTGAAAAATAGATCTCGTGGCTATATTTTAAAGTATTTGTGATAATTAATTTATAAAAGAACTTTTTAATAAACAAGAAAATAAGAAAAATATAAAACAAACGAGAAGTGTGTAGTTTTGTTCATACATTTTTTTGATGTAGGTCCCTGAGAACCGCAATTTTTAACGCAAAGTGACAGATCAGATTTTGACAACCTGCGCAATATATTACCTTAGTTATGTGTACTGTGCCCTGGAACGACATTCCGAACCTGAGTATCTTAGAGCCATGGATATCCTAGAAATAATCAATGACAACGATGAAGCAGTGTCCTTCTACGCTGACACGTGGTCAGCTTTCCATCGCGGCTAAACGCCAACTTAACCCCCAACCCACAGAAAACCGCTCACTGGACAACCGAGTAGTATAATATAGTAGTATAATTTATATGTACCTTAGTCAGTAATTAAATATGTATATAATATTTATTATTTTTCAATGAAGATTGGATTCAAACCCTTTTAATAGCTTGTTGGCGGCAGCAGTAGAGGAGTGTTGCCACTAACGCACTACTCGTCTTTGGAATTATATTAAGAACCTGGTCCTCCTAGTAAGAGGCCGCCGGGATAACTTTCCGAACATGTAAAGAACAATTAGTTTCGAAGCTACCACAATCACTGATAACAAACCCTGCAAACGAGATAAGGACAAAGAACTTCGGATCTGTCCGTGGAATAAAAGTCCCTTAACAGAGCACGTCCAGACGAATAACTAGTGTAGGCCTTCGAGAAAAAAATGCAATGGGACCAGGACAAAAGAATAAAACGAAAAAAAAAGAAAAGAAATTAACGAGCGCCTCATCAACGCTAAATTCGCGAACAAAAGCCGACTTTAACGCCAAGCCATGGAGAGGGGTAATCTTTAATGGTACAGCCGGAAAACACAGCCTGAACGTTACATCCGACAACCGATTCTGGCTAATTGTTGTTGGCAAAATATTGTAATAGCACGCAGTACCCACACCAACATTCACAAAGGGACATGGAGATCTCTTGATCAATTTACTGTCAACCAGATCGACCGTATTGCGATCGACTCATGGCACTGCGCCAATAAGATGGATGCCCGCTAATAACGCTGCACAGAGGGACCAATACTGCTCGCGGATTCTATGAGCAGAAGAGGAAAAAAGAACACCCGCTTCCCAAAAACAATACAAAAGGAATCATGGAAAGCGCGTTATTGAGGAAATGAAGTTGTGTTTTTTTATAACTAGCCCACACTAAAGAGATTTTGACTACCCTTATAATGTTTATTCGGAACAGTGAGGGCGTTAGGAAAACAGGGAAGGATGTTAAAAAAGGTAACTATGCACATTTTTTTTAAAGTCCTCCACTTCAAAGTTGGAGGGAAAAACAGAGTTCGGCAAGGCATTCCACATTCGCGTGGGCTAATGGGTAAATTGATGGGCATTCCTAGCATTGGGAGTATTACGGTTGAATCGTTCCAAGGGAGGAATGCAGCTGGCTATTTCGCTAGAGCATTGGTTGTAGAAATAGCTATAAAAGAACGAAAGGCACGAAACATTACGGCAGTTCTCAAGAGATGTGAATGTTTTTGTTATTGTAGGGTCACCTTTCATTTTTAAAGCTCAGCTCTTTATTGAATTTTGTCTAATTTCTCCAATTACCCACTAATAATTGGAGAACCTGGCCATATATGGGAATTATACTTAAGTATTAGACGAATATACGCTTTATAGACTGCAGCCAGATCAGATGGGGTGAAAAAAACACCCGGGAGCATTCTTGGCAACGTCGAATATGTGGTCATTCCACAGAAGTTGGTCTGTGAACTGATAAGCGTTCGGTTTGTGCCATGTGCCGTTCATGGACAATGTCATTGGGGGTATGTTTACCTTTAATGACAGAAGACAAGAGAGCATTGAGTTTTCGAAGCATTAAACTCCACACGATTCCTATTACCCCATTTGACAATGCTGTATAAATCGGAGTTCAATGAGCTTGAAATACGGTACCGTTGCAATTGTACGTCCGAAGGCGAAGGACGTAAATTACCGAACGAATATGAAAAGCTGAGGGTAGAGTCGTCAGCAAAAGTGGATTAGAAGTAACAGACAGAAGATCATTTATAAAAATGAGAAAAAGAGTCGGAGACAGAACAGAGCCCTGGGGCACACCAGCATTTATTTTGTGGGAATCAGACTTGAATCCGTCCAAAACAACTTGTACTGAACGGTCCAGAAGATAGCTTCTAATCCAACGAACAAGAGTATCATCGATCCCAAAAGCACGCATTTTCGATAAAAGAGCTTCATGTCAAACTCTATCAAATGCCTTGGAAATTATCAAGAGCAATAATCTTACTTTCACCAAAGCGATGGATGGATAAATGGTGAAGCTCGCCGGATAAGGGGGGATCTTGCCCCCACTGATTGATCTCACCTATTTCACTGCGGAAGCCATACTGACTGTCATGGAGCTTTCGATCTCCGAGAAAGAAGGGACGTAAGTGCTATGGGTCGTTATGAGGAGGGGTCACCTTTCTTAGGGAAAGGCTGGATAAGTGCTGTTTTCCATCTTTCAGGGAAGATTCCAAAAGAGTAGGAGCGATGGAAAAGCTTACGCTGTGGTTTTTCCTGTGTGGAAGAACACCTCTGCGGATTTGTGTATATCGAGATCTTTGAGAACTCTTGCTACTGTAAGAGAGCGAAAAAAAATCTGGAGGCAGCGTAGAGCTGGCAGCGAAATGGGCTGCGAACAATTTTGACTTCTATGCAGAGTAGAGTATAGGTTTGTCATTAGCGATGAGCGTTGGAACCGAAGATGTTGAGGAGTTTTAAATATTTTTTTGAAGGACCTAGTGGGATGTTTTTCATTAACTGGATGAGTGGCGGATGAGAAATTTGCTGAAATGACACAATGATCCGAAGTGCCAAATGGAGGAGTTACACTAAAGGTATACTTATCAGGGTGAGAAGTAAGAAACAAGTCAAGAGAATGGACAGCTTGCCCAGTCACATGCTGTATTCGCAGCAGAGCCAATTGGAATTGTGTACATTGATATCGTCCTCAATAACGATTTCAGGAAACAATTTTCGAGATGGAATCAGACAGCGCATCAAACTCGTTAAAAGTTGAAAATACCTACCATAATAAAAAAAACTATAATTAAAAAAACATAATAAACATAAAAAAACAAAATCTGACAATTACTGCTGGAAAGAAGTTGGAAATTTCTAAGCTTAAGAGCAATAAAGCCACCTGAGCAGATGGCTTAGCTGGAGAACTCATCAAACCGTAGGCGATGATTGGTTAGAAGTATGTACCAACTCAAAAACAACAAGGAATGGACCCTCTGAACTAGAGGTATAAGTTCTTTAACATGGCCCACAAAATCTTGTCTGCTATAGTGTGAGAGCGCTTGATAGGTTAGCATTAAGGCCAGAAAAGTCCACCATCGACCAAATATTCACATTACGGCAGGTCTTGGAAAAAAAAGCAAGAACTTCAAATCGACACGCACCAACTTTTCATGGATTTCAAAGCCTCTCCGACACGGAAAATCTTAGCTTCCATCCATGGCTACTACGAGACAATTTTTCAAAGTATTCTGTTTCGCATTCACAGGCTGATTGTGAAGCTTCAATGGACTTTTTATACCCAACTAAAAGGAGTTACCTTAGACCGGACTAGATAGATAAAATCGATTTGAAAAGCTATACAAAACAGCAGCGTAGGGTAAATTAAATAAATGAAAATGATTAAGCTTAAACGAAGGCCCTATTCAACACGCTCTAAATACTTACGTCACTATTAATCCTTTTCCGAGAAATTTCTTTTAGAACTTCTAGAACGCTCCTCGTTGGAGCCATTTCATTTTCAGTTGGTGGAGGATGCAGAATAGGTCGATTCTCTCTAGAAATTTCTTCATCGCTCTTCTGCAATCCTACAATTGAACCTGACCGCAATATACTTGAAAGTGTATTTCCATGAAATGCCGATTTTTCTGTAATATGAAGAACACAAAAACAACATTGAAGATTTTCGTGATAAATCTTACCTGGAGCCGCTATTCTGGTCATAGAAAGGTTTTTGTTTTTTTTCGCTTTATACTGTTGTTCGTTTTTCTTCAAGTGAACGACTGGAAATTGTCCGGGTTTGTTATACAAATTGGTCATGGACAAGCTACGATTTAATCGTGTACTATTGTCGTGATATTTGACTATCCTTGAGGCTAAGCCGTTGCTATGTATGTCAATATATGTCCTGAATAAAATAACAGAATAGTTCAAAAGTTGAAATGAATTATTTCAAATTACAAGATATACCTTGGATCGATGCGCGATGATGTTGGTGACATCGAAACTTTGGCTGGTATGCCATTTAAGTTTTTGGACATGGAATTATTTTTGTCGATAAGTGTATGTGAATTATTCCGATTTCTATAGCTAATAGTTCCTTCGCCCCAATTAAATTTTGAGCGTGAGCTGGAAATTCAAATTATTTGATAGAACAATAAAATTTATGTACACAGTTCGTTGCTATACCCTATTCCGTTTAAGCATGTCGATTCAGCAATTGGAATTGATAAATTTGTCGTGCTTAAACTATATTGTCCCCGTATCGAGGAGCTTGAAAAGCTATCCATTTTGTTCGATTGTTTTGTTATTAGAATTCAGGATATAATATTGTTTGTTAAAGAATTTGACCAAGCCGATAATACGATATTAAAAAATTAAAATCCAAATTAATGCACATTTCACTTTACAACTGACACATGGCAAGCTGACAAACAAAGCGAAAAGAGAATAAGAAAATGTCATCACTGTTTTGCTTCAAAGTGACATTTATTTGGGAAATTATTTAAAATTGAATTCTTTCTTAAGGTAAGACTGCACTAGATGTTGTTTTCATGTTTTAGTTGCAGTTCTGCGCAGATGCGTGCATAATGTTATGTGGTTTTTTTTTGTTTGGTAAATGCAGATTTTACCTCTGATTTGATCGGAATTCCCGTCGAAAAGAAATTAAAACAGATTTGATTATATTTATTGTGTGTGTGTTTCTTTTTGACACCCTTAATTTAATTCATTCAATATACATACATATGTACATTAATTTTTTATTTTGGAAATTCATAGGTAACTATTTATTTTTATAAATTCTCAATTAATTTTCACTTGAACCGTCTGTATTTATTTATTTTATTTAAAAACGTTGATCACTTTTCTAAAAAGAATTCTTTTTCCACAATAAAATTCACAGAATGCTAAATAATAAACAAAAAAATGTGAAGCTCGAGAATGTCAAGAACGACCACTGAAAGGATAATTTTCTCTTCGTCTAAAAACTGAAAAATACCCCTTCAGTGACATATGTGTACCGAATCCTGTACATTTCTTATGGGGCTACTAATACGTTTGCATTTATGTGGGCACGAAACGTATGGCTGATTGGCTTCTTCTCACACGAATCTCACACGTATTCACATAACCAAAATAGAATTTTGCAGGGCATGATCGGTACGAGTAACTATTCGCAGTTCTTTTTTCTTTTTTCTATGGTGTAGGGCTTAGTCTGCTATTAGACGATGAAACTAGATGCATGCACCTAATTCAAATTCTTCTTTGCTGTTTCATTCTCTGTCGCAAGCGCCATTACACGATGAATTTAGTTTCATGAAACGAGTTTGAATCTTATTAGAAGTTTACTCTGAGCACAACGAAAACAAGTTATAAGGAATTAAAAACAATCGGACAACAGTTTCATCGTCTAATAGCAGCTACAGCAGCAGCAAGCAGCACTGTTAAAGTTAAAAATACGCCAACCCTATAACGCGGCTATAATGACAGCTCCAGAAGCAGCAGTTGTACAAGTTCACTCAACTTCCACTTTCGCGTATGTTGTATGCTGCTTTTTGATATTTCACAGCGAACAATATCAAACCAACACAAAATTTCTGAGGGAATTTTATATATTCATATATATTTTATGGGGTGGTTGGGTGCTGTATGAATAGGGTAGGCACTGAAAGGCATCAAACTGGTGATGCACAGTTGCTGCAACTATCTCGTACACATCAATTGTGCTTATTTTACCTCCCCGCGGTAACCACCGGGTACTGGCCTGTCCATCCGGACATTCCTGCTAAACTTATGAACGCGAGTGTTGAACACAGAAAAAATAGCAACACTATAATGCTCTGCTTTAATGACTGATCGATTCGCAGAAGTCTTACACAAAAAACTGTGACGTGTACTACGGTGATTGTGCAAGAAGACCACAGCGTTTATTTAGGTGCGGATTAGTCATAAGTGGTAGACTTAGGCAAGACGTCTTGGGCTTTCGACACATAAGTAAGCGACTTGTGACAATCCGTATCAAGGCTAAATTCGCCAACATTAGCCTACTATGCACTCATGCCCCCACAGAGGACAAAGTATCCAGTATCTTGGATGTTCGCACGGCGATCAAAGATATTGAGAGATGCTACTCCAGGAACAACGTGTGGAAGTTTCACCAACAGGTAAAAAGAACGTGTCAAGGAAAAAAAAACCCGCACAGAAGCCTGTAGAGATAGGAATGGAAACCTCGTAGTAGAGTCACTGTCGGTGCTATGTACATGGAAGGACCATTTCTGCAGACTGTTAAACGGCGATGAAGACCAAAATCCCGCTGTCAGGCAGAATGAACCATTCAACATCGATGATGACAGACAAAACTTCCGTCCACCTAACCAAAATGAAGTAAGGATAGCAATATCTACACTAAAAAACAACAAAGCTGCTGGACCCGACGTACTACCCGCCGAACTTTTTAAAGCGGCCGGAGATGACCTGGTGGAGTGCATACACCAACTCATCTCTACAGTTTGGTCAGAAGAAAGTATGCCTGATAAATGGATCTCAGCATCGTTTGCCCGATCCACAAGAAAGAAGACCCTCTAAACTGCGCCAACTATAGAGGAATAAGTCTCCTGAATATCGCCTACAAGATCCTCTCTGCCGTACTATAAACGCCTGAAACCTTTCGTCAGCAACCTGATTGGCCCCTATCAGTGTGGTTTCAGACCAGGAAAGTCCACAATCGATCAAATGTTCACGCTACGGCAGATCCTGGAAAAGACCCAAGAATTCCAAATCGATACCCACCACCTCTTTATCAATTTATTTACAGAGCCATGCTAGGTTTTGGCATCCCCACAAAACTCGTCCGACTGTGCAGGATGACGATAAAGAACTCTCGCTGCTCCGTCAAGGTTGGTAATGACCTCACAGAAGCTTTTGACGTCAAAAAAGAATTCTGACAAGGTGATGCACTATCGTGCGATTTCTTCAACTTGATACTTGAAAAAATTATAAGAAACTCGCAAGTCAAATGTAGTGGGACAATTTTTTTCAAGTCTGTGCAATTGCTAGCATACGCTGACGACATAGACATCATTGGCAGAACTCGGCGAGCTGTCACTGGAACGTTTGCTAGCATTGAAGCTGAAGCGGCTAAGATGGGACTAGCAGTCAATGAGGCCAAAACGAAGTACCTGCTGTCCACAAAAAGGGACACACAACACCGGCGGATTGGACAAAACATCACAATAGACAGGTAAAACTTTGAGGTAGTTAGGGACTTTGTGTACCTCGGATCCGCTATAACATCTGACAACAACATCTCGTCAGAAATAAAGCGAAGAATTACTCTTGCCAATCGCTGTTTCTATGGGCTAGGAAGGCAATTGAGTAGCAAAGCCCTCTCTCGAAAGACAAAGGAGACTCTTTATAAGACCCTAATCATCCCAGTCCTGCTCTATGGCACCGAGGCATGGACTCTATCTACAGCGGATGAAGATATCCTTAGTCGTTTCGAGCGTAAGATTCTTGAGGATTTTTGGCCCTATCTGCGTTAACGGGCTTTGGAGGAAAAGGTTCAACTAAGAACTATACGAGCTGTACAGCGACATTGACCTGGTCAAAAAAATACGCATATCACGTTTAATATGGCTAGGTCATGTAGAGCGAATGGACAACAATGCTCCGGCTCGCAGGATCTTCGATTCCATTCCAGAGGGCAGACGCAGTCAAGGAAGACCTCGCCTTAGGTGGCGCGCTCAAGTGGAGAATGACCTCAACCAACTTGGAGTGCAAAACTGGAGGCAGCTAGCCAAACACCGAGCTGGCTGTAGAGGCATTTTGGTTGAGGGCCAGTGTTGCTGATGCAAGTCGAGCAGACGATTATTTTAGTAAATTACGCTCCTTTACGGTTGAGAATTAACTTTATTTAAGAAATAGTAATAGGTTAGAAACAATAGGAAAATAATAGATAATTAAGAAAATAAGTATACCTAAAAATTAAAAAAGTCTTCTCCGTCTAAACTTCTCAGCTTCATGGGAAAATTGAATATAATATAATAATATAAGTTATCATAAGAGAAAATCAGTTTGTTATTTTTAAATCAAGTTGCCACGATTAAAATTTTATAAACTTGGGAGGTTTTTTACTGTCAGCAACAGACAGGTTCGTCCTGAACTGTAGCGCCCCCTAAGTAAGCAAGTATATATTTTATGGGATTTAACAAACCTCAATTATAAAATTATTAAAAATAGGCGCAAATGTGGAACAATATTTTGATATAAGTCAAATACATTCCATAATTCATGTATGTAGAGGAGTCTGCTACTCTTTGATGTTTGCTTTGACAGTGCTGCTTGCTGCTGCTGCACCATTGTTTTCAGTCAGTTAAACCATGAACGCTCCCTTTTATATTTATTTATTTGACAGTTGTTACCCATCTTAACACATCTTATGGAACGTAGCTATTATTTGACAAATGACAAAAAAATACAAATAAGAAGAGAAAAAAAGGACGCTTTTTCTCCAGACAAAACAAAAATTTGTTAGAACAAAACTAAATAACTTTCAACCCAAATATAAAACTGGTTAGCAATTTGTTCGTAAGTTTTATCACAATAAATGAATCCCAACATAACAATCGAAAGGAAACGCATTGAGTGCAATTCACTTCCAAAAGGATGGCAACGAGAAGAAGTCCTCCGGAAGTCTGGCATTTCAGCTGGAAAAGTTGATGTTTACTATTACAGGTAATTTGGGAACATACAAATCAACTCAAAATCAACCTTATTAGATTATATTTCTTATAAACTAGTTTCCTATATATATATATATATACCTTTACATTGCCTAATATAATTTAGTCCTAGTGGTAAGAAATTTGATAGTAAACCCCAACTAGCCCGACAACTAGGTGACACTATTGATATATCTGCATTTGACTTTCAATCTGGTAAAACGATTCAAAGTCTCCCGCCGCCATCGATATCCTTGCATCGTTGTAGCGGCTCATCATCGAGCTCACTCAAACGCAAGTACAGGCCACAAATTGGATCTGGAGCATCACCAGCGATTCCACCACCGACAACACCACCATCTTCATCGGTCGGTGGATTTGTTGGATCACCATCCTCTAGTTTCTCCCATAGCATCTCAGCCACCAGTAGTAGCGGTAGTTCCTCAATTCTACCATCGACTCTTAGACAACATCTTGAGTTCAGGTACCACACCGCATGTAGTTTTTTCAGTTCATCTTATTTGTTTATCCAATTCATGTGCCTACTAACCAAATTGGTCTTCATTTTCTATTATGTTCCTATGTGCTGTTTATTTTGTGTCGAAAATTAAAGAAAAAACTATTGGCTGGCCAGTATACCGTGCTGAATCAAAATTCAACTATCGGATTGTTGTTTTTATTTGCTTCCTCATAATGTCGTTTACGTTCTCAGCTTCATTTTTAAATTTGTTTCAGTCGTGCAATTCGTACAGATGTTTCTCTGGTGCCTCCTATTCGACAGACGGCTTCTATTTTCAAACAGCCCGTCACTGTGGTTCGCAATCATGAGAACGGCAAGGTTAAACACGATCTTAAATATGGTAATCAGGAGAAACCGAAGCAGCTTTTCTGGGAAAAACGTATCGAAGGGCTGCGTGCCTGCAATATAACCGGTGAAGAATTTGATAACATCGAGTTGCCCCGTGGTATAAGATCGGTCGGACCGAATGTGGACGAACAAACTGTATTGCAGTCTGTGGCCACTGCTCTGCATGTGCATAACCAACCGGTGACGGGACAAACATCGTCCAAGACAGAGCTGACTAAGAACTCCGGGGCTTTTCTAAATCCAGATCAACCATTAATGCAATCGATAGTCATATCTGAAGATGATATTCGTCGTCAAGAGGATCGTGTCAGTGTAGCTAGACGAAAACTTCAAGAAGCCCTGAAGGTTTAGTTTTGTATCATTAAAAAAGACCGAAGATCCTAAATTTATATTTAAAATATCTATTAACTAAGTTAGTTTATGTATGTAATGTCACAATTGAATAAAAATAAATGTAATTTATTTAATTTGATGTTTTTTTTGCTATTCAAGCCAATTAAAACAAAATTAAAGTTTATACGCCCTAAACTTGAGTATAACTCCCACCTCTGGGCAGGTGCTTCACAAACATCGCTTCACTTGCTTGATAGAATACAAAATAGAGTGTTAAGATTGATAGGAAATAGAACTGCCACTGAATCAATTGCCCCTCTCGAACACAGACGCAATGTTCCATGTCTTTCCTTATTTTATCGTTTCTTTTACAAAAAATGTTCACTCGAAGTAGCCAGTTGCATTCCTCCCCTTAAAAGTTTCGCCCGTAATACTCGTCTCGCAAGGAATGCTCATCAGTTTACCCTTGAGCCCAATTTCGGACGTACCGTGAAATATAGGGATTCTTTTTTTAGCCGAACGACACGAATTTGGAATGGTTTACCCGGCGAGATTTTCCCTTGCCATTTTGATCTGCAAACATTCAAAACCAATGTTAATCGACACCTATCTCTCCCCTCCCTATCTCCCGAATGCCCGCGCAGTGTGTTACATTAAAAGGGAAACAAGTAGTCCCTTGTGCGCGCGTTAATTATAAAAAAAAAAAAAAAAAAAAAAAAGCACCAAGTATCCAGTCTTTTGTTAATGGTATACATATCATGGCCAGTACCTATTACGAGACAAGAACGAAGATATCAAAATTTAATTCGTGACATCGAATAACTACAATCGGTATGGTCAGACTATGCCGTTTGAATGTATGCACGATGATAAGGTGTTCCAAGTAAAGCTGGAAGGGGCCAGAACTGTTCGCCAGTTCCAAGAGCCGTCTTTAAAAGAATAGAACGTGATGCGCGATGTAGACTAAAGAATGTAGTTTTACCAGATAGATGTCAAGAAAAAAAAACCGCACGCGTTATAAAAAGATGAAAACTTCATAGAACAGTCAGTGATTAAAGCATAGGAAAGCGCTTCTTCTGAAGAAGTGATGCCCAACTTCAACTTAATATATAAAAAATCTTTATCACACGACACAGGAATAATATATACGAATACAAAGTTCCTGTTGATCGGGCAACATCGAACAATTTAAGGAATGTATTACCTGACAAGCACCAAGGCAGTCTTATCAATACCTACGTATCTGTATCCATGAATATACAGATTTCATCCCAGAACCCAAAGGAATCCGATTGACAATTCTAGCTCATTTTGGCCATTAAAAATTACACAATGTAAATTTAAAAAAATTGTTTTTTCACGAGTTTATTATCCCTAAAACATACAAATTTAACTTTGTATCCAATTTTTAGATTTACGCATCATCACCCTTGGTAGCCCTTGTGTAGATGACTTGAGAATGGTGTTGAACAACTTGACGGATCAAACCTGAAAAACAGAAAACACATTAGGACCACCTTATTTCAGAAAACAAGAATTGAACTTACCTTTGTCTCTCAATTCGACTAAAGCTCTTTTGGCTAATGAACCGCGAATCTTCAAACGTTCAGAAACAACCGAGGGGGTGATCAGTTTATACTGTGGCACTTCCTTGTAAAGTTTCTCATAGGTGGCTTTATCGAAAAGGATCTGGTTGTTCAACTTGTCCCTCACTTTACCCTTAGACCACTTCTTCTTCTTGGCCTTGCCACCGCCGCCTCCTTCCTTCTTCTTTTGCGTCTTTTGGGGCTGTTTAGCCGAGGACTTTGAATCCTTTTTTGGCGGCTATAAAAAAATTAACAACAAAACCGGCAATGAAAAATGTGTTTTCAATGGTCAGGTCAATCTTATTTTCCACGAGTTGTCGAAAATACATGTGCATCAACGAATGAACTTATTTTCTTTAAAAAGCATCAGAAAACATCAATAAATTAAGCAATGAGTATATAAAAACATCAATAAGCTATGCAACCGGTAGCTTTTGTTTTTTAAATTGAATTCAGGACTTGAAAATAAATTTATTTTTGGAAAAAATTATTTAGCACGACTTACCATCTCGAAAACTTCAATGCGAAAAGATGGAGACCGGAAGTTATCGGTTATACCAAAACCTAAAATCCAACATATAATTAGGAAGTGTTCAAAAAAAAGGAAAAGGTATAATTGTTGTTGAGAAATCTACTACAATATAGTTGGGGTCACGTTAAACTATATTTATTAGGGTGCAGGAATGTTTCTATTTGTTTCATTGTCCACTTATTTTATTTCGGTAAATACTTCGGTTGAATTTACTAATATATAAGACTAGATTCTTTTTAACCCCATTTCTTGCTTTGTAAGTTTAGAAATATTTACAGTTCAAAACACTCACGCCTAATGGTTTATATTACTTTATTCCTTGAAAATCAACATCAAATTATTACACTTTATGGTGGATTTTCACTATTCTGCAACTTGACTTGCAGTAGGATATAATATATAAAAATCATACTCGTTCGATAGAGAGGGAAGATAAAAATCAAGAACATCTTGATAAATCAAGATCATGGTGAAGACGAACATGTTCATCTTGATTATAGCAGGTTCTTCTGCGTTTGGAGGTCCCTATAATTTCCATAGTTCAGGTGAGCAGTTTTTCTCGTTTTTACAACAATTCTCAAATGTTCATGTTCAAAATTGAAATTGTTGCCTCTGAATGCTATTAACCTGAACGCAATAAAGCCAACAACTGTACATTTTTTTTCCAATAATTGCCAAATTACAAGGAAAGGAAATGTAAAATTCGAAAAGATTCAAAAGTAAGTAATAATAAATTATTTTTATTAACTATTATTCATATTTTTTTTTAATTCATAAGATAAACGTCCCCGCGAGGTGGAAGAATCTATAGTGGACGGAGATGATGGTTTGATTTTGACTTCTGTCAACGAGCTATAAAAAATTATAGCAAGGAAATACGAATACGTATAATGTGTATTCCTTCACTCTTTTTGTAAAATGACGTATATCTCCCCCGTTCCAATTTTCTTGATTTTGCTGATCAAGAAGTTGCAGAACAATGAAAATCCACCATTACTGGCTGAACACAATGCAAAAACGGAACTGCATTACGAAGATGAAGTACGGAACAGCTGTCAAATTTGCACGTACAGTTTCTTTGACATTTAAGTTTTAAAATGGATGTAATACCAACAAGAAATGATAAAATAGAGAATATTTTTTTTGCCACAAATTGAAATATTACCAAGAAGAATGGAATCTTCTGTTGTTATTTCAATTAAACTAAAAAAAGGGCAGACGAACGAAAGATAGTTGTCTCTTTCAGAATTTCTCTCTGCATCAGATGAAATGTCAAATTTACTGTACGCACAAGTCAAAAGTTAACCAATCTTTCCGTATGCGTATTGCAGTTCCGTATGCAGTAACGTACCATTGTGTTCGCAAAATACAGTTCACGTCTATTCAATCTGCAGTTCCGTATGCGTATTTCAGTTCCGTCATCATTTGATTGATGTCATTTGGCTGAATTTAAGTCTGTGTTCATTTTAAAATTGCAAATATTTTTAAGTCAAAAAAAGTTAAAATGGAAAACAAAAATAAAGAGATTTTCTGCAGCTTTATGTTTTATGTTAATATATTTTTTATTACTTAAATCCCATAAAACTTACATTGCGCGCACGCCCTCCATATTTTTTTCCTTTTCGTTCATCGCGTTTTTTTATTGTGTTGACAACCAAAAATAATAATCACGCACGACAAAGTTAAAAGTTAACCAACCTCTGCGGTTCCGTATTGCAGTTGCGATGCATTGTGTTCACAATATTGAATACGTGTGTACAAACCTAGGCTCAACCACTGAATGAAAACGTAGTATCAGACTGCTCCCTTTCATACAGTTAAATTTGACATGGAAAATCTTCAAGTCGGTTTGAACACTTTTTGTTGGAATCTGAAATTTCATCTTAATGGGAACATAATACTGTGTTCTCTTTAGAATTTAATCTTGGATTTTGGCAAAATTCCAAAATTTCAAAAAAATATTGACTATCAAAATTTCATATGTCAAAATTTGCTATGAGTATAAAGGAGAGAACAATCTTTAATTATGTAAGGTGATTTTACTGTCCTTGTTGCATCTAAATTTTTTTGTGTTAAGCAATACAAAAACTGATTGCTGAGTAGTTAAAATATTTGTTTGATTTGGATGATACCCGAGATTTCGTTTCAGCAAGGACATAGCTTTATGCCTTCTTTTTTCGGCAAAACCCTTTTTGCGTTATTTGTTTTCGTTATTTCGACTCTTGTATTTTAACAAGTTTGAAGTTAAGGTTTAAATTTCGGGTTTATTATTTTATCTTTTTCCCAAAAATAAATGTCCATACAAATGTTAAATTTATGTGGTTTACGAAGTTTATCTGGGTTGGTTTTTTTTTACATCAGAATTTAATTGGACTTTCCATTTTGAAAAAAAAAATCAATTTATTTTTGATCTTGATCTTTCAAAAAAAAACCATTTCCCCAGTTTCCTGCGTGCAAGTTTTATTTTATAAGGAACAAGTTACTAGCAGTGTTGCCGAAATGGTACAATCGTGCTTTTTTGAAAAGTTAATTTCCTTGTGCACATGGAAAAATATGAAATATGTAGTTATTTTAAAGTGCAAATTAATCAAAACAATATTCCGAATTAAATTTAAAACAAAGAATATATAAATAAAATGCACGGATCACAATAAAAACACAATGACAATGACGCAGGGACCGAGAATTTGTTGCGATTCTCTCATTCTCGTTTGTTATTTTCATTGTTTGCTTTATTATTATCTTCCTCAGTTTGTGGTCAAAAGTATGTTTTGTTATAAGTAAGAGTGAGAGCGTTGAAATATAGAAACGTAAAGACATAGTAATGTTTGTCATACACTGTCACGTGATGCTGATTCAACGTGTGAAAGCTACAGGCGTGCCCAAAAGGGAATTGATGAAGAATCGGCGTCATATGATTATGTGTATAAAAGCGGACATACTAATAAAGTCAACCGAACAAATAAAACAATGTTGCAGATGAAATGCTATAATAAAGATGAACATGTTCATCTTCACTGTAGTCTGCTATCTCTAGATTCATACTTCCTATAATCTTCATACCTGAAGATGATATGCATTTTGGTCTCCCCTCACTATCGCACAAGTATGATTTGTGTATTGTGTATCCTCTTTTTTTAATGCTGATGAAGATGAAGATGCATATAAAGTTTACTTGAGTTGTACAAAAAAAATATAGAAATAAAATGTTTGTTTAGTTTTTTTAATGGAAGATATTTTTTTTTTTTTTTATTATGGGCGGTAATGAAACGCTTCTTTGGAAAAATGAGACTATATTTTTCATCTTTAGTAACGCTGGGTACTAGCATGAAAGATACACAAAAAGAATCATTCTAAACCGTGTTCCATTCACGACCAAAAAAAATCAATTTTTTAGAGCAAAATCTCAAATTCCAATGGAAAGTCCTATAAAACGACATCATATGAATAACTTCTCTCTGTCTTTTATCCTCTCTGGTAAAATGTCAGATTTTGAATTATGTGTTTGTGTTAGTTTGTGGTGTTGTCAACAGTACGTCAGAAATCACAAAAAACTTCAATTCTTTTTTAAATAACTTTTTTATACTAAATTTTAAAGAAAGTAACAAAATGCAATAAAATAAAAACTTAATTAAGTTAAACTAAATTGAAAAGGATAAACTCCCACAAAATTTGCCGCTGCCAAACAGAAACTATTTAAACTAGGTTAAACTGATAATTCTACGATTCCTCCAGCACCACGTATGCTATTTGCTTTATTTTAATATTTTTTTCTTGAACAAAAAAACATAAATAATCTTATTAAACTTCTTTGTATCTTTTATTTAGATAAACTCAAAAATGTATTTACCAATTTCAAAAAAGGATAGCCGAAGCCTTACGTACAGAATCAAAGAAAAGCTAAACAGTTGGAAGCGGCTTATATTCTCCGATCGAAATTCTAGGAACTTGTTCCTGTTTTTGTTGCTTAATTTAAGTTTTGCATTTGTTGAATTATTCTATGGAATACTGACAAATAGTTTAGGTGAGTTTAACAAAAAATATTTTTAAACAAAACATTATGCAAACATTTAAAATTAAGTTTATTGTTTTCACTGACGAAAATTGAAAATTGTTCTCTTAAATTAAATTAAACCAAATATTTTTCGAAAGAAATTTTTTTCCCATTGCTGACCCCCTTATAAGCTCTTGGAAATGGTCCCCGTTACCTTTAATAATTACATAGTTAAAATTATGTATATTAAGTTGTGAAAATGTTGAGCTTCTGTTTGTTTTAAAATAATTCCTGAATTAGAACCTCAATAAAGATAAGAGTAAATCGAACAGTCAATCTTGGTATGTATCATGTTCTGATTGATTGTATTGCTAAAAATCGCGCTTTAGTCCTAAACTGTTAAGTTCCAGCATAAGTTTTAATTATACAAAAATCCGTTTACCCAAATGGTATACACCCATTCTTCTAAAAAGGTGTTCTTTCCGCACTGGCAAGGCCACTGCGTAAGCTTTTCCATCGCTTCTACTCTTCTGGAATCTTTCCTAGAAGATGGAAAACAGCATTTGTCCTGCCGCTACTTTCTACGGTCATGGAAACGCTGATTAACCGTCAGCTTAGGAAATATCTCAAAGACCAAAAGTTTCTTTATGCCTTTCGCACCAATTGTTCAACTGGTGATCTTATGACATATCTCACCGAACAAATCTTTACATGGCTGTGGTGAAAGTAAGATTATTGCGCTTGATATTTCCGAAGCATTTGATAGTTTGGCATAAAGCTCTTGCTCGTTATATTATGAGCTTTCTTCTGGACCGTTCAATAGAAGTTGTATTAGACGGTTAGACTGATTCCCAAATGCTGATGTGCCCCAAGCGTCCGTTCTGCTTCCGACTCTTTCTCTCATTTTTTATAAATGATCTTTCTGCCAGTTGCTTCTAATCCACTTAACTGTTTTGCTTACGACTCTACCCTCAGCTTTTCATATTCGTTCGATGATTCACGTCCTGCAATTGCAACGATACTGTGTGTTAAGCTCAGTAAACTCCGATTTACAGAGCATTGTCGAATAGGGTAATAAGAATGGTGTGAAGTTTAATGCTACGAAAACTCAATACTGTCTTCTGTCGTTATAGCTAAAGATATGCCATTGTCCATGAATGGCACTTACATGGAAGAAACCAAAAAACGAACATACTTGAGATCGCTAAAAATGCTGCTAAGTGCTTAGCTTTTCTGTATCGATGTAAGCAGTTTTTTTCTCCTTCTGATCGGGCTACAGTTTATAGGCGTTTATTTATGCCCAAAAATTGAGTATAACTCCCACCTCTGGACAGGCTCGTCTCAAGCATCGCTACATCTATCCGATAGAATGTGAAACAGAGTCTTAAGATTGATAGAAAATAGAACTTTTTCAGAAACTGTTGCCGCTATCGAACGCAATGTTTCATGTCTTTCCTTATTTTATGTTTTTTTTTTTATAGAAAAATGCTCACTCGAGATAGCTAGCTGCATTCCTGAGAAAGGAATGCTAATCAGTTCACGTTTGACGTTTGACCCTAATTTCTTTTTTTTAAATTTGGTATAGTTTTCTCGGCGAGGATTTCTCTTGCCATTTCAAGTTGAAAGCTTTCAAAGCCAATATTAATCGACACCTTCTAACCCCCATTCCTTAACTACCCAGTGCAAGGTTTCTATGAAAACAAACATACATTCGGCATAAGTATTAAAATTGACATTACATTACATTATATATAAAATATAATAAACTATTTAAACTAAAACATATACTTTACATAGAAAGACAGACAGACGGACAGAATTTTGTCAGTAACTCAAATATGTTTCTCTATCATCGTAATGCCATGTTTGATTGTTATCTCAATTTTTTTTTTATTTGCACGAATGCAACTCAACGCGAAGCTGTAAACTATTTTTTTTTATCGAAACCCTACCTCAATTTCATGTGATTTTTTATGAGCATAAAAAAATTAAATGCAGTTAATTATTTTTACTTGGTATAGTTATGCATTCGTGCAGATTAAAAATTTTGAGATAACAATCAAACATGACATTACGATGATAGAGAAACAAATTTGAGTTGCTGGCAAAATTCTGTCCGTCTGTCTGTCTGTCTGTGTCTGTACGGATGTATTTTTGACTGCAGCCTAAACGGTTGGGCCTGTCTTCAAATTTTGTTTTTTGGTTATTTTGACATTCTACAGAGGAATTTTTTCAAATTTTTTTTTAGCTTACAAATTAACGGTACCTGTCATGTAACCGTTATGTAAAAGCTTATTTTTCTCGAAAAGGGCTCCAAGAATTTTTATTAAAAAAAATCAGTGCATTATATTTGGTGAAAAACAAAATTAATATGGTGGGCTAAAAACGGTACCTCTCATAGGACCGTTTTTTTTCTTCGACTTTCTCGAAAACTGGTGATCCGATTACAATCAAAATTAATATTCAAGAAAATGTAGGTAGATTAAGTAATGTTGCATACATTTTTTTTGAAAACTTTTATTTTGTATTTTTAATAATTAAAAAAAAAAATGTTTTTGAAAAATTAATATTTTGAAAACGGGTAGGTGAATTTTTTTTTAAATTTTGTTTTTAAATGTACGTTAATTTTGTGTTTAAGTTTGTATTCTTGAAATATTTTTTTAAATAAATAAATTTATTGGCGCGACAGCTCCTTAAGGAGCCAAGGCCTAGTGACTTATACTCTCAACCATTCCTGTGTGTGTGTTGTTACTCTGGAATGGAAGGGACCTACAGTTTACCGCCGAGTCCGAACGGCTACATGAGATGCACTTTTTCGAGACAAATTTTACTCTTGGAGGTTTTGTCAGTTCCTCGCAAGAGGCAGTACCCCAGAAAAAAAGGTGGCTATGAGCTGGATTTGAACCCAGGTTCTTTTCGCTTAGCAGTCCGACACACTAACCACTAAGCCACGGGGAACTACAAAAATATTTTTTTAATTCTTTAAAAAAAGTTGTTAAAAAAAAACCGTTTTGTTTAAAAACGGCTCTTACAATTTTGAAAAAAAATGCACACTTTTTTACATTTCCTAAAGAAAAAAAATGGCGTTTAAATTATTTCACCCAATACAACGAACTTTATTCGAACAATCAAAAGTCTTAAAAATCGAATAAATGCTTTGAGGTTCACTTTAATTTTCTTGAATTTTATTCTACAATGTGACCGCACATATGAACAAGTACGTGCGATCCAGTCGTGCAATTTATTTATTTTTCCAGTAAGTACATCCTTAAATAAAACAGATACCAAATTTATTTAAAAGGACAAAACCAAAAATGAGTTGTTAATGTTTTAAGTGAAATTTATTGAATTATTTTCAAATGAAAATGTAATATGACCTCTATCCCGTATACCTTAAAAAACAGCTATACCGACCATAATGTAATGTTAATGACATTTTAATATTTCACTAATGTTAAGAGGACAAACCCGTGGGTTATGTATGTCGCGTCACAAGGCGAACAAAAGATTTACCTTTCCTTTTAAATTATATTTAGTTTTTCTCCAAATTCAATGCAATATATATATTGTTGCATTGTGGTAAGTGTACCTGAATGCTATGCTATGAAAGATCAGGGATCGACTAGTTTGTGTACGGAACCTGTCAAATATTTCCCCGTATAATTTCCAAACTACACATTTTTTTAAATACTTGAAGTCCTTATCAAATGAGATTTCATAAGTTTTCATTATGCTTACATTAATAAAGAATTAAGTTACCTCTAGCAATATACATTTTGTATATATGTATACCCAGTTAAGAACTAGTAAGTTTACACCTTGGAAAAGTTGGTCTAAAAGCTATTGGCACTTATGTACATAAATACCTTTTTCAAATATTTACTTTCTTTCGATAACATAAATCCTTTTTTTTAATTTCAGGTCTGATTTCGGATTCTTTTCATATGTTCTTCGATTGTACGGGCTTACTAGCGGGTCTAGCGGCATCCGTTATAACTAAATGGAAGGCGAACGATAAATTTTCCTACGGCTATGTGCGAGCCGAAGTGCTAGCAGGGTTCGTGAATAGTCTTTTCCTTTTGTTTATCGCTTTCTTCATTTTATCAGAAGGCGTGGAGCGCCTCATAGAGCCGCCAGAAGTTAAACACGAACGATTATTCGTTGTTTCTGTGCTTGGTCTCCTGGTAAATCTCGTTGGCATATATGCATTCCAGCACGGCCATGGCCATTCACACGGAGGCGGTGGTGGTCACGGACATTCACATGGCGGTGGAGGCCATGGCCATTCACATAGTTCTCCTAGTAATCACATTGATCACACTGAAATGCTTAGCATTACAGTAGAAGATCCACAGAGTCACAGTCATAGTCATAACCATGGTAGTCATGGTCATAGCCATAACGGCAGCAGTACCGTTGCTATAAGTGACTTGGGTGGCAATAATTCGCAAATTATGCGTGGAGTTTTTCTGCATATTTTAGCAGACACCCTGGGTTCAGTAGGGGTAATTATATCGGCTGTGCTAATGCAAATGTTTGGCTGGATGATTGCAGATCCCATTTGTTCAATATTTATTGCCCTCTTAATTGCAATGAGCGTTTTGAGTCTTATCAAAGAATCAATAATGATACTCATGCAACGTCAACCCCATGAACTTGATGGTGTCTTACGACAATGCTACCAAAAAGTCGAGGCTCTAGGCGGGGTTCAATCAGTACAGGAACCACACTTCTGGACATTGTGCTCGAATGTGTATGTTGGTGCGATAAAACTGGAAGTTAAAAAAGACTGTGTACCCAAGTACGTCTTGACGCATGCGCGAATGATATTCGAATCGGTTGGAGTGAAGCAAATTTACATTCAACTAGATTATGTTGATGTGTGATGAATGATGATAGTGCAGTTAGAATTATGTAATACTTAAATATTAAATATTTGTTTATACTATTTAAAATACAACACGAAAATCAGCGAACGAATTTGCAATGTTTTGATATCGATTCTTATTTATGCTTTTAGATTTGTTTGAGATTAACGAAAGAGTTTTTTTTTTGTTTGCAATTGGTCGGATATTAATTTTAATTTTACTAAAATAAGTTTATCATTCCAGTTTAGTTTAAACGTAATTAAAAGAGAAAAAACCAAGTACATTTGTTTAAAAACTTCGTAAGCCGACCAGAATGGATTGATTGAAAGCTAAAATGAAACAAGTTACATTTTTAAAGAATTTATGTTTTTCAGTTGATATATTTAAGAAAAGAAATAAATAAAAATAATATTTATAAACCGAACAAGAAAATTGTAAATAAAAAAAGTAAAATTCAATACCGTCGTCAAAATCAACATTTAAAATTATGTTTTTAATGTATTTTTTAATGTTATGTTATAGAACGTAATGAAAGCAATGCTTTGGGCAATACGTTGGAGTACTTATCATTATTTAAACAATTGCCAATCCTTTGAATGTAAGAAAAGAAAAATTGGAATCATTGAATTCCAGAACCTACTTTTTTACATTTTACTCTAGAATGATTACTATTTCAAATTCCGATAATATTGAACAGGTTCGGCGGAGTATTTTTATTACCATGAATCCACGCTCCATCATTTTTGTTTTAAAGCTTTACTTTATAGTATTACATTCAATGCAGTTATTTTACACGATATTTCCATTGTATTAATTTTATTTATTGTAAAAGATCTTCTAATTCATTGTATAATAATTACATATATACATTTAATAGTCTATGAGGCGGCCACAAGAAAACTACCTCATCGAGTCAATGGAAAATGTAGCCATTAAGTAATGCCAAATTAAATGTATAAAACCGATGGTCGGACAAACTTTTTTTTTACCGTTTAGCGGTAAAATGGCCACTTCCGGTCCGGTGGTTGCCTAACTCATCGGGTCAACAGACAAATGTATCAAATGAAAACTTAGACCATCTACATTAAGAATATGCGGGTCGTACAAACTTAACATGCGCCCGACCGCTTTTTTTCAATATAAATTTGTCTAAAAAAAATCGATATGACTTAAGAAAATTTGAAGAAATTTACAGTAATTTTTTACTTGCGATTATAGGTACTATAATGCAAGTTATGGATTGTTATGGAAGCTTCAAACTTGGTATTTAGTATTTATTAGGTAGCATCTCGGGGGTGTTTTTCATTTTTGCTCTAGGTCGAAAACGCTAACGGCGATACTGTGGTTCTTTCAACCAAAATCGATTGCAAGCACCAGGCGAACATGAAAAATAACAGGCAAATTCCCGAAATAATTCCACTCAAATTCAAAAAGAACAAGAAGAGAAAAAGAAGTACGAAATAGGTGGAGTTTTGTTAAAGTAGGAAGTAGATGTAGATATTGGTGTGTGTGTGTGTGTATGTGGATTTAATGAGAGGGTTTGTGGGTAATTTTTTTGGTGATTCTGAGGCTCGGTGCACACTTGCGTCATTTTGAAGCAGCGGTGAAGCTTTTGCGTCTTACATTACTCATAAATGACGCGGCGGCATCTGACGAGTGTGTGAACCACTCTATTTATTTGTGAGTACTGTAAGACGCGTCACCGTTGCTGCGCCGCCGCGTCAAAATGAGGCAAGTGTGCACCGGGCCAGAATTGTGACAAAAATCGATCGCAAACGTATTCTGAGCACCAGGCGAAGATGTATGTGTGTATGTATGTCGAGTATGTACTCCTAAACCGCCCAACGGATTTTAATGAAATTTACTTACTATTATTATTATATTTGGTCCCGCTAGCGTTATTTTTGCATTTCACATTAAAACATGATTTTTCTAGGGCGTAGTAACGCGCGTCGGGTACCGCTAGTTAAATATAAAACTGGTGCCGACAATTGGTACTAGGTTGTTGGTACACTAGTATTTTTGGCACTAGATGTTTAGTACTTAGTACCATAATTTTGTACTACTATATTTGTTTGCTACTGGATTTGGTTCTAGATTTAGTACTTAGTAGTAGATTTAGTACTAGGTTTTTTGACGTGATAAGTCGAATTATATATAGTGTGAGTTAACGGGCTGTGTGTTGCTGCCATCAATGTTTTCTTATGACGTTATCACATAAAATCATCGTCCGTAAATCGACTTTACAGACAACCAATCCTTTTTTTGAAAAAAAGTGTGGGACTTATGTTTAGCCCATGCTTGCCCGACCAGCAGATTCTTAATTTAGACGGTTTGAGCTTTCATTTGATACCCCATTTGTTCATTGACTCGATCCCAATGAGGTAGATCAGCACCAAAAACACAACCGAAAGGTAATTTTACCACCAAACGGACAAAAAAAAAGTCTATCCGACCAGCGGTTTCGTACATTTTATGTAATTTGCTTTTTATTTATGGCTAATTTTTTCCATTGACTCGATGAGGCTGCCTCCTCTAATATATTCAGTAGGGGAGTCGTAGAATATATGTTCCTTGCTATACGTGTCCAAGCCACCTGAACTATGCGGTTAGTTAAGGTCAAATTTACTATAAATTCAGGCGATGGAATGCTCTATCAAACTGAAAAAATGATATGCACTATGATGTCTAGACATAGCGTAACATATTCGGCCATATTATGGTACTTAAAACTTGCAGAGGCTTCAAAGATTCACGTGGCTCGGTATATATATTAATACATGATCTAGAATCTAGTGCTATTCCCATTTCCAACAATAGACCAAATAAGTCTAGTGAGGTATACTGATGAAAAAATAAAATAAAATTATAGTACCAATAATGGGAACTAATCCCAAGGTTTTTTAAGTTGTACTCAATGCCATAGGAATTTGTGCGGATATCAAATTAAGGAAAAGCATCAAAGGTGCCGTCATCCGAATCTACTCTCACATTCAAGATTCCTTAGAAGCACTCTCCTCAAATAATATGGTTTAGAAGAAAACCTAGCAATAGCCACCCAAGGTTAAACTTTGTCACATATTTTGTGAACGTCCAGCTTTTACCTAGTTAAGAAAGTGCTTGCTCTCACTACAGAGTAAATCAAAAAGACCTCTGCTAAGATGAAGAGCCTTTATAAGGTAGATGACAAAACTCTTTTAATTTAAATTATAACCCATGACAAAATAGATCTCGGTCGACTGCAGCGTTCCTCCGAAATGGAATCCAAGATTTTCCGAACCGGATCATTAATGTTCATCCACTCTATATGACCCAGCTGTCTCAGACGTTGGACTTTCTTAATTTTTTTTGACTAGATCTGTTTGGCTGTGTAGTTCCTTGTTGTATCTTCTTCTTACTCGCCGTTTGTGCATAAAGGTCCAAAAATCATCCGGGCAATTTTATTTCGAAGCAACCTAAAGCGTTCTCATCCACCGTTGACAATGACATAATTCCTCTGTACCATACAGTAGAACTAGGTTGAGCTACTGAACTAGTTGTTGAAGAATTCAATTTTGAATTCAAAGGTGTCAGTTAGGTTTTTACCGACCTCGTCATTTTGCACAGGCGAACGAGTTCGGTAAGGACGCCAAAACTGCACATTGCTCTATATAACACGTCTCAATAAATGCTATCATACAAGTCTTTGAAATCGATGAAGAGATAGTGGGTATCAATTTCAAGTTCGTGGGTTATTCACAATCTGCCGGAATATGAATATTCGGTAGATGGTGAACCTACAACCGCACTGAAATCATACAGTAAAAATATTATAAAGAGGAGTCTTTGGTACGTTCCATCTTCCAACACCCTAAATTTTTGTTGTCTCTTATGTATGTACATTTACTCATACTTATCCGAAATGGTCAATAGGCGTTTTTCTTTTTGAGCTCCGAGCGGGGTAAACAAAGAACTTTGTTTCTTCCGTTCTCCGTTCTTAAGGTTCGGTAAATAATGCCGAAATTCCATTTATCGGGCATGCTTTCTTCTAACCATATCTTGCTTGTGATTTGATGCAATATTTATTATCACGTCATCGCCTTTTACAACCTTCGGTTCTCTTAATAGCCTTGACAGTTTCTTTTTACCTTTTGGTAAACTTTCGAAGTTCATTCTTGCACTAACAGAGGATACAGCCGTACCTTGGGTACAACGAGTTGATGGTCCGAATCAACGTTGGAGCTTTGCTTCGATTGCAAATGTAGTTAAGCTGGTTGACAGAAGATTTCCATGTCCTTTGAGAATGTTGACGCGTGGGAACTGCATACTAGACATAGCAATGTTTGACCCGTTCCCGGTAGCAAAGTTAATTAGTGTCATTATCTTTACCATTACTTTCTTCATCTTCTGTAATTGCATGTACGCATATATGACTTATGCTAACAAATTTAGCCTTGATGCGGATTGTCGTGAGGTGCTCGTTCACATATTTGAAACTCAAAACCTTTTGCCTCTACCTCCAACACGAATCCGCATCCAAATTAGCGCTGTTTTTTTGTCTCTAGCTGTTGCCATAGTACAAAACCGAGTTTTTCTTTTGCCCAGCCCATTCCAATGCATTTCTTGGATGGTCCTGGTTCTCCGCTAGTTGTTCGGCTGCAAGTGCTCTGTTAAGGGACATTACATTCCACGTACATTTCCAAAATCCGTTGTCCTTTTTTTTGCAGGGTTTGTCATCAGTAAATCCGCCCGAGGCAAGTGGATACTTCGAAACTAATTATTCTTTACATGAAAGTAACCCCAACCTGAAGGACCAGGTCGTTCATGTAACTGCAATGACGGGGAGCCCGATAAACCACTACTTGTTGATCTGAACTCGGTTCTATTCTATTTAAATATCTTGTATCTATGTGTTGGACTGCTAAGCGAATGAGCCTGGGTTCGAACCCAGCTCATAGCCGTCTTCTTTTCCGGGGTACTGCCTCTTGCGAGGAACTGACAAAACCTCCAAGAGTAAAATTTGTCTCGGTAAACTGTAGGTCCCTTCCATTCTTGCAGATTAACAATACACATACAGGAATGGTTGGGAGTAAAAGTCACTAGGCCTCGGCTCCTTAAGGAGCTGTCGCTCCAATAAATTAATTTGTATTTATGAGTAATAGCGAAGGATCTTGTGATAAAAAGATATGAAGTGGTGGGATAACTATGGCATTTTCTGTGATCAAGAAAGTTGTTCGTCAAGGGCTTGTATACGCTTTACATAGCTGGACAAAGGGTAATGTAGAAGGCGTATTGGAGTAAATTGACGGCAGCTGAAATGAAGATGTTTCTCATGACAACAGGGAAGGCAAAGCGAAGTCGAATAAAAAGTTTAGAGGAAAGCGGAAACCTCCACAATAAAAATACCATCTACGACAAAATACAGGCTACTTAGCTTGTGGTATCATCTTAATGGAGAATGCCCTGAGAATTCTATTCAAAAGTCAAAAACTGTTGGATCAAACAAATTTATATATTTGTTTAGCTGGCTTCAGATTTGGAACAATGCAAACCGAGAGGGCTGACGATTTTTTCTGAAATTAACACGACAGTTACCATATGTGAAATTTAAGTGCAAAATAGTTAAGTCGAAGAGTTGTAAATTGATGTCCCAGTCGAGAACATATCAACCGACGCGAAGGTACATATACCTAGGACCTACCAATATATGTATGTAGATCATTTCATAGATTATCTCGAGTGTCCTCCATTATTGTATTTCTTGTTTAATTAGGTAGGTACATACTAGAAAGATACTTTTTACAATTACCTACAGTTACAGTATACCTGGATAACTAGCATAGTGACACATCTGCTGGCTGACTTCCTTTGTCAACCGGCACCGCCCGTTTCATATTCCAAATGGCATGCCTACATACCTAAATACTAAATATGTACCTATATAAATGTACCTACAATTCGCATATCGAAATTCTTCTGACTTTTATATGCCGATTTAGCTATGTATGATATTATGTTATGTATAATGTATTTCAACTTAAAAGCGATTGAGCATTTCCAGGAAATAAGGTGCAAGGGCAAATGTGTTTATGTATGTTTGTGTAGGACACGATAGGAAACGATATAAACCCTGCACCAAAAACATTCGCAATAAATCACATAATTCGGTCAAATACTTTTGCCACTACTTGAAAAGAGAAATTAACAAAATAGAAACACGCTCAGGTCCATGTCACCATAAAGCAAGCATAAAATATCCTATGAATAGTGGCGGATTTGATGATCTTTCTCTCTCCAAATTTAATCTTTAATAAGACTATCTCTGTATACACTATAAACGTACCTTCTTACTTTGCAAATTAACCTATTTAATTAATTTGTTTAAATATAGCTGCAGAATTTTTTTTCTTTTAAAATGTGCAACCACGCATGCTCCGAGTGACCTTCATTGGAGACATACTCGTGTGTCGTGTCAACATTCCATGTTGCAGCAACATTAGCGTGAAAAAAATCACTCCCAAAATAGGTTAATCATCCACGTAAACAGAAAATAAATAAATTACCTCGGCCTTACAATAAAAAGCAAATTTTCATTCCTTAAAGCGTCAGCCCTACAAAAAAAACTTGTTTACACCAAATTGATGGCAAAACCTTTGTACTTTCTCCATGTTTGGAAAATGAGGTTATGTCGTGAATCATCATCCCATGCAATTTTGCGCTGAAATCAACAAGTCTGCCAAGGAGCAATAACCCAAGCGCAGCCAACGAACACCCAAGGACATCCAACACCAGCTTCATTTTGACAAAGAAAAAAATAGGTTTTCAATTTCATTTTCATGAACTTTATATCAATCAATATCGATGGAACAATTGAAAGCATGAATTTCATCCTACAATCACGGTACAATTTTTATTAATCGCTTGTTTTATTAAATATTTGAGTAGCTTCGTTATATATGTAAAAAAAAGTATTGAACGAAAAACTAACAAAAAAATAAAAATTGAATTTACTTAGATATATGTGGTGTGAAAATTAATAAAAAGTAAAAAAAAAATTGAAATAAGTTTATTGTTTTAAAATTTATTAATGATGGATCAGCGCCATTGTGCTTGCCTTATAATTTTTCCTCTTCGAGGCCGTGTTTGAAGAACATAAAGACGGGTGTGCTCTTTCCATTGATATCGCGATATTCACACATAGCTACCATGCCATCGCAGTCCATAGATTCGCCGGTGAAGAACTGCAAGTCCTTGAAGCGGCCCAAGATTTCCTTCATGACTTTGTTCATGTTGGTTTTGAAGATGTCGACTTGGTCAGGAGCGTTCTCTTCGAGTTTGGCAATGAGTTTCTTCATGTAGTCCTTAAGGTAGAGGGTGTAGGATTTTTTGTCGCCAAAAGCGAAGCACTCCTGCAGGCGGTGATTGAGAACAATATCGACGCCAGTTTCGACAGAGCTGTCGGTTCCTTCGTCGGCTTCCTCGGCAGATGGATTGAAACCCTCGATTTTGATGTCATCTTGGGAGCGACTGACGAGACTTCCGTAAACTTCGTAGATTACATCATCGACCAGCTTCATTTTGTAGGTATCAGAAAACATTTCGTCGCCGGAGATGAGGTCCTTGAACAATTTCATTTTGTTGAAATGGTATTTTTTGATGGAAAAATTTACGGAAAAAAATTAGTCACACCGACAATGGACTGACACGATGCCACGCGCTATGCAAAAGGAAAAGAAAAGGCCGAGAAAATTGCTGCTGCTGCAGGCTTTAAAAATTTCATGGCATGCGCAGGTAGTAGATTGCTTGTAGTAGATGAAGCTTAGGGTGCAAGCTGAAGATTTTCTTTGGGGCCATGTTAAATAAGTGCATGGACCTATTAATTATGGATTGCTGGTTGGTTGCCATTTCCATACATCAAACAAACATGGATCGCTCGACACTAACAACTGGAGGAAACAAGTCGTGAAATATTTAGTTACAAAATAATTAATTTTTAATAAGCGTCACAAAAATATGAGCAAGGAGGTTTAGCTGAAATTAACTATGAATTGATGTTTTTTTCAAACTTTTTTAAATTGATAATAATAAATAAAAAAATAAAAATAAACAATTTGGCACAAACAAACCTTAGTTATTACATCATATTATTTTACATTTTGTTGATATATACTTTTGTGGTTAAGAGGGATTAGTTGCCCTTCTGCTTCCTACCGATGTACGCCTCATCATATTAAATTTTGTTTCTATATTTGACAATCGATTTCCTTCAATCGATATAAGAAACCAACGTGAAGTTGGCTCCTAGCTATTAGGTCCATTGAATAAGGGTATTCATGCATCGTCGTAAAGCTGCCGTGAACGTGTTAAACGTCGTAAAGTGTAACACATAGTAAACCAGCTGTCAACATTTATATGAAAAATGTTGTACAACAAATGGTAAACTTTACCATATGAATTTGTGTTGTAAACTTGATTGAAAACGTCGTAAAATTTTTACAACAAAATTGTAGTGGTTTCGGAGCCGAATAATTGAAAAATCGATCAGTTCAGTACATCGAAAAACATTAAGCTACCGTCATCATATGAACCAAGTCTTTTATGATCTCAGTCACTTTGTTCACGTTTACCAATTTAATCAAAATTTAAATTTGATAAAGTTTAAAATTGACAAATGTTTCATTTAACTTTTATTCCCAATAATGCACATACAAATATAATTTAAAACAATTTTCTAAAACAATTCCACAAATTTGTTTTATTACTTATTTTAGGCATGACGTTTATTAAACAGATGTTTGAATTAAGCGGGATTCACATGGGACAATGCAGAGGACAAGACAATGAAACAAGACCATCATTGTTCAATGTGAACAATTGTTTCCAGGACAAGACAATTGTCATTATATTGTCCTTCTACGAGCTACTCTGCGAGCTATCTCTGAGGACAATATCGACATCATCCAACGCCGTTCAAGAAGCTTGGACAAGACAATTGAGTATTGTCCCATTGTCTTGTCTGCGTGTAAGCACTGCTTTACGACAAAGCTTACATTACCAAAAAAAAGGGGCGTCCATGAAACGAGCATCGTAAACTTTACGATTTTACCACGTCGTAAAGTTTACGACGTTGCATTAATACCCTTAATGGATTTTTTTTAAAGAATTAGAATTAAAGAAAATAACATTTATTTTTATACACAGTTTTAATGATATAAATATGTTATAACAACAGCTAATCGACGTATTATATTGACAGTTTTAAGTAATAATTATGCGTTGACAGTTCTATAAAAATTTTATATAAACAGAGTTTGGTTAAAAAATTGTATCTTTAATTAGCCGTGAGAAATTAAAGAAATGTAGAATTACACTAGGGGTATTCATGTAACGAGATAGATTCATACACCGTAGAAAATCCTATGCTAATAAATGATAATTAAGGTTTCCTTGTATCAAATTGATTATTTCTATTTTTTTATTGCAAAACTTGATACTTTTGCTTATATTATTCAATTTAAAAAAGTTTGAAAAAAAATTAATTTATAGTAAACTTCAGCTACACCTCCTTGTTCATATAACTAAATATTTCACACCTGGTTTGATTTAGCTTTTAGTGTTTGTATGATAATGTATGGAAATAAAAACTAACCAGCAGCCCTTACTTAATAGGTCCATGGTTCCGACTATCGACAACAGAAGTCATAAATCAAGAAAAAACGTTTTGACACGTTTTGATAACGGTGTGTTATCAGCCTAAGTAAGGTTCAGCATCTTCTGTTTCCCCCCTAAGTGAATTAGCTCTACTACAAATTATGAAAGTCTACTTCAATTTGTAGTAAACTTTTTAAATTTCGCATCCGCACCCAACTTTGCTTTTTTGTAGTGCTGCCAAACACCCCACCTTCTCAAAACAATTGTCAATTTGCAACTGACGTTTATGGTGAAATAAGTGAAAAATAAAGAAAATTTTATAAAATGTAATTATAAAACAAATTTAAGTATGAAAAACTATATAAATTAATTCTTAAAACAGGTTCAACCTAACACGTGCTCTCAACCATTCAAATGCCCTGCGTAATGCTGGAGCACTTGCCGCTGGGCGCAACATCACCATGAAGATTGTTCCTGCAGTTGCGGAACCAGTCGAATCTTTCGATGAGAAAAACACCCGTCTTCAACGTGCCCTATCGCCTCATCTGACCATCTATAAGCTACAATTAACCAGCACACTTTCCATTTCGCATCGAATTACTGGTTTGGCTCTGGCTGGCTATTCAACCGCCCTTGGTCTAGGTGCTCTCATCTCGCCAGTTGATTTTTCTCACTACGTCACCATGATTGAGGGACTCCAGTTAAGTGCAGGATCACTGGTTGCCATCAAATTTATTCTCGCCTATCCCATGGGGTATCACACTGCAAACGGAATTCGCCATCTCATCTGGGATACTGGCAAATGCTTGAAAATCAATGAAGTCTACTCAACTGGTTATGCAATGGTCGGAACATCCATTGTACTCTCTGCCATCTTAGCTTTGCTCTAGAAAGCAAATTTACTACACTTGTAAATATATATTTTCAATTTTATTTGACGAAGGCCCAAACTGTGGTAACCGAAATGAAAAAAAAAATGTTTCTTCAGTTTTTTCTTTCAGTTTTTTGATGATTGTTACATAACAGTTTTGTGTTTATTTATTTTTCATTGGAATACACAAGCGACAAAAAATAAACAAAATATAACCTCTTATTGTTATGCGCGAATAGAATTTCTATAATTGGCTTTTTAAACAAATAAATTAATTATGGACATTTTAACTTTTATTTGAACAAACATTTGCTTTGACGCCGCTAGGCTGGGTTACCATTTCGGTTTTTAATTTCAATATGCCTGGACATTTACGTTCTTCTTCTGATGATTGTGCTCATTACAGGTTGTCGTATTTTTATAAAATAATGTATTGGGACCCGGTAAACATCTCAACTGGAGGGTTTAAAGCCCTTTGGAAGGTTGTTGTTAGCAGCAAACGTGCGAGGGGAGGAGTTTAACCTCTAAGGCACTTTTCCTTGCATCCAAGCGAGATAATTTTCTAGATATGATCAACAGTAGCGTTTACAGTTCCAGGCCTGATATTGGCTACTACCAAATTTTTTGAGCTCAGACCTACAAGGAGCGCGTTTTATTCGGCTCCTCGTCCTTAGAGTATGGATGAAAAATGCGATTTTTACTATGGCAACTGTAACGGACAAAAAAGAAGCGTTTTTTGGATGTTGATTCGTTTCTGCAGGTAGACTTAGACTAAATTCACATGCCCCACAAGGGAAAGAGTTGATGACACCAACGAAATGTTTTTCGAGCTCTTGCAGAAAACATGAAAATACCTATACCTATGACATTAAAATTGTCCTAGACGGCTTTAACGCCACCACCGATAACGGATTCAGGCTAATTCACTTTGGCGCAGGACAAAATCTTGTGATACCAAGTTAGCAGTTCCCGCACGTCGGCATTCATAATGGAATATGGAGATTTCCAGAATCAACTATCAACCAGATTGAGCACATTGCGATCAAAACAAGGCACTGCTCATGGATGTCCGAACTTTCTAAACGACAAATATTGATTCGGACCAGTACCTCATTCTAGCCAAGGTACGGCTGTGTGGATATTCCGACTAACGCCAACTTTGAGGACGTTTGACGTCGGACGGCTGCTATCGCAAGGAATCACCTGATCCTATTACGATCGAATCTATTCTATAATAACCTCCAAATAAGTCCTTTTCCCCCAGCATCAAGTATTGTGAACCAGTGCAAACATGCAAGCAGCCCCTAAAGTTCTGGATTTTACATGGCCACCAAAAACCCTTTGCTTGACGACGAGTGCCGGCTAGCACAGCTAGATAAATAGAGAACATACAAGGCGGCACTACACAGAAGGACCAGAACTGTTGCAGGGCTCTACGAACAGAAGAAGAAAGAGGAACACCGGCTTCTAAGAAGGAAACATGAAAGCATGATAACCACGCGGTTGCGGAAATGGAGAACTGTTAATGCAGGAATGAATTTCCAAAGTTTTACCAAAAGGTAAAAAGAAACTGCCAAAGCTGCAGAACTCGAACTGGAGCTTGCAAAGTGAACATCGCAGTCGTTGCTTAGAATATGGAAAACCATTTCTGAAGACTGTATAACGGCGATGACGAAACGAATTCCGCTGTCAGACGAAGTAGACAAACAATTCCGCCCACCGCATCTGGATGATCTGGATGAAGTAAAGCTAGCTATATCTAAGCCTAAGAGCAACAACACCTCCGGAGCCGATGGCTGCCGAACTCTTCAAAGCTGCAGGCAATGACTTGGCTATACTATAAGTATGCATCAACAACATATGGTTAGAAGAAAGCATGCCCGATGAATGGAATATCAGCATAATTTGGCCGATCGTTAAAAATGGATCTGAACTGCACCAACTACAGATGTATCAGTCTCCTCAACATCGCCTACAAGATCTTTTCTGGGGTATTGTGTATTCGACAACAACCTGATATGTCCATATCAGTGCGGTTTTAGGCCAGGAAATTCCACTATCGACAAAATGTTCACATTTCGGCAGATCTTGGAAAAAAACCCAAGAATTTCCAATAGATACCGACCTTTTCATCGATTTCAAAGCCGCGCACGACTGCATTTATAGAGACGATTTATATAGAGCAATGTGTAGTTTTAACAACCCTGCCAAACTCGTCTGTTGAAAAAAATAGCGATGGAAAACACGCTGTTCCGTTAAGGTCGGTAAAGACCTTACCGACATATTTGAAGTCAAAAAAGGATTTAGACAGTGCGATGCGCTGTCATGCGACTTTTTCGACATCAGAGAACAATACCAGCGCTGAGATCAAACGCAGAATAACTTTTGCCTTCGGGCTAAGTAGGCAATAACAATCCAACGTCTCAGGTGGCTGGGTTATATAGAGCGGATGGACATCCGCCGAGATTTAGGTGACACACGCAAGTGAGAGAGAACCTCGACTGACTTCATGTATAAAACTACAGGCAGCTGGCTAGGGACTGAGCTGTCTGGAGAATTTCTTTGGTTGATGATCGGGTCCAACCGCGAAGTGTAGCACCACCTAAGACAAATTTGTCACAGCTAAAATTTGTCTAGACTACTAAGCAAGAACAATTTTTCCTTCAGATTACTTTTTAAGTCGTTTTTAATGAGTTTGTCATCTGTAGGTTGAAGTTGAAGCCTCTAGTTAAAGACCGGTTAGGAGAGCAGAACAACGACGTAGACAAAACACTTTACAAGATGTTAAACATGGCTAAGCTCATGTAAAAGACGTTGAAGAAAGTTAAAAAAGTACTGTTTGGCTGTTTGAAAATATTCCCTAACAAAATTGATAACCCATGCAAAATTACTGAGGGAAAATCAAGGTCAGTCGTTAACAAATAGATCGTTATGTAGTAAAGTCTGGAATTTTTAAGGGATTTAAATAGGTTCAAAACAACCTGAAGACTTTTTAAAGCAAACGAAAGTCGACTGTCGACAAATATGTTGCACGCATTTCGAGAACCTTTAGGCATGTCAGTATACCTGTTTATTGATTTAATAGTAGTAAAAAGAACAAATGATAATTCAACAAAAACAACTATCTATTTAAAGTGAGGCCAGAATTGCCGACAAAACCAAAGATGAACAAACTGCAACATATCCAGTGGCATACACACCTTTGATGGTTAAGAAATTTCCAGTATCCCATAGGAGATGTCGAATTCCACAGCATGTATGGAAAGTGAATGGATAAACAAATACAAACTTCAATGCCACTAGAATGGGTGCACTTAGTTCGAGTCCTTCGATCATTGTAATCAAATCGGAAAACTCATGATGACCAAATAATGCATTAAGCCCAAACGATGTGGTATAAGTCGCTAACGCCAATCCACTCAATCTATTGGATATGGAAAGAATGCTTGATATCAGGAGATACGGGAAGCTTTCTGCGTCGACTCTTGCCATCGATTGTTTCGTACCGTCGACTATGTGGAGTAATTTTCATTTTCACGTTTCGCATTTGGATAAGAATAAGATTACTTTGACAGGGTTTCGGTTGAAAAAGGGAATTGGCAAACCTAAGCCTAAAATCGAAAATACTTTATTTCTTATTCCAAAGAGTGGTTAGATATCTAAACTCACATTTTTTTTTTATTAAAGTTCCATTACTTCAGAATCATATAAATAAAATTAAAAATGGAAGCTTCAAAGTATTTTGTTGGGTCCTTTGGTTGTTTAAACAAAGTGCAAAAAACATTTTCACTTATTTTTCTTTATATTTGTTTTTTTAGGACAGAGTTTACCAGTATCTCGCTAACCTTGAGCCCCCTACCCCCATTATTAGACAAACTATAATAAAAGTGAAAATTGATGTTATTTTCCAAGTTTTCCATCTATATAGCAGTACGGATTCAGTATTGGAAAAAAACAGTCGTAGCTAATCTCAGAGTTATTCCTCCATACATTTTTAAAAATGCCTAGCAGCATTTGCTTTCCTGACACCGCTGTTGATGCTTTCTCTGTTCCGCTTTCGGTAGAGATTATACTCCCAAGGAATGGAAAACTCTGCAGGTACTTTTTTTACCGGCTGTTGGGAAATATTTATAAGAGAGGATGCCTATGTTCCGGGATTGATGATCTTTGTTTTTTAGGTATTGATTTGCAGCTAGTAGGTACGTTTCTTATCCTAAGGCAGCTAGTTGTCGAGCCTTCAGTTGTCAGTTTTAGCCGTTCATTAAGTTTCCCAAGAAAGCCTGGTTTTGTTGCTTGCATGCACTCGGCATAAAAGTGGTAGAAGTCATAAGTCAATGAACCTCTCACTATTCTCTTCAAATTTAGAACTTAATGTTATTTTGACATTCTACAAAGGGTTTTTTGATTTTTTTGTAGCTCAAATATTAACGCCAACGGAAACTGCCATAATAATCGTTAAGTAAAAGCTTTATTTTTTTGGAAACGGCTCCAAGATTTTTTATGAACAAAAATCAGTGTATTACGTGTGGATTATTTTTTGGTAAACAAAAATTTAAGATGGTGAGCTTAAAACGGTACCTCTCATAGGACCGACTTTCTCGAGAACTGGTTAACCGATTACAATCAAAATTAATATTCAAAAAGATGTAAATTAAACATTCCGCTCAAAAATATTTTACGTACCTTTTCCGAACAATCAAAAATTATAAAAAAAAAATAAAAAAAAAAAATAAAAACTAAAGCTCCCTTAATATTTTTAAAAATTTTATTCGACGCTGTGACCGCACATGAGGCGCTACAGTCCGGGGTGGACCTGAGCCTCAACATACAAGCTTCTCCAGCCAGCTCGGTCCCTATCTAGCTTCCTGCAGTTTCGCACGTGAAGTCGGTCAAGGACCTCTTCCACTTGTGTGCGCTGCCTGAGTCTCGGTCTTCCTCAACTACGTCGCCGCCGCGCCATCCCTCTGGGGTGGAATCGAAGATTTTCCGGGCCGGAGTACACAGACGGACGAGTTTGGCAGGGATGTCAAAACTGCACAGTGCTCTGTATAACTCGTCTCTACAAATGCTGTCGTACGCGGCTTTGAAATCGATCGGCTTTGTGACTCTTAAGCTTAGATATTGCTATCTTTACTTCATTCATATGTGGTGGGCGGAATTGTTGGTCTACTTCGCCCAGATAAAATACTTCATTCTGTCTGCCTGACAGTTGAATTCGTTTCGTCATCGCCGTCATACAGTCTGCAGAAATGGTTTTTCCATATTCTCAGCATCGACCGGGATTCCACTACGATGTTCCTACGATCGTCTTTGCAAGCTTCAGTTCGAGCTCTGTAGCAGTTTTTATTTACCTTTCCTTATAGCTCCAAAATTTCGTAGTAGCCTATGTAAGGTATTCACTAAGTTGTTTAGCCTGACTGGAACTGTAGACACCAGCTAAATTTAAGCAATGGTATGAGAAAGTTATGTTCTTTAATTTTCTTTGAGAGAATCGGTACTCTGGTATTTAAGGTTTAGATCTGCGACTTCCCAAAACCCCATGCAAGGAAAAATTTAACAGGTAAAATTGTAAGATCTTGGCTAAAGTTGAAGATAGACAAATATTACGGTTCTCTCCCAAACAATACAAAGCCTAGTCAGCTAAGAACTTAGCGTTTTCTATAAATTAATTTTGCACTCCTGGGTCAGTTGGATCTGCATACCAACATCAGATTTTTTTTATATTTAATACATTTATGTTCAAACATTTTTTAAAAACATTTTTAATGTTTTTAAACCTTAATATCGTGCACATAACCAAGTTTCTTATAACGTTTCTGAAAAATATCAAGAATGATATAATACAAGATTATGCTGTCCAAAAATCCACCATTGTGTATATTTATTTTCGAGAGCTATTACGTAGGCAGAGACTGTGAAGTAAACCAATATTTCGTAGTGGCAGTAGAAATTAAATTTTCTATGTTTATATATTTACTAGCTGACCTACCCGGCGTTGCTCGTGTCCAATTATAGCTAAAAACTACAAAATTAATCATGTTAGCATGCACACAAAATGTTTTCAAAATCGGTTAATCCTTTAAAATTAAATGTTGTTGATAAGAAAATATGTATATACCTATAGGGAAAACTATATTTTCGTTAATACTCCACCCGAGCGTCGCTTACGGGTCCAAATCTTAAAGGAGCACAAAGGTCTTCAGACGGGAAGCACATAATTATTTGTATCTAATGATTTTGGATGATATGTAGTTGGTCATTTCTCAAGTAAGGAAACATCTTTAAAAAAACAGTGCCTTTTTACTCATATTAAAAATATGAATCGAAATTGCCTTGAAAAAAAATCAGAACTATTTTTTTTCAAGGCAATTTATCGCTGCCTTAGAGAAGGCAAACTTAATCGCCGCTCTTTTCGCTGCCAGCTTCATGCTGCCACTCCCACTCCCAACCAGGTCCCTTCCACAAAGAAGAAAGAAAGAAAATTAAGCTGGATTCGAACCCAGGCTCATTCGCTTAGCAGTCCGACACACTAACCACTAAGCCCACTAATGGCACAGAGTGGAGATTTGCAATACATATGATGTGATCCGATTTTTCTTCCTGCACACAGAATCACTAAACAGCTGAGCTAACGTTAGGATTACCTACAAATCTCAGCAAAATCAAGAATATAATTAGTGCCCCCAACCTTACTTGAAACACAACATATTTTCTGGATCCCGATAACAGCTTCACTTATCGGGTCCAACTATGCCTTAAAACAACTAAGGACATCATTTTCATACTTCGTAAATTTCTTAAATTTCTTTTTTAGTTAGTACTATTGTTTGTGAAGCACGACATAATATAAACGCATTGGTCCTCTCACCTAATTTTCTCGTTCTTCTTCAATGGATTGAGTAGCCACTGTTACGAAGCTTCATTGGATTTCATCTTTGCTGGAAAAGATTAGATCTACTGAGCATTTTCGTCAACGAAACTCGGACAAAAGAAAAAAATCGACCGAGTTAGCTTCATATGTATGTATGCATGTTTTTTTTAAAACAAATGACAAACATAAAAAATAACACTCGCGATTTTCGAAAATGATTTCTGTCGTTCAATGTGTCCACTAAAAGTCAGTCAACGTGCCTCTGATTGGTTATTTGGCTCTTAAAGTTAAATGATTTTTAGTTGACATTTAGTCAAAAGGTTATTCAAAAAACTTTCAACTCGCAGTTGACCCTAACAGTGTAATGGGTCAGCTTGTCCTTCAATGATTTCACTTACATATATCGTTTTCTTTGGTCGTCCAGAACAGTCCAGAAGCATTCCGAATGCTTCTGAAATTGTTCGATTAGCACTCAATGACAGTTCTTGTTCTGAAAAGAACAGAAAATCGATTCTGTTTTCGTAGTCAGCATTGTATATACATTGCCTATAGTACTATCATGAGACGAGAAAAAATCTTTTTCCCTAGAGCCGCTTGGAGTGCTAGTGTAGGACATTTTATTTGAGTGAGAGAGAATTAAGAACATGGTTTTTAGTGTTATGCTTTGTGCTTAGTTTCCTGCGCATGTGCAATGTGACAATGTGAGGCAAGAAAAAACCGAAGGAGAACATGAAATAATTCAGTATCTTGTTTTGTTCATTGTATATATGTGTATAAACCGCTGGCAGTTTTGAAGTTAATATATAATGGTTTCGGTTAGCTGAGGTTTAGTTTTTTGTAAGGATTTATACAAGATCCAACATTTTCATTGTTTACGTTTTTTTATATGGAATATGTAATATGAGAGCTGGTTCTTACATAAGTATTTATACATGCGTACGTCATTGACGAGACTTTTGATTTGAGTTTTTTAGGATTTTCAAGTTTTGTATGAGCACTACCTACATACATATTTGTCATATTTGTACATATATACATCATTGACCAGACTTTTGATTAGAATTCTTTAGGATTTTCAATTTTTTTACTATTCTATTATGAAGGTTGTCGTCTTCAAATAGTGTACACATTCATTCTTGAAATTTAAACACAAACTTACTTCTTGCTGTATTTATACAAAGATACAAAGGCCCTTGCAATGGATGGATTTTTGTTTTGAATTTTACTTTCCATTCAGATAGGTACCAACATATACAATTATACATATAGGTACATAGATATGTATGTGTAGGTATCTATCTATGAACTATGTGCAGAAATTCAATTAAAAAATTGTTTGTAAATTGATTTATATTATTATTGATTTATTATATATTATTGATTTATAGTAACAAAGATCTTTTGTTTGTTTGAGGTTCATATAATAGGAACTAGTTGACCCACCCAGCTTAGCTCGCGGAAAAGAAATTTATAGTTAAACCAAAATATTTCTTTGTACTAATCTTCTATAGAATTGCTAAAAATACCACGGGTTTTTTACATTTGTAACAGCTAATTGTTTAATTTTTACTTGCAATTATTATAGGTAGGTACTAAGTACAAGTTATGCATTCATGCAGAAAAAAAAATTTGAGATAACAATCAAATACCTATAACATTACGATGATAGAGACACATCTTTGGCAAAATTCTGTCCGTCTACTAAACGGTTTGGCCAGTTGTCTTTAAATTTGGAATATAAGTTTATTTTGACATTCGACATAGGATTTTTTTAATTTCTTTTTTAGCTGATACTTGCGATATAACCGTCAAGTAAAAGCTTATTTTTGTCAAAAACAGCTCCAAGAATTTTGTATGTAAAAAATCAATGTGCATTCAATTATGGTTAAACAAAATATGACGGTGGGCTAAAACTGGCACCACCCATAGGAGTTTTTTTTTGGCATCGACTTTTCTGAGAACTGGTTAGGTAACAACCAAAATTGATATTAAGGAAAATGTAAGTAGCCTAAGTAATCTTACACTAAAATATATTTATATAGGTATATTTAAAAATAACGGCAACATTTAAAATAATGTGCTATACCTACCTTTTTTAAAGCAAAAAGTCTGTTCAATCATATTATTTTTTAAATAAAGAATTTCAGAAAAAAATAAATATATAAAAGGCACGACTGGTTTGCACGTACTTGCTCGTGTGTGCTAATTTGTTTATTTAGGGGCAGGTGTAAGCTTTTGTTTTCTCGATTGAAATTTTTTCATTCAGTAGTAATCGAATAGTTTTTTACTTGCGATTTATAGGGACTATAAGGCAAGTTATGCATTCGTAAAAAAAAATCTAACAATCAAACATGACATTACGATGATAGAGAAGTCAAAAAAGTGGGTACGGAAATTCCGTCCGTCTGTCTGTTTGTCTGTCTGTCTGTTCGTATCGATATCTACAGCCTAAACAGTTAGGCCGATTTGATTCAAACTTGGTACATAGTATTTTTAGAGTGCTCTACTCGACAGTTTTTGGAATTGGCATTCTAGCTCCAAAACTAACGGTACCTGCCATATAACTTTTAATGAAAAACTTATTTTTCTCGAAAACGGCTCCTACGATTTTGATAAAACTTTTAGAATGCAAAATCTATCTTTTAGTTTAAATGGATTTTTGAGAAAAAGTTTTATAACGGTACCTCCCATATGACCGGTTTTTTTCAAATTAGACTTTCTCGTTAACTAATCGACGGATTTAGATAAAATTTTCAAAATATGTAGTTTTTTATGATTTAAATAATATTGCTTATTAAAATTTTCAAAAACATTTTTTTCTTAATTTTTAATTTTTTTTTTTTGAATATTTTGACAAAGATTTTTTTAATTTTTTCTCCTAGTATAAACTATAGATTTCTTTAAATTGAAATACTCAAAAAAAATGTATATATATGTTTTCGAAAGTTTTTTGAAAAAACTGGTCGAACGATTTTGAAATGAAAAATTTATAAAATAGAAAACAGCAAGAGAAATAAGATGGCTTACAACATTTTTTCCAAAAAACGTTATGAATAGTTTTTTTTTGATTTCATTAAACAAATAATATTTTCCCCCAAATTTTGTTTTATATTGCTCGGTTGAGCCCTAGCCACTAGTCTAATGAAAGCAAATTTCGTTATTTATATTATTATTTATTTATCGTTATTTATTTTAAAGCATTTTATGATCGTAACAGCATACAGCATACAGAATAAATAATAAGGACGCCTATGATAAACACATAAACATGCAAAAACAACTAACAAATAAAAAAATACTCGATTACCTACTGAATTCAAAAATTTCAATCAAGAAAACAACTCAACTCAACGGTCATATGGCACTTCCTTTACTTTTAGGCCTACAATTTAAATTTCAATGTCCCCTCTGGGGAATGCCAAAATAATCACACACACCAAGTTTAAAGATAATCGCTTAAGCCATTTAGGCAGCAGCTCGTTATACATACCTACTGACAGACAGACAGTCATTTTTTGTCGATCACTTTTTTAGACTTCTCTATGATCGTTATGTCATGTTTCATTGTTATCTAAATTTTTTTTTATATTCACAAATTCTAAACTTTACCTTATAGTCCCTATAATCGCAAGTAAAATTTGAAAAAACTGTGTAAAATGTCAAAATAACCTTAAGTTCTAAATTTGAAGTAGTAGTGCCCCGTGGCTTAGTGGTTAGTGTGTCGGACTGCTAAGCGAAAGAACCTGGGTTCAAATCCAGCTCATAGCCACCTTTTTTTCTGGGGTACTGCCTCTTGCGAGGAACTGACAAAACCTCCAAGAGTAAAATTTGTCTCGAAAAAGTGCATCTCATGTAGCCGTTCGGACTCGGCGGTAAACTGTAGGTCCCTTCCATTCTTGCAGAGTAACAACACACACACAGGAATGGTTGAGAGTATAAGTCACTAGGCCCTGGCTCCTTAAGGAGCTGTCGCGCCAATAAATTTATTTATTTATCTAAATTTGAAGTCGATTGGCTCATCGGTTTAGGCTATAGTCCAAAATACATCCGTACAGACAGACCTACAGACAGACGGACAGAATTTTGCCAGCAACTCAAATATGTTTCTCTATCATCATAATGTAATGTTTGATTATTATCACAATTTTTTTATGTTCACGAATCCTAAACTTGACTCATAGTCCCTATAATCACAAAGCTACTTGTGCATAAAATTCAACATCAACGATAACGAAGCCAATGAAATGAAAATTCAAAAAATAAAATCATTGTCGATCCTCTTCGTTGTTCACCGTCACCGAGAACAGGATATACACAATACACATACACATGTGCTTATTAAGTTTTCCTTTTTAGTATCTCCCTCACCCTCGCTCACACCATCTACCACACCGACAACCGACCGATCGACCTGAATTTAGCTGAACATTTTATCAAAGATAATATAACAAGTATACCTACGTAAATACACACATTATGTAGGGATGTATGTAGGTACATACCTAAATATCTACCTACCCTCGAATGTTTTATATGAAAAAAATATAAAACTCAAAATAAACTTATCAACCAGCTTAAACATATACCCACCCCCCCCAGACACCATTCATTTACAAAAGTCGTTTTTCTTCTTTTTTGTCAATCCTTTTAACTAGCCATCTCGTCACCCTGCTTGGGTGAAGCAATCCAGTTGTGCAAAAAAAAACTATACTCGCATTATTGTATATATGTAAACTGCAAACTGCAAAGAGTAAAGTACATGTTCACAGAGTTTCTCTTAGAATTCTCTTTGTTCGACTCGTTCGCCTCTTTCAATTTACCAAGTTATTTTTCCCTAGAGCCGCTTGGAACGCCACCGTCCACCGGTCGTCATGATAGTACTATAGCAGTCTATATACAATGGTAGTCAGAACATTGTATATAGACTGCTATAGTACTATCATGACGACCGGTGGACGGTGGCGTTCCAAGCGGCTCTAGGGAAAATTAACTTGGTAAATTGAAAGAGGCGAACGAGTCGAACAAAGAGAATTCTAAGAGAAACTCTGTGAACATGTACTTTACTCTTTGCAGTTTGCAGTTTACATATATACAATGATGCGAGTATAGTTTTTTTTTGCACAACTGGATTGCTTCACACAAGCAGGGCGACGAGATGGCTAGTTAAAAGGATTGACAAAAAAGAAGAAAAACGACTTTTGTAAATGAATGGTGTCTGGGGGGTGGGTATATGTTTAAGCTGGTTGATAAGTTTATTTTGAGTTTTATATTTTTTTTCAGATAAAACATTCGAGGGTAGGTAGATATTTAGGTATGTACCTACATACATCCCTACATAATGTGTGTATTTACGTAGGTATACTTGTTATATTATCTTTGATAAAATGTTCAGCTAAATTCAGGTCGATCGGTCGGTTGTCGGTGTGGTAGATGGTGTGAGCGAGGGTGAGGGAGATACTAAAAATGAAAACTTAATAAGCACATGTGTATGTGTATTGTGTATATCCTGTTCTCGGTGACGGTGAACAACGAAGAGGATCGACAATGATTTTATTTTTTGAATTTTCATTTCATTGGCTTCGTTATCGTTGATGTTATATTTTATGCACAAGTAGCTTTGTGATTATAGGGACTATGAGTCAAGTTTAGGATTCGTGAACATAAGAAAATTGTGATAATAATCAAACATTACATTACGATGATAGAGAAACATATTTGAGTTGCTGGCAAAATTCTGTCCGTCTGTCCGTCTGTCTGTAGGTCTGTCTGTATTTTGGACTATAGCCTAAACCGATGAGCCAATCGACTTCAAAGTCTTAAAAAGTGATCGACAAAAAATGACTGTTTGTCTGTCAGTAGGTATGTAACGGGTGATTTTTTTGAGGTTAGGATTTTCATGCATTAGTATTTGACAGATCACGCGGGATTTCAGACATGGTGTCAAAGAGAAAGATGCTCAGTATGCTTTGACATTTCATCATGAATAGACTTACTAACGAGCAACGCTTGCAAATTATTGAATTTTATTACCAAAATCAGTGCCCTAGAAAAGTTGGCAGAAAATCCGCTTTTTTATCGACAAATTTTGTTCAGCGATGAGGCTCATTTCTGGTTGAATGGCTACGTAAATAAGCAAAATTGCCGCATTTGGAGTGAAGAGCAACCAGAAGCCGTTCAAGAACTGCCCATGCATCCCGAAAAATGCACTGTTTGGTGTGGTTTGTACGCTGGTGGAATCATTGGACCGTATTTTTTCAAAGATGCTGTTGGACGCAACGTTACGGTGAATGAACCGAACACTGATTTTGGTAATAAAATTAAATGATTTGCAAGCGTTGCTCGTTAGTAAGTCTATTCATGATGAAATGTCAAAGCATACTGAGCATCTTTCTCTTTGACACCAAAATTTTGTCAAAACAAAAATCCATCCACTGCAAGGACGTTTGTATCTTTGTATAAATATAGCAAGAAGTAAGTTTGTGTTTAAATTTCAAGAATGAATGTGTACATTATTTGACGACAACAACCTTCATAATACTAAAAAAATTGAAAATCCTAAAGAATTCGAATCAAAAGTCTGGTCAATGGTGTGGTATATGTACAAATATGACAAATATGTATGTAGGTAGTGCTCGTACAAAACTTGAAAATCCTAAAAAACTCAAATCAAAAGTCTGGTCAATGACGTACGCATGTATAAATACTTATGTAAGAACAAGTTCTCATATTATTACATATTCCATATAAAAAAAAGTAAACAATGAATATGTTGGATCGTGTATAAATCCTTACAAAAAACTATTCTCCTCAGCTAAGCGAAACCATTGTATATTAACTTCAAAACTGCTAGCAGTTTATACACATATATACAATGAACAAAACAAGATACTGAATTATTTCATGTTCTCCTTCGGTTTTTTCTTGCCTCACATTGTCACATTGCACATGCGCAGGAAACTAAGCACAAAGCATAACACTAAAAACCATGCTCTTAATTCTCTCTCACTCAAATAAAATGTCCTACACTAGCACTCCAAGCGGCTCTAGGGAAAAAGATTTTTTCTCGTCTCATGATAGTACTATAGGCAATGTATATACAATGCTTTTTCATTGCAAATGAAATGAAATCCTGCAAATTTGTATCCGCCATGTCTACATGTAAATGAAATTCAAAAAAAAATTGCATTTGACGTTTTACAAATACAATGAAAATCAAACTTCAGAATTAAAACTGCTTTGGCGATTTGTTCGTTTGGCATTCCGGATCGGGGTGATTCTGTTACTGATTCCGGATAACCAAAAAAAAAAACACTGTTAGTTTTCTAAAAGTCAGTATACGCATTGAATTTACATTGAGATTGAGATTGTCATTTGTTTTCTATATTTTTGTTTACATTTCAAATCGAGTATTATGTCACATCACACGGAAATGCAATCGAACGGGATGTTCTAAGCTACCTCCAATTTTAAGCCAAATCGGTTCTGCCGTTCTTGAGTTATAAATAGTTTAACTAACACGACTTTCTTTAATATACATACATACATATGTATATAGATTTGTGCTATTTATTTGATAAAATAAAGAGAACATATGGCATAAATTAATTTTACTTTGAGTTTTTTTTATTATATCACTTTGTTTATTTACTGAGTTTGATTTTCATTTTCAATTAAATTATTGGTGAATATATTTAAAAAAAGACCTCCGAAATATGGTTACTTGAATAGTTTGCTCCCACTGCTAATTAGGAATGGTCTTGAAGGATCTACAATACTGCTTCCTGCTGTTCATCATGCAAAGAGAGGGTGCATGAATTAGTTCTATTCGAATCGTGTCTTCTACCAAGTACCTGAGTCTTACCAGGTCTTGTCAGTTCCAGAAGCTGTAATTAAGAAAAAATCACATTTTCAAGCATTTAATCACTTTTGTGCATTTACACATTCGATGAATTCATTTGAATTTTTTAATTTTTTTTGGAAACAATATACGCATCAGAATTTTTGCTAACGTTTTAACACTTTGCCTTGCATCGTCACCAGCAGGACCTCCTTTGTTTTTCAAGTGCGGTGTTACCACTAGTGATGGGACTTTTTTAAAAAATGTCCGAAGTAGATTTGAGAAAAAACACAATAGATTCAACTCTTCTGCAGTAGATTTCCATATTTTTAAAATATATATAAATTATAAGATGATTAAGTGAAAATAATAAAATAAACATTAAATTTTCTTTAAGACATTATAAAAACAAAACGAAAAATAAATTGAACGACTGGATCGCACGTACTTTTTTTTATAACTGAATACGAGCACAAGGGATTGTGTTGCCCTTATTATGTTTAACACACTGCGCGAGCATGGAAAGGTTGTCGAAGGAGGGACAGGAGGTGACGATTAACATTAACATTGGTTTTGAATGCTTTCAGATTGCAATGGCAAGGAAAAACCTCGCCGGACAAACTTTTCCAAGGTCGTGTTGTTCGGCTAAAAAAGAATCCACTGAACGTCCGAAATTGGGCTCAAGGTTGAACTGATGAGCATTCCTTGCGAGACGGGTATTGCGAGAGAAACTTTTAAGGGGAGGAATGCTACTGGCTACTTCGAGTGAACATTTTTTTATAAAATAACCGATAAAACAAGGAAAGACATGAAACATTGCGTCGGTGTTCGAGAGGGGCAATTGTTTCAGCGGCAGTTCTATTTCCTCTCAATCTTAACGCTCGATTTTGTTTCTATCAAGCAGGTGAAGCGATGTTTGTGAAGCACCTGCCCAGAAGTGGGAGTTATACTCGAGTTTAGGGCGTATAAACGATTTATAAATTGTAGCCAGATCAGATGGGTATAAATACTTCTTATACCGATACAGAAAACCTAAGCACTTAGCGAACATTTTTAGCGATCTCAAATATATGGTCGTTCCAACGGAGGTCGTCGTTGGCACACGTACCTAGTACTGAGAACTTTTCGGTTTCTTCGATGCAAGTGCCATTCATGGACAACGTACCCCCACGTTTAGATTTTTTTTTTTTTTTATAATTAACGCGCGCACAAGGGATTATGTGTTTCCCTTTTAATGTAGAACACACTGCGCGGGCATTACGAAGATAGGGAGGGGAGAGATAGGAGGTGCCGATTAACATTGGTTTTGAATGTTTGCAGATCAAAATGGCAAGGGAAAATCCCGCCGGGTAAACTTTTCCAAATTCGTGTCGTTCGGCTAAAAAAAGAATCCCTATATTTCACGGTACGTCCGAAATTAGGCTCAAGGGTGAACTGATGAGCATTCCTTGCGAGACGAGTATTACGGGAGAAACTTTTAAGGGGAGGAATGCAACTGGCTACTTCGAGTGAACATTTTTTGTAAAAGAAACGATAAAATAAGGAAAGACATGAAACATTGCGTCGGTGTTCGAGTGGGGCAATTGTTTCAGCGGCAGTTCTGTTACCTATCAATCTTAACGCTCGATTTTGTATTCTATCAAGCAGGTGAAGCGATGTTAGCGAAGCACCTGCCCAGAGGTGGGAGTTATACTCGAGTTTAGGGCGTATAAACGCTTTATAAATTGTAGCCAGATCAGATAGGGAAAAATACTTCTTACACCGATACAGAAAACCAAATATATGGTCGTTCCAACGGAGGTCGTCGTTGACACACATACCGAGTACTGAGAGCTTTTCGGTTTCTTCGATGTAAGTGCCATTCATGGACAATGGCATTGGGGGAATGTTTAGCTTTAACGACAGAAGACAGCATTGAGTTTTCGAAGCATTAAACTCCACACGATTTCTTTTACCCCATTTGACAATGCTGTATAAATCGGAGTTTAATGAGCTTAACATACGGCACCGTTGCAATTGTACGTCCGAAGGCGAAGGACGTGAATTATCGAACGAATATGAAAAGCTGAGGGTAGAGTCGTCAGCAAAACAGTTAAGTGGATTAGAAGTAACAGACAGAAGATCATTTATAAAAATGAGGAAAAGAGTCGGAGACAGAACAGAGCCCTGGGGCACACCAGCATTTATTTTATGGGAATCAGACTTGAATCCGTCCAATACAACTTGTGTTGAACGGTCCAGGAGATAGCTTCTAATCCAACGAACAAGAGTATTATCGATCCCAAAAGCACGCATTTTCGATAAGAGAGCTTCATGCCAAACTCTATCAAATGCCTTGGAGATATCAAGAGCAATAATCTTACTTTCACCAAAGCGATGTAAAGATTTGTTCCACTGTTCGGTGAGATATGCCATCAGATCACCAGTGGAACGGTTGCTGCGGAAGCCATACTGACGGTCATGGAGAAGCTATAGATCTTCGAGATATATCTTAAGCTGACGGTTAATCAGTGTTTCCATGACCTTAGAAAGAAGGGATGTCAGTGCTATGGGTCGGTAGGAGGAGGGGGAGGATGGGTCACCTTTCTTAGGGACAGGCTGGACAAATGCTGTTTTCCATCTTCTAGGAAAGATTCCAGAAGAGTAGGAGCGATGGAAAAGCTTACGCAGTGGCTTTGCCAGTGTGGAAGAACACCTCTTCAGAAGAATCGGGGGTATACCATCCGGGCCAGCGGATTTGTGTATATCGAGATCTTTGAGAACTCTTGCTACTGTACGAGTGCGGAAAAAAATCTGTCCCATGGAAAAATTTACATTCTCAAGTACAGGAGGGGCAACGTTGCTTTGAGGCAGCGTGGAGCTGGCAGCGAAATGGGCGGCGAGCAAGTTTGCCTTCTCTGAAGAGTAAACAATTGGTTTGTTATTGTCGATGAGCGTTGGAACCGAAGATGTCGAGGAGTTTTTTATATTTTTTACAAATGACCAACAATTTTTACTACCTTTGGGACACTGCAGAATTTTTTGCCGTAATTTTTGGTCATGCAAAAATTTGGTTCTTTCTATAACGGAGTTGCATGAGTTCCTTGCTTGTTTGTGCTTTTTCCGATTTTCCTCTGTAGGGTTGGCTTTGTAAGATCGGAAACTTACTTCTTTGAGCCTGATAGCTTCTTTACACTCAGAATTAAACCAAGACTTTTCTTTAGGTTTGATGCTTTTTACTCTGTTGGGAATAAAATCACGCATCCCTAGAAGAATCACATTTGTGATCATTTCAGCACTGGCATCAATGTCACTATCGAGGAAGCATAGTGACCAGTTAAAGTTTCGGAAAAAAATATTCAGGCCGTCCCAGTTGGCTTTCTCGTATTGCCAAATGGAGAAGTTACACTAATGGTATATTTATCAGGGTGAGAAGTAAGAAACAAGTCAAGAGTATGGACGGCTTGTCCAGCAACATCCGGAATACGCGTTGGCATATCGATCAGTTGGGTAAGGTGATGTAACCCGGCAAAGAGCTCGACATACCTTCCTTCGGGTGTTGTCTGACCAGAATAGCGGAGCCAATTGGAATTCTGTACATTGAAATCGCCCGTAATAACGATTTCAGTGCGAGGACAAAGGGAAACAATTTTCGAGATGGAATCAGACAGCGCATCAAACTCATTACAAGTGGAATTGCTGTCGAGATTTGGACTCCTGTAAATAAAACAATAATGAATGACATGCTTGCGGACAGTGAATTTGAGCCATAAGAAGTTAAAGTCCGTGTTGGAACATTGCCCATATTGGGGAAGGCTCTGGCAAGCAATATCATTTCTAACATAGACCACGAGACCATGATGAGAAAAGAGTAATGGCACCAAGCTATACCCATGTAGAGCAAATTCTGATAAATCAGTATTTACTCCAACCTGAGTTTCACTTAATGCCAAAACAGCTGGCCTGTGTTGAACAGTGTAGACGTACACGTGAAAGAAATTCTTTCTTAAACCACGAACATTTGAATACACCACACAAAAATCACTTACCATTTAAAAATACTTACATACAAAACACAACTCTGATTAAGTCGAACTGCGCAATGAAAATCCAAATTAACTTTTGTAATAATCAAACTGTCTTAGGTGTTATGCCCATAAGACAGCCTGTTTACAAAAAATCAATCTAAACATTCAGCACAATAAGACAAATTCAGATGCCCTTATCTATTTACCGCAAGCATTGTATGGTCATACGATGCCTACAGTAGATAAGAAAGAGGCAGTTAAGCACAAGGTCTTGGGACAGATTAGAGGATAATTTGTTATGCGAATGCGTTTTATTTTTTATTTTTTTCTTCCTCAGCGCGAGTGGGCATCTTTATCATTCATCCTACGACGCGAGTGAATATTATTATTTTTTTTTTTACAGCACACGCGAGGGGTTTTTTTCCAATTTCTATAACGAGTGTGTATTATTTATTTTTTTTAAACAACGCGCAATAATTATTTGTTTGGCTTTTGTTTAATTATTTGTGCGCGCACCTCGACATCCGTTCTCAACGAGCTTAGGATCGGAACTTTAGCGACAGAAGACAGCATTGAGTTTTCGAAGCACTAAACTCCACACGATTCCTATTACCCCATTTGACAATGATGTATGAATCATGTCTTCTACCAAGTACCTGAGTCTTACCAGGGTTTTTGTCAGTTCCAGAAGCTGTAATTAATTAAAAATCACATTTTGAAGCATTTTTTTAAGATTCTTCTAACTTCAATGTCAATCTGGTTTCCTGGTAAATCACTTTTTGTAAATCGTCGCGTCGGTCTCATTATATACACATTCGACGAATTCATTTGAAATGGTATTTTTTTTTTTGAAAACGGTATACGCATCAGAATTTTTGCTAACGTTTTAACCACTTTGCCTTGCATCGTCACCAGCTGGGCCTCCTTTGTTTTTCAAGTGCGGTGTTACCACGAGTGATGGGACTTTTTTTTAAAAATGTCCGAATTAGATTTGAGAAAAAAACACAGTAGATCCAACTATTCTGCAGTAGATTTTCATATTTTCAAAATATAAATAAATTATAGGTTTGCATAACTTAAAATTTAATAACAAAATAAATATTAATTTTTCTTTAAAACATTATAAAAACAAAACAAAAAACAGTTTTCTTCTAACATTTTTTTAAATAAAAAAAAATAATAAATCAATAATGGAAACTTAAACACAAACATAACTTACATTCAAAAACAATATATACAAAAGTTCTACTTAAGTACCCGTTTACAAAATATTTATTAATTTTTCAAAAAAAAAAAAATTAATTATTAAAACATAATATTTTTTTCGAAAATATTTTAATTTAAAATTACTTTGGTTACATACATCTTCCTGAACATACAATTTGCTTGATTTCTAATGAAAGTAGAATAAAAACAAACGGTCTGTTTTTAAATAAAGGTCTTTAACGTTTGATTTAAAATTTTTTTTTTTGAATTTTTGAAAAAAAGTTGTTTAAAAAAACTTTTTTTGTTTTAAACTGTACCGACGATTTTGTAAAATCTGTTTTTTACATTCTTAAAAGAAATAGAAAGGCGTTTAATTTGTTTTTAACTATTTTACGTACTTTTTTCGAACAATCAAAAATAATAAAAATTATAACGATAAGAAAGCTTTAAATGTTATTTCTTAATATATTTCTAATTTTATTCGACGATGTGAACAAGTACGTGTGATCCTGTCGAACAATTTTTTTTTTAAATTTAATGTTCGTCGACGAATGAAAACTGTATACGGTATACGGTATAAACTTGTGTATATCATTCTTGGCCTATATTTGTGAAGTAGAAAGGTGTTTGCTTGCTTACCCAGAGATCGTGGGTTCAATACTCAGGTTGGGTAGTAAATTTTCAAACTCCTAGTGCAAGGTAGTGTTGTCACCTAATAATCTGTAAAAATTACTTTATCTACAAATTACCACACCACCATAAAGAAGAAGTATGTATTTTATTATCTATCAAGTAACTGAATCATATTTGCTACAAAATTAAGGAACCATGTATATTCTACATTTGTCACATGTACCTTCATCATTGCTCCTAATCCCTAATGGTTTAAGTAACAAATAAACGCAACAGTTTCGACTACACAGTATAAAAACGAAGTTAAGCCTAATAAAGTAATATTACCTTTCTTGGGTCCTTTATATTACCAGAAGTAAATATTATGCTTCAGACCAAATAACATCATGGCAACTCCTAAGGGTTGATAGGTTATTTGTTGAAGCATAAAACGAGCCATTTGATTTCAACTTTCTCTAACATAAGGTCAAATTAAAACTCCAGATCAACATCTAAAGAAAACCATCCCGTTCCATTATGTTAAACGACAATCATTATTTTCGTTTCCATGACCATTATGATAAAAAATCAAACATCCTTGTAATATCCGCAAATTGCCATCGGATGGTGTTTTTCGAAATTTCGTTCTTACCACCTTCGAAGAGATCCTCCTCCTAGCATTAGTTAAGTGTAGGTCTTTCTTCCCTCCTCGCTTGCTCCTTGACCATTTTCCAAGAAAACTTTTCGAAAGCACTTAAGGGTCATATAAAGTTAAGACCGTGATTACAGGCTAAACTTAAGCACTTTAGTAGCCCTACATCAGACCACATCCTGGTCTGTCTCTCGTACTTTTCTTCATCCAGTCATATTCCTGTTATGGCTTATGGAAAGCAAAGACAAGAAAGGGAGGGCCAATTAAAGTTGAAGACAATGCCAGCCAAGGTAATTACTTATAATAAAACAGTAAAGTGCCTACTGTGGTGTTATTATAAGGATGAGCTAAAGGACTTTTCGTCCAAAGAAGGAGGAGGCGACACCCAGGAATGGAGATCAACGGTGGCGACGAAATGAACAAACCAAAGACTGAACAATAATGTGATAACAATAAACGATTGTATAAGTGCAGGGCAAAAAAAGGGGAAGACGGCACAAGGGTGCACGTCTGTTAATTGTGGCTTCCACTGGTTGATGGCAAAAGCCACTTTGCCAAGGGATAAGCAAACATAAACCACCCACTTTGCAACTTTTGCGTACACGTTTTGTTTCCTCTTCATATTTGTGCTAGATGAACATTCTTATTGGTGTTAGCGTTCATTAGGTGTGATTTCGAAAGCTATACGTGGGGTATGAGGGAGGACGAAAAACCATCGGAATTTATATAGAAGAGTTGTAAAATTTGTCATAACTTTGGCAAATGGCTAATAAAGGATATTATCGGTATTCTGGTCCTAATGATTTAATGAGCGAAAAATTATTGTCAATAAACGAATTAGGGAGCTCTTAATGATTATGGGATACACATTGGGATTGATGATAGCTTTTGAATGGAATGGAAATATTTATAAAGTTAAGAAGTTAATTGACCTAAAGGAGTATGATAACAAACTTTGGGAATTCTTGGTTAAAATTTCTTTTTACAAGCCTGGTGCCTGTTTAGAATGGGTATTATTAAAAAGAAATCAGAAGGAGGAGAAAGGATATTTTAATGCAATTGAAAGAGAAAATCAACAAGCTTCTTTTTCCACTTTTTTGAATGTTAAGCCGCAAACTACAACCGCAATTTAACAGGCAGTATTACCCACTACCCAGTTATATCGAGGAGCTTGGGCTCCTGCTTTTCGCTCTTTGTCTCAAACTATATGGCCCACGAAGTAAAGGCTTAAAGAAAACAATCCCAGAAAAAAACAAAATTGTGAAAGACACCTTATGCATTTAAGCCGAGCGGAGAACGAACAACGAAGAATTGTCCGGAGTGATCAGGGACACAGGCCTAACGTCTTAGATGGCTGGATCATATAGAGATGGATGGAAATCAATGCTCCAGCCCACAAAATCTTCGATTAAACCGGAACTGAAGGACAGCGCAGCAAATAAAGACCGAAGCTTATAGCGAGTTTCATTTAAATTTCAAATAATCCAGTAAAAATAGATTTTTGCTAGGCAAAATTAATAAGATGCTAAAATTTGTCATGATTATTGGTAATGGGATTATTTATAAACTGATAGAGTTCCTCACCGATCGGAAGATTGCTAAATCAGATACGTCATAAGGTCATGGACGTGTTTTTTTTCTTAAATTACTCAAAAATTGTTTGTTTAAAACAAAACAAATCTTGAGATTTATCCCAATTATTTTTTTTAAGTTAGTTTGATGGTAACCTGGTGAAAAAAACCTTAAAATAAGTCCGCTGGAAGTCAGTTTTTTCTGTATATAGAAGCTGTTGAACTAAGAAACAATGTGATTATGAATAAAAAACTGCACAGAAAATTACATTTGCCTGTCCACAAAATAACGCCTACAATAAGAGCTATAGGTAATTTGTCAATAAAAAAATTGTCAGTAAAAGCCTTATAGGAGAGCTTTACTTTTGGAAATGGTGCAAATTAGTGGTTTATCTCCCTGAAATATGCACTGTGTATTGAAAGAAAACACGTCATTTTAGAACTACCACTTCTACGCTAATGCACACCATGTTGGATTTTTCTTTGTATTTTGGTACAGAGCTTTCACTATTGGTGCTTTTTTAAAGCTTTTTAAGAGCAGTGTAATCAAGCTTCACACCGTTTTGGAGAACGTAAAATGATTGCACTTGATATTTCAAAAGCATTTGATAGAGTTTGGCATTAAGCTCTTTTATCAAAAATGCGTGCATTTGGAATCGGCGAACCTCTTATTCGATTGATTAGAAACTATCTTTCGGACCGTTCGATTCGCGTTGTTTTGGACGGTTTCCAGTCTGATAGTTACAAAATAAATGCTGGTGTGCCCCAAGGCTCCGGTTTGTCTCCGACACCTTTCCTCATTTTTATCAATGATCTCTTGTCTAAGACTCTGGCCATGCAATGAGCGGCAAGCGGCAAAGCGGCAAAATGCTGAGCGGCAAAACAAAAAAATTAAAACGCATGAAGTTAAATGGTGGTGCAACGCAGTCGTTGAGCGGAAAGCGTCATTTCTGAGCGGCACCGCTCAGTGCTGAGCGGCAAGGCATAATCATGGCAAAAATCAACACGGAAATTTTAATATCAGCTGTTCCAAGCCGTCCTGCATTATGGTGGGACAGGCTTAAAGATTTTAAAAATAAAAACGTTACCGACAACCTGTGGAATGAAGTGGGTAAAATGTGTAATTTTGGTGAGTTTTACTTTATTTATTTAAATTAAACAAAGTTTCAACTTAATGCCCCAAATGCCATAAATATTTTGTGAGCTCTGTTCTGATATTCAATGCTGTTTGGCTGCTTCTGTTGTTGGCTAGCTGAATTTTCTTGAATTTCATCATTGTTCAGTTGCGTTGTCACTTGGATTTAATCATGATGCCCTTGACAAAGGCATTTTCACAACAAACCGCTTAGCCGCTCAGGAATTGCTGCTCATTAAAAACTTACATTTGTCGCTCTGCCACTCTGCCGCTTTACCGCTTTGCCGCTTGACACTCATTGTGTGGCCAGGGCCTAATACTTCTAATCCATTAAATTGTCTTAAATTTGGCACTTGCATCAAGGAAACCGAACCGATGCATACCGCGTTCTGCGAAATGTTTAGGTTTTCTAAGACGATGTAAGAAATATTTCTCCGAAGATTGAGTACAACTCTCATATCAGGACAGGTGCAGGTGCCCCTGTTACTCACTTGCGTGTGCAAGTCCATTAAAAAATTATAGGTGAAAAGAACATAACAGAAACATTTGATTCGCTAGAACATCGTCAAAACGTTTCCTGTCTTTCCTTGTTCTTTTACTTTTTCTATAAACAATGCTCCAGCGAAATAGCCACTTGCATTCATCCCTTAAAAGTTTTGCCCATAATACTCATACCGCTAGGAATGCTCATAGATTTACTCTTGAACCTAATTTCGGACCTACTGTTAAGTATAGAGACTCATTCTTTAGCCGCACTATTCCGCACGTATGTGGAACTCTTTACCGGGCTCGATTTTTTCCTTCCGTTACGATTTACAAACATTCAAAAACAATGTGCATCGGTATCTCCATTAGTGTTGTAAGGAATTTTTCCTATGGTGGGCAGTGTAAAATAAATTGCACGATTGGATCGCATGTACTTGCTCATATGTGCGGTCACATTGTAGAATAAAATATAAAATAACCTAAATTAAAAATAAAAAAAAATCACAAGCGTTTTCAAAATATCAATTTTTCAAAAAAAAAAAAAAATTATTAAAAGTACAAATTTTTTTTTTCGAAAATATTTTAAATTAAAATTAGCAAAGCTGCCTACATCTCCCTGAATATTAATTTTAGTTGTAATCGGTTCTCCAGAAAGTCGAAGAAAAAAAAATGGTCTTATGGGGGTACAGTTTTTAGACCACCATTTTATATTTTTTTATCAAAACATACCTACAAAAGTATACTGATTATTTTTCATAAAAATTCTTCGAGCCGTTTTTGAGAAAAATAAGATTTTAAATAACGGTTTTATGACAGGTACCGTTAATATTTGAGCTAAAAAAAATTAAAAAAGTTCTCTGTAGAATGTCATAATAACCCTATGTACTAAAAATTGAAAATGATTGGCCAAAGCGTTTAGGCTGTAGTCCATAATACATACGAACAGACAGACATACAGACAGAATTTTGCCAGTAACTCAAATATGTTTCTCTATCATCGTAATCATCAGTATCATCAGTGTCGATCTGTCGATCCTAAGCTCGTAGAGGACGGACGTCGAGGCGCGCGCACAAATAATTAAACAAAATCCAAAAAATAATTATTGCGCGTTGTTATCGCGAGTGCTTTAAAAAAAAATAATAATACACACTCGTTAGAGAAATTGGAAAAAAAACCCTCGCGTGTGCTGTAAAAAAATAATAATAATATTCACTCGCGTCGTAGGATGAATGATAAAAAAAAATAATTAAAACGCATTCGCATAACAAATTATCCTCTAATCTGTCCCAAGACCTTTGTGCTTAACTGCCTCTTTCTTATCTACTGTAGGCATCGTATGACCATACAATGCTTGCGGTAAATGGATAAGGGCATCTGAATTTGTCCTATTGTGCTGAATGCTTAGATTGATTTTTTGTAAACAGGCTGTCTTATGGGCATAACACCTAAGACAGTTTGATTATTACAGAAGTTAATTTGGATTTTCACTGCACAGTTCGACTTAATCAGAGTTGTGTTTTTGTATGTAAGTATTTTTAAATGGTAAGTGATTTTTGTGTCGTGTATTCAAATGTTCGTGGTTTAAGAAAGAATTTCTTTCACGTGTACGTCTACACTGTTCAACACAGGCCAGCTGTTTTGGCATTAAGTGAAACTCAGGTTAAAGTAAGTACTGATTTATCAGAATTTGCTCTACATGGGTATAGCTTGGTGCCATTACTCTTTTCCCATCATGGTCTCTACAGTCTCTACGGCAAAAAATTCTGCAGTGTCCCAAAGGCAGTAAAATTTTTTGGTCATTTGTAAAAAATATAAAAAACTCCTCGACATCTTCGGTTCCAACGCTCATCGACAATAACAAACCAATTGTTTACTCTTCAGAGAAGGCAAACTTGCTCGCCGCCCATTTCGCTGCCAGCTCCACGCTGCCTCAAAGCAACGTTGCCCCTCCTGCACTTGAGAATGTAAATTTTTCCATGGGACAGATTTTTTCCGCACTCGTACAGTAGCAAGAGTTCTCAAAGATCTCGATATACACAAATCCGCTGGCCCGAATGGTATTACCTCGATTCTTCTGAAGAGGTGTTCTTCCACACTGGCAAAGCCACTGCGTAAGCTTTTCCATCGCTCCTACTCTTCTGGAATCTTTTCTAGAAGATGGAAAACAGCATTTGTCCAGCCTGTCCCTAAGAAAGGTGACCCATCCTCCCCCTCCTCCTACCGACCCATAGCACTGACATCCCTTCTTTCTAAGGTCATGGAAACACTGATTAACCATCAGCTTAAGGAATATCTCGAATATCGAAAGCTTCTCCATGACCGTAAGTACGGCTTCCGCAGCAACCGTTCCACTGGTGATCTGATGGCATATCTCACCGAACAGTGGAACAAATCTCTACATCGCTTTGGTGAAAGTAAGATTATTGCTCTTGATATCTCCAAGGCATTTGACAGAGTTTGGCATGAAGCTCTTTTATCGAAAATGCGTACTTTTGGGATCGATGATACACTTGTTCGTTGGATTAGAAGCTATCTTCTGGAACGTTCAATACAAGTTGTATTGGACGGATTCAAGTCTGATTCGCACAAAATAAATGCTGGTGTGCCCCAGGGATCTGTTCTGTCTCCGACTCTTTTCTTGATTTTTATAAACAATCTTCTGTCTGTTACTTCTAATCCACTTAACTATTTTGCTGACGACTCTACCCTCAGCTTTTCATATTCGTTCGATAATTCACGTCCTTAGCCTTCGGACGTACAATTGCAACGGTACCATATGTCAAGCTCATTAAACTCCGATTTATACAGCATTGTCAAATGGGGTAATAGAAATCGTGTTTAATGCTTCGAAAACTCAATGCTGTCTTCTGTCGTTAAAGCTAAACATACCCCCAATGCCATTGTCCATGAATGGCACTTACATCGAAGAAACCGAAAAGCTCTAGTACTCGGTATGTGTGTCAACGACGACCTCCTTTGGAACGACCATATATTTGAAATCGCTAAGAATGCTGCAAAGTGCTTAGGTTTTCTGTATCGGTGTAAGAAGTATTTTTCCCCATCTGATCTGGCTACAATTTATAAAGCGTTTATACGCCCTAAACTCGAGTATAACTCCCACCTCTGGGCAGGTGCTTCGCAAACATCGCTTCACCTGCTTGATAGAATACAAAATCGAGCGTTAAGATTGATAGGAAATAGAACTGCCACTGAAACAATTGCCCCACTCGAACACCGACGCAATGTTTCATGTCTTTCCTTATTTTATCGTTTCTTTTAGGACTTCGACCGACTTAATATGCCTAACTGGAGGCAGCTAAATAGAGAAAAAGCTGGCTGGTGAAAGCTTGTTGGTTGAGGCCTAGGTCCACCTCGTACTGTAGCGCCATCTATCTTAAGGTAATGTAAACAAAATATTGAATTAAATTCTGCCCAATGATTTTAAATTGATTTGCCACATTACTAATTATCAAAATAAACATTAAATACTGATTTCATAACAATTTCATTTGAAATACAAATTTTATTTAATATTACTTCTTCTGCCTCACTTAATAACACACGTCTTGCCCTAATGTAATTATAAATCATATCACAATAAAGAGTTTGAAGACAGAAATTTAGTTACCCTTAATAACTCAAATTAAAGGTGTTTTTGCCATACTTTTCAAATATTAAATTCCACAACCCATAATAAAATAATAGCATAATCAATATTAACGTCAAAACAACTACCTCCTTCCTGCAATTCTTAAGAGAATGTTTTATTGAAATTCAAGAAATTCAAGAAATTGCAATTAAAATGTTCACTGGTATTCTCAGGATTTCACCAACAAATGAAGTATCTTTCTAAAGTCAGTTAAGGTCCTTAAATCATAAAGTTTCAATTCAAAATATTTGAAACAAAGTAAATTCAATATCAAAATAACAACGTTCGATGTGCCAGGAATATAATAAATATCATATGTATGTATGTATTTGGGAACGTAATGAAAATTTACGGTATAAATAAAGGATCCAGCAGAAGTAAACACCCACATCATGCAGATATTGAAATTTGTACAAAATCTAAGGAACTTATTGTTATTATTTTAGGCCGCAAAATTGAATGACATTTCACCAATCAGGACGCCTATGTCAAGAGGACGAAGACGCAAGCTACAATAAACACCAAACCGTAGGCTCAATCGAAGTCCACCACAAAGCTATGTAGGTACATCGAAATTCAATATAATGTTGTCATACAAAGAGAACTCGTCTACCTCGAACCCTTTACAGTAAAGTTTTTCGGATTTTGATTTTGTACCGCAGTAGTATAGGATGTATTTACTAGGACGAGGTAGTTGACTCCTTGCTTGCAACAATATTACGTTCCATAGTCTATGATGACACTATTTATAGCAGAAAGTTCAGAACGTGGCCTGGTGCATATATGGAAGAGGGCAACGTACTGATTGCGTGTGTGGCATGCATGCATAGATAGGCAACAAATCATTTTCACAGCATGCCGACCGACCGAAGTAATCCACATGATTTTGGGAATTTTCAATTCGAATTCATTTGTGGAAAACGATTGGCAACGACGACGCACGGTTCACGGAGTACTGTGGATTGATGTCCAATTTAGTGAACCTTAAACGTTCACACTGCATCCGAATCGAACGGATGTAGAATTTTTCCAATGAATTGGTCTACGAAGTTGTGAGCTTGGAAAAGTATTGTCAAAGTGATGCAATGGTTGTCCTGAACTGTTATATGATATCTAAAAGGCCATCGATAACATCGACAACGATAATACTACGCACTGTTCAAATATTGAGTCCAACTTTAGGCCAAGTTTTGCAGTCTGTATACGTAAATGAATTCGTTGAAATCACAAAATGATGTCCTGTGCTGTTGACAGGCAACATTTTTAATTGGGATAGAAATTAACTTCAAAATATCGATTTGTCAAACGGACAATATGGGCTTATGTCACTTATGGTGGGGATAGGGAAAACTTGTTTGTGGCAACTGGTGCAACTGGCAATCGAAATTAGGTGTTGAAAACGCTATAGTCTTCCTTAAGAATCCCATGCATCATTGAATCAATATGTTATTACCTTACTTGATGAAGATTATCCTGGCCTTCAACCTGGTTCTCAACCATGAATCTCCTCCAACAAATGTTTTCAGTAGTTTGGTCCCCTTCTACTTGAGGTCCACATCCATTCCATTGTATATGATCTGGTCATTTGAGATGTTGGAGTTTTACTCTACTGGCTAGGTCTGGACCGCTATTCGTTGTTGTTGTTTCGCCGGGTAGACTATTCCAAATTCATGTTGTTCGGCTAAGAAAAGAATGTCTGTATTTAAGTCCGAAATTGGACTCAAGCGTGAACTGATGAGCATGTCGAGCGCGACGAGTATTTTGGGTGAATTTTTTAAGGGGAAGAATGCAGTTGGCTACCTAGATAAGCATTTCTTTAAAAAAAAAAACGATGAAGTCATGGAAGCCATGAAACATCGTCGTTGTTTTAGAGGGGCAATTGTTTCAGAGATAGTTCTATTTCCTTTCAACTTTGATGATGCTTGATTGGCGGCAACCAGCGTTGCCGCCAATCTTGTAGGCAACGGAGAACATCCTCTGCAGTGAAGGACTTCTTTGAAAGTTATTAGAGACTCTACCGGAAAAGAACCTGGAGATTCCTTGCGAATGTTTACCGTCCAACGTCAAACTTCCTCACAAAGCGCGATATAGGCCACCGTACCTTGACAACAACGAGGTAGTGTACCGAATCACCCGGATCAATGTTTGCCCCTCGATTGATCAGAAGATCTCGATGTGAATTTTAAGGTGTAGAAACTGCGAAATAGCTGGTATAATATTTTACCCCATAGAAAAGTCAATTAGCTTGAATTTGTTATCAGAGTGAATATTGTCGAGGATGTTTTTTCCGTCTGTGGTCTGTACCACTAAAGATTCCTTCTCTCCCTAGCTTGTCGTTAAAGTCGCCTAGAACAAATTTAATGTCATAGCTAGGCCACTGCTTATGAATATGTAAATAAATAAATTTAAATAAATAAATAAATTTATTGGCGCGACAGCTCCTTAAGGAGCCAAGGCCTAGTGACTTATACTCTCAACCATTCCTGTGTGTGTGTTGTTACTCTGCAAGAATGGAAGGGACCTACAGTTTACCGCCGAGTCCGAACGGCTACATGAGATGCACTTTTTCGAGACAAATTTTACTCTTGGAGGTTTTGTCAGTTCCTCGCAAGAGGCAGTACTCCAGAAAAAAAGGTGGCTATGAGCTGGATTTGAACCCAGGTTCTTTCGCTTAGCAGTCCGACACACTAACCACTAAGCCACGGGGCACTACATATGTACATATGTCCAAAAGCTCGAAAAACATATCTTTTGTACCATAATTTGTTCCTCTTTGAGGGCATGCTTATAAGGCTTATGTTGACGAATTTGGGCTTGACGGGGATCGTCGTTCCTTTGTTCACTTTTTTGAAACTTACTTTGCTTTACATGGTCGGGAAGTTGCCCCAAAGTCACGACCCCCAATTTGTACGAACAAGTCCTTAATATAACTCTAAGAATACGTCGTTGTTGGTGATATAAGGTGTTGCCGCCACCGTTGATTCCAATTTACATTTGTATATCTCAAGCAAAAAGAAAAAAAAATTATAATCCACTTTTCTTTTGAAAATTTTTAGCGGTAACCACAAAGGATACTATTTTATACACGTTTTTCCAAGCTGGCGACCTTATTTAAACTCCACATCAGTGCTCAAAATCATAGAAATACCTACATATCATTTTGAAAAAATAAATTTTATTTAAAAAATTGTTTTTGTTTACATTTTCATTATTTCAACATTTTCCCCGAACTCCCTCGGATTACAAATAAATATAGGCTCGTAAGCATAAACATAACCAAGCTAACCAAAATAAATACATAAATAAATACAGTACAGCAGCGTAACGGCAATATTGGAACAATTAATTTATGGCATTCTCATATTGATTGCATCACAGCAGAAACATCAACCAGGACAAAGAACATTACCCTATATTCATATCTGTTCCCAGAGATGCAAATTCATTCAAAACACAAAACAACAATCGATCAAGTTATTTTAACTGATGTCTAAGCTTTGAAAAACAAAACACACAACCATTATTTGCATAAACATACAAAGTTTTGTGGTTATCAAATCAGTGGTTCCCTGCGCTTAAGGCAGTAAGAACCTAAAACAAATACATAGTGAATATCAGATTGCTGCCGAAAGGAAACAGGATATACGTAAGTCACAAAGACATTAATTTATCTATTGAATAAGCGTGAGTTGCGTGTGTCATTAAAAACCGTTTGCGAGTGCGATGGAAGAAAAAAAAAACAAACAAATCTACAGCATGAAATTGCAGTAGGATTTATTGTTCATTAATTGCAAGAGCATATGGAGAAAATGGTTAACACTGTGCAATAATTTCTAAACGTTTAATCAAACTTTTTGGGAAAGGAAATCATATAAAAGGAGGGAAACAGCACACATCTCACACTTCCTTTAGTTTAGTACAATTTGACAATTTGTTCAAGAAAATTAGAACGCGGACACGCGTAGATCTTTATAGAGTTAAGAAAAATAGATAAAAGGCTTTACAGATACAAAAGGCAGTCCGGGGGAAAAAACATTGTCATAGAATAAATATATTAATTGAATAAATAATTAATTGATGCAGGTTTGGTCTAATGTTTTATCTGCTTGATTTAATATACATTTTAAGTCCACTAACACTTCGGATTCTTTCCAAAAATGCTATTTAATTTAGTCAGTTTGGGTCACTGATGACGTCAAATTTCGGGATGGCGCTTTTTATCAGAAAGTATCTTCCAACACGCTCAATTTCGTGGTGAAATAGATAGACACTTAAAAAAAGAGGTCAATTATTTGACAGTTCAGCACTGCTACATACACTGAGCTCGTCAATTATTTGACAGTTCTACACCAATACTTATTTGACCAGCTTGTAGACATTGTCAAAAGAAGGCTGACTGACATTGTCAGTGAAATGGAAAAAATAGAGAGCGAGGTCCGCACCAGGCGCGGAAGTCCTACCAAAACGTCAGAAACATGTCGCCATATAGGTACATGAAGCTGCACCGATCCTGAAGACATATTGGAGCAATGGGAAGCTAACATTAATGAATTGTTTGAACGATTAGCTCTCGGAAGAAATAGAGACTCCACCATTTCATGCTACAGCATTGAGGAAATAAAAAAGGCGACTAAACGGATCATATATAACAAGGCCTCGAGATTCGATGGCATACCCGCCGAGCTGATCAAACATGTAGGGCCAATACTTCATCCAGCAATTCATGAAATTATAGTACACGTATGGGAACACGAAGAAATTCCAGAAGACTGGCCAAAAAGAATTATATGTCCCATCGTACATAAGAAGACGGGAGATATTACAAAGAGCAGCAAGCAGCAACTATAGAATTATAACATTGTTGAGTACGTCCTACAAGATATTTTTCCCTTTTCTACAGGAATGGGTAGCTCCATACGCAAAAAACCTTAATTGGTAACTATCAGAGTGGTTTCATACCAGCAAATATGCCCTTAGGCAGTATACAAATATATTGACACTGCTACAGAGAGGGACTATCATCACCAAGTCAGCCAGATATTGGCTATCGCAGACCAAATAGACATTACCAGTAGAATTCAACAAGTTGTACAAGACTCCTTCATCCAGATCGAGCAGACGGCAGAAAACGTGGGTCTGCATATATGTTGGTCCAACAATCAGTCAAGTGGATCTGAATTCTGAAGTATTGCAACCTAGTCCAGTAAATGAAGACTGAAAATAGGGGGTTAGCTTACTAAAGGTTGGGTATGTGTGAATTTGTGATAGTTGTTTGGGATGCCATGTAAATACAAACCACACAACCACGCCCTATCCGCCCCTTAATTTTTTTTGGAAGGATGGGTCGAGACAAGAAAAAAATCATATGGGAGGGGGTCTATTTCCCCCCGTTTAGCCAGAGGCCAATAACACAATACATAAAGTGCTTGCTGAATAAGTTAGATTCAGCAACTATTTAAAATTTGCGTAACATAAAATAGCAAGCCTAAGAGAACTATAACAATTGTTTTGGATTCTTTCAACAAGTGGGACATTTCATATTTTCATATTTTTTGTAACTGGAAACAAACAAGTGTTAAGAAAAAAGAAAATGAACTTGTTGAATTGATGATAAATTCAACAAGTCAACATGTTGGGAATAAGAATTTGCAGTAGTGTTATAAAGTGATAGATTTAGAAAAAAATAGTTTTTACCAAGAGTTTTGTTTAGACAAAAATTTTTTTGATTCTGAATCGGACAGGGAGAGTGTTGTTGAGGATCAAAGACAGATGAAATGTTTAAGAAAGAATTAACTTTGTAATAGAACCGGTGTGTTTATTGAAAAAATTTGTGTGCCCGTAAAAGTTGTTGATTACTTTACCGGAAATCTCTACCGCAAATGAAGTTCTCCAACTTAAAAAAAGTAAAGAAGACAAATATTTGGGAACTGGATTCAATACCATGCATTCGGTGACATTCACGGCGTTCATAAAATGACAGTACCTCGATGTGTAAAGGAGTCACATTTGCAATATGTATGTATGTATGTATTTTTATTGAGAATTCTTATTTTTTTTTTTCAGTTACATTATTGACTTAAGTTTACTTAATTATATGACAGAATCAATTTAACATTGCCGACTTAGAATTGGCCTGGCTATACTTATAGATATTTAATCACAAATCGAATTGGAAATAAAAAGAAAACTAGTTTACAGCAGTTGAAAGAAAAAATGTGTCCACTCAACGAGACAACAGCATTAAAAACATAACTTATGAATAAAAAAGGAGGATAGAAAGAGAGGAAAAATGTGGAACGCTTCACGATTTTGCGTGTCATCCTTGCGCAGGGGCCATGCTAATCTTCTCTGTATCGTTCCAATTTTAGTATATGTTCTGCCGAAGCAAGAACAACACATTTGCAATAAATGAAATTGAATTTGACTGAAACTGACATAGTTAAACTTACCATACAAGACTTTTATGAGAAAGGTGAAATATGAAATATTTTTATTAATATTGATGCGCACCTTGAAAAATTGAGGCCGCTTTTGTGGAACGACATTGTTAATTTGATTTAATTTTTCAAGTTACAAAACTAAAACTAACTTAAGAGTAGGTAAAGAGTAATTAAATCTAAATGGGAAGGTTGGGACAGTTATTGAAGCGTTACTTTAGATTTGGTGTATTATAATTTAGGTCAAAATATTCATTCAGCAATCGAATTTAACACTTCGCAGCATACGTGTAAGAGGTTCATTGGAGCCATAGGAGGTACGGTGGGAGAGTATATAGAAATGTCTATGATTTCTGAGATTGCGGGGGTTAGTATTGAAGAAAATGGAATTATATAATGAAGGGCAGTCAACGGAACCAGGTGAAAGTCGGTGAATGAAAAGAATATCGGCAACCAATCTTCGATCTTCTAGAGTTTTCAGATTAATAAGTTGGATTGGCATTTTTCCACGTTCAGTTCCAGGCAATTTTTGCTACATCTAATTGAAAAGCGATCAAGATCTAATTGAATAAGGTTTGAATCATTTACTGAAAATATGGTTTTGAAATACTAAGTATCGTCAGCATATAATAATTCGATGTCATTAATGGTAAGGATTAAAAGGAGAGAGCCTAAATGACTTCCTTGAGGAAGTGCGGCGGAAAGTGCATTCCTGAAACGCACACTGTAGATACGATTGCTGAGGTAATAAGATATCATTTACTAAAGTCAGTGGAGATAACATCGACTTCCATCCCCTGCTTCTCCTTCTAGTGCTGAGAGGGCAAAGGAAACAAATTCAATAAGGTTAGTGGTAGTGGATCTACATTTGAGGAAGCCATGTTGTTTTTGTGAATCGGTGTAACGAATGAAGTTTTCCATACTTCGGGTAATACGTCTTGGGATAAAGATAAACTAAAAATCTGACAAAGGGGAACGGAGAGTTTGGGAACATTTTTTTACAAGACTTTTCGGGATAATATCTGGCCCAAGATAATTTTCAACAAGATTTTTATCGATTGTGAGAGCGAAGTAAGGGACAATTGAAAAATTCGGTAAGTACTTAAAAAAAGCTTCGTCTGGTTGAAAAGCATCATTGGTAAAGGATTGCTTGAAAGATGAGACAAACAACTTTGATATATGTTGAGGATCAATTGAGGTTTCACTGTTGAGAAAAAGAGAGGAAGGATATCCATCAGACTTTTTTTTAATAATTAACGAATTGCTAAACTGTATGTCCAATTTTTCCCGACAGGAACTATGTTTAAACGCTTTGGCAACGAAAATATCTGCCGCCATTTGTCTCCTTTCTTCTTAATGAATTAGAAAAAGCACCAAACAAATTATATTCGTTTTCTCTGATTTTTTTCTTCGGAAATCTTACGACTAATTTTTGTAGATTAGCTTGTTCAACAAGTGAAGGTAATTTTTTTGTATTGACAATTGTTATAGTTTTTATTTTGTTATAGGAAAGATTTTCACTTGTTAAACAAGCATAGTTAAACAAGTGGTTGTTGACTAGTTGACTTGTTCTGTGTTATAGGCCCCAGAAGGGGCTATTTTCTAAAAAAAATGTTAAGAGTAATAATATCTGTAGCACTACTATTATACTCTTTTTCTATGTGTTATAAAGGTTTTAAAGTGTTTTTTAATTCCGTTATTAAAATAATGTGTTCTTAAGTTTTTTAGATTTTCTTACCCTAAGGAATAAATTAAGCCAAATAAATCAATTATTATAGCAAACATTATCTTGTATTTTTTATTCAAATAAATATAGTTAAAGCACTGCTAATATTTTGCACGCATATATTGTGTTTTGGAGCAAATTTATAGGTTATGCCTTCCTCTTGTTTTAATTATCACAGCAAAACTCAAAAGTTCAACCCAAGTATCAGGGCCAGCCTGCAATTAAAAACCACGAAGTTAAAAGCTATGCAGACTCATCAGATAAACAAATAAAAAATTAAAACAACAACATCTAATTAAAAAATAAGTACAAATGCCTTCCTTCAACAACCTTTATAAGAACCTTCAAAAGATTAATCACTTAGTTGAAGTTACACATTTTAAATTCAAACTCTCTTTGCAGCAGTAAAAATATTTATCATTCACTCTGCTAAAATTGTTAAAAAAAAACAAAAAAAAAATGTATCTTTATGTTCATTGTCACCTTAAATCACATCGTTAAAATGCTGCGCCATGCCGCAGGCCATGTTATTATGTTTTCAATTATCCAAAACAATTAACAGCCTTATTCCCATCCCCAAAGTCTGCCGCCCAGGTAGAAGAGCGTATAGACGTTATTGTCATACTTATTGCAATATGCCTAAAAAGATAATAAAAAACATAATATCTTGCTCTAGCTGAATTTCATTTCAAATTTTTTATTGAGATTCTTTATGTAATTTCGCGAATCATAAAACAAGCAGGTGCCTCAAATTCCCTAAAAAGCCTACTCTGGGCACGTTTATCACATAATTCACCCCTATTGACAGTTCATCAGATGGATGAGTATCCTCTTGCCATCCAATATCCTTCCTTGCCAAACCGGTCAAAGAGAAAGCGTCAAAAATCAATTTTTATTATTTTCCAACCTCCCGAGACCGATCCCGAGCTCATCTCAAGGCAAAAAGGCGTTCTTTTATTTGTATAATTTAGGTTCTTGACTATCCATCCAAATCCAAACATAAGGAATAAGGATATGGATGCAAAAAGAAAAACAACAGTCAATTCAAATGGCCCAAATGGTGCGGGTGAGCTCCTCTTTTCCCTGTTTTTTTTTTTTGGTGGTGACTGATGGCACAACTTGAAAAATGAATAAAATCCGACATGTGGCGTTTAAGACATACACGTGATGCGAATTTTTTAGTTCAAGCAATTTAGTACCACAATATGTGGAGAAGAAAAGATGAAAAAAGAACGTATCTCCAATAGGCCTTTCGCCGTTGCCAGTTTTGCTTTTGGCCCACATATCCGTACAGTGAAGATACAGATACTAGGCAGACGTTAACAAATGTTTTACGAATCACATTCAAATTTAATTTCAATGTTAAACGGCTTTTGAGGCAAGATACACAGTCTACATCTGCAGCGAATGTATCTTATAGGGTTTTGTGTCTTGTGTAACGGACTGGGGTTTCGGAGGGAAGCTATTCAACAACTATTCGTTGTCCTAGCAAATGGGCCATAAAAAGAGGAGTAAATATAGGCCATGCGAGGAGTTTGTATTCATTTTTTTCCTTGAATAGGTTGTGCCTCGCCTTGAGGCATCTGAACTGTTCGGTTCCATCTTTATTTTTTGGGCGAAGGAATTTTTGTCTTTTGTTATGTTGTGAATTTCAAATTTAACTCGTTTGTTTGGCCGTAGATACACGATTTGTCAAAAGTAAGGCATAGACTTGGTTATGTAAAGAAATAGATACAAATTGTATCGCGATGACAGAATATAAAAATCGTATTAGATGTGCTATTTTTCAAATGCGTGAACGAATTTTTAATGAAAAAGATGTACATTTTTGCATTTTTTTTTTGTGGGGGAGGATTGATATGGAAGATATGAAGATATTTGAATTGGTTTTAGTTGTTACAATCAATTTGAAGAAAAATAAAATAGGAGATGAAAAGTTTTAAATTGACAGATGTGTGAACTAATCAAACTGTCAGTAGGAAGTCTAATGGTTTTGAGAACTTACGGAATTCTAATAAACCTTGGAAAATTTGTATGTATTTTCCAAGGGGGTTAAGTGGTTGGTTTTCCATTAACAATAAACTCAGTAGTATCCCAGCCGGGAAATAGAGTGGCAGCATCTACTGTTTGAGAACCACTACTTTTCTGTTTATAAATGATTTTCACATTCCTTGCGAGACGAGTATTACTGGTAAAATGTTTAATTTTATTTCAACGATGATCAACCAAACTACGAAAATAACCTCAAAAGCAAATTCAACAAAAAGCCAGAAAGACGAAACCGCAACACAAAGAATAACAGACAAACAAAACCGAACAAGTTTCTAATGCGACCGAAAGATCATTTAGTTAGAAAACGATATTTAGAAGTGTGTTTTTCAATCTGGTAAGACTTTTTTCGGAGTTGGTTCTTTTGACAGTTGGCACTTGATTTATGCTCAGCTTGGTTTTTCATTATGCTATTTCATTAAGTCAATTAAGCTAGTATTAGACGGTCCTTGTAATTGGTCACTGCAGTGACATTCTGACGTCACTATGACGTAGTTTTCTGTCTTAAAAGTGTCACGTCGTGTGATCGTCACTGTTTTGCATGTCCTTGCAGTGACCAATACAGTGACAGGCACTTTTATGTCCCTGCAGTGACAAATTACAAGGACCGTGTAATAGCCCTGTCACTGTTGGTGGGACACAGTTACACGTAGCCTGTCCCTGCAGGGACTGTTGGGGTCGGTTGGGCGTTCGGAGTTGAACACACTTTTATTCAATAGCTTTGATGGTGCTATCAGATTTGCAATTTCGTATACCCAAAATACGAGTTGACGGTGATGAAAAAAAAAACATTTTATTTCAAAGAAATTTGCAAAATTTAAACAAAATCAAGAAAAAAAATATGCATTACCACTAAAAAAACATGTTTTTGAATTGTTTTCTATTTTAAAAAATATTTTAAGCTCGTTCCTAGAATTTTTATTCTCAAAAAACGAAAAACGTGTTATGTCAAAGTTTCAAGGCCTCGTCAAACATATAACGCCGCGTCGAGTTCAATGCGACTTCAATACGCGGCGTAAAAAGCTCTGTTTGAGGCCTTAAAGTTGACTTCGTTTTTAAAAAAACGATCAATCTTTTTTTTTATCTAGATCACTTTGGAAATCTGGATTTTTATCGAGATTTACACCGATTTGCATACACGCTACTTTATATGACAGTTGGCAAATGTCACTATGAAGTTTACATTTCATTTGGATTTTGTTCTTGATTTGAAAGTTTTGTGCTGATAAAAGTAAAAAAGGAAAAAAATATTAAGTAATTTAGTAGTAGTCCCATCAGGCACGATATCTACATACGTCGTCTTCGTCTTCTAATGGTGATATTTCGTGAGTTTCGTGAGAACCTATAACTTGTTTTCTGTTTGTTTACAATTCCGCTTAGATTGTCAAAAATCACTTAAGCAAGTTGTCAAAAGGCGAAAACGAACAATATATTTTTCAGCTATTGAATCACAAATTTCTACGACCTCGAACTTAGGCAATGTAGCTCGCTAAGGCAATGAAAATGAAAACCAAAACAGTAAATTAAAAGAGCTGTACCAACGAAATATGTAAGTTTTTCCTAGGAGTTTTTTTTAAATTATATTGAATAATATTATTTTTTCAGGGAAAGCAATGAAAGTGACAATGCCCAAAGGCAAAAAAAGACCTTGGGATCCCCGAATGGGTGCCATCGAAGCGCGAAACAAGTGGAACATAATCCGCAGCCTGTTCAAGTCAAACTTGGGCAAATTACGTTCGAAAAAGTCTGGCCAGGCTACATCCGAAGTGGCGAAAGAGACTTGGGCGCATTTCTCTGAAATGATGTTTTTGGAGTCAGCAGAAGTTACGCAGTCGTCAGCTTCTACATCTACAATGGAGTTGGTAGGTTCTTGTGATTATATAATTTTCATTTTGTTTATTTATTTCGATCGTTTCAGTTAGGTGCGTTTTCTGATGCTTCCGTGCTCAGGGAATTGAATTTGAGCCAATCATCTACTTCGGCAATTCCCACAACGGTGGTAGAGCCCACTGACCCACGGAAGAAAGCAAGAAACACAACATCATCAACATCAACATCAACACCAACATCATCGCAATATCATCACACAGTGGCAGCATCAAAGATTTGGCAGCGCAAGTGCTGTGCAATTTGAGTACAAGGGCTTCAGACAGATGTCAAGCTGTTGAGGATTTAGTGGGACAATGAATCATTACTGCTCGAGAGCACTGTAATGAATTGTATTTACGACTTTTTACGCTCTCGAGCCAGTAATGATTCATTGGCCTATGCAATGGGCGAAGTAGAAGAAGACCAAGCCATGCTGGAAACAATCCTCCAGGAAGACGAAGACTGCCACTGTGGTTGTGACGTGGAGGTTAATGTTGAGGATACTTTTTAATAAAAAAAAAAAAAAGTAGTTTACTTTTTTTATATACATATATTTTATATGAACGTTTACATAAAAGTTTTATATAAAATTGTATTGCCAAGGAAGTTCACCTTCGCCAGTGAAATAATATATGAATTCTTTCTGAATTTCTTTGGCATCATCTGATGGGTCTCGTGTTGCCACGAGTGGAACTTGTTGTCGATATTGTTACTTCAGACCGTCACTCTCCTGGACTCGTTACGTTACCTTGTTCGTCAATTTGGTCGAACAAATTGGACGGTGCGTAGACTCCTTTGTTTGTTGTTATAAGAAAATTGTGTAGCACCGAGCAGGCAAGTACTACTACGAAGAACTCGAAAGCGTGCTTACATAATGCCAAACACGTTTTCAATGATTCGACGTGCTCGGCTCAGCCGATAGTTGAAAACACGCTCGGGCAACGTAAGATTACGTTGAGCGTACGGCTTCATAACGTTTGGTTGCAATGCGAACGCGTCGTCTGCGACTATAAGAAACGGAACTGCTTTTTCTCTGTTAGGCAGAGATTTTGGGGCGGGAAAGTGCAAACGTTTGCCATCCAAAGCTTGCCCGAAAGTACAGCTGTTAAACACTCCGCCATCCGAAAACTGGCCATTGCGGCCGACGTCAACATATAAAAGTTTGTAGTCCGCATCTGCGACTCCCATCAAAACAAAGCGGTGTGTACCTACATAGAAAGATATAAGAAATATGGTTCTTTGGAAAACATGGAAACCAAGTTGATGTCCATTTATTTTTCTCATACCTTTATATTTGTAATACACGCCGCCAGCATTAGGTGGTGCAACCATCTGGACGTGTTTGCCGTCCACTGCACCGACACAATTCAGGAATTGCCACGATTCCTCAAACCGTCTAGCCACTGCTTCCCATTCACTTTCATTCATGAATGAATCTATCATCAAAAAGAAAATTTTATTATTTGTTTTGAATTAAAAAAATTAACAAATTCCTACCTGGATAAAATCCATTACCAGCACCTTGAATATTGCGTCAAGAACTTCCGGAATGATATCGTTGGCTGCGAAATCCGGAAAAGATATTGTAGTGATTTGAAATTATCACCACTGGCCAGGTAACACAGCGTTAAAACTAGTCGTACCTCAGCAGAGATGCTGGTCCGCATATTTGTATTTTCTTTTTGTATTAAATGAGCCACTAAATTTAGCAAGAAGTCAAATTGAGTGGCTGACATTCTCAAGAAATTTCGATAGAGCTCTGGCTCCTCAGCTCTTAATTCCCGCATTAGTTTTGCACAGAAACCTTCATTCTCACGTTGCAACCAATTTTTGGACCACAATGAAAGAACTCTGCGGTGGCCTTTGGTTGTTGTCGGAGTCATCGTCACTGCTGCTTTCCAAAATGTAGGCCGCAAGAATCGCCGCCTATACCATATTTCGTGTGGACATCCTTAATTTGACTTTTCACTTTTGCCTTTAATCACTGTAATTGGAAATGTATTATTTATTCTTTTTTTAACTAAATTAATTTAGGTAATTGAAACACTTCAGAAACTCACGTGTATATTTAACCAAAACAACCAAGACACAGGGAATCATTTGAGTGACGCCGTGTGATCGTCACTGCTGAAAATGATAAATGTCATAGCAGTTTCGGCTCACCGCCAACGATCAGCTGTTTGAGAGTTGTCACGTCGTGTGATCGTCACTGTTTTGCATGTCCTTGCAGTCACACCGAGATACAGGGACAAAAGTGACACACTTTGACGTTCATTGTATTTTGGGACAACAAGGACAGACATGGGCCATTCGTGTGATAGTCACTGTAGCTGTGACACGATGACCTTTGTCGCGGCAGGTACGGTGGTAGGACCTATTTTGTTGTGACGTCACAGTGTCCCTGCAGTGGCCAATTACAAGGACCATCTAATACTAGCTTTACTCCTGTAAAACGTTTGCAAATCGTGCAAATTTATTACCAAAATAATGGAGCAGAGTATCGAAGAAGACCCGAATGAGTACATCCGCCATTGTGCGCAACAATTGGAGCTATGCCCATCTATTGGGCCTCTCGGCTGGAATTTAATCGAGCCAGCCGCGGAGGCCACTTGCCCGAAATCATTTTTTAAATATAATGGAATGGGATATGTTTAGCTTCAACGATAAAACACAGCATTGAGTTTTCAAATAGCATTAAACTCCACACGATGATAGCTTCTAATCCAACGAGCAAGAGCATCATCTATCACAAAAGAACACATTTTCGATAAAACAGTTTGATGCAAAACTCTATCAAATGCCTTGGAAATATCAAGCGCAATAATCTTCTTTTGCCAAAGTGATGTAAAGATTTGTTCCACTGTTTGGTAAGATATACCACAAGATCACCAGTGGAACAATTGCTGCCAAAGCCAATAAACTGTCAGTGGTGTAGGGAAATAAGTCCCCGGGTACTAACTCCACCGAGGGAACTAAGTCCACTTTTGAGAAATAGAGTTAGTTCCCTTGTAAGGTGGGAATTTGCTCCATTTTCGTATGGGCATGAAGAGGGAACTACCTTCCAACACGAATAGTGACACGAAGAGCTGTAAACTACAGTTAGTTATCAGAACTCTTGATCTTGAATCGCGGCGACTTTCTTTGATTATTTTGGAATCTTGCAAACTGAATTTCGAAATGATCTGCTGCTTTTCGAGATGCTGGACATATTCAAAGGAAATCTTCGAAGTTTAGTTTACAAGTCCCCCTTAGTGGAAACTAAGTACCCCGGTGGAGTCAGGGCCAGTCCGAGACATACGAGCGCCCTGTGCAAGCTCTAAGTTCAGCACCCCATTCTTCAATTTTTTTATTTCTTCAGTGTTTTATTTTCGACTTCAACGAGCCTACGCTTTTTCTATTTTCTGCCCGCTTAGGCTCTTTTTGTCGATTTTCTTTGATTATTAAAAAAATATGAACACTTTTCACAACAGGCGCCTTTCCAATTTTAACTTTCACTTCACATTCACTCTTTCATAAAATAAAAGCCGCGACTTTGAATAATATGTGTATGTATTAAAAAATATAATTGATGTAAAAAAGCGTTTTCCTTTATTAAACAACATAACAACTGAACTTCCAATTTTCCAGGTTACCTCAAAAACAATAACAAGTGCAAAAGGACAATAATTTGTATTACTAAATATTTATTATTTAATATTTAATTCTTACTTGCGATTATAGGTACTATAATACAAGTTATACATTCGTGCAGATTAAAAATTTTGAGATAACAATCAAACATGACATTATGATGATATAGAGAAACATATTTGAGTTAATGGCAAAATTCTGTTCGTCTGTCTGTCTGTCTGTACGGATGTAGTTTGGACTGTAGCCTAAACGGATAGGCCAATCGTCTTAAAATTAAGAACTTAAGGTTATTTTGACATTCTACAGAGGAGTTTTTTAATTTGTTTGTAAGCTCAAAAATTAACGGTACCGGTTATATAACCGTTATGTAAAAGCTTATTTTTTCTCGAAAATGGCTCCAAGAATTCTTATTAAAAAAATCAGTTAATATGGTGGGCTAAAAACGGTACCTCCCATAGGACCGGTTTTTTTTCTTCGACTTTCTCGAAAACTGGTGATCCGATTACTATCAAAACTGATATTCAAGAAAATGTAGGTAGCCTAAATAATTTTGCATTAATAATAATTTTTTTTTTGACAAATCAATATTTTGAAAACGGGTACGTGATTTTTTTTAAATTTTGTATTAAATCTATGTTTTTTTGTGCTTAAGTTTGCATTCCTAAGCTATTTTTTTTATTTTTTTTAAAAAAAGGTTGTTAAAAAAACCGTTCCTACGATTTTGAAAAAAAATTCACACTTTTTTAAATGTCTTAAAGAAATAAAATGGCGTTTAAATTATTTCACTCAATACAATTTAACGTACTTTATTCAAACAATCAAAAGACATAAAATCGAATAAATGCTTTGATGTTCCTTTTAATTTTCTTAAAAAACTAAATACAAAATATTATTTCAGCGGAATAATTTAAATTTAAATTAATTTATTTAAAAAATCATTGTATATAGACTGCTATAGTACTATCATGACGACCGGTGGACGGTGGCGTTCCAAGCGGCTCTAGGGAAAAAGATTACTCGGTAAATTGAAGAGGCGAACAAAGAGTTCATATACAATGGCGGTTCATTTACAAAGAGAATTCTCAGAGAAACTCGCTGAATTGTACTTTATTCATAAGTAATTTATGATTAATTTCCAGTTTAAGGTTAAGAAAAAATTTGTTGATATGCAGTTCATATACAATGTTGACATGAATATATATATATATATAAAGTAATTCATATACAATGTAAAAAATGTGAAAAAGTGTAATTTTTTTCATCACGATTTCGGATTTTTTTAACAACTTAAAAACAAATAACTTATGAATGCAAACTGAAGAACAAATATAACTTACATTTAAAAAAAAAATAAAAAAAAAAAATAATTCACCAACCCGTTTTCAAAAAATAATTAACAAAAAAATTATTATAAAAAAAAAAAAATATGTTCGAAAACAATTTAATGTAAAACTACTTTGGTTGTCTTGGTAACTTTGGTTGCCCTGAGATGAAGAAGGTTGTCGTGCATCTTACGTTTGACGTTGTACATGAAATATGAAATAATGAAAAAATGACTGAATAAAAACGAAACCGCTTGCTCTAACTCTTGAGTTTGAACTTATTGCTGCAATCCATCTGAAATCAAATACATATTTGGAAATTACATTAATACTTCCCAAAATTTTAAACTTTTTTTTTATAATATTTTTAACTTAGTGTCTGTAAGGCACATTGCCTTTTAGAATGCAGTATGAAGTTGCACGACACTAGTTAAAAGAATTAGAAAGATATATATATAATTGTTTGTCTTAGACTTGGTCACACCTCAACAACTCACCAAAACAATCCAACTTATACATATACGTTATACATCCTGCAATGCAATGTTAAAGTTTAATATAAATTCTATGGCACTTCGTAGGAATTGCAATAATTACTAAAGTTGCGAAAATTGACAAGAATACCTACCTCGCCTTGAAGATTTTATCACATACTCAACCCAATAACCATCGAATAAGCAATGAAGTGTGATGCCCCACAATGATTGGAACACACACAAAAAGCCAAATTTCTTAAGAAACGAATAATAAAGTTAAAAATCTCAGAACTGTCTATAAAAAAGTCAAAACTTATATTTTGAAGGAAAAGGAAAGAACCATTGCTTTTAATTATTTTTTTCCTTTAAAGAAAAAAACACCCACAATTTCAAACTTCTTCACATCATTTTCGATATTCGCTCCAAGCAAACTATACAAGCACATCAAACCGTTTAAAGGTGCATTCGCCAACAAACATAATGTTGTCTTGCAATGCACAAACACATCTTCCCAATCATCTTACGAAGTAACTTACGAAGTAAGCATCCCTGAAGGATACTTATTATAATAATCAAATGAACAAACAACACAAAGCAGCAGTTCGGGGAATCAGCTTCCCTACCACTGGCATTATTCATTTCCTTTGGTACGGATTCCTTGACGCAAATATAATTCCAAAAACTACACGCTGAAAACTGGCAGGAGCGAAATACATCAACCGAGCAAAGGATAAAGCATGAAACGCAAGGCGGCTACTTACCACAAAAGTCGTATTTTAGTAGAATGTGCAAGAAGGATGTGAAAAGGGGAGCAAATGAGGCCCGGGGTAGTTTTAAATTTATTTTTCGTGTAATTACAAACGAAGAATGTGCATTCTTGTAACCGAAATTGCTTGTTATCCTTGCGGGAAATGGAGTTCTATTTGAAACGTTTTTTTTTGTGTAGATATGTTCCTTTGCTAGCGTGTTCTAATTTGGATTCCTATTTTTTTTTTCACATAACTAGGAATAGGGACAATAAAGGATATGTTCTTTTTGTGACAAAATCACTCAATGCTGTAATTGAGATAAGGATGAGGATAAAGTGAAAAGGATAACAAAAAAATAAAATAAAATAAAATAAAAAAAGCAAATAAAATAAAATTGAATAAAAAAACAGGTAAAATAAAATTGGATGAAATAAAATAAAATTGAATAAAAAAATAAGAGTCGGTAAATAAAATATAATTTAATTAATTTAAACAAAACTAAATTATACATATAGAATACAAAAAATATATTACAAATAAAATAATACAGGGTGTCTGGCGGCAGATTTATATTTTCAAAGTTAAATACAAAAAATACCATTTGACATATCGTTTTATTTAAAATATTGAACGACAGAATAATAATGCGGATTTAATTTTTTGAAGATAATTTCATCCAAATGTCTTCCATCGAGTTGCAGACACTGTTCAAAACGGAACCTCGTGTTCTGCGCCACACGCTGCGGAAAACTTGGTTCAATTGTGCTGATTTCTCGACGAATATTTTCTTTTATGTTCACAAGAGTTCGGGGATTGTTAATGTAAACCCTGTCTTTAAGGTAGCCCCATAAAAAAAATCTATTGGGGTTAAGTCCGGGGACCTCGGGGCCATGGGATGTCGCCAAAGCGACTAATCAGTTTTTGAGGGAAAGCTTCCCGAAGCAAATTCATCGAAGCTCTGGCCGTGTGTGCGGTCGCACCATCCTGTTGGAACCACGTGTGCGATGAGAACGATGGGTGAGCTCGCAGGTCCGGCAAAAAGAAATCCGTAATCATGCGTTGATAATTCTCACTATTGACATTTGTCGCCTGGCCCCGAGCATTTTCGAAAAAAAATGGTCCAATTATTTCATTCGTGGATAAGGCGCACCAAACAGTTACCCTGGGGCAATGCAATGGTTTTTGGTGTATCAGTCGAGGGTTATGGGTTCTTGGAGACCAGTAACGAAAGTTTTGCTTGTTGACGTGTCCGTTTAAATGGAAATGAGCCTCGTCGCTTCAAAAAATGCGATTCACAGTTCGAAAACGCTCCAACATCGTTTAACAAAATGTTTTGCGTAAAACAAAGTCACTTTCCTTAAGTTCTTGAACGATTTGAATTTTAAATGGATGGTACTTTTGATCCTTTTTTAAAATTTCATGAATAATCGCTCTTGGAAGTCGCAGTGAGGCTGCCCTTTTCCGTATAGAAAGTCGCGGATTTTCACGTAAACTCTCTTCAACCAGTTCAATGTTTCCGAGAGTCCTTGAAGATCGACTGGGCCCTGGCCGTGGGGTGTTCATAGCCGAAGCAGTTGTGCGGAACCTTTGCACCCAGGAACGAATTAAATTCACACTCGGCCCGTCACTTATCCGTCGAATATCGAAGTTTGAACAAAATCGTCAACGAGCAATTACGTACGAATCGTTACTCTTGAAAAATGCCTCGATGGCGAACGCGCGATGCTCACTTGACCACTGCGACATCGTGACTTAAAAATCCGCGCGATCACTGAATCCAACGACACCACCCACTCCCCGCACCGTTTATTACTTTTTGAAATATTCGTATTTCAAAACATAAATCTGCCACCAGGCAATGGGAACGGAAACGAATCGAATAACATTTCATTTCCTTTCCCATCAAATTGCTGATTTTGTATAAAGTAGTTATTAAGCGAAATGAATAAAAAAGATTCATTCATTGATTGACCAGCAAAAAGCAAAGTGTTTCATTTTTATTGAAGAACCTTGATTGCGGTTTGATCGAGAATCGACAAAAGTATAAGAACTTAACTAGCGCAGTCGACGAACCTACAAAAAAAATAAATAAAAAAGTCTCAAAAAGTGGATACGTAGTGTTGTAGTGAACATTTAAGTACAACACGAAAAAACGAAACTTAAGAAACATTGATTTTTTTTAAAAACCAAAATATAATTGTGAGCTAAAAATCAGCCACAACAAAATAAAAATTTTTTAAAAGACATTAAAAGACAGTGTTTGGTTGTTAACCGTCCACAAACCCTCCACCACCCTAAAAAGATAAATAAAGTGAAGTGAAGTGAAGTAAGATTTTAAAAATAAATTGTGTTTGCCATCCACAACCCCACCTCATCCCTTGAATTAATAAATAAATAAATAAAAAAAAAATAAACAAACATTGATTTAAAGTGTGATACCTACTCGTATAAAAAAAAAGATAAAAAAAAAAACAGTGAAAGACAAAAACAATGACTCCGGAAGAGATCGAGCAACAACAGCAAAAAATGCAGCAATGCATTACGATGCTAACTCAGTTGGTAGTCCAAAGCACTAGAGCAGCAACCAGTATGCAGAAGGAATTGGATTACATACCAATTTTCAAAGGGGAAACTGGGACGCTACCATCGTTCATCGATATAGTAAATAAAAAGATGAACGAATACAGTAGGGAAGAGGAAAAAAAAGCAGCGTTCGAAATTATCTACAATTAGAAAATTTCTGGCCCAGCGAAAAGTCTACTGAGGGTAAATCCGCCCCAATATTGGTCGGAATGTGAAGAAAGGCTGAGAAACCATTTCAGACCGAGGAAGGACCAGCTGACAATCACCAATGAAATAATGAATTTAAAAGTAAGTTCTATTTTAGAATTAAGCAATAAATTAAGTTCATTAGTAGAAGACATTGTAGAATATGCTGCATTTTATAAAGAAGGTACCACAATGGCAGATATTTTTAGTGGAATAGCTATACAAAAGGTTAAGGCTTTAACATCAGGAGCCCTAGCTTATTGTATTATGGATAAGACTAACTTGTCAGACATTAGAAATACCATAGATAGTTTCATAGGTCAAGATAGTTCAAATCTAAGAAATATTAGTAAACAAACAGAAACATTTAGAAAGATTGGACGAGATAGGGAATTCCATAGAAATAGTCATAGGGATAATCGTTTTCATAGTTTCAAGCAACCAGATTCATATAATCCAGGCAATAGAGATTCAGATTACAATTCCAGACCTAGTACAAGTCAGAATTATAGGAATAATGTGTGGAAACCAAGGTCGAATAACTTTAGACAGCAGAGTAATAGCAACTCACAACAAATGCGACCTGCAACAAGTAGTCAAAGTAATAAAAAATAAAGAATCGGATCATATGTCTGTAGACGCGATGAGCGACGAAGTTAATGCTATAAATGATACATTTTTTATAAATTAGCCTCGGAGAATAAAATAATGCTGACCTTGACATTACAAAAACATAAATATATAGCTTTGTTAGACACCGGGTCTACAATAAGCTTATTAAATACAAATAATTGCCAAGAGTTAGAGTATAGAATAATGAGTGAGGAACCAACGATAATAAAAACAATACAAGGTGAAGTAGATAAACCCAATAGAATTGTAGCTACGGTATGCCCAGATGAATTTAAGTGTCCGGTAAATGCAAGAATGAAATGGATTGCTATAGGAATAGATAAGTCGTTTAATTTTATTTTAGGTATGGATTGGATAAACAAAAATGTAGAGGAAATTAACATAGAAAAAGAAGAAGCGATCATGAATAATGGGGTGGAGAGACAGACCAACAGATTAATTCAAAGCTATATCGTTATCCAAAAATACATGAGATAGAAGTGCGAAAGCAAATGGACGAAATGGAAAAGAATGGGATTATAAGAAAAAGCAAAAGTAGGTACAGCTCACCGATTATAGTAGTACCCAAGAAAAAAGATCAGTCAGGTATCCAGAAGTTTAGAATTGTTGTCGATTATAGAAGGTTAAATCAGTTTACTATAGATGATAAGTACCCGACACCAAATATTGATAGTATACTTGATAAACTAGGAAAATCACAATATTTTAGCACTATAGACCTAGCAAAAGGATATCACCAGATTATGGTAGCTGAAAAAGATATAGAGAAAACAGCATTTGTCACCCCTGGTGGTCTTTACGAATTTATAAGGATGCCTTATGGCTTGAAGAATGCTTCAGCCACATTCCAAAGGATGTTGAATGAAATTCTCCGCGAATATATCAATACGATTTGTGTGGTTTATATCGATGATATTCTAATTTTTTCAACTTCCTTAGAAGAACATATATTATCGCTTAGAAAGATTTTTACTAGGTTACAAAGACATAACTTAAAAATCCAAGCAGATAAGTGTAGTTTCCTCAAGAAAGAAACAGAATTTCTGGGTCATGTTTTAACTAAAAACGGGATGTTGCCAAAACCAGATAAGATAAAAGTTATTCAAGAAATTGATATACCGAAAACTGAAAAGCAGTTAAAAGGATTTTTAGGAACAACAGGATTTTATAGGAAGTTTATCAAGGATTATTCGAAAATTGCGTATCCTATGATAAAATATTTAAAAAAAGGTGCCAAAATTAATGCAAATGATCCGTAGTATATATCAGCTTTTAAAAATTTGAAAAGTTTGATTTTGTCACATCCAATTTTAAGATATCCAGATTATGACCAACCATTTGTTGTAATAACAGATGCCAGTGATTATGCAATCGGAGCAGTGCTATCACAGCAAAGTCATCCAGTGTGTTTTATTTCAAGAACACTCAATAAACACGAACAAAACTATAGCACCACAGATAAAGAATTTTTAGCAATTGTTTATTCAGTCAGCTACTTTAGACCTTATCTGTATGGAAAGAAATTTAAGATTGTGACAGACCATGCACCGATCAAATATTTGAATAGCAAATATAAGGGGAAAGAGTTTTCCCAACGACACCAAAGATGGATACTAAAGCTTCAAGAATTTAACTATGAGATTGAGTATTTGCAAGGTAGTGAGAACAAGGTTGCAGATTACCTAAGTAGATTAGAAAATTCTCAAAAGATAAATGAAAATAATGATGAAGAGTCAAATTTAGAAATATCCGATGGTGAAATTCAACATTCAGTTGATGAACAAAGATTGGATCACATTAGTAACTTACTTTATTGGACATTAAACCAACCACACGAATGCGTACAGTGCGTACAGAAGAGAATATTGCGTCTGTTTCTGAGAGTGTTGCTGAAGACCGTGAAATGTCGATTCGTCGCCGTTCGCAGCAATTGGGTTTGTGTTATTCGACCACATGGAAGATTTTACGCAAAGATCTTGGTGTAAAACCGTATAAAATACAGCTCGTGCAAGAACTGAAGCCGAACGATCTGCCACAACGTCGAATTTTCAGTGAATGGGCCCTAGAAAAGTTGGCAGAAAATCCGCTTTTTTATCGACAAATTTTGTTTAGCGATGAGGCTCATTTCTGGTTGAATGGCTACGTAAATAAGCAAAATTGCCGCATTTGGAGTGAAGAGCAACCAGAAGCCGTTCAAGAACTGCCCATGCATCCCGAAAAATGCACTGTTTGGTGTGGTTTGTACGCTGGTGGAATCATTGGACCGTATTTTTTCAAAGATGCTGTTGGACGCAACGTTACGGTGAATGGCGATCGCTATCGTTCGATGCTAACAAACTTTTTGTTGCCAAAAATGGAAGAACTGAACTTGGTTGACATATGGTTTCAACAAGATGGCGCTACATGCCACACAGCTCGCGATTCTATGGCCATTTTGAGGGAAAACTTCGGAGAACAATTCATCTCAAGAAATGGACCGGTAAGTTGGCCACCAAGATCATGCGATTTGACGCCTTTAGATTATTTTTTGTGGGGCTACGTCAAGTCTAAAGTCTACAGAAATAAGCCACCAACTATTCCAGCTTTGGAAGACAACATTTCCGAAGAAATTCGGGCTATTCCGGCCGAAATGCTCGAAAAAGTTGCCCAAAATTGGACTTTCCGAATGGACCACCTAAGACGCAGCTGCGGTCAACATTTAAATGAAATTATCTTCAAAAAGTAAATGTCATGGACCAATCTAACGTTTCAAATAAAGAACCGATGTTTTAACTAAAAACGGGATGTTGCCAAACCCAGATAAGATAAAAGTTATTCAAGAAATTGATATACCGAAAACTGAAAAGCAGTTAAAAGGATTTTTAGGAACAACAGGATTTTATAGGAAGTTTATCAAGGATTATTCGAAAATTGCGTATCCTATGATAAAATATTTAAAAAAAGGTGCCAAAATTAATGCAAATGATCCGCAGTATATATCAGCTTTTGAAAATTTGAAAAGTTTGATTTTGTCACATCCAATTTTAAGATATCCAGATTATGACCAACCATTTGTTGTAACAACAGATGCCAGTGATTATGCAATCGGAGCAGTGCTATCACAGCAAAGTCATCCAGTGTGTTTTATTTCAAGAACACTCAATAAACACGAACAAAACTATAGCACCACAGATAAAGAATTTTTAGCAATTGTTTATTCAGTCAGCTACTTTAGACCTTATCTGTATGGAAAGAAATTTAAGATTGTGACAGACCATGCACCGATCAAATATTTGAATAGCAAATATAAGGGGAAAGAGTTTTTCCAACGACACCAAAGATGTATACTAAAGCTTCAAGAATTTAACTATGACGTTTCAAATAAAGAACCGATGAGATTTTGCAAATTTTATTCTTTTTTTTTTTTTTAAAGTTCTCAAGCTCTTAAAAAATCACCCGTTATAAAGGAAGATATTGTAAATAAATATAGAACACAGATTTTACTAACATACAGTCCAGAACATGAGGTTCAAACACTTCATAAAAGAACAGTTATAGAATTAAACCCGTTAGAAAGCGAGAATTTTATAAAGGATATGTTAAGAAGATATATAAATAGAGGGCAAATTGGAATTTACTCTGAAGTAAATGACTCAGATTACAATAAGATACAGCTTATACTGATATCAATGTTTTCATCAGACAACAATATAAAATTCATACGATGTTCGAAAAGAGCTCAAGAAATTAAGACAGAGGCTGAATTACACAAGCAATTGTCACTTTACCATACTAAAGAGTCAATGCATAGTGGAATGAATAAATGTTATCATAGCCTTAAAGATAAAATATATTTCCCTAAGTTGAGAGATCATATTCACCTTATAATAAGTAATTGCAGTAAATGTAGAGAAATAAAATATGATATGAAGTTATTCATCTCGACATATTTCATTTTAAAAAACATGCTTTTGTAACTACAATAGACAAACTAACTAAATTTGCAGCAGCTTATCAGATTACTGACCGTAACTGTAGAGCGAAAAAGACATTAATAATTGAGCAGTTTGCTAAATTTGGTAAGCCAAAAAAAATTATAATGGACAATGAATTTAGAGCAGAACAATTAATTGAATTCTTAAATGCCGAGGGCGTTGAAGTTCATCTTACAAAACCAAATAACCATACAGGCAATGCAGACATAGAGCGGCTTCACTCAACTTTATTAGAAATAATAACGGGAATAGAGGGAAGTGAGCTCTTAATTGAAATGAAGATTCAGATGGCTATAGGAAACTATAACGATCGGTATCACTCCACAGTAAAATGTTCACCTAGACAAGCAAAAGATGAAAAAGATAGTCAAAATTTAAGAGCAAGAATAGAAAAGACTAAGGAAAATATAATTAACAAAAGGAATTTAAGTAGGGAAAATTACAATGAAAATAGAGATATAGGACATATAAGGAATTATAAGAGACTCAGACATAAAGATGAGCCTTATTACAGATTAACCCTTTAAAGAATGTACATGTTTCAAATATTAAAAGACCTCTCAAAATTACAGATTTCGATCAACGTGATAATCTTGTTAATAGTAATACCAGCAGTACAGGGGCTACTACAGGTAACTCCAATTCATGAAGAGATAGGATACACTACCATCAGGATCAAAGAAGTTGAAATCGTCAACCAGACCACAACCATCCTCCACTTAATAAATGTAAACGACATGGACAATCTACTTTCCCAGATTGAGACTAATATAAAGATTTTTGAGATAAATAACAAAGAATTGTTAAAAACAGTTATATACGATATCAGAGCCAAAATCAGGTCAATAATTCCAAAAGAAAATAGGCATAAATGAGGTCTAATAAATTTAGTGGGTACTCTAAACAAATGGCTTTTTGGTACTATGGATGACAATGATAGGCAAGAAATATTAGAACACTTGAAAATTAACGAAGAAAATAATCACAACGCAATTTTCAATTCGAACAAACAAATTTCAATTAATAGGCATTTCGATGATACTTTCAATATTCTCAGAAAAGCAGTAGAACAAGATAGAAATAAGACAACTGGATTTCTTAATTCAATTTCGGAACTAAATAACGATATGAGAAGACAATCACTGTACTTAGATCAAATGCTTAAGTTGAGATATTTAGAGCGTAAAGTAGATCAAATACAGGATAGTATAGCTTCCGCTAAAAATAATGTCTTTCATCCAAGTATTTTAACGTCAAAAGAAATTAAAATGTACGATATTGATTTTTATATGTTAAAATTAGTAAAGATTGGTATATTAAAATATGCTAACCAATCATTAGTTATAGCAATTAAAATTCCTAAGAATTATATTAAAGTAGATCTTAAGCTAAGTTTTCCTCTACCAAACTCGGAATTCTTTGAGATTGATGAAAAAGAAACATATTTTGTAACAATTAATAACAAGAACTTTGAATTCCAAGAAAACAAACTGTTAAAAGAATTAAAAGTAAGTAAGAACTGCATTTGGAAAAATGAATGTAGACTTAAGTTTAATAATAAAACAGTTGTTAAAAATATCGATGACGATACAGTAGTAATTTTGAATGCAGTTCAAGAAAAACTATTTCAAAATTGCGATGATCGAACTATAATATTAAGCAAAAATAATTTAATAAATTTTTATAACTGCAGTATTGAAATTTGTCAAGAACAATTAAACAATCAAGTAATAAAAATTCAATATAAGTATTTTTATCCTAGTAATAATGTAAATAAAACAATACCGAAAGCTGTAAACTTTGAAAATATTATGATAAAACATTTTGAAAATATTAAGGAAATCAAAGAATTGAAAAGAATTCAGGAGAATTCAAAGTCTGGCGGTGAAGGTGTTATGAATGTGGTCAATGACACCACCAATTTAAAAACTAAGAGGGACATTAACATCGTCACACCTTGTGTAATACCAAAAACCAGCCGATTTTAAATAAATGTTACAATGGGAACGGAAACGAATCGAATAACATTTCATTTCCTTTCCCATCAAATTGCTGATTTTGTATAAAGTAGTTACTAAGCGAAATGAATAAAAAAGATTCATTCATTGATTGACCAGCAAAAAGCAAAGTGTTTCATTTTTATTGAAGAACCTTGATTGCGGTTTGATCGAGAATCGACAAAAGTGTAAGAACTTAACTCGCGTTTGCCTGTGAGGCTTACTTTTCCAGCGGTCGTTCCATAATTTCCATTCAACGTGCCTTCTGTACTCGCTTCAATATTCATCCTGCAGGTCTCGTTCCTGTCCGAAAGTCGATAGTTTCGTGGGTGAAAACATTCAGGTAGAGGGGGAATGTAACGGAACCCCATTTAGACACCGGAGAGTCAGAACAATCTCCCCGTGCGTCGTCGCGTCGTTCGGCGCGCAAACATGCCGCTGCTTTGGGCATTTCTGATCGCACTGTGAGACTAATTCTTCACCAGTGATGGAATCGGCTAAGGTGATATGTGACAGTCACATTTCTGATATTCACATGTGATCACATCAAATTTTCAGTCTGCGTAAGGCGTAAAGTGATCACCACAAAAAAATTACAAAATCTGGCATCACATGCAACTTTAAACTGGAATCCTGGAATTTTGTGTTTTGATATTTAGACATTTAAGTTTACATTTTGTTATTTGTTTGTTTATTTAATTTTTCACAAGTGGTCGTGTTGAGTGCACACACATTTAATATTTTTGAGTCTAAAGAAATTTTAGTTTTCAGCATCGGTTTGGCATTAAACATAAAGCAAAATTAATCTCGCTCATCATATACATAGAATAGACTTACCAATTCTGTCGGCTACTCAAAAATTAATTCTTAAAATAATTTAATGTACAAATTATTGTGAAATATTGTGAAACTCAATAAACTTTACTGTTATTACTACTATATTTGTTTATTTATTTTTGAGAACACACGTAGTCGATAATAGACGAACGCCAAACTACATTTTCTGCGACAAAAATTAATTATTGCGCTCTGAAGAATGAACACGATTTTGTTATCGCCATATATCGGTCGTGTTCTTTAGCTCATCTTGATACACAGAGATGATTGAAGAATTTGTCATCCCAAAACTCGATAAACTGGACCTTGGTGATGTCTGAGCTTCGAAAAGCGGCTAGCTCACAGTATCGAAAATAGACGCCATCACTTGACAGACATCGTCTTGAAAACCGTGTGATTGAACATTTAGATCGTGTGTGACAGGAATAAAAAGTTCTGCAATTGTATGTCCACCATTTTGTATTTGAAATCAACAAATCTTTTGTAAATATTGAAAAAAATTCACCTTTTATGTATGAATTTTTTTAGTTAAGAATTTTCGAAAACGTGCATTTCAACTAATAAATTTCCTTATTTTTCATTACAAGAAAAGCTTCGGAAAATGTATGTTGGAAGACACATTTTTCGATTGACCTGTCCAAGAAGTTAGCACAAAAAAAGATTATTTATTTGAATCCCGATTCCTGCAGGCTCGGATTAAGTTATTAACTTCGACATATCTTCAACATTTCATAATTTAAAATAAATGTCATTTTAACTTCCGTCATAACAATCGATCAGAAATCTTAAATCGTTCAATCAATGCAAAATTCAAATATACAATTCATCAACCAGAAAATTGCTTTGAATACAAAAATAAAGAAAGATAATACTAAATCCAATTATGGGGAAACTCTTAACTCCACCTCCAACAAAAGGAGAATCAAAAACAATATAAAGAAATAAAAAAAAAACAATAATTAAAACGCCTCCCTGGAAAAGCACTGCGCCGCAGGAGTCTTTAATTTCCATTCGAATGAACTTTCGATGGCCATCAAATAATTACTTTGAATTCGTGACACGGCGACAAAAACAAAAAACAAACAACTACAGCAACAACTGCATAACGTAAAAGACGTAAACAATTGAGAAGATTCAACTTAAAAGTGATAATAAAAATCCAATAAGCAATCACAGCCCCATTCATCCTTCCAATGACACCCAATGAGTATGGCAAATCTTTGGTAAGTGTCCTGAACGTCAAACCCACCGTTCAACCCACCGCCCATCAAGGTTGTTTTTTTATATCAAAAGGAAAAGGACAACGCTCATCAAACGAAACGCCATGGAGATGGAATGGAAAAGTATTATCTAGAAATTTTCCAATTTTAATTACAAAACTTTTCATTTTCTATGGTTGCGTTTCATCGTTGTCGCATTCGATGGGTTTGGTTCCTTAGCGTTTTTTTTTTACTTTTTTATTCAAAAAGGTTTATTCCTCCATTTATCATTATAACTATATTCTGGACTCCTATAGGCAATGAAGTTCATCCTTTTTTTCAGCGCATTGTACTTAATCAGGAGCCCTTTTGGCGTCGATCGTCCCTTGTCGACCCTTGTGGTATTCTTGATTTAACCAATTATACCTTTTTTATTATGAGACTCAAATTACTTAAATCACTTTTTTTTTTATCTTAGCAATTATAGCCAATAATTGTTAGGGGACGCCGGTACGAGGTAGGAAATGTTCAATTCTTATTGAAAGTATAAGCTGTTTTTTTTCTCCAATTGTTCGTGTTTTCTTCCAGTTAAAGTAATTTGAATACATTTCAATAAGTTTATTCTTTTTGTTGAAAATAAAACAGGAAATTAAATTTGAGTTGGGGATGTTCTAAGAGATGAATACTCCTGGAATTTTAAAATTTAGTGCTTTAATATTTTATTAAATTGTAATAAAAAAAAAATATGAAACCAAAAAGAGTTGGTTGTCTGTAAAATCGGTTTGCGGACGATAATTTTACGTGATAAAGTCATAAGAAAACATTGATGGCAGCAACACCAACATACAGCCCGTTAACTCACACCCACAAACCCTCTCGTTAAATCCACACACACACCTTAATATCTACATCTACTTTCTACTTTAACAAAACTCCGCCTATTCTGTATTTCTTTTTCTATTGTTCTTTTTGAATTTGAGTGGAATTATTTTGGGAATTTGCGTCTGTTCTTTTTCATGTTCGCCTGACAGTATCGCGGTTAGCATTAGTCATGAGTCTTATCAGCATGAGTCATTTTATTTCATACGTGTAGCCTGTCATCGATTTATAAGACGTTATTACGTCAAGAAACTTTTAAGTATTTACCAGTTTGCCAAGGATACGGTGTAATGGTCCTCTAAGACCATTACATCAAGCAAGCATGAAAGTTCGAGGAAGCCTACACATCAAGAATATCTACCATTTAGAACATTATTGTACTATACACAGCATGATCAACTCAGCTTATGTAATTCGTATGTTGTTCTGCGGAAAGAACTTTTTCGAGTCTCAGATTGCAAGTATACCGGAAAGGTGACTCAATATTAAAGAAAATTATTAAAAATACAAAAAAAAGTTTTCGAAAATATTTAAAAATAAAATTACTTAGGCTATCAACATCTTCCTGAATACCAGTTTTCGAGAAGTAAAAAAACGGTTCTATGGGAGTTAACGTTTTTATCTTGAATTTTTTTTTCACCAAAACATAACCAATACCTACAATAGTACCTATCCTGATTTTTTTCATAAAAATTATTGCAGTCGTTTCCGAGAAAAATAAGCTTTTACTTAACGGTTATATAACAGGTATGCAGATTTTTAGAGTGTATTAATATACATGTGATTTTAAAATTTTAAATAATTTTTTTGATTAGTTTTAAAAAATATTGGTTTTTCAAAAAAAAAAAATTAATTTTAATTACAACTAAAGTTTTAGAAAATTTTGATATGCAGAATTAATTTGACTACCTAGCTCTTTTCAAATATAAAGTTTGACAGAAATCTAAAGAGCCGTTACTGAAAAAGCCCAAATTAATAAAAACTGTTGTATGAAAGGTATCATTAATAGACTTTTCAGGTAAATTTGGTTCTGATTAAATAAAAGCTAGTACCAACAAAAAATTCTCAAAAAATTCATCAAAATCGTTGAAGCCGTTTTCGAGAAAAATAAACTTTTCCTTAACGGTTATATGGCAGGTACCGTTATTTTTAGCACTAAAAATAAAACTTCAACTTCCCCTCTGAGGAATGCCAAAAGAATCACACATACCAAATTTCAAGGTAATCGCTTAAGCCATTTAGGTTGCAGCTCGTTATACATACAGACGAACAGAATGACAGACAGACAGAGATTTTTTGTAGATCACTTTTTTAGGCTTCTCTTTGATCGTTAGATTCATTGTTAGATTGGCATCTAATTCGCATGAGCGAAGAGGGCCCAGCTCGGAAAATCTTTTGCCGTTCTTTTTATGGTAGAAGACAACGTGGCACAAGGATGGCGTAGACCAGAACGCCCGAAGATTTGGGGTGCGCAATTGATTCGTCCAGAAAACGGAATGTGTGGAAGAACTTGATTTAAGAGGCCCAGACCGTTTCCCGGTTGTTGCGCCGATGATGATGATCGTTTTTTATCATTTCGTTTGGTGGTTTTCGGAGTTTGCTGCCACTTTGCAGTGTTTGGACATTACCACCAGTACGAAACCGAGATATTATACGTGAAATAACCGAGTGACTTATACCAAATTTAATGGCCATAAATGTAACAGGTTCACCCTGTTTATAATAAGACAATATTTTTTCTTTTAATTATTTATTTCGAGACATTTTATAAATTTTTATTTCCGCCCTTGATTTTTTATTTTTTACTTAGAACATCTGTGAGAAAAAAAACAGTTTTTTTACACTTCCAGAATTACAGCCAAAGCGAGTTTAAAGCAAGCTACAGGCTATGACCTGAGCTCCGAGGCTCATCATTTAGTGAATTTGTTAGTAGTTAGTAAAACAAATCACACAAAAGAACCAACACATACAACTAAAAAAAAAAACAAGAAATATTTGATAAAACATAAACATACATATATTATACGTTTATATGAGTTGAGCACTGGTACGTAACATTGATTTAAATTTTATTTTATTAATATTGAAGTCGAATAAAGATGCATTAGTATTAACTTTAACTCCTTGATTTTTTTTCTGATGCGAAACATGCAAGTTTTGGAATTTTGATTTTAATATTCCAAAGCAAAAAAAAGAAACAAAGAAAATTAAATCAGTATACAAGGATAGTCTTTGTTCCGCATAAATAAAATAGACTTTCGACCAACTTTAAGATTACTATGACAAAGAAGTGCAAAGTGCATACGAAAATTATCGTTTGTGAAATTAAATTCAATGGAAATCATTCAATTAATGTCGCTTGCATTTTCGTATTAATAAAAAAATTATTATTTTGCACAGCATACTTCACTTTTGTTTGTTTTATTGTGAATGCACCCACAACGCATCTGTGAAGTTTGGTGAACTCTATCCGAGCCATCTTTACATTATAAATATTTTTTCGTTTCTCATTCCACTACCTCTAAACAAAAAATCTCTACAATAAATTAAATGTTAATTAAAGCCAAACGGCCTTGTTTTCCTTTTTAACAAAAAAAGTTAACTTAATTTTTTTCATTAACAGAATAGCCAAAAGATCACCCAAGTCAAAGATCCACCACTTAGGTGTGAACTCGTTGAAGGTAGTTACTAAAATTGTTTAAAACAAAGCGAATAGCGAAGCCTGATGTATCTGACAGATTTGTATTGTATCTGAACTATAATTATGTACGCAAAATGCTGATCTTGAATGATTAATCATGACACCAAACCAAGCGCTCAACTATTTTTTTCATACAATCCAAAATAAAACAATTTTAATAAATGTAGCCAATTAAGATACCAATGAACTTAGCACATTATTATGTATTTACACAGGCTATATGTTTGCTAAAAAAAGGTATCTCCACCTCAATCAGAACTTCAATTTAAATTGACGAATCATTTAGTTTCAGTACTAAGTTGCGACACATTGCTATCATCGTAGATCATGGTAATAAAACTCTTGTTTGTCGGTTTGGTGCTTTTTTGTATTTTCCAAAACTGTGTTTACGGATACAAGATCTTGGGAGTTTTCCCAAGCACTTCGCGGTCGCACTATATTATGGGTTCGGCATTGTTGAGAGGCCTAGCAGCAAGGGGACATGAAGTGAGCGCAATAACCGCTTTTCCAGGTGATGAGCATTTGGAAAATTTTGAGGAAATACCAATACCGGAAATCTTGGACTACTATGAAGGTATGATGGTTGGTAGTGTGAAAATTGAAATATTTACTGAGTTATTGAAGAATTTTTTAAGAAAATAAATCTTAATATAAAAAATGGGCACGACTGGGTCGCACGTACTTGCTCTTTTGTGCATAATTACATTGGAAAGCAAAATCTTTGACAGAAACAAGTAACATTTGCGTTGAAAATAACACAGTTTGAACTTATAAAAAGTATTAAAAACCACAATACTTAACGGTTTCTAGTAAAAATAAAGTATGCCAACACACGTCTTAAATAACAAGGAATTTATGAAAAACGTATTTCGAAAATTGTAGGATCGGTTTTGATAAAATCCTGTTTTTTAATTTTTAGTTTTTTGAAAAAATAATGATTTTTTTTAAATTTTGGTTTGCAGTTTTTTAGAATTTATTAAAATACATGTGATTATAAAATTTGAAATAATTTTTTTGGATTATTTTTTTTTTGATTTTTCAGTTAGTTAGTTAGTTAGGTTAGTTTCTAGGTTTACTTGGGTGATATAAGTAGCGCTGTTGTTGGGATCCAGAAAATGTATGTTATACCTGAGCAACGCCGGGTGGTTTTGCTATCTCATTTCATGATGTTAGTCGCCAATGGACTGCGAAACTACTGAACCGATTTTGACGAAATTTGTATATACTGTGTGCTATTTGGTGCAAATTAAGACCATATTTACAAATTCCAAAGGAACATGACAAAAAAATAATTAAACCCAGTTTTTATCTTACAAAATAAGTCAATAAAAATAAATAAAATAAGATAAAAAAAATACAGAATATTACAGAAGGAAATCCTAATATGTATTTGAACTTGTTAGGCAAAATAAATAAATAAATAAATAAAATTCTATCGTTTTTTAACAAGATAAATGCTAGAGTAAAATAAACGCTAAACTTAATAAGTATCTTTATTTTTTAAAATCAGGACCTAATGCAAGTGACAGTTATTTATTTAAATATTTAAATATATTACTAAAGTAGAGATTTTTTAATTGAATCTAATTTTTGTTTTTAATATTCTTTGACCCCTTAACAGATCATTTTAAAGTTAAATTTAGTAATTTAAATTAATTTCATAGTTTGGGCTACTTTAATTTGTTTTTTTTTTTTTATTGGTCCAAACATTATTTAGGACTAAAAAAACTTTTTTCTGTTGGAGCACACGGTCAGGGAAATTTCTATAAAATGTTTAAAATTTTCAATCCATCTATCTATCCGATTTTGGAAAGCTTTTGACCTGATTATTATGTGATTGGTTGATTTTTAAATTAGGTGTGTTCCGGGAATAGTGTAAAGAGTGTTACGAAATTAAAGATTTGTATTACTGATGGCAAAAGATGGTAATTTTGCCATCAGTAAACCAGGCCAGGTTCGTTTTATCATTTTTGTTATTTTTTAGTTTTTGTTTCAACAAAATTAAATAAACTACTGAACAAATAATGAATAGTTTATAATGAACATTTACTTCAAATAATGAACTGTTCATTATAATATTGAACAGTTGGTCACTGCAGGCAAAGGCTTGTTTTTATCTCGATTAATGGACTCAATATTTTTTTATTGTAAATTAAAAGAGCAACAGCAACGCGTGGCCTAGTCTGCTAGTATATTATAAATAAATCAAAACATAAGGTTGGTGGCCACACATTTTTTTGTTCTCCACAATTGCCCTTATGATATTAGTATTTGTAAGAATAGTTTCATCTGTTCAGAGTTAATTTATTTCTGGTCTTCCGAAACGTGGCGTATCAGTTTCTAAAGATAAATCTCTTTGTAAATGCACAAGGCTGTTTCGTATGTTCCATCAAGCATTAACGATTGCTCTGCGGACTTTGTTTTTAAATGTTTGCAGTGTTAGTCTATATCTATAGCTTGGTTTGTTATAACTTTACTAACTTCCACACAGCTTTTAGCACTTTCTTGTAGATAAGTAGTTTTTTTATAGGCACTTAAACTGTAGTGTTTTCTATGTTAGTTTTTTTTTATTAGCAAGTTCAATTCTAGTAATTAATTATCGAGTTCTTCTCGTAACTTTTAAACGTAGAACATCAACTTGGAAATAATTGGTAATAATCATGGTAACCTGTAAAAATTCTTTTTATTAAGACTCGATTTTGGAAATCTTACCAGTAAATCTACAAAGATAGTCTGTAGTGGTCAAATAATTTGACCGGCCAGTGCAAATCACCAAATCAAGAGATTTGGTGCCTCAGAAGCGATATGGCCCTCATGACTAATGATTGTTCGATCAAAAATCGTCGTCCACTTAGTCGATATTCAGGATGGCTTTAACGTAGGTTACTCCTTTTTGTTGGTCAACAGCTGATGCACTGTTTGTCCTAAACGAACAATTTGAATGTCTTTCATTGCCTTGCATATTTCTGTTTCAAGTAAAAGCTCTAACAGGGTTCCCGTACTTATACGACACTTTCACTTACCACTTACCCTCTCATACTACTAAATTTGCTTTCAAAAGCTCCAAAACCGAAAGCACTACGATAAAAATCAATGAAAAAGCTATAAAGTAGTGTTTTCATTTGGCAAAGGTAACGCGAAATCACATGCCTCGGACTCTCATACACACTATATTTTCGGCAGATCTTGCGCTTCGTGGACGTACGGGTGTTAGTTAATAGTTATTTAAATGTATTTACTACAATGCGAATATTCTTCTCGGTATGACAATTATGGTGACCGTAAAATGGGCGAAGCACGCGGAACATTGCCAGCATGTTGAACAGAATACCAATTTTGTAAAAACTACTAAATCATGCACACTTTATTCGTTTATATGGGGATTTTAAATCTTTTTAAATCCATTAATTAATACATTACTTTTTCACTTGCGATATAGTTATTATAGAGCAATTTTTTTTTTATTTTGTTTAAGTTATTTGTCACTTACATGTATGCTTTTCATTTCAGACCTCCACAAAAACATTCAAAACGTTGGCGACAAGTTCATTCTTCAGCTGTATAAAGAACTAATCGATACTAGTCAAACAATATCTGAAAAAGTCTTGGAACAACCCGCAGTTAGAGAACTTCTTAGAAATCGAACCTTCGATTTAGTCATATGTGAAGTCTTTGTCACAGAAGCACTCTATGGACTCGGTCAACATTTCAATGCTTCCCTGATTGGTATATCTCCGATGGGAAATAGTTTTTGGAGTTCCGTTCTTACTGGAGCTCCAGTAACAGTATCCTTTGTTCCCAATGTTTTCCTTGCAAACACTGATCGAATGAACTATATCGAAAGAGCTTTCAATCTCGCAGCTCTAACCATCCAATACTTAGGTTATTACATCAATTGGCTGCCATATCAATCGAATGTCTACAACAAATTCTTCCCAAATGCTTCTATTAGCCTTTCGGAAGTTTTGAATAGTTTTTCGCTTATTTTAATAAACCAACATTTCTCTATTGGCAACTCCCAACCGCATTTGCATAATATGATCGAAGTTGGAGGTCTTCATATAAAGCGGCAGAAAAAACCACTTCCTATGGAAATTCAGAAATTTCTGGACGATGCTCATGATGGTGCCATATATTTTTCATTGGGGACAAATTGGAAGAGTGAAAGCTTGCGCAAGGATAAGCTGGATGCTATTTTGAGGACTTTCCGATCTATAAAGCAGAAAGTCCTTTGGAAGTATGCCAACTCAAGTTTACCCGGAAAGAGTGATAACGTTCTAATTGCCGATTGGTTTCCACAGAGCGATGTTCTAGCTCATCCCAACGTCAAGTTGTTTATTTCGCATGGAGGTATCTTAGGAACCACCGAAGCTATATATCACGGTAAACCACTCTTAGGGATTCCAATGCTTTGCGATCAATTTTTGAATGTTGCACGAGCTGTAGACAGCGGTTATGCATTGAAAGTACCAACATCTCAGCTGAATGAGAATTTGTTTAAAGGAGCCCTAATGGAACTTCTCACCGATCCGAAGTACACCAAGAAAGCAAAAGAAGTCTCAACTTTATATCGAGATCAGCCAATGGAACCTCTGGAAACTGCAATATACTGGGTGGAATATGTCCTGCGGCACAAGGGGGCGCCACATTTGCGATCAACAGCCTTGGACTTGAACTTCTTTCAATACCACAGCTTGGATACCATTCCTTTGGTCTATGGAGGAGTGCTTCTAGTTTGTCTATCCCTGTGTTGGCTAGTTAAGACATACATATTTTACATGTTTGGATTTAAGAAAGTTGTTATAAAACAAAAGAAACTTTAAAAAAAAATTGTTTTAATAAATATCAAAACGCATTGCAACTCACTCTAACTATCTCCTTTTTCAACCGACCTTCCCAATACGAATAAGTATCTATAAATTGTTGTTTTCGGTTAAAATCTACCCGCACATCGAACATAAAACTTTTGCTTCCGACGACGACGACAACGACGCCGTATTCCAGAGTTTCCTGAATATTTAATGATCGACAGCCATAAAAATGAAGTTGCATCGTGTTGTAGATGGCGAAGAAAGAAAACAACCCACATACCCTTTGGAGAAAAGGACACCATGGAAAGGACCATTGACCGCAGGGAATTGGAGATATAGTAAGCACGACCACACCCCATCAGTGCTACTTAATCTTTACTACCGATTATGTTTATGAACCAGGTGGTGGAGTGTATAAAAATCTCATTTCGAGGTAAATTATGCATTGGACTTGGAGTTTTTGTCCAGGGGAATGAGAGAGTAATACTTTAAGTTATTTCTTAAATAAAAATAAATTTCGAAATTTCAGTGGACGGTGTACAGTTTTATTTATTTTATTACCAAACAAAAACCTCATGGACTGATTTAATGGATAATGATGGAAAGATTCATGTACATTCAATTGCGGCTTAAATGATTATAACAATCGCCTGCACTTGGCTAGGCTACTTGAAGATGTCAAAAAGTTTTGTTGCCATGAGGTCTATGAAAACGGCTACCAAGGTATGTGATTCCGATCCAAGACATATGCTGATGAAAGAAGACATCGGAGACCTTTTCACCGAAGTATCATAAATCTCAGAAGCAGAGACTGTCACGAGCACTGGAAATTGAGGCCATTGGTTCCAAGAATACAAGACATACGAAACGACAGAAAGAAAGAACAGAAAACATATAACAGCAGCTGGTTAGTTTCGGATGGTCTTGGTCTACTATCCGACTACTAACCAAGCGCAGTGATGTTTGATTTCGCTGATCTATTGGAAAGCGATGTTTAATCAGAACTTGAAGGATGCAGCTAGGGTAACCAGATCTAGGATCAAAGAAAAGAGGACACCTACCAAAATCTCAAAAAAAAAAAAACAAAAAGAAACAGAAGTTCATATTTTTTTATAATTTATTTGAAAAAAAAAAACAAAACAAAATTTTTAATTCTAACAAAAAAAACCATAATATCGTGGCTTATTATGCATGAATATAACGTAAATATGAATGTATACATATTATATTAATCAGGTTTTAGTATAGCACCTTATTTTCATGGAAATAATTAAGAAAAAACATTTCATAATATTTTTTTTCTTTTAAACTTCAATTTTGGTTGTATTTGTCACTAGCCCTTATTTTATTTAAAGTTTCGGGATTTTGCAAAATGTAATTATAAAACTCAGAACATGACATATTTTTAAAATTTTGTTTACAAAATAGAATTGCTTTGACGTTTTCTATTTTTAATCTATTGCGTTCGTCAGTCCATTGACTGTTTATTAATGAAAATATGCGCTCAACATTAGCATTATGAACAGGAATCGCAAATACAAACTGGGCTTTAGTCAAAAGTTCACTATATAATTCTAGATTGCACATTTTTTCAAAATATTTACCCAATTTATCGTGAATAGGTGCGTTTACAAAATTGATATTTTATATTTCTTGTTCCAAAAACGTTTTTAAATTGCAAAATTGGTCGAACAATTTATTTTCATTTATGTTAACGCCTCTCCTAAATAGAACAAAGAATTTTGGATATCGTTCTATTGGGGAACTTTGTTAAAATTCATCCAAATAAAGCAATTAAATTCATCCAGAGAATCACACCAGCTCTGAAGATATTTTAAACGCCTTGTATAAACCTAAATTAAATTTTGTTCAATATTCAAAACCTCATTCTTATTTCCACCATGAGTGACAATTTTTTTTTTAAATTTCTCTAACTTTTAATGGAATACATTTCTCAGATATTCTTTCCTTTAATACTTTTTGGACAGTGTGAATATTTTCTACTGTTTCTAGTATTGAATTCTTCTCTCTTTCTAATGCTCCTATTTGTTCGTTATAAAAATACATCAGCGAGTGAAAAAACCACAGATATGCTTCATTGATATCGTTTAAAAAAAAAAAAAAATTAAGAACTAATGGTGGACTATCCAAAGAAAGAAAATAAGTTTTCAATCCCTCGAACATCTTCAAAATTCTTTCAACTTCAGGGAAAAGCGATAACCAACGTGTTTTAGAATGGCTCAAAAGCTTTTTATATTCAATTTGCACAGACTCGCAAAAACTTTTAAGTTTTTCCGGTCGAACTGTATAAATGAAAAAATGATCATATATTTTCATGACTACGCTATCTACTTCTAAAGATAACCCATCGAATCCAAATTGAATGTTGTTATGCAAAATATGAGCCGGACAACCGACTCTAATCAAATTCGATAAACCATTCGTTTTTAACTTATAAAACACATTATTCTTGCCAGCGCGTTTACAGCCACTTAAATTTGTGTTACAAAATGATCTCCAGACATTGCAATGCACTTTGATGCTATATTAAATTTCTTTAAAGTTGATAGCAAATAGTTGGATATGGTATCTGATGTTTCATCCTTCATTGCTTGGATGTCAACAACTTTTATATTAACGCCTGATAAGAAAACAATACGTTTTAATAAGTTCAACTCATACTAATATCTTTTTAAAATATTACCTGTATCAATTTTAAAATATTGCAACAATATAGGAAATATTTTTTGGTTTCCATGGTTGCTGGCATCGGTAGAAACCGACAGATAATTTGTGTCTTTAATGTCGTCAAGGACACAATTCAGTGATAAGGGAGCTAAAACATTGATGACAATTGCTTCTGGCTTTGTGCGTGCGCTGGAAATATGTTGAGCGATTTTCGAATCGGGAAAAATACACTTTAAAAAATTTGTGTCTGCAGTCAACAGATCGGAATCCAAAGTGGTGAACTACAGTATGATAAGCTAAGGCACCCTCAGCTGCAGATACTTGGTCGTCAAATTTGGAATTACTTGAAATAAGAAATTCCGTAACTTTTTTGCAAGAACTCGCAGATTTTATATTATTTTTATGTTTTTCGGTAAGTAAATTTTGATCGAGATCTCTTTTTCCTTTGTTGGCTACCGAAAACAACGCGAATTGCAAGTAGCGCAAAAGACAATATGTTGGTCGTTTGTATCGTATTGTTCAAACATCGGATATTTTTTTTGGAGATCATTGTTAAATATGCATTTGCGCTTTAGCATTTTATTTTAATTATCACAAGAACTTTCACATTTAAAACCACAAAAAGATATTGTATTGAAAACACGTAAAAAGAGGACACATCGCTTTTTTTATTAAGAAAGTCACCGGACAAAAGTTTTGTAGGTCAAAAAGAGAACATGTCCTCCATAAAGAGGATGTCTGGTCAGCCTAGATGCAGCAATCTTTTTTACCAGTAAGAACAAAATGTTCATCTACGGCATAGAAACTTCACAAACATGAGGAATTGGTGACAAAATAAAGTGAGTTATAGAAAACGCGTCACAGACAAAACATTAAACATACATTGCGGTTCGAACGGCCAACACTCTTAACTTGTTTCTTACATCCGATCTTGATAAATAAACAATTCTTAGGTTACCGTCTCTTCGCTTACAGATGATTGTGCCATTTCGGCAAATTTCTGGTGCAAACTCGCTTGAGGGAAGCCGTTTGGCCAACTCAATAATTTCTTTAAGATCTCATGCTTCCTCGGTAATGGGTAGATTCCCAGTAATGGTAAAAATATTATTCTTCTTGGAATAAAACAAATTGTCCTAAATAGATCATAAAGTATAAAACCTATGAAAATTTCTATTGTTATACAAAGCCAAAACCACCCAATCGAAAAAAGTTCAGAGAGCTAGAAACATTTGTAATGCTCTTCGATAGGAAAGACAGCGGACAGTAGATCGTAAGTTCGGCCCTCAGTTTGGGAAGCATTTTTTCTAACTCCTAGTGCAAACTAGAGCCGTCCGTGGGTTTTAAGTGAGAAAATAGTCTAAAAGTTTTTTTACTGCGCCAAAAAAAATGTTTCCTTTTCTTTAATTCTTCTAACTAGTTTCGTGCAACATCCAGCTGCATTGTTGCCTTAAGACACATACTTAAAATATTATTATAAAAAAAAAATTGTTTCGGAGAATTGTAGTCATTAGTCATTAGGTCATTAGTAGTCTAATTTTTGGTTTTCGAGAAAATTGTGCTAGAGCTTCAGGCGGCATCTTGAATTTAATGAAGAGTTGGTTATCTTTTTTATTCAAATAAAACCCTTTTCCGTACCACCTTGGAGGTAGAGTATAAGTTGCGTTTTTTGTTGCTGTTGTGGTTTCCCCTATAGGCCTAATCCACGAGTTTTGTTACTTGAAAGAAAATTTACTGAAACTAAGTATATTTCCTTATAAGTAAATTATTTTCAAAATGCGCTGGCAATCAACAATCGGGAGAATGCTTTCTTGATTAGCAGAGCTTCATGCGTTAATTGTAAATGTAATCATTGGGTAATCATCCTAAAATCCAACTTCAAGCATAAGTATACTGGACTCGCTTGAAACAATGCAGCTTTGTATCAATATATTGTCCTCTTGGTGCAAGACAGAGAAAAACAGATTTCGTAAATCTAATTGAAGCTTCGAATCCGAGCTTATTGTAGGCGGTGACTTTAATTTAATACATTCCTTTTGGGGATATAGATGCATATCAACGAGATGAAGAAACCTCTCCGAAACAGTAGGCCAGATCTTCTTAACTATTTTTTTTGCAAGGGGATTATTGAAATGAGCTAAAATCGAAAACAGCTTTGATCTTAATACTGATCAATCTTTAGTCATGTTCACAGTAAGCCGAAGGCGAAAGGAAGGTGCGCCATATCTAACAATAACGGTTTCGTAAGGAATGGAAACTATTCACTATTACTATATGTATTAAATTGAACTCTCATGGCAAACTCTGCTTGAATTAGAAGAATTCGACAAATTTATAAAAGTCGTTCAGGCGTATTTGCTGCTGGGAAAAATACTCCGCAAGAAATGACAGCAATCCTCAACACAAACCTATTTTCAATCACCTCTCCACCTAAAACCGATAAAGACAAGGCAGAAGTAGTAGCTGAACACCTCGAAGAAACTTTCAAATCAACGCTGTCAGAGCAATCGTAAATACTTCATGGTACATATTAAACAGCGATTTACACGCAGCATTTTGTGTGAAAACTGTCAACGAAGAAAAACAAATATTTTTCATTAAGTTTAAGACACGATAAACTTAGTTGTAGTCGTAGAAACAAATCAAGTTTTTATTTTAGTGAGTAAGAATTTCACACTACTATAGGTACTGGTTTATAGTGTCTATGAAAATATTTTCATTTTCCACCGTAAAAAAACGTATGACTGTAAGTACTCTACCTTTTCTTTAAAAATCAGTGGCTAGTAATTGACATTAGCTGTTGTTTAAGTTATTTACCTATATTCCTTACCATTACTTTTTGCCCACTAAGGTCTCGCCGTTTATGTTAGGAATGATTTTACTTGCTTGAGCCTTCCCCAATACAGTAAATGCTACAACACGGGACTTTAATTTCTTGTGGCTTAAATTCACTGTGCGCAAGCATTTCATTCTTTACTGCTTTATGTACAGGAGCCCAAATCTCGACAGTAAATCGACTTTTAACGAATTTGACGCGATGTCTGATTCCATTTCGAAAATTGTCCAGTGTCCTCTCACTGAAAGGTTATTGCGGGCGATTTCAATGTACACAACTCTAGTTGGCTCCGCTATTCTGGTCAGACAACACCTGAAGGAAGGTATGTCAAGATCTTTACTGGGTTACACCACCTTACCCAAATCGTCGATGAGCCTACTCGAATACCGGATGTTCCTCGACAAGCCGCCCATACTCTTGACTTGTTCCTTTTTGATAAGTATACCATTAATGTAACTTCTTCATTTGGAACCTTAGATCATTGTGTCATTTCAGCAAATTTCTCGTCCTCCACTCATCCAGTTAAAGAAAAACTTACCACCAAGACCGTTTGGCAATACTAGAAAACCAACCGGGACGGCCTGAAAAATGTTTACGTAACTTTAACTGGTCACTATGCTTCCGCGATAGTGACATTGATGCCAGCGCTGAAATGATCAGAAATGTGATTCTTCTAGGAATGCGTGCTTTTTTTTCTAACAGAGTAAACATTATTAAAGCCAAAGAAAAGTCTTGTTTTAACTCTGAGTGTAAGGAAGCTATCAGGCTAAAATAAGTAAGTTTCCGATCCTTCAAAGCACACCCTACAGAGGAAAATAGGAAAAAGCACAAGCAAGCAAGGAACTCATGCAACTCTATTACTGAACGAACGAAATTTTTGGTCATTCGTAAAAAAATATTAAAAATTCCTCATCATCTTCGATTCAAACGCTCATCGCAAATGACAAACCTATTGTCAACTCTTCAGGGAAGGCAAACTTGCTCGCAGCCCATTTCGCTGCTCTCTTATCGAAAATGCGTGCTTTTAAGATCGATGATACTCTTTTTCGTTGGATTAGAAGCTATCTTCTGGACCGTTCAATACAAGTTGTATTGGACGGATTCAAGTCTGATTCCGACAAAATAAATGCTGGTGTGCCCCAGGGCTCTGTTCTGACTCCGACTCTTTTCCTCATTTTTGTAAATTAAATTCTGTCTGTTTCTTCTAATCAACTTAACTGTATTGCTGATGACTCTACGCTCAGCTTTTCATATTCGTGGAATAGTTTACCCAAGGAGGGTTTTCATTTCATTCCATTTCAATTTGAAAACATTGAAAACCTATGTTAATCGACACCTTCTTTCCCTCCCTTCCTAACTTTCCTATGCTCGAGCAGTGTGTTTTAACACTATAAGGGCAACACAAATCCAACCCTGTGATAAGCTGCTTCCTTTACGCCATTAGATTTAACAAATTCAAGAGTATCCTTTATCTTTTGCAGAGCATCTTAAAAAATCAACGTGACCATAGTAAATAAATCTATAAAAATATCATCAGGACGTTTTTATGAACCGTAAAAATATGTTTTGCTGTCTTCGTTAACAGTAACTGCCATTAACCCCGACCTTATTTATTTTTCTGCGCCTTGACATTACCTATTTGCATTGCATCAACCCATCAACCTGTGAACAGAATAGGCAAAATAAATATAAGCTACGAAACGTGCCATTATTTTTTTTTCTATATAAATCACAAGGATAATAAAAAAATACCCACCAAAGTACAAAGAAGGGAATTCTATTCTATTGGCCTAGTTGCAAAGGTGACGAGGATAAAAATTACATTTTGTTTGCGGTAGTAAAGGAACACGCGAAGAATTAGTACGGATTTCGAAAGAGTCCTTCGAGATGTATATTTTGCTAAGCATCCTTGGAGACCGAAAGAGAAGTGAATTAAAAAAAGGCAAAACCAAAATGCAAGGACCGGGCGTGGTGGTGGAAAAACTTTGTTTGGGTTCTTTTACCACCTTTTATGAAAAAAATTATTCTTGGTTCTCCTTTAAGTCGAATGCTTTAGGACTTGTAAGGCTTTCTTCACATGAATTTCCTCTTTTTTTGCAGTAAGGATGGAATATTTTCCCTAGTGAGGATATGATAAGAAAGAAGGAGTAACTGAGATGGAAGAGGCCATTTGTCACAGTCGATGTGATAATTTGGTAACGAAATTTGAAGGAAGAAGGCCTTACGCCGCACCGCTCGCCCGATGTTGGTGGAGGAATTTTTGGTATATTTAAGTCTTATTTTTTGTAATTCGCTGAAGAAAAATAAGAATGCCTTGGTAGAAATCTGTGCGTTTTATGGCACATCCGAAATTAGAAAACGGGGATTTTCTTTTAATGGTAACAAGGGAGCTTAGGAATAAACAAGAGCATGTTTATTAGAATGTGTATAAGGGGCCTTTTGGGGTTTTTGTTGGGGCTCCTTATGGATTGCTTTCATTTTGCTAGAAGGTAGTGTCATTTTTTGTGTCGTCTTCCTGTTGAGGGGTGAATTTTTCTAATATTCACTAATAGTAGCTTCATATAGGTATTATATTAATTTTAGCTCTTCGGATATGGATCCATAGTTCTTCTCTGTGGAACAATAAGAAAAATAGTGTAGTACAAATGGTCCACTTATAACAGATAAATTTGATGCATCACAAACTTGATCTTAAGAAAGAGAAGATAGCTAAAACTAAATTAAAATTAATTCCTTGGATCTGATGGCCTTAGCTATTGTTCAATCAAGCTGATGTCACACGGCGTTAAGACTTTTAAGCGGGCATAGAATGGCCTTTTTCGAAAAAGATACAGACGTTTGATGACCAGCGAAGAAGGAATGTTTAAGGAAAATCAGCGCAGGTGCAATTCTGAGTAAATGAACCAGAATGTATAAATATAAGCGTCCCTTAAAGAATTTGCAAATTGTGTTCTTTAAATTTTGAAAAAAAAAGGATTCGATAGGCAACTACGAAATCTAAGGCAACGTGGAATTCCGGAATTCAAAATGGGGATGATCATGGACAAATACAAGCAATCACAAGGTTTATATGCTTCACAGGAAACACTAAAAGCTCCCCATTCAAAACCGTATTGATTCCTCACAGTTGCCTTCTGATAAAATAAAGAGTACGCGTTGATGCACCCGATAGTGAATCAATTATTTTTTGCAGGCTGTGGAGCTATCATAAGAGAAGATCCAATACCCTTGGAACGAACATTAGATGCATAGTTTGATATTCTAGAGGGAAACGTATACTAAAAACAGGAAACCTATGTTCTTCCTGATTTAACTAGTGCTATTCCGGGTATTTATTTAAATGGTAGAGCCATAAGCCCTTGCATCTAGTGCTAATTTTTTTAAATATATTGTGATGTTTTGGCCTGGCTTCGACAAATAAAACTCAATCAAAATTCCAAAATAATACAACGAATCTCTTTATTTTATAAAACACAACGTCTTTCAGTTTAAATAACAGCAAATTTAACTTATTCCACTTATTCACAATTCAAATACGTTTTTATAATTCAACACTTTTTTATAATCTCAATTCAATCAGTTTTTACTAACGCTTCCAGTTGTTAACAATTCCACTCTTGAAAATAAACTGAACTCTCAATGCCATATACTCTTGTATTTATACAAGAGTTCGAATTAGTACTCAGTCAAAACATATTGCAAATATGTAGCATACTTTTAGGAGCATGGTTGTTGTACACAATAAATGTTGGTTGTTGTACACAATGAATCCTACAGATGTCGTTAATTTACAAACAAAATGTATTCGCCGAATATCTAAACATTTTGTTGCTACATCACATTGTCCCCCTCTTAGTGTTGTTCGTCCCGAATAAGCACATCATCATTGTTTCCGTGGTAACGATGCAGGTGATCCACATGGACAATTTTCATTTTTGCTTTTGGTCCTCGTTGGATTCGAAAAACGACATCATTAATGCGCGTAACTACTTGGTAGGGCCACAGACAAGAGAAATATACAGATGTCGAATGTGGGCTCTATCAAGTTTAGTTCTCTGTTTTAATGAAGATGACGCCACTCAACACTTTTCTCAGATTTGTGTATGATCATACGGTTTGAGAATTAAGATGTAACTTCATACCGATACCAGAACGGGAAATTGCCAACTAGAGTCACATTTCACACATAATTTATCATTTTGTTTGTTTTTTTGTGACTCGCGTGCGGTGGCAGCACGGCGCGCGGCAGGTCGACGACGTGTCTTGTGATTTTGTGATCGAAAAAGGATTAGGGGTTGATGGGTTACTTACGATGTTCTCTTTTCGTCGTTTTCTTAGGTGCTTAAATACTTATTGAGAAAGACGATGCGAATGCGGTGTGTAGATGTGGATTTATTTATGGTGCAACAATGATTGTGTATAAACATATGGGTACATACATACAAACATACCTGCTTCGTGGAGTAGCAGATTTCTTCATAATTAAAAAGAAGTTCTTTTGTATGAAAATTTTGACTTAATGTTTTTTTTTTTAAACACCCAACAAAAAAAATGTGATAATATAAAATTGATAATTTTTCGTTACAATTTTCAGCTAACATTAAAATTCGTCATCATATCATTTGTGTTTGAAAAATATCATTTTGATATTAAAAAAGTGTTAAATTTACAATAAAAAAAACCCTATATGAAATACTGGGGTTTCGATATTACATCATATCAATTTAATATTAAATATGTTTGTATATCAAATAAATATTTTTTAATATCAAAATGATATGAAAATAATTGTTTTGATATTTTTTATTTGCTATTTTTAATGTCAATGTGATATGTAAATAATTTCAAATTGATATTAATAATATCAAACAACTATTAAACCGTTGCTTTAAAGAAAAACCATTTGAATTTGATATGAGAAATACCATTTTGATATATGTACATAAATATGTATGTAAACGGGTTGATTGATATAAGGTGTTTCAAAAAGATAGAGCGTGTAGGTTGGGTCGAGAACAAAATCGTATGGGAGGGGCGGTCTATTCCCCTCCGTTTAGCTGGGAGGGGCAATTTTCCTTGAATTCCTGAAAGAGGCGCCAAATACCATCAAACCCAAAAAGTAAATACAGAAACCAATGCATCTGTGCATACACTTGCTTTCACTTGTCCACACAAATCTTACATTTCAATACACAAGAAAAAGTTTCTATTCTCCATACCGGACACCTTACATTCACAAAAACAATGCGACATTATCATCCCTTTCTTTTTATACGCACGAAAATCCGTACAAAAAAAACAAGATACACAACCTACACCAACAAAAATTGGGTTGCTTACATATTTTTGAAATATTTTTTTACCAAAAATTGTTTTTATATTCATTAGCAAACAAAGAGAAAAGGAAAAAGTTTCATAAGTCGAAACCTACACCAATCAAACATCATGCGCTTCCTTTTTAAAACGATCGCGCAACGACAAGAGGGTTGTTATTTGTATGACTGTTTGGTATGAGTATGAGGTATTCTAGATTTTCAATTTGGTATACTCATTTCAATTTTTTTTAACATGCATTTGTTTATGTATTCGACATCTGTTTTTCTTTTATCTGTGCTCAAACAGTAGCTGAGTTGTGTTTTTGTGTTTAATTGATCGTGGTTCCACCACTCTACCCTGCCCTGGTTCGTATTCGTAGGACTAGGAACTGTTTTTTTGGTATGGAGGTATGGTATGGGATGTCAATTTCTCGGACATGTTTGAGTATGAGGTATCTTAGCTTTCGATTTTGGTATGCTAGCTTTGAATTTTTTTTGAACAAGCATTTGTTCTGGTATTCGACATCTGTATTTCTTTTGCCTGCGGTAGGGCCCTTCCCAGTCCTGCTGAAGCTTTGGCGATTTTCCCTTTCTGCGATGTGGGTTATAAGGCCATACCAGATCTCTTTCGTTGAATTCAGGTGGTCTTGCTTTCGCATCGTATCTGGTCTTCATGCGGTCACTCGCAATTTTTATGTTGTTTCTTGTTCTCTGGTGAATGTCGGTAATCCTTTCTCTGAGATCCAACACGTAGTCCTCTTCGAATTTTGGGTCTTCAATAGGAAATCCGAATTTTAGCCAAATAATATTTCGGATGAAATGTATCCAGTTGTACTATGAACCGCATTCCAGTAGGCCATAAGAAATAAAGGAATTCGCCGATCCCAATCCCGTTGGTTCTCGTTCACGACTTTGGACAGATGTTTCTTCAATGTCTTGTTAAATCGTTCTACCATTCCATCAGGCTGTGGATGAAGAGGTATTGTCCTTGTTTTCTTTAACCCGAGTGATGCGCATACTTCCTGGACTACCTTCGACTCGAAGTATCGCCCTTGGCCGGAATGCAATTCCATAGGCACCCCGAATATGCATACCCAGTGGTTCACTATTTGCTCGACAACGGTCTTAGCTTCTTGATTGGGTATCGCAAACGCCTCGGGCCACTTGCTGAAGCAGTCCATGACAACAAGGACTGTAACGGTAACGGCTACCGTTTTCAGTTTACGGGAACGGGCCTGTGATTACAACGGCGATTCTTTCAAACGGGGCGCTCACGTTGTACTGGTGCATTTTACCTTTTTATTTTTGGGTCCTTTTCTAGCAGCATGTTGTGCACTTTTGGCACTAGCTCTCTACATATCACAAGAAACGTGATAAGCCAATAAAAGCGTTCCCGTACCTTTTCTAGTGTTTTGTTGATACCCAAGTACGCACCGGATACTCCATCATGCATTTCTCGTAGGATCTCCTCTACTTTTGATCGTGGAACCACAAGCTGCATCTTAAAGGATCTTCCATCAGGAATTTCCCATTTTCATAAAGAGATGAAGATCTAAACGGTTCGATACCTTAACACTTGCATTCAAAGGTTATGATTACCTCATGTGCCTTCATGAAATCCACTTCTATGATGCATGCATGTCCTTTGGTTTTAAGGGAGAAAATAGTCACCTAATTCTCGATCTACAAAAAAAAAACTTTCTATCTCTCTAAATCTTCTAACTAGTGTTGTGCAACATCCGGTTGCATTCTAAAAAGGCATTGTGCCCTACAGACACATAGTTAAAATATTATTATTATTATTTTAATTAAAATTAATTTTTGGAATTTTCTTTTAAAAAATCAATATTTTTGAAACTAATCAAAAAAAATTATTTTGAATTTTATAATCACATGTATAATAATAAATTCTAAAAAAAACTGCATACCAAAATTTTATTTTTTTTTCAAACAACTAAAAATAAAAAAACAATATTTTATCAAAATCCGCCTACAATTTTCGAAATAATTTTTTCATACATTCAATAATATATACGACGTGTGATGGCGTTCTCCATTTTTACTAAAAACCGTTAATTGCTGTGATTTTGGTACTTTTTATAGTTGTGTGATTTTGCTATGTAAATGTTACTTGTTTCCGTTAAAGATCTTACCTTCTAATGTGACCAGGCACATTAAAGCAAGTACGTCAGACCCGGTCGTGCCAATTTGTTTGATTAATCAGCTCGATTTGGTGTTAGAAATCTTAGACGGTTTGTTGACTTCTACTGATAACGTCTACTTAATCCAAAGATTAAGAGGATGCAAGCCGAACATTCCCCTTGATGGAGTCCGTTAGAGATGTTGATTGCTTACCTGCTCAGCAATGTGGCTACTTTATCTTGGCTGGTAATGTTGGCCGTGGTCAAATGCAAAATCTTAGTATATTAACAATTTGGTCTGGTTTGCATGGCTTATTTGCACTGATAGCTCACTCCGAGTATTGTTTTTTGGTTGTCACCATGAAATTTTTCGTTTCACGACCTCGGATGATGTACAGCCTTCTTTATAAGCGATTAATAGGAATAAATAAACCATTTTTCAAGGACCATTTCCCAATCGATACCTGAATAGCTTGCAATAGAACCATCTGTTACATATCATAACTCTGTCGAGTGTCGCGTGTAAAACACACACGCTTATCATATCCGTAACATGAGTACATATATGTATGTATAATGTATATTCTACTCCAAACTATGAATGAGTCTCTTTAAGAAAAAAAACCTACCACAACTAGAGGAAAGAGTTGCCTAATTAATTGAAACCGTTCCACTTTTATTATACGACTGAAGAAATGCGATCGTTAAACAACAGAAGCACTAATTAAAAGCTTTTATGTCCCGAGCAACTATGCAAAGAAAAAAAAATTAATCACGATTGAAGAACAAAAGTCATCAAGGAAAGACGGAACCTCTTACCCCTACATATATCCTTATACCCGATTCCATAGGCACATAATTACCATTGGGTTCGTTTCGTTGTCTGAACTTTCTTTTCCAACCCCCTGTCCCTCATACCAAATTACACGATATGGATACTTATGTTTTATCCGACAATCATTAAACACACACATACCGGATGTTATTGGGCTAGATAAACGTATCCTTGTAATTAGTTGAATAAAAATTTGATAGCCTGTTGTTGGTGGTGTTTTCATCGATTCGACTCTGGAAAAGGGTGAGGAATACCGTGAGCCCTCACGAAAACGCACACTTTCTGTGTCACGCGTCTGCAGTCGTGTAATAGAATGTTTGGCCATTACGGATACTGACCTTGAAAGCATCATTCATCCATGAATAGCCATCCATCTATTAAGCTTCTTCCATTCATTCATTCATCCGTCTGATCATTCACTTTCACCGGGATTGCGAATTAGGTCGTTTGAGTAATGAATAATTTGATATCATATGGATAATATTTTGTGTTTGTTTTATAGAATGGGAATGGGAAAAGCTGAAGGTATCTTTATCCAGGAGAAACAAGGTCATAAATAAAGGGATGAGCGAAAATAAAATTTGAAGAAGAAAAATCCGAATTATCATCAATAGCTGACTCCTGTAAAAACTGACATAAAAAAGAATGAGGATTTGCGACTCAATAAATGTGTAGGGTAAACAGGGGTATATTGCTCAACTACAACAATAATTTAGCTTCTTCAAAAGTTTTTCTTTTTAATTTGTCGGGTATATAGCTTGTATAGAGGTGGTAAAAAGAAACTTTCGAAAGCCACACATTTCAAACTTTGACAATAAAAATAAATTGCACGTCTGGATCGCACGTACTTGCTCTTATGTGGGGTCACATAGTGGAATTAATTTTGATAAATATTAAAAGAACTTCAAAGTTTTTATCCGATTTAACATTTTTTTTTAAAAATAAAAAAAAATAAATTGCACGACTGGGTCGCACGAACTTGTTTTTATGCTAGATAATTGCTTAGTGGCTGCATATGTATGTATGTACATATATATATTAAAATAACAGAATTATTTTATTTTTTTTCTAAAATTCTTTTATTTTTTAATTAGTTTAAGAGTTTTCTCGGAAAAACTAAGTATGCAATAAAATTTAAAAACTAAATGTCCATCGAATATTGAAAATCGTTCTACCAGTTTTCTTAAAAAGTCGTTTTATTTGAAAAACTTTTCGAAAAAAATAAAAATTTTTTTTTTACTATGAAAAAATTTAAATCAACCCGTTTTCAAAATATTTCGAAAACCAATTTTTTTAGATAGGTAATTTAAAAAAATCAAAAAAAATTTTTTCGAAAATTTTGAAATGCAATATTAATTGAATTATAAATGACTTCTTGTGTGCAAAATTTTACTGAAATTGGGATAATGGTTTACGATAAAACCGTTTTTAAAAAAAACCTGGTTCTATGAGAGGTTCTGTTATAGAACAAATTTCGAAAAATTCGTTCTAATTAAAAGATTTATTGTTGTAAAAAAATAGCACCCTGAAAGTTTTATCCAAATCATTATAGCCGTTTTCGAGAAAATCAAACTTTTTTTTAAAAAAATGTATGGGAAGTAGGTACCGTTATTTTTCGACCTAGAGCAAAAATAAAAAACACCCCCGGAGATACTACCAAATAAATACTAAGGGAGCGGGTCATAATTCTAGTTGTCAAAATTCAGAATTTTGAAATACAGAATTTTCTACATACAGAATTTTGTGTAACCAGAATTTTGAAATACAGTATTTTGTAAAACAGAATTTTGACCATACAGTATTTCGACCCCAACCCAAATACTAAATACCAAGTCTGAAGCAAATCGGCCATCCGCTTAGGCTGTAGAGGTGCGAACAGACAGACAGACAGACAGACAAACAGACGGACGGAATTTCCAGATCCACTTTTTTCGACTTCTCTATCATCGTAATGTCATGTTTGATTGTTATTTTTTGTTTCAGCACGAATCCATAACTTGTCTTATAGTACCTATAAATGCAAGCAAAAATCAAGGCAATGGCAGAACTCCTGAGAAAGCTGCTTCTAGTGGGATGCACTTTATTTTTAAACCTTTTTACTTGCGATTTATAGGGACGATAAGGCAAGTTTAGGATTCGTGAATATAAAAAAATTGAGTTAACAATCAAACATGACATTACGATCATAGAGAAGCCTAAAAATTCAATGACAAGAAATGTCCGTCTGTCTGTCTGTCTGTTTATCTGTCCGTCTAGGTATATATCGATCTGCAGCTTAAACGGGTAAGAAAATTGCGTTCAAATTTGGTATGTGTATATCTCTTGTCATTCCTCAGAGGGGAAATTGAAATTTTATTTTTATGGCCACAAATAACGGTAGCTGCCATATAACGATTAAGGAAAAGCTTATTGTTCTCGAAAATGGCTGCAACGATTTTGATGAAAATTTTTGAGATTTTTTTTGTTGGTAGTAGCTATCAAATAATTAAAACCAAATTTACCGGAAAAGTCTATTAACGGTACCTTTCATATAACGGGTTTTTAATTTTCGACTTTCTCGGTAACGGCTCAATGGATTTCAATAAAATGTTATATTTGAAAAGGTCTAAGGTCTAAGTATCTAAGTCAAAAATTTTTTTTTTTTGAAAATTTAATATTTTTAAAACTTATCACAAAAAAATATTTAAAATTTTAAAATCAGGTGTAAATTAATAAATTCTAAAAAACTGCATAACATAACTGATGGCATATTTCATTTCCACTAAAAACCGTTAAGTATTGTGGTTTTAATACTTTTTATAAGTTTAAATTGTGTTATTTTCAACGTAAATGTTAATTGTTTCTGTCAAAGATGTAATTGGGCACATAAGAGCAAGTACGTGAGACCCAGTCGTGCCCATTTTTTGGTTTAGTAATCAGAGAGAAATAAGACTTTGCAGGGTTAATCTTTGCAAGAACAATGTACATTAGACCATAAGAGTTAGTTAGTTAGTTAAACACCTAAATTATGACTTTTTACAAGAAAAAGAGGAAGCATCAAAAATCTTCCTTAAGGTCTATTCAAATATTTGTGTTTTAATAGTTATTTCATTTAATTGTCAAGCCATGCTAATGGTTACAAATCTTTTTTTTAACAAATTTTGGTTAGAGTAACAGAATTTATATTTTAGTTCCAAAAAATAACATTTACGCATTGTAGGTAAACAAATTTAATAATGTTACAAATTTGTTTTTATTAACAATCAAAACTAACATAACGCATAAATAGCACGCACAAAAAATTATAATAAATAAATTCTATAACTGAAAAAATTGTTTGGATCACGACGAAAAAACATTTTGAATTTAATTCAAAAAATACAACATGGAGTTGTTAGCTAATGGGCTAATGCTAATGCATGAACTTAAAAAAATGAAACTATTCATAAAAACACACGTAAATTAAATAAATTTTGTTTTGAGGTAATTGACATCAAAAGTTTTTACACAGCAAGATTCTAGAATGAATGTTTACCATGTATGTACATATTATGAAATAAATTAATGATGAAAATTGATTTTCAATTCGTGTGCACAAATGCCCTTAACTGTTTTATACGTTGAATGAAAAAAAAAATCAAAAATCTTATTGATACATAATGATGGTCAACCATCTGACGGATAGGGGGATTTTTATACAGTACATCTTATAAGATATTCTCCTCTATCCTACAAAAACCAACAATGTGGTTTTTTACCAGGCAAATCAACAACTGATCAGATCTTTGCCATAATACAGGTGATTGACAAAAAAGTCAGGAATTTAACATTCCGACATACCATGTTTTTAAAGACTTAAAGCCGCTTAGATGGGGTAGAAGTTTATATGGCAAACATTATATGCTAAGTAAAAGAAGCCGGTTTGGCGTCTAGACCAATCAACATCTTTAATGGACTTCGACAAAAAGTGGTCTGGCTTGAATCCTCTTCAAAATGGCGTTGACCGCTTACATAGTTCAGTCGACAGGTCGACAAAGGTGGGATAATGGCATAATAAAAGGTATGGTTAATTAACATTTTCTCAAGTTTTGGACCTGGTGGACCCTGTGCAAAAAATGTGTGGGGGACTGCAAAATTTTGGACTTTTCTTTGGTTTTTCATTGATAACTTTTTTGCTTACGCCCTTTTTTAGAAATGTTCAGGTAAAAGGTGTTTTTTTTAGACGTATGGTTTTCAAGAAGAAATTAAACGCATATAATTTAATGTTATGATGGCCAAGAATTTTATTATAAAGATAAGGGTTTGCCATTATGTTTTAAAAATGATTTTGGGTAAGTGCCCGCCACGGCTGGCCAGAATAAATTCGAGCCGAGAGGCTCAATTTTGTCAAAATTAGAATCGGTGGCCATCTCGTTTTGGGCCCATTCACCGACGCGCTTGATGGTTATTCGGCTTCAATTCTTGCACGAGTTGGATTTTGTTAGCCTGAAAAACAAGATTCTTCCGCAAAATCTTCCATAAAGTGGATGGGCACAGCTCCAATTGTTGCGCGCGATGGCAGAGGGATTCATTCGGGTCTTCTTCGAAACTCTCCACCACCGAACCAAACCATTATTTTGGAAATAAATTTGCACGATTTGCAAACGCTGTTCAGGAGTAAGTCTTTTCATTATGGCTAAAACACAATCACGCTTCAGCTTTGGCCTCGTCACGTTACATTTCACACGCTTTGTGTTCGCTTTAAGTGACATTTTCCAAATTTCTGTTGTTGTTGTTTTTGCTTTTTTCTGTCAAAGCGAGCAAAAGTTTAACCAGTTTCTACTTCAGCTTTGCGTTTGAGTCATGTTACCTTATCTTGTACACGTACCAAACGTAACATCAAGGCCAAAGCGATATTGTGATAAGATGTATTGATTTCCTATGGTTGAACTTGTAAACATCAGGCGAAACCGAAGCTAAAGCGTAATTGTGTTTTAGCCATTATGAAATGGCAAACCAAACTAAGCATAAATCAAGTAACAGCTGTAAAAAATACCAACTCCGAAAAAAGTATTACCAGATTGAAAACCACACGTCAAAAAAAAAACACCCTATATATTTTGTAGAGCAAAATAACTGCGCCTCCAGGAACGGATTGAAGGGTTACAGTAATAAAATACATTTTTCACTCACGCCTTCACACGCCTATATCCCGTTACTTTTTTCCTTTTCCTTTTTTTTGTATTGTTAATTACATTAATATTTCCTACAAAACTGCTTGCGATAATTATGTAGTTAGGGAGGGGGAAATCGAACAAAAATGTAACTTAAATCAATACCAACATGATGTGAATATATAGTTGGCTTTCATGAGATAAGAAATTTAGCTTTCGTTAATTTTGGTTAGTCGGGGACTGATTTTTCATCTGTCCTATCTGCCGAAGCCACTGCTATCCTCACAGCTGCAAGACTCAGGGTTTGCGAGTTTTTGGTTTTATCCAGGAATCATAGTTAAAACAACATTGGATCATAGAAAACGAAGAAATGAAGTAAGAATCTGCAATTTTGTTGTGAAGGGGTGGAGGGGCGTGGTTGTAGAAATTTGTCTTTTGGTATCTACCGGGCATTTCAGACATTATATCAAAAATTCAGAACTACTCGACCCTTATGTAGGGTAAAACCTCTGTGATTACTGCACTATAAAGTTATTTAGGAAGATGTAGAATGCTGTCAAAAAAATTGGCCGCCATATTGATTGCAGATAACATCATCAAAGCCGCTACAGAGCCAGAAAAATTTGTGTCTCTAGCTTTTAAGACTCACCTACCTATGTACGAGTACAATCTTAATCCAAAAGGTCGCATTGGTTGCCAGATGTGGAATATTTTCATACAATTCTCATCAGCTCGTTTACTATTAAGAGTTTTCACTGGTTTTGCAACCATAATAACTTGGGCTACTTTTCATTGACATGGAATATATGTAAATATGAAATTTATCAATTTATAACCGGGTTTTGTTTATTTGCTTTTTTGTAGCGTCGGAAATTTCTCCAAATGTGTCATTTCGAAGTTGGAAGTTTTCAGAGGTCCATTGAATACTACCTCATTCAACAACACTTGGCCCTTGAAAGGGTTTGAAAGGTTCCTCAAGGGGTTTGGCAAACAGATCTGTCTTGTCGTTAGCTGTTTTAGCCCATTCTCTACCGTTTGTTCAAACGGGTAGTGTTATTACCTTTTGTTCCAGGTAAATAGAAATCTCGCGATTTTGGACAACCGTAATAAGTTAAACTAGATTTTCTTAATTAAAAGTTTATTTGGATTTTGATTCAATTTCATTTAGGTATATTAATTATACTCTTATCCAACAGACCTAACCGCCCTTCTTCTCCCATAAGCCTTGTCGACTAGCCATTTACTTGTGACACCCTACCAATGGATTTCGTTTTGTTTTCTTTCATTCTGCTGTCCTTTTTCGATCATCTTAAACAAAAGAATATCCCGGACCTAACCTAGGATTAAATCAGTATTGATAGGAAACAAAAAACACCATCTATGTACAAGTACATAATATGTTTATGTACATATTTATAATACCCTTTCATAGTCTGACTTCAGGACCTGCCTAGCTACAACCTTTGTTAGCCTGAAAAGGAGGTAACTTTATACGTGTACGTATTCAGTTTAAGGTTAAAGTTCCCGTTATGTTGTTGTTCGTGCTTTTTTGGTAAAGAAGGTGTATCTGCATTAGTTCATATCTTATGGATGTTACTTAAAGGGATTATCGTACGAAAAGGGTTCTTTGATTTGATCACATTTTAGGGGAAAATAGGTGGCACCTTATACCTTTTATATTTTTTCTGTTCCTATCAAGGTATTGAACTTGGTTTTAGTTATATTAACAAATCTAATGAAATAGAAATCTTTTCTATTTGTTTTGTGCATTAGAGGGTATCTATTTTAAGATATATTATGTATTTTTCCATAAAAATGCTTTTTCAGAAAACAGAAATTTCATAAGGGATTTTTGTCCATAGGATGTGGCCTTGAAATATAGGGAAAGTAATACATATATATTTGCCATATTTAAAAAAATACGAAAAGCAGGTCTATATATATTTGGTGATGGATGAAAACGTCTTCTTCCTTCGGCTTTTTTGGCCACTGGTTATAGCAATGAAACAAAGTTGACATTGTTTTTTTCCCGACGTTTTGACAGAGGTTTCTGTCCTCTTCAGGGGACAAAAGGAAGAAGACTTTTCATCCCTCACCATATATAAATATCTTTATTGGCAAATCAAATCAATAATTAAAAGTAGGTATAGCAATTAGCAATGGCATTATAAAAGATGATTTTGTGTGACCATGACCATGTGTTTTGACTAAAATACAGTAGTATTTTGAAATTTATTTTGAAATTTAACCTAATTTGCTTGATGAATGTGTAAACATTGAGAATACAATTTCGGTGCCCAATATTGTGTTTCACTCATTATTTTGACATCTACTATTTTTAAAGCACCATTGAAAAGAAGATATTTCCAATAACGCCGCCGCCTCGGCCAGCCTAAAATCCAAACCAAACTTTTTGAGGATGCATTGTCTCCTGGTTGGTGTCGTTCTACATACAGCAATTTTGCTTGTTGAAACAGCCGCTTATCCAAATGCCCTTCGGTTGGCCAAAATTGGGGTCCTGTTCCAAATGTTCCAAAGCCCAATCAGCGAACAAAAGTCTATGGTAACGGAAAGCTAGGGTCAATGGTCATGAACTATGAGCTCCTGGCTCAGATGGATTTTGTATGTGTATAGGCACATGTCCCGGGGCGAAATTCGACAAGAAGTCTGCGAAAGGACGAGCGAGGAATCGATTATCTCGGGTCGTTATTTTAAATAAATAACTTCAAGATTGCTAATAGAACGTCAGCAGAATTTTTGATTCTTCATATAACTGGTTGTTGTATTTGTTTATTATGTTTATATTCAACTGCGCTACGGATAGCTTTGCCAAAAAAACACCGCCATTTTAAATGGGCTTTCTAACTGATATTTTTTGACGAATAAGGATTTCATACTATGTTTTTTGTCACTTTCTTGTTGTGGTGCGGAAAAAAGCGTTCAACGCACGCACGCACTTCTCGCATCTTCTGCATTTCCTTTCTCGGTTCTATAATTCATGTTCAACGCTGTGAATATTGTTTTTCTTCGATTATATCATTATATGCAGTAATTTTTAATTGGCCCGGGAACGTATACGGTTTGGACAGCCCTGTTTTAGAATGTACATATTCCATATTTGTTAAGATATGCAGTTCTTCTGTCGAGAAATGCCACGGAAGTCTTAACATCATTTTTTAAATTTTACATTACATTACATTACATTTTTAATCTACTCCGTAGATAAATCTACGAAGTAGACACATTTACGAGCACTGGCTACTGAGGCCATCGGCTCAGACAATTACAAAGACAACACACAAGACGACATTGATACAGGACAGAAGAGAAGACAGAAGGAGAACGGAAAACAGAAAACACATAACACATGTCAACAGCACGCAGTTGGTTTTCAGACGGTCCCCCATCTTTCCACTAACCACGCGCAACGATGCTTAATTTCGCTGATCTCACGGGAAGCGATGCTTTATCGGAGCCAAGGCCGTTGACTTTTTAAATTTTATTTTGAATTATTTGAAGCCTCTTTATATGGATTTTTGAACATTTACTCCAATCTGGAGATTCGTAAAAAATTAAAGCGTGAATTGATTTGATTTGATATTGATTTGAAAATAATCTAATTTTCATTATTTAGCTCACATCTTCGATTTATAAACGGATATGGAATATTTATAGAAATATTAACTTTTTTGATTGTTTGTTGGATGTGCAATTATAAATAAATAAATAAATTTATTGGCACGACAGCTCCTTAAGGAGCCAAAGCCTAGTGACTTATACTCTCAACCATTCATGTGTGTGTGTTGTTAATCTGCAAGAATGGATCCATTCCATTCCATTCTTCCATTTTTGCATTAAGAATTACCCAAGATATTTAGCATTTGATTCCCATTAACCGTTGAGCCTCCAATTCAAAGACTGTTGCTTGGTAAGAGGCAAGCTTTTCTTTACGCGTGAAAAAGATAGCCTGTGTCTTAGAAACATAAATACATATATCATCTGCAAACAAACTCTTCTCACAATTAAGGTATTGGCTAGGGAAATCGGATGTAAAAAGAATATATTAAATCGGACCAAGAACCGATCCTTGAGGTACACCTGCACCAATACAGACATTTTCGAAAAGACATATGAGAAATGATTGTATTATTTTAATTAAGTATAATGGAAAATTAAGGGAGACAAGTTTGCGTGCTGCCAGTTTTTAAAGCGGGGATATGTGTTTTACTTTTGTTGATGAGCTTTACAATATTCCAAAAGGACGTACTAGACTTTTCTAAGCTCTGCAACTTACGATTCCAGGAGGTATTTCTATAATTATTAATTGATTCTTTATTAAAAGAGTTAATAATATTAATCGGATAGCAAAAAAGTGTCATATTTTTGAGGATGTTCATTTTTACTTGCGATTTATAGGGACTATGAGGCAAGTTATGCATTCGTAAAAAAAAATTCCTACAATCAAACATGACATTACGATGATAGAGAAGTCAAAAAAAGTGGGTCCAGAAATTTCGTCCGTCTGTCTGTCTGTCTGTCTGTCTGTCTGTCCGTATCGATATCTACAGTCTAAACGGTTGGCCCGATTAGATTCAAACTTGGTATTTTTAGAGTGCTCTACCCGACAGTTTTTAGAATTGGCATTCTAGCTCCTAAACTAACGGTACCTGCCATATAACTTTTAATGAAAAACTTATTTTTCTTGAAAACGGCTCCTACGATTTTGATAAAACTTTCAGAATGATGTTTTCCATGCAAAATCTATCTTTAAGTTTTAATGGATTTTCCAGAAAAAGTTTTATAACGGTACCTCCCATATGACCGGTTTTTTAAAATCAGACTTCCTCGTTAACTAATTGACGGATTTTGATGAAATTTTCAAAATATGTAGTGTTTTATGATTTAAATAATATTGCTTATTAAAATTTCAAAATTTTTTTTTTAATTTTTAATATTTATAAAAAAAAATATTTTGTTTTTAATATTTTGAAAACGGATCTATAGATTTTTTAAAAAATTTTTCTCCTAGTAGATTTCAATTGACATACTCAAAAAAAATTAAAATATGTTTTCGAAAAGTTTTTCAAAAAAAAACATTTTTTTTGAAAAAAACTGGTTGAACGATTTTGAAATGAAAAATTCATAAAATAGAAAACAGCAAAAGAAATAATATTACAATATTTTTTCCAAAAAAACGTTATGAATAGTGTTTTTTTGATTTCATAAAAAAATTCCCCCAAAATTTTATTTCATTTTGCTCGGCTAAGGGCTAGGGCTTATTTTATTAGTCAAATAAAAGAAGGTGACAACCTACATATGTACATACGTACGTATTTTAAAGCATTTCATCATCATAAAAGCACAGAGAATAAATAAGGAGCCTATGATAAACACAAAAAAAAAAAACAAATAAAAAAACTATTCGATTACTACTGAACGCAAAGATTTCAATCGAGAAAACAAAAGTTTACACCTTCCTATAAACAAACAAAACCACTGTGTTAATTTTTAATATTATCCCTATACCCACTCTCTTAACAGTAGTTGGAATGTGCATCTTAATTTTAGTACCTACCTTCTTTCCAACCTTATTATAGATACCTAATATCTTTAATAAATTCCATTAATACCTACCCACGCCATACGTTCATCGATCCATCAAACATAATTAAGCTATTTTAATTAATTTGATTTCAAAAAGTAAATATATTATTGGGAAATTGTTAAATTGTTATTGAGGCCTATGTATATATACGTTTGTCCCTATACTAGCAGTAATGCCCTACTGCTGATTCCCACGAATTTTTATGCCAGTTGTTCAATTTTTTTCATACCAAAATGAAAATTAAACTGAAAAAAGTCCTTTATATCTTTCTATTAGCAAATTATATTATAAACAGTAAGCAGCAAGTGGAAAGATAATACACTAAAAAACTGCAAAAGCTAGCAATCCTATATATTTATGTGTTTATCCCTTTATCGTGACGCATGTTCGTTCGAGCTTCAAACCACAACGATTCTAAAGAAGTTGCACGTCAAAAAAACATTAAAATTAAATCTTTTGTCAAAAAGACGCCTGGACCTAAAAAGGATTAGCACACGGGAGCTAGTACGTGCGACCCAGTCGTGCCTTTTATTTGGCAGTGCATCCTTGTTTGGACAGAGGTACATACTTTCGAAATAAATGAGAGTTTTTCGTTTCAAAAGTTATAGAAATTTGAATGAGAGTTTACGGAGTTTGTTCCGGTGTGTATGTTTTTTTTTATTAATTTCTTATTTGTTATTTAGCTTAAATATTAACTTAAAAAAATTTAAAACTAGGCATCAGATAATTTTTTTTCTTAAAACTAACTGAGTTGGTATATGTACTTATAATAAACTAAAAATAAACTTAAAGTAACTAAATCTATACTTAAACCTACAACAGCCACATCAGCAAATTTTACAATATTTTTTTTTTTTTTTTTGGACACCGCCGCAACTACGTAAGCCGACCATAGGCAACAATGTCGACTGTAAGTATCAGCCCGTAAGCCACCAAAACTGGTGCAACTTATCAAAATATTCCTTCCGGTCCCGATCGAACACAGACCTTCTTAACCTGAGGCGCTTTGTTTCGCTCCCTGTGACAATGTCTCGGTCGTAAAGAAGCCGCCTATCCACAGTTTTACGGCCAACATGCACATGGTAGATCAACGGGATCGTCGATCTATCTTGTATCAGCCCTCGACTTTCTAAGTAAAGGAAAGCCTCGGGTGGAATGAAACCGCTTGAAAGTGTATTTTCGAAATATTCATATTGGGGGTAATAAGCCCCGAAGATTTGTCCATTAGTTGAGGTCATCGCCCTTGCAATGTGTCCGCGAATGAGCTTAATTAAAAAGTTATCTATCCTGTTTGCATTGGCCCCGTTGTATAGAACCTCGTTGGAATAATAGTGTTTGTGCTCCGAAGCTGGTGTACTGTGAAGTCCAAGGCAGGTAAGAAGACACTGCCTCTTAAACACCCGAATCTTTTCCATAAGAGATGGTGCAACGTTGAGCCCCACAGGGCATCCGTAGGCAATAATTGGCCTAAAAAAAAAACAACAACCATCTTGTCAGGGCAAAAGCTCCCCTAGCCCTAGCCAGAGCAGCCTCTACATGTCGATTAAAGTATAGATACTAATCCAACCAGATACCAAGGTACTTTACCACATCTTTACTCGCCAGTGAATATCCCTGTGGCCCAGCGATTTCTCGTATTCCTAGAAACCCTAGACAAAAAGGTTCTAAACAGGACAGTTTCACATTCCTGAAGTTAATTTTCAGCTTCCAATCACTACAGTTATGTTGAATTTTATTGAAATCACGTTGCAAGAGAATTCTATTAACTTAAAATTTTGGACCTGTTCTGTACGCAACTAAATCGTCGGCATACGCAATTGCATGAGGTAGACTCCCAATGAGATCGCTGGCTTAAATACTAAAGAACAAGTTCACCGCTCCCTGTTGAAGACCGTTTTCAATATCAAATGTTGTGGTAGAAGTCACATTGCCTCTCTTGACAACAAACTTTCTACCATTAAGCATGTCGTAAAGCATATATAGCAGTGGTTTACTTATGCCCCACCTGGTTAGCTTCAGATAAAGACCCTCTAACCATACGGTGTCGAAGGCCTTCTCCAAATCAACCATCAGAGAGGCACCCGTGCATTGATTCTTAGCATTGTTCCATTGGACAGCAGATACTAGCTTAGACGCGGCTTAAAGCCGAACTGGGTGTCTGGAATAATATTTTTTTCCTCTATACTCGAAAGAAGACTTATCGACCGGAGATTTTCCGGATTGGAATTATCCTTTCCCTTTTTGGGGAAAGGATGTACAACAGCTGTCTTCCAACTCAATGGATAATAAGCATTATTCAGCGCGTTGTTGATCAGTGTTGTGTATATGTCTATTGAATCCTCAGGGAGATGTCGTAGTACAATATTGGGTATACCATCGAATCCCGCCGACTTCTTTTTCTTTAATGATGCGAACATCATTTGGAGTTCGACCTTCGAGATTAGCAGGAAACTTGGCCCATTTTGTTCGGCGATGGTGGCGTTTGCTAGGTTGTTTTCATTGCTTCATTAAACCGGGTGATACCAAGATTCTCAGATCGCCATTGCGTGATGCTATTTTGAAGGTACAAGTAATTCAGCAGAGCTCTGTTCTTAATGTAATGATATGGGTGAATGGACTCATTCAGCCCAAATCTATTCCTGCGGTCAGGAGTACTCTCACAACAATGTATGCTGAGAAATTGTCCAATAGCAATTCAAAATCTACGTTAGTCCAGACTTTCCTTGGCCGATAATAAATGTAAGCTCATCGGATTCGTTTCCAATCGCTACGACATTCAACAAATACAATCCGAAATCCTGCGGAAATTCAGATAATAATCTACCATTTTCGTCGAATATTTCAGCTTTAATCTCTATTTGCACAAGAATTGAATTGCTCTTGCAAAATATGCGTTTGATATTTACTGACGCGGGCATAGAGATCACCAATAATTACCGCGTATTCCAAATAAGAATTCCTCATAAAAACGGATTCCAAATAATATGCTTTATTTAACTTTACTACTATACTACTTAATGTTGAAAATTGAAAATTGAAAATTCTTTATTAAACATAATTTATTTCATAAGTCATTCCCCTTTGGCCTCGGTACTTCCTGTCCAATCAACATTTTTTTTATTTAAACCTAAATGCGGCTTCCGAATTAAATAAGAATCCCAAAAGCAAAGCCCCAAGATAAAGAAAAGAGGCAACCAAAAAAAAAAGTTCCAATAAAAGTTCAACTGTATACGCCCCGCTAACTGAATCCCTTTGGCGGGCCAGTAATTTCAATTTTCTTCAATTTGCAATCTTGTCGCTTATTTTAGCGTTCTTCTTGTTATTCTGCTTCCGTAAATAATACAATTTGATGACACTTAACTTATTCCTTAAAAACTAATAAATTATGTATGACCGTGCCATTAAGGATTAAAGTCTGATCCTTTGGAGAGCTGGCGACAGAATTGAGTAACGTGAATCCCGAAAGAACATAAAACGCACCACTAGCAGTAAAACTGGAGCTGGAAGTTCGAGTTGGAGTAGAGTTGGCGAAAGACAGTGGTTATCGAGCTTCGAGCATCGCAGTGGCAACAAAGTCCTTTGCAATTGAGACACTTTTACAAAAAAGTTACGCTAGGACGTCGTCACCGCCGGGAAGAGGGGGGAAGATGTTAGGGTCGGGTTAAGATGATAGCAACGTAGCGAAACCGTTGAAAAGTTTAAAGTTTTTTTTTCTTTTTATTTTTTTAAAGAAATGTTTCGTGAGAAAAAAAAACAAAAGTACAGAGCAAAAAAATAACTTTTACATCCTCCTTTGCTTATGTTCTTTTCTTGTTTCTATGCTCCTTCTGTCCCGGGGGGGATTCATCGAGTTCCAGTGTGTTCCGCTTGCATGTAACTGTTGAAATTCTTCCGCCACAAAAACGTCTTTTGCAAACTTTTTCACCCACAAGTTTTTTTTTTGTTCCCACTTTGTGTCTGTTCTTCCTGTTTCTGCCCGCCTCTTTTTTTGTTCTCGATAATGTTCCTATTGTTCGCACAGTTTATTACATTCTTTTTTTTTGGTCCAAGTCGGAGCGTCAAGCGTGTACCGAAGTCGTAACTTTGGTGTTGAAAGTTTGTCGGTGGAAGGAACAAACGTAAACAAACGGCTTTGAAATTTTAATAAATACTTTGTTCAGCACGGCAGGGTTAGTCCTTGATATGTGGGGATAGGATAATGAAGTTTATTTACTAATAAGTCTCAGTATTCATAGAAGATCACCCTAATCAAATCTTTCTAATGAGGTAAGAATAGTTTCCGTGCTATTGCAAAGTTTTTTGTTGTTCTTGGGGTTAATTACCAATGATAATATATCATCTTCCCAGGGTATCCTTAATTTTTCCTCTTTTTTATATATTCTTTTTTATTATTTGAATACTAAGTTACAAAGTATAAGACTTTTTGAAATACTTTAATCAACCCCCTGTGACCATTTTTATTCCTGTTTCGAAGTGTTGTCTTTTTTGTTTAGTAAACAACCCTTAGATATCTCGGTACATACCTATCCCCGCATAGCCCCCAACACTGCAAGGACATCGTTATTCATGAAGTTTATTTCAGCACGTTACAGCAAAGCTTAACGGACCATGAATCTTTTAGTGATAGCTTGGGATATAAAACATATATAAGGACGAAGAACGAAGGTATGTATATGTGTATGGCTTAGCTTCACTACTTGAAGCTTCCGCGGTGGATGCCATGCTATGCCACGCCACTTGCCTATCAATTTTTAATGCAAAAAAGCGTCTTCCGTGCTTCCTAACTTCAAATATAATTAGTGCTCGAAACTTTTTGTCCAAGCTATCCGCCGATTCGGGACAATTTGGTTGTTTTATTTTTTTTTTAATGCAAATTGGGAAGGACTTTGGGCAGATTAGGGAGTGAAATGAATATTTCTTGTTTACGAAGTGATTTCTTTGTGGCTCCCGTGTGGATTTACCTACGGAAGGACATATTTATTTTCAAACAAAAGTTTAAAGTCCCGGCTTGTTATGGTTTTGAAAAAATAACTTTATATCCTTTATTTCAAGGATGTGTAGTGTAGTGTAAGTATTGAGATTTTGTTTGTCGTCCTGAATAAGAAAATTGTTTTCTTGCCAGTGAGTTATGCTTATATAATCCGCAGAGCTTTAACATTTTTATGACAATCTGCAAGGTCGAATATAAAAAAAATTGGCACGACTGGGTCGCACGTACTTACTCCTATATGCCTAATCACATTGCAGATATTGCTATATCTTTGAAAGATACAAGTAACATTTTACGTAGAGAAATAACACGGTCTGAAGTTATACGAAGAGTCGAAACCACAACACTAAACTGTTTTTATTAAAAATGAAGTACACTATCACCCGTCTTTAATGTCATGGAATTTACGATAAAAGTATTTCGAAAATTGTAGGACGAATTTGGATAAAATCCTGTTTTTTATTTTTAGTTTTTTTACGATAAAAGTATTTCGAAAATTGTAGGACGAATTTGGATAAAATCCTGTTTTTTATTTTTAGTTTTAAAAAAAAAAAAAAAAAATAGTTAGATTTTGGTATGCAGATTTTTAGAGTTTATTAATATACAGCTGATAATAAAATTTTAAATATTTGCTTTTGATTAGTTTTAAAAATATTGAATTTTAGAAAAACTAAAAAAAAAATCGAAAATTAATTATAAATAAGCAGAATTATATGGTATGCAGAATTAATTTAACCGCCTAGATCTATTCAAATATAAACTTTTATAAAAATCTGAAAATCCGTTACCGGGAAAATCGAGAAATAAAAAAAGCGTTGAAAGGTACCGTTAATAGACTTTTCCGGTAAATTTATTCTTTATAAAATGATAGCTCATACCCACAACAAAATAAGCTTTTCCTGAACGGTTATATGGCAGGTACCGTTATTTTTAGACCTAACAATAAAATTTCTAAGACCTGTATGACGAATGCCAAATTTGAAAGTATTCGCTTAAGCCGTTTAGGCTGCAGCTCGTTATACATACAGACGGACAGTCAGACATTTTTTCACTAACCTTTTTAGGTTTCTCTATATATATTTAAGTTTATTTTAAGTTTATTTTAAGTTTATTTTAAGTTAGTTTTAAATTAGTTTTAGGAGTAGCCCAGGAAAATTGGACATTCACTTCGAAAAAATTCCGACAAAGCTAAATTTTGGTGGAGAGCTTCATTTTTACGTCCTAAAAATTTCTTAAAAAAGGACCATAAAATTGGAGTGGTGCAAACATTTTTAGGGGGTGGTGATAAAGGGGTTAAAATTCAGTTTTTTTTCGAGATTACTCGAAAACTATAGGTTATTTAAAAAAAGTTTATGTAGACATTGTTGCTTATGTAGTTCTAAAAAAAAGGTCATAACACTATTTATCATAAAATTAATAGATTTGGAGAAAAACGGTCGCAAGCATTGGGGTGTATTACAAATATTCAAAAAAAAAAATAAATAAATTAATGTTTTTGAGTGGGGAATGTTTTTGTATTTGGTCATGTTTGGAAGAACATTTTTTATTGATTAAATTTTAAGAAGGTACCACAAGGGATTTGCCGCCATCTTTAAAAAATGCATTTATTTTTATTTGCTTATGACTAAAAACCACTTATATAGTCAAAAAATAGAATTACATGCGCTACAATGTCTACCTACAACTTTTTTCGAGTAATCTTGAAAAAAAAACTGAATTTTCCCCGTCCCCCTAAAATTGCTTGCTTCAATCCAAATTAAGGGTATTTTTTAGGAAACGTTTAGGACGTACAAAATTAATCTCTTCATCAAAATTCAGCTTTGTTGGAATTGTTTCGTAATATGGTAGTTTTTGCCTAATTTTTAATTTACCTGGACTAGAGTAGTTTAGGTTTTGAAAGTTTAGAAAAAAAAATATTTCAAATCACCACTTGACCAAGATCCTCTTGGAAAATTGATGACATTGTGAGAGATGAATCAATTCTTTCTCAGTTTGCTGAAAAAGCTAAGACCGAGTGGGTAGCGGCGTATTTCAAGACAGACTAAATTCAAGTCTCTCCTTCTCTGTCTCTCAAACTATTGTAGCTTGTTCCAAGCTTGTTCTTGGTTCAAGAAAAACGTGATTTTAACATCCGATATCCGTATCTTCACAAATAACAAAGCTCTCCTCAAATCACTCGGTTAGTGTAGGGGTACCGCCATACAACCTTACATTTTATCACACCAAAACCATAATGTCCATGCGAACATTGTGTCATCCTTAAGTCATGAACTAAAAAAATGTTTTGTTGCTGGTGCAATAAGTTCCGGGTCACAAACTACCAAGAATCTGCTTTTATTCCTAACAGAGTAAAAGCATTAAATCTAAAGAAAAGTCCTGGTTTAACTCTGAGTGTAAAGAAGCTATCAGGCTTAAAGAAGTAAGTTTCCGAAATTACAAAGCCTACCCTACAAAGAAAAATCAGAAAAAGCACAAACAAGCAAGGAACTCATGCAACTTCGTTATTGAAAGAACTAGATTTTTGCATGACCAAAAATTACGGCAAAAAATTTTGCAATGTCCCAAAGGCAGTACAAATTTTTGGTAATTTGTACATAATATTAAAAACTCCTCAACATCTTCCGTTCCAACGTTCATCGACAATAACAAACCAATTGTTTACTCTTCAGAGAAGGTAAACTTGCTCGCCGCCCATTTCGCTGCCAGCTCCACGATGCCTAACAGCAACGATGCCCCTCCTGTACTTGAGAATGTAAATTTTTCCATGGGAAAGATTTTTTCCGCACTCGTACAGTAGCAGAGTTCTCAAAGATCTCGATATACACAAATCTGCTGACCCGGATAGTATACCCCCGATTCTTCTGAAGAGGTGTTCTTCCACACTGGCAAAGCCACTGCGTAAGCTTTTCCATCGCTCCTACTCTTCTGGAATCTTTGTCCAGCCTGTCCCTAAAAAAGGTGACCCATCCTCCTCCTCCTCCTATCGACCCATAGCACTAACATCCCTTCTTTCTAAGGTCATGGAAACGCTGATTAACCGTCAGCTTAAGCAATATCTCGAAGATCGACCGTCAGTGTGCTTCCGCAGCAACCGTTCCACTGGTGATCTGATGGCATATCTCACCGAACAGTGGGACAAATCTCTACATCACTTTGGTGAAAGTAAGATTATTGCTCTTGATAACTCCAAAGCATTTGATGGAGTTTGGCATGAAGCTCTCATATCGAAAATGCGTGTTTTTGGGATCGATGATACTCTTGTTCGAAGGATTAGAAGCTATCTTCCGGACTGTTCAAGTTGTATTGGACGGATTCAAGTCTGATTCCCATAAAATAAATGCTGGTGTGCCCCAAAGCTTTGTTCTATGTCCAAATCTTTTCTTCATTTTTATAAATTCTGTCCTGTTCATTCTGTCCCAAGACCTTTGTGCTTAACTGCCTCTTTCTTATCTACTGTAGGCATCGTATGACCATACAATGCTTGCGGTAAATAGATAAGGGCATCTGATTTTGTCTTATTGTGCTGAATGTTTGGATTGATTTTTTGTAAACAGGCTGTCTTATGGGCATAACACCTAAGACAGTTTGATTATTACAGAAGTTAATTTTGATTTTCACTGCGCAGTTCGACTTAATCAGAGTTGTGTTTTGTATGTAAGTATTTTTAAATGGTAAGTGATTTTTGTGTCGTGTATTCAAATGTTCGTGGTTTAAGAAAGAATTTCTTTCACGTGTACGTCTACACTGTTCAACACAGGCCAGCTGTTTTGGCATTAAATGAAACTCAGGTTGGAGCAAATACTGATTTATCAGAATTTGCTCTACATGGGTATAGTTTGGTGCCATTACTCTTTTCTCATCATGGTCTCGTGGTCTATGTTAGGAATGATATTGCTTGCCAGAGCCTTCCCCAATATGGGCAATGTTCCAACACGGACTTTAACTTCTTATGGCTCAAATTCACTGTCCGCAAGCATGTCATTCATTATTGTTTTATTTACAGGAGTCCAAATCTTGACAGTAATTCGACTTGTAACGAGTTTGATGCACTGTCTGATTCCATCTCGAAAATTGTTTCCCTTTGTCCTCGCACTGAAATCGTTATTGCGGGCGATTTCAATGTACACAATTCCAACTGGCTCCGCTATTCTGGTCAGACAACACCCGAAGGAAGGTATGTCGAGCTCTTTGCCGGGTTACATCACGTTACCCAACTGATCGATGTGCCAACGCGTATACCGGATGTTGCTGGGCAAGCAGCCCATACTCTTGACTTGTTTCTTACTTCTCACCCTGATAAATATACCATTAGTGTAACTTCTCCATTTGGCACTTCAGACCTTTGTATCATTTCAGCTAATTTCTCATCCCCCACCCATCCAGTTAAAGAAAAAATGAATTTCTTTTTCCGAAACTTTAACTGGTCACTATGCTTCCTCGATAGTGGCATTGATGCCAGTGCTGAAATGATCACAAATGTGATTCTTCTAGGGATGCGTGCTTTTATTCCTAACAGAGTAAAAAGCATCAAACCTAAAGAAAAGTCTTGGTTTAATTCTGAGTGTAAAGAAGCTATCAGGCTCAAAGAAGTAAGTTTCCGATCTTACAAAGCCAACCCTACAGAGGAAAATCGGAAAAAGCACAAACAAGCAAGGAACTCATGCAACTCCGTTATAGAAAGAACCAAATTTTTGCATGACCAAAAATTACGGCAAAAAATTCTGCAGTGTCCCAAAGGCAGTACAAATTTTTGGTCATTTGTAAAAAATATAAAAAACTCCTCGACATCTTCGGTTCCAACGCTCATCGACAATAACAAACCAATTGTTTACTCTTCAGAGAAGGCAAACTTGCTCGCCGCCCATTTCGCTGCCAGCTCCACGCTGCCTCAAAGCAACGTTGCCCCTCCTGTACTTGAGAATGTAAATTTTTCCATGGGACACATTTTTTTCCGCACTCGTACAGTAGCAAGAGTTCTCAAAGATCTCGATATACACAAATCCGCTGGCCCTGATTTACACAGCATTGTCAAATGATGTAGTAGGAATCGTGTGGAGTTTAATGCTTCGAAAACTCAATGCTGTCTTCTGTCGCTAAAGCTAAACATACCCCTAAGCTCTCAGTACTCGGTATGTGTGTCAACGACGACCTCTGTTGGAACGACCATATACTTGAGATAGCTAAGAATGCTGCTAAGTGCTTAGGTTTTCTGTATCGGTGTAAGAAGTATTTTTCCCCATCTGATCTGGCTACAATTTATAAAGCGTTTATACGCCCTAAACTCGAGTATAACACCCACCTCTGGGCAGGTGCTTCAAAAACATCGCTTCACGTGCTTGATAGAATACAAAATCGATCGTTAGAATTGATAGGTAAGAGAACTGCCGCTGAAACAATTGCCCCTCTCAAACAACGACACAATGTTTCATGTCTTTCCTTACTTTATCGTTTCTTTTATAAACAAATTTCACTCGAAATAGCCAGCTGCATTCCTCCCCTTAAAAGTTTCCCCCGTAATACTCGTCTCGCAAGGAATGCTCATCAGTTCACCTTTGAGCCCATTTTCGGACGTACCGAGGGATTTTTTTTAGCCGAACAACACGAATTTGGAATAGTTTACCCGGCGCGGTTTTCCCTTGCCAGTTTGATCTGATAGCATTCAAAATTAATGTTGATCGATACCTCCTATCCTTCCCCTCCCTATCTACCGCGCAGTGTGCTCTACATTAAAAGGGAAGCAAAACTATCATGTGCGCGCGTTAATTATAAAAAAAAAAACCAACAAAGTGATACCTGAAGTATAAAAAAATACAAAATTCATCAAAATTGGCAATTATTGAAGAAAAAAATTAAAAACACACGCAAATAGCAGTTAATTTTTTTTAAAGAATATTAACATCACCTAAGCAAGAACTAATAATAGATAATCAAATCTACAATATTCACAAACCAGAGTGTAGTCATCAATCTACAAAAAGCCCTACACCTATTAATTCTATTCAAAACAACACTATGGTTCACAAGACGAATACACAGTCTACAATTATGATGGTCAATATCAACGAACGTGTTTAATGGCAATAGCTACTTCAACGTTAAACAAAGCTATGTATTATTATTCGCCATGCTAGTGTTTGTTTACTCAAACACTTGTACTTCAAAGGCACATTCGTATCCAAAGTTAGACCAGCAATAATGTATCTCAACACTGCTTACAAATTCAGTTGTCATTTCGTTCCTATTCTCGCCGGATGGCCAAGTGAATTATTGCTTCAGCACTGTCTAATTCTCAAATAAAGTGCCCCATTATTTGTGTCATCCTTTCCTAAATACAATGCATATCAGCATCGCATTTATCTGTTCACCTCTATTTATCTTTTGGGCTGGCGTATCGAGCTTTGCAGATGGATACAAAATACTTGGCGTATTTCCATTGGCATCTAAGTCACACTTCATCATTGGCGATGCACTGATGAGGAGTCTGGCAGAGAAAGGTCACGATGTCACAGTGATATCTCCGTATCCGATGAATGACAAGAACTACCATGGCATTGAAGTTAAGGCTGTGATTCCGGCATTAAATGGTGCGTATAGATGATCAAAAACACACTTCATTTTTAATTGAAGTATCTATTCTATGTACGTCACTCAAAGACTGAATATTTTTGAATTGTCACTTTGACTGAAGGTTTTTAACGCAAAGTTACTATTTTCGTAACAATTTTTTTTAATCTTGTATCTATATGTACTCAAAAATGCGAATACTTTTCATCGATTTCCATAATCATGCCAGGTTTATGAAGTTATGTGTACTTATAGTCATTAAAAAAGTTTTGTATATCTATAAGTTACATAATTCATATCAGTAATATATTTACTTTTGCTGCTGTGATGTGAGCATTATAAAAACATATTTTTGTTATCTTAATGAATGAATCAAGTTAATTGATTAATATTTCCAATTTAAATCATTGAACTTGGTTAGGTAATAAATAATTTGAATCAGAAAGAAAAGTTTCGTAGGTACAACAAGGAAATCTAGAACTAGAAAATGGCGGCGGAAAATTATAATCCTTTAACTCTACACTAAAACCTAATTGGTGTCACACTAGGTTGAAATTTTTATAAAAAATTATGATATAGTGTCACACTAAATTTATGATTCAAGTTAAGTTGTATATAATATTGCGCCAATACAATGAAATCTTTAAGTAATTTAGACTGGAAGAGGATTAGTGTTTATTGACAAATTCTTTCTGAACTTAATATTATTAAAATATCTACATATCGAAAAATGGTTTTCAAGTTGCAATAAATCGATCTTGATACTTGTAGTATTTGCTTGCTCCTTATTAATTTGTAATATAGAGCAGACAGAAAAATTTTTTTCTTTGAGTTTTGCGTGCAGGAAGATTAGAAAAAAAGTTCGGAAAAATTATATACAAAACTCGTTTTGTTTCGCTTCTTTTTTAAAAAAGGGGGTCAAAGGACACGACCTTGGAAATTTCGCTGATCATCAAACAAAACTCATGCAGCCAAAAATGTTTTAATTATCAGTGAAGTGACCAAACGAGTTTATACGAATATCTGGTGTCAAAGGGTGTTTTTATTAGAGGGGGAGGGGGGTCGAACGAAGTCTCAGTTTTATATAAACAAACATAAAATAATAACGTCAGTGAGGAATCTGTGTAAAAATAATTGATTGGCCATGAATATGAAGACTTAACAGCGTGTATAAAAATAAATAAATTGCACGACTGGATCGCACGTACTTGCTCATATGTGCGCTCACATCGTCGAATAAAATTTAAAAAATATGCACGACTGGGTCGCACGAACTTGTTCTTATGCTAGATAATTCTTTAGTGGCTGCATATGTTGGTATATATTTAAGAGTTTTCTCGGAAAAACTTAGTATGCAATAAAATTTGAAAACTAAATGTCTACCGAAGAGAAATAAATTGCACGACTGGATCGCACGTACTTACTCATATGTTCGGTCACATTGTTGAATAAAATTAAAGAAAATTAAAGTGAACATCAAAGCATTCATTCGATTTTTGTGACATTTGATTGTTCGAATAAAGTACGTTAAATTGTATTGGGTGAAATAATTTAAACGCTTTCTTTCTTTAGGAAATGTAAAAAAGTGTGATTTTTTTTTTAAATCGTAGGAGCCGTTTTTAAATAAAACGGTTTATTTTTAACAACTTTTTTTAAAAAAATAAAAAAAATAATTCAAGAATATAAACTTAAGCACAAAAATAACGTACATTTAAAAACAAAATTAAAAAAAAAATTGATGAAAAATATTGATTTTTCAAAAAAAAAAATAATTAAGATTTTTAAAAACAAAAAAAGTTTTCGAAAAAAAATAATGCAAAATTACTTAGGCTCCCTAATCTTGAATATCAATTTTGATTGTAATCGGATCACAAGTTTTCGAGAAAGTCGAAGAAAAAAACCGGTCCTATAGGAGGTACCGTTCTTAGACCACCATATTAATTTTTTCACCAAAATATAATGCATACCTACACTGATTTTTTTTTATAAAAATCCTTGGAGCCGTTTTCGAGAAAAATAAGCTTTTATGTAACGGTTATATGACAGGTACCTTTAATTTATGAGCTAAAAAAATATCGAAAAACTCTTTGTATAACTTTGTAATGTTAAAATAACCTTGAGTTAAAATTTGAAGACGATTGGCCTAACCGTTTAGGATGCAGTCCAAAATACATCCGTACAGACAGACAGACAGACGGACAGAATTTTGCCAGTAACTCAAATATGTTTCCCTATCACCGTAATGTCATGTTTGATTGTTATCTCATAATTTTTAATCTGCACGAATGCATAGCTTGCGTTATAGTATTATAATCGCAAGTAAAAATATTGAAAATCGTTCGACCAGTTTTTTTAAAAAGTAGATTTTTTTTTTAAACTTTTCGAAAAAAAATATTTTAAACTTTTGTTAAGCATGTCATTATAAGGTAGTTTTCATCTGTGAAAATTATTTGAAAAAAATTCAATCAACCCGTTTTCAAAATATTTCGAGAGCCAATTTTTTTTCTTAGAAAATTTAAAAAAAAAATCGAAAAAAAGTTTTTGAAAGTTTTGAAATGCAATATTAATTGAATTACAAATGACTTCCTGTGTGAAAAATTATATTGAAATCGGGATAATGGCGTACGATAAAACCGCATTTGAAAAAACCGGTTCTATGAGAGTTGCCGTTATAGAACAAATTTCGAAAAAATTCATTCTATTGAAAGATGTATTGATGTAAGAAAATTGCACCCTGAAAGTTTTATTAAAACCGTTAGAGCCGTTGTCGAGAAAATCAAACTTTTGGTTAAAGTTGTATGTATGCAAAAATGAAAAACACCCCCCGAGATACTACCAAACAAATACTAAATACCATGTTTGAAGCAAATCGGGCCATCTGTTTAGGCTGTAGAGGTGCCTGTCTGTTTGTCTGTTCAAACAGACAGACGGACGGAATTTCCGGACCCACTTTTTTCGATATCATCGTAATGTCATGTTTGATTGTTAGAATTTTTTTTGCATGAATCCATAGCTTGCCTTATAACTAGTACCTATAAACGCAAGTAAATAAGGTGGTATAAGTGTGGTTTCTGAGGAGGGGTAAGGGGTATTCAAAACTAAAAATTATGTTGGGAAAACATAGGCATATGGTACATCTTTTTTGGATAGTTTTTAACGCTGAATCTTATAAAAGAAAAACCAAGATGATAAAGGGTGTTTTTTTAGAGGTATAGTTCGAATTTTCGCTGACTTTTTCCAACATTTGTGGCTGTATATCGGCAATAACGCGTTGAATGTTGTCCTGCAAGTGGTCAATCTTTTCGGGCTTATCGGTGTAGACTAGCGACTTCAGACATCCTTACAGAAAATAGTCAAGCGGCGTTTAATCTCACGATCTGAAAGGCCAATTCACGGGTCCGTAATGTCAAACTAAACGTTTCCTTGAATAAATCAATAAATTGTGGCACGAGCTGTGTGACATGTTGCGCCGTCTTGTTGAAACCACAGCTCTTGCACATGGTTGTTCAATTGATGAACGAAAAAGTCAGTAATGTGTGTAAAGTGTGATTCTTATGGAATTCCCCAGAGGGGAAATTGAAATTTAATTTTTAGGCCTACCTATACCTATACCTATATGACCGTTTAGGAAAAGCTTACTTTTCTCGAAAATCGGCCCAACATTTTTAAGATTTTTTTTGTTAGTATTGGCTATTATCTCATCAGAATCAAATTCACGGGAAAAGTCTATTAACGGTACTTTGGATTTCTGTCAAATTTTATATTTGAGAAGAAGGTAGCCGAATTAATTCTGTATAACTTTTTTTCTAATAAAAATTAAATTTTTGAATTTTTTTTTTGAAAAATCAATACTCTTAAAACTAATTAAAAAAAAAATATTTTAAATTTTATAATTACATGTATATTAATAAACTCTTAGAAACTGCACAACAACATATAATTTTTTTTTTCAAAAAACTAAAAATAAAAAATCCGTTCTACAATTTTCGAAATAATTTTTTCGTAAATTTGTTATTATACAAGACGTGTGATGACATACTCCTTTTTTACTAAAAACCGTTAAGGATAGTGGTTTTGACACTATTTTTGAGTTCAGAACGTGTTATTTTTGTACGTAAATGTTACTTGTTTCGATCATAGATCTTGCCTTCCAATATGATTAAGCACATAAGAGCAAGTACGTGCGACCCAGTCGTTCCCATTTTTTTAAGTTCATTATAGTGTTATTTTTCTACAATAATTGAGTTTGATTTCGTGTCTACTATTAATAATTGTGAACACCAAAAACAAAAGAAGGCTAAGAGTAGTTTAAACGTTAAGGTTAGAGGGTTTTAGTGTGTTTTACGCGCCTTTTATCAATTTTAGTTTGTGAACGGAAAAGTTTAATAGAAGCAAAATTTGTATTAATATTTCCCATTTACACGATCCACACGGCTTTTTCAGGATTAAATTTACAACTTACATGGGAATTAAGTAGACTTCACTAAAGTAGATTTACTTGCCAATAAGTGGGAACTGAGTCCCTCGGTGTAGTAAGTTCCCAGGTACTTATTTCATGCATCCTGTAGCAGTGCTCGATTATCCTTGTTGGGGCCCCGAATTGCAGTCTCCGGGCCCTTTTTCAGCCGTTTTAAAATGTATTTTTTTTTAATCAACACATATTTAAGGTCATTTTGACTACACTTTTAATGTCAGTAGACACAGTGCAAGCTTAGGAAGACAGGATGGGGTTTATAAGCAGATGCCAATGCACATTGGGGTTTAAACTTCTGAACATTATAATAGCCTAGTGCAGATACGACTTTTTTTTTAGCAAAATAATGGAAAAAATTATTACATGATGGCAAAGGATCCGTTGAAAGGGATTAGAAAAATGGGAAAAACAAATGCAAGTCGATTCGAATGGCGGAGTGAATAGGATTGTGATTTAGGGTGTTGAAAATGTTTTTTTTTATTTCCGGCGAAGTATAACATCTGATCGAAAAATGACATTCAGAAAATTAGTAGGTAATTAAACAAAAAACTACAATTTTGCTTTATTGTATTTCTTTACACAATCTCAAATTTTATGAGATATATTGTTTATTCTAGGCGCACTTAAGTAGAAGAGTACCTTGACCAACTTCATGTGCAAAACTGAATGCAGCTAGATAGGGATTGCGCCGGCTGTAGAAACTTGTTGGTTGAGGTCCAGGTCCACCCCGGACCGTGGCGCCACCTAAAGAAGAATGAACAATTCCAAAATTCATCAACATATTTAATAAAGTTAGTATCTACCGTTTCAGTGCAAAATAAGCTGATTCACATTAGGTGAAACAAAAAGCTACATAGTAACAAATCGTATAGAAAGGAAGTTTTATTCAGGCCAATTTAAAAAAAAAAGATTTAAAAAATACAAAAAAAATTAAAAATGATAAAAACAACGGTAATACTTAGAATGTAAGCCAGAAATTAATTCTTTTAATTTTTGTTGAAACAAGGTTGTTTTTAGTTTACACTTTAAAAAAAATTATTTACACACCCCAGACTAAAAAAAATAAATTTCTTGTAAAAAAATATTTAATCAAGTAGGTACAGGTTTTTTTAAAGTTTCAATTTTCTTATTCAAAAACTCAAAATAGGATAACTAAAACCCCTGTTTTTAATCTTATGTACGAGATCGTGAAGCCAAAAGTCTTTACCCGAAAGATATCTCAATGGGGGATGTCGTTAACCGTCGTATTCGAGATTACCTACTCATTTCCACACATTGCTTCAACGGAGTAATGGAAACATCACACAGCATAAAACAAAATAAATATCAATTATTAATTAAGCTGTAATATTTGATTCTCGAAAATCCAATTTTGAACTACGACATCCGTGATCCGCTGATTTTTTGTTTTATAATTAACGCGCGCACAAGGGATTATGTGTTTCCCTTTTAATGTAGAACACACTGCGAGGGCATTACGAAGATAGCAAGGGGAGAGATAGGAGGTGGCGATTAACATTGGTTTTGAATGTTAGCAGATCAAAATGGCAAGGGAAAATCTCGCCGGGTAAACCATTCCAAATTCGTGTTGTTCGGCTAAAAAAAGAATCCCTTTATTTCACGATACGTCCGAAATTGGGCCAAGGGTGAACTGATGAGCATTCCTTGCGAGACGAGTATTACGGGAGAAACTTTTAAGGGGAGGAATGCAACTGGCTACTTCGAGTGTACATTTTTTTGTAAAAGAAACGATACAATAAGGAAAGACATGAAACATTGCGTCGGTGTTCGAGTGGGGCAATTATTTCAGCGGCATTTCTATTTCCTATCAATCTTAACGCTCGATTTTGTATTCTATCAAGCAGGTGAAGCGATGTTTGCGAACCACCTGCCCAGAGGTGGGAGTTATACTCGAGTTAAAGGCGTATAAACGCTTTATAAATTGTAGCCAGTTCAGATGGGGAAAAATACTTCTTACACCGATACAGAAAACCTAAGCACTTAGCAGCATTCTTAGCTATCTCAAATATATGGTCGTTCCAACGGAGGTCGTCGTTGACACACATACCGAGTACTGAGAGCTTTTCGGTTTCTTCGATGTAAGTGCCATTCATGGACAATGGCATTGGGGGTATGTTTAGCTTTAACGATAGAAGACAACATTGAGTTTTCGAAGCATTAAACTACACACGATTCCTATTACCCCATTTGACAATGCTGTATAAATCGGAGTTTAATGAGCTAGACGTACGGCACCGTTGCAATTGTACGTCCGAAGGCGAAGGACGTGAATTATCGAACGAATATGAAAAGCTGAGGGTAGAGTCGTCAGCAAAACAGTTAAGTGGATTAGAAGTAACAGACAGAAGAACATTTATATAAATGAGGAAAAGAGTCGGAGACAGAAGAGAGCCCTGGGGCACACCAGCATTTATTTTGTGCGAATCAGATTTGAAACCGTCTAATACAACTTGTATTGAACGGTCCAGAAGATAGCTTCTAATCCAATGAACAAGAGTATCATCGATCCCAAAAACACGCATTTTCGATAAGAGAGCTTCATGCCAAACTCTATCAAATGCCTTGGAGATACCAAGAGCAATAATCTTACTTTCAGCAAAGCGATGTAAAGATTTGTTCCACTGTTCGGTGAGATATGCCATCAGATCACCAGTAGAACGGTTGCTGCGGAAGCCGTACTGACGGTCATGGAGAAGCTTTCGATCTTCGAGATATTCCTTAAGCTGACGGTTAATCAGTGTTTCCATGACCTTAGAAAGAAGGGATGTCAGTGCTATGGGTCGGTAGGAGGAGGGGGAGGATGGGTCACCTTTCTTAGGGACAGGCTGGACAAATGCTGTTGTCCATCTTCTAGGAAAGATTCCAGAAGAGTAGGAGCGATGGAAAAGCTTACGCAGTGGCTTTGCCAGTGTGGAAGAACACCTCTTCAGAAGAATCGGGGGTATACCACCCGGGCCAGCGGATTTGTGTATATCGAGATCTTTGAGAACTCTTGCTAGTGTACGAGTGCGGAAAAAAATCTGTCCCATGGAAAAATTTACATTCTCAAGTACAGGAGGGGCAACGTTGCTTTGAGGCAGCGAAATGGGCGGCGAGCAAGTTTGCCTTCTCTGAAGAGTAAACAATTGGTTTGTTATTGTCGATGAGCGTTGGAACCGAAGATGTCGAGGAGTTTTTTATATTTTTTACAAATCACCAAAAATTTGTACTGCCTTTGGGACACTGCAGAATTTTTTGCCATAATTTTTGTTAATGCAAAAATTTGGTTCTTTCAATAACGGAGTTGCATGAGTTTCTTTCTTGTCTGTGCTTTTTCCGATTTTTCTCTGTAGGGTTGGCTTTGTAAGAACGTAAACTTACTTCTTTGAGCCTGATAGCTGCTTTACACTCAGAATTAAGCCAAGACTTTTCTTTAGGTTTGATGCTTTTTACTCTGTTAGGAATAAGAGCACGCATCCCTGGAAGAATCACATTTGTGATCATTTCAGCAATGGCATCAATGTCACTATCGAGGAAGCATAGTGAGCAGTTAAAGTTTCTGAAAAAAATATTTAGGCCGTCCCAGTTGACTTTCTCGTATTGCCAAACGGTCCTGGTGGAAAGTTTTTCTTTAACTGGGTGGGTGGAGGATGAGAAATTAGATGAAATGACACAATGGTCTGAAGTGCCAAATGGAGAAGTTACACTAATGGTATATTTATCCGGGTGAGAAATAAGAAACAAGTCAAGAGTATGATAATTCCAGTCCGGCGATTATCGGGTTCATATATCTTATTCCGCGGATCTGCAAGGTATTCTAAGAAGTTTTCAATAGAGCTCTGTCCAAGAGGGCGGAGAACAAAAGTAAAATTCTAATTCTAAAAAAACTGGCGAGTAGGTACAGCTGTGGTAATGTACCTTGGTGTTGATACGTGGCTAGATCAATATCTTTATTTATTTATTTATCAAACCAACTTGTAAAGGCAGTGCCCTATTAATCCAGCGCGGCGCAGTCTGCAGTCTGCAGCGCACTTAGAAAATTTAACGAGTGTGCAAGACACGGAATGTATCTACTTACTTATTTAACAACTTAATAAGTTTTCCGTGATTTTTTCTGCAATATGGCCTTCTAGGCCCAAGAACTTAGCGTTAGTTGATCTACATGGGATATATCTGGAGTAAAATCCATTGACACTGAGTAGCATTTACAGCTCTTAATTTCGCAAATAATTTCATCCAATATTCTTGATGCAATTAAATGAATAAATTCTTCACATGTTTGTGATAAATATGATGTATGCCCCTTTTCTTTATTATAAAAGTATCAAATTAACCAATTAGTTCTATAATAGGCCTTAATAATTGCCATTATGGGTGAACCAACAACTTCATTAATACCTCGTTCTGCTAAACTCTTTACGAGTGCAATAAATCGTTTTAAAAGTAGCCGCCTATATATTTGCTGAGACTCAATTTGGCTCACAATTTGAATATCTACGCAGTCATTCTTGTTTTTGAGGTGAGTGCTGAGTGCTTTCTTCCAATAATCTAATCCATCGTGATGACGAACTATCTGAATCAGTAACAGTGCAAGCAAAACAGAAAAGTCGCCCTTTGCTTACCGAATAACACAACCAATCTCTGACGTGAGTTTCATCGGTCAGTAAGTATTGTACCTACATTGATTTGAGTAGGCCCGTAGCATTTGCTACGTAGCTAATCCGCCAATTAAAGCTGCTCTGACAAGACCAAGTGGAAGTGGAACTTCTAACCTGACAAGCCGATCGTTTAAAAGCAGTCGACTTACATAATAGCAGGATAAAGAAGATTTGCTAAATGGCCCTCATTAGGTCGATGATTGCATATTTTTCGAGTAGGCAGCTTTTAATAAAACAGTTGTATGTGGTATTATTTTAAGCGCTTAAAATAAAATAAGAAAACTAACTCTTTGGGAATTTTTTAGTGACCAAACACGTATTATAGGTATAGTATAGGCAATGTATTGACCTAAAAAGTACGCAGTAAAGGTAACTCTAAATTCATAATCAGGGAACTCAATTCTTGTAAGGATACTGGAGCATGAAGCTGTACATATTTTTCCGAGAATTTTGTAAAATAACTTATTTTTGTTCTCTACTTACAGAACTGATGACAGATTTCCTGGAAATGCGAGACACACCACTGCTTCAGAATTTTATAGATCTTTATGAAATGGGATTATTTATTACGCACATGACTTTGAGTGAACCATTGGTACAGGATTTGATGAGTTCAAATACTACATTCGACATAATTGTAATGGACCTTTTTATAGATGAAGCTCTATTTGGCTTTACTGAAGTCTTTAAGGCACCAATAATTGTAACTGGAATGTTTGGAGCACTATCATGGAATACGGATTTAGTTGGAACACCTTCACCACCATCATATGTGCCACATCCTTTTACTGCCTTAACAGATCAAATGAGTCTATTGGACAGGGTTTTTAATTTAGCTATCTTGTGCTTTGATAAAATATATTTTGAGTACTTCTATCTACCTCGTCAAGAAAAAATGCTAGAGGAAAACTTCCCAAACATCAAGAAGAGTCTTGAAGAACTAAGAAAAAACACATCATTGGTCTTGCTGAACCAACATGTCTCATTGAGTTTTCCACGTCCATATCTGCCAAATATGATTGAGGTAGGTGGACTTCATATCAATCGGAAGAGGGAACCTCTTCCTGCTAATATGCAGAAGTTCTTAGATGATGCTAAGGACGGAGCTATCTATTTTTCCATGGGCTCAAATGTGAAAAGTAAAAATCTACCAAAAGAAAAACGCGATGCAATTATCAAGACTTTCGCATCTCTTAAACAGAAAGTTTTGTGGAAGTTCGAAGATGCGAATCTTTCTGAAAAGACTGACAACGTCTTCATCAGTGACTGGTTTCCCCAGGATGATGTCTTAGCACATCCTAACGTCAAGCTCTTCATCACCCATGGAGGCTTGCTCAGTACTACTGAGTCTATTTACCATGGTAAGCCATTTATTGGAATTCCAATATTAGGCGATCAATTTTTGAATATGGCTCGTGCAGAAGCTAACGGTATTGGATTAGTTGTTGACTACAACAATTTATCAGAGAACACGTTCAAGGCCGCTATAATAGAAATGTTAAATAATCCGAAATATACAAGAATAGCTCGAGAAATTTCTGCCAGGTATCGAGATCAGCCGATGGAGCCATTGGAATTGGCAATTTACTGGGTGGAATATGTTGCCAGACATAAAGGTGCACCTCATCTGCATTGTGCAGCCCAGGATTTGAATTTTGTCCAATACTATAATGTTGATGCAATAATTATATTAGTTGGTGGTGTTTTATTAGCATTAGTTGCGGTCATCATGATAGTTGTTAAAGTTATTTTCCATTCGGTCGGAAGTTCAAAAATAAAAGCAAAAGCTAAAATAAATTAACGTCAAACGATAGAAAGTTTTTTTGTTTCATTACATTTATTCTTACACTTTTAAAAATGCATCCATACCAAAACTTTATTGGAATTGGAATATGATCTTATGTTATCCACTTTGGGGAAGATGGATATCTAATGGACAATGCTCTAAGAACGGTATAACATTCATGCCAAGAATTAGAAGGAATGTTAGATGCAAATTTATTTTAAATTCAGGGCAGCAATAGTTATTAAAAATATGTTTGTTCCATAACAGTGAATTCGTATTATGTTTGTTTGAGGTAATCAATTCTAAAATCTCACAAGGTTAAATGTCTACCATGGCATGTGCCATTATGTCATTCAGAAATGGAATAACATGTAGTCGGCAGCCAGAAAAAAAATTATTTTATCATCAATATGTTGCGCATTAACTGTTGTGTCAATGCCCCTTTCGTGTTGGATCCATAATTCCGAAAGAAGTACCTATTAAAAAAATTGGTACAAATTATCCTTTTAAGAGAAACTTAAGTGCAATTAATCAAAAAGCTTTAAGGTCACTGCAGTGGTGCAGTAGATAAGATGTTTGCTTGCTAAGCGAGATATCCTAAGTTCGACTCTCAGTTTGGGAAGCAATTTTTCTAACTCCTGGTGCAAGCTAGAGCCGTCCGTGGGTTTTAAATGAGAAAATAGTCAACCTAATTCTCGATCTACTCCGCGGAAAAAAAAATACTTTCCTATCTTTTTAATTCTTCAAACTAGTGTCGTGCAACATCCGGTTGCATTCTAAAAGGCATTGTGCCTTACAGACAGTTAAAATATTATTATTATTATAACAATGGATTAGGATATTTAATGTAGGTACCAATTGCTGCAATTTTACCTTTAATATTGCAACAAATTTTGATGAGTAACGTACTAATAATTATCCTAATCCAAACTTAGACAAAGAAAAGCTTTGATCAAGTTATGGCTATTGTGAAAAGTGCACCAAAAATGCATTTCCGGTAAGTATATTTTAATACAAAACTCTGGGATGCAGTTTCTTAGAAGGTACTCCAAATATTATCCTATATGGCCTAAGGGAACATTAACATTAAGAATCCAAAAGGAAAAACACATCAAAATTCCCAGACTTTCAGCAAGCGGGTAAGCAATTTGATTAGCAATGCGATCCAAATCATGTTCTCCGATTTAGATAAGTTTACGATCATCATCGGGATGTTTCTCGATCAAGCTGGCGTGCTCCAAAGCCTCGATGACTATGCGTACACAACACTCGGTAGAGCGGTAAAAATGGGATGGGTAGACACCGTTTGCGTTTACGACCACTTGTGAATTGATCGCCGTCTACCTTGACTGCGCCGTCAGGATCAAAGATTTTCCGGGCCGGAGTATTGGTGTCTATTCGGTTATATATCTGAGATATTAAACTTTTACTCTTTTGGCTAGGTCCTTACTTTACAGTTATTTATTGGATCTGCTTCTTTACTCGCTAAAGAATAAAGGACCAAAAATCTACCTGAGATTTTTTTCTCGAAGCAACCTTAAGCGTTTTGCCAATGTCCATAGTCTGCACCATATAGCAGGACTGGGATGATGAGGTTCTTATAAAGGCACATTTTAGTTGCCAGAGAAGGGGCTTTATTATTCAATTGCCTTCTAAACTCAAAAAAGCCGTCTAAAGTTGGTAAAAGTTATTCTTCGTTTGATCTCAGCGATGGTGATATTCTCTTAGTTGATAGCGGAGCCCTGGTAGACAAAGTTTCTTACTAGCTCAAAGTTAAAGCTAGTATTCTTGGCGTAAGCTAGTAATTGGACGGACTTTTGAGAGATCGTTCCTCGATTGTTGGCGTGAAAATTCTGCAATATTCCTTAAAGTATGTTGTTGAAGAAGTTGTATAATAAGCGCATGCCTGCCCCGTCAACGGCCTTCGCTCCGATAAACCATCGCTTCCCGTGAGATCAGCGAAATCAAGCATGGTTGTTAGTGGAAAGGTGGGGGACCGTCCGAAAACCAACTGCGTGCTGGTGACATGTATTATGTGTTTTCTGTTTTCCGTTCTCTCTCTATCTTCTGTTCTGTCCTGCATCTATGTTGTCTTCTGTGTTGTCTTGTAATTGCCTAAGCCGATGACCCTTGAACTGACCTTCACGGTATGTTATGCGTTTTCCATCGTCATTTTGCACAGGCGGCTCTATATAACTTGTCTATATAAATTTTGTCATACGTGGCTTCGGAATCGATGAAATGGTAGTGGGTATCTATTTGAAGTGCCTGTGTTTTTTTCTAAAATGTACCATCATGTGAATATTTGGTCGATCGAGGACTTTCCTGACCTAAAACCGCACTGATAAGAACCTTTCAGGTTGTTGACGAATAGCTCACATGCTCACACATGGCGCCGTGAAATAAGGTAGTAAGGTGAATTATGTAGATTTCGACGTTATTAGCGAATCAGTGTGCAAAGACATTTCTTGAGATTTTATCTTCGAATCAGTATGGGGTAGGTAAATGGTGGGTATAGTGTGCAAAGACATTTCTTGAGATTTTATCTTCGAATCAGTATGGGGTAGGTAAAGGGTGGGTATATTGCCCTCTTGCAAACCTCCTTCTTGGACTCACAATATGATTTGGAGTAGGTGCCAGATTGGATTTATGCAGATTTCTTAAATCCAAACGTTGCGAGTTGCACCTACTCCAAATCCTTTAATAAGCATGTTTTCGTCTAACCATATCTAGCTTATGAGTTGATGTCTACTTCTAATTAAGTCATCGCCTGCAGATTTGAAGATTTCGGCATTGTTATTAGTCTTAAGCTGAAAGTAATATTTTTACTTTATCCATATAGTTGAAATAAAGGTGTGTGTTGAAAAATAAGGGTTAAGAAAATCCGAGAAAGCTGAACAAAATACACCATGACCAACTTAGCAAGTACTGCCATGGAGATTGAAAATGCCTTGAAATCCAGGTTCGAGACGCAATAGCATGTCATAGCAAAACTCCTAGATTAAACTATTACAATATGACAGATGCAGATTCAATGCAGCATTGTTTTTACCACAGACAGAGAACAATAGATACAAAGCCTGGAGGACTGTCGACCTTTTTGAAAGTTAATATGGCGAATCCCACAGGTTAAGTCCTATGGAATGGTGTCTCATTATGCTACATACGATCTTACCAAAAAAAAATGTAAACGTTGCCTTTCATATAACGTTTTCTAGATTATCTTTTAAATTCGAATTGAACTTTCTAGAATAAATTTAATTTCTTCTTATAAGAAATTCATTTAAAAAAATTAAAACTTTTCAAAAGTTCTAAAATATCGCTGGATTTTTTTTTATATTTAAAAATTAACCGTATATTGATAACCTTAATACTGTAAATAAAAATAAAAAAACCATAAGAACAGAATTGATATATTTAGTTTAAAAACGTACGCCTAATTCTTAAATAACTCATTTTTGAAATTAAACATGCCAAATCGAATACAATTTAATAAAATACAACAAAATTCATACTCGAACTCTGTATATATTTTTAAATGGATTTCATTTGAAATCATAAATTATGCATTTACTCTCGGGCTCTGAAAATACTACGAAAAATGAGTGCATCTAAACAAACTAACATCTACGCCCCCATCAAACTCAAAATTAAAAATTCCAAATGAAAAATGAATTTCAAAAAATAAAAAATAAACATTTTTTTAGAAAAACCAAAACACCTCGCTTGAATGTAATTCATCAGACAGGATCAAATCTACATGACTGCATCACCAAACAAATATCCGATGGTCAAACATCAATATTTTATATTTAAGGTGAGCAAACAGACCGGGACAAAGGTGAAAAATTCCAATTTCGCGTTCTTTCTCACAGGAAAAACAACAGGTTGAGGGGGTGGCAAGCAAAAAGAAAATCTATACCCACACACTCGACTCACAGGAAACCCATTTGAAATAAAAAAATACACACTACAGAGTTTCATTGAGATTTTTCATATAAATAAGAGAACGTCATGGTGTAGCATGGATGCGGATAGTATCCGTCAGGTGCAATAACATATTCTTTTTTTTTTATTTCTTTTTACAGTGATTTGAGTTTTTTTCTCGTTTAGTAAATAGAAGCAATGCATCACCGCATCTATTCATTTTATAAGCTTTAACATGCACAATGTACCTATACTCGCCAAGCGAGCCATATAAAGTTAATAAATGCAACTAAGGAATGCAGTATGCGCAGTTAAGCTGTCAATGCCAAATGCACTAAATCTTTAACATTTTTCGAAGGATGCTTTAGAGTCCAGTAAAATAAGCTTTGAAAAGGGGTGTGACTGGGTCGCATGAACTTACTCTGATGGAATTCATGATCCAGATTCAAAGGATTTCCAGCTTAGTTAACCTTTTGCCATGTTTAAGGCAAAATGGTTTCAGAAAAATGGGTAGAATAGATTTAAGACCATAAAGGCGGGTTCAGGAAAATAATAAAACAAAACATGTAGTTATTATTTAGTTAGAACTTTGTCCATGCTGTAAGACTTTAATCGACTTTTTTGCAATGTCTTTCTAAATAATCAATGGAATCAACCGGTTGAAGACTCATGAAGTTACTCATTGCTACAGTACATACTTGAGAGCGTACAAATTTTATGCGATCAATCTTCTTTCGCAATCGTACATTTGGGCTAAGTCCTGAAAGATCCCGATATACGTGAATCCCATATTCCAGATAGTACTCCTCCGATTAATTTATCAGCTCATGTAATATCTCGAGAAAAAAATGCATGACCAGCACGACGGTTTTCCTATCAATAGGTACACTGGCATTCTGATTTTTACTTGTATTTATAAGTATACTACAAGACAAGTTATGGATTGGTGTAAGAAAAAATTCTAACAATCAAACATGACATTAAGATAATAGAGAAGTCGAAAAGAGTGGGTCCGGAAATTCCGTCCGTCTGTCTGTTCGCACCTCTACAGCCTTAACGGACGAGCCGATTGGATTCAAACTTGGTTAGCAGTTTCTCGGAGGGTGTTTTTCATATTTGCTATACAATCTTTAACAAAATGTTTGATTTTCTCGAAAACAGCTCTAACGATTTTGATAAAACTTTTAGGGTGCAATTTCGTACAACAATACATCTTTCAGTTGGAATGATTTTTTTCGAAATTTGTTCCATAACGGTACCTCTCATAAAACCAGTTTTTTTCAAATACGGTTTTATCATAAACAACTATCCCGATTTCAATAAAATGCACAGAGGAAGTCATTTTTAATTCAATTAATATTGCATTTAAAAAATTTCAAAACTTTTTTTTTCGATTTTCGATATTTAAAAAAATAAAAAAATGGTTTTCGAAATATTTTGAAAACGGGATGATTAATTTTTTTTTAAATAATTTTCCCCCATGAAAACTACAGATTTTCTTATAATGACATATCAAAAATAAATTTTAAATATTTTTTCGAAAAAGACTAAAAAAACTGGTTGAACGATTTTCAATATTTTTTTCCTCGATAGACATTTAGTTTTCAAATTTTATTGAGTACTTAATTTTTCCGAGAAAACTATTAAACTAATTAAAAAAGAAAGAATTTTCGAAAAAAATTGTTTTTTTATTTTAGTATATATACATGCATATGCAGCCACTAAGCAATTATCTAGCATAAGAACAGTCGTGCATTTTTTTAAATTTTATTCGACGATATGACCGCACATGTGAGCAAATACGTGCGATCCAGTCGTGCAATTTTTTGTTTCCCATTTAATATACATAAACACACTGCGCGAGCACTAGGAAGTTAGGGAGGGACAGAAGGTGTCGACGATTAGCATTGGATTTGAACGCTCGTAAATTGAAATGGCAAGGGAAAATCTCGCCGGGTAAACCATTACAAATTCATATTGTTCGGCTAAAAAAGAATCCCTTTATTTCATGCGCTCAAGGGTGAACTTATGAGCATTCTTTGCGAGTCAAGTATTTTGGGAGACGCTACTTCGAGTGAACGCTTTTTAATAAAAGAAACGATAAAATAAGGAAAGACAGTAAATATTGCGTCGGTGATCGAGAGGGGCAATTGTTTCAGAGACATTTCTATTTCCTATCAATCTTTACGCTTTTTTCTTGCGATTATAGGGACTATAAGGCAAGCTCAGGATTCATGAATATAAAAAAAAAATGAGATAACAATGAAACATGACATTGCGATCATAGAGAAGCCTAAAAAAGTCATTGACAACAAATGTCGGTACCTGCCATATAACGATTAAGGAAAAGCTTATTTTTCTCGAAAACGGCTCCAACGATTTTGATGAAATATTTTGAGATTTTTTTGTTTGTAGTAGCTATAAGCTAATTAAAATCAAATTTACCTTTCATGTAACGGTTTTTTAATTTTCGACTTTCTCGCTAACGGCTCAATGGATTTTAATAAAATTTTGTATTTGAAAAGATCTTAGCATCCAAATTAATTCTACATACAAAAGTTTTGAATAATTATTTTTTTTCTATTTTTAATAAATTTTTTGATTTTTTTTGAAAGTTCAATATTTTTAAAACTTATCAAAAAATTATTTTAAATTTAAAAATCAGGTGTAAATTAATAAATTCTGAAAAAAACTGCATAACAAAATTACAAACAAATTTTTTTCAAAAAACTAAACATAAAAAAGAAGATTTTATCAAAACCGGTCCTACAATTTTCGAAATACTTTTTTCTTAAATTCTATTTTATTTAAGACGTGTGATGACGTACTTCATTTTTACTAAAAACTTTTTTTAAGTTTTGTCGTTTAGATACTTTATAAGTTCAAACTGTGTTGTCTTCAACGTAAATGTTTATTCTTTCTGTCAAAGATCTTGCTTTCCAATGTAATTAGGCACATAAGATTAAATACGTGCGACCCAGAAAAGTTGCATTGAATTTTAAGAACACAAATAAGTTCTTAAAAAACAATAAAAATATATTAATGAACATTTTTTTTATTTCAGCCTATTCGGCAGATACGATACTAAGTTAATAAATCTCGGGGTTCCTGTACATATATTTTTTATTATTTTAATGATTCCTGATAAGAAAATTAAGTTTTTTCTAATTTTTCTTCACCTTTTGTTGATTCTTGTGGAAAACAAAACGAAGTGCAAACTTAAAGATGACAACATATAGGGCCAGTAAAATGATAGACATTCCCCCAAAAAGAACAGCAAATAGATCTAAATTATGATATTGCATGAAACCAAGATCCTGTCCGGCAGAATGAAGATGTGGAGCTCCCTTGTGTCTGGCAATATATTCTACCCAATAAGTTGCCAAATCTAATGGATTTACTGGCTGATCTCGATATCTTGCTGACATTGTTTTGGCAAGATTTTCATATTCAGGGTTATTAAGAACTTTATTGATTGCCGCTGAAAATGTTGTCTCGGTTAAATTATCATAATCAACCATAACTCCATAGCCACCAGCTTCAGCACGAGCCATATTCAAGAATTGATCACCGAACATTGGAATTCCAACAAATGGTTTACCCAGAAAGATAGATTCAGTTGTGCTCAATAGACCTCCGTGGGTAATGAACAACTTGACATTTGGATGAGCTAGTATGTCTTGTTGAGGGAACCAGTCGCTGATGAACACATTGTTGGTTTTTCCCGGCAGGTTAGTGTCTTCAAATTTCCACAAGACTTTTTGCTTGAGTGATCTGAATGTTTCAAGAATAAAATCACGTTTTTCAACCGGGATTAAGCTGCTCTTTAAACTGGAGCCCATAGAAAAATAGATGGCACCGTCCGTAGCTTCATCTAGGAACTTTTGCATCGCCGATGGAAGAGGTTTTCGATTGTGATTGATATGCATTCCTCCGACTTCAATCATGTTCGGCACATATGGCCGTGGGTAGCTTAGGGAAACATGAGCGTTAAGCAAAACAAGTGCGGTATTCTTGCGGATGTTTTCCAGGCCGGTCTTCGAATTGGGGAAATATTTTTGAAAAAGTTCCTTTTGTTTGGGTAAGTAGTATGTGTTAAATGTCAATGTCTCAATAGTGGACACTGCTAAATTTAAAATTCGTTCTCGAAGCGTCATATGATGTGTAAGAGGAAGGAATATGCTGGGTACATACGAAAGTGGTGATGGAGTTCCAACTAAATCTGTGTTCCACAATGTTGCTCCAAATGTCCCCAATCCTATTAAAGGTGCCTCGAAATGTTCTGTTAGTCCAAATAATGCTTCAGAGAGAAAAACTTCGGATATTACAACGTCAAATTTCTCCCCCGATGACATAAGCTTTTGCACAGAAGGCTCTGAGAGGGTGCTATTGGTTATGATTAAGCCGACGTCGTATAGGTCAAACAGAGCCTCGATTATGTTCTGGTCCCGTAAAGACATAGTGTGGCCAGTTTTTTCTGCAAAAAAAGGAAATTAAGTTTTAAAGGGGAATTTCGGTTGTTAGAGACGTATCCACCCAAGGTCACAATGGTGACAACAATTTTTTGAACAGCGGACGGGCGAATTTCTCGGGAAAGACCATGCTACAGTAGAAACCACAAACTTCCACAGATATTAAAGACCACTGCCGAATGTGGCAACGACCGAAAAGATTGCCATTTCCTCACAGGAGTGCTCTGGAAAAAGTGTTCAAAGGGTAGATATGTGTGTGGGTACAAGCACCCGCAAATCACCCCTGTCTATCAACTCCTACTCTCACCTCCACGTGGTGAACATCGGGTGCCTAGTACCTCAACTGGAGATTGGGTTCCAACCCCTTTGGCAGGTTGTTGGTGGCTGCAAACGAGAGAGGAAGGGAGGGGGGGGGGGGTTACCACTAAGGCACTACTCCTTGCATTCTGGCGGCAGCGGAAGAATTCTCTATATGGAATCAACGGTGGCGTCTACAGTTCCTGTCAGGTTGAACTACTTAGTGAATACCTTATATGGGCTACTACGACGTTTTCGAAGCTCAGGCCTATAAGGAGAGTTTTATCCGGCTCTTCGTCCTTGGAGTCTCAATAAGGACCTGGTCCTCGAGGTTGGGGGTTGTGCCGTCGGGGTAACTTCCCGGCCACACCAAAAGCAACTAGTTGCGAAAATCAACAAGCCTCGTATACGGACGGATTCACTGATGACGAACCCTGCAAACGAAATAAGTACAACGAATTTTGGATATGTACGTGGAATGTTAGGTCCCTTAACAGACCACATGCAGCCGAACAACTAGCGGAGGCCTTGACTGCTGTAAGGCAGACATAACCGCCATCCAAGAAATGCGATGGGATGGGCCGGGCAAAAAAAAGATGAAAAACTGCGATATCTACTATGGAAACTGCTATACACAACAAAAAAAACGCTTATTTGGATGTGGATTCGTCATTGGAGGCAGGCTCCGACAAGAGGTTTTGAGTTACAAATGTGTGAACGAGCGCCTCATGACAATCCGCATCAAGGCTAAATTTGCCAATATTAGCCTCATATGCGCGCATGCCCCCACAGAGGAAAAAGATGATGACACCAAAGAATTGTTTTTTGAGCTCCTGGACAAAACATATGAGCAATGCCCTAGCTATGACATTAAAATTGTCCTAGGCGACTTTAACGCCAAGCTAGAGAGAGAAGATGTTTTTGGTGATACAATCGGAAAACACAGCTTGCACGACACCACCTCCGATAACGGATTCAGGCTAATTGACTTTGCTGCGGGGCGAAATATTGTAATAGCAAGTACTAAGTTCCCACACCTCAACATTCACAAAGGGACATGGAGATCCCCTGATCAATCCACTGTCAACCAAATTGACCACATTGCGATCGATGCAAGGCACTACTCCAGTATGATGGATATCCGAACTTTCCGAGGGGCAAACATTGACTCGGACCACTACCTCGTTGTAGCCAAGGTACGACTTAGGATATAACGACCCACGCCGAGAAGAGGTAATACTGTGAGGAAGTTTAACGTCGGACGTCTACAATCGCAAGAAGTCTCCAGATCCTTCTCCGATCGAGTTTCAAATAACCTCCAAAGGAGTCTTTTACCGCCAGCATCAAGTATTGAGAACCAGTGGCAACATTGCCAAAATGCCATCAGGAAAGCCGCGACTGAAGTGCTGGGTTTTCCACGGCCACCACAATGAAACCCCTGGTTTGATGATGAGTGTCGGCAAGCACTCGCAGCTAAACAAGAAGCATACAAGGCGGCGCTGCAAAGAAGGACCAGATCTATCCGTGCACTCTACGAGCAGAAGAGGAAAGAGGAACACAGCCATCTGAGAAAGAAAAAAAGAGAACATGAGAAGCGCGCGATCGAGGAAATGGAGAGCTGTTATTGCAGGAATAAAGTTCGAAAGTTTTACCAAAAGGTACAAAGAAACTGTCTAAAGTACAGAGCTCGAACTGAAGCTTGCAAAGACGATCAAGGGAACATCGTAGTGGAAAGGCAGTCGATGCTGAGAATTTGGAAAAACCATTTCTGCAGACTGTATAACGGCGATGACGAAACGAATTTCGCTGTCAGGCAGAATGGTCCACTTTATCTGGGCGGAGTAGACCAACAATTCCGACCACCACATCTGGATGAAATAAAGCTAGCTATATCTAAACTTAAGAGCAACAAAGCTGAAGCAGCCGATGGCCTAGCTGCCGAGCTCTTCAAAGCTGCAGGCGATGACTTGGCTATAAGTATGCACCAACTCATAAGCAAGATATGGTTTGAAGAAAGCATGCCCGATGAATGGAATCTCGGCATAATTTGCCCGATCCTTTAAAAAGGAGACCCTCTGAGCTGCACCAACTAAAGGGGTATCAGTCTCCTCAACATCGCCTACCAGATCTTTTCTGCTGTATTATGTGAACGCCTAAAGCCATTCGTCAACAACCTGATAGGTCCATATCAGTGCGGTTTTAGGCCAGGAAAGTCCACTATCGATCAAATATTCACATTACGACAGACAATACATTACGACAAATCGATACCCACCACTTTCTCATCGATTTCAAAGCCGCGTACGACAACATTTATAGAGACGACTTATATAGAGCAATGTGCAGTTTTAACATCCCTGCCAAACTCGTCCCCCTGTGTAAAATGACAATGGAAAACGCACGCTGTTCCGTCAGCGGTAAAGACCTCACTAACACCTTTGAAGTCAAAAAAGGATTTAGACAAGGCGAATCGCTGTCATGCGACTTTTTCAACATCATACTTGAAAGAATAGTGCAGAACTCTCACACCAACACCAGAGGTACGACCTTTCAAAAGTCCGTCCAAATACTCGCATACGCCGACGATATTGACATAATCGGAAGAACGCAGCGTGATGTCAGTAGCGCTTTTGTGAGTATTGAGACGGAAGCGGCAAAGTTGGGTTTAGCAGTCAATGAGGGCAAAACCAAGTATATGCTGTCATCAAGAAGAGACACCCAACATCGACGTCTTGGACAAAACATCACCATAGACAGCTATAACTTGGAGGTAGTTAGGGACTTTGTCTACCTGGGCTCCGCTATTAACTCAGACAGCAACACCAGCGCTGAAATCAAACGAAGAAAAACTCGTGCTAATCGCTGCTTCTTCGGGCTTAGAAGGCAATTGAGTAGCAAAGCCCTCTCTCGGGCAACTAAACTGTCCCTTTATAAGACCCTCATCATCCCAGTCCTGCTCTATGGTGCAGACGCATGGACGCTGTCAAAAGCGGATGACGACACTTTAGGCTGTTTCGAGAGAAATATTCTCCGGGTGATTTTTGGTCCCACTCTCCGTTTATGAGAGTGGAAAGGAAGATTAAATGAAGAACTTTACCGGCTGTACAGCGACACAGACCTACCCAAAAGAGTAAAAATTCAACGTCTCAGGCAGGGTCATATAGAGCGGACGGACATCAATGTTCCGGCCCGGAAAATTTTCAATACACCCAAGAGGGACGGCGCAGTAGAGGAAGACCGAGACTCAGGTGGCGCACACAAGTGGAAGAAGACTTCAACCGACTCCACGTGCGAAACTGGAGACAGCTAAATAGAGACCGAGCTGGCTGGAGAAGCTTGTTGGTTGAGGCCCAGGTCCACCCCGGACTGTAGCGCCACCTAAGAAGAAGAAGAAGTGATCTGGAAAAAACAAGGTGATTTTCACGAGGAATAGAACCACTATCCGGTAGAATTCCAATCCGACTTAGCGATTTAATCAAACGAGATAACTTTAGATTTTTGAAAAGTATTAGAAACACATGATCTAGATCTCCTGATCAAATCTGATAGGGAAATGGTTCTATTCGAAATTTTGGCATAGCAAGATGTCTCATACCATCTGGGTAGGTCAACCACAAATGCAATCAACAGTACGTGAATCAGAATTATAAAAATGTACACATTTAGTTCACTAACATTCGATAAACTACCACTAGACCTGATATTGCTTGGATTCAAAAAAGAGTTGGGCATCAAGGAGTCGTTTTGAATTCTTTGCTCTTTTGTACAGGCCTTGAATTTCTTATAGAAGGTGACGTGACTTTGCTCACAATAGAGCTATAAGTTAAGATTCTTGAAAAGCACTTGGTGTATGGTTGGATATTCCAATGAGAAATGGATACCGCATTGAGTTGAAATGAAACAGCGAACGTCACAGGTATGACCTTAAGGCGAAGATTTGAAGTAGGAGCGTTATGGTTCCAGTCGATGATATCGTCGGTTGAAGAAAAAGAAAATTAACTTTGCTTTTCAGCAAATATATACTTACTTTCCCAAAGCCTCAGTATATTAGGTGTTGGTATGCTGCGGTAGTTCTTAATTGGCGGTTCCAACGGAAATGGTGAAATAACAGTCACATCGTGACCTTTCTCAGCTAGTCCTTTATATAAAGCATTGCCAACAAAAAAGTGTGATTTTGCCATTGACGGCGATATTCCAAGGATTTTATAAGAATTCACCAAACTTAAAACCGAAATAACCAATAAAGCGAGTGCCCAGAAACATTTAATTGAAATCATTTTGGTAAGTTTTATTATAGTTTTTCACACTTTGCCGTTGATTTATTTTAATTAAAAAGTTTTCGCAAAAAATCAATTATTCGACTTCATCATACTAGAAACTAGGGAAAAAGAATTATAATAAATCAACCAAAAAAAACGTATTAATCAAACACGTTTATCTGCATATTTTTTTTTATTTATCTATTATCAAGTACGTATTACGCGAAATGAGTATGTATTGATTTTGGGGATTTTATTCTAATCTAATTATACAGAAGACACGGCAAGCATAATCTTACATTCGAGCTTTAGCGTAATGAGCATGTGTATTTATTTTTTGTTTTTAAGTTAGACAATATAGGGTGGTCCAAAAAATAGCCTCAATTTTGGTTGTCGTCAAAAGACATTTACTTACTTACTTACTTAGGTGGCGCTACAGTTCGGGACGAACCTGGGCCTCAACCAACATGCCTCTCCAGCCAACTCGGTCTTTGGCTAGCTGCCTCCAGTTTTGCACTCCAAGTTGGTTGAGGTCGTCCTCCACTTGAGCGCGCCACCTAAGGCGAGGTCTTCCTTGACTGCGTCTACCCTCTGGGATGGAATCGAAGATCCTGCGAGCCGGAGCATTGTTGTCCATTCGCTCTACATGACCTAGCCATCTTAAACGTGATATGCGTATTTTTTTGACCAGGTCAATGTCGCTATACAGCTCGTATAGTTCTTGGTTGAACCTTCTCCTCCAAAGCCCGTTAACGCAGATAGGGCCAAAAATCTTCCGAAGAATCTTACGCTCGAAACGACTAAGGATATCTTCATCCGCTTTAGATAGAGTCCATGCCTCGGCGCCATAGAGCAGGACTGGGATGATTAGGGTCTTATACAGAGTCTCCTTTGTCTTTCGAGAGAGGGCTTTGCTACTCAATTGCCTTCCTAGCCCATAGAAACAGCGATTGGCAAGAGTAATTCTTCGCTTTACTTCTGACGAGATGTTGTTGTCAGATGTTATAGCGGATCCGAGGTACACAAAGTCCCTAACTACCTCAAAGTTGTACCTGTCTATTGTGATGTTTTGTCCAATCCGCCGGTGTTGTGTGTCCCTTTTTGTGGACAGCAGGTACTTCGTTTTGGCCTCATTGACTGCTAGTCCCATCTTAGCCGCTTCAGCTTCAATGCTAGCAAACGTTCCAGTGACAGCTCGCCGAGTTCTGCCAATGATGTCTATGTCGTCAGCGTATGCTAGCAATTGCACAGACTTGAAAAAAATTGTCCCACTATAATTGACTTGCGAGTTTCTTATAATTTTTTCAAGTATTAAGTTGAATAAATCGCACGATAGCGCATCACCTTGTCGGAATGCTTTTTTGACGTCAAAAGCTTCTGTGAGGTCAGAACCAACCTTGACGGAGCAGCGAGAGTTCTCCATCGTCATCCTGCACAGTCGGACGAGTTTTGTGGGAATGCCAAAACCTGACATGGCTCTGTATAGCTCGTCTCTATAAATGCTATCGTACGCGGCCTTAAAATCGATAAAGAGGTGGTGGGCATCGATTTGGAATTCTTGGGTGGTTTCCAGGATCTGCCGTAGCGTGAACATTTGATCGATTGTGGACTTTCCTGGTCTGAAACCACACTGATAGGGGCCAATCAGGTTGCTGACGAAAGGTTTCAGGCGTTCACATAGTACGGCAGAGAGGATCTTGTAGGCGATATTCAGGAGACTTATTCCTCTATAGTTGACGCAGTTTAGAGGGTCTCCTTTCTTGTGAATCGGGCAAACGATGCTGAGGTTCCATTCATCAGGCATACTTTCTTCTGACCAAACTTTAGAGATGAGTTGGTGTATGCACTCCACCAGGTCATCTCCGGTCGCTTTAAAAAGTTCGGCGGGTAATCCGTCGGATCCAGCAGCTTTGTTGTTTTTGAGTTTAGATATTGCTATCCTTACTTCATTTTGGTCAGGTGGACGGAAGTTTTGTCTGTCATCATCCATGTTAAATGGTTCATTCTGCCTGACAGCGGGATTTTGGCCTTCATCGCCGTTTAACAGTCTGCAGAAATGGTCCTTCCATGTACTCAGCACCGACTGAGACATTTACTGATGTTTAAAGTCATGAAGCAGCTAAGTACAGCCAGTAATACGGTTTTAATTTGTTAAAGTTATAATAAAAATAAGCATAATCATATCCGTTATCAGATATCCTTCTGAGTCCAGAATCTTTTCAGAAATATCAATTTGTTAAAAAATAAACATCTTTAATACCAATAAAGATCACCTGATCAATTGGACATAATGGTGAGGCATTAAATTTTCAAACTCACACGGGTGTTCTTGTAACTGTTGTTACCAAGGGCTGCTGGGAGAATTTCCGGGCTCGGTGGTAATTCTTAAGAAAACGATGATAATTTTTCATTCTTGGGAGTACGCTAAAAGATCTCTCAGCACTGGCTACTCATATAGGTAATGTACAGAATATGCGCAAAGCTATACAAAAGTTTGGAAAAAAGTGTGTCCAATTTCTTCGAAGTGATGCTATTCAATAATTCAAAAGGAGGAAGACCTAGACCAGGCAAGAAATTTGCTGCATAAATGTTTTTTAGGTGAATAATTTCAGCATACTTATCCACAAAACTGGATGTGGCAGTCACGATATCAACTTCTTTCATCTTTGGAAACCTCCACAAAAATGAAAAAAATTTTACAACATTTTTTACCGCGTAAAATCTTACATTGATTCCTGATATGACTTAATCAATTATCACGTAAAAAGTCTCTCTCTTAAATTCGATTTCTTCTCTAGAATTGTCTTTGTCTTCGATTTCGGGTATAGCATCCAAGTGTTTTTTTTCCGAAGAGCAGATAATGTTGTCGAAGTATCTTCCATTCCATTTGCAACTACCTTACATTCTTGCAATAAGAGATTCCACTGATTTCACAAAAGCTGCAAATCTTCGAGGAAGCTGGCGAGGTTTTGTGCTTCAATGTCAATGGTAGCGCCTCTGTCCTGCAGTACAAGATTTGTATCATTGATGGCGTCAAGAATTTTGAACCAAATAGATGCCATCAAAACACATTCAAATTTGCACATGTATATGATGCATCCACTGAGATCCCTGCGAGTTTCCGAGGTCAAATTCAGATCTAGAGAGATTTCGTGCAAACGGGTTGACAGTATCGATTTTAGAAGACCATCGTGTTTAAAAAATGTGTGGAGTGAAACAGATATTTTATTTTTTAGAATCTCCTATCGCTGCGGACTACTACTACAGATTTTATAGCACTTCTAGACAACACGGAAAAAAGTGATTGCTGAGGTGCAGCATTCAGCAGACTCTACTCTTATTAAATTCAAGCTGTGAGCTGTATATGGCGTTTGGATTATCACGTAGGATGTGTGCTTGTGCTCCTTTGTATGCTCCTTTCATGTTAGCTCAATAATCATATCCCTGGCCACGGTATTATGCCAAAGGGATCTCGTAATGTTGCAGAGTTTGGTGTATTAAATTGCGAAATAACGTTACGAGAACAAAGCTCTATAAATTCATTTTGAATATCCGATGACAGGTAATGCACTTGCATTCTTGGATGGAATTGCTGTGCAATGCGAACTTTCTCCAAATGTTGAAGAAGTACGGGATCATAGTGGCTTATCAATTCTAGAATTTCTTAGAAATTCCCATTATTGCGCTCTCCAACATGATTGCTTTCTCCTCGTAAAGCTAAACCTCTCTCACCCAAAAAAAGAATTGTATCCAAAATACGTGATAGAATTTCTTTCCATTTTTGGTTTCGCTCGCGATTTGTTCACACATGACCATATTTATAGTAGAGTCCTTCCGTATTCGCATTTCAACGATGGACAGTAAAAATTAGGTATATAGACATTTTGCAAAAAAAAAAAAATGTTCAGATCCCGTTTCTAGAAAAAGTTTTTACATAAAAAAAAAATTTAAGTACATAGGATTTTAAAGTAATTTACGTGAACCTTCGAAGAAATCCGGGGAAATCTACCCGTTACACCCCCCCTCTCACCTAGACTTGCCTGCTGTTACCCTTGACATATTTCTCAAAATGATTATCGACGCCCCATGCTTAGTGTTTAGTGTGTCGGACTGCTAAGCGAAAGAGCAGCAAATCCAGCTCATAGCCACCTTTTTTCTGGGGTAATGCCTCTTGCGAGGAACTGACAAAACCTCCAAGAGTAAAATTTGTCTCGAAAAAGTGCATCTCATGTAGCCGTTCGGACTCTGCGGTAAACTGTAGGTCCCTTCCATTCTTGCAGATTAACAACACACACAAGGAACCATTCCCTTGAGAGTATAAGTCAGTAGGCCTTGACTGCTTAAGGAGCTGACGCGCCAATAAATTTATTTATTTTATTTTTGATTATCGACGCAAACAACAAGATTTCACATTCATCCCAGTTGTCTAGCCAAGGCATACAATTTCGAACCCCAGGGTCAGACCTTTAATTCCATCAGGAAGGTCTACCACTCTCCCTTATACCATAAAATGAACTGCAAAAAGAATTTCCGTGCTGCTTCACTAATACGAGCAACGTACCCGGCGTACCAAAAAATAAATTGCACGACTGGGTGTACTTGCTTATATGTGCGGTCTCATTGTAGAATAAAATTTAAGAAAATTAAAGTTAACATCAAAGCGTTTATTCGATTTTTGTGCCTTTTGATTGTTCGAATAAAGTACGTAAAGTTGTATTGAGTGAAATAATTAAAACACCATTTTAATTCTCTCCAATGTCAAACAAAGTATAATACTTGTAATTAGCTCCACATTAAAGGCTCTCATTTTAGTTTAAATAAATATGAAAATAAAACATGTCAAATTCTAACCTCAAAATCGGTTAAAGGAATTTGCGCTCCAATCTTGACGATTTCTCCACCGGCTCTCCACTTAGTTCTCCTTCAGGAGCGTCTTCTTCGTCAAAACTCTGGGACAAAATAGAGACTCGGTTAAACGACTAAACCAAAACACTGACCGATACAATTCTTACAACTTTAAAAAAGGAATTAAGTATAATCATACAATCTTTTAATGAACGCCTCGATGAAATTGAAACAAGTTTCTCAACCCGTATAGTTACACTCGAAAAGGATTTTAGTGATCGACTTGGTTCTATAAACAATTATAAAATAAAAAGATTAAAAATAAAAGATTAAAAAAAAAAATAATTTATGAGCACCAACTTAAGTTCAAAAATAACATACATTTAAAAACAAAATTAAAAAAAAAATCACTAACCCATTTTCAAAATATTAATTTTTCAATTTTTTTTTTAAATTATTAAAAAAATAAAAAAAAAAATCGAAAAGAAATTATGCGAAATTACTTAGGCTCAATTTCGATAGTAATCGGATAATTAGTTTTAAGTCGAAGAAAAAAAAATCGGTCCTATGTGAGGGTACCGCTCTTAGCCCACCATATACATTTTTTCCACCAAAATATAATGCTTGGAGCCGTTTTCGAAAAAAATAAGCTTTTACATAACGGTTATATAACAGGTACCGTTAATTTTTGAGCTAAAAAAATTGAAAAAAAACTCCTCTGTAGAATGTCAAAATTACTTTAAAGTTCTAAATTTGAAGACGATTGGCCCAACCGTTTAAGCTACAGTCCAAAATACATCCGTACAGACAGACAGACAAACAGACGGACAGAATTTTGCTAGTAACTCAAATATGTTTCTCCATCAATATAATGTCTTGTTTGATTGTTATCTCAAAATAATCTGCACGAATGCATAACTTGCAATAAAGTACCTATAACCGCATGAATGTGGAGCATGGTGCGACTAAAGAAATAACCTCTGTACTTAACAGTATGTCCGAAATTGGGCTCAAGAGTAAGCTGATGGGCATTTATTGCACTGCGAGTCTTACAATGGAATTCTTCCAGCGGAGTAATGCAACTGACTATTTCACTGGATCATATTATAGTTATATAATTATAAAAGTCACGTTTTATTGCGGTGGGTATCATCTGCAAAATACGGAGATAAAAATGCTGCACATGAGCGTATGAACGTGCAAAAAAAATATAAAATCACAAAAAATTACAAAGAAAAATATAAAAAAACACAAAAATAAAAAAAAGATACATAAAAAATAAAAAAAAAATATAAAATTTAAAAAAGCTTGCTGTGGCTGTTCTCTGTTCTAGATTTAAGCATTTTAGGTTTATTTTAAGTTTACTTTAAGCTAGTTTTAAGTAGATTAAGATAGATAATAAATTAAAATTTACTGGCGCGACAGCTCCTTGAGCCAACGTCTAGTGACTTATACCCTCAACCGTTCTTCTGTGTGTGTTGTTAATCTGGAAGGGAAGGGAAGGCTAAGTCCAAACGGCTACATGAGATGCACTTTTTCGAGACAAATTTGACTCTTGGAAGTTTTGTCAGTTCCTCGCAAGAGGCAGTACCCCGGATATGAAGGTGGTCATGAGCGGGATTAAGATAGGATATATAAAACCAATTAATTAAAATTAAGATATAGAATAATTAAGGGCGCCCGCATAGGGCCAGTAAGTTAATTAGGTTGACAGTTTTAGCTTTAAGTTAAAGTTAAACCGCTCGTAACAAACTTTTATTAATTCTTAGTTAAAGCTTTGCTAATTATACGGAGGCTTGTCCGCCATGTTTGTAGGAATGTTGTGAACCTCCCCCGTAAAAAGAACAGACCTCTTACCCACTAATAAAGTGCAATCGCTGTGCAGAGCCCAAGCGGATTTTCTGGCCACATATAAGGTTGACATAACCCCACTACAAGAAATGAGATGGTCAGGGAATGGTTTTTTGCAGAAAAAAGAATATGAACTATACCACAGCTGTAACACCATGTGCCTGGGCTAGGCCTCCTTGTCAGCCATAAATGAAAAAATGAGTAAAAAGTGATTGAATTGAGATTAAATAAAAAGTGTTGAATTATAAAAACGTATTTGAATTGTGAATAAGTGGAATAAGTTATATTTGGTGTTATTTAAACTGAAAGACGTTGTGTTTCATAGAATAAAGAGATTTGTTATATTGTTTTGGAATTTCGATTGAGTTTTATTTGTCGAACCCCAGGCCAAAATATCACATTGGTGTCAGAAATTGGGGATAAAACTCAGAAAAGTGCTAGAAAATTCCATAGTGACATTCTAAATATGTTTCGGTGACTCATATAATTGTGTAAGTGGAATTTTCCAGAAACTATTGAATTGATTGTGCTATAAAACTGTGAATAGCGAATATTTTTTTTGTTAAAAATAGTGTTTGAAAAAGATTGTTCTAGGAGAGATACTTAAATAAATTTGACTTTGTCGGCAAAATTGTGTTTCGGTTACATAAAATGGGTCGCAAAATAGAACAGTTGACAACAGCTGAGTTGAAAGAGGAATTAGGAAAAAGAAATCTTCAGACTTCGGGGCTGAAAAAGGAACTATTGCTCCGACTTCAGAATGCTATCACTCAGGATGATAGAAACCCTGATACCATGTTGTTCGATGTTGAAGAACAAGGGAGAGAAAGCACAGTAAGTACCACCGATGAAATGCCTGCTTTCATTAAGTTGCTTCTGTTGAAATTCGATGCTCTGGAAAGTTCCTCGAAAGAACAAAAGAATGTTTTGAAGAGCAAAAGAACGTTCTCGAACGTAAATTCGATGAACAAAAGAATGAGCAAAAGAATTCTTTAGAAGTTCTCCAGAAGCAACTAAGCAAACAAAGGGATGCTCTCTAAAATAAGCTCGATGTACAGAATGTTTTCATCGACAAAAGACTCCAAATAGTAGACCAGAAAATATAAAACTTAGAAGAAAAATTCGGAAAGCAGGTAGAAAGTGTAGAACAACAGTACGAACATCTGGCTAAGGAGGTTGATTCTCTGAGGAAACATAAACTTCGGGAATATTCGAGCAGAGGTCTACGACGAAAAGAAATGCAGCCCCCTGTCTTCGATGGTCAAACATCATGGCCAATTTATAAGAGGCAGTTGGAAGCTGCAGCCTTGACGAACAACTGGGACAACGAAGACAAATCAATTGCTCTTACGCTTGCGCTCAGAGGAACAGCTGCCGAATTGTTGCAGACCATTCCTGAAGACAAACATCATGATTATGATGCCATGGTCAAGGCAATCGAGATGAGGTTTGGCGACGACCACATGCAGCAAGTTTACCTTGTCCAGTTGCGCCGAAGGGTCCAGACAAGAGTTGAAATGCTACAACAATTGCAAGCTGACATTGAGCGCTCGGCGAATTTGTCTTATCCTATTACCAGCAGGGAAATCATAAACGAACTGGCGACCGATGTGTTCACTAATGCCATTGCAGATGGAAAACTACAAATGGCTGTGAGAATGGCAGGTAAGAAAACGCTCGCTGAAGCTTTAGCATTTGCCCTGACAATGGAAGCAGCAGACCAAGCTTCGCAAGGTAGCCATCGCGTCAGGGAAATGGCTACGCTTGAGTGCTCATGTCAACGTGTCGACATTGAAAGACAAAACCCGAACACTGCTCGAGGTCATATGAGATGTTGGAATTGCAACAAGCTAGGACACCTACAGCGACAATGCAGATCTCCACAGGTAAGCTGCCCACATAGCGCGAGAAAAAGGCCTACTGACAGGAATATCGCTTACCCTACCGGGCATGATTTGGGGATACATCAGTGTGGAAAGCGCGTAAGAACCAACTTTGCAGAGCAGAAGTCGGTTGATGAAATGAACGCCCCCAGGACCATTATCCAAGTTGCGCAACCGAAACGGTGCAACCAGAGTTTGATAGTGGAGACAGTCATCGCTAACAGAAAATGTGTGGCCACTATCGATACGGGTGCCACGGCCTCCGTAATTAGAAGAGGCCTTGTCCAGACGTCCTGGCTACACAACACCAGCTGGAATAGTCTGAAGGCAGCTACGGGAGAAATAGCAAAAGTATACGGAGAGGTACTTCTGAAGATAGAACTGGCAGGGCTGACCTTCTCACATGCATTCTTGGTAGCTGACATATGCGACGACTGCATACTAGGTGTGGATTTTATGAAGGCACATGAGGTAGTCCTAAACTTTCGAATACAGGTGTTAAGGTATTCAATCGTCGAGATTCCAATGGTGTACGGAAACGAGAATGCTGTAAGTCTTCGGACGATCATAAGCAGTGATGAAATCCTATGGCCATCTTCAGAAAGAGCGCATCCTAGGTGTTTGAACGTTAAGAAGGACGAAAGTATTTCTGTTCAGAGACTAAGGGCTGAACCTGTAAAGGGTTGGACTGCGGAAGAACTTCGTAATGCACAAAAGGAAGATCCTGACATCGAGCCGATTCTTGTATGGAAGGAATCTATGGATAAGCCGAATGCAAGAGACATCTCCGACAGAAGTCCTACCTTAAAGGTATATTGGGCGCAGTGGGACTCTCTCCATGTAAAAGATGGTGTTTTGTGGAGAAAATGGGAAATGCCGAATGGAAGATCCTTTAAGATGCAGCTTGTGGTGCCACGGTCGAAAGTGCAGGAGATTTTAAGGGAAATGCACGATGAAGAATCCGGTGGGCACTTAGGAATCAACAAAACACGGAAAAAGGTACGGGTACGTTTTTATTGGTTAACTGTAAGAAAAGATGTCGAGAGATGGTGTCGAAAATGCACCACGTGCAAAGCTAGTAAAGGACCCAAAGCCAAGGCAAGCGCTAAAATGCACCAGAACAAAGTGAGCGCCCCGATTAAAAGGATCAACGACACACACCAAAGAACCCAAACCAATATAAACATTGCGAGAGACCGCCTGAGGACCAGATACGATGCGCGAGCAACAGCACCTGAATTCAATGAGGGAGATCTGGTATGGCTTAACAACCCACATCGCAGAAAGGGAAAATCGCCCAAGCTTCAGCAGGACTGGGAAGGTCCCTACCAAGTAGTTACGCGCATTAATGACGTCGTTTTCCGAATCCAACGAGGACCAAGAGCAAAAATGAAAATTGTCCATGTGGATCGACTGCATCGTTACCACGGAAACAATAATGATGTTCTTGTTCGGGACGAACAAAACTAAGAGGGAGACAATGTGATGTGGCAACAAGTTTAGATATTCGGGGGTGCATTTTGTAAATTAACGACATCTGTTGGATTCATTGTGTACAACAACCATGCCCCTAAAAGTATGCTACATATTTGCAACATGTTTTAACTGTGTACTAAATCGAACTTGAAGTACTAATTCGAGACTCGAATTAGTACCGAAAGCTTAGATTATGCCAGAACAAGACAGAAGCTTCCAGAAGCTTGTAAACTTGTATAAATACAAGAGTAGATTGCATTAAGAGTTCAGTTTGTTTTCGAAAGTCGAATTGTTAACTACTGGAAGCGTTAGTAAAAAGTGATTGAATTGAGATTAAATAAAGAGTGTTGAATTATAAAAACGTATTTGAATTGTGAATAAGTGGAATAAGTTATATTTGGTGTTATTTAAACTGAAAGACGTTGTGTTTCATAGAATAAAGAGATTTGTTATATTGTTTTGGAATTTCGATTGAGTTTTATTTGTCGAACCCCAGGCCAAAATATCACAATATTCTAACTAGTTGTACCAAGCAGCTGATTAATAAAAGTTTTAATAACTAATTCATAAGGAACTAAGGAACATATGGCTTGTAAAATTTTCAAACGTAAGCTCGACCAAAAGAGTATAAAAGGTATGCACTGATCAGAGGATGATGCTCTTGTCGAGAGTTTGGGCTGACCATCTGGTATTCGGGTACATTTCCAATAGCAATTGTCAGTTCACACTGCCTGCGCGATTAACGTAGTATTTTAGATAGTACATTAATATTTGATTTTGGCACGTTGGTTTAACGAATATTTTTCCATAATAAATTTTCCACGTGTCTACTTCACGACTGCCAAATATGAACTGTCAAGACTAATGTTTACTTGCTCTTATTTGACTAGTATTCCTGGACTGGTTGTCAACAAGCAATGCCCAACTTTAGGAAGCAATCCAAAGCGATTGGTTTAATTTACCACTAGAACGTACGCGAGCCGGCTACCGCTAATTTCATTTTATAAAGTTTGTTTGCTTAAAAAGTTGGAATGAATAACAATAACAGTTTGGAAATGAATAACAAATTTAGAAGTAATAGCCTTTGATGGTTCATGTTTCAAAATGCAAGCGTAAGAAAAATTATCCTAAGACTTTTTCTGAATCTAGTGAACTAACAAAACGATCTGCAGCTGCAGCTACTTCTTTCGCAATTTCTATGATCCATGCACACTTGCACAGGTCTGTGTAAATCGCTGTTTCATATGTACCATAGAGCATTGCCCGGTTTATCTATAGCCTGGTTTAGGACAACCCTAAAGTTACATATATTCCGTATATCTAAACAGATTTAAGCATTCGCTTGAAGATAAGCAGTTTGTTGTAAGTACTTAGATTAGTGTACTTTCCAATAAGCCAATTTAATTCTTGTTTCTTTTCAACATGCGTCTTCTATTAATCAACAATCATGCCAGATACTGCTTTCTTTCATTAGCAAATCGTTTTATATAGCTTTTCTGTTGTTATTTGGATTAGAAAATGTAGTTGTTATGAAACACTGGGCCAACAACAGATCCTTGTGAAACACCAGCGTTTACATATTTCTTAAAACTTCGGATATTCCATTCTTTGTATATTCCGAAAAAACATTAGTATGCTTTCGGTAGGATTGGTCATCGTGATCATCACTTCAGCCAACAGATTATCCATCGTTTATTGGGATTTATGATGATTTTAACTTTGACTTTTCACAATGGCCATAAAGTGACCCGTGGATAAACCTTAGTGATAAGTAGAAACCTTACGATTTTTTTCGAATTCCAGATTGAATTTTTGAGTTAAAAGGAGGATGAATCAAAACATTTTTGTGTTGAGAAGCATGGGAATCTTGCTAATTTTTGCGAACGCTTCGTTCGCCTAGTAAAAGTTATTGAATTTCTAATAAATATTAATAATGTAACGTTGTGGCCGCTGCTTTTTCCGGTTGATAAAAGTCAAAACATATCATATCATTCAAATTCTTAAGTAAAAAGTAGTCTTGCACCTTACTGTCCAAAAGGTTTCGAATAAGAGTAACCGTTTCTAATAAACTTGGAGGTGAAAGCTTAAAAAAAGATTTATGACAGTTGTTTTTCCTATCTCTTGTAGGAGACCCTACAACTTGGGGTGGACCTGGATCTCAACCAACAAGCTTCTTCAGCCGGCTCGGTCCCTACCTCTAGTTTTGCACGTGAAGTCGGTCGAGGTCCTCTTTCACTTGTGTGCGCCACCTGAATCTGTCTTCGTCTAATGCGTGGTCACTTCGGCGTGGAATCAAAGATTTTCCTGGCATGAGCATTGATGTCCATCCGCTCTATATGAACCAGCAATCTAAACGACACAGATCTAGCTACTGTATCCCTGTACAGTTCCTTCCCTCCTTCTTCGAAAATGCATTAGGGACTAATAATTACCCGGATAATTTTCCTCTCGAAGTAATCAAAAGATTCCTCATCCACTTTTGACAAAGTCCAGGTCTGCATCATAGAGCAGGACTGGAATGATGAGGGTCTTATAACGGGACAATTTAGTTTGCCCGAGAGAGGGATTTGCTACTCAATTCTCTTCTAAGCCCGGAGAAGCAGCGATTGGCAAGAGTTATTCTTCGTTTGATATCAGCGCTGGTGTTGTTCTCTGAGTTAATTCTTGAGCCCAGGTAGACCGAGTTCCAAACTACCTTAAACTTATAGTTGCCTATCGTGATGTTTTGTCCAAGATGTCCATGTTTGAAGTGTTTTCTTGATGATAGCATATACTTGGTCTTGCCCTCATTGATTGCTAAGCCTATCTTCACTTTCCGTCTCAATAGGTGGGTGTTAAAAAAAAACCTATGGATGCTGGTCTGGAACCTAGGGAGACACATAACTACTCTTTCAACTTTTAATAAACTGCATCCCAGAATTCTGGATCAAAACGCATTTATGGTATTGATAGTGGCTTAAAATTTGTTGTTTAAATTGTTAACAGTACAATTACGGCAAATGGTATCTTCCATAATAAGGCCAAGTGCATTTGGTTCTCTAAATTATTGGTTTTAGAAAGAAAAAATATCTGCATCATTACCGATTGTTATATTACTGCAGTAAGAACAGAGCAAGTTCTTATGAGAAAAAGAAGAGGGATAAGTCATTTCTTAATAAAAGGATACTGCCTAAAAAATATCAAGGTGACACAGGAGACGGACCAGGGACTTCCGGAATAGCAATCCGACTTAACTGAAAAATGTACAATCACATATTTGTTAAAAGTTTATTTTAAATAATAAATTATAAAAATTACATGTTATTAATTTTTTTTATAATAAAATGAACATGAGTCTTATCACAAACTCCTTTTAAATCTCACTTAGTTCTTCTTTGTTTTGGTCATCTTCTTCCTTGGCGCAAGGAACCACGCCAAGAACTTATATAATATCGCCAACAACACAACTAGCACCACTGAAAGCCCACCGAACAATATAATAATTGCATCAAGATTATGATACTGAATAAAGTTGAGCTCCTGACCGGCAGAATGCAGATGTGGCGCCCCTTTATGCCTGGCAATATACTCCACCCAATATGTAGCCAAAGCCAAAGGTTCCAATGGTTGATCGCGATACCTAGATGAGATCACTTTAGCATTTTGTTCGTAGCTCTTGTCGTTAATCATTTTATTGATGGCAGTTGTGAAGGTTTTTTCGTTCAGATCATTGTAGTCAACTGTCAGACCATAACCACCGGCTTCAGCACGGGCCATGTTCAAATGCTGATCTCCAAACATAGGTATTCCAATTATTGGTTTGCCGAGGAAAATTGATTCCGTTGAACTTAACAAACCTCCATGAGTGATGAACAGTTTGATATTCGGGTGAGCCAGGATATCTTGCTGAGGGAACCAGTCACTAATGAACACATTATCACTTTTTCCGGGTAAGTTGGTGTCTTCAAATTTCCACATAACACGTTGCTTTAGTGATTTGAAAGTCTTGAGAATAGCATCACGTTTTTCAACCGGCAGCAAATTGCTCCTCAGATTCGAACCCATTGAGAAGTAAATGACACCATCCTTACCGTCATCTAGGAACTTCTGCATCTCAGCTGGAAGGGGATTTTGTTTGCGGTCAATGTGCATTCCTCCAACTTCGATCATATTTGGCATGTATGGACGTGGAAAGCCCAGTGAAACGTGAGAATTAAGCAGAACCAATGCAGTGTCCTGGCGAATTTTATCCAGTCCCTTCTTTGAGTTTGGAAAGTGTTTATCAAAGAGTGCCCTCTGTCGAGGCATGTAAAAATTGTTGAAGTATACATATTCAAAGGTGCTAACGGCTAAATTAAAGATTCGTTCAGCAAGTGACATATGGTGAGTTAAAGGCAGAAATGGATTTGGCACATATGATGGTGGCGATGGTGAGCCTACAAGATCGGTATTCCATTGGGTGGCTCCGAAAGTGCTCAGTCCGATAAGTGGTGCGTTGAAGTGTTCAGCAAGACCAAATAGAGCTTCGCTAACAAATATCTCACAGATGACTGCGTCGAACTTCTCTCCCGATGCCATTAGCTTTTTCAATGTAGGTTCATTTAGTGTACTATTGGTAATCTGAATTCCCATGTTGTAGATTCCCAGAAAACCTTCTATGATGCTTTGATCGCGAAGGTTTATTATATCATTAGCATGTGCTGAAAATAGAAAAATACAAAGACAATTTAAGCAATTTTTTTTGTTAATACAGAAACATTTTAATACAAGAGTTTAATAAAAGCTTTCTTCGTTTGTTAGAGAGCTCGGGACTTATTCATTAGAATTAACACTTTAATTCTGGATATTTATTAGTGATACCCAAAATAACTGTTAATAAAATAACAGAAAAAATCGATCAATTTCTTTCTTATCTTAAATACAAATGTCGATAATGTCACCCATACAGCCCAGAAATAGGAATTGGAAACTTAATGCATCAGCTTTTAAAAACTTAGTAAGCACTTCTGGGTACCGTTTTGATAACTTATGAGTTCTAGGACGTTCGAGAGTTAGAATGCAAAAAAAGTTTGTTTATTAGTGTCAATAAATTTCTTAAGGATTCTTTTGAGAAAAAGACTGGTTAAAGCCAAAACTTACTCATACAAGTTAATAAGGTTTATTGCTCTGAGACATATTACACTTTTAGCTCTATTACAAGTATCAACTTGGAACTCAACTTGTTAGAAGTACCAGCATACAATCATTTGAAGAAGTGGGATGAACGATACGGATTTGGAACTGATTGCCAGTTTTTCCCGAGAGATGAGGACTTCACAATTTGGGTTCGATTCCTCGTTTTAATCGCTTTATTTTGTCCAGTAGACCATATATACCTAGGTATATACTATATATCGAATGAATATAAATTCTGCAAACAGCGTCTTGTGGTGTATTGATTGATTTTAAGTGATGTCTGAAATCTAAACTTTTATTTTCAAGCAATGATACAAATATGGAACTTGTTCTAATAAAGCTAACAGATCATTATTCTTCTTCCGTCATTTGTCATTGTATTTGTTCTGTTAGGATCGCCCTTTTCAGCTTATAGACTCGTCTGCAAAATCGGAAATAGTTAAACTATATTTAACTCAAATGTTACAATGTTTTGTGATTTCAATTTCACAAAAGATTGGAACCTGGAATAGGAGTTCAAAACAACGAATACTGCTTTTGAACATGCTTCTGAGTTTCAAAGAAATGTCGTTGAAAATGTACATTTATCAAAACTTATCGAAAACAATGTATCGCCAAACGAATTTCTAGGTTATTTTGATCCTGTATTTGGTGATTGTCCTGTCAGCTGTGATACTGTTCGGTAAATGAATAGCTTTTTCTTAAGCAATCCTAAGTACTGTGGTTATTTTAATTCGAATCGAGGAATCAACCATGCTGTGTTATAGTCCAGTCGACAGGTCGGAAAAAACGGGATTACTATGACAAAGTTCGGAACTTAATGAAAATTTTGAATAAAATATTCAAAGCACGAATTATAGAACCGACAAGAAAATACAAAAGATTTAATTATATTGTTCTTTTTATATCGGGTTTTTCAACAGGAAGCTACAAAAGTAGAGCGACAGGGACAGCAAACGACGCCATATTTCTTGCCGCTCTTTTGACATTTCAATAAGGTTTGCCATTTCATGATTCATGATGGAAAGATATACAAGCCAACAACGAGTCGAAATTATTAAAATTTACGTTGCGAGGCGCATCGCATGTGCCAAAGACTTATCTGAAAATGAAGATCTATATTTGGATTTTATAAAATTCATAGTTGAATACGCAATTTCACAAAGATAAGTACTGCCCATCACAGAAACCAATCTTAAGTCAAGATTCGTTAGATTCGGAAAACGATCGCCAAGTACTTAGAGCCATTTTCTTCACTATTGCTTGCCGGAAACTCTTAAGTTAGCCAACTCTAGAGTTGACACCAAATTGAGAGTTAAGTGACAAGTTGAAATTTGTTATTCTTCACCATTTTAAATTTCGTTTTCGAAATTTCCCTGGGATATTTTTAATAGATACGTAAATTTTAACTTTAGATCTGAATTTATTCTGCGCGATTGATTAAAAATTAAATTTCGGTTGAAGAAAAAAATAAATCATGACAGAAAAAAATTATTAAGTTGCAAAAAGTATATTCCATAGAAGAAGAAGACTGTCTTGTTTCAAATGCTTTGCAATACAGCCATGTTATTGAAAAAAAACTGACGGCGCAACGAAGCACAATAAAGAAAAGGCGTGAGAAGATGGAAGATATTGCTAAAAAGTTCAATATCACGCCACCTGGCCAGGTTTGTTAAAATTTCATTTATCTTTATTCGAGCATTTTTTAACATTTTTCGAGCCCACCGACATTTTATACTCCTCTTTCAGTCACCAAAAATTCTTCTACATCTTCGATTCCGAACGCAGATGAGGGATGATTTTCTCTATAATAGTTTTTTCGAAACATTTCATGATAAAAATATTTTTTATTCATTCCGAGCATAAGTTTTTTGACAGAAGAAGCGACAAAATGTAAAACTTGTCAAAACACGCAGAAAACTCTAAAGTTTTCTCTTTCAACTTCGACTTTTTTCGGAAGTTGATTAACTCGAGAGTTGAAAATCTAAAGTTAAAACTGTCGACTTTGAGTGAAGAAAAACAAAATCACAAGTTGAGACCAAAAATCCTTGAATTAAGTTCAACTTGTAAAGAAGAAAATGGCTCTTAAAAAAATCGATTCCAGTTTCTGTTCTTTTTTTTTTGGAAAAGAGGTCCGATTGAAGATCATAATCAATATCAATCGTTATTATTTGCGAAAAGAGATAAATCCAGTTTCTTAAAATCTACGAAACGCTCGTCAAATTCGAAAATAATTTCTTCAATATATTTCGAATGGGTATTAAAGACACATCCTTCAAAATTGTTCACCTCTTCGAAATGTTCATTACAACTCGGAAAAATGAGAAATCGATCTTTGTTATGACATTTTATGAATAGTTTAAATTTACTTAAAAAAAAAGTTCCAGATCAGCAAGGAATGAAGGATCATGCATTTAGTTTTGCAATTCAACAGTGTCTGATTTTATTGCATCTTTTGGCGCAAAATTTTTCCGCATAAGGCTTCTTGGTGTATTATGCAGTGAATTAATAGACAATCGATGTCATTTTTGTTAAGAAGTCCCGCAGATCCTGTCACGTGGCCTGTCATAGCATTTGCTCAATACAAGAACATTTTTTAAATCCTTCGTAATCCTTAACAGATTTATTGACAGATTCAAAAACAACAGCGCCTTTGTTTGTTCCATGAAATGGCACGAAATCCAACATTTCCTCCGTAATTGAAAAGTCTTTTGAAATGCAGCGAATACAAATTAAAAACTGACTAACGCTGTTTGGTCGGTGCTTTCATCCAAACATATTAAATATGTGAATAACATTCTCCGACAGAAGAAGCAACATCACTGCTAAATTTACATTCCGTTTCTCCAGTAAAATACCATCCATTGGAAAGTTTTTAAAAAGTGTTGACGTTTGCTCTCAATAATGAAATCCTATTTTGCCAATAATAACACAGATGGTATCATATTCTTACAATTGTATTTTGCAGTGATGCTGCATTGTTACATTTATGAACTCGTGGATACACTAACTAACTAACCTATTTTGAGATACGGAGCGCAACAGAATTTTGCGAAGTTTTTGTGTTGAAAAGCTCAGCCGTTTCTGCTTTTGTGGCAAACAAAAAAGCGCCCTCTTTTGGGAGCTTGCAAAAGTATAATCAGGCTATTTATACACAGTATAAAATTCGACGTTTTGAAAATTATGGCTTTCTTAACACAGTTTTGGGAAAAAATTGCACTTACGTCGATATTGCACTGGAGGTGCGATATATTGACGAGTTAAATAGTAATTATTGTTTGTCTGGTCCTGAATTTTTTTCCAAGCAAAGAAGACTTCTATTTCTTTAACAATTACAACTTTATTCTATTGTTCACTTGAGTTACGGAAATCGTCATTTCTTATGGTGTGTCCACACCAAAAAACATTTATTTTAAACATTTCAGAAACATTTAAAAAAAATTTCAGAAATGTTTTTTGAGTTCGGAAATCCTCATTTCTTATGGTGTGTCCACACCAAAGAATATTTATTTTAAACATTTCAGAAACATTTAAAAAACATTTCTGAAATGTTTCTTTCTCTCTGAAATATTTTTTAAATGTTTTGGAAATGTTTATTTAGGTCTGGACGCTTTGCGAAACATTTCTGTTTATGAAAATTCTCTCTGTTTCTGCTTCCAAACGGAAATCTTGCAGAACATGGTTAAACTAAAAGTGGAGTTCAACTCGTCCTCTGCATAAAGCGTTTAAATCTGACGTTTAAAAGAGATACCCATTTTTGGGTATTTTACATTGTCAATGTCATATAGCCTTGGAAGAAAGCTTGCAGTACAAATTATGCAGAACAGATGTTTCTTCTTCCCTGAAACCAAAGAAGCTTAAGCAGAATTTATAACTTACATTCAGATTCACTTAAACTTTAGCTGTGAAACTGGACCTTAAAAATTGTCTGCTGATTTAAAATTAAAATCAGATATAACTATACAAATATTGTGAAGATAACACATACACAGTATCTCAAAGGTTAAGTGATTTGTTTAAGTGCTTCTCAAATAGATTTCAATACATATTGCAACAAACTAGTTATTAATAAAAACATTTTACTAAATAATCATAGATATTTTATTTGTTTATTGCAAGTCATCATAACAAGTAAAAAAAGAAAATCTTAAGATTTAAAAAAAAATATTAAATAGCGCAACCAGATAAAATGAAAACGCGATAGTTTTTTTAAATTTACTTATCGATATTTGAAGTGTTAAGATTAAAGGGACAGGAACGCATTTAGTTATCACTTATTGTTTTTAAGAAAACAATCCCTCACTTGATCTGAAAAAAGCATATGACCTATGTGAATGTCAAACTTAATGGCTACAAGTTAAAATCATAATAACTCATGATAAAGTAATTTAGATTTTGATCACTTCATTTAAATAAGATAAGATCAAGAAGAGATGATAAGTCTTATGATTCTTGTGTCGTACTGTACAGCTAGAAATTCTATCTTTGTATATAATACTGCATATAGTACTATCATGAAGCATCATTTTACTTGCGATTATAGGGACTATAAGGCAAGATTTGGATTCGTGAATATTAAAAAAATTGAGATAACAATGAAACATGACATTACAATCATAGAGAAGTCTAAAAAAGTGATCGAGAAAAAATGTCTGTCTGTCTGTCAGTATGTATAACGAGCTGCAGTCGAAACGGCTAAAGCGATTACCTTCAAATTTTGTGTGTAGGATTATTTTGGCATTCCCCAGAGGGGAAATTGAAATTTAATTTTTAGGCCTAAAAATAACGGTACCTGCCATATGACCGTTTAGGAAAAGCTTATTTTTCTCGAAAACGGCTCCAACGATTTTGATAAACATTTTTGAGAATTTTTTTTGATGACATTGGTTATCATTTGGTTAGAACCACATATACGGGAAAATTCTATTAACGGGACACCTTTCATATAACGGTTTTTTTAATTTTGGGTTTTCTCGGTAACGGCTGTTTGGATTTCTGCCAAATTTTATATTTGAGAAGACCTAAACAGCCTTATTAATGCATATCTGCATATCAAATTTTTTAATAACTTTTTTTTTCTAATAAAAATTAATTTTGTAATTTTTTTTTTGAAAAATCAATATTTTTAAAACTAGTCAAAAAAATTATTTTAAATTTTATATCCACATGTATATTAATAAACTCTAAGAAACTGCATACCCAAATTTAAACAAAAAAAAAAATTTCAAAAAACTAAAAAATTAAAACAGGATTTTATCAAAACCGGTCCTACAATTTTCAAAATGATTTTTTTATAAATTCTTTGTTATTTAAGACGTGTGATGGCATACTTCATTTTTACTAAAAACCTTTAAGTATTGTGGTTCTGATACTTTTTATAAGTTCAAACTGTGCTATTTTCAATGTAAATGTTAATTGTTTCTGTCAAAGATCTTGGTTTCCAATGTAATTAAGCACATAAGAGCAAGTACGTGCGACCAAGTAGTGCCCATTTTTTAATTGCGAATTAAGTCGCAATGAGGCGTGCTGAAATCGCCAATTGGTCTGGATATAAATTATAAATTAAAAAAAATTACTGGCACGCCAGCTCCTTAAGGAGCTCTCAACCATTCCTGTGTGTGTGTTGTTAATCTGCAAGAATGAAATGTTTTGTCAGTTCCTCGCAGGAGGCAGCACCCCGGAAAAAAGATGGCTATGAGCTGAATTGGAACCCAGGCTCATTCGCTTAGCAGTCCGACACACTAAAAAAGTACAACGAACAATTTGTGGCCTTGTTTGCGACACAGAAAACAACGAATGTCGAAAAAGATACAACAACGAGTTATAAGAGCCGTATTCGCTAAGATGGCTCAGCCATGTAGACCGGTTGAACATCGACGATACAACGCGCAAAGTTTTTGACGCAATACTCGAGGAAATCAGAAGCCAAGGCAGACCTCATCTTCAATAGAATGACCACGTAGAGTGAGACCTCCGACTTCTTGGCGACTTTTAAATGAACAGTTTTACTAAACCTTCCAGAAGCTCCAACAACCTACGAAGAAGCTCCCGATATATCAGTTAAAGAAGTAAGTGCTGTGGTGAAAATATTCCAACATGGAAAACGCGATTTATTTGGTAGAGATGCCCATAGATTTTTGATTCCTATGACCAAATTTATCAGTGGGAATCAAAGAGTGGAGGGAAAGTTCAATCTAAAAGAGGAAGCCTGATAGACGAATTTGGGATAGCTACCATTCAATCAAACTGATGTCATACACGCTGAAAAACTTATAACGGGCATTGGATGTCCGTTTGTAAAAATTACCGCAGATGCAATCAAGAGTTTAACAATCAAAATGAAAAATGAAATTATTTTACAGGAGATTTCCGGATTGTGTTGTTTAATTGTGAAAAACACATTCAATAGACAATTTGCAGATATGGGTTGCACAAAGGTAACGCGAAGTTCCTGAAATGATGATGAATGTTTGGGTGGATCTTCTCAGTCGAACTTATAAAAACTATCAAAACCACAATACTTAACGGTTTTTAGTAAAAATACAATCACACGTCTTAAGTAACAAAGAATTTATGAAAAAAGTATTTCGAAAATTGTAGGGCGGATTTTGATAAAATCTCTTTTTATTTTTAGTTTTTTCTAATTTTTTTTCTAATTTTGGTATGCAGTTTAGAGTTTATTAATATACTTGTGATTATAAAATTAAAAGTTATTTTTTTTTGATTAGTTTTAAAAATATTGATTTAAAAAAAAAAAATCAAAAAATTATTTTAATTAGAAAAAAAAGATATTAAAAATTTTGATATGCAGAATTAATTTTTATAATTTATATATATATATATATAAATCATTTATCAATCGCTTAACCCGTTTAGGCTACAGCTCGATATACAAACTACAGACCGACAAACAGACGGGTATTTTTGCCAATGACTTTTTAGGCTTCTCTATGATCGTAAAGTCATGTTGGATTGTTATTTTAAGTTTTTTTATATTCACAAATCCTAAACTTGCCTTTTAGTACCTATAATCGCAAGTAAAAAGGCTAAAATGGCAAAACTTGATGTAGTTCTGGATTTTTTGGGAATTTTGTCACTGTTTGCTCTAAACGTCATAAACTTTGCGTTTTTCGACACACAAAATTATATGCTTTATTAAGTCCAACAATTTAAGCCTAACTGCAGCTCTATAAACTCTATACAGACCAAGATATGGCTCTTTGAAAATGGTCCATTTTTACCGGAAAACGACAATTTTTTGTAGTTTTGATGCTGTCCGCATCTAAATATTGGCCCAACCGCTCATCCCACAAAAAAATAAGCAGAAAACAAAGTCTATTAGACCAATAGTTCACTCACAATCTCGAAAAACTAAAAGAAGGTAAAATTGGATTTTTGAACAATTGAGACAAACACCTATACATTCGTAGTCCAGTCGACAGCTAGTTTCAGGTCGACAAAGATCGGAACTTATTGAATGTTAAGGGATGGTTAACCAACATTTTCTCAAGTTTTGGACCTCGTGGACCCTGCGAAAAAAATGTGGGAGGGGGGAGGGAGAATGTATTATCTGACAAGCGCCTTTCAATCCGCCCCTGGAGAAGCAGTTATTTCTTCGGAAAATCATTGGTATAAGAATCAGGTAGTTGGAACTAATGCCTATCGGACAGAGTAAAAATTACTCACCTTGAATATCTTCATAACAAAATATGGGGATATGAAGGCTTGAGTGAAAATACGTATTTTCTGACACGTGACCTTTCAATCCGCTCCTGGAGGTGCAGTTATTCTTTCAAGAGATATGTGGTTCATGGATCAAGTTGCTGGATTGTACACCTATCCTAAGATGCAAAAACATTTTCAGCTGGGAATTCTACATAATGAGATATAGGCAAGGAAAAACTTGAGTAAAACTTGACACGCGGCCTTTCAATCCAACCCTGGAGACGCAGTTATTTCTTAAAGAAATTTCTTGATCTAGTAGCAGAATACAATGTCTATCTGAAAATACAAAACATCAGCAAAAATGTATACATCATGAGGTATAGCCATGTGAAGGCTAACAAAATGTAGTTTTCGCACGCGAAAATTCAAAAAATCTTCAGCTAGGGCCTTTACGTAACGAAATATAAGCATACAAAAAAATTGAGTGAAAAAATACATTTTTTCAATCAAGTCTTCAGATGCTTATATCTTGTTCGTAAATGCCCTAGCTGAGTATGTTTTGCACTGCTAGATAGATATTAAATCAAGCTGTTTGATTCATACACCGAAAATCTCCCAACGTTACAACTGCGTCTCCATGAGGGGAGGATTGAAGGGTCGCCTGTCAGAAAATACAATTTTTCACTCAAGCCTTAACTTCCTAGGTAAGTGGTTCTTACACTGTCAGAATTTTAGATAGGTTTTGAGTTCAGCTATCTGAACTATCCATACCTACATCAAAAATCTTTCGAAAAAATAACTGTGTCTCATAACCACATTCTTCGGTCGGATCTCGGATGTGAAACTGCAACGGCGGCAGTAGGATATGATATTCTAACCTCCATAGAATTTCTCATTTGGCTATTAGAAATTGTATAGAATTTAAATAATGCCATTGCATTGAAGAACCGGACCAGCTTTCAGTGTTTTGTATTTTCAAAAAACTACTTGCTTTGCTTTGGCTAAAAATGCTGTGAAAGCATTATACCTTTAATAAATCATTGAAAATTTTAAGAATTCGGAAGGCGGTGGTCACATATCAGAAGTCTTCGAAATAATTGCCAAAGACGAAGCGTACTACGATACGCTCTCCGGGGCTGCAGGTCTTCTGGAACTATCTATTTAAATATCATAGAAATCTGTCCACCGATATGATAAGTCCGTTCAACATTTATCTATCTAATTTTGCTAATAGATCACTACTACCCTATAGGTCACCCTATTTTTACTTGCGATTATAGGGACTATAGGCAAGTTAAGGATTCGTGAATATAAAAAAATTGAGATAACAATGAAACATAACATGACAGAGAAGTCTAAAAAAGTGATGACATAAAATGTCTGTCGGTCTGTATGTCTGTCTGTCTGTCTGTCAGTATGTATAACGAGCTGCAGTCTAAACGGCTTACTTACTTACTTACTTAGGTGGCCCTACAATTCGGAACTAACCTGGGCCTCAACCAACATGCCTCTCCAGCCAACTCGGTCTTTGGCTAGCTGCCTCCAGTTTTGCACTCCAAGTTGGTTGAGGTCTTCCTCCACTTGAGCGCGCCACCTAAGGCGAGGTCTTCCTTGACTGCGTCTACCCTCTGGGATGGAATCGAAGATCCTGCGAGCCGGAGCATTGTTGTCCATTCGCTCTACATGACCTAGCCATCTTAAACGGCTTAAGCGATTATCTTCAAATTTGGTGTGTGTGATTCTTTTGGCATTCCTCAGAGGGGAAATTGAAATTTTATTTTTAGGCCTAAAAATAACGGTACCTGTCATATGACCGTTTAAGAAAAGCTTATTTTTCTCGAAAACGGCTACAACGATCTTGATGAAAATGTTTGAGAATTTTTTTGTTGGTATTGGCTATCATCTGATTAGAACCAAATTTACGGGAAAAGTCAATTAACGGTACCTTTTACATAACGGTTTTTTTAATTTTTGCCTTTCTCGATAACGGCTCTTTGGATTTCAGTCAAATTTTATATTTGAGAAGATCTAGGTAGCGAAATTAATTCTGCATGTCAAAATTTTGAATAACTTTTTTTCTAGATAAAATTAATTTTTGATTCTTTTTTTGAAAAATCAATACTTTTAAAACTAATCAAACAAAATTATTTTAAATTTTATAATCACATGTATATTAATAAATTCTAAAAAACTACATACCAAAATTAAAAATAATTTTTTTTTTTTCAAAAACTAAAAATAAAAAATAGGATTTTATCAAAACCGGTCCTACAATTTTCAAAATACTTTTTTCATAAGCTTCTTGTTTTTTAAGACGTATGATGGCGTATTTCATTTTTAATAAAAACCGTTAAGTACTGTGGTTTTTAATACTTTTTATAAGTGCAAACTGTGTTATTTTCAACGCAAATGTTACTTGTTTCTGTCGAAGATCTTGCTTTCCAATGTAATTAGCCACAGAAGAGCAAGTACGTGCGACCCAGCCGTCCCCATTTTTTCTATTCAACTTGCAAAATTGAATAAAAACAAAACAACAACAAATTGAAAAAAAAACATATCACCGAAATTAAAAGAAAAAAATGTTTATTAATTTATTGTTTTACTGTTGTTCATCAAATTATACACCCATTAGATCAACACTGACTCAAGCGACGAGTCTCGCCAGTTATTATTATGCAAACAACACTCAGTAATAATCATTTTAATCGTACCTATTTTGATTTACACACAACCGGTATGAATTATTATTTACGAATTCGCATACATATACAAATGACCTGCTAACAATGATGTCACTTCACTCAATAATATAATTACCTTTCCACAGTTCCAAAATATTGAGTGATGGTACATCACGATAGTTCTTAATTGGTTTCTTGGCCGGGAACGGTGATACAACTGTCACATCATGCCCCTTCGCTGCTAAACCCTTCATGAGAGAATTGCCGACAAAGAAATGCGAACGAGCCATGGTCGGGAAGATTCCAAGAATTTTGTAGGCATTTGCGCCTCCAATTGCTGCAATTAGCAGCAGAACACTTGTCCACCAAATCTTCTTAGAAATCATTTTAATTTAAATTTTATACACTCTTCCTAGCGGACTTTAGGTTCCCAAAATACACTTTAATAGCCCCGTGCGTTAACGTCCGTTTGATGGTGATCGAAGTGAACAACTAAAATAAAATAAGTTTGTTTGTATAGATAGACTATAAAGCCGACGAGTGTTTTTGAGTTAAAGTCTCACTTTATCAATTTCACTTGTTATCTCATTTTTGGGTGAAAAAGCCAAACAGTATACAACTAAGAACCAAGCAAAATAGGCATTAAAGTTGGTGTGTAGAGAGGAGATATTGTTACTTGTGATTGTAATAGTGTCGTTAAAAACTCTCCAATTATGAATGTTTTTTTTTTTAATAGTACATACTTTAATCAGTACAGGCGGATTAGTTCACAAGTGGTCTTTTGAAAAAACAAGAAATTAAATGAAAAGTCATCGTGTAATTACGATTATAATGTTCTGATTCAAATCCTCTTGTGAATAGAGTTGCCATACAAATTACAGTAAAAAAGTAAATTTTTTTATTTAATAATTTAAAAAAAAGTAAGACATACTCTTAGTAAATATTGCAAGCAATTAAATTTTCATTAAATAGAAATCATATTTTATATAAAAAAAATATAAAGATTAAAATTTTACATTAGAAACAATAAATTTGTATTATATTATTATTATTATAAATTAATATAAGATTTAAAAAAAGACAAATAAAAATGTTTAAGAACATTAAGATAATCTTAATTGAATTTTAACGATTTCAACGATTTGTAACTAAAAAAAGTAATCGTCAAATGAAACTTGAAATATGTAATAACTTGCCTGACGTAATCAAATGTGAGTCAATCAAATCTTAATATTTAAGATATATTAAAAACCTATTATTTTCACTAAATTTTGATGTTGTGGATAACTTGTTAAATATTATTACTTAACATTAAAAAATTAAATTATTATATTTTAAATTATAAATATTTTGTTTTTTTTTCTCTTATTTTTATGATTTTTTGTTTAAATTAAAATTTAATCAATTTTTACTTGCGATTATAGGGACTATAAGACAAGTTTAGGACTCGTGAATATAAAAAAAATGAGATAACAATCAAACATGACATTACTATCATAGAGAAGCCTAAAAAGTCATTGGCAAACAAATTCCGTCTGTCTGTCTGTCTGTCCGGGTGTATATCGAGCGATTGCCTTCAAATTTGGTATGTGTTTATCTTTTGGCATTCCTCAGAGGGGAAATTGAAATTTTATTTTTAGAGCTAAAAATAACGGTACTTGCCATACGACCGTTAAGGAAAAGCTTATTTTTTCCGAAAATGGCTCCAACGGTTTTGATGAACATTTTTTGAGAATTTTTTTGTTGGTATTGGCTATCATTTGATTAGAACCACATAGACGGGAAAAGTATATTAACGGGACCTTTCATAAATTTTATATTTGCAAAGATCTAAATAATTCTGCATATCAAGATTTTCAATAACTTTTTTTTTCTAATAAAAATTAATTTTTGATTTTTTTTTGAAAAATCAATATTTTTAAAACTAATAAAAAAAATATTTTTATTTTTTATAATCACATGTATATTAATAAACTCTAAAAAACTGCATACCAAAATTAAAATTTATTTTTTCAAAAAACTAAAAATAAAAAACATGAATTTATCAAAACCGGTCCTAGAATTTTCGAAATACTTTTTTCATAAATTCTTTGTTATGTAAGACGTGTGATAGCGTACTTCATTTTTACTAAAAACCTTTAAGTGTTGTGGTTTTGATAGTTTTTTATAAGTTCAAACTGTGTTATTTTCAACGTAAATGTTATTTGTTTTTTTTCAAAGATCTTGCCGTTCAAAGTAATTAGGCGCATAAGAGCAAGTAAGTGCGCACAGTCGTGCCCATTTTTTTTTTTAGTTTATACGTATTTCATTGAATATCTTAGTTTTGAATTGAATATCTGTTATACTTTAAAAAAAGATCCCCATTAATTAATAATATTATAAACAATATTTTGTAACTATAATCGGTTAATCCAATTCTTGCTTTTATGGCAACCGGGTGTACCTAACTATTTTATTGTGAATTTCTTATTTAGAACAAATTATATATTATACAGTCATATTGTTAGACAAGAACTGTGTGAAATAAAATAAAGTTGAAGTTAAAAAAAAAAATTCATATTGTTTTCCATTTTTGTGTTTTATTGTTCGTAAAAAGTAGGTAAAAAAGTTTTTAGCAAAAAAAAAAATTAAACTTCATTTTATTTCATTAGAAAGTGTTAAAAATACACTCTCGCTCGGTTTAAAAAAAAAACTTTTTTTACACAACTTTTCTTGGTAAGTTACAAAAAAATAAAAAAAAAATAAAAAAAACTAAGCTTTAGCACATAAACCACCTATGATTAAAATAAAAAAAAATAAAAAAAAAATATTCACCGACCCGAATTTTCAAAAAAAAAGTTATAGAAAAAAATATTAAAAATACTAATTTTTTTGTGGGAAAATAGTTCAAGGCGAAATTACTTTGGCTCCAGAGATTTTGATGAACATTTTTGAGATTAATTTTTACAGGTATTTGCTATCATTTTATCATACAAAATGTACCAGAAAAGTCCTTTCATGTAACGGTTTTTTTAATTTTCAACTTTCTTGGCAACGGCACATTGGATTTTTATAAAATTTTATTTTTGAATAACCTATGTAGCAAGATTTTTTCTGCATACTAACTTTTAATTTATTTTTTTTCTATTAAAAATTATTTTTTTATATTTTTTTGAATTTTCATTATTCTTAAAACTAATCAATAAGTTTTATTTGTAGTTTTGTGATCAGATGCATATCTACAAACTCTAAAAAACTGTACACTAAAATCTCAAAAACAATAAAAAAAAAAAAATTAAAAAAACCGGATTTTATCAAAAATTGGAAAACTTTTTTCATAAAAATAATACGTGGAATAGATAGCGTAAGTTACTTGTTTCTGTCAACGATCTGGGGCCTATAACAGAATACATAAATTGCTTGTTGAACAAGTGAAATTCAACAACTTTTTAAAATTTGTGTTACACGGAATAACAAGTCTAGTAACAATTGTTTTGAATTCTTTCAACAAGTGGGAAGTTTCACAATTTCATAGTTTTTGTAACCGAAAATAACAAGTGTTAAGAAAAAAGAGAATAAACTTGTTGAATTGTTGATAAATTCCAACCGACAGGACGGACTGTCGGGGACTTGTTGGAAGTCAACAAGTTAGAAATAAGCACTTGCAGTAATATTTATCAAGTGATAGATTTGGAAATATCGTTCTGAATTTATTAAGTGGTCAAGAGTTTTGTTTAAAAAAAGTGTTGTTTTCTTCTGACTCGGACAGTGATGTTGAGGACCAAAGACAGACAAAAGTGTTTAAAAAAAAAAGTAGCTTTGTAATAGAACCCGATGTGTTTATTGAAAAATTTCGTGTGCTCGTAATTTAATATTATTATTAAAAATATATTATTATAATATATTATTATATTATATTATTATTATTATTAAAATTGTTGATTACTTTACCGAAAGTCCCTACCACAAATTACGTTCCCTCACTCATAAAAGTAGGGCACTAACCACTAACTGTAAGTCAACAAATATTGATAGACTTACATTTGTTGGGAACTGGATCTCAAATCCAAATATGGGCAAAAGTATTAGGTGCATTCACGGTATTAATAAAATGAAAGTGGCTCGATTTGTTAAAAAAAGTCACAGTTGCAGCAAATGAAATTTAAAGCAAGTTTGTTGGCCTGCAACTGACATAGTTAAACTAACAAGACTTTCATGAGAAAGGTGGAATGCTGGAAGTTTGCGGCGCTATCGATTATATGTTGATAAATGCTGATGCACCTTAACGGTACCTCCCTAGGAGAGTTTTTTTTTTCTTCGAGAGAACTCCTTAACCGATTACATGAACTAGTTCTTATGCTAGATAATTGCTAAGTGGATGCATATGTATGTATATAAAGGGTGTTTTTTGTAGACGTGTGGTTTTCAATAAGAAATAAAACGCATATAGTTTAATGTTACGGCCAAAAATCTAGCTTTATTATAAAGATAAGGGTTTGCATTATGTTCTATTCATAATAATATTTTTCAAATTTTATTCGAAGCTGTGACCGCGCATGAGAGCAAGTACGTGCGATCCAGTCGTGCAATTTATTTTGTTACCCATTACTCAATCGATCATCATGAAATTTTGTTTACACATTGCGAGAGGAAGAGCGAGGTACATTTCCATTCAGAAAAAGGTTGTTCCTGACGGATATAACGTCGAAGCAACGCACTTTATAATGTGATAAGCAAACGTCCATCAATACTCCCTTCTCAGCATAAACTTCATGCAGTGTAGATGATTCAATAAACTATGATTTCACTAAATACCAAGTATTCGCCAGAATTCATAATCACATGTTCCGGAGTATCTTATCATCATTTTTATTGGCAAGTAAAAAAATTGTATCCAACAGATATGCAATCATACTATTTCGCCACAATGATCATGCGTTACTTTTATCTAACTAATTTGAATGAACTTTGATGGTCGAACTTATAGATTTGGAATAAAAAAAGTATTTTTTTAAATGAATAGTATAGATTAGTTTGAAGTCATAATACATTTTTTGTTGAACTAAGAATTATATAAAACAAGTAAAAAATGAAAAAAAAAAATTCAAAGTGAAATATGATCCAAATATTTGTAGATCTTCGGGAAGAGTGTAAATTATATAAAATGCTCTTTAAAAAACAACGAACCCTGGGCCAGCAGCAGCGTTGCCGCCAAGAAAATAGCGTGATGGAGTGGATTGTAGACAACGCCAGTGAAAAGATTGAGTTATTAAAGAGTTTGGCTGTGGACCGTTGATGGGATATATCATTTTTGTCAACTTTTTTCACATATGGAAGAAAAGTGGCTAAGAGATTGTTAGTTTTGCGATAAGTTGAAATTCGACTTCGATTAGAGGTAATTTTTCTATAGTTTGTTGTGGACATTACTATTCAAGCTGCAAGAATCGGAGTTAGGAACGATAAAAGTTCTTGACTTTATTGTGGAGATTTCTTACGAATATGATGTTTTCATCTTTATGCAAAACATAAGAGCTATAATATGTTCCATTATTGTAGTGATTTGATTTGATTACATATTTCAGTTTCAAGTAAAAGCTCTAACAGGGTTTTCGTACATATTATTATAAATCATCGCAAATGGGAAAGTAATGTGCGTAGGGTTACCACTTGCTGGTTACAATACAATACATTATTAATAATTTAAAAATATACGCATTCACTTTTAATTAAAGAACATTAGCACTTCACAGTTTAAAAACAATTTAAATCAAATTCACTGTACTATATACATTTATTTTCAGTTCACCCTTGAGCCCAATTTCGGACATACCGTGAAATATAGGGATTCTTTTTTTAGCCGAACAACACGTCTATCGAGCTTTATTTTTTCCACATCATCTGCTTCTAGGTATATTTCATACAAATCATGATTGTATATTCTCCGGAATCATCCTCCCTCGCACACGGGGCCAAGAATTCTCGAACGCGAGGATCAGAGTGCCTTTTTGTAAGCACCGAAGTCTGGGATCCGTATGTGAGGACTTAGTGACGATAGTCCTTCTTATTGAAGTGCCAGAGTCACGGATTGCTTCCTCCAACGCCAGCTTATTAAGTTCTACCCTGGCTATGCTATCGTAGGCAGCTTTAAAGTCTATACAAAGATGGTAAATTGGAATATTAAAGTCCGGCCTTTTTTTCCATCACTTGCCTGAGTAAAAATCTGATCAAATGATGATTTGCCTGGTATGAAACCAAATTGATATTTGACGATTATGATCTTAGCGTATGGGGCTATTCGTTCTTGGAGGATAGAGGAACAACCAACAATACCACATTGCTCTTATTAAAACAGAAAACATCAAAATACTTCTCCGAATTAAAATGATCAAGTAATGCACTTGCAAACTTCTGTCTACTAAAATACCAAAGCCAGCAAAATTTAACTGAATTTCAACGTTTTTACAACCAACACCTCTCACACTACTAAATTTGTTCTCAAAAGCTTCAAAACCGAAAGCCCAAGAACCCCAATATCATAAGAACCAATAAAAAGCTATACCTATAGTAGATAGTAGTGTTTACAATATTGGCAAAGGTAACTCTGTTGGTACAATACGTTTTTTTTCAATTCACACAGAAAGGGTAGGTAGAATTGACTATACAATCATTATTCATTATTCCTGTATTCCGTTAACGTTGATGGTGATCGGTTATGGGGGTACGAGCTTTTTTAAAGAGATACACAAAATTGGTGTGCGTTAGTCAGTGGCTTTGTATCTTTTTCAGTAGTTTTAGTATAGTTTTTTCGATTCAGTGTCGTGATAATGTACACCGTCGCCACTGTTTTGAAAATAGCACGTCCATAAACCCTGTATTGCCAATTTTTACTTAACAAACTATAATCTTAACGTTTCAATTTTTAATTTGTCAAAAGCTTTACTAAAGTCTTGGACTGGTTTTTCGAAAGCCTCAAAAGCATCATGTATAGAAATTTCAGAAATTGAATGGTTTATCAAATTATGATGAATAATCAAGGTAGTCTGAATTGTTATATTAGATATCCAAAATATATTCGAATTAGTTTGAAAGATAATCTATTGGTAATGTTTTTGGTCAGCTTCTCAATTGTTCATTCAAAAGCTCATACCAAAAAAAGCTCATATAATTGAATTTGTCAAAGCAAATGTTATTACGTCTACGTACAGCCCTATTAGAAACATTTTTTTTCACTTAATATTGAGAAGGATTGGTTTAAATTCATCAATACCTCAAATTCATTATGTATGACAAATTAACAAGAAACAGCCCAAAATGCGTTTCTTTACTTTTAAGCTCGAGTAGAAAACTACAAAAACAACATCAAAAAGCTGTGCCCAAACTTTTATCCAAAAAGTACAGAAACAGGCCTATTAGTGTTCAGAAAAACATAGCGCAAATTTCACATCAAAGCTTGCACATTAACAGATAACTCTGTTCCTATCTTCAAGTGCTGTAGTTTTCTCCCGAGTAATTCGCGTTTCTATGTGGTTATAAACCGATCTTAAATATTATAAACACTAACAATCCATTTATAGTTGTTGCATTTCTCATTTTAATTGAAATTTGTGGTGATACAGTGCTTAGTTTTTGCAATTTCTAAGAAATCTTCTTTCCTTTAAAGCAAATACTCCAAGTGAACTCTAAGTCTGCCATCTTTCATTTAAAATGGATTTTTCCAAAAAGAGAAGTCATGGTTTATACATCACAGGTGGTAATTCTGTTCCTATCTACAAGTGCTATAGTTTGCTCACGAGTAATTCGCGTTTCTATGTGGTTATAAACCGATCTTAAATATTATAAACACCAACAATCTATTTATAGTTGTCGCATTTCTCATTTTAATTGAAATTTGTTGTGATACAGTGCTTAGTTTTTGTGTGAACAATTCACTGTTATATCAAATATTTTTTTTTTGATTTTTTAATTTTAAAATTTTAAGTTTTGAAAACAATCAATAATTAAAATCTGAAAGGAAATATCAACAGCTTTTCAATAAGTGGTAAACGATTTCTGTGCTTAGCGTATTTCCTAAGTTATAGTAATTTTTGTGAAAAATCCATTGAATTCGACCCGTGGAATACCAATTTAAAGGGTTGCCAACTTTTTTTGTTGTTGTTATTATTATATTTTTTTTGTGTAGCTCAAGTAAAACGCCCTTCGTATTTTGAATATGGATTCCTTAAGCTGTCTAGTCTGTAAAAAAACTTCTAGTGATGTAACAGTTTCTTGTGCCGTATGCTTGCAACTAGTTCATGCTAAATGCATAGGTATTAAAGGTAAAGATGCTGATAAATTCACTTCTGTAGCTGGCCTACGGTACTTTTGTACTAAGCATGACAAAATCTCGGTGGATAAATTACATTGGAAAGTCCTTAAACTCCAAAAATTATCCAACAATGTCTCCACAATATTTTAGGATATTCAAAAGTTATTCGATTTCGATGTTTTATCGTCAGAAAGAATGAGTGAAGGTTTTAAGGCCATTGAAAGTCCGCAAATAAATCCTGAAGTTCAAGTACCATTGATTTTGCTGACGCCTTCACCGCTTTCAAATGAAAGTCGATCGGATCGATGTAAGAACCCAACGGAAAAAATCTTCAGCAACAAAATAATCACCGGGAACCTCAAGTCTTGGAGAAATCTTCGTCGTCACCATCTTTGTTGCAACCTAGAACTCTCCGTTCAGGTCCGAAACCCCAAGCTGAGAACGATAAATTGGTAGCCGTATCAAAAAAACCTCAGAAACAACCAACAGTTCAATCCAATGATGAGTTTACTGGCGGCCCACCGGTTTCCTCAATAGCTTCGGCAGGATCCTTATCTGATGGTATTGAACTGTTGCCCTCAACTTCCGCAGTGGGGGGAGAAAGAACCGCAGAGGAATTTGATCTCGTTGCTATGGAAGAACTTTGCCAATTTTTATTTCCAATTTTCCACAAACAACTAGTGAGTCAATGATATGGTCTTATTTACTAAAACAATCACCAAATTTAGACTCATCTTGTCTTAACATTCGCAAAATGAAGCTGAATGCAGATCGGAACTACTCCTCCTTCATTATTGATGTAAAGCGTAATAATGATATTTTTAAATTATTAAATGATGAGAAATTCTGGCCGGTAAACTCAATAGTTCACCCTTTTCGGAAGCGACCTACTGTAGCCAAAAAGAGGTCAAATGTAAGAAATACTCAATGAGTTATTTCTCAATGTTCTACCAAAATATTGGAGGATTGAAGACAAAACTAAAATCAATGTTTGCTTCAAGTCTTGGGTTTAACTATGATGCAATACTATTTACTGAAACATGGTTAGATAAGTCTATTTTGGATAATGAAATACTATGTAGTTCGTATCAAATATTTCGGTCAGATCGGTCTTCCTTAACTAGCAGTAAAAAGTCTGGTGGTGGAGTTCTAATTGCCATTAGAAATTGCTACAACTGTAAAATTGTCTCTATGCTCTCAATAAGCGTAGAAATGGTTAGTGTTACAACTCTCCTCAAAACTTTCCAACTTTTTATAGTCTGTGTCTACATTCCACCAAAAATGCATTGTGAACTTTACGATCAATGTGTTATAAGCATTAAGTACATCGTTTCCCTGATGAATCCCAACGATCGGTTACAACTTGTTGGTGATTTTAATTTACCAGACATTGAATGGGACGTTCTTCAAGAAGATGACAAATTTTTGTCACCTACATCGTTGACATCAGAAACGAGTATTTCTTTTGTGGACTCAATGTGCTCTTTAGCCCTAAATCAAGTTAACCCGTTTAAAAATGAAAGAGGTAATTTTCTCGACCTCGTGTTTACGGATGATGTTAATGGCTTAACGGTGCAAAGATCATGCCCTTTATTGGATGATGTTAGATGATGTTAGATTTCACCCTTGCCTTGAAGTTTTAATGGAAATGCCGACCTCCGTTTGTGCTAGTCAATACGATCATGGCTATGAATTTGACTTCAAGAAAACTGATTTTGAAAAACTCAATATGAAACTTTCTCAATTTCACTAGGATAGTGTCTTTTTTTAATATGGATACAGCAACTGATACTTTCTATGAAATATTGTACAACAGCTTTTTGAAAACAATACCTGTTTGCCGCATTAAAATTGTTGATAATTGTGTTCCTTGGCTCACACCTTTCCTTAAAAGGCTTAAAAACAAAAAAAACAAACTCCACAACAAGCTCAAATTCAAGTTTAAAGTTTCCACTGCCCAAGAGTTCAGCAGAATAAGAAGAGAATTACAAGTCAAATCAAGGGCTGCATATAAAAACTACATAATATCTATGAAAGCTAACCTATTACGGAATTCTTCATCTTTTTGGAAATTTGTTAAAAATAAGAGAAAAATAGCTGAATTCCCGTCCTATATGAATTTGGATCAAATTTCTTCAAATGATGGGGTAATGATCTGTGATATGTTTGCATAAATGTTTAAAGGCATCTACAAATGTAATATTGGGTTGGCTGGGCTGCATCAAATTACCTCTAACATGAGCATTACAAATGACTTGCCATTTATTCAAAAAAACGATGTGACAAGTGCAATAAAGAAGCTAACATATTCATTTTCTACTGGACCTGATAATGTTCCTTCCTGTGTTTTAATAAACTGCTGTCATTCCTTGGCTAGTAAATAAATAAATAAATTTATTGGCGCGACAGCTCCTTAAGGAGCCAAGGCCTAGTGACTTATACTCTCAACCATTCCTGTGTGTGTGTGTTGTTAATCTGCAAGAATGGAAGGGACCTACAGTTTACCGCCGAGTCCGAACGGCTACATGAGATGCACTTTTTCGAGACAAATTTTACTCTTGGAGGTTTTGTCAGTTCCTTCCTTGGCTAGTGCTTTATGTTATTTGTTTAACCTATCTTTGTCGTCTTCCGTTTTCCCGCATGCTTGGAAGTCTTCATTTATAATTCCACTTTTTAAATCAGGAAGCCGATGCAACATGCGTGACTACCGAGGTATAGCAAAACTCAGCGTTATTCCCAAGATGATGGAATCTATAATAGTCCATGAGTTGATACATGGTGTAAAATCGCATGTATCGGACCGACAGCATGGATTCGTCAAGGGCAAATCTACCATTACAAATCTGTTGGAAATTACATCATGCATAACAAAAGGATTCATGAATGGTCATCAAACGGATGTAATATACACTGACTTGTCCAAGGCGTTCGATCAACTTAATCATCAGCTGCTTGTTAGAAAACTTTCACTTTTCGGCTGGTCCCCAAAACTTGTGCAATGGATTGCAAGTTATTTATCATCTCGTTCTCAATATGTTAAGTTCAAGTCTCATTTATCCAACGCAATAGATGTCAAGTCTGGCGTGCCTCAAGGAAGACACCTGGGACCACTGTTATTTGTAATTTTTATAAATGATTTACCCTCTGTGATAAAATACTGCGATATACATCTCTATGCTGACGATGCGAAAATTTCATATTCATATAAAAATAATGCTGATTACCTTCAACTGTAATCTGATATTGATCATTTGCAGGAATGGTGTAATAAGAATTATCTCACACAGAACTCTAAGAAATGCAAAGTAATGACCTTCGCTAGAGTTAAAAATGTTTTCTTTAATGAATACTCTATAAATAATTCAAAACTTGAAATAGTTAATTATTTTATAGACTTGGGAGTAATATTTGATTCAAAATAAGACTTCAGAATGCACATCGACTCTATAACTGCAAAAGCTTCTGTTCGTCTAGGAATGATTAAACGATGGTCAAAAGAATTCAACGACCCTTATGTGACAAAGAGCCTCTTTGTTGGACTGGTTCGTTCGATATTGGAATATGGTTGCCAAGTTTGGTGCCCATATTACTCCTGTCACATTGCCCGCATTGAATCCATTCAAAAACAGTTTCTATTATTTGCTCTCCGTCATCTTAACTAGGATAATCATCACCATCCACCATATCGTTCGCGACTTTTACTGATTGGTCTTAATACGCTCGAGGATAGGAGGTCATCACTCAATGCTGCATTCATATTTAAACTTTTAAACGGTGATATAAATTCTCTTTATTTGCTTTCCTTAATAAAATTAAATGTGCCATTCCGTCTAAGTCGAAATTATAAAATTTTGCGAACACATGAAACTACTTTAAACTACTTAAATAACGAACCGTTCTCTCTCTTATGTAAACAGTTCAATAATTATAATTCCTTCGTTGATTTTAATCTTACTTCATTGAAATTTAAACAAATTATACTTTTATTCAATTTAAATCGTCACTAATTATGTAAATGAAATATTATTTGTATAATCCAAATAACTGTGATCAATTATGTATCTGTAGTTATAGTCAAATAAATAAATAAATAACTGTTCATATATGTATTATTAAAGACCGGAACCTACTTCGCATATCCATAACCAAATTGTATCAAAACCACAAAAGCTCATCAAAGATAAGTGTGTTATTCCTTTTTTATACTCAAAATACATAACATATACCTCAAAAAGAAGACATCCACATTTGCTGATAATACGATCATAGTTGCATAATTTTCATTCTTCTCAATCGACAGAGCAATCGAAAAAATACGGAAAACACTTGTTAAACAATAAACTAGACATATAAATGGTGCATTTTTCTAAACGAGTCAACAACATGTTAAACTCACCAACAAAGATGTTAACAGTCAACCTTTATCAACTTGGTACAATTACTACATGTTAACGAAGCAAATAATCTAGGCATGACTCTAGATATCAAGTTTAAAGGGAAATCGCACCGCGCAATTATAAATGAAATGCAAAAAATTCAATATTGATTAACTTGTATTGAACTGGCATATTGGAAAATATTCTATTGTAAGTATGGATACCTACTATAAACATTTGCTTATCTACAAGCAAATGCTTAAACCAGTATATAGACGTACGAAATACAACTTTGGGGTTGTATCAAATCAAGCTAGATGCAACCACTTATTTTAGATACTTGCGAAGAAGAAATACAAAAAAATCTATTAAATTAAAAGCACTTTTACATGGCCATTGCAAAAGAAACTTTCAACCGACAAACTTGTTACGCTTTATATTTTTAAGTGAGTAAGCTAATCTCACATTTCGAGGATGTTCTCGAATACTGATTTCCATTGATAACGCGCTTGAAATTAATTTGGTCAATCATATTCCAATGCAACACTCTAGTGGTAAGTATAATTGTTTCCCAAAAATTGGAATTCTACAACCACATTCCAAAATTCCCATTTAACTTTTATAATTTACTCTTGTATCTTAAAATATTACAAGCCACCAGCCGTGTTATTAAGTGCAAAATTCTTGGCTTGTAGAAAAGCCATTATCCTTTTCATAGTTTCTTTTTTATTGCTATTATTTGTGCATTATCCACTTCATTCAAGTCTACTCGTAGCTATGACCTGAAAATGTGGCAATGTTGCCATTAGTGTTATTATAATGGTAATAACTCTCAAATTATTTCATGCAATAAATTTTCCTCTTCTGGTCATTTTATCTAATAACTTTCTGTACCAGCATAACTATATACAATCCCACATATAATATACTACATCGACCTATGCAGTGCAGCATCAGAGTGCAGTGTCCTTGAACGCTGCGCTGCTGCCATGTTATATTTTATGTTTGTTTTTCTTCTCTGGTGGACTATAATTTTCCAAACCAATTTTCAGTTTCATAATAAAACTTAAAACTATTGTACATTTGTGTTTTAAGTCGCAAACCCCTACTCCTTTATTACTTATATTATAATTGCAGAACCAGGAGGTGTGTGTATATTATCCATTGCTTTACAAAACCATTAATGCCTCTCCATTATAACCCCCAGGAGCACGCAAAAACACACATAGACTTTAGGGAACCCGTCGAAAGCTAACGCTTTGGCTGCTGTTTCCAGCCAAATCCATAAAAACTTTTGCCAATTCTCTTTATTTCAGAAAAGCAATGAGGACACCAAAAATGCTATCCCGACCCAACGACTGACTCCATGTGTAATAATAAGAAATTTACCAGAAATCGTTTTACACTCAAGTGAACTTTGGCGGGCGGTGCAGTCCTATTGGGTGCTCCTTGTATGAAAGAGGTTGCTGCTGTTCTGTTATGCCAACAGGATATCCTTCAACCTCTTCAGCAGAGTTTTCCATTTTTCTATTTATTTAATTTCAGTTGATTTTCTTCTGCACTATTGCCACATATTAGAAACAGCACATAGGAGATGGGCAGCGACGCCGGGAGTTTTTTTTTTTTTTTTTTTTTTTTTTTTATAATTAACGCGCGCACAAGGGACTATTTATTTCCCTTTTAATGTAACACACTGCGCGGGCATTAGGAAGATAGGGAGGGGAGAGATAGGAGGTGTCGATTAACATTGGTTTTGAATGTTTGCAAGTTGAAATGGCAAGGGAAAATCTCGCCGGGTAAACCATTCCAAAGTCTTGTTGTACGGCTAAAAAAAGAATCTCTATATTTCACGGTACGTCCGAAATTGGGCTCAAGGGTGAACTGATGGGCATTCCTAGCAAGACGAGTATTACGGGCGAAACTTTTAAGGGGAGGAATGCAGCTGGCTACCTCGAGTGAACATTTTTTATAAAAGAACCGATAAAATAAGGAAAGACATGAAACATTGCGTCGGTGTTCGAGAGGGGCAAATGTTTCAGCGGCAGTTCTATTTCCTATCAATCTTAACGCTCGATTTTGTATTCTATCAAGCAGGTGAAGCGATGTTTGTGAAGCACCTGCCCAGAGGTGGGAGTTATACTCGAGTTTAGGGCGTATAAACGCTTTATAAATTGTAGCCAGATCAGATGGGGAAAAATACTTCTTACACCGATACAGAAAACCTAAGCACTTAGCAGCATTTTTAGCGATTTCAAATATATGGTCGTTCCAACGGAGGTCATCGTTGACACACATACCGAGTACTGAGAGCTTTTCGGTTTCTTCGATGTAAGTGCCATTCATGGACAATGGCATTGGGGGTATGTTTAGCTTTAACGACAGAAGACAGCATTGAGTTTTCGAAGCATTAAACTCCACACGATTCCTATTACCCCATTTAACAATGCTGTATAAATCGGAGTTTAATGAGCTTGACATACGGCACCGTTGCAATTGTACGTCCGAAGGCGAAGGACGTGAATTATCGAACGAATATGAAAAGCTGAGGGTAGAGTCGTCAGCAAAACAGTTAAGTGGATTAGAAGTAACAGACAGAAGATCATTTATAAAAATGAGGAAAAGAGTCGGAGACAGAACAGAGCCCTGGGGCACACCAGCATTTATTTTATGGGAATCAGACTTGAATCCGTCCAATACAACTTGTATTGAACGGTCCAGGAGATAGCTTCTAATCCAACGAACAAGAGTATTATCGATCCCAAAAGCACGCATTTTCGATAAGAGAGCTTCATGCCAAACTCTATCAAATGCCTTGGAGATATCAAGAGCAATAATCTTACTTTCACCAAAGCGATGTAAAGATTTGTTCCACTGTTCGGTGAGATATGCCATCAGATCACCAGTGGAACGGTTGCTGCGGAAGCCATACTGACGGTCATGGAGAAGCTTACGATCTTCGAGATATTCCTTAAGCTGACGGTTAATCAGTGTTTCCATGACCTTAGAAAGAAGGGATGTCAGTGCTATGGGTCGGTAGGAGGAGGGGGAGAATGGGTCACCTTTCTTAGGGACAGGCTGGACAAATGCTGTTTTCCATCTTCTAGGAAAGATTCCAGAAGAGTAGGAGCGATGGAAAAGCTTACGCAGTGGCTTTGCCAGTGTGGAAGAACACCTCTTCAGAATAATCGGGGGTATACCATCCGGGCCAGCGGATTTGTGTATATCGAGATCTTTGAGAACTCTTGCTACTGTACGAGTGCGGAAAAAAATCTGTCCCATGGAAAAATTTACATTCTCAAGTACAGGAGGGGCAACGTTGCTATGCGGCAGCGTGGAGCTGGCAGCGAAATGGGCGGCGAGCAAGTTTGCCTTCTCTGAAGAGTAAACAATTGGTTTGTTATTGTCGATGAGCGTTGGAACCGAAGATGTTGAGGAGTTTTTAATATTTTTTACAAATGACCAAAAATTTTTACTGCCTTTGGGACACTGCATATGGCCACTTTGATATGAGTGTGATTGACCAAATGTCCTTCATGTGAGTTGGCAAAATGATTCCTCAGAATATAGCACGACACAGTGAGGACGAAAGGACGAAAGTTGAGAGGGACATGTGCTGCATGAAATGACTTTCCACAGATGTCTTTTAATATTTAACTGGACACTCAAAATCCTAAGGATTCACATACTACATTTTTAGAACATCGACTGACCATTGCCGCACCACTGGATGTCCTTTAACATATATTTTCAGACTGAATTCCCTTTAAAAAAAAAACATGGACTGAGGTATAGTGATTTTTAGGTTATGTGTCTTTTTTTCTTTAGTCGAAGCTTTTGAGTTTGACCTGTATTATATCCAACAGTCTGTGTGCGATGCCTTTATGAGAAAACTTCGATGGAACGGACACATGTGTGTGAAAGTGCCCACATACAACGTATATGAAGAAAATCGAAGAAGAACAGCCGCGACCGCAATATCCTTCTTAACTTGGAATTTTTAGATTTTCGGCGAAATGACAATTTTTGGCAACATTAACGGCATCTGATGCCAAATGCCCGAAAACCCTCTGCTCTTCGTTTTCGTTGTCCTTGCGTCATCGTCGTCGTCGTCGTATAATTATAGTTAAGAAAATTACTCCGGTAACTGTAATGATGATGCCATTTACGACTCTTCGTTCGCCTTCGAATGTTCTTTGTTCGTTTGTTAATGTTTTGTTTGCAACCATTTTCTCTGTTCTTTTTGTTTCGGCTTTTATTATTTGGCAATTTTGATCAGAGTGGGTCGGTTGTGTCCTTGCCATGTAAAAGACGAACAAAATATATTTTTATAGAAAGCATAGTTTTTTTTGGGTAGAAGGGGGTGATTAGTGGTACAAAGCGGTGTTATTGATAGTATCCATTAGGATCAGGCGGCCGTAATTTAAATCCCGTTTATATATTTTCTGTGGCTTAACAGTATTTAAGGATTCATATGGTGACGCAGAGAGTTCATTTTAAAGTTGTTTAAAACAATATACAAAATTGAAGATTTAGGTGCATGTTTATTAACGCACCGGACAATCATCCGTTGGCCACTCAGGCAATGTTTACATGTACTTTGTCTCTAGGTACGACAAACAATCAAAAATGACATTAAGATCATAGAGAAGTCTAAAAAAGTGATCGAGAAAAAATGTCTGTCTGTCAGTATGTATAACGAGCTGCAGCCTAAACGACTTAAGCGTAATTATATATTGTGCCCGTGAGTGGAGAGACTTATGTCGTGAGTTTGGTATAATTATTAATGCTAACGCTTTTATTTCTTCCTTGTCGGCTCTGCATGTAAATATTTTGGAAACCCTGGAAAAAATGGAAAAGGCAAATAACATTAATTGTGCTAGAAACTCACAATTCCATGATGCATACCCTAATCAAGATTACGATATACAACCATACTTTGTAGATGAACATTCTACCCAGCTTGGTCTTTAAAGCTAGGGGCGGGCTACTCATTATTAATGCAAACGCTTTCAAAAAAGATACGGTTGGTATTGGCACGATTTGCAACCTTGATGAGGTTGAAAATACGTATCACCTTCTTGGCACAGTTTTCAATAATTCCAGACTAATATGTTTCGGTAAGAGTTTGCTCTCTATAAACGAGTTTTATGAAATTTTAAACGGTAAAAACTTATCCTCCCTATACAGTTTCTTAGCTTATTGTTTAAAATATAGAAAATTAATAATAAATGAATTTCGTTAATGTGAAATAATTATGTAAGTAATGGAATAAAAGTTTATATATGAAATCCATTAATAAATGACGTATCGCTGTAAAAAAAAAGTATGATATATTATTTATATGAATATTTTTATAAGCCAACCTGACAGACAACATAAAAAGATGTTATGTCAATAATATTGTAGTAGTTATATTACGTACGTATTAATTTTTTTGTTTACTTTTATTCAACTAATGTTATAAACAATTATGAATTTCTAATAAAATCTAATCTAATCTAAAAAAATCTAATCTAGTCGCTAGTCGCTGCTTAGCATAACATATCTCAACAAATCAAAACAGAAAAATGGTGATACGCAAAGTATATTTTTTGTTTGCATTATTAGGTATGCGTACATTTTGCTTAAAAATGTTGTTGAAAAAAATCAAATTTCACAAATGATTATCTTGTATTCTACACAATCACCACAAACACCCAGGAATTGTTGACAGTATATCGCTTATGGTCGGCTTACATGTTCTTAAGTTATCCGTAAGCTAGAATAGAGCAGTAATGGCGGTACGCCATCACACGTTCTAAATATTATTGCATTTATGAAAAAAAAATCGAAAATTGTAGGACGGATTTTGATAAAATCCTGTTTTTTATTTTTAGTTTTATCAATTTTTTTTTTTTTTTAATTTTGGTATGCAGTGTTTAATTGTTTATCAATATACAGCTAATCATATAATTTAAAATAATATTTTTTGAATAGCTTAAAAATTATTATATTTTCAAAAAAAATCAAAAATCAAAAATTAACTTTAAATAGAAATATTAAATTGTTCAAAATATTGGTATGCATGCAGAATTGAGTTAGATACCTAGATCTTTTCAAATATTGAATTTTATAGAATTCCAATGAGCCGTTACAGAGAATGCCGAAAATTAAAAAAACCTTTACATGAAACCGTATAATAGACTTCCCGGAAATTTGGTTTTGATAAAATGATAGCTAATATACCTAAAAAAAATCTCAAAAATTATCATAACAATCGTTGGAGTCGTTTTCTAGAAAAATAAGCTTTTCCTTAAAGGTTGTGTGGCAGGTATCGTTATTTTTAGGCCTAAAATTAAAATTTCAACTTTGCGCAATATGAAAAGAACCACACATGCCAAATTTGAACGTAATCACTTTAGCCGTTGAGGCTGTAGATCAATATACATACAGACGGACAGATGGACAGACAGACTGACAGACTGAGTTCTTAAATTTGTTTATTTATTATCTTTACATCGCTTTGGTGAAAGTAAGATTATTGCTCTTGATATCTCCAAGGCATTCGACAGAGTTTGGCATGAAGCTCTTTTATCGAAAATGCGTGCTTTTGGGATCGATGATACACTTGTTCGTTGGATTAGAAGCTATCTTCTGGACCGTTCAATACAAGTTGTATTGGACGGATTCAAGTCTGATTCGAACAAAATAAATGCTGGTGTGCCCCAGGGCTCTGTTCTGTCTCCAACTCTTTTACTTAACTTAACTGTTTTGCTGACGACTCTACCCTCAGCTTTTCATATTCGTTCGATAATTCACGTCCTTCGCCTTCGGAAGTACAATTGCAACGGTACCATATTTCAAGCTCATTAAACTCCGATTTATACAGCATTGTCAAATGGGGTAATAGAAATCGTGTGGAGTTTAATGCTTCGAAAACTCAATGCTGTCTTCTGTCGTTAAAGCTAAACATTCCCCCAATGCCATTGTCCATGAATGGCACTTACATCGAAGAAACCGAAAAGCTCTCAGTACTCGGTATGTGTGTCAACGACGACCTCCGTTGGAACGACCATATATTTGAGATCGCTAAGAAGTGCTTAGGTTTTCTGTATCGGTGTAAGAAGTATTTTTCCCCATCTGATATGGCTACAATTTATAAAGCGTTTAAACTCGAGTATAACTCCCACCTCTGGGCAGGTGCTTCGCAAACATCGCTTCTCCTGCTTGATAGAATACAAAATCGAGCGTTAAGATTGATAGGAAATAGAACTGCCGCTGAAACAATTGCCCCACTCGAACACCGACGCAATGTTTCATGTCTTTCCTTATTTTATCGTTTATTTTACAAAAAATATTCACTCGAAGTAGCCAGTTGCATTCCTCCCCTTAAAAGTTTCTCCCGTAATACTCGTCTCGCAAGGACTGCTCATCAGTTCACCCTGGAGCCCAATTTCGGACGTACCGTGAAATATAGGGATTCTTTTTTTAGCCGAACAACACGAATTTGGAATAGTTTACCCGGCGGGATTTTCCCTTGCCATTTTGATCTGCTAACATTCAAAACCAATGTTAATCGGCACCTCCTATCTCTCCCCTCCCTATCTTCGTAATGCCCGCGCAGTGTGTTCTACATTAAAAGGGAAACACATAATCCCTTGTGCGCGCGTTAATTAAAAAAAAAAAAATTATTATTAATTATTGTAGAAGAATCTTGTTCTAAGTTTACTAGATTAGATTAGTAGTCCGGTCAAATTAGACATAAAAATAGTGGTAAAATTACAATAATTCTGAAAGAGCTAAATTTTGGTGGAGACCTTGGGTACACCATTAGAAAAAAATTGACAAAAGTCTCAGTTCACAGGTCACAAATATGGTTTTTTTCGATTTTTTAGCAAAATGGTTAGTTTTATGATAAAAAAGCTTAGGAAAAAATGTAGATCATGTATAAAAAGTGTCCTAACACTTTTTCTCTAAGATTCAGTATTTCTGAGAAAAAAACAATTCTAAAATTCTTAAGTAGTTCACTACACTAGGCGCGGTTTTTCGCAGTAGGCCTACTCCAGTAAATAAATAGAATTACCCAACAAAAGGTGGGGAAGTTGTGACTGTTTGACATGATTTTGAGATGGCGGGTAGATACCAAAATAATATTCCATAACCACCCCCCTCCGCCCTTTACACAATCATGTAAAAAAAGATTGAAAATCTGCACTTTTTCACTCTTAATTAGATTAATAATTTTATGATTTTAAAACGAAATAGTAAATAAGTTCATTAGGAACATAATTTGTTTTCTTAATAGATAATGTATTTTTTTAAACGTTTCGCTTAAAATTTGGTTTCGATATCTAAATGCAGTTCCCGTTTAGTAGTTGAAGAATTGCATCCTCTTTCTTGTAAATAGGGTAAGTATTGAAATTACTTATCGAACTAAGGTGGTGTTCGAGTTTAGAAGAGTAATTTCTATACATTGAGGATTGTGCTTCATTAATAAATGCTTAACAGATCTTTTCATCAAGTGCCTGCAGAATATTGTTTAAAGTTTAAACTCATGGGGGTTCAATCAAGGAAGATTTAGCAGATATCCTCCAAAAACTCCTTCTATTATTCAAAGCATGCTGTGTTTTTAGCGATAGCATGTAAAGCTACTATTTTCGATAAGTGTGATCCGTGCGAATTAAGAACTTTAATGACATAATCAAAGCTTCAGTGTGCAACATATATGGGGGAGTAGTTCTAGGAAGGTTCAGTACTCGTTTAAAAAAGGGGCAGAATTAGGTCCCACGTACTTGCTCTTATAAGCCTATATACATTGTAAAGCAAGATCCTTGACAGAAACAAGTAACATTTACGTTGAAGTTAATACACAGTTTGAACTTATAAAAAGTATAAGAACCACAATACTTAACGGTTTTTAGTAAAATTGAAGTACGCCATCACACTTCTTAAATAACAAAGAATTTATCAAAAAAGTATTTCCAAAACTGTAGCACCGGTTTTGATAAAATCCTGTTTTTTTAATTTTAGTTTTTTGAAAAAAAATTTCTTTTCAAATTTTTTAGAGCTTATTAATATACATGTGATTATAAAATTTAAAAATTAATTATATGCAGAATTAATTAAGCTACTCAGATCTTCTCAAATATAAAATTTGACAGAAATCCAAAAAGCCGTTACCGAGAAAGCCCAAAATTAAGAAAACCGTTACGTGGAAGATACCGTTAATAGCCTTTCCCCGTAAATTTGGTTCTAATCAAATACCAACAAAAAAATTCTCAAAAATTTTCATCAAAATCGGTGGAGCCGTTTATGAGAAAAATAAGCGCTTTTCCTAAACGGTCATATGGCAGGTACCGTTATTTTTAGGCCTTAAAATAAAATTTCAATTTCCCCTCTGGGTAATGCCAAAATAATCACACAGACTAAATTTGAAGACAATCGCTTAAGCCGTTTAGGCTGCAGTTCGTTATACACACTGACAGACAGACAGACAGGCAGACAGACAGACAGACAGACAGACATTTTTCTCGATCACTTTTTTAGACTTCTTTATAATCGTAATGTCATGTTTCATTGTTATCTTAATTTTTTATATTCTATATTATATTATTATATAATCGCAAGTAAAAAATCTCAGGAGCTGTTCCACAGTCTCATTTGGTAAGTATCCCCAAACCTATGCTGCGTAAAATATAACTGATCTCGGTGTCGCCTCAAAAATTTGATATTTCGTACAAGTCTCATGCTCTTATTTTTCATACAAGCAATCCAAGTTGTGTTTATGGCAATTTTCGCCCTTTTCTACTAAGTAAAATTTCATATTATTTTATTTTATGGAGTTAATATCACATTGAGATATTGATAATTATCAACTACTTCCACTACTTCTCCATTGTCTCTTTGCTATTCCAAAAATCATTATTTGGAATTTTATGTGGTTTACTATAAGGTTCCACAGTTTGCAGTATTCTTCCAGTTTAGTTATCATCATCTGAATTTTTATCATCGTATCAGCTAATAGTATACTATGTCATCCGCGTATGTAAAAACTTTGATTTTATTACCACGTATGTTCTAAGATTACTGCAGAAAAGCTTACTACACAAAGGAATCTGAAGGCTTGATTTGGCTGCTGAGTTCTTCCTTCGTATAACACTTTGATCTTAACTTCTTATCAAGATCCTCTTATAACGGGTGATTTTTTAAGAGCTTGAAAACTTTTTTTTAAAAAAAAACGCATAAAATTTGCAAAATCTCATCGGTTCTTTATTTTAAACGTTAGATTGGTCCATGACATTTACTTTTTGAAGATAATTTCATTTAAATGTTGACCGCGGCTGCGTCTTAAGTGGTCCATTCAGAAAGTCCAATTTTGGGCAACTTTTTCGAGCATTTCGGCCGGAATAGCCCGAATTTCTTCGGAAATGTTGTCTTCCAAAGCTGGAATAGTTGCTGGCTTATTTCTGTAGACTTTAGACTTGACGTAGCCCCACAAAAAATAATCTAAAGGCGTCAAATCGCATGATCTTGGTGGCCAATTTACCGGTCCATTTCTTGAGATGAATTGTTCTCCGAAGTTTTCCCTCAAAATGGCCATAGAATCGCGAGCTGTGTGGCATGTAGCGCCATCTTGTTGAAACCACATGTCAACCAAGTTCAGTTCTTCCATTTTTGGCAACAAAAAGTTTGTTAGCATCGAACGATAGCGATCGCCATTCACCGTAACGTTGCGTCCAACAGCATCTTTGAAAAAATACGGTCCAATGATTCCACCAGCGTACAAACCACACCAAACAGTGCATTTTTCGGGATGCATGGGCAGTTCTTGAACGGCTTCTGGTTGCTCTTCACTCCAAATGCGGCAATTTTGCTTATTTACGTAGCCATTCAACCAGAAATGAGCCTAATCGCTGAACAAAATTTGTCGATAAAAAAGCGGATTTTCTGCCAACTTTTCTAGGGCCCATTCACTGAAAATTCGACGTTGTGGCAGATCGTTCGGCTTCAGTTCTTGCACGAGCTGTATTTTATACGGTTTTACACCAAGATCTTTGCGTAAAATCTTCCATGTGGTCGAATAACACAAACCCAATTGCTGCGAACGGCGACGAATCGACATTTCACGGTCTTCAGCAACACTCTCAGAAACAGACGCAATATTCTCTTCTGTACGCACTGTACGCATTCGTGTGGTTGTCCAACCCAACGATGGTTCTAACGTACCGTCTTTAGAATGCTGTTAAAAATTGCACAAACTATTTTGGAAATGAATCTCACTTATGGAAGCTCAATACACCTTCACATCACAAGTCCCAAGAAAACCACATTAAATGACAATTGTTAAATTGATTGGACATTAAAGATACAAACAAGAAGGACGAAAAACAAACAAACGAATGCAGTTCTTAAATTTATGTATGCCAGGGATTTTGTGGGCCACAGGAGCAAATTTATCGAATGTCAATCAATAAAACAAAAGCTATAAATTTACCGGAAGGTGGAAACTTTTGTTAAAAAAAAACGCAAAAAAGGAAATAAAACTGTAGGAGGGACGATTTATTTTTACCATCGACCAGTCCATCTGGAGTTGAGTTTTTAAATTGATGTCATAGCTAAGGGTACCTGTATGAGGATGCAATTTTTCAGCACAATCACGAAAAGAACATAAACGCCTGACAGCAGCCGCATTCGAATAAAATAATCATACAGCGTTGTATGTATGTTATGGAAAGGTATCACAAAAGAAGTTCTGATGCCTCTGGGTATTTTTATTCAATTAAATACAAAAGGCCTGAGAAATTATTGCCTGAAGAAAAATAAGGTAATTTATTTTTAAATCATTTTCATTAAAAAAAACGTACACAATGTAAAACCACAATGCAACGATGTTTTAGCTTACCATTTTTAAACTTTGGTTTTTTTTTTAGAATATATGTATGTATATCTTTTACTTAGTCTATACACATACCTAAATAAAAATGAAGTGGCTTATTTTAATATCAAAATAACAGCTTTTTATAAAATGCATATGAAAGTATATAAACACTACTTGTAACAAAAACAAAATTTAAATTTTTTTTGTCTGTCTATCTATCTGTCTGTTCCTGCTAATCTCGGGAAGGGCTACACCAATTTTGACGGGACTTTCACTGGCCGATTGCTGATGTTCTAGGAAGTAACTACGCCTGATGATGGAATTTATTCTGAAACGCGTTGCATTATAAATATTATAAGAAAACTGTTTCAAATTTGTTTAAAAAAAAATTTAATTAACAAAATAAAAAAATAATTTTTTTTTGTTTTTAAAATTAAAAATAAACATTGTTCGTTATGTAATACTTTTTCGAAAAACAAAGTTTTAAGAGTACCAACGGTGTGCGTATAGCATTAGTTAGTTTGAACACAAGAAAGTTTCATGTAATTTCGTGTCTGGTTTTTTGCTAATAGCTCAAAGTCTAAGAGTCTTAGAAGGGCAAATCTTTAAGACTTATTTGTCGATATCTGGTATCCCCACTGTTATTCTGAAGAGATGATCTTCCACGCTGCTGGTCTTGTTCCAAGAAGTTGGAAAACAGCATTTGCCTGGCCAATTCTCAGATCTTCTTCAACCTCAAATTAATTGTCTTGCTGACGATAATGACCTTAGATGCTCATATTCACTCCCAGACTCAGATCCTTGATCAGTTCAGTTCAGTTTTTTTTTATTGTTATTCATTATTATTTATTACCATGTTTTTTTTAATGCTGTCGACTTTATAAATTATGTCAGATCTGTTACGGATGTCATATGGAATTCAATAATAACAAAAATTGGTCAGCCTGTGATCTACGAAATTGGAATAAGCAGTTAGAATTTGAAATTACCTAGTTTGCCGGAAGTGGCATACAAAATGTCTGCGTCTAGACATTGTAGGTTCTTAAGTTTTTTGGTTTTGATCACTCTTCCATAACTCGACAAAGTGTGTAGACTTTTCTTTTTAAGAAAAAGGTAAAAAATAATATCCTGAAAAAAGAAGGTTAAGGACTATAGGTTTCCACGCCTGGAGCTTGAAGGTTACGCCAAACCTTATAAACGTGCGCATACTTCAATCAACAAACCTCAGGTAATTGCCCGCATTCCTTCCACCAAATCAAGCCTAGTTACGCTTTATTATCTTCCACAATAGTCCAGTCATTATAAACATTTGGAAATGCAAATGAACACAACAAATCAAAATTTTGCATATTTCGTGGGGGTGGGGCGGGTGGAGTTGCCTAGAAAAGCTTAAGTTTCGATTCTTTCACCAAGATTTCATGTGTGCAATTTCCGCCATCTTGTTAAATTGATTTTCCTTACAACAACTCGGTTCTGCGTTGAGATACGAAAATTTTGATGATAAATTTTTTTTTTTGTTTTTTACGATCTACATTTCAGGGCTTTACGCTTTTCGCCTATCGCTTACCGTTATTGAGATATCGTTAGTGAAATTAGTTTTTTGCTATTTTCTTTCTTCTCGAGATAAATAAAAAAATGTTGTTATTAAACTTGTAGAGCCTGTTCAGACCTACAATTTGGTATTTGCTTTTTCAACCGTAGCGCTGCTGCCAACTTTGCGGAAAAAGGAATATTCATGAAAAAGAAAGAAATAGTAGATTTACTGGCTGAACACAATGCAAAAACGGAACTGCATTACGGAGACGGAGTACGGAACAGCTGTCAAATTTGTCGTACGTACCAATTTCAATCGGAACACAATGCACGTACAGTAACTTAGGAATTTAAATTCAAAAATGGATGGAATACCAAAAACAAATGATAAAAAAGAGAAGAAACTCTTATACAACGAATTGAAATGTCATTAAGAAGAATGGAATCATCTGGTGTTATTTCAGGTATACTAAATAAAAGGGTTTGGGAGGGACAGACGTACGAAAGATTGTTCTCCCTTTCATAATTTCTCTCTGCATCAGATAAAATGTCAAATTTACTGTACGTAAAAGTTAAAAGTTAACCAACCTTTCTGTATGCGTATTGCAGTTCCGTATGCAGTAACGTACCATTGTGTTCGCAAAATACAGTTCGCGTGTATTCAATGTTTGCAGTTCCGTATGCGTATTCCAGTTCCGTCGTCATTGTGTTCAGCCAGTAAAGGGGCCGACCCATAGAATCCGTTCGTCCGCTGGGTTGCCGCATACAACTGACAGCTCGATTAAATACACGTCTCACCGGCAAATCCGATGACATTGAATTTCAAAGGCAATTTGAAGTTTCAATTGTTTTTTAGTCATGGGTTGTTATTTTGCGTAATTTTTTGCTGCCCTTATTGTTATTTAGTATTATTATTATTATTAGTAGTGCCCCGTGGCTTAGTGGTTAGTGTGTCGGACTGCTAAGCGAAAGAACCTGGGTTCAAATCCAGCTCATAGCCACCTTTTTTTCTGGGGTACTGCCTCTTGCGAGGAACTGACAAAACCTCCAAGAGTAAAATTTGTCTCGAAAAAGTGCATCTCATGTGCCGTTCGGACTCGGCGGTAAACTGTAGGTCCCTTCCATTCTTGCAGAGTAACAACACACACACAGGAATGGTTGAGAGTATAAGTCACTAGGCCTTGGCTCCTTAAGGAGCTGTCGCGCCAATAAATTTATTTATTTATTTATTTATTGTTATTTAAGTAGCAGCAATATTGCGCTTGTTGTTACTTAAATAACAATAAGAAGCAGCGAAAATTGCAGAAAAGTACAGAAAAAAGAAGGAAATTTAAAATAATAAATGCTGAGATTTTTTTAGATTTGTTTTTAATTTTCAGATTTCAAATTTTTCTTGCTAAAACGAACATGAGACGAGATTGATTTTTTGTGTAATTTTTTGAATGCCATTTGACAACTTGCTGAAGTATAAATAAATTGGTGTCGCTATAAAATTTAATTATAACATCAATATGAATATTGAAGCAAATTGTTTAATAATGTTCTCAGAATAAGAACGAATGTAGTCATAATTATTAATATTATGGATATTTGTAACTCCATGAATCTAAAAAGTGAAGTTTAATATTGTAAAAAAGGACAAAAGCTGAATTTACTTCGACCAAATATAGCTTGAGAAACTCGAAAAATATCATCATTTGAAGACAATGACGACGTGATGTAGATATTGGCGTAAAATTATTTTAATTTAATTTAATACAATAACTTCACACTACTGAAGTGCTGCACTAAGTTGCCCACAGTTATAAACGGAAACCATTGTACTATTTAAAATCTAGTTTAACACGTTGAGAACTTTAAAAAATTGTGTTCTTATTGGATTTAGGTAGTGTTTTGTGTTAAGTTAAATTTACAAAATGGCGTTTTATGAGAGTTGTCATTCTCTCAGAGATTTCTTCGTTTTACACTACAAAAATAATAAAGGAATATTCTGTTATTTAAAATCTAACTTCACACTAAGAAAATATAATTAAAAAACCATACTTATAATCTTAGCACTATACTTTATTTGTTTTAGTTTCATATTGAAGCGTACCTAATTTTGCGCCGTTGTATCTAATGCGGATTCTAAGAACTCGTTCAAAATTTTTAACTATTCATCCATTTTTTTTTTAGTTTTATTATGATAAAACTTTTCAAAACCACAACAAAATCCAAATGAAATGTAAACTTCGGTCATATTTGGGAAATGTCATATATTGTAGTGCAAACCGGTGTAAATCTTGATGAAAACCAAGAATATTCTAAAGTGATATATGTAGATAAAAAATTGTTCTTTTTTAAGTTACTACATTAAAATTACTATCAAAATGCAAAATTACCAATATAGCGACAAAAATATTCTCTGCCATTTGGTAGAAAACGAATATGTAAATCCACATTGATGTATTTCATGCATTAATATCGCTACATTTTGATCTCCCCTCTCTATCGAACAAGTACGATTTTAATATTTCGTATCCTCTTTTCCAGTTCCCAAATCACTATCACTCTTAACTCACCCATCGACCCATCGCTAGTTCGTTTTACATTTTGTGTCAAAAAAACGCAACGGATTCATTTGGTTTTTGGTCACCTCCTTTCATCGCATGCGGCAATGTCACCGGATTCGTTGCCGCAACGGACGCAACGGATTCTATTGGTCGGGCTCTTGAAAAAGTGCTAACTAGAGTGAAAATGAAAATAGTGTTTAAAGTGGCAACAACAGTTGGGCAGGTGGTTGTGGGAATTTAATCTCTAATTTGCAGCATCATCGTGACAACGGGACAACCGAAAAAATTGTGCACAATCTCTCTTGGAACCTTAAGTGGTAAATTTTCTTGTTTATTTTTTAAACAAACATTTAATTTTACTGTTATTATTTTTTACTTGATACGGGTTATTTGCCTTGCCAGGCTTAGCTGTTCATACTCACTTTATATTCATGACACATTCTTATCTTTTCTTTTATAACAGAAAAAAATAGTACACATACTTATTTAAAGTTAGCTGCTTATAAATGTAACTTACCGTGCTTATGAAATATAATTTACCTGCTTATACAAATGCTCAACTTACCATACCTATGCTTAACTTAATTGTACTTATATATTCAACTCAATGATACATTAAACTTACCTTACTTGCATATATATATATTGAATTTTACTAACATATGTATTTAAATTACTAATGCTCACATAATGATATATAGGTTACTTTTATTTACATAATGAACTAACCTTTACTTATTTGCTAGATTTACCTTCCTTATATTTAAATGACTATATTACACGTACCTTTTATTATATTTATATTTAACTTAACTTACTTTAATTGTAAGTTTAATTTAACATGCGTTTATGTATATGAATGCATTGAGATTAAACTCCATTGTGTTGGAAAACCAAGGGTGAAAGAATGTGGATTTGTACGACTATTTGTCATTAAATTATTAGAACGATATTAAATGATGTGTTGGTAATAGAGTTTTAGTGGGGTTATGTGTGGGTTAATCGTGAGATTTTCAGAGGTCATTGAGATAATGAAATATATCACCGAGAAACTTAAGAGAACAATCTATTCGAGTATAATTTGTCAACTGGTGTGCACGATGTGTCATAGTGTCGGAAAACAAACCTGCCTAACAAACAAAACTATAGTAGTGAAAATGTCCACCCGTCGTCCCATGGTTATCCATGAAAAATCTTGGCATGAACAAAATCATTTTGTTTGCGTCTAGATATTCGCGGATCAAGAACCTAGACAACCGACGTTCTCAGCTGCGTACTATGCAAGCACGCCAAGTCTGATCTCGACGAATAGGTTTCCAGAGTTTTAGGTAGGTGATCCAACAGATACTTGATCTTCGGATGTCGAACCGCAATGGTCGTATTGTAAAATGGGTAATAAGAGAACGCGTAGAATTTAATGTTTCGAAAATTTTATGCTGTCTTGTGTCGATAAATCGTGAACCCATGGGCCATGGGCACTGTATAGGAGACGCACTAATATCAAGGAACCTTATCAGCTTGCGATTCTGAGTAATATACACTACGAACCATCTCTTATGAAACGATCACAATATGGACGTAGCCATAGATGTAATAAAGGTCCTACAGTAACTTACTTTAATTTCTTGGATAGTATTCAAAGACGAGCCTTTAAAATGATTGGATACAGGAACATCATATACATTTTCAATTTTACAAATAGCTACTACATGGTGCCGAAGTATCGAACTTAAGAATGACCAGTAATGCCAAGGCCATACGAACCTTAAAAAGATAAGAGTTCCGGAAAAACAGCATAGCGATAGCAATTCCAATAATTTGACCCGATGGCCGTACAGTGATAAGATAAGTCTAACCAGGGTAACTTAACTTGATGTTTTAAGAGCGCAAACAAACTTTGAGACTATTCTCTTCCGGACTCAAAAAGAGCTATCCAGATATGTTTGCTGGAAATTTGTAGATATTCAACCTCCCGCTAGATGGCAATTTCTTCGCCAAGCTTCGTGGTTGAAGCTTTTTCGTATTATATGACACTTTATGGTTGAGTTCTCTGTCTTGATGTTTAACACCACTGATAGATGACATTTTTCTTGCTGTTGTCGGTCTTCTCTGGGTAATAAGACAGTTTTTCAGAACTTCAGGTATTCTTTAAAGTTTTTTGAAAGCTTACGTACCTTAGATTTTAGTTTCTACAGATAATGAGACAGCTTAGTTCATATACCTTAATTATAGACTCACCTAACTCTATTATTGTTTGATCTACTTCTCGATAACTGTTTGTCGTATTTTCTGGGTATGAGCCCAACCAATTGGACCTACGGTGGCGTCAACAGTTAACGAAGCAGATGCCCTAATGAGCTACTTCGACGTATTTGGAGATAAGGTCATTGGGACAATTTAATGCAAGTCAGGGCATTAAAATAGATATGGTGGCGGATGAGCCCTTAACGGGCCAACGGCAGCCCTCATATCCCCGAAGTGGGTTACTGACTCCGGATTTTCTTGTTTCTTTTGGTCAAGGAATCCAACAAAGGACCTGGCCCTCCAGGTTGGAGATTGTGCGTGGGATAACAAACCATAGAAAACAAAGTTTCGAAGCGACCAATAGCCTCGGAAAAGGACGGATGAACGAATTAAGGACAACGACCTTCGGATCTGCACGTGGAATGTTAGAACTCTTTACAGACCACGTGCAGCCGAACAACTAGCGATGGGCCTAGACTGCTACGAGCAGGAATTACTGCCATCCAGGCCGGGCAAAAGGAGGATGAAAAATTGTGACGTGTACTACGGTGATTGGGCAAGAAGACCACAGCGTTTATTTAGGCGCGGATTCGTCATTAGCGGTAGACTTAGGCAAGAAGTCTTGGGCTTTCGACACGTAAGTGAGTGTCTTGTGACAATCCGTATCAAGGCTAAATTTTCCAACACGGCTGGAGATGACTTGGTGGAGTGCATACACCAACTCATCTCTAAAGTTTGGTCAGAAGAAAGTATGCCTGATGTATGGAACCTCAGCATCGTTTGCCCGATCCACAAGAAAGGAGACCCTCTAAACTGCGCCAACTATAGAGGAATTAGTCTCCTGAATATCGCCTACAAGATCCTCTCTGCCGTACTATATGAAAAGCCTTCTCTCGAAAGACAAAGGAGACTCTGTATAAAACCCTAATCATCCCAGTCCTGCTCTTTGGCGCCGAGGCATAGACTCTATCTAAAGCGGATGAAGATATCCTTAGTCGTCTTTAGCCGAAGGCCCTGGTAGCCAGTGCTTCAAAAATTATTGTATTTGTTATTTATTAATGAATCAATAAAGTTATAATAATTATTATAATATCCTTAGTCGTCTCGAGTGTAAGATTCTTCGAACAATTTTTGGCCCTACCTGCTTTAACGGGCTTTGGAGGAGAAGGTTCAACCAAGAACTATACGAGCTGTACAGCGACATTGACCTGGTCAATGCAACGCATATCACGCTTAAGATGGCTAGGTCATGTAAGTAAGAATAGCTTTTTGAACGGAAACAAATTAGTTTCAGCAAACAAAAATTACAAAAGAGTTACAAAATTAGATTAGCTGAGTTCATTTTACATAAAATTGCAAAAAAATAGTTTTCACATACCATGTACCGTTTAGAAGTTACATCACTTCAAAATCTTATATTTTCCTAAAAGTATGCATTTTTTTTAAATGAGATAATTTTGTTCAAAAACATCTTATTCAATTTTTGTTTGGAGAATATTTTGTAAGATTTTTGAATGAACATTTAACTTTGGTTCTTTGAATGTGACTAGTTTGCATAAATTATTCAGATCGCAAAAGCGGGCGGATTTATAAAACATATCTTCAAACCCAGGAGTAAAACGAATTATTTTTTTTGGGTCTTTAGGTTTAGGACGTGTTTAGTCAAAAACTTAACTATATTGGAGTTGTGCCCATCCACTTTATGGAAGATTTTGCGGAAGGATCTTGGTTTGCGGGCTTACAAAATCCAACTCGTGCAAGAATTGAAGCCGAACGACAATCAAGCGCGTCGCACGTTCGGTGAATGAGCCTAAAACAAGATGGCCTCCGATCCCGATTTTCACAAGAAAATTTTGTTCAGCTCAAGCTCACTTTTGGTTGAATGGGTAAACGTTAATAAGTAACATTGTCGTATTTGGAGTGATCATAATCCACAAGCCATTGCAGAGACGCCCTTAAATCCTCAATAAGTCGCCGTTTGTTGTGCCCTACGGGCAGAGGGAATCATTGGTCCATATTTCTTCAAAAATGAACGGGCCATAATTTTACAGTCAATGAAGAACGCTATATAGTTGCATGGCCTCCAAGATCGTGCGATTAAACACCGCTGGACTATTTTTTGTAGGGTTATGTAAAGTCGCTCGTCTACACAGAAAATCCCGAGACGATTGACGCCTTAGAAGAGGATATTCGGCCCCTTATTGCTGACATACGGCCCCAATTGCTGCAAAAAGTGGTCGAAGATTGGGCCTCTCGGCTTGAATTTATTCGAGCCAGCCTCGGCGGCCACTTGCCCGAAATCTTTCTTAAAACATAATGGCAAACCCTTATCCTTATAATAAAGCTAAATTCTTGGCAATGACATTACATTATATGCGTTTTATTTCTTCTTGAAAACCACGCGTCTAAAAAAACACCTTTTGTATGTAGATATTCATAAGGCCGGCTACACATTCGCGAACTCCTTTTTTGTTAGTAAAATTTGCAGCCTTAAAGGTAAACAATAAGAAGTTTTCGAATAATGCGTTTTTAAACAAATATCAAAAAGGTTTTGGTCCTAAAATCAACAATTTTAAAGACAAGTAAGGAAAAAGAAGTGTCCTTTAAGGAGTACTTACATAAAGCATTGAAGCCTTTGAAGCAAACGATATTAATATAGTTTTCAAACAACATTAATAATTGAATATTAATCAAGAAGATAACTTCTAATTCCAACCAAATCTCTCAATCAATTTAGTCATCTCACATAAGCCCATCCCAACGTTTGTTTCCAACTCATAAGATAGATAATTGCAATTAAAACGTTCTCCATAACAACAACAGCTTTTAATTACCGAGCACATAATTATATTAGAAAACATTAACATCTTCCAGGATAAACTTCTCAAATATCGAAGACACAAGCACTATCCGAAGAAATCGATTTAATAGCTTCTCTTGGCATTCTCATGGTCTACTCGTGTATACAATATAAACCGTAACACGAGTACTTGCTGATGCACATCACTATTTTAACCATAATATGACCACTGACCGAAGACATTACAGTAACAACCCCGAGGTAGTATGCATTTGGCAAGACAAAGTTGCAGAAATCCTGCAGGATATATGGAGAAGAGCACATCACATCAAGGCTATAATAATATAATAATTATGTTGCGGGAAATCCTTAAATTGAAAGATTATGTTTCCTTTTGATGAGCCAGCAGCCAGTAGCCAGCACTGATAGTAACAGCAACATTGGCATGAGAGAGTTCTTGGGGCATCTTCATGAGGCAAGGAATAGACGCCGAAGTATAGTATTGGAGGTTAAAGGTGCATACGTTGTGAGACCTCCTTGTTGCAGGAATAACGGCGGAGCTTCGGGCGAGTCTTGTGGATTGTGTGTGGAAATAACCACGTTGCTGACAGAAACACGCAATTACTGCGTCAAACCAACAGCATTATTGTCATATTATTGCCTGGATACTCATTAACATCATCATTGTTCGCCGCCGCATAATCAGAAACCTGCATCCTTAACTACACCTACAATACCGATACACCGCTCACTTCATCTTTGGCTATATATGTATGCATCACCTTTATGGTGGAAGTTTGAAGAGTCTATTGATTGAGCTGGATGCCTGCCACCAAACCTACGTGGAGATCATTTGTTAGGACTTTACAAGGATAATTCTGTGTGCGTGTGTGAAGTGCATTATAGACCTGTACTTAAGTCCCCATGAATGAATGATGCTGTTGATTATATAACTGTGTTTTGAATGTTTAAGTCTATGATGACAATGGCCTTAGTGTTGTTTTAGTGGCTTTAATTAGATATTGTGGTGGTCGTGATTATTGAGGAACGGAAATCATAGAGTCGGAATAAATCAAATCAATGGCCGAGGACGTTGTAAAGTTTCCGTGTAAGTGTCGATGTGCAGATTAAGTACTCAAGAATACACAAGGTTTTTTAATAATAGTTGTTGATTATATTTAAGAGTTGTTTTTGACTGTTCATATTTGTTTTAAAAAACTATAATAGACTCAACAATATTTTTTTAAGGTTTTCAAGAATAACGTATTTTGATGTATTTTTAAAAAGAAGACTTTTTCTATTTCTTTTCTTCTAGAAAAGGCAACGCGCTATCATGCGCTTCTTCAACATCATACTTAAAAGAATAATGCAGAACTCTCAGTCCAACACCAGAAGCACCATCTTTCAAAAGTCCATCCAAATACTCGAATATGCCGATGATTTTGACACAATCGGAAATAAACAGCGTGGTATCAGTAGCGCTTTTGTGAGTATTGAAACGGAAGCAGCAAAGATGTGTTTAGCAGTCAATAAATATATTCTGTCATCAAAACGAGACACCACGAGCCCCACGATAGGCAGCTATAAGTTTGAGGTAATTATTATTATTATTATTATTAACTCAGCCCTGAGATCGAACAAAATATAACTCTTGCCAATCGCTACTTCTTCGGGTTTGGAAGGCAATTGAGTAGCTAATCCCTCCGTCGGACAACCAAATTGTCCCTTAAATAGTGCAAACGCGGACATTTTAAAAAGTGGATGAGGACGCTATAGGTTGTTTCGAAAATCCATCTTAGGGTGATTTTTGGTCCCGTAAGCATTAACCATGCGTGAAGAAGGAGATCCAACGAGGAACTGTACGGGTTGTACAGCGACACAGATCTAACCAAAAGAATAAAAGTCAAACGTTTCACACTGCGAAGTCTTATAAAGCGGATGAACATAACTGCTCCAACTCGGAAAATATTCGATTCCATCCCGGCAAGGGAAAATCTCGCCGGGTAAACTATTCCAAATTCGTGTTGTTCGGCTAAAAAAAGAATCCCTATATTCCATTGGGGGTATGTTTAGCTTTAACGACAGGTAGACAGCATTGAGTTTTCGAAGCATTAAACTCCACACGATTCCCATTACCCCATTTGACAATGCTGTATAAATCGGAGTTTAATGATCTCATCATACGGTACCGTTGCGATTGTACGTCCGAAGGCGAAGCACGTGCATCATCGAACGAATATGAAAAGCTGAGGGTAGAGTCGTTAGCAAAAAAGTTAAGTGGATTAGAAGTAATAGGTAGAAGATCTTTTATAAAAATGAGAAAAAGATTTGGAGACAGAACGGAGACCTGGGGCCCACCAGAATTTATTTTGTGAGAATCAGACTTGAATCCGTCCAATATAACTTGTATTGAACGGTCCAGAAGATAGCTTCTAATCCAACGAACAAGAGTATCATCGATCCCAAAAGCACGCATTTTCGATAAGAGAGCTTCATGCCAAACTCTATCAAATGCCTTGGAATTATCACGCGCAATAATCTTACTTTCACGAAAGCGAGTAAGGATTTGCTCCACTGTTCGGTGAGATATGCCATCAGATCACCAGTGGAGCGAGTGGTCTTCGAAATATTCCTTAAGCTGACCTAAAAACGAAGGGACGTAAGTACTATGGGTCGGTAGGAGGATAGGGAGGATGGGTCACCTTTCTTAGGAACAGGCTGGACAAATATTGTTTTCCATCTTCTATGAAAGATTCCAGAAGAGTAGGAGCGATGGAAAAGCTTACGCAGTGGCTTTGAACAGAACCTTTATTTTGGTTATAAATTTGATGATTTGCAAAATTAAAAGTATTTGGGAATTATAAGCAAAATAAAATAAAATATTTTTTTCAAGATGGTAGCATTTCCCTTCGGGTACCACTCTTAAGTTTTTTTTTAATATAGAATATTTTTTCTTTCAAACATTAGTTTATTAGATTTTTTTGAATATTTGTACTACATCCCAATGTTTGCGAACGTTTTTCTCCAATCTAATAGGGCTATACAATGTTTACCTACAACTTTTTTCAAAAGAACTTATATTTTTCGAGTAATTTCGGAAAAAAAACTGAATTTTACACCCTTTCCCCCTATATTTGTTTTCTCTGCTCCAAATGTAGAGTACTTTTTAAGAATTGTTTAGGACGTAAAAATGAAGCTCTGCAGCAAAATTCACCATTGTCGGAATTTTGTACGTATATACATTTGCCGGACTAAATATATTATATTAGGAAAGTACCAAATGTTTTGTCATGGCATATTTTAAAGGCTTGAAACCACATGCCTGATTGGTGAAAATAACGACCATATTATTTATAAAAGTAACCTTTTCAAGTGTATCTACTAGCAAAAAAAAACCTTTATAACATTTCACTACAAAAAGAATCTATCTAAAATCGTCATATAAGATTCACTTAAACTTCAACTTAAAAACTTTTCAATGAAATTTTCCAAAGGTAAACCATCAAAAAAATATAGAAAACTTAATCATATATCAACGAAGAACAAACCAACTTTCCAATGAGTTTCAAGCAACTCATTAACCTTAAACACGTCACGCATTGTTGTAATGCTATATATATACGAGAACTAACCAAATATATACGACTAATAGGTGTCGGTTAAAAGTTTTGCGAAATGTATAACCATCACCTACCCTGTGATTTGTATATTTTCCTCAAGGAAACATCATGTTTTAGCTGTATTTATACACGGAGTAAAATATTGAATAATTTAATATTAAACATGCGAGGGTTCATAGTAAATGGAGAAAATACAGATCATTCTGAATTTACCTTACATGGGTATTCCCAAGTTTCTTTATGCTTTGTCTACCGTGGCCTTGTCATTTATATTCAGAGCTAGCTTACCGGTGTTGCTCGGGTATAACCTACATTTCGCCACCTAGTAATCAAAATAGCTTTAGTTACTTATTATAAAAAAAGCTATCTGCTCGTGAAACGACATCAGCCCCACCAATGGGTGATTTGAATCACTTAGTTACATGTTTACACATAAGCTATCTAACTCCCGTTAAAATCAGAGCATAAAAAAGAATTTTCAAAAAAAAACGTCTCCTGCGCCACCAAGGTGTAATTAAAAAAAAAAAACTTACTTAATTCTTACAATATCAGCTTTCTGCAGGTGAAAATTCTGTCAAAATCGGTACATAAATAAGAATTTTCGAAAAAAACACTCAAGCGCCACCTAGTGGGTAATTTTATTAGAAACGTGGGGACTAGGGGAGATATGGTAGAGAGGAGACATTTTGTTAAAATACTTCAAAAAATACTAAGCCTGCGGAAAATTCATGAGGTGTTTATGTTGGAAATTGTAAATTTAAATTGAATATTAAAAAGTAAGTATTAAAAAAGTGTAAGCATTCTGTAGTTCAGCCCCTCAGGTTTATGTTTGAGCTTTCACTTAAAGCAGGAAAATTTCCAAGTTCATGGAAAAAAGCCTTTCTTATTCCTATATTCAAGGAGATAAGGCTGACATTGCAAATTATTGGCCCATTTCTAAATTATCTTGCATTCCAAAACTTTTTGAACAAGTTGTCTGTGAGAGTATGGTATTTTTTTAGTAAAAATCTGGTTTGTGAGCAACAACATGGATTTATGAAGCATATAGATCAACTGTTAAAAATCTTCGAACGCTCTCCTACAAATGTTCAAATACATTAGAAAAACGTTATGAAGTTGACTGCATTTACACTGATTTCTGAAAAGCATTTGGCCAACTAAGTCACGAAATAATTTTGTTAAAGTTAAAAAAAGCTTTTGGTTTTCCTCCTTATTTTTTAGCTTGGATCAAATCTTACCTAGGGAATAGATATTATCAAGCAAAATTTAGAAACGGTCTTTCAGACCCCTTCGTGGCTCACTCTGGCGTACCTCAAGGAAGCCACCTTGGTCCTTTACTATTCATTTTGGCAATAAATGATGTTACTTCATGCATACAATCAAGTGACATTCTTATATTCGCTGATGAAATAAAGATATATAAGACTATAAAGTCTAGCGATGACCGCAGTCTTCTGCAGGCAGATATTGATAGCTTTATTATTTGGTGCAGAAAAAGTGGTATAACCCTTAACCCTATAAAATGCCAAACGATTACCTTTTCTAGAAAGCGTATCGTAAGTGCATTCGATTATCATATTTCCCAGAATAAACTCTGTCGCGTCTTTAGTTTTAAAGATTGGGGTGTCCATTTTACCTCCAACTTTGAATTTACTCAACACGTTAATTTTATTGTGAATAAAGCTAGCTCTGTGATAGGATTCTTATGAAACTTTGGGCAAAGGAATTTAGTGACCTATATGTGACTCTTTCCTTGCACAATTGCTACGTACGCCCCCACCTTGAGTATGCTTCACAGGTATGGACTACTTATTACTTAATTCATAAGAACCGTATTGCAGCAATCCAACACAATTTTATTCGTTTTGTCCTTAAAGGTCTACCTTGGAATGATCCCTTCAATCTGCCACCATATGAACAGCGAATCCAGCTTCTGTTTTTTTCATCAACTTATTAAGGCTGAGTGTACCTCAGACCAGAACTCAAAACTCAAGTAAACGTACTTGCATGTATTGGAGCACAAATAAATTTCTCTTTTTTCCATGCTCTAAGCTCAAAGGTTCATTCAGAGGAGCATGGACGTTTTAAAACGTAAATATTCCTTCTCTTCGTATCGCACAGAATATGAATGTGCACTTTTTTCGTTGCGTTTATTTGTTTTCGATCCTCAAGAACGAAGAAAGGATATGCATGGGCATGGGCACTAACAACAAACCTACCTGCCTCTGGCCTGACTCTCGAAATAATTAGAAATGAAATGACCTTTTTTTTGTTTTTTGTGTTGTTCGTCCTTTCTGTGGCTCTCCTAGTCCATAATGATGTGCCTAGGAATTTGTTGTATTTTTTTATTTTCAATTAGCTATTATATATATATTTTTTTTTATTTTGTCTGTCTATAAGACCGGCCTAGATCAATTTTAACGTTTGCCAGTGTTTTTGACGTTGAACGAAAATCTTTTGTAAATTTTCGTAAAAGATCTAGATATTTTTTTTTAAATTTATTTGGGGCCAAATTGTATGATGGAAATGAATCCATACATGTTCTTAGACCTACAAAAAATCACCCAAAAACAATGTGAAAATGGAAATATAACCCTAAACTAAATTGCTGAATAAGACACTATACAATGCAAAAAAATGGGCACGACTGGGTCGCACGTACTTGCTCCTATGTGCTTAATCATATTGGAAGGCATACGTATATGTTGTATACTACTTGTATCTGTCAAAGATCTTTGATCTAGTATACATATGCAATACATATGAAAATGTATACCTACATATGTATATCGCTCATACTAAACACCAGAAAAAATTATTTTATTTCATAACTCCAAACCAAAATAATTTTAATGCATAAAAAACGAAATGCATCATACCTTAGTTTTTTTTCCACCTTTCCTTTTTTGCGAAAAAAAAATACAACTCATCGCATGAGTGTGGCACCAAACGCCTTCCTTTTCTGCAAAGTGGTCCATAAACCAAAAAAAAAAAACTGTCACACCATAAAAACAGACCCACACAAAATACTTCCCACCGCAATCACCTTACCAATAATATGTATCCCTTCACCCATCCCATCCATCAGTCTCAGTAGAATTGGAAATGACAAATGAGGCAACTAAAATCAGAGACTGAAACACAAAAAAAATATCAGAACCAGCCAGGGTAGAAACTAAAGAGTAGAAAGCAGAACACATGTAATAACAACAACAACAAATAGAAGAGAACAAAGTAAAAGAGCAGAACAGCACCAAATTCTGGTGCGGAGATCGTTCGAACTACATATTTATTTGTGTGCGTAAGCAATGAAATTTCTATGGAAAAAACGCAAATTAGACCATTTTTTTAAAAATTAATATAAAAAAAACTATTATCGTTACATACATTTTCTAAGTTGATGTAAAAAGATAAAATGTTGAAAAAAATAAAAAAATAAAACAAAAATTATTAGAACGTTACTTTTTACTTGCGATTTATAGAGACTATAAGGCAAGTTATGCATTGGTAAAAAAAAAAAAATTCTAACAATCAAACATGCCATTACGATGATAGAGAAGTCAAAAAAAGTGGGTCCGGAAATTCCGTCCGTCTGTCTGTCTGTCTGTCTGTCTGTCTGTCTGTCCGTATCGATGTCTACAGCCCAAACGGTTGGGCCGATTTGATTCAAACTTGGTATATAGTATTTTTAGAGTGCTCTACCCGACAGTTTTTGAAATTGGCATTCTAGCTCCAAAACTAACGGTACCTGCTGTATAAATTTTAATGAAAAACTTATTTTTCTCGAAAAGGCTCCTACGATTTTGATAAAAGTTTCAAAATGATGTTTTCTGTGCAAAATCTATCTTTTAATTTTAATGGATTTTTCAGAAAAAGTTTTATAACGGTACCTCCCATATGACCGGTTTTTAAAATCAGACTTTCTCGTTAACTAATTGACGGATTTTGATGAAATTTTCAAAATATGTAGACCTTTATGATTTAAATAATATTGCCTTTTAAAATTTTCAAAAACATTTTTTTTTTAATTTTTAATAATTTTTTTAAAAAAATATTTTGTTTTTTGAATATTTTGAAAACAGTTTAATAGATTTTTTTAAATTTTTCTCCTAGTATAAGCTTTAGATTTCTTTGAATTGACATACTCAAAAAAATTTTAAAATATGTTTTCGAAAAGTTTTTCAAAAAAAACATTTTTTTGAAAAAACTGGTCGAACGATTTTGAAATGAAAAAATCATAAAATATAAAACAGCAAAAGACATAAGATGGCTTACAACATTTTTTCCAAAAAACGTTATGAATAGTGTTTTTTGATTTCATAAAATTTTTTCCCCCAAATTTTATTTCATATTGCTCCGCTAAGCCCTAGCCATTAGTCAAATAAAAGAAGGTGACAACCTACATACATACCTACGTATTTTAAAGCATTTCATCATCATAAAAGCACACAGAATAAATAATGAGCCTATGATAAACACACAAAAACAACTAACAAATAAAAAGAATTATTCGATTACTACTGAATGCAAAAATTTCAATCGAGAAAACAAAAGTTTACACCTTCCTATAAATAAACAAAACCACTGAGTTAACTTTTAATATTGTCGCCTTACATATTCGCTTAACAGTAGTTGGAACGTGTATCTTATATTTAGTACCTACCTTCCTTCCAACCTTGTTATAGGTAAATAATGTCCTTAATAAATTCCATTAATACCTACCCACATCATACGTTTATCGATCCATCAAACATAATTCAGCTATTTTAATTAATTTGATTTCAAAAAGTAAATTATTGTTATTGGGACCTATATAGTTCCCTATACCTAGCATTATTGCCCTACTGCTGATTCCCACGAATCTTTATGCCAGTTGTTCAATTTTTTCCATACTAAAACGAAAATTAAACTGAAAAAAGTCCTTTATATCTTTCTATTAGCAAATTATATTATAAGCACTAAACAACAAGTAGAAAGATAATACACTAAAAAACTGCAAAAGCTAACAATCCTATATATTTATGTGTTTATCCCTTTATCGTAACGCATGTTCGTTCGAGCTTCAAACCACAACGATTCTAAAGAAGTTGCACGTCAAAAAAACATTAAAATTAAATCTTTGTCAAAAAGACGCCTGTACCTAAAAAGGATTAGCATACGGGAGCAAGTACGTGCGACCCAGTCGTGCCTTTTATTTTATAAAGTCAATCGATATTTTAGCTTTTTTAAACAGCGATTAGCGTGTTAAAAAAAACTATAGTTTTACTCCCGAGCTTGAAAACTCAGCTTTCAAATAAAATTAAGAACAAAATTGAAATTTGAAAACCAAAGAAAAAATTCACAAAGATTTAAAAAAATAACAACAAAAAAATCATTTTTTTAAGTTTTTTTTGTTTAAAACCGAGAAAATTAAAAATATTTTTTTGTATAATATTTTTTATTGTAAATATTTGAGTTGGTCTTTTTATTTCTTTTCATTTTAATGAATTATTTTGAAAATTGAAGAAGTGACACCTGTTCAAACACGGTAAAATCGACAAAAATGCGTCTGATTCGATGAATTTTTTTTCATAAAAACATAAGTTTAATTTAAAAAAAATAGTTTTACTCAACTCAATTGACTCAATTTAATTCTAAAACAAAAACAAAAAAAAATAAATTACTAAGAAAAAAACCCCAAGATTTAAGATTAGATAAAAAGAGCTATAAATTTCAATTCAATTCAATTCAATTCAATTCAATTTATTAACAAAAATAGAGTAACATTTATAACATATAATATTTAATTCAAATAAAAATGTGAGCATGGCATATAAGCCGTCTGCCGTATATGATATCGATTAAGTTTTATTTTTTAAGATATTGAATAAAGTTAAACAGTTTATACAATTAAAATCTGATGGTACAAATATATACTAACAAAAATAAATTAACAGAAATACATTAACGGAAATAGATTAACAGAAATAAGTACTTTTATAAAACACAATTTTTATATTTATATTTAAGCAAAAACAATGATAATTTTATCTAGGAAATATTTAATATTTACACAAGATATTACGGATTACATTCAAAAAAGTCAAAGAACTGCAATAAGACGAGACAAAAAAGAAAACGTAAATGAAAAGTTAGTGATGGCATACTTGGGCTTCTAGTTTAGCTAAAAAAATGGTCTTTTTATATAAAATAACTAAGAATAGTCGAGTCAAAACAAATTCAAATATGAATTCCTGTAATTGTTTGCGTGTGAAACAAATCGCAGAAGTATTTTCCAACCTCTCTCACCATTTAAAATACTGATAAGCTCATCGAAAGACAAGAAGCTTTTGCTAAAATAAAGCCTGCGTATTTCTTGAAGAATAGGACATATTGCAATGAAGTGGCGTACGTCTTCAATTTGGTTAAGGTTGCATAGAGAACATATAGCGTCTAAATCTGTTCTGTGAGGCCTATAATTAAGTTCAAGGGTTTCAGTTCGAACCTTAAAGATTAAACTCATATCTGAGGTTGAAAGTTCCTCCCTAAAATAATTATTATCACACAAGCTCAGATTCAAACGTCTATACGTAACCCTAGAGGTGGAATTTGTTACCCTTTCTAATTGTTGTTGATAGATTTTATCATCTACCACCGATATTAAATCATAAAAGATGTTTGTCCACTCTTCTCTGTTGCTTACATTCAGATCTTAAGAGACGCTGTGAGCCGACGCGAGCGCGTGCCAGTTTCTAAAAGGTGAATAACCACAGCGGAGTGATACCAGTAGAATTCTTTTATGTAAATTGCTATCAAATCTATGCATTACTTTCGTGAGATAGTCTGCATTGGCTTTCAAACTCCTCACATAAACTTGTGGTAGACCAGATTCAACATATATTGCGTAATTGGGGGTATTAAAAGGCAACCGGAAAATTCGTTTGAAAAAGTATCTTTGAATGCTTTCAATTTCCTCAAAAAAATTGGTACCCATAAACTTCAGTTCCATAACAAAGACATCTATTAACCGTTGCATTAAAAACTTTAAACTTTGACGTAGAGTCAACAAATTTATTAGTAAAAAATTTTGACCACAAGGTATTAATTGCTGATTTTGCTACGGAAAGTTTTTCTTTAATATGGGCTTTCATACTTAGATTGTGAGTTATAATTAGGCCTAGATAATTAAACTCACTAACTACCTCAATATTTTGACCATCTAAAATCCAGTTCCTTGTAAGGTTATCAGATCGATTTTGAGTTCTGAAGATCATTATTTTAGATTTATTAATATTAATTTTAAGATCCCATGTATCACAAAATAGTTTCAGCTTACTAATTTGGAGTTGAAGCGTCATAGGTGAAAAGATCACCAGGTCATCCGCGTAGAGCAGGAGCTTTATTGACAAATCGCCAAAGGTTACACCTCCTGGTAAGTAATTTTCAATATCATTTATATATAAGGCGAACATCAACGGACTCAAAACGCAACCCTGTGGGACACCTGTTTCTGATCGGAAAGCTTTAGCTTTAGCTTAGCTTTTAAATATAGCACATATTTTCGCCAAGCGAAAGCTACTTGGAAACATCTCGTCAATGAACATTTGATTTAGCAATGCTAAAATACGTTCCAGAAACTCAGGGGTCGAAAACTTGTAGAACTCGATCGGGATTGCATCTAATCCCGCAGCCTTATTATTTTTCATTTTATTAAGTGATGATAATAATTCAAGCATTGTAAAAGGCGAGTCTAGCTCAGGTATCGAAATGTATTGAAGGGCGTAGCTTAAAGAGTTTTTGTTTGAGTCTGAGAGCAAGAGGTTTTCAAAATAGTTTGCTAGTTGATCTACACTTACGCTCCAAGACGATGACTTGCTCCTTCCACCTAAGATCCACACTTTGCGCCAAAAAGACTTGGAATCCCTACAGTTTAAAAGATTCCTAGCAGCTTTTTTTAGGTACAATTTCTTTTTTAAACTGCATAAATCCTTATATATTTTATTTTGTTGCAAGTAGTCTTTTGAAAGCTTCATTTGAAGACTGCCTGAAAAGCTTTAAGTAAGCTATAAATTTATACCTTTTTCTGATCTGTAACTTACAATTTTAAAAAATAAGAAATTATTATAATTCACAATTTAAGTCTTGTATGTTAGCTAAATATTAAAATTTATTTGGTTAAAATATCTTTTAAAATAAAAAAGTTATCCGCCAATTTGTTAACAAACATCCACTTTTTTCGAGGTACACCCAGCCTTAAGGGCGAAATTGATGCTCCGTATTTATTAGCCTGTATTGGGTTAAATTACCGTGGAGGATCTTATCTATCATTATTTTATTTTATTTTAATTTTACTAGCAACTAACACATGCACTTATGATGAGCCTCTGAGTGTAGTAAAAAGCTTGCTCTAAGCTTTCTATATCAAAGAATCTGAAGTTAAAAAAAAGTAAGTAGCTTCTACTGTATTTATTTCTAGGAAGCTCAGACTTTCAATTTATATTAATTGATGAAAAAATAATTTTTCATTCTACATATGTTTATATTTTCATCGAAAAACATGTTTATTAGTTTTTAATAAATTATTTTCATATCAATAAACGCATTTAAATTAAATTAATCTTGGTCTTTCAACAGGTTATGGGCCAAGGCCAAGTAAGCAAAAAATATAGATTAATTTAGTTTTCTTGAGAAGAACAATTTTTTTTGAAACAATGGATACAAAAACTTTAACTGAATCTACAGGAGGGAATGGAAAATCTAATTATGTATCCTGTAGATTTAAATTGAATTTATTAAGGCGTATGAAAGATTTGTTGAAAATTGCTACCGGTGAAACATTAAAACCAACTGAGTCAGAAGCACAGGCAACTTGGGTAAAAAAGGACATAGAAGCACAGACAATAATTGGTTTAAACGTTGATGAGAAAATCGCACTAAAAATTGCTATATGCCAATTCGCTTCACAAATGATTGGACGATTGGAACAATTATATGTCCAGCAAAATAAGAAATCAATAATAATATTACAACAACAATTTTTTTAGCTACAAACATGACGAATCAAAATCTGTGTCTGCAAATTGCCTGCAAATAGATCTTCTTGCACAGGAACTTCGACCAAATGATGAGGAAGTTAACGACAGTTGGATAATGTCAAGAATTATGAATTCATTGCCATTAAAATTTGCTGCTTGGGAATCTGTTCTCTTCAAAAAGAAGAATTAAGACTGAAAGGTCGTAAGACAGAGATTTTAAGTAATGCATTTATTTGGAAACATGACAAATATAACAAGGAGCACCCAAGAAATAGCTATATGTCAGCAAAGAAGCCAGCAGAGTACCGATCTAGTCAAGAAAATGCGAATGCTATGTATATGAATGCTATGTCCTAATTCAAATTAACTAACGTAAGAAAATTGATAAAAAGAGCAAGAAAGGCATTTTCGTCGGATATGATATTGAAGAGCATGGTTATCGAGTGTATTTAAATACTGAAAGACATGTTGAAGTTTCTTGTAATGTATTTTTTGATGAAAAATTAAGTAAGCCTTCTGATAACACTGAAGTTGTTTTCAATATTAATGAACGAGATGAATGTCAATTGAAGGAGGAACATCTAGAAAGACAGAAAGAAGACCAACAATATACCAGAAAGCGAACAGTCTCAGGAGGAGAATTTCCAGAGCTTGTCAAATTATCAAGAATCGGAAATAAGTGAAGATATTCCAGTTAATAATCTCCGAAATCGTCAAAAAATTAAGCCACATTCGAAATATAATGATTATGCTGTAATTGGTGACGTTGAAGATATTTTCGTCAGAAATGCTTTGAAAGATCCTGGATGGCGTAGAGCGATGGAAGATGAAATGGAAGTATGGGAGCAAAAGTTTACTCGAAAAATAATAGCTCGTTATGGATTCAATGAAGCATATTCTGTGGAAACTATCATTGAGCCAGGAATGTTGACTGATAAACAAATAAATGATGGACGTTTGAAGAACAAGCCTTACCGAGATGTAATTTGAAGGTTACTCCATCTATCCACTATATCAAGATTAGACATAAGCTTCACTGTAAATTATCTGAGTCGACAAGTAAGCAACCCTTGAAGACGTCACTGGAAGATAATAGAACGTGTTTTGAGGTATCTCAACGGAACAAGCGATTTTTGGTGGTGAAGCGAAATTGATAGCATACACGGACTCAAACTACAGCGGAACAGAACCAGATATGATTTCAACTAGTGGATTCTTGTGCATTATGGAGGACCTATAGTATGGATGGCTCAGAAACAATTAGTCATTATTCTGTTTCTTCAGCTGAAGCAGAATATCGTGCAGCAGCCTGTGAGATATAAGGAGTCTCTTGGATTCGAAGAATAATGCAAGAGTAAGAGTTCAATATAAAAGAGAGTACTGAATTATTTATTGATAGGTGACAAAAGGAAATAAACATATTGAAATAAAAGAGAACAAGTTGCCGATATTTTTTTACGAAAGCTTTGAGCAAGAAAGTATTTCAAGATTTGAGGCTGAAGCTGCTTAAGGAGGAGTGTTGGAAATTGTAGAACTTCACTTTAAATTAAGTAAGCAGCTTCTACTGTATTTATTTCTAGGACTTTAAATTTATATTATATTCGTCCTGATGAGAAAATAATTTTTCATTCTATGTTTATATTTTCATCGAAGAACATGTTTATAAGTTTTTAATAAATTATTTTAATAGTAATAAATAAACGCATACAAATTAAATTAATCTTCGTCTTTCAACAGTTCTTCGACCCTGGATAAAACAACTGCCTAAAGGATGGAAGACATCGGGTCTAAGTCTCTAGATTAACCACGATTCTCGTTTTCCAAACTTATCATCGGTCACCAAACGCCTAATAAATAGGGAAAAGTTACCTTCACCCAATTTACAAGGGAAAGGAAAAATATCGGTACTCCTCAAGGTATTTGCTTATTGTGTTGGTTGACGGAGTTCCAGAAATCTTCTTGCGGATCTTTATGGACATGTACGAGAAAGCCAATATGTACAAAGGTTATATACCCCCTAGAACAACCGATAAGTTCCCAATCATAGTTGGTGGGCATCAGGGAAGCGTCTTGAGTACTTTTCTCTTTATTGCAGTCCTTGACTTTCTACAATTACTCTTTAATGATGATTGAGCCATCATAAGTAAAGATCCTACATCAAAGTGACAAAGAGTGACAAAGCGTGGTCGAATAAGAAACAAAAAAATCGGAGAAAGCCTCCACATAAAAAAATGTACTATCTTAGACAAAATACAGCATGACCAACTTAGCTATAGAAATGTTATGTAAAGAAAGAAGATGCCCCGAAAACTTACTTGTTCAAAAGTCTATAGCGTTTCAACATTATCGCTGCAAAAAAGGCAGGCGCAAAAACTCCTGGTTCAACCATTATCATTTAGTTGGCGTCAAGCATAGAACAATTCAAAACTGTCGAAGTTTCTGAGTTCATCGCGGCAAACCCATTGGTGGAGCCTTAGGATGAAACAGAGAAGTGGGAGAGTTGTAGTCCCACTCGAGATCATAACAATCGTCGGTTAAAGAAGAAGAAGAACGAAGTCGGTTAGTCTGAGCTCTGAGGCTATACTGGCTTAGTATTATTAAAATTACAATTCATAAAAAATTAATCATATGCCGGCAGCGCTATGAGCTACAATAACACACTGCTCGAGCGTGCAATTTTGTTTTCAATTATTTTCTTAAATATTTTTGAGATTTTGTTGCACTAGCTTTCATTTCAAATATAATCAGTGAAAGATCATTCCTATGAAATTATTTTATCAATAACAATCATCAACCTGCAATAAATCGCGTTTCATTTTTTTCATATAAAGTCTATATCAGTATCGTTCACAATGGATGGATGGAAACATCAACAAGGAACCAATCTGACAGCGTACAAACAAGTGATGACAAACTTTGGGAGAATTTGGAGCTTTGCATGAAATTACAATCCAAACAAATAAAAATTTTATTTGAAAAAAATTGATCAAGCACTTGAAAACCTGAAAAATAGATTTTCCACAATTGACAAAACAATAACCTCAATGGCTGAAAGGATTGAAAGTCTAGAAAAGCAACAACACAATATTCCTCTAGAGATGAACCATGATAATCTCAATGGTGTTCCTTCATAATTTGTTTAATAACCTTTGCATCTTAATTAACTGCACTTCAACAAACATTTTACATTTTTCGTGAAGCTTATCATCTCAAGCGTCAAAAGAAGCTTTCATCCGAAAGCTTGAAAATAACAATTGCATCCCACGCAAGAGACCCTGATGGCAACAGAAGTAGAGGCGAAGGAACAATCTATGATAACGATGCGTCATTTAACCAGTGTGCGTGAGCTAGGTGCACTGTTTATTTTTGTTACAAGTTGGGCCAAAAGAAATCACCCTATTGGAAGATGCTCTCATTTTTGCAAATGGCCGCCAATGTCAAATGTGTTTTGACATTTGTGGAATAGACAGATGCAGAATGCAAGTGAACAAGCCATGGGGCGATACATGAACCGATATTCCGAAGGCGGCGTCGCCTCCGAAGTCCCGTGTTTACGTGAACAAGCCCGAGACTCTGGAAGCCCTCACGGACAACATTCGACACGAGTGCGAGAATCTGTCACCCGAAGTTTTCGCTGAAGTGATAAAAAAAAAATCAATCAATCAAATGTGACGGTGCCCATTTGGCCGATATCATCATCTCTCTTCTAAAAAACAGAATCGAAGTTTTTCATTTAGAAAAAAAGAGAGCCAAACAACATCGAATGGCTGACTTCTTTTCGCCCACCTTGTAATTTTTTGGCTCCTCTGCACTTGTAGTCTATAAAGGAGGCTTTACATGCATCTGCATCTGCAAATTTGAAGAAAAGTAGAACAGGACCAATATAAATTACAAACGTATAAGATAGAAAGAGTACACACTAAAGGCTTTCCATAAATTTACTATAACTTTTTGACATTGTTATTGGGCACATTCGAGTGCTCCAATTCAATATACTTAGGGAAGAAATAATTTTTTTACATAGACAAAAACCAAAATATACGAATGTTTCTCAAAATATAAAGTAGCAAATATAAGAAAAACAAGTATTCTGTGCCATTTGCTCAAAAATGAAGATATATGTAAATCCAAATTCCAATAAAAAAATTTGCGCTTTTTGGCGCAAAAAATTTTGTACTCAAAAAAAATTTAAAAATATACTAAATAAAATAAGATGCACAGGTATTTTAAAGTGCAAACTAATACAAAAATATTTCGAATTAAATTTTAAACAAAGAATTAAATAAAATGCACGGATCAAAATAAAAAAAAAAAACTTAACAAACGAAACTGATAATTTGTGTTGTTTTAGTATTTTATTTTTTAATTGATGGTTCAACACTGCAGATGCATGTAAAGCCCTTTAATGTTTCTTTTATTTAATGAATTTGTATTATTACTGAATTTTTGTAAAGACAATTATTTTTTAAGTTATTTGTATGTAGTTATTTGAATTTCTTTATTTTTTTACTTGCGATTATAGGTACTATAATACAAGTTATGCATTGCACGCACTTGGTCTTATGTGCGGTCTCAGCCTCAAATAAAATTTGATAAGTATTTATAAGAAGAATTTCAAGTTTTTTATTGGATATTTGTGACTTTTGATTGTTTGAAAAAAGTACGTAAGAGTTTTCAGCAGAAAAATTTAATCGCAATTTTATTTCTGTAAAAAATGTGAAACCGTGTGATTTTTTTTTCAAAATCGTAGGAACCACTTTTGATAAAATAAAAAAAAAAAATAATAGTTGCAAAATGCAAACCTTAGCACAAAAATAACCTTCATTAAAAAAAAAAAATTGTTAAATCACTTACGCGTTTTCAAAATATCGATTTTTCAAAATTAAAAAAAATATTTATTTAGATATTATTTTGTATATTATTATACAAAAAAAAAAGTTTTCGAAAATATTTTAAATTGATATTACTTAGGCTACCTACTTCTTTTTGAATATTTTGGTTGTAATCGGTTTACCAGTTCACGAGAACGTCGAATAAAAAGAAACGGTTTTATGGTTTTTAGCCCACCATCTTAATTTTTTTTTTAACTTGATAACGTCTTATCGGTGGTTCAAAATCGATTGCAAGCACCAAGTGAACATGAAAAAGAACAGGCGCAAATTCCCAAAATAATTCCACTCAAATTGAAAAAGAATAAGAGACAAAGAAATACAAAATAGGCGGAGTTTTGTTAAAGCAGGAAGTAAATGTAGATACTGGGTGTGTGGATAGGGAGAGGGTTTGTGGGTGTAAGTTAACGGGCTGTATGTTAGTGTTGCTGCCATAAATGTTTTCTTATGACGTTATCACGTAAAATTATCGTCCGTAAACCGGCTTTACAGACAACCAACTCTTTTTTTCAGTGCAAATGGTATCTAAGGATGTTAAAGAAGAAATTGTTTCTTATATGTAGATACTCATACTCCACCTCCCAAGAGTCCCAAAACATCAAAAAACCCAAACTTTCGTATGTTTATGCCGAAGAAAACTGACATGAAGATACTTGGTTCTCAGTCTTATGTGTAAGTGTATGTACATTTTAAGTATGAATACGTTCTGGGAAATGAAATTTGCAAGAAGTGCAAAAGTTTTTCATTTACCCTCTGCCCCGCGCCGGTTATGTAGTTGGTGGGTAGTTGGCCCCACTAAATACCATCCCCATCACCATCACCATCATCGTCATACACAGAAGAAGCAAAAGCAACACAGTTTTTCATATTTGTCGAGTTGCCTCCCAAAATCAACTAGCACTGGGGTATCTGTGTTCTTTGTATTTGAATTTGTACAGTTTGCGCTGCAGCAGTTTTTGACTTCAAATTACATTTGCAAGTCATTTTTGAAGGCGGCGTGAAACGCTTCTACCCTCGTGGCTCCGAAGCGTAGGGGGAGAATTCACAATTCTTCTGCGTGTTTCCTGGCTACGAATACGAATATCATTTGCATAATAGAATTGATTCAGGGCGGACAGTGTTTTGTGAATGGCTCTTCTATTTGTAACATGTTTTGGTTGATGATGTAAACTATAAATATTCATATAAGTTCGTTTTTTCTATGTTTTCTTCCATGGAAGAATGTTAATTAGGACACAATGTATAGTGGGCATTGGAGATTGTGCTGCATAAGAAGAATGGTTCTTGCAGAGGACTCATCTTTACTTCACTCAAGGGTAATAGAGGGTACAAACGGTATCCCCTTGTGTGCAAAGTTGGAACGTTAATTGGAAGCGTGTTTTTTGGAAAGTCCGGAAGTCTTGGAACAAACGAAATCGTTTTTGCAAACAAATAATTCATCTAAGTAAAAAAAAATTCTTTTGAACTCTAGTAAAATAACTGCTTTAATGATGGTTTTAGTGTTTCAGACGTAGAAGCATAGCTGTGGAACGAAGAAAAGATAGAAAACTTGCTCTTGAAGAGCTTGTGTGTCAAAAGAGTTGTTTTCGAGTGTTAAAGTATTCCACAAAAAGTTAATTCGCTGAGAATATGAAGAAGAGTTCACTAGCAGATTGGAGTTTTTGATTAAAAAGCTGTACAAAAATGATAGGTTAATTAAAGTCTGTACCTTGAGTGACCAAGTGTGAAATAATCTAAGCCTTCTTACATATTAAACCACTTCTTCATACTGGTGACATATTCTCCGTTTAAATGTTGACAGATTAAAAAGATCAGTCCGTAAAGGAAGATTGCTACAATTCGGTTCTTATAATTTTCGTAAAAGGAATTCCATACCTGTGTAGCACACTTGAGATGGGGACGTACCATCGAAAAGAGCACTCAATAGTGAAAAACCAAAAGTAAAAAGACATTCAATTTATTTATTTAACAACAACATTTAAGACTTATGCGCGAAACAGACTGAACCAGCAACAGCAATAGCAACAGCACGAGCAACATGGCCCGCCGTTATTTTAGAACCTATGTGTTCCAATTGCTCAAGCTAGAACAGACCAGCAACAGCAACGACAGCAGTGTTGTTAGATCAAAGTCCAAAATTTGCTGTTTCTGTTCCATTGCTACCAACTTTACACAAGTGATATTCAGGGGCACCATACTGCAAAAAAAAGACAGTGTTTTTGTTCTAAGCTGGTGCTGGTGCAATGTGGGAATGTGTTTGAATTTTTTTTTTGCTGGTCAGCGTGCTGTTTGCCGTTGATGGTGCTGGTGCTGTTGCTGGTTCAATCTGTTCCGCGCTTTAGTCTTTTATAGTACTTTATAAAAAAATGGGCACGATTGGGTCGCACGTACTTGCTTGCTCTTATGTGCCTAATTACATTGGAAGGCAAGATTTTTGACTACAACAAATAACATTTACGTTAAAAGTAACACAGTTTGAACTTATAAAAAACTATCAAAACCACAATACTAAACGGTTTTTAGTAAGAACGAAGTACGCCATCGCAGGTCTTAAATAACAAAGAATTTATGAAAAAAGTATTTCGAAAATTGTAGGACCGGTTTTGATAAAATCGTGTTTTTTATTTTTGTTTTTTGACGTGATAACATCTCATAAATCGATGACAGGCTACAAGTATGAAATAACATGACTCATGATGATATGACTCATGCTGACCGCGATACTGTGGTTCTTTTAACCAAAATCGATCGCAAGCACCAGGCGAACATGAAAAAGAACAGACGCAAATTCCAATAATTCTACTCAAATTCAAAAAGAGCAAGAAGAGAAAGAGAAATACAAAATAGGCGGAGTTTTGTTAGAGTAGAAAGTAGATGTAATAATGGGCTGTGTGTGTGTGGATTTAAGGAGAGGATTTATGGGTCATTTTTTCAACTAAAATCGATCGTAAACGTATTCTGAGCAAAGCGAACATGAAAAAGAACAGGCGCAAATTCCTAAAATAATTCCGCTCAGATTCAAAAAGAACAAGAATAGAAAAAGAAATACAAAATGGTGGAGTTTGGTTAAAGTAGAAAGTAGATGTAGATATTGGTGTTGTGTGTGTGGATTTAACAAGAGGGTTTGTGGGTGTGAGTTAACGGGCTGTATGTTGGTGTTGCTGCCATCAATGTTTTCTTATGACGTTATCGCGTAAAATTATCTTCCGTAAACCGACTTTACAGAGAACCAACTCTTTTTTTTTAGATTTTTAATAAATCTTTAAATAAATAAATAAATAAAAGTATTTGTTGAGATAAGTACACAAGAAATGATAATATATATTCCTTAAATTTAAGTTAAGAAACTGAGTGTCCCATTCCACATTTTCAAGGTAATTATTAAGTCCCATAAAATTAGTTTTAAAAAAATTAAATAAATTGACATTGTATCTTCATTTTTTTTTAAATAACTGTATAGCAATATAAAGTTCTTTGTTATGAATCGAATTGTTTAACCATGAAAATAAACAATTTCGTTATTTGAGGCGTTAAATTCATCATGTTGAATGAATACTAAATCCAGAATTTTTAATAAACTATTTACAATTCTATTAACCTAATATATGTAGGTTAAGAGCATATGATCGATAAAATTTATTTTAATTTCTTATTTTAGATTACTATAGGTAAAAGTATACTGTCAGCAACAGAGTACGACCAGTTTACATCCCCTAAATAAAAATGACCTATTACACAAATTAAGTTTGTCGCTTAAATTATTCACATAATCAATGTTAGTCAAGTGCTTTTCGTAAATATCAATATTACTTTTAGGCGGTATATAACTTATTTTGAAATAAATGTACATAGAATTACCTGATTCAGGAATAATTGAAACGCAAATTTTGTTCAAAATCAGTCTTCGGCAGTGGGACCAATCTGCAAGTTATACGCGCATGGACATGGACTACTACCATTAAACCACCTCCACGATCTTAAGCATTGATACAGCGATTCCCCCGAAAGACTATATATGAACTGTCAAATATTTCTGAGTCTAAGATACCACTCCATAGCCAGGTTTCAACAATAATAATCATTGTCATAATCAACATGATTTGATGCAAGAAGCAGGTACTTTTGTCCGAAATCCACTGGGTTTGTGATAATAAATACTCAAAGAATTGGCATTTGCGAAATTTGATATTATCACTTATTGGGTTGTCCTTAAATTCTCCATCCCTTTTACGTTTTTTGGAATGAAATCGAATTTCCGAATCTTAATTCAACATTGCCAAAATGAAGATCTAAACAAAGAATTCACATAACTATCAGGAATTCAAATTTTAAAGAAGATAAATTTAAGATTTGATTCATTTCCTTTTTTAAGTGATTTGAAGCATTTAAAGACTGATTCAGTCACATTCAAGTTAGTCAATACGTATTGAATTAAGGATTCAGCCGACATCGACGGTGTACATTTTAACAAGTGAAACCATTTTCGATTGGTAACCTCCTAGTGCGCTATTTTGTAAGCTTGTTTCGGATTGAAGATATAAACATTATACGCCTTTGGGACAGCATTAAAATATTCTTGTCTCTCTTTTTGTATCATTAACCTGTGGTCAATACTCTGGTGATAAATATAATATAATATCAGCTGTATTCTTTTCCTTTAATAATTATTGTAGCGTTATATCCGTTCTTCTTACCGTTGATTCTAATTTCGAACTCACAGTAAAGTACGGAGGATATTTCATTAGCCGTACCTAACGAATATGGGATTCTTTACCAAACAATGTATTTCCCTCTGATTATACAATTATGGGATTGAAGACAAATAAACCCTGACACCTCCTTTGGAAATATATTTAATTGCCGTAAGTGCGCTATTACTTGGTTCATAGCTTTACTTCGGTTTCAACACTTTATCTATTCCCTGAAGCTGGTCAGTTAATCGATCCCATTAATATCGCATAATTAATTTGAATATAGTTATGTACAAATATACATGTACGTGTATATTTATATACATTCTTATATTTGATTTCGTCTTAAAAGCAATCAATTCACTACCAACATTTCTTATTCTCCGCTACCGCACGCACTGCACAAAAGCCTCAACATCGCATTCCTTATTAGCATATAATCAATAAATATTTCCTCGAGATATTACCGAACGATCCATTTAAGAACCAATTAATAAATATTTAATTCCCTCATTCATCCTGCCCCCGCCATTCCTCAACAAACCAAACACAAAAGCACCCATTGTCATCACCCGCTCCGGGAATGGCTTAAATTAAACTATGACAAAACAAAAGCACATCATCCATTCAATAAATGATAAATTCATTCTAAAATAAAAAAAACTTTAATTTAAATTTATTCATCGATGAATAAAATTTCTTGTCATCCATTCTACCCATCATCTAAAAGTAGACATTTTTTCTCATTATTCCTCAGCTTATATCAAGGAAATCAATTACCAATAATGTCGTCCTTATACCAATCTCTTCGCATTATCCCAGTGTTGGGTTGTAATTTTCCACAAATTAAATCCTACTCATTCCAACAACTGAAATTGAATTCCCAAACTGATTTTTGTCAGCAAACAATGACGTCCCCTGCCTGCCAAACTTTATACAATCTTCCTGTTTCAATATTCACTCACTAACCGATTTTCATATTTAAATAAGGACATTTCCGAAAGCAGTTACTCCTTTAATTAATCCTTTATTGCCTTATCACAATGCTAAACAGAAGAATACAGGGTCGAAGTGTCCTATTCATCGAAAGGATATTGATAAACGGGCCGCAGCCCAAGAATTGTTTAGTACACCAGAGGGTTGCATCGTAAATAGAATAAAAACGTGGCTAAAACAAAAATCCATTGGTTGTGGTATTTTGAAGGACATTCACAGCTAAAACCAAAAATAAAGGACACTCTCATTGAGTTGAAGGAGCCATGAAATACTCCCGACAGGATGTAAGGCGAAGACAAAGTCCTGTGGACGTGGACCGACTGAAACGGCATAGAACTTAATGTTGATAGTGGGTATTAAAGTTACTTAGAGTTGTGTTAGGATTACAAAGGATTAAAAGTGTTTAAACTGCTAACGCTATTGGAACAAAAGAGAGCGAGTGATTCTTGCAGTAACTCCTACATCCTACTCCCATTGGGAGTTAACCAAAAAAGACCGTAAAAAAGGTAAAGGCGGAAGGAATTTAATTATGTTGGTTGAGGGCAAATCTCTAAGAGATACTTCCTGTTCTATGGTACCAACCTTTTTTGTTTTTCATTTATGTATTCCTAACCCTTTTCTTTGCGAATTAATTTTTTTTGTTTTTACTTTTACTTTGTTTAAAGTTATTTAATCTTTGCGGGGCAAAATAATGCAAAAGTTTCAGCACAAAGGACTACTAAATATTTTTTATGAACACAGCTGAAGTTGGAGAAAAGTCAGTTGGCAGCGTTTACTTCACAGTATGGCCGGGATTTTCTGAAGGTGTTTACAGACATTTAAAAGAATATTTTAATTCATACTTTGTGATAGAAAAGGAAAGATTTGGAAAATAGAGTATTCCATTTTTAAGGAGTCGTTTACATTGACAGAATATGTCCGGCCAAAATCAAGAAAAGTTAGAACAAACCAAGCCCCAGAAATAACATGCTCAAACAACGACAACGCCCAAAATATTAACTAATTTTCTCATAACACGACTATGTATGCTGATAATGAATAACATTACAAGCCATGCTAAAGTAGTCGAAATGGGGTTCAGGCTAATCAACATCTCAAATGGACTCCTTTAGGGTGCTGGTGTATCATGCATCCCCTTCGTTTTGACGTTGGGGAAAGAAATCCGTGACTCTGACCCGTCTTAAAGAGGGTCTATCGCCGCAGCTTCATATTAGTTTAAGCTGAAGACATCGACATTATCGGCAGAAGTGAACAAGCTGTACAAACGGATCAGGAGGTAGAAAGCCTGAGACTGCATATTAATGAAGTGAAAACCAAGTACATGGTGGCTGCGTCTGCTAAAAGTTTTTGTCCAAAGATCAGGAATGTGGAGCATGAATTTGAACGAGTTCAATCCACTATCTTGGTACCTTGGGTAAACAGAAGCAAACCGATAATACTATATGGAACAAAAAAAAAAAAAAACGCAGGCGGCTGCTAATATCCAATAGAACCTTCCTACTCTAATCTATCAAGGCTTTTCTAAACCAGATATCATACCATAAAACATAAGCTCCTTTTGTAAAGGAGTATGAAATTAGAAGTACTCACAAAGGATCCAAGACTTTGGTGCTCACTAAAAGGCAATCTGATCTATAAATCGTGTTGACGAGGTATGTCATACGGAGAACTGTTGGCCCCGTGTGCAACCTAGGGCGATTCCAGAAAAGTACCTAACAATAATGAGTTGTATTAAATCTACCTTGAGGTAGATGCGGAGGACAAAATAAAGTACAATTGATTTATGTGGGCTGCGCCACTAGTTTGTATAAGCGAAGGGGAACTAACTCGGAATTTTTTGGCAGATCTTTTTATGGTAGTACGGCAAATCTTTCTAACCTACCCATGAAGGATGGCGTGGACGCTCGAAGTTTTTGGGTTGCAAAACTGGATAGTGTCGGTCAGCAATTGGTATGAATACTTATAATTCACTAGATTTTAGTCCTATCAAAGCTATTTAAAAGTTTCTTCATAACACTTCTATTAAATTTACCAAAATTAAGAAGCCAAATAGTTTCGTCTACTCACTTTAAAAAAATAAAAAAATCAACAACATATTTTGGGTCTATTTGTAAGACTAAAGTTTGTTATCCAGAGAGTTTAGTTAAGGAATTCATTTCAATTAGGAAAAAAGGGGCCTCCGTACAAAAAGTCGAACTTAAATTCGAAATTTCGAAACCAGGCAAAAAAATTTGGTCATCATCAAAGTTCGAAACAACTACCTACACATTTCTATTGGTGTCATATGCATCTTTTGTTTCGTTTGAAGCGGTTGTTAGAGAGTGAGAGTTGCTTGCCTATGCAGGGGCTGGATATTTTGTTTAGTATTTTTTTTTATTCATAGAGGACAAATCAAGAGTTATCTAACAAAAACAAGGCCATAGCAAAACTGGTTATTTGGATGTATGTGTTTATATTTTGCATATTCATAAGCAAAGCACGTTGGACAAATTATCTTGTTCATCATACCAACACATAAATAGGTATCCGTTTATCCTTCTACTTATGAAGGAAAAAGATCTTTGGAAGCTTTGAAGTGATACCTACAAAAAATTATTTTTTCAGTTTATGCGATTTTCGAAATCATTTTTGATAAATTGGTGTCACGGTGTATAGTAAAAAGTACTAAGTATATGATAAATGCTGTAGCTTTTTTCAAATTTATTTCTTTATTTTTTTTATTAGTCAGTATTTATTAATTAAAATAGGTCAACAAATTATTTAATACCTATAGAAAATAAATAAAAAAATACCGGAAACTGCCGGAGAATCGATCGGTCCTCCATCATTTGCTAACCTATAGTTGCTTCATACAAAATAAGTCTCAAAATTGCTGTGCAAATATTTTTCAGTATAGAAAACGTATTTATGAGTCAAACTTTATTATTTAATTTATCATCATACAGTAATGTGTATGTTTATAGATACATAAACGCAGAATATTTCTTGTGACCATCTAAAATTCGAATTCTGTGTGAGTCAATCTCTTTTTCTACAACCCTACAACCGGTTATGAAAACAATACCCAATACCTTCCTCTTGTCATAAGAACGGGAATTGGAAAACGCTCTTTGTGTACAATAATTAGGTCTACAGCATACACATTGCCTACACACGCATACACCTAGCCCTGCAGTGCAGGTTCTGTGCTGGAGGTAGTACTTTTTTTAACCATAAAACCGGTTGTGAAAAAAAATACCCCTTTCATCCTCTTTCCTAAAAATCGGAATTTGAAAACTCTTATTGGGCATCAAAATTGGGTCTACACTACAGCCTACATATAGACCTAGACCATACTTAACCAAACCATCTAGCCCTTCATCTCTTTCATCGTGGTTCATCACTTCTTTTCTAGCTACCTAAAACCGGTTTTGTAAATAATATCTACTTTCTTCCTTTCTCAGAAAAACAGGAAATTGAAAACGCTCATTGGGCATCAGAATAGAACACGAACTTCGAAAAACGTTATTTTGAACAAAAAAATAGAGGTTTATAAAATGAACTATATTTCAAAAACGTGTGACTTTTTAAAACATTTTTTTTTCTCGAATCGTTGAAGAAAACATATTTAACATATTGGAAAAGTTATGTGGTATTTGTGATGTATTTAAAGCAGAAAAAACCATTAGAAAATAATAAGAAAAATACAAATTTTCAAGGCCGGATTGTTCAAAAAAATTATATGAAAAATAATCTCTGAGTGTTGAGTATTTTTAACGAAACAATTCACGGAAATATTGAAATAAAACGAAAACAAAATCAAAAATAAAAAAAAAACTTTCAGGGGTTTCAAAGCCAAAACACCATTCTTGGTAACGCAATTTAAATTTTTGTAATACATTCACTACGGACTTCAAATAGATGCAATCCGTTTGTCCAATTTTTCGCGTTTTTCAAAAAAAGGGCGGAGGCCTTTTAATCAAATATCAAAAAACTTAACAGGTTTACTTTCTTATACCAAAACGTAAGAGGGCTTCGCTGGCACTGGCGACATTTTTTCAAACCCCCAAGCATTTCCACACATGACATATTTGTTTTAACAGAAACTTGGTTAAACTAATGTTTCTTGCATACAGAACTCTATTGCCCAGAGTTTCCAGTTTATAGAAAAGATCGTCATACTGGTAATGCAATAGAACCAGGAGGAGATGTTTTGATTGCAGTGAAAAACAAAATTTTTTCTCTTCGTCTGTCTCATTCCTATTTGAATTATCCATTGAATTAGTCTGTGTAATACTACGTTTTCATTAGAGTCGAAATTACCTCATTTCGAAATTTTCAGAAAAAGTGTTTTCATCTAAGTTTGTTAATTTCGCTTGACACTTTCTTACTTGGTACATTAAGGCAAGTTTAGGATTCTTGAAAGAATATATTCTAGATAAGCCCAAGAAAGTTGGTGACAAGAAATGTCTGTCTGCCAGTCTTTTTTTTCTACGTACATGTTAATTGTTTTCTTTCAATTAAACTGTGATTAGGCACATAAAACAAATACGTGCGGCCCTTTAACCTTTTTATTTTCTTTGTGATTCAATTATTTTCAAATAAGGTGTGTTCGACTTCATATTTCATAAATTGCAACCTAATTTCGTCGAAATTAGGTGGAAATAAGATAATTTCGTAATGTGATTTTGTATGGGAAATCAGATGATTTGGAATCAAATTTGGAAATTTGATACGAAATTAGCTCATTTGGCCTAATGAAAACGAAGTATAAAGCTTATTATACAGTCAAAGACTTTCAGCCCTATTGATTAACACCAGATAGAGCCAAAACAACACTAACACGTATTTTAACTCATAATTCTTAATAATGTGTTTTAAGCCTAGAAGACGTTTGACAATGAACAGATAGCTTATCTCACCAATTTCGTTGTTTAACGAGCGAATAACATTAACCGCTTGTCAAGTTTGACATATGTAAAACTTTTAAGTTAATAACAAATATTATCTCTTACGACTAAATTGAAAAAAAATGTGAAATTCGTGTTACGTTATAATTTTAATATCCGTTTTTTCTACGCGTTTTCTTAATTTATTTCATAATAACAATCGCAATTGAATCCATCTCAGATAACTTTTCTTCAAAACACAATTGAAATATACACAATAAAAGTGACATTTTGTTTTGCTTTTCACATTTTGACACAAATCAACTGATTCTGAAAGTCCGAAAAGAGGTTTGGATAATGGTTGATTCCGTATCGTAAGCGATTCGTTCGGAAATTGTCTACGAGGGAATCTGTGGTAGGGCTGATTAAATGTAGTTGACCAAATACATAGGCTAATTTTAAATGCTTAGTATTAAATAAAACAAAAAACGTTAAAAAACAGAAAAACTATGTAATTCAATATATACATATATTGTAAACATAAATAATATTCCATCAAAAAGTTTATTTTCAGTTTATAGTGAACTTTCCATGGCAATTGATTTCGTTATTGATGTGTCCCGGCTCTGATAGCATTATTTTAGTTTTAGGCGATATTTTTCTTGATTTGACTGATCAAATTTCTGAAAAAAAAGGAATTCCTTTGACGTTCGACTGCTTCTATACTTTTAAGTTATGATTTCAGAAAAGCAAATTTCCAGGGGTTGTCTGAAGATTTAATTAGTTCTGGAATTGACAGTATATTAAGTTCTTCGGATATTGGCGAAGCTTCTCCAACGGACTTCTCTTTTTAAATGGAACATTTTGACGAATTTATTAATCTTTTAAATACTTTATATACTAGATACGTAAATGATATGGATAGTTCCTTAAAAGCTGACACTAAAAGACTTTAGAAAATTGTTAATTTGAAGAAAAAATCAGATGGCTAATTTCTAACACTTTTGCATCAAATTTTCGTGACTCACTTGTTAAAAAACCAATGGTTGTTGATGACATTTTTTCACAATGTAAATATAAAAAACTTTTCAAACTAGCTGTTTTCATATTCCTGTACGTCAGGGGCCGTAAAACGAACTACGATAATCGTTAAAAATCCACCGTTATCGTTATGTTGCGATTACGATTTACGATAGCCGTTTTTTTTTAAAGATACGATACTCGTACTTTTGGCAGTCGTATTGCTATCGTTTTGACACATATGGTGTTGCCCGTTTTTCACATGTTCAAATGCATAAGAAAAAGGTTAAGATTATGAAGTTGACTGTATACATTCTTCTGAAGGCAGGTATTGAGAGCTTTAGTAATTGTTGCAAATAAAGTGCAAAACAATTACCTTCACAAGAAAACGTACGATAAGTGCATTTGATTATAATATTGCACAGCACAAGCTCTGTCCCGTCTTCAGTTTTAAGTATTTGAGTGTCTATTTCACGTCCAACTTAGAATTTACTCAGCATGTTAATTTTATGGTGAATAATACTAGCTTTATGCTAGGATTCATAAAACGCTGGGCAAAAGAATTTCATGATCCATATGACTCCATGTGACTCTTTCCTTGTATAATTGCTACGTACGCTCTCATCTTGAGTATGCTTCACAAGTATTCATATGAACCCAATTGAAGTAATCCAACATAATTTTATGCGTTTTGTCCTGAAAGGTTTACCTTGGAATAATCCTTTTAATCTGCCACTTTCTAAAAAGCAAATGCAGCTTCTCCAGATGCAAACTCTTCACCAAAGGCTTTTTAATAACGATTTAATATTTGTTTATCAACCTATAAAGGGCGAAATTAATGCTCCCTATTTATTAGCCCTTATTGGGTTAAATTACTTTGGAAGATCTTATCATTTGCGTGGATCGGAGCTTGTGCATGATAGAACAAGATTTAAGATTCGTGAATATAAAAAAATGAGATAACAATCAAATATGACATTACGATCATAGAGAAGGTTAAAAAAGTTAGTGGCAACAAATTTCTGGCTGTCCCAGAAGGTTGTAAAAATAAGGAGTACCTACATATACGTATATGGTTAAAAAAGGGAAAATTGAAAAAGTGTTGGAAACAAATTAGTATTATGATACAGTGCTCTTAACATGATTAGACGCACAAATTTTTTTTGACATACATTTAAATTGTTTGTGGGTGTGTGCAACAATTATCAAAAAACTGCATTTATTAGAAGGGCTATTTAGTTCTCAATAAAAAAACAAAAACATATGGCAGATAAATGGAATTCAACGATTCTTTTTTCTCTTTCTTGCCTATGATCTAAGAAAAAGTACAATATTTTTTTTGTTCACATGATTAGACGCAGCTATAAAATGTCGATAAAAACGAAACATAGACTTTTTATTTACTTATTTAGTTTTTTATTTTTATTTTGGTAGTTTTTAAACACATTTTTAGTACTTTGTGCTACCACCACATTTTAAAATAACATCAAAAATTAAATTTTTCAGTGAATTATATAACTTTTTTAAATCGTCTTCCAGGCTTCTTTAATCGCTACAATTAGGTCCTCACATGTCACATACTACTTACCTCCTTCGTAAATTTTACGCATAAGCAATCCCCAAACATTTTCAATTATATTGAGGTCAGGTGAATAAGGTAGCCAATGCGACAATTCCAACCAAATTAATTTTTTTTCGTCAGAAAAAACTACATTTCGCCAATTCCGCGAAATCCAAGATTTTCATCCCACGTCATGTGAAGCCGTGCGAACTCTAACCGCTGCTCTTTTCTAACGGCGTTGAGTGGAGGCTTTTTCTTCAGTTTTTTTTTAATTTAATGAGTTCAGCACTCAAAATAGTGCGCCGAATAGTTGTTGTGCTGGCAGTTATCCCAGCTTTTTCTTTAATTTTTTGCCTTTTTCTTCCGCGGTCAAAACTTTTTTTACCCATTCTCAATTAAAATCACTAAAAAATTAATTCTTAATACTTAAACTTTCAAACTTATTCAAATCCACGCAACAGATCACGACCAACTTACTAATTTAAGGTGTGCGTTTAATCATGTGAACAAAAAAACTGCATTGTTTCTTAGATCGATCATAGGCAAGAAATAGAAAAAAGAACCGTTTACTTCCACTCATTTGCCATTTGTTTTTGTTTTTTATTGCGAACTAAATAACCATTCTAATAAATGCAATTTTTTGATAATTGTTGCACACACCAACAAAAAAATTAAATGTATGTACAAAAAATTAGTGCGTCTAATCATGTGAAGAGTACTGCTCTATTTGTGTTATGATTACGGTGACCATCCGTTCATTATTATAATGAAGAGCTCATATTTCACAATTGGACTGTTTCAGCTGTTAGTGTGTGGCGACACACTTTTCTAAGATATTGTATGGAAATGATAATCGACTACGAGTCCATACTTAATATGTCCATAATTCAGATAATAATCAAGTAAAAAGCTTTTCCAAAATGGATAGATATATGGATGTAAATTTTTATATATTTCATAGAAATTTCGAAAATATTTTAAGAATTGTAGAATTTGAATTTTGCCTTCCCGGGTTCACTGCTCCAACAGAAAAAAGTTTTTTTTTTAGTCTTAAATAATGTTTGGAAAATTGAAAAATAAACAAATTAAAGTCCAAACTATGAATTCAATTTAAATTACTAATATTAACTATGAAGTGATCTATCTACTTTCATTAGTTCCTGATGAAAATAATAAAGATACTTATTTAGTTTGTTAGCGTTTATTTTACTCTAACATTATCTAGTTAAAGTAAGGACTGAATTTTATTTATTTATTTATTTTGCCTAACATATACCTAACTACGTATACATAAATATAGAGTTCCCTCTGTAATATACTGTAATCCTTTTGTCATATTTTTTTATTGAGTTATTTTTTAAGACAAAAACTGGGTTTAATAATTTTTCTTTTTTATGTTCATTATTTGGAATTTAAAAATATGGTCAGCGTAGTTATGACACGCTATTTCCTTTAAGGCATTTTAATGTATTTTAAAGCAATCACTAGTAAGAATTGCGTTCATCTTCTTTTAATAATTCCATCTTCCTTAAGAATTCGGCCACAACTAAGTTTTGCTTACAATAACATGCCCCATACAAAAATTATCCCCATGACAACAAGGAAACATCGAAATTCATTATTTACCGATTTCTCAAAAATTAGCCCCGCATCGAGTAGACATAAAACACTTTCAAACAACTGACATACACACACAACATCATCATCCATAAATAATAAAAATCGAACACGCCAGAAGTACCGTCACCTTTCTTTGACACTTGTCAAAAAGTTTTTTTTTATTATTCGAGTATCTGAGAACCCGTCGTAGCTACAAAACTTCCCAACTTCCATACTACACATTTTACGGCCTAAGGACACACTCAAATACATCATGAGCTTTATATTCTTGAACAGACCAACCTGCTCTGGGTTCATCGCCCACAAATTGGGAAAAACGAGAAGAACAAGACAAACAAAGAAGTATTCTAATTTAGCTTTCAGAAGTCCATAGTAGTGTCGTCTGATAATTTATGTTGCTTTACCCTACTGCTCCAGACCCGTATGTATAAGCCCGCCAAGGACAAAGGGAAGGTATTGCTATTGGATATAGTCAAAAACTGGAAGTCCTTTTTTCATCAAAATCGAAATTGGCCCTGTTCGCTTCTTTTGTTGAAAATTGATTTATGGTTGCATGGGGACACAATATCCAACAGCACAAAATATAACCAGATTTTTTGAACGATTGATCCTGTACCCTTGGTTAAAAGAAGCGGGAGAAGGGGCGACACCAGAGATAACAAGGAGAACCTTTTGCATGCAAACTTTGAATGCATGGTGCTTCGTCGTAAATTACAGAATTTACTATGAACATGAACAAAAAAAAATGTTGGAAAAGAAAATCCCTCGGACATGTGTGCAATTTTTATTCGACCGAAGTTTTTTCTTACACACGCTACTGTATTATAGGAGCTAGCCCGCCCCAGTTTCCACACACCCTTGTCTAAGGTTGATTGATACTTCGGTGGGCGTACTCAATAAGCCAGTTTGGATGGTCGAATCGATCCTTACTTACTTCTTCTGCATATGAATGAACAGATAGAGACCCCGATAGGTGGCAAGAATTTTACACCCCAGAAGTAGTGTGTACGATGTGGCTGGTACTCTCTTATATGGAGTGGAGTGGCGGTTATAAGACTATTGTTTGGTTACATGATTTATTAGAAAAACACAATAAATTTATGGGCTTCCTGTAAATTCTCCTTAGGATACGATGTGATAGGAATTCGGTTAAGGACAGTTGATTGCTCGGTGTTTTGGCGGATCCGAATATGGTAGAAGTGTACAGGTAATTAGTCTTAACGCGTTTTGGGTGAATGGTTATTAAGAAAAACCACGCAGGGTTCTCTCTTTATGACAAACTCGTTTATTTCAAAAGCTGTGCTGTATGTAGGTAACATAAATGCCTCAAAGATTAAAGCTCTAAAAAAATTGGTGTTGGTTTATTATATTAATTTCCGTATCTTCCTTATTTTTATGAAATTCGATGACATTTTGTATGTTTGAAGTGACAAAAATAATAATTTTCGCAAATTTTTGTCAGCCACGCTTTTTGATACGTGCTTCTTATTACTCGTTTAAGCGCCAACTATGACGAGGCTTTCCTCTCATGCGTTTACAATGTGCTTGGATTTGAAGAACTTAGCGAATCTTAGTATTTGTGTCCAATCGCTATTAAGTTTCCGATCCTACAAAGCAAAAACACAAACAAGCAAGGAGCTAATGCAACTCCGTTATTGAAAGAACCAAATTTTTGCATCACCAAAAATTGCGGCAAAAAAATACTGCAATGTCCCAAAGGCACTACAAATTTTTGGTCATTTGTAAAAAAATATTAAAAACTCCTCAATACGCTCATCGCTAATGAAAAACCTATTGTCTACTCTTTAGAGAAGATAAACTTGCTCGCAGCCCATTTCGCTGCCAGTTTTACACTGCCTTACAGCAACGTTGCCCCTCATGTACTTGAGAATTTAATTTTTTCCATGGTACAGTAGACTCTTACAGTAGCAAGAGTTCTCAAAGATTTCGATGTACACAAATCCATTGGTCAGCATGGTATACCCACCATTCTTCTGAAGAGGTGTTCTTCAACACTTGCAAAGCCACTGTCTTAGCTTTTCCAACGCTCCTACTCTTCTGGAATCTTTCCTTGAAGATGGAAAACAGCATTTGTCCAACTTATCCCTAAGAAAGATGACCCATCCTCCTCCTCCTCCTACCGATCCACAGCACTTACGACCCTTCTTTCTAAGGTCATGGAAACGCTGATTAAACGTCAGCTTAAGGAATATCCCGAAAACGAGAAAGCTTCTCCATGACCGACAGTATAGCTTTCGCAGTAATCGTTTCACTGGTGATCTGATGGCATATCTCCTCGAACAGTGAAAAAAATCCTTACATCGCTTTGGTGAATGTAAGATAATTGCGTTTTTTTGATATTTCCAAGGCATTTGATAGAGTTTTGCATGAAGCTCCCTTGTCGAAAAGCGTGCTTTTCTGATCGATGATACTTTTGTGCGTATCTCCTGGACCATTCAATACAAGTTGTACTGGAGGGATTTAAGTCCGATTCCCACAAAATAAATAGTGGTGTGCCCCAGGGCTCTCTTCTGTTTCCGACACATTTTTATAAATGATATTCTGTCTGTTACTTCTAATCCACTTAACTCTTTTGCTGATGACTCTACCCTCAGCTTCTCATATATTCGTTCGATAATTCACGTCCTTCGCCATCAGACGTACAATTGCAACGGTACCGTATGTCAAGCTCATTAAACTCCGATTTATACAGCATTGTCAAATGGGGTAAAAGGAATCGTGTGGAGTTTAATGCTTCGAAAACTAAATGCTGTCTTCTGTCGTTAAAGCTAAACATGGCCCCAATGCCATTGTCCATGAATGGCACTTACATCGAAGAAACCGAAAAGCTCTCAGTACTCGGTATGTGTGTCAACGACGACCTCCGTTAGAACGACCATATATTTGAGATTGAAAAAAAAAGCAATTGTCCCGCACGCAATAATTAAATAAAAAAAAATTCACTAAAATTTCAAAAAAGCAATAAAAAAAATGTATGTATAAAACATAATACAGAATGTTTTAAATTAATAAATTCAAATTGGATTCCGAGGTCAAATTCCCCAGGCGCTTTACTTACACCCGCATGCTCTCCGCCCGAAATCTTCTTTTTCAGGATCTATCGGCAAGTTGTTTCACCAGATCAAACCAATGCCTAGAGAACTTTTCTACAAATTTACAGCTAAATCTTGCGAACGGTCTCTTCATCAGCATATGAGGTCGAAAATCATCCTACGTAATCGGGCGCCAAAGAACCTGGTAAATTTTATTCAATCATCATCTAATCAGTTATAATTTGGATTCTGCACTCTATAATCTCGAAAAGAATAGCAGCCGGCTACCAATTTAACCATGAGACAACTGTTCGGTATTTCGGTATTAGGGTCGTGTTAACTTTAAAGAATAAACAAATTTGGAGAATTACTGCACTGCGATCTGAAAGATCTATTGTACAACCATCTGGAGCTGAAGTAGGTTACGCATTCTTCAAATTGTTTTAGTATTTGGTGTAGTTTTAGGGATGGTAATTCGCTGTCTAATAACTGGTGACTTGCAAAATCCTTATATCGACTCAAAAGGATCACATTTACTTAGAGTAAAATCAGGTGTTTCCTCGTGACTCTGCTTGTAGCACTGTTAATAGAATATATAGATTTCTTCTTAGCTTACAGTAGCCAGTGAGAAATCCAGTGATTATTCCAAGTTTGTTTCTATTTAAGCTGATAGAGGATTGGAAACGTTTTTGGTTGAAATTCCAAAGTAAACATTTTGCCTGTCTCAGTTAAAGGAGTTAATTCCAGGGTTTTGATATTTCCCTTCCCATCTGTTTTAATTTTGTTTTAAATCACATTTTCCCCTATTCTGCTATAAGGGTTTTTTCCCATTGAAAGTATTATCGCCTCTATTTGCGCTGAAGACGAGTTTTCCTTTTCATTGCCCTATTTCCTGAAGTGGACAATTATCTAAGGGATTGTAACATGGTTTTTTTTTCCCTGTTTGTTAAGCTCTCAGTGTGGACACATTCCAATACTACTTAAAAGCAAATTCTATAAGAATTTAGAATAGCAGACTGGCCCATGGGTATTAGAGAATTTGGTTCTAGGTCCGAAAATTCCAGCACCAGTTCCTTCAGACGTTCTCAATCTATCATTGTTTAGTCTTATAACATTTGCTTCAAGATTGCAATTTGATGTTTTGTCTTCCTACTCGCTTAGCTATGTACGAAAGAACTTGTCAATCATACCATCTCTTAAGAAGTAAAAAACCTTTGATTCTTCAAATCGAGTCTCTTGCATGAGATTAATTATTTTTCACGTCCCAGTTCCATGAATGGATGTAACATCATCAAATCAGTTATAACAGCACTAATCTCCTCGCCAATTTTAACTTGGAACAACAATGTATTTCCGGCGCTTCAAAAAAAAATTAGTTCTAACGTATGGTATGGCCATGGTCTGGAGGTTGACATTGGCCACCACAATTGTTCGAATTGGATGGAAATAAATTAACTAGAAAGACATGTTCCTTTGAGGCCCTTCAGAAAAATAAAGCCCAAATTCTTACAAATGCAAATTTCGAAATCCAACGATTTCTTGTATTAAATAAAATCAGACTTTATCTATCATTTCCATTGGGAACAATAAAATCCAAGTCCCTCCACACAAACAGTGTTCTTTCCACGTGAAGTCATTTCTGCTAAGTTCTTTCGCTTAATCAGCATTCACCACTTTGATTCTTGCCCCGTTTACAATAAATAAAAAGTCAAGAAATTTTGCGACTAAGTGTATTGACTCAATGTCATCTCCCCCTCCCAAAATCCAGAAACCAATCCAGCCAACAAAAGAGGAACAATCAAGACACATCCACTTTGCCAGCAAGATAGAGAACACTTAATAGCATTTCAATTCCCGGGAAAATCTTGTCTTCCGTTTGCTTTATGCAAAAACCTTTTCGGGCAAATTGCCAACTATCGAAATAATTTAAACATACCCTCGTAGATTATATTGCATTTGCCACAAGGCATTAAAATCCTGCTGCATCCTTTGGATGATGCACATAAAATATAATATATAGAATGAGAAACTTTCAATATACATTCTTGCAGCTTCCAGCTTCTATATCTCCATCGAGTATCTAGGAGATACCTGTTCTGCAGGACATTGAATATTGTGCAGCCAGCATTCCTTTACTATACCTATAGCTCTGTGTCAAAAAGGTGTTGCACTTAGTTATTTAAGAACTACACTGGACAAGGGCTCGATTGCGTCAGAGAGGGGTATGGGCTGCTACTTTTATGAAGAAAGCCAAGGACGACCAATAGGTAATTTCCCAGGCCCCTTTCGAACTCGAAGGAGGACAATATTGCCTTTTGTACAGCTAAATTAACTTATTTCATTATGAGTTTATTATCTCTGATTATCTTTGAGTTTTTTTTTTGTTTTTTTCTTTAGTGTTGGTATCTTGGTCTAGGTTTTGGTATAGGTACATTGTGTGCTTGGAATTTTATTATGGTTGCAGCGTTGCAGGACTTGGGGTTGGAAGATGTACAATGATATTGGAAATTACAAAGCTATGTATGGATGGAATCGAATTGGGTCATTGAGATAGTTTGTTTGTAGTAAGTGAGGTCTGGGAAGCCTCCTTCTGTCAGGTCAGTTTTGTTATGTGAAAGATTTTTGGAATTTGATTCTGTTGTATGTTGTATCTTAGACATTTTTATATTCCTGGGCAATTATTGGAATGGTATTTAAGTTTTTTTTTGTTTATAATTAGCACGTGCATACGGGAATATTTCGCTTTTCATGTTGAGCACACTGCTCGAGCATTAGGAAGATAGGGAGGGGAAGGACAGAAGATGTCGATTAACATTGGTTTTGAATGCTTGCAAATCAAAATGGCAAGGAAAAATAACGCCGGGTAAACTATTCCAAATTCGTGTTGTTCGGCTAAAAAAAGAATCCCTATATTTCACGGTACGTTCGAAATTGGGATCAAGGGTAAACTGATGGGCATTCCTTGCGAGGCGAGTATTACGAGAGAAACTTTTAAGGGGATGAATGCAGCTGGCTACTTCGAGTGAACATTTTGTATAAAAGAAACGATAAAATAAGGAAAGACATGAAACATTGCATCCGTCTTCTAGAGGGGCAATTGCTTCAGAGACATTTTCATTTGCGCTATCAATTTTAACGCTCTGTTTTGTATTCTACCTACCACGTGTTGCGATGCTTGAAAAGCACCTGCCCAGAGATGTAAATTATATTCGAGTTTTGGGTGTAAGAACGCTTTATAAATTGTAGCCAGATCAGAGGGGACAAAAGACTTTTTACAGCTATACAGAAACCTTAAGCACTTAGCTATTTCAAGTATATGTTCCTTACAACGGAGGTGTTCGTTGAAATACATACCGAGTACTGAACGTTTTTCGGTTTCTTCAATGTAACTGTCATTCATTTATTTGCCTTTGTCAGTGTGGAAGAACACCTCTTCAGAAGAATCGGGGTTAAACCATCGGGGCCAGCGGATTTGTGTATATCGAGATCTTTGAGAACTCTTGCAACGAGTTTGAAGCTAATTTTATCAATACTGTTGAACAATATAACTTTATTTAAAATTAAAATTGTGTAAGTGCGACTTTCTATCTTTCAGGAAAGGTATAATTTTATTGCCGATCTTTTTCAATTGTGTTTTTTTTATTTTAATTATTTTTTAAGACCTTGCAGCCTAAACGGGGAAGTAAGCACCTCCTTACAAAGTAAAATCTGTTTGTATTTAGTTTCTCTACATTCCCGAAATGTATTAAAAGTAAGATCACTCTAACAAATTATAAAGTAAGTTTGGTGAATTTCAATTTTCTCGTTTACGTTTTCAGTGTAATATTAAAAAAATAGTCACGACTTGGTCGCACGTAATTGCTCTTATGTGCCTAATTACATTGGAAATCAAGATCTTTGGCAAAAACAAGTAACATTTGCGTTAAAAATAACACAGTTTGAACTTATAAAAAGTATCAAAACCACAATATTCAACGGTTTTTAGTAAAAATAAAGTACGCCATCACACGTCTTGAGTAACAAGGAATTTATGAAAAAAATATTTCAAAAATTGTAGGGCCGGTTTTGAAAAAATCCTGTTTTTTATTTTTAGTTTTTTTAAAAAATATAATTTTTAAAATTTTGGTACGCAGTTTTTTAGAATTTATTTAAATACATGTGATTATAAAATTTATAATATTTTTTTTATTAGTTTTCAAAATATTGATTTTTCAAAAAAAAAAATTTCAAAAATTAATTTTAATTAGAAAAAAGTTATTTAAAATGTTGATATGCAGAATTAATTCGGCCACCTAGATCTTCTTAAATATGAAATTTGACAGAAGTCCAAAGAGCCGTAACCGAGAAACCCAAAAATAAGAAAAAAACATTATATGAAAGGTCCCGTTAATAGATATTTCCCGTATATGTGGTTCTAACCAAATGATAGCCAATACCAACCAAACAATTCTCAAAAATTTTGACTAAAATCGTTGGAGTCGTTTTCGAGAAAAATAATATTTTCCTAAACGATCATATGGCAGGTACCGTTATTTTTAGGGCTAAAAATAAAATTTCAATTTCAACTCTGGGGAATGCCAACATAATCACACACACCAAGTTTGAAGATAATCGCTTAAGCCGTTTAGGCTGCAGCTCGTTATACATACTGACAGACAGACAGATCACTTTTTTAGACTTCTCTGTGATCGTAATTCCATGTTTGATTGTTATCTCAATTTTTTTAATATTCACGAATCCTAAACTTGCCTTATAGTCCCTATAATCGCAAGTAAAAATGGGCACGACTGGGTTGCAACTACTTGGTCTTATGTGCCTAATCACATTGGATGTCAAGATCTTTATAACAGAAACAAGTACCTAACATGTACATAGAAAAATCACACGGTCGGACCTATAAAAAACCTGCCCAAACCACAACAATACATGGCTTTTAGTTAAAATGAAGTACGCCATCACACGTCTTAAATATCATTGAATTAATGAAAAAAGTATTTCGAAAATTGTAGGATGGATTTTGATTAAATCCTATTTTTTATTTTTAGTTTTTAGTTTTTAATTTTTTTTTTTTGACATTTTGGTAAGCAGTTCTGTACAGTTTATTAATATACATCTGATCAAAAAATCTAAAATAGTTTTTTTGGAATAGTTTTTAAAATATTGAATTAAAAAAAAAATCAAAACTTATTTTAAATACAAAAATTAAATTATTCAAAATATTGGTATGCAGAATTATTTTGGCTACTTAGGTCTTTTCAAATATGAAATTTTATTAAAATCCAATGAGCCGCTAACGAGAACGCCAAAAAATTAAAAAAAAACATTATATGAAAGGTACCGTTAATAGACTTTTCCCGCAAATTTGGTTTTGATGAAATAATAGCTAATACCTACAAAAAAATCTTAAATTTTCATTAAAATCGTTGGAGCCGTTTTGGACAAAAAAAAGCTTTTCCTTATCGGTTATATGGAAGGTACCGTTATTTTTAGGCCTAAAATTCCTCTGAGGAATGTCAGAAGAACCATACATATAAATTTGAAAGTTATCACTTTAGCCTTTTAGGCTGTAGATGTAGATCAATATACATACAGACAGACTGACAGACAGACACACATTTTTTTATCTAACTCTCTTAGGCTTCTCTATGATCGTAATATCATATTTGATTGTTATCTCAAATTTTTGTATATTCAAGAATCCTAAATTTGCCTTATAGAACCTATAATCGGAAGTAAAAATAATGGAAGTAACAAATACTCGAAGCAAATTTTGTACAAAGCATCTTAATTTTGAAAAAAAAATCTATATAATCTTTTTTTATCATTTTTTCCTAAAATGTCGGGTTTTAGGTAAGTTTTTTCGAAAATTTATTTATATATATATATTATTTATTTAAAAAAAGATGATATAAGAGACATCTAGCTTTAAGCGCAACAATTACAATTATGTACAGTATATATTCGCGCCCACCTGATAATGAAAACTATGTTTTCGAAACACGTTGCAAATTAATTTAAAATAAAATATATGTTGTGAATAAATTTGGAATTAAATATAAAAACTAAAAAAATTAACCAATTTTTTCATGTTTTATTTATTTATTTATCTCAACAATTAATTGTTAGTATAATCGTTATGTTTAAATATTTATTTTTTTCATTTTTATTTGCACCCCCGCAAAGGGGGTGAGATAGACCCCCTCCAATAATCATAATCTCGCCATAAATAAAAATACTTAATTTTGGTAATTTTTAACTCACTCCACTAAATGATTGAGTTTGATCCTAGCTTGCACTAGGAAAGTGAAAAACTGCTACTTCACCTGAGTATCGAACTCACAATGTCTTAGTTAGCAAATAAACTCCTCATTCAGGGGAACACTCTGTCTATATTGTTAAATTTTGTCCAAAATGTGAATGTTTCTTTTGGTTTTTCTTCCTCCTTATTAGAAAATGGTTTGTCAGAAGTATTTGAACACAAAGCATCTTCATTTTAAATGCCGTCGCTTAGAAGGCATTTTCTAACCACAGAAGAATGCAGCTTTTCCCGCGATTTTATCCATCCGTACGTGTTAGCGATGCTTGAAGTCATCATCATAAGATCCTTCGCTATAAATCAGAGATCAAAGGTATTTATATTTACACCTTTTGTCTTTGGGAAGATATGTTCCAGCCAAATAAATGTCCGGAACAATAGGTCTGTGTGGATCAGAAAATGTGCTGGGCAGCAAAGTATTTCAGTTTACAACAGCAGTAAGGGACTCAAGTCGCAATTCGAAGTTGCTTAATAGCTTAGTTTGTATCAGTATCTGCTGCTGATATTATTTTCCAGCATGTATTTGTACAAACTCTCGGATGTTTTTTAAGATTTTGAACATATATTTTTTTTATTTTTTTTTTTGACATTAGATCTTTTTTTAAGTTAAATTTAAGTTGTATTAAATAGGTTAACAAAATAACGATAAAGATGTACACAGTTTAAGTTTTTCTGGGTGAAAAATAAAATCAGCTAGAGTTAAAATTAATTTAAGATACTTTTAGGTCGAAATGCAATTAAAATTAATTAAGTTAAACTTTATTTTAGAGCCCGGGCCAGTAAGTTAATTAAGTTATAGTTTTAGCTAGTTTTTTAAGATTTTTGTCTAGCATTTAAGTAGTTATAAGATAAAAATAAAATAAAAAATCATAAAAAAAACAGTTGAATTCCTCCCCACTTCTCCGTTGTTTCTGCAGTGAATGTTTTGTTCGTATGGGTGTTTTACCCACCATACCACATCCAGCGTCGCGTGGATAAATCTTTTTTAAATAAGAATTCACAAAAAAGTATTTAGACCTTTTTCCGTTCACAGAAAAAAAACGACACAGAACGACGACTGCTCAGATTCCATGCTGCAAACAACCAAAGCCAAAACACAGAATATGGAAACATTTTTTTCAAAGCACCACATTGATTCTTTTGGTTCACAGGAACTAGCATTGAGCTGCTGATTGCTCTCTCAGTCCTTGAAAAAGTGGTCCCCTATAAAGCCCATTGAGGGCTCCTTTAGTCTGCATTGTACTTGGAAAGAAGAGAACTTAAATTAGGAATGAATGTTTTACTTATTGCTTTGTTGCCAACAATAATTTTTGCAATTTGACGAAAGTGCACAAGCCTGATGCCATCATAACCAAAAGTTGTTGGGCAGAACAACACAAACAAACCGAGCTCTCTAATTTAAATTACAAATTGAGGACTAACTTCTAGCGTTTGCAGCCTTTTACTTTTGACTCTGAATGAAAGCTTTTTTTTTTGTTTCGAAGTTTTAAGTTTTCTTTCTTTTGCTATTTTTTGCTCTCAACATCTTCTTGGGCTAAAAAACAAAAATGTTAAAAGTGGAATAAAACAGCAATGTTATTCTTTATTATGACAAAAGTACATTTCGCCAACGCAACGTCGGAAACTTTTTAACGAGTATAATTCCCTCATTGCAGGTAAGAAGTTCTCTCAGTGCTTATAACAACCAGCCAAGCGGCCAACAGCAACAACCCTACAATTTCCATTAGAGTATGGTCTTCTTAGTTAGCTCTTAATGCACGTCCAAAGAATAAGTTTGGTTGAAGGGGGAGGCGGTGGGGGTTACAGGATGGTTGATGGTCAGCGAAAGTTTAAGAAATTACATCAGCAGCCAATTGGTGTAGAATGGCAAAGTGATGGAATTGAGGTGTGAGCGGTGAACGTGCAATGTAAATTTTAAGGCAGGAGAGAAACCTTGTAGTCCCAAATAGTATCGTGGCCAATATTTACTTAATGTAGCCAGACATCTGGCGAAAAATAAGCAAATAAATACACGAGGTATGGAGTCATTTCTGTGTGGGTATGTTGAGTACATACTTCTTTTCATTCTTTTTACCCTTCCGATAAGGGGACAAATACCAAAGCGAAAACTTTTTCTGGCAGAAGTGTTTTCCATGTAAGCTGCTAAGATTTCTCGCATTAATGGAGAAATGTTTAAATTTATATCAGCGAAAAGCAGCACTGAAATTTAGAACACCCTTTTAGGACAAGAACATAACATTATAACAAATTAATTAATTAATTAATTAATATAATTTATTTAGCGAAAATATATATATATATCATATGCTGGATCCATAAAAATGGAGATAGACTACGCTGCACAAACTTAAGAGGAATTAGCCTTATAAATTTCGCCTATATATATAAAATCCTGCCCAACATTTGATGTAAACGTTTTAGGCCGTTTGCTGACGGTATAATAGGTCCTTACCAAGGGGTTTTAGACCTCGGAAATCTACGACACACCAAATCAAATCTTCACATTACGCCAGATCCTAAAGAAAACCCAAACCACCACCTGTGGGGCCGTGACATTTTGCCAAACGACATTGTTCCAAATGGACAAATTTGATATAATGACACTTTTGAGTGTCATTAGGCCGAATATTACCATTTGGCACGATGTCGCTTTGGTAATGCGTCATACTGTATTACCATTATATTATTTAGGCTTTGTTTGGCAATCTGTTATGAAATCAGAAGTAAATTCCATAACCAGTTCAATGTGTATGGGGGGCGCATGGTGCCCCCTGTAACCCCCTGCTGGGCTCACTATCGGATTTAGAGTAAATGCGATGATGGGTATGGCAGTTTTCAAGTTCGTGCGAAAAATAGATATATTTTGTTCAATCTCATCCAACCAACCTAATTTGGCATAATGTCGCAAACTAATTATTCGTTATGACGCTTTACCTAAGCAACATTATCCCAAATGTTTTTATTTGGTCCAATGTCACTTTCGAAAGCGTCACTGTTGCAAATTTTAAAATGACTTGGATCGTATTTCAAATTGGTGCTCTATAAATAGTTTAAAACTAAAAATTGGAAAAGGCAAAACTATATCACTTCCAAAATATGCATCTTGGCTTAGTTTCTCTTATTTAAATTTATTCCAATCATTTAATAAAAGTAACAGAAATCAAAGATTTTGGCGTTATTTTTGATTCTAAATTCTGATAATATTATTTCGAAGACGAACATTCTAGTTGGATTCATTAAAAGAAATAGTAAAGATTTTACGGATCTTTATGTTTTACTAACCCTTTATACCTCACCAGGGCCTCCGAGAGAAATTTTCGGGCCCGTTTGAAACCATCTACGGGCCCATTTTTTTAACGAAAATGTAAGTATTTATAGTAATTTTCGCGTTCTTCCGAAGAACTTGGGGCCCTCGAAGAACTACGGGCTTGGGGGTAATCCACCCGTTATCCCCCTGCCTGACCTCACTGGTTAGGTCAACGATTGAATATGCATATATGTAATTTGGAATCCATGTAATAGAGTTCATTCTGATAGAACTGAGCAGATTCAGAGGCTATTACTAAATATGTGATTCAAAATATAAATTGAAAAATGTACTGTTTTTAAAATTTATATTCTAAATTATTTATTATTAATAATTTTCATATATATGCTTGCAGATAAAAAAAATTGCACGTACTTGCTCATATGTGCGGTCACATTGTAGAATAAAATTTAAGAAAATTAAAGTTAACATCAAAGTTTTTATTCGATTTTTGTGACTTTTGATTGTTTGAATTAAGTACGTTGAATTGTATTGAGTAAAATAATAATTAAACGCAATTTTATTTCTTTAAGAAATGCTAAAAAGGCAGTTCTATTTCCTATCAGTCTTAACGCTCTATTTTGTATTCTATCAAGCAGGTGAGGCGATGTTTGTGAAGCACCTGCCCAGAGGTGGGAGTTATACTCGAGTTTAGGGCGTATAAACACTTTATAAATTGTAGCCAGATCAGATGGGGAAAAATACTTCTTTCACCGATACAGAAAACCTAAGCACTTAGCAGCATTCTTAGCGATCTCAAATATATGGTCGTTCCAACGGAGGTCGTCATTGACACACATACCGAGTACTGAGAGCTTTTCGGTTTCTTCGATGTAAGTGCCATTCATGGACAATGGCATTGGGGCCATGTTTAGCTTTAACGACAGAAGACAGCATTTAGTTTTCGAAGCATTAAACTCCACATGATTCCTATTACCTCATTTGACAATGCTGTATAAATCGGAGTTTAATGAGCTTGACATACGGTACCGTTCAATTGTACGTCCGAAGGTGAAGGACGTGAATTATCGAATGAATATGAAAAGCTGAGGGTAGAGTCGTCAGCAAAACAGTTAAGTGGATTAGAAGTAACAGACAGATGATAATTTATAAAAATGAGGAAAAGAGTCGGAGACAGAACAGAGCCCTGGGGCACACCAACATTTATTTTGTGCGAATCAGACTTGAATCCGTCCAATACAACTTGTATCGAACGATCCAGAAGATAGCTTCTAATCCAACGAACAAGAGTATTATCGATCCCAAAAACACGCATTTTCGATAAGAGAGCTTCATGCCAAACTCTATCAAATGCCTTGGAGATATCAAGAGCAATAATCTTACTTTCACCAAAGCGATGTAAAGATTTGTTTCACTGTTCGGTGAGATATGCCATCAGATCACCAGTAGAATGGTTGCTGCGGAAGCCATACTGACGGTCATGGAGAAACTTTCGATCTTCGAGATATTCCTTAAGTTGACGGTTAATCAGTGTTTCCATGATTTAAGAAAGAAGGGATGTCAGTGGTATGGGTCGGTAGCAGGAGGGGGAGGATGGGTCACCTTTCTTAGGGACAGGCTGGATAAATGCTGTTGTCCATCTTCTAGGAAAGATTCCAGAAGAGTAGGAGCGATGGAAAAGCTTACGCAGTGGCTTTGCCAGTGTGGAAGAACACCTCTTCAGAAGAATGGGGGTATACCATCCAGGCCAGCGGATTTGTATATATCGAGATCTTTGAGAACTCTTGCTACTGTACGAGTGCGGAAAAAAATCTGTCCCATGGAAAAAATTACATTCTCAAGTACAGGAGGGGCAACGTTGCTTTGAGGCAGCGTGGAGCTGGCAGCGAAATGGGCGGCGAGCAAGTTTGCCTTCTCTGAAGGGTAAACAATTGGTTTGTTATTGTCGATGAGCGTTGGAACCGAAGATGTCGAGGAGTTTTTTATATTTTTTTACAAATGGCCAAACATTTTTACTGCCTTTGGGACACTGCAGAATTTTTTGCCGTAATTTTTGGTCATTCAAAAATTTGGTTCTTTCAATAACGGAGTTGCATGAGTTTCTTGCTTGTTTGTGCTTTTTTCCGATTTTCCTCTGTAGGGTTGGCTTTGTAAGAACGGAAACTTACTTCTTTGAGCCTGATAGCTTCTTTACACTCAGAATTAAACCAAGACTTTTCTTTAGGTTTGATGCTTTTTACTCTGTTAGGAATAAAAGCACGCATCCCTGGAAGAATCACATTTGTGATCATTTCAGCACTGGAATCAATGTCACTATCGAGGAAGCATAGTGACCAGTTAAAGTTTCTGAAAAAAATATTCAGGCCGTCCCAGTTGGCTTTCTCGTATTGCCAAACGGTCCTGGTGGGAAGTTTTTCTTTAACTGGATGGGTGGAGGATGAGAAATTAGCTGAAATAACACAATGGTCTGAAGTGCCAAATGGAGAAGTTACACTTATGGTATATTTATCGTGAGAAGTAAGAAACAAGTCAAGAGTATGGGCGGCTTGCCCAGTTGGGTAAGGTGATGTAACCCGGCAAAGAGCTCAACATACCTTTCTTCGGGTATTGTCTGACCAGAATAGCGGAGCCGATTGGAATTGTGTACATTAAAATCGCCCACAATAACGATTTAAGTGCGAGGACAAAGGGAAATAATTTTCGAGATGGAATCAGACAGCGCATCAAACTCGTTACAAGTCGAATTACTGTCGAGATTTGGACTCATGTAAATAAAACAATAATGAATAACATGCTTGCGGAGAGTGAATTTGAGCCACAAGAAGTTAAAGTCCGTGTTAGAACATTGCCATTATTGGGGAAGGCTCCGGCAAGCAATATCATTCCTAACATTCTGATAAATCAGTATTTACTCCAACCTGAGTTTCACTTAATGCCAAAACAGCTGGCCTGTATTGAACAGTGTAGACGTACACGTGAAAGAAATTCTTTCTTAAACCACGAACATTAGAATACAGGATACAAAAATCACTTACAATTTAAAAATACTTACATACAAAAACACAACTCTGACTAAGTCGAACTGCGCAGTGAAAATCCAAATTAACTTCTGTAATAATCAAACTGTCTTAGGTGTTATGCCCATAAGACAGCTTGTTTAAAAAAAATCAATCTAAACATTCAGTACAATAGGACAAATTCAGATGCTCTTATCTATTTACCGCAAGCATTGTATGTTCATACGATGCCTACAGTAGATAAGAAAGAGGCAGTTAAGCACAAAAGCCTTGGGACAGATAAGATGATAATTTGTTATGCGAATGCGTTTTATTTTTTTCAAATACTCCAATCCGACCATTAATCAATTACACCACAGCACCATGTTACAAAGTCGCTAAAGAACTACAGAAAATCCTCAAAAACAACATCACCTTAAAAAATAACCACAGCATAAAAAACTATACCGAATTCATCGATAAAACAAAAAATCTTAACATAATATCCCAATATAAACTCATTTCACTTGATGTCACCAATATGTACACCAACATACCAATAGACGAAACAATAGAATTAATAAAAGAAAATCTCACCCAAACTGCAACTATTGACCATCAAAAAATAAATGAAATCATACATTTATTAAAAATAACTTTAAAACAAAATTATTTTACATTCAATAATAAATATTATATACAAGACGAAGGATTAGCCATGGGATCCCCCTTAAGTGGATTAATGGCAGATATATATCTCAATTATTATGAAAACAAATATATCTTATCAACTCATAACCCTCTACACAACAAAATTATCTTCTACGCAAGATATGTTGACGACACCTTCCTCATCTTTAATGGTACATGCAGACAAATTGACATATTAAAAAAATACATTAACAACTTAAACAATAAAATTAAATTCACAACAGAAATTGAACAAAATAATAATATAAACTTCTTAGACTTAAATATAAGCAAAGACAAAAACCAAAAACTAAAATATAAAATTTATAGAAAACCTACTACTACTGACGTTGTCATACACAAAAACTCCCACCACCCTCATTCACAAAAAATTTCATCATTTAATGCATTCATAAATAGATTACTAAACGTACCTATGGATGAAGAAGATTTTAAACACGAAATTGACATAATAAAACAAATAGCACTTGCAAATGGTTACAATGCAGAAACAATAGATAAATTAATTTACAAAAAGAAAAAGAAAAAACTTCAAAACGTAAACAACGACATAATGCATGATACAAAAAAGGACAACAAATATATCTCAATAGAATATACGAATATAATACCACAAACAATAAAAAATGAGTTCAAAAAACTTAACATAAATATTTCATATAAAACAAAAAATAACATTCAACAAATATTAAGACCAAAACATAACAATAATATTGAATCATGCTCTGGAGTATATAAAATAATCTGCAATGACTGCGACAAATACTACATAGGACAAACAGGCAGAACATTTCACGAAAGATTCAAAGAACATAAACCTAAAATAAACACAAAATCAAATTTCGCTTTACATTTAATTAATGAAAACCACAACTATAGCAACTTTGAAAATAACCTAATACCTTTACACATATGCAAAAAAGGGAAAACTATGGACACAATAGAAGAATTTTGCATTTACAAATCATATAAGATGGAACAGGACAAAGTGCTTAACGACAAACTAACAATTAAAAGTAACGCATTATACGACACTGCAATTACATACCAATTAAAACACAAGATAAAAGAAGACAACACTATATAACAATATAGCGAACAACAACAAATAAGTAAACAAAGAAAATTAAAACAATGGCAAAAAAGTATTTATTAGCCCGATGATGGACGCAAGTCCGAAACGCGCGTCGCGACTTTAATTAAAAATATAAATAAATGTTGTAATGTAAATAATAAATACATGAACTTAAAATTATATTAAAAAGTAAAAGTTTTTTTATCTAATAGAATTTTGCGTTTTATTTTCTTAAATATGTATATTGACTCAAAGAGAGAGGGGGTATCAGTATTGCCATGAAATTGAGGAAGTTTTCTTATTATGATATCAGTCAATTAATATCGCCTCATAGAAGGCTCGCTTGTCGTCCTTCTTCATCATTTAAGAAATAAATATAAAAGCTTTTCGACGTCTTTTGTTTTCTATGACTTAAATAGGAGCATATAAAAATGTATCATTTTTCAAATACTCCGTACACAAAGGTCAATATTGTTTGTTCTACATTATCCAAAATGAATGGAATGTTCCAGTTGCAATAAAGGTAGCTAATATTAGGTAGCTACACTTAAAAAAAAATAACAAGTAGAAGAAGTGTGGAAGCACAGGAGTACCCGGAGCTGTTTTTTAAGTTCACCATTCACAACCCTCCATGTAATCAACAACAAAAGACAAAGACGAAAATGGCGGACGAATAATGTAATATCCGCTCTTCCTCGCTCCTGAATCCTGACCTACGCAGAGAAAAAAAAACAAAGCGAAACATCCCATCCATAAGGCCATCCGTATATAACGGTAACGGTCTCATAATAATGATAATAATAATAAAGAAAACAGCTTTTGCAGCTCATCTCAGGGATATCTTGCAAGATGGAATGGAGCTCGCCAACTACCCTATCCAAACAACCAGCCATATCCTGCTTCTCCATTCATTCGTTGGACAAACAACCCCAACCTACATATTTCTGCGAAACATAAAATAATAAAAGAAGAACTGCGAACAGTCTCCTGCGGGTACTAGAATTTTATTTATTTTATGCAGTTGGAATTTTTATGAGTTAATTTAATTTATAGTTTTATTATGTCCCACATAATCCGTATGGCCTTTCTGGCGCTCAGCTCAAATGCCAGGCTTATAGCATTGACAGAGTTACTCTGGGGGTTGGGATTGTTGTGTTAGCTTCATTTTTCTTTTTACTTGCGATACAGATCCTCGCCTCCCCGAAATGTAAGGGCAGGTTATGCATTTGCGAAAAGAAGTAAAATTTATGATTTTGACTGACTATTCCATATAATAAAAATTAGAATCAAATATAACGGAAGGACAAAGTATAAAGGATTCGATATATGTTAGATGCATGAATATTAACAATCAAACATGACATTACGATGATAGAGAATTGTTAGTCATAAGTCTGCGGGTCGTCTAACGCTATTTTTTTTTTTTAATTTTATATCTTAAAATTACGGTTCCAATCTATCATGTAACCGTGAAGGGAAAGATCTTTTTCGAAAACAGCTCAAATGATTTTGATGAACATTTTTAAACGTTATTTCGTAATCACGATCTTTATCAAAAATAATTTTACCATATAGTCTATCAACATAATGTCGAAGCCTTTTATGAGTTAAGAAAGTGTTTGATTGAGTGGTTGATTGATTTTCGCCTTTCAACATTGAAAAATGTAACACTTTTTAGAGGAACTATTGGCTTTTGAAATAAAATACGCTCCTTACTCACTTAAAAACACATTATTGATTTTTAGGATTATATTAAAAAAGTTGCCTTATCAAGCAGTTTATCAGTTAATATGGCTATTTCTTTTACATTTGATGGCGTTACAAAGCGTGGCGCTCCTGGGCGTGGCTTAGTATGCAATACCAGCCTAACCGGTCGGAGGTTTCCTTCAACCTGGTCACTCCAACGGAGATGAGGTTTACCATGACTTCTGACTCCTTCGGATGTCGGGTATGATGTCAAAGACTTTGCGCGATTGAGCGGTGATGTTTATCTGGTCTACCTGGATGAGCCATCTTACGGATATATTACGGATTTTTTGAACAGACTCATCTCACTGTAAGGCACGTGTAGTTCTTATTCTAATTCTTATATCTTCTTTGCCATTGGTTATTAACTGGATCGCAAACAGGATCATACTTCGCACGAACTACCCAAGGGAGCTTTCATTTTTATTCCACTGAGACGGGCCTATGCTTCTGCACTAAATAGCAGAACCGGTATGATGAGTTTCTATAGCGTCTCTTTGGCTCTTTCATTCTTCTGGATAGTGTGTTGCGTAATACCTTTTCAAGCACAATGTTGAAACAGCTGCAAGAGAGTGAGGCACCTTGCCTTAACTCTCTGGCGGGCCTCGTTAAAATCACTACTAATTTTGACGGAGCAGTGGACATTCTCCAACGTCATCAGTCAGCAGGAGTTCCAAAACTGGGCATGACACGATAAAGTTCATCCATGTTAACATTGTCGCAGGTTGCTTTTGAACAGGTGCAGGTGGTGCGTCTCGTTTTAAAATCATGGGCTTTCTCGAGGATCTGCCGTAATGGAAGTTTTATAAGTTCCTGATCAGATCGGCGCAGGGATATACATAAGTCCCAGTCTTACGAAGTGTGACTTATATCCCACCTTGGTGGGACATACAAGTGCTAAATTTTCTAATTTGGGATTTATAACCCACCAAACACTTTTGAAAGTGCAATGCACCCTACAAACCTATTACAGATTAAGCCGTTTAAGCAGTGTGATAGGTAAGGGAGGCATGCTGCCCCCCTCCCAACCCCCTGCTTGGGACAATTATAGAATTTGGAGTAGATGCGAGGTTGGGTATATGCAAAATGACTTGTATTTAAAGATTCCTTATTCCTTCGGACATAAAGAAGGCTTTGCATTACCCAACCTCACACCCTTATTTTATTCATGTTTTTAAATTTCGGGCCTTTTTCATTGCCTAATTTTCTTTAAAACTCTAGATTCTGTGATGATTTTTACGACAAGCCTCACATTGCCTAGCTATTGTGGTTTTGAACAAAATAGTTGAAAAAATCGAGCGATTTTTAACAACTATTCTGTAATTCGCTGGTGATTCTCAAAACAAGCCTCACATTGTCTAGCTATTTTCGTTTAAAAAAAAAATGAGATATGTCGATATGCTTCCGTAGGAGGCTATATTTGATGGTGAAGAATCAGAGGAAAAAAGGGCGGTGCGAAATAAGGCCCCAGACAAATCGGCCCCAAAAACAAAAATGAAATAAGGCTCCAAACCGGGTACTTTTTCATAATGGAATAAAACCCAATTTTTCTTAATGAAATTAGGCCCCAAAAAATGAAAAAAGACCCCAAAAAATGAAAAACGACCCCAAAAACCAAATGAAAGAAGATTTCATTTTTTTTGAAAAAATAAAAAAATAAAAAAATAAAAAACTTAACACACTTAGGCTAAACTACTTTTTCCTTTTTCCAAATTAAATTTTGGGAGTTAATTCCCAGCAAAAAGTTGCGACTTTTGTCCCTGCGCTGACCAGATCATACCATCATTAGCTGATTTGTTCATTTTTAATCTGGCAATGGCTACTTTGATCTTATTTTGGTCGGACTGATGTGATTCTTGGTTATAATGCATACAGCTCGACCAATGGCGGGATACTCGGATAATGCAGGTCATCGCCATACAACAACTGGTTGAATTAGTCTCTCCAGATGGTTAACATCGACTACGTATCTACCACAGTGTTTCCATACCTATCTTTGCAGGAATCTTGATGTTGACTTTTTCATGCTTCTATAGAAGTTTCGCAAATCTATCCTGTTAAAACACCTCTGAATCTCCTTGAATTCTCGTTGCTGGACCGTTCACGTTCATATTGCCAGTAAGGGGATTTTTTGCAAGCTCAAGGGATATGCGGATCATACGTTTCCGATTCAAGTCGTCCAACATTTGTATTTCCTCTGCGTAGTTGTTAATCGCCTAATAGCTTCTACGGATATCCGAACTTAAAGCTTGACACCAAGTATATGATCCGAGTCGATATTTTCTCCTCATAACGTTAGGAAGTAAAAAAATACTAGAAGAATGTCTTCCGGCAATGATCGATTTGGGGTCTGATTCGACCATCTGGTGATTTCCTTCCTCTCAATGTTTGCATTTTAATCACTTAAAAAAAATCGTCGTCATTCTTTAGCCGACTTTGTGGAATTTTAATTTGACGTTTTGTTAAAGTGAAAGTTTAACATAGGTAATAAAAATATTGAACTTATGCGGTATTTCGACAATATTTTCAAAAAAAGTTTTGTTATTTTTGATTAAAGAAAATATCTAATTAAAATGTAAATTGATAAAATTTCTTTGTTAATTTTATTTTCGTTTTTTTTAGATTTAAATTTTAGTTAATTTTGGTTTACAGCAGTAATCAAATAAAGCCATGGCTTAATGTCAAGGCTTGAAAAAATTACTAATTTTTCATCAATACTAAATATTGAAATCTCTGCCAAAGTTTTTCGTTTTGTGAAGAATAAATATGGATAACCCACGGTATTCCGTCAAAACTCTCTGATATCAGATATGATTAAGTATGAAATAGGATTATCAATGACCAATATACACTCTCATTAAGAGAGTAGAGCATAAATTTACAGCTTTTATCTTCAGAACTTTTTCCACCTTACCTACGGAATTAACGTTTTATAGATAAACAACTATAAACAAGACCTTACAACTCACCAGCACCTTTATTTTGTATCTGGTGTTCTTTTCATCTTCTGTGTTTTGATTTATTTCATCTGATGGATGAATGAATAGTAAAAAACCTGGACAGAGGGTTCGAAGGGGGCAAAAGGGCCCCCTAGCGTGTTACAATGCAGAATGAAGATGTTTGCACAGCTAGTGGCAACGGGTGGTGACGGAATTAGCCGATAATAGGAGTGAAAACATAACCAGAAAAGGTGTGTCATCTGCAATTGTGTGCTCGGGTTTGGGAGGGTTTGGCAGTGTAATATTTTATTAACTGAATGCTTGAGATAAAATATTAAAAGGATCTGAATGAATTATATGATGGGCTTAATAATTTAATAGCTGTCCAGATGGATCAAACGAATATTGGATACAGATGTGGGTTTTATGTATTTGTATCTATAAAATCAACCCATGAGTTGTGGGTAGGTATATAAGTATATAGGAATCTACTTTAATTTTTAGGCTTCGACATTATAGAGGGAGGATTTCAACAAGAAATGTCAAAGGGAGATTACTGGATTATTATTTATGAGTTCAATCATCGTTCGGGATAAATAAATGGCATAGAAACTGATGGTGTTTATAGTGACAAGGAGTTCATTAAGTTCATTTTTCTAAGCAGACGAATAATTAATAAAATGAAAGCGATGAGTTTTCTGATTGATTAATAGCTTTTCATTGATATTTTGTTAAGTCAATGTTATTAATCGACTATGGGCGATGACTTTATTAGAGCTTGTTTCGCATCTTTATTGAAAAACAATAATTTAATGAGGCTTATGGTAATTAATTAAGTGAAAATGTTTTTATAAAAAAAATTAATAAACTGTTATATTACAATAGAATAAAAAAACCTGTTTTTATATTACGCAGAAGAGAGAACTACACAATTTTTCGTAAGATAATATCAACAGATTTCGCAGGCTTTTATGCCTACAGTTTTCAACGAAGGTTCATAATGTTTGATGACGACATGAGAAGTTGATTTCAATTAAATAAGACTCGCGAAAATTCAAAGAATTATTAAAGGAATGTCATACCAATTAAGATGGTATTGCAGGGCACGAGTACGATAACTTGGCCTACAAGATTTGATGACGGGTTTTTGAAGAGGGGTCTAAAACAAGTACTTTTTACTACGGGAGGGGGGGGGTCTATCTCCCCCCATTTAGGAGGTAGGGGCACTTTTAGAAAAAATTGTTTAAATAGAAAAAAATATATTAAAAAACAACGGCAACACTTACAATAACGTGCTATACTGCATTTTAAAGCGGTGCGGCAAACTCGTATAAATTATCACAGTTCACAAAAATATTGTCATAAGCAATTTACAAAAAGAAATGAAATCGCACCAAAAATATTTTCATGTAAAATGTTGCCAATGACCATATGACTGTCATATGATATGATATGACCATATGTCAAATAATGCAAATAATTCTCTGACAAAAATTTTATCAATATAATTAAATTGGATATTAGAAATAGGAGATATGTCGAACAGATTTCAATAGAGTGTGATTTTTCCTATCTTTAAGAAAGGCGATCCAAACCAAGCAGAAAATTACAGAGAAAAGGAAATTGAAAACCTATACAAAGAAATATCTTCAGCAGTCTTGGACGAAAACCAGCTATCAAATTTCTTCGAAACTCTTACACGTGTAAAACAGGGAAGCAATTTCAGCCCCCGAGCTTTAGTGTTGTTTATTGATGACATTTCTGAATATCTTTGTGGAGGCGTTAGGATCGGTGGGACGCTTATTAAGGTTCTGGTGTATGCAGATGACTTGTTGTTTCTGGCTTACTCACCGGAGAGCCCTCAGAGAATGATAAATCAACTACAAAGATACTTTCAAGAGTGGAGATTAAAGGTCACCAAAAGGGTTATCAATAGTTTAATAAAGTAGAAAAGCTTCTTCGTTCCTTTCTAAAACGATTCTTCAAGCTACCACAGTGCGAACCAAATAATATGCAATTATGGTTGAAACCGGTCTCCCTACTAAATTTCTGATAGGTTTATTAGACGGATGCAACCCAAGTTATAGAGTCAAAAATATTGTTCTATGCGAAATGGAAGATTTAAACAGTCATGTGGGTACAGCTTGAATAAAACCATGGGCAACATTAGAGACTGGAAAGAAGAGTTCTACAACTTCATTTCTGCGGTTGACGCAAAAATGCACGCGGAGAGCATTGCACAGGTTAAAATTTCAGTACACAGATACATTAATACAAGTCACAATCTATCTGACAACAATCATTTTAACGAATGGTTCTCTATCGACACAATTTCTGCAATGTTCAATACCAGAGGTAGAGGTGATTTAAGGTTTATCCCCCACAAAGAAGACCTACCAAAAATCTGTTCACTTCGCAATCTTCATTTCTTTCGTAGGTGTCTCATACTAGAGGAATTCAGGTTTATGGAAATCAAGTCTTGGAAAATTTGGAGATGAAAAATATTTTAAATGGAAATGAATGGAACAAACTGAAAGTACATATAAAACAGCAATAGTCAAAGAATATTTTTAAGTACTTTACAAACATTGCCAAACTCGAGCAGACGACTTTAACTCATTTCTTAAATTTTAGGTATTAAATTAAAATAAAAACAATAATATAAAGGGTCCGCCAAATAACTTTTTTTTTTGAAAATGCTTCATCAACATCGAGTGTAGCTTCGGCTGTGTGGCACGTAACGCCGTCCAAAAAACCAAATGTTGCCAATATCCTCTTCTTCAATTTTTGTGAACAAAAATTCGTTCAACATGACCCGATTACGATCGCCATTGACTGTAACGGCCACTCCTTGCTCATTTCCGAAAAATGGCCCAATTATGCCTCTGGGCCAAAATCCGCACCAAACAGTGACTCGTTTTGGGCGGATCGGCTTTTCAATGTATGCGTGCGGGTTTTCTGTGCCCCAAATGCGACGATTTTGCTTGTTTACATACCCGCTAAGATCAAAATGACCTTCATCTGAAAAGATAATTTTTTTTGGCAAAATCGGCATCTTCTCTAAGTAGATCGCAGGCAGCAATGTCGCAATATTTTCTAGCGTTACACAACCATATTCGTTTAGCGGAAGGATAAAACTAATTATCTGTCAAATCAGACATGAGCTAAGTGTTACCATTCACGAAATAAGCACTAGTTAAAAAAAAAACGTTAGATGGCGGACCCTTTACTATCTTCTATCTATTTGTCAAAAAGTTATCAGATCTCATGTAGAGCCAAGCTTCTAGCTCTACACGCTTTAACACTAGGCAACTCCGTCATTGAAAGAACCACATTTTTGCATGACCAATTCAGCGATGTCGTGCCCCGTGGCTTAGTGGTTAGTGTGTCTCACTGCTAAGCGAATGAGGGCTCGAATTCAGCTCATAGCCATCTTCTATTCCGGGGTACTGCCTCTTGCGAGGAACTGACAAAAACTTCAAGACTAAAATTTGTCTCGAAAAAGTGCATCTCATGTAGCCGTTTGGACTCGGCGGTAAACTGTACGTCCCTTCCATTCTTGTAGATTAACAACACACACACAGGAATGGTTGAGAGTATAAGTCACTAGGCCTTGGCTCCTTAAGGAGCTGTCACGCCAGTAAATTTATTTTTAATTTATTTATAATTCTGCAATGTCCAAAAGGCAGTAAAAAATGTTGGTCATTTGTAAAAAATATTAAAAACTCCTCAACATCTTCGATTCCAACACTCATCCACAGTAACAAACCAATTGTTTACTCTTCAGAGAGGGCAAGTTTGCTCGCTGCCCATTTCGCTGCGAACTCCACGCTGCCTCACAACGTTGCCCCTCCTGTATTTGAAAATGTAATTTTTTCCATGGGACACATTTTTTTTCCACACTCGTACAGTAGCAAGAGCTCTAAGAGATCTCGAAATACACAAATCACAATACACAAAATTTTATCGTTTCTTTTATAAAAAAGTGTTTCCTCGAAGTAGCCAGCTGCATTCCTCCCCTTGAAAGTTTCTCCCGTAATACTCGTCTCGTAAGGAATGTTCATCAGTTCATCCTTCAGACCAATTTCGCACGTACCCTAAAATAAAGGGATTCTTTTTTTAGCCGAACAACACGAATTGGGAATAGCTTAGCCAGCGGGATTTTCCTTGCCATTTTTATCTGCAAGCATTCAAAATCAATGTTAATCGACACATCCTATCCTTCCCCTCCCTGTCTTCGTAATGCCCGTGCAGTGGCAAGGGACTATTTGTTTACATTAAAAGGTAAACAAATAGTCCCTTGTGCGCACTTTAATTATAAAAAAAGAAAGCCTAACTTAACAAACTCTACACCTTGGCTTGGCCTTTCTGCTACATACATACATTGAGGTGAAAAATGTATTCTCTGTTCATTATTTTTCTTTTATACAATAGTTTCGTAGTAACATATTTTGACTAAGGTGAAAATCTTATGAAGTTCGGCCTTGTATGACTATACATTATATGTGATAACTTTTTGATAGTGTGAGTCATATGGTCCCGTCTTTGCAACATTTTACATGAAAATGTTTTAGTGGAATACAATTATACTAAGATCTCCATTCTAAATATGTATATAAAAACTCAAGAACTTAATAGAAAATCTGAGTTTCGTTCTCGATACTTACAAAAGTGAAAGTTCTACAATTAATAGAAAAACATTTGAAGCACTTTTCCGGAAGTTTCTTTTTTTGATTATTTTGCATCACAAACTTAAAGAACAAAATAAAACATTAGTTCTAAGTATCTCCAAGCACCAACAGAAACAGTTCTCTTTACTTGCTTCTTCGGAACGCACTTAAACATCAACATACGTTCCCAAATGGCAAAGACCGTCAGCTGCAAATAGCATCCCTGCATATAAGACGTGCAGGTATACCCAACCCTCCTCAAGATGGTTCAACCATTTAAACTGTTTTGTTGTGTTCCAACACAACCAGTACCTACCAACAAACACAATAAACGCTTTTGGCATTAGCGAACAAAAATCCAAGAAAGAAACAGAGAATGAAATGCAAATGTCTCCTCCATCTGGTATCTATGACCTCGTTCCAGCTTCATACGCGAGTATCTTCAGCAGCAGCCCGGCCTTTACCAACTAAAGGACTAGGAAGTAGAAAAGAGTGCAGTTTGTAGTGCAGCAAAGCAATTGTTAGAAATTACATTTGCAAGTCGTCTTGCAGATTATCCTTAAGTAAAATTTTCCCTCGAACTCATCAAAAATTCGCATCTTATCCTTTTTGGTATTTTGTGCATTATAATGATGTTAAACTGCGGTGTTGATTATTCGTTTGTCAGAAGATGGCATAGGGGGATGGTTGATGGTGGTAAACTTTAGTAATGGTTTGGCAGAAAAGGGGAGGTTTACTACAACGTTATAGTCTTGATGACGAGGACACTGTCCTCTGTTCTTGTTAGATTGTTGTACGATGCTCATTGCAATTCTGTTGATGATTCTCGCGATGGTGCATGGATGAGTTTACTTCTAATTTTATGTACAACATGGTGTACCCCGAGCGACAGCATTCAACAAAGACAATGAAGGCAAAGTGAATAAGCATCTTAGCCGCATTGAAATGAATATGCTGAAGCTGCAAGTATAGCAAATGCATATACAGTCATTCGGCATTCATAATTGTATTCATAGTGTACTATACATCCGTGTTTGTATATAGTGTCCTAGAAATGGCGCCTAACATAAGGAGTTAAGTATCAAATATTAATTATTCAAGTGGCGTTTCAACTACAAATAGTATCTGAAAATTATATTATAACAACAATACTTGGTTACTTATTGATGTATTAATAGATCTCACAAGTAATAATAGGTCAAGTAAAAAAATTCAAACAAAAAACTTAATAAAGTAGATGCCTATAAACCTCACTTTTCATCTTTTTCCTCTACTGCTTCCTTAACCGAACATTGTTATGACCTCGACTTGGAGCACAACTCTCCTAATTCTCTGCATTGTTTGAATAAGTGCTCCAACTGATGGGTTTACCGGGTTGACCTCAGAAAATGTTGGCAGTTCTCTCGGTTTAGGTGTTCCATGTCTGAGGTCAACTAAACGCAGCTGTGTTTGCATTTGTTCGATCAAAGAGTTTCTACACCTGCCTTTCTTCCATTTTAGTGTTGAAACGTGGCTACTTTAGCCTTTTGCACTGGGTTCTCCGGACATTTTCTACAATTAAATTATCCCACGCCTCTTTCGGTTAGTTTTTTTAAGTTAAAAAAGACAAAAAAAAAACGGGTAGCAGTACGAATATCATTTGAAGATAAGAATGGGCTGCTCACTTTGCACAAGGACTATTTGTTGCCCTTGTAATGTAGAACACACTGTGCGGGAATTAGGAAGATAGGGAGGGGAGAGTAGTAGGTGTCGATTAACATTGGTTTTGAATGTTTGCAGATCAAAATGGTTTACCGACGATAATTTTACAATTTTACGTGATAACGTCAAAAGAAAACATTGATGGCAGCAACACCAACAAACAGCCCGTTAACTCACACCCACAAACCCTCTCATTAGATTCACACAAACACAAACCAAAATCTACATCTAATTTCTACTTTCACAAAACTCCGCCTATTTTGCATTTTTTTTCTCTTCTTGTTCTTTTTGAATTTGAGTGGAATTATTTTGGGAATTTGCGCCTGTTCTTTTTCATGTTAGCCTAGTGCTTGCGATCATGAAAGAACCACAGTATCACGGTTAGCATGAGTCATAAGTCTTATCAGCATGAGTCATGTTATTTCATACGTGTAGCCTGTCATCGATTCAAAAAAATAATAATTAAAAAATAGAAAATCTGAAAAGTTGAAATAAGTTTGTTAAGTTTGTCAAAAAAAGATTCAGTTTCTCTCTTATTTTTGATTTTTTAATTTCGTGGAGAAGGAACTATATAGGAGATTCTTTTGTGTGATCTTGCTATGAATGCAATCAAAACATTTGAGTTTTCATTCACTTTTCTTAACATTTTCGTTACTGGCTCGTTTCTGCCAAAATCAGTTCTATGACGGTCTTCCTGAAATTTTACAGATCTGAGCGAGTGTGAGTTTACACGTTAATATTCATTTCATTAAGGAGGGTGGATGATTCTAATACCCCAGATAAAATTGCGTTGACAAAAATAACATCGGCAACTCAAGGACCAGCGCTTGAAGAAATCTAAAGCAGAATTAGCCCTGGCTATTATATTGTTATAGTGGGATCTGAAGCTAATTTCCCTATCACAAATGACACCTAAATCACGGGTGGTTATAACTCTAGAAAAAAACAATATATGGCAGGTGGATACGTTTGCGGGAGTACTTGATTGATTGAAATTTATCATCGTTAATCTCTAAATTGTCCTTTTGACATTAAGCAAAAAAATTATGCAATTATGTAAGAGCATCGTTAGGTAAAGAAATCTTTCTAAAGATTTGCATGTCATCCGGGGAGGATAAATATAATAGTGCCTAAATGACTTCCTTGAGGGACGCCCAATTTTGCAGTGAATGGCTCTGATATTATACATCTAAATAATTCTCGATATGTACGGTTACAAAGATATGATTCTATCCATTCAATGAAACCAGGAGGGAATCCAAGAGCTTTCACTTTAAAAGAGATAATTTTATGCGACATTTCATCAAATGCTTTGCTTTTCGTAATTGGTCCTACAACCCACATTAATGGGAAAAACTCTTGAGAAAGATATTTTTTAGAAAAGAGGCTGGGTCAAGCTGGCGACAGATTTCTTTAATACAATTGCAGGCAAACTATTTGGGCCCGATGAGAAATCATCTTTAAGTGTGTTAATCTTTTGGACCGCATCTTCAACATTGATTTTGATTGATACCAAAGACGTTTAGTTGCAATTATTCAAATTAGTAAAGTAGTTGACATCTGGCACAAAATTGCTTTCGGAAAAGGCAAGACTGACAAAATTAATGATACTGTGGTTATTTTAATCAAAATCGAACTTAAGCACCAGGCGAACATGAAAAAGAACAGACGCAAATTCCCAAAATAATTCCACTCAAATTCAAAAAGTACAGGAAGAGAAAAAGAGATACAAAAATAGGCGGAGTTTTGTTAAAGTAAAAAGTAGATATAATAATGGGGTTTGTGTGTGTGGATTTAACGGGATGGTTTGTGGGTTATTTTTTTCAACCAAAATCCATCGCAAACGTATTCTGAGCACCAAGCGAACATGAAAAAGAACATGCACAAATTCCCAAAATAATTCAAAAGAAATAAGAAGAGAAAAAGAAATACAAAATAGGTGGAGTTTTGTTAAATTAGATGTAAATACTGGGGTGTGTATGTGGATTTAACGATAGAGTTTATGGGTGTGAGTTAACGGGCGTCACATTAATTTTTACACAGATCAATTCAATTTTAGGGACTTTTTCTAATCACAGAAGTAGCAGAGATTTTCCGCCACTTCATCCACCCTGCAAATACGAGGTGTTTGATGACGTCATGGCATAATCCTTTGTTATTGACCATAGATTTTGGGAAGAATTGCTCCATTAAATTAAATGTCCGGAAAAGGCTGGTTGGATCAGAACATGGAGAAGATAGGTTTTCTGTTTTCTTGGTGAATACCAACTTTGTTTGGACACTGTTCGGTGATTGTGATTCCTTCGGTGGATCTTACCTTTGCTTTGTTTGCTCGCACATGTGCAAGATCATCACCGTGTATTTAAATATCCTGAACTATGCTTTGCCTAGGGTAAATTTCATGATTGTCTGTTGAATGTTTTTGGATAGTAACTAACACAATTTAAAAATCTCTTAAAGAATTCCAATATGTCTCCCATCTTTTTTTCAGAGCTCTAAGCCTCATTTTCCATAATTTTATAAAATAATATTGAACAAAAATTGAAAGCAAAATTATATAATAACTAGCGGTATCCGGCGCTCGTTACTACGCCCTAGAAAAACATGTTTTAGTGTGAAATGGAAAAATAATACAAGCGGAACCAAACACTCACAGAACGATTTATATTTACCCCCGTAAATTTCATAAAAATCCGTTGGGCGGTACGTTACTCGACATATATACACACATACATACATCTGATGTTCGCCTGGTGCTCAGAATACGTTTGCGATAGATTTTGTTTGAAAAAAAACACAGTATCGCGGTTAGCGTAACGCGTTACTTTTCTGTTAGCTCCAACCTTTTCCTTTATTGCAAAATTACAGTGATACCCACTTTGACCACCGTAAAAAATACCTGTAAATATGTGCAGCTAAAGTAGTTTTTTTAGAATGAAAATTGTATTAATTTAATAGAAAATTGATGCAAATCGCTTTAAAACATACATATCTTTTAATTTTATGGCAGTTTTCTTAATTAAAAGCAATAAATCCTAAAAAGAAATTATTAAATACTTCAAATTTTTACATAAGAATATACAGAATACGATACCACCTAGTAGCGAAGCATAACATTGGTTTACATATGCAAATGCACTATCTCCAGTTGTCAATACTATAATTAATTAGTCTACTAATTGACATACAAAATTACTTATAACTTATTATTAACCACAAACAAATCGCGCTGATAATTTGATGAAATTGTTTTTTCCGACTTTCTTGACACTTATTGTTATACATTGGATAATATACGATATATCTTTATGAATTGTAGCCTATGTGTTATTCTGATATGTAAGCTATATTATTGTTAAGTTTCATCAAAATTCATTTAGTAGTTTTTGCGTGAAAGAGCAACAAAGATACATACTCACAAACTTTCACGTTTATAATATTAATAGGATAAATTAATCTATCTGCATCTCTCTGTTAATTAATCTTGACATCTTACATGCCGCACTAGTTCATGAAGGTGAGATTTGGCTTTTGATGTTCTCGTGATTTTTGTGTCTTACCTTTCTTTTTAAAATAAAAGTTTTCAAAAACTTAACGAGACAAATTATTTACACTATCACCCCATTTCTTTAATTAAAAAGACTCCGATAGAAATTAGCAAATTAAATTAACTAAAAAAATATTAAAAAATTCAAGTTTTCATCGACAAATAAAAAACTAAGATGATAAAGAAGTAATAAAACAATACCAAGAAATTCAATCATTTCAACGTCGCCGAACTCAAATCCAACTTCTGTTTACACAGTCTGATGATGATAGCATTGTGAATCCAATTTTATGCACCGATCAATCATCCAGGATATAAATGTAGCTACCTATATAAATATCCTTACTTTCTACTATCCAGTCAAATAGATAGGTACATACATGCATACAAGCCAAAGTAAGAAAAAAATATAGAAGTGAACTTTTTCCTTTAACTTTCAGCATTGATGATTCATCACTTTAATCCATCAGATGAATCAAAAATGCACTGCTCAAACGGAACACACCATTGGGTCTGAGGAAAAGTGGCTTCCAGATAGAGAGAGTGAGAACCCAGAAACAACAACGAAGACGATTTCCCCAAGAAGACGAAGGACCAAGTCAAAACTATATCAACCGGCACACTCAGACATATTGCTCGGAGATCCAAACTATCTTAACTCTTTTCGTTTTTCTTACTTTTTTTAAGGAAACGAGTTAATGGCAAACATTTACTTTCACTCGACTTTCAAGTGCAGAAATTTCTTTAAGAATACCTCAAACTCCATCATTTCATCTGCATCTGTATCCTTCCGATAGTGCAAGCAAGCTGTAATCATGATGCGCACACCTTCCTTATCCTCATCCGTGTCTTTACACTATGTCTACGTTCAATACACTTTGCTCATTATGCTCAACATGTATAAATGATGAGCTCAGAGCTTTCATTAACAATTGCAAAGTGTAACCGTGCACAAGGACATGCATCCAAGTAACAGAAACAAGAGTTTGACTCTTTGTTTATTCTTTTTCTGTGTATGTAAAGATGCAACAAAAAAATATACTAGAACAAGAAATCCTCTTTTAACTTTGTGTTATTCTTACCCAAATTCTATCGTACACTACACACTATTCGTACAGATCGCTCAAGTACTGCCTCCAGATAACGTACAAGAATAGCAAGGATAAAGCTGGAGAAATAAAAGGACTTATAGGTCCAGTATAGAATGGGGTGGATGGACAAAAACTGCTGGTGCGATGTGGAACAATGCTTTTGTTAATTGGTTTCCATTGTCCTTTCGTCGATAATGGACCATGATGATGATGGCATCCTTTCGTCGTGCATTTGCTCTTGGCTCTTTGCTACTACAAATTCGTATTCCTACTACTTTTACTGATGTTGCTGCCTTTCTTCCTAGTTTTCTTCGTCCTTTCTGATAGAACGAAAATCTATTTTATAATTTATTAGTCAAACACTGCAAAGATTCTAAGCTTAAGATATAATTTTCTTTTGAATTTTGTATAGTTATCATTGGAAATTAAACCGACAAAGAAGAAACAATTTGAATGAAATAGGAATTTTAAGGATACATGAAAATGAAACCTTTACTTATGTTGAGTTATTTTTTTTTTAATATCAACACACACATGACATAGAACATATTAAGTTATTCAAAGGGGGGAAGAAGCCCTGTAAACCCAATTGCAGGGATATATCAATTGGGTCATCCCATACATTTGCTATAGTTGGGAGCTTTGCCTCAAACACTGTTAAGAGGTTAACTTAGATGCGTTCAGAAACCGAAATGAACCTCAAATTATTATTTTAAAACATGCTGAAATGGGTTGAAATCTGTTGAAATAGAACTTAATGAGAAGGTCGACGTTATCGAAAAATGAATCCAATTCAAGGAATTTAAATTAGATGCATCCTTGACATTGATGAGTCGTTTGTCGAGAACAATGCGATAGAACTACACATTCGTTTCAAATGTCTTCATATCAATACGGAAGGAAAAACCCAGGCAAGGCTTTCCACATTCGTGTGGTACGCCAAAAAAATAATCTGTTTTTGACTGTACGCCCGAAGTTGATCTCAAGGGTAAACTGATGGGCATTATTTGCAGTACGAGTTTTACGCTTACATTTTTTTCAGGGGAGAAATGAAACTGGCTAATAAGCTAGCCGATTGTTTATAGAAATTGTGATAAAATAGTTAAATAGCAAGAAAAATTACGACGGTTCTCAAGATATGTTAAGGTCTCTGTTATTGTCCCATTATTATTTTCAAAACTCCTTTTTAACTCTGTCAAAGAAACTTCAGTGGGTTATGGGAGCACCCAAATGCAAATTATACTCAAGTTTTTGCGGATTGTAAGCGAATATCTGCATCTCAAAATTAAATACTCCTCAGCATTAATTGTGACGTCGAATATGAGGTCATTCTATAGAAAGAGGCTTGTAATGCATTTTCCATAAACTGAGAGGTTTCTTCGATACAAGTACTACTCATAGATTTTGACGTGGAGGTACGTTTCGCTTTAATGACAAAAGTCAACATTGAGTTTTTTACAATGGCATCAGGATCAGAAGAATCCTGGAAGATCGTTAATAAACACAAGAAAAACAGCTAGATACTATAGGGAGCCCTGTGGTATACCAGGATTTATTTGGTGAATATCAGACTTGAATTCGTCCAGCACAATTTGTATTGAGCGGTTCGATAGGTAAGTAACTATTCTAACGAAAAAAGTTTGATCAAATCAAACAGTACGCATTTTTGATAAAAGAACTTAAATTCCTTGAAAATGCTGTTGAAATGTCAAGTGCGATAATATTATTTTCACCAAAATGATAAAATGATTGGTTAAATTTTGCTCGCGAGATATATCATCAGATCACCAGTGGACCTACTACGAAAGCAGTATTGAATGTCAGTGGCCTTTTTTGGAAATATGCTGAAAAAATGGTGTTTTCATCTACTCGGAAATAGACTAGGATGAAAAAGCTTATTTAGTGGTTTTGATAGCGTTGTTTTCAGTGGAAGAATTTAAATTTAAATCCGTTAAAAAGAGGTTTTTTTTTAGCTACGTACAACTTTCTGAATATCATTTTGATTATTTATAATCAGCTTACCAGTCTAAAAAGAAAGACGATGAAAGAAAAACGCCTTACCGTAGATAACGTTTTTAGCCCACCGGCACCGTTTACATTTTTTGCACTAAGACATAATTCACAGCTTCAATACAATACTGAGTTTTTTTTCATAAAAATTACTTTTACTTAACGTTTAACGTAAAATTGAAAAAATTCCTCTGTACTATGTCAAAATAATTATACATATTTACTAAATTTGAAAACCATTGGCAAAACCAGGATGCAGTAGTAATAATAGTACAAAAAACATCCGTACAGAGAGTCAGACAGTCAAAATTTTTCAAATAACTCAAATACGTTTCTCCATCATCAAAATGCTATGTTTGATTGTTATCTCAATTTTTTGTCCACGCCAAAATGCATAAGCAAACATTTGAAAAAAGTGTACTAAAAACGGTACCTTCATGCGATGGTTTTTATATTTCTGAAAACTGACTCACCAATAAAAGAAAAGTACTTTCAGAAAGCAAAGTTTTTTGAAAGCAAAACGTTTATAGTGTGATGACCTGAAAATTACTTAGCAGAAAACGTTTTTATGAAAGCGATTTGTTTTCCGGAAAACGCTTTCACAAAAAGACTAGTTCATGAAACCGTTTTCAAAAAAGCAAATCATTGCCTAAAAACGCGTTTCGCTTTCAGAAAATGTTTGTGATTTTTGTTTGCCTTCTGGAAAGCGAACGTATATTTTTTAACCCAAATGGGTCCTCTATCCCGCAGAAGTCGAATGCAAACGTCATTAACCGTGCGTGTGGAATAAGGGTGACCCCTAATGAAAAATTTGGTTATTTACGATGAGAAACATTTTATCTGTTGGCAAATTCAATGAGTTTTTTTTCCAATTCTGTACTCAATTTGCAGCTCGAAAAGATTTTGCTCCAATGTTGACACAAAATAAATTTGTAATCAGCAATGACCAGAGTCGTCAAAAACACGCTTAATGTTTTAAATATCTCTTTAGTGTTGCGTGGTACTGTATTTTCAGCATCAATTTCCTTTTTTACTGCCTACAATCCAATTCTTCCTGAATAAAATTTCCTCAGCAAACTCCATTTTGCAGCTACCATAGATACGCAATAAATAACACTAATCCTAGGGTGGCAAATCCACACTTCGTACCCGTTTACACACAAAACACTTTCAGAAAGAGCTTTCAAAAAACATTTTCGCTTTCATAGTGTGACGACTCGAAAAGTGCTCTCAGAAAAGTTGCTTTCTGAAAAGTAAAAAGTCGCTTTCAGAAAGGTTTTTTCTTTCATAGTGTGATTGCTCTCTGAAAGTACTTTCAAGATAATTTTCAAATAGTAATTTTCGAAACGCTTTAGAACAATGTAGGTACCCAAATGAATTTTGCATGGAATTATTTTCGATTAAGTCTTTTTTTATTTTAAAAAACTAAAACAAACATTTAAAAAATCAATATTTGGAAAATGGCAAATTTAATTTTTTTTTTGGTTGAGGGTAATTAACGGGTTTTAGTTTGCATCGTTGAATTAGTTAGTTTAAATTTCAATTTTCGGAATTTCGGCTGGAGCTTCAGCCGCCATTTTAAATTTAATCGAAATTTTGTTTTGTCCAATAACTTCGTCATTTTTGATTTCTGATGATTAAGGTAAAACTTGTAACAAATTAAATTTTCCGCAAATTTACTCTTATTATTTTTATTCAGAAAAGTTACTGTTCGCAAGATATTTACGAAAAACTGTTTTGGAGGTTGTGGCCCCATCGTGGGATTATGAAAATATTAATTCGTAAAATGTTCTCTTACAGTTTGTTTGGGAGGATCATAAGAAGTCTAAATATCGATTTTCGGGAAAATCATGTTGGAGCTTCAGCCACCATCTTGAATTAAATGAAGAATTGGTTATGTTTTTATTCAAATAAACCCCCTTTCCGCACCGCCTTCATGGTGATAGAGTTTAAGGTACGTTTTTTTGTTGACGTGGTTTCCCCTGTAGGCCTTATCGAATTTTGTTACTTAAAAGAAAATTATAGTATATATTATTATATTGTAATATTATATTATTATTTTGTAATACTATATTATTACATTATAAGTAAATTATTATTTTTTCTTTTTGTTGAAGATGACGTTATAGTAACATCATCGGCTCCGCCTTCGAATATGTCAAGTTTTTATTGATATCTCGGGAAGGATAACTTTTTTCGAAAAAAAAAATAATAAAAACTAAAGTTGTAGAAAATTAAATTTTGTCAGAAATTAAAAATGAGGAAGTTATTGGCCAAAATACAATGTTCGTTAAATTTAAAATGGCGGCTGAAGCTCCCTTTAAGTTTCATTCCGTGATGCAAGCATATTTACGAGCCATGATCCAATACTCTAGATTCATATCTCTTTTGTTTATTGCTTCGCTGAAGCCACATTGGCCGAGTTCGCAATTTTACCGGATTTGCAATTTCGGGCATACACAAAATCCGATTTTTTTGTGAACGCACAAATCCAACCGCATAAGTTGCCTTCCAAATTTGAATCAAAAGAAAAATCCAGTCTGCTGTTCATCACTTATTGTTCTTCCAGACAGAAAAGTGGTCAACAAATTTTAGGATACCTTTGAATTTTCTCTCTGTTTCCATTATGTTCTTCAATCAGCACTACATCAGCTGTCTTTAAAAATGCTGCAACAACAGCAATTAATTCAATCCAAAAGAAAAAATTTATCGTGAACACATTAAATATCAATATTATGGAACAGTAGAAAAGTCAATATAGAGCTAACTAAGCTCAGCACGCTGCACTATGAAATACCGGACCAAGGACAAGAGGATAATGTAATATTATAATGCCGACTGGGACCGCTTCTCTTCCACCTTCCTGCTTCGCCCTTAGGCTCCATCTAATGGGGTCACCGGGTTGACCTCCGAAAACGTTCGAAGGTCTACCGATTTTGGTATCATTGTATATGTTTGGTCCAGTAGTTTTTCCGCCAGCCTTTCTTATGCGGGTGGTGACAACTTTAATAGCGTTAAGGAAACAGCTAACACTTGAGTAACCTGTGTGACTTTAAAAAAAACCTACATTAATATAGTACGGTAGAAAGACAAGTTTGACAAATTAAATAAATTTCCCAACCTACTTCTCCCTAATTATAGGACTTTACCCATTCTTAGGTATTTTGTTTTGTTCTTAATGTCCTGCTGCGCAGATTGAAAACAAATAGCCCTATTCATAAATTACCTCGGTCAATTCCAGGTTCAAAAACTCCACATTCCTTTGCAAGTTTTAATATTTAAATTTCACAAAATTTGTTCTACCTTTTTTTTACTTCCAAAGTGCAAAAGGACGAATTAGACAAATTTTTAAAAGCCGCGAAAATGGTGAAAGACTACGATAAACGAACAGTTCTAACTTAGCGCCAAGTAAATTAAATACGGCCAGCTAGGGTGGATAATTAATCCTTTTTTTGTTAGGGACACGAAAAAAAATTACCCAAGGAGCAAAACGGTTATAATAAGTAAGTATATAATGTAAGGGCATTTTGGAAATTAGATGGTAAGCTACCTGTGGGGACCGTTTTCAGGCTGTAAGAGTAATTGCATAATCTTCTCTTGCAAATTACAATTTTTATTTGCTTTTCTTTTTACCCTTCGCCGTTTTCCCAGTTTAATGTGAGAAGAAAACGTTTTTTTTTGTTTGTTTAAGTGCATATACAATACAAGTAAAAATAAAATAAAATAGGTGTTTTAAATAGATGTTGGAATTTCCCAGGAAAATGAAAAAACCGTAGGTGGTATTGACTAAGGGTATTTGGTGAGGTGAATGAAAAACCTTTTCGGTGAGAAAAAATTAATGAGTACAGTCAGATAAGGTGTTAAGTGGGAAGTTGTTTGCTTTTTCAACTTTCCTAAATAACAACTATAGAACAATGACGACAAAAAAAGCGCTTTTCAAAAAGTGACTTCATTAACATATGGTGTTGGTTCGTTTGGTTCCTAAACTACTAATAATATTTAAGTTTTTCTTGAAATATGAAACCAAACGTGGAAATTAGTTTATGGTTTTTGAAAATGTTTGTAATATATTTCAATACACAAAACTGATAGAATACTGCACCAGGTTGTTGTATACCAATTCATCAGAAAGATTTTGCAATATCATCGCGATGCAAATACTGTAAGGACTAAATGATCATGTTTGAACGGTGAGCTCACGGAAGAAATGGAGACTCCATCATTTCAAGAGGTAGACCTCATGCTGCATTACCACCATTTATAAGATTCAAAAGGCTAATATACAACTAGGCCTTGGGGGCCGATGGCATACTTGCCGAGTTGATCGAACATGAAGGGCCAGCACTGCATCAAGCAATTCATGAAATCTTAGTACACGTAAGGGAGCACAAAGAAATGCCAAAAGACTGGTGAAAAGGCATCATTTTCCCGCATATAAGAAGAGCGATATAGCAATGTGCAGAAATATGTTGAAATATATTTCCCTTATCCTAAAACAACGGAACACAAGCAATTGTTAATGTTTTTTTTCGTACAAGGAAAACCAACAATTCTTTAGATCTATACCCTAAAGCACGTGATGGTAAGAAGTCTAGAATTTAACAATCCAACATGAAATCATTTTATTGACCGTAAGCGATTTTGGGTAGCTGCAGCCATCATGAGCTCCCACTAGGGGGCCTAACGCAATCTTAACTAGCAGCATCTATCAAGTAAACTCAAATTATTAGCTAAGAAATTCAACAGGGTCATGATACGGGAAGACCTGATCGTTTCTCAAGAAAGACAGCGTTATTTAAAGCTCTGCGTGAATCATGCTAACGTGCTTTGCGCTTTTAATGATCCCTTATCCCCTCCTCATTTTTATTAAATAATTTCAAGATTTCTGAAAGATTGTCAGCAGAATTGTTGATTTGGAAATTACAAATATCTACCTAAAGTAGGCTTTACATGCATCTTCATCTTCATCTGCATCGAAATCTGCAGAGGACACAATACACAAATCATATTTGTGCGACAGAGAGGCAAACCAAAATGCAGAACATCCTCATGGATGAAGATTATAGGAAGTATGAATCTTAAGATTGCAGATTATAGTGAAGATGAATATGTTCATTTTTATTATAGCATTTCATCTGCAACGTGGTTTTATTTGTTCGAGTGACTTTTTAAATTATCATTTTCGTTTGATTTTATTTTTTGTTAGATTTTATTGATTTATTGATCCGTTTGTTTTATTTACTTATTTGTTTTAAATTTAATTCGAAATATTTTTTGATTAATTTGCATTTTAAAATACCTGTGCATCTCAAATTTTTCCATGTGAGCTGACAATTTGTCAGCATCGTATAACGTGCTTTGAATATGATACATTAAACAAATTATATGTGTATGGCCGTCATATGCATTTAATTGAATATACATAGTTCTTTGTGCGAACAAGAGACAAATTCATTCCATCAGAATAAGGATTTATTTACATATATCTTTATTTTTTAGCAAATGGCACGGTATATTTGTTTTTTTTTTATTTTGGTTGTTTTATATTTTGATAGTAATTGGTAGCTTTTGGTTTTAGTCTAATGTTCTTGAGGTAGGTTTTAAATTGGAGCACTCGAATGTGCCCAAAAACAATGTCAAAAAGTTATAGTAAATTATGGGAAGCCTTTAGTGTGTACTCTTTCTATCTTATATGTTAGTGATTTATATTATATAATCATAATGGTTCAATTTCAAACAAACAAAGTTTTTATGTTTAGCGGAAATAAAAAAAAATTATGTTTAATTTTTTGAAAAGCTAACAATAAGGAATGATTTCTACCAATGTCTTGTTTAAATAATTCTCTTCAAGATGTGCAGTAGTGTTCACTCAACGCAGAGCAGAAGATAGCACTGACTGACGTCTGGCATCACATTGTATCTACATTTAAAAATCACTCTCCCAATTTTTAATAAAAGAATGATAATGGAAACTCTTCACATTATCAATGCTGAGGTTGACCACACCATGAACCAATGAACTGATATCGAGGAAATCAGCCCGCAATACAAACACATATTGGAGGGGAACGGATTAAAAGCATTTAATATCTTTGCAATTGTGTGTAACTTTAATTTTCTCTCTTCTTAATGCTTGTTTGTTATTTGTAAATTTAACGTTTTACAGTGGAGTCTGGATTTGCAGCTCATTTTATTATTGTTTGTTAATTTTTGTATTTACTATATAAATTTACAATTGTAAGTAATTTACTGTTGTTTGTATATATGTTAAAATGTGTAACCAATTATCAATTTTAAAATGTAGATTCATTGACACCTGATGATTTTCATAGACATGAACAAAACGTCGTGATAAATATTTATTTTGTTTCATTGACCTAAAGCCCATTTCGCAAATAGATCAATAATCGATGAGGTCACCACCATCAACATATATGAAGCGTTTATGTCCTAAGCAATCATAGAAGCGCATTTCTCATTAATACAAACCAAATGGATCATTTTTATGGATTATGAAACTATACGTCGCGTCGGTGACCTGAATGCTGCAGAGTAATTTAAGATCAACAAAGTCAACTACCGATCATGTCCTATGCAAGAAATTTTGATGCAAACCTTTAACATATACAACATTTGCTACTTTCCAAAAACTTTCTTTTATAAAACTACATTTGCCTTTAATTTTGAAGAACGAAAAAAACAGGACTACAACAATATACTGAACCAGTTTGAATATTTTTTTTTTATAATTAACGCGCGCTCAAGGGACTATTTGTTTCGCTTTTAATGTAGAACACACTGTGCGGCTATTAGGGAGATAGGGAGGGGAGAGATAGGAGGTGTTGATTAACATTGGGTTTGAATATCAAACCCAGATCAAAATGGCAAGGGAAAATCTCGCCGGGTAAACTATTCCAAATTCGTGTTGTTCGGCTAAAAAAGAGACTCCTTATATTTCACGGTACGTCCGAACTTGGGCTCAAGGGTGAACTGATGGGCATTCCTTGCGAGACGAGTATTACGGGAGAAACTTTTAAGGGGAGGAATGCAGCTGGCTACTTCGAGTGAACATTTTTTATAAAAGATTTTGTATTCTATCAAGCAGGTAAGCGATGTTTGTGAAGCACCTGCCAGAGGTGGGAGTTATACTCGAGTTTAGGGAGTATAAACGTTTTATAAATTGTATTGAACGGTCAAATACAGGAGGGGCAACGTTGCTGTTAGGCAGCGTGGAGATGGCAACAAAATGGGCGGCGAGCAAGTTTGACTTCTCTGAAGAGTAAACAATTGGTTTGTTATTGTCGATGAGCGTTGGAACCGAAGATGTTGAGGAGTATTTAATATTTTTTTTATAAATTTTTTATGAGTTAATAACTAATTCTCAAAGCCCCACCATTACCAAAATAACGTATATCGTGTAACTTCAAAATTACTAAAATGATTATCTGCCAACCAGTAAAAAAAATTCTAAAATTCAATTACCCTGGTTATATCTAATATCCTGTTTTCAGTTGTACACCTATCAACATTGCGCCATGTGTTGCCTGCAGTACATCCATCTTAAATATATCACAAAGTCTAAGGCAACATTCCATGTTTGGCGGACAGAATTGCGTGCCCAAACGACAAGACAATTAAATTGAAATCCTTTAACAATCAAGCAAATACACTCTGACATCTCATTGTGTGATAACCTGTCAAAGTTTCTGACGATCAAAAACAAAACAAAAAAAATCCTTTAAACCTGCCAAGTATACCCAACAGCTCAGCTGAGGATTGTGCCACAAATCGTTCGCAATCCACAAAAGTTTCTTTCGCATGCAAAATAAGTACACAGGGTGGTACATAATTTTACGTTCAGTGTTTCGTAGTTAGGATGTTTTTGTAATTACCCTGCACTAAAAGGGTTTTGGTTACCCTTAATATTGATTGAACACAGCGGGGGCGATAGGAAAATAAAGAAGGATATAATGTAAAGGGAAGCACCAATGCACATTTGTTTTATATAGTTCTTCATTTCAAATTGGAAGTGAAAATCAGTCCTATAAAGGCATTCCACATTCGCGTGGTACAGAGTTGGTTGTCTGTAAAGTCGGTTTACGGATGATAATTTTACGTGATAACGACATAAGAAAACATTGATGGCAGCAACACCAACATACAGCCCGTTAACTCACACCCACAAACCCTCTCTTTGAATACACACACACACACACCCCAACATCTACACCTACCTTCTAATTTAACAAAACTCCGCCTATTATGTATTTCTTTTTCTCTTCTTGTTCGTTTTGAATTATTTTGGGAATTTGCGCCTGTTCTTTTCCATGTTCGCTTGGTGCTCAGAATACGTTTGCGATCGATTTTGGTTGAAAAAAAAATTACCCACAAAACCTCTAATCACTTTTCTTATCAGCATTATCAGCATGAGTCTTATCATCATGAACCATGTTATTTCGGATGTGTAGTCTGTCATCGATTTATACGACGTGTTCCGTCAAAAAGACAACATTGAGTTTTTGAAGCATTAAATTCGACGCCATTGCTTATTCCACATTGGACAATGCTTATTTAATAAATCATACGCAGCTCGACATCCGAAGAGCATGGAGAGAATTGGGAAACGAATATGAAAAGCTGAGAGCGATGTCATTATCAAAACAGTTTATTGAAATGGTTATTCCAGGTAACACGTTGTTGATAAATATAAGAAAAAAGTATCGGATACGAAACAGAGCTTTGGGGCACACCGCACACCAGCATTTTGTGAATATCAGATTTGAATCCTTTTAACACAACTTATATTAAGCGGTTGGTATAAGTTATTACTGATCCAACAAAGAAGAGGTTCATCAAGGTCCAAATGCACGTATTTTAGATAAAAGAGCTTGATGCCAATCTTTATCAAATGTCTTTTTGCAATGATTTTACTTTAGCTAAAATGGTAAAGAGATTGATATGACCTTTGGGTTAGATAAACGATCAGATCATCAGTTGATCTATTAATGCAAAAAACCAAAGGCGTTAGTTATTAAAAATTGATCGAATTCAAAATATTGTACGAATTAGTACAACGAATTTGGTTTAATTGAACATACTGATGAAATAAATCTCATATCTCAGGAAGGTTTGTAAGATATATCAGTAAGGGATTCTTTCAACTATATTCGGAATATCGAGAAATTAGTCTCCTAGCTAATAAATAGTAGTGTGCAAAACTCTAACATCCTTTGTCAGGAACTTAAAAGGTTGCTCTAAGAGATGAGCTGCATAGAGACATGTCTAATTTGGGCAATTCTTTTTTTCTAAACCAAGCCAAACAATGTAAAATGCTTCCTGCTCCGTTTAGATCGGTAACGAACTGACCTAGACTTTCGAAGACAAAAAAGAACTTGGAGATGGATGTTTAACATCGTATAGGAAGGCGTTGGGGCAAATTATCAAACCAACACCAGCAGAAAAACGACGGCTTCAATGTTTCTGGAAGGGATTAGAACATTAAGGCAATATCTCGAAGAACTAACGAGACTCTTTACAAAACTTTTATAACTTCGAGACTTAGGCCTAATGCACACGGGGCAACTCGAAGAAAACTGATTACCGAGTTGGCAACTAGTTTGCTTTAAATTATAACAAATGGGATAACGCGCACGACGCTACTGGTTGAAGACTCGTTGGCGATTCACCAAAAAGTCTGTAACCAGTCGTCTGTTGATTTTCATGTCGGGTTGCCTAGTGATTTCAGTTTCTAGTTTGTCGAAGATGAGCGGACAACAGACCAACCTGATGCTGGTACGGGAGGTGGAAAATAATAAATAAAATCTGTTTTATATAATTATTGCGTTCCCGGCTATTCAAATAAAAATAATATAGAGAAGGCGTAGATAAAAATTGAGAATGTCGTAAGATTAACGGATATGTTATTTTATTTTGACTTGAATGTGGATGTGAACCCAAAACTTTCTTACTGTTCTTGTCCTCTTCCTGAGATAATTGTACAACATGATGGTTTCATCATCGCTCGAGTTTTCCGAAGATATTTCTCGCCCGGTATCCAAGACGACACTGAACGGATTAGAGATTTCGATTGGGGATGAGTTTGAGTGGAGCCAAGTCACTGCAGAGTCCGTAACTGGTCTGTAACCCGAGTTGCCAACCGGGTTAGTTTTTATCCAGTTGCTCCGTGTGCATTGGGCCTAAGGCATTGATGTTGAAGGTAATGACGATGTTCTTGGTAATTTAAGGAGTAACATTTCTTCCTTTTTGATGCTATAATGGTGAAAGTTAAACGAAGGACCTTCCGAAATTTTCAGCGATATTGCCTTAGATCCGGGAAAATTCGCTTACCCTAAATGACTAATGCATATAGAGAAAATGGACACAACTTCTTTCACTCGCCGTTTACGAACCTTTGTATAACTTGACTAGGTTAGCTGGAGAGAATTTTTTCATTAGGGCCAGTTTAAGTCAAACTATAGAGTCAAGGAAAGTATTTCAATGAGGTAAAAATTGATACTTTACCTTAACCAACAATTAGAAGCATTTAAAAAGTTTGCTCCTTTATTCGCACAATTCTATCAAAAACTAAATTTAATTTAATTAGTTTAGCCCATAAATTCCATGGCACCCTGTATTTATTTAATTCATGCAAGAATTTCAATGTACCTATACTTTTATAATTCTTCTTTTTTTAACTTTAGTCACGGACACAAAATTCACAAGAACTGATACTATTTCCATCTACAACTGAACTGATATGGCGCACATTGGCTTCAAGTGGACAGGCAACATGACAGCTTGTTGTGGGGGAATTTTATTAGTCGGTGTGGTGGCACAAAAGGGTATTAAAAATGTCTAAAAGTGATTTGTTCACTCAAAGCTTAATACTCTTGATAGACAGCAGGATTGTGCTACGCGGTTTTGAAGCTCGACACTGATGAGATGAGTTGCATGGTTTGAGTCTACCCTAAGGAACTTTTTTAAATTTTGCTGTCGTCTAAAAAAAATAGAGACAACGATGGAATCTACCGTTCATATCACTAAATGTGATATTTTAAGTCAGCAACTTGTGCCACATTCTAAACTGAGAACTTACAACAGCGAGTTGAGATAAAAAATCCGGACCAAAAAGCCATCAGATCGTCAATCGTCACATGACAAAGTGACGGTCCATATGATATAAAAGCCACACACTGTTATCCCGACTTAAACAAGCAGCTTAATATGTACAGACACCCATCAAGTCCATCTTGGAGACTTTGAAGTTTGAAGTACAAATGGCTGTTGAGCTCAGGATCAGGAGTGAGAACAAACGCACACAATATTGGGCTCATGCATCATTTTCAAAATGAAATTTGTACGTCACGAGCAGACATATGAGTTCTTACTTCTTGTGCTGCCACCTCTTGCTAACTGTTCAAAGCACACAGAGTGAGTGCTCATCAGACTTCAGACGCATCACCGGGAGTGAGGGAACAAAACATAATCTAAAGCGGTATGTTGTGTCGACTTCACTGATATGCTTGTTGGATTGTAAATTTGAGTGTAACAACATACAATAAACGTCACATTGTGTGCAAAATTCATTAGTCCTCCTCAACAAACCAGTACATGCAAGGGGGGAAGAGAACTTGACAACGACGACGGCACCAATGATGATGATGCTGTTGCTGTCCTGGGTGTTTCTATGAATATTATGCTTCGTGCAATAACGCCCGGTGATTCCTTGCCATATCATGGTCCCAAAAACCACCGCACAGACTCTATCCAGCTTTGGTTATAAGATTCTTCGTTGCTTCACTCTGGTGATTGCGAAGGGGAGAGTCTGTTGTGTTTTTGTTAAAGGAGATGCTGCAGAAGCAAAACGAAGAGGATTTGGCGATGCGGTTTCATGTACAGACAGCAAATTTTGACATTTATTGTCTTGGGTTAAATTGAAATTTATAGCAGCAGTGCTTGTCCTGTCGGTGTCGACTCGGGCAAAGTATATATGTTTGCAGCGGGTATTCCTAAACAATCAGCACCTTGGAAGAATAGCTGTAATGGCTTTTTGCACCAATGCATGGTGTTGGGCTAGATTGTAAATGTCTGGTAGAAAGAACTCATATATATGTGACAGCTATTCACTTGAATGCTTATGAGTAGGAGTCATAGGAGCCGAAGCCAACTAGAAACAGAAGATTTCACTGTAGATTGGAGTATGTATTCTACTAATGAAGGAATTAATCATCAAGCCATGTGTTGAAAGTGTCTAAGAGGAGAGTTAAAAAAATGCTGTAGAAACTTATGAGGCTTATATTAATTATTCCTGACAGGCTTTAGGATACTTCTTTTAAAATATTTGAATTATTTACTTGTAAGGCATTGAAAACGGTTTTAATACGAGAAACGTAATGCAGCTTGTGTGTCGGACAAAAAATCTGTTTGATGATTCCTTCTAAACATTTTTAAGAAGATTTTTTTTAGAGCCTCTTACGCAAACGAAAATGAATTAAATCAGATTTCGATCATTTTCAGAAAGCCGTTATACAAGTAATAAAGATTTAATTAATATAACCCACAATCCCTTTAGGGGAACATCTCGCTTTATGCATTATTAATGAAACAGAGTGGTGACTCCGCAGGCATATATTTTCTAATTAAATTTCATAGACTAAAGGAGGTAATGATAAAAGTTGTTTCGTTTTTGATTAGGGGGTGGAAATAAAGATTGTAAATAAATTAACTCCATTCTGACTCTTTTCTTGATTTTGGTCGTATTTTATTGCCGCCTGCTATACATGAAAAATATGATATTAAAAAAAAAAAAATTACGGAAATGTTATTTTTGTATAGGATGTTTCCGCACTTGAATAACTCGATGGGAATTATTTGGCAAATGATTTATGACATATATATATCTATTTTCAATTTAGACATCACCTATCGACGATTTAAGCAATTTTTTTTTTTGGCCATTAGATGTGTGTTTGTTTTGATGCAAACTCAAAGTTGTAGGTATACCGAATCTCCTTACCGTCTTAGGCACTTGCTTGTAGAAAAGAGGCTTGCTATGTATGCACTTAGGTTGAGATATTTTCCAATGTGCCAGTTTAAATCTCAAAACTTTATATTGAGTTCTTCTCTTTCATTTTACCGTGCGTCTTGCATTTTAACTGAGCATCGAAAGTCTTGCCTAGATACTTTGCTTCGTTTGCATTTAGAGTTTGTATCGAATTTAGCTTTATTATAAAGATAAGGGTTTGCTATTATGTTTTAAAAATAATTTCGGACAAGTGACCGCCGCGGGTGGCTCGAATAAATTCCAGGTGAGAGGCCCAATTTTAGACCACTTTTTGCTGCAATTGGAGCCGTATGCCAGCAATAACGCGGCGAATGTTATCGGTTTATTCATGTGGAAATGCCAAGCCAAACCAAACTGAGCATAAATCAGCTGTCGCAAAGACCGCCAGTTAAAATAGTGTTGCATACTTAAAGTACTCTAGCTGTAAAAATAAAAGGCACGACTGGGTCACACGTACTTGCTCCTATGTGCTTATCCTTTTTAAGTGCAGGCGTCTTTTTCACAAAGATTTTATTTTAATGTTTTTTTTAGTTGCATTTTCTTTAAAATCGTTGTGGTTTGAAGCTCGAAAGAACATGCGTCACGACAAAGGGATAAGCACATAAATATATCGGATTATTAGCTTTGGCAGTTTTTTAGTGTACTATCTTTCCACTTGTTGTTTACGGTTTATGATATAATTTGCTAATAGAAAGATATAAAGGACTTTTTTTCAGTTTAATTTTCATTTTGGTATGGACAAATTTGAACAACTGGCATAAAGATTCGTGGGAATCAGCAGTAGGGCAATAATACTAGGTTTAGGGATTAGGGACCTATATAGGTCCCAATAACAATATTTTACTTTTTGAAATCAAATTAATGAAAATAGCTTAATTATGTTTGATGGATCGATAAACGTATGGTGTGAGTAGATATTAATGGAATTTAGTAAGGATATTAGGTATCTATAATAAGGTTGGAAGGAAAGTAGGAACTAAAATTAAGATACACATTAAGCGAGTGGGTATAGTGATAATATTAAAAATTAACACAGTGGTTTTGTTTATTTAGGGGCAGGTGTAAAATTTTGTTTTCTTGATTGCAATCTTTGCATTCAGTAGTAATGGAATAGCTTTTTATTTGTTAGTTGTTTTTTGTGTGTTTATCATAGGCTTCCTTATTTATTCTGTGTGCTTTTATGATGATGAAATGCTTTAAGATACCTACGTAGGTATGTATGTAGGCTGTCAACTTCTTTTATTTGAATGATATGAAATAAAATTTTGGGGAAAATATTAAACAAATGAAATTTGTATGAAATAAAAAAAACACTATTCATAACGTTTTTTGGAAAAAATGTTGTAAGCCATCTTATTTCTTTTGCTGTTTTCTATTTTACAAAATTTTCTTTTCAAAATCGTTCAACCAGTTTTTTCAAAAAAAAAATGTTTTTTTGAAAAACTTTTCGAAAACATATTTAATAATTTTTTTTGAGTATGTCATTTTAAAGAAATCTATAGTTTATAATAGGAGAAAAAATTAAAAAAAAATCTATGGATTCGTTTTCAAAATATTCAAAAAACAAAATAATTTTTTTAAAAAATTATTAAAAATTCAAAATTTTTTTTGAAAATTTTAATAAGCAGTATTATTTAAATCATATAAAACATATACTAAAATTGGAACGATACATATTTTGAAAACTTCATCAAAATCCGTCAATTAGTTTACGAGAAAGTCTGATTTAAAAAAAAAACAGTCGTATGGGAGGTACCGTTATAAAAGTTTTTCTGAAAAATCCATTGAAATTAAAAGATAGCTTTTGCATAGAAAACACCATTCAGGAAGTTTTATCAAAATCGTAGGAGCCGTTTTCGAGAAAAATAAGTTTTTCATTAAAAGTTATATGGCAGGTACCGTTAGTTTTGGAGCTAGAATTCCAATTCGAAAAATTCTCGGGTAGAGTACTCTCAAAATACTATATACCAAGTTTGAATCAAACCGGCCCAATCGTTAAGGCTATAGGAATCGATAAGGACAGACAGACAGACATACAGACAGACAGACAGACGGACGAAATGTCCGGACCCACTTTTTTTGACTTCTCTATCATCGTAATGTCATGTTTGATTGTTAGAATTTTTTTCCGAATGCATAACTTGCCTTATAGTCCCTATAAATCGCAAGTAAAAAGACCAACAAAAAACTAAGAAATGGTCCAATTTGCGAAGACTTTTTCCACTATTTGTGGCCGTATATCGGCAATAACGCGGCGAACAGTCTATTTATGTTGAAAATGGCAAACCAACCAACCAACCGAAGCTGCAAAAAAACCGCAAATATTTTTATTAAACCATTTTGATGAAAGGGATAAATATGGAAGGACACTAATATGGCTCTGAATGTCTACCGCCACCATGTAGTCAAGGAAAGAAACTCCCATACAATTGAAATTAATTAATAATAATTAAAAGGTAAAAGTGCAAATCTTACAACCAAACTGGGATGGCCCATATAAGATTCTGCAAATGATTTCTTTCCTAGATTACACCATCCAGAAAAGAAGAACTGAACAAAATTGTTCAGTTTAACTGTTTAAGGAAATTCTATAAGCTTCATTCGTCTTAAGCGTAAAAGGGAAGCAATGTGACGAAAGTTCATAGCTTTGCGGGCGGCATTGGTGCAGCTTCTACCCAGAGTCAGTTAGTTTCTCCGGTTGGGAAGACAGTGCGAGCTAGAGCCGTTCATGAGTTTTAAGTGAGAAAAAAGTCATCTAATTCTCGATCCACTCTACCGAAAAATATTCTTTCCTATCTTTCTAATTCTTCTAACCAGTATCTTGCAACGTTATGTTTCATTCTAAAAGGCAATGTGTCTTACAGACACATAGATAAAATATTATAAGAATTATTGTTTTAAAGAAACAGACCTAGTTGACAAATAGTTTGAAAACTATAACCAAACAGTTAAGGCTCTAGTTCAATATACATCTGTACAGACGGATAGACAGACAGACAGACAGACAAACAGAACTTTTCCATTAACTCAGATAAATGTTGCTCTATCATCGTAATGATTGTTAGATTTTTTTTACGAATGCATAACTTACCATATAGTCCATATAATCGCAAGTAAAAAGTAAGCACGACTGGGTTGCACGTACTTGCTCCTATCTGCCTAATCACATTTGAAGGTAAGGACTTTGATTACATGAACTTATACAAAAATCACACGTTCTGAACCTATAAGAAGTGTAAAACCCACAACACTGAATGGTTTAATAAAGTACGCCATCACACGTTGTAATTAACAAAAAAATAACAGTATCTCGAAAATTGTAGGACCGGTTTTGATAAAATCCTGTTTTTATTTTTAGTTTTTGAATTTTTTTTTAGATTTTGGTATGCAGTTTCTTAGAGTTTGTTACACCTAATTTTTAAACTTTAAATATTTTTTTTATTAGTTTTAAAAATATTGAATTAAAAAAAATAAATTGATTATAAATAGAAAAAAATAATTATTCAAAATGGTGGTATGCAAAATTAATTTCGTAATTTAGATCTTTTCTAATATGAAATTTGATTTTAATCAATTGGGCCGTTACCGAAAAAGTCGAAAATTAAAAAAAAGAAAAACGGTATATTATATATGAAAGGTACTGTTAGTAGTCTATTATTTATCGTAAATTTAGTTTTTGTAAAATGATAACCCATACCTACCTACAAAAATATTCTCAAAAAATTTCATCAAAATCGTTGTGCTCGAGAAATAAGTTTTTTATTAACGGTATATGTGTGGCAGGTACCGTTATTTTTAGCACTAAAATTAAAATTTCAATGTTCCCTCTGAGGAATGCCGGAAGATACACACATATCAAATTTGAATGCAATCGCTTAACCCCTTTAGGCGGCAGTTCGTTATGCACCCAGACTGACAGACAGACGGACATTTTTTGTGAATGACTTTTTAGGCTTTAAACTTGCCTTATAGTACCTATAATCGCAAGTAAAAATATACCAATCATGCCATATCTGATACCCTTAACGTAAATATAATAAAATTATCCATTCCGTAACTCACAACGACCGACGACACAAGATAGTTACTTTTTGCCAAGTATCCTATTTTTGTTTTGCTGTCAAAATAAATGATTAATTCAATTCCCATTAAATCATCTCTCCAAAAATTAGTTACCCTCAGCAACGACAACGTTCGGTCTATGTTAAAAACATGAAACAAAACAAATGAACAACCATATCAGCAGAATCTTCCGCACAGAATTCACGGGCACAGGAACAAAGTGTTCAACATCGTTAACCGAGTAGAGCTCCCACAAAATTGAATTGAGTTACAAACTAGTGGTTTGTCCTTGAATTTCACGACCGTAGGTTGTATTCACAAAAGTCGAATTATTAACATTCTACTAGAATTAAGATAAATAACTAACCGTACAAGTTTATATCAAATCTGACACTTTGGGTTCTGTCTATATAGTAGATTCACAAAAAACCAGCACAACTTTTCAACGATGTGTGGAATAGAAAACCATTCATAACACTTTCCCCACCACCTCCCTTTCCACCGTGAAATACTGCGAAACTTTGAAAATAACTCAATTAAAATTCAACCCTTCATTCGCCTCCCCCGTAATCGCATAGAAGCAAAACTGAGTGTTAAAAAAAGGATTAGAAGGATAAGAGACTTACAACAGCCCTACCCCACTTCGTCACTTTCGAAGAGTGTTTCGCAGGATAGATGCGTTTGAAACCCCACATCCGCACAATTCAGAGCACCTACCTACTTCACAGAATCCATCTTCTTCCCTTTAGCTCTATGGAACTCGGTTGCGGAATGTCGGAAGGTATTTGCGTCTCCGCTCCGTGGCGAAACTATTGCGATGTCGTTTGCTCGGCGGTAAATGTTTAATGCATCTTTCCGTTCAGCTCTGGCTTCTGGAGAAATTATTTTGCGGAATCCAATTTGGTTTGTTGAAGTTGAGCTGCGAGAACGGTAGGGGGTGCCTTTTCTGATTTTTATTGATTTAATTATAGGTATATATACAAGTTCACGATTTTAATTTAACCTAAGTACTCAATTAAATTCGATGAGAGGACCTTAAGCGATGCCATTCATGGGCCGAGGGCAACGGTGACAATGACGATGCCGATTTTAACTCCACTCTTACCAACCATCAACGAGGTCTCAGAAGGGCGAGAGGTAGTGCTATAAGGAATCCCTAAGCCCTAGTACATTTTATAAGGGCTCATTAAATGCTAGAAACAACCGAAGGAATCATAAATGGTTTGACATTGCACCGTAGTAAGAACAAGAAGTGCTTGCCATTGTCCTTCTTCAAATAGGGGAAAACTCATCAGAACCTTACAGGTATACCTATAGAGAGCTATGTATGTACGTGGAGGAACCAACCTCGTTCAAACCCTGATTTGGATTTTCCAACGCTGACTGAGTCACTTAGAGCGTAAATATTTTGCAATTAAAATAATTTACCATCCATTTTCTATAATTTTTTCTTTTGGAGGGTGATTTCTGCGCTCTGGATGGATATGGAGTTACCAAGAAGTCAACGCTGCGGTGCTTGACTTTTTAAAGAGTGAGAAGTGGAAGAAGGCAGCTATGAGGTGGAGGTAGTCAGTGAACCAGATGAGATCGATCATTTTTATAATGAGGTGCGGAGCTTTAAGAGCTCGATTTTTGCTTACCTTGGTGGATCAAAGTGTATATTAAAGTAAAACATGCTTAAATTAATGTTTTTAAGATGATTGTAGTTCAAGATACCTTTCTTTAAACAAATCATATTTTTAGATTTTGTTTATCTGTTAATTAAACGTACCTAAAAAGCAACTTAAGAAGTGCGTAAGAATGACAAAATAAGAGGAACTTTTAAACATTTTTTTAAGCAGAAGTACTATAAAGAACATTGTTTAGGTATTAAAAAATGTGTAATTTAGGCATAAGGAGAAGTAAAATACGGGATAAAATTAAATTTAAAAAGTTTAGTACAGAACTAGAAAAAATATATGGAAAGCTCAGAAAATGCACTTTTCAATGTGTCCTTTCGCTAGTCGCACCGAACGAATGTAAAATATTTGGCTCTGCGTGTTGCATATCTAAGAGGATTAGGATCTTATAGAGAACATGGCAGCCAATCTTACAAAAAAATCTTTGAGAACGTATGTAGGTCAGCGACCATAATTAAAATCAAATGCACGACTTTGTCACACGTACATGCTCCTATGTGCCAAACCTTTTGAAGTGCAGGCGTCTTTTTCAAAAAAAAGATTATTTTTTAATGTTTTTTTGACAACTTCTTTAGAATCTTTGATTTGAAGCTCGACGAAAAGAAAATGCGTCCGACTAAGAGACAAACAAATAAATAGGATTGTTAGATTTTGCAATTTTTTTTTAACCTAAATTTGTTGTTTACTGTTTATATTATAAAAATTTCTAATAGAAAGATATAAAAGACTTTTTTCAGTTTGCTTTTCGTTTTGGTATGGAACAATTTGAACAACTGGCATAAATATTCGTTGGAATCAGCAGTAGGGAAACAAAGGCTAGGTATAGTACCTATAGGTACAGTTAACAATAATTTACTTTTTGATATCGATCTTTGTCACTATTCTAAGCTTTTCTTTGCACCGCAATGATTCTAGAGACAGGGTCGGAGGTGGTGTTTGTATGTATGTCAGAAGCAATTTACTGACCAAAAACGTATATTCGTCTTCACTGTCCCCAATTAAGTTTATCTGCGTCGAAGTTAAGCGCGATTTTGAAAAGTATCTGTTGGTGACAGAGAATTTAAAAGAATTAGAAGATACCCTAATCGGTTTAAGTAGGTTCTATAACAGAATTTTAATTGGAGGAGATTTTAATGTAAATATTTTGGATAACAATAGCTCTACTCAGCTATTTCAATATTTTTGTCATAAAATTGGCCTTGAAGTGGTTAACAACATATGGCCAACCTGCCATCAATCAGCCAATAATCCATCGTTAATTGACATGTTTCTAACTAACTCAGCTAACCAAGTAACTGCGAATGACCAACTGAGACTTCCCTCAGATTTTAATCATGACCTTATCTATTGTTCTATAAAAACATTACAATATAAAGCGATAAGTCGGACTGATTTATTCAATTTGTGTTTATTAATGAAAGAGAACATTTTTACAGATGTTTTAAAAGAAACCCTTTGGAGTTTAATTGGTGTCAGTTTGTATTCGCTCGTAATAGAGTAACTAATTTCATCCGTAATACAAAACGTTCCTTTTTTATGAAACGACTTGATCCCCAGCTTAATCCGAAAATCCTCTGGAAAAATCTGAAAAATGTTGGTGTCATTGAAAGTGATAGCCCTAAATGCCCCTTTAATCCCGCTGAAATGGTCACAGTTCTTGTACCCCACACGTGTAGCGCTTTTTCGTTCAATTTTGATGTAAGTTACTCTGACGACTGTTTTGAGTTTCAATGTGTTAACGAACTTGATGTTGTGATGGCAATTCACGCGGTCAAATGTCAAATCTGATACGATTGGTCCAGATGAAATTTCTCCTAAGTTCGTTAAATCAATTCTTCCAGTTCTTCTGCCTTTAATGCTGCACATTTTTAACTTCGTATTTACAGCCACCAATTCGTTGAAAAATGCAAGAAGATTGGGAAATGCATAATAAATTGTCAGGATTTAGGAAGAAGCATAGCTGGGAAACAGCAGTTATCAAAGCCACCTCAGATCTAAGAGCAGCTATGGACAATGACGACATCTGTATCATGGTGATGCTTGACTTCTCTAAAGCTTTCGATTGTATCGATTATTTAGTACTCTTGGAAAAGCTTAAATCTGTATTTCAATTTTCGCGTTCAGCCCTTGAACTTATTTCAAACTATTTAAGAAATCGGTTAATAACGGTGAAAACCGATAATGGTGTATCTAGTCCATTTCTTGTCAACAAAGGTGTTCCCCAAGGATCTATTTAGGGACCGCTACTATTTTGCGCGTATGTAAATGATTTACCAGATGTAATTTCCAATAGTAATGTACATATCTACGCAGATGATGTTACTTTATATCTGACCCGTAAACCTGGTTTGCTCGAAGATTACATTGCTAGAGTTAATGAAGATTTATCTCGAGTTGTTTCTAGGGCTGAGTCAAACAAAATTCGGTTGAACCCAAATAAATCATTTGGTATTGTTTGCTCAAGACGAAATATATCTTTGAAGGAGTTTGCTATGCTTGAGTTTAATGGAATTACCTTGTCTTAACAGTTAAATACCTGGGTTTTAAAATACATCAGAAACTATTAGAAGAGTATATAGTTGACTGCGTGCCTTAAGAACCTCATCTAATTTACTGACTCCGATTATGAAATCACACTTGGTAAAATTTTTGTTACTGCCTTTTTTCCAATAATTGTTTAGTTTATCCTTGCTTAGACTATGAATGTGGACTTAAGTTAAATGTGGCGTTCAATGACTGTTCGCGTTATATTCATGGTCTACCAAGATATGTAAGTGTCTCACGTTTTAAAACTTCCCTTTTTGGAATGAGGTTGGATGCGTTCTACGAGTACAGATCGCTTCTGAAACTTCATGACATAATCCATAATTGTTCTTCCTAGTATTTGCGATCACATCTTCATTTTCTACGACTTAAATTAGTACAAATCTGACTTTTTGGAGGGTTTTCCTAAAATGTTGTTTCGTAATTATGGGTGCTATAATAATGTATAGGTAGATACTTGTATAAGGCAAGTGCATTTCTGTCCTTTCATATGTAACTGAACGCTAAAAACTAGATAACATGAAATTCAGTTTTCGAAAAACTTAAATTTTTTTTTTAGCTCAAAAATTTTTACTACAAAAAATCAGTGTAGTTTTGATAGAAAAAACTTTTGGCTTTAAAAAAGGTTAAAGCACATTATTTTAAGTGTTCCCGTTATTTTAAAATACACTTTTTCCAATGCAAGTATTTTTTTTTTAGAAAATTGCCCCTCCTGCCTAAACGGGAGGAGATAGACCCAATTCTAGTAAAAAATGTTTGTATGTCATGTTTGATAGTTATCTCAAATTTTCTATGTTATGTTCATGAATCCTAAATTTGCCTTTTTTTGCAAGTACAAAATCAATTACAAATCTTTATTAATATGAGTTGCATTGTCGTGTACTCCAAACTTGATCTGCCGCAAAATGAGTCTTTGTATGGCTGAATTTAAAATTGCCTTTATTCCAGATTTATTTCTTTCAACTTCCAGATTTAAATTTTATCGCCTTTTTGATATTACTCCAGTTGAAATTTTAAGTTTTCGAGAAATTTCTAGTCTTTCTTTCTTAGTCTTTCTACTTCCTTTATTTTAAAGCTATTGCGTTGCTTTATCTAGCATAAAAGTCTTACCAAAATATTTGTCATGCCTCCTTTTGTAAAATTTTAAACTTAAAGCTGTCAAATTTCTTAATTTCAACAAAAAAAAGAGTTTGTTGTCGGTAAAGTTGGTTTACGGACGATAATTTTAAGTGATAACGTCATTAGAAAACATTGATGGCACAACACCAACATACAGCCCGTTAACTCACACCCACAAACCCTCTCGTAAAATCCACACACACACCCCAATATCTACATTTACTTTCTACTTTAACAAAACTCCACCTGTTTTGTATTTCTTTTTCTCTTCTTGTTCTTTTTGAATTTGAGTGGAATTATTTTGGGAATTTGCGCCTGTTCTTTTTCATGTTCGCCTGGTGCTTGCGGTCGATTTTGGTTGAAAGAACCACAGTATCGCGGTTAGCATAAGTCATGAGTCTTATCAGCATGAGTCATGTTATTTCGTACTAGCTTATATCTTGATGTATACGAAAGGATATACAGTACTTATAACAAAAATACAATTTAAAAATTTTTTCTCTGTCTGTTTTTCTGTCTGTTTGTTCCAGGTAATCTCGAGAACGGCTGCACCGATTTTGACGGGGCTTTCTCTGGCAGGTGGCTGATATCCTAAGGAGTAACTTAGGCTATGTAAATTACTGACTAGGAGGCGCTGGTGTCGTTTTTTTTTTTGGAAAATTCTAATTTATGGACCGATTTCGACGGGACTTTCAAAGACAGGGAGCTTATTTTGATAGAAATAACTAAAGCTGTTTAAATTACCCGTAAGTCGCGCTGGGTTTGCAAAACCACAACATACAATATAAACTTAACGAATTGAGTAAACAGTTTTCAATAAATTTCACGAGGACGAAGTCGCGGGTAACAGCTAACACAATCAAGGAAACATCGCTGTGGATATTTCATGTTGCCTATGTGTAGGCAACATAATTAAACTCTTAACAAAAAGCACGTATTTTTATAATAAAAATAAATTGCTTTTCAAATAATAAAGAAATAATCTTTTTTCAATGCTTCCTCTGGTTTTTATGACCTTTTCCACAAATTACGTCTTTTCAACTTCCGGTCTTCTCTTTATCTCTGACATGTTCCATAACATAAAAAAATGATCTTCTCAAAATGACACCCAAAATCATGCTAGCATCCGTCCTAAGCTCATATTCAGAAAGACTAAAATGCAATCAATCATCTCAATGTCAATACATTGTCAAACCAAATATCCTACATCATCGGTATTTTTTCCCCGGATAGGAAATCCGATTGTTTTTACCAATCACTTGTACAAATGAATTGACAACCGAATGCTTCAAAGATATAAATAGAACTGACAGACGAAAAAACATGAACACACGTAATGAATCCCAGAATGTGTGTGTCTTCCCTCTTTATGTCCAATGAATTCACAAGAACTAAACAAAAAATAGAAAGAAAAATGCCCTCACCGACTGAGGCGACAGCAGAATCAAGGAATCCTTTGATACGATGCATTCATTCCAAGATATCGACCACCATGACGGATGGTGGTAGGTAGTCATTGATTCAATGACTGATGAAGTAAAACCATCGTTTACTGACCGGACACATCAGCCATCAACTATTAAAAGGTCTGTGAGTCCTCTGAATCTGTATATGGAAGCGAACTGACCACTCCAACCAATACCTTTGGCTGCTGGAATTTAAAACGTGTTGTCCACACATCCTGCACTCGACATCAATACATCATTCATGGTTCAAAATCTAGAGGGCAGGTCGACAATTCAACGTCCACTTCTATCGTCTAGGCGGAAATCCTTCCATGACCTACAGCTACATGCGGGCTCTAATTGAAATGATGTGATTGTCTGCCCCAGAAACCTAATCAGCAAGTGTAGTCGATTTTACCAAACTACCTTCACACGTCCTTCACACATTGGCCATTTTCGAACAATTTGACTATTCCAGAACACGTGGTGTGACGGTGATTTGAGGTTATAAGCATTTTTGGCAACCTAACACCTGCCATATCCTGTGACAGAAATCTGAATAATATTTCGAGGAAATGATTATGCATTTAGATGGATTTTACTACCGATAAGATAGCTAGCAGGAAAAATCCTTTTACGTCACAGTGAATTCATTTTGTGAATTTTGTTCTTTCAGCATCCGAAGGCATTGGATTTTCGAGCTTTGTCATTGCAAAAGGACTCCCGGAAATGTTATTGATTTATGCACGTACCGGAAGATGGATAAAGTTTCTCATTCCCATAACTATTGCCATTTCAGTCGAGAAGGACAAGTGTGTATGTGGTTGTGTGATTAGAGAGAATTCAAGATGGTAAGGACATTCGGTTATGAAGGGGTAGCGGGAGTTTGTTTAATAGCTCATGATATTATATTCTCAGATTATGAACGCGTATTGAAAGTTATGTTGGGATTCACAATTGGGAATGATCGCAATGGACGATTTCACAGGAACAAGTTCTCATTGCATAGATATACTTTCATGGGACTTCATTCAAGTAGAAACTTCTCGGGATATAGTTTATGAAATGCATTCAAAAACCGAGTGTTCTTTAAAGTTGCAAGGCATGGCTTTAGAAATTCGAAATATAATGTGTGGAGGTGAGGGTAAACTTTTTTTCCTTTTATGTAGCGAAACTCTGCTAACTGTGCTTCTATAGTGATTTTTTTGAATTCTTCGAATTGACAAGGTGTTCATCCGATTTATATAGTCGAGTGAAAAGTTATGAAAGAACTCACATTAAGTTGGGTGGAGAATAGAAATAAACTTCAAATGAGGAGTCAAGCAATGTTTTTTTGCACAGAAATTTAAAATTGCTCGTCTTAAGGAAATTTTTAGTTAGAAATAGGTTTTAGGGAAGCACTTGTAGATACTGAAGCCAAGTATCATAGCAATTTTGATATCGCCGCTATACAAAAAGGTTTTTAAATAAAGGTGATAGATGTGAGATATTGGCAAAATTCTTTTTGTATTGAAAAGATAAATTTATGGCATTATGTATGGAATATGACATTATTCAAATGTCTTCTTGACGGTATTGGAGTAAGGTACTGCTATACTGTTTATGAAAAAATTATCGTCTGCGTTTTGAAATTTTTGTGTAGCCTTCGTAATGGATTTATCTAGCACCAATATTGCAGTAGAAACAGCAAAGGTGGCCATGATAGCGTTGTTATCCACTGGAATATTCCTTGTATATATAAGTTTGGTGCTAGACACTGCCGCATGGTACACCGGCTTCAATTTTGTTCAGTTCCGAGTAATTTTGGCCGTGCCGTACTCTAAAGAGTCGGCTCGTAACGTAAGATTTCAGTATTTCGTAGTACTGCTTGGGGAGGTCCCTATGCAGTTTGGATTCAAGTTCCAAGTGCCAAGCCTTGTCAATGGCTTTAGCAACATCAAAGAATATAGCCGAACATCCGTTATTCGATGCACTTGGTCTATCGTCGAATGTTTATTTCTAAATCCAAACTGATTACTCGGAATATGTCTTCTTTGTTCTATTATTTTGCTAAGCTTTTTCAGTAGCAGTTTTTCGAAAACTCATGATTGGTATAAGCGATATTGGGCTGTAAGATATTAGCTTCTATTGGTGGCTTACCTTGTTTAAGTATAACAATGACTTCTGCAATTTTCCATATCCATATCTTAGCTTATTATAAATTGGAGTGTTTTGAAGGCTATTGATGGCATTTCTTTCAAAACCTGAGCAATTATTAGATCGTACCTTGGTGATTGTGAGAACTAGGTGAATATTTTCTCACTTAATACTCACGGACGACACTAACTTGCACTAGGAGTTAGAAAAATGTCTTCTCAACCTATAAAACTCAAGTGGGTTATGAGAGCACCTGCCAAGATATGCGATTTATACTCAAGTTTACTTGACCAAAACTTGAGTATAAATCGCATATCTATGCTATGCTTTATACATATACTGAAGCCAGATCAGACGGGATGAAGACCTTCTTTGCATCATTACATCCCGCAGCATTCTTGGTGACATCAAATATGTGGTCATTCCACAGAAGATGGTCTGTAATGCACATACCAAAAACTAAGATGTGATCAGTTTCTTCGATGCAAGTGCCACTCATCGATAGTGGCCTTGGGGGTATATTTCACTTTAACGACAAATGACAATATAAAGTTTTAAAAGCATTTAATTCTACACGATTCCTTATTTCCCACTGTAAATTCAAGATCAGAATTTAATGAACTTATCATACGCTGCCATTGCAGTTCCGCATCCGAAAAACATGGATGTGAATCTGGAAACGAATAGGAAAAGCTGAGAGTGCTGTCGTCAGCGAAACAATTTATTGGATTAGTTGTTTCAGATAATAATTCGTTGATAAAAATCAGGAAGAGAGTTGGAGACAAAACAGAGCCATGGGGAACACCAGCATTTATTTGTGTATATCAGTCGAGAATCCGTCCAACACATCTTGTATCAAGCGGTTCGAAAGGTAATTACTTATCCAACGAAGAAAAGATTCATCGAATCCAAATGTACGCATTTTCGATAAAAGGGCTTGATGCCAAACTCTTTCAAATGCCTTAGAAATATCAAGTGCAATAATTTTGCTTTCACAAAAAAAGTTGGAGAGATTGATTCCACTTTTTGGTGATATATATCATCAAATCAACAGATGAAATGAAAATAGGTTTAATGTGTAACACCTGCCAGTAATGGCTTAATTTACACAGTTGGCCTACCAAGATGACAGAGCCATGGAAGAGCGCTGGCTGTCGCTCCTGGGAGTACAAGTACTTCCCAAGTTCAAATCGTAGTCATGTGTAAGGCATGATCTACACTCCTTGCAGGGAGCGAGGTCTATCTACACCTCTTGTATTCTAAGGGAACTTAGGTGATAACAAATCCCTTAGGAGCCATATGTTCTAGCGTATTGAGTAAACCACAGCCACTACGATGCTCCCACTAGGGAGTCAACAGTGAATATATTGCTCCAAAAGCCGTCATTGAAAAGCTTTCGATCTTCAAGATATTTCTTGAAAATTTATCAGCGTTTCCATGACCTTGAAAAGAATGAACGTAAGGGCAATTGGTCAGTAGTTTAAGGGTAAGGAAGTTCACCTTTTTTTAAGGATAGACTGGACAAATGCTGTTTTCCATCCACTCGGAAAGAGCGCAGAAAAATAGGACTGATGGAAAACCTTACGGAGAGGTTTTGCCAGTGATGAAGAATACTTCTTTAGAACAATAGTGGGGATACAATCCAGGCCAGCGGATTTGTGTATATTGAGATCTCTTGCGACTGAACGATTGCGAAAGAATATTGGTCCCATAGCATTATTTACGCTCTCGGGTACAACAGAAGTTCTAACACCTGGTTGCAGCGTGGAGTTTGCCGCAAATTGGGGCTGCAAACAGATCATCTTTTTCTTGAGAACTGACAGCAGGAGTATCATTGAAGACAAGCATAGGAACCGATGATGACGAAGAGTTCTTGACGTTTTTTACAATTGACCACTAATTTTTTCTGCTTTTGGGAAATTGCAGTATTTTTTGCTTAAACTATTTATTTTCGGTCAAAAGTAACACCCGATAACAATTTGAAGAAAGAAATACGCGGGCGGATGCTAAAGTCCAAGAGAATCTGCTATAGTATGTCGAAGCTCTTCTTACATTCGTATTCACATTGTTAAAAGCTATGTTGTGAAACTGTTACCATTCTGTGATGGCTGTGGTTTACTCAATATACGAGAAGATATGGCTTCTTAGGGTATTAGTTAACCCTTGTAACTTTAGGACGCAAGTGGTGTAAATAGACATCGCTTCCTGCAAGGAGTGTACCTCATGCCTTAGATGTGACTATTCAAATTCATGGCAAATGTTATCAAAGTTCGTTTCGTCAGATTCATAGCAATACACTAACAACTATAAATTTGTATCTTTAGAGGCAGGATGTTAAACATTAAACAAAAGCAATAAAGTGTTAATCGAATTCGTAATGAATTTCAAAATCACTATCCATCCATTAGTTTCTTGGTTGCCCTGATATAGATGATTTCAAATCAAGAATCCTAATTTAAACGGGACCTAAATAGTTCCGCCATAGTTTATTACGAGCCCTAAAATGCCTTCCCTGACTTACGGTGCTTAAAATTTCAATATTCCGCTCAATGAAGCCTTTAACTATTTTCCCTGCCCACAAAACCAACATCCTTCAATTATTATCCTCCCTCTCGAACGAGCTTAAAAATCATCACCTTTGAGCACAATCAGACCAACAGAGCTACATTAAACAAAACTAACGACTTAACTGTGCAGAAGGGGCTCGATGCAGCTTCGAGGTTACCCTAAAACAAATTTAATGCCACCACTTTAAACCGACGAGAAAAATAAAGAGCTTCATTCCTAGGTAAGTGTTTCCTTTTGTAGCGCAAAAGGAAGTCTTCCTCTGGGTGGTATTAATTGCCAAATAAATTAATTTTATTTGAATTTGAGGTAAAACTACTTTGCATTGTGCTGAATTTTATTGCTCCAGTGTTGCTTTGGGCGTAAAAAACTAAAGGTGTAGCATTTGTGGATTACCTAACCCAAGACCATATAAATGTGTCCGTATGTTGTGGTTGGGTAAAACACGAAAGGTTCAACATATTGAAATATTAAAATCCTACAGGACCCAGAACATATTTACTGGATTTTACATAAAAATATCAGTAAATTCAAATGTCAACACTTCCTGCAGAATTGTGCTATGTTTTTGAACAACACAACACGCAGTGTTCTAGCGCATTATCAAGATCAAGGATATATGGAAGGACCTTTGAGCATCAGCACAAGCAGCTTCGCTATGTTTCTTTTGTGTTGTGTGCATGGAATTTAATAAACTCTTTGCTTCCGTCCTTTTAGTCACTGCGTGAAGCCAGAGAAATGGTGGTAGCTTCGAGATGGTAAATAAGAAAAGTTAGTGTTTTGAAAATTAAATGAAATTACAGCTTAAGATGCTTGCGGTTGGTATTATGTGTAGGTTTTGAGTTTGGGTGGATGTGATGTTTGCAATTATAAGGGGGAAGATATACATTTTGTTGGATTTGTTTGTTTGGAGCAAGTGGGAAACAGACGATCTGATAAGATTGTACAGCAAGAGTATGAAATTGGTTTTAGTAAATGTTGCAAGAGAATGGAATCCTCGACGCAGAATTATGGCTTCAGTTTTCCTTGCGACATTATGAACTTTGCTTGGAATGGCAACTGTACAATAAGGGTTGCTTTAATATTTGGGAAATTTTAATAGATGTACCTGTTATTAAAGTTGTATTGGAAACAGTTGTTATAAATATAAACCTTTAGGTTACTAAATTGTTTTGTTCTTGTTTTCAACAAAAATCTTTGTTGCTTTAAAAAAATTCAAAACTATACCGATTTTCATGATTTTTTTTAATGTTCATTTTGGCGGCGGATTTATTAATATAAATCGCAAGACTGTATTTTGGAAATATTAATGGAACATCAAAATATTTATTCGATTTTTTTGACTGTTGATTGTTCGAACAAAGTTCTCCCTGTGGGTGCGGGGGTGTGAGAATAGGCCCACGCTCAGGTTAGCGGAAGTAAGAGTCTTCCAATACCTAGCCTAGTTAAGCGATCACCACTTTTTCCGTAAGGATAAGAGGCTGTAACCATGCTTCTAGGCGGGCATTCAGGGAGTGTCCTAGTCTTCACCTTGGTTGACTGGATTATGAACTGTTTGTCTTACTGGATGGTGGGCTAGCGACTTCTCATGGAGTCGAACCACAAGTGCGTCTCATGAGAGACGGGCGAGCCTCACCTAGGGTCCTAAATTAGGTACCGTGGGTTAACAGGAGCCCCGGCTGATTACGTGAGCTTGTCTCGGTAGCAGTCGCCTGTTAAAATTGAGGTAGGCCCCCCTGTGGGAGCTTCACGGGGGCTGTTGGTTACTCCAAATGCGGAAGCGAAAAGGTATCTTTGGTTTCTGGGAGGATGGCACGGCTTCAAAAGAAGCGTGTGTTCATTGTCTTATTTAACCTTGATACTAGGGGTGCATGATAGGCCCTGCTTCTTAGCAAGGAGGATGGATTTTCCATGAGAAATTTATCATTTGCTACTAGAGTGGTTTAGCAGAGCCACTCTAGATGATAGTGTGGTCTGATAAACCACTTTAGGGGTTTTGTCCGCCCCAAGGGAACTCCATAAGTGGGTAGGCCCACCGTGTGATTAAGCCTTAACAGGCAGGTGCTCACGTAAAGCCTTTTCACGATCTGTTCGAAATAAGTACGTAAAATCGTATTGACCGATATAACTTATGTCATTTTATTTTTTTAAGATATATAAAAAAGTGTTATTTTTTTCAAAATCGTAGGATCGGTTTTTACATAAAATGTTTTTTCTTCACAACTTTTTTCAAATTTTTTTTTTTTAAATTAAGAAATGGATTAATTAAGACAAAACTTACATACATTTGAAAACAAAATTAAAAAAAAATCATTTTCATTATACAACAAAAATGTTTTCGAAAATATTTAAAGTAAAAATAAAAAAATATAATAAAAAGGCTATCTACATCTTCTTAAATATCAATTTTGATTGTAATCGGAGTTTCAAAGAGAGTCGAAGAAAAAAAACCGGTCCTATGGGTGATACCGTTTTTAGCCCACCATCTTATTTTGTTTTACCAAAATATGATCCACACTTGCATAGTACACTAATTTTTGTTTTTATAAAAATTCTTGGAGCCGTTTCCGAGAAAAATAAGCTTTTACTTAACTGCTGGTACCGTAAATATATAAGCTAAAAAAACACTATATAATGTCAAAATAACCTTACGTTATAAATTTGAAGACGATTGGCCAAACCGTTTAGGCTACAGTCCAAAACACATCCTTAAAGACAGCCAGACAGACAGATTAGACGGACAGAATTTTGCCAGTAACACAAATATTTTTCTCTATCATCGTAATGTCATGTTTGATTGCTAACTCAATTTTAACTTGCGATTATAGGGATTATAAGGCAAGCATTCGTAAAAAGTTCTAACAATCAAACATGACATAACGATGATAGAGAAGTCGAAAAAAGTGGATCGGACAATTCTGTCTACCTGTCTGTCTGTCTGTATCGGAACTTAGAGCCTAAACGGCTGAACCGATTTGTTTCAAACTTAGTACACAGTATTATTATGATGTCCTACAGAGGAGTTTTTGGAATTAGCATTCAAGCTTTCAAACTAACGGTACCTCCCATATGACCGGTTTTTTTTTTAAATCAGACTTCCCCCTTAACTTTTTGACGGATTTTGATGAAATTCTAAAAATATCAAATGATTCAAATAATATCGCTTATTAAAATTTTCAAAAACATTTTTTTTTTGAATTTTTAATAATTTATTAAAAAACTTTTTTTATTTTTGTATATTTTGAAAATAAATGGATATTTTTTTAACACGTTATATGGGTTCTATGACATTATTGGAGCTCAGGCCTATAAGGAGCGGTTTATCCGGCTCTTCGTCCTTGGAGTCAAAATACGGACCTGGTCGTCCAGGTTGGGGGTTGTGTCGTCGGTGTAACTTCTCGGCCATGTCAAAACCAACAAGTTGCGTAGCAACCACAAGCGGACGGATTCACTGATGACAAACACTGCAAACGAAATAAGGACAACGAATTTCGGATATGTACGTGGAATGTTAGGTCCCTTAACAGACCACTTGCAGCCAAATAACTAGCGGAGGTCCTTGACTGCTGTAAAGCAGATATTACCGATCGGACGGGCCGGGCAAATGGAGAATGAAAAACTGCGATATTTTTTATGGCAACTGCTATACACAAAAAAAACAGAGCTTATTTGGATGTGGATTTTTCGTTGGAAGGAGGCTTCGGCAAGAGGGTTTGAGCTACAGATGTGTCAACGAACGTATCATGACAATCGGCATCAAAACTAAGTTTGCCAATATAAGCTTTATATGCGCCCATGCCCCTACAGAGGAGACAGATGACACCAAAGAAATGTTTTTTTTTGAGCTCTTGGACAAAAAAATATGAGCAGTGCCCTAGTTATGACATTAAAATTGTCCTAGGCGACTTTAACGCCAAACTAGGGAGAGAAGATGTTTTTGGTGGTACAATCGGAAAACACAGCTTGCACGACACCACCTCCGATAACGGATTCAGGCTAATTGACTTTGCTGCGGGGCGAAATATTGTAATAGCTAGTACCAAGTTCCCACACCTCAACATTCACAAAGGGACATGGAGATCTCCTGATCAATCCACTGTCAACCAAATTGACCACATTGCGATCGATGCAGGGCACTACTCCAGTATGATGGATGTCCGAACTTTCCGAGGGGCAAACATTGCCTCGGACCACTACCTCGTTGTAGCCAAGGTACGATTGAGGATATCCCGACCAACGCCGACAAGAGGTGAGGAAGTTAAACGTCGGACTTCTGCAATCGCAGGAAAGCTCCAGGTCCTCTTCCAATTAAGTCTCAAATAACCTCCAAAGGAATCCTTTACAGCCAGCATTAAGATTTACACGGCCACTACAACGGAACACCTTGATGATGAGTGTCGGTAAGCACACGCAGGTAAACAAGAAGCATAAAAGGCGGTGCTGCAAATAAGGACCAGAACTGCCCGTGCGCTCTACGAGCAGAAGAGGACAGAAAATAAATTGACGACTGGATTGCACGTACTGGCTCATATGTGCGGTCACATTGTAGAATAAAATTTAAGAAAATTAAAGTGAACAACAAAACATTTATACGATTTTTGTGACTTTTGATTGTACGAATAAAGTACGTTAAATTGTATTGAGTGAAATAATTTAAACGCTATTTTATTTCTTTATGAAATGTAAAAATGAGTGATTTTTTTTTTCAAAATCGTAGGAGCGGTTTTTAAATAAAACGGTTTTTTTTAACAACTTTTTTTAACAAAATTAAAAAAAACTAATTCAGGAATACAAACTTAAACACGAAAATAACATACATTTAAAACCAAAGTTTAAAAAAAAAATCACTTACCCGTTTTCAAAATATTGATTTAAAAAATTTTTTTTTTTAATATTAAAAATACAAAAAAAAATGTTCGATACAAAATTAATGCGAAAATAATTAGGATACTTTCATATTCATTAATATCAATTTAAAAAGCAATCGAATCGCCAGTTTTCGAGAAAGTCTTATAAAAAAAACTGGTCCATTGGGAGTTACCGTTTTTAGCCCACCATATTAAATTGTTTGTTCTCCAAAATATAACGCTTACCTAGAGTAGTGCACTGATTTTTCTTCATTTTATTTATTTTTGGGCTAAAAAAATTGAAAAAAACTCCTCTGTAGAATGTCAAAATAACTTTAAGTTCTAAATTTGAAGACGATTAGCCTAACCGTTTAGGGTACAGTCCAAAATACATCCGTACAGACAGACAGACAGACGGACAGAATTTTGCCAGTAACTCAAATATGTTTCTCTAACATCGTAATGTTATGTTTGATTGTTATCTCAATTTTTTTTCACGAATGCATAACTTGCATTATAGTACCTATAATCTCAAGTAAAAAGTTTCAAAACCACAACACTTAACGGTTTTTAGTAAACATTGGAGTACGCCATTACACGTCTTGTATTGTGTGACGGATTTTGATAATCTTGTATTTTATTTCTAGTTTTTTTAATTTTGGTATGCATTATAAAATTATTTTTTTTATTTGTTATAAAAATATTGATTCTACAAACGCAGCGTGATGTCAGTAGCGCCCTTGTGAGTATTGAGACGGAAGCTGCGAAGATGGGTTTAGCAGTCAATGAGGGCAAAACCAAGTTTATGCTGTCATCAAGAAGAGACACCCAACATCGACGTCTTGGACAAAATAGCACCATAGACAGCTATAACTGTAGGGTAGTTAAGGACTAGTCTACCTGGGTTCCGCTATTAACTCAGACAACAACACCAGAGCTAAAATCAAACGAAGAATAACTCTTGCCAATCGCTACCTCTTCGGGCTTAGAAGGCAATTGAGTAGCAAAGCCCTCTCTCGGACAACTAATTTTTCCCTTTGTAAGACCCTCATCATCACAGTCCTGCTGTATGGTGCTGACGCATTGACGCTGTCAAAAGCGTATGAGGACGTTTAAGGCTGCTTCGAGAGAAAGATTCCCCGCGTGATTTTTGGTTCTGTATGCACAAACAGAGAGTGGAGGAGAATATTTAATAAAGAATTGTAATAGCTTTACAGCGACACAGAAATAGCCAAAAGAGTAAACTTTGAACATCTCATGGCTGGGTCATATAGAGCGGATGAACATTAATGCTCCGGCCGGAAAATCTTCGAATCCACCCCAGTAGGACGGCGCAGTAGAAGAAGACAGAGACTTAGGTGGCGCACAGAAGTGGAAGAGGGCCTTAACCGACTTCACTTGCGAAACTGTAGGCAGCTAGCTAAGGACCGAGCTAGCAGGAGAAGCTTGTTGGTTGATGCCCAGGTCCACCCCCAACTGTAGCGCCACCTAAGGTAAGGTAAGGTAGGTTATAGTTACGCCGCTTCATTAAGCCTTTCGCGGAGTAATTTATTACCATCCTCGAGACTTTTTAATTTTCGAAAAGTACTGTTTTGCACTTGCTGGCGGCTTGACCGTCGAATACGCGCATCAAATCAATCATATGAGGAAGTAAAAGATATACAACAACAAAACCATAAGGCATTGAATAGCAATCATTTTTATCTGAAAGCATTATAGTTATAGTTGTTTTCATCATCATTTCAATAATTTTTTTTAGAACTAATTAATTTTTAAAATTTCATTTAATGGAAAGATAATCCAAAATTTAATTGAATATAATTGTACACAAAAATCATTTGCGTTACATCAAGGCTCCAGTTTCTAAATCTAAATGAGATCTTTTCCATTGGAAAATCATATGATTTTAATTTTTTCTTTTAAGAATATCTTCTTATTTACTTTAACTAACAATCCTTTTAAAATCCTTCTATTAGATACTGTAAAGTCGAAATGCGCTCAAACATTCTTCCGAGCCCAATTATTTTTAAATATAACTCCTGGCATGTCGTTGATTTATTATTCTAACTGGTTCTTAGTATTTACCTAAACACACAAAAATCCTTCATCATCAATATTAAGACAAATACAGTCTTCGTCGAACTCTTTTGCCAACCATTCTACAGCATAAAGACGTCTAATGAAATCAACAGGCAAGAAGAAACATAGAAAAAAATTAAAAAAAATATACCAGGAACAGGAATTATTAACGGAACAGGAATAAAAAAGGAAGTCATCCTAATTTAATTTTACCCTCATTTATTAATTCAATTTCGATCAAAATGGAAGTCGTTAAAAAATTTCCTTCACATCCTGCCCATCGCAACAACGTACTTGTCGAATGACCGGAACGACAACCCTACTTCTGATTTTGTTGGGGTGATTCTCCGTTGCCACTGCATTAAAGTTGTCCTTCAGCATTTCTTCTCTTTCTAATCGTTTTTAGTTGCGGATTAACCAAAGTTAAACGTTTTACTTTATTAATGTAATTTTATTGTTTAACATTGGTGAATATTATGTGCTGGGCAGAGCGAGGAGGTTGTCGCAACAGGGACATGTCTTCGTACCAAAATATACGAAGGACTACGTAGGTACACCACGAAGAAGGTCAGAATTCAAATGGGGTTTGTAGTGGAAGTAGAGGAAGCTAAAACGATTGGAACAAAGTAAAAAAATGCTGCCTTGTCGGGAATCATTTTTTACGACATCAAATTGAGTGTGAAAATTCCCGGACAAGGTAATGGCTACGCAAATTTCGATTCACGGTAAATGATTTTTTACGATCAAATTAGGAAAGAGAAAAGTTTTATATTTTACTCATTGGAGAGAAGAAAAGAGGAAGCAAAACCAAGGACAGAGTGTGTTGCAGATATTGTTTTAAAAAGATTCCATAGCAGGGTATGTCGTTTTTATTAGTTTTTCGCTTAGTTTAATTGAGTTCGAGAGATTTAATTGCAGTGATGTTGAGGTTAAGGAATTTCTGTGAACAAATATTTTGTTTTGTTTTGAATTCCAAGTGCACTTAAGTTCCGTTATGCCCCCGCTCGTTAACAGTTCTGTGAAGTTGGAAACAATTAAAGTCTTTTTTATAGGAAGTTTTATAAACTTTAGATAATGGAAGAAATTTCTTTCTGAAATAATCATTTCTTAAAGATAAGAATAGAATTGTTCAGAACAATGTTCTTTTTATTATTTTAAACTTGTTTTTATTGGTATAACGATAATTAATCCGAAAATCCGTCCAAAAGAGCGGGACTTAACTATAACGAGCTAACAATAACGATTAAAGAACTGAAGTGAACATGCTAAAGCTTCCTCAAAACGGATGCCTTGGGATACTGTCTAGTTTATGAAAAAAAAATGGCATTAGGTCTCTTGGCAAAATAATAAACTCATCAAATTTGGCAGAATTTTCAAACAAACTTTATTTTAAAAATGAAGAAATTACATTGGTATGTTATGGGCAACAGCGCTGATAATCTTTTCAAAAAATGCACCATGGAACCATTTGCAAGAACACCATTCTACTAGGAGATGACAGTTTATAAAGGAAGACATTCATTTGAATCATACGCTTGTTATTCCTGGCAAGATGTTCCATGAATAAGCTATATCAGTGTAAGCGCTCCATATTATATAATCTAGATTCTAGATGGTCTGGGTAAACCTAAATGAACCTTTGAAAACCGCAGATATGCTGAGTTATAAATCGGTAAGTAAACTTTATAGTTTAACGATACCCCGAAAACAGCTCTTATATAAACCAGTGCTGTTTTTTTTTTTTGTTCTTCGTCTTTAAACGATTATTAATACGATCAAACCTGGGAACATAACTTTTTCACTTTACTTATACCTGTGGAGTTCAACAGATTGACAAACATATGGGTTTTGAAAAGTTTCATACCTGAGACCAACTTAATTCAGGTGAAATTGCATTTGTTTGATTCAGGATTTTTAACGCCTGCCCTCTTCCACGATAGCGCTCGGTCGTGACATAATATTGCCTTTTGAACTGGGTTCAAAGGATATCTTCTTTCTACATGACAGTATCAGTTAAGGTCTTGCTGTATTTGGTCAATTATGGTATTCTTAACAAGGAGACTTCCACGGATTTTCTTGCTCCTTGTTTGATCGAGCCTTTTCATGGAAAATGATTCGGAAACCCGAAACAAAAGGCTGTTCCCTTCGCTTAACATCCCTCGAATGTCTTTAAGCCATTCCCAGAAAACACAGCTGCAGATCCTTTGCAGTTTGTTGATAGAAACGACGAATGTGAAATTCTTATTGTTACGCTCAAAAACGTAAGAAGCATGTGTCAACATTAGTTGTCTAACAAAACAATCACCAGGGTACGATCTAATAACTGCTTAGGTTTTGAAAGAAATGCCATCAATAGCCTTCCAAAAACTCACATTTATAATATACTAAGATATGTGCCACATCATTGGAAAATTGCAGAAGTCATTGTTATACCTAAACAAGATTAGCCACGATTAGAAGTAATATCTTACACACCAATATCGGTTATACCAATAATAGCAAAGGTGTTTGAAAAAACTGCTTCTGAAAAGGCTTTATTTATTTATTTTATTTATTTATTTGACTATAACTACAGATACATTATTGATCACAGTTATTTGGATTATACAAATAATATTACATTTACATAATTAGTGACGATTTAAATTGAATAAAAGTATAATTTGTTTAAATTTCAATGAAGTAAGATTAAAATCTACGAAGGAATTATAATTATTGAACTGTTTACATAAGAGAGAGAACGGTTCATTATTTAAGTAGTTTAAAGTAGTTTCATGTGTTCGCAAAATTTTATAATTTCGACTTGGACGGAATGGCACATTTAATTTTATTAAGGAAAGCAAATAAGGAGAATTTATATCACCGTTTAAAAGTTTAAATATGAATGCAGCATTGAGTGATGACCTTCTATCCTCGAGCGTATTAAGACCAATCAGTAAAAGTCGCGAACGATATGGTGGAAGATGCTGATGATTATCCCAGCTAAGATGACGGAGAGCAAATAATAGAAACTGTTTTTGAATTGATTCAATGCGGGCAATGTGACAGGAGTAATATGGGCACCAAACTTGGCAACCATATTCCAAGATCGAACGAACCAGTCCAACAAACAGGCTCTTTGTCACATAAGGGTCGTTGAATTCTTTTGACCATCGTTTAATCATTCCTAGACGAAAAGAAGCTTTTGCAGTTATAGAGTCGATGTGCATTCTGAAGTCTAATTTTGAATCAAATATTACTCCCAAGTCTATAAAATAATTAACTCTTTCAAGTTTTGAATTATTTATAGAGTATTCATTAAAGAAAACATTTTTAACTCTAGCGAAGGTCATTACTTTGCATTTCTTAGAGTTCAGTGTGAGATCATTCTTATTACACCATTCCTGCAAATGATCAATATCAGATTGCAGTTGAAAGTAATCAGCATTATTTTTATATGAATATGAAATTTTCGCATCATCAGCATAGAGATGTATATCACAGTATTTTATCACAGAGGGTAAATCATTCTTTCTGACGATAAAACATCGAAATCGAATAACTTTTGAATATCCGAAAATATTGTGGAGACATTGTTGAATAATTTTTGGAGTTTAAGGACTTTCCAATGTAATTTATCCACCGAGATTTTGTCATGCTTAGTACAAAAGTACCGTAAGCCAGCTACAGAAGTGAATTTATCAGCATCCTTACCTTTAATACCTATGCATTTAGCATGAACTAGTTGCAAGCATACGGCATAAGAAACTGTTACATCACTAGAAGTTTTTTTTACAGACTAGACAGCTTAAGGAATCCATATTCAAAATACAAAGGGCGTTTTACGTGAGCTACACAAAAAAAAATATAATAAGAACAACAAAAAAAAAAAACCCTTTAAATTGGTATTCCACGGGTCGAATTAAATGGGTTTTTCACAAAAATTACTATAACTTAGGAAATACGCTTAGCACAGAAATCGTTTACCACTTATTGAAAAGCTGTTGATATTTCCTTTCAGATTTTAAATTTTGATTGTTTTCAAAACTTAAAATTTTAAAATTAAAAAATCAAAAAAAATAATATTTGATATAACAGTGAATTGTTCACTTAGAGTTCACTTAGAGTATTTGCTTTAAAGGAAATAAGATTTCTTTGAAATTGCAAAAACTAAGCACTGTATCACCACAAATTTCAATTAAAATTAGAAATGCAACAACTATAAATAGATTGTTAGTGTTTATAATATTTAAGATCGGTTTATAACCACATAGAAACGCGAATTACTCGGGAGCAAACTATAGCACTTGAAGATAGGAACAGAGTTACCACCACGGTTTTAGACTGCTTTTAGACCTTGTAATATTTAAGCTGCCATTCTCTTTTGTTTCTCCTTCCAAACACGAATAACTTTTAGATGCTGCGATCTTACACAAAGTTTACATTCAATATTTCTTCTTTATTTCGGACCAACTAACAACTCAGAGCGAAGAGCCGAAAACAACCGACGAATAGAGATAAGACAGGTTGACACAAAACCAGGATAGCACAAAGAAGAAGGGGTGATAAACTAGTTTGGTGAACAGCCCGAGTGATTTTTTGTACCCCCGCCACCACATACGTTTCTCACCAATGTATAATAAAATCTCAGGAGAAAATCGCAAGGTCTAAAAGCAGACTTAGCAAAATAATAGAAGAAAGAAGACTTATTCCGAGCTATCAGTTTGAATTTAGAAATGAACATATGACGATAGACCAAGTGCATCGAATTACGGATGTTGTAGAAAAAGAACTTGAAGAAAAACAAGTATGTTCGGCTATATTCTTAGATGTTGCTCAAGCCATCAACAAGGTGGCACTTGGGACTTAAATGTAAACCTAAAAGGCACCTTCCCAAGCAGTACTACGAAATACTAAAATCATACGTTACGAACGGACTTTTTGGAGTACGGTACGGCCAAAATTACTCGGAACTAATGGCTAAAACACAATCTTGCTTTAGCTTCGGTTTCGCCTGAAGTTTACAAGTTCAGCCATAGGAAATCAATACATCTTATAACGCCGTCGCTTTGACTTTGAGTCAGGTTAACTCAAAGTCAAAGCTGAAGTGGAAACTGGTTGACAAAAAAAAACAAATTTGTAAAATGTCATTCAAAGCGGACACAAAGCGTGTGAAATGTAACGTGATGAAGCCAAAGCTGAAGCGTGATTTTGTTTTAGCCATAAAGAAAATTGAAGCCAGTGTACCACAAGGAAATGTCCTATGACCAACCCTGTATTTGTTGTATTTTTTTTTTTTTTTATATAATTAACGCGCGCATAAGGGACTATTTATTTGTTTCCCTTTTAATGTAACACACTGCGCGGGCATTAGGATGATAGGGAGGGGAGAGATAGGAGGTGTCGATTAACATTGCTTTACAAGGGATATTCCAATGGACAACAACGCTATCAATGCCACCTTTCCTGATGATACTCCAATATTGGTGCAAGATAAATCCGTTACGAAGGCTACACAAACATTGAAAAATTCAGTCGATAAAATTAATAATTGGACGCAAAAATGGCTTATCAAATTAAACGAAACGAAATCGACGCATTTACATTTTTTTTATTGGCGCGACAGCTCCTTCCGAAGCCAAGGCCTAGTGACTTATACTATCAACCAGTGAATGTGTACAGAGTACTATTGTAGGTGTAGGTTATGTTTTGGTGAATAAAAAAATCAAAATTGTGTGCTAAAACGGTACCTCTCAACCGTTTTTTTTCGTCGACTTTCTCGAAAACTGGTCATCCGATTTCAATAAAAATTGATATTCAGGAAGATGTAAACTTTTTTTTTGTATTTTTTATAATTTTCTTAATTTTGTATTTAATCAAAATTTTGAAAATATGTGAATGGATTTGTTTTTAATTTAGATTTTAAATGTAATTTTTTTTGCTTAGTTTGCATTCTTAAATTATTTTTTTTAATTTTTGAAAAAAGTTTTTAAAATAAATACTTTTTATTTAAAAACCGATTCTACGATTTTGGAAAATAAAATCAAGTTGTTTCACATATTTTAAAGCCAAAAACTTTGAAGTTCCCTTAATATTTTTTAAATTTTATTCGAATTTGTGATGGCACATAAGAGCAAGTACGTGCAACCCAGTCGTGCAATTTATTTATTTTCTGTGCGGATATGTGAAGTCGCTAGATTAACCACTTGGAGGACAACATTCCCAACGTTATTGCCAATGGCTACAAATGTTGGAAATAGTCATAGAAAATTAGACCTCCAGATTAGACCACTTTGAAGCCAGCCGTGGAGGTGTAATGCCAGAAATCATATTTAAATTATAATGCCAGAAGATTATTATCTTTCCAATAAATTAAATTTTATGTCATTTAAAAAAAAATCATCTTAATTATTCCATTTCAAAGTGCTATACCTGTAAAAAAAAACATCCTTTAGATTTAACCCACCACTGGTTAGGCCGTACTTCACCGTTGAATAGTTTGAAGATGAAAGTCGAGACCGTTATCTTTATATTTTCTAGAATTCCTAGATTTGGAGTATTTCGTCTTCGTCTGGACAAATCATTAATTTCTCCAACTATGACGTGGAAGACTTCTCATGGTAAGGATCAGCTATTGGAAAGTATAGAAGAGGTAAGTGGTTTTTTAAAAGTCCCTCAAAATGTTACAATATTGTTGCCATCTGTGAAGAATTCTGTTGTCCAAGAAATTTAAGTATTGTTAGTGAATTATTAAGATGAACATATATACGATTTTATTTATTTTTAAACTGCAATTTTTAAATGAATGCGCGCATTCGTCCTTGTTTTGATTTGCCATGTCATTGTTTCTGATGATAGCTTCCTGGATGTTTTAGAATTTAGATTTGGATTTAGCCCGAGTAAAATTCTTAATATTGAAATAAATTAACTTGAAGGGTCTGGCAGGATGTTGAGATTTGTAACATTGTTTCTTTCCTTACCTTTTTAGCAACCAAGGTGGGAGTAATTCCTGCAGTTTTGACCCTTTTGCAAAAATTTTCCACTTGATTTCTTCTTCTTCAACTTCGCACTGCTTTCTGAGCAAAAGGTTTTCATCCCCTCTCTATTTAACGTTTAGCGTGAGGCCTTTTGTGTTCCTTTGCTTCCAGAGCCTATTGGTTTGTGTGTTCAACTTAGCTTCTATTCGCACAATAACTGTCATAGAAAAGATCGAAAGAATAATGCCATTGTTGATAAAAAAATGTAGTTTATAAGTTAAATACCAAACACTCAACATTCATATCGTAAACAGGTCCTTTGACTTCAATTTGTCGGCCAACAAAATATCCTCGAAATGCATGACTTTGAACGCTGTGTAATTTCCAAGATTTACGTAGCTTATCATTATGTTCTAGGCCAAGCCATGACGACATGCTTTAGCTGTTACTCTCATAAATAATCTCCCCGCCCCAAGGCATCAATTTGGAAATGCCAAAGCCATACTTCAAATATCAACCCGATAATGCTCAAAACGCTAAGGCTCGATTGGTATCACGGAAATGCTATAAATTTTCCCAGTGCTTAACATTTACTCCGACACGATGTCCCGTAGAATATATTTTCCTTGGCAAAAGGTACATTTCATTTTAAAATGAAGATGGAGCTCTCCCCTAATTTCAGCCAAACGAACCTGCTCCCTTAACTCCTATAGAAAAATATTTTTTTGTTCAACGCTTTTCTTTTATTTTTTTTCCAAATCGTAAACTCAGAAGTTGAGGCCATTAATTTTGCGGCCATCTCGTAAAATCCTATTCCTGATTAAATTAAAAATGGACAAAAAACCTTCACTTCGTTATAATTTTTTTTTTTCTTTAAAATACCATTTTTTTTTGTATTTTTCTGGTGATGCCATCAGCACCGGGCGCTAACAACATGACAAAGTGTCGCCACTAAGAATCAAGAGCTCCGCGTTTTTAATATCCTTATTTATTTATCCCGTCTTGAGCTCAAGAATGGAGAAAAAAAGTAAAAATCCAGGCAAAATAATACGAAAGTAATTAAGGATACGATAAGGGCGGATCTGGACAATAAATGTTTACATTTAAAATAAAATACTCGCTATGAAGAGCCATAATGGGAATGTCCTTTGTTGGAAAAGTTTAGCAAATTTTGTTTTCCTTAACAAAGGAAAAATCGTGTGCCAAGTTATATTCTTAAAAGAAAATGGAAAAACAGGACTAAGAACCAAGGAGTGATTGACTTATTTTTCTCATTGAACGAGTGGCATTGGGGGTGCCTGCTCAGGTGAGGAATATAAAAATGTAAATTGAAGGGACATTTTACATTGCGTGTTAATTTATGGGCTTTTTGGGTTTTCTCATTTCCTGATTTGCAGTTTATAATTAATGTCATTAGTTTATTAGATTCGGCATTCGGGTGTGAAAATGGAATTACACGATTTATACGAGTGATAGTAGGGGTGGCGGCCGTAGAAACACCTACCTCATCAAGTTCGAATGGAAAATTTAGCCATAAATAAATGGCAAATTAGTTAAAACGTACAAAGCCGCTGGTCGGACAGACTTTTTCTTGTCCTTTTGGCGGTAAAATTGCCACTTCCGGTTTCGTGTTTGGTGTCGGTCTATCTCATTGGGATAGAGTCAATGTCAATGTAATTAAGAATCTGCTGGTCGGATAAACTCAACATACGCCAAACATGCCTCTGATCCTTAAACCTGGAGAACAAAAACATTGATATTTTCATAGACAGCCAAGCGCCAATCAAGGCCATATTGTCGATCGTCTCCAAGTCCAAACTGATTGACCGATGTCGCAATATCTGCAATATCTGCGTCATATGGGTCCCCGGGCACTGCGACATTCGTGGTATTGAAAGGGTTGATGAACTGGCCAAAAACGGTTCATCCATGGTACCAAGCCAAACCTTACCCTGGGTACTTGAACCACTGTACCCTTACGGGTGACAACTCAATGGGGGCCCATGAGTAGAATGAGCATTCTTCGACAATCTTTTCGAAGCAAATTAAAAATATTCTTAAATATTTATTATTTATTTATATATATTATTTAATATTTATTTATATTCGACTATCGAATCATCACCCGGTTCAACCTAACCTAACCTACCCTTAAGACCTTAAAGCTACCTACGATTCGTAGCTAAGGTACGACTTTATAAAGCCATGAAAGAATTCGTAGGTTGACAATGCCTAACATTACAAACCAAATTAAAGTTACCGGATTGCTGTCCAGACCAAACAATAGAGCAATACTCGGGTGGCTTCTAAAATCCAATAGAACCTACTATATAGTCTGTCAAGACTCTTCAAATATAGAAATCTTACCATACAAACTAAGCTGCTGGTCTACAAGACCACCCAAAATCCAAGAATTGGTGCTCACTTAAGGCCACACTGATCTTTTAATCGCGTTCGAAAAGAATGTCTTACGGTGAATTCTTGACCTAGTGTGCAACGGAGCGAGTTGATTTTTTTAGATGGAATCCAACCTTGCTTATGTTGAAAGATGGTGTATACAACGAATCCTTAAGCCTTTTATTGTAAAACTAGAAGACGTCACTAGCAATCGGGGTGTATTAATGAATTTATTTGATGAACGCGGACTAGATCCTGTTTTTTTTGCACCGATGATGATTATGAAGGAAATATACTTGGTTTCCACTCAACTCCTTTAGATAAAAGATTCTATAAAATATTCAAAATTTAGTTTTTTAACAAAAACTTTTTTTATACTCTCACTTTCAACTCCTTGCAGACCTGAGTTAGTATGTATAATATATATAATAAAAAACAAAAACAGACATTTAATAGTCCAGGAGGCGGCCGTAGAAAAACCTATCTCATCGAGTCAATGGAAAATTTAGCAATAAATAAATGGCAAATTACATAAAATGACAAAACCGCTTGGTCGGACAGAATTTTTCTTGCCCCCTTTGGCGGTAAAATGGCCACTTCCGGTTTGGTGTTGTCTTACAAAAGGGGTATCAAATGAAAGCCTAGACCATCTACATTAGGAATATTTTTTTTTCAATATTAATTTGTCTAAAAAAAATTTCGATATTGTCTTAAGAAAATTAAAAAAAAAGTAAAGTAAACTTCCGGTGTTACCGGAAGTGGCCATTTTACCGCCAAAGGGACAAGAAAAAGTTTGTCCGATCAGCCGTTTTGTACATTTTATTTAATTTTCCACTTATTTGTGGCAAAATTTCCATTGAATCGATGAGGTAGGTGTTCCTACGGCCACCTTCCATATTATAAGTACTCAAAATTTCAAGAAAACAAGAACTGATATGACCTGCTAAAAGAATCACTTTTATTTTCCTTTTTTTTACGTTCACTTAAAACCAAAAATGACATATTTTCTTCTAAAATCTTAAAGTAAATAGTAAGCTTGAAAACGAAAAAAAAAATTTACATATACTTTTTCTTCAGCCACATCCTGATTCACCAAGCAAGCGTAGATATACCATATCAAGAGTTTTCTTCCTCACAAATTGCATTTAACATTCAAAAAGTGAAATTCAGAGAAATAGTGCACTTAGCCTGACTGGTATTCACATACAAATTGAATTGTCCGTAAAAAGGAAGAATATCCATAAGAACTCAGAGCTCCCATAAGATTTGTAGCAATGAAAGCACACAGTGGTAAGAAGCAAGGACCAAATACAAAAAAAAAAACACATAGACTCGAAAAGCGGGAGTTTCTTCTTACAGCATTTGGAATGAGTTCATAAATGCAATTTAAAGTTGCACAAAGTTTATCCACTCTCCTCCCGATTCCAAGAATATGAGATCTATGTATAATGCACCTATACACTTCGGCATCATTCTCATATTTCTGTTAATAACGACTGGCATAAATACACAATAAATTGATCCCGAAGGACCTTAATACCCATTCACAAGGAGAAACTTTTATTTCGTATAATTTTGTTAAGAAAAGAATATTTAGTTTTAATATTGTCTAAGATTCGAAGTCCCATAAGTCCTTCGTTGTACGCGCATCCCCTCATCGTTTGTGTCAGCTTTATGAAGCTTATGAGGGAGTGAGTTTGGACTCCGGTGCGGAAGCGATCTCGGTCAACAGAAAATTAATATTTTGCTTTTGAGAACTGAAAGCATCATCGTGGGGGTTGAAGTTTTCTTTGGTGGTAGGTTTGAATTTGCAGGAGGGGTGGGATAATCCTGCTTTTGTATTGTTATTCCTCAAGAAGGAATCAAACGCTTTTCGCACTCTCTTGGTTGCGTTGGAAGACTCGAATTGAAAGACACGTACAGACATCTTCTGCTATAGAGAAGATTCCATTTCCGATTTATGAACAATATCTTTCTATGTGATTCAGTTATGTGAGTATGTTAGTTAACGCCTGCTGTTCGGCCGTGACTTTTCTCTAAAGTTGGAATCATATGGAAGATCGGGAATTGGTTACGTGCTGAAGTCAATATTAACTTAGTTAGATATTGCGTTCGATGAGAAGTAACCTTTGTGATATTATTATGATTTTCATTTTGGTATCAAATTTTTTTTGAAGAATACAACTACATGACACATAAATTGTCATTTGTTCATGGGGTAAGGGGTACTGATGTCTCCACTCTACCACTTATGTTTTTCAAGGAATGGGCAATATACATAAGTTGACTGTTTGATACAAACTTGTATACATTAATAAGAGGATGAGTATGTATGAGCGGTAAATGTTGTTTTTCCGCTTAAAACATAGTCGTAAAAGTGAAGCAGTGATTTATGTATGTATAGCTTTTCGAACAGTTTTTTTTTTGTTAAAAAATTAGAGCGCGCACAGGGATTATCTGCTTCCCTTTTAAGGTAAGCACACTGCGCGAACATTAAGAAGTAAGGGAGGTGATAGAAGATGTCGATTAACATTGGTTTTGAATGGTGAAATTCCGCCGGGCAAACTATTTCAATTTCGTGTTACTCGGCTAAGAAGGAAACTCTGTGTTTCCGGTACATCCGAAACAGAGCTCAAGCGTGAGCATTACGAGAGAGACGAGTATTATTCTATATTCTATCAAGCAGGTGTATCGATGCCTGTTAAAATTCGCCTGCCAAGATGTAGAACTTATATTTGAGTTTGGGGTGTATAAACCATTTACAAATTGTAGCCAGATCAGAAGGGGAAAACTTCTTGCATCAATATAAAAAGTAAAGAAAACCGAAGCATTAAACTCATCAGGATTCCTATTACGATTTCCCCATTCGATTATTGTTGTTGTATTAATCGGAGTTTAATAAGCTTAACTTACTGTACCGCTGGGAAATCACGTCCGAAGGAGAAGGACATAACGAGCCCTAACCGGCATTTTATCGCAAGCGAATTTTTTTACAAAATCAAGTTAATAATGCAGTTCGATAGCTTACGCCTTACACATGTATCTTTATCATTAGTTTTTCAATATGACTTTTTAACAAAGAGTTACAGACAAAACAAAATTTATCGTAACCGACATTCATGTATTAGGCTCTGTCGGTTTTGAAGCTCAGGAAAAAATAAAAAAAAAATGTGTTTCCTGTAAAATTTACAATTTGTCGCTTACGATTAAATAGCGGTTAGGGCTCGATAAATTACACAACAAATATGAGAATCTGAGGGTAGAGTCGTTGTGTAGACAAAAGATTATTTATAAAAATGAGAAAGAGAGGCGGTGACAGAATGGAACCCTGGGGGACGCCAGCATTTATTTTGTGGGAATCAGATTTGAAACCGTCTAATACTCCTTCTGGTATTGCTCGATTCAGAAGATAGATTCTAATCCAAAGAACAAGATTAAAATCGATCCCAAGCATGCATTTTGGATAACAGAGCTTGTTCCTTGTTGCCAACCCTATCAAATGCCTAGAAATATAGAGGGCAAGCCATACTGCGGGTCATGCAGAAGCTTTCGGTCTTCAAGATGTTTCTGAAACTGACGGGTTAATCACCGTGACGCTTCTGACTCCATCAGGTTCAGCGTCAGAGACCATGCGCGCTGAAGCGTCGATGTTCATCCACTCTGTATGGTAAAGCCATCCTAGCCGCTGGTTACGGAATTTTGTGGCTAGGCTTATGTCACTGTACTGCACGCCCAACTTTTGGTTGTAACTTCTCCGCCACTCATTTGTAACCGGATCATAAACAGGACCAAAAATCGCGTGTAGTACTTTTCTCTCCAATACCCCAAGGGAGCTTTCATTCCAGTAGTAAAGGTTCCATGGTCTTGCACCATGTAGCAGGACCCGTATGATGAGTGTTTTCTATAGCCGTCTGCTAACAGCGATTAACCAGAGTGATTGGACGCTTAATTTCTGCGCAGAAATTGTTGCCCGTGTTGTGGTGTTCATAGCAGAGCCTATGACTTTACCTAGAAGTTATATCAATCGTCACGTTCTAACCAAGTTGGTGGTAGGCTTCGACTTTTGTTTGTAAAAGCATATACTTCGTTTGTCCTCGTTTATAACCAATCCTATTCTGCTTGCTGCTAGCTCCATTCTGTTTTTTTCTATCACATCAATGGCTCCAGTAAACCCAAGCATTTGAGTTCATTTTTTAAAGATAGGAGCTTATGTGGTGGCTTGGGTGTTGAGTACTACCTTTTCAAGCACAACGTTGTAACAGTTGCACAACAGTGGGTATCCTTGTCGTAACCCTATGGTAGTGTTGAAGGTCTCAGTAGTATCCTTGCCAACTTGCGCAGCGAGCATACTCTATCGTCCACCTGATAAGACGTATCAGTTTAACAGGAAATCCAAAACTAGATATGGATTGGTACCTACAGTTCGTTCCTGCTAACACTGTGATAGGCTTCTTTAAAACCGATGAACAGCGGTGGCTCTCAATTTTAAATTCTTGGGTTTTCTTCAAGATCTGGCGCAATTTGAAAATTTTAAAACATTAAATGCTGGACAGGATCTTATAAGCGATGTTTAAAAGGCTAATTACTATATAGTTGGTGCAGAGAGAGTCGATCTCCCTTTTTGTAAGTGGGGCAGATGGTACTGAGATTCCATTCATGGTGCATACTTTCCTCCTACTATATTTTGCAGATGAGTTGGTGTATGCACCTGACCAGGTCATCCCCAGCGTGTCTAAAAAGTTCCGCTCCAAGCGTTCAGAACAAACTGCTTTGTTCGTTTTTAGTATGGCAATTGCTACTTTGATTTCATTTTGGTCGGGCGGGTATAGCTCTTAGTTCCCATTCGTTTTCCTTGTACTCGTCAACCGATCCACTTATCCAATCTACAAAATGTACAAATGCAGTGAGCCCAAAGCGAACCCATTCAAATGTAATATGACACAGGAACATTTAATTTGTTCTCCGCCTGGTATGTATTTGCTATATCTATATATATGCAGATACACATACTCAATAGGGCCTGTGCATAATTAACGAATGTAGCTATGGACAGGCATAGCGGCCGGCATGATCCGAGTTGTTATCACTTACGTTGAAATATTATTATTGTCGCTTGTTGAACATCTGGTATCGATATAGCCTTGACTATGGGCACCGATGCTATTCAACTTATAGCCAACGTAAAGTGCATGATAACGAATGTCAAGGGTACATGACCGCATGCATAAACTGTTGCACTTTATGTGGGGCAAATCGTTGCAACATTAATTTTGGATATAGGTGTCGATTGACACGGGCCAAGATAATTATGAGGACGCATTTTTCACATGCATTATGAAAATTGCCGAATTGCTTGCGTGCATGGTGGGGATGATAATCCATAGTCAAAATTAGTATAAAAGGAGTAGGATGATTAGGATAAAATTCATTTCATTATTATAGTTCTTGAACAGATCGCAGCCTATGCATTGCGACAGCGGGTCTTTCAAGAAATTTTAACTTTTTATAAATTGACTAGACACTGAGGTTGCAGCCTATGCATTGAGACAGCGGGCCTCTTTGTCTAAATAAAATATAATTTAAAATAAAGAAACCAGTTTTTTCATTTCAACTCTCCCCAACACACTCTTCTCCACAGTTAAAGAGGAAAGCACGGTGTGTAGCTAGTGCAGCTTATTTTGGGTTATTACAATCTCCTCGACTTCACACGTTGCTATGTATATCTTTAAACAAATCACTTGGCCAACGGTCGATTGGGCAGAGAGAGGATTAAGAGAACAAAAAAGATGCGCAAGAGATTTAATGAGAACAATGCCAGAGATGGAATACTCTTTTTGAAAACATGACAAAATGTTATGATCATACCTCATGTACAAAAACTTCCACGGTGAAATTTGATTGTGTGTATCTTTTAAAATTCATGAGATGAGCAGAAAAATTTGAAGAGAGCTGAGCAATAAAATGGCCAAGTTAAATGGTTCAAGAAGTTATAGTGAGCTTTTTTATTTCTGCTGAGTAAGCATTTGTCATCCTTCCTCCGCTCAACGTATAGATAGTAAAAGATACTTTAATTCTTTTGCGGAGCCACGATCTGTATGCCTCCGTGTTTGCTTTGTTTGCCTGATTACATCCGGAGTCGAATGAGGGGTTTCTTGCAGGTAGTTGTGAGAAGCTCATTACTTCTGACGCAGGCTTTCTTACGGCTTGTTGATAGCTTCCTTACACTCTGAGTTAATTCAAGACTTTTCTTTGCATTTGATTCTTTTTGTTCTGTTAGAAATATAAGTTCGCATTCCTAGATAAATCACATTTATTATCAGTTAAGCAATTACATCAATGTCACTATCGAGTAAACATAGTGACCAGCTAAAGTAACTAAAGAATTTATTCAGGCCGTCCCAGTTGGATTTTTCGTACTACCAAGGGGTCCTTGTTTGTTTTTCTTTTTCTTTAACTGGTGAAGTGAAGCATAAAATGCTTATTCTTTCTCATTCTTTATTTAAATCAGTCTTTATTTATCCCTAAAGACTACACTAGGCTTGGTTAAAACTGTTTTATGCGCTGTGGTAAATAGGACGATTATATCGGTCAGAATTTTTGTTATTTGTTATTCAACCTCGAATAGAAAAATCTTATAAATTTTAAAATTAAGCTTAAGAAAAAGCACGTTTTTGGGCCAAACAAATCTATCCATGTCAGCATTGATTTAACTATACGTCGAAAACACAAGCTAAATAGAATCATTTCAAGCATACAACATTTTTTGCCTTTTCGCATTGCCTTTGTCTAAAAAAATCTCAATCACCGGAAGCCATTGAAGATACGAACACGAAATTAAAACATACACGTGCCCTCAGAACGCAGTCACCTCAAACCCGTGGAATTCGATAGATACTCACCAGCCCACATGTTGTTTTGGTCTTCTTGCCACCTCAGGAACAGAAGCCGAACACATCATATATGCTCGTGTGAGATGCCACACCAACCATGTTTTTTTTTGTTTTCCACATGAAATGAACATACATATATAGGAAACGTGGCAACCATTTTCCATTCACATCCAATTTAGCACTTCTTCGCCCCGATTTCCTCTATTGTTTGACAATCTTTCCGTTCATCGGCGGGCCTGTCGTTCCTATAGCCATCATTGACGCGGCATCTGTCTGTTCTAAAATGTAAGCGCCAAGTACACAATCCATTTGGCCTTTTTTACAGTTACCTACACTCTGTGTTGCCAATTCTGAAGCCTCGCCTCCTGAAAGCCAAGTTATCGAAATGAATCGTTATTGATTCAATTTGGAATAATTGAAAGGATTCACCCTGTGCGTGGTTGTCATTTTCGTTGTTGTTATTGTTGTTGTCGTCGCTGGGTCTGGTCCTTCATAGCCAGAGCAGGAGTATCTCTATATCTAAAGGGGACAAGGAACACAAGGATGATTGTCACTGCTAATGCAGTAATGAAAATGAAGATTTATTCTGACCGGAAGGAGGCGAACATAAAGGAAGAAAATCGAAAAGGCACAAAGAACTGATTGCGGATTTTAATTCAAAGTGCAGAAAGGGATGCTCACTCGTACGTACAATTCGTATATAGACTTCGTTTCCCGTTTCCGGTTTGTCAATCTGCTATCTCTCTGGCTCTGTGCCTTCAGATGAAAATCGTCTTTTATTACATTTTTTATTATTCAAATCAGGAAATTTTCTTCGAACGAATGACAGTTATTATTGGTTCTTCTTTGCAATAAGGGGTCGGGTGAGATGGTGGGAGTGAAAATTTCACTCAAATTATTTTTTATTGAAAAGGTGGAAAAGAGGGTTTGGAGGGGGAGGTAGAAGCATGGCTCGGGTATACTATTGTAACTGTTATTCACTTGCTTACTTAGATATTATTATTTTGAAAAGAGAAAAGGAACGTACGATGGCGTGTTGAATTCGTTTATTAACTTGTGCAGCAGATGGCAGCCTTGTTGGCATAACAACATTGACTTGACGACGAAGACTTGACATTAACGCAGACTAAAAGTGAATTGTTCGATGTAATTTATTTTTTTTCGCGGAAAGGATGATTGCAAATAATATTTTGTTCGGATATTTTAAAAGGAAGAGATAGTAAAACTCGCATGTAATAGTTAATACTGAATCAAACAAATCGCTTTAAACATTACGTAAGTTTATCAATAATGATCAAATATGCTTAATTAGCAGTGGAAAAGTTGCCTACATCCAATCTACGGGGGAAGGGTGATACACGAAATTATGATACCATCGTTCAATTTAGCTTATATATCACACTGTTTAGATCTTTGAGCAGAAATTAGATGGACGTTTGCCAAGAATAATATGGCTTTCTGATGACAAGTTCTTATTTCTCTGTCATGTTGGCCACAAGGGAAATGAGTATTGCATAAGCACAGTCCGTTTTCTGATTCACAAAAACCAGTTCCGGACATTTTGTTCTTTTGGAGCACTTCTTTTCAATTGCGAAAAGTTTAAATATCTTGGTTCAATATAACATTAGCATAGCGAAGGATGTTGTTATGACGAAATCAAGCACCTGGCAAGTAAATAGTGGATGAAGCGGTGACAAATCACTGTGATCCAAAAATACTCATATGAAAGGAAGCCCTAATTGTTCTTTTAGCTCTTGTTTATTTCTTTATGTCTTAATCAAGTAACCTTTATACAATTTTAATAATATATAATCTTATAGATTTATTTTTCTCGAAAACGACTTCAACGATTTTGATGAACATTTTTGAGAATTTTTTTTGTTGGTATTGGCTATTATTTGATTAGAACCAAATTTACAACAGTTTATAAAAGTTTTTTTTAATTTTGGACTTTCTCGGTAACGGCTCTTTGGATTTCTGTCAAATTTTATATTTGAGAAGATCTAGGCACAAAAATTAATTAATTTGAAAAATCAATATTTTTAAAAGAAATAAAAAAAAATATTTTTAGTTTTTTTAATCACATGTATATTAATAAACTCTAAAAAACTGCATACCAAAATTAAACAAAAAAAATCAAAAAACTAAAAATAAAAAAACATGACTTTATCAAAACCGGTCCTACAATTTTCAAAATAATTTTTTTATAAATTCTTTATTATTTAAGACGTAAGATGGCGTTAAGTATTGTGGTTGTGATACTTTTCATAAGTTCAAACTGTGTTATTTTCAACGTAAATGTTACTTGTTTTTGTCAAAGATCTTGCTTTTCAATGTAATTAGGCACATGATAGCAAGTACGTCCGACCCAGGCGTGTCCATTTTTTCATAACCAATACCCCTTTGTTTTTTACTCAGCCAGTAACTATCAATGAACTGAATTCTGATCACATTCCAGGTTTTTGTAAGATGAATAAATCAGTTAAGAAAAGAGATCATTATATTCTCGACATAAAAAATACAAATTGGACTCGTTTTAGGTCAGAAATAAATCCAAACTGAGAACAATGTCCGCTGATTTGAATACGGTGTATTCGAAAGATGATATTGATGTTATTGTTGATGAATTCTCCAGTCAAATACCCAAATCTGTACAATCATGTGTCCCTAAAAAGATAAAAAAGCCATTTCTTATAAAAATGCCTGAACACGAACTAGAATTCATTCGAATAAGAAAAGGATTTCGGAGGAAATTAAAAAATCTCGAAATAGAAACTGGAATGCGAAACTTAGCAAATTGGAAAAAATGCAAAACCGTTTTGGAACGTTGCCAAAATTATCAAAAGCAGAAATAGACATTTACCTAATCTTGTGAATGAAGATGAAATTGCTTACCAAGATTCAAAAACAGGCTGATGTTTTTGCATCAACTTATTTAAAAAATCATTCAGTTTCACAAAAATTTAGAGATGCCAGCACTGAAAACTATGTAAGTTCTACCGTTAGTTCGGTTAACTTGCAAAACACGATGACAAAAAGATACTCATAAGGATCAGTTTGTATTAACACAAGTGGTAACAGATATTATATTCAGTTTAAACTTAAGAAAGTCTGATGGATTCGATAACATTAAAATCATTTATATTAAAAATCTACCGAAGACAGGGTTTAAATATGAATGCTTTTCTAATAAATGCTTGTCTCAAAGTTCAATACTTCCCAATGGCATGGAAACATGCCAAAGTAATAGCTATACCTAAACCTGGAAAACCTGGAAAACCTGCAAAACTTCCCACTAGCTATCGACCATTAAGCTCACTCAGCTCCCTTAGTAAATTACTGGAAAAAGTTCTTAAACATAAAATATTACAAATTGTTGATGAATTAAATATTCTTCTAGACGAACAGTTTGGATTAAGAATGTTTCCCATCAAGTATTAAGAGTTTGTAACTATATAAAAAAATCGTTCTCTTGGTCAATCGACAGGTCTTATTCTACTCGACATAGAGTAGAACTGTGCATTTGGCACAGTTTGGCATGATGGGATTGTGCACAAAATTGTATGCTTTGGTTTTCCAATGTATCCTGTTAATATAATTCAAAGTTTTTTGTCCAATCGACGTTTTAGTGTTTTTGTTAATAACAGTCGATTAAGACTAACCCAATGTCAGTTAGCTATATTCGATGGCTGATGATACCGGCATCTTTTTATCGCACGAATTTAGTGTTAATATTGAGACAAATTTACGAAATGCGCTGGAGCTGATGACTCAATATTATAACAAATGGAAAATTAAACTCAATGTTGATAAATTACATGCTATCTGTTTTAGTAGGAAAAGGATCTTGTTATCTTTCTAGCAATCAGCTTAACGTCAACGGTTTAAATGTCAAATGGAAATCATGCGGTTAATATCTAGGCATTTATTTAGATCAAAAACTTTTAGAGGGCATGTTACTAAAACAATATAGCGATAAATATACTCTACCCTTTTATAAATAGGAAGTCTAGTCTTAGCAACGAAAATAAAATTATTATTGACAAAGTAATTTTTCAAGCTATCCTTTTGTATGGTAGCCAGGTATGGGGAAGTTGCGCAAAATGTCATCTAATTAAATTGCAAGTTTCTCAAAACAAGTTCCTTAAAATGATGCTTAACCTTTCTCGATACTATTCAACCAATAGTTTACAAAAAAAAGCAAATGTTGAAATGATTTCTGTGAGAATCAATAAACTTAATAACTCATTTTCACGTATGTAAGTATGAATTTTCTGATAATCCTTTAATCAACCAAATAACGTTTTAATCGTGTTTCTGCTTATGAATACAATTTCTACTATGTAACTGTCAAAGATTTTCAATTTGTTAAGTGGTATATTTTGTTTTGCCAAATGATGTTGTTATTTTTTTACTTTATTGTCTATTTAACTATATATTAATTAATTAATTAATTAATATATAATAGAAAGTCATTTATATTTCAATTAATATTGCATTTCAAAATTTTCAAAAACTTTTTTTTCGATTTTTTAAAATTTTCTAAAAAAAAATTGGTTTTCGAAATATTTTGAAAACGGGTTGATTGAATTTTTTTAAATAATTTTCCCAGATGAAAACTATATATTTTCTTAAAATGACACACCAGAAAAAATTTTAAAATATATTTTCGAAAAGTTTAAAAAAAACGACTTTTTAAAAAAACTGGTCGAACGATTTTCAATATTTTTTTTCCTCGATAGATATATTGTTTTCAAATTTTATTGCATACTTAGTTTTTCCGAGAAAACTCTTAAACTAATTAAAAAAATGAAAGAATTTTTTAGAAAGAAATATTTTTTATTTTAATAGACGTGTAGTTTTCAATCTGGCAATACTTCTTTCGGAGTTGGTCTTTTTCACAGCTGTCACTTGATTTGTGCTAAGTTTGGTTTGCCATTTCACAATGAATAGACTTACTCCTGAACAAGTTTGCAAATAGTGCAAATTTATTTCCAAAATAATGGTTCGTTTCGGTGGAGCAGAGTATCAAAGAAGACCCGAAAGAGTCCATCCGCCATCGCGCGCAACAATTGGAGATGTGCCCATCCACTTTATGGAAGATTTTGCGGAAGGATCTTGGTTTGCAGGCTTATAAAATCCAGCTCGTGCGAGAATTGAAGCCGAACGACCATCAAGCGCGTCACACGTTCGGTGAATGGGCCCAAAACGAGATGGCCACCGATCCCGATTTTCACAAAATTGGGCCTCGGCTGAAATTTATTCGAGCCAGCCGCGGCTGCCACTTCCCCGAAATCATTTTTAAAACATAATGCATACCCTTATTTTTATATTCAAGCTGATTTCTTGGCATAACATTAAACTATATGCGTTTTATTTCTTCTTGAAAACCACACGTCTAAAAAAAACACCCTTTATAATATATACATATGCAGCCACTAAGCAATTATCTAACATAAGAAAAAGTGCGTGCGACCCAGTCGTGCAATTTATTTCATTTTGTATTGATGGTTTTTTCTTTGTATATTCCTTCAAATATTTATACTCAAATATGTTCCTTAATTTAACAGTATTTAGTATACTTATTCAGTAGAAAGATATGAGGCATATAATATAAAATCTCTGATGCGGTAGCTTACCAAATGTAAATCATATACCTAAAATAAAAATCTATCTATCTATCTATTTTGAAAGTCGCTTTATTAAATTCGATGTACATATAGAGAAAAGGTTTGTTTTGGGGTCAATTTTGTACATTCCAGCAATTTTATATTATAACATAAGACAAATAGAAAATTGTATGATGTGAAGGATATCGTCAAAAAATAGAAGAAAGAGTAAAGGACCAGGGTGGCTTCTTTGAGGAACACCGGAGGTCACAGATATTGGAAGACACAAAGACGAATTTATGTTAATGAACTGGCTTCGACCTACTAAATAATATTCCAACCACATCAAATGACTCAAATGAAAACCTAAAGCTGATGGTTAAGTTATTAAGAAATGGTGGTTTTATCTGCCAAACCTTGCAAAAATCCGTGTATAGATAACGTCAGCTTGATAACCCTGTTATTGTGATTTAGTAGTAGTTGGTGACATCTTTCTGGGATCCCGAATTGTGAATGGGAATAATATAAGAAACGTTCAATGCATTTAAAAAAGAGCCCGTTCTCAGTGATTCATTAAAAAGCAGTGTAAATGCTTCTGAAAGAGCAGCAAAACAAGATTTCAAAAAAATTGGAGGAATCCCATTAGGACCTGATTGTTTATCAGAATAGGGCTCCTTCAATATCCGAGTAGGTTAAGATTAAGGAACTGATATTAACTTGATTCACTGGGGTTATTGAAGAAATGTTAAAGTTAATTAAAGTATATTTGAAGAAGAATAAACTGACTGGACAAATGTGGAAAGAAAATTACTTATTACACTTGGATCACTAGAAGTAGTACCTGCGTAGTGAATGCAGTTAGTTAGTTAGTTCCTGCTGAAGTCGCAAATAATTATTTAGAAAAAGTTTATATGCCTTGTTTTTCTATTCTATAAATTTTACAATCTTTTATTGAAGCTGGCACGTCATCGACACGACATTGAAGAACATTTTGGGGTATCTTAGTCTTAGATGATAAATGATTAATAATTGATTTAATTTGGAGTGTCGATATGAAATTTAGAAATGTGAAGCAATTTATTGTTTCCAATTGCCTAGTTATTTAAAAATGAAGTGGTATCAGTACCAAACTATATGAATTTGTTCTTAAAACAACGCTTAAGAGATTAAGGTTTTAGGATATACATATATGCATTATGGTGTGTCCAAAGAAACATTTGTTTAAAAAACATTTCAGAAATGTTTTTTTTTCTTTCATAAACATTTCCAAAATGTTTCTTTGCTATCCATTTTATGTATCCAGTATAAAACTGGATAGACAGATTGTAAAAAAGTAGCAATCATAGCGTCACGTTTTGTCATCATGGACAAAACACAAACTCAAAAAAAAAAAAAACCTGTCACCTAGATTAAAATGATTGAAAAGTAAGGAAAGTTGTCCATTTGGAAGGGGAAACAGAGAAATATTTCAGAAATATTTCGCAAAGCGTCCAGACCTAAATAAACATTTCAGAAATATTTTAGAAACAAAGAATTATTTCAGAATTGTTTTTTAAATGTTTCTAAAATGTTAAAAAAAAACTGTTTCTTTGGTGTGGGCACACCTTTAGAAATCCACTTAACATTGTTGGTGTTGGAGTTTTCGATGGCGTTGCGTAGAACAGTGAAAATACCCTCATCAGAAGAGGAATTGCTGTGGTTATCATTAAGAAAGTGAATTGACCATAGAAAAAAGAAAAATAACTGAAGAAATTTTATTTTCTGTATGTGAATACGTGTGAGACTCGTGTGAGATGCAACCAATCACCATACGTTTCTTATCCACATTATATGCAAACGTATTAGTAGTCCCATAAGAAAAGTACAGGGACCGGTACACATATGTCGCTGGACGGGTATTTTTCGGTTTGAAGGCGAACAGAGAATTATCCTCTCAGTTGTCGTTCTTGTTTCTTTTTTCTATTGAATTGACAGGAAATTTGATGAGTCATTATTTATTAGAATCTGCTTTTATTCCGGAAATAAATTTAAAATAGATTCCATTAGAACGATTACTACATAAATATTCATTACAAACACCGGCGGTAAGTAAGTTTCCGAATCCAAATTTTTGCATGACCAAAAATTCTGCAATGTCCCAAAGGCAGTACAAACTTTTGGTCATTTATACAAAATATGAAAAACGCCTCAACATCTTCTGTTCCAACACTCACCGCTAATGACAAACCTATTGTCAACTTGCTCGCAACTCATTTCGCTGCCAGCTCTTCGCTGGACCGGACGGAATACCTCTACCTCCAATTCTTCTGAAGAGGTGTTGTTCAACAAAGCCGCTGCGTAACCTTTTAGAAGATGGAAAACAGCATTTGTCCACCATATATTATACATATATATTTCTGTATCGATGCAAGAAGTTTTATTCCCCTTCTGATTGGCTAAAATTTGTAAAACCTTTATACGCCCTAAACTCGAATATAACTCCCACGTCTATGCAGGTGCTTCGCAAACATCGCTTCACCTGCTCGATATAATAGGAAAAAAGTGCGTAAAGATTAATAGGAAATAGAAATGTCTCTGAAACAATTACCCCCCTTCTAGAACACCGACGCAATGTTTAATGTCTTTCCTTATTTTATCGTTTCTTTTATAAAAAATGGGAACAACGGGGTCGCACGAACTTGCACTTATGTGATTAATTACATTGGAAAGCAAGATCTTTGGCAGAAACAAGTAACATTTGCGTTGAAAATAACACAGTTTGAACTTATAAAAAGTATTAAAAACCACAATACTTATCGGTTTTTAGTGAAAATGAAGTATGCCATCAGACGTCTTAAATAACAAGGTATTTATGAAAAATGTATTTCAAAACTTGTAGGACCGGTTTTGATAAAATCCTGTTTTTTATTTTTAGAAAAAAAAAATTATTTTTTAAATTTTGGTATGCAGTTTTTTTAGAATTTATTAAAATATTGATTATAAAAATTAAAATAATCTTGTTTGATTAGTTTTCAAAATATCTATAAGACTCAAAGAAGTAGGTTTCCGATCTTACAAAGCCAACCATACAGAGGAAAATCGGAAAAGCACAAACAAGCAAAGAACTCATGCAACTCCGTTACTGAAAGAACCAAATTTTTGCATGACCAAAAATTACGGCAAAAAATTCTGCAGTGTCCCAAAGGCAGTAAAAATGTTTGGTCATTTGTAAAAAATATCAAAAACTCCTCAACATCTTCAGTTCCAACGCTCATCGACAATTACAAACCAATTGTTTACTCTTCAGGGAAGGCAAACCTGCTCGCCGCCTATTTCGCTTCTGCGTAAGCTTTTCCATCGCTCCTACTCTTCTGAAATCTTTCCTTGAAGATGGACAACAGCATTTGTCCAGCCTGTCCCTAAGAAAGATGACCCATCCTCCTCCTCCTCCTACGGATGCACAGCACTTACGTCCCTTCTTTCTAAGGTCATGGAAACGCTGATTAATCATCAGCTTAAGGAATATCTCGAAGATCGAAAGCTTCTCCATGGCCGACAGTATGGCTTCCGCAGCAACCGTTCCACTGGTGATCTGATGGCATATCTCACCGAACAGTGGAACAAATCTTACATCGCTTTGGTGAAAGTAAGATTATTGCTCTTGATATCTTCAAGGCATTTGATAGTTTGGCATGAAGCTCTCTTATCGAAAATGCGTGCTTTTGGGGTCGATGATACTCTTGTTCATTGGATTAGAAGCTATCTTCTGGACCGTTCTATACAAGTTGTATTGGACGGATTCAAGTCTAATTCCTACAAAATAAATAGTGGTGTACCCCAGGCTCTGTTCTGTCTCCGACTCTTCCTCATTTTTATAAATGATCTTCTGTCTGTTACTTCTAATCCACTTAATTGTTTTGCTGACGACTCTACCCTCAGCTTTTTCATATTCGTTCGTTAACTCACGTCCTTCGCCTTCGGACGTACAATTGCAAGGGTACCGTATGTACAAAATACAAAATCGAGCACTAAAATTGATAGAAAATAGAACTGACGCTGAAACAATTGCATCTCTCGAACAACGACGCAATGTTTCATGTCTTTCTTTATTTTATCGTTTCTTTTATAAAAAATGTTCACTCGAAGTAGCCAGCTGCATTTCTCCCGGAATACTCGTCAGTTCACCCTTGAGCCCAATTTGGACATAGCGTGAAATATAGCGGAATAGGAATAATATTTTCCTTAACAGAACAAAATTCTTTTTTTAGGATACATGACCACAGTAGTAGTTGCATTTGTTGCATTTCCAGAAAACGGCTTACATGCCGTTTTTAATATTGGATAACGTGAAAGACCTAAGAGTTTATTGACGACATCTTGGCATGACAGCAAAGAGTAAAAAAGCGTGATTGAAAAAGGAGCAAGTAAATCCGAGGAAGCCTACATATTAAGAATACTTTTTTGAGCAAAATGCAGAACGACCAACTTAGCTGACATATTAAGAATTTTCGTTTTTTTTTTTATAAAAGGATGATAACAAGTAGCTTCTATTGCGGTATTATCTGCCACTTCATATATAACAAATAATTTCAATATTTCCGTTTAGAGTATTCAAGCTGAGTGTTTATTAAAGATCTCCCTGAAGTCGTTTATGGTATTAACATTGCCCTTAGAGATGTAATTTCAGCTGGATAACTCCCGGCTGCATCAGGAAAATTGCTGATAACTTCGATTTGATGACCAAATACATATGTTGGATTTTGGTTTTTAAAGGAACCATCTGTGTACAACATCTTGACTTTTTTGATATCTTGGATTAGTTACCGGTGATGCATACGATAGTTAAGATTACATTTGTTATCGTTTTTGAAGCTCGATAATCTGATATCGTTAACTGCAACTGAGAGGATCTGACGTGTTTTTCGGGAAGAATACAGCGTCCGTGAATTGAAACTGAGCTTAAAAAAATACGAAATGAACTGGTTATTCTTATTATTATTAGTTCTGTGTAATCACTATTGTACAACCGAGTTCAGAGGGGGTGTCGTATTATCAGCAAGGTCTATGCTTATATTGATATGCTCTTCCATTCCAAGATGGTAGATCTACGTGCACCCTGCTTTTTCTCCTACCGCTCAAATCCATCCCATGGGACAGTTTTGCAACATTCAGTAATAGAAATGCCGATGTTATTCAAGTTTTTTTTTCGAAGTCCACATGAGGTGCCACGGTTTGTTGAGACCAAGCATAGATTTCATTACGGGTGATTTTAAAATTGAATTTACTTCTATTGCAGTTCCAGCTGCTACCAACAAATGTCATTGATTAAACAAAATGTATAGTAGCCCATGTTTTTGTTGAGCTAGCTATATGAATAAAGGTGTACAGTTTTTTAATAAATTACATATTCAGAACTTGATTTGTACGCGATTCCAAAAATAAAAATGAAATAAAGAAAACTTAAAATAACTTTTAATTCTCTTTAACAAAAAGACACGAAAAAGAATGCCATCCGAAACGTGTGTGATGTATCACTTGTCAAAAAACGCAAACTTGGTAAATCGAGGTAGAAGTGACAATATGGATGTGAATTTTCTTGTTAACAATTATGTGGCTGTGATGAAGTGGAAGACGAAATTAATACAAGACAGGAGAGACATATAGAACAGAAGAAAGACAGAGAGAACAGAAAACAGAAAACCCCTGGCAACAGCACGCATTCCTCCACAAGTATACTAACCACGCGCAATGATGCTGGATTTCGCTGATCTATCGTAAAGCGATGCTATATCAGAGCCAAGATCAGTGAAATCTTAAATATTAGCACTGAAAGGTCTTCCTGTTTAAAAAAGATTCTATTAGCCTTAAAGGAAAATTACTAACTGTGCTTATAACATGGGAGTTTATCAGAAAATTTTTGTTCCGCCTTGAAGATATAAAAAAGAATGAACGAGTCTACCAAAAATTTGGTAACCTAACTTAACCGTTTTCAAGTTAAGTTCTTCCAACAAGGGCGTGTCTGTCCCATAAAAAAAAGTTAAGTAGTAGTATACTTATGCTCATTTGTTATGCCTCTTGTAATTTCAATTTTGTTTTGTTATTTCTACAAGATTTCACAATTTTACTACGATGAATAATACATGTTCCCAGTTAATTAAAACACATCAAACGCAAAGGATAACGACTGTAACATTGAATTACCTTGGCACTGCTTCTATATGAGTCTATCTACAAGGAACTATTAACAAGGCTTATTTCCCTAGCAACAAGTGCCATAGTCACACTTTCCAAAACTTTTCAGTGTTCAAGCACAAAAGGATAAAATGAAATTGAGACGTTCTATAAAAGTTAATTCGCGAATCTTTCAATCAGATACAAAGAACTCCGTAGGAGTCCGTAGCAGGGGGTTGCAGAGAAAAAAAAAACACATACAAAGAACAAACTTCTTGAGCCTTCAGCATCAGAATACCTCCATTAGCGGGAGATGGTATCACAACAAACCTGAAATAGAGCGTCAACTCTTAACACAACGACGTAGCTTTCCCCAAATCGATGACATCCTTTGCGAGCAATATTTCGCCATGCCAAAGCAACGCTACCTATAGAGATGCCTTCAAGTGGATGGGAAAAGAATTTTCAATCTTCTGCTCCTTCGTATTCATTATTCGGTTCTCGTAATCCGTGCGCGAGTTTATCTTCTACTCCATTTTACTTAAATGCGAATTGAACACTTGACTCTGCTTTGAATAGTGAAATCGAACGGATTCAACATGTACGTACATATACCCTGCCATAACCCACTATGATGGTCGCAGCAGGAGCAAAGATGGCGACAGACACCATGGCCCCTATATCCGTATCTGACAGTGCTGAAGTACAGTTATTCTCACCCTCTTCCAGGCTCCTTGTGCATATCTCTTTATTTTTACTTTTTTTTTTGTGTTGAACTCATTCGCTCATCTGGGCTGAACTTTTTTTCCGATTTTTTTTTTTTTTTGTAATTTCGATAAAAAATCTCGTCCTTTCACCGAGGATTTGAATGGAAATAGGGCTCACCTCGCAAACCTCCCGCGCACTATTTTTCGATCGGTAGCTGATGTTTTTTCTGTCCGGGAAACTTTTGGCGCAAAGTTTTTCCTGTTTCTGATTTTTCAATGCATAAATAAATATTGAGTGAGAGTGGGACTATTTTTTTATATTGTAAAGGGATTTTTTTGTTCGTCGTTTTTTGTTGCGGAAAAAAGTATAACCACTCTATTCCTTTTGTTTATTTTTTGGCTCAAATGGAGAAATGAGAGATGGTTTGGGGTATGCCTTTGTTATCTTTTGGGGATGACGTAGTCGTATTTAGGTTGGCAGACTTTACATGCCCGCAGTTCTATACTTTATAACAGGGTATTGTATCGTGTCCCATTAAGATTTGTGGTGCAATGTTATTGGTGATGGCAACTCAGCCAGCAGTGTTTCATGTAAATCGAAGAAGTTTTTGAAAACTGATTAAAAGGCTGGTATGATTTTTTTGTAAATGCTATTTTGTTGGATTACTCTCTGTACTTTACATAGTTTTTGGTAGAATTGAATATTACAATAGTTTTGGCGAGACAATTTCAGAGGTGACACGGTTCTTTCATAAATACATAACCATTATAGGTACTCTGTTCAATTTATATTTTCAGTACAGAACTTATAGAAGAGAGCTTTCAAACACACTGGTACCTGCAAGTGTTTGCACCGCACTCAACTTAAGAAATTGCCACTTAAATTTAAAAGAGAACCCTGAAATACATTGAAATAGTTGTTGTAATATTTCATTTAACCCACGTACATTCCAACAAGAACAGTCTGCTCCCCGGCTGCGAGCGAGGAGACTGAATATCAATTTGCCTTTCGCTTATTGTGTTTATTTTTTAAAAAAGGACTACTGCAGAGTTACCATTCGCCATTAATTAAAATTATAATACCTTTTTCTTTGGTTTCTTTATGAAAGTTCCAGAATTGAAGCTTTCTTAGGGCGGATGAGAGCATATTTTAAGTCTAAAGAAGAAGGTATTGTCGCTATCTTATTTGTTGCTTACATCTTTTCGTTTTTATTTTCCTTAAAAAAAACTGTTAAAATAAAGATACATAATGCAATATTTATTGGCAATTTTTTTTTTACTTGCGAGTATAGGTACTTTAATGCAAGTTATGCATTCGTACACACAAATAATTTGAGATAATAATCAAACATGACATTACGATTGAGAAACGTATTTAAGTTACTGGAATATTATGTTTGTCGGTCTGTACGGATGTATTTTGGACTACAACCTGAACGGCTTGGTTGATCGTCTTCAAATTTATAACATAAGATTTTTTTGACATTCTACATATTTTAATTTTTTCCTTAGCTCAAATATTAACGGTACCTGCTACCGTTAAGTTAAAGCTTATTTAATAGATAGATTTAGTTTGATAAAAAAAATTTAGATTTAGTTTACGGTGTACATTTTCTGTTTTCATACAATTTGAATAAACAGTTGGTAACCATACCTACATTTGTGTTCGTTGTTTGTTGCGAATTATACCAATTTATAATGCCCAGTATGGCAACCATTTGAGAGCTTTAAAACGGAGATAGCTTATTGAAATCCATAACAGTAAGAGTGAAAGGTAAATATCTTATTTTCCCGGTACTGAAAATATAAATTGAACAGAGTATAACGGACTTTTTGTTTTCGAAGTCAGTTGCACAGTCAGTATCAGCATATGCAAGCATTAGTACTTAATTGTAGGAACTTAGTTACTTTTAAGTATCGGACAATTCTTTTAATATAATTCCAGTGTATTTAAGATGGGTTCTGTTGGTATCTCCCTAGGAAACCAACCGCATAACAAATGTCTGGTTTTGAGGACAGCGTAATATACTAGAATTTCCCTCTTCTACATAATTGTATAATCGCAGTAAAACGACACAAATTGTTCCTAACTCTCAAATTTGTCCGCATGACATCTTTGTTTCAACAGAAACCTAACTGAATTCAAGCTTTTTAGACACGGAACTTTTTAATCAAGAGTTCTTAGTTTATAGAAAACTAAGTTTGAGGTGGAGTTTTGATCGCAGTTAGAAACAAAATTATGTCTTCAGCGGTTTCATTCCCTTTTAGGCTGCTCCATCATTTGTCGTCGCGGTATCTGTAATCGGTATTTACCGCTTTACCGAATGTGTACCGATCTCATGTTCATCGCCTGACTTGTTGGTAAGCTTCCGCACAGAATTATTCAAAACTTTAAATTGAAAGCAGTCTCGGATGTCATATTCTTTCAAAAAAATTTATTTTGTATCAACAAATATTTTCTTATAGTTTTGTTTATACAAAACAAACTGTTGCCTAGACGACAGACGTCAAACATAAATTCCTTGCGGTAAATATAGAAACAATACTGATACTCTATACCGACACTCATTACACCGCTTTCTTACCGTGCCGATTCCGCACATACCGCACAAATCAGTAGGTGTTCATTGAAATGTATGTATTCAGTGAAATATCGGTACCGAGTGTGTACCGAGGAAACCGAGATATACGATACCGCATCGACAAATGAGGGAGTGGCCTTAGTCTTTCGATTGAATTAGTTTGTGTAAAATTATTTACACAATCTCAAAAAAAAAAAAAATCAGTGTACTACTGTAGGTAAGAATTATATTTTCGGCGCAGGGACATAAGTCCCCGGGGCATTAGTCCCAGTTTTACACCAAAAAATGTGTGGGACTAAACAATTTTGAAGGTGAAATGCGCCCTACAAAAGTATTAAGGTCATAAATAGGAATTAAGGAACGAAATAGATATAATGTCCATGGACCTAATGTCTGAATTGGATTTTTTTTCATTTTCAGTATGAGGTAGGTATGGGGCGCATACTGCCTCCCTGCAACCCCTCTGCTTGTGCTCACTATAGGATTTTGAGAAGGTGCAATGTTGGGTATGTGCAACGTTTCTTTTTGATTTAAAGAACCATTGCATAAACCCAATCTCGCACCTACTCCAAATCCTATAGTGAGCCCAAGCAGGGGGTTTGCAGGGGGACAGCATACCTACCTCATACTGAAAATGAAAAAAAATTCAATTCAGACAATTTGTTTGGGACCTTATTTCACAGAGCTCAGATTGAAGTCATAACTTTAGTTCCTTATTAAATACTAACTCTTACAAAAATTGGAACTTATGTCCTTCAACAAACAAAAGATGGGAGTTATGTCCCGTGGACTTATGTCTCTGCGCCTATATTTTCGTAGAAAAATAATTTAATATGGTGGGCTAAAAACGGTACCTCCCATAGGACTGGATTTTTTTCTTCGATTTATTACCGATTACTACCAAAATTTATATTGAAGATGATGTAGGTAGCTCAAGTAATTTGGCGTTAATTTTTTTTCTAAAACTTTTTTTTGTATTTTTAATAATTTAAAAAAAAATTAAATTTTGTTCTACATTTAACCTTTGTTAATTTTATGCTTAAGTTTGTATTCTTCAATTATCTTTTTTTATTAAAAGAAAAATCACACTTTTTTACATTTTTTAAAGAATAAAATGGCGTTTAAATTATTTCACTCAATACAATTTAACGTACTTTATTCGAACAATCAAAAGTCACAAAAATTTTAAAAAATGCTTTGATGTTAATTTTAACATATGAACAAGTAGGTGCGATCCAGTCGTGCAATTTATTTTTATATTCACGAATCCTAAACTTGCTTTATAGTCCCTTTAATCGCAAGTGAAAAATTAATATATGTATATTCAACATAATTATATGCATATGTATATATGTCTATACAAAAACATTTATCTTTATATATACTCCAAAAAAAAGTTGTATAAATATATGTATAATATATGCATATACATATAGATAACTCTAATGTGGGAATTTAAAAATACATGGTTATGATTGCTGCTGTGGCTCTTCTAGTTTTTAAGTAGTTTTTTATTTAGAAGCGGGTTGTTTTAACTTGTACTTTAAGAGTTAAGTTTTAAGTAGCGTTTAAGAAAATAAATTGCACGACTGGATCGCACGTACTTGCTCTTTTGTGCCGCCACAGCGACGAATGAAATTTGAAAAATATTAAGGGAATCAAAGTTTTTATTCGACTTTTTAACTTTTGATTGTTTGAAAAGAGTACGTAAAATAGTTTTCAGCGAAAAAATTTAAATGCCTATTTTATTTCTTTGAAAACTGTAAAACTGTGTCATTTTTTTTTCAAAATCGTAGGAAAGTTTCTTAAAATAAAAAGGTTTTTATTTAACAACTTTTTTCAAAAATCAAAAAAAAAAATATTTTAAGAATGCAAACTACATTTAAAACAAAATTAACAAAAAATCCATCTACAGTTTTCAAAATATTGATCTAAAAAAAATCAAGAAATTTATTAAAAAACACTAAAAAAAAGTTTTCGAAAATATTTTAAAACAATACTACTTAGGCCAACATCTTCATGAATATTAATTTTGATTAAAATAGAATGACTGGTTTTCGAGAAGAAAAAAAAAACGGTTCTATGAGGTAACGGTTTTAGTCAACCGTCTTGAATTTTTTTTCACCAACACATAATCTAAACGGTGCCGTGTCATATGGCCATACGGTCATATGACGCAATTTGAAAGTGGCATATCTCATATGGCCATATTCAAACATATGGCCATTTGTCGCTTTGCTAGAGTCATATGGCCATATTTAACTGCGACTTTTTGCCATATGGTCTTATGACACTTTTTAGAAGCGTCAAATAGCCATATGATCGAGTATGGCATACGTGCAACCAACTATAGGATTTGGAGTGGGTGCGAGATTGGGTTTATGCAAAAGTTCTTTAAATCAAAAAGAAACGTTACACATACCCAACCTTTTGTGCCGCCACAGCGACGAATGAAATTTGAAAAATATTAAGGGAATCAAAGTTTTTATTCGACTTTTTAACTTTTGATTGTTTGAAAAGAGTACGTAAAATAGTTTTCAGCGAAAAAATTTAAATGCCTATTTTATTTCTTTGAAAACTGTAAAACTGTGTCATTTTTTTTTCAAAATCGTAGGAAAGTTTCTTAAAATAAAAAGGTTTTTATTTAACAACTTTTTTCAAAAATCAAAAAAAAAAATATTTTAAGAATGCAAACTACATTTAAAACAAAATTAATAAAAAATCCATCTACAGTTTTCAAAATATTGATCTAAAAAAAATCAAGAAATTTATTAAAAAACACTAAAAAAAAGTTTTCGAAAATATTTTAAAACAATACTACTTAGGCCAACATCTTCATGAATATTAATTTTGATTAAAATAGAATGACTGGTTTTCGAGAAGAAAAAAAAAACGGTTCTATGAGGTAACGGTTTTAGTCAACCGTCTTGAATTTTTTTTCACCAACACATAATCTAAACGGTGCCGTGTCATATGGCCATACGGTCATATGACGCAATTTGAAAGTGGCATATCTCATATGGCCATATTCAAACATATGGCCATTTGTCGCTTTGCTAGAGTCATATGGCCATATTTAACTGCGACTTTTTGCCATATGGTCTTATGACACTTTTTAGAAGCGTCAAATAGCCATATGATCGAGTATGGCATACGTGCAACCAACTATAGGATTTGGAGTGGGTGCGAGATTGGGTTTATGCAAAAGTTCTTTAAATCAAAAAGAAACGTTACACATACCCAACCTTGCACGTTCAATAAATCCTATAGTGATCCCACGCAGGGGGGTTGCAGGGGGCAGCATGCCCCCCATACCTTCTTCATACTAAGATTAACAAAGCGGTATATAAGTCCCAAATCGTAAGACTGGCTCATTGTATATGAACTTCTATAGTACTATCATGGTGACATGTGGACCGTGGCGCTCCAAGCGGCTCTAGGTAAAATTAACTTGGTAAAACACAAGAGAATTCTAAGAGAAGCTCTGTGAACATGTACTTTACTTTTATATTATATAGAATTTTGCCAGTGACTCAAATATGTTTCTCTATCATCGTAATGTTATAGGTATTTGATTGTTATCTCAATTTTTTTTTCTGCACGAAAGCATAACTTGTACTTAGTACCTACCTATAACAATTGCAAGTAAAAATTAAACAATTAGGTATTACAAGTGTAAAAAACCCGCGGTATTTTTAGCAATTCTATAGAAGATTAGTACAAAGAAATATTTTGGTTTAACTATAAATTTCTTTCCCGCGAGCTAAGTTGGGTAGGTCAACTAGTACCTATTATATAAACCTCAAACAAACAAAAGATCTTTGTTACTATAAATCAATAATATATAATCAATCAATAATAATATAAATCAATTTACAAACAATTTTTGATTGAATTTCTGCACATAGTTCATTCAGATAGGTACCTACATATGTATGTACCTATATGTATATGTAGGTACCTATCTGAATGGAAAGTAAAATTCAAAACAAAAATCCATCCACTGCAAGGACGTTTGTATCTTTGTATAAATATAGCACGAAGTAAGTTTGTGTTTAAATTTCAAGAATGAATGTGTACATTATTTGAAGACGACAACCTTCATAATAGTAACAAAATTGAAAATCCTAAAGAATTCGAATCACAAGTCTGGTCAATGACGAACGCATATATAAATACTTATGTAAGAACCAGTTCTCATATTACATATTCCATATAAAAAAAAACGTATACAATGAAAATGTTAAACCGTGTATAAATCCTTACAAAAAAACTATTAGCCTCAGCTAAGCGAAACCATTATGTATTAACTTCAAAAATGCTAGCAGCTTATATACGTATACATAGGTATACAATGAACAAAACAAAATACTGAATTATTTCATGTTCTCCTTCTGTTTTTTCTTGCCTCACATTGCAATAAACTAAGCACAAAGCATAACACTAAAAAACATGCTCTTAATTCTCTCTCACTCAAATAAAAAGTCCCTACACTAGCACTCCAAGCGGCTCTAGGTAAAAAGATTTTTCTCGTCTCATGATAGTACTATAGGCAATGTATATACAATGGACTGGGTAAGAAAATGCATTTGAAAGTGACATTAGGCCATAATGGCCATATGTAACTTTGGCAAAGCGACAAATGGCCATTTGTTTGAATATGTCCATATGACACTTTCAAATTGCATCATAGACACATATAAACCTACAATATACACGAATTTTTTTCATAAAAATTCTTGGAGCCGTTTTCGAGAAAAATAAGCTTTTACTTAAGGGTTATATGACAGGTACCGTTAATATTTGAGCTAAAAAAAATATAAAAAATTCCTCTGTAGAACGTTAAAATAACCTTATGTTACATATTTGAAGACGATTGGCCCAACAGTTTAGGCTGTAATTCAATATACATCCATACAGACAGAAAGACAGAATTTTGCATTAACTCAAATATGTTTCTCTATCATCGTAATGACATGTTTGATTGTTATTTAATTTTTTTTTTGCGCGAATGCATAACTTGCATTATTATATACCTATATCGGAGGTAAAAAATATTAACGATTTTTTTTTTTTTATTTAATAAAAGAAGTTGTACTTAAAAACACAGTTCATACGCCGAAAGGCATAGTTTTAAGAAATTAAACAAAGGAATCTTGGTACTCGACGTCGGACCAAGTTTTTTTGCTGTTAAACATTGCCGAAACATACCTTCAACGTGGGAAAAAACTATATGCTCTCTTTGTGGACTTTAAAGCAGCATTCGACAGACAGCTTTGTTTTTTAAGCTTTCCAATTGCGGAGTCTCTTTTTAAATTATTTTTGTTTTGAAAGCACTTTACGCGAAGGACTCTATATGTATTTGGGATGGGGAAAATCTATCTCAAGATTTCAGGTCTTCAATGGGCGTCAAGTAAGGATGTGCTCTCAGCACATTTTTATTCACTCTTTTTATTGATGATCTAGTGCAGTATTGCGGTGTGCAAATTGCTGATGAATATATTGCAGGATTATTATATGCAGATGATATCCTCCTTTTTGCAGAGTCTCCTGATCAACTCCAAGAAACGATTTTAAGGTTAGAAGAATACTGCAATATATGGAATTTAACAGTAAACCTCAAGAAATCAAACATTATGATTTTTAGAAAAGGAAGGGGAAGATATGCTGGAAACGAAAAATTGAACTTTCTGGGACAAGAAATCAACGTAGTTGAAGAATGAAAATATCTTGGCAGGATTATTTCGAGTAACCAATGTATGACAAAGCACGTCAAGGCAAAGCTTCAGGAGTCCAAAGCTGCCATTTGTGTATCATGGAAGAAATGTATTGCAAACAAATCGATTCCCCACTCTGCAAAATAAAAATTATTTCAAACCGTTTCTCAGTCTGTAATGCTGTACGGTGCGCAAGAGTGTATGATGATGATAAGTATGATGATGTTGAAAAATTACTACGTTTCTTCTTAAAACCAGTTTTCCTTCTTCCCACAACGACACCTAATTACTTCATATTGAAACTGGAGTTCCACCGATGTTTATCGACACATTTAAGTTCCACTTTGATTATGTATTTACTAAAAATACTTCAAATGGATTCGGAAAGGCTAGTCAGAAAGTTTTAAGATATCTTATTGCAAGTAAACTGAATTTTGTATGTTCATGGATAAGCTTGTCTGATTCTTTGGGAGAATCGTTGGATCTTGAAATGGAGGATGCCCAGTACCTTAAACAGCAGTTTTACTCGCTTGTATCCAAACTTGACACAAAATATTGGGAGAACTTTATCAAACAGGCCAAGGATTCTCAGTATAGGAAATATTGTAGCCGCCTTGAATTTACCTTAGGAAGGTCAAATTATTTCCTCGATATATATTCCACAGATAATATATCTACAATTCTTTGAGCCAGAAAATCATAAACCTAAATTTTGTTCCTCATAGACCGGATTTACCTCTTGAATGTGAGCTTTGTAATACCCACGAAAAAGAAAATCATGCACACTTTCTAGGATCATGCCCAGTACTACGGGAAGTTCGACGTGATGTGTTCGATAAAAGCCAACTCGATGAAGAAAAAGTTATAAGCATTCTCAATGGCAGGATGGGCTGGGAAAAGCTTTATAGATTTGTCCGAAATGCGATGGCGTATAGAAATAGAATACTAACTGAATGCTTTTGATCTAAGTAGCTGTATAAGAAAAAAGAAACACTGTTTCTTTATTTAATCTGGCTTAAGTGTAAATTACTAATTATATTATTTTATTTTCTGTCAATCGACGGTTCTAAAACCAGGTCGTAAAAGACTTGCAAACATTATAATAATTGTAAACCTAAATTAGCATATAAATAAAGTCAATTCTAATCTAACAAAGGAATCTTAGAGCGCTCGGCTAGGGCCAGTAAGTTACATGTAATATTAAGTTAAGTATGCTAGTTTTTATGAACTTTGGTCAAGCTAAGTTTTACTTAATACTTAAGTACTTGATTTCAACAAAACAAAAAGGCTTTTTATCCTCAATAATTCCCAGGCCTAACGTCGCCGCTTCCGGTAATGGAGATATTGTATTGCCAATGCCTTTTTTAAGAATAACGAACAAGTATACTAAGTTTTGGAAATGGTTTTCTCTGTTCCTTACACAGGATATAATGAAGGTTGATGTATTACTCTTCACAAATTAGATCGGGGAACCTTAAAAAATAGTCAAACAAACTATTATCTATTATTGGATAATAGATAATTAACGCAGCTATAAAATCGATAGATTTTATAGCTGCGTAAATATAGATTATTTGGTTTACTTCGACCAAGCTTAATGGTTCATTCTATCACACATTGGAATTCGATTGATTATCACCGTTATAATGTCTGCCCTTCCCTTATTTTGCATTAATTCGCTGTAAATACATTGTTTCCTTGATTTTGGTACTTTCATCTGATTTCTTCTGAATCCGGTAATCATTGTATTCGAGGATTCTTCTAAGAATCAGGTATAGTTATGTCTACTCCTGTGCTAGTAAATCCATATGAAGCAGTTGTAGGACCCCGGCACATCATTCTATAATGACATTTTGATAATGTTGCTACTATGTATGTAGTTCCCATTGCATTATAGTCTTCAAATGTCAAACTTCACCAAGTGATTTATTTTTCTTGGTTTGACCAATATATCCATTATGTGTCATAAAAAGTAAAGGGTCGCCGAAATAGCCACTATTTAGTATTCAAGAATTAATAACTTTTGCAGAAGACGAGAAATTTCATTAAGGTTGAGTGCCATAAGATTTTAAATGCCAAGCGTTGTATTCCCGGAATTAAATATTTTGGTAAAACCAAGCTCCAAGCAAAACTTCCTATGGTTCGATTGAATAAAATCATTCCAACGTTTTGTCTGCAGACGCAATCACCCAATCAGCAAGGGAATATACAAAATTTCGTGGAAACAACTTCATTCGTGCAAATACATATACATATGTAAATTATGCAGGTATGTATTTTCTTATTGGCTTATATTGAAATCGTTGTTCGATTTATCTTACGAATGCATAATTTGTCAGTACCTTTAATGGAATGTAAGAACACCTAAGGAAATTGATGCGTCCTTTAATTTTTCGATTTTATTAATTAATGAACACTATGTATTGTACATGTACATTGCATACGAAGGTGTATTGTATATAATTTTATTCGGCATTCATACGAACACTTATTAAATGCCCGTTAAATAATGCAAAAGCAATGTATTTCAATGATTTATCGCCACAGTAAATGTGAGGGGATATAAGATAGGGGTATGGTTTTTGTTTTCTTTTTTCTTGTCACCTCCTCTCTCTCATTCATTTTCACTCAAATCCATAAAAGATCCATTTTTACATAAAAGCCAGCAGCAGAAATACAATGAAAACAAATATTAATTTCAAGTTTAAAAATTGAAAACAGAATTTTTTTAACTTTATCTTTTTAACAATAGTAGAACTTCGCAAATCCGGAAGCATAAATATCTGGGAAGACATTAAATGAAAACATTCATGTATATATATATTTTCAGACCTGCGTATTACTTCCTGTCTACTTTGATTTTAGAGTATTCGTTTATATTTATTTAAAATTAAGTAAAGATTCAGACTGTTTGTTGGCTTAAATTGTTTTATATAATTTACCGCAGAAAATTCGCACTTCAAAAATTATATAATTCAAATGATTAGTGCTTTAAAAAAAACAGCACATATTTAATGGATGATTCAAATACAAGATATAAATGTTCGGGGTAGCGAAGCTCTACTGTATTTTTTTCCCAGAAAATGTGAATAAAAAACATAGACTGGAGAGGGTAACTGGTAAACAACATCCAAAGAATATGAAAGTTAAATAATTGTGAAAAACTTTACACCCAGTTGACTGGTTAATGGTATTCCATTCAACTGATTCATTTGGTATTCATTTTTATCAACGCACATCCTGATTTTGGCATTTCATCCTGTTGGCGTGCATGCTGGAGAAGTGGAGATGTGTAAGAATATATCAGCGTGCATTATTTTATTCTTTAAATTGCTTGTTTAACATAGCGTGTAAGTGATACCTCGGTTTGATGATTTTAAATTATTTTTATTTAGCCTCGGGCTGATTTTCTTTGTGTTCACATAGGCGAAATTAATGAGGAAAGCTACGCATTTTTTATTTTTTGATTCTCGTTGAGGTTGAATTTTTGAAGGCTTTTGGCTATTAAATTATACAATGATTGATTACTTTTTTTTCAGTGAAATTTCTGAATCTAAATTAAAGTAAATATTCAACATTTTAAGTAATTTTAAATTGAAAATTATTCCCATTTCTGAATCAGACATTAAGAAGCAGCATATTTTTACTTGCGATTTATAGGGACTATAAGGCAAGTTATGCATTCGTAAAAAAAAAAAAAAAATTCTAACAATCAAACATGATATTACGATGATAGAGAAGTCAAAAAAAATGGGTCCGGAAATTCCGTCCGTCTGTCTGTCTGTCTGTCTGTCTGTCTGTCTGTCTGTCTGTCTGTCTGTCTGTCTGTCCGTATCGATATCTACAGCCTAACCGGTTGGGCCGATTTGATTCAAACTTGGTATATAGTATTTTTAGAGTGCTCTACCCGACAGTTTTTGGAATTGGCATTCTAGCTCCAAAACTAACGGTACCTGCCATATAACTTTTATTGAAAAACTTATTTTTCTCGAAAACGGCTTCTACGATTTTGATTAAACTTTCAGAATGATGTTTTCTGTGCAAAATCTATCTTTTAGTTTTAATGGATTTTTCAGAAAAAGTTTTATAACGGTACCTCCCATATGACCTGTTTTTTAAAATCAGACTTTCTCGTTAAGTAATTGACGGATTTTGATGAAATTTTCAAAATATGTAGTGTTTTATGATTTAAATAATATTGCTTATCAAAATTTTCAAAAACATTTTTTTTTAAATTTTAATATTTTTTTTAAAAAAATATTTAGTTTTTTGAATATTTTGAAAACGGATCCATAGATTTTTTTTTAAATTTTTCTCCTAGTATAAACTATAGATTTCTTAAAATTGACATACTTAAAAAAAATTTTAAATATGTTTTCGAAAAGTTTTTCAAAAAAAACATTTTTTTGAAAAAACTGGTCGAACGATTTTGAAATGAAAAATTCATAAAATAGAAAACAGCAAAAGTAATAAGATGGCTTACAACATTTTTTCCAAAAAACGTTATGAATAGTGTTTTTTTGATTTCATAAAATTTTTTCCCCAACATTTTATTTCATATTGCTCGGCTAAGCCCTAGCCATTAGTCAAATAAAAGAAAGTGACAACATACATTACATACATACTTACGTATTTTAAAGTATTTTTCATCATCATAAAAGCACAGAATTAATAAGGAAGCCTTTGATAAACACACAAAAACCACTAACAAATAAAAAAAAAAAAACTATTCGATTACTACTGAATGCAAAAATTTCAATAAAGAAAACAAAAGTTTACACCTTCCTATAAACAAACAAAACCACTGTGTTAACTTTTAATATTGTCTCTATACCTACTCGCTTACCAGTAGTTGGAACGCGTATATTAATTTTAGTACCTACCTTCCTTCCAACCTTATTATAGGTACCTAAATCCTTTATAAATTCCATTGGTCCCATATTGGGACGTATAAAGGTCCCTTTACCTAGCATTATTGCCATACTGCTGATTCCGACGAATCTTTATGCCAATTGTTCAAATTTTTCCATACCAAAATGAAAATTTAACTGAAAAAAGTCCTTTATATCTTTCTATTAGCAAATTATATAATAAAGTAAGCAGCAATTGGAAAGATAATACAATAAGAAACTGCAAACGCTAACAATCCTATATATTTATGTGTTTATCCCTTTGTCGTGAGGCATGTTCTTTCTAGCTTCAAACCACAACGATTCTAAAGAAGTTGCACGTCGAAAAAAACATTAAAATTAAATCTTTGTCAAAAAGACGCCTGTACCTAAAAAGGATTAGCACACAGAAGCAAGTACGTGCGACCCAGTCGTGCCTTTTATTTTTAAAGTGTGTGGTTTAAAAAAAAATCGTATATTTTTGTTGAAGGAACTAGTTCATAGGCTGGAGTTATAGCTACATATTTCACGGAGGCCACCCGGATCATCGCATTATGTTCAATTGTTGAAAAACATTTTAGCTCCCGAGCTGGGTTTGAACAAGCGATCCCGGGGTTGCAAAGCATATGGTTTTTATTCTTAAATGTATTCAAATGTTGAATTTGTATGTATAAATGTAAATACATTCTTCTATACAATAATTATTCACTATTAAGTCCTCTGAAAGATTTTGGATTAAGTTAGTTTATAGTAGAGAGCAATGCTGTTTTATCATATGTTTTGAACAATTCGTAATTATGTTTACTTAACGACTTTCTATATGGATAACAAATTAGTAAAAATAATAATAAATCTCTAGGAATCTATCGATTTCATATTTCTATCAAGTCAATCAGTCAATATCTTTCGATGATATTAAATAATTGTGTATGTAAAGATTTATGCGAAGAATCTTTAAAAGCAATAATCGTGGCAATACTCTAGACATATTCATTCCAGGACTAAATGTCGTGAAGCGTTTTTGAATTCTTTCATTACGAAAAATTGAAAATGAGGCCTCGATAAAAAATAACAGTACTCAAGTATAGGGGTATTTTACTATAATCAACTAACTACAAGGCCACTACACAATCAAAACCGGAACCAAAACTCCACCCAATCATACAACATTAATTATCCAAAAAGAACATGTTTTTAACCGAACTATCATCAAAACAATTGTCAACCAATTTTTATTCAAATAAATTGCACGACTGGATCGCTTGTGTGCGGTCACAACTTCGAAAAAAATTTGAAAAATATTAAAGGAAAAAAAATAGTTTTCAGTGAAAAAAATTAAACGCCATTTTATTTTCTTGGAAAATGTGAAAAAGTTTAATTTTTTTTTTAATCTTAGGATAGATTTTTAAATAAAACGGTTTTTATTTAACAACTTTTTTTAAAAAATTAAAAAAAAATTCAAGAATGAACACTTAAACAAACAAAATTACTGAATATATAATGAAAAAAATAGATGAATATCAAATTTTGTTTGAAATGGGATGACCTGTTTTCGGGAAAGTCGAAGCAAAAATAAATTGCACTACTGGATTGCACGTACTTGGTCTTATGTAAAAAGACCACTTAAAATCAATAAGATTGCCTTATTGAGGTGTTTTACTAAGAAATCTTATTGAAATAAGTGAATAATATGCTGTTTCCATAGAGAAATCTCATTGATCTTATGAAGAATATCTTATTGAATTTTTGAAGAGTTTTTCTTATACCTTTCGCGTAGAATATCACATTAATCTATGCAAATAACGAGTAATTCTTATTGATGTGAAGTTTCTATAAGTCAAGCATATATAGTTTTTATGTTCAAATTCCAAAATATGAATATCTTCAAAAATCAATAAGAATTCCTTATGAAAAACTTTATGAAAAACTTATTACTTTTAAGTTTAATCAATAAATCTTCTTATATCAATTTAGTTCTCTCATTCTAAAAGTTCTCTATAATAAAATCTTCTTAAAACAATAAGATCTTCTATTAAAACTTCGAAGAGACGATTACGTCATTCTAGTAATAACGGCACTTTTGGCAAATAATAAGAGAAACTTATTGATTGACAGTTTTATAGGAATATCATCTTATTAATATAAGATTTCTTTCTTAAATCTAAGTTATCTTAAATTGTGATATAGTGTAGTGTATCAACGGCGCATTGCCAAAAGCATTTGGCGTTCGGACATTCCTTTTTTTAAAGTGAAAATAAAGTTAAAGTTATGATGGATAAGGAAAGTGGTTCACGAAGTGTGATACTGAACGACATTGAAAACTTATTAAGTGAAACAAATAACTTCAATGAAGTGATAAGTATAAGTTTGCTTTGCATTTCGTGGAACGAAAAGGACGTTGATGAAACCCAAAGAATCTATGAATCCTGGAAATTGAGTAGCTCGACTTTGGCTTTCCTTAAAATGTATGGATTAAATTCCATGGAAGTGTTAAATAAATCGAATGGCGAGAGAATTATTGGAAATGAGGATGTTGTGAATGTGTACACTTATGTTATTATTACGTATGTATTAATGTTATTATTATGTTCTTACATCATTGTAAAATAACATTTTCTCATTATTCGAAAGTACATTAATTTATAAATAGCTATGTAAGATACTGGAAAATGTAATAAAATGTATTCATTAAAATAAAAACAGTAAAATATTAAAAAAAAACATCTTTGGTTTTTCTTTTTCTTTTGGAAACCTAATTATGTATACGAAAACCTGTTGGAAACAATAGGGAAAACTAATTTAAAACATGCGGAAATCTGCTGGAATCAATATTGAAAAATTATTGAAGGTATGAGAAAAACTCATAAAAAGAATAGGGAAAACTTATTAGAACAATGCGAAAATCTTCTGGAATCAATATGTAAAACTTATTGAAAGTATGAGAAAAACTCATAGAAACAGTAAGGAAAACTTGTTAAAACTATGTGAAATACTTTTTTAAATAATATGAAGAACTGTTTGAAAGTGGTGGAAATCTTTTTTAAAATTATAAAGAAAACTTATTGAATTTCACAAAAAAAATCTTTCTTATTGTTCCAAGAAGATTTTCTTATTGAAAACATGAGATATCTTATTAAATATATGTGGCCATCTTATAGAATGGGTGTAAATATTTCAATAGGATTTTCTCTATTATTTTAATAAGACATTCTTCTTGGATAAAAACCATAAAAACCATATAGAAATCTTATTGTTTTTCTTCTATTTTATGTGGTGGTTTTCGCTCTGTGATCAGGGCGGAACAAGTTGGAACTTGTAATCGATTTCTTAATTTAGTTTTTATTATATTTTGATATGAACAATTCTTTCAACGTTTCGCTGAAGAATGAGGAATACAGAAAGCACCCTGAAGCCGAATAATTCAATGAATTTGAAACATAACCTCATTACATTGATTTTTTTAAAACTTAAATTTTTGCCCAAAATTCCGATACAGATAAATTTCTCAGTTTCTTAATACATATATTGGCAGTAAGCTGCAGCTCTTTATTCTTTGTTTATAGCTTCAATATTTTTTAGTTCGTTAGGAATAAAAAATTCAAACAAAGTTAAAGTTAACTTGACTATATAATACTGCGCGTTCTGAGAAATTTTCAAGTGCGTTTAAAACCGGTTCGAAATCCAATCTTCTTCTAACGTCTTGCAGAAATGTTATATAAAACATATCTTCGTATCCCAAATTTTTTTAGTAAAGATTTGAAGATAAAAGAAAATTTATTAAAGAAATAAATCAATTTTGTATAAACAATTCAAAGTTGTAATGAAAATGGCAAATGGGAAATGGCACTTATTTCAGTACAACAATATGTGTTTTTCTAACTGTGATGCGAATTATATTGAAAAGCGAAAGGTATACTCCGATAATTGAGATGTTACCAACTCTTGGATGGTTAAGTGTAATTCAAAGTTGAAAAGCCAATGCGTTAATTACGATTTTAAAAATAAAGTCAAATTAATATCCTGTTTATTCACAGATCGGTTATTATGAATGAAACTTAAATGTATTTAAATCAAAAATCAATTTGGTATAACAAAACAATAAATTGTAAAACAGGTTTTATTCCAATAGTAAATAGTACCACCAATATAATATAAGAGAGCCCCAATTGAAAAAAGAACTCTTTCAGGACTTACAAAATTGTTTTCACTGTCTATGGTATGGTTGACATGATGCCTTCAATTCAAAATGACTTTGTAAATTATTTTTATAACTGATTTTTATAAACAAATAAATAAATAAATGACTACGGAAACATTGGATTACCAGCGCTCCAGAACATAAAAAGTATTTGTTGGTTATTTTGTTTATAAAATATGCATCGTTAAAATTAACAAGTAAAAATTAAACTTTTTTCAATATGTATGTACATATTTGCATATTTATGTACATATTTACGTATATTAGGGCCATTAGAAGAAATAAAACTTATTATTTATGTATGTAAGTTCACTTTAAGCTTAATTAAGACATAAAACCAGCAATAAGCAAAACATACAAAATTAAACGAAATAAAATAGAAAAAAATGCAATGATAACGTACCAATGTAGTTTGTATTTTTGTATACATATTTTTGAGCATTATACCAATCCACTAAAGTTCAATATGAGCCGAAAGAGCCGATGATGCGACGTATACCATACAGTATGATACTACAAGGAAAAGACGAAAAACAAACCGCGAAATAACAAATCTAATTTTTTAAGCGAATTGAACACAATTTTTTTTTCGAAAAATAAGTTTTATGTTTTTGACACAACGCACACATTATTTATTTCATTTGATTTAAATAATTTAATTTTTGAGTTGATCAATGATCACTGAGACTGGATAAGAAAATAGGCGTTTCGTGTGAACAGTGTAAAGTAGGAATAAAATCATTGGCTTTATTGCAATAAACGAAAGACTATGTGCAATTGCACACCTCACACGTGAGGAAAGCTTAAAAACATCAACTTAATAAACGTTGACATACTTACTGAGGAGTCCGAAAAAGACTAAAAAGATTTCTACTACGAAGTTGAAAAAGAGTACCCTCTAGAAAATAAAAAGGCCCCGGGACTGATGGTATACGAGATGTCCTATCGTGACCAAGTCCTGCCAGATAATGGATAGAGCAGAGAACAGGGTTACCCTTAGTTTCAATTTAACACTTTTTGAACAATCGGACACCAGGACACCTCATTTTAAAAATTCGTTCGTTTTGGACACTTTTTAAGTATTAAGCTATAATTTGGACACTATTTGAAATAAACAAACAATTTGTTGGAAAGAGTATCTGACCTTCTGAACGCAACACAAAATATTTTAACATTGTATTGTTGACAAGATTTGTGCCTTGTATTTGGATTCATCACACAATGCAGCACTTATAATAGGTCAAAAAATGAAGTAGTTAGAAATATACTCTCGATATAATTAAGTTGGGTCATTCGAGTCATTTCATAGACCTTATAAATAATGCTGCTTCCAAATCTATTCTATATCAATGTTGAACGTTTTTTTTGGGATACTTTCAAAATATGTTTTAAATACCAAAACTTCAGTTAAGCTCTACACGCTGGCAATCTTTTTGAAACTGTCAAAAAAGAAAGTTAAACAGCAGGTAGCTTTGCAGCATTTGTTCTTAAAATGTATGTTTATTATTTATATAAATATTATATTATTTATATTTTATGCATATTTATGTTATATTTTTTGTATGGGACACTTTTTTGCGTTTGGGACACCTTTTTGGACACATTTTGACAATTTTCAGGTAACACTGGCAGAATCGATAATATGTATTATGGATGAAGAAATAGGCGCGCGGCTCCTAAAATCTAACAGAACCTATTATAGTCTGTAGAAGCCCTTCAAAAATCTGTAGAATCATGATGAAAAAGAATTTTGGTCATCAAATCAAGGAGCAAACTATTTCATTCCAATAACACGTTGCTCTCGATTGTCTCTTGTTGTGCATCGCTACAGTATTTTTTTGGGTCGGGAGTGCGATGGTTTACAAAACATAGTATAGAATAATGCGATGCTCGGTGAGCCGCATCTTACTTGAAGCAACCGTTTGTCCTAGTTTTTGTTGCTATTTATTTAATATAAAGCCCTTGGAACTGTCACAGCAACCGCATCCCTGGACGTATATTGTATTTCGGCGTTTCAGTGTCCTGGTCTCATTTGAAATGCACACCTTCCTTGAGTAAAAATCACATTAAGGAAGCGAAAAAGTGAAACTTCCTTTTCCTGTTATTTTGGTTTAGTTATCCCACAATGAGAATAGTTTATAAACGAAAATCTTTTCTGCTTCCTTGCACCGTAATATTTTGCATCAAAAAACAGGTACAATATTTTCAAGTAGGTTCAGCATATGTCTGTAAAAAGTTTTAAAATCATTTTTCCATCTTAAAGTAAAATAACACACTTCTATGCACCCAACATATGAAATAAACGTAAATTAGGACAATCTCCAAGAACGATATGGTAAGCTGATTCATCCCCTGCGTCAACTTGGTTATGTGAGTCCAATGAGCTGGAAGTATTTCAACTCTATTATTGGTCCTTGAAACAAATTGCAAAAACCTTCATATCCGTTAGAAAACTAATACCCGTTCGTTGTTGCTTTGGCAACGTCCTGTGAAATTGTTTGCAATATAAATCGTAAACTTTACTATTGAAATCTTTCGAACGTTGAAAGGATATACACATTACACAACACAACAGAACACAACGACGTCGATGTACTCTTAGCATCCGGTGTTATATATACTGGATTTCAATTCCTTTTCCGGTATAGATATTGGCCTAATACTACTTTACGTTCAATGAACGGGTATCTAGTGCTATTTTTAAATCCTTGAGGATTTTCAATACCAGGTACCAAAGAAACATGTGAGCTCAACGAACCGTATACATAAGGGGGACGCTAACTGAAAACAATGTAATTATTGTAGGTAGGTAAACCCAATGTGCAGTAGCAACAACTTTGATAGCTTCGACCCAATAAATAAGGATTTCAATTGATCTTTACTGCATGGCTATTAGGGGCTTGGAACCAGTGCACATAGATAGTTGAGAAGGAAAGCAGAACCAACGCCGCCAGCCCCAGGACCTTTCTCAAATAATCCCTGGAGAATAACTTTCGAAAACAACGTTCCCAACGAGACATTAGAGGAAAAGCTTTGTTTTTTGCGTAGTATCCTTGAGTCCTGATCCCAACCAAATTTGAAGGGGAAATTACCAGTGTGATTTAATAAGTTCTCTTTTTGGTACCAATTTTCGGCTTTGCCATAGTAAATCCATCGTTTTTAACAGTCAGTTTTATTGCCCACAGGATGTGGGCGAGTTCGGGTAGATGCAGTTCAATCATTAAAAGTAAAGTATATGTTTTCATAGATTATAACGCTTAACATTATATTCATTTAAAATTTAAATAATTAACTAAGGCTAGATTGTAACTTTTTTATATGAAATTATTTACCTTACTCTCCATGTGTTGCAAAACAGGATGACAGGAAAACTTTAGTTAACAGATATAGTGCATTGCTATTCAATTGCCTTTTTAGTCTGAAAACGCATCAGCAAGAGTTATTCTTGCATTTAAGTCAGTGCTAGTATTGTTCTTCAAGCTGATAAGTGATTATAGTCATGGCTGCCTGTTGTTATGTTTTGTCTAAGACGACATTGACTGCTAAAGCTTATGATCCTATCTCCCCTATTTTGAACAGGAGACTCCTTTTTTCTTGACCGAAAACCTGAGAACGGTTATGTTGATGTATGCGAATAATTTAAGGGACTTTTAGAAGATCATGCCTCTGGTGTTGGAAGGTTCTGCTTTATTCTTTCAAGTTTAACGTTGAAGACAAGATATAGGTTTATCAATTGAAGAAATTAAACTGCATAATTGAATAATAAACATAGGCTGTTCCGAAACATATTAAAATACTTTATTTTTAGTTTTTTAGAAACATTGGTCCTATTAATATCAGCTGGCAGTACGGTTCAAAGTTTAATTGTATTGACAAAAAACAATAAATTGTGCTGAGTTTATGTACCGATGAGGAGTTTTTGCAGTTTTTCAAATAAATAAAAATAAAATGCATTTAAAAACTGTGTCAATGCAAGCAAATTGAAATGTGTTATAGCGGCGAACATTATGTATATAACGAACCGAGTTGTTAAAAGCAACTTGAAGCTTATTTTGAGACACAGAATCCAGCTTGCAAAAACAGTATCAGCATAACATATTAATGGAAGAATAAGTGTCTTAACCAGTATCAATTTTGTTACTTGAGGGGTGTATGCTGCCGAGATCCATAACTTTAGAAGTTTCCCATTAATTTGGCGAACAATATAACTTATGTGGGTATCGTAGGATAAGTTACGATTCAACGTAAGCCCAAGATAAGTACTAAAAGTGTTGACAAATGTCAGTCTGTTATCAGACACGAACATGGGGGGTATTGATGTTACATCAAGACAATGAGAAAAAGGCCAAAAACCTGAAAATTCAAAAATATTCTAGAAAATTAAACGGAGTAAATTTTGATTAATTTGTGAAAGTTCCCTCGGTTTTCGGTTAGATTGATCAATAAAAGAAAGCATAAGACCTTTGAATTTCGTTCTAGAACAAAATGTTTTTTTTTAAGGTGTTTTGGTTGTTAAAAATATATTTAGTGCATATTGCAAATAAGTTTTTCGAAATGGTATCGTTTTGATTCTGTAATTTTTGTAAAATAAAAAAAGAGAAGTTGGGGGTTATAAATACAAATATAAACATAATAAATGATATAAAGCCTTTTCTGATAAAAAAAAAACATAAACAACAATAACGATTCAGTTTTTGTTTTGTTTTGCCGAAGGAACAAAGGTTACAGCATAAAGAAATAATAAAGCAAACTAAACGCAGCAGTGCTGTCTTTCTTTGAAAAATCCACAAACATCATCTTCTTCCTCTTAATTCTCTTAGTAAAATTTTAAATCTTCGATATCCCTCCAAATTTGCCACAGTGGTGTTTGAAAACCAAAGAGGACACTTTGAGCACCTGCTGTAACTGTTTTAGTAAACATATCAAATAAAAATTACCTAAACCCAAATAAAATCGTTTTCATTCATAACCTTTGCAGCTTAAAGCAATAAGACCCTTTTTCCTATTTTTCCTTGCTTCAGGCAAGTATCGTAAAATCTGTGCGTTTTTCTGCATACCTGTTGTCCATTTTTATTTTTATTATTGTTACGTTCTTTAAAAAAAAACATTAAAACGTAATATTTACTACGCATTTTATGGAGAAAATTGAAATTAGCATGGACAGAAAAAATGGAACAGGCTAAAAACTGCATATATTAAAACTGAGATAAGATATCAAATTTATTTAACGCATTTACAAAGGCTAGTATTTCTTCTAAAAATAATGTTTTAAACAAAGTTTCTATCATTAGTAATAACAGCGCAATTATCGTTCACATGGGTCAAGGTAAACCAAAGTAAGCCTCTTCTTAAATCCTCAATAAATGATATCAATGTTGGAGATAGAGCCTTACTGTTGAACAATTTTTTTTTTTCAGAATATATAAAGAAGAATCATGCCCTTCAATCCTGAAAATGAATAAGGAACTCCCTGTATACATATGTATTTCCTAGAAGTGACTCTTTGCTTAGGGGTTTTTGGCCAGAGCATTATTTACTACTTGTGCTTTTGATTGGCTTTCCATTGCAGTCTGTTCATGTGAATTATATAGTTTTCCTAATATGATTGAAGACTTCTTTAATATAAATTCCTGATAATCGTCAACTTACCGAAACGAAAAAAGGTGTATAGAAGATCACACGGCAAACTGAAATGTTTGTTTATAGGACAACAGCGAAGTGTCAAAAAGTGTCAAAGTCTTAATTGTGTTGATTCTAAACTTAAATTAAAAATGTTAATAGGCCGATTTGAAACACATTTTTTTCATCATCGGGTAGATCGTTTTGATGCGCAAATTGATGTATCACACTCCATATATTGAAAACACTACCTTTTAACTCTACACACTAAATCTTCAATGAAACTAGGTGATCTCGAGAGATAAAACGGAACATCTTCCACGTAAAGGTGAATACAGACATTCGTAAGTCTTTTTGGTAGGTCATTAATATAAATGCAGAAATGAATAGGTTCCAAAATAGATCCCTGTAGAACAACTGACTTAATTTGCTTAAAATAAGATCGATTGCTTTCCACCACCACTCTTTGCCAACTATTACACAGATACCCTTTTATAAGATTATCTGCTCTCTGAGTGAATTAAAAAAAAATTCACAACTTGCTACAAAGTATGTCATGGTCAAGCTTGTAAACGGGTCTTGAAAAATCTAGCAAACAAAAAATGGTTATATCAAATTTATATACGGGTGGCGCACCAATTGTACTACAATAAGAAATTCAAATAACTTTTTTTTTAATCGATGTTTTTCATTTTTTTTTTATTGGTTAGAAAATTAAATTTTATTTTAAATAGTTAGTTGTTTTTAAAGATTATAGACCGCAAATGACCTCCACGCTCTCCCACGCATATGCGGCACCTGGTCAAAAAATTATTCATTGCGGCCTGAAGAGTTGAAGTTGGGATCGCCTCAATTATTGTCGTTATGGACTGCATTAATTCAGTTAAATTCCTGGGCTTCGTTTTATACACCTCTTGCTTGACATAACCCCATAAAAAGAAGTCTGGTGCAGTCAGGTCAGGTAACTTTGGGGGCCAGCGAAGAGTGGAGTTATTAGAAATTAATTTGTTTGCGAATTTTTTGTTTAGCTCCGCCATAACTGGTCTGGCTATATGTGGTGTTGCTCCATCTTGCTGAAACCAAACGCTGTTGAATTGTATGCGTCTTCGGCGCAGTTCTGGGTAAAAAAACTCCTTCAACATCTTTAAATAACGGTCCCCATTGACAGTAACGGTTACACCGTTTTCTTCAAAGAAGTACGGCCCGACAATACACCTTGATGAAACTGCGCACCACACAGTGACTCGTTCTGGGTGCAGTTCCGTCTCATGGAGCATTTCTGGATTAGACTCATTCCATATACGGCAATTTTGCTTGTTTACATTGCCGTTAAGATCAAAATGGGCCTCATCAGACATGAACAAACAATTGATCAATGTGTTGTCTTCTTCGGCCATTGATATCATTTTTTGGCAAAATTCCAGGCGAACAGGCAAATCCTGAGGGTTTAACTTGCTAGTAATTTGGACTTTGTACTCAAACAAGTTTAAATCGGCATGAAGTATCCGTTGTAATGACCGTCTACTAATTCCAATTTGCCCCGATAAGTTTCGGGTCGAAACGGTTGGATTGGCCTGTATTGCAGATGCTACTGCTGCGATTGTATCCTGAACCCGAACATTGGCATCTCGATGGTACGGCCTTCGTGCGATGCTTCCAGATTCGGCAAACATGTTTACAAACCTCATAATGGTCCATCTACTCGGGGGATTACCGCCAAACTCCCGCCTAAATTCCCTTTGGACGGAAATGACGGACTGCAAAGCGTGGTACCGTTGCACTATCCAAATTCTTTTCTCCGTATCCCAAGCATCCGTTCTTATAAATCTAAATAGTAACCTACAAAATAAAAAAAAAATAAGCCGATTACTCACACAGAAAAAAAGTTATTACGTTTTATTTTTGTAGCACGATTCGTGCGCCACCCGTTATATACTAACTTCTACCCGTGACGTCGCGTATATCTCTGCATCTGCATATCTATGTTTCTATATTTCTATGTCTCTTTATCTCTATGTATTTACAACTCTATTTCACTATATCTATGGTATAGATATACCATCAAACTTCTTTATAACGAACTTCCTTATAACAAAATTTTCTCTATAGTTAATAAAATTTCATTCCCGTTTCCCTTAAAAAATATTCCATATAAGTTAAGTTCTTTATAACGATTCTCCATAGCGAAATTCTCTTTATAAAGATTTTTTTTTGTCCAGAAGACCAAGTGGTTTCTTAATAACGAAATGTGAAGTTTTAAATTTCAAATTAAAAAGGAAAGCTTTCTACGAGTCGTTTTGTAATTTTAAAAGGGATTTCATGTGGTCATAGTTAAGACTTTAAAATTTGCATTTACAGTAGTACAAGGTGGGCAAAAAGAAATCACTCTATTGGAAGATGTTCTCATTTTTGCAAATGGCCGCCAATGTCAAATCTGTTTTGACATTTGTGGAGTAGACAAATGCAGAATACAAGTGAGCGATACATGAACCGACATGAATCGATATTCTGAAGGCGTCGTTCCCGGGTCGCCTCATCTCGTTTTTGCGATTTTCACTGGCCCACAAGATCGCCCGATTTAACCGTTTCAGACTTTTTTGTGGGGTTTTTTAAAGTCCCGTGTTTACGTGAACAAGCTAGAGACTCTGTAAGCCCTCAAGGACAACATTCGACACGAGTGCGAGAATATGTCTCCCGAAGTTCTCGCTCGCTGAAGTGATGAAAAATGCCATAAAACGAGCCCGTTTGGCAATCAATTATGACGGTGCCCGTTTGGCCGATATCATCTTCTCGACTTGACCAATACAATTCTCAAGATTCAAATAAACACAATCAAAAAACAGAATCGAAGTTTTTCATTTAGAAAAAAAAGAGAACCAAACAACATCGGATGGATGACTTCTTTTGGCCCACCCTGTACATATAGGTGATTCGTTTTTAAAATAAAAATGTCGAAGCGCAAGTTAAAGTTAAATAAAATGCACGGCTGGGTCGCACGTACTTGCTCATATGAGCGGTCATATCGTGGAATAAAATTTAGCAAATAAATAACATAAACGTAGAAAAATAACACTATGTGAACTTAAAAAAGTGTCAAAACCACAACCCTTAACGGTTTTTAGTAAAAATGGAGTATGCCATCAGACGTCTTGTATAATAAAGAATTTATGAAAAAAAAGTATTTCGCAAGTTGTAGGACCGATTTTGAAAAAATCCTGTTTTTTTTAGTGTTATGATTTTTTTTCAAAGTTTATTAATATACATGTGATTACAAAAATTTAAATAATATTTTTTTTGATTATTTGTAAAAATATTGATTTTTCAAAAAAAAAAATAAAAAAAACCGTTATATGAAAGGCATCGTTAATAGACTTTTCCGGTAAATTTGGTTCTAATTAGCTATCAGCTAGTACAAACAAAAAATATCTCAGAAAATTTCATCAAAATCGTTGGAGCCGTTTTCGAGAAAAACAAGCTTTTCCTTAATCGTTATATTGCAGGAACCGTTATTTTTACCCCTAAAAATAAAATTTCAATGTCCCCTCTGAGGAATGCCAAGAGATACATACACCAAAATTAAACGCAATCGCTTAGCCCGTCAAGCTGCAGACAGACAGACAGATGGACATTTTTTGTCAATGATTTTTTTAGGATTCTCCAGGATCGTAATGTCATGTTTGATTGTTATCTCATTTTTTGTATTTTCACGAATCCTAAACTTGCTTTATAGTCCCTATAATCGCAAGTAAAAAGGATTTAAATTTGCAATGGTTCTCTCATATGTTCACGCTACGGCACAACCTTGAAACTACCCAAGAATTCGTTACCCACCAGTATTTATCAAGACGAGCTTTAAAGTGCCATGTCTGGTTTTGGCATCCCCACGAAGCTCGTCCAGGATGACGGTGGAAAACTCTCGCTACTCCGTCAAAGTTGGTACTGATCTCACATAAGCTTTTAATGTCAAAAAAGGATTCCGACAAGGTGATGCGCTATCGTGCGATTTCTTAAATAAACAATAAACAATGAGGACAAAACGAAGTACCTGCTGTCCACAAAAATGAACACACAAATTAGGGACTTTATTTACCTCGGATCCGCGCCGAGGCATGGACTCTATTCAAAAGATATCCTTAGTCGTTTTGAGCGAAAGATTCTTTGCAAGATTTTCGGCCCTATCTGCGTTAAGGGGCTTTGGAGGAGAAGGTTCAACCAACTGTACGAGCTGTACAGCGACATTGACCTGGTAAAAGAAATACATATATCACATTTAAGATGGCTAGATCATAAAGAACGAATGGACAACAATGCTCCGGCTCGCAGGATTTTTGATTTCATCCGCAGTCAAGGAAGACCTCGCCTTAGGTGGCGCGCCCATGTGATGGATGACCTCAACCACCTTAGAGTGCGAAACTGGATGCAGCTAGCCAAAGACCGAGCTGGCTGGAGAGGCATGTTGGTTGAGGCCCAAGTTCGCCCCGAACTGTAGTGACATCTAAGTAAAAAGTAAGTAAAGTAGGATCTCTCATATGAACATTTCATTGTGCGTGACCAGATAAATACCCATTTTAGTATGAAGAAAAAAAGGAATATCCTCTTAAATCCACAGGTCGTTTATGAATTAAATCCACGAATATACTTGAATATTCATAACAATATTCGTGCAATTAACTCCTTAACACTTTTCGAAACAATTAAATCAATTTCATTGGCATTTACGTTTGTCTCTCTCCAAAGGCATTTAAAACACTTTTCAACCTTTTAACGCCAATATTCTTAGAAGCCTTTATCTTATTAATTCATTGTTTATAATATCGCTATCGAATACAGCAGCGTTACACATTTTAATTCTCATTGTTATTCAAATAGAATCGTGGTTTGTTTTCAAATGCCGCCGCCGCCACCGTGTCGTATCGGTTACATAACACCCACCTTGGAATGAGTTTGGCAATAAAAGATACCTGTCTAGACTATGGAATTGAAATATCCAATATTAGGGGCTCCCTATGGTGTGGCACCAAAAAATAATTTTCCATTTAGAATGTACAAGGAGACCATGGGATTCCTTTCACTTTATTTTCAATTACCGCGCCTCTCGCCAATTTTTTTCAAACTCAATATCCTTTTTTACACTCATAATGAAGAATGTAAAGTAATAGTCTGGATGAACAGTGATGATGCAAGTCTTTTTTGGGGTATTTATTTCTTTTTCGGGAATCCGATGGGGAATGGAATGTTAGTATTAGCTCAGGTGTGTATTGTATTACAATAGCAAATATCGGCGACTGTCCTTGACGTTTTAATCCTTACAACTTGAACCAATGACAAATGAGTGCTCTTTCAATAAAAGAACCATTCATTCTTGTGCATCCAGACGAATCGTGGAACATAAATCACACCATTTGATCTATGTATGTATTTATACTCGTATTGCATTTCCTTTGATAAATTAAAGTATTTTTTTTGGTTATACGTGACCTAGCCATTATTATGACATTAACAGATCCAAAACGAAACCTGTTAAGGAGGATTTTTATTTCTGTATAAATCCTTCCTGGAAGAAAATAAAATATATATACATAGGTAGTATAGCTTTGCACATTCTTGTGCAATATAGTAAGGAAAGGGGAATCATGGAATAGGGATTGTCCTTTGCGGAGGAATAACTTGTTAACTTCTTGCGTATTTCTACATCCAGTGACGATTTAATGTTTTTGATTCTCGTGATCCAAGGATTGAGCGCTTATGATTTTCACGTTAAATGTGAACAATAGGAGAATAGTTTTTGCTAGCTGTCCTCAAACCACTGTACCACGAAACAACAAGCATTTTTAAAGAAATTATTTTTAACTTATAACTGAAGTTTCTGTACCACAAAGCGACATAGTTAACATATATGTACCTACAAAATAACAATTTTCAAAACTCACTTTAAGATTTTGGGATATTTGTTACTAGCGGTAACCGGCGCATGTTGCTACGCCCAAGAAAAAAATGTATGTAGGTATTTAATGTGAAATTAAATTTCTTTATTTTATATTAATGCTAGCGTATAAACCATATTTTTTGTCGTTTTGGTTGGTGTATAAATGTAATTTTTTTCGGATTACCAACTCTAGAGCAAGCAAAATACAATAGGCCATGCTAAAAACATGGATTTTCCAAATATAAACCAGCAATAGCTAATGTGCCCCTGTGCTTTGTTGATATTAATCGCGAAGGCAAGACGTAAAGGAAACTGAAGTCAAATGGCAAACATTTAGTTATCATCCGTATGTGTGAAACCAACACGTCTCCCTTTAAATTCGATAATGATGATTGTTGCCTCGATCAAATTTAGTGTCAAATTTTTAACCGTCAGTCTTGTTCCGTTGCACAGTAATGCCACGTTCAAGTTTCGAATGAGCATCACCGGCAATCTCACTTTCAATATAAATATGTGTGGTGGCATTTCTAGTAGCTCCATCCAATTCGCAACGCCGCCGGGTGGGTAAACCAAACCACAGGAACCATCCCTGGACTAGACTATATTTACCCAGCAAATTTCATAAAAATCCGTTGGTTGATTTAGAAGTCCATACCGGACATACATACATACACGGAGAGAATTGAAAAATCAGTAATTGCGAAATGTTCAATTGTAATTTACAAAACATGTTTTTTTCGTAAATCACCAGCTTTGCATTTAAAATTGATCCAAAAATTGGTAATTTTGCTTTCAAATAAACTCATGGCAAGTTATGATTAAAAGTCACAATCCAAGCTTGCACCTAAAATTGTAAAATACAAGTTTTCCGGCGTAATTTACTACTTGAAAGGAATAATCCTACTTCTACAACTTATGAATCTTGAATTGAGAAAAAATATTTCGTGATTTACAACCACTGAAAGTTAAAATAAATAAAATTTACTAATGATCTGAGATTTAACACTAACATCATTTCACTATCGTAACTCACTAAAATATTTTGCTGATTTACAATCACTGAATTACAGAATCAAGCATAAAATAGAATAAAATATAAACGCTTTTGTTTAATTTTTAGTTTCAAATCCTTTTCACGAATTCAAATCACTTCAAAACCTATGTATACACACTTATGTTTATGTCACCTGTTTACCTAACAGTCGCCTGCCTTGTAGGACGTGTACTGTTGGTTTTAATTTCACAATGTTCAGTATGTCATGTCATTGGTTGGCAAGCGGTTATGTTCGTTTTAGGAAAAAATAATTCTGCCGGTGCCCCGTGGCTTAGTGCTTAGTGTGTCGGACTGCTAAGCGAAAGAACCTGGGTTCAAATCCAGCTCATAGCCACCTTTTTTTTTCTGGGGTAATGCCTCTTGCGAGGAACTGACAAAACCTCCAAGAGTAAAATTTGTCTCGAAAAAGTGCATCTCATGCAGCCGATCGGACTCGGCGGTAAACTGTAGGTCCCTTCCATTCTTGCAGATTAACAACACACACACAGGAATGGTTGAGAGTATAAGTCACTAGGCCTTGGCTCCTTAAGGAGCTGTCGCGCTAGTAAATTTATTTATTTTATGGCTGCCGGTGCGGCGCGTCCCGGCGCGCCGATACATTCAAAAAACATGTTTAATAAACTGTGACAAGGCACTTATAAGTAATATGTAGATAAGTTAAAAACAATAAAAACAATTCAAATTGCTTTTAAACATAATTTCTAACATTTCTTTAATTTTTTTGATTCACTTACCTAATATTACAAAGGCAAAGACACAAACATTGGAAATTTATATAAAAGGTATATTTGAAATTAATAATGCAACACCCACGCGTCTTAATATTTTTCATGTATTTCCAAATATTTTACAGCGCTCCTTCAGATTCACAAAGCATTCATGTTTGGGTGAGGGATACATACATCACTATTTACAGCTGTATTGCCAACTACGTCTTCTAACAGTTTCTATATAAAAATTAAACCACGCCAGTGATTTCAAAATTATATAATTTGTGAATTACAATAAAGGTCCTTATTTTACGACAAAATGTTTTTGAATTAAGATGGAAATGCTTCAAGAAAGACAGTAAATTGATCTTCAAAAGTTGCAATTTACGATTGAAAAATGCTAAATCATGGCTCTCATTTCGTAAACCAATATTATTTGGTTGCATACTGTGAAAAAAGTACTGTTTTATAAAATAAAGATTCCTAATTCACAACCTACAACAAACTTTTGTAATTTACAATCTAAGAAAATACAGAATTGATACAAATTTATTTTTCTCGGTTAAATAATTGATACTAAAAAGTGTTGATTTAATATTTTCGAGTGTCAATTTCCTCATTTCGGCTCTTTTCGTAAATTGCAAACCGATAGTCTTAAACCACAAATATATAGGGTGTAAACCTAGACAAAATAGTTGTAATTTACATCTCATTTTTCTTGATTTCATTTTAGAATTCTCTCCGTGTACATACACACATACATCTATTTTTATATTTTTATAAATATCTATATAGAGATTTTCCCCTTTCTGTTACTCGAAACAACAATTCCCCGTATGAGTAAAAAAATAATTGTTAATTTTTGAGCAAAAATAACACATGGTTATATTAAATGGTATTATATTATAATGTTGCTGAATAAGGTCTGATCATGAGCATATAAAGATATAAACCTTTAATGTTATGTAATTCTAAAAGAACTGTTCCACATCATCGTACGTATGTATGTATTTAGGCTTTCACGCATAAATGTACATATATCTTCGAACATACACATATTTATAAGAAAGAGAGGGAGATATTATATGTCGTGGGCGACATTGGTGCAAGGAGATAACATGTTTGCTTCTGACACGGAGGTCGTCAATTCGATACTCAGGTTGAGAAGTAATTTTTCCAACTCCAAGTACAAGCTAGAGCTGTCCGTGAGTTTTAATTGAGAAAATAGACAATTAATTCTCGATCTACTTCGCCAAAAAAAAAATTATTTCGTATCTTTGCAAGGACTCGGAGGTCGTCAATTCGATACTCAGGTTGAGAAGTAATTTTTCCAACTCCAAGTACAAGCTAGAGCTGTCCGTGAGTTTTAATTGAGAAAATAGACAATTAATTCTCGATCTACTTCGCCAAAAAAAAAAAATTATTTCGTATCTTTCTAATTATTTTTCTAACTAGTGTCGTGCAACGTTATGTTGCATTCTAAAAGGCAATGTGCCTTACAGAGGCACATAGTTAAAATGAAAAAAACTACTATTCAAAATTTTGGTATGCAGAATTAATTTGGCTATGTTTTCAAATATAAAATTTGATAGAAATCGAAAGAGCCGTTACCGACAAAGTCGAAAATAAAAAAAACCGTTATATGAAAGGTACCATTAATAGACTTTTTAATAGATTAATAGAATTTGGTTTTGATAAGATGATAGCTAATACTTACAAAAAAAATTCACCAAAATCTTTGGAGCCGGAAAAATAAGCTTTTCCTTAACGGTTATGCATATGGCCGGTACCGTTTATTTTTTTGCCCTAAAATTTAAATTTAAATTTCCTTTTGAGGGAAATGTCTAAGCCAGACAGACATTTAAACAACAAATTTAAATGCGATTTTTCAAAAATAATTCGTGCTACTACGATTTAAATTCGGTTTTATTTGAATATTTAATACCATAAAAAAAGAATGAAACATAAAATCAAATATAAAATAAAATAAATACTCGTTTAATTTCAGCACGCATTGGTTATCGTATTTAAAGCAGTAATTACGGGGAGCATGTATGTATCGGGAGATGAAAGAAATATCTGCAGGGTTTTCTAAAGGGGCTTTTAAGGAATTACGACATGATAGTATTCATTCTTGTGGATTGTGAACAGTTTCCTAGGCTATTCTTTCCAAAAGTTGAAACCAACAACGAAGAAGACTCAAAGTTAAAGAAGTTGGTGCAGTGGAAAAAGTGATTTGACAAGAATCCCGTCTTGTCAAATCACTTTTTCCACTGCCCAAGGTCCTGGAGGTTCACCAGTGGTAATCAAAGCCTTATCAGTGAAGGAAATATTGCTTTCGCCCAATCTAAGAGGAAGGTCATTAACGAAACAATGAAGATCATTTATTTATTTATTTATTTATTTATTTACGTCTAACAAGTATATAATCTTTCATAGACTAAATTTACAAAATTACAATACAATTGCAATAAGTATAAATTACAAAGATAAGGTGCGTATTAGTTATGTATGTATACATTAATAAATTGCACGACTGGATCGCACGTACTTGCTCATATGTGCGGTCACATCGTCGAATAAAATATAAATAAAATGCACGACTGAACTATAGTTCTTATGCTAGATAATTGCTTAAAGGCTGCATAAGTATGTATATAAAGGGTGTTTTTTTAGAAGTGTGGTTTTCAAGAAGAAATAAAACGCATATAGTTTAATGTTATGGCCAAGAATCTAGAATGATTTTTAGGTCTATTCACCGAACGCGTGACGCCCTTGATAGGCGTTCGGCTTCAATTCATGAACGAGTTGGATTTTGTAAGCCTGCAAACTAAGATCCTTCCGCGTGCGATAGCGGATGGACTCATTTGGGTCTTCTTCGATACTCTGCTCCACCGAAACGAACCATTATTTTGGTAATAAATTTGCACAATTTGGAAACTTTGTTCAGGAGTAAGTCTATTCATTATGAAATCGCAAACAAAACTAAGCATTAATCAAGAGACAGCTGTCAAAAAGAGCAACTCCGAAAAAAAGTATTGCCAGATTGAAAACCACACGCCTATTAAAATAAAAAAAATATTTTTTTTAAAAAATTCTTTATTTTTTTTAATTAGTTTCAGAGTTTTCTTGGAAAAACTAAGTATGCAATAAAATTTGAAAACTAAATGTCTATCGAAGAAAAAAAAATTGAAAATCGTTCGACCAGTTTTTTTTAAAGTCTTTTTTTTAAAAAAAAGCTTTTCGAAAAAAATATTTAATTTTTTTTTCTAGTAAGTCATTATAAGTATATCTGTAGTTTTCATCTGGGAAAATTATTAAAAAAAATTCAATCAACCCACTTTCAAAATATTTCGGAAACTTAATTTTTTTAGAAAATTTTAAAAAATCGAAAAAAAAAGTTTTTGAAAATTTCGAAATGCAATATTAATTGAATTATAAATAACTTCATGTGTGCAAAATTTTATAGAAATCGGGATGATAGTTTACCATAAAACCGCATTTTCAAAAACCGGTTATATGAGAGGTACCGTTATAGAATAAATTGCAAAAAATTCGATCTAACTGAAATATGTATTGTTGTAAAAAAAAGCACCCTGAAAGTTTTATCAAAATCGTTAGAGCCGTTTTTGATAAAATCAAAATTTTTGTAAAAAAATGTATATCAGGTACCGTTATTTTTCGACCTAGAGCAAAAATGAAAAACACCCCCAAGATACTACCAAATAAATACCAAGTTTGAAGCAAATCGGCCCATACGTTTAGGCTGTAGAGGCGTGTACAGACAGACAGACGGACGGAATTTCCGGACCCACTTTTTTCAACTTGTCTATTATCGTAATCGAATCCAATCGCAAGTAAAAATATTATGAAGTATTTGTAATACAATCTGGTCATGTTAAAATTAATAATAACAATTATTATTATCTTTTATTAGCCAGCAATTAAAATTACAAAGTTAATTATAAATTAATGAGCGTACCAGCGAGAACTATTCGCTCTGTGACTAATATAAAATCAACAATGTTAGTAGCAGAAATAAATTCATTGATTTTTTCTATATTAATGGTGTTAGGATTTTTTTAATATTTCATTAATATTTGTATTTTGGAATATTTTCTTGATGATAGGTTTAAATATGACACAATTTTTTAGTATATGTTGTATATCCAGTCTTACATTGCAGGTGTTGCAATTAGAAGGAGTGTTTTTATTCAACAGGTGTTGGTGAGTTGCTGTAGTATGTCCCAATCGGATCCGAACGAAGTTAGAATTTTTTAATTCCATGTTTGTCGAGTATCGTGGATGAATTTTATTTGGATTGATTTGGGTGTAATGTATTCCATTCAAGCAGGAGTTCTGAACATATGGTGTTCTTAACTTTGTTTTTAAGATCCGATTTTGTGAAGATGTTAAATTTGAAAACAGGTGCATTACTAACACTACTGGCAACATGATCGGCTTTGTTCATTTCCCTGGATTAAAACATGACCAGGGGTCCACATTAGCTTCAATTTATTAGGAGCTTTAATAAACTTATATCGGATATCAGAGATAAGATCAGTAACATTGTTGGGATTATTGATGGCGTTGAGTACAGAGATGCTGTCGGTGCATATAATGTGCTTACCACCGCGGTTCAGTGCTTCATTTGTAGCTTGAAGAATGCTTCAACTGTGAAAATTGAACTAAATTTCGGTAGGATTTTCACACATAGAATGTTACCATTTTCGAGTCACTGCAAAAGAGGTGCAATCAGATGATTTGGAGCCATCATTATGTATAAAAATCTATCCATTAGATTTGAGTTCAGTCGAAATACTTGTGAAAAGTACTTGGTATATAGCGTTACTCGTGTTGCCCTTTTTGAAATTAGCTAGTGTCGTTATTAATGAGTCTGATCCTATAAACCATGGGGGGCAATGTAGATAAAACATTTTGAGTGCGTTTAGTTGGAATTCCAAATTGCTTGGAATTGGATTGCTTTTTCTAGGATAACACTGATGGTGGATGGGACTTTTTTCTTTGTCTTGTGACGTCTAGATTCTAGAATATCTTTGTCAATTGCCGAATTTTCAGAGAAAGCCAATTTTATGGTTAATCTAAAAATGATATCCTGTATCCTATCTTCGATCGAAGGGAGACCAGCTTCTGCGAGGATATTTTTGATAGGGGTAATGGGAAAAACGTTGATGGATCGTCTGTTTTAGGACAGCTACCATAGATAGATAAACCGTAGTCAATTTGCTTAAAACTATCGATTTATTCATTTATTCATTTCATCAATTGATTTCAAGATCTGCTGATTACAAAAATTCCAAAAAAGATAGATTTATCATAAGTTTGGGTAAGATACAAAATATACATACATAACACGATAAGCAAGTTTAAGATAGATTAATCAAGAACAAAAGAACAAAAGAAATTAATTACTTAGATTAAATATTATTTTCTTAAAAATATCCCTCTTCATGCAAAAGTCGATATCATTGCATACTCCGTTAAAAAAGTTTTAAAGAACGTGTTAGCGGCTCATTTAAACCGTAGTTAGTCATATGAGGAGCTATATAGAATAATTCCATTCTGTTACGAAGCGTTCGTGTAGGAGCATAAAAAGGAATCAAGGAAAGCAATTCCATAGAAGATATTCGATTATCCAAAATATCTTTTACAAATAGTAATTTTGTTTTAGTAATAGAACATAAGGTGTTAATATGTACGCTACTTTGTCTACTACCTAAGTACTTAAAAATATTTGTCCTCGCTACTAGGAATTTCCTTAGAGCTAGACAGTGTTGATTCCATTTATATTTTTTGTAGAAAACAAGTTCTAGAATATTTAAATTTTCAACATTTTTAATATTTACAGCAATTATACTTAAAACTAGTTCAGGACAGTTAATCTTACGGCATTATATGAATCAATTTACATGTCTCTATTGCAAGTTTTGCACCAGATGTTTTTGACCATTCTAGTTTATCATAAGGAGCATTAACAAGTGTATTTTTACAACTATTTATATCTTTAAAATCTAGAAATTTGTATTTAGCTAGTATTGAGCAAATATCGTCAAAACCAATAATGAAAATGACGACCGACAACGGCGAACCTTGTAGAATCCCGTTATATAGAGGATATTGATTTCAAAATCGTTTATTGATATTTGCATAATTTTTTTTATTCGTTAAAAAAGATTTTACATATCCAAAGATTTTATTTCCAACACCCCATTTTAAGAGCTTTGTAAGGATAACATGTAATCCGATCTTATCGAAGGCTTTTTCGAAATCTAATCGAAATGTGATTTTTGGCGGACAGAGCTTTTGAGGTGAAATAGTCGATGTGAAGATGAGCATTGATACATCCTCTACTTGATTGGGTAAAATTTGTTTTTTCGTTTCGAGGAACCAGAGAAGACGTTTGGCTATTATTTTTTGTAATATTTTGTACATGCAGGATATTAGTGAGATGGGGCGGTAATTTTCAATAAGGTTATTATCTTTATTTTGCTTTGTAATAGGAATAATTGAGGCTGTTTGTGGGATAGATCCTGAATCCAAAATGTTATTGTACAAAGTAACAAGTCGTGTCTTTACTTCAATGAGTAGGTGCTTTAGCATTGGGTAGGATATTCGATCTCGACCATTGCTCCTGTTTCGGTTCTATGAAAAAATCTGTGAAAAAACTTTTCACTGATAAAGTTTTCATTTGAAAATTTATTTATCATCAAACATTTCGACCTGATAAATTGTTTGCAAAAATATTCAAATACACACAAATGAATAACAAAACTTTTCATCTGTGTGTATCATGTATGAGTATTTAGCCCTATTCAGCTTACTTTTTTCACAGAATAAACGAGAATCAGAGTAGTGCCCCGTGGCTTAGTGGTTAGTGTGTCGGACTGCTAAGCGAATAAGCCTGTGTTCAAATCTAGCTCATAGCCACCTTTTTTTCTGGGGTACTGCCTCTTGCGAGGAACTGACAAAACCTCCAAGAGTAAAATTTGTCTTGAAAAAGTGTATCTGATCTAGCCGTTCGGACTCGGCGGTAAATTGTAGGTCCCTTCCATTCTTGCAGATTAACAACACACACACAGGAATTGTTGAGAGTATAAGTCACTAGGCCTTGTCTCCTTAAGGAGCTGTCGCGCCAATAAATTTATTTAGTTTATTTTAAACGAGAATCAGGTTGCTGAGTAAAATGAAATGACAAAATGAAAAAGTCGTATGAAATGTATCGTGAAAAGAATTTTATCATTTCATTTTTTCATAGAACCGGAATAGGGGCACAGGTGTTTTGCTTTTGACTTTATTTAGACACGTTTGAAATTCAATGAATGTTGTTGTTCAATACGTCTTGCAGCAGAATTGACTGCAATAAGAGACACAGGGGTATTCTTAACGATTGTAATGTAGATTCATTTAAGCCATAGTTTGTGTAATGTCTAGGAACATAAAAGAAATTCTGGTCTCTAATATTCGCATATTCGCCTTTGTATAAGGGCTAAATGCCTTATAAGTTACATCTAGCTTCATTGCTGGCAAGTCACCGTTCTAATTCATCTTTGGTAGAGCAAATTTTGTAAACCGTTTCTGAATCTTTCAAACTCAAAATATTATTTTGGCAGTAGGATTTCCAAACAATACTGCAATATTCGAGCCTTCTTGATCGTATACAAGAGTTAAACAAAGTCTTTAATGTGTAAGGATTTTGAAATTCTTTGGTATTGCGGCGCATAAATCCAAACAAGGACTTTGCACGAGATGTTATTCGGCGGGCATTGGATAGCCATCCAGCACTTAGATGACTACGGTTTGGTAAATCTGAAGTCTAAGAATCAGAATTGAAAAAGAAATCGGGATTTCTCAGGATATTTGTAAATTGTGTTGGTTGATCTTGTAAAAAAACATACATACACAACCACGAGATCTGATAGAAGAATTAAGTTGAAAAGATTATAGACATTTACCATGCACAAGCTCTGAATATAAGCGTGGGTGTTCTGGAGGGAAATAAATACCGCGTTAAGGAGAAATGAACTGAATACCTATGCTGACTATTTTTTGATGATACTCACAACACACAAGCCTATTTCGAACAATCATTTGAATGGAACAGTTGTTCCATAGTAGTAGTGCCCCGTGGCTTAGTGATTAGTGTGTCGGACTGCTAAGCGAATGAGCCTGGGTTCGAATCCCGCTCATAGCCACCTTCTTTTCCGGGATACTGCCTCTAGCGAGGAACTGACAAAACCTCTAAGAGTAAAATTTGTCTCGAAAAAGTGCATCTCATATAGCCGTTCGGACTCGGTGGTAAACTGTATGTCCCTTTCATTCTTGCAAATTAAAAACACACATACTGGAATGGTTGAGAGTATAAGTCACTAGGAATTTGATCCTTAAGGAGCTGTGATAAGGACAGGGTGGATTAAGTGGAGGGAAAATTATGCCATCTTCTATGATCGAAAAATGCTCTTAGCTGAAAGGAAAGTTTTAAATGGCAGTTGTTCGTCTATGCTTCCCATGACAGCAGGAGTGAAAAGGTGCAATTGAATAAGAAGCAAGAGAATTCCAGGAAACCACCTCATTATGAATATTATTTCGGACAAAATACAGCATGACCAACTAAGCTGGTACAGCCATGTAAGAAGAAGATGCGCCCTGAGAATGAAAATCCATCTCAAAAGGCAATATAATGTCACGTTTCAAAACCATTGCGGAAGTAACGCCACCGCGAGAACTTCTGGATTATACAAACAACAAGACCAGCAGGTCTTTCGAAGTTTTCTGAGGTCAATCCAGCAGGAAGAGTCTTAAAAGTTAAGGCGAAACAAAGAATTTGGAATCCTGGGGTCCCAGTCGAGATTATAACAACCATGGCATCGCGTCGGAGAGATAATAAAGAAGAAGAAGAAGAAGAATGATATCATTTAGTTGGATATTTGACTGCAGCTTTTGGTGTTTTTCTTTGCTACATATTTCAGTATTTTTAAAAGCACTATTTCTGTATGGGGTTGGTTTAAGTTGGTTTAAACGAAATAAGAAGTTTGTATTAATATAAGCATGGGCACCTGAACCTATGCACAATACGCGTAAATATAAATGTATGGTCTACCATTTTAAAACACTACAATTTCATTCTTCAGATTCAGATATTCCGCTCATCACAACATCCTGTTTTGTATTGTTATTTTTCAATTTTTCTTTATTTTTTTTCTTTATTTTTCTCCTTTTCTTGATATTTTGTTTCAGTATGTTACCAGGAGCGCCAATGTTAAATCTGAAAAGGATACAATTCCGTGGCAAAGTGCATCACAAACACAAACAGAAGTAAAAGACGGGCTGGAGAAAAAAAAATTTAACGGATGAAGAAACTAACATAAAAAGTACATTACACGTTTATCCTAATTTTGGTCGCAGTGATTATATAAATTGATTTTTAATAAGAAATGTGAAAAAAGAATTATATTTCCCAGTTTATTTCTCGTCTTGTGCGTTGATTTTTGCTGTTCGTCTTTATTTCTTTATTCGGCCCAGCTAAAAGTTGATTGAAATGAAGAAGTGAGTGAATCCTTTTAAAAGATTTACCTTTTCAGAAAAAAATAATTTAATTTGTTTACTATTAAGAAACACATACATAATTATCTGTTACTTATTTTACACGCTCCTGGAAAAAGGTTAATGGGAATTCCCTGTTTCAAGATTTCAGAGTCGTTAAAATATATGGTCTTTTCTGGGTTAAAAATGTTACAGTTCTTAATAAACTTTGGCATTAACCACCCACCTAAGTAGTTTAAAAGTCCATTATGGATTTTGGCCTGCTAACTATTGACTATGCCCCTAATTCCATCTTAGTGTAATAAAATAAAAGGCACGACTGGGTCGCACGTACTTGCTCCTGTGTGCTAATCCTTTTTAGGTACAGGCGTCTTGTTGACAAAGATTTAATTTTAATGTTTTTTTGACGTGCAACTTCTTTAGAATCGTTGTGGTTTGAAGATCGAATGAACATGCGTCACGATAAAGGGATAAACACATAATTATATAAGATTGTTAGCTTTTGCAATTTTTTAGTGTATTAGCTATCTTTCCACTTGTTGTTTACTGTTTATAATATAATTTGCTAATAGAAATTTATAAAGGACTTTTTTCAGTTTAATTTTCATTTTGGTATGGAAAAATTTGAACAACTGGCATAAAGATTCGTGGGAATCAGCAGTAGGGCAATAACGCTAGGTATAAAGACCTAACAGGTCCCAATAACAATAATTTACTTTTTGAATTCAAATTAATTAAAATAGGTTAATTAATATAATCCGTTTTCAAAATATTCAAAAAACAAAATATTTTTTTTTAAATATTAAAAATTAAAAAAAAAATATTTTTGAAAATTTTAATAAGCAATATTTTTTAAATCATAAAACACTATATATTTTGAAAATTTTATCAAAATCCCTCTATTAGTTAACGAGAAAGTCTGATTTTAAAAAAAACCGGTCATATGGGAGGTACCGTTATAAAACTTTTTCTGAAAAATCCATTAAAACCAAAAGATAGATCGAAAACACTATTCAGAAAGTTTTATCAAAATCGTAGGAGACGTTTTCGAGAAAAATTAGTTTTTCATTAAAAGTTAAATGGCAGGTACCGTTAGTTTTGGAGCTAGAATTCCATTTCAAAAAACCGTCAGGTAGAGTACTCTAAAAATACTATATACCAAGTTTGAATCAAATCGGCCCAACCGTTTAGGCTGTTGGCATCGATACAGACAGACAGACAAACAGACAGACCGACGGAATTTCCGGACCCACTTTTTTTGACTTCTCTATTATCGTAACGTCATGTTTGATTGTTAGATTTTTTTTTTTTTTACGAATGCATAACTTGCCTTATAGTCACTATAAATCGCAAGTAAAAATGGATCATACTAGCGATATAAACTGTTAAAAGTGTTTGAGGGTCTGTGAAAGATTTTGAATTTCTACAATAGAGTCAACACAATGTTTTCAGTATATAAATTAAAAGACAACTTGGAATCAATAATAATACCAAGTATTGTAATTTTATCTACTCTTTTCAGAAAGCTTTGTAGTAGGGTAAATTGTAAAATATAATATTTAAACGTTTATAAAAGGAAATAATATTGCATTCTAGGCACAAATTAGGAAGCTCATTAACACCAATCGCGCATGGATTTGACTTTTAAAAGTGAAAAAGAAGTATGTTAAATGTGCTAGGTGAAGAAAAGATAACTAAGAATTGTAGGAAACAAGATTATACGTACAAATTTATTGGCACTGAAAGTCAAGTATTAGTTTCAAAAAATGTATAAAAACTTTTATAATGTCCAGAAAACATAAAGAATCGTTTTCTAGCTACATATGAAGTTGTTGATGGTTGGACGAAGGTTGAGGAACGCTATACTACCATATGATATCAAGCATCTTATTCAACAACAACAACAATATTAGTTTAGTAGACTTTGGGAGCTCTTGCCAGTCGCTTCACCAAAACCAAAATAAGGTCTCAATGAAACTCATACAAACTATTTTTTCAGTCCATACAACGACACCATGTAATTGTATGTCTTACACCTCCGTATCTAAGTATACTTGAAACATCCTCGAGTGCTCCCTCCATGTTAAAAGGGATGTTGTACTTTAATTAAAAACTATGACATTACCACCATTAATAAAAGTCAATTTATTTTCTTAGGAAAAAGCATTCCTCATCTTCTGTTTCTGTCCACCCAAAATATCCAACTTTGATTCATTACTTTATGAAAACACTCGATATGTGTGTGGGAAGATCTGGTATTATTCCAAAAAAAAAAAACCCAAAACGAGTTGTCTTTTACCCTTGCCTTGGCCCTTCTCGCTCTCTGCTGCTTCACATCAAATGACAGTGTATGATTTTATATCCTCATCGGTGAAGGGGGAGATACAAATTCACCGAAGCGAAATAGTGGTCTCACAAATGTAATCTGCAACGCTATTTTGTTACAAATAGTTTACAAAGAACCAACACAAGTTCTTCTCCTCGACATCACCAGCTTCGGCACTCAGATGTTCTGGAGAGCTTGCGTTTTTATGTCTTTTTCGTCCTCCGACCTCCAGGAACCGTCTATACAAATAATACGTATAATAATATAAATTCTATAGACACGGTACCGTACGTACGTTACTCTTAAAGTCGATCTCAATGAATAGGAAATGTCGTCGGTGCGGTAGTGCACTTCCTTTTCCCTCTGGAGATCTGTGGTTACTTTTGTCCATTAAAACTCAAATTGTTGTAAGAGTGGAATACCAAGGACAAAGTGTTGACAATTATCCGTACACCCACCAGTGAAACGAAATGTCGTGTAACACATGCAGTCATGTCATCGGTTAAATAGTTAATGCACTTGCAAATTACCCCGAAGAGGATGTGTTTTGTACTTTATGCGGAGTCTGGAGTGCGGGCGAACGTGGGGCGTGAGGACAAGTTGTGAATATTTTGAGCTTGCAAAAGGATGACTGATTGGAGGAGGGAATTGGGTTTTCTGGGGCTGCACTTTGGGTTTATTAATGAGTTTTACTTGTTTAACATGACACACATTATTTCGCTGGGTCAGAGGAGGGCGGGGATTTATGACGATATTTTAAAATGAATTTATTTAAAGCTAATTACTGTGTCATCTTCAAGTGTTGATTTTTTATAAGGGAGAAGCAAAAAAAAAAAAAATATTCGTTTTAGCACCATTTCCAAGTTTGACTAGATCAAATATCAAAGTGTGACCTTTGATATTCTTTTACTCAAAACAGAAATTGTTCTATAGCATCTATATACAGCGATGTCTTCATAGATGGTGCTTTAATGATGTTCGAAACATTTTATGAATGAAGGCCAGAATACATGGACATTTTTACACAGAAACGTAGTTTTCTAAGTCGTTTCATGAAAAGAATATTTTTTTTTGTAAACGAGTCTCAAACATGATGTAAGCAGTTCTAAATTAAAATTGGTAATAAGTCTACTGATTAATTATTTAGACGCAGCAATAAATTGTTGGAGCATGTCTGAAAGGGAAAGGAAAAATGATTGTCTGTAGAGTTGGTTTACGGACGATAATTTTACGTGATAACGTAATTAGAAAACATTGATGGCAGCAACACCAACATACAGCCCATTAACTCACATCCACAAACCCTCTCGTTAAATCCACACACACACCGCAATATCTACATCTACTTTTTACTTTAACAAAACTCCGCCTATTTTGTATTTCTGTTTCTGAAATGTTTAAAATAAATGTTTCTTTGGTGTGGACACACCATAATACAAGCAAATAAAAACAAAAAACTGGTCAACTAGACTAAAATGCTTGAAAAATAAAGACAAATTTCCGTTCGAAAGGGGAACACAGAAACGAAGCGTCCAAACCTAAATAACAATTCAAAAACATTTAAAAAAACATTTCGGAAACAAAGAAACATTTCTGAAATGTTTTTTAAATGTTTCTGAAATGTTAAAAATAATTGTTCTTTAGTGTGGACATACCTTTAGGTGCTTGTACACTTTCAATAACGAAGGAATCAATTTTGAACACATAGTTTGTTGATTTTTTTTGTCTCAGGAAATATATATATGTAAATTTTAATCTTGATTTAGCAGGTTGACTAAGAAGGCCGGTAGCCGTGTTGGCGCTTGAAAGTTCAGTTAGCTAGTTCAGGATCAATTAGAGTGGATGACCTTAGGAAGGATATCCTAGTATTCCAATGTGTCTTAACTCAAGTTCAAGTAATATGAGAACAGCGATGAGTAAGCTTGATTAAAATACTTTATTTGAAACGTATAACTTAGTTACTAATACATTAGACAATTTCATTAATACTAAAAAAGGCTTAGAGGTATTTGTCGCGACTGAACCAAAGTGTAGTACGATGTGCGTGACTGTAGCGGAGTTATAAGAATGTTCCTCTGGTAGTTTATGCAGTGGTATATATACTGTGTGTGTACATGACTTATTGTTATCTTCTGGAAGTGGCGTACTTGATATATTGGTAGTTTTTGTGATGTTTGGTTAATCTACTGATTATGTTTTATGGTTTCCTCTTGGGTCCATATGCAAATACTCTTATCGTCTTGTGACTTTCCTTGGTGTCGGATGTAAATGTGCTTATCTGGTTGGTGCCGTTATCTTTGTTTAAAGATGACCTCATCCAGTTTTGGGTGTTGTGTTGTGTGTTCTTCTAGCGAGAATACTCCTCTTTGGGTAGGTTGTTGTAGTGGGATCATAACCTATATATATATATATTATATATATAAATATTCTTGTTTTAAACAAAAGAAAATGGCTTTAATTTTAAAAATCAACCATTTCATTTGGCTCACCCTGTTGCTATTCTTCTAACTAATCTCCACGACAGTTCTATAAAAGTAGAGGCAATTTAAAATAAAACAATTTTTAAATGTCCAATGCAAAGACTTCTTCTAAATGAACAATAACAATAAACTACAAAAGAAAGATTAACCTTATCTGGCACAAACAGCGGAAAAATATACTTCAAACACCTATAGCAACAAAAAAGGTCCTTGTTATGAATTCAGGATTTGAGAACAATAACTACTGCAGTTGAACAAAATAACCAGCAGGCAGATCACTTGACTATAAACGGGATTAAAAATTCAATTACCCTGAACCTGGTTACTGACTGTGGTATAAAAAAAGAACCTCTAGCTTACACAACCTGAAAGTAAAATCTATATACATAGGTAGTATAGGTAGTGCTCTTATATTAAAAAAAAAAAAACTAGCAAAAATGAATGTGGCAATGGTCACGATTTACAAACCCAACCACGAGTTGGTTTGGTAGATAGGTTGGTACTCTAAGTCACCAAGTGCCCAAAGGTATTCATTTCGCTTTTGGCCAACAATGCATGGAAAGTAAACAAGCTACGTTAAATGGAACTTCACCAGCATTGTTGTGAAATTGGTAGTTCAGTTGCAAAATAGGACACACTCATATCCTTCGAACTGAGAGTACTTCCGTGGTTCTTTTTTAATAAACAAAATTTCAACTACGGAAGAGTCGGAATCAATATTTGAAAACGTTCAAAAGAAACATATTTTTTAGTATTTTTTTATCTTTTAAATTTATTGATATGACTTTAAAATTAATAATAACTAGGTATTTTGAAAGCCTTGTGAGCGGAACCATTTTGTTTTCTACCGCAAAGCTGTACAAAGAAAACAAATGCAGAATACCTTCATGAAATAATAAAAGCTCCTGGTACATAATAAAAAGCATTGTACTACATTGTAACCGTGAATAGAAATGGTTACAAGGCTGTATTACACAATAAGCGACTACAAAAGTCATACCAACTCCGAAGAAATGGAGAAGATCGTACTAAATATACGAGACAATGATAGAAGATAGAAGACTAAGAAGGTACAAGCCTAATTACCTGATGGCATAAAAGCTATGGGAAAGTATTAAAACTTTGAACATGCCTTTGTGCTTTTTAATGGATTGGGCCTGATTCATTGGTGCTTTTAGTTCGCTAGAACTCCGAAACGATTTGGTATTTCATTTTCATTTCATTTCATTTGTATCCTGAATATACATAAGTTTAACATTGCACTACATGATAAATCTCATAAATAAGTATCAAAATTTGAGTTACAATTAAAAATCATTATTACTTAATAAATGTTGAAAATAATAATTAGTTCAATAAAAAAACAATGTTTTAACTGACAAAGTTACATATAGAAAATAATAATAAATATATAGAAATAATTTAAAAGTATAAAAAAAGAGTTCGTTTTCTGTAGTCGGTTTATGGACAGTAATTTTATGTGATAATGTCATAAGAAAGCATTGATGGCAGCAACACCAATTTAATTCACACCAACAAACCCTCACATGGATTTATTTTTTGTATATAAATTATTTTGCCTGGACTAAAAATCAGGATAGCATGTATCAGAAAATCCCAATGTTTAAAAGCCAGATCACGTGTAGGTTGCGTGCTGCTGCTGCCGCTGTCTTTCTTCTACTCGGACGCATCGGCCGATGGAGGTAAATATAGATGGATATCAATATTATAAAGAGAGAAATCTTCCGCCTTCTTTTGATAATGTCTACAACTACAAGCCTAAACTGTCATCTCATTCAAGAATAACAAAACCCCACCTATTTTGTATTTCTTTTTCTTTTCTTGTTCTTTTTGAATTTGAGTGGAATTATTTTGGGAATTTGCGACCGTTCTTTCTCATGTTCGCCTGGTGCTTGCCATCGATTTTGATTGAAAGAACCACATTATCGCGGTTAGCATCAGTCGTAAGTATTATCAGCATGAGTCATGTTATAGATTTATAAGACGTTATTACGCAAAAAAAAACATTAAAATTGTATTATTTATTAATAAAAGACCAACCTTAAATTCTTTTTGGTATGTGTTTAAACAGCTCCTCCTTGAAACCCCGTGATGATCTTATTCTTTGCAATCGATGTGGAAGAATAATCCACAACCTAATTGCATTAACAATATAAGATAGTTCTCCAACAGTATGCGTAAAACGGTATTACTTATTTAAGTCCTCTAGGCGATTGCAGAAAATAAAGATGTTCATGTAAATACTTGGGACAACCATAATAGATTATGTCATGAAGTTTCAGAACCGATTTATACTCGTAAAATTCATCCAAGCTCATTCCCAGTAGCGTAGTTTAAAAACGCGAAATACTCAATGGCTTGATAAGTCATGAACTTATCGCATACAGTCATTGAAAGCAACGCTAATTTTACCCCTAAATTCATAATCTAAACAAGGATAAACCAAACAATTGTAGGAAATAGACATCATCTGCATATATTATATGCACTTTTATTTTAGAAATAACATCTGGTAGGTCATTAATGTACCAACTAAAAAAATTGGTCCTAAAACAGATCCTTGAAGGACACCTTTATTGACAAGATAGGGACTAGAGTTTTCGTAATCGATTTCTACAGTAAGTGAACGCTTCGTTAAATAGTTAAACATTAGTTCAAGAGCAGAATGTGGGTACTGAAATTTGATTATGAGTTTATGCAGTAGAATTGATTGGTCAATACTATCAAAGGATTTAGAAAAATCAAGCATCACCATAATACTGATTTCATCACGGTCTATGACTGCCCTAAAATCTGTGGTAACTTTGATGACAGCTGATTTACAGCTTTGTTTTTTCCTAAGCCCTGATTGCCATTTATACAATTGTTATGCCTATCAAAGTCTTCCTGAATCTGCTGGGCTAATATTTTTTGAAAGACCTTTGACAGAAATGAAAGTAAACTGATCGGTCTAAAATCCGATGCACTAGGTGGTTTTGATTCTTTTTTGGGACAGTAAAGACTTTATCATTCTTCCATCTTTTAGTAAATACAGTAGTTAAAAATATGTACTAGAAAAGCAAGAAATGGCGGAAGAATTATCTTTACGAACTTCGGTGATATTTCATCAAGTCCAGTCGAATTAGATTTTACAGACCGAACTAACACATCTGAATTCAAAACAGTCGATGGAGTTGGCTACGTCAAAATCGAAGGATACCGCATTAGAGGTATTTGGTACAAGGACCGAACCCATAACAGTAGCGCTGAATGAGCATTTAGACCTTTCATTTTCAATGACACCAACATTTTTGATTTAGCTGGGGATTGAGGTGTTTGAAATAGAAAGATTTAACGTTACGAATCAGCGTGGTAACTCTATTTCTGGCAAAAATAAATTGTAGTCGATTATATTCCGACGGATTTTTTTTTTAATTTCTATAAAAACGTTTCTCTTTCTTGGGTAAACCATGAGCATCGTTGGGATTTCACTACTTTTGTTACGACGGGAACATATATTTCATAAAGCTGATTTGTAACAAACAAGTTTTGTTGAAACATAAGGGTTGAGTCAGGAATCTGAAACCATTACAACATCCATCCCGGAAGTACCAAAAGGATTTGGTGCAAAACTGTGTACATTGACCGCAAGCTTCCAGCATTCAGATGACAAACATTTAACACGTTATAAAACCTACACATTATTGTGGCAGGCTCCATAGCACCAGCCATTTCGACAAAACGTCCCAAGATTCTCGAAAAAAACCCACCCAACACATATAAGAAAAACCAGGCTATAAAAGAAAAAGATAATAAGAGGAATGGAGGAAAACAAGGCTATTATAATATATATAAAAACAAATAATAATTATTTAATTCATTCTATTATGAGCAAAATAAATATATGAATATATGAATGAAATATGAAAACACATACATACCATTTCTACATTTTCTTCTAGAATCCTTTCTGATTGAAATCTCTTATGTATTTATTTAAAATATATTCCAAAATCACAAATAGTTCTTTTAGTTTCTTCTTTTCGTCTACAAAATCTTGGTACTTCAAGCTGAATCCTCTACCTCTCAATAACCCCAGGGGTAACAATCCATTAGCATTCTCAACTGACACATTCTCCAGACTTTGAACACTTTGCTCCAATCAATAATTCCCTACGGGCAATATGGAAGTAATAAAAACAATATCGCCACCAATTAGTAACATTGTATCGCACTTTGATTCGGATTTTTGTTTTAGCCACTCAAGTTTCAAATTCCCTTGCGCTACATTCGGCAGTATAATGATTCGATAAACATTCAAGTCCTGGGGCTGTGTTCGTGGAATTAATAAGAAAACTTTATGTCAAAAAATATAACCCAACATAAAATGTTTCAGGAACCCTAAACTGGGCATCGATTATATCTACATCTACCTATGCAATTAAGGATTTTTATCTTTAAGATTCAAAACGTTCGATGTACAATCAATCTAAAGCTACCTTTATTGTTGCGTTGGATTTTTTTTTTTGTAACGTTTCGTAGATGAACCCCAATTTCTAGATATCCTGGCAAAAAACTTCATTATCAAAAACACGTTTTTATCATAATCATTTTCCTTTAATCATCAAGCATTCATTATTATTATTCGGTCAGTACAATTGCCAACCGTAAGTCTTATAGCTCAAGAAAAGTAGACACAAATAAGGCTTTGACAAGCTAGTCACGTTCGAGGATAAAGGAAAAACAATTCACGAATTAAACCGTCTGCTGGTGTTGCGAAAAAAGGTTTCTTTTTTTTGAAAGAGGGAAATTATCAATTATTCCGGTAAGCGAATCTGTTTATAGGACGGGCTCGTGGCTCGAACCCGCAATTATGAATGATGACCTTTTATGGTGGTTTCCTTTGAGAAATTTTGGACAAAGAACGAAATGCTTGAATAAAGGCACGTAGTTTTAAAAATGATGTTCGTTATAAAATGTTAACATACATATGGTGTCCTCAAAGTAAAAACTTTCCTATAATGTATATATGTATTGTAAATATGTAAAAATTGACAACCTTCATCAAAATCTTTATAGCTGGCTTATGTTGATTAAGCACAGCGAAAGTGTTATAGTCCGGGAGCCAGCGACAGTTTTTAATGTCTCATTTGTTAGTCGATGAAAACACTCTGTGGGCTTCAATTTAGAAGTGAACATGACGAAAAGGCACAGCTTACAACCAAATAGATGGACAACTCTTTCTAGGAGCGTTTCAAACATGCAAAAAAAAACTTATTTGTTCGTCGCGTCGTTGATCTTTGGTAGGGTACTTAATTAACATCAGATAATGTCAAAAAAACACTACCTACAACCGTTTAGTGGGACAAAATACCGCTTACAAGCGCTCAAAGTTACAAAAATTAGACCAATATTACCATCTAATCCAGAAAATGAAGAAGTTTTACTCTATAAAATCTCGGGTAGTTTTGAATTGTTGATATGATGTTTAAGATGTCCGGTAGATACAAAAAACAAATTTTCAAAACCACTCCCCTCCGCCCCTTCACAATCAGGAAAAATAGACTGAAAATCGGGACTTTTTTGCTCTTTGGTCCTTAATTCTTTTCTGGTGCATTTTAACGCAGAATGACTCTAGACAAAAATGTCAACTTGTATTAAATTAAATTAAATTAAATTAAATAAAATAACTTCGTAACCGTAAAATTGAGCACAAAAGTCCTTGTAATCTAGTCTTTTTAAAAATTTAATTACATATATTTTTCATACACAACTTTATAAAATTATTGCCGGTACAATTGAATGAGGGTTTTTATTTCAATTAACATTTCTCAAGTTTTGGACCCCGGAAAAAAGAGGAGTGCGGGACGAAACTTGATCTTGTTGAATTGTTTCAGAGTAGGAAAATAATAATAATAATAAAATTAAATAAAATAACGAGAAAAGAAACACTTCGAGACTACGACGGTGGTCACAAATATGTGTAGGTTTCTGATATGGTTCCTGTCATTTTAAGCTCTTGTATTGATTCTGTTAAAAACTCAAGTTTTTGACGAATACAGGTTTACAATAGATAGTATAGTAGCCAAATCAAACGGGGTGAACAATTTTGTACATCTTCGAAGAAACCTACCTAGACACTTCGTATCATTCTTGGCAACGTCGATTATGTGGATATTTCAAAAGATTGCACATCCCGAGTATATGAGAAGTGTTCGATTTCTTCGATGCAAATGCACCAATGGATAGTGGCCTTGGAGTATTGGAGTTACAGGGAGATTGGTTCCAACTGTCCACTACCAATAGAATCTGATAAATGATGATAATCAGATCAACAATGAGCATATTACTGCGACAGCCGTACTGCTTGTCATTTAGGTGATTTCTATCATCAATATATTTCTTTCTCTGAAAATTTATCGAGCGTTTCCATGACCTTGGAATCTTTTCTAGGGACGTAAGTGTATTTAGACGATAGTTTGAGATTGAAGAAGTTTCTACTTTTTTTGTGGATGGCTGGACAATGTTTTCTATTTACTCTGAAAGTACAGGAGTAATAACACCCGCTGGCCAGGGCCGCACTTAGAGGGCCAGGGCCCCTAGGTTCACAAATGTTTTACCGCAATTATGGTACTCTTGCGCCAGAAAATATTCTTAAAATTGTGAAATAATGCATACATCTTTTACGGAACTGTAATGCATATCAAGTTATTTTGTATTTGCTTAATTATCCAAGATAAATCATTTAGATAGAAAAAAAATTTAAAGAAGCAAGTGTTTTGATCAAATGAATGCGCCGTAAAAAAAATTAATATAAACTGACAACAAAAAGTGATGTAGAAAAAATTCCGCAGATCAGTTTAGTGAGTCTAAAAAGTCTTTATGAGATTTTGATGATAAATTGAATTTTTTTTTCTCATATTAAAGTTTACTATTCCACATTGAAGTTTACTATTCTCATTTTGAAGTTTATTATTCCACATTCCTGCTAACGACGTTGTAAGAGCTCATTGCCAACCGTGAAGGCGAAATAGCGGCCGCTTCGGCCGAAATGTGTGACCGAGTCATCGAAAATTGGGTCCAACGAATCGACCGTTTCAAACGTGCCCGCGGTGGCCATATGAAAGAAGTCGAGTTTTATTTAAAAAAAAAGTTGTCAAGTCCTTATTTGAAAACCCTTTAAGTCCGCTATTATACCATTTTTTGGAAAAGTTTGTGAGTGGCGCTAAAATATTATTCTAAATACAATTTTTTAATAACAATAAATTTGATATTATTTTACTTACTTACTTACTTAGGTGGCGCTACAGTTCGGGACGAACCTGGGCCTCAACCAACATGCCTCTCCAGCCAACTCGGTCTTTGGCTAGCTGCCTCCAGTTTTGCACTCCAAGTTGGTTCAGGTCGTCCTCCACTTGAGCGCGCCACCTAAGGCGAGGTCTTCCTTGACTGCGTCTACCCTCTGGGATGGAATCGAAGATCCTGCGAGCCGGAGCATTGTTGTCCATTCGCTCTACATAACCTAGCCATCTTAAACGTGATATGCGTATTTTTTTGACCAGGTCAATGTCGCTGTACAGCTCGTATAGTTCTTGGTTGAACCTTCTCCTCCAAAGCCCGTTAACGCAGATAGGGCCAAAAATCTTCCGAAGAATCTTACGCTCGAAACGACTAAGGATATCTTCATCCGCTTTAGATAGAGTCCATGCCTCGGCGCCATAGAGCAGGACTGGGATGATTAGGGTCTTATACAGAGTCTCCTTTGTCTTTCGAGAGAGGGCTTTGCTACTCAATTGCCTTCCTAGCCCATAGAAACAGCGATTGGCAAGAGTAATTCTTCGCTTTATTTCTGACGAGATGTTGTTGTCAGATGTTATAGCGGATCTGAGGTACACAAAGTCCCTAACTACCTCAAAGTTGTACCTGTCTATTGTGATGATATTATTTTAAGTTATGATTTTTTTATAAAAAAAAAATACCCTAACAAATGCAAATAAATACGCGATTCTAACAAATTTTTACTTGCGATTATAGGAACTATAATGCAAGTTATGCATTCGTGCAGGTAAAAAAATTGAGATAAAAATCAAACATGACATTACGATGATAGAGAAACATATTTTAATTACTGGCAAAATTCTGTCCGTCTGTCTTTCTGTCTGTCTATACGGAAGTATTTTGGACTGTAGCCTAAAGGGTTGGGCCAATCGTCTTCAAATTTTATTTTGACATTCTACAGTTGGTAGGTAAGCATTATATTTTGGAGAAAAAAAAATTTAATATGGTGAGCTAAAAACGGTACCTCCCTTAGGCCGTTTTTTTTTCTTCGACTTTCTCGAAAACTGGTGATCCAATTACTATTAAAATTGATATTTAGAAAGATGTATGTAGCCTCAGTAATTTCGCATTAACTTTGTTTTCGGAAACTTTTTGTTTATATTTTTTATAATTACAAAATTTTTTTTTTTGAAATATCAATATTTTGAAAAACTTTGTTTTTAAATGTATGTTAATCTTGTGCCAAAGTTTGTTTTCTTAAATTATTTTATTTTTAATAAAAAAAAATGTTAAAAATAAAACGTTTTATTTAAAAACCGTTCCTACGATTTTGAAAAAAAATCACACTTTTTACCATTTCTTGAAGAAATAAAATGGCGTTTTAATTATTTCACCCAATACAATTTAACGTACTTTATTCGAACAATCAAAAGTCACCAAAATCGAATAAATGCCTTGATGTTCACTTTAATTTTCTTAAATTGTATTCTACAATGTGACCGCACATATGAGCAAGTACGTGCGATCCAGTTGTGCAATTTATTATTTTACTTCTTGGACCCTTTCTTGCTGGTTGTTCACAGTTGTTCAGATTGTGGCTCCTGAAACTGGCTGGGCCCCTAGGCTCCATCTGAAGGTTCACATAGCCAGCTGTGCAAGGACAAGAAAGATACGTGCTGGATTTTGGTACAGCATAAAAAAGGCAAAAAGCACCGTAAAGCGCGACAAGTACCAGGAGTAGTATCCAGCTGGCCTTACATACACTCATACAGACTGCATGGGTCTCCGAAGGTTTCCCCGAAGGATAAAAAAGGGAATGATCTTCAAGCTCCGGAAAAAAGGAGATTTAACAAAGTACGGAAACTGGTGGGGATATGTGTTATGTCTTCTGTTGCCAAAATAATAGCCAAGATTATCCTGGAACGCATAAAATAACATCTAAAAAACCTCTGGATCCTCATGCATTGATCATAATAAGACATTAAAGGACCATATGCATATAAGGGATCCTGGTCATTCATTTTGAGAAGGCTTTTGATAGCGTCAACGGAGAATTTATTTGGCTGCAATGGCATCAAGGATAAATTAATAGTAATTATTAAAACAACATGAATGATCCAAATGTCACGTTTTGTACGGCAGTAGGTTGTAGGATGAGTTTGAAATCCAAAGTTGAGTAAAAAGGCCTGCATATTGTGGTCAACTGTTTTTGTTAGTGTGGCGAAAAGCTTTGTTCTGCGCCTAGCCTTAACAGGATAATGAGGGACTCGATGGACTCTCAAATCCTACCCAAAATACTCTTATTTTGCGGATGACGAATGCTGCTTACTCGCTCATACCATTATAGATCTCCATCAAATGAGAAAAAAAGGTGCAGAGAGAAGCTGAAATCGTGGAGTTGCAAATTAATACCGGAAAAACAGAGATGATCAGCTTTGGAACTCAGTCATATCCTCTTTAAAAAAATATTTCTCAACAACTGGTAGGGAAAGTACAAAGCTCTCAATACTTTGGGAGTATCATCTCTACCGAAGCCTGAACCGAAAAAGACATCTACATCCGTATCCATATGTTGAAAAATATATGGAAGAATAACTTTCTCAACTTCAAGACCAAGCTACGACTGTTTCGCTCCAATGTTCAATCCATTCGGCTATATGAATGCAGCACTTTTGGAAGGTGCGACGAGGAAACTGCAAATGTTCGTAAATAGATGTATGCAATATAATTATTAAAGGGTTATCTACCTTTATTTTGTGAACTAAAATAAAATAATTTCCCTTCTGGACAATCATAAAAGCAGGTATTTATCAAAATCGGTGATACAATTTTCGATTCATTTATTTCAATTTCAAATTCATTATTATTTAAGACGTGTGATGGCAAACTCCGTATTTACCAAAGACCGTTAAGTGTTTTGTAGTTTTGATAGTTCTATAGGTTCAGATCGTGTTATTTTTCTACATGAATGTTATTTCTTTCTGTGTTCAAAGATCTTGCTTTGTAATGTTATTTGGCACATAAGAACAAGTATGTACGACCCAGTCGTTCCTATCTTTATCTTTTTGAGATTTCGTTGATTTTTTCGAATATTTGCGGCTAGGGTTTCACCTGGATTTATGAAAATCTAAAATGAAAAATCAAATTTTCTTAGAAGGAAGAAAATATTCATCTTGAAAATTTGTTCTTAAAACCTCCAAAAAAGATAAATTTCCAAGGCTAGTTCATGTATAAAGTTAAAGTAATATATGTGTACATAAGCAGCATACACATGTACAGGTACATATATTTCGAATGTACACTCCAACATCAGCTTGCTGTTGGTTACTTCAAAGAAATATTAACTGTCCTGTCCGTTGCCAAGGCATTTATTTGGCAAAAACCATTTCTACATACCGATCAACCTAAGACCTAATAATCAATTCGATTCCCGTACGCTTCATAAAATTATGATTTTTTTTCTGTTGCTTATTCACATGAGCTTCCTCTTTTTGTGTGAGTAAGGATTCCACATTGACATGCCCGATGATGCCTCATAAGGGATCTTCGGTTGCCTGAATCTGAAATTGGCAACAGGAAATGGCCCTGGCAGTACGTGTTGTGTGTACACGCTATTGGAAGGTATATCGTTATCGTACATATTTGGGACTTCAAGGTTATGGCTGTTTTCCGGGAAAATACATTCATATTCCTTTTAGAAAGTCGAGACGAAATCGTTTGGGCTGTGGCGCTGTTATATTTTTTGTTCATACAATGTCGTCGAAGCCTACAGGCTGGACCGGGCCAGGTCGATTGGTTCGCTTCGATGCCGGTGTTAGGGTGGCTGATTCCCTGCTGAATCCTATTATCGGAATAATAAACAAAAATATACTTATGTGCGTGAGATTCAGTAAATATTTCCTTGCAAATCCTGGAGGCAACTCCCGGAATAGCCATCGATAGGTGCAAGGGTGAGACAAATAATGTATACAATAATGAAAGTGCTGATTCTGAATAGAGAGGAAATTAGAGGTGCTGGGGTTGGCTTAGCCTCTCTTCATTTCGGGAAATGAACAAAATCGAATGAAGTGGTTGGGGGTGTTTTATGATTCTGCTGAGGGTAAATGGTTTATGTTTGGGGTTCAATTAGGCACGTGGGCGTATAGTTTGAAATTTGCTAAATAATTCGAGTGGGAGGGGTAGGTGAAGAATTTAAATAGTAAGAATTTAAACAGAGCTTTCTCTATACGTAAATGAATCAAGACTCATTTAAATGAAATAATCTTCATTTCACATAGACAATATATATATCATTTGAAATTTCCAGAAATGTAAATTAAATTCGGAACCATGTTTTCGATAAACGTTTGTTGTTTGCAGAGTGAAATAACAACCTTGAAATTATGATCAACAATTTCGCTAAACATACATTCACTCACATTGGTCTGGAATCTGGCTCTGGCTGGACACTTATGATGGTTCATCTATGATTTCCAATAAATGTCTATTCGAACCATTCGAAGTATCTAAAATGCACAGAGTAAATACTAAAATATTCTGATTTATGAAACCTTTATAATTCAAAAATTGCGCACGTTATTTATTACATTACCACACAACATGTTCCACATGCGTTGCCTCGGGTAATTTTTTATTTGGGAATTTTTATGTAGATTACATTACATTACATATTGATATAGATAAATCTACGAAGTAGAGACGCTTATGAGTACTGGCTACTGAGGCCATCGGCTCAGACAACACACAAGACGACACTGATACAGGACAGAACAGAAGATAGGAAGAGGACGGAAAACAGAAAACACATAACACATGTCAACAGCACGCAGTTGGTTGTCGGACGGTCCTCCATCTTTCCACTAACCACGCGCAACGATGCTTGATTTCGCTGATCTCACGGGAAGCGATGCTTTATCGGAGCCAAGGCCGTTGACATTATGTAGATTAAGCATAAGATAAATTGGCAAAACCTTCTGGGAATAAGTATTTCTAAAAATATAATTCAATGAATACGTTTTTCGCCATTTTTAACGAACATTTAAATTTCTTCTGTCGTAGCATTTGGAAACAAGGAGCAGCCTGCAATAGGCCCTTTTATATTTAATTGTTGTTAGAAAATAAACAATTATTATTTTCATATTATCATGTTTTCATTTCTAAAAAGCAGGGCCTCTTTCCGATATACAGGGTGATTTGCATAACGCCAGAGCCCCGGTGGTCAACTTGTTTTTGTGTTTTATTTTTTTAATGACTCAAAATTGAAAAAAAATATTTTAAAGCAATAATAACAGTACACCAATGCTATGTTATACCATCTCATGTAGCCGCTGTAATTCGGTACTAAATTGTTGGTGGCCTCCGCTTCATATGGAGAACGAGACCGTTCAACTTATGCCCAAAACACGGAGCAACTGGATGAAAACTAAACCGGTTGGCAACTCGGGTTGCAGACCAGTTACGGACTCAGCAGTGACTTGGCTCCACACACGAGAAAACTCATCCCCAGTCGAAATCTCTAGTTCGTTCAGTGTGGTCTTTGATACCGGGCGTGAAATGTCTTCGGAAAACTCGAGCGATGATGAAGCCATCATGCTGTACAATTATCTCAGGAAGAGGACAAGAATAGTAAGAAAGTTTTGGGTACACATCCACATTCAAGTCAAAGTAAAATAACATATCGGTTAATTTTTTAAGACCGAACATTTAATTCGCACTCACAGAGGAGGCCCAAGTCGCGGATAACCTGTACGCGGTTAATGGGAAAGTTCTGAAGATAATAAGATCTGAGGGGAGGCTTTTTACTTTTTCGAGAAAACGTTATTAGCTCGCCTGTAGTGCCCCGTGGCTTAGTGGTTAGTGTGTCGGACTGCTAAGCGAAAGAACCTGGGTTCAAATCCAGCTCATAGCCACCTTTTTTTCTGGGGTACTGCCTCTTGCGAGGAACTGACAAAACCTCCAAGAGTAAAATTTGTCTCGAAAAAGTGCATCTCATGTGCCGTTCGGACTCGGCGGTAAACTGTAGGTCCCTTCCATTCTTGCAGAGTAACAACACACACACAGGAATGGTTGAGAGTATAAGTCACTAGGCCTTGGCTCCTTAAGGAGCTGTCGCGCCAATAAATTTATTTATTTATTTTTATTTATTTTAGCTCGCCTTTGGCAATGTTAAGTTCGAGAAAATTTTTACTGCACCAATTGACAAATGAATTGAATTGAAGCAGGAGAGAATCACGACCAGAGGTGATCACGTTCAAAATTCTAGCATCATCAGCATAAAAGGGGATAGAAGATAATTGAATTGTCTTTTCAACATCATTTATGGCAAAGTAAACGAGAGAGGTCCAATATGCCTATACTGGGGTTCTGTGAGGAAGGAGAGTCAGAAATTGAAAGATACTTGTTGGTGAGCATGTTTCGGTGTTATTGGATTTAAGTACAGACAGAGTCTTGGCCTAGGTTGGGGTATAGTTTGGTTCTTAGATTGAGGCTTAGGTTGGGGCTTAGTTTGGGGTCTATGTTGAGTATTAGGTGGGGGTCTGGGATGGGGACCGGTTCGTGAATAATGATGAGGTTGGTTTGGAATTATAAATGCAGGTGTACAATTATGTGCGTTTTGAAGGAGCAGTTAGGATCTGAGTAGTGTTTATTCGCTTGGAATGCAGGTTTCGATGTTAATAACAGTTTGAAAACACCACCAGATGGGTTGAGGAACAACCGTTTATATTTGGAAGGGAAAGATATAAGGAATGTTTTGATTTATTTTTTTCAATTTTAGATACGTTTATATTGAACTTATTTCTAAAAAAAAGTCGTGGATTCACTTTGAGTCCGCATGGGAGGGAACTCTTTCAAGAGTGAAACTGCTGCGTTGAAAAGTTGAGCCACAAGCATCATTGAGTTTTTTCAGTCTGTTGTTCCATTACGAGAGCTTCCACAATGTACCGAAACTTAAGAGAGTAGGCTCCTGAGTTGGCGAGTCAGTTTTGTTATTTGGTTAACACAACGAATATATTTGATGTTGTTTTTAAGTACTTCTTTTTGACACATTAAATTAAAATGAATGGGTTCATAATTAACCGGAGGGGACACACTATTTGGGGCTGGAGCTTGTGATTGAATGTCAATCACAGTCCCTACCCCTAGCGAGTTAGATGACGCTTTTATGGGGAAATACATGCATTTTTTTTTATATTGGTTTAGTTCATCAAACGATTTGAGGACCTCATCAAATTTTTCAAATTGGGTCAGGCATTGTTTGTGGAAAAGTTTATTTTTTTCCGCAGAACTTGCGAAGGAGTCACTTAAGCATTTTATCGCGAAAATAAAGAGATATATTTTTATGTATATATATTTTTGCATTCGTCGCAATAAAATACAAAGTTTCGGGCAAATTCTTTAAGATAAAGAACAGACCTTTTATTTAAGCCGACATATTATCATTGTTGACATAATTAAAACTTGCGCAAGGATGAGACATATTTAGTTTGTATGAATGACTAAACGGGGCCGGATGAATTAATAAAGTCAATAAAGCACACAATTTTTTTATAAGTTTTACTTGGATAGGTTTATGGGACAAAAGCACGGAAATAATATTAAGTGGAGTTTATTAGGGGCACAAACAAATGAAAAGACTGAGTGAATTGAAAAAGCGACTGTACTCGGCGAGATACAAAATGAATGTGCCCAGACCAAGAAAGCAGCCTTCGGACAATACTACTGGGCGATGTTTAAAAAAGGTACTTAAAAACATCCTTAAATTGACGGCAAGATGGTTTAAGGAGGCACCTTACTTTTAATACTTTACTCGTTTCATTACTTCCATATTCAGGAAACCGCAATGGAAACTTTGATATTCGAGTGAGGTGATTCGACTTGCCGTATTTTTGTATTGTTTCAAAGTAACTTACACAATCTAGCATTTTGTCAAAACTTATGCGAATAACCCTGTAGAATGATTTATTTATATTCGTCTTTCTTCTATACACTATACCACATGCTTCACTTTTGGGTCCTTGCGTGTTTTCTACCATACCCTGAATCAAAGCCCAATGACTTGTATAATACCATTTCAATTTAAAATTTTGTATTGTATTATAAAATATACAAGTCGCATATGTATATGGCAGGCCAAGAACCTTACAGATTTTTCTGACAACATTGGGGAACCCTACCAACCATTTTATATTTCGCGGCTTACTTTCCTTCAAAGTTATTCATGGTCGAAGAAACCTTTAAAAATAATTTAAATTATGCTGGCAATTAGGTCGCCTATTAATTCAAAACAACCTAAAGGCGTTGAGTTCCACGACCTAACCCACCATAAGCCTCCACCCAACCCATTCCATTCCCCAATTTTCGTATTCATAACACGCACCTATTTGCGGGGAATTGAGACCCAACAAATGGCAAAAAATTTTGCATTCATAATTAAAATTTTATTTCCAAATGGATTCCGTATTATGTGTGTTCCTAAATTTGCTTTGAACTTAATTAGGAATGTTTTCCATTGCAAAATACTCTTCTAGTTGCCGGATTGCTGCTATGCTTATTATGTGGGTCGAGTGACACATATAGTATACAAAAGGGATAAATTGGCTTATCCCACCTTTAAAAGCCGGTATGGATTCTATTTTGTGCGACTAATTAGCTTGGCGTGAGGAGGTGAGTCATGCACGCGTGACTGAAATTTCAAATCTGGGGAAAAAAGAGGTTAGAGCATTTATTGATAGATGGGTCTGATTAAATGTGATCCTTGATTTGTGATAGACGTGGCAGGAAAAAAATATATGAAGGGTTTAGCGTTTAGGTGGATTAAGGTTGACTTGGCTATGACACATCTAAGAGACCGCACAAATTAATCGAACCTTTTCATTATGGATGAAATTAGTTACGTTTGAACCCACTTTGATTAGATAAAGTAAAAGAGTTGGTAAAGCAGCTTTTACAGGATACAGCTATCCGTTTTTGACATACAATTTCGCTTTAACGTAAATGTCGGCTTAAGTCATTACAGTACAAAATCTGCACCAACTTAATTATGACATGTGGATTGGATGACAAAACTTTTTTAATCGACTTTATTAAGAGAAAATGGTAACGACATTATATAGATTCCGATTTACATCACTTTTAAAGTTATTCATATTAAAATGGGAGGAACGAAGCATTAGACCAGTCGATATCTCGAAAAATCAAATCAAATCAAAAATTTTGTGTTATGTTTCGACGAAATGAAAATAAAAGCAGCTTACTGTCATGACAGGTCCGTCGATTCAACTCTTAAGCCAGCATTATGTACAAGTTGTGATGCTCAGATGTTAGTATTTTCATCATAAATTCATTTAGCAGTTATCTACGAAATTTTCTTGTTACAGCCTTAATAGGAAAGCGGAAATATATAATTTTGTATGGCTTCGACTGCAGGATGACAAAAAAAATATTGCTCGACATTATAGCAAATGAGACCTGTGATTTTACGGTTGTAGCAATAACCAGTGACTTAGGTGGTGTGCATAGACGTCTGTATACACTGGGCTTAGTGTCACTAATGGATATGGATAAACCCTGGTATGGATTTATTGATTTAATTAGATACCGACTTCATATCTAGCTTAACTTTTTTATATACAATAGGTTTTTATTTTAGGATAAAAAATTTGTGTATTCGCCGATGTTCCCCATTTAATAAAATTATTGAGGAAAGGTTGTTAAAAAGGACATCGTCTTCAAACTCCTTTCATTGACTTCGGGTGAGTTGAGCATAACTCACCAGATTTCTTCGAGAAATCTCAATGTTGTTCAAGCTTAGCAACAGAAAGCTAAGCTGGCAACAAAACTGTTCTCTCAAACAGTTGCTAAGGCATTATCCAGAGCGGTAGCCTTCGGACTTCTCGAAAATGAAAGCTTGGAGGAATGCTACAAGTTTTTTATATATGTAAGTCTTGAAACAATAAAGCTCCCCATAATACAAATTTGATTCATTTTGTTTTCCAGACAAACGATTGGTTTGACGTTTTTAACTTGAGCTCAACTTGATATGCAGAAAAGGATTTGCCACTGGAATTTGATTATTTAGAAAATTTGATTGCGTGTCGACACTTTTGTCATCGATTGAAGACAGTTCCAAACTTGGATGGGTACATCATTTAGACGAAGCTGGTCTTTTCAAGTCATCTGAAGTTATGCTGAATCAAATGCTATCTTTGGAATCAGTTTCAATGCTGTGAATGGAGAAGGCCAAGGATTATACATCTGCTCAGATTACATTAAGCGTTTGATTAATGTATCCGAAAAGGCAACAATTGTTTGCGATGACCGAATCAAAAGCTTTTCTTTTGGTCGGATTCGACTGAAACTGAATCGAAAAATTGTAGAATACCTACAATAACTCAAAAAAGAAAATACAAACAAATTATAAACTAAAAAAGATTGTTTTCGTGGTTCAAGGCATTTAAATAAAACAACAATTACCAAGATGATTTTATTAATAAACTTGTAAAATACACTAAACAAAAAAAAATGTTTTGTTTTCATTAATTTCAGATGCACTGAATAGAAATGTTACACTATTGGGGCCTCGATGACTTAGATGCGCAGAACGAGACAAAAATAAACATTCGACTGCGCTACCTGTTTTACTTGTATCATGATACTTAATGGGGCAACTGAGTTGTAGTCTTAAGAAATGAAGGTGTTTTTTTAGCGAGTAAGAATTTTACACGACAATGGGTACCGGTGCGGCGTGTCTTTTTTTACTACTTTTAATTGATTTTTATTTTTATTTTACTTATATCTACTTAAATGCTAGACAAAAATCTTAAAACTAGCTAAAACTATCATCTTAATTAACTTACTGGCCCTATGCGGGCGCTCTAAATTATACTCTAACTTAATTTTAATTGCCTTTCGGCCTAAAAATAGCTTAAGTTAATCTTATATGTAAAGGGTTTTTATTTTTCACCCAGAAAATTAAAAAAAAATGGGTATCTTATCAGTTTATTAATTACTTAAGAACTAACTTAAAACTAAACTAAAAATAAACTAAGAATAAACTTAAAATAACTTAAAATACACCTAAAATACTTAAATCTAGAACAGCCACAGCAAGCTTTTTTTTGATTTTTTTTTTTTTTTTTTTTTTTTTTTTTTTTTTGGTGCCGCCGCAACTGCCCTACCTAACTTAAAGCTACAATAGATATATGTAGTCGGCCATAGGCGATATTTCGTCTTTGCCGACTGAAAATTATCGGGTTTTAGTTAAGCCACCAAAATTTGTGGACCTGATCTACTGCTTCCTTCCGATCCAGGTCGGGCACGGCCCTACTGAAACGGAGGCGCTCTGCTTCGCTCCCAGCGACTATGTCTCGGTCGTAGAGGAGCCGCCTATCGACTGTTCTGCGGCCGACGTGGTAGATCAACGGAACCGCCGATCTATCCTGAATCAGCCCTCGACTATCAAGGTATAGGAAAGCCTCGGGTGGGATAAAACCACTCGAACGTGTGCTTTCAAAATATTCATCTTGGGGGTAGTAAGCCCCGAAGATTTGTCCATTAGTTGAGGTCATCGCCCTTGCAATGTGTCCGCGAATGAGCTTAATTAAAAAGTTATCTATCCTGTTTATATTGGCCCCGTTGTATAGGACCTCGTTGGAATAATAATGTTTGTACTCCGACTCTGGTGTTCTATAAAGACCGAGACAAGCGCGAAGGCACTGTCTCTCGAACACCCGAATCTTTTCCATTAGAGATGGTGCAACGTTGAACCACACAGGGCATCCATAGGCAATCATCGGCCTGATTAGGGCCATGTAGCAAATCACTTTCACCCTGCTATCAAGGCGGCTGCTATAAAACAACCGTCTTGTCAGGGCAAAAGCTCCCCTAGCCCTGTTCAGAGCAGCCTCTACATGTCGATTGAAATATAGATACTGATCCAACCAGATGCCAAGGTACTTTACTACACTTTTACTCGCCAGTGGATGTCCATGTGGCCCAGCGATCACTAGCTTGCGCCAGTTCTTTCTCGTATCCCTAGAGGCCCCAAACAAAGGGGTTCTAAACAGGATAGTTTCACATTTCTGGAAGTTGATTTTGAGCTTCCAATCATTACAATATTGTTGAATTTTATCGAAATCACGTTGCAAGAGAATTCTGATGACTTCAACTTTTGGACCTGTTCTGTACGCAATTAAATCATCGGCATACGCAATTGCATGAGGTAGACTCCCAATGAGATCGCTGGTGTAAATACTAAAGAGAATCGGCGAGTTCACCGCTCCCTGTTGCAGACCGTTTTTAATATCAAATGTTGTGGTAGATGTTACATTGCCACTCTTGACAACAAACTTTCTACCATTAAGCATGTCATAAAGCATATATAGCAGTGGTTTACTTATGTCCCATCTGGTTAGCTTCAGATACAGACCCTCTAACCATACGGTGTCGAAAGCCTTCTCCAAATCAACCAGACAGGCACCCGTGCATTGATTCTTAGCATTGTTCCATTGGACAGCAGATACTAGCTTTGACGCGGCATGAATTGTGTCATGTCCCGCCTTAAAGCCGAACTGGGTGTCTGGAATTATATTTTTGTCCTCGGCCCACTTGGACAGAGCTCTATTGATAACTTTTTCGAATACCTTGCTGATACTCGGAAGAAGACTTATCGACCGGAGATTTGCCGGATTGGAATTGTCCTTTCCCTTTTTGGGGAGAGGATGTACAACTGCTGTCTTCCAACTAACTGGATAATATGCATTATTCAGCGCGTTGTTGAACAGGGTTGTGTATATGTTAATTGCATCCTCAGGGAGATGTCGTAGTACAACATTGGGTATACCATCGACTCCTGCTGACTTCTTTTTCTTTAATGATGTGAAGATCATTTGTAGTTCGACCTTCGAGATGAGCAGGGAACCTGGTCCATTTCGCTCGGCGACGGTGGCATTTGCCAGATTGTCTTCATTGAATCCGGTAAAACCAAGATTCTCAGATCGCCATTGCGTGATGCTATTTCGAAGGTAGAAGTGATTCAGCAGAGCTCTGTTCTCCAGGTCGTGATTTGGATAAATGGACTCATTCACCTTATACACTTGCTGAAAAGCAGAACCCACTGTCTCAACCTTCTCCAATGGATCCTCGATCACAAAGAATTCGTCGTCCAAGACGGCGTCCCCCAGATCTACTCCTGCGGTCAGAAGTATGTTTTCGTTGTCTGTCGTTCTTTGGAGCTTAAGACACGGAAGATCATTTTGAGTGTTCTTTCTAAAGATTTTATTAATCTCGGGAAACATACTCGGGTCGCTAGAATTAACGGCTCGAATTCTGTTATCCCAGTACGAGTTAATAGACAATCGATAGTTTTGTTTAATGAGCGAGTTGACTTTTTTGATTGAAGACTTCAGTGTCCTAATCTCCAGATCGTTTCTGTCAGTAAACCGCCTGTACAAGAGTTTCAATCTTGTCAGGAGGCCACTTTTTTGTCTATGTAGTGCGTCTATTGTCGCGTTCTTGTACATTTCAGTTGCGTTATGTTCTTTGTATCGTGGGATTGTTTTGTCCATCGTTTGTTTTATGACACCATCCATCTGAAACAGGTATCCGTCGATCTCTACGTTCGATAGATTCCTGTCGTTTGGAGGCACAATGTCGTTAGAGAGGAGTTCTCTGGTCAGGATGTTGGAGAAACGTGGCCAGCGTGCCTTACTAAAATTGTAAGAGCGCGCAGGCACAAATTCATCCAACACCACAAGTTCATTTGGTAGATGTATGACGGCGGAAAGTCCGCAGTGGTCACTGTCGTATTCTACCGTCTGTAAACAGTTTCTTGTCTGTTGGCCCACAGAGTCAGTTACTGTCAGTCTTGAGTCTAACAGTAGTAGATCTAGAAAAGCACCGCTCCTTGGGAACGATGGTCTATCTGTAGCAAGAAGGTCGATTTTATACTCAACATGGTGTCGACCCATCCAATTAAAAAGATGGTATCCCCTTGGATTTTGGATTTGATTTCCCCAATCTTCATGTTTGGCATTCAAATCTCCGGCGATAATGTAGTAGTTTTCATCCGAGTACAGACTAAGACACTCGAAAAGTTTTTCGAGCTCTGCAATAAAGGTTGAGGTGCTTCTTGTGCGTACACTGCGATCACATACATTCGCTTCCCATGTTGGAGAGGAATGCATATGATGCAAGCTTCTACCAACTCGAATCTTCGCACTTCACTATTATATATAACCTTATGATCAATACCTTCTCGTGAAAAGATAGCGACCCCGCCCCCACGAGTGGAGTTGGGCCGGTCCCTTCTCACGATATTGTATTTGTTATGAGTCAGTTTGTGTTTCTGGTTTAGCTTGGTTTCGCTAGCCAAAAAGACATCTGGACTGTGATCATGCAACAATTGAAACAAATTTGCTCTACGTTCGGTCCTGATTAGTGAATTTACATTCACAGCCAGGATTTTAAAGGGGTTCTCGTACAGCGCGCCCATTATGGTTTAAATTGCCCTAAGCTGGGAAGGTAAGCGTAGACACGGTCTAGTCTTTCCTCCTGCTTTCCGAGCTGTTGTTGTAGGCTGGTTAACTGGGCCTGCATGGCCAGCAACACAGTCATTATATCGGCCTGTCCCGCAGGTGCCGTAAGCACGGGGGCCTGTTTGGCCACCTTTGGTTGTGGCTGTACCGTTGTTGTTGCCCTCCCTGCCGCCATTTGGGCGTAAGAGATTTGGGGCACAACGGCTATCGGTGCAGGAGCAAAAATAGGTCGCCTCTCCACCACCTTCGGAGCTTTTGTTTGCTTTATCTGCTGAAACTTAGGACAGCCCCGATAACTAGCAGGGTGCCCCTCGCCTCCGCAAAGCACACATTTAAGTAAGGTCTTATCTTCGACCCTTTCCTGACCGAGCTTACACTCACCTAAATTGTGGTTCTCACTGCATTTCACGCAGCGAGACTGCATACCGCAGTTCGCCGCGGCATGCCCGAACCTTTGGCAGCGCATGCATTGAAGCATGTCGCCGCGTCTCTTTAGTTTATCCCATGTTACAACCTGGTAGTCTACGTTGGTAATTTTCCGTAGACTATCCAGTTTGCTTTTGGGCGACAGCTGAACCAGGAAGAACGGTAATTTCCGTTGCTCCCGTCTGGCTCTGACAGTCGTGAAAGGCTTGACCCCCACGAACTCGAGATCGTTCGTCGCTACCCGACGGAGTTCGCTTAAAAGCGCCACCGTGTCAGTGGAGCTATCAAGGCCCTTTAAGAGGACCGTCTGAATTTTTTCCTCTTTTGGCGTGAAACTGTAGTGTTCAGTGGCCGTTTTCTCGAGAATTTCCTTAACCTTTTTATGCTGATCCACTGAGAAGCAGTGGATAGCATGTCTATCATTACTAAGTCTTTTAATTAAAAATGTATCGCCTATGGCGTCCCTACATATATCTATTATGTCTTTAATATTCATTTTGAAAGTGTTAATTGGCGGCACCTTACCTTTTTTTGTGTTGGCTGCGCTGGCTGTTGCTGCTGCTGTTGTATCTGCTGCTGTTGTGTCAGCTGCTGTTGTCTCTGCTGTTGTTGACTTTGCTGCTGCTGCTGTTGATTTTGCTGCTGCTGTTGTTTCTGCTGCTGCTGTTGGTTCTGCTGCTGCTGTTGTGCCTTTTTAGACGTCGATGGTTGGTCCATCTTTATTTGCTGTTCTTTTTGCTGTTGTTGCTTAGCAGACTGTTGTATTTGCTTCTGCTGTGGTAGTTGTTTCTGCAGCTGTGCTTGCTGCTGTTGTTGTTGTAGTTGCTGCTTCTGCTGCTGAGCCGTCTGGAGGGCCTTAAGCTTGGCTGCCTCCTTTTGCTCTTTGGCGAGCCTCTCATCCCTCCTTCTTTTTTCTTGTTTGGCTCTGACCGCCAAGATCTTGCGCTCAAACTCGCTAATTACTTCTTCCTCATCATCTGACTCTGATGAGGAAGGCATTTTTTTTTGTATTGGTGTTGTTGTTGTTGTTGCCTTCGGCAACTGTTGTGTCGTCAGGGGTGCTTGTGTAGTGCCCCTCTCCTTCGTCGGACACATACGACACAGATATGTCCGACGTCACGCCAGCAACTTCCAGCTGCTGACGTCTCTTTTCTGCGGCACTGGACTTGGCTGGCCGCTCTTTTGCCAATTCCCCTTCGGTTTGCACTATGCCCGGAGTTGCCCTGGTTTGCCTTTTCACCAGATTAGGCTTAAATTGTTTTTTCCTCCTTTTTACTGACGTCATTGGGACATCAGCCGATTTTTCTGGCTCATCATCCGATGGCGCCATGCTCTTGTTTTGCGGTAATTTGCCGCCTTCTAGACTATTTCTACTGTCTAACACTTTTTCCCAAAAAAAGTTAGTGAAGTCACCTAGGCCGGATTCGAACCTGGGTTCATCTGGGTGCGGCGTGTCTTTCAAGATTTGTTCATCTTCCGCCGAGAAAAAATATTTTGTTTCCTTTTGACTTATTTCTCTCTCTCTCCAATTTATTTCATTCTAAAAAAAATTCAAAATATAACAATTTAAATATTATTGGTAAAGTATAAAGACTAAAATCCAAGATGGCGGCTCTAATGGCTGAATTTCGAAAAATTGGGCTTATCGCCTTCAGCCGATATTCTTTTGAAGGAAAAAATGTGGTTGGTATAATATCGCTAGGCCAAACATACATACGATTTGTAAGTAAATTGGGCTAATAGTTTCATTGAAGGCGAGTATATCTATGAATGCACGCACATATAAACTGAACGAATTGACGGACGATTTTGTACTATTATAAGAAGTTGAATTATTACAAAATCTCCTTCAAATTCATACTGGAATTATTAAATAATGAAAATGCTCAACCTACGTGTAATTTCTTTGTAAACATTACCTTCGTCAATGTTTGACCAAATAATCATGTTCGATTCAGTCGAGTCGGAGCTTTTAGCTGTGAAAGACGTCTTTATTTTTCTCGTGTTTCAATAGTTCAAATCATTCCCAAACGTGTTAGATCACCTAAGCCCGAGGACAATTTACTGTCCTCGGATAAAAAACTTTGCTCCAATATGGACAATCTAAAAAAAAAATAAAAATAACAATTGGAAAGATTCCAAATATTGGAATCCTTTACAATGTCAGCCAGAAGCTGACGATGATGACATTGAAGAATGAAAAATGAAATGAAAAAAAAAATATATGTTCCCCCAATAAAACCTTGTGACTATGTGCATCAATTAATGAAATCGTTGCAAATTCAAGTTTATAGTGTAAAAAAACTATCCATCGGAATTAAAATTAATTGTGATTTACTAGAATCGTATAATAAAGTGCTCTCTAAACTAACTGAAGAAAACTGTCAATTTTTCTCGCATGATCTAAAAAGTGCTTAAGCTTTCAAAGTGATTCTCTACGGTCTGGGAGAAATCAGCGTTTACGAACTTAAAACCGAACTTATTAAACTTGGGCTAATGTGCATAGATATTAAAGCCATTACCAAAAAAATATGAAGCTTACACAGACGCTTTTTACATAATCTCTCTGCAAAACGGTTCAATTAAACTAAATGAACTAAAAAGAAATTATCGCTCCATTTTCCATACACAAATAAATTGGAGTTTTCAAAGGAAGTTAAAAGGCAAATTGACACAATGTCACAATTGCCAAACATTTGGTTATTTCGAAAGAAATTGCCACATTAAAACCTATTGTGCCAACTGTGCAGGTTCACATAAAACTGCCGAATGTGACAATCCTTCGTTGCAAAAATGCACAAATTGCAACGGAAACCATAAATCTACTGATGTCATGTGCGGCAACAGAGCAAAATACGAGATCACGATTGCTAGCATCATCAGCAGCAGTAGCACCAACACTTGGCGCTGTTTACCCCATTTCACCTAAACAGGTTTCATTAGCCTCTATGGTAGAGGCTAATGAAACAACCACTTCATCATCGTACAGGTCATATGCATATGCAGAGTAATGTAAATACTCGTGCATTAAATGTATCGGATGATCATTCTGTTTCTCAAATTGTTAACAACACTCATGCAAGCTGTAACAGTGAAACACTGTTGTCCGTCGAAGAGTTAAATTCCTTAGCTATGGAAATGATTACAAAATTATCAACATGTAAGACTAAAATTGATCAATTTAATGTTATCGCACATTTAGCTAGTAAGTTTTTGTATAGTCATGATAAGTAATATGATAGATAGATATATAAAAATTGTTACTTGGAATGCTAGAAGTATTAATAACAAATGTTTAGAGTTTTTCTCTTTCTTACATTGATATGATAGTGACGTTGCTTTGGTGACTGAAAATTGGCTAGATAATGATTTACATTTATCCACACCTGACTATAAGTGCTATCGGGTCGATAGGACTGAAAGCCAAGGTGGAGGAGTTGCAATTCTTATCCGTAAATCAATTCAACATTCGCTTCTGCCGGTTATACGAACTCATTTGGTAGAAAATATTGGAATTGAGATCAAATTAAGAAATCTAAGGACATTAAAAATATATTGTGTTTATTTTCCAGGAGGTTCATCATCCAATTATAAGAGGCTATGTTTGAATCATGACTTAAGAAGGCTTTTCGCAATAAGTGGAGACTTTTTGATTGGAGGAGATTTAAATTGCAAGCACAGGGACTGGGGTTGTACTAGGGCGAGTTCCTATGGAAATGTTTTGTCAAATCTGTCTACAATGTTGCCTGTAACCATTGTGTATAAGCTCTGTTGATGAATGTGTACCAAAAATTGTTAGAAGAAACTATTCTTCAAATCTTCCTTCGCATGTTTTAGAAATTATTAAGCAAAGAAACATACAAAAACGAAATTGGCAAAGATATCGTCAACCTGTCTTTCGAGATGAGGTTGCATATCTAAACAATCTTATTTCTAAAGAATTGTCAGCAAAAAGAAATTTTGATTGGAATAACAAGCTATGTACTCTAGAAAAAAGCGCTTAACCATTCTGGAATATTGTAAAAATTGTGAAAAATAAACATAGACAGGTCCCTTTCCTAAAAACTGATTCGAACACTTACTTTACTAATGTAGAAAAAGCTAATGCACTTGCATTAAACTTTTCAAAAAATCATTCTTTATCCTAAAATCTTGGTAATGCTGGGACAAATAATTTAGTAGAATTATAATAATAATAATTTAGTAGAATAGACGTTGAAACACCTGTTAATTGTTTCACAACGGAAGATGATGTTACGGAAATTGTAAACAATTTAAAAGCCAGAAAATCGGGTGGGTCTGACAGTGTAAGAAACATATATTTGAAAAAAACTACCTAGGATCGGAATTTTGTATCTTACTTTTGTATTAAATGCATGTATCAAAATGCAATATTTTCCTAGTGCCTGGAAAAAGCTAAAGTTGTGCCAATTTTAAAAGCGGGCAAGCCTGCGATAAGGACTGAAAGTTATAGGCCCATTAGTTTGCTTAGAAACATCAGCAAAGTTTATGAAAAGATATTAAAAGATAAAATGCTTACAATTATATCTAATAATAGCGTATATCCAGACGAGCAATTCGGTTTTAGAAAATTTCAAAGCACTTCACATCAAGTGCTTCGGATACATAACTATGTTAAAAGTAATCGTGCTGAAGGAAGATCCACAGGAATGATATTACTAGATATCGAAAAAGCTTTTGACTCTGTTTGGCACAATGGCACGATATATAAAATGTTATCTCTTAATTTTTCTACTTACCTATGTAAAATTATACAAAGTTTCCTGTCGAATAGATGTTTTAAAGTTCATGTAAATAATGGTGTTTCTGAATTGATATGTTTTAACTGTAGTGTAAGGTTCAGTTCTGGGGCCGATCTTATATAATTTGTATACATCTGACTTCCCCAAATTAAGAAACTGTGTAGCAGCGGTTTTTGCCGACGATACTGCCATATTCTCTTCACATGAGTTTGGTCTTAACATTGAGACCAACCTTAATAATGCGATTAGAATACTGGAGCGATATTATAACCAATGGAAAATTAAATTAAATGGTGATAAGATACAAGCCATCTTTTTCACCCGAAAAAGAAAAGCTTGTCATCTTCCAACCAATCAATTACAAATCCTTAGAAAAGCTGTATCTTGGAATAGTCAAGTGAAATATCTCGGCATTCATCTGATACCAAACCAACGTTTAACCATCATGTATCACAAACAATAAAAAAAAGTAAACATAGCCATAAGAATGCTATTTCCGTTCATCAATAGAATGTCCTCATTGTCAATTGAAAACAAATTAATTATTCATAAAGTCATTTTTCAGGCAATCCTTTTGTATGGTTGTCCCGTTTGGAAAAATATAGCTAAATGTCACATGAAGAAGTTGCAAATGTCTCAAAACAAACTTTTGAAAATGATGCTTGACCTTCCCTGGCATCATTCGACCTACGATCTACATAAAACGGCGAATGTTGATTTGATTTCGGAAAGAAAAAACTAACTACTTCATTTCTGAATAGACTTGAACTTTCTGAAAATATCCTTATAAGCCAACTTAATAATATAACTTAGCATGATATGATAATGATATAAGATCTGTGATATATTTATTTTGTGTTTATTATTTAATTTACTTGTTTATTTACTTATTTATTTATTAATTAATTAATTTTTTCATTTATTTATTTACTTATTTATTAATTTATTTATATATTTATTTATTTATTTATTTATTTAATTATTTTGTATTTTATCTTTGTTTGTTTCTTTATATTTATTTATTTATTTATTTACTTATTTATTTGTTATTTATTATTTCTTTGTTTCATTTAAGTGTTAATTAATTTATTTATAATTCGTTTTAAAATAATATATAAGACTATGATTGTAATTTATTTGTTGTTAATTTATTAAAATTTGTAGTTTGTAATTGTTTTTCAATGGAATATGTTAATTATATATTAATTTATTATGTATCTATTTACATAAATTATATAAAATCGAACTATTATTATGTATTTATATAAATTATATATGTAATACAATTTTTGAATAATCTCATATTCCCCTTTTTCTAGTCATTAGTTTTCAAGTAATTCATAGCATATACACATTTTTTTTCTTAATAGGAGGTTTTATCGTATTTCCTCCAATGATAACATTTAACTTAAAATCAGAAATTAAAAAACCCATCTAAAATAATATTTAAGTTGAAAGATATACGTATTGTATCAAATCTCTTTAATGTAAAATGTGCGGTAACAAACCATTGTAAAATTTATAACGAAATAAAAATCTATCTATCTATCTCATGTTCGATTAATGTATATGTATAAAAGATTAATCTAATTAATAACATTGCACACCGAACCATCTCTATGGAGACTAGAAAGCGCAAATAATTACCAACGATTAACTCAGATTATTAATTTGAATTTTATTTGATGCGCTCAACTACGTCCATCAGTTCCCGTGTCCTAATGAATGTTTGAGCAACTAGGACGCAAACCAAAGGCCGCAACAAAATAATATTAACTGACACTTGTCCGTATTCGTATAGAGAAGAAAACACACAACCATTAATCAATTGAAGCATATTATTTAATTTATATTAATTGCCCACGCAAAGGGAGCTTCGGGGTCCATTCTTCTCTTCTGGTGAATTGCCAACCTACAGGCTACCAGCTACCTCCTGCGCGCAGCACGGCACTCTTCCAATTTGTATAAATAATACGGATTTTATTTGCTTTGTGTGTATGCGAATTAATAACCATTACTTGGAAACAATTTAAAATTATTTAACTTTAAAAAAATAAGTTTTTAATACTCGTTTATTGCAAAGGATTACAAAGGATGAAATGCATTTTAACTGATAAGGGTCCGGCTCGCCGCACCATTTTTTTGTTTTAATATTATTATTTATTTTCTTATATTGTTTGTAAATTCATTTATTATTTGAACGTGAAAGTGTAGTGCCTTTGCACAAATTTTCCGGTTACTGAATTCCAGAATGTCCAATCGTCCTACTCCAGGAGAAGTTGAATTGAGGAGTGAGGTGAATGAAAATCTGGACACACTGGTGTATGTGTATGAAATCATGTCCTGCAAAATACCTTACCTGTGCGGGTTTATTTTGTTAATATCATTTTTTTCTCGATGGTAATGTTACAGTACGTTGCGGTGTATTTAATTAAACAATGAACCTCGAATGCACGTGGATGTATAGTTCTCGTAGTTGGGCAGAGAATATTGAAACGCACCACTCAAAAACGAAAAAAAAATAAAACACAAAAAATTACGTGAGAAGGACGACAAAGAAAGGAGAGCAAAGTGATATATGCACGCGTGTATGAGGAGCAAAGTGGTAAAATGTGTTTCGCCGTACACAGAACATAGCCCATTAATTATTTCCTCCCATGAATTTAAATACGGATTTAAATCCGCACGTAATAATTCACCGTCAGTGTAAATAATAAAAGCAAAAAGACAGGAAAACACAATGCTGCACTCACACAAACGGGAATAGGTAATTGAAAAAAAAGATTTCACCCGAAAGTGAAAATTCACGGCTCACCCGAAAGATACCACGAATGTTGTCGGCACTGTAAGTACGTAGGTATAACAGTGATTTAAAGGGTTAAAGTTGGGAATTAAAACTTGTGGTTTATTTTTATTTTTAAAAAATCTGGCTGGGTACAACCAACACCTAGATAAATGAAAATGATATGATTTTTCCATCGAAAATAAAAAATAAATAAAATGATTTTAAAGATAAAGAGAAAAAATTGTCAATACTTTTTTCATGTCAATTTTTGGCGTGTTATTTAATTGGAATCGACTGACATAATTTGCATGAAATATTTATAGATCGCCTTGCCATAACCCAGTAGTTCTTCAGTCAATTTAACGGAATATTTTATCAGAATACGATTCCTCTACAGAGAAATGAATCGATATACTCCTAAAGAATGGATAATTGTTTCGAACTCTTGTGGAGTACTCCGTACACGATTTTCTGATATCAGGCATAAAGAGTAGTTGCTGATCAATTAATAAATCTGGATCTTCAGGAAGGAATCGTTTTAGTTATTCGTTGAGTTATCCTTTCAAAATAATATGGTTAATCTGTGTACGCGCAATATCGAGTTATTTTCGGAGAAGGCATCACATCAGTGAATCAGAACGCACCACCCGCAGTTGCCCTATTTGAACACTGATTTCGTTAGACGGCTACTGGGTATTTATTGAGTGACTGAGCCAAAACAACCTCACAAGTATAATTACCATCAACAAGAACAGAGATGAATTCGAGTTTAGCATTTAACATCTAATTGAGGAAGAAAGTCGATAACATGAGAAATCTGTGAAAAGTCTTCTTCAGACGAAATATGGAACCCATATCAAAAAAACGCACAGAAACCTGTAGAAATAGAATAGAAATCCCGCTGTCAGGCAGAATGAAGCATTCAAAATAGACGATGCCAGGCAAAATTTCCGTCCACCTGATCAAAATGAATAGAGGATAGCAATATCTAAACTAAAAAACAACAAAGCTGCTGGACCCGATGGACTACCCGCCGAACTTTTTAAAGCGGCCGGAGATGACCTGATGGAGTGAATATACCAACTCATTTCTAAAGCTTGGTCAGAAGAAGGTATGCCTGATGAATGGAACCTCAGAATCGTTTGCCCGATCCACAAGAAAGGAGACCCTCTAAACTGCGCCAACTATAAAAGAATTAGTCTCCTCAATATCGCCTACAAGATCCTCTTTGCCGTACTATGTGAACACCTGAAACCTTTCGTCAGCAACCTGATTGGCCTTTATCAGTGTGGTTTCAGACCAGGAAAGTCCACAATCGATCAAATGTTCACGCTACGACAGATACTGGAAATTACTTTATATAGACGAGCTAAACAGGGCCATGTCTGGTTTTGGCATCCAGCATTGGCATCCAGCATTTGCAGTACAGTAAGTCTGTGCAATTGCTAGCATACGCTGACGAATTAGACATCATTGGCAGAACTCGGCGAGCTGTCACTGGAGCGTTTGGTAAGATTGAGGCTGAAGCGTCTAAGATGGCACTAGCAGTCAATGAGGTCAAAAATAAGTACCTGCTGTCAACACAAAGGGACACACAACACCGGCGGATTGGACAAAACATCACAATAGACAGGTACAACTTTGAGGTAGTTAGGGACTTTGTTTACCTCGGATCTGCTATAATATCTGACAACAATATCTCGTCAGAAATAAAGCGAAGACTACCTGCGTTAACGGGCTTTCAAGGAGAAGATTCAACCAAGAACTATACGAGCTGTACAGCGACATAGACCTGGTCAAAAAAATACGCATATCACGTATAAGATGGCTAGGTCATATAGAGCGAATGGACATGTAGGTTGAGGCCCATTTTCGTTCCGAACTGTAGCGCCCCCTAAGTAAGTAAGTAATCATCATTTCAGAATATAGGAGGGGGTCTTTTGTCAGTTTGAAGGGGATTGGTGATAAAATTATGTACGATAACTGGTACTCCACCCAAAGGAAAAGAGACGCAGAGTAAGAAAATCATCGAATTGTGAAGCAGCTGGAAAAATAATTTTGGAGGACATCTGCTTCGGAGTATTCTCCGATTGACAACTTCTCGGGTAGTGCGCGTAGTGCGCTTGTAAAAAAATGTTTCACTCTGGCTCCTACAATCACGATTGCAGTGAGGCCCAAATTTGTTCTATCTTCTATCATGACAGTTGTTTCCTTGTTTGTCTATAAGCAGTTAGGCCCTAAACATCTCCGGCATCTTCTTCCTGCCATGGGGTTTTCATCATCTTGCGAATAAGCTAACAGGCTAAAAGAGTCGTACGTGCTGCTGCGGAAAATGCAAAAAGTGGAGTCTGCCGACTCTGCATTCATTCAGATCATATTTGACAATGTGAACTTTATTTTATAGCTTTGGATAGACACGACACTAACCACGAGTCTATTCACCCAATATTAATGTTTCATTAACTTCAGAAAACTACCTGCCGACTGGACTTGACGTTTAGCCGACCGCTTAGATGTGTATGGAACAGGATGAGGCTAGGATTATCGCTGCTGCAACTAGAGATTCCATCAATGGGATTTGACTCAGCTGTTAGGTGTTCACTGCTAAAAGTGGGTAATGTACTGTCACAAGCCACCCAGAAAAAAAACCTCGACTGAAAATTTCTGCGCCATCTTGCAGACATTGAAAACTGTCTTAGTTCACAATTAAAGTATATTATTATTTTATGTAGGTAAATTAAAAAAAACATATCGTTAACCTGAACCAAGCACGTCCTTATTTCTGTACGTGTCCCTTACTTACTTACCTAATCACAAAGGATAATTTTTTGATTACCCATTTTATTTTTAAAAATTTGTTTGTTATACTATACAAATCAGTCATCATCCGGGTCCTGCAGCAGAAAAATCGTTCCTTCCCAGGTTTTTTTGGGCAAAAATGAATAGTAAACCTGGCATTACGAACTCTTCCTGCGCATAAATACCAACCTACTTATGATGCATTTAATTCTTTTTTTTTATATAGAAAAACTATACTTTAAAAATGCCATCAACTTCAACATGTCCTACATAATCCTTATGTGCACTTGACATGCCAGAGTATCATTATACCCACAATGACATTTACTGCGGTTAAGGGTCGTGGAAACACAAAAATTTGCATACAAATAAAATTGATGGAGTTATTAAACGCAGTTCTTGCGAATGGCCTGCCCTGTGGGAATATGAATGTCCTTGAATTCTGATTTTTTTTATTCGTGTTTTATGCATTTAGACTATCTACCTCATTAACATAAAATTGATTGTCAGCTTGATAATTGAATCACTAATTTTAGACAGTCAGGTTAAAGCTTTGATTTAAAGTGAACGTAGTAGTGTGTGTTTATTTGTTAGTAAAAATATGTAAAATTAGTTTATCAGCTTTGAATTGTTTTCTTTAAAGCGGACTGAAGATATTTACCCATTAACAATTAGTTTACCTTCAAGCCACTTAAATCTCTAATGGAAATCCTTAGGACTCCTGCTATAAGGAATGTCAAAACATACTCTACATATGAATACATACTTACATACACATTAGAAATTCACGCTGCGAGCAATTACACGCAATCTTTCAAAGGATGTTATAATTTATTAAGTCGCCTTGAAAGCAACAACCACTTTGACGATTTCTCGGCAAGCAACGTCGTTGTGTCAGCGAAGGTAAATCAAACTTTCAAAGGCTCAGCGCCCCTCTCAGGGCTGGTTTATTTTATACACATTATGTGTCTCTGAGGGTTGGGAGTGAATTCCAAACAAAATAATTGATTGCAATTAGGAAACTGCTCCGCAGCTACATTTATTTACAATAATATTTACTGAGGTGTGGGGAATGTGCAACATTCTGCTGCACTTAAATAGCCTCAAGTGCATAACGAAGTACCACCAGGGGTTTCTTCACCCTCACAACGCAGCATAACCTTTACTATATAACGAACAAAACTCACGGCCGCATTTGCATTTTTCAGAACGACGCGATACGGCTCCATTCTTTAAGGACCAGGTCAGCTATAGGCATGAAGACTATATTATTATGTGAGATTTTAGGCTTTTATTTTCGCGGACGATATTTATGTTAGATAAAGTTTTTTATTATTATGGTCCTGACTGAAATGATTATAAGATTAGACTTATTCCAGTCAGGAATATTTCCCACTTAAATGCTGCAGATTTAAAACGCAAAACAACGATAAGATCGGTGATAAAATAAAGGTCACCAATGAAATTTTGCGTCTTGCACCATCTCATTTAGCAAACTCATCAATGCTGTCATTCAAAGTAATTGTCAGCATCAGCATTGTTAATGTGCCTCAGAATATGAGCACTTTTCTTAGGGAGGATAAAGCAATCGACATTATTTGCTTGAATGAGTTTTTCTTATTACAGTTTTTAATAGGAGTTACTATGGAAGGGTACCCAAATGTCAAAGTAAAAGAATTTCCAAGGCTGAAGACTGGAGGTAATCATCAAGTGGTTCCTACCTCTTAACTGTATTTACAACTTATTCAGACACAAAAATGAGCCGCATTACAGGAGTGACAAAGCGTGATTAAATAAGCAGGAACAATTAAGCGAGTGTTACGATGGCGAAAAACAAACAAACGCATTGCGTGTTACCCTCATCTTATGGTAGACGTGGTGTCTCTTCACAATCAACTCTTCAGCGCTGGGTGGCCAAATTTGAGACGTTAATCAATCAGTCAACATTGAAGCAGTCGAGTCTTCACCATGCATGAGAGCTCAGCCTTTCGCAGACTTCATCTCGGCGAAATTTTGCGTGGGGACTAAGGCTTACGTACATGTACAAAATCCAAGTGTCTCAGAAGCTCAAATTTCAAGATCACATCAACGCCGGCGCGGTTTGTTCACTGACTGCAATTCTCGGGATTCATGGTCGACCCTTCAATGCTACTTGATCGCCAAATTTGAGACGACCGGTTCGGTCATCAATCAGCCAGCATTCCTACCTCAAAGAAGAACAAAATCAGCAAATCGCGATCTCCTGTTCATCGAACCTCGAATATGGGTCAATAAGGATAACAATACCGCACCAGTCAATTTATGCAATGTGTTGCTATATTGTTTATTAAAAATTTTGAGATAACAATCAAACATGGCATTATGATGATAGAGAAACATATTTCAATTACTGGCAAAATTCTGTCCGTCTGTCTGTCTGTCTGTCTGTAAGAATGTATTTTGGACTGTAGCCTAAACGGTTGAGCCAATCGCCTTAATCGAGCTTATGGTTATTTTAACATTATACAGAGGAGTTTTTAATTATTTTTTTAGCTCAAAAATTAACGGTACCTGTTATATAACCGTTATGTAAAAGCTTATTTTTCTCGAAAACGGAATCAGTGTACTACTGTAGGTAATTATTATATTTTGGTGAAACAAAATTAATATGGTGGGCTAAAAACGGTACCTCCCATAGGACTGTTTTTTTTTTCTTCGACTTTCTCGAAAACTGGTGATCCGATTACTATCAAAATTGATATTGAAGAAGATGTAGGTAGTCTACATTTTTCGAAAACTTTTTTTCAGTATTTTTAATATTTTTTTTTTAATATTTTTAAAAAATATCAATATTTTGAAATCGGGTAGGTGATTTTTTTGTTTTTAAATGAACGTTATTTTTGTGCTTAAGTTTGTATTCTTGAATTATTTTTTTTTAATTTAAAAAAAAAGTCGTTTTATGTAAAAATCGCTCCTACGATTTTGAAAAAAAAATTCACACTTTTTTACATTTCCTAAAGAAATAAAATGGCGTTTAAATTATTTCACTTAATACAATTTAACGTACTTTATTCAAACAATCAAAAGCCACAAAAATATAATAAATGCTTTGATGTTCGTTTTAATTTTCTTAAATTGTATTCTACAATGTGACCGCACATATGAGCAAGTACGTGCGATCCAGTCGTCCAATTTCTATAAGGCAAATTTTCCCCATATAAATGAGTACCTCAACAGAGTTTTCTCTAATTTTGACTACAAAATCCCACAGACATATTTTACAAAGAAATATTTAATTCTTTCTCTCTCCATGTCCTCGTTTGTCACCTTAAAACTTAGTTTGCTTTCCCACCCTGGTACAACCGCAAGCTTCGTTCTTTGACAACTAGATCTCGACAGTTCCTCACTCTGGTGATTCGTTTTCTTAGATTTGCTCCTCGCGGTCTGTGCTGGAATGATCCATTTATCTTGGCCTCTTATTTAAATTTTAAATATTTATTTCTTGGTAGTAAGACGTTTTGACATTTTTTTCCATTTTTTTTAGCTTCAAATTAACTTTACCTGTCATATAACCGTTATGTTAAAGCTTAGTTTTCTCGAAAAACTACTCCAAGAATTAAGTGTGAGGTTATCTCGCAGAGGTGACGTGAGTTGGTTAAAAAGGTCATGCGTTTTGTCCCTCTTTTTGTCTTACTTTTCCTTGTAGGGTTTCCTGAAGTCGCGAATAAACGGAAATCTACTGATACCCTTAAAATTGAAAATTTGACAACTCGGATGCGAGATCTTTAAAATTTCTGGCAAGTTTGCGGGGCAAGTAGCTAAAACTATCTGTAGCAGGGAAATGGCATACAAAAGTGGAGGAAAAGGCATGGCTTCAAAAGTCGGAAGGAGCAGTCTACAGTAGTACAAATAAAAAGTTGCGACTGTTTCGCAATTGGATGGCACCGGTCAGCAATCGGGATGTATGGAAGAACTTGCTGAAGGAGGCCCGGACCGGATCTAGGTCGTTGCGCTAAGGATGATAATGATTACGATGACTGAGTCGATATACTTGTAATAAAAAAAATTACAGATGCATTATCGAAACATCCTTTTTTGACCGAATACCATAACCACCTAAAAACTTATAAGGAAAACTGGTTCAAATCCTTTCGTTCGATTTCGTTCCTACATATTTAGGCCTAGTCCTTGCAACAGCAAATACAGCCCCGAATAAAACCATAGTCGTCTGCCAGGGACAAACTTTTTGTACATAACAGGAGGAAAATTGTCAGAGATCAGCTTCAAAGAATACCCTTAACGTATAGCTGGTTCATTACGGAGGGTTGGAAATAAATGAACAACCCTTGTAAACATAATCCTTTTGTATGCAAAATGCATTCCAGGAAACCATTTGCATGTGCGATGATGATAATGACGCAAGCTTAACATCGATACAACGCGTCGCGACGAAAACTCGACGTTTTCTTGCTGGGATTGCGATATGCAATGCTCGGAAAGAGACAGAAGGTTTGCTGCATTCGACAAAATGGAATTCGAAATTATGCATTAAGTGGAGTGTAATGTGTTCCCGTTTCGTTAGAAATTGTGTCAGTTGTAAGGGAGGTGCTTTGGAGTCAGCTAATGAAATCAAATGCTTCTTACTTCTTTACAATGTCGTGGGTCTTATAAGGAATTTTGTTTGTGTTATTTTCTTTTAAAAAAATCATGTAGCTGACGGGAAGATATTCTTAAATTCGTTAGTACTTAAAATTCTGTTATGATACTTACGGTAATTATAAGCATTTTAGCACTGGGTTAAGAAACCTTTTCTTGGATATCGAATATTATGTACATGCGTAGCTTTGTCTATTTTATCTGTTATTAGAACATTGGAAAGGTAATTGGTTTTTGACGTGATAACGTCTTATAAATCGATGACAGGCTACACATGCCACAACATGACTCATACTGATAATGATGATAAGACTCATGCTGATAATGGCGAACGCAAGCACCAGGCGAACTTGACAAAGAACCGGCGCAAATTCCCAAAATAATTCCACTCAAATTCAAAAAGTACAAGAAGGGTAAAAGAAATACAAAATAGGCGGAGTTTTGTTAAAGCAGAAAGTAGATGTAGATATTGGGGTGTGTGTGTGTGGATTTACCGACAGGGTTTTGGGAGTGAGTTAACAAGTCTACAATTCACAGTTTTCTTACTTCTTTCCAAACATTGTTCAACATAATGTACAAGGATATTGATCAATACGTTTGATTACTTCAAATGTTTTCCTTTGTTTAGAAAAAAAATTCTGCAGCTTTAAGTTAATAAGGGATTTTCAATAAGAGGTTTCATTTTGACAAGCCCGCTAATTGGGCAGCTGTTATCTTTCGACAAGTAGGAACTAAGCCATTAACAATGCATTGAAATTGTTTAAATTCACTACAAAAATGGTCAAAATTTTACAGTCACAGTCCACAAAACTAGACCACTTGGGGTCGTCGTGAAGCACCTTCTCGGCCGGCAATAGTGAAACTGGTGGAAACATTTGAGCTGTTGAGATAGGGTAGTGATGTGAAGAATCGAAACCGACGTGTTGAGGAAAACTCAGGTTTCCGATTCCTCGTCGATCTTTGGAATAAGGCATTCCAAAAACGACATTATATCGTATTTTGAATAAAGACTTAGATGTCTTGAGGCTTTAAAAGTTCAGTTTACACGAGAAATCAAGCCGGTCGATCACCAGCAACTTCGTATCTTCGGTGATTGGATCCTTGAAATGCATCAAAATAATCCGGATTTTCATCAAAAAATCATCTTCAGTGATGAGACCCATTTTCACCTCGCAGACGGAGGCAACGTTAACTAATATAATTTTCGCATTTGGGGCTCAGCAAATTTAAGAATGATTGTTGAAAAACCTCTCAATTCTCAACGTGTCACTGTTTGGTGCGATTTTTGGCCTGGCGGCGGTGTGATTGAACCTTACTTTTTTTTCGAAAATGAGGCTGGTGCAACTGTTACGGTCAATGGATTGCGCTACCGAGCTATGATTAATGATTTTGTATGGCCGGAATTGGAAGATTATGATGTGGACGACGTTTATTTTCAGCAAGACGGCGCTACCTGCAACAAAACGAACAACGAAACAACCGCAATTTTGCAAGAAAAGTTTCCTGACCGTGTTATTTCTCGAAATGGTGATCACAATCGGCCACCGAGATTATGTGATTTAACACCTTTAAACTTTTTTCTTTGAGCGTGCTCCAATGCTCCACAATCGATTCAATAGCTTAAAGATGGAATTTGTAAGGTTATCGAGGACATACAGGCGCAAAAGTGCGAATTGATCGCATGGAAAATTTCATGAAGGCGCAGCAACTGTAGCTGCAGCAGTTAATGGTCTAAAAAAGTTATTGAAAAAAAATGTCTATTTATTTGTCTGTCTGTCTTACAGTCTTTATCTCTGTCAAAATAGTTCCACTCAAATTCAAAAAGAACAGGAAGAAACAAAGAAATACAAAATAGGCGGAGTTTTGTTAAAGTAGAAAGTAGATGTAGATATTGGGGTGTGTGTGTGTGTAAGTGAGCCAACTCATTTTTTAAAGAATACCATACCATGTACAAGTGTACGTAACAATATCAATTCAATATCCTATAAAATAAAGAACTCATTTTTCTGGCTGGCAACTGCATACATAGATTTCAAGAAAAACCAACTAACTGAATTTATATGTACACAAATTTATGTGTTCATTCCTAGATTAAAAAAAAATCCATTAGAGAAATTAACTTCGAAGCCTCGTGTTGTGAAAAATCTTTTCGATGTGTCACAATGTCGTTGAAGTATAATATTTTCAAAGGCTCTTCAAAAGATTTACTTGACAAAGCGCCTAGTATATATGTACGTACATCTGGAGTACAAATTCATAACAACCCATCCTTTTAATAATTAATGCAACTTTGTCGAATAGATACTGTGTGAAGTCCTTAATATGGTAAATAAAGAACACAGTTTTTTCGTCTGTTGACATGTAAGTGCTTTTAAGTCAGTCGAATGTTAATCCTGGAAGAGGTGTTGATCCTTGTTGTTTGCAAATGCAAATGAACAAAAAAAAATAACATAGGTATAAACATGAAAAAATGGAAAAAAGAAAATTATTTGAAAGCTCCTTGCAGGATGTTGATGAAGGTGGTGATGAATATCTGCTTTCCACAATTGTATTACCACAAATGATATTTTATTACTTTGATGACAAACATAAATCAGAGAAAACTGTGAAAATATTTTAAAATATGTGAAAATATTTTAAAATGTGTGAACATTTTTTTTTAAATATCATTTATATTAAGATTTCTGGCTGTCGGAATGTACGAATGGATCGATACAAGAAAATTCTTCCGTTTTTCTTAGCGCAGGAAAATTAGACAACAAAATAACGATATTACAAGAAAATTCCGACAAAGCTGAATTTTGGTGGAGAGCTTCATTTGTACGTCCTAATCGTCATCATAATCGACCCAACAAACGGGATCCGGTCCGGGCCTCCTTCAAAAAGTTCTTCCATACATCTCGATTGCTGGCCGACGCCATCCAAGGCATCGGGGTCCTGGTCTACGCCCTCCTTCCAACGCAAACAAGGTCTGCCACGTTGTCTTCTCCCATAAAAAGGACTGCAAAAGAATTGCCAAACTGGTTTCTCTTCGCTCACGCGAGCTAGGTACCCAGCCCACCGGCGTCTACCGAGTTTTATTTTTTCCACAACATCTGGTTCGGGTATATTTCATACAATTAATTATTGTATCTTCTCTGGCATAGTCCTCCCGCACACACGGCGCCAAAAAATTCTCCGGAAGACTCTCTTCTCGAAAGCAGATAAGAGATTAGAGTGCCTTTTTGTGAGCACCCAAGTCTCGGATCCGTATGTGAGTACAGTTTGGTCTTTAAGGTAAGGTTTCTGGACTTAAAGAGCCTTGACAGACTATAGTACATTCTGTTGGATTTTAGCAGCCTCCCGCGTATTTCTACCTTTATTAAAGGACTGCACTACTTAAAATTCATGCGTTATCCTCCGTAAGCCAATATCTGGCTGGACTTGTTGACGATAGTCCCTCTGCTCTTGTTGACGTGCCAGAATCATTGCTTTCTCCAACGCAAAATCTATAAAGAAGGGTAAATATCTGATCAATTGTGGATAAAATGTTGATTATGGTTTTAGCGTATTGGACTATGCGTTCGTTCTTGCAGGAAAGTGGGGAATATTTCAATGTTATACCCCTATAATTGCTTAACTTTGTGATATCTCCCTTCTTATGTATGGGACATATAATGCTTTTTCGCCAGTCTTCTGGCATTTCTTCGTATTGCCATACGTGTACTATGATCTCATGAATTGCTTGATGTAGTGTTAGCTCTCCATGTTTGATCAGTTCGACAGGTATTCTCCGGAGGCCATGTTATTTTTGACCCGATTAATCGCCTTTCAACTATCGGTGGCTGCATCATGAGGTTTTCCATTAAAACGTTGGAGTCTCCATTTCTTACGTGAGCTGACAGTTCAGCAATTAATAAAAGTACACTTCCTATCGTTCCAGAATGCCTTCAAGATGGTTGATCAGATTTCCCTCTTGGTCCTTACAATATGTGCAGCGTGGTGTATATTGCGATATGTTTTTGACGGATTGGTAGAACTTCCACGCCTGGTGTGGACCTCGCTCTCGGTTAAAGAGGGCAAAATCCAGTTTTTACGAAATTACACGAAAACTATAGTTCTTTTGAATATTCTACACAAAAAAAGATTACAACAATTTTTACTTACAATTAATAGATTTGGAGAAAAACGGTCGCAAACATTGGGTTTAGTACAAATATTAAAAAAAAATGAAATAAACTAATGTTTTTGATTGGAGAATTTTGTTGTTTATGGTTATGCTTCGTAAAATATTTTCTATTAAAAAAACAGTGGTACCCGAAGGGAAATGCCGCCATCTTAAAAAAAAAACTATTTTATCTTATTTTGCTTTATAACTCTCAAACTCCTTATTTTTTTAAATGATCTAAGAACAGAATAACAACATCACTGAGGAAAACCGGAAAAAGTTTCAGCAAGCTAGAAAGGCCTGCAATGTTCATATTCGAAAAACCAAATTTTTACATGAGCAATAAATTCGTCAAAAAATACTGCAATGTCCCAAAAACAGTAAAAATTTTTGGTCATTTCTAAAAAAAGTAAAGAATTCTTTATCATCATCAGTTCCTACGCTCGTCTTCAACGATACTCCTGCGTCCTCAACACTGGCCGCAGTTCTTTCGCACTCGTTCAGTCGCAAGAGTATTGTATTCCCGCTATTGTTCTGAAGAGTTGTTCTTCAACGCTGGCAAAACCTTTGCGTAAGCTTTTCCATCGGTCCTATTCCTCTGGACTCTTTCCGAGTGCATGGAAAACAGCATTTGTGCAGTCTATACCTAAAAAAGGCGAATCTTCTGCACCCTTCTTTCTAAGGTCATGGATTAATTTTCAGCTTAAAAAATATCTCGAAGAACGAAAGCTTCTTAATGACCGGCAGTACGGCTTTCGTAGCAACAGATCCACTGGTGATCTGATGGTTTATCTCACCGAAAAGTGGAACCAATCTCTCCATCGTTTTGGTGAAAGCAAAATTATTGCACTTGATATTTCTAAGGCTATAAGAGTTTGGCATCATGCCCTTTTATCGAAAATGCGTGCATTTGGATTTGACGAATCTCTTCTTCGTTGGATTAGTAATTTCCTTTCGAACCCCTCAATTCAAGTTGACGGTTTCAAATCTGATATTCACAAAATAAATGCTGGTGTGCCCCGGGGCTCTGTTTTGGTTTCGACACTTTTCCTTATATTTATCAAGGACTTATTATCTGAAACAACTAATCCAATCAATTGTTTTGCTGACGACAGTACTCTCAGCTTTTCGGTATGTGCATTACAGACCACCTTTTGTGGAACGATCACATATTTGACATCGCCAAAAATGCTGCGAGGTGTTTAGGTTTCCTTCGAAGATGCAAGAAGTTCTTCACCCCGACTGATCTGGCTACAGTATATAAAGCATATATTCGACTGAAACTCGATTATAATTCCCATATTTGGGCAGGTGCTCCTATAACCCACTTGAGTTTTCTAGATAGAATTTAAAAAAGAGCTTTGAAAATGATAGGTGACCGATTAATAACAGAAACATTTACATCTCTTGAGCACCGCCGTAATGTTTCGTGTCTTTCGTTATTTTATCATTATTTTTACAAACAATGCTCTAGCGAAATAGCCAGCTGCAATCCTCCCCTAAAACGATTCAACCGTAATACTCGAACTGTTAGGAATGCCCATCAGTTTACTTTTGAGCCTAATTTCGGGCGTACGGTTAAGTAAAGAGATTCTTTCTTTAGTCGCACCACATGAATGTGGAATGCTTTGCCAAGCTTTGTTTTTCCCTCCCATTTTGATATGCGGACCTTTAAAACTATGGGGCATCGGTATCTCCTCTTATATGCCTCCTCATTTCCCTAATGCTCGTGCGGTGTTTTAACATTTTAAGGGTACACACAAACCCCTTTCGCGCGTGTAAATTATAAAAAAAAAAAAAAAAAATTAAACTAGTTGAGTTGAGTTCACTCATTTTCCAGGTGCGTTTCCGTTTTGTCATCATTAACGAAAAAAAAAACATTGACTAAAAATTGGACTTTGGAACGCTATAACTTAAGAATGAATTGGCTCTTTTCAAAACAACCTAAAGCTTTCGAGTAATTTCGAAAAAAAAACTAAATTTTACCCCCTTAATTTTGTATATCAAAATGTTTGAATAACTTTTTTTTTCTAATTAAAATTTATTTTTTAATTTTTTTTTTAAATTAATATTTTTACAACTAATCAAAAAAGAATTTAGCCCTTTAATTTTTCACGCTGCATCTCCTATGTATGGTTTGAGAATCTGCAGGGCGAAGGGCATTTACAAAAAAATTATACGACTGTTAGACCTGCGTTAGGGGTCTTTGGGCTTCAAGATCCTCTACCTTCACTAAATAAACATTTTTACTGGTCTTTGCTTTCGAAAAAATGAGATTTTTCCTGTAAACATGGTTTTCCCAAGTTTTAAGGACGATATATTATAAGTTGCAAGGATTTCTTTCTTCTACATAACTAACTACTTTTCATATATTTTATTCGATAGTCACTTACTCAACTCTAAAATTCTCTTCACTTTAATGAAAGTTCTTATTCGGTATATTCTCTATCAGATTAAAGTCGAGTCGAGATTCATATCGATTCTAGTTTCTCAATAGTTCCCCTACTCATAAGTATTATGGAGCTGTAATAATATCTGACTTAAGTATGTTTGAAATAATAAATTTTCAAATGAAATTTTTTTCTTTCTAATCCCTAATGACAGCAATTATTTTATGAAAAATAGCTCTTAAGTTATGTTTCATTATTCAGACTTCTTCAACGAAGCTAAAACGAATTAAACGTTCAAATTAAAATGAAATAAAGTCCTGATGGTCCTGGTGTTTGTGGTACTTGTGCACCAAATCTGATGGGTGTTGGCCAGTGGTATAATGGGAGTATTATAGTTGTTTCCTTATTCGAGGATGCTCTGCTCACCACAATAATTGGAAAAGTTTTCATCTCTGCGGAGATCCATAGACAGGCGTTTTTCAATAATTCAAGTGTTTGCAGATAAATGCGAAAAGTTTTGTTTGAACATAGATTATCCGTAGACCGAAGCACGGAACGCTGTTACTTGGAAAAAGTATAGTTCTGAATGTGGTTCCGCAAAAAGGAGTGGCCGATGAAAATGTTATTGGAATTGGAGGCCATGAGATGAGACATATGGAAGACTTCTTATCCTTTGGGAAAAAATTACTTTTTGTTTCTATAATGTAATGGTTTTTTTTCACTGAAGGTGTATTGTTTGGAGGGAGAGAGCAGATTTCTTTTTGAAAGTGCAGTTTTAAGTTTTGATTAATAGTTAAGTTTAAGTAAGCTTTATCCAATTATTGACCTTTTAATTTTTAATAAGAATTATCACAACTGATTTGTAAACTTAGAGCTTTCAAAATCAGATTATTATGACTATACTATGGTTGCAAATGATTTGGTTGAAAACTGATATACAGAATTAGACGGTTAGATCAATAATTCCAACCCTCCTCAGGTTAAACCTGATTTGTTAAAAGACTTCCTTTCATATTACTTACGGATATTCTCAATGAGAGTCCTTCAAAAGTCTGAGGTTTTTCAATATAGACTCTTAGTCTTAACAAAAAACCCGTAAAAAGTCTACAACTAAATCGGGCGATCTTGCGACCATCGCAAATCACCAAAACGAGAGATTTTTTTTTATAATTAACGCGCGCACAGGAGACTATTTGCTTAATGTAGAAGAACACACTGCACCAGAATTAGGAAGATAGGGAGGGTAAAGATAGGAAGTGTCGATTAACATTGGCTTTGAATGCTTGCTGATCAAAATGGCAAGGGAAAATCTCGCCGTGTAAACTATTCCAAATTCATGTTGTTCGGCTAAAAAAAACTCTATATTTCACGGTACGTCCAAAATTGGGCTCAAGGGTGAACTGATGGGCATTCCTTGCGAGACGAGTATTACGGGAGAAACATTTAAGGGGAAGAACGTAGCTGGCTACTTCGAGTGAAAATCTTTTATCAAAGAACCGATAAAATAAGAAAAGTCATGAAACATTGCGTGGTTTCAGCGGCAAATCTATTTCCTATCAATCTTAACGCTCCATTTTGTATTCTATCAAGCAGGTGAAACGATGTTTGCGAAGCACCAGCCCAAAGGTGGGAGTTTTAATCGAGTTTAGGGCGTATAAACGCTTTATAAATTGTAGCCAGATCAGATGGGGAAAAATACTTTTTACACCGATACAGAAAACCTAAGCACTTAGCAGCATTTTTAGGGACCTCAAATATATGGTCGTTCCAACGGAGGTCGTCGTTGACACACATACCGAGTACTGGCTTTTCGGTTTCTTCGATGCAAGTGCCGTTCATGGACAATGGCATTGGGGGTATGTTTAGCTTTAACGACAGAAGACAGCATTGAGTTTTCGAAGCATTAAACTCCACACGATTCCTCTTACCCCATTTGACAATGCTGTATAAATCGGAGTTCAACGAGCTTCACATACGGTACCATTGGAATTGTACGTCCGAAAGCGAAGGACGTGAATATGAAAAGGTGAGGGTAGAGTCGTCAACAAAACAGTTAAGTGGATTAGAAGTGGATCAGGCGACACGGGAAATGCTGCCCTCAGAATTTCGGTTGTGGGTTGTGGCCGTTGATTCATTCTATTGCAACCAAATGTTCTCCAGTCCCAATTCATCCAGTTGAGGTTTAAGAAAGTCGATAAGGTTGGTTCTGCAGCTCTTGTGTTGTAGCGTTTTAGAAAGATATAAAGCTCGATGATACCTTTACCGTATAAACACCACTTTAAACAGGAACTTTGAGCGGGGGTAATTGCTCTTCGTATGTGGATTTTTGGTGCTCCGGAAATTTCGCTTATTCAAATATCCACAAAGGTGGAAAGTTTTTGAAAAGTTGTTTCAGGATGGCTAGAGCGAAGGTTTCTTTTGTGTCCCAGGGCTATGTTCTGTCTCCGACTCTCTTTCTCATTTTTATAAATGATCTCTTGTCTGAAACTTTTAATGCACTAAACTTCACTGACGACAGTATACACTTAGCTTTTCATATTCCTTTTTGGACTCACAACCCCGCTCTTTCGATGTGGATCTTCAACGTAGCATTTACGTCACTCAAACATTGGCTGAATGTTTCATGTCTCTCTCTCTTCTAAACAGTTTCACCACAATACTCGCCCTTCCAGGAATATCCTTGAGCTCCATTTCGGTCGTACAGTTAAGTACAGATATTCGGTCTTCAGCCGTACAACTCGAATGTGGAAAATTTTGTCAAACTCTATTTTTGTGCCATTATGATGTCCAGAAATAAAAAACCATTGTGCATCGGCATCTCCTTCAAAACCCCCTCCTAAGGCCGCACTGTATCCACTGACATTAAAGGGGTAGCGTGTGTGTGTGCAAATTATAAAAATTATTAGTTACCCTATAATTTCTATAACTTTTCATTTCAGCCACAAATTAAAAAAAATAAACTAATTTCCCAATGACATAAAATTGTTATTTTCATTTCATTCAAGCTAATATAATAATCGATTCCAATATTACTGTTTAATTAAACCCAATTAGGTTTGTTCATTTTCCCTAATTAATTGACCGCAAAGTTTTGCTCCCGCAAACCTCACATGCGCCACTAATTGGTTACTTACCTATACTTTAACGTACATAATAATTAACTTATAACCAATTGCAGTCAGTTAAAATTAACGTTATAATAACTACGCGCCAGTTCTTAGATACTACAAAAAAATATCATAAATACATATACATATTTATATACTCAACTTATATTGAAGTAAAAGATAAAACTTCTAGTTAAATGCCTATCTTCATAATCTATTTCAATGCCACTTGATCCCCACTTCAAAGTTTTAATATTTTTACAGACGTTTTAATGAGACATAATGAAATAGATAAAACCAAAGGAAAACTAGAAGCGTAAATAAGAATTAAAAGAAAATCTCACAAAATATCACCAACAAAAAAAAAGGAAATATAATTATAAAAAAGGATCGCCTTCCAGTAGCTGACCAGAAGAGAATCCTTGCTACGTGTCCTGTATGCATTATTACTGCACCATCACCTCCACTTCCAGCGACCGCCTGCAATTACAAGGATTTTTCTTTGCGATGAAAAACAATACCACAGCTAAGCATTGACCAGAGGCTTCTTATTCTTCTTTTTAATGTCATGAAATTCAAGGATAATTATTTTTTTCTCAATTTTTAATTAATGTTCTTGGACAATGGCCAACATTTTAATTAGGTTAGAAATCCTTTTACGAAGTCCTAGCAATGCTGTCCTTAGTGGCGTTGGGAAGTGCTAAATGCATACCACTACGAAGTAGAATGATTATAACTATACTACTACAACCAGGAGAAATATATTCTTTTGGCTTTGAAGAAGCTTGCTGTATTGTTGCTTCTTTTAAGTGTGCCATTTTTACAGTTAAAAAAAATAATACATTTATGAAATCTATTTTCCACCAACAGAGTTCTGTGTACAAAATGTTGACACGTGACATAATGTTCTTTTTCCAACTCTAACTACTGCTCCGCATAATTTAGGTTTATCAAAGTTACGATTTTCTCCTTGGGTCATCACTGCATGTTTAAGAAATGGATCGGTTTAGAGCTTTACGGATTACGGGAGCAAGCAAAGTAATGCAACAGCTGTATCGAAATCTAAGACTAGGGTGTTGGAACGTTAGAAGTATGTACCGTCAAAGTTGTGAAAGTGAAAGAAATGATGAAGAAAAGATGAAGACATTTTCTGCCTCCAAGAAACAAAATGTCGAAACACTAAAAACACGGTCCGTTTTTTAGATGTTAATACAAAGGAAGACAACAAGTTTTATTATGGAGAAGAACAAGGAAAGTGCTAATGCTCCTCTCTGTCTGATGTAATTTTTTTTAACTGTGCACGCACACAGGGGATTTGTGTTTCTTATATAATATTGAACATATTGAAGGTTACGAAAGGAGGCACAGAAGGTGTCGATTAAAATTGGTTTTAAATACATTCAAATTCGTATGGCAAGGAAAAACCTCACCGAATAAACTATTCCAAATTCGTGTTGTTCGGGTAAAAACGGAATATCTATATTTCACGGTACGTCCGAAATTGGGCTCAAGGGTGAATTGATGAGCATTCCTTGCGAGCCGAGTATTACGGGAGAAACTTTTAATGGGGGGAATGCAGCTGGCTATTTCGATAATTTATAAAAATGAGGAGGCAGAAGGTAGCCCTGGGGCACACCAACCTTTATTTTGTGGGAATCAGACTTAAATCCGTCCAATACAACTTGTGTTGAACGGTCCAGAAGAATGCTCGATAGGAAAGCTTTATGCCGAATTATATCAAATACCTGGGAAATATGAAGTGCAATAATCCTACCTTCACCAAAACGATGTGAAGATGTGTGCCATTGTTCGGTGAGATATGCCATCCGATCACCAGTAGAACGATTACTTCGAAAGCCACACTGACGGTCATGAAGAAGCTTAAGGCCAATTTGGTGGCCGACAAAATCCGTCACAGATTGTGAAGGGCTTTTATAATGAACTGTTTCTAACGACGAAAAAGTCAATCACAAGATAACGCTTGACATCTATTGACATCTACATATTTTGTACATTATTTGTTATGCAGAATTTCTGCAAATACGTTTGTACATTTTCTTTAAGAATAGATAACTATGTACCTAAATGGTTAGTCTGTTGGCCCGCTGTCATTGATCGGTTGTCGGAGACCTATTTTTAAGGCTAAGATATTTTGTTTATATTTAGTAAAGTCATTTGGTAGTTTTACCAGGAAAGTTTTCCGGTAGTTTTAAAAATTATTGGTTATATAGATTTCGAAGATTTCTTTCCGAATTTCTACTTTGCTACCTCGTATCATTGCCGCTCCAGCAGCCATTTTTAGGAAAATAGCGCAATTCGACAATATTTCCTTTCTGCTCGTTTTACGAAAAAAAAAATTGTTTAAACAAAACTTATTTCACCTCCACCCTGAGTCGTTTTTTTTTTGTCGTAATAGGCGAAAGTTGAAAAGTTTTGTAACGTAGTTTTTTTCAGTTCCGACTTGAGTGCTGCGACAGGAATTAGCCGATTCTTGTTTGATTTCATTCCCAATGTTCTGTATTTTGTTAAACTCCATGTCAATGCTGAACCTGACGATTAGTTTTGGAACGTCGATGGTAGCGATGCAATATTAAACTATTTAACGACATACTTTTCGTCACTCGTAACGAACAATGCAAGAAAGGAGCGTTCTGCAGCTTAAGCAATGATTTCTGCATTAGCATTTGGGTTTATGTTTATTAACACCATATCAATGCGGCTTTAGGTCAGGAAAGTCTACTATCGACCAAGTATTAACACTACGGCAGATCTTGCAAAAAATCGAAGAACTTCAAATCGATACCCACCACCTTTTCATGAATTTCAAAGGTGCATTTATAAAAACGAGTGATATAGAGCAATGTGCAGTGCAGTTATAAAATCCCTGCCAAACTCGTCCGCCTGTGTAAAATGACGATGGAAAACGCAAGCTGTTCCGTCAAGGTCACCGACACTGTTGAAGTCAAAAAAGGATTTAGCCAAGCCGATGCGCTGTGATGCAACTTTTTAAAAATCATACTTGAAAAAATAGAGCAGAACTCTCACGAGATGCACGATCTTTCAAAAGTCCGTTCAATTACTCGTACACGCCGACGATGTCGACATAATCGTAATAACATAACGTATGGAGACGGAAGCGGGGAAGATGAGTTTAACAATCAAGAAAAGACACCCAACATCGACGTCTTGCACAAAATATCACCATAGACAGTTATAACTTTGAGGTAGTTAAGGACTTTATCTACCTGGGTTCCATTATTATCTCAAACAACAACACCAGCGCTGAAATCAAACGAAGAATAACTTTTGCCAATCGCTGCTTCTTCGAGCTTAGGAGGCAAACTAAACTTTTTCTTTATAAGACCCTCATCATCATCGTCCTGGTCTATGGTGCATACGCATGGACGTTGTCAAGAGCGGATGAGGACGTGGAAAAGCTGTCAGTAATCGGTATGTGTGTCAACGAAGACCTCCGTTGGGACCTTACATATATTTGAGATCCGCCAAAAATGTTTTCAAGTGCTTATGTTTTCTGTATAGTTGCTTCTGATCTGACTACAATTTATAAAAGCGGTTATACGCCCAAAACTCGAGTATAACTCCTACCTCTGGGCTTTGTATATACACTGCATATGGTACTATCATGAAGCATCATTTTCACTTACGATTATAGGTACTTGCAAGTTATGCATTCGTGCAGATTAAAAAATTTGAGATAACAATCAAACATGACATTACGATGATAGAGAAACAAATTTGAGTTACTGGAAAAATTCTGTCCGTCTTAATGTCTGTCTGTCTGTCTGTACGGATGTATTTTGGACTATAGCCTAAACGGTTAGGCCAATCGGCTTTAAATTTCGGACTTAAAGTTATTTTGAAATCTTACAGAGGAGTTTTTTCAATTTTTTTTTGAATCAAAAATTAACGGTATTGATATTCAAGAAGATGTAGGCAGCCTAAGTAATTTCGCATTATTTTTTTTTCGAAAACTTTTTTTTTTTGTAATAATTTTAATAATTTTTTTTTTTTTTTTTTTGAAAAATCAATAGTTTGAAAACGGGTAAATGATTTGTTTTTAAATGAATGTTATTTTTGTGCTTAAGTTTGTATTCTTAAATTATTTTTTTTTTGACTTTTTAAAAAAAGTTAAGAAAAAACCGTTTTATTTAAAAACCGCTCCTACGATTTTGAAAAATAACCACTTTTTAAAGAAATACATTTTTTTTCGCTCAATACAATTTAACGGACTTTATTCAAACAATCAAGTCACAAAAATCGAATAAATGCTTTTATGTTAATTCTACTTTTCTTAAATTTTATTCTACTACAATGTGACCGAACATATGAGCAAGTACGTGCGATCCAGTCGTGCAATTTTTATAATTGCGAATCAAGTCGCCATGAAGCGCGCTGAAATCGCCAACTGGTGTGGATAAAGAATAAGAACAACAACAAAAGTGTATTAAATACTGGTAAAATATCGGGAAATGTCCTCGTTTCCACTATTTAGAGTTAGTTACGAATCAACTAGGAAGATGGCCAGACGAAAAAAAAACTTAATCTTAATTTGACTGTCATGTAATGAAACTCCTTAATTTTATGCTTTTTTTTTGGACATCGTATTTCTGAAACCATTTCACTAATGCATATACCACAAAACCTCAACAACTCTTAGTCTTAACACCGTATTGTTTTGTATCTTGAGTTTTTTTTTTATTAGTTTTCCCAAATGAAAATCACAGATAAACTTTCGTAAAACATCATACTAACTCTTAATCCGATTTAAAAGTCTTTACTGGCATTCTCAATAAGTTAAAAGAGGCTACCGAGAGAAAGCCTAGAGTTCGTTTGTTTTGGTTTTATTTTTGTTTTGTTTGTGCATATTTCTATTCCTGTATGCTAGGATTAACCTTCATCATAAGGACACCCATTCGTCCATATAAGAACATTTCATACAACAAGGTATTTTGGGAATTTTTCAAATGCCAACATAGTTTATTCGGGGAAAAAAGGAATAAGGAGAACGGCAGAATAACGAATGAGAAAAAAATATAAATACAAATCCAAAGTAGAAATAACTCCAAATAGCACCGGAAGAGTGTTTGTGTGTGTTTTTTTTATTGAAGAAACGAGAAACTAAAAGCTTGCCTCGATCCTCATTAATGTGAGGCTGTTCTGTGCCACATGATTAATTTTTTAACTTTATTCAGTTCTTAGATTTAAATCACAGATTTACCACGTCACAAAGACGAATAGAGTTCATGGCCAGTTCATGTCCAGAGGAGGTGATGTCATTAATGGAATCTGAAATTTCAATTAACTATATTTTATATGCATGTAAAGTGCTGTATAAGTACAATTAACAAACTATTGTTTTTAGGCCAACTACCTTTTGTGGTAGAGACATGTTATTTTCAGAGGAGTGGTTACAACAACAACTCGATTGCTGTTAGTGTAAGCGGAATGGTTTCCAAAAGACTTTCTTAGCTTAGGGAAGAGGCAATAAATGAAGATAAATAACTTTGTTTAATTTCTTAAAAATCAGGTGGGTTCCTTACTATTGCTTATATCTGCTTGATTTACCTACCACCAAGGTTACCTTGCAGTTCTAACCCGTTTCATAATTTCTTCTTTTCGAGAACTAGGCGGGCCGTGTAACTTTCGGATTGTATAGTTCAGCCTCTAAAATAAGGTGGTTAATGGAAACTATTATTGATTTTACTTATATCAAGATTTAAAACTTGGCGTTTTAAAATCTTTGATCCAAAGTTTAAAGACGATTTCTTTGGATAAACCATAAAGCCCCGGCAAACTGCTTCAGTTACCACCACCAATGACAACAATGCAACAGTATATGAATCACAAATCGTAGTTCCGATAATTATTTTAATTTCTATCAATTTATTTCTAGCATTCTTATAGGAGAAATCGGGAAAATCTGGAAAACGTGTTTGCTTAAAATTTGGATTTTTGTTTGGCTTTTTGTCAAAAACAAAACTGGATTACAAAAAATGCCATTTACGTCAAAATTAAGGGATTCCTTCGTGCCCTGATGTTTGACCGAACTTTAATAACTTATTGGGGTTACAATCCTAGCAGCATTCCGTTTCGCAGGGCAGGTTGAAATCATTTTCAAATTTTGTGAGCAAACTGAGTTTCGGACTTTCTCAATAGCAGCACTCCTACAGAGGATGATTTGCAGATTTTCGTAGCCACAGCATGAGGCTCTATATCAGTAAACCATCTTGGGCTATACGCTATACCCTTCATAACGCGCGTTATTATATCTCTATCTCTAATCACTGCATACGCAAATAAGGCAAACAGCATCCAAATATTTTTACATACGATTATAGGTACTATAATACAAGTTATGCATTCGTGCAGATTAAAATTTTTGAGATAACAATCAAACATGACATTACGACTTTAGAGGGACATATTTGAGTTACTAGCAAAATTCGGTCAGTCTATCTGTCTATGTGTCTGTACGCTCGTATGTTTTTTGGACTACAGCTTAAACTGTTCAAATTAAGTGCATAAGGTTATTTTGATATTCTAATTTTTCTTAGCTCAAATATTAATAGTACCTGAAACATAACCTTTAAGTAAAACTTATTTTTCTCAAAAACGGCTCATAAAATTAAAAGAAAATCATTGTATGCAGTGGTGAAAAAAAATTAAGTTGGTGGGATAAAAATGGTACCCCTCATAGAGTAGTTTTTATTTTCTTCGACTTTCTGAAGGACCGGTTAACCGATTACAATAAAATTTGATTTTCATGAAGATGTAGGTAGCCAAAATAATTTAGCAATATTTTCGAATAGGTAACTTTTTTTTGTATTTTTAATAATTTATAAAATTTTTTTTTAATCAATATTTTAAAAACGGGTGATTGAATTTTTTTTTGTTTTGATTTTAAATTTAATTTGTATGCTTAAGTTTCGGTTCTTTAATTATATTTTTTTAATTTTTTTTTAAGTTCTTAAACCGTTCCTACGATTTTGAAAAAAAAAATTCCCACTTTTTCACATTTAATAGTTTAAAAACTATTTTTCGACCAATGCAAAGTTAGAAAAACCGAATAAGAAGTTTGAAGTGCCCTTAATATTTTTTCAAATTTTATTCCAAGCTCTCACCGTACATAAGAGAAAGTACGTGCAATTAAGTCGTGCGATTAAGTCGTGCAATTTATTTTCTATCGAGATTAAATGTCCTTTTGAAATATTAAGCAGAACTGAGTTCCTTATGATCGCGCAGTTTGCTCTACATTTAAAGGGAAACAAATAATTCCTTCTGCGCGAGTTACGACACCAACATACCCACCTGTAACCAACTAAAGTTAAGACACCAACATCCAACATATTTCCTGTAACCAACTAGAAACAATGTATTCAAATTCTAGGAATAACATGTCATCCGGTCATCGTGTCTAAATTTTTTGTATTACTAAACAATTTAATGTAATCAAATTCCAAGAAAATTTAAGGAACCTAATTAATAAGAAAAATGTAATTGTAATTCTTAGAATTCATTTAAAATATAATGCCTGCAAAAGTTATAGATAAACAGCAAATTGTAATTCTTAGAATTTATTTAAATTATAATGTCAGAAAAAACTAAAGTCAAAATTATAAATTATTTTGTATCGGTAATTTTAATGAAAGAAAATCAGTAATAAATTAGCTCTACAAGAATAAAGTTGTAATTTTTTTATTGCTCTAGCTCCACCGCGACGTAATTCGGTAATCATATTTAAAAAAAATATATGCTTTCTAATAAACACAAAAATTAATCCTTCTAATTTTAACCTAATGAAAATTTAAGGATTTCACTACTTGTCATGCATTCTACACTATCAAAACGTCTTGCAAACTCAGCGACCGCATATTTTTAGTTTTCTTTTCATTTATAAGCAGCCTGTTATCTCTGGATCAAGAAATCTTGCACAGCTTGTTGACTTCTTCCGATTATGTCGTGGAAGTCTGCGTAAGCCACATTGCCTCTTCTTTATGTGCCATAGTCCCGGATTGTTTTCCCTGGCGTCAGGGTGAGGAGGAGAAGGAAGTATGCGAGACAACCCCTTGTCGAAGTCCATTAGAAATGCTGGTCTGCACAGCAATATCTCTGCTTTAACTTGACTTGTCACGTTGGCAATTGTTAGCCTATACAGTCGTGACCATTTGGTTGAGATGCCGAATTCTCGCATCACTTTAAGAGGTTCTGTCCTAGCTATGCTATGGTAGGCGGTTCTAAAGTAAAGATGGTATTGAAATTCAAGATCTTTTTCATCACCTGCATAGTGGTAAAGATGCTCAACAATGTAATATCACTCTAACTGCTGCACATTGTTAAAATCTCACATCTTTATTGCGGAACATATGATGCCTTTCCGCCAGTCTTAATCATCGCAGCAGCCCCCGTAACACAATCCCAATCCGAACTAAAAAAAAAAAAAGCCGAGAGATTCGCTAAGAAGATCCGGGTGGCTAATTAAACATTTTTTTTCATGTGAGCCTAGTTTTTGGAACAGCCAATTTCGTGGATGCTTCCATTTCTATAACCATTGTCATAGGGATCTTCAGCACTGCATCGGCAGTGTATTCAAACGGTTGCCGTCATGTATTTATTATTCCTCAATAGATAGACAAATTACAAGAAGTGCTATATTATGTGCTTTAAATAACTTTGAATACAAAAAAAAAATCACAGAAACCCTTAGCAACATATACTTTCGATAGAAGAAAGAACAAAACGTTATCTAAATTCATAAATGTCGAAATGAAAACAAAATTTACCCTGCAGCTATTCCCGCGACCGGGAAACGAGCTGTTCAATCTATTTTTCGCACATCACCAACTCAAATGGGAAGGTATATTAAAAAAGGACGCTCCCGAAAAAAAGGAAAAAAAAAACAAAACGAAAACCTTCCCAAACTCCACTTTCACTATGTGCATGCAAAGAAGATAGAACATCCTTAGAGGAGAAGTAAAAAGGACCAAAGTGGGGCGGAAGAGGATACCCAAGCTCCCCGAAGGGTAAATTGTCGCTGTTATTGTACTCGTACCCCACAAAAATTAGAGAGGCGAAATATTTCTAGGTCTTCATTGAAATCGTCTTTGTTGGCGGAGACGGCGGCATGGTGGTCGTGCTTTGCTCTTAGCTTCTGATACTGATTTTTCTGTTGTGCTGGAAAAGGTGTAAAATGTGTATTGTTATTAGTATTTCTACAGCTTAAAATTGATGTAGGTTACATTTACACATGCGAATATTGATAGATGGATACACGCATTTCACTGTTTTTTTTTAAGGACATGACTGCGGGGATGTGTTGATATTCCAATATTGCCTTGTCGACATCGGCAATATATCCTTATCATAATCTATTCTCAGGAATTCGACCATCTATGTTTTTTTTTCTATAGTTTTATATTGGAATGAAATTCGACCTTAGATAATATTTTCAATTGGCTGCTCATTTGAAAGACTAGATACGATATCGGTTCCTATTTTTCTAGTCCCCCTTGCCCTACTCAAAAAAATTTGATTTGAAAGTTTGAATATAATATCCTAGAAATAAATCTGCTAAACCGCATTCAGAAAATATCAAAAGCCTGTCATTTCATAAAAGTTATTGGCACTGGCAGCTCCTCAGGTTTGTTAATGCAAACCCCAGGATCAGGCATTTTCGGCGTTGTCTAATACTAATGAACATGACCTTCAAGATAAAAATGACAACATGACTAATTTGTTTTCAGACCCAAACAGTTCTTGATTGGAATTCTTACCGACATTTTATAGGTGACATTGGTTAAGTGGCAAAATTTTGTGAACCAGGAAGAAACAGTGGTTTTGTTTATAAATATTTAGTATCATCAACTGAAATAATTGTATCCAGAATTTCTGCCCTTTTTGTTGATTCCTGTGTAAGGAAGACCTCAAGAAACAAACCTTAAAGTTATAAGATGATTAACAAAGAAATCACTAACATTTCAAAACAATTTTGGCAAACACAAACCTCAGGTGTAAATGTATCTGTCTCTCTCTCTTTCTGTCTCTCTAAACTTTACAGTTATGTTTGCACAAATAAATGAGGAACAAGTTCACAGGAATGTCATTTTATGATTTAACTAGTCCTAGCCACTGAAATTCTTTTGACAGAATATACTTGGCAACAAATTTAAAAGTTCTATACATACCTTATTCGAAGTGTAGAGAGAGGAGGGCAGTGTATTTTTCTCTGTTATACGAATATTTAGTTAAAACACAACAACGGCAAAGTTGTTCTTCCCAATTTCTCTGTGGTTTTTCTGTATCCAAAGGTATTTCTGAAAGCCAATAGTTTATGGATTCCGTACAAAGAGTTGTAGATTGAGAAAATTGAATTGGATTGGGACCGAAACCGAGAACCATTCGAAGGTACACCAACCAGAATCGCAAAGGAACCGCATAGTCCCCGTTGTGGTTTGCATTGTATTTAGCCAAAAGCTAACTTTTTCTTTGCTCTATTTCGGAGCGGTTTTTGTTCATTTGCTTTCGAGCAAAAACAAAACTTAAAAAAGAAAGCTGTGGCTTGGGATCTTTTGTGGACGAGAAATTTTACTTAAGAAAATGAAGTCCTTTTCACCAGTTAGTTGTGTCATGTTGCATCAGATTCAGAAAGTGGTTTATGACTGAACCGTTGACAGTTTGAGTTTTTGGAAGACCGCAAATATGAGCGAACAATGTAATAACAATTGTGGTTCTCAAGTTCCTGTTAGATTATATTATTGAGGAGCATTACATTATTTTGAGTAACATTTAATACCCACTTCGAGAGAACATGTGGTCGATACGTACTTCCTACATAATTCATATAAGATATGTATGTATATAATAATATCTATACATGTTTAGATATACTATACATATAATGAGTAGGTTAAAGTGAAGTCAAACTTGTAAACATTAAGACTGCATCGTAAGTGCATGCTTAATTTAATAAGCAGTCACATCGTGGAACACAATTTAAAATGTATTAGGAGTACTTCAAGGATTCGTTTGCGGACTACAGTGATGTATTAGATATAAGGTGTTTGCTTTCTAGCCCAGAGATTGCGAGTTTGATACTTATGTTAGGTAGCAATTTCCTAAACTTCAAGTGTGCAACTAAATGTCGTCAGTGGGTTTTAAAAGAGAACATAGACAGCTAATCTTAGAACTACTGCGCCGAAAACATTGTTTTCTATGTTTATAATTCTTCTAGCTAACATGTCGGATTGAAGGTCGATCAATATATATATTATACGGTCCGAAATCATGCTCAAAGGTGAACTTATTAGCATTCATTGTGAGACGAGTATTACGGGAAAAACTTTTTAAGAGGATGAATGCAGCTGGAAGAAACGATACAATAAGGAAAGGCATTAATCATTCCGTATTTGTTAGAGAGGGGCAATTTTTTCAGAGATAGTTCTATTTCCTATCAATTAAACGCTCTGTTTTGTAATTTTTTTTTTTTTTTTAGTTTTAAAATAAAAAATAAATTTATTGGCGCGACAGCTTCTTAAGGAGCCAAGGCCTAGTGACTTATACTCTCAACCATTCCTGTGTGTGTGTTGTTACTCTGCAAGAATGGAAGGGACCTACAGTTTACCGCCGAGTCCGAACGGCTACATGAGATGCACTTTTTCGAGACAAATTTTACTCTTGGAGGTTTTGTCAGTTCCTCGCAAGAGGCAGTACCCCAGAAAAAAAGGTGGCTATGAGCTGGATTTGAACCCAGGTTCTTTCGCTTAGCAGTCCGACACACTAACCACTATGCCACGGGGCATAGTTTAGTGAGAGTTAAAAAAGAATTTTAGATTTAGGTAATAATTAAGTATATATATTTTTTATCGGAAAAAATTATTATTTCAGAGCAGGTATGAGTATGGGGTATTCCAATCTTCTCCGTCAAGTATTCGAAAAAATGTTTTCATTGACAGGGTGATTTTTCCCCAGTGTCTTGATCGTATTTCGTTAAGTTTTTTTTTTTATAATTAACGCACGCACAAGGGACTATTTGTTTTTCCCTTTTAATGTAACACACTGCGTGGGCATTAGGGAAGAGATAGGAGGTGTCGATTAACATTGGTTTTGAATGTTTGCATATTGAAATGGCAAGGGAAAATCTCGCCGGGTAAACCATTCCAAAGTCGTGTTGTACGGCTAAAAAAAGAATCTCTATATTTCACGGTACGTCCGAAATTGGGCTCAAGGGTGAACTGATGGGCATTCCTAGCAAGACGAGTATTACGGGCGAAACTTTTAAGGGGAGAATTATCGAACAAATATGAAAAGCTGAGTGTAGAGTCGTCAGCAAAACAGTTAAGTGGATTAGAAGTAACAGACAGAAGATCATTTATAAAAATGAGGAAAAAAATCGGAGACAGAACAGAGCCCTGGGGCACACCAGCATTTATTTTATGGGAATCAGACTTGAATCCAATACAAGTTGTATTGGACGGTCCAGAAGAAAGCTTCTAATCCAACGAACAAAAGTATTATCGATCCCAAAAGCACGCATTTTCGATAAGAGAGCTTCATGCCAAACTCTATCAAATGCCTTGGAGATATCAAGAGCAATAATCTTACTTTCACCAAAGCGATGAAAAGATTTGTTCCACTGTTCGGTGAGATATGTCATCAGATCACCAGTGGAACGGTTGCTGCGGAAGCCATACTGACGGTCATGGAGAAACTTACGATCTTCGAGATATTCCTTAAGCTGACGGTTAATCAGTGTTTCCATGACCTTAGAATGAAGGGATGTCAGTGCTATGGGTCGGTAGGAGAAGGGGGAGGATGGGTCATCTTTCTTAGGAACAGGCTGGACAAATGCTGTTTTCCATCTTCTAGGAAAGATTCCAGAAGAGTAGGAGCGATGGAAAAGCTTACGCAGTGGCTTTGCCAGTGTGGAAAAACACCTGGTCCCATGGAAAAATCTACATTTTCAAGCTGCTATGCGGCAGCGTGGAGCTGGCAGCGAAATGGGCGGCGAGCAAGTTTGCCTTCTCTGAAGAGTAAACAATGCGTTTGTTATTGTCGAAGAGCGTTGGAACCGAAGAAGTTGAGGAGTTTTTAGTATTTTTTACAAATGACCAAAAATTTTTACTGCCTTTGGGACACTGCAGAATTGTTTACCGTAATTTTTGGTCATGCAAAAATTTGGTTCTTTCAATAACGGAGTTGCATGAGTTTCTTGCTTGTTTGTGCTTTTTCCGATTTTCCTCTGTAGGGTTGGCTTTGTAAGAACGGAAACTTACTTCTTTCAGCCTGATAGCTTCTTTACACTCAGAATTAAACCAAGACTTTTCTTTAGGTTTGATGCGTTTTACTCTGTTAGGAATAAAAGCACGCATCCCTAGAAGAATCACACTTGTGATCATTTCAGCACTGGCATCAATGTCACTATCGAGGAAGCATAGTGACCAGTTAAAGTTTCGGAAAAAAATATTCAGGCCATCCCAGTTGGCTTTCTCGTATTGCCAAACGGTCCTGGTGGGAAGTTTTTCTTTAACTGAATGGGTGGAGGATGAGAAATTAGCTGAAATGACACAATGGTCTGAAGTACCAAATGGAGAAGTTACACTAATGGTATATTTATCAGGGTGAGAAGTAAGAAACAAGTCAAGAGTATGGGCGGCTTGCCCAGCAACATCCGGTATACGCGTTGGCACATCGATCTGTTGGGTAAGGTGATGTAACCCGGCAAAGAGCTCGACATACCTTCCTTCGGGTGTTTTCTGACCAGAATAGCGGAGCCAATTGGAATTGTGTACATTGAAATCGCCCGCAATAACGATTTCAGTGCGAGGACAAAGGGAAACAATTTTCGAGATAGAATCAGACAGCGCATCAAACTCGTTACAAGTCGAATTGCTGTCGATTGTGTTTACAGCACACGCGAAGGGGTTTTGCCAATTTCTCAAACGAGTGCGTAATATTATTTTTTTTAACACTCGCGATAACAATGCGCAATAATTTTTTTTTTTTTTTTTGACTTTTGTTTAATTGTTTGTGCGCGCACCTCGACCCGACGTCCGGCCTCTATGAGCTTAAGATCGATGGTATGGGGCATATACCCTTGTTCTTAAGTTGCACAGGGCGCCGTTCACGTTGTCGACGTTTATGTATGGCAGGTAATTCAAAGGCAAGAGTTCGCCTCTGGCTTTAAAGATCGTTGAGATCAGATTCAAGCTATGTCTGCGTTGAAATATTTCACCTCTCTGAGTTCGTAGTTTAGCGTTTTATAACTTCTTCTTGCTTCGCTCTGTTCGCATTGCATCTTAAATGTTCTCAGGGAGTTTTCTTCTATTTTTGTTGTTATGTCATGTGTCCTATTGTTTAACACTGTTCCATCCGCCCACAGCATGATATTGTATTGGTTTCCAAGTCTCGTCCATTCACCAAAGAACTGAAGATTTCTGTCTCGCAAAGTGGAGACTTAAGGTGTAAGTATGTAGAGGTGGTAGACCAGTTTCCAGGCAAAGCATGTAACTCGGGGTATTATGTGGGAGTCTGAAAATTTTGTTTAATAAATACCTTAAAAGTTTCTTGACTTCTTCATAATCATAAATTCATCAGACTTGACAAGCGTAGCACATTAAGGATCTTGCCACCCCTTCGAATATTTTGTATTTAGCAATTGGAGCTATATTGACTTTCCCTAGGACTCCTCGCCAGCCGGTGTTAATTAATTACACGTTTGGATTCTATTAATTTTCCTTGCAGGTGTTTTTTAATTGAAATTTGTGGTGTGATAAGGAAACCAAGGTATTTTATTTTAATATTACTATTATTCGTATATTATTATTCGTATATTATTATTCGTATATTATTATTCGTAGTATTATTCGTTGACTTTTTCAAGTTATTCGCCTAACCATGTCCATCTCTCGTTTCTTGCGTAACGCCCATTTCCGTTCCTGAAGACCATTATGTTGGATTTGCTGGTATTAACTTGCAGATTCCAATGAGAACAATATTGTCATCATTTGCATCATGTTTGGCGTTTCTGCAAGAATGACGATGTCGTCTGCATACATTAAAAGTTTTATTATGAGCCCACCAAATGATATTCCTCCTGGCAAGAAGTGTACTATGTCGTCAAGGAAGATAGATAAGAGTAAAGGACTTAGAAGACATCCTTGTTTGACTCCTGTTTTTGGTTAAAACCAATCTGCGAACCTGTTTCCGTCCCATACTGATGTGCGGTTTTCCTGGTAAAGGTTTTGTTTCAATACTTTCGTTAACACTCCTATATGTTACTTAATTTGTATATTAATGCCTTTCTGTCAACCGAATCAGACGCTGCTCTGAAGTCTAAGAAAAAAGCATAAAGTTTATTTCGTTTTTCTAGATAGTCCTTGGCAATACTTGTGAGGCAAAATATATTATCCACAGTACAGTACCCTTTCCGAAACCCAGCTTCGAACTCGCTTAATATATCGTTTTCCTCTACCCTCTCCGTAAGCCTCTCAATGATGATTCCTGTGAATAATTTTGCTATTGCATTTAGAAAGGATATTCCTCTATAATTGCAAGGATCTCTTTGGTTTCCTTTTTTGAAAATAGGAAATATGATGCTATTTTTGAAGCCGTTTCTCACCTGCAGAAAATATGAAGTTGAAAGCCTTGGTCAACTTATTCAAGAACTCCTCCGTTGCTCCTTTGAAAAACTCGTAGGGGATCCGATCTTCTCCTGGAGCTTCGTTTTGGCCACAATGGCTAATGACTCTGCTTATGTCTTCCGGGGTGATATTTCGATCTAATAGAGTGACTTCTTACAAGGGCAGTGTATAATGAAAAGTTTTTCCTCTGAGTGTTTCGTTTAAGAGTGATTCGAAGTAAGTAGCTAAGACGGAAGCTTCAACTTTGATGTTTTGTCCCAGAGAAGCGCCATTAATTGCCTTGGCGACTTTCCGAAACGTCTTACTATCCTTTGTGCTTGCGAGTTTTGCCGCTATTCTCACTGTACAAGATTTCCGTTTTTGTATGCAAATGTTTTTATAGCATTTGTTAGCATTTTGGTACAGTTGTTTCGCATATTTTGTTGCCTCAAGAATACAGTCAGTGAGTATGTCGGTTCCTCGCATGGATGCAAATTCGTTTTCATCTACTTGAGAGAGTTGATAGTTGAGATTCAACTTACATAAAATATTTGCTTCGGATTTTTCCCCTTTCCATTTAAGTTTCGGCAGCAGATTCTTTTGGGATGCGGGAGTGCATTCATTAGAAGTGATATTTATTTTGACGGAGATTGGCATATGATCTGGGTGATTTTTTCCCAATACTTCGAAGTCACTTATCCAACTGATTGGTTTTCCTTTAGTAAAACAGTAGTCAATTTTGATGATGGCCTTTTTCATCACCTGTTGATAGTCCGTTTAAGAGTGTGAGCCCCATTGTTTCGCACAGCTCAATAAGTTTTTTTTTAATTGCTGTCAGTTTTTTTGTCGGTTGAGTCTCGATAGATACAATGTTTCCGGTAGGATCTCTGGAATTTAATTTAGTATCTGGGCATCACCCACTCTTCCATTGAAATCACCCATCAGTATGATGTCATCTCTTTCAAACTCTGCTAAAAAGTTATGTAGGCCTGTGAAGCCATCCATTCATTTATTGCAGTTAATATATACCGGAACTACATACATTGTTTCTTCTCCTATTTTTATTTCAAGAAGATCACGGTTGTGTTCCTTCATGAAGTTGCAGGTCAAGATATTTTTCAGCTCTCTTTTTATGCCATACAAACATCACCCACACCCACGCGTCTTCCCCTTTCGCGTGCCGCCACCGGCTAATCTCTGTCCTTTGTTTGGCTGTGTTCTTTTTCTCTTTTGTCGCCAAATTTCTTGTGATATCTTAATGATTTTGAGTTTTTTTGTCTGTTTAGCTTTGATAAAGAGGCGTTTTAAAAATTGTTTTCCGTTTTTTTGTCTCGTTTTCCAAATATTTTTCCGGAACTAATAGGTAACACTTCTATCCTAGTGGTACTCACTCTTTTTTTACTTGCGATTATAGGGACTATAAGGCAAGTTATGCATTCGTAAAAAAAAAAAAAAATTCTAACAATCAAACATGATATTACGATGATAGAGGTCAAAAAAAAGTGGGTCCGGAAATTCCGTCCGTCTGTCTGTCTGTCTGTCTGTCTGTCTGTCTGTCTGTCTGTCCGTATCGATATCTACAGCCTAAACGGTTGGGCCGATTTGATTCAAACTTGGTATAGGTATAGTATTTTTAGAGTGCTCTACCCGACAGTTTTTGGAATTGGCATTCTAGCTCCAAAACTAAAGGTACCTGCCATATAACTTTTATTAAAAAACTTATTTTTCTCGAAAACGGCTCCTACGATTTTGATTAAACTTTCAGAATGATGTTTTCTGTGCAAAATCTATCTTTTAATTTTAATGGATTTTTCAGAAAAAGTTTTATAACGGTACCTCCCATATGACGGGTTTTTTAAAATCAGACTTTCTCGTTAACTAATTGACGGATTTTGATGAAATTTTCAAAATATGTAGTGTTTTATGATTTAAATAATATTGCTTATCAAAATTTTCAAAAACATTTTTTTTTAAATTTTAATAATTTTTTTAAAAAAATATTTTGTTTTTTGAATATTTTGAAAACGGATCTATAGATTTTTTTTTAAATTTTTCTCCTAGTATAAACTATAGATTTCTTAAAATTGACATACTAAAAAAAATTTAAAATATGTTTTCGAAAAGTTTTTCAAAAAAAAACATTTTTTTGAAAAAACTGGTCGAACGATTTTGAAATGAAAAATTCATAAAATAGAAAATAGCAAAAGAAATAAGATGGCTTACAACATTTTTTCCAAAAAACGTTATGAGTAGTGTTTTTTTGATTTCATAAAATTTTTTCCCCAACATTTTATTTCATATTGCTCGGCTAATCCCTAGCCATTAGTCAAATAAAAGAAAGTGACAACCTACATTACATACATACTTACGTATTTTAAAGTATTTTTCATCATCATAAAAGCACAGAATAAATAAGGAAGCCTTTGATAAACACACAAAAACAACTAACAAATAAAAAAAAAACTATTCGATTACTACTGAATGCAAAAATTTCAATCGAGAAAACAAAAGTTTACACCTTCCTATAAATAAACAAAACCACTGTGTTAACTTTTAATATTGTCTCTATACCTACTGGCTTAACAGTAGTTGGAACACGTATCTTAATTTAAGTACCTACCTTCCTTCCAACCTTATTATAGGTACCTAAATCCTTTATAAATTCCATTGGTCCAATATTGGGACGTATAAAGGTCCCTTTACCTAGCATTATTGCCATACTGCTGATTCCGACGAATCTTTATGCCAGTTGTTCAAATTTTTCCATACCAAAATGAAAATTTAACTGAAAAAAGTCCTTTGTATCTTTCTATTAGCAAATTATATTATAAACAGTAAGCAGCAAGTGGAAAGATAATACTACACTAAAAAACTGCAAAAGCTAACAATCCTATATATTTATGTGTTTATCCCTTTGTCGTGACGCATGTTCGTTCGAGCTTCACCCCAAAACGATTCTAAGGAAGTTGCACTTCATACAAAAAATATTAAAATAAAATCTTTGTCAAAAAGACGCCTGCACTTAAAAAGGATTAGCACATAAGAGCAAGTACGTGCGACCCAGTCGTGCCTTTTATTATAATTAACGTACGCACAAGGGACTATTTGTTTCCCTTTTAATGTAGAACAAACTGGCATTAGAAAGGTAGGCAAGGGAAAATCTCGCCGGGTAAACGATTTCAAATTCGTGTTGTTCAGCTAAAAAAAGAATCCCTATATTTCACGGTACCACCGAAATCGGGCTCAAGGGTAAACTGATGAGCATTCTTTGCGAGACGAGTATTACGGGAGAAACTTTTAAGGGGAGGAATGCAGCTAGCTACTTCCATGAACATTTTTTTATAAAAGAAACGATAAAATAAGGAAAGAAATGAGACATTGCGTCGGTGTTCGAGAGGGGCAATTGTTTCAGCGGCAGTTCTATTTCCTATCAATCTTAACGCTCGATTTTGTATTTTATTAAGCAGGTGAAGCGATGTTTGGGAAGCACCTGCCCAGAGGTGGGAGTTATACTCGAGTTTAGGCTTACCATAATTTTTTTTTGTGGGAATCAGATTTGAAACCGTCCAATACAATTTGTATTGAACACTCCAGAAGATAGCTTCTAATCCAACGAACAAGAGTAGATATCATCTATCCCAAAATCACATATTTTCAGATAAGAGAGCTGCATGCCAAACTTTATCAAATGCCTTGCAAATATCAAACGCAATAATGAAACTGGTTGTGTGCGGAATATTCGGTGTAGTAAGTAACGGTGTTTTAGTAGTACCAATTTTACTTGCCGTACCACTTTAAGCCATTTCAGGGGCTTACTTCAAACGGCCAACTTTTAAGAGCAGAATTTTTTTAATTATTATTGCTTAGAGAAGAAACTGAACAGAACTATTTTGCAAAAATAGTTTGAATTTCTTTTTTTATTTTATTTTTTTATCCTACATTTTGAGTTTAAGATTTTAATTTTTTAAAACAAAATAAAAAAAATTCTGGCCTTACAAAAAGGTATTGTGAATAATCCGTTTCGTTTGAATAATTTTGTTCTGTTTTAAGTAATTTTTTTTAATCAACAAGGAAACAAACAATTTAACAACGAGTTAACTTAAAGGCCGTCAAACAAAAATAGTTTCTTGTTTAGTTTAGTTACTTAATTGATTTTTTTAGTCAAAAATACCTTGAACACTTTTAAAGTAACTAAAAAAATAATAATAATCTAAAACATTTTTATGTTTTATGTGTAAAAATTAAATTTCTATGAAACGTATTATTTCTTAAATACATACATACATACATAAGTCCGGTTTTTTTTTTTTTAAACGCTTTCGCCAGTGCTACAATGTGGAAAGATTTTTCAACATTTTAGATCTTTTTAGCATCATAGCGAAATCATCATATTTTTTTAATGGGCAACACCTTTCCAAAACGTGCTTCTTAAAATATGTAAAATATTCACTCACCTGAAACAGACAACAAATATTTGTATATATAAATGAGAAAAACTTAACGAAAAGTGATATCCTTATAACTGTCAATAACCAATAGGACGGAAGCAACATAGTATACCTGTAAGTTTTGACATCTTGTAGTTTTTTTTCAAATAATTAACAGTTATCCGGTAAAAAAAAGGTTCATGTCTTCGGAATAAACACTTTTGATGCTCATTTGAAAGAAGAATCGAGAAAAGCTACCACCATAACTGATTTTATAATATATTTTTATAAACCAATTCAAAAATGAATGAAACATATGATCCACTACCAACTAACGTTACGAACAATAAATTATAAAATTTTCAAAAACAATTTAATATTTTTGACACCGCACAATTAAAATAAAATAAATTTGATTAATCGATCAAAGTAAACCGGATGTTTTCTAGAAACGTTAGACAGTCACAATGTAAAATAAATTGCACGACTGGATCGCACGTAATTGCTCTTTTGTGCGGTAAAATCGTCGAATAAAATAAAAAAAAAATAACATTAACGTAGAAAAATAACACTATCTGAACTTAAAAAAGTGTCAAAATCACAACACTTAACGGTTTTTAGTGTAAATGGAGTACGCAATCACACGTCTTGTATAATAACGAATTTATTTATTTCGAAAATTGTAGGACGGAGTTTGATAAAATCTTGTTTTTTATTTTTAGTTTTTTTGAAAAAAAAAATAGTTTTTTTTTTAATTTTGGTATGCATTTTTTTAGAGTTTATTAATTTACATCTGATTATAAAATTTAAATTATTTTTTTTATTTACCGTTAATAGGCTTTTTCCGTAAATTTGGTTCTAATCAAATGATAGCCAATACCAACAAAACAAAAAATCATCACAATCGTTGGAACTTCGAGAAAAATAAGATTTTCCTAAACGGTCATATGGCAGCATGGCAGGTTCCGTTATTTGTAGGACTAAAAATAAAATTTCTCTGTCCAGTCTGGGGAATGCAAAAAGAATTGCACAATCGCTTTAGCCGTTTAGGCTGCAGCTCGTTATAGATACTAACAGACAGACATTTTTCTCGATCATCCCTATGATCGCAATTTCATGTTTGATTGTTATCTCAATTTTTTTAATATTCACGAATCACCACCCTACCCTCCCTTTTATTTTTCAATGCAGTAATCTTCCTAGTATCATTCATATTATGTATGCTTAGAAGTTGTTTTAACAAGTTTTAGGGAGTAAATCAATTAAAATTAAATTAAAGTTTGAACTTGTTCCGAGAAAAAAAAGGTTATAAGTGCCACGGAAGGGCATACAAAAACCCAGCGCGGGTTAGAGCCAATAACCACTAATGCTGACCTCAGCCCTAAATCGTTGTTCAGAACAAAATCCGGCAAATGCAAATTTTTTTTTGAAAAAAATGTTAGAATGTCGTAAGGCAGGACATATATGTGTTCTGTTTTGTGTGCAAACTGCACCGGCGAAACCTACCATCATTGCTTGATGATGAGACACAATCAATTTTTTGGAACCAAATATTTACAATACTGCGGAATCAGCATTTAAGAAAAAGGAAAAAAAATTATTTGAAGGGAAAAATACTTAGCTGCATTAAATTTTCTTTAAACTAACAAAATTAGTGGATTTGGCTTACAAGGGAAACTATGTCAATAAAAAACGCAACTTAAACTTTACCACCAAGGTAGCGGTGGTGCGGAAAAAGGGTTTTATTTAAATAAAAAAGATAACCAATTTCTAAGCGGTTTAAGCTACAGCTAGATTTTCCCGATCATTGATATTTTTAGACTACTTACTAATGATCCGATCAAACTAAGAGAAAATTGTACGAAATAATATATTCATGACCCCAGAAAGGGGTCAAGAGCCCCAAAATGTTTTTTTCGTTAATATCTCGCGTACGGTAACTTTTCTGAAAAAAAAAATAAAACTAAAGTTCTAGATAATTTAATTTCTTACAAGTTTTACCTCTATTATTTTTATCAGAAATAAAAAAATGGCTGAGTTATTGGCCAAGGCAAATCTCCAGCACGATTTTCCCAAAACCGAAATTTAGACTACTACATAATTACCAGTTTAGACCCTGTAGAAATTATTAAGAATCTCCCTGTTCGAAGGCGCTCTTTCTCTGATCATTTCTCCGTCTTTCATTAAGGTCTCAGAAACATGTTTAATTTATTAAAACATCTGCTCAGTTTGTCTTCAATCTTTCTCTTTACTGTGCTAATAAGTATCTACATTCAACGAGATTGTTTTTTTTTTTGCAATAACAATGAATATTCATGTGCATTTTCTTCATTCAAACAATACAAATCATTTTAATCTACAAGACTGACCCACAGATGAACTCAATTAATATATGTGTCCTTTCAATGAAGCATTACTTTTTGTACTTCATCCAACTCCAAGGAAACCAAGCCAAACACAATTTCCAGCCAATCATTTTGAAAACCAAATTGTACTTGCATTTCAAATTTAAAATAATTAAGAAACCATAAATATTTTCAAGAATTTCCTTACTTGTTCTGGTCGACAGTAACAAGTAGGAAGAACAACCCTTAAAAGGACAAGCGTCTTCATCATTACTCCATAGTATGTTCGTCCTCAGAGTGGAAATTCTCATCAATTTACTGCAGTCTAATTTCGATGTACACATGTACCCGGAGCAGAAAGAATCTCAAGAAGTTTCTCTAATTTTTGCCACCCTAACATACACCCGATGCTCTGCACCATGCCACACAATATTTGGCATTGTAGAAACATCACAAACTATTCCAAATGTACACACATGAATAATGGAAATATATTCACATTCGAATCAGCAAGGATGGAGTCGACATCCATCACTAGACAGCAATGAGGACGAGGAACGACTCGGTTGGCTGTATGTTGGGAACGACAACGTCGTCATCGAGGTGACACTAGAACGAGGACGACTTCGACGAGGAAGAGAAAGAATTCTAGATATCTTTTGTGTCCCTCCATTAGGTTTCGAATACATTTGTGCTGTAAGTTTCTTGGGAAAATATTCTCATGAGAATCGCTTTGAGTAAGTGGCTTCACATATATGCAAAACCAACATTTTAAACCGCTCCCATTCCGTTATGCTGATTCTGCAACTCCCTGCACTTATGTCCGCCCTGATGTATAGGGTCCTGGGAGTTCTAAAGGTCCGGGTCCTAGTCTCGGGCCCTGTGTGCATGCATAAACTACTCGGATATGTCTAAATGCGTTGCATTTAGGATTATGGGAGGCTTCCCTTCATCTTCGGATGATTACAAATCTACGTTCCTAATACAGCAGCATCATTCTTTCATGTTTCTCAAGATGCTATGCCATCTTGCCTGACAGCGAGGCCAACAGTGCATTATGATGCAACACATGCAGATATACCATTCTGAAAGAATATTTCCTGAAGCGTTTCTCATTCCATAAATTCAGTTTTTTTTATAACTAGCATTTTATTTTATGAAAAATTGTTTTATATTGAGTTTTCTTCTTCTTCTTTTTGCGGTCGTTACTTTGATTTCAATTTGCCTTTGCTGGTTTGACATTTTCCTGGAAAAATTCCGCATAATAAGCAGCAAAGCATTATAGAATACAAAGCAAATTCGTCACAAAACATGAAGTTAAATAGTGATTAGGAAAATTGATATAATGAAGGTAAGTGAATTTCATTTTTTTAATTTCGTTTTTAAATGTGTTATTTTTGTGCTTAAGTTTCTATTCTTAAATTATTTCTTTTAATTTTTTGAAAAAAGTTGTTAAGAAAACTGTTTTATTTAAAAACGGCTCCTACACATTTTTACATTTCCTCTAGAAATAAAATGACGTTTAAATTATTTCACCCAATACAATTTAACGTACTTTATTCGAACAATCAAAAGTCACAAAAATCGAATAAATGCTTTGATGTTCACTTTAATTTTCTTAAATTTTATTCTACAATGTGACCGTACATATGAGCAAGTACGTGCGATCCAGTCGTGCAATTTATTTTACTTGCTACTATAATACAAGTTATGCATTCGTGCAAAAAAAAAAATTGAGATAACAATCAAACATGATATTACGATGATAGAGAAATAGATTTGAGTTACTAGCAAAATTCTGTCCGTCTGTCTGTCTGTCTGTATAGATGTATTTTGGACTGTAGCCTAAACGATTGGACCAATCGTCTTCAAATTTAGAACTTAAGGTTTTTCTGACAATCTAAAGGGGAGTTTTTTAAATATTTTTTTTTCCTCAAAAATTAACGGTACCTGCCATATAACCGTTATGTAAAATTTAATTTTTCTCGAAAACGGCTTCAAGAATTTTTATAAAAAAAAATCAGTGTACTACTGTAGGGATGCATTATATTTTGATGAAATTCGAACATTCGAACAATCAAAAGTCACAAAAATCGAATAAATGCTTTGATGTTCACTTTATTTTTTTAAATTTTATTCTATTATTATTATTCTGTCGTATAAGTTCCATCCTAAGCCAACAATGAGCCAGGAAACGAATATGAAAAGCTGAAAGTGATCTTGTTAAAACAATCGTTGATTAAAAAATAGAAGAAATAAATTGCACCACTGGATTGCACGTACTTGCTCATTCGCTGTCATATCGTCGAATAAAATTTAAAAAATATGTAACATTAACGTAGAAAAATAACTCTATCTGAACTTAAAAAAAGTTTCAAAACCACAACACTTAACGGTTTTTAGTAAAAATGGAATACGCAATCACACATCTTGTATAATATAATGAAAAAAATATTTTGAAAACTGTAGGACGGATCATTATATTTATATCATAATAACAAAACCAAATATAACGGAAAAGTCTATTAACGGATATCAAAGGTACCGTTACGGTAGGGTTTTTTTTATTTTTAGACTTTCTCGGTAACGGCTGTTTGGATTGCTGTCAAATTTTATATTTGAGAAGATCTAGGTAGCGAAATTAATACTGCATATAAAAATAAAAATTTTGAATAACTTTTTTTTCTAATTATAATTATTTTTTTTTGAAAAAACTAATATTTTTAAAACTAATCAAAAAAATAATTATTTTAAATTTTATGGTTAGATGTATATTAATCAACTCTAAAAAAACTGTATACCAAAATTTCAAAAAAAAAATGTTCAAATAAAAAATTAAAAATATGATTTTATCAAAATCAGTCCTACAATTTTCGAAATACTTTTTTCACAAATTTGTGCTTATAACGGGTGATTTTTTTGAGGTTAGGATTTTCATGCATTAGTATTTGACAGATCACGCGGGATTTCAGACATGGTGTCAAAAAGAAAGATGCTCAGTATGCTTTGACATTTCAAGAACTGAAGCCGAACGATCTGCCACAACGTCGAATTTTCAGTGAATGGGCCCTAGAAAAGTTGGCAGAAAATCCGCTTTTTTATCGACAAATTTTGTTCAGCGATGAGGCTCATTTCTGGTTGAATGGCTACGTAAATAAGCAAAATTGCCGCATTTGGAGTGAAGAGCAACCAGAAGCCGTTCAAGAACTGCCCATGCATCCCGAAAAATGCACTGTTTGGTGTGGTTTGTACGCTGGTGGAATCATTGGACCGTATTTTTTCAAAGATGCTGTTGGACGCAACGTTACGGTGAATGGCGATCGCTATCGTTCGATGCTAACAAACTTTTTGTTGCCAAAAATGGAAGAACTGAACTTGGTTGACATGTGGTTTCAACAAGATGGCGCTACATGCCACACAGCTCGCGATTCTATGGCCATTTTGAGGGAAAACTTCGGAGAACAATTCATCTCAAGAAATGGACCGGTAAGTTAGCCACCAAGATCATGACGATTTGACGCCTTTAGATTATTTTTTGTGGGGCTACGTCAAGTCTAAAGTCAACAGAAATAAGCCAGCAACTATTCCAGCTTTGGAAGACAACATTTCCGAAGAAATTCGGGCTATTCCGGCCGAAATGCTCGAAAAAGTTGCCCAAAATTGGACTTTCCGAATGGACCACCTAAGACGCAGCCGCGGTCAACATTTAAATGAAATTATCTTCAAAAAGTAAATGTCATGGACCAATCTAACGTTTCAAATAAAGAACCGATGAGATTTTGCAAATTGTATGCGTTTTTTTAAAAAAAAAAGTTTTCAAGCTCTTAAAAAATCACCCGTTATAAGACGTGTGATGGCGTACTCCGTTTTTACTAAAAACCGTTAAATGTTATGGTTTTGAAACTTTTTTTAAGTTCAGATAGAGTTATTTTTCTACGTTAATGTTACTTATTTCTTTCAAAGGTCAAGCTTTCCAATGTAATTAGTTAGCCAAGCACATAATAGCAAATAGGTGCGACTCAGTCAACCACATTTTCGTCAATTACAAAACGCAGAAACTTCTAGTGCTGTGCATACTTTTCGTTTTCTCCTTATCCTCGTATTTGTTCCACAGAGCTTATATTATAAATGTGAATGTTTGAATATTTAGATTTTTGGATGTTTGAGCCCGAATCATGCCTGGGCGACTTAGTGCATTTGGATGAAATTCGGTTGGTAGATGGATAATATGGATTGGAACATAGGCTACTTTTATAAGAAAAAATGCAATGTTAAATACTGCATTGCTGGAGGCTTGTTTGATATACTTTCAAACAACGACTGCACGAATTTCTGAAGTTTGGTAGACTGAAAAGTTAAAGGATTCACTAAACTATAGAGATATATAAAAAATATAGAGATAAAGTTATAGAAATATAGCGATATAGATATATATAAATAAAGAGATATAAAGAGATATAGAGATATATGGATACAGAGATATCGAGATATAGAAATATAGAGATATAGAGAAATAGAGATATAGAGATATATATATTTATATATATATATAAAATAAAGGGATAAAGATAAAAAGAGATATAGATATACAGAGATATACAGATATAGAGATAGAGATATAGAGATATAGACAGAGATATAGAGATATAGATAAAGAGAGATACAGTAATTTTGAAATATTCAAATATAGAGAAATATTACTTCGATAATATTAACGCACACAGACTACTTTTATTTCGAAAAAATGCACCGTTTCTGCGGGAGAAATATGAGTACTTTTCTATTGCGAGTTAAATAATACAAATAAATGATTTAAATAATACAAATAATTTAATCTGAAGTCCCCGCAGACGAAGTTGCGGGTAGAAGCTATTGTAGTGCCCCGTGGCTTAGTGGTTAGTGTGTCGGACTGCTAAGCGAATAAGCCTGGGTTCAAATCCAGCTCATAGCACCCTTTTTTCGGGGTACTGCCTCTTGCGAGGAGCTGACAAAACCTCCAAGAGTAAAATTTGTCTGGAAAGAATGCATCTCATATAGCCGTTCGGACTCGGCGGTAAATTGTAGGTCCCTTCCATTCTTGCAGATTAACAACACACACACAAGAATGGTTGAGAGTATAAGTCACTAGGCATTGGCTCCTTAAGGAGTTGTTGCGCCAAAAAATGTATTTATTTATTTATGGACAATGTTCTCAAAATATTTTCTTCAGAATATTCACTAAAAATATTGGGACTACAAAAATGATAACATTTAGTATACGTTTAGTACGCCACTAGCTATAAGCCGTTTTATTCTTTATAAATTTTTACACTCGAACACTACCTAGTCATCAACATCGGAATCGGGGCAAAAACCGGGATCAGGTCAAGGCCTCCTTCAACAAGTTCTTCCAAAAAAGCTTTCCCAACTGGTTCTTCTTCTTCCACAACATCTGCTTCGAGGTAGATTTTATATAATTCATGATTGTGTCTTATCCAAAACCGTCCTCCCTGGCACACAGGGTTAATAATTCTCCGCAAGAACTTCCTCTCAAACGCAGACAAGAGATCAGCGTGCTTTTTTGTAAGCACCCAAGTTTCTGATCCGTATGTTAGCACTGATGAGACCATAGTCTTATACAGCAGCAGCTTAGTTTTTACGATAAGGTTTATGGATTTAAAGAACTTCCACATACTATATTAGGTTCTGTTGGATTTATCAGCGCCCCGCGTATTTCTTCCTCCGTATTATTATCGGCTGCTACTTTTGACCCAATATAGTAAAAGGACTGCACTACTTCAAATTCATGCTCCACTACCCTGATAGTTGGACCAACAATTCTCCCACACGTAACCACTATGTACTTTGTTTTGCCTTCATTAATATGCATACTGCATACCCAGGTTATAATATAATTCATAAAATGGGCTCTTTCCGACGAGAAAACTTTCTACACCGCAATTAACTGCAACCAAATATCCTTAACGCTTATCATCATACCATCGATATGGAATAGCGTCGATATTCGAGTAACTTCCGATAGAGAACTAAGATTTTTAATTCTCGTGTTGGAAACGTGATGGCACATCCAGTCAATATTACCTTTAAATCGATCGAGAAACGCTCGCGTAGTCAATCACTGAGCTCGCATTGAAAACTGTAGAATCCATATTTACCGTTTCAAAATAACATGTTTACAATATTCAATACAAACCTTTTAGTCTTGAAACGAAAAGTCTTGTCAATTCTGCCATGAATTGTTTTAAAATTTCACTTAAACAATTGATTACCTTCAAAGTGGTATCTTCTTCTTAGTGTTTTTAATTTTTTTTTTATAAGAATTGCTTTTTTATTTGCCTTTTCGTTCTAAGTGGATCTTCAAAAATAAAGATTGAAGTTTCGATTGGAAACTCCGTCTATAGCACAGTCAAGTGCACGCTTGGGTGTTCTATATTTTGATTTCCTCCCTTTCACCCACCTCTTCAAATTTGGAAAATAAAATGGAATGCAAAAAAAAAGTAAAGAAAAAAAAATAAACTGAAATAAAATCCGATAAAATCGTTCTCATTCAGGAATATCTACCCCTGTTGAAAAGTACCTTTATGTAACTCATCCCTGCAGCGCTTTACTCCAGGATATGGATACAAAACAACGACTAATGCATCACTTATTTTTCCTCGTTGGGATTTTTTGTTCAATTCCTTACCAACTTCGCTGCTCCTCTTTTTATTTCCAAGGAATACTGCTATGTGCACCTAAAACTTTGTTGTTTTATCCTGGATGTATACTCCTAGTTGTGAATATTTTCTGAAAGAGTGAGAGTTAGTTTTGTTTTGTCCTAAAAAAAACCGAACCCGGCGCGCTTACCAGTGGGTTCTGGGCGTTCCGGACGCGCTAGGTGCACTAGCAACAGTTTTTTTTATTGAAAGAGTAGAAAATTCCATTTCATATTACGTTGCTGATGGTTATATTCGTTTTACTTGAAATTCCACTTTTAACGTTTTTCTTGTGTGTTATATTTTTCATTTTTGTATCTTCTATGTTAGAGATCCTTCCGAGCACTCTGCAGAATTGTTTCAATTTTTAAGAAAATATACTTATAAAGTGAAATCGTTCTCGATTGTACCCTTTTGTGCCTTCTCGCCTGCGATTGGTATAGGTATTGCACTCTGGGTTCCGTAACTTTATCCTGGCAGCAAATATACTAAAAATCACTAGGATAGGGGGAAGAATAAATGCCATGGGGATACCTGGATCAGTTTTGAAATTTCGATGGATATGGGTCCTTATTCAACAGTCTTTCTTAAGAAAAATGATAATATTCAAAGGTGTGCTTAAGGTCCTGCATTCGCATATACATACATATATGTAAACGTATGGCAAATATTGATAGTAAGGAGGACGGTCATGAGCGTTAAAAAATGTATTATAACATCCCCGCAAGATATTTCTAACTTTTAATGGCGATTTAAAGGAAAGTCTGAGTATATTGTGTGTGAGGTCCCAGATCCCACGGTAATGTTGCAATTGCTCATTCCGGTATTTTTTATTTATTCATACATATGCTCTCCGACACAAAATTGAACGAGCAGCTCTGATGGTTGATATGAACAAAAAAAGGATTAGGTGTGGGGGAAGTTAATAGACGTATCACTTACACGTAGAGAATTGAAAAATCATTAATTGCGAAATGTTCAGTTGTAATTTACAAAATATGCTTTTTTCGTAAATCACCAATTTTCCATTTAAAATTGATCCAAAAATTGGTAATTTATGAGTTATGATTAAAAGTCACAATTCAAACTTGCACCTTAAATTGTAAAATACAACTTTCCTGGCGTAATTTACTACTTCAAAGGAATAATCCTACTTCTACAACTTATGAATCTTGAATTGAGAAAAATATTTCGTGATTTACAACCACTGAATTACAGAATCAAGCATAAAATAGAATAAAATATAAACATTTTTTTTTGAAATCCTTTCACGAATTCAAATCACTTGAAAACCTAGGTACCTACACATAAGTATGTATGTTTATGTCAGGTCTTAACATTAACCTAACGGTCGCCTGCCTTGTGGTACGTGTGCTTTATTGCTATAGTTTCCCTTTTGACTTTTAATTTTTCAATGTTCTAATATGTCAAAGACAAGGACACAAAAATTGGAAAAAAAGTATGAAATTTATAAAAAAGTTTTGAAATTTATAATGCAACAAGGGTCTTAATATTTTACGTGCATTTCCTAATATCTAACAGCGTTCCTTCAGATTCACAAAGCATCCATGTTTGGTTGAGATATACATACATCACTATTCACAGCTGTAGTGCCAACTATGTTTTCTAAGAGTACCTATATACAAATTAAACCACGCCACTGATTTCAGAATTATATTTGTGAATTACAATAAAGGTTCTTATTTTACGACAAAATGTTTTTGAATTAAGATGGATAACCTAGATAAAATAGTCTTAATTTACAGCTCATTATTCTTGATTTGATCTTAGAATTCGTTCCGTGTAGGTGCTACATGTTACAATATAATATTGATTTTTTTTCAAGAATTTTATTTACGTTTTTTTATATATTTTTTTGTTTAATAACTTTGTATAAGGTTTGATTAAAGAGTTTTATCGAAAGTCTAAAGGAAGGACTTCTCGAATCCTTAAAAAATAATGTTTTGTTTATTTTTTACCATAAAAATCTGCGTACTTTTAATTCTATCACCTTTTCCTTGCCCTGTAAGGACAAAATATTGTTTTCCACAGTTCCCCTTTATTCGTGAAAAACTTTTCGTTCCTCGATTACGAGTTTGAATACTTTTTTTTGTTGAAGCCTATTTTAACTTCAGTGATTGAATAAATAAACGGAAGATGCACTACTTGACTGACAATTTTCCCGGACTATTGATTCAATGACTACAACAACAAAATAACTAATTAAATTTGTGTCTAATGTTTTTTTTTCCATTTCCATTTCCATTTACAATTAAGTAGAAGTTGATGGCATTTATGCCGATTACAATAATGCTATCGATACAATTTCCAACAAATAATTTCAGACCACTTTATTTTCCAATATCGTTTTTAAATTGGATTTGCAAACATTGAGAAACAAACTAATTGGGCTCTATTTTGAAACTCAGTCTGTAAACCTGTCTATGACAAATATCAAGGAAGCCACTTTGGACCTATGCTCTTTGTTCTTTGTGTTAATGCTGTGTGTCAGTTGTTTTTTCTGTTTTTCAACGTTTTTATTAAATTTTTAGCTTAAAACTACTTAATTCTAGACAAAAATCTTAAAAAACTAGTTAAAACTATGAACTTAATTAACTTACTGGCCCAACGCGGGGTTTATGTATCTGTTAATATATAAATTAATTTAACGAGTTTTTACATTTTAATTAAAATAATTTTATTTAAACTTAAAATACTAATACAAAAATTCACAAGAGCACTCTGATCAGCTTGGTGTTCAAATTAAGACTGATGAAATCATTCCTCTACTCCGCTGTTGTGCGTTCTCGTTTTTCTTAGGGGTTTGTTTGTTTAAGATAGTGAATATTGGAGTGACGTCTTGGCTTTCGTAGCGAACACACGTGTTTTCTACTCTTCTGAGTGCAATCCCTCAAGTTTCAAAAAGTAACTGTGTTAATTAAGGGCTTATATGCCCAATCAAGTTAGTAATTAAGACATACATATACTTTAAAAAAAAAAGTAATAAACAGTGGAAAGAAGTAACAAACTTAAAAATCTTAGTACCCCAGAACTTGGTATATTTGGTATATTTGGTGCAAATTGTAGTTTGATAACCGACCTTATTAATCTTGCCGCTTTTGAATGTAAAGTAAATTGTTTAAGACATAAATTTGTAAACCTAGGGTACAGAAAAACAAAAGTCTACGTAAATAATGCCAATGTTCACAAGTTGATCATAGAAAAAATTCGCGGAACAGGTATAGGGGACTTTTCGTTCTCTCCAAAAGAAACAAAAAGGGCAACAATTCTCTTGAAGGGAATCGACGGTGACACACACGTAGAAGTAATTCAAAAGGCATTAGAAGAAGCTGCTCCTAATGTCAAAATTACTCAATTTATGACAGCTAAAACTAAAGAGCAAGGTTTCAAATTAAATATATTTATAGTTCAGTTAGAGGTAGGAGAAAGCACTAAAGATTTAGTTAATATAAATTCTATTCTACATCAAAAGGTTCATTGGGAAAGAAAGCATACAATGTGGTTATTCGTTGCTATCGATGTCAAAGATTTGGACATACGGGTGAATGTTGTTCCTATAACAGTCGGTGTGTTTTGTGTAGTGAATCCCATGAATCAGAGGTATGTTTTAAATCATTTAAGGCATTAAAAGAACAAAACCGACAAACTCCCAACATGAAATGTGCCAACTGTGGATTAGAAGGTCACGCAGCAAGCTCTTCCAACTGCAAGTATTATAAACGTTATAGAGAAAAAAAGATAATGTTAGGTCAAAATTCTAGAGTCGTAGCTAATAAAACAAGAACTGAAGTGAATGATATGGTAAGCAATGTTTCAAAGAATGTGTCCTTTGCCGACATGGTCAGGAATGCAAAAAAACTTCCGATTCAAGAACAAGTGTACCAATCACCTGTTGTTGAAAACAATCAGCCATCTTCTAGTACGAATATGAATGACTTCCTTAATGAAGCCAAAAATTTATTTAAAATATCCTTCAAAGAACTGTTGTTTAAAATCAGGCATTTTTGGCCTTACTATCAAAAATTACAAAGCAAAGAAGACAAGATGTTTGCGTATCTTGACTTTGTCGCCTCCATTGTTACATAATGGGCTCAAACACAAACCTCCATATAATCTCGTTGAATACAAACTCTTTAATATCTCATAATAAAAGAATCTCACTCCTTAGAACTCTTCAAAACCAAAAGCCTCAAGTCTGTTTCATATCTGAAACTAGATTACAAAAGAGAAATAAACCTTTCTTTGAAGGTTACAACCTACTAAGAAACGACGACGGCAGGGGAACAGCCATCGTTATTGAAGAAAAGTTTAAAATCAATAAAGTATCTTTCCACAGTGATACCTTTTCGGCTTGCCTAGGTGCGTTAATTTGCCAGAACAGTAACCGGGCCACAAAACGAATTCTTCTTGGAAGCGTTTACATTCCATCAGCGGCAGGTCTATCTCTTTCAAGTGAATTAGATAGGCTTCTTAGTGTTGCAAGTTCATATGACGTGGTAGTATTAGGAGGGGATTTTAATGCCCGACATCCTGATTGGGGTGATACAGTGACTAATCCTAATGGGAAAATAATACAAAGGTGGTTTTACAATGGACCATATTTGAATTTAGATTTAGTTTCATCGAACAGTCCAACATTTCCCAGATCGTCGTCTGTATTAGACTTTTTTATGATGTCGAGTTCGTTAAATACAGCTAATAATATTGTTTGTAAGACATTTTCTTTTACATCTGACCATTTCGGTGTAGAAACTAATATACAAGTTTTCAACACCTACCCTGTACTAGTGCCACCTACTACCTACACTTGTTTTGAAAATACAAACTGGGATCATTTTAGAATTGAACTACACAGTAGACTATCTAGAATAAATCTCCCGGTAAGTACAAACATTTCTAACACCGATATTGACGATCTAGTACACGACGTTAGTAATAAGATAAATACAAGTGTAGAAAACCACTCAGTAACTAAAACAATAAAATACCCTAAATATAAAAATATCTCATTGCTCACTAAAAATCTTATGAATGTTCAAAGCATTTGGCTAAGAAAACTCAAAAGAATTTTCCATAGACATTTAAACAGAGTAAACGCGGAATACAAAGAGTTGTCTTCTAGGATACAATGTCTTAATAAAATAATAGCTGCCAGAGTAAAAATAGATCTTGATAATGACTTTAGGTCACGTTTAGAAAAAAATAAGCCTTCTCCAAAAGCGTTTAAAGAAATCGACAAAATAACTGGCAGAAAATATTTTGGTACGAACATTGCCAAGGATATATTGACTTTTAATGGTGAAGAACTAACTAGTAATGAAGATAAACTGAGGGCTTTTAAGAGAGTATATGCCGACCTGTACTCAGAAAAAATACCCGATTTTGACAGAAACTTAACAAATCATGTTAATTTTAAAGTCAACGAGTTTAAAAACAGACATGCAAATAGATACTTGACCACTTTTCAATTACCTCACATCACTTCAGATAATTTACCTCTCCTTTTTACATCCCCAGACAAAGTAAATGCCCATAGAATGACCCTTAACAACAAGAAATCGCATGGTGTAGATAAAATTTCTAATTATATTTTGCGAAAATGCCCTTATACGCTTGATGTAACACTCTCTTGTATTTTCAACCATTGCATAAATAATGGGTACTATCCTTCAATATGGAAAATATCGAAACTTATTCCTATATCAAAAAAGAAGAATGCGAAACAAATTAGAGACTTTCGTCCTATATCTTTATTATCTAACGTTGGGAAGCTATTTGAAAGAGTTTTGGCTGAGTACCTAGACAGTTTCTGTGATGAAAAAAATATAATTCCGAATAAGCAATTCGGCTTCAGGAAAAATCATTCGACTGAACACTCTTTATTGGTGCTAAATGATAGAATCGTTCAAAACCTTAGAAAAAAAAAGTGTTCTGTTGTCCTTGATTTAGATTTGCAGGCCGCTTTTGACTCTATATGGCACAATGGACTGATTTTTAAACTCATTACGCTGGAATTCTCTGAGGCTTTTATTCGAATGATTATGAGTTTTTTGAGTTCTAGGACAGGAACGGTTTCTATTGCTTCTGAAGACTCAGATGAGTTCTCAATCTGTATGGGTGTTGCTCAGGGATCCTTACTTGGTCCAAAACTTTTCAACATATATCTCTATGATTTTCCTACAAACGGCCAAGAAAATGAGCCTGAAGCCTTTTTATATGCAGATGATACTAAGATATTAACAAGCGCAGTTAGGCCCCCTGATGCACTTAGCAAACTAAAACATTTCGTGCCCACATTAACATCGTATCTTAGGTCTTGGGGATTAGTTTTAAACGCAGAGAAAAGTAACATAACATGTTTTAGAAACGTTTATGGAAAAGGACATCGTAAAGCAGTTAAGGAGAGTAAAACGCTCTCACTAGAAATCGATAATGTCCCGATCCCACTGAAAACGGAACCAAAATATCTCGGTATACGTTACAATAATAAATTTAAATTTAACAAACGGGAAGTGCTTAATAAAGCCAAAATAACTTCGGGTCTGCTAAAACAACTTCTATCATCGCGATTCACTTCAAAGAAAACAAAACTACTTATTTATAAAACTCTCATAAGGCCTATAATTACTTATGGATTTGGTTGTTGGTTTAGTATTTCACCAACAGTAACAAATGAGTTGGAAAACTTTGAACGAAAACTTTTAAGATTTTGTTGCGGAAAATACCGGAGGTCGAATAAAAAATGGTATTCAAACTTAACAATATATAGAGAAAATAATATTGAACCTCTTTTTGTATATATGGTAAGCCTATTGAAAAATAAATTACAATCTTTTGCCAATCATCCCAACCCTATTATAAAAGATATTTGGGACAGAAATATAAACGAAAGTGTGCTAGATAGCCATTTTTACTTATCCCCTGTCAATATATTGAACCCAAGATTACAATCACTATTTGAAACAACTCAAAATTCTTACCTAAAACTACCATTTTACGAAAAGGCTACTTTACCTGCTCTTAGAGGATAATGATTTCAAATGAACTCAAAACTAACCAAATACAAAATAGACTTTTGATTTCTTTTTTAGAAATCTTATATAAATTATTAATTTAATTATATACCTAACTAAGTAGATTGTAATGTATTTCGCTGATGCTCCTAAATTATTATATATCTTGTTTTCAATAAGATCAGTTGGTATTTATATTTTTAGTTTATAAGTTGTCTAGTCATACATTTAATTTTGGCCATGTGAGCCATAAAGTGAACATATGTCGGGAGCAAGCATATGAAATAAAAACAAAATAGAATTATATAATTAAAATATAAAATGCTCATGTGTATAAATGTCTTATTGTAAAGATTTATTCTATTTATTAACTTAGCCTAACCAGATTAAATATTGAAGTCGGTTATCATGAATATAAATATTGTAATCATAAATTATAAAAGTTATTAATGTCTCAATAAAACTAAAATGAAATGAATGAATGAATGATAGTGAATATTGAATAATGATAATAATTAGTCCTTCCTGGAACTGGTCGAACCTAATGTGCCGGATGTTGTTTTTCTTATTGTTAGTTTAGGATATCGTAAAACTGTTTTTCGGTTTTACGATCGGTTTTATGATAGGTCTGCATCCCTTAGATTTGCGTTGCCTGGATGCTATTTATGGAATGTGGGAACTAGAATGTTAACTTATATATCTTTATATAAGTAAAAATTGTAATCATAACTTTTTTCATTAATTAATATTAATAATTATTTTTAAACCACTGTAAATTAAAACCTTAAATTCAGGTGTGAGATACACTTTTGACTACAATAAATTCAATATGTATGTATCTAACTAGCTTTAGGATATGAAAATAAAACTTTGATATTTTGCATTTGATTGTGGAACGTGATCGAATAAAGTTATATTTTCTTAAAAGTCTTGGCATTCGAAAACTTAATTGGCGCAGTCGCACCGATTCTTTTTCACACGAAAAATAATAAAAACAAAGGTTAATTGTGAATAATAATTAAATAAAAAGAAATAAAACAAAACGGTTTATTGTGTACAAAAAAATCAAAGTCACAACGGTAAATTGTGAATAATAATAATACAAAAAAAAACACAACGGTTCATTGTGTTAAAAATCAAAGACCCACCGGTTTGTCGTGATTTTTTTTTATAATTAACGCGCGCACAAGGGACTACTTGTTTCCCTTTTAATGTAGAACACAATGTGCGGGCAGTAGAAAGAAAAGGGTAGAGATAGGAGGTGTCGATTAACATTGGTTTTGAATCTTTGCAGATCAAAATGGCAAGGAAAAATCTCGCCGGGTAAACTATTCCAAATTCGTGTTGTTCGGCTAAAAAAAGAATCCCTATATTTTACGGTGCGTCCGAAATTGGGCTCAAAGGTGAACTGATGAGCGTTCCTTGCGAGACGATCATTACGGGAGAAACTTTTAAGGGGAAGAATGCAGCTGGCTACTCACTACTCACTACTTTGAGTGAACATTTTTTATAAAAGAAACGATAAAATAAGGAAAGAAATGAAACATTGCGTCGGTGTTCGAGAGGGGTAATTGTTTCAGCGGCAGTTCTATTTCCTATCAATCTTAACGCTCGATTTTGTATTTTATTATGCAGGTGAAGCGATGTTTGGGAAGCACCTGCTCAGAGGTGGAAGTTATACTCGAGTTTGTGGCGTATAAACGCTTTATAAATTGTAGCCAGATCAAATGGGGAACAATACTTCTTACACCGATGCAGAAAACCTAATCACTTATCAGCATTTTTAGCAATCTTAAATATACGGTCGTTCCAATGGAGGTCTTTGTTGACACACATACCGAGTACTGACAGGTTTTTGGTTTCTTCGATGCAAGTGCCATTCATGGACAATGGCATTGGGGGTATGTTTAGCTTTAACGACAGAAGACAGCATTTAGTTTTCGTAGCATTACGGTAACGTTGCAGTTGTACGTCCGAAGGCGAAGGACGTGAATTATCGGACGAATATGAAAAGCTAAGGGTAGAGTCGTCAGCAAAACAGTGGAAAACAAGTGGATTAGAAGTAACAGACAGAAGATCATTTATAAAAATGAGGAAAAAAGTCGGAGACAGCACGGAGCTCTTGGGCACACCAGCATTTATTTTGTGGGAATCAGACTTGAATCCGACCAATACAACTTGTATTGAACGGTTCAGAACATAGCTTCTTATCCAACGAATAAGAGTATCATAGATCTTAAAAGCACGCATTTTCGATAAAAGAGCTTCATGCCAAACTCCATCAAATGCCTTGGAGATATCAAGAACAATAATCTTACTTTCACCAAAGCGATGTCAGGATTTGTTCTACTGTTCGGTGAGATATGCCATTAGATTACCAGTGGAACGAATACTGCGAAAGCTTTAGGTCTTTAAGATATTCGTTAAGCTGACATGTTTATCAGCGTTTCCAGGACCTTTGAAAAAGGAAACGTAAGTGCTATGGGTCGGTTGGTGGAGGGGGAGGATGGGTCACCTTTCTGAGGGACAGGCTGAAAAAATGCAGTTTTCCATCTTTAAGGAAAGATTCCAGAAGAGTAGGAGCGATGGAAAAACTTCCGCAGTGACTTTGCCAATTTTAAATAACACAGAATGGGGGGTTTACCATCCGGGCCAGCAGATTTGTGTATATCGTGATCTTTGAGAACTATTGCTACTGTGTGAACCGAATACGTTGAGAAGTTTATAATATTTTTTACAAATTACCAAACATTTGTACTGCCTTTCGGACCTTGCAGAATTTTTTGTCATAATTTTTGATCATGCACAAATTTGGTTCTTTCAATAACGGAGTTGCATGTGTTCCTTGCTCGTTGTGCTTTTTCCGATATTGCTCTCTAGGGTTGCCTTTGTAGAATGGGAAACTTACTTCTTAGAACCTGATAGCTTCTTTACCTACTCTCAGAGTTAAACCAGTACTTTTGTTTTTTCTTAATACTTTTTACTCTGTTAGGAATAAAATCATGTATCCATTGAAGAATCACATTTGTGATCATTTCAGCTTTGACATCTATGTCACTATACGGAAAAAAATATTCAGGCCGTCCCAGTTGGCTTTCTCGTATTGCCAAACGGTCGTGATGGGAAGTTTTTCTTTAACTAGATGAGTGGAGGATGAGAAATTCGCTGAAATGACAATTGTCCGAAGTGCCAAATGGAGAAGTTACACATATGGTATACTTATCAGGTTGAGAGGTAAGAATGAAAAGAAGAGTATGGGTGGCTTGCCCAGCAACATCCGGTATTCGAGTTGGCACATCGACCAGTTGGGGTTTAATGATGTAACCCGGCAAAGAGCTCGACATATGTAGATATATTCATTCGGGTGTATAGAATAGCGGAGCCAAATTAGAATTGTGTACATTGAAATCTCCCGCAATAACGATTTAAGTGCGAGGACAAAGGGAAACAATTTCCGGGATGGAATCGGACAGAGCACTTCAAACTCGTTAAAAGTTGAGTAACTGTCAAGATTTGGATTCCTATAAATGAAGCAATTATTAATGATATGTTTGCGGACAGTTAATTTGATCTACAAGAAGTTAAAGACCGTGTTAGAATATTGTCCTTATTGGGGAAAGCTCTGGCAAGCAATATCGTTCCTAATATAAATGACGAGACCGTGATGGGAAAAAAGTAGTGGCATCAACTGGGATCCATGCAGAGCAAATTCTGATAAATCAGTATTTACTCCAAGCTGTGCCAAAACAGCTGGCCTGTATGTTACAGAATAAACGTACACGTGAAAGAAATTCTTTAATAAACTGCCTAAATTGGAATACAAGACATTAAAATCACTTACAACTTAAAAACGCACACAATGTATTTTTTTCCTCCACGCGACTAAAATGCGCAAAATTATTTTTTCGGTTTTTTTTTTATTTTTTGTGTTTTTGTGCGCGCACCTCACACGTCCTTCCATGACGAGCTTTAGATCAGCCATGCCTGTACATGAAAGGATCTATGGGCTAGAATTTTTTTGATTAATCTTACCAAGTCTTCAGATAGTCCCAGGCTTGACAGTTTGAATACTAGTTCTTTTATCTGAATTTTGTCGACAGCCTTTTCGATATACAGTAAACAGGGAGACCATCCTGCCATTCAGGAATGATTTCCCTTTCCCTGAAGAAATACTGAAGCTTTCTCAGGATAAACTCCTTCAGTATCTTTCTGACAGCATAGCAGCGCAATTTGCGGATATCCCTCCCCCATAGTCGAGTGGTATTGTTCAAAATGCACGCCGCTTTACTGGTTTCCATGTTTCGGGGAAGTATGTACGTGTATTTCAGTCAGCAGAAGGATGGCAAGATTTTGTAGCTCTTAAAGAACAAATTTAGAAATCCCATCATTTTCTGCTGACTTCCTAGAATTTCCTCAAATGGATCAGTCACTTGCTCGAAGGAAGTTAATCTAGTTAGTGGTTCTTTTGCAGGATTGTCCTCAGTAAAGATGGTGACTGAAGAGTTAGAGGCTGTACCTTCATCATACTTGTTTATAACTTCTTCGATGAAGGAGATTGGGCGGGCGACCTTAAAAAGCTTGTTCAAAATGCTGAGCCAAAGCATCTGATTTATCTGTTTGGGTTGCTGGTTGTTACATAGTCTTACCCGTGTAGGATGTTACCTTGCATCAGGCTCTTTTTCCAACTAGCTGGTTAAATATCTTAAAGGCATCAAGTCTTTCCTCAATTAATCCTCCTGCCTAGCCGAAAATCATTATGGGGCTATCCTTGTTTACTTTTATAATTCTGCACCCTGATCACTTATCATCACTTATCGGAAAGGATAGTATGTATATGTACACAAAAAAGAGATAGCTCTTGTAGATTTTAAACCAAAATTTGTGTACCTCGGAATATTAACCAAACCTTATTAGGTATTATTCCATAATTTGCTTCCAAATGTTCAATTGAAAGGTGCGCATCTCCACATTTCAAATAAATTACAAACTTACAATATGATTACGCTGAATATTGATAATCTATTGATTAACGAACTCCCAAGTGAAATCTTTGTATCTCCCTGCATTCACATATTGATGATGTCCTAGAATAAACAGAAGTGAAGACCGCACGCTTATAATAGCCATTGAACCAAAAGACTGATAATTATACTGCACATTGGGATATATCAGGACTCTGTTATTAGCCAGATAAAATTGATGTATTCGCCAATGGTTTGATGATGAAATAGGGAAGACTCGAAATATAATTATGAAAAGGCTGTGTACTGCATGCATCTTAATAATAATTAAAGGGTTGGTTTAAGTGGTTAATTATATAAGTCAATTGCGTATTTACTTTGTATTTGCATGTGTTAAATAAGTTTAATAATGAGCAGCGGAAAACAGGCCAACACAAGTTGGCCTATTTCGCTGTTTCGTTTTTTCAAAATTCAATGAAGTAGAACTTGAAGAGTTAGCATACTTTTTTCTTTCTTTGACATTATAATTTAAGGATGTTGGGCGTATAAATGCATTTCTCTTCTAAAAGGCTAGTTTGTAAAGGGTACTCTAATTTGGACTTGATAACTTTGAACTATCAGGGGTGTGAATTCACTTTCATCATGGTTCAACAACCTACGAAAAATGTTAAAAAAAATAATTTTACTACTATTTCAAATCAGTGACGGCAACATGAGGAGCGGTAAGGCCACTTACGTGGTATCGAAGGAACATGAATCAATTATCGGGCGTACTCCATTCAGAAGATGTCAGCAGAGCTGACTAGAGGGGTGGATTACCCCGGGCCCTGAGTTTTTAGAGGGCCCGAAGTTCTTTGAAGGTTCTCGAGGATTAAGAGCTTTTGCGAAATCAAACATCGAAAACGTTACATGCTGTTCCTGAAATTGAAGACAAAGACAATTCTGCAGACAAAATCGGATTCAAGAGTGATATTTCGTTCGTGATAATTGATTCAGTCATATCAGGAGTCAATCATAGATTTTCCGTGGTTAAAAATATTGTAGGTTTTTTCTTTTTTGTGGAGGTTTACAGTAATGAAAGACTTCTTGTAATCCAACAGTTGTCGAGTTTCGACAATCTCTGGCTTGCGACTTTGAGGAAATTCTCGTGAATTCTATTTTTCTTATTTTCCATATGCTCAAGTATCCATGTACAAGTTGGCTTGGTTTTTTTTTTTTTTTTTTTTATAATTAACGCGCGCACAAGGGATTATGTGTTTCCCTTTTAATGTAGAACACACTGCGCGGGCATTACGAAGATAGGGAGGGGAGAGATAGGAGGTGCCGATTAACATTGGTTTTGAATGTTTGCAGATCAAAATGGCAAGGGAAAATCCCGCCGGGTAAACTATTCCAGATTCGTGTCGTTCGGCTAAAAAAAGAATCTCTATATTTCACGGTACGTCCGAAATTAGGCTCAAGGGTGAACTGATGAGCATTCCTTGCGAGACGAGTATTACAGGAGAAACTTTTAAGGGGAGGAATGCAACTGGCTACTTCGAGTGAACATTTTTTGTAAAAGAAACGATAAAATAAGGAAAGACATGAAACATTGCGTCGGTGTTCGAGTGGGGCAATTGTTTCAGCGGCAGTTCTATTACCTATCAATCTTAACGCTCGATTTTGTATTCTATCAAGCAGGTGAAGCGATGTTTGCGAAGCACCTGCCCAGAGGTGGGAGTTATACTCGAGTTTAGGGCGTATAAACGCTTTATAAATTGTAGCCAGATCAGATGGGGAAAAGTACTTCTTACACCGATACAGAAAACCTAAGCACTTTGCAGCATTCTTAGCGATCTCAAATATATGGTCGTTCCAACGGAGGTCGTCGTTGACACACATACCGAGTACTGAGAGCTTTTCGGTTTCTTCGATGTAAGTGCCATTCATGGACAATGGCATTGGGGGAATGTTTAGCTTTAACGACAGAAGACAGCATTGAGTTTTCGAAGCATTAAACTCCACACGATTTCTATTACCCCATTTGACAATGCTGTATAAATCGGAGTTTAATGAGCTTGACATACGGCCCCGTTGCAATTGTACGTCCGAAGGCGAAGGACGTGAATTATCGAACGAATATGAAAAGCTGAGGGTAGAGTCGTCAGCAAAACAGTTAAGTGGATTAGAAGTAACAGACAGAAGATCATTTATAAAAATGAGGAAAAGAGTCGGAGACAGAACAGAGCCCTGGGGCACACCAGCATTTATTTTATGGGAATCAGACTTGAATCCGTCCAATACAACTTGTATTGAACGGTCCAGAAGATAGCTTCTAATCCAACGAACAAGAGTATTATCGATCCCAAAAGCACGCATTTTCGATAAGAGAGCTTCATGCCAAACTCTATCAAATGCCTTGGAGATATCAAGAGCAATAATTTTACTTTCACCAAAGCGATGTAAAGATTTGTTCCACTGTTCGGTGAGATATGCCATCAGATAACCAGTGGAACGGGTGCTGCGGAAGCCATACTGACGGTCATGGAGAAGCTTACGATCTTCGAGATATTCCTTAAGCTGAAGGTTAATCAGTGTTTCCATGACCTTAGAAAGAAGGGATGTCAGTGCTATGGGTCGGTAGGAGGAGGGGGAGGATGGGTCACCTTTCTTAGGGACAGGCTGGACAAATGCTGTTTTCCATCTTCTAGGAAAGATTCCAGAAGAGTAGGAGCGATGGAAAAGCTTACGCAGTGGCTTTGCCAGTGTGGAAGAACACCTCTTCAGAAGAATCGGGGGTATACCATCCGGGCCAGCGGATTTGTGTATATCGAGATCTTTGAGAACTCTTGCTACTGTACGAGTGCGGAAAAAAATGTGTCCCATGGAAAAATTTACATTCTCAAGTACAGGAGGGGCAACGTTGCTTTGAGGCAGAGTGGAGCTGGCAGCGAAATGGGCGGCGAGCAAGTTTGCCTTCTCTGAAGAGTAAACAATTGGTTTGTTATTGTCGATGAGCGTTGGAACCGAAGATGTCGAGGAGTTTTTTATATTTTTTACAAATGACCAAAAATTTTTACTGCCTTTGGGACACTGCAGAATTTTTTGCCGTAATTTTTGGTCATGCAAAAATTAGGTTCTTTCTATAACGGAGTTGCATGAGTTCCTTGCTTGTTTGTGCTTTTTCCGATTTTCCTCTATAGGGTTGGCTTTGTAAGATCGGAAACTTACTTCTTTGAGCCTGATAGCTTCTTTACACTCAGAATTAAACCAAGACTTTTCTTTAGGTTTGATGCTTTTTACTCTGTTAGGAATAAAAGCACGCATCCGTAGAAGAATCACATTTGTGATCATTTCAGCACTGGCATCAATGTCACTATCGAGGAAGCATAGTGACCAGTTAAAGTTTCGGAAAAAGAAACTCAGGCCGTCCCAGTTGGCTTTCTCGTATTGCCAAACGGTCCTGGTGGGAAGTTTTTCTTTAACTGGATGGGTGGGGGATGAGAAATTAGCTGAAATGATACAATGGTCTGAAGTGCCAAATGGAGAAGTTACACTAATGGTATATTTATCAGGGTGAGAAGTAAGAAACAAGTCAAGAGTATGGGCTGCTTGCCCAGCAACATCCGGTATACGCGTTGGCACATCGATCAGTTGGGTAAGGTGATGTAACCCGGCAAAGAGCTCGACATACCTTCCTTCGGGTGTTGTCTGACCAGAATAGCGGAGCCAGTTGGAATTGTGTACATTGAAATCGCCCGCAATAACGATTTCAGTGCGAGGACAAAGGGAAACAATTTTCGAGATGGAATCAGACAGTGCATCAAACTCGTTACAAGTCGAATTACTGTCAAGATTTGGACTCCTGTAAATAAAACAATAATGAATGACATGCTTGCGGACAGTGAGTTTGAGCCATAAGAAGTTAAAGTCCGTGTTGGAACATTGCCCATATTGGGGAAGGCTCTGGCAAGCAATATCATTCCTAACATAGACCACGAGACCATGATTGGAAAAGAGTAATGGCACCAAGCTATACCCATGTAGAGCAAATTCTGATAAATCAGTATTTGCTCCAACCTGAGTTTCACTTAATGCCAAAACAGCTGGTCTGTGTTGAACAGTGTAGACGTACACGTGAAAGAAATTCTTTCTTAAACCACGAACATTTGAATACACGACACAAAAATCACTTACCATTTAAAAATACTTACATACAAAACACAACTCTGATTTAGTCGAACTGCGCCGTGAAAATCAAAATTAACTTCTGGTTCCATGGATAAACCGTTTTTGGCCAGTTCATCAGCCCTTTCATTTCCTTTAGTCTGTTAGTCAGTAAGTGCCACCGTGTTAAAATCTAAGGCCGGTACAATAAAGTCGGTTTGAGTTTCCATGTCCATGTAATTTTCTATGATCTGAAGCACTTGTTTCAATTGTTGGCATACATAAAAAAACATTTATGCAGAAAATGTCATGCCTTGTCATCTTCCATTTGAATTGTTGGTTGACATTACTTCGAAGAAATTGAGCGCACCTTTTCCAAACTTTTTCATTAAAACATACATTAACATTCTCAGTATCCAATCAAGTGGTGAGCGATCTGGCAGCGTATTCGTATGGACCGAAAATTATCATCATTCCTATCCGCCCCAAAAAGAGTATCATGCTAATTTGGATGATATAACAAAGTTTTCTATTAATTATAATATGGAGTCTTATTTACGATTAGAAAAGAACGGGCGTACATGATTACCCTCGGGCCCGAATATTCTCTCGGCGTCCCTGGGTATCAGAAGAAATCGTTCATGCTGGAGAAAAAAAACTCGGCTGTGGACGAAAAAAATCTGAAGTGCCTGAGAATGTTGACCCTGATAAACTAAATAGTGAATTTACAATAATACAATCGATGGTAACTTCAAATGCATCAACCAATTTTAATTATCACCAGTTCGATTCATACGAGGATTACGGGTCTTTTTGTTTCTTAAGGGTCGATGATTGTGATGTCTTAAGTGCTCTCTTAAAAATCAAGTCTAAGTCAACCAGCTTTGACGAGATTCAACCCACTTTCATTAAAATAATTTTACCGTACATCCTACCCTTTCTTACGCATCTTTTTAACACTGTCTTAAATACTTCTTCTTTTCCTATGTTATGGAAAGAAGCAAAAGTACTGCCACTTGTTAAGAAAAAAGCTACTACTAGTTCACCAGCCTATATCGATATTACCTTTTTTTGTCCAAAGTAATTGAAAAACTGCTGCATCAACAAATTTCAGAGAAACAATTTAATAAATAGTATTCAATCTGGTTTTCGGGCAAAACATAGTTGTGTTACCTCATTGATTAAGGTAACAGAGGATATAAGGAATGCAATTGATAAGGACCAGGTTACTCTCCTAACTTTACTAGACTTTTCAAAAGCATTTGATACAATCAACCACCAGCTCTTGCTAAATAAGCTGAAACACATGTTTAGTTTTTCCTCATCTGCATGCAAGCTTATATTCTCATATCTTACTGGAAGAGTTCAAGCTGTTTTCGTAAACAACATGACTTCAAATTACTTGCCTATACAAAGAGGTGTTCCACAGGGATCTATTTTGGGCCCCATGTTGTTTTCCCTTTCCGAAGATCTTGAAAGTGTTACCAAGTGGTCTATGAAAAACGAACTCAAAATAAATCCTTCAAAATCATGCTGTCTTGTAATCTATAAAAACGAACTTGACCTAAGCTATTTTCCTCCAATTCTCTTTGGTAATAGTCAGATAAACTACGTTGAAAGAATTAAAAATCTGGGTGTGTATTTTAACAGAACTCTAAGATGGGATTACCTAAATTATTGCTGGCAAAATCACTAATCGTTCCTTTAATAACCTATGGTTGTGAGATTTTTTGCCATCACAGTGCTGAAACTTAGCGTAAACTAATAATTGCTTATAACAACGTTATAAGGTATGTGTATAGCCTTAAACGGTATGCTCACGTCAGTAGATACTCCAAAACAATATTGGGATGTACAATCCACACGTACATTAATTACCGAACACTTATTTTCCTGTACAAGCTTATAACAACTAAAGAGCCCTTATATTTATACAACCTCGTTTTACATGCCGCATAACTAAAATGCAATTTTTCATCCATGCTATAAGATTGTTTAACTCACTACCACAGAGCATCAGAAGACTAGTTGACACACGTAACTTTGATACCGTTTTGTTTAAGTATATGGCTACAAATGAAAACTAATTTCTTCTTTTTTTTATAAATTTAATTAAAAATAATTTTCTGTATTAGATACTTATACATACGTATTTCATTAACTTAATTTCTAAAATCATTGCCAGATTCAATTTTAAATTTCTGTAACTTTTTTCACTCGAGCAACTAAAAAGATTGTAAAGTCTATTTGTAAGAGATTTGATTTAACTGAATAAATAAAATAAATAAAAGGCAGAACTCTAAGCAAGGGTTGGGACAACTTGCTTTCGCTGAAAGCGTTATTCGGATCGTTCAATGGTTATGAAGTAAAAGTACTTTAAGATTTTCCACTCAAAAGATGATTCCGCCGCGCCTTGCGTCCCAGACTGATTCTTGCAAATAAGAACTTTAGAGTTAAGCAAGGCTGTTTAAGAAGAAACTAGATGTCGGATTTCGATGAACTCGACGATCTCGACTGACCTTGTGGATAAGTGGAATTGGATATTGATTTCTGAAAGTAAACTTACTATAGTATCTTTACTCAAAGTATTCCGGGACAATACCGGATGTCCTTGCCTAAAGTGTTCGATATGTATGGAGAGTGCGGTTCAATCGGGAAATAAAATTTCAATTGACGGATGTGATTTATGTGATTGTTGACAAAAGAAATGGCGGAATTGTAATACTTATTAGTGGATGTGCCCCCTTTGATTAGGGGTAAGTCTCAAGGTTTGGGTGAGCGTACTTAGAAGTGGCTGTGGTACTCCTAACAAGAAAACCCTTAGTGACAAATCATTGGGCTGGCTAGTAGCTCTGCTGAAAAGATACTGGCTTGCTAGACAGCTATTTTGTGACACCAGGATTTTCAGGGAAGTATTGTAACTGGAAACAAAATTGATACCATACATACAAATTAAATCTTAAATACATTGGTTAAAATTCCTGACCATTTTAAATTCAGATACACTATGATGTATTTGAAATTTACCTGCGATTATAAGGACTATAAGGAAAGTTTAGGATTCCTGAATATAAAAAAAATAGAGATAACAATAAAACATAACATTACGATCATAGAGAAGTCTAAAAAAGTGATCGAGAAAAAATGTCTGTCTGTCTGTATGTATAATGAGCTGCAGACTCAACGGCTTAAGCGATTATCTTCAAATTTAGTGTGTGTTATTCCTTTGGCATTCCCCAGAGGGGAAATGGAAATTTTATTTTTAGGTCTAAAAATTACGGTACCTGCCGTATGACCATCTAGGAAAAGCTTATTTTTCTTGAAAACGGCTCCAACGATTTTGATTAAAATTTTTGAGAATTGTTTTGTTGGTATTGGCTATGATTTAATTAGAAACAAATTTACGGGAAAAGTCTATTAACGGTACCTTTTATATAACGGTTGTTTTAATTTTTGGCTTTCTTGGTAACGGCTCTTTGGATGTCTGTCAAATTTTATATTTAAAAAGACCTAAGTAGCCAAATTAATTCTGCATATCAAAACTTTGAATTACTTTTTTTCTAATTAAAATTAATTTTTGTTTTTTTTTTTGAAAAATCAATATTTTTAAAAATAAATAAATATTTAAAATTTAATAATCACATGTATATTAATTAATTCTAAAAAACTGCATACCAAAATTTCAAAGTATCAGTTCTGTTGGAACCTACCAAAAATACGTCACCCGCATATTTCTTCCTCCAAATTATTACCGGTTGATGCTTTTGACCCAAGGTAGTTAAAGGACTGCACTACTTAAAATTCATGCTTGCCACTACCCCGAGTCTTCCCTTCATTAATGTGCAGCCCCAGGTTTTGTGCCGCCTTCGATCTGGGTGAAGGAGTCATGTACAGCTTGTTGGCTTCTGCCGTTGATGTCGATGTCGTCTGCGTAAGCCAATATCTAGATGGCCTTTGTGACGATAGTACCTCTTGTTGACGTGCCAGGGTTACGGATTGCTTTCTCAAACGATAGCATAAAGAGGATGCGGGCCAGACCATCCCTATCCGTTCTGGCGGGATAGAAAAGAATGTCTCATAGGATGTACTTAACAATGTTAAATCACTATAATTGGTGCACTTTGTGATATCTCCTTCTTATGTATGCGACACAATATGCCTTTTCGCCAGTCTTCTGACATTTCTTCGTGTTTCCATACATGTAGAGCTAAACTCTGAAGAGGGTGATTTTCCAGTAGATCTGGACTGTAACCTCAGTTACTATTTATTCTTGATTTGCTAATTTTACAACATTTTATAATGTCGATTTTGTAAAAGATTTTTAAATTGACATGGCTAGATTTTGGCCGCTATACGCGGACATCTGTCAAATCTGCTGTTTATTATTCAGTTACTAACCCTAAATCACCGATGCAATTGAACTGCACGTCTAATTTATAAATCTATATTATCGAAATGTGTGTTCTTTAGTGCAAACGTTGCTGGCGTAGCGCCCATTTTACGGTAGACGTGGTGGTGTTTAACAGTCGATTCCTAAGCATTTGATGGCTGCTTAGTTAATCAATCGGCCAAAAACATCACCGCGATCTTCATGGATCGTACAATAGAACCCGAAACCTCGGCTTTCCACAGACTTGAACTTGGCATTTTTTATCATAAAAAAAAACTAGGGCTTACATCCGTACAATATTCAACTGACCTAGGAGTTCAAAGTTCATGATGACAAACGAAGCGCTGTTTGTTCGCTGACTGGGCTTCGGAGCACTTGGAAAGGTCCTCAATTTCGGCCGCAAAATATTCTTTAGCGACGAGGCCCATTTTTGGATGAATTACTATATTACCAAGTAAAATTTCCAACAAAGGTATCATTACATAATAACATTATAATCCTTCAAAAGTTGTCATGTGGATTTTTGGCCGGCGGCGGCGTCATTGGTCTGTAGTCTTTGAAAAACAAAGTTGGAGAATCCGTCACTGTCAATAAAGTGCGCTAAAGAGCCATGATAACCAATTTTGTATGGGTCGAATTGAACCATATGGACATAGACCACATGTGGTTAAAGTCGGCGGCGCTAAGTGCCACCAAGCTAGTATCCGCTTGGATACTGATTCTGCATGAACGATTTGAGGTAAGGACCGCAGAGTAGTATATCACTTTGTTTTGTATCATTAACTGTAGTTTAAACATTAAACATATTTTCGCCATTTCAAGTAGTTGAAAGAGTTTCAAAGCAGATATTAAAATCAACAGAATATAGACCGACAAACAGAATCGACTTGAGACCAAAATCAGCCGAAACAACATCACCATGAAGAAACTTACTTTATACGAAAGTCATTCTTTTTCATCTCTGAAATATATTTTCTTGTAAAAAAAACTGAATAAAAATTGTTTACTAGAGCATTAAATTGAATGAAAATTTATGGTCTTTCATATTTTAGAACGGTGTGCAAGCCACCCGTTTATCCTGTGATACTCTCAAACTCAACCTCCCAATGCTTCCAACAAAAAAGCTTACAAAATTCAGAACATTCTCAACCCCAAAACGAACCCACCAACGCAAACATGCACATTCACCCATGGAGATTTTTTTTCCTTTTTCTAGTCTTTTGGAGAGCTTGGAGAGGAATGACTTGAGGAACAGGCACATTTGCTCACTGAAAGAAATATTAAATGTTTGAAGATAATTTATAAGGATACGCGAAAATTCTTACCCAAATATATGGAAAGACCAACAAAATTATCCACCCAGCAGCGCCAACGTGATAGAAAGAGGAGATGCGCTTCACTTTAATGGCGGATTTATTTTTTCCTCCACGTTGTTGTTGTTGCACCTTCGCCTTGATTCCACCATTCTACTTAAAAAGGACTAAGGACTTTCTTGTGCGCGCCGTATTGTTTCTGCTAACACAAGTTGGCAGGAATATGACCAATTTTGGTTGTTTTCTCCATCGTCCTTACAGCTTCGAACATAATAATAACTCTACTTAGTAATAAGAGTAGCCATGGTTTACCTTATGCAAGAAGATCCTTCAGCCGAAACATACGTACATTTCAACCCAAACGGGGTGTGGTTGTGGGTGTTGGGTAGGAAAGCTCGAGATATATTACATGAAATTATACAGAAAAAAGGAACAAAAATCCAAATCAACCCAACAAAAGTCTAGTGATTTGGGGGATCAGCGAGCGATGGCCATGTAAATGAAATACATAGAAAGAAAGAAACCCCGGCGTCGTCCGTAAAAAATTACTCTATTTTCGGAAAGGATGTATAAATTTTGAAGGGAGTTCAAAAAATATCACGGACACTAAGTCAACTAAACAGAATTATGATGTTTTTGGATGCGGAAAAAGTACATCTGTACTACACACAGACGTTATGAAACGTCTATGTGGAATGAGGGCTATTAATAAAAATGTCTTTCGGAAATTACGATTAAATTAGCTTCGTGATTGTGAATTATTGTGGAAATGGATGTGCGTATATCCTGGCGGGACTAAGAGATCATTTGTAATGATTATATTACTTTGCCGGTCTAGGTAGGTTTCCATTGTATGTTTTCGGATTTTTTTTTTGATAAAAGAGGACAAAATAATTGAGACGTGTTATTAGAGATAATGTTCATTGTACCTGTTCTTTTAGGAAAGCAGGGGATCTTTTAGATGCCAAATTTTACAATTTTCCTTCGAAAAATTTGGCAGAGTAATATTATTTGAATACCTGTGTATATTGGTAGTGGCCTCTGTTGAAATTCAGCTTAAGAGATATTCGGTTGGAATCCTGTTACTACGTTTTACTGCTTCATGCAACGGACATATTTCCAGGAATAAACTTTGTTTGAAAAAGGTGTCACTCATGTTAGATGTTTGGGATTGGGTAACGTATTGCTTGTTTCCAACAAAATATCTGTAAAGTCTTCTTTGCACCACTCTACATCAAAATGACGAGCTAGGGTTTTTGGGGATAATTCCGAGGAAAAGCATTGCCGGATTTTTAAAATATTTTCTAACACTATTTCCTGCTATTCAATTAAATTGTACATGAAAGTCTATATCCAGCCCCAACAACTTCTTAAAAAATAACTGAAAGTTGATGAGAAGGACGTCATCCAGTTTCTATCGATTAATCGATATTTTGAAAAGCCAAACGGGTCGTGGCCATTGAGAAGAAATTTCGAAGCAGTGCATTCGAGTTGTCAGAAACACAACCTCTTAAACATGGTAATATGGCTCCGGATATTGCGACTAATGTCATAAGAGGGAATGCTGCGAGAAAATTTGAAGTAGCATCGCTGCAATCGCTTGTAAAATAGCCAATTTTTAGTAGCAACTTTATAAAAGTCCTTTGCGACCAGCATCAAGTATTAAGAATTAATAATAGAAAAATAACACTATCTGAGCTTACAAAAAAGTGTCAAAACGACAACACTTAACGGTTTTCAGCATTTTCAATATTTTTTTAGAAGGAAAGCTACATGAAAAACCTTCATTTAATTAGAAAAAAAAATCAAATTATTTTCCCTGAGGAGAGAGAAGTGGGTCTGTGTGATCACAAATTAAGATGTTGTTCACATAATCGATTAAATAAATATTAAAACAAAGTAAATAAATACATATATACAATGATAAATACCTATATACAACGTACAAATGAATTAACATTTAACGAATATATAACTGAAAATACAAAACAAACATATCACAGTAAATGTAAATTAATATATAAAAACATAAAGAAATAATATAAATAAATAAATTAATAAATAATAAAATAAATAAATAGGTAAATAAATAAGGAAATAAATAAATAAGTTAATAAATAATTAAATAAGTCAATAAATAAATAAATAGATAAAAAAAATAAATAAATAAATAAATAAGTATTAAATGAATAGTTGAATAAATAGTACATAAATACAAATAAATGAATAAAATAAATAAATAAATGAATAATATATAAATTAATAAATACCACATGACTACATTAAAAAATAAATAAACAAACAAATAAATAATTATAATTTTTTTTTGATAACACCTTAAGTTGTTAAATTTAATATTGAGTTATTGTCGGAGCAACTACAAAAATCCTTATATCGTTCACATAATTTTGAAATTCGAATTTCAACTTTTTCAATTTTTGCCATATCGTGAAGATCCTCCGTAGAATAGTGCCCCGGAAGATCAAACATTATTTTTAAAATTTTATTTTGCATAATTTGCAGGCTGCGAATATGACTCTTAGCACATGTTCCCCAAACGGGTGAACCATAGAGCATAATGCATATAATTACTTTATATATAACTAATAATTACTTTATATAATTTCAAGACTCAATTTGGACCTTCGATTTATAAACGGATATAGGGTTTTTATCGCTATATTGAGTTTGTTTAGTGTTTCTTAAAATTGCATATTCAAAAAAAAAAGTCAAAGTCTTATCCAGGTGTACCACAAGATACTTGGCACTCGATTTCCACTCCGTTTGAATCCCATTCAACTGTAGCCTATTGCTTGGAAGGTAAAAGGTTTTTTTCTCGTGAAAAAGAGGGCCTAAGTCTTAAACGCATTCAATTTTATTATCCAGTCGTCGCAATATGATTTAACTAAATTCAAAGCAGTTCGTAGATTGGTTTCAACTAGGGATGAGAAATCTTCAGTAACAAATGTGTGTGTGATGGAACAGCCTTATGAAAATCTTCGTCAAGGCTTATCAAGAACGGTGGAGAATTTGACCGTCGCCTTGGATTAAAGGGAGTGGTGTTTTCAAAAAATAAACAGATTGAATGTACAAAATTGATTTAATTAAACTAAGTTGTAATATATTTACGTATATATGGACTGTGGAAGTAACCGACTATGGCATATATAAAAATACCAAAACCAAGGTGAAGATATACACCTCAACTTTCACAAAGGGACAACTAGATTGAATACAGTGTGCGATCGCCGCAAGGTATCGTAGATGTTCTAACTCTACGAGGGTCAAACATTGATTCGGACCACTATCTCGTTGTGGACAAGGTAAGGTTAGTTTGACTTCAAACGGCTGCAATCGGAAGAAAAAGAAATCGCCGGGTCCTTTTCAAATCGAGGATCTAATAACTTTCAAAGGAATCATTTACTGCCAGCATCAAGTATTGAGAACCAGTGGTAACACTGCCAAAATGGAGTCAGAGATACCGCCTCTGAATTGTTGGGTTTTACACGACTACCACAACAAAACTCCTGGTTTGAGGATGAGAGTCGGCAAAACAAGAACAACACTCCGTAATGTCATAAGTGTTTTTGTGAGTAGCCAAGATTGGTTTTGGAATCAATGATTGCAAAACCATTATATGCTGTTATAAAGAAAAGATACCCAACATCGACTTGTTGGGCAATACATCACGACAGTTATAACTTAGAGGTAGTAAGGGATTTTGCTCACGTTGACTACGCTATCAATTCAGATAGCAACACCAGCAAGGATTAATACCAACTTCAAGTGTAAAACTGGAGGCATCTACCTAGGGACCGAGCTTGACGGTTTAGGCCCAGGACCACCCCGTGCTGTAGCGTCACTAAAGGTTAGATATATGGAATCATATCCAACAAATTATTCTCCATTTTATCGTCACCAAGCGAATCGAATAATCTTAGTTAAACTCACAATAAAAAAAGCAAAAAACGTGTTCCAAGTTAGTCATTCCATTTGGCTTTCAACTCGTTTATTCCGAAAAATAATATTCGATCAAAAGATTAATGTTGTATGTGCAATTATATTTCTTTTTTGCACATCACTTTGCGACCAGACAGAATTCCTTTCAACAATAACTTAACCCCTTCAAGTCCAGGCCACCGAGCCTCATTATACAGTTAAAGGAAACATGTTTTCAATTTTGCTCTCAGCAAGTACACAAATCCACTTAAAAGCACTAAACTTTTTCAATGCAAAAACGTTTACAAACTTCACACTCTACCAACCACGCCAGGATACAACAACACGACGGTAATTAACAATTTTAACAATGATTCTATTACACAGAACTTGTATGTGTGTATAGTTCAAAACAAACTGTTCCACACAATCACAGGCGCAAGCATTATGGTCACCTAGCACACATCCCTAACTCTTTTATGTATGCAGTAATTTCCGCGCAACAAAACCCAAAGGAAAACTTAGTTAAGAACAAATAAATAGAAAAAAAAACACTGTAAAACAGAATATGGCTGAAGTTTATTCAATGTTCATGTAATTTTCCGCCCTAATAACTCGCTTAAGCTATGTATAGTATAAGGCCTAGAACCTAGAAGTTGCATTCTAGTGTGAAGACAAAGACTCAAACGGACAACCACAACCCCAGCGAAGTGGAACGCATAGAGAAAGTACCTGCAAGTTTAGTTTTGGCTTGGTCCTCAATTTTTTTTTTTTTTTTAACATTTCTACTTAATTACCTTGCCAGAACTTGAAGTTGAAATAAAGAGATAGGAGGTGATGGTAGAAGTTAAGATGCCTGGTGCTGACCGCCTTGAAACTTGCTCCGATGGCCTGTATGAAGAAACTTGGGTGGAATTTTTTTTTAAATTATTGCTGTATTTACAGCAGCTGGTAGTATTTGTATTAAGATTTCTTTACGTCTTATAAAGCAAAGATTTTTTTTATTTTTGTATATATTTATTTATTTATTTGTAAAGTTGCAGTACCGTACAGTGATAATGTTATTAATTTAAAACTGTGATTTTCAAAACAAATGGAAATTGAGCTGAAAAGGTTTCTCCACTCATTAGGTTTTTTATTTGAGACAGCCTGGGCGTCTTCAATTGTTCTGGATTAAAGCTAAAAAACTTTTATGAAAATACTTCACATAACCTCAAAATTTATGTTAAAAATTCAAATAACAAAGTTTTTGTTTTTTTTTAGTTTTATCTTTTAGAAAAAAAAAATTTCACCAAATTTGAGGAAAACTTTCCTTTTTATGTTCCAAAAACTGGTATTTTTTTTATTTAAAATACTTACTTATTTTTTCATCCTTTTTTGACTTAATATCGAAAAAGCTAATTTCCAATCCAAAATTCTCACGTCAAAATATCTGTTTTTAAAGTCGGTCAGCTTTTCGTTTTTTGATATCTCTACTTTCGGATGGTGTAAAGAATATACATTACTATAAATTTTCTCAGAAATGGAAATGTCTTCAGAGTTTCTTACTTGCTGTACCATATTTGTATAAGACATGATAATTTTATTATATATAATGTTCTATAATAAACTAGCTCAAAAAACATAATGTTGTGTAGTTTTTAACACAATGAGGTCTTTATTCTCTAGAGGTCCGAAGTCAAATGAGTTTTGCCTGTCCATACGGTGATTTTTTAATAGATTGAAAGCACATCATCTGTGTCCATATTGTGTTGTGATAACTCATGTACTATTGCTTAAGTGTGACAAGGAAAAATAATAATAAAATATTCTTGCCTCTTTCACACCTACCAACTTATAACAATAGAAAAATGGAATAGTAGGTAAAAAATGGAACTGTACTATCCGGAGAAAATTCAGTTCACTGCATGCTCTGCTTTCTTCACCCTTCCTGTCAACAAACTCACCCGTGAGGTGATTGAAAAATCACCGTATGACAAGAACAGTGTGCTTCTACACGAAGACCGCCCAGTTCTCTTCTCTTTCTTTCCGTGAGTCTAGCGCTTCTAATACACTGTCGACTTGGCTTTCGCTTGACTGGCATGACTCAAATTTGACATTCCTCTTCGTCTTTTTTACTTGTAATTAAAGGAACCATAAGGCAAGTTATGGATTCGTGCAAAAAAAAATCTAACAATCAAACATGACATTACGATGATATAGAAGTCGAAAAAAGTGGGTCCGAAAATTCCATCCGTCTGTCTGTCTGTTCGCAACTCTACAGCCTAAACAGATAGGCCGATTTAATTCAAAGTTGGTGTTAAGAATTTATTTGGTAATATCTCGGAGGGTGTTTTTCATTTTTGCTCTAGGTCGAAAAATAACGGTACCTGCCATACAATCTTTAAAAAAAAAATTTGATTTTCTCGAAAACGGCTCTAAAGAATTTGATATAACTTTCAGGGTGCTATATTTTTACAATACAATTTTTCAAATGCGGTTTTATTGTAAACCACTATCCCGATATTAATAAATTTTTGCGCACAGGAAGTCATTTATAATTCAATTAATATTGCATTTCAAAATTTTCAAAAACTTTTTTTTTCAATTTTTTAAAATTTTCTAAAAAAAACTGATTTTTAGAAATATTTTGAAAACGAGTCGACTGAATTTTTTTTAATAATTTTCCCTGGTGAAAACTACAGATTTTCTTATAATGACATTCTAAAAAAAATTAAAATATTTTTTTGAAGTTTAAAAAAAAAAAACGACTTTAAAAAAAAACTGGTCAAACGATTTTTAATATTTTTTTCCTCGATAGACATTTAGTTTTCAAGTTTTATTGCATACTTAGTTTTTCCGAGAAAACTTACTAATTTAAAAAGTTGAAAGAATTTTCGAAAAAAATATTTTTTTTTTATTTTAATATTATACCTACAGACATACATGCATATTATGCAGCCACTAAGCAATTATCTAGCATAAGAAGGGGTTCGTGCAACCCAGTCATGCATTTTATTTTAAATTTTATTCTACATTGGACCGCACATACATATGAGCAAGTACGTGCAATTTATTTTTCTTCGATAGACATTTAGTTTTCAAGTTTTATTGCATACTTAGACTCAAGCACTTTTTCTACTCTTTCCAATTGAGCACAATAATGTTATACGGAGCCGATCATAATTATATTTTTCAATTTGGTACTTTTTTAAATTTTGTTTTATATTTTTTCTTTTAATGTTTATTTTATTTATTTTATTTCCATTTTTAATTTTTTTATTTTTTTATTTTTGATTTGCGATTTATCTTATATCTTATTTTGTAAAGCCTTTTTGATTTCCTATTTTGTTTTCTTCTTAAATTTTAAAACGTACAAGATCTAACAGAAGCTTTTCTACGGCGATTTTAGTGCAGACCTTCTGCTTTTTGATAGTAGGGCCGCACAACTTAGCGATGCAATAGTGGCACACGGTCTTTCTGTTTCAAACCATTATGCCACCCATTTTGATGTGCACAGAGCTATCAAAAATCGAAGAAAATTTTACTCTAAGTGGAAGTTAAAGTTCTCGAAACGATGCAACAACGCTTCTGACTCGGAGAGCCAAAAAAAGTTTTTTCATCTCGAAGTTCGATGCAAACCAGTCGCCCCGAAAGCTTTGGAGTAATCTACGAACTATTGGAATAAGTAAAAAAGGAGATTATTCCCAATTTTCCAGATCTTAATGAACTTAATGAGACCTTTATTTTAAAAGACGATCAACAACTCAATTTTGTGCCTAATAGTGAAATCATAAGTGAACCTTCAGCAGTGTTCGAGTTTGAAGTTATATCTGAATATGATGTCTTTGAAAGCATTCGTTCCATCAAGTCTGTTGCATTTGGTGAAGATGGTGTGCCAATTAGCTTAATAAAAATGATTTTACCACATGTTTCCAGTGTTTTAACGCACTTGATTAATTTTTGCATTACTTCCTCGTCATTTCCTCAAATCTGGAAAAAAGCTAAGGTCATTCATGTTGCCAAAAAGTTGAATGCTAGCTCTAGCTCGGAATTTCGTCCCATAAGTATTCTAAGATATTAAATCATCTTAGTAGATTTAATTTGTTGTCACCATTACAGTCTGGGTTCCGTGCATAGCATAGCGGTCAAACTGCTATGATTAAGGTCCTTGATGACATTAGGATTGAATATGACCGCGACAATGTAACCATTCGCTGTTTGCTTGATTTCGCTAAGGGATTTGACAGAGTAAACCCTAATATACTGTGCAAAAAGCTGAAGTATTACTTTGGGTTCAATGATAGAGTAGTACGTCTCATTAAAGATTATCTTTGTAACCGTAGCCAAAGAGTAAATGTTGGTCAGTTACAATCTGAGCCTTTGAACTTGCAAAGGGGTGCCCCACAAGGTTCAATTTTAGGGCCTTTATTGTTTTGCATTTATATAAATGACCTTCCAAAAGCATGTTCCAATGTGCTGCTGCATTTTTACGCAGATGATGTACAAATGTACATTCCCCGTCCGGTCGGCTTGCCAGAAGATATGGTGTGTAGATTAAATGAGGATCTCACCGCTATATCCAATTGGTCACTCCAAAATAGTCTTACCCTTAATCCAACAAAATCTCAACTTATAGCCATATCCAAAAAACAGGTTGATACATCACTTCTGCCCCCAATTTTTCTACAACAATCACATCTCGTCTATTTTGACAGTATAACCAGTCTTGGTATTAAGGTTAATAAATCGCTTTCAGCTGAAAACCACACTAATATAGTAATTAGTAGAATTTATAGTGGACTTCGTAAACTCTGGCTATTTTCTGCTATAACAACAGAAAATACTAAGCTTAGACTTATAAAAACCCTACTCCTGCTTTTGATTACCTATGGCTATACCGTGTATTGCAAACCTGATTCCCATTGCCAACGCAAACTCCTTGTCGCTTTTAACGACATGCTTAGATATATATATATATGGACTTCGGGGATACGAACACATATCGTATTATTATCGGCTTGTCCTTGGGTGTTCCCATCCAGCAATATCTTGAAGCTAGATGCTGTAAATTTTTGGACAAAATTATTCAAAGTAAAACACCTTTATACATTTATGAAAAACTTACATTCGCCCAATCCCTTAGAACCTTAAAGCTTTTGATACCATCATTTAACTACCTTAACTCTTCACGACTTTTCATGATTCATGCAATCAAGCTATGGAACGAACTCTCTCACTGGGAATATTAAACGAATTATAAGTATTTCAAATTTTAGAAATGCAATTACTTCTGAATTTTGCTAGAACTCCTCGCAGCATTGTTAATTATAAACTATCACTAAAAATGAAAGGAAATTAAACTGGTTCTTCTTTGTAAATAATACTACGTTTTCATTAGGGCAAATGAGCTAATTTCGTATCAAATTTCCAAATTTGATTCCAAATCATCTCATTTCCCATACAAAATCACATTTCGAAATTATCTCATTTCCACCTAATTTCGACGAAATTAGGTTGCAATTTATGTAATGTGAAGTCGAACACACCTTATTTGAAAACAATTGAATCACAATTGTACAAGGTTCTTTACAAAAAACATCAAAGTTGACATTATAAAAGTTCAAAGAAGAAAATAAAAAAGTAAGAGGGGCGACTGGGTCGCACGTACTTGATTTATGTTCGTAATCACAGTGGAAGGCTAGATATTTGAAAGAAAACAATTAACATTTACGTAGAAATAATAAACTGGCAGACATACATTTCTTGTCACCAACTTTCTTAGGCTATGATTATTTGATCGTTATTATGATCGTTATTTCATGTTTGACTTTTATCTCAATTTTTTATATTCACGAATCCTAAACTTGCCTTAAAGGTACCTATAATCGAAAAGTAAGAAAGTGTCAAACGAAATTAGCAAACATAGATGAAAACACTTTTTCTGCAAATTTCCAAATGAGGCAATTTCGACTTTAATGAAAACGTAGTATAAATCTTAAAAATAATGAGAAAAAAATTAGATTAAATTTATTATTACCCATGTGTTTTTATTATTTATTTTTACTAGTTAAACTTTTTATCTAAGATTTTTGTTTTTGCTTAATAATTGCTTATTACTACCCAAATTTAAGTACTATAAAAGACTAAGTCTTACTGTACATTTCTATTTGATAATAAATTGAAAAAATTTAAATTGAATTGAAATTGAAAATTGAAATTGAAACTTTGTTCTGCGAAAAATCACAATGAAAGAATTTTCGAAAAAAAATATATTTTTTTATTTTATTATATACATGCATACATATGCAGCCACTAACACAAAAAAACAAGTTTGTGCAACCCAGTCGTGTATTTTATTTTAAATTTTATTATTTGCGGGCGGCATTGGTGCATTAGATAAGATGTTTGCTTCTGACCCGGAGGTCGTTAGCTCGATACTCAGGTTGAGAAGAAATTTTTCTAACTCCTAGTGCAAGCTAGAGCCGCCCGTGAGTTTTAAGTGAGAAAATAGTCACCTAATTCTCGATCTACTGCGCTGACAAAAAAATCTTTCCTATCTTTCTAATTATTCTAAATAGTGTCGGGCAACGTCATGTTGCATTCTAAAAGGCAATGTGCCTTACAGACACTTAGTTAAAAATATTATTTAATGTGACCGCACATATGAGCAAGTACTTGCGATCACGTTGTGCAATTTATTTCTCTTTGAGGAGAGATATTTTAGACACAGATATAGATACCACTCAACATAAAATGCTCGCTCAACTCAATATGCAGTCAATTTCAATTGTCGCAGTAATCGCATTTGCTTAAATCTCACCAAAAGTTTTTGGCCATCTGAATCTGAACTGTAACGAAAAACAGCATTAAAAACCTTGAAAAACACATGTTGAATTATTACATTATCGTCCACGACTACTCTCAAAGGCAATCCAAAGGACAGACGGCCATTCGCTTGACAAGTAATGTCCAAATGGAATGTCCCAAAAAAAGAAAATAGCGAAAGTCCTTATTTTCCAGTGAAGCACCAACTTGGATGCGTTGGCAAATGATGTTATCCGTTACAATAATTGTATTACCCTCGACGTCAGAAGTAGGGATATGTTCTTTTTCTGCAAGGACCCACATATTCTTGGATTATGAAGAGCATACCAACACCGTTGGGGCACATATGAAACGCAAAAATTATGTTACAGATTCAGATCCAGATGCGATAACCCAGAAAAGGTAGCTGTAGCAGCAGCGTTTCATATCCATCTCACCCTATGCATCAACCGTTGCCCTCTCCACCAAACCTTCTGAGCCCATCACTTCGAAAAAAAGGACATTCATATGAAAATTCGATAAATTGCGATGTTCCATAGAGTGGAAAACTAGATTTTCAGAAAATATTCGAAAGCCAAGCTGAATGTTACTGATGCGAAGAATTCCGATGAAAAGATGATATTTGAGGCTGGTCTACATACATATATATACATAACTGCGTGTCGTTTATATACATATATATTCACAAGCGTATACATTTTATATCTTTTACCTAGAAGATACAAAAATAAGATTATTCTCCTTTATTTTATTTGTATCTACGTGATCGCTTCAGTTCACATTTTAAATTTATTGATACCTCTGAAAAAATAATATGTATATATAAATAATGTATCTACAAGTGTAGGTAAGTATCTACTGTACAATATCTATAATAAACGAATATCAAAACATGTTAGAAGGATATAAACAGGTTATTATAATATGCTCACATGATACTTAGAAGTGCAATAAATATTTTATCTCAAATTCTGTGTTTGTGTTTGGTGGAACGTCATTTTAATTGACATCGAAGGAAATTTGTTTGTTCAATACTAATAAAATAGAGAATATAGAACATTTATTTGACTAAAATATATATGTATTCTTTTTTATTGTTTTAAAATCAACCACAAATTCAATCAGGAAAAACAAATAGATTTTAAATTATTCCGGATATTCTCTAATTCAAACAATTAAACTCTCATTAAATATGATAACCTGGGGCATTGGAGAATTTCATAATAATTGTTTAGTGTGTGTCAATGAGCGGGAATAGGTTTTTCCTCATTTTTTGTGACATAGAGTGTTATTGGATTATATTTAAAATATTAAACTATGTAGATGTTTGCAAACGGGGTACCTCATATTGAAAATAAAATATGTAGATGGTTTTATATTGAATTTTATTTTATTGGTATTGTCCAGCACTTTTATTTTCTAGTGACTCCGAACCATATCATTTAAATTATTTCTAAAGTTTAAAAAAGGAATTTTAGGAGAACGTACCTACAATGGCAAAAAGGTTGGACTCGCTTTCTAACGCAACTCCTCGCTTTTTGCAAAATAAACGAGGATTGTATACAACCTTGGCAAACATAGATATATGTTATTAAAAATAATAAGCTCCATTGTTAGTTATAACGACGCTGCAAGAAAGAAGCAAAGAAGAAGTGTGCCAACTTCAACCAGAGAGTAGGGAGACCACGTATATCGTAATATAACGTAATAGCTGTACCGGCTGTAGATGCAAAACATGCTATTCACGAATCACGAACTACAACATGCTATTATGAATAAAGGTGCAACCGGATGTTGCTGGTCAAGCCGCCCATACTCTTGACTTGTTTCTTACTTCTCACCCTGATAAGCATACCATTAGTGTAACTTCTCCATTGGGCACTTCAGACCATTGTGTCATTTCAGCTAATTTCTCATCCTCCACCCATCCAGTTAAAGAAAAACTTCCCACCAGGACCGTTTGGCAACACGAGAAAGCCAAGGCCTGAATTTTTTTTTTCGAAACTTTAACTGATCACTATGCTTCCTCGATAGTGACATTGATGCCAGTGCTGAAATGATCACAAATGTGATTCTTCTAGAGATGCGTGCTTTTATTCCTAACAGAGTAAAAAGCATCAAGACTAAAGAAAAGACCCATAGCACTAACATCACTTCTTTCTAAGGTCATGGAAACGCTGATTAAAAGTCAGCTTAAGAAATATCTCGAAGATCGTAAGCTTCTACATGACCGTCAGTATGGCTTCCGCAGTAACCGTTCCACTGGTGATCTGATGGCATATCTCACCGAACAGTGGAACAAATCTTTACATCGCTTTGGTGAAAGTTAGATTATTGCTCTTGATATCTCCAAGGCATTTGATAGAGTTTGGCATGAAGCTCTCTTATCGAAAATGCGTGCTTTTTGGATCGATAATACTCTTATTCGTTGGATTAGAAGCTATCTTCTGGACCGTTCAATACAAGCTGTATTGGACGGATTCAAGTCTGATTCCCACAAAACAATTTCTAGTCTGCCCCAGGGCTCTGTTCTGTCTCCGACTCTTTCCCTCATTTTTATAAATGATCTTCTGTCTGTTATTTCTAATCCACTTTAATGTTTTCCTGACGACTCTACCCTCAGCTTTTCATATTCGTTCGATAATTCACGTCCTTCGCCTTCGGACGTACAATTGCAACGGTACCGTATGTCAAGCTCAATAAATTCCGATTTTTACAGCATTGTCAAATGGGGTAATAGGAATCGTGTGGAGTTTAATGCTTCGAAAACTCAATGCTGTCTTCTTTCGTTAAAGCTATACATACCCCCCATGTCATTGTACATGAATGGCACTTACATTGAAGAAACCGAAAAACTTTCAGTGCTCGGTATGTTTGTCCACGACGACCTCCGTTGGAACGGCCATATATTTGAGATCGCTAAGAATGCTTCTAAGTGCTTAGGTTTTCTGTAAGAAGTACTTTTCCCCATCTGATCTGACTGCAATTTATAAAGCGCTTACACGCCCTAAACTCGAGTATAACTCCCACCTCTGGGCAGGTGCTTCGCAAACATCGCTTCACGTGCTTAATGGAATACAAAATCGAGCATTAAAATTGATAGGAAATAGAACTGCCGCTGAAACAATTGCCCCTCCCGAACACCGACGCAATGTTTCATGTCTTTCCTTATTTTATGGTTTCTTTAACAAAAAATGTTCACTCGAAGTAGCCAGTTGCATTCCTCCCCTTAAAAGTTTCTCCCGTAATACTCGTCCAGCAAGGAATGCTCATCAGTTCACCCTTGAGCCCAATTTCGGACGTACCGTGAAATAATGGGATTCTTTTTTTAGCCGAACAACACGTATTTGGAACAGTTTACCCGGCGAGATTTTCCTCTGCCATTTTTATCTGCTAATATTAAAAACCCAGGTTAATCGTCAGCTCCTATCTTCCCCCTCCATATCTTCCTAATGCCTACGCAGTGTGTTCTACATTAAAAGGGAAAGAAACAGTCCCTTGTGCGCGCGGTAATTATATAAAAAAAAAATTACATATGGCTATAAGCTGCAACCAAGAACAAAGAAAGCGCAGGTGAAAAAGTTAGTCCTGCGGTGAACAATTCCAAAAACATCAGAAACACAAGATACCCCCGGAGTTCTAGAATGCTCACGATTCTCATCTCCAAACTTATTAACAGTGAATAAAGGCCTTATCAGTAGAGGGAAATTTACCTTACATCAATCTATTAGGGGTAGGATAATGCACGAAACTGCGAAAGTTATACCGTTCAATCGAGCTATTGAGAAAAATACAACGACTTTCTGATATCAGAGAGGGGTTCTTTCACAAACATGCAATCCATTAAAAAAGAATTAATCTGGAAAAATATAGAGATTTGCACATTCATCGTCATAGCCGCAACAACCAGGATCCGGACCGGACCTCGTTCAACAAGTTCTTCCATACATCCCGATTGCTGACCGACGCCATCCAGTTGCGCACCCCAAGGCTTCGAGCGTCCTGGTCTACCACATACTTCCAACACAATCAAAGTCTGCGACTCTTTGCCGATGATGGAGCCATGATTATTGAAGAATTTACATCTTTGCAACAAGCTCCTGACCTGATGTATAAGGAAGGAAATTTGAAGGAAATAGTTACCGTGAAAAAGATCCATACAGGCCTATTCCGGACATTTATTTGAACGAAACTGTTCTTCGCAAATTCTAAAAGAGTTTGTTTAAATATCTTGGATCTATTATTAATAACGAAGATCTTGTAATGACGACATCAAGCATCGCATGAGTGTAGGGTCAATGAAGTGGCGATGAAAATCTGTCATCTTCTTTGATCGAAGTAACCCCGTTAAACTGAAGGGGAAGAAGAAGAAAAAGGGGCACGACTGGGTCGCACGTACTTGCTCTTATGTGCCTTATTACATTGGAAAGCAAGATCTTAGACAGAAAGAAGTAACATTAACGTTGAAAATAAGACAGTTTGAAATTATGAAAAGTATCACACGTCTTAAATAACAAAAATTTTATGAAAAATGTAAAAAATTTGTAGGACCAGTTTTGATAAAATCCTGTATTTTATTTTAGTTTCGGTTACGGCTCTTTGGATTTCTGTCAAATTTTATATTTAAGAAGATCTAGGTAGCCGAATTAATTCTGCATATCAAAATTTTGAATAACTTTTTTTTCTAATTAAAATTAATTTTTGATTTTTTTTTTCAAAAATCAATATTTTGAAAACTAATAAAAAAAAATCATTTTATTTTTTATAATCAAATGTATTTTAATAAATTCTAAAAACTGCATACCAACATTTAAAAAATATTTTTTTTTTCAAAAAACTAAAAATAAAAAAACAGGATTTTATCAAAACCGGTCCTACAATTTTCAATACACATTTTTCATAAATTCCTTGTTATTTAAGACGTGTAATGGCATACTTCATTTTTACTAAAAACCGTTAAGTATTGTGGTTTTTAATATTTTTTATATGTTCAAACTGTGTTATTTTCAACGCAAATGTTACTTGTTTCTGCCAAAGATCTTGCTTTCCAATGTAATTAGGCACATAAGAGCATGTACGTGTGACCCAGTCGTGCCCATTTTTTCACATACAAATTCTGAGAACCGTTTTCGAGAAAAATAAGCTTTTACATACATATCTAACGGTATTATGACAAATACCTACCGTTAATTTTTGAGTTCAAAACACTGTATTTTTTCTTGGTTGGTCTTGTCGTTGATATAAGGATTGTACAGCGACTAGAACAAATTTGCCGGCATTTTCCATAATGAGTGGTTTAAAGATTTCTGTTAAATCTGTTCTGCTGTTTGTTGAACAGCTACTAAAAGAGTTAATGTTTTAAAAGACAACGATTGACTCATTTAAAAACACTATAAGAGAGATTTTCAAAAGCGTTCCCTTTAAAACTTTTCAAATACACTAAATTAAAAACACTTCGCTTGTAATGCAGGCCAACGAACGCAAGAAACATCAATACAATGATAATCCGTCCAAGTATCATTACATAGACACATGGACTCAAGTACGATTCTAGTAAAAGTATTTTTTTTGTCCAGATTATTCTCCAAACCACTTGAAATAATTCACAAAATACATTCCACTTAAAGCTCGTACACTGTACAGTTCTCGCACGCTATAAAGTAGTTCTTCAGGGATAAACGAGGTTTCGAGTTGAATCACTGAAACAAAAAGTCCCCAGTTACATTCGAGGGAACAACAAATATCCTGTTTTTCTATTCCCTACCTCACTGAATGGAAAAAAGCTCTGCCGTCAGTTCAGGTTGGTCCTTTAACATGCTTTACTCTGATGATGATGAAGATGATAATACAATACTATCAACATAAAAAATGAAAATTAAAAAAAAAACGCAGAAAAACTCGAATTTTTTTCGTAGTTTCGAAAAAAAAACTTGTGATAGGAGATGATTTCACAAGACCAAGCTAGCCATAGCCAGCTCTATTGCACTTTTCCTTTCCCTCGCTAAATGGTTAAACTTACCACTTGTGCACTACCAGCAACAACTGCATTGCTTTACCAGGGCCATGTTTGGCCATTTTAAGGCCTTTTTTGAGGTAATGTTGTTTGGTTATCTGTTCAATATAAATAATTTTAGGATTTTGATTGTGATCCTGTTTCCTATAATCCTAACACTAAAATCGCTGTTAAGGGAGATTTCGATGTACAGATGTTCCGTTCTGGCCAGACATCTTCCCCAGGAAAGTTCAACGAAATTTTCACAATATCGACGAATAAGCACGGATCCTCGACATAGCTCCCATCCTTTAAGGATGCTATTTATATACAGATTAAGCACGTAGCAAAAGGGGTTTTAGCTACCCCCATAATGTTAGTTAAATACAGCAGGCGTTAGGAAAATAGGGAAGGATATGAAAGGAGATACCGATGAACATTTCTTTTCAAGTTCTGCAAGTCATAAAGGGGAAAAAACAGAGTCTGGCAAAGCATTCCACATTCGAGTGGTACGGCTTAAGAAAGAATCCCTGTATTTGATTGTACGTCCGAAGATGGGCTCAATGGTAAATTGATGGGCATTCCTTGCAGCGCGTGTATTACTGTTGAATTGTTTCAGAGGAGGAATGCAGCTGGCTATTTCGGAAGAGCAAAAGGCAACGAATGGTAAGAAACATTACGAACATTACGGCGGTGCTCAAGAGATGTGAATGTTTCTGTTAATAAATAATGTTAATAAAGTCACCAATCATTTTTAATGCTCTTTTTCAAATTCTGTCTACGAGACTCAAGTGGGTTTTTTTTTATAATAAACGCGCGCACAAGGGACTATTTGTTTCTCTTTTAATGTAACACATTGCGGGGGCATGAGGAAGATAGGGAGGGGAGAGATAGGAGGTGTCGATTAACATTGGTTTTGAATGGTTGCAGATCAAAATGGCAAGGGAAAATTTCACCAGGTAAACTATTCCAAATTCGTGTTGTTCGGCTAAAAAATAATCGCTATATTTCACGGTACGTCCGAAATTGGCTCAAGGGTGAATTGATGGGCATTCCTTGCGAGATGAGTATTACGGGAGAAACTTTTAAGGGGAGGAATGCAGCTGGCTACTTCGAAAGAACATTTTTTATAAAAGAAACGAGAGTTCGAGAGGGGCAATTGTTTCAGCGGCAGTTCTATTTCCTATCAATCTTAACACTCAATTTTTTATTCTATTAAGCAGGTGAAGGGATGTTTGTGAAGCACCTGCCCAGAGGTGGGAGTTATACTCGAGTTTAGGGCGTATAAACGCTTTATAATTTGTAGCCAAATCAGATGGGGAAAAAGTACTTTTCACACCGATACAGAAAACCTAAGCACTTAGCAGCATTCTTAGCTATCTCAAAAATATGGTCGTTCCAACGGAGGTCGTCGTTGACACACATACCGACTAGGTACTGAGAGCTTTTCGCTTTCTTCAGTGTTATGGAAGCACCTGCCCAAATATGGGAATTATACTCAAGTTTTGGACGAATATACGCTTTATAGATTGTAGCCAGATCAGATTCTTGCATCTTCGAAGGAAACCTAAACACCTCTCAGCATTCTTGACAACGCCAAATATGTAGTCATTCCACAGAAGGTGGTCTGTAATGCACATATCGAGAATTAATAGGAGTTCAGTGTCTTCGATGCAGGTGCCACTCATGGATAGTGGCATTGGAGGTATGTTTCGCTTTAACGACAAAAGACAACACTGAGTTTTTGAAGCATTAAATTCTACGCGTATCATATCAGCAAAAATAGCAGATTAAAAATGTTAAGATAACAATCAAATATGACATTACTATGATAGAGAGACATATTTGAGTTACTGGCAAAATTCTGTCTGTCTATCTGTCTGTACGTATGTATTTTGGACTACAGCCTGAACGGTTAGGCCAACCGTTTTCAAATTTGGAACATAAACTTGTTTTGACATTCTTTAGAGGGTTTTTCAATTTTTTTTAGCTCAAATACTAACGGAACCTGTCGTATAATTCATATGCTTATTTTTTCGAAAACGAGTCCAGGAAATTTTATGAACAAAAATCAGCGTGCTTTCGTAAATAAGCATTAAATATTGATGAAAAAACATTTTAAAATTGTGGGCTAAGACCGGTACATTCCAAAGGACCGTCATTTTTTTATTCGACTTTCTCGGGAACTGGTTAACCAAAAATTGATATTCAGGAAGATGTAGGTATTTTTGAAAATTTATTTTTTGAAAAATCGATATTCTGAAAACGCCTTAGTGAATTTTTTGTTCAAATTTTGTTTTTAAATGTAGGTTGTTGTTGTGCTAAAGTTTATTATTTTTTTCTTATTTTTAACAAAAGTTGTTAAATAAAAACTGTTCCTACGGTTTAAAAAAAAAATACGTTGTTTCACATTTCGCCACAAGATGGCGTTTATTTTTTTTCGTTGAAAACTCTTTTATACGTACTTTTTTCGAACAATCAAGTCATTAAAATCGAATAAAAACTTTGAAGTTCTTCTTATATTTTTATGAAAATTTATGCGATGCTTTGACCGCATATAATTGCACGTGCGTGCGATCCAGTGGTGCAATTTTTTTTTTATTATTTGAAAAAAATTTGAAGGAAAATCCAGTAGTTTTCAGTTATTCTATATTACTATATAGTTATTATATATTATTTGGTTTGTATCAATTTCGTAAACATGACAAACTTAAAACTGCATTTAAAGAGATTTGTTCATTTAACAAGAAATATTGAATATCCTCCATATCACCTGCAACATTATTATTCAGTCAACTAATTTATTTTCATTAATAAGAATGAAGAAGCCTTCCGTCAAAAATATTTTTTTTGACAGAAATAGAGCCCGACGATTCTGAAAACCTCGTCAAAAAGGCAATACCAATATGATACTAGCCGAGACCAGAAAGTCGTATATGAAGAAATTTCAAAAAACTAGTAAATACATAGTACTTTCTTTAAATATGCGATTTTCACTAAGAAGAAAAATTATATAAACAATCCTAAGGTGTGTCCACGCCAAAGAAATATGTGTTTAAAAATATTTTTGAAATTCTTCCCATTTGTTCGGAAATGTTTCAGAAAAGTTTCTGACATGTTTTTTTTTTTCGTGTGGAAGCTTGCGGAAACATTTCTGAAATGTTGCTTTATATCCCATTTCAGAAACATTTAATTTACATTTCCGAAATGTTTCGCAAAGTGACCAGATTCAAATAAAAAATTCAGAAACGCTTAACAACAATTTAAAAAATATTTCGAAAACTTCAAAAAAGTCAGGCCTATCAGCCTTAAAAAGACAATAGTTCCGAAAACAATAGCATTGTGTTAGTACAGCAGGGGTGGTACACCTCCATTTAAATGTTCCAAGCTACACTCTAGACTCTAGTTGGTGCTTCAGCAGCTTTTGACTTCTGGCCTACCAACACTTTGAGCCTTGTCTTTACCCGGAACTCACAGGGCGACCAATATTTAGATACACCGATTTAGAGAAAGTAAGAATACTGCACTTTCTGATTCTAAGGCATTTGATAGAATTTGATATCAAGCTTTCCTTTGAAAAATTGGTGCATTTGGTATTAACGAATCCTTTACTCGATGGATTAGAAATTAACTTTTGAACAGTTAGAAAATAAATGCTGTTTTTTTGCCGTTGGCAATACTATCAACTTCTAAAATTCGTTTGCAGATTAGATTCAATACTCTGTTCATCAGATGTGAAACTGCAACGATCTCGTATGATAAACTCATTAAATTCCAATCTTGACAGCATTGTTCAAAGGGAATTTATTAACCGTGTGAAATTGTAACTATAACTTACAAACTCGATACTGTGTTCAGTTGTAGAAGCATAGTCAACCTCCAATGTTTTTTTTTCTGGCTTTTGCATCGAGGAAATCTAATAAATTTATGTTCTAAGTCAGGAACTACTTTCTGTTGAACGAACTAGTATTTGCCAACGAAGGTCAGAAAATTGGTTCTTTAAGCTATTCATGTGACGTTTTTAATTTTTATTCAAATAACTGCTCTGAGCTGATTAGACCAAAAAGCCAGAATTTATTTAGAGTACCCTCTTATTAGTCTCTGATTCCTTAATAATTCCCTATTCTCTAACAAAACTAAATTTTTAAACTAAAACTATTCTCTTAGTGAAGACTATCAAATTCATTTTCTGGGTATCAAATGTGCTCCTGAACAAATCAAAAGCACACGATTTTCTGTTGCACATAGCCTTAAGTCATGTTACCTATGAAGTACGTAATTGAATACTAACCTAGGATGGGCAAAAGTGGTGGGTCTCTCTACCGGTCTGCGGATATTTCTTGCAGACAGAAAAAATTGTTTTTCCTACCCAGAATGGAGGGATCCCGTTTTTTGCATTCATTCACAACGTTACTGGAGCTCCGGACTTTTTCTTTTCTTTCACTTTGCTGAAGGACAACGGCAGGAAAATAGCAGAAAATCCTGTTCGACCATGTGTACAAACAAATGCAATGACAGCGGCAACTTTTTGCCTGCGTTATCCGAGCAAGGAACATCGGGTTCGTAACGACTGGAGAGCGGGAAAAAAAAATAATAAAAAAAAAAAATCTATCTTCCCGTGTATACTAACATGGATGTAATTGCATTTTTAATCATTCGCCCGTAAGGTGGCCCAAGAGCAAGAGCAGGACTTATGAAATGATGGGTGGGAATGGACTCGTGGATGTTGATTTCCAAATCCACTTGAGGGCTCCATTCATGCCTGAGAAGTTGAGATACATTTTTCTAACTCGATTTACACGTCTAGTATTTCTGTGTGTGCAGCTGCAGTATTGCTGGGTACTAAAGGGCACTTGATATTATGTGTAGTGAAATTCTGTGTGTGCTTCACTTGAAAAAATTGCATATAGAGTCTTGATAGTGCTGCAAGGAATCCACTACAACTAATAGTGCTGATCTCATTTCTCTTGATTTGGAATATGTTCGCGCCAGACCGTTATAACCATAGCTTTATAAAGGAGCACCTATACGAAAAAAGATGGCATTCAGTGTGGCAAAGATGTAACTTTATTCGGCGATTTCTGTAGCAATTTGAATTTATTGGGGAGTTAGGAAAAGATTGATTGATTGGTTTACCGGCGGTGGGTGGAAGGATTTTATTTGCTTACTCTAACTTTATTTATTAAGAAAGAAGAGGAGAGATTCGCTGTCAACTTTGAAAATGTTATTACAGAAATCAACCAAAAAGCACTTAAGGATGGCTCGCAAACATTGATTTGATAACGGTCATTTAAACTACATTTCCACTATTCAGAAGAAATTTTTGTTCAAATAGGTAGGTTCGGGCAGGCTAAACTGCGACAGATATATCAAGAAGAAGACCGTAGTCTTCCAAAAAAAAAAAAAAAAGTACCAAAATCTATACTTATACAAAATCTATACTATGGACTTTTTAAAGCTTTACAAAATGTTTGTATAGAGCTGTTTTTGTTTATTGGTATTTCGGGTTTGCGTCACTAATAATCCTTAGTCTGCTGTCGGATAAGCAGTTCAATATACAAAGATTTTCTTAAGATAATGTTAGGTTGGTTTGTTTGTTTTTAAACCTTTGCAAATGAGAAAAAATTCATAAAACTGATTTTTAACACTAAACTGAGCTAAGAGGCAGAGATTTATCTATCAAGAAGACGTCTACCTAACTTTAAACTTTCGGGTTTGTTTCGGAACCGTATCGCTAGAATTTGTGGGGTTTTCTGAAGTTACAGGTCAACGCGAATAACTCACAATCAACCGATGCCCCTAAGGTGAACATATCACTGGCCATTACTCAAATTCAATCAGACTTATGCGAACAAATCATTGAGAATTGGGCCACTTAAATCTATGCCTCCTTAAGAAGCCGAAGCGACCATTTGAGCGATGTCGTATTCCAGGCATAATGACATACATACATACATGATATATTAAAAAAAAGGTAATACCTCGCATCTTGTTCAATTCCATTTCAGCATCTACTCATTCTTATTGAAAAACCGTTTCGAAGTTTTAGAACGCATCGCTAATACGTTCATATCATTTCGTAACAATGTTCCTCTATGTTGTCCGCCAGCCCATTATCTTAAACAACTTGTCAACACACAATGTAGTTCTTTAAAAAAAAAAGTTTTTGAATTAATGCCTTCAGCATTCTTGATTCTCAATCCTTATCGCAGAATACACCCTTTTTTATCTTCCAACCCAACAAACAACCGACAACATACAATGTCTCCATTTATACCATCACCACCACCATTATCTTCATCAAAATCCGTATGCCACAAGTTCCAGCCAGACGTTTTGTTTGTCTAATCTGTCAGAGCCTAGCTGAGCTCGTGCTTTTTACACCAGTTATTCTATGTACGTGACATTCCTGGCTCTCCAACCATTTTAAACCAAAAGCCTTACCCACCTATTTCAATGTGTAATGGAGTTTTCTAATTCGTTATATACCAACCTAAAATTATGAACTCCTTGAAATCACCAACCGAGTCGCTTGAGTTTGTATTGGTCTGTATATGTATGCCATTATGTAGGTCCTAGCATTTTGGATTTTATATCATTCTCAACATTCCGTTAACTAAGCTCCTTGCACTCCGTATACCCAAGTAGCACTTCGCCTTCTCTTGTATGTGACTAATGGAAAAATGTACGAATATCACTTTTGGGGATTTTGCAAAATTTACAACAAACAGTTTCAGCCCCCCCCCCCCCCAGACCCTGCTGGCAACCGCGATAGTCCCCAGCTCAAGCCACAATAGTAATTGTACACAAATTCTCAACAAAAATAACTTTCCCATACTTTCGTCATTCGAGGGCAAAGCCATTGAAAGTTCAAACATACGAGGAATACGAGTGCTACTTTTCTGTGTTAGGTATGTTCCTTTAACGTTTATCCTTCGAGATACCATCATCGCAACCTCTGCGTTATACACAACATACATATATGTACACGCATGTGTATGGTGGGTATAAGGTGCGGGTTGTAATTGTAATGTCTTCTTATCATATTTTCTATGGAAACCTCTTTCACATCAGCCGTTAGCAATGGGGAGGACAAGATTTAAAAATTATGTACGCGCGTACCCCTTCAACGCATGGTTTGGCATCATCCAACCAACCCGCAAAAATTGAACACTCCTTCTACTTTTGCAGTGTCTAGCTGAATTTCACCATATTTACAAAAGTTGTGCCCTAAAAGTTAATATCGAGGGTCTCTCAATAGCTTAAGTAATACGTAATGCCATATACATATACAATGCTTAGACTTCCTTCCTACGAAGATGTGAGAAATTTTTCTTTCCTTCTGATCTGACTATTATCTATAAAACTTATATGTTGTCAAAGCTTTAGTAAAACTCCTATGGGCTTGTGCTCCAGAAATGCGGTCAGTGCTCTAATGACATGGGCAACTACATATCTCCCATCTCGCTCTTCTAGGATTGCTGACCAGATTACCCTTAAGCCAATTTTTGGTCAAATTGTCAAGTAAAGATATTCGTTCTTTAGCCGTACTTCACGAATGTGGAATGCTCTACCCAGCTCTATCTTTCGCTCTAATTGTGATATTCAAAAATTCAAGATATACATTGATACTTCAATTCAAATCCCATCCGGCTTTTCTAATGTGTCGCTGCCATATAATGGGTATCAAAATACCCCGAGTGCGCGTTTATTAGAAAACAGGGCCAAGGATTTGCTGATGGGTATTCCTAGCAGTACGGAAATCTCCGAGAAGAAATTCGCGACTTCTAACTAGATGTATGAATAGGATATGCATGTTCTTAAGTTACAAAATCTGGGTTCCTTTAGTTTCTATCCTGTTATGACAATTACAATAATAATATTTTTTCAAAGCCATGCGGATGGCAGTGGTGCAGTAGATAAGATGTTTGCTTCTGCTCCGGAAAAAATGTTGTATTCCTCAGCGGACAACATGCTGTAATATATGAATACAAACAGCTAATCATAATGAATCATTTCCTATGCAAAAAGGTTCCTAAAATAATAGTTAATCAGCATCTCCATAGCCTTGTTAATCAGCGGCAACGTAAAACCATTACAAATACAAAGAGGAAATGGGTTATAGTTAGTACACCCTGTGCGAGTCTGTAAGAAAATTGTTCCCTTAGAAACATTAGGCGTTTTTCTGTTTAAGCTGTGAGCAGAGCACGGAGTAGAGCATGAGCAAGTCGATTACGCTCTGAGCAGAGTATGATCAGAGCTCTCCGATTTAATTAAGAAACACACTTGAGCACCTGAAATACAAAAATATAATTAAATTAATGTTATTTTATGTTATGATTTTTTTTCAACCCAGTCATTTGTCAAAATACACAAAATATATGAAGTTGGCCGCGCTCAGCCTTTTACTCCATATGTGCTCGGTCATTTTATATTGAGCTCATAGAGCGCGCTCCGAGCTAGTTCCAATTGATATAAATTGCACGACTGGATCGCACGTACTTGCTCATAATGTGCGGTCCCATCGTCGAATAAAATTTAAAATAAATTGCACGACTGAATCGCACGTATTTGCTCATATGTGTCACATTGTAGAATAAAATTAAAGAAAATTAAAATGAACATGAAAGCATTTATTCGATTTTTGTGACTTGATTGTTCCAATAAATTACGTTAAATTGTATTGGGTGAAATAATTTAGATGCCATTTTATTTCTTTAGGAAATGTAAAAAAGTGTGATTTTTTTTTTCAAAATCGTTAGAGCTGTTTTTAAATAAAATAATTCAAGAATACAAACTTAAGCACAAAAATAACGTACATTTAAAAATAAAATTAAAAAATAATTACTTAAACGTTTTCAAAATATTGATTTTTTTCAAAAAAAAAAAAATTATTAAAAATACAAAAAAAAAAAGTTTTCGAAAAAAATTTATGCAAAATTACTTAGGCTACCTACATCTTCTTGAATATCAATTTTGATAGTAATCGGATAACCAGTTTTCGAGAACGTCGAAGAAAAAAAAAACCGTCCTATGGGAGGTACTGTTTTTAGCCCACCATATTAATTTTTTTTTTCACCAAAATATAATGCATACCTACAGTAGTACACAGATTTTTTCTTATAAAAATTCTCGGAGCCGTTTTCGAGAAAAATAAGCTTTTACATAACGGTTATATGACAGGTACCGTTAATTCTTGAGCTAAAAAAAATTGAAAAAACTCCTCTGTAGAATGTCAAAAGAACCTTAAGTTCAAAATTTGAAGACGAATGGCTCAACCGTTTAGGCTGCAGTCCAAAATACATCCGTATAGTATAGACAGAAAGACAGACAGACGGACAGAATTTTGCCAGTAACTCAAATATGTTTCTCAATCATCGTAATGTCATGTTTGATTGTTATCTCAAAATTTTTAATCTGCACGAATGCATAACTTGCATTATAGTACCTTTAATCGCAAGTAAAAATGCATGACTGGGTCGCAGGAACTTGTTCTTATGTTAGATAATTGCTTAGTGACTGCATATGTATGTATATAAATGTTGTTTTTTTAGACGTGTGGTTTTCAAGAAGAAATAAAAGACATAAAATTTAATGTTATGGCCAATAATTTAGCTTTATTCTAGAAATAAGGGTTTGCCATTATGTCTTAGAAATGATTTCGGGTAAGTGGCCGCAGCGGGTGGCTCGACTAAATTCCAGCCGAGAGGCCCAATTTTCGCTATTTTGTGAAAATCGGGATCGGTGGTCATCTCGTTTTGGGCCCATTCACCGAAAGTGTGACACGCTTGATGGTCGTTCGGCTTCAATTCTTGCAAGAGTTGGACTTTGTAAGCACGCAAACTAAGATCCTTCCGCAAAATCTTCCATAAAGTGGACGGGCACAGCTCTAATTGTAGCGCCTGATGGCGAATGGACTCATTCGGTTCTTCTTCGATACTATGCTCCACCGAACCGAACCATTATTTTGTTAATAAATTTGCACGATTTGCAAACGTTGTTTAAGAGTAAGTCTATTTATTATGAAATGGCAAACCAAATTGAGCATAAATCAAGTAACAGCTGTGAAAAAGGCCAACTCCGAAAAAAGTGTTGCCAGATTGAAATAACATTACGTCTAAGAAAACACCCTTTACTAAAATAAAAAAAATTATTTTTTTTCGAAAATTCTTTAACTTTTTTAATTAGTTTAGCTTAGTACCCTAGCTCTAGTGCCAAGTCCTAACGAAAAGATAGTACCTGAGCATTTCTTCACATCACTGGTCCTAAATTTACTCTTCAACGTTCGGTGACCAAATTTGAAATGGCTGGTTCGGTAATCAATCAAGGAAGATCAGCCGAAAACATCGCCGAGGTCCGTGAATAATTCAGCACAATCCGAGGCAGTCGATTTCTCGCCGTGCACATGAACTCGGCCATTCTCAGACTTCAATTAGTTCATGAACGTAACCCTTTTTGAAAATGTGGTTATGCGGTCTCAATGCTACAGAATTATGATAACTATTTTTTTATTGCAAAAATTATGGGCATATGGACCAAGAAGGCATGTGGTTCCACCATGATGGCGCTAAGTGCTCCACAGCGGATGCCATGATTGACAGATATCAAAGCCGCATAATTCCAGAACAATACAACAATAATTAAGAACAATATTGATGATGTTGGTATCCATTGGTAAACATTACATCCTACTGCTGAAATTGCGAAATTTGTTAACAACCAAAAATACACATTAAATACGATTACCAACGCTTATGAAACGGAATAAAAATCAATGAAAAACACAAAAACGCCTAGCGTTAAAACTCTGTGACGATATCGGCCGTAAGAGTTTTCTCAGAAGAACTAAGTATGCAATAAAATTTGAAAACTAAATGTCTATCGACGAAAAAAAATATTGAAAAACGTTCGACCAGTTTTTTTAAAAAGTCGTTTTTCGTTTTTTTATTGAAAAACTTTTCGAAAAAATATTTTAAATTTTTGTCTAGTATGTCATTATAAGGAAATCTGAAGTTTTCACCTGGGAAAATTATTAAAAAAAAAAATCAATCAACCCGTGTTTTCGAAAACCATTTTTTTTTAATTTTGAAATGCAATATTAATTGAACTATAAATGACTTCCTGTGTGCAATTTTATTGAAATCGAGATAATGGTTTACGATTAAACCGCATTTCAAAAAAACCGGTTCTATGAGAGGTACCGTTATAGAACAATTCAAAAAAGCCATTTTAATAAAAAGATGTACTGTTGTAAACAAAATAGCACCCTGAAAGTTTTATCAACATCGTTGAGCCGTTGTCGAGAAAATCAATTTTTTTTATAAAAATAGTATGGTAGGTACCGTTATTTTTCGACCTAGAACTAAAAAGGCTTGCTGAGGCTTGGTTTGCGGTGGAAATCGGAAGTTCTATCTATAATAAACTTGATATAACAGTAAAAAACGTATTTTATTCAACTTTTACACCAATCAAAGACGGCAATAAATTTTAGTATACCTGCCTCTTATTCTGTAAATTATCGATAAATTTCAGAAACATTAAAGAAGTTCAAGTTCAGGTGGAAGGTAAGGAGGGAATTAACAACTAGTTATTATCTAAATTGCCGCTCAGAGAAGTAAGATTCAATCTTCGAAATTAAAAATGCTTAATCTGAAGGACTTTTAAAGGAATACTTATATTCTTTGGCTTCATGACAACATCATTGAAAAATTTAGTGATTCACTTAAGAAATTTAAAAAGGAATAGCGGTTTGTCTAGAAGAGATATGCTCAGAGTCCTAGAAAATGATGGAAAGCACCGGGTCTAGGTGACTCACAATTCTCATCTTCAAACTTAATCAGTGTAGGAAGAGTTACGTTCTTAAAGTTTACAAAACGAAGGATGATACCAAATTGCTGCTGACACGCACCATTCAGCGGGTATTGAATAACGAAACATAATACGAATTCCTGGTTGCACGGCACATTTCATTATAAAAGGGTTTCCAATAAGGGTAAGTAGATATTATATTGAAATTAATGAGACAAGCTTTGTAACATGGGATTTCCACGAGCATAACTTTCTAGATAGCACTCTATGAAAATTGCTCGTGGAAACGACAAATAGCATTCTATAAAAAATTTCATTCTAGACATTGCTCAGATCATAGCTTTCTATGGATGGTATTCTATTTGGAACAAAATTGTAGAGCGTTCTCTTTTCTTTTAATGCTATTACAGAAAGAACACAACAAAAAGGAAATAGTATTCTATGAAATGCCCGTAACAAATTGTCTGGCATTCTATTTTTCTTTCTTTCAATAAAAATGACAGTAGATAAGTATTCTATTCTTCTTCTTCTTACGGAGGTATGAATGTAGCCTGTGTTATCTTCACGTTAAGGACATCGGTCCATTGTCGTTAATTCGTATAGACTTGGGACTTGCGACTTCAGAAAACCCTACTACATATAAGAAAGTCTAGCAGGGTAAAATCGCAGGACTTGGTTGGCAATTACGTCATCTCTGCGAGAGATAATCTTTCTTGAAGAATGTCTATCGTGGTCCATATGTTTCAATTTGAGCCATGAGAAATTGGTTATCAAGGTTCTTTAGCGCTTCCATCGACGATATCGGTTTCGAAAAAGTACGGAATAATGACAAGCCCATTTGAAAAGCCGAGTTTATGATGATGTTTCGACTGCGTCGGGTTCTGCGGCAATATTTCATGGAACGCGGCGATGTTTTCAACCGATTTTGCGTTTCTTTGACGAATGAATCTTAGCTGATTGACTGTCGAAACAATCGTCTCAAATTTTGCCACCAAACGTTGAAGAGTTGATTGTTTAGGGCCATCACTACCGTAAATGGGAACAAACGTTTGCATTCTCGAATACTTATTTTGATAATAAGGTTTTATCATTGCACAGCACATGCTTTTCAACGGTGTAGGCGTAGTGATTTTGCATCAGTATCTGAATAATAAACAACGAATTCCACAGAAGTCGAAGAAGGATTTTTAAATACCCTGTATGCGCACATTTGTTTGGTTGATTTGGGAAATGCTTTCGATAGAAAACTACAAAATCTGATAAAAACAGAAGATGCTGTCAAATAGGATCTAAATCAAAATTAATGGTGTAAGCGAAGCGTTTTGAGTCCTTTGCTCTCTAATACAATCATTGATTTTTGGCAGGCCGGTTAGGTGACGAACCAGAAAGCGAATGAATTATTCATTGCGTTATTCGAAAATTTTAAATATCAAACATCACAAAGTCTTGGGAAACCTTTGCTATCTTCTGTGTCGAAAAATGTCCTGTGCGAAGGTTATGTTAGGGCGAAATTCACCATTTTTTTAACAACACTATAACAGCATTTTCGTACAACGGCTGATGCTAACAAATAAAACCAACAACGTATAGCAGGACTTATTGTCGTATATGTATGGTTTACTATAAAAAAGATACAACTGAAGTAAGGAAGACCTAATGTGAAAATGGATATTTTTGGTAGTGATGGCAACCCAGGGGTGAGGGGTGATTCCGACAAGCAAAGTGTAATGACAAAAGGGTATGTTAATGTTGCTTTAATATTCAGTGGCAAGCAAATTCCATTTCGCTTGTAATTTCCCTTTATGGGCGAAATGGAATTTATCCGGAGATGAGTAACGCGTTCACATCTACGTACACCATCAATTTTATACGTGTTATGCGGTGAAGGATGCCACAGGATGTGTTATATTTTTTTAACTCATTTCACTTGTTATTACTTGTGATATAAGGTACAAGGTAGACGCATATTGGTGTGAACAAAATTGAACTAGATGATGGAAATGGTTTTTTCTTGTGGCTCCAGAATTAATGGGTCCTGCTATAAGTTCCATAAAGTTGTGAATAATCAGTATATGTCTTATTTTTTCGGGGAAAGGAAAAGAAAGTAGCTCAACAGTATCTAGAAACCACAATGGAATAAATAAGGACAGCCAAAGTAAGAAAACATAGTGTGGCGAATCAAGCAAAAAATACAACATGACACAGAACCACAACAACATTATACTAACACGAACGGCAAATTTTGTACAACAAACTACAAAAAATAGCCGATTTGGGAGCGAATGTTGTCCTTTCGAAGTTGCCAATTGGTGATGTTGACACTCAGTGGTTCGCGGATCGGGATATGTTCTGTAGATAAATCTACGAAGTAGAGACACTTATGAGCACTGGCTACTGAGGCCATCGGCTCAGACAATTACAAGAACAACACACAAGACGACATTGGTTTTCGGACGGTCCCCCATCTTTCCACTAACCACGCGCAACGATGCTTGCTTTCGCTGATCTCACGGGAAGCGATGCTTTATCGGAGCCAAGGACGTTGACCAAATTTCATTTAAAATTTGTTGTATTGATTTATTTTTGCAAATCAAAAAAAGTCACTTTTTGTCTCTGGATGTTTGTTCCAGCTAACCTCGGAAATGGCTTTCCCTATTAAGTAGATAGCTAACGTTATAGACATAATGAAAGAACACATTGCTGACAATTTCGATGCATGCGGCTGGGAGCCGTCCATAATTAAAATTTACGCTCTAACTGCTGCCTGCGAAGCGGCTTGCATGATTCTTTCCGTCGACGAGACAATTAAGAGTCCTAAGTCTACAGATGGAAAACCGCCTGGCCGAGGCATGGGAAGACCTATGTAAACAGAAAAAAAATTAAAACATCATTTAACTTCTTTCGCATCCGGTGTCATGGTGTCTAAAGTATGACTAAATCAAATCCAAGCTAATGTTGGACGCGACTGCAGAAGTGTTAGACAGCGATGCATCGTTAACTTCTTTAATTTGTATTAATTAGTTTATCAATAATTTCTATTAACTTTTTTGAATAAAATCACAATTTATCTCAAAAACAAAAGTAAGAAAATTCCAAGAAACATGTAGGGAACACATCCATATGGTGTTCTCTTTGAGAGAAGTTCTTTCTGAACACGCATTTCTATCTTTTAACTATTGATTGTTTATAATTTACTTTGAGTATTGTTTTTTCTTATAGCTTTTGTAAAAGAACATTTAAAATAAGAACAAATCATTGAAAAAATATAAACACCTTGAGTGGCGAAGAAATATACACCCCTATTATGATTCTCAATTGATGTCTGATAATTGATATTTAATATGGAAACAAAACCCAAATACAACAACTATCCAGTACAAAATAATAATGGAGAATCACAATACGGGTGATAGCGTTGTGAATAAAGCCAAGCTCATGCAAGCTTACGAGGTAAGGTAAACCAGGATATTTGGCCCATACGAGATCTCTCTGGATCCTCAAACGCACCAAATGCAGTGGTTTAATGCCCAATACACATGGAGCAACTGGAAAAAACTGATCAGCGATGCGAATTGGCAACTAGTCTGCTTTGAGTCTTACCCTGTGAAATCAAATCGCACGATGCACATGACGCTACTGGTTGCAAACCGGTTTACTATTAACAAAAATCGGTTTTAAGGCACTCATTTGTTGATTAGCATGACAGGTTGCCTAGTGATTTCAGTTTCTAGTTTGCCAAAGATGGGCGAACAACAGACCAATCTGTTGTTGGTGGGAGAAGTTGAAAAACATCCCTTAACGCTGAAATACTAAACGAACTAGAGATTTCGATAGTTTTCTCATGTGTGGAGTGGAGTCACCGCTGAGTACGTTACTGGTCTGTAACCCGAGTTGCTAACCGGTTTAGTTTTTTTTTCTGGTTGCTCCGTTTGTATTGGGCCTAAGTTTCGTGGTTGTCACTGGCGATTTTTTAAATTTCGCTCAGATCAAAGACAATGAAATTGGGCCACTGTTGGTGCCGTGAAATAAGATAGATGAAAATTAGGTAAATTCGATCTTAATTGACAAATAAAAAAGAAAATAAAGGCAAATTTAGGTTTCGGCTAGGGCTCATTTTAGTAATTGGTAGTAGGCCCGAGATTCTTTAAATCGAAAAGAAACTTTACATATATCCAACCTTGCACGTAGTAGAAATCCTATAGTGAGCTCAGGCAGGGGGGTTTCAGGGGGCAACAGTCTCCCTTAACATACCTCAGACTGACATTTTTCTAGGTGGGACAAGTGCCCAAATTGTCGACCCTAAGTGGCTTTTCTTGCCAATTTTTTTCTTCGACATAATTTCTTTCGATTTAACGGCTGATGCCTCCTCTCTGATAGCAGAAGTCGAAAGTTCGAATATTTTAGACTATACCGCCATTGTAATGGGGCAATGTAGTGATCAAAAGGTGCAGAATTTGAAAGCGATGAGTCAGAAACTAACGTTCATTGAAATTGTTCTTTCAGAATCACATACTCCTATCACGTTTAAAACACGTTCGCGAATGTTCACAACATCATTCCTCCATTTTTTCTCTTCATTGACGATCTTTAACATTAGTAAACGGAAGCAGCGATTCAAAATCCATAGACCGGTTATTGTTACCTCGTTACTTCCGTTAATCGTGCAAAACGCTGGCCAGAAGCAATACCCGTTTAAGACCTCTCCGCATCTACTGTTGTCGACGCGTTTTTCCAAAACTAGGTTGCGCGCTTGGGCTCATTCCACCTGACGACTGAACTGGGCAGGCTGTTTGAGTCAGCATTGCTCAAAAGGTTCTACCAGCTGCTCAGATGTCAATGCTGACACCTACCACCCAAATAGGGTAGTTGAGCTCATTGGCTTTTTTTAAGAGCTGAGGGCATTTCATCGGACATCGCCTACTTGTACACTCGACTGGCGAACTCCATTTGTGCATTATTTGTACCCAAAGATCTTAGTACTGCCTCACAGTAGCCTTCCGCAGTTGCAGTCTGGTTACACCGGGCTATATTCATTCGATGCAATGCTGGACCATTTCAACTTCAGTTATCACCAAGCTTTCGGTTTATTTTATTTTTTAATAATTTTGACAATAAAACTCACTTCATTAAAATGACTTTAATTAAACAAAAAATTACTTCTTCTTTGATCAAAGTAGTTTATATATACATACTTTATTTTTGTACTGCAAATTTCTTGCTTTAAAATTGTATCTATTTGATGATCTGGCAGAAGAATAAATGATTGACGACAGTTAAAGGTGTCAGTGATTCATCAATCGTGGGTGAATTTCTCTTGGGCGGATTTCAAGCGTATTCAATAGACGCGAATGAGCCAATTGCCTTGAAATATGTCTGCTATTTATTATATCGTCCTAGAAGGTACTCATAGTTCTCATTCCTTAAAATGGATTTGTCTAATGGCTTCTTATGCCCTCAACCCACTCCATTGTTAAGTCTTGGATTTGATGATGGTGGTAGTTTTAAAAGAGATTGATGACGTTTCGCGCAAGGAACTGTAACTTCGTACTCCACTATTGGCGCCACTAACACTAAGGCCCCCTTCAAATTGCCAAAAAGTTAAAAGCTAACGACTTATAGGTACATTTTTCAATACCTCAGCACATACCCCTTTACTGATGATGTCCTTTTTTCGGCCGATACAAGCCCTTTAGTCTTCTACATTGATAGGCCCTAAACCTGATAGGGCTTTTGGATGAGAGGGTGCGTGGGGTTAATTAGCAAATTTATTTAAGATTCTTTAACTTCGAATCGATGGAATGGAACGTTCATTATTTGCTTTTAATTCGGCAAGCGATGAAGATAAGATAAGGTTGATGGAGTTTAGTTAAGTTCAACTACCCTCTGAAAGAAGAAAATGGGAAGTATAGCTTCGCTAAAATAAGCCACTTTCTTGTTGAAATACAATAAGGAGCGGATTTATAAATGGCAAGCAAAAAAAAGCTAATTTATTACTTCACTACAAGGCATTGGCAGTAAGAAGTATTTGAAACGCTAATAAACCATCAAGGATTAATTTTGTGATTTATTACGTTCTGTAGGGGTTATTATTTTTAGGTGTTGTTTTTTTCCCTTGTTTGTTTCTTCCTGTATCCTGCGAAAGAATTTCTAAATATCGCTTACCGGATACCATCAGAGCTAAGCAGAACATGGATATTGAGATACGATTTTAAATACATTTTAGCTTTTAAAGATACGGAAATTAATAAATTGAAGTTTAATTGAGGAAGAAATTCGTACAGAAACATCCGACACCCAACATTATACCAGGTTTTTAAGCTTGCAATACACAATTTTTAAATAAATTTAAGAATATTCCCGTTGCTATAATTCTTTACAATCCTTATTTGAAATTTCTATTACCTCTAAAGAATGCTTAAAGGACCTTATATTCAAAATTTGTTCTCAATCAGTTCAGACTCAGGCGCTTAGACCTGCAAGAAGAGATTCAAAAATATTTTTATTTTTGAGATTTATTTAAACTTCTGATAGATGTCGGTTGTGACTATTTCAGTAAATTTGGGAGATTTTGTTTTTCATTTAAAATAAATTGCACGACTGGATCACACGTACTGGCTCATATGTGCGATCATATTGTAGAATAAAATTTAAGAAAATTAAAGTTAACAGCATTTATTCGATTTTTGTGACTTTTGATTCTTCGAATAAAGTACGTTTAATTGTATTGCGTGAAATAATTTAAACGCCATTTTATTTCTTAAGGAAATGTTAAAAAGTGTGAATTTTTATTTAAAATTGTAGGAGCCGTTCTTAAATAAAAAACTCTTTTTTAAAAAATTAAAAAAAAATAATTCAAGAATACAAACTTAAGCACAAAAATAACGTTCATTTAAAAACAAATTTAAAAAAAATCACTTAACCGTTTTCAAAATATTGATTTTTGAAAAAAAAAGTTAAAAAAATTATTAAAAATACAAAAAAAAGTTTTGGAAAAAAATTAATGCAAGATTACTTAGGTTACCTACATCTTCTTGAATATCAATTTTGATTGTAATCGGATCACCAGTTTTCGAGAAAGTCGAAGAAAAAAACGGTCCTATGGGAGGTATAGTTTTTAGCCCACCATATTAATTTTTTTTCACGAAAATATAATGCATACCTACAGTACAGTACTGATTTTTTTATAAAAATTCTTGGAGCCATTTTCGAGAAAAATAAGCTTTTACATAACGGTTATATGACAGGTACCGTTAATTTTTGAGCTAAAAATATTAAAAAAAAAGTCCTCTGAAGAATGTCAAAATAACCTTAAGTTCAAAATTTGAAGACGATTGGCCCATTCGTTTAGGCTGCAGTCCAAAATACATCCGTACAGACAGACAGACAGACGGACAAAATTTTGCAGGTAACTCAAAACTGGTACCTACCTACGACTAACTTAGAATAAACTTAAAATAACTTAAAATAAACCAAAAATATTTAAATCTAGAAAAGCCACAGCAATCATTTTTAATTTTTTTTTGCAATTGCCCTACCTAACTTAAAGATACCTAAGATAAATGTAGGTCGGCCATGGGCGATATTTCGTCTATGTCGACTGAAAAAATCAGGTTTTATCTAAGCCCCCAGAATTGGTGGACCTGATGAAGGGCTTCCTTCTGATCCCGGTCGGGCACGGCTCTACTGAAACGGAAGCGCTCTGCTTCGCTCCCAGCCACTAAACCTCGGTCGTAGAGGAGCCGCCTATCGACTGTTTTTAGGCCGACGTGGTAGATCAAACGGAATCACCGATCTATCCTGAATTAGCCCTCAACTATCAAGGTATAGGAAAGCCTCGGGCGGGATAATACCACTCGAACGTGTACTTTCAACATATTCATCTTGGGGGTAGTTATAGCCCCGAAGATTTGTCCATTAGCTGAAGTCATCACCCTTGCAATATGTCGGCGAATTAAAACGTTATCTATCCTGTTTGTATTGGCCCGTTGTATAGAACCTCGTTAGAATAAAAGTGTTTGTACTCCGACTCTGGTATTCTATAAAGCCCGAGACAAGTGCGAACACTCGAATCTTTTCCATTAGAGATGGTGCAACGTTGAACCACACAGGGCATCCGTAGGCAGTTTTCTGCCTGATGAGGGCCATGTAGGAAATCACTTTCACCCTGCTATAAAACAACCGTCTTGTCAGGGCAAAAGCTCCCTTAGCCCTGGCCAGAGCAGCCTCTATATGTCGATTGTTTTATAGATACTAATTCAACCAGATGCCAAGGTACCAAGATACCAAGATACTACATCTTTACTCGCCAGTGGATGTCCATGTGGCGCAGCGATCGCTAGCTTGCGCCAGTTCTTTCTCGTATCCCTAGAGGCCCCAGCCAAAGGGGTTCTAAACAGGATAGTTTCACCTATCTGGAAGTTAATTTTCAGCTTCCAATCGTCACAGTATTATTGAATTTTATCGAAAACACGTTGCAATGAGTTAGACTCCCAATGAGATCGCTGGTGTAAATACTAAAGAGAATCGTCGAGTTCACCGCTCCCTGTTGCAAACCGTTTTTAATATCAAACCTCGCGGTAGATATTACATTGCCACTCTTGACAACAAACTTTCTACCATTAAGCATGTCGTAAAGCATATTTAGCAGTGGTTTACTTATGCCCCATCTCGTCAGCTTCAGATAAAACCCTCTAACCACACGATATCGAAAGCCTTCTCCATATCAACCAGACAGTCACCCGTGCGTTTATTCTTAGCATTGTTCCATTGGACAGCAGATACTAGCTTAGACGCGGCATGAATTGTGTCATATCCCGCCTTAAAGCCGAACTGGGTGTCTGGAATTATATTTTTGTCCTCGGCTCACTTTGCAGATACTCGGAAGAAGACTTATCGACCGGAGATTTGCCGGATTGGAATTGACCTTTTCCTTTTTCGGGAGAGGATGTACAACAGCTGTCTTCCAACTCACGGGATAATATGCATTATTCAGCGCGTTGTTGAACAGTGTTGTGTATATGTTTATTGCTTCCTCAGGGAGATGTAGTAGTACAATATTGGGTATACCATCGACTCTTGCTGCCTGTCTGCCCGTCTGTCAGTATATATAACGAGCTGCAGTCTAAACGGCTTAAGCGATTTCCTTCAAATTTGGTGTGTGCGATTCATTTGGCCATAAAATAATAGTACCTGATGTCATATAACCATTATGTAAAAGTTTATTTTTCTCGAAAACGGCTCCAAGAATTTTTATGAAAAAAAAATCAGTGTAAGTAAGCATTATATTTTGGTGAAAAAAGAATTTAATATGGTGGGCTAAAATCGGTACCTCTCATACGACCGGTTTTTTCTTTGCCTTTTTTGAAAACTGGTGATCCGATTGGCATTTTTAATAATTTTTTTTTCTGATGCATAAGTTTGTATTCTTAAATTTTTTTTTAATTTTTTTTAAAGTTTATAAAAAAACTGTTTTATTTGAAAACCGTTCCTACGATTTTGAAAAAAAAAATCAATCTTGTTAACATTTCTTAAAGAAATAAAATGGAGTTTAAATTTATTTCAATCAATACAATTTAACGTACTTAATTCGAAAAATCAAAAATCCAATAAATACTTTATTCACTTTAAATTTTTTAAATTTTATTCTACAATGGGACCGCACATATGAGCGAGTACGTGTGATCCAATCGTGCAATTTATTTTATTTTTCAAACTAAATTCCTTTTCTTTTTTTTATTTAATTTGCTTTTTACACTATAAACTTTACTTTCGAATTTTCCTTCTTTTCAACTTCTCTTCTCTCCTCAAAATGTCTTCTTTTTTCAACTTGACGATTTCACAACTTCACAAAAAGTGCTGCCAAAAATCTCAGCTTTCTCTTTCTTACCTTAATGCACATTAGTGCCTCTCTTCTAACAAATGAAAACAGTGGAAATCTGTCTCGGATTATTCAGCAAAACTACCCCATCTTTGCTGTAGTTTGCCACCGATGTCGAACATTATATTGTTTTCTCTCTCACCCATTTCCACATTTTCCGAATTCAGCTAGTTATTGGTGATTTTCCAAAACCGGCGAATATGTTGAATGAATTCAAACCTTTTTTTTCTAATTTTAATTACTTGTTTTTCCCTTCGGTTTTGTTCGACCCATATCAAATTCGTAACCTGTAAAAGAAGCTTTTGCCAGATACTACCAGGATCTAGCAGCGGCATTTAAAAAGTAGTCGAGGTTGGTAAAGGGAGAAATCTGAAGGCTAGCCTTTATAGTCGTAAATTTTACCGCGACAATGGTGCCATAAGGAGTGCTCTAACCGTTCTTAAGACCATGTTGTAAGACTCAAGCACCAATTGCACCAATACTTCGGCGTTAAGCCGTTCACTTTGAAGAGATTGGGACAACACGAGATGTTGCGGAATATCTCTGCTATTGCCGAAGAAGTCGAAGACAACCCGGTGATACTAACTATACGACGTGCCACGCAAATGGCTTTATGGGTCTGCTCAGTATGCCGTTTAACCTGATGAATTATCGGCCCATTTCTTTCCTCAATTGGATGAATTGAGACTTAAAGACATATGGTTCCAATAGGCCATAACATCGACACACATTGAACGAGTCACAGCTGATATTCAGAATGAAGCACTTCCGCACTTCTTGCGCTTTCACGGCCCCAGAGTGGGATTACTTAAAAAAAACAGGTTTAGGTAAACAAAGCCTCAGATTCTTGTAGCCTTTAAAGAGAATATCGAAAGGAATGCAAGAATCTATCGCCGAGAGTTCTAACACAAGTGATGAAAATGTCTTATGGCCCATTGCCATCAAGATTGATGGTGGCCATTTATCCTACGTCATTTTCTCGTCATGATAAAAGACGTGAAACAAACAAAAAATATCAAATAATTACTCTTGCTATATCTTATACAAATGGAAGATAAATTGGCGAAGAACGGTTTGTCCTTTTAACCGAGCTGCATCGAACCTTAAGGACTGTGCCTCTGGAAAAAGGAAAGAATAGAATTCACCAAATTTCCCTCACAGCCCAAAACTATAGATGTTCAACAATTGACATTTTTCTCTGATCTCGAGTATTGCAAATAATAAGACATAATTTATTTTTTAACTACATATGTACATATGTTGCCCTACATTTTTCATTTTTCTTAGAATCCTAACAGCACACAACAGACTTAAGTATGTATGTATGTATGTTGATGGTATCAAGATAATGATGCGGAAGAGGGCTCAAATCACTTTCTTGTTTGGATGCCCCAGCCCAGCCTAGTTCGGGCAGAAAAACCTTTTTAACGAACTTGGATATGTTTCAAAAAAGTTACTGATAATTCAAGATCGTTCGACGAAGCACCTCGCACCTAATTCTCCACTAATTTTCAGTTTAAAAAAAAAAACTATTTTAATTTGTTTAAACGTTATTGTCAATGTATAGCCATTAAATAAATTAAACTTAAAGAATCGTTTAAAATTTTATATAAAGTAGGAGTTAGTTTATATGTGTGTATAAGCTGACCCACGCGGTGTTGCTCGTGTCTCTGAATACCGATGAAAAGCGCCACGTATTGGGTCCAATAATAGCTTAAAGCCACATACGTAATCAAGTTAATATACACACACGAAATCGGCATTTGAGTTTTTTTTTAATTTTGCTAAATTATAAAAATGAAATGAATACAGTTTGCGGTAGAGATGCTAGTATCAAGTGCATGGCTTAAATGTATATAATTAACAAAATATTTTGGGTATAGAGTAAAAATGTTGTTGAGTAAGAGAGGGGCAAAAACGAAATGTTTTTGATATGAAAATGTATATAGGGATAACTATATTTTCGTTAATATCTCTACCCGAACGTGGCTTATCGGGTCCAAATCTTAATGGTTCACCATATGAGCTTCGCATGGGTACCACTTATTTTTTGTATCTACAAATTCTGGATGATATGTGGTTAACCATGTCTCAATTAAGAAAACATCTATAGAAACAGTGCCTTTTAACGCATACTAAAAATATAAATCAAAATTGCCATGAAAAAAAAAATTCTGTAAACGCTGCCACAGAATCACTCGTTCCAGTCTGTCTGAAAATTACTCCAACGGACCATACATACATAAATTTTATAAATTTTTATTATGACCAACTTGTCTTTACTCGCGTACACCATATGTTTCTGAGTCCCGAGAGCAGCTGCTCCTATCCGGTCCATAACTAAAGCTTAAAACTACTAAAAGAATTAAATTTAAACTGACAAAAATGTCTGAAATCGGTCAAGCTATTCAAATTTAATGTTGTTAACATAAAAATATAAAAATATATATATACAAGGAAAACAAAATCTCCGTACATATCTGCACCCATTGTCACTTATCGTGTCTAAAGATAAGATCCACTAAAATTTAAAAAGTAGAAGAAGAGAAAAAGAAATACAAAATAGGCGGAGTTTGTTTAAAGTAGAAAATAGATGTAATAATGGGGTGTGTGTGTGGATTTAATGAGAGGGTTTGTGGGTGTGAGTTAACGGGGTTTATGTTGGTGTTGCTGTTGTCAATGTTTTCTTATGAAGTTATCACGTTAGATTATCGTCCGTAAAGCGACTTTACAGACAACTTACTCTTTTTTAAACAATTCACAGACAACATAAAAATAAAATACTTTCGCGATTTACAGCTTATACAAATACTAACAGGCAGCGGCAATTGAATGTTCTGAGAATTTCTCATACATTCTTTGTTGTCAACCTTGTGGTATGGATCCTGGAGTGCAATGCATCTACTAAAACTCAGTCAACGCCCCTCTGACTGGTCGATTGGCCCTGAAATTTAGTTGTCTTTTAGTTGATATTTATTTATTTATTTATTTATTACATCAATTGATAACATACATCTGCTGATTACAAAAAAGAATATTTACATTTACAGTTTTCACAAAGAGAGAAAAACTTCAACTGGCAGTTTCTCCCTTACAATGTATTTGTGTCAGCTTGTCGTTCAATGTATTCACTTTGACTAAAAGTTTAGGTACGCCGTACGCATTGAATGTGCCCATTGAAACAAATCAATTTGACAGTTTTGTCATTTTCGTTTTCTATATTTTTGTTTACATTTCGATTCGAAATTCAGTGTTTTCTATTTATCTAGATTTCTTACATATTTTGGTTTATTTTTTACGTGATTTTTTTCTGATTTTAAAAGTTATTCTGTTATTCGGGTCAGAGACGAATCCAACCAACCATAATTTATTGAGATCGGTCCAGCCGTTTTTGAGTTTTAAATGGTGTTACTAACCCCATTTGTTTTATGTACATATGTACATATATAGGTATGTATAGTATACTCATCTCATTTACTTATTTCATATAAGTGATTTTTTTGTAACATTTTTTTTAGCATCGTACATGTTGTAAAAACTTCTTCGTAGATATTGTAGGAGGGTTGAGCCAGAAATTGTTCATCATTTTTTATCAACTTTTGGATTTCAATTGACAAAAACTGAATACGTATGACTTACATTGGAAGATTTCATTTGGATGAAAAATTTAAATACAAACAACATACATAGAAATTTGGCTAGATAGTTCATTTGATATACAAACATTATACATTATGTATATCCCAATTGCAAGGATCTGATCTCTAAAATTCAGGGTAGAAATCTAATAAAACAAAATCTTTGCAGTTGGCATATTTCTTAAATAGGTCAGCATTTCAAAAAAAAATGTTCACGACTGGGTCGCACGTACTTGCTCTTATGTGCCTTTTTAAATTGAAAAGCAAAATCTTTAAGAGAAACAAGTAACATTTACGTTGAAAATAATACAGTTTGAACTTATAAAAAGTATTAAAACCACAATACTTAATGGTTTTTAGTAAAAATTAAGTACGCCATCTCACGTCTTAAATAACAAAGAATTTATGAAAAAAGTATTTCGAAAATTGTAGGACCGGTTTTGATAAAATCCTGTTTTTTATTTTTAGTTTTTTGAAATTTTTTTTTTCAAATTTATGTATGCATTTTTTTAGAGTTTATTAATATACATGTGAATATAAAATTTAAAATATTTTTTTTGATTAGTTTTAGAAATATTGGTTTTTCAAAAAAATTTTTTTTTAAATTAATGTTAATTAGAAAAACAAATATTAAAAAAATTGATACGCAGAATTAATTTGGTTACCTAGATCTTTTCAAATATAAAATTCGACAGAAATCCAAGAAGCCGTTACCGAGAAAGTCCGTTAGTAGACTTTTCCCGAAAATTTGGTTCTAATCAAATGATAGCCAATACTAACAAAAAAATTATCAAAAATTTTCTTAAAAATCGTTGGAGGCGTTTTTGAGAAAAATAAGCTTTTCCTAAACGGTCATATGGCAAGGTAAAAAAGAGTTGGTTGTCTGTAAAGTCGTTTTCTTAGGACGTTACCACGTAAAACTATCACGTGATAACGTCATAAGAAAACATTGATGGCAGCAACACCAACATACAGCCCTTCAACTCACACCCATAAACTCTCTCGTTAAATCCATACACACACACACCATTATTACATCTACTTTATACTTTAACAAATCTCCCTATTTTGTATTTCCTTTTCTCTTCTTGTACTTTTTGAATTTGAGTGGAATTATTTTTGGAATTTGCGCCTGTTCTTTTTCATGTTCGCCTGGTGCTTGTGATCGATTTTGGTTGAAAGAACAAAGAACCACAGTATCGCAGCGTGTGTCACTTTTCTTATCAGCATTATCAGCATGAGTCTTATCAGCATTATCACTTATCAGCATCAGTCTTATCAGCATGGGTCATATTATTTCGTGTGTGTAGCTTGTCATCGGTTTATAAAACGATATCACGTAAAAAAATAAGGTATCCCACAGTTCGATCGATCAGAACGTCCTCGGTTGGCAATATGCTATGTGTCCACATTAACTCTCAATATTCCAATACTCCAATACGTACAGCTTATAAGATGAGGAAGAAAATCTCAAAAATAATACAGGAAATGTATTTGCCTTAAACAGTACAAGCATGAAGGTGCACCAGGTTTTCCCTTATACTAAAAACAAACTTGGAACTCTCTTTTCATACCTGTCGAAATCACCTTTCCTCTTCCCAACAAGTTATATCTTCACGTACATATACGATAACGACAATAAGCTCTTCTTCATCTCCAAGGTTTTCAAAATGCAAAAACCACATTTCTCAACTCCTTTTACACACCCAAATGTTTTTAAACTCCACAGTGAAGTTCACGAAAAGTGTCATTCCAATAAAAAACTATTGCCAAAACCTCCTACCCATCATCCGTCCTGCAAAAGGACACCGAACCGAAATAGTTCAAAAGTCCTCTACCATATCACCTCAGACTTTCATAGTCCCTCAGAATGGGAGTGCTATCATTTATGTTTTATAACATCTCAGTTTTCGTTTTCCATACTTCCACAAGTAATTACAACCTCAGCAGTTAATGCCATTATTTCGTAGAAATCGCCTGCTGTGCGAAGTGGCAGAGTTCTGGATGTGTGTTCTCTTTTTGCATATGCCCAAACTTTTGCGGATAGTTTGCCTGCTACTGCAATGCCTTGGTCCAGTGGCACGAACATAGATACCCGCTATCGTTACCGAGAAGTTTGTTTGCGCTTTATCACATTTCCTAGACAAAAACCAAGAAAACTCACAAAAACCTATCATGTCCTGCAGGCTCATAAAGGGCAATCTCCAGTTATATATGTATGAATGTCCATACCCACAATACGTTGCCAATTGCGCTGTTCTTGGCAAGCTAAGGAAGTCTGGGGTACATCAACGACACGTCAATACGACCGACCGACTCTGAAACAGTTCGCCAAGCGTTTCTTACAACGACAACGACAAAGACGACGACGGTCATAAATATCACTTGATTCACTTTGCGAGTTCTGCAATCTGATAAATGATAGCATACAGAACAGGCGCAAAAGGCAGCCTATCTATACATGTGTGCATCTCTGCAGGCACACTCTAAACGTGTGTACCAGTTCCTTCTACTCCTGGGTCCTGGTGGCCAAAGAGTGGGGTCCTCCCCCGTGTGTGCAGAGAAGGTGAAAAGCATCCATTCGGTAATATTCAAATGCGACACGTCTCGGTTCTTGCCCGCCGGTTGACGACGAAGAGTCCTTCTGCAATTGCAACCGGGCAACTTTCCCAACAATTGGCAACTGGCCAGCTGCCAACAGGGCCTTAATTTACATATTGAGAATTCGTATGTTCCCAACTCCTGATTCCTGGTTGCCCGGCAGAACTAGCGGATGGCGATGCCGTATACGTTTCCTACACGTCAATTTCGGGACGGGGCCATTTTGAGTTGAGAAACTTTTCCGTCGTTGGGCATTTGCATGCTTCGCTCTTTAATTTGTGACTGGGCCAGCTCTCTGTCTGCATACATTTATGTGATGCCAATGATGACAAAATGTTTTTATTTTGGTTCTGTAAACTTTTTTTCTGAGGGTATTTCCATCCCTCGTTTAAAAGACGGGGAGCTTTTTTTCTGACCAATTTCTCGTGATGTTCCAATTAAAATGAGTTTTTTCTGTTGACTTAGTATCAGTTTAATTTTGATTAATTTTTTTTTGTTGAGGACCGTTATTTTTTTAAAAAAGGCAGATGTACACGTTACTTTGGCAACGAGACGACCGGCAAGTGAAAAGTTAATTTTAGGTTACAAGTGGAGTTTTTTCGTTTCATTTTATTTTATTTGAATTTTTTGTTGTCCGTTTAATTTGGTTGAAATTTTTTGTTATGTGCCGGGGATTTTATATTGACTTTTTAATTGTTTAATGACTGAATTGATGGTTGGAGCTTGTAAGTGGGTATAATGGGCAGATGTTAACAATTTGGCTAATTACAGATTCAATTAGCAGCATTGACTGAAATCTGTGGAGAAGGTGGAATTTCAGAGGAGGGGTATTCCTGAGCTCAGGATAAGCAGAAAGGTAGTTCAATTTCTAGAGTTTTAGTAAATAGGTATAATTCAATTTTTCTAAGAGTTTTATAATAGGTGGATAAAAAAGAAGAGAGGAGTTTCAAAATTTTTTGACGGTAGGGTAGTTGTATTTAACTTAGCATTTCCCTTTTGGAAACTGCAGCAATCTCCAATGGGAAGCTGTAGATTCTTTGGGTGTAAATAAGATTATTTGTGCGGTGACAATCAGTACTAAAGTTGTGCGATTTTTTAAGAATGACGAATGATCAATGAGTAACACAGAGTAGGTAGAGAGAGATAGAGAATATCGTTGAAGGCGAGCGTTGAAAGCGGTGATGACGAAGAATTCCGTAAATTTTTTTACAAACCACAAAAAAAGCTGACTGCCTTTGTGACGTTGCATTTTTTGGCAAGTTTTATTTTCATATAGAAATTTGGCTTTACGAATATATACAACTATATACAACTATTACCTCTCTACAGTTGGAATCTAACCATGAGTTTTTCTAATGGGTTTTCCATATAGGTTTGATACTTTTGACCCATTTGAGATAAATTTTGTTATTCTTGAAAAAAATTAATTTGTATAACCATAACTGCGCTGGAATCTATGTCAGTATCGGGGAAGCATAGTGACTATAGTCTGTTCAAAAAAAATTGTCAGTACAGTATGGGCGAGCTTTTTAAAAACAGAAAACTTCTAATGAAAAAGATAAACGTACAAGAATTGTGTGTAGGCATCATCATGATCAGATCTATCAACGTTGATGGACACAGCTCCTTGATGTGTTAATTGAAATGGTACATATTCGATCAAGAGTTACCTTTGTCAATTGAAAACAATACTATATAGGTTTTGCATTTGTTTTTATCATAGTGCTTTCGGTTTTGGAGCTTTTGAGAAAAAATTTAATAGTGTCAGAGTTAGTAGGTATATATAAATTGCACGATTCAATCGCACGTACTTGCTCTTATGTGCGGTCACAGAGTCGAATAAAATTTGATAAATGTTAGAAGAACTTGAAACTTTTTATTCGATTTTTCTGACTTGATTGTTTGAAAAAAAATATACCTAAAATAGTTTTCAATTTAAACGCCATTTTATTTTATTTTTAAATGTGAAGTGTATTTTTTTTTAATCGTAAAACGTTTTTTTTTAACTTTTTTTAAGAATTAAATAAAAATAATATTTAAAGAAAATTTAAAAACAAAATTTAAAACAAAACTCACTATTTTCACGTTTTCAAAAAAAAAAATTATATAAGATTACCTATTAAGAATACAAAAACGAAAGTTATGGAAAATGTTTTAAATTGAAATTAAACTACCTACATCTTCCTGAATATGAATTTTAGTTGTAATCGATTATCTAACCTTTTCTCGAGAAAGTCGTTTTTTCATAAAAATTCTTGGAGCTGTTTTTGAGAAAAATAAGCTTTTACTGCAGGCGGCAGTGGTGAAGTAAGTAAGATGTTTGCGTGTGAACCTAGAGATCGTAAATTCGAATCACAGCTGAGTTCCAGTTTTTCAAACTCCTAGTGCAAGCTAGACGCAGCGCCGTCGGGTCCCTGGGTTTTAAGTGAGAAAATAGTCCCCTAATTCTCTATCTACTACACCGAAAAAAATCTTTCCCTATCTTTCTAATCCTTCTAACAAGGGTCGTGCAACATCCAGTGTCAATTCAAAAGGGAATATGCACAGACACATAGTTAAATATTATTATTATTATAACGATTAATGGCAAGTACCGTTAATTTTATGAGCTAAGAATGAGCAAAAATAACCTTACGTTCTAAATTTGAAGACGATTGGTCCAACCGTTCAGGCTGTAGATCAAAATACATACAGACAGACAGACGTATAGACAGACAGATAGAACTTTGCCAGTAACTCAAATATGTTTCTCCATCATCGTAATGTCATGTCACAATAACTTGCATTGTAGTACCTATAATCGCAAGTAAAAATGATCATTACAACCTATGCCAACCGCTCGTTTTTTTTTAAGAATTGAAACAAATCCTGAATTAAATTAAATTGCACGTACTTGCTCATATGTGCGGTCAAATTTAAGAAAATTAAAGTGAACAAACATCAAAGCATTTATTCGATTTTTGTGACTTTTGATTGTTCGACTAAAGTATGTTAAATTATATTGAGAGAAATAATTTAAATGCCATTTTATTTCTTTAAGAAATGTAAGAAAGTGTGATTTTTTTTCAAAATCATAGGAGCGATTTTTAAATAAAACGGTTTTTTAACAACTTTTTTAAAAAATTAAAACAATTAAGAATACAAACTTAAGCACAAAAATAACATGCATTTAAAAATAAAATTTATAAAAAAAAATCATTACGCGTTTTCAAAGTATTGATTTTTCAAAAAAAAAAAAAATAAAATTATGAAAAGTACAAAAAAAAGTTTTCAAAAAAAATTTATGCAAATTACTAAGGCTACCTACATCTTCTTGAATATCAATTTTTATAGTAATTCGATGACCAGTTTTCGAGAAAGTCGAAGAAAAAAACCCGTTCTATGGGAGGTACCGTTTTTAGTCCACCATATTATTTGTTTTACTAAAATAAATATAATGCTTACCTACACACTGATTTTTTGTCATAAAAATTCTTGGAGCTGTTTTTGAAAAATATAAGCTTTAACATAACGGTTATATGACAGGTACCGTTAATTTATGAGCTAAAAAAAATTGAAAAAAAAATCCTCTGTAGAAATTCAAAATAACCTTAAGTCCTAAATTTGAAGACGATTGGCCAAACCGTTTAGGCTACAGTCCAAAATACATCCGTACAGACAGACAGACAGACAGTAATAACAATTTTTTGATCCGGAGATGCGATAGAACGATATGTATGCAAAACTATTTTTTAACAATAAAACAATCAAAATATAGATTTACTGGTCCAAGCTTTCGTAGACTCCAGTTTTTTGTTAGTTTATAATTGAATTTCTGAATTACATTAATAATTAATATTAATTTATTATGAAATAATATTCAAGAAAATCTCAAATAATTTTAATTTTAAGAAAATTATCATTTTAAAACAAATTCTGAGCTAAAGCCTTGGAGACGGAATAGTTTTCTGAAAAACAAAATTACTATTTCACATTTATTATGCTTAAGGTCTAATCGTACTTAATCAAACTCACTTGGTTTTCATATGGCTTAAGTTTAGGGACATTTTCATAGAAAATTTTGCAAAAAAACTGCATATCCGCTAAGGTCATGTTAGATATATAGTTATTTATATTTTTACACTTAATTTTACGTAACACATTAATTTCCCAAAGGAAAAGTGTGATCTGGTACCATCTGGGTGCAACTTGTTTGATATTCGTTCGAGTACTCTACATTCTCTGAGATAAATTACACCTGTGTTTGGTTCACAATATTTATGCGTCCGTAGGGACTCCAAAGCAGCGATTTACAGAAACACACATATACATATGAAACTATACAGTTCCAGCCATATTCTAAAAAAACAAGTTTGTAGATCCGATTTTTATATTCGTAGTACAATAAACCCTCATGCCGAGAACGGGAATATTTCACTGCAGGGTAAAAAAGAGTCCTTCCGTTTGTTGCTTTGGGAAACGGCGACAGGAGGTGGATGGAAATCTGCCTTTTTGCTGTTTGCTGGGTTTTCGGTTATTGGTCGTCCTCGCCCGTCCATCGGCGCGGCTGGGGCGCTGAGCTCTGCTCTTCTCTTGGAATAATTAATATCCGCTGGACTGTCATTGTGTCAATTATTGTTTGGCGGGAATAGTGTGTGCACCACGAAAATTCTAATGAACACGACGAGCCAGCCACATTTCAGAGGCGGAAATGACATGTCGGTTGGTTGTATAGCCAGTAGCAGGAGTAAGCGAACCATCAGCAGCGCGAGCAGCCTTGACAAACACAAAAATAATGTAATATTATGGGAGCGTTAGTTAGATGACCAGCTGATGGGTGTCTACTTGTTGTCGGTATAATTGTATGCACTGCGTATACAGTTGCTGAACATACCCGGAGCTATAGGAGGATTTTGCAACAAGCCAGTTATAGGATGTCATCGGTATCCTGAAGTTAAATTTGAAAATTGGGATGATTGTGTCAACGTAATTTATAATTCTGAGAGGTTGTGCAGTGTGCATATTGTGGCAAGTGGTGTCGTAGGTGTGTCAGAAATGGGTTGCAGTTGTGGTGTTTTCATAGAATTTGAATTTAATGAACTCAGAGATATTTTAATAAATAGTTCTTTAATTCGGCGTGTTTTTTAGACATGGGGAATTTTTGTTAAAACAGAATAAATCGTCAACGAGAAATTTTAAACTTGATAGGTATGTCAGTGTGGGGGTAAAACTCAAAATTATGAAGTAAATGTTATTGAATCTTTTTTATTGAAAATTATAAATTTCGAAATGGTAAAAACCATTAAAGCATTATTGTTTTCTAATTACACACTTTTTATAAATATCTAGATGTTATATAAAAAGTTGACTTTATGACAATACTGTAGACATTGAGTATCTGAGTATATTTTACATTGTCAGATAGATAAGTATTGAGTACAGCTACACGATAATATATGTATCATATATGTACCACAAATCTTTCGTACAAATAAATACGTCTCCAGGAGCGGATTGAAGGGTAGCGTGTCCAAACATTTTTTTTTACTCAAGCCTTCGCGTGTCCAAAATTTTTTTTTTCAATCAAGCCTTCATATGCATGTATCTCGATATGTAGAGGTCCTAGCTGAGTACCTAGGTATGTTTTTATGTTTTGAATTGTCAAATAGGGGTTTAGTCCTGCTACCTGATCTTCATATATACCACAAATCTCCGCAAAAACAACTTCGCTTTCATGAACGGATTTAAGGGTCACGGTTAGAAAACATATTTTTCACTAACGCCTTTACACGCCTACATTGCGTTATTTTTGTTATTTTCCTTGTTGCGGTATTTTTAATTACAATAATATTTCCTGCAAAACCGCCTGTGGTTATGTAGGTACTGGTGGAGAAATCCATTCGAAAAGTAACGAAAATAAAATACCAACATGATGTGAATTGGTTGGCTTTCATCAAAGAAAATTAGCTTTTGTTAATTTTGGTGGGTGGGGGAGGGGAAGAGTAAATTGTAAGCAAACAAAGTTATTAATGAAAAACCAACCCCCCACCGCCACATTTTTCGCACTAGATCCAAAACTTGAGAAAATGTTTATTTACATTTCATTATCCCAAAGCTTCGTTAAGTTACGACCTTTTTCGACCTAAAACTAGGTACGTATCTGTCGACTGAACTATATGAAACAGCTTAGACGCATAGAACTTTAAATTTAAGCACTGTTTTCATTGATAGCCATTTTGTCATCTGTTGTGATTTTTATAAAATGTGTTTCAACTAAAATCAACTCAAACCATGTATTAAAATTACAGAATATCGCCTCAAAAGTATAAATGATTTAAAAGATTGAATTAAAAAGTGTTAACTAAACTTATTTACTTTTATAACAAAACAAAATTAACTGTGCAACAGACATAAATGCAAATATACCTGCAATAATATCCTCACACTCACCTCTGTTATATTAAATATTTTGACCCGTGCGCAACGCAGAGCTTTACGGGAAACGACGACATTTTGACTAAGATAAACCAGAGGAAATTGATTCATATAAATTTAACATATTTTTACAATTTAATACCTATGGATAAAACAATAAAAACACCCTAACAAGGTCAGTTTATGAACAATAAATTTATATTTTTTTACGACGCAGACTACACGAATTTAATGAATATATTTATTATGAAACACGGGAAACAACGCCATTTCAACAACAGACTCATTGTATATAAACTAGGTACTATGCAATGTATATATACTTACATACAATGCACAGACTTAGAAAAACCAGATCCAGAGGAAATGAATTAACTAAAATTAAACACATTTGTGCACATCACCATGGATAAAAGAAGAAGGATCACCTTGAATGTCCGAATAATAAAGTAAACTTGTTTTTCAAATTAAACACACAAACAAGATCAATTTCTGAACAATAATTTTACACTACTACCTACTATACTTTTGACACCACAGACCGCACAAATCCAAGAAGAAAGGTAAGTAAAATAACAGGAAACGACGCCATTTTAAAAACAAACCAAGACAAAATAGACTAAATTAAGTAACCAAAATTAAATACATTTCCACACATCAATAATTAATAAAACGATATTGGGCAGATAAACAAAATAATCTTTTCGAACAATAATTTTATTTTTGGGGTACAGGAGACCGCACGAATCCACGAACATACTAAAAACCAAAAAGGTATGGGAAACGACGCCATTTTAAAAACAGACAATTAATTTACCAAAATTAATCACATTTTTACTCATCGATGTGAATAAAACAATAATGATAACTAAACAAGATCAATTTCCGAACAAAAAAATTATGTTTTTTGACGCACGCATAATTCAAAATGAATATTTTAATTTATTTCATTTTATGAGACGATCACTGCACTGAACAAACCAGATATTATCGGGTTACATACATTCTAACTAAGAACCTAAAGAGCTTTTTCGTTGCTGGCAGAGACGGACCGGGCAGACACATTGCACTGCACAATTGCACCGTTTTTTTCTGTTTGCTATTAATAATTAGGGTTGTTCGGGACTTCTGGTTGGATGCGGTGGATCGTGGATGGTAATGGAAATAGAAGAATTCGTTAGATTTGGAATGGAACTTTTGTATGTAAATAAAACCTTTTATATACAAAGATGGAACTAAAATGAAGGGATATTTTTGTGAGGATCATACATAAATTGACTGGATCGCGCACGTATACGCTCATTGTAGAATAAAATTTAGGAAAATTAAAGTGAACATCAAAGCATTTATTCGATTTTTGTGACTTTTGATTGTCAAAAAAAAATTTAAAAAATTATTAAAAATACAAAAAAAAGTTTTAGAAAAAAAATGTACGCGAAATTACTTAGGCTACCTATGTGCATCTTCTTTAAAATCAATTTTGATAGTAATAGGGAGGTTACGTTTTTGGCCCAGCATATTAATTTTTTTTTCACAAAAATATAATGCTTACCTACAGTAGTACACTGATTTTTTTCATAAAAATTCTTGGAGCCGTTATCGAGAATACTACGAGTACCGTTAATTTCAAAAAACTTCTCTGTAGAATGTTAAAATAACCTTAAGTTCTAAATTTGAGAACGATTGGCCCAACCGTTTAGTACTACCATCAGGCAGCATCTAGTTTAATGAGATACTGCCGCAATAGCGCTGCAATAGGGGTTGATATGCATTTGTATGGGTTTTGGAGAGTAGAATGAAATATAATGATGAAAGAGTAGGTTGTATGTTATATTTTCATAAACGTATGAGTTAGAATGATGAATAATAAGTACGAGTGAAAGGTTCAAAAAGTGACACACTAGACCATATGGTATGGTAGAGTAAGGGAAACCTTTGATTTTTCGTAAACAAGCCAAGATTGTGTGTTTTTAATTATTTTTTGGATTTTGCATTTTTCAAGAAATTTTGTTATTTCTGTAGCTTATACCGAAATCATATACCAATGTTGCCATATTCAGATTGACTGTTTACAGTTTAAATGTATATTGTTCAATTTCGAACGTAATAAAGAAATTGATTTTTTTGTATTTAAACGTAGTTAGGTTGCTTTTAACATTTCTATTGAAGTAGAGAACAGTAAAAGCAAATGTTTATTCAAAACGGCATTTTACTGCTTACGATCATACATAGGTAAGCTCTATGTTTCCGTGCATTTTTTTTTCAAAAAAATTAAAAACACCAAAAATAATTTTTTATTTTTCATATTTTATATTTTATTTTATATTTCTATTTTACGGCTCGAAAAATGTAACCATTTTTTAAAGATTTCGAAAAGCAATAACATAGGTACAAACATCTGCAAACAATGTATTTTATTGGTAAAATATATAACTAGGTAGGTACTTCAACTCAAATTTATTTTTTGCAGACTAAAAAAATTGATATAATAATCAAACATTGCAAGCATATATTTGCAAATTCTTCCAACCAATCCATGCCAATCAAGAAAGAAACAGAATACGAGTTGCGTACATACATCATACAGACATACAGTGTATTTAATGTATATTGATAGCGAAGCTGCATAAGAAAACACATGCATTATTTCTTTTTTGTCTAAAGACAGAGTAATATCATGAGCGCATTATTTTTCAAAAAAATAGGGCGCCCGTAATAAGGACTTTTTAATTAAGAAGTTTTTGGTCGATCCCTATTTTTTTTTAATTCAATATTGAAAGACTATATAAAGTGTTGTAAAAAATAAACAAACTCGAAAATTTATTTTGCAAACACTCCCTTCTACAAATTTACAAAATGTTAAGAAGGTAAAAAGAAAAAGTGTCGATGGTTTGTTTTCTTCTGACTGCTAACACTTTAATTCCCGTTCTGTCTCGTTCTAACATTGCATATGTGTTGAATTCATCACCCCGACCAAAAGTCTACAGTGAGAAATAGCGAGATAGCGAAACTAGATGACGCTAGGTGAAAAACCCATCTTGATATCACTATAGAATAGATATACAATGGCTACAGTCCAAAATACATCCGTACAGACAGACAGACAGACGGACATAATCTTGCCAGTTACTCAAAAACGTTTCTTTATCATCGTAATTTCATGTTTGATAGTTATCTCAATTTTTTTAATCTGCACGAATGCAGAATTTGCATTATAGTAATTATAATCGCAAGTAAAAATGTATTCTAGGTAACTTTTGAGTTTGTATTGTATGTACTATAAAATATATAGAAAATAGAAGAAGAAGAACATGGAAAGGAAAATGGAGCTATGGTTACGGTGACCATATTTTTAAATTCCAAATAATAAACAAAACGAAATTTTTATTTTAAAAAATAACTCAATTAAAAAGAATAACACAAGGATTACGGAAGCAACTCTTAATATTATACATATGTCCTTACATGTATGTTAGGCAAATTAAATAACGCTCAAGAACTAAATGAGTATCTTCATTATTTAAAATTAAGACTAATGGAAGTAACATTTATTTGTTTACATATTTAAATACTTTCCTGAAGTATAGAATTGTTTAATTAAATCTAACTTTTGTGTTTAATATTCTATTAACTCTAAACAGATCATAGATAGATAGTTAGTTAAATTTAGTAATTAAAATTGTTTTTAATTTGTTTTTTTTTTCATATGTTCAAACATTATATTATTTAAGACTGAAAGAACTTTTTTTCCGTTGGAGCAGTCGAACCCGGAAGACAAACCAAATTCTACAATTCTTAGAATGTTTTGAAATTTATATAAAACGTTTAAAAATGTCCATCCATCTATCTATCCAATTTGGAAAAGCTTTTGACTTGATTATTATCTCAATGCTCGATTTTGAGGTTTTAACATTAACTGTATTTCGGGAATAATGTAGGGACTTTTAATTTCTTCACTGGCTCTGGTATCAAGTCTTAAATAAAGGTTAGTTCCTTAGCATTTCTTCACATCACTGGTACGTGTCCTAAGTTCACTTCACAGAGCAGTTCTAGGAACTAATACGTCTAAAACTGGTGCCTGTTTCTCATTTACTACAATAAGCTACATCAACTACATTCTACATAAATGCGGTTGTGCTATTTCAGATACATTTTTCTGTTTCACAAATTCCATTGAAAATGTTGTATAATAAAGATGAAATATGTTAATTTGAATATTCTGTCAAACTGACAATACATAGGTACATAGTTGTTGATTTTCTTTTAAATAATATAGACTGTTTTTTGAGATAGCAATTAAATAATTAGAACTGAATAGAAATAAATTACACGACTGGATCGCACGTACTTTCTCTTATTTCCGATCACAGGGAATCAAAGTTTTTAATCGACTTTTTTCAACTTTTGATTGTCTTAAAAAAATGAAAAATTAGTGTGATTTTTTTTTCAAAAAATTATTAAAAATAGAAAACATTTTTTTCGAAATTATTTTAAATTGAAATTAGTATAAAAGGATGAGAGCATAGAAGGCCACTACGAGCGATACCAAGACATAATTTTTGAATGTTTTCGATTCTGAAAATATAAACGTGTTGGCGTTGAGTAAGGCCATCAAAGTTTTGAGAAGCATACCCGAAAGTTCAAACGAAAGTTTTAAAAGGCTTGCAGAATTCTTTAGAATATCGTTTTACAAAACCGAGTGCTGAATTTACCTTCTGGATTATTTCGTCGTAGTGTGAAAGGAAAGTAAGCTCCCGATCACATAAAATATCAAGATCTCGGATCGAATCAACGTCATGGAGAGCCAATATTATGCGCTTTCTTATAAAGGGTTTTCGATAGGCTAACAATTTCAACTCTACAAATTGAAAAGTTAGGTTAGACCTAGGTAAATGAATAAGGTTGAAATAATTGACGAATAATATTGTTTTGAATAACTTTAGGACTTGTTCCTTAATATCTGCTTACAGTTCTGATTAACTATCCGACACATAAATACACTCGCCCCAAGCAAAATGAATAACCATCGACAATTAATTTTTCTTTTCCTTTATTGGGCATGGCAACTGAGATGTTCATATTAAATTAGTAACAAAAAAAAAAAAAAAAAAAAAAAAACAATTAACAAATATTTAAACAGAACAAATTTATTACAATTGTTTTATTGCTTAGCATGTGCAAGTACAAGAATTTGTTGCAATTACTTGTGCAATGGCTCATTTAAGAATGATTACTGATTTAGATATGTAAAGACCAATTAAAAATTATTGATGAGAGAAAGAGACGTATGTGTAAGCTAACTTTGTTCTGTCTATGTATCCATATCGAAACATGACCAAATCAAATATTTTATATATTGGGGTTAAAGTTCAGTAAACATTTTGTGACCATGTAGCTGTGGCTGTTGTTTTTGTTGTTGTTGATGTTTTTCATATTAATTTTTATGTTCTGTGACCATTCAGAGTTTTGAAATACAGAATTTTTTCCATACAGAATTAGGTGTAACACAGTATGTTTCACAGTGTGAAATACAGTATTTTGAAATACAGTATTTTGTAAACAGAATTTTGACCATACATTATTTTGACCCCAACCCAAAATCATCTTCAGCGATGAGGTCAAATTCTGGGTGAATGAGTAAGTCAACAAACAAAATTGTCGAATTTGATACGATACCAACTCACACGAGATCCAAGAGCGTCGAACCAATGCATCCCGAAGAAATCACAGTTTGGTGTGGATTTTGGACTGGCGAGTCATTATTTCCATATCCATATTTCCATATTTCTTTGAAAATGACGTTGGCCAGACCATCACCCTGAAAGGCGAGCAATATAGGTCGATGATTACCATCTTCTTTTGGCCTGAATTTAATGATATGTTGTTTTAACAGGGCGGTGCAATGTGGCACACGGCTCACACCACATTGGAAAATTGGGCATTTTGGAAACTGCGGCGGACATTTGAACGATGTTCTATTCTATTCCTATATACATAATTGCGATGTTATATTCCATACATATGTACGTAATCGTTTTTTCAAATGAATAAAAAAAGTTGGTGGCACAAACATTTATTTTTTTTGGAATGTAAAGATAGGAAGACCCTTAAGAACTGCACATTTAACTATCAATGCTTGTATAACGTATGGCACGTCTAATAAAATGTTCTTTGATAAAATAGGGAATCTATTTCTTCCATACGCATAACTTCATTTCACTACGTTAATATATTATTGGCGCGACAGCTCCTTAAGTAGCCAAGGCCTAGTGACTTATACTCTCAACCATTCCTGTGAGTGTTGTTAATCTGCAAGGATGCAAGGGACCTACAATTTACCGCCGAGTCCGAACGGCTACATGAGATGCACTTTTTCGATACAAATTTTGGAGATTTTGTCAGTTAGCAAGAGGCCTTACGTGAAAACTTTTCTTTTTTCGAGGACAGCTCTGAATATTTTAACTGTCAGTTATGTTTTTATTAGGAACTTGATCTGGCCTGTAAAATGTTCATTACTTTAACTACTAGTTACACCAGTTCAGATATTGCGAAACGCAAATTAGGTTGATAACTGAGAAATAAGTTTCCTTAACTGAGACTTTAGTCAGATAATGTGAAACAAAGCATTAGTATCGTAAGCATTACAATGAGATATTGTAATGCTTTATAAACAATGTAATGTCATTTATGGTAAGGATGAAAAGTAGAGGGCCTAAGTAGCTTCCTTGGGGGACCCCGAAAGTTGCAAGAAATAAGGAAAGAAGATATCCATTTGCAGAAGATCGGCTATGTGAAATTTTGTTAAAAGGCTTTACTAATGTCAGTAGAGTTAAAATCGAGTTCATTCCCTGCTTCTTTTGCTGAGAGGGCAAAGGAAAATAATTCAATAAGGTTAGTGGTAGTGGATCTTTAATTGGAAAAAAACGTTTTCTAGGGGACTTACAACGAAAGTTAAAAAGTTCGTAGGTATAGGTATGAGCCATTCAACTATTTGGAGGGTGTAGTATAGTTTGGCAATGGAACGATAATTCTTGAATTTATTTTCAATTCTTTTTTTGTGAATCGGTGTAACAAATGAAGTTTACCATATTCATGGTAATTCGCCTTAATACAAAGATAAATTAAATATTTGAGAAATGGTGACGGAGAGCTTTTGGGAACATTTTTTTTAAAAAGAATTGCAGGTATATCCGACCCAGGGGAATCTCTAATTCACTCTCTATAACAATCTTCGTAACTTCATTTGGGAACGTAACGTGGCCGAAGCTTAGACTAAAGTGTTTTAGGCATTAAAGCCTTGTATAATAACCAGAAAAAGAAAGATTGTCAAGTGATTAGTCGCAGATAAGCCATTTTCTGAAAATAAATAAAAATAATAATATATGTGTTAAGACTTTCAATTCTAATGTGTCATTGATGGTCATCGATAATTAACTATGGTATTTAATTGGAAAGGGTAAGTTCAAAGGGTAGATATGTATGTGGGTACAAGCACCCGCAAATCACCCCTGTCTATCAACTCCTACTCTCACATCCACGTGGTAAACATCGGGTGCCTAGTACCTCAAGTGGAGATTGGGTTCCAACCCCTTTGGAAGGTTGTTGGCGGCAGCAAATGAGAGAGGGGGGAGGGGGAGGTTTTACCACTAAGGCACTACTCCTTGCATTCTGGCGGCAGCGGAAGAATTCTCTAGATGGAATCAATTGTGGAGTCTACAGTCAGGTTGAACTACTTAGTGAACACCTTATATGGGCTACTACGACGTTTTCGGAGCTAAGGCCTATAAGGAGCGGTTTATCCGGCTTTTCGTCCTTTGGAGTCACAATAAGGACCTGGTCCTCCAGGTTGGGGGTTGTGCCGTCGGGGTAACTTCCCGGCCACACCAAAAACAACTAGTTGCGAAGCATCAACAAGCCTGGGATACGGACGGATTCACTGATGACGAACCCTGCAAACGAAATAAGGACAACGAATTTCGGATATGTACGTGGAATGTTAGGTCCCTTAATGAACCACATGCAGCCGAACAACTAGCGGAGGCCCTTGACTGCTGTAAGGCAGACATAACCGCCATCCAAGAAATGCGATGGGACGGTCCGGGCAAAAAAAAGGTGAAAAACTGCGATATCTGCTATGGCAACTACTATACAGAAAAAAACAGCACAAATGTGTGAACGAGCGCCTTATGACAATCCGCATCGAGGCTAAATTTGCCTCCATGCTCCCACAGAGGAAAAAGATGATGACACCAAAGAAATGTTTTTTAAAACATTTTTTTTTATTATTATATATTTATTTATTATGTTTTATAAAACATATTATGAGCAATGCCCTAGCTATGACATTAAAATTGTCCTAGGCGACTTTAAAGCCAAGCTAGGGAGGGAAGATGTTTTTGGTGATACAATCGGAAAACACAGCTTGCACGACAACACCTCCGATAACGGATTCAGGCTAATTGACTTTGCTGCGGGGCGAAATATTGTAATAGCAAGTACCAAGTTCCCACACCTCAACATTCACAAAGGGACATGGAGATCCCCTGATCAATCCACTGTCAACCAAGTTGACCACATTGCGATCGATGCAAGGCACTACTCCAGTATGATGGTTGTCCGAACTTTCCGAGGGGCAAACATTGACTCGGACCACTACCTCGTTGTAGCCAAGGTACGACTTAGGATATCACGACCCACGCCAAGAAGAGGTAAAACTGTGAAGAAGTTTAACGTCGGACGGCTGCAATCGCAAGAAAACTCCAGATCCTTTTCCGATCAAGTTTCAAATAACCTCCAAAGGAGTCCTTTACCGCCAGCATCAAGTATTGAGAACCAGTGGCAACATTGCCAAAATGCCATCAGGGAAGCCGCGACTGAAGTGCTGGGTCGGCAAGCACACGCAGCTAAACAAAAAGCATACAAGGCGGCGCTGCAACGAAGGACCAGAACTACCCGTACACTCTACGAGAGGAAAAGGAACATGAGAAGCGCGCGATCGAGGAAATGGAGAGCTGTTATTGCAGGAATGAAGTTCGAAAGTTTTACCAAAAGGTACAAAGAAACTGTCAAAAGTACAGAGCTCGAACTGAAGCTTGCAAAGACGATCAAGGGAACATTGTAGTGAAATCGCAGTCGATGCTGAGAATACGGAAAAAACATTTCTGCAGACTGTATAACGGCGATGACGAAACGAATTCCGCTGTCAGGCAGAATGGTCCACTTTATCCACAGCACATCTGGATCTTTTCTGCTGTATTGTATGAACGCCTACAGCCATTCGTCAACAACCTGATAGGTCCATATCAGTGCGGTTTTAGGCCAGGAAAGTCCACTATCGATCAAATATTCACATTACGGCAGATTTTGGAAAAAAATCAAGAACTTCAAATCGATACCCACCACCTTTTCATCGATTTCAAAGCCGCGTACGACAGCATTTATAGAGACGAGTTATATAGAGCAATGTGCAGTTTTAACATCCCTGCCAAACTCGTCCGACTGTGTAAAATGACGATGGAAAACGCACGCTGTTCCGTCAAGGTCGGTAAAGACCTCATGGACACCTTTGAAGTCAAAAAGGATTTAGATAAGGCGATGCGCTGTCATGCGACTTTTTCAACATCATACTTGAAAGAATAGTGCAGAACTCCCACACCAACACCAGAGGCACGATCTTTCAAAAGTTCGTCCAATTACTCGCATACGCCGACGATATTGACATAATCGGAAGAACGCAGCGTGATGTCAGTAGCGCCTTTTGTGAGTATTGAGACGGAAACGGCAAAGATGGGCTTAGCAGTCAATGAGGTAAAATCAAGTATATGCTGTCATCAAGAAGTGACACCAAACATCGACGTCTTGGACAAAACATTACCATAGACAGCTATAACTTGGAGGTAGTTAGGGACTTTGTCTACCTGGGCTCCGCTATTAACTCAGACAACAACACCAGCGCTGAAATCAAACGAAGAATAACTCTTGCCAATCGCTGCTTCTTCGGGCTTAGAAGGCAATTAAGTAGCAAGGCCCTCTCTCGGGCAACTAAACTGTCCCTTTATAAGACCTTCATCATCCCAGTCCTGCTCTATGGTGCAGACGCATGGACGCTGTCAAAAGCGGATGAGGACACTTTAGGTTATTTCGAGAGAAAGATTCTCCGGGTGATTTTTGGTCCCATATGCATAAACGGAGAGTGGAGAAGAAGATACAATGAAGAACTTTACCGGCTGTACAGCGACACAGATCTAGCCAAAAGAGTAAAAATTCAACGTCTCAGATGGCTGGGTCATATAGAGCGGATGGACATCAATGATCCGGCCCGGAAAATCTTCGAATCCACCCCAAAGGCACGGCGCAGTAGAGGAAGACCGAGACTCAGGTGGCGCACACAAGTGGAAGAGGACTTCAACCGACTCCACGTGCGGAGTTCAATATTTAAGTCTACCGCGTCCGCTTTAAGGCTCTGTTCTGCTATAATGGTTGCAAGTTGCCACAAAAAAAAAACGAAAGTGTTCAAGGCACATCACTTTAAGGCAAAACCACTTTATCTGAAAGTTCTCCTTGACACATCTTTCTTCCTAAGTATCCTTATTTTCTGTTTGTTTCTTAGCTGCCATTTTAAGACACATCCGGAAAAAAATGTAAATAAATATAAGAAAATTTCGCTCAAAGGAACAATCTTATATGAAGTGCACTATTCAATCGAATTTTCTTGCCTACAAAATTTTCTCTCTATATACTTTTTTTGGCTCCTTCTTGGAACACTGATAGTACAGTGTGAGGAGTCTGCACTCAAGCCAAAGCCTGCGGCACCAATATGCAAATCGCTATTGATTTGTGGCTAAGAGCCAATACATGGCAGTGAAGTGGAGTTGTGCATAGCAATGGATCGGGATCCGTGTATCTTTTTTTTCACATGTCCTTTTAGAAATGGGTCATGAGATGATGATGATGGCGATGGTGATGATGGTGTGTCACAGCACAGGAATGGCGGGAAAACAAACATATAGATATATGTATGTATGCGAATCAGTAAGCATTGGGACAACGTGCGGTTATCGATCGATTATACCTATAGCAGAAGCTCCGTGGGAATATTCCTAAAATGTTCACTTGAAACCAACAGATGTGCTTGCCTTCGTGTCTTGCCGATGCCGAGTGTTGTCAGATATTTTTGAGTGAATGAGTTGAAGCAGTGGGTTACCTACTTACATTACGGTTAAGCAAAAGAATGACAGAAAGTGTGCTCCTGTTTTTCGTTGTGATGATTCCTTGTCACGGTGCAGCATAAAGCTTCATGTTACATGTGCACTGACATTTGAAAAGTGTTTGGATAGAGGTAGGTAGGAGGTACTGACTCCCGTTCTTTTGGCCACCCATTCGACACGGTATATTTCACTTTTGCAATGCAGAAGCTGTAGCAGTAACATCTGCCACATATTGTGGTAGGTATATTTTATCCACTACACGAGGACAGTGCGGTGGTATGCTTTCGTTCTGTTTCTTTGTTATTCTTTGCATGTGTGCATAGGTAAGGTGCTTTTTTATTCAGGCGTCCTTTGTCCTTGCTACGGTTTCGCAATTCTGAGATTTACGAGATAGTTTTGTAAAGAAATGTGGTCTTTGTGATAGTGGAAAAGCTTGGTATTTGTTGGTATTACTGCCTACACGGTTTCTAAGCTATAATTCAATAAGCCTAACGACAATTTCATATAGACACGGAGAGGGTTTCTATTCTATTTACGATAAGATGAGTTTTCTATGAACTTTAAGGGCTAAAACGAAGAATTAAATCGTTTCAGAAAGTATAATATGCGTAAGTTCGTTTGAAGACTAAATGTATACTCCATAGGGCAGAGTAAGATATCAAATAAACAGCTTCAGCGTAGCAACATTTCTTAGCAGCTTGTATGCCTATTTTTAACATTTCAACATTTGTACAGACCTGAAAGATGTCTACGATGAAAGAATTCGACATCCAAATATATTGACACGACTTTGTAAGCTGGCCACAATTATTCAATATTACAAGCCAAGTAAAAGAAGCCTTTGTTTGCTCTCCAGACCAAGCAACATCTTTAATGGACTCCGATCCAAAGGGAACTCTGGCGTCGATATTATAGGCAGAAGTGAACGAGCTGTAAAAGACTCCTTCATCCAGGTGATGGTCTGTGAGAAAAGTTGGTTCAAAAGAAGGGCATTGGGACATGAATTTGAATCTTGCAATTCCTAAATTATCTTGATGGAAAAGCAGCCGATAATACTATGGAGGAAGAAATCAGCGGACAGTTGCTAAACTCCAACAGAACCTTCTTAAGTCTGTCGTGGCTTTTCAAACCCACAAATTTTACCATAAAAAATAAAAAGCTTTTGTACAAAACTTTGGTCTTACCAATACTCAAATACGGATCCAAAACCTCAGAACTTACTTAAGGAGAATTGTTACCACGATTAGCGAAAAGGAACTTGCTCGAAAAGTCTTTTTCAGTTCTTTGTATGGTAGAAGGAGATGTGACATGGCAGACCTTGCTTATATTGGAAGTATAGCTTAGACCACGACGCTCGAAACCTTGGTCTTCGAAACTGGATGGCGTGGGCCAGCAATCATGATGTATGGAAGCACTTCTTGGATTACCGGATTACGGTTGTTGCGCCGATTTTGAAGAACATTTGCTCAGACAGATTCCATGGATCATTTGTGAACTTAGAGTTGTACCCTTCTGTTCTTGGAGAGCGCTAAAAAAATTCAGTGTCGAAAGCTTCGCAATCACAGAGACAAAAGCAGGCCCTGTGGACAGCGGTAACTTTATAAGAATTTTTCTTTGACGCTTTAAACCAATTATTAAAAACTGAAAAAGTTGGTATTTCCTTATCAATATGGTTAAAATTAAAATTACCTAATAAAAATAAATCCTTGTAATACTAATCGCCTTCTTAATAGTTGCCATTAAAGCATCCTTACAATAAGATAAACACAAAGAACAATGAAGAAAAAACAGAACCATGAGCAAAAAAAAAATACGTGACCCCATTCAGTACAATTAAGATATGTTTTCTAACGTCCACAAGCAGACTTAGAACGATTTCCCGTGTTGTACGTGAGTTCTTACCACAATTTCGCCACACTTACCCATGGGCGTTTTAAGTCCACCCGACCTATTAAAGCAGCCCTGCAATCTCCTGGCCAGGAAAACGAGAACGCATGGAAGGAACAAAGTATGAGACACCAGAATATCTACAGAACAGTGAAGAAAAACAAAAAAAAAATCTCACTCCTTAATTTTAATTAAAACCAAAAGATTCGCGTCCTTAAATGGATTCATTAAAATTGTTTCTCCATAAGGGCATCCGAGTTCAAGGATGCCTGGTGTGGAATTATCACGCCACAGTGTAAATGTTTGCGATTAAATCGTGTGTGTTTGGAACTTGGAAGCTTCATTCAACTTAGAACGACACCGCGTAGTCGTCGACGTCCCTGATGGTGTGTGCCGCATTATATATTTTAAAACAGAAAGGAAAGAAAGGATAATACAACACCCAGTCCGGCTATAACACACATAAAACGGGGGCAAGTTTATACTATTTGTGCGCCATTGCACATTCGCAACCCACATATCGGAACAAGTGTGTATGGATAGATATAGACCAAAAAGTAGCGGCGCGGCGTCCTTGAAACTCTTCGGGACTATACGTGTGAGTTCCATTCCGTCATATTTCCGGTTTTAAAACTTCCTCCCTCCGGCTCCCATGAGTGTAATGGAGTATGATGATGATGATGATGGCTGGATCCTGGATATAGTGCTATTTTTGCCTTTTGTAATAATAACATATTTTTATCTCGAACTCCCTGCTCGGAAGTGCAGGATGCAAATGAGAGTGCTCATATAAATGCACAGCCGGCATTCGGTAGTCGCAGAAGGAACTGAGTTCTGAAATTTTTGAAGAATATGGAATCGGATGATGTGCGGGTTTGCATTTAAAATGGTCGAATTTGAGACCCGAGTGACGGAACTTAAAAAAAGAAAAGAAGATCAATGTCGTATAAATAAAGACTTTAAGGAAGCACTTGGAAGATGGGAGACACAATTTCCCATTGAGACTGCTGTTATGTGGGCCGACTTAAGCATGAAAATTAAACCCGCATTTATGGAAAAATAGTTATATAAAAACTGTGTGGCGAAATTAAAATTTTTTTTAATATCTCTTTAAAAGCTTCTTTGAACCAATGCCCCAGATACGAATGAAAATAGACTCTTATGGAACTTCCTAAAGGAAGTAGGATTTTAAGAATCGTTTTGATAAAAACGAAGAACCGCGACATATTGATTGACCTAGTGGAAGCTGCGAACTGAAAGATATAATGGAAAGAAAGTTAAATAAAGATCACTGGAAACAGAGCTCTTTCCTTTTGTTATAAGTTAAAGGCATAGGTACTTGATAGCTCCGTATTTATATAGTTCCACGGATTCTTTGATATCTCTGCAGAGGAGGTCTGGAATATTTTCAGCATTGATACTCCCTTAATTAAATGTCAACAAGTGAAAAAAATGCGTTTAGGATACATTTCCATAGCAACCTTAAGAACATTAAGAAGGATGAGCTTCTTTTTTTAACGGAGAAAGGTCAAACGAGAAGTATGCTTTATAGTGTAACATCTTATGTGCAACAACTGCACCTTTAAGCCGAAACGAAAACAGTTATCAAATTAAGAACCCCTTTGATCAATACACTAGACACATTCTAATTCGACCAGACTACTCACAAAATGACATAATCAATATTTTTAAATAATACCTTAGTCCAAATACCATAAACGGACTTCTTACAGACGAAACGACAATGGGACTGGTTCAAGAGATCTATCCTTTGCATTTCAAAGACTATCGCATCCGATTCACACAAAAAATCGTTGAAGACATAGCCAACCCAATCGAACAAGAAGAGAAGATTCTAAAGATACACCGGCGCGCTCATCGCAATGCCGAAGAAAATCAAAAAAAACTTTTAGAAAACTTCTATTTTCCTAAAATGGCTTCAAAAATCAAAAACCTAGTCAACCGATGTATAACTTGCAAGGAAAATAAATACGACAGACATCCCAATAAACCCCATCTAAATCTGACACCAATTCCCAACTAACCCGGACACACACTACATATCGATATTTTTTCTACGGAAAGATACCTGCTGTAGACAAATTTACAAAATTTGCGCAAGCAAAAATTATTTCATCAAGATCAATTGAAGACATAAGACAACCCTTACGAACCATACTATTTTACTTCTGCGTACCCGAAGTTGTTGTAATAGACAACGAAAAAGCTCTCAATTCAGCCTCAATAACTTCAATGTTAGAAGATGATCTTCAGATCAAAATCTTCAAAACTCCACCATACAAAAGTGAAGTGAACGGACAAGTCGAACGTTTTCACTCTACTCTTTCTGAAATCATGAGATGTTTGAAAACGGATGGGCCCTCCCGGTCCAATGAATACAATTTCACTATTCATTCAAGCACAGGCAAAAAACCAACAGAACTGTTTTACGGACGAATACCCAGGCTAAACCCTGAAGAGTTCGAAAAAACACGTCAAATTAACATAGAAAAACTCAGACTTAAACAAGAAAAAGATACTAAATACCATAACAAAAATAAACAACCCATAAAAAACTACCAGATAGGACAGGTTATTTATGTTAAAAACAATAAACGTATTGGCTCAAAACTGACAGGTAGATATAGACAAGAAATTGTTAAAGAAAATAAGAACTCTACAATATTAACTGAATCTGGAAAAATAGCCCACAAAAGTAACAAAAGAAATTAATTATTTTCAGATGTACTTTATACCTTTGCCAAGCTGAAATTCAAATCATGGACTTTTCAAATTCGCAAATCGTCTCTTTACATACAGGACAAGCGAAGATACAGAACGGACATTTTAAATTAATCCATATTATTAATCTTGACCAGTATGAACAATTCCTTTCCGACATATCACCAATCCTTAATCTCGAAACAACCCAAAACCAAACCATTTTCCCTTTACTATCACACGAAATTCAACAAATCCGCACCTTTTTACATAACCTTAAAACTAAATCTAAACGGTCTTTAGATTTCATAGGTAAAGGCTGGAAATGGATTGCTGGCAACCCCGATCATGATGACTTTGTAACAATAAAAGAAAAAATTACAGATGTTTTAAAAAATAATAATAAACAAGTTATCATTAACGAGTTATACAACGAACGAATAAATAACATTACAAAAATTCAGAATGAAATTCAAAATTTACTTAAAGACAATAATAAAATCAATTATGAAATCATTACAAATCTTAAATACAGAATAAAAATTGTAAAAGAAGAACTAGAGAATATAAGCTATGCCATTCATTGGGCTAAACTAGGAACAATTAACTCTTTTATACTGTCAAAAAACGATATAGATTTAGCTACTAAAATACTTAATGAACAACAATTACCTTACACAACAATAGAAGAAGCTTTAGATTTTGCAGAAATTAAAATTATAAGTAATAATTTATCAATTCTTTATATAATAAACATCCCTTTAACAGACAAAGAAATATATGACAATCTATTAATTAAATCAATTAAAAAGAAAAATATTGTAACTGAAATTTTATACGATGTAGTTTTAAGAAATAACGACCAATTGTATGGAACAACAAAAAAATGTAAAACTTTTAATAATCTATCAATTTGTAACTCTAGAAATATTGTAAATATTACAAATGACTCTTGCATTCCCAATTTGTTAAAAAGCTTACCAGCTACTTGTAACACAGTAAATAATTATCACATTCCAACCATAGACGAAATAACACCAGACATTATATTGCTGAATCAGTTTACCGGAACTCTTGAATTCGACAATACAAGCCACAATTGAAATGGAACATTCCTGCTCAAATTTCGTAATATGACCATCAATCTAAACGGGACCCCATACATCTCAAAAGAAGGTTCTATCATAACACCCCTTCCAGCAATATTCCAAACAAATCCTAAGGAAAACGAATACCGTGAATTACTCTCACTAGAAATGATGAAAGATCTTCATATCAACAACACTAACGAAATTCATCTCCTGCAAATAGAAAATAATCATCATCAAGTAACAACATATTCATTCATTTCCGTCCTTGGATTTCTTTTCGTAATAGTGATCATATGGAAGATCTTGCCAAAACGTCAAAATACGAAAATCGTAATAAAACAGCCAACACCAGAAGCCAATGGACCAGTGGCAATTGTGGACAAATTTCCTATGCTCGAAATAAACTCAATCCAACATCAAAGCAGTCCTAAGTTCAACAACCTACCATACTTTTGACGATCGATGACGATCGTTCCTAAGAGGGGAAGAGATAACACGAACACGAGCAGCGAACATTCAACGGAAATGCTGACCATGCGTCTGATAAACAAAATTCACAAGAAAATTGAAATTGGTAAATTGTAATGGGAATGCAAGCAAGCAAAAAGACACTTCATGACTTTTGCTTGAGATTTATTTTAATTCACAAGAAAATTGAAATTGGTAAATTGTAATGGGAATGCAAGCAAGCAAAAAGACACTTCATGACTTTTGCTTGAGATTTATTTTTAAGTTAGTTCTTTACTAAACGTTGAATAATAAAGGTCAGGCAAGCTGCCTGAAAAAAATATTTTTTTAAAATAAATACGCTTTAAATTTATTAACTTATATCAGAATCAGTATTGCCAGATATATTTTATTTACATTTTTTTCGTTTGTTGCTGTGGCTGTAATTAAACTAGGCATCCATTTTTAGGAATAGAGACATCGTGCCGAGAGGGCTGCATGCAGACCTTGGAATGGAGGTTCCCTCCTAAGAACCTGTGTAATTTGTTTTGGCTGCATGGGAAAAGGCTGCACATCTGTTTTAACCATTAAACAGTGAGGGAAATGAATTTCACACAACTAACATCTGACAAGAAATATTTGGGTATGGTCAAAGTTGTGGGGAAACACTGCTATCATTTCTATCTAAAAATCCTTCCTTTGTTGAAAGTAATATCTGAATTGGAGTTAATCATCTAGTTAGTGCTTCCATACTTTTTAAAATGTTGGACAATGTGCAAGGTAAATGAGAGCAAAATGGCAGCAGCTGTAATTAAAAAATGTTGTATTGCAGAAAGATTGACAAACCGTGATCAAAAGAGAAGCAAGAAAATCCGAGAAAAACTCCAAGTTAAGGAAATCATCTTGAATTAAATACAACATTACAAACGAAGCTTGTTTTGCCCTACATTATAAAGAAAATGCCCTGATAACTAAGTTTAAATGCAGGTGCCAAAGCTGGATAAAAAAAACTGTTAAAAGACATCTGTAGCAACTAGTTCGAATCAGAAATGGGACATTTCAAGACCTAGACCAACATACATAATTTTTTCACCAGTAAATATACCAAACCTAAAAAAGTGCACTGATTTTTTTTCATTAAAATTCTTAGAGCCGTTTTCAAAGAAAAAAAAGCTTTTACTTAACGGTAAGGTGTCGTTAATATTTTTTTTTAAATAACCTTAAGTTCTAAATTTGAAGACGATTGGTTCAACCTTTCATTAGTTTCATTAATTACATAAAATTTTGAAATAAAAATTAGTTTAAAATTTATTTTTTGAATTTTTTTTTTCAAAATTTTGAGTTTGAATATTATTTTTTTTTAAACTGTTCACTTAAACAAATTAATTTAAAAATAAAATAAAAGAGTAGTTTTCTGGCTTTCCCAAAATATATAACAAGGCTTTGTATCCTTCACTGTTGTTTTTAAATAATTTTTTTTCTGATTTAAGTCAATTTTTTAGAAAATTGCCCCTCCCGCCTAAACGGGGGAAATAGACCCTCCTCCTATACGATTTTTTTCTTGTCTTAACCCCACCTACACGCTCAAAATTTTTGGTGCCCTTTAAACCAATCACTCTGTAGATCTAGACATAGTTTCATTACTTCCAGATATGAACCTGTGTATATTGTCCTTTAAGAAAATTCTCGATTTTAGAGTTCTAAAGGGGACATTAATAGGTACGTACTACGTACTAAAGCAAGAGGCGAAGGAAATTGTATGTGATTGCAGAGTTCGCCTTAAATCTAAGGATTTAATTCCTAGAAATTGACATCTAGCTTTATAATCGGGACTATATGGTACCAATGCATTTGGAAAAATATAAATTTAGTAAATAGTCTCTGGATACTTTCCAATCGATCAGAATGTGTAATGAAAGCAGGCCTCCAAATGACGTCAGCATTTATATACTACAAAACTCAACTCCAAAGAGATGTATACAACGTCAAAAGAACGAAGGGGCGTCTAAAATCTTTCTTTTCATAAATCCAAACATAGAGTTTGCTTTCGGAACCAAGTAATCGAATTGGTTTTTAAACGATATAGTGAGATCAAGTAAACTCACAAATATTAAAGACTCTGAATTTATATGGTAATCAAATAGTTGACAGTTTTGTTTTCTTAAAAAAGAAATAGAATTTCACTTTCTAATATAAATATTAAGGTCAATATATGAGCACCACTTAGACAATGAATCAGATTGAACCAGCTGACAATCATTCAAATTACCAATTTTTAAAAACAACTTTAGAAAAACAGCATATAACGGACATTTACAATATTTAATAACAGAGATGATATCATCAATAAATATTATAAATAAAAGAGGGCCTAAATGGCTGCCTTGTTGAACAACTGATGAGCACATTTTTTTTTTGTAATTAACGCGCGCACAAGGGACTATTTGTTTCCCTTTTAATGTAACACACTGCGCAGGCATTAGGAAGATAGGGAGGGGAGAGATAGGAGGTGTCGATTAACATTGGTTTTGAATGTTTGCACATTGAAATGGCAAGGGAAAATCTCGCCGGGTAAACCATTCCAAAGTCGTGTTGTACGGCTAAAAAAAGAATCTCTATATTTCACGGTACGTCCGAAATTGGGCTCAAAGGTGAACTGATGGGCATTCCTAGCAAGACGAGTATTACGGGCGAAACTTTTAAGGGGAGGAATGCAGCTGGCTACTTCGAGTGAACATTTTTTTATAAAAGAAACGATAAAATAAGGAAAGACATGAAACATTGCGTCGGTGTTCGAGAGGCGCAATTGTTTCAGCAGCAGTTCTATTTCCTATCAATCTTAACGCTCTATTTTGTATTCTTTCAAGCAAGTGAAGCGATGTTTGTGAAGCACCTGCCCAGAGGTGGGAGTTATACTCGAGTTTAGGGCGTATAAACGCTTTATAAATTGTAGCCAGATCAGATGGGGAAAAATACTTCTTACACCGATACAGAAAACCTAAGCATTTTTAGCGATTTTAAATATATGGTCGTTCCAACGGAGGTCATCGTTGACACACATACCGAGTACTGAGAGCTTTTCGGTTTCTTCGATGTAAGTGCCATTCATGGACAATGGCATTGGGGGTATGTTTAGCTTTAACGACAGAATACAGCATTGAGTTTTCGAAGCATTAAACTCCACACGATTCCTATTACCCCATTTAACAATGCTGTATAAATCGGAGTTTAATGAGCTTGACATACGGCACCGTTGCAATTGTACGTCCGAAGGCGAAGGACGTGAATTATCGAACGATTATGAAAAGCTGAGGGTAGAGTCGTCAGCAAAACAGTTAAGTGGATTAGAAGTAACAGACAGAGGATCATTTATAAAAATGAGGAAAAGAGTCGGAGACAGAACAGAGCCCTGGGGCACACCAGCGTTTATTTTATGGGAATAAGACTTGAATCCGTCATATACAACTTGTATTGAACGGTCCAGGAGATAGCTTCTAACCCAACGAACAAGAGTATTATCGATCCCAAAAGCACGCATTTTGGATAAGAGAGCTTCATGACAAACTCTTTCAAATGCCTTGAAGATATCAAGAGCAATAATCTTACTTTCACCAAAGCGATGTAAAGATTTGCTCCACTGTTCGGTGAGATATGTCATCAGATTACCAGTGGAACGGTTGCTGCGGAAGCCATACTGACGGTCATGGAAAGCTTTCGATCTTCGAGTTATTCCTTAAGCTGACGGTTAATCAGTGTTTCCATGACCTAAGAAAGAAGGGATGTAAGTGCTATGGGTCGGTAGGAGGAGGGGGAGGATGGGTCACCTTTCTTAGGGACAGGCTGGACAAATGCTGTTTTCCATCTTCTAGGAAAGATTCCAGAAGAGTAGGAACGATGGAAAAGCTTACGCAGTGGCTTTGCCAGTGTGGAAGAACACCTCTTCAGAAGAATCGGGGGTATACCATCCGGGCCAGCGGATTTGTGTATATCGAGATCTTTGAGAACTCTTGCTACTGTACGAGTGCGGAAAAAAATCTATCCAATGGAAAAATTTACATTCTCAAGTACAGGAGGGGCAACGTTGCTATGCGGCAGAGTGGAGCTGGCAGCGAAATGGGCGGCGAGCAAGTTTGCCTTCTCTGAAGAGTAAACAATTGGTTTGTTATTGTCGATGAGCGTTGGAACCGAAGATGTCGAGGAGTTTTTTATATTTTTTACAAATGACCAAAAATTTTTACTGCCTTTGGGACACTGCAGAATTTTTTGCCGTAATTTTTGGTCATGCAAAAATTTGGTTCTTTCTATAACGGAGTTGCATGAGTTCCTTGTTTGTTTGTGCTTTTTCCGATTTTCCTCTATAGGGTTGGCTTTGTAAAAACGGAAACTTACTTCTTTGAGCCTGCTAACTTCTTTACACTCAGAATTAAACCAAGACTTTCCTTTAGGTTTGATGCTTTTTACTCTGCTAGGAATAAAAGCACGCATCCCTAGAAGAATCACACTTGTGATCATTTCAGCACTGGCATCAATGTCACTATCGAGGAAGCATAGTGACCAGTTAAAGTTTCGGAAAAAGAAATTCAGGCCGTCCCAGTTGGCTTTCTCGTATTGCCAAACGGTCCTGGTGGGAAGTTTTTCTTTAACTGGATGGGTGGGGGATGAGAAATTAGCTGAAATGATACAATGGTCTGAAGTGCCAAATGGAGAAGTTACACTAATGGTATATTTATCAGGGTGAGAAGTAAGAAACAAGTCAAGAGTATGGGCGGCTTGCCCAACAACATCCGGTATACGCGTTGGCACATCGATCAGTTGGGTAAGGTGATGTAACCCGGCAAAGAGCTCGACATACCTTCCTTCGGGTGTTGTCTGACCAGAATAGCGGAGCCAGTTGGAATTGTGTACATTGAAATCGCCCGCAATAACGATTTCAGTGCGAGGACAAAGGGAAACAATTTTCGAGATAGAATCAGACAGCGCATCAAACTCGTTACGAGTCGAATTGCTTTCGAGATTTGGACTCCTGTAAATAAAACAATAATGAATGACATGCTTGCGGACAGTGAATTTGAGCCACAAGAAGTTAAAGTCCGTGTTGGAACATTGCCCATATTGGGGAAGGCTCTGGCAAGCAATATCATTTCTAACATAGACCACGAGACCAAGATGGGAAAAGAGTAATGGCACCAAGCTATACCCATGTAGAGCAAACTCTGATAAATCAGTATTTACTCCAACCTGGGTTTCACTTAATGCCAAAACAGCTGGCCTGTATTGAACATTGTAGACGTACACGTGAAAGAAATTCTTTCTTACGCTGCGAACATTAGAATATACGACACGAAAACCACTTACCATTTTAAAATACCTACATACAAAACACAATTCTTACTCAGTCGAACAATGCAGTGAAAATCCAAATTAATTTCTGTAATAAACAAACTGTCCTAGGTTTTGTGCCTATAAGACAGCTTGCATACAAAAAATTAATTTAAATATTCAGCACAATAGGACAAACTCAGATGCCCTTATCCATTTACCGCCAGCATTAGATGGTCATACGCGATGCCTACAGTAGATAAGAAAGAGGCAGTTAAGCAAAAAGGTCTTGGGACAGATAAGAGGATAGTTTGTCATGCGAGTGTTAATTTTTTTTTTTCTACCACAGCGCGAATGGGCATCTTATTTTTCTTCCAACAATGCGAGTGGATATTATTATATTCTTTACAGCACACATGAGGGGGTTTTTGCCAATTTCTCATACGAGTGTATAATATTATTTTTTAAAACACTCGTGATAACAATGCGCAATAATTTTTTTTTTTACTTTTGTTTTCATTATTTTTTGTGCGCGCACCTCGACATCCGGCCTCTACGAGTACGAGCTTAAGATCGACACTGGATTGAGCTGTGTCAATCGTGATTGATTCGGTCTTTACGACCCGTTCACTGAACAGTATTGATGGATGATTGCAATCACACTTCTATAAGTCGGTCGTTCACAACTTCAATACTTTTCAAATGAACGAGAAACATACGATCTAACGTGAAACTGAACCAGTGAGGAGTACTACAGATGAAAAAAATGAGAAATCTAAAAAGTTTTTTTGTGATACATATAACATAATGCTAATCATGCAAAATGTTTTATTCACAATCACATTCACAAGGGACGACACAACATTTCGGTATGGGTACCGGTATGGGTAGAAATTGAAACGAGTGAAAGAGAGTAGATATGGGATTGCTTGATAAAATGATTGATTGGAAAGAACGAATCTTTGAAATGACTGAATCATGAACGATTGAATCTTTAAAAATGAAAGATTGATACAGCTCTAACACTGAAATTATTATTTTTATTCTTAAATTATTATTTTTAATTTTTTAAAAATAATTGTTAAAAAAACCGTTTTATGTAAAAACCGCTCCCACGATTTTGAAAAAAAAATCAATACTTTTAAACATTTCTTAAGGAAATAAAATGGCGTTTAAATTATTTCATCTAATACAATTTAACGTTCTTTATTTAAACAATAAAAAGTCACAAAAATCTAATAAATGCTTTTATGTTCACTTTAATTTTCTTAAATTTTATTCTACCATGTGACCGCACATATGAGCAAGTACGTGCGATTTAGTCGTGCAATTTATTTTTTTTAATTAAGGAGCTGTTTATTGCTTCATGAAGAATTTGGATTTCTTTTTGGTTTGGAAAAAGACTGACTAGTTAGATTAATACTAAAATCATCACAACATTCAAAAACAAAAACGGCGAAGTTATTGGCCAAAACAAAATCTTCATTAAATTCAAGATATCGGTTGAAACTCCAACACGTTTGTCCCGAAAACCGAAATTTAGACTAACAATGATCCCCCCCCGCGTTTCACAAACAGCTTTCGAAAAATAAACTAACACTCGTCATTTATTAAAAACTTAATGTTTTTTTGGTTTTTGATATAACACATATGACAAGTTAGTTGCTGATAAATAGGCTAGCGTACCCTCTACCAATTTTTTTTTAATTATCTACGGTTCTATACTTCCATTTTATTTTTTGTTTCAAAATACGAAGAACTTTACCGCATTGCTTAACTTTATCAATGTTATGTACAAAAATGGCACAACGCCTTAAGCGTCTCCAAGAACAAACTATAGACGATACAATGCAGTCCCAAAGTTAAAATAATCCTTAAACAGGAATCCCCGACACAAATAAAGAATTTTTTGAAATTATTTACAGAATTTACACAATTTCCGTGGCTAAACAGTGAAATTTGGCTTTTGCAGAATTCCCTGTTTCTGCACCTATGTATGTATTAGAAGAATATTACAAGCCTAATCCCACACCAACACCGAAAATTCCAGATGACAGTACAAAATGTATACATCCGCCTGCAGCATGACAAAGCTGATATACTCCATCTTGTCCGTGCTGTGGTTTATGGCGATGGTGATGGTGATGTTGAACGCGTGTATGTCTGCTTGCGGCAATGTTGTGCCAGCTTGTGTTGCAAGCAGTTGAAGTTGAAAAACTGCTCAATCTTTTTCTAGGACACAATATTCCTTGATGGTCGTTCTCCCACCCTCTCTTCTATTAGCGCGATACGAGAAGGTAGTGTGGCGAATTCGCCAGTAAGTCGTCCTAAGTCCTTTTACAAGTTTGCAAAGTATTTTTAGTAATTAAAATAAACATAAAATTACGTCAATTAAATTTTAAAGGGAATTACAACAAAGTTTCGCTCATTAATTTACATTATGTTTCAGACCCTGGCTCTATGGGAATGTTGTACGCTCATTTGTGCTGCTCCGCAATCCCTTTTCCCCCCGGTTTTTCATTGGTGGTAAATCCTTCTTGTTTTCTTTTTCTCAAATTTATAAATATACATACATACGTCTTGGCTTAAAGTTGTAGCTTCGCAGATGTAACACTAATGTTGTTGGGTATTTGGTCGAGGGTGGACTGAAATTGGATTCGGGAGGACATTGTTGTTCTAGTCAATTTTGAAGCAAAAGTTTTGTGAAATGTCATGTCTTAAGGCTAGTTGTTGGGCTTTGAAATTGATGCGCTAAACTTTTTGAAATAAAATCATATCCTTGGACACAAATATAAAGTTTGGTAGTACATACATACATAAGTTTAACTTCATTCATTTATCAACAGTTATTATTAGCAATACCTTTTGACATTTGGCATAGTTTCTGCCTGTTGGTTACGTGATATGATCTATATAATTTTTGTATCAAGTCGGAAGAATGGTGTCGTACTAGTCCATTAATCTTATTTCAAACTCGTCATTTTGTAAAAAAAAATATAAAATAAATTTTTTACATTGATTTTTTTTTTTCAAAATCGAGATAATATGTACTAAATTTTTTAATCGAACACTGAAAACTATTGGATCTTAGGTGATTTAGTTTTTATTACTTTTCACTTTTGATTATAGGACTATGAGGCATGTTATGCATTCATAAAAAAAATTCTAACAATCAAACTGACATTACGATCATAAAACCTTTCATATAACGGCTTTTTAATTTTTTTTTCTTTCTCGGTAATGGCTTTGGTTTTCTGTTAAAATTTATAATTGAGAAGATCTAGGTAGCCAAATTATTATATGTTCGATATAAAATTGATTTTTGAAATGTTTTTTTTTTTTTTTGAAAAACAATATTTTTAAAAAAACAAACTAAAACTAATCAAAACATTTTTTTTTTATTTTTTATAGTTTATTTTTATTTTTATAAAATTTAAAAAGTGCATACCAAAATTTAAAAAAAAAATATTTTCTTTTCAAAAATAAAAATAAAAACAGGATTTTATCAAAATCCGTCCTACAATTTTCGAAATACGTATTTCATAAATTCGTTATTATACAAGACGTGTGATTTTATTTTCACATTTCATTTTCACTAGAAACCGTTAAGTGTTAAAATTTTGACACTTATTACTTGCCATTATAGGGACTAAAAAGTAAGTTTAGGATTCGTGAATATAAAAAATATTGAGATAACAATGAAACATAACATTACGATCATAGAGAATTCTAAAAAGTGATCAACAAAATATGTCTGTCTGTCTCTCTCTCTCTCTGTCTGTCCTTCTACCTGTCAGTCTGTCTGTCAATATGTATAACGAGCTGTAGCTAAACGGCTTTAGCGATTTATCTTCAAATTTGGTGTGAGTGATTCTTTTGGCATTCCCCAGAGAGAAAATTGAAATTTTATTTTTAGACCTAAAAGTAACGGTACCTGCCATATAACCGTTAAATAAAAGCTTATTTTTTCGAAAACGGCTAAAACGATTTAGTTGAAAATTTTTGAGATTTTTTTTTGTTGGTATTGGCTATCATTTGATTAAAAATAAATTTACGGAAAGTCTTTTAAAGGTACCTTTCATATAAATGTTTTTTTTTTTAATTGTTGGCTTTCTCATTAACGGCTTTTTGGATTCCTGTCAAATTTTGCACATCAAGCTTTTGAATAATTTTTGTCTCTAAATAAAAATATTTTTTTTTTTTTGAAAAATCAATATTTTTAAAACTAATCAAAAAAATATATAAAACTTTATAATCACATGTGTGTTTATTAATAAACTCTGAAAAAACTGAATATTAAAATTAGAAAAAAATGTTTTCAACAAACTAAAAATAAAAAACAGGATTTTGTCAAAATCCGTCCTACAATTTTTGAAATACTTTTTTTCATAAATTCGTTATTATACAACCCGTGTGATGGCGTACTCCTTAAGTGTTGTGGTTGTGACCCTTTTTTTATTAAATTTTATTCGACGATGCGCAGATATGAGCAATCCAGTCGAGCGATTTATTTATAATTTCTTTGGTATTAACGTGATTTTACATATTTCGCGACATTTTAGACATACTAAATATACGCATTTGATACTAAGGGAGTATATATCTTCCCCTATTAAGCAAGAGGGGCAATTTTCGAAAAAAACACTGGAATTGAAAAAAAAACTTACAATAATGTTTTTTTTTACTTTTTTGGAAAGCCAAATGTCTGCTTTATTTTAAAATTTTGTAAATAAAGTAATTTTTATGAACAATTATTAAAAAAAAAAATATTTCAAACTCCACATTTTTGAAAACAAAAAAAATGAAAAGGAATTTGTTTGATATTTTTTTTCCAAATTGAGAAAATAAATAAACTAAACTGTTTTTTTTTTCAATTTTCTGTTAGGTACTTCTTTTTATTTTGTTTTGAAGACTGAAAAGTATATGATTCTACGATTACTATAATTCTTGAGAAAATTCGAAAATACCAAACCCATTTATAGTAAACAAAATTAAATCGAAAAGAGTGAAAAAGCAGTAACCTGCTGGTACACTGGATTTCTACATACACAGCTCTGTTTTCTTCATGTTTTTTTGGATTTTGATAACGGTTCCGCTTTTGTTAGCGCGCCAATGATTGCAGTCTTCGTAAAGCATCGAATTTCTTAGCTAATTAACCAAAACTTTTTCTTTAAGACTCACCTGAAACAAAAAGAAAATTTTTTTTATGAGAATGAACAGTGAAAAACAAATGTCAATACCGAAGACGACGGTAGGCAATAACAATCATAATAAACTAACCTGTAAACATTCTGCATAATAACTAACCACCAACAAGTTTTAAATTTAAAGGTTGATGTCTACGAAAAACTCTGAGCTACCGACGCACTGCCCTACCGTTAACCCCGCCATATTTAAAAGAAAGAACGAGTAAAGCTTCAATCGAAACTGATTTAACAATAATTTATTTTATAAACCAAAACGAAAACGAATGAAAGACTAAAAATAAACTTTTACCGTTAAGAACAACAAATATTACATTTTCGCAAACTATTTTATATTTTTGACACAGCAAAATTTAAATAAAAAACATGAATTAATAAATTTGATGAATCAAAAACAAAGTAAACCGGATATTCATCAGGCTATTAAGTAATTTAAATCCTTTCCTTCGAATGGTTATGAATGACTGGCACTGAAACTGGTGAGGAATGGTAAAATAGTGATATTGCTGAAGCAGTGGTAAGTGGATTGCTGGATCTCTGGATCGTGGAAAAGAGAGAGAGTAAGAAAGAATGGTTTTCTTAAAATTCAATTTTTAATATCGTTAAGTGCTATATATGTATTTCTGTAAACAAAGGGAACTAACCAGTGTAATGTGCAGACACAAAAACTAAATTCACTAATTTGATAATAAAAGAATGAGTGAAAACGATAGCTTATGAATTTTGCAAACTTCGCATTAGCCTATGCTATGTACGCAGTGTACGCACCAAACCGAAATCTACTACAATGAGGCTCATATTATTAGAGCCACCTGCTAAAATAATGCATTCTGAACTAAGTTGCCTCATTAAGTTTTAAACCTAACTTCAAGAAAGTTTATTTTGTTTTTATTAGGAAAAAGGTATAAAAGTATATTCTAAGTGTATGGTTTGCAAAAAATAAAATAAATTGCACGACTGGATCGGATGTACTTGCTCATATGTGCAATGTGCGGTCCCATTGTAGAAAAAAATTTAAGAAACTTAAAGTGAACATAAGAAAATTGTTTTTAAAAAATTATTAAAAATAAAAAAAAAAGTTTTCGAAGACAAATTATTGCGAAAATACTAAGGCTACCTACATCTTCTTGAATATCGATAGATATTTGATAATAATCGGACTACCAGCTTTCGAGAAAGTCGGAGAAAAAAAAAACGATCCTATTGGAAGTACCGTTTTCACCCCACCATATTACATTTTTTTTCACCAAAACGTAATACTTACCTACAATAGTAGGTACACTGATTTTTTTTAATTCTTGGAACAGTTTTCGAGAAAAATAAGCTTTTACATAACGGTTATAGGTTAATTTTTGAGCTAAAAAAAAATTGAATAAATTCCTCTGTAGAATGTCAAAATAAATCCTAAGTTCTAAATTTGAAGACGATTGGCCCAACCGTTTAGGCTACAGTCCAAAATATATCTGTACAGACAGACAGACAGACAGACAGACAGACAGACAGTAACTCAAATATGTTTCTCTATCATCGTAATATGATGTTTAATTATTATCTTTAATTATATATTATTATATATTTTATTATTATATATTTATTATATATAATCGCAAGTAAAATATAGTTTATTTACATGTGGTTCTAACAATAGGAGTTACCAGCCACCACTACTGTAGTTATGTATGAGTGGAAACACATATTTTTTTGTGCACGGTAGAACCACCAACTTTTGTGAATGAAACTGGCCATTTAGCCAGTCAAACTGATTTCTGGGGCCTAGATCCCATACTGTTGGTGTATCAGAGAAAGATGGACACCTGCTTCAGATCGATAGAATCATAAAACAAACTTTGGATAGAACAATTCCACGATATAAAAAAAAAAAAAAAAAAAAAAATCACTTCCATGTTTAAAAACGCTACAATAGAAAATACACAGACAATAAGCTCGACTTCTGACAAGGTTAAACTATTGTACTTGTGGGTTAAGCGATTGCGTTCAAGTTTGGTATGTGTTTATCTTTTGGCATTCCTCAGAGGGGAAATTGAAATTTTATTTTTAGGACTAAACATAACGGTACTTGCCATACGACCGTTTAGGAAGAGCTTGTTTTTCTCGAAAAGGGCTCCAACGATTTTTGAGATTTTTTTTGTTTTTTTTTTTATTTTTAACTTTCTCGGTAACGGCTCTTTGAATTTCTGTCATATTTTATATTTGAAGAGATCTAGATAGCCAAATTAATTCTGCATATCAAAATTTTGAACACCTTTTTTAACTAATAAAAATTTATTTTCGAATTTTTTTTTGGAAAAATCAATTTTTTTTTGAATTATCAAAAAAAAATTATTTTTAATTTTACAATCACATGTATATTCATAAAGTCTAAAAAACTGCATACCAAAATTAAAAAAAAATCCAAAAAACTAAAAATAAAAAAAACAGGATTTTATCAAATTTCTACATTTCTACAGGGTGCGGTTATACTTATGGTTATACTGTAACTATTGTACATCCTCTCCCGAAAAAGCGAAAGGATAGTTTCAATCTATAAAATTTCCCTTCGATAAGTCTTCCTACGACTTAAAACTTCTCAATAGAGCATTATTGGGCTTTAAGGCGGTATATGACATGGCGGTATAACGAAGCAATGCTAAGAATTTAAGAATCAGCGCGAGTACCGATTTGGTTTATTTGGAGAAGTTTTTCGACACCGTCGAAGTTAATTAGGTTGGGCATTATTAAGCCACTCTTTTATGTGATGTGTATGCTCTCTTTTAAGCAGGGCGTATAATGGTAGAAAGTTTATTTGTCAAGATTGGCTGTGTGACTTCTACCATAATAACTGATATTAAAAATGGTCTGCAATAGTGATCCCACTGATAGCCTTCCACATTCAATTGCGTAAGCGGACAATTTTATCACGTACATAATGTGCCCAAAGATTGAGATCATTTTGCAGCGTCCTTCAACAAGATAAGACGACACTGTGGTGATTGGAAGTTAACAATTTGTCTAACCCTTCTAAGACATACGAGGTAGAACTGGCGCAAGCTAGTGATTGCTGGACCACATGGACAGATAAAAGTGTGGTAAAGTACCTCGGTATCTGTCTTAATCACCATCTATATTTTAACCAACATAATGTATACTGCTTTGGCCAGGGCTAGGAGAGCTATCGTCGTGGGGCTTGTTTCGCATTTACTACATTAGCTACACCAACTTCATTCTACATAAATGCATTTTTGCTACATCAGATACATTTTTCTGTTTTACAAATTCCACTGGAAGTGTTGTATGATAAATATATAAGATGTAGATTTGAATATTCTGTCAAACTGACAATAGTTGTTGATTTTCATTTAAACAACATAGAAATCGTTTTTTTTTTTTGTTTGAAATAGCATTTAAATAATTATAACTGAATAGAAAAATTGGATTTTGTTTTGTATGTTTTTGATTTGTAAAGAATTTCTTGTGAATTGTGCTTAGTCCATAAACACACATATGTAGTTCAAAATTATGATAAAAGGGTTTTGTGTCCTTTACTCCAAAAAGTGTGCGTTTCGCCCAAGCATGAACGGTGGGCTCATCAGTTAGACCGTTCATGCTCTTCTAAGATGCACAACATAGGTCGATGATTATCGACTCTTCATAAAACACATTGCAGAAAGCAATAGTGAATTATATTTCTTTTAGGGAACTTTGGCTAAAGTTATGCACCTAAATCTGGGTGTTTTGCTCGTGAACCAGCACCAGCAAAGTCAATACAAAATATATTGCAACAACAAAAACTATTGCTAACTTGAAGATCATTCCCTCTCTATCGAACAAGTATGATTTTTGTATTTTAAATTCTTTTTTTTGATGTTGACATGCAGATCAATGAAAAGCTTTTTAGAAATGTAAAAGTTGAATATTTAAGACAGAGTAAAATAGTAAATAAAAGCATAGTCCTACATTTTTCAGAACCATGAAAAATGCCCAACCTAAACAACAGAACAAAATAGAACTGAAAATGTTAAGAATCTAATAAGAATAAAAAGTTTTTATATAACTGAGTTACACTATTTTTGCAAAAAAGTGTCTGCACTTTTTAGGTCTTAAATTTAAAAATTGAAGCATTGTGAATAAGGTATTTGTAATTTCCAAATCAAAAATTCTGCTGAGAACTTCAATCTTGAAATTATTTAATTAAAATGAGGAGTACGTTTTCCTTAAAAAATTACCCTAAACAATTTTGGAAGCTTGTTAATTTAAAGAAAAAATCAGATGGATTTCACGCTATCTTCGCATATAATAACCTTCAATTAGATAATCCCATCGATATTTCTAATGCCTTTGCAGCCAATTTTCACGATTCTTTTGTGGAACCAATGGTTGTTGATGACATTTTTTTCCACAATCTACATACCTTTTCGCAAACAAGCTGTAATAATATCCATGTAGAACAGAGTACAGTACTTGAGCTTCTTTAAAAAAAATTAGAAATTATCTTTCAGATCCCTTCGTGGCTCACTCTGGAGTACCTCAAGAAAGCCACCTTGATCCATTATTATTCATTTTGGCTATAAATGATGTTGCATCATGCATTCAGTCAAATGACATTCTCATATTTGCTGATGACATGAAGATTTTCAAGATAATAAAGTCCAGCCATGACCGTATTCTTCTGCAGGCAGATATTGATAACTTTAGTATTTGGTGCAGAAAAAGTGGTATTTCCCTTAACCATGTAAAATGCCAGACGATTACCTCCTCTAGAAAACGTATCGTAAGTGCATTCATTATCATATTTCGCTGCACAAACTTTGTCGCTTCTTTAGTTTTAAGGATTTGGGTGTCCATTTTAGCTCCAACTTAGATTGGATTCATAAAACGCTAGGCAAAGGAATTTAATGATCCATATGTGACTCTTTCCTTGTACCTTGAATATGCTTCACAAGTATGGACTCCATATTACAAAATTCATAAGAACCGAATTGAAGCAATCCAACACAATTTTATTCGTTTTGCCCTGGAGGGTCTACCTTGGAATGATCCTTTTAATCTTCCACCTTCTGAACATCGAATCGAATTGATGCTCCTTACTTATTAGCCTGTATTGGGTTAAATTACCGTGGAAGATCTTATCACCTGCGTGGATCGGAACTTCTGCATGTTGACTTTCATAGAACAAACTTTGGCAAATATAAACCGTATGAGCAGACTTTTTAATCTTAACGCTTCACAAACGGATTTTAACTTCAGTTAAGTGGGATTAAAATCGTTATTTCCATTGCTCCATTGTCGTGATTGTTTTGTTTTATGTTTTAATTATGTATATAACTCGCATGATTTACTTTACCACCAAGCACTATTGTCATTTCATCGTCTATAAATTTGTATAGCAAATTTCTAATTCTACGAACAAACCCCGTTGCCTTAAGTAGTCGAGTTGTCAATTTTGACATAAGACAGGAGGCGGCTGCCTATGGGTTTTTTTTTTGGGAAATCCAACTTCACTGCACATAGCTTTCCCAAAAAAAAACATGGCTACTGTCGCACGGAGCAAAACAGAGTGCCTCCAGTTCAGGTGGGACAGTACCACACAGGGATCGAAAAGATCTTTCTAGTCAGGTCCACCAAATTATGTCATATTTTTTCAATTTTTATTTTATCCTAAAATGGCTCAATTTTTCTTCTTGTATAACTCAAAAATGTTAATAATAATTAGCAGTATTTTTTTTAACGTGAAGGCTTGTAGTAATCTGTTTTATTTATTGATATAATTCAGAGGGACTTAATATTACATTAACATATTTATGTTTATATAATTATACATATTTTTAATTAAAATTAATTTAAGTACATATACTTCAATCAAAATTTATACAAAAATAGTGTAAGGAGAAAAGCAAACAATAGAAATGAAAAGAGAAAGAAAGTAAATTCAGCCTATGCAACAAAAGAAACCATAAGTTGTTAGGTACGACCCAACATTTACAATTAAAGCATTTGTTTGAACATAGCAGATGCAATTTCAATGATTTGAAACATAACAGAAAGTCAAATCAAATTATTTTGGAGGTCTGACAAATTCACCCGCTATGAACCCTCAAATAGGTGAATAAATCTCTTGGAAATGATATTAATGACTCTGATCTTTTTAATTCACGTGGTAGCGAGTTTCATAGGCGAGCACCGTGAATGAAAAATTCTCTCCGAAGTAAGACAAGTAAATCTAGGAATCAAAATGTCATTAGTAATATGAGAAGAAGAGAATTGGATTTCATTGTAAAGGTATGAAGGTTTTCGAGTGTGAATGATTTTAAAAAAGCTTACTAAAGTTCTAAATTTTAAAAGATGTTCAAATGAAACACCATATAAACTTTTAGAATAAGAAGAAATACGACTATATCGTCCTAGACCAAAAACGTACCGAGTGGCATTGTTGAACACAACGTTAAGTTTTCTTTTACTCACTGCGTCAGCATTACAGAATATTTCGCAGCCATATATCAAGATAGGAACAAATAAAGATTTAACAAGCATTTTTCTTGTAGCAGTTGGCGTGTATCTTTTGGACATTGATAGCGTCCTTAAAACTCCATAGGCCTTTTCCACCGCTGAATTAATTTAATTATTTCAAGTCAGTGTTTGAATCAAGTAAACTCCCAAGTTCTTAGCTATCTCAACATACTCTACTGGAGTTCCATTCCACTCAATAGGGGAAATAAGATAGATCAAGTATTTTTTTGGAGATGACAAGACATTTTGTTTTGGTGGGGTTTAAATCAAGACCACAGCTATTTGACCATTCAATTATTGCATTCAAATCCTGATTAATATTATGTACACAATCTTCAATAAAACCCAGCTGACAACTCTTTACAAGCTGAACATCATCCGCAAACATACGTGTTTCACAGTGCCTTACTACAGTTGGAAGATCGTTAATATATGCCGAAAAAAGAAGTGGACCCAGAATTGATCCTTGCGGGACTCCTCGAAACAGCGAAAGATTCAGACACTTCATTTCCCGCAGATACTGCTTTATTTCTACCAGTATGATAAGAGTGTACTAATTTTACGGCTTCAGACGAAAAATTAAATAGACGCACAAGCTTCTTACACATGATGGAGTGATCAATGGTATCAAAGGCCTTTGAATAATCAAGCATAACCAAAAACGTTACTTTGTTATCATCCAATGCTTTCCTTACCTGTTCAACAATATCAAGGTGCGCAGTGGTACTGCTGTGGTACGATCGAAATCCGTTATCCGTACTGTTTTGGAGATAAAAGATCGTTCACTCTCAAAAAATTAGTAATTTGGCTATGCAAAGCCTTTCCACTACTTTGGAGAGAAAAGGCAGAATAGATATTGGTCGGAATTCCTTACAGCTATGTTTGTTGGAATGGGTATGACTTTTGATTCTTTCCATTGCGAAGGAAAGATACTTTCAGCAAAAATTGTATTAATTATGTGGGCAATAAAGGGAAGAGTTTGTGGCAAAACCGCTTTAACAAATGTTGGATGTATTCCATCTAAGCCTACGGCATTTGATTTGATGGAAAGTAACCCTTCTACGACGTCTTCTGGAGTAACCCTTACAAACCCAAAAGAACTTTGAAAATTAGGTAGCAAATTAGCAGATTTATCCATCTGAATTGATCTTGAGGCATCTAGATAGGGGATTTGAGGAACATTAGAAATGAATTTCCTATTCAGGTCATTACAATCAACGTCTTGATCAAGGTGACACTGCTTCCCAATTCCAATATCACGAAGGTTCTTCCACAGTTTACGGCCATTTTGTGAGAGATTCAAATGCATCGTATTCCATCTGGTTTTTGCTGCATTTATAAGATTCACGCATCTGTTTCGAAGGTGTCGATACATTTGGCGATCCTCGTTAATCTTAAAACGCTTCCATCTATTGTACGCGCAATTGCGAAGATTTATTGCTCGTTCAATTTGTTTTGAGTGGAACATGAAGATATAAAATGTAATGTAAAATCATATCGAAAAAATTTTAGATTTTAAGCCCTGATCGACGACACTGTATTTTGATCCAGCATGTATTATTCCCTTCTTTGAATTCGAAATGACCTACTACTGCAAACATACTCTCGCAATAACAAATAACAATTTATTCCCCAAAATAGTTTCACTAAATTTCAAACACTTCTTGCTAAACTTTCCCTCACCCCCACCTGACCATTCCAAGACCCGAAACCCCAATTTCTAGTCATTATCATTGCTATTGCCACCTTTTCCTCTCGGAATGTCGATAGGCGAACACATTAATGTCATTCATTCATCCCATAATGTTCAGACTTTCCGCCGTCGTCGACGCTGTCGTCTGTCGTCGTGGTACCCGTTGCTGTTATTCGCCCGTCAGTTTCGCCATCTGACTTCGTATGCAAGTTCGTATTATTAATTAGGTCGTTAAGCTGGTGCGAGGACAGCAGCAAGAGCTGAAGCTGAAATAAGATGAACGGGTGAATCGGGGGTAGGTTAACACTGGAAAATTAATTTCCCTTAGGTCCGGGTTATTATGTAAACATTAGTTCGGGCCAACTCCGGACTATTAGTCCTTTGGGGGTGGTTCCACACTGACGACAACGTCGACGACGACGACGATGTTATATCAGGCTCAAAAATTCTATAGGAAAAAATTAATGATCTGTACGAACTACAACTGGTAAATTAAGGTAATTTTTGCTGGGTAATCCTCAGCGGTCCTGCATGAGGACATTCATTGCTGCCTTCATCTCGTTGTCATATTTGATGACACCTGATGGTGTGTGCTCTTTTTCTGGCTCTTTGTGTTTTGTAATGGTTTTTCTGACTTTTTTCATATATTTTTTTTCTTTTTGTCGGTACCGAAACTCATGCAAAGGTTAAACAAAGACTGACGACATATAATTAATATTATTATTATTATATTTATACATGTTTTGTTAAAAAGTAAACCCATGTTCCTTGATGGGATATGGGTTAAGGTTACTTTACTGTTGTTATTAAATTTATTGTTGTTTTCCTTAGTTTCGTATTTTAAAGGATGCTTGCACAGCTTCCTGGTGTGTTTCTGCTTCATTGGCATTATTAAAGACAGGCATTACACATATTTATGTAACTTTGGTCATTAAAAAAAAATCTTTTAATTATTTTAATAACCACAAGTTTGAATGTTTGCGGAAAATAATACTTTTGCCGATGCGTATTTCTTTTTGAGATAAGATCAATAAAGTTAATATTTTATGTGTAGGTAAATGCTCAGGATGGAGTTTTTGTTTAAAGAGCTTTAATAATCCAGAAGCACCCTGCGTATTTAATACCTACATTCGGCCCGAAACACAACTGCAGTATGAAGAATAATTATTATTAATTCGCGGGGATTTTTTGTTAATAAAATGCATGGTGGAAGACTCGTATTCTTTTTTTTTTTTTATTGATACTTTAATGAATTGTTGAAGTACCGAAAAATTAAAACCTCGAACGGTAATATTTTTTTTTCGGTTCCCGCAGATGTCGAGACTTAAAAAAACTCCAAAAATATCGTAATAATAAGTAATTCTATATAAGATGGTTGTTACAGAAGATTATATGGACACTCGTGTTATATGACAGCTGCCCTATCGTACTTACCTAAGGTTACATTAAACATTTTAAGCAGACTATGGTGATAACAACTGATAACCTATATCGACTGCCTCTATAATTCTTTTAACCATAAAGCTAATAAGTTTGTTTGATAAGTTTATTTCGGTCCCTATTCAAATATAACCCTACTGAACCGGAGGCACTCTATTCCATTGATAAATTATGCCAAGTAGGCCAGCCTTAGATAAAGACATTCAAACTAGATGTTGTGTTGAAAGCCTTTTCGAAATCAATCAGATATGATCCCCTGCATTGATTCTTAACATTGTTTCATTGGGTTTCATTCAGAAACTAATTTAGACGTAGCATGAATGGTATCATGGCTCGCCTCAAAGCGGAACTGTGTGTATATATATTTTTCTTTCGTCCACTTCTACAAAACTCTATTGAGAACTTTTTTAATGATCTAACCGATACTCGAAAGAAGGCTTATCGACCGCAGAATCGCTGGCTTGAAACTATATATTTACATAATTGGGATAGGATGTTTATTGCTTATTCAGGGACCATGTCGTTGTACAATATTGGTTATAACTTCAAAATGTACTGACTTCTTTTTCTTTAGTGATCAAAGATGTTGGAGTTCCACCTTCCAAATATCAAAGGAACTTTGGCCATTGGGCTCGCCAATGCTTTGTATATACACTGGGACTGTACTATCATGAAGCATCATTTTTACTTGCGATTATAGGTACTATAAGGCAAGTTTAGGATTCGTGAATATAAAAAAAATTAAAAAACAATCAAACATGACATTACGATCTTAGAGAAGTCTAAAAAAAGTGATCGAAAAAAATGTCTGTCTGTCTGGTTGTGAGTCTGTGTGTCTGTCTGTCTGTCAGTATTTATAACGAGCTGCAGCCTAACCGGCTTAAGCGATTATCATCAAATTTAGTGTGTGTGATTCTTTTGGCATTCCCCAGAGGGAAATTGAAATTTTATTTTTGGGCCTAAAATAACAGTACCTGCTATATTATCGTTAAGGAAAAGCTTATTTTTCTCGAAAACGGTTCCAACGATTTTGATAACATTTTTTTTAGAATTTATTTGTTGGTATTGGCTATCATTTGTTTAGAACCAAATTTACTTGAAAAGTCTATTAACTGTAGGTTTTCTGTAACGGTTTTTTAATTTATGTTTTTCTAGGAAATGGCAAATTGGATTTCTGTCAAATTCAATATTTAAGAAGATCTAGGTAGCCAAATTAATTCTGCATATCAAAATTTTGAATACGTTTTTTTCTAATTAAAATTAATTTTTGAATTCTTGTTTTTGAAAAATCAATATTTTTAAACCTAATCAAAATAAAGTTTTTTAAATTTTATAATCACATATATATTAATAAACTCTAAAAAACTGCATACCAAAATTTAAAGAAAAAATTTAAAAAACTAAAAAAATAAAAATATCAAAATCCGTCGTACAATGTTTGAAATACTTTTTTCCTAAATTCGTTATTTTATAAGACGTCATACTCCATTTTTACTAAAATCGTTAGGGGTTGTGGTTTTAACACTATTTGTAAGTTCAGAACGTGTTACTTTTGTAAGTAAATTGGCAATTGCCATCAAATTTGGTATGTGTTTATCTTTTGCCATTCCTCAGAGGGGAAATTGAAATTTTATTTTTAGGGCTAAAAATAACGGTACTTGCCATACAACCGTTTAGGAAAAGCTTATTTTTCTCGAAAACAGCTCAAACGATTTTGATGAAAATTTTTGAGAATTGTTTTGTTTGTATTGGCTATCATTTGGTAAGAACAACATATACAAGAAAAATCTATTAATGGGACCTTTCATGTAACGGTTTTTTAAATTTTTGGCTGGCTCGGTAACGGCTCTATGGATTTCTTTCAAGTTTTATATTTGAGAAGATCTAAGTAGCGAAATTAATTCTGCATATCAAAATTTTGAATAACTTTTTTTTCTATTAAAAATTTATTTTTGAATTGTTTGTTTTGAAAAATCAATATTTTTAAAACTAATCAAAAAAAATAATTTTTAATTTTATAATCACACGTGTATTAATAAACTCTAAAAAACTGCATACCAAAATTTAAAAACAATTTTTTTTTTCAAAAAACTAAAAAACAAAAAACAGGATTTTATCAAAATCCATCCTACAATTTTCGAAATACTTTTTTCATAAATTCTTTGTTATATATGACGTTTGATGGCGTACCTCATTTTTACTAAAAACAGTTAAGTATTATGGTTTTGATAGTTTTTATAAGTTCACACTGTGTTATTTTGAACGTAAATGTTATTTGTTTTTTGTCAAAGTTCTTGCCGTCCAATGTTATAAGGCACATAAGAGCAAGTACGTTCGACCCAGTCATGCGCATTTTTTAATTGCGAATCAAGTCGCAATAAGTTGCGCTGAAATCACCAATTGGTGTGGATATAGAATAAGAACAATCAACAAAAGTGTATTAAAGACTGGTAAAATATCGGTAAATGTTTCCGTCTCCACTATTTAGAGTTAGTTACGGATCAACCAGAAAGATGGCCAGAGGCAAAATGACAGTTTACCTACATACAAAGGCATTAGGTGGCATTTGCTAAGTTTTCGGCATTTAACAGAAATTTGGAATTTGTCATTGCTTGATGCTTGTTTCAAGATGTTTTATGGGCATAACACCTTTCCCAATACGGACAATGTTCCAACACGGACTTCTTCACGTGGACAACTTTATGTGGCTCAAATTCACTGTCAGCAAGCATTCCATTTACTATTTTTTTATTTAAAGGAGCTTAAAACTTGACAGTAGTTTGACTTTTAACGAGTTCGACAAGCTGTCTGAATCCATCTCGAAAATTGTTTCCCTTTGTCCTTCCACTCAAAATGTCATTGCGGGCGATTTCAATGTAGACAATTCCGCTCCGCTATTCTGTTCAAACAACATCCGAACAAAGGTGTGTCGAGATCTAAGATCTTTGCTGGGTTTCACCACCTTCTCTAACTAATAGATGTGCCAACTCGAATACGGAATGTTGCTGGGCAATCCGCTCATACTCTTGACTTGTTTCTTACTTCTCACCCTGATAAGTATATGACTAGTGTAACTTCTGCATTTGGCACTTCGGACCATTGTGTCATCTGAAGAAACTTCTCGTCCTCCACTCAGCCAGTTAATGAAAAACTTCCCGACAGGACCGCTTGGCAATTCAAAAAGGCCAACTGGGATGGCCTGAATAATTTTTTTACTTACTTAAACTATGCTCCCTTGATAGTGAAATTGATGCCAGTGCTGAAATGATCACAAATGTGATTCTTCTTAGGGATGAGTGCTTTTATTTCTAACAGAGTAAAAAGTGTTGAACCGAAAGAAAAGTCTCGGTTTAACTCGGAGTCTAAAGAAGCATTCAGGCTAAAAGAAGTACATAAGTTTTCGATCCTACAAAGCCAACCCTACTGAGGAATATCGGAAAAAGCTCAACCAAGTAAGGATCTCATGCAACTCCGTTATCAATAGAAACAAATGTTTGCATGACTAAAAATTACGGAACAAAATTCTTCAATGTCCAAAAGGCAGTAAAATGTTTGGTCATCTTCGGTTTCAACGCTCAACGACAGTAACATTTCAATTTTTTACTGTGCGGATAAGGCAAACTTGCTCGACATCACAATCAACCTCCCATTCTTTTGAAGAGATATTCTTCCTCACTGGCAAAGCCACTACGTAAGCTTTTTCATCTCTTCTCTCTCTGGAATCTTTCCTAGAAGATGAAAAACAGCATTTGTCCAGCATACCAATAAGAAAGGTGACCCATCCTCCCCCTCCTCCTACCGATACATAGCACTTTACGTTCCTTCTTTCTAAGGTCATGGAATAGCTGACTGTTAAGGAATATCTCGAAAACCGAAAGCTTCTCCATGACCGACAGTATAGCTTTCGCAGTAATCGTTCCACTGGTGATCTAATGGCATATCTCCCCGAACAGTGAAAAAATCCTTACATCGCTTTGGTGAATGTAAGATAATTGCGTTTGATATTTCCAAGGCATTTGATAGAGTTTGGCATCAAGCTCATTGAACTCCGATTTGTACAGCATCGTCAAATTGGGGTAATAGGAATCGGGTGGAGTTTAATGTTTCGAAAACTAGTTGCTACCGATGCCATTGTCCATGCATAGCACTTGCATCTAAGAAACCGAAAAGCATTATTCAATTGTCGGTATAATATGTGTGCCAACTATGACGTCCGTTGGAACAACTAAATTTTAAGGGCTCAACCCATAGAATCCGTCCGTTCGTTGAGTTATAATTTTCTACTCAGCACTTTGAATTACGGAATTTAGTATTGTTTGAATTTTTTTTCACAAAAAAATCTGTTTTTAAGTATATAAGTGTCAAATTTTGAATTTTATTTTTTGTCTCAAGAAAAATCCTCTCCGTATAAGCACTAGGGGTTGATATGTGTATGTGAAACAACAATCATTGGGACACCTCAATCTAGCAACAGTAGAAACCTCAGGCAACGCAACGCACTACCGGACGCAACGGATTCTATGGGTTGGGCCTTTAAGACCGCCAAAAAATTTGCTTAGTTCTTAGGGTTTCTGTATCGATACAAGAAGTTTTTTCCTATTTCTCATCTGGTTTATTTATTTCAACGTATTTATTTATTTCACATACCTAAAGACTAGCTTTAATTATAAGTACAAAATTCTAAAACAACAGTAGATACAATAATTACATATATAGTTGAATAAAAATTCGATTGAAATTTAGATGAAAAATTTAATGATTGGTCAAATAAATTATTACCTCATCTATTGTTAAGAATATTAAACAATTTAAACATTTTGTTCAAATGAGAAAATCGTTCATAATTAGTACGAAAGTTTGAGATATTTATGCAGATAGGCAGATACCTTAAGTTTCTTTGAGGGATATTAAAATTTATTCGAGACAGAAGGTACAAAGTGTCTATATTAACATTTATTAATTTAACAACAAAAACATAACTTAAATAAGAGCGTCTATTAACAAGGGATGGCATATAAATAAGTTTAAGTATGCGGGGAGCTCGTAAGGATTTTCCCAACCTAAGCCCCGCAAGGCAAATTGCAGGAATCTTTTTTGAACACGTTCAAATCTTGTTATATGGCACTCGTAATGAGGTGACCAAACTTGGCCACCATATTCAAGAATGGGAGGAATAAATGTTATAAAAAGCTGTTTTGTAACATAAGGGTCTGAAAATTGCCGTGATTCTCTCTTAATCCAATCTCAAATTGAGTTAGCTCTATTTGATATGGAGTTGATGTGCTGAATAAATTCAAGCTTTCGATCTAATATGACACCAAGAACATTTACGTTTTCCATACATGATAAGGAAATTCCGTTTAACGTATAATTAAATGAAGTTATTGAAACTTTTTTAGTTAGGGTCATAAAATTACATTTATTTATATTGAGAGACAAACAATTACGCACACACCAGTCAAAAAATTAATTAAGGTCGCATTGCAACATTTCACAATGACTAATGCTAGAAATAGTTTTAAAAATTGTCACATAATCCGCGAAAAAGAGGCATTTAGAATGCTTCAAAATAGATGGTGAGTCATTAATAAGTAAAATAAAAAGTAGAGGGCCTAAATGGCTACCTTTTGGTATTCCAGAGTTAACTGTAAAGTAATTTGATGGGCAATCGTTAAACAATACTACATAAGATCTTTTTAATAAATAAGATTGAAGCCTCAGAACGAAGTTTTCGCTAAAACCAAGATTGTTGAGCTTTTTTAGCAAGATTTTATGCGAGGGTTTGTCAAATGCCTTACTAAAGTCTGTAAAGATGCAGTCAATTTCTTTCTTTTTTTAAATACATCAATGCAATTTTCGGTTAGCTCGATAAGAAACGTTACAGTAGAGCGACCTTTGGTAAAACCATGTTGATTAGGAACAATGACTGATTTGACATAGAAACACAGAGATTTGCAAAAAACAGCTTCAAAAAGCTTCGGAATAACAGATAAATTCTACCTTTTTTGTGTAGAGGGATTATGAAGGATTTTTTTCCAAATACATGCAAGGAACGCTCATCAGTTCACCCTTGAACCCAACCATGAGGTATAGGGATTCTTGTTTTAGCCACACAACATGAATTTTCAATGGTTTACTCGGGGCAATTTTCGCTTGCCAATTTAATTTACAAGCATTAAAAACCAGTGTTAACCAACACCTTCTGTCCCCTCCCTATCTTCCAAATGCTTGGGCAGTGTACTTACATTAAAAGGGAAACAAATAATCCCTTGTGTGCGCGACTATTACATAACGGGTGATTTCTTAAGCGCTTGAGAACTTTTTTTTAAAAAAAAACGCATCATCGGTTCTTTATTTGAAACGTTAGATTGGTCATGACATTTACTTTTTGAAGATAATTTCATATAAATGTTGACCGCGGCTGCGTCTTAGGTGGTCCATTCGGAAAGTCCAATTTTGGGCAACTTTTTCGAGCATTTCGGCCGGAATAGCCCGAATTTCTTCGGAAATGTTGTCTTCCAAAGCTGGAATAGTTGCTGGCTTATTTCTGTAGACTTTAGACTTGACGTAGCCTCACAAAAAATAGTCTAAAGGCGTCAAATCGCATGATCTTGGTGGCCAACTTACCGGTCCATTTCTTGAGATGAATTGTTCTCCGAAGTTTTCCCTCAAAATGGCCATAGAATCGCGAGCTGTGTGGCATGTAGCGCCATCTTGTTGAAACCACATGTCAACCAAGTTCAGTTCTTCCATTTTTGGCAACAAAAAGTTTGTTAGCATCGAACGATAGCGATCGCCATTCACTGTAACGTTGCGTCCAACAGCATCTTTGAAAAAATACGGTCCAATGATTCCACCAGCGTACAAACCACACCAAACAGTGCATTTTTCGGGATGCATGGGCAGTTCTTGAACGGCTTCTGGTTGCTCTTTACTCCAAATGCGGCAATTTTGCTTATTTACGTAGCCATTCAACCAGAAATGAGCCTCATCGCTGAACAAAATTTGTCATTTTCGTCAATTTGTCACATTTCGAACCGATTACTGATTTTGGTAATAAAATTCAATGATTTGCAAGCGTTGCTCGTTAGTAAGTCTATTCATGATGAAATGTCAAAGCATACTGAGCATCGTTCTCTTTGACACCATGTCTAAAATCCCGCGTGATCTGTCAAATACTAATGCATGAAAATCGTAACCTCAAAAAAATCACCCGTTACAAAAATAATTTTCTAGGTCGTCCTTCTGGCGAATGCGCTTATTCCTTTGTGGTTGAAAACTTTCGTGTTCTAGTCACTTTTATATGCCTAAATTTATAAAGCGTTTTTAATACGCCCTAAATTTTAGTTTAGTTTTTAGCAGCTGTTTCTTGAGCATCACCACATCTGGTCGATAGAATACAAACCTCGCAAGGAATACTTAACAGATTACGCTTGAGTTCCATTTCGGACATACCGTTAATAATAGAGAATCTTTTTTTAACCGAACAACACGAATCTTATAATAGTTTACCCGACGAGGTTTTCTCTTGCCTTTTTAATTAGAAAGTATTCATAACCAATGTTAATCGACAGGTAGTTTAAAAGCTTATAAGTTTAAGCCTTAAGTTTGGGGTACTATCGTTTGCTTACATAGGCTGTTGTTGGTTATGCAGTCGATGGAACTGGTTAGTACATTTAGGGTTTTTTTCTACGTTTACTCAAATTTTTTTAAATTGATGAGTCTACAGTGGTCCTATAAATAACCAAAAGATCGTTCCAATCGCTTCGAAAGGACACCGTAAAATAAGACTTTAAGAAATAAGATTTTAAGAAATTCCTAATCTAATTACTGAAATGAATTATCGACCGTTCCTTCGTCTAGAAAACCTTAAAATTAACGGCAAAAGAAGCGTGAACTAAGTATAAAGAGATTAAGTTACAACCAACTTGATGTACGAATGGACAATCGTATGATCAGTTTTTTTTATTACTTGATACAGTGTTATTTATTTTTCAAAGGAAATCAGTAAATCCCAACCGTTCCACTACTTTAACCATACCATTTTACTGCCAGGATTACATTCTAAGTACGAACAAAAAATAATTCATGTCTCTTGAAAAAAAATATCGCTGGGACACACACAAAAAAGAGAAGAGCACTTTAGGTAGTACCCCCAAGGCAGAACTATACACCCACCAACCCGCAGCAGGAGCGATATTCAAATGTGCGCTATTGAATATGCAAATTTGTGTTTTGGTATATACATCCATATGTATGTATCTCTCTATTCATCTTTCCTCCTACAGGAGCACATACAGTAACTGCCCGCTCCTGTTGTCCTTTCCATTACACTGCACTATATATTCTATATACGACAATGTAAGTGGTCACTGGCCGAGCAAAGATCCTTATCTCTAGAAATTTTTTGAAAATTCTCTAAAAGTCTGGACTTGTGCCAAATTGGAATCATATTACAAACAGACATCGGGACATATCCATTATACAGTTTGCAGGGATATTACCAACAAAAAAAATCCTGACAGTACTCATTTGGATTTGCTGTGTTTCGTTGTTTCGAATTAATGTTATTACTGCTTTTTTTCCAGGCAAAGGTGTGGGCCAAAGTGGGTTTGGTGAACATTTCCATCCCAGATGGGCAGCAAGCAATCAATGGTCGCCGTACAGTTAGCTATCATGGGTGTCGGCTGTGTGAAGGGAAAATTTGCATTTTTACCCGAAACCAAAATAAAAATCGTTCTAACAGCAGATAGTATATACACCAGTCTCTGGCTGATGGTGCTGCTCGGATTGTGCATAGATAGGTACATAAATACACAAAGACTATAACTATGGTCAAGAGGATGAGAGAGCATCTATCTAGGGGAGGTGGAGATTCGTTGCTGATTTATAATTTCTTTCTTTGATTTGCATAAAAACTGTAAAAATATTTTTGATTTATTCTACCATTTGAATAATATTAAGGAGACCCTATACTTCCCTAACTCCAACTTCATGCCACCCAAATCATACATGAGTGAGTTTCAAAAAGATATAGGAAAGACATTTCTGTAATCTAATTTCTGGAAATATTTTTGGTCAGGAATCCCTTTATTTTACAAAAAAGGTATAGCCACCTGAAAAAGGACGAGAGGATGAAAATCGCTTTTGAACAGTTTCCTTAAAGGACCTTCGGAAGGTTATTAAACAAATTAAAATAATAAATTTGTCCAATCTCATTCCAAAGAAGAAAAGTAGATTTTCAAATTATTTACATACGAAAGGGGAGTACAAATTTGTTGAACCATATAAAAGGGCAATCTTCGATGATTCTTGGAAAAGAATACATTTATTTCGTTGTCTTTGTGTCTCCACGAGTAGATAAAATTCAAAAATGAATTGCTTCCAAGGAAAAAAAATATTGCGAAGCTTTTAGTAAAAATGCAAGGGAAGAGTCTACATCTAGTATCCTGGAAAGCAACAAGAGATATGGAACAGCATTTTTTACATAGCCAATAGCTAATGCATTCGCCCTTCGGCACTTTTTAAATGAACTTCTTCAGGTCTTTCAACAAAATTCTTCGTAGGGACCGTTGACTAATGCCTGTTTGCATAGCAGGTTGTCTCGTTGATCTTCTGTGGTTTTCTTCGACATCTTTGTCAAGCAACAGCAATATTATCAGCAAAACGGTTGCACCGGCGCCGATCACGTCTAGCAAACTATTATATTGTCGGTCCAAATTCCCAAGAATTGTTTTTATTCAGCGGGAGAAACATATGGTTGAATTGCAAAGTAGTTTACAAAAAAAGTTTGCTTTCTCAAAAGAGCTAACGAAAGAAATGTTATTGACAATAAGCGTTGAAGCTGAATAAAGAAGAACCAGCGGCACCTCTTAGCAATTAAGATATATTGTTGGTTAAAATGTTACATCTTTCGAATGACTAGACTTGTTCTAGAAAAAACCAAGTAAAATACAATTTTTTTTAAAGTCATGTACATAAATAAATCCTTAAATAAAATTAGAACAAAACAATCAAAAGTAAAACAATCCTACAAAAAAAAAAACACATAAATTCAAAGTCAAATTTCATTCCGAAAATTCCGCACAAAAACTTCATTCCAAATTCTGGGTCCATCAACCATGAGACAAAGTTCTACCATCATCCCATTTCCCCGAAAACCCATTTTAATACAATATTCATAAAATCCGAGAGGACGATAGTCAAACAAAAAACACAAGGGTATTATAAAATATCATTCCTCGAATGAAAGTAAATTTCTAAGGCAATAATACGAGCATAAAATTTACATAAAATGTCATCTTCCAAACGAATACCAACAAAATACAAATAAAAATATAAAATAAAACATACGAATGATAATTTTCCGCTGGCACTAGCTGCCGGACCATTCTTTTATTTTTTTATTTTTTTTTGTATATTGTGTCCTGAAATCAAAGAAAAATCATAGCCAAGGGCTTTTGTGGCTTATCAAACATCCATTTACAGTTTTAAATCAAAAACGAATTTGTTGCCATATTGTTAGTATGAAAAAAGTCAAGGAGGGTCGGGCAAAATGGATAGTACAATTTGCACCAAACTCCAATTCTACCTATATCAACCAAGGGAGCCATGACTATAGGCCAGGATATTACTACTATCCTTGAATTGTGTGTGTGAATCAGAAAGCAGGATTTTTGTCTTTGAATTCGTCTGTTTTTTAGATTTCAATTTTTTCTGAAACATGAGATTTTGCTTTTTAAAATAAATGTGTTTATGCAGTCAAAATTAACATAAACACGGAACTCATATCTTCGTAAGATTTGTTGGACAAACCATTATATTTGGAAGAGATGTTTCGTCAAATAGTTGCCTTAAGCTTCGCGCCTTGTGAAATGGTTCTCAGGGCATCTTTTTTCTAAATTGCAGTAACAACTGAGTTGGTCATGTTGTATTTTCTCCAAGATGGTATTCTTATTGTGGAGGCCGGCTCTATTCTTACTCTTTATCTGATCAGGGCGCATTTTTTGATTACAGAAGATGAGGGAGTTTTTCCTGCCAATTTCATCCATGCAACAGTTACGTTTCGATCGATATCACGAGATCCTTCCCTATTGATGATAGGTCCAAGAAAATTGGGAGGAATAATTTCATTAAGGCTTGTGTGGATCAGAAAATTAGCAGTATATATGTATTTCCCACCACAACATCCACTATCATCCACCACAAGTGCTCTTTGCAAGGATGAAGGATCTTCTATTTTAGATGGCCTCATCGTCAGCAAAGAATAATTGATTCACTTTCAGATATGCCTCTGGAAGAAAGCCAACAAGGACTATTAATGAGCAAAGGACTCGAGAAGAATTCCTGGCGCACACCAATTTGATGTTTTAAAAACTCCTGCCCGGCAAAATTCCCGTATAGTTTTGCGAATTCCGCGTTGCGTTAATGAAACCGCCATTAGAACTCGATCAAATAAATCTGGATGGTGGATTTAGCCGAAGTTAACCTGGATTGGCCGTTATAAAATGATAGAATTTTTAAGATCACAGATCTCTATGGTATGTGGCATTATAGCTTGATTGAATGGTAGCTTTTGCTTATCTTTAATTGTTTTATATCTTTTAATTTAATTTGTCTATTTAATATATATAAACTATTCCATATTAATCAATTATTTTCATTATTTTTATTCAATAAAATTTTCGTAATTTCATGAAATACACTTGTCAATTGGAAAAAGGTAACGTTCACTTCACTCATTTGAATTTGATCACCGCTGATAAGTTTGGAGATAAGAATCGCGAGCCATGTAGAACCGATGTTTCTCATCTATTTGCAGAGCTATTTGATGGGTATCTCGTCTGGTCCAATCGCATTTTCATATTTGGATTTTTCACCGCATCTATCCATTAGCTGGAGTTATAGCCTGTAAGGTCAATAGTTCGATTGACTATATAGCCTAGGAAACTGTTCTTTCAAATACGACTTTCTACCAATGGTCAATATTGTATATTCAACAGCATGCAGTTGGTTTTCGGACGGTCCCCCATCTGACTAATAACCACGCGCAACGATGTCGGGTTAAACACCGGAAATGGAAAAAAATTAATTCATAAACATTTTTTACGGTTCGTTGGGAAGGGTCATTAGTAGTCTAAATGTCGGTTTCCGATTTATTAGAAATCAAAAATGGCGAAGTTATTGGCTAAATCAAAATGTTCATTGAATTCAAGATGCCGGCAAGCTCCAGCACGATTTTCCCGAAAACCGAAATTTAGACTGTTAATTTCGAAAATTGTAGGACGGATCTTAATGAAATCCTTTTTTTTTATTTTTAGTTTTAGTATGCAGTAGTGATTATAAAATATAAAATAATTTTTTTGATTAGTTTTAAAAATATTGATTTTTCAAAAATTTATTTTAATTAGAAAAAAACAAGTTATTTAAAAATTAGATATGCAGAATTAATTTGGCTACCTTTGAGATTTTTGTATGCAATTTTCGAATTCATTAATATGAAGCGTTTGATTAGTTTTAAAACATTGGGAACTAAAAAAAATATAAAATTTTAAAAATCGAGAATACAAAATTTTTAAATGGTTGGTATGCAGCGTTTGATTACCTACTTGTCTTTTGAAATATAATGTTTGAAAGAAATCCAATGAGCCGTCAATGAAAAAGTCGGCAGTAAACAAAACGTTGTATATTTAGAGGCCATTAATTTAAATTTAATTTTAACTAATTAAATTGAAAAAAAAACAATAGCGCAAAATTATAGACATTCGATTTTAAGAGTTTTAGTTTAAAACTATTTAAGTTACTTTTAAGTCTAAAATAGTTTTCTAAATTTTTCTCAATTATAAACATTTTTAAGAACTCGCAAAATTGGTGTAGGGCTGAGGGCTAGGCTTGCATTAAAAAAATCTCCTTAAACACACCCAAAACAAAAGTGACAGATCGCTTGAAAAACAAAGGAAAAATATCTTTTCAAAAAATGTTTATTTGTAAAAGGAAAATATGTCATTGTGGGTGAGTTTAAATTGTTCTTATTTTGTTTAAACAAAATTTAATTCTAATTTGTTTTCTTACAATACGCCGTGCTGAAAAAAAATGTATGGAAATGCATGAGACCAAAGTTTTGTAGCTAAGTGAGAAATGCCTAAAGGCGGCATTCCGGCTCGTCCGGAAATTTAGGCGTGGACAATAGCAACATACAAGGCGAATACCGTGAATATCATTGGGCCTACTCCGTAATGGATTCTTTAAGACTTTCGACATGCCTTATTTCGATTCTTTTTAACGGTACGGTGAACGGTACGGTGCGTACGTGCTAAGAGAAGTAGCTAAATGAATTAATGACAAATTTACCGCTGAACCTATTGAAACTGAGCCAAAGCCAAGTATCTTTTAGTGATACAAAAATAAAAAAAAAACTTTAAATTACTTTTATTTGTTTACAGGTAAATTTGTAACTCTAAATACCATGTATGCTTTGTGTTTGCAACTGGGGCTAGGCTAGGCAGCCTCAACCTACTCTGAACAGAGATGAAGTCTTGCTTGCATATAATCCACATCAACTGTCGAGGTCGACCTCGCCGTCGTCACCGTGCGTCCGTCCGATGGGTATTAGCGAAATGTACCGTCGTCGTTTGCGTGCATTTGGGATCCATGGTGGCTGAGAATTGCCCGAGTTAAGTTAGAAAACTACGCGGAGCTTAAAAAAAACCAACTTGTTCGTTTGAAATACAATTTATTAATGACAAATGATTATGTTTTGTTCTACCTGACAAGAGTACAAGAATATAATATGTAAGTCAGCAAAGTGCTGATCATTTTATTTTACAAAAATAATACATAATTGGAATATATAATTTTAATGGGAAATATGTTAGAAGGAATCGTGTTGCAAATTGGCAACCTGCTGACATATGTAAGATCTGGGTTTGCCGGATGTTCCCAGGGTGACGACCGGATATTAGGTCGTAGGGGTGATGACCGTCTTTGCTGGACCGTGGCAATGTGCGGTGACTTAGGGGGCGAAAGGTGGGTAGGCTGGTGACGTAACTCCCGCGTATGCATTCGTGTACTTTCAAAAAGTCTATTCACATTTGAGATGCTGTCTAATAAAAAAATTAAATAATAGCTACTGATGATTAGCAGACGATTCCTTTCATTCAATAATACGATTACAGTAAGGAAAATAATTTGCCTTGTTTTTTCTTGAAGAATGACAGTTACCAATGCCATAGTTTGACACTTAAAAAATTAAAACAGTGCTTGGTCCGTTTTGTCTTACATGCCAGTTATTAAAATAAAGTTGGTTTTAAATCATATAAATCTAAACTAAATATGTTTTAGTGTCAAATTACCTCGACTATAATTTTGCCCCAATTTCCTTAATATGAAAATAAAATGCAGAAGGCAAAAGGTTAGGATCGGAAGATCGGATGACTGCAAGCGATGACAGCGGGATGGTGATTGACTAGTTGGAAAGAGCATGTGGTTGTGGTGGTTGACAGTCGAAAATGGTTTTATTTTCTTCTAAGGATCAAGCTCTAGTTACAGACAGACAGACGGGCATTAACTTTTCCTCAATAACTTATTTGGGCTTCTCCACGATCGTAATGTCATGTTTCATTGTAATCTCGATTTTTTTTAACATGCATGAATCCGCAACTTGCCCATATATAGTACCTTTATCGCAAGTAAGTCAATAGATTAAATTTTTCTCCATGATCTCTAAAAATACTTATTTCGATGGATTGAATGGAAGAACTTTAGAATTATACCTTTAAATGTTAACAAGAAGAAGGTGACTCTCATCGCGTAAAAATTGAGATAAGTATGAATAATGGTCTCGAAGTCAACATAAGTTTATCCATTTCTAGCCTCACCATTCCTTATACAGAGAGTTCCACATTTCTGATCCATATGAGCTCGTATTTAACATCTTTCTTAGTCCCAATAATCCTAATTATGCAAAAACCCAGCGGTAGCTCCTCCAGAAATTTTTTAACAAGTCCAGTAGATAGCCTAGCTAACTGCCCAAGAACAACTGGCAAAGCCAGGCAAACTATCCTTCGCGCATCTTCGCTTCATACGTACCAGATGCCATTAGCCAAGACAAATTGAATTCCATCAAACGTCTTCATGATTCGCACAGCACAGACAACAAATTTATTACGCTTGGTTGAGTGGACCATCGGAACGGGGCCCATGAGCGTGAATGGCTGTGTGTGAACCTATCTGCAAATGAACATAGTCATACATATAGCCACAGCAAACGCATAACTGTAATTTATTTTTGACAATTTGTCATTTCGAGCAGATGTCCGCTTGATTCAACGTTAGATCCTGCAAGGACACCAATTTATATATAATTTTTTTTTTTGTTTCTGCTTGATGTTCTGTCGCTCGTCATCATGGTAGCTCGTTTCAAATTCGTAATTCATTTCACAGAGACTTCGTTTTCCTTGCAAATGGAATGGGTTCAGCTGAAGAGAGACTAGAAGTCACTTGAGGGATAATCAGATTGTCCTTGCTCGTCTTCCATATGAAATTCACTGGGGCAAAGTAATCTTTTCAATAATGGATTGAGATTATGGGTTGTAGGATGGTGGTGGTGATGTTGGGTATGAAGTCCTTTGGACATGGTATACGTTTTTATAACTCAGGCACTCGGAATAATTCTTTTTTTTATTAGCATAATTGGTAAAAAGCTGCAAAAGTATTTTTTACACTTCATCTTTTCGTTTTCCTTTTTTTCACATCAGAGATAAAGCTGCACAAAAAGAATGTAATTTGGAATTAAAGGGACATAGACATAGTTTTCTTGAGCAGATTCTTCAGGATGAAAGAAGCAATTAAGGAGACCAATGAAAATTCTATGTTGTTGAAAAGGAGAAGTGGGATGGGGGTAGTTTTAAGTTATGGACATAGATTTAATAGATAATTTTCGAAAAGCTCAAATGAAGTTTTACATCAGCAGTTAGAAGGATTCTGCTTAATAATGGGTAGGTAGAACAGTATTGTTTTCTTGCAGAAGTTCTTGGTGGTTTAATCAAAACAATATTCCAGCTCTAAGGCCGTTGGCCAGTCTGTTTGTTATTGCATTTGAATATGTCGCCATTGCGGGTTTGTGCTTTTTATATGGGATTATAATAAGGTGCTAAAAATAAGGATTTATTTTAAATATGTAGAAAAGTTACCCAAGATTTAATCGTTTTTACTTACGATTGCAGGTAGATACTACCTATGAGACAAGTTTAAGATTCGTGAATATAAAAAAAAAATAACAATCAAACATGGCATAACGATCAAAGAGAAGCCTATACTCTGTTCAATTTATATTTTCAGTACAGGCCTTATGGAAGAGAGCTTTCAAACACAGTGGTACCTGCAAGTGTTTGCATCGCACTCAACTTAAACCCTGAACCCTGAAATACATTGAAATTGTTGTTGTAATATTTCATTTAACCCACGTACATTCCACCAAGACCTGTCTGCTCCCCGGCAGCGAAGCGAATAGACTGATTATCAATTTGCTTCTCGCTTATTGTGTTTACTTTTAAAAAAAGCACTACTGCAGAGGTACCATTCGCCATTAATGGAAATTACCTATAATACCTTTTTCTTTGGTTTATTGTATGAAAGTTCCAGAATTGAAGCTTTCTTAGGGCGAATGAGAGCATATTTTATGTTTAAAGAAGAAGGTGTTGTCGTTACGTTTATTTTGGCTACATCTTTTCGTTTTTATTAAAAAAAAAAAAAAAAACCGTTAAAAAAATACATAATGCAATATTTGTTGGCAATTTTTTTTACTTGCAATTATAGGTACTTTAATGCAAGTTATGCATTCGTAAAAAAATAAAATAAATTGAGATAATAATCAAACATGACATTACTATTGAGAAACATATTTAAGTCACTGGAAAATTCTGTTTGTCTGTCTGTACGGATGTATTTTGGACTACGTGTACTTTTGGAGGTGTGGTTTATATTTTGGTGAAAAAAATATAAGTTGGTGGGCTAAAAGCGGTGCCTTGGAAACTGGCTTTCTGATTACAACCAAAACTCTTATTCAGGAAGATGTAGGTAGCCTAAGTTATTTCATTTCAAAATATTTTCGAATATTGTTGTTAAAAAACCTTTATATTGAGAAACCGTTCCTACGATTTTGAAAAAAAATCCTGCTCCTTCAATTTTTTTTAAGGAAAAAACGCGCCTAATATCTTATCTCTTGGTGGTCTGGAAAAACATAGATTTAATTTAATTTTTTTTTTAGATTTAGTTTACAGTCTTCATGTTTATGATTTCAAAAAATTTGAATAAACAGTTGGTAACCATACCTACATATGTGTGAGAATTATACCAATTTATAATGCCCAGTGTGGCAACCATTTGAGAGCTTAAAATGGAGATAGCTTATTGAAATCCATAACAGTAAGAGTGAAAGGCAAATATCCTATCTTCCCTGTACTGAAAATATAAATTGAACAGAGTATAAGAAAGTCATTGACAAAAAATTTCCGTCTGTCTGGGTGTATAACGAGCTGCAGACTAAACGGGTTAGGTGATTGCCTTTAAACTTGGTATGTGTGTATCTTTTGCCATTCCTCAGAGGGGAAATGAATTTCTTTTTTTTAAAGATTTTTGTATACCAACATTTTAAATATTTTTTTCTATTTAAAATTAATTTTTTAAACTTATTTTTTTCAAAAACTAATACAAATTTATTTGAAATTTTAGATTAGCTGCATAAAAATAAACTCTAAAAAACTGCATATCAAAATATTAAAAAAAATATTTTTTATTCAAAAAAATAAAAATAAAAAAACAGGATTTTATCAAAATCTGCCAAACAATTTTCGAAATACTTTTTTCATAAATTCACTACTATTTAAGAGGTCTGATGGCGTACTTTATTTTTAATTAAAACCGTTGTGTTGATTGATTTTGATAGTTTTTATACATTCATATCGTGTGATTTTTCATTATAGTTGAATCACATTATATACAAAATATTATATATTATATCCTGCATTCCCATGGAGGTCTGTGCGACCCAGTCGTGCTCATTAAAAAAAGAAGAGTTTAATCAAGACCAGATAAACGTATTTTGGATAAAATGGCTTGATGCCAATCTTCATTAAAATTTGTAGAAATATCAAGTCCAATAATCTTACTTTCAACGAAACGATGCGATGCAGAGATTAGTTACACTTTTAGGTGAGATATACCATATAACTAACATCAGATCACCAGTGGACACTGAAAATGTTGCTGCGAAAAGCTTTGGATTTAAGAAATATTTTTAAATATATTTTTAATTATTATATTAATCAGCATTTCCATAACCTTGGAATCAAGAGATGTTAATGGAATTGGTCGATAGTTTGAGGGTAAATATTGTCGACTTTTTTGAGAATATGCTGGACCAAATGTTGTTTTCATTCCACTCGGAAAGAGACCCGAAGAATGAGACAGATGAACAAATTATAAAGTAGTGGTATCACCAGTGTTAAAGACGAGCATATTTGGTTATATTAGCTTTAAACGGTTCCGATTTAGGAAGTTCGAAAGAAGTTTGGTCCGATAAACTTATTTTGGCTTTTGAGTACAGGAGTTATTGATAACACATGCCGGTAGCATTGAGTTTGCGGAAAATCGGCTTCCAAGAAAATCGGCGTTTTTTACAAATGACCAAATAATTTGACTGCTTTTGGTACACTGCAATATTTATTTCCGATTTTTACTTGCGATTAAGGGTCTATAAGGCAAGTTATGCATTCGTAATAAATTGCACGGTTACATCGTCGAATAAATTTTAAAAAATGCACGACTGGGTCGCACGAACTTGTTCTTATGTTAGATAATTGCTTAGTGGCTGCATTATATGTATGTATATAAAGGGTGTTTTTTTTAAACGTGTGGTTTTCAAGAAGAAATAAAACGCATATAGTTTAATGTTATGGCCAAGAATTTAGCTTGATTATAAAGATAAGGGTTTGCATTATGTTTTAAAAATGATTTCTGAGAAGTGGCCGAATAAATTCCAGCCGAGGCCCAATTTTGTGAAAATCGGGATCGGTGACCATTACGTTTTAGGCACATTCACCGAACGTGTGACGCGCTTGAAGGTCTTTCGGCTTTAATTCTTGCACGAGTTGGAATCTTCCATGAAGTGGATGGTCACATCTCCAATTGTTGCGCGCGATGGCGGATGGACTTATTCGGGTCTTCTTCGATACTCTGCTCCACCGGAACGAACCATTATTTTGGTAATAAATTTGCACAATTTGCAAGTCTATTCATTATGAAATCGCATACCAAACTTTTCGAAAATATATTTTAAATTTTTTTATAGTGTGTCATTAAAAGGAAATCTGTAATTTTCACCTGGGAAAATTATTTAAAAAAATTCAATTAACCCGTTTTCAAAATATGTCGAAACCCAATTTTTTTTTAGAAAATTTTAAAAAATCGAAAAAAAAAGTTTTTGAAAATTTTGAAATACAATATTAATTGAATTATAAATGACTTTTTGTGTGCAAAATTTTATTAAAATCGGGATAATAGTTGTGCTTCTTATTTTTAAAATAAGTGTAAACAATTTACTTGTATTTTGTTGTTAAAACTGATCGTATCTCTTAATATTTCAATACAACAGAAAAAAATCCTTTTTCACCTGATGATGTCCATAATCATGGACGAAACGTCCTGAGAGAAAAAAAGACTTTGTTTTATTTTCAAATGACCTAAAATCCATCGCAAAATTACAAAAAAAAATTTTTTTTGCACGAATCCATAACTTGTATTATAGTTCCTACCTATAATCGCAAGTTAAAAAAAAATTTAACAAACAGCCCAAAAAACGCTATTTGTCACAGCGCGAAATCACGATAAATTTGGTGCCGCAAATTAATAACGGATAAAAGGAGGAAGTAAATTCAAACGGGTGTGGAGTCTATATTTCTCCGGTTAGGCACGGGGGGGTATTTTCTAAAAAAAAACACTTGCATTAGAAAAAAATACATTTGAAAATAACGGCATTACATACAATAATGTGCTATGCCTTTTTTAAAAAGCCATAAAACTGCTCTATTATATATAATTTATTTAAATCTTTGAAAAAAAAATTAGGTACTTCAAACTTAAAAATTCAGAAATAAAATTAAAAAAATGTTTACGTATATTGATTTTTTTCAAAACAGAGATAAGGTTTACTTAATTTGCTGAAAACATTAATTACTTCTTTTAATTCTTAATTGATGATGATGATAGATATGAAATTATGTGTTCTAGTTTTCGAGCAAATTGAAATTTACCAAACTCAATTTTTACTTGCGATTATACATAGGTATTAAATGCAAGTTATGCATTCGTGCAAAAAAAAAATTTGAGATAACATACATACATATTTATAACATATTTGAGTTACTGACAAAATTCTCGTCTATATGTCTGTCTGTCTGTGCGGATGTATTTTGGACTGTATCCTAAAAGGTTGGGCCAATCGTCTTCAAATTTAAAACTTAAGGTTATTTTGAAATTCCAGTTTTATCAATTTTTGTGTTAGCTCAAAAATTAACGGTACCTATCATATAACCGTTCTATAATATTTGTTAAGAAAAACCGTTTTATTTAAAAACCGCTCCTAAGATTTCGAAAAAAATCACATTCTTTTACATTTCTTAAAGAAATAATGTAGCGTTTAAATTATTTCACTCAATACAATTTAACATAATTTATTTGAACAATCAAAAGTCACAAAGACCGCACATATGAGCAAGTACGTTCGATCCATTCGTGCAATTTATTTATAATTTGTTTGGTGTTTACGTGGTCTTACTATTAATCATGGGTAGAGTACGATAACTTTGGCGCTACAAAATAAATTTCACGACTGGGTCGCACGTACTTGCTCATATGTGCGGTCACATAGTAGAATAAAATTTAAGAAAATTAAAGTGAACATCAAAGCATTTATTCGATTTTTGTGACTTTTGATTGTTCGAATAAAGCACGTTAAATTGTATTGGGTGAAATAATTTAAACGCCATTTTATTTCTTTAGAAAATGTAAAAATGTGTGCATTTTTTTTCAAAATTGTAGGAGCCGTTTTTAAATAAAACAGTTTTCTTAACAACTTTTTTTAAAAAATTAAAAAAAAATAATTCAAGAATACAGACTTAAGCACAAAAATAACGTACATTTAAAAACAAAATTTAAAAAAAAATCACCTACCCGTTTTCAAAATATAGATTTTTCAGAAAAATATTTTATAATAAATTATTAAAAATGCAAAATTATTTAGGCTACCTGCATTTTCTTGAATATTAATTTTTATTGTAATCGGATCACCAGTTTTCAAGAAAGTCGAAGGAAATAAAACCGGTCCTATGGGAGGTACCGTTTTTAACCCACCATATTACATTTTTTTTCACCAAAATATAATGCATACCTACATCAGTACACTGATTTTTTTTAATTCTTGGAGCCGTTTCGAGAAAAATAAGCTTTTACATAACGGTTATATGACAGGTACCGTTAATTTTTTAGCTAAAAAAAAAATTGAAAAATTGTAGAATGTCAAAATAACCCTAAGTTCAAAATTTGAAGACGATTGGCCCAACCGTTTAGGCTACAGTCCAAAATACAACCGTAGAGACAGACAAACAGAAAGACAGACAGACAGACAGACATACAGATGGACAGAATTTTGGCAGTAACTGAAATATGTTTCTCTATCATCGTTATGTCATATTTGATTGTTATTTCAAAAATTTTAATCTGCACGAATGCATTACTTGCATTAGAGTACGTATAATAACGGTTTCTTATTTTTTTGTTACTATGATTTTCTTGTTTTTTTTTTGCATTTTAAGTCATAAGTGAAAAAAAACAATTATATAATAACAACGGCAACACTAACAATTAAAAGTTATACTTTTTCTGAGAGATAGAAATGTTTTTAAATTAATTAAATTAAAATTAAAATTAATTAAAATTAAATTAATTAAATTTTTTGAATCAGGTTAATTAGTTTTTGAAAAAAATTAACTTCATACTCAAAAAAAAAAACAAAAAAATATGTCAAAGAATCTTTACAAAACCCAACCTCGCGCCTACCCCAAATTCTACATTGATGCCTGTCAAGGAAGTTGGAGGGGGTTATAAGAGGGCAGCATGCCCCTAGCTAACTTTTTGTTAGTTTACCTATCTAATCACGTAAATACCAAACAAATTATAAGAATGCAGGTTTAGTAATTTCCAATTTTCTCAAAAATTTGTAGTCATAGAATCATTTCATATTCATTGTGCGATAAAAAAATCAATAAGAGTAACAAATAATAAAAGAAAATTCAGTACATATTTTTCTAGTTTACATAAAAAATTCTAAATAGATTCTTTTTAATTTTTTTTCCAAAATGTCGAGTTTGTTATTATTTTGCGGCGCCAAAGTTATTCGACTCTACCTGAAATGTGTAAATAGTAAGAATATGTAAATACCAAACAAATTATAAGGAATGGGGTTGGTAAATTTCATTTTTCTCGAAAACTAAAATACATATTTATAGGTAATCTAGTTTTCAGTGTTTAATTAAGAATTAAGAGAAGAAACAAATATTAAAAGCGTATTTAGTACAAATCATCTCAAACATATGTTTGTGGCACTTTTATTGGCGGAGGCGGAAGAGCCCCGAAATTAAATGTGTGTATCCAACTGCATAGACTTAAGGATACTACAAACCCATGCGATTTCGGGAGATGTGTTTATTTTTATTTGATTTTTTTCTTAGAATCCGTAATTATCTTGCGCGCTAAATTTATCGTACTCTTGCCGTCACAACTTAAAAATATATTTTCTTTCGAAAATCTAAAAATAAAAAACCTAGTAGAAATGTAGGTAACTAATAACAAAAAAGGTCGAATTACTTATACTTTTTTCATAAATTATTCGTTATTTAAGACGTAGGCATACTTAATTTTAACATTAAATCGTTTATTCCCATGAGCTTCATCCTTCTTGTCTTCTGTCCGCTATTCCCCTTTGCCAGTCCCATGGCCATGTCATTCTTAACTACCTACCTATATTTATCTCCCAGCTCCTTAATCTCCTCTCCCCACAATCTTTTCTATTACCTCATTCCAATTTCTATTGCAAGCTTTGTATATACTACAAGTATGATGCTTAAAAATCTGCGTGACGAACGTTTTTGTTTGTCTGGATTATGTTTTAGATCAAAGCTTTCGATGAAGTTCTTGTCTACCTTGATAGAAGACTGATGACTGTTTATATTCACTCGATGGCTCATAAGATGTGCATCTTTCATGCATTTTTGTTATGCCGTAGTCGGTCATTATCTTTGCTAGTTTTAAAACCAATGAAAAGATGGTTGAAGTTCTAAGGTTTTTTTTTCAAATATTTGTTGGGCGATGTGGACCACTTATAAAAATTACTACCAAGAAAACTTGTAACCTTTTTTAGATATAAATAATTCTTTGTAATCAAAGAATTGCTTCAAAAAAGTCAACTTGCTAGAAGAAATACATTTTTTAAAGCAACATATTTCGGAGGTGGGGAATTAAATACATTTATTAACCCATGTCAGGCATATCCGGGTCTCATACAAAATTCATTTCTGTTTAAATTTAACATTTTAGACGCAAAAAAACACTCGACTTACCAATATACCTACACCCTCAACAACCGAATCCTGACATTTATGGCAGGTCAAAAGGATCGATCTTTTGATTGTAGATGCCATGTGTAGTTATCTTAGATTATTAACTCCTTTTTCTTCGCTGGAAAACTCTGCCACTAATATTTTTTAATTTAAATTCACCAACAAATGTTATGTACTATAGATAGTCTATTGAAAAGGTCTATACAATTGAATTTTACCTAACTTAGCCCTTTTCACGTCCTTTTCGACAACTCGCCTTGTATACAAATAAATGTATACCACGCCCCTAAGCTCACATAGAGATTGCAATATTTCATAAGGCAAATTTGGAGACTATTCTATTTTTTTTATTGTAAAAAATCCACATGTTAGTACCGTTCGTTGTACTAAATCCTTTAATCACATTCTTCCCATAAATTTTCCTAAATATAATCTCCCTTAGGACATGAGAAATAACTTTCTTGTCTTGTTCGCTCTGCCAGTAGGGACAAAAAAATAGGAATAAGTCGATCAAAAGGACGACGACGACGGTGGAGAACACAACTATAACAAGGACCATGGAAAACCACAAGAACAGCCGTAGCAGCTAGCAGAAGGATCTTTCTCCATCAGGCAGGATATGCTGCCGTCAACCACATTCTCTAACACACACATATGTATATAAGTATTGCACAATATGTTTAAAAGCAGAAAGCTACTTACAGAACTCTAAAATAAGAACAACTTCCATGTTTTTTGTATTTTTTTTTATTTTTTCGTTTAGTAGTTTGAGAATGCAGTAAGGAAATATCCTTCAAGTCTTGTGCGGTTTTAAAAGCCTTACTGCAAGTTTAACTCCTTTCGTTTCTCTTTGCGTTCCAGTCATAGTAACCTGCACAAATAACTATCGAAACATTTTGATCCCTTCACATCATGATACGCTATAAGAACCAACACATGTACGTACATATATTCTTGGATGGCTCGAAGCGATGTAACTTTATGACAAAAGGATTTCCATCTTACATGGTCTCTTGCCGTATCCTTTTCTCAATTACATATAGTCGGAGGATAGTGTTCCTTACACAGCGCCCAACACCACCTTGCCTTTTATCCTTCTTCCATATACATACTTTCTTCTACTGTATATTCGTCTTAAGGCGGCGCGGCGGCATGCAATTGCAATGCAGAAAGCTTATAGAACACAGGACACACAGAAAAAAAGCGTCTTTAAGAATATTTTACCATAGTTCTTTGCCTCGGCTCTCGTGCGCCTAAAGTTATGGTTTTGATCCTTTAAATTTCTTTAAGGTTGGAATGGGTTTTTGTTTCAGCTCGTTGCACAAGATAAAGGACAAACGACTAACACACATCGTGGCATTATATTCGTTGCGGATTAGTTGTTAGAGAGGAGGATGCGGGAATGACCTAAATGTAGGACTCTCAAGTCACACATGGTGTGTTCCTTTCACTTTGGCAGGAGTTTGGATGGTGTGCGGTGTGAATTTGCATACGAAACTATTTAACAACTGGAAATGTAGCAGTCGTTTGTCCTTGTTTTATAATTTCGGTCGGAACACCCGAGTACACATATGGGAGATTCGTTGGGCGTTAACGATTTGGGACAAACTTGTCAAACATCATCCGTGAAATGGAACACGGCCACGATTATAAAGGGTAAAGAGACGTTAGAGAAATGTTTGTTTAAGATCGTCATCTTTGTTGTTGGTTTTTAACTAGTCGCAGCTTTTAGAGACAATTTTTTGTGGGCCGTTCGTTATGCTTTTTTATTTGTGACCCAATTTATAAAGTACTTCAATACATTATTTATGGAAGATACATTTTCGGTAGCAAAATGTGTGTCTATACTTTTACTTGCGATTATAGGGACTATAAGGCAAGTTTTGGATTCGTGAATATTAATAAAATTGAGATAACAATCAAACATGACATTATAATCATAGAGAAGTCTAAAAAAGTGATCGAGAAAAAATCTCTGTCTGTTCGTCAGTAAGTATAACGAGCTGCAGCCAAAACGGCTTAAGCGATTATCTTCAAACTTGGTGTGTGTGATTATTTTGGCATTCCCGAGAGGGGAAATTGAAATTAAATTTTTACCCCTAACATATAACGGTACCTGCCATATGACCGTTTAGGAAAATCTTATATTTCTCGAAAAAGGCTGCAACGATTTTAATGAACATTTTTGAGAATTTTTTTGTTGGTATTGGCTATCATTTGATTAGAACCACATATACGGTAAAAGTTTATCAACGCGACCTTTCATACAAGGTTTTTTTTAATTTTTGGCTTTCTCGGTATCTCGAAATCTATGGATTTCTTTCAAATGTTATATTTAAGTAAATCTAGATAGCCGAATTAATTCTGCATATCAATATTTTGAATAACTTTTTTTCTAATTAAAATTAATTTTTGAAATTTTTTTTTTTTGAAAAATCAATATTTTGAAAACTAATCCAAAAAAAATTATTTCAAATTTTAAAATCACATGTATTTTCATAAATTCTAAAAAAACTGCATACCAAAATTTAGAAAATATTTTTTTTTTTCAAAAAACTTAAAATAAAAAACACAATTTTATCAAATACCGGTCCTACAATTTTCAAAATACATTTTTCATAAATTCGTTGTTATTTAAGACGTGTGATGGCATACTTCATTTTTACTAAAAAAACATTAGGTATTGTGGTTTTTAATACTTTTTATGAGTTCAAGCTGTGTTATTTTCAACGCAAATGTTACTTGTTTCTGCCAAAGATCTTGCTTTCCATTGTAATTAGGCACGTAAGAGCAAATACGTGCGACCCAGTTGTGCCCATTTTTTAATTTGCAATTGTGATACCATCAGGCTTTTTAAATATAAATTTCAAGAGCCACAAGACCGGGCAGTGTTGCATCTGTTTCTACTTTATTTAGCCTATGTATCCGATGTGTGCCCTATAACAATTGGATAATTAAAACACTGGAATATAAAGAGTCGGGAAAAACAGAAAAAACGCAACTATGAAGGAACTTTATTGAACTCGACTAATACAAACGATATATTAGCGCAATAGTGAAGAACTTCAACTACGACTATACAAAATATGATTTATGATTAATGGTAACTATAGAGGTGTTTTTGTAGTGCCCCGTGGCTTAGTGGTTAGTGTGTCGGACTGCTAAGCGAAAGAACCTGGGTTCAAATCCAGCTAATAGCCACCTTTTTTTCTGGAGTACTGCCTCTTACCGTTCGGACTCGGCGGTAAACTGTAGGTCCCTTCCATTCTTGCAGAGTAACAACACACACACAGGAATGGTTGAGAGTATAAGTCACTAGGCCTTGGCTCCTTAAGGAGCTGTCGCGCCAATAAATTTATTTATTTATTTTATTTTATAGAGGTGTTTCCACAGTCCACACCAAAGAAACATATTTTTAAACATTTCCGAAACATTTAAAGAATATTTCAGAAATGTTTCTTTGTCTCTGAAAAGTTTTTTAAATGTTTCTGTAATGTTTGTTAAGGTTTGGACGCTTCGCGAAATATTTCTGAAATCTTTAGGAAATGCTTTTCTGTTTCCCTTTCCGAATGGAAAGCTTTATTTATTTTTCAAGCATTTTAGTCTATGCTCTATGTCGCCCGTAATGACCAGGGGCCTAACTATGTAATTCAATTCTATAATAAAAATGTTCGAATTCGTAAGATCGGAACTATGTATGTAATTATTTAAGAACGTTTTAATATACGATAATCGAACAGATCGAGTCGTGCCAAGCTTTCATTTGTATTTTTTTAATATTCGGGGTACTACTTTTCGCGAAAATTAATGTCAAAATCTTTCGAATTTGCTCTAACTCATTCGATATCAAATGTGTTTGCGAGGAAGAGCTAAAAAAATTTGTCTGTATCAAAAATGTAAGTAAATATGTACTTATATTGATTGATTGGCTTAAACTAATTTCTCAACCATTAACTTTACTTTTTATAAATAGGCAATCAACAAAAATAGTAAACACCAAACCATCACAATTTGAAATATTGGTCAATTACATGACAGATCATCGAGACTTATCAAATATTTTATTATCTCCGTGAGAACCTTTTATCGCTGAGGTCCATTAAATTAGAGGCGTCTCTAATTCTTAGTTCAATTTGTTCATTTTCCTGCTGATTTTTTTGTAAATCAAACCAAATTGCAACGCTGTCCATTTTTGTATATTGTGTTCACCATATTTCTTTTCGGAAATTTGAAGTTTTGTTTTTTTTTTTTTTTTAGGAATGAGTTGTCAACCAGCTTGAGGCTCGTTCGAAAATCGAAAACATTTTGAAAAAAAGTTGGCTTTACCGGCATCCGATTCTATTTTCATAGATAGTTCCATTTCAAAGTAGAATTGGAAATAACTGTGGCGCTCTACACCTTCTATGATTTTCCTATACTAAAAAATCTGATTCCCTGAAATGAAGTGGTCTTGTTAACGTTTCACTATTAGAGAACTTTTAGTATTGTTGGTGAACTTGGACTTTTCTTCAATTTTGGAAATATGTAAGAATCAGACAAATTTCTCATTGCTAAAGTTTATAATTATTTCAAAAACTATGCTGAAAATTGCAGATTAAGTTTTAAGATTTCGTTAAAGCCTTCCATTGAAACTTTGAGAACGACTTGTTGCTAACATTATCGATATCGAATTGAAGGTTTTAATACTAATTCAAATAACTAAGTTGAAGACTGGCTAAATTATTAATTCAAAATAGGTTTTTCCATCACAAAAATGGGGTATTAAATCAATAATCCAATAAGTCCAAAATTAATTCTCTGTAGTAAAGGACTAAGCATTAATTTGTATTTATTTTTGTTTTTAGCGTCGTATATAACATTTGTACTAAAAGCTTCAATTTATTAACAAAACTTATCCACCGGCTAAACATCTTTCTAGTTAAATGTTAAAAAATTCCATCTTGTTGAAAAGAGTGCTAATAAAAGGAGCTCGGCATTAGCTCCGTAAGCCTTTTGATTACCATTATGAAGCGTGTAGATCACGACGAACTCAATTGCTTACTTAGCCCAAAGCAATTGATCAATAAAGCCATATCAAGAAGAAAAGAGAAAAAAGTACTGTATGTGCGATTTTTTGCCTTGTTTGCGATCCGCTAAAGAACGATTGGCGATGAAGAAATAACATCGCGTGATACGTCCTTTACAGTGACAAAATAATCTTAGCCAAAAAAAAAAACATCGCCATTATCTCAAAATCGTGTCTGTCGTCGTAATTGATACGAGTTATTTTATATGGCTCAATGAACTAGGGCTTTAGTTTGAGTCCTTGACCAAAATGTGAGGGCTACTATACTAAGTCTCCAGGCTTGTAGGTTCGCGACAACTATTTCTCTTGATTATAATCAGCTTTATTTGCATCTTGTCGGGCTTCTCTTTCAAATCGATTTCCTCCTACCCTCACCAGGTGCCCAGAAATAACAGAAAGTAAAGATAAATCAAATCAGGAGATGTCGCTTTTGACAAACCAAAGATCACATTTTTGTGTTAACCACCAGGCGCGCAGAAACAACAGAAAGTAAAGAGACAACAATAAGTAAAGAGAAATCAAATCAGAAGATGGCGCTTTTAACAAAGCAAAGATCAATTTTTTTATAAATCAACAGGCGCCCAGGAACAACAGAAAGTAAAGAGAATTTAAATCAATTTTCTCCTGCTTACACAAAGCGTCAAAAAACAATAAGAAAAGAGACACCAGATCAGGTATCTCTACAAAGTAAAGATCAAATTTTCTTATGGGCACCCACAACCAGAAACACCAATAAGTAAAGAGAAATCAAATCGATGTTCTCCTATTTACAGCAAGCTAAATGAATGAGAAATGCCTTTCAAGAGACCAATTCGTGGGTTAAAACATTGAAAGAACAGAAAGATCTTGCTAACTGTTCATGTTGGAGAGTTGGAGTTGGTCCAAATTCCTTTACCTCGAATATGTAAATGAATTGTTTTGTGTGGTTACTTGAAGTCACTGCACAGAGCTCTTAAATATAATAATAATAATATCCGACAGAAATGCGAGGATATCATTTGATCGAATTGATGAAAACAAAATCATATTTATCTATTAAATAAATATATTGTACAAGTCAAACCATTAGTTTTCATTCCTAAAAAAAATAACAAAAAAACATAGCACAACGATGATTCAAATTACCTTAGGCCTGCCATGTACTATATTCGCTATTTTCTATAAGTCGTTAGAGTTTTGACTCGGTCTTAAAATTTTTGTCAGTTCCGGAAGGTATCAGCTGTTGCTAATACACCGAACTAAGCAAATAAGTGACCGACTGAAAAACTTTGTATATTTTTTATTCCTTTTACCTCTGAATGATCCCGATAATTTTAAGCTTTGCCTTCTAAGTGACCGAAATGCTCAACTTACCTTATACAAATTTATTTCCAAAAAATAAAACTGAAACCAAATTTTTTGTTTGAAATATTTTATTAGTTTTTTTTCGGTTTTATGTATTTTTGTTGCTTGTATTGTGTTATTTCAAATAACATTCACAAATTTCTTGTTACATTATTTTTTTGTTTGTTACGATAAGATTTTGTGTCTGTTTTCTATTCTTCCATATATAAATCACTGTCAAGAAAATTTTAGTTTCTTAAAATTTATTTTTTTATAATTAATTTATAGATAAAACATTGGTTTATTTAAAATTAACCTAACAATTTAATTTATTAATTACATAATTTTCAGTTTATTATTCAATAGTCAATAGGTAGTTAAATTAAAATTATTATCTAAAATTGTATCTAAATTTATTTATTTTTTTTGTAATTTAATTTTAAAATTTGCTTTTATTTAAGGAATCGTCCTTAAATAACTGTTTTTTTATATTTTTAAATCGTGTTTTCTATTTGCATTGCACTCATATCTAATTACATCTTTTTTTAAATTTTGTTTTTATTTTTAATCTTATATTACAATTTAAAAAAATGTTAAATTAATTTTTTTCTGTTAAATTTCTATGCTGTTTTCTTTTATTAAAATTTAATTTGAGTTGTCTTTAAGTTAATAACTATATACACTTTACAATATTAAATATAAATTTGTTCTATTATTTTTATTAACATCATAAGTTATGGGAAAAGTTGCATGCCACAAGGCGATAATTTAACTTCTCTTTTATGTTACTGATTTAATTTTTATTTTTTTTTTTTGTCTATAAACATTCCGCGTAAGGTTTCTTTCCAACAATTATGTTTAAATATAATTTTATTTTTTTAGTAGAATAATTTAAAAGTAATATTTTTAAGATTATAAACAGAATATTTACAAAGATTTTATTTTTGTGGAGTTTATTTTCTTTGCTGAGAAAACTTTACAATTAAATTGTTAAAGTTTATTGTTAGCCTTATTATAAGGAAGGAACATTTAAATCGTCGTATCATAATTGAATTTGGTATTTTTTTTTGCTTAACGGTTTGAATATTTTTTTAATGGTTTTCCAAAATGAAAATAAAATTATATAAAATTGTAAGACTACTAGGGTTTTATTGCTCACAAATGTCGTATTTTTATTTGCTTCATACAAAATTGGCTAAAATGCGATGAGAGTTTTGTGTAGGGCTTATTTATATTATTGTTTTCCTTGAATATTATAGATAAAATCAAAATCACATAACTGATCACAACCTTTCAACATTACATTTCCATAATAAAATACAATTTTGAATATGGTAAACATGGTTAACATTTGTTTTACAATTAAGTTTTTGTACAAACAAGGAAAAGAGTGAGTAATAAGATTGGGTGGATATATCTTTTAATAACTCATTTCAAACAAAATTGTTACACTTTTGTTCGCATAATTATTAAAATCACTACATAATTACACCGATGTGACCGAGTCGGTAAGCCGCTTTAAAAGTCGCAGATTTCTTCTTATTTTTGCGAATCCTAATTATTTTTTTAACAAGCAGATTGTTCGAATATATTGATAGAGAGATAATAATGGTGGCCTTGGTGGTCTTCGGACTTGAATCAGGATAACTTCGAATAGAAGCCTTGGGGACTTTAAATAATCTCCTACTTACAGATCTATTAACAAGGCCTTAACTTCTTTAAAACACTCCTCCAAATCGGATTTTTTAAATGCGAATGAAGGCTTAAATCATAAATTTCTGCTTAAGATATAAAGAGGCTATCAGGGTCAGAAATATACGTTACCGAGTTATAAATCCAACCTGACTAAGAAAAACCGTAAGAATTTGAAACTACTTAGGATTCTCTTTGGAAAGGCGATTTCCAAGAAAGCAGTTTCTTCATCTCTCCCTAACTATCCTCCACTTGCACTTAAGTTTATTCTTTTCAAGGTCATGGAAACGACGATAAGGCCTTTGCTTCTAACCCAGAGATCGTCAGTTCGATTCGCAGGTTAGGAAGACATTTTCCTGGCTCCTAGTGAAAGCTAGAACCATCCATGAGTTTTAAGTCAGAAAATAGCCATCTAATTCTCGATCCACTGTGCCGAAAAACATTCTTTCCTATCTTTCTAATTCTTCTAACTAGTGTCGTGCAACGTCCAGTTGCATTCTGAAAAGGCAATGTGCCTTACAAAAACATAGTTAAAATATTATTATAATTAAAAACGTAAAATCTTCTTAATAACCCGTAGGAAGATTTCCGTATGAGAATATGATGATTGCAGGAAACTTTTTTTTAAATGGACAGATTACTATACACATATATTTTAGATTACGTAAGACAAGCTATGATTGGCCTTAAGCCTAAATGATCGAATGATCCACCTTCTTCTATTTTGCTGTTATATATATGTATAAAAAAGCATTCGAAACAACCAAGTCATTCTTATTTCTTGTGCTTTAGAGTCGCCCTAAATGGTATATCTGATCGAACACTGAAATTAAACTTAACATAGTTTTGGATTATTGCGTTTTGATATTTTAAAGACATTTGATGAAGTTTTGCATTAGGCTCACATATAGTAAATGGGAGCATTTGGTATAGACCCAACCTCTTAATTAGAAATTGTCTTTCGGAACGTTCCTTCTTCTTTTGGACGGTTTCAAGTTGATATTCGCCAAAAAAAATGCTGAAATCCCAAAAGGTTCTGTAATGTCTCCAACTCTCTTTTTCATTTGAATCTTGTCTAAAACTTTTTATGCTGGAAACAGTCAAAGCCCTGTTTTTTTTTGGATATGGACCTTTAATGACAGCATAATTATTTTTCGCTATTGAATGTGGACTAATCAACAGTGTGGAATTTATACTTAAAAAACTATAGGAATGCGAATATATTAACGTCTCCAAAAATGGTGCTCAATGCTATGAGTTCTTAAGATAGTGCAAGGAATATTTGGTCCCCGTTAGTTTTGGCTATAATCTATAAGACATTCAAGCAAAACTTGAGTATAATTTTCAGTACAGATTCTCCTGTTGACTATTTCTTTTCTTAATAGAATTCAGAAGAGTGCTTTAAAAATGATAATATAAAGAATTTTTATACAGCTATTTGTTTTGTTCGATCATTGTTAAATATAGCTGTCACTCATTATTCTTTCACTACTTCAAAATCAATGCCAGATTCATTGATCCCCTTTGAAGAGTTTTCCGTATTACTCGCATCGCTGGGAATGCCTACCAAATCAGCATCGAGCGTTATTTTAGACGTAATTTCAAGAAACGGTAATAATTCCGTAGCCAAACTTAACGAATGTGGAACGTCATTCCAGGCCCAGTTTTTCTCTCCAATTACGATACACAGATATTCAGAACTAAATACATCGGTGCCTAGTTTTGTTTTCTACCTAACTTTTCTAAACGCTTGTAGTGTCCTAACTAAGGATAAGGTTGTTAATAAAAGCTTAAGTGACGTTATGAAATAAAACTCCTCTCTTCATTTCAACTAAAGTCGAATCATTTATCGACGTATTAACATAACATTCTTCTGCAAACAGTGGTGAAACCAAATTTAAATTATTCATTCGTATTTTGTAGGAAGTTCCAAGCCAAAATAGGAAGTTAGATCTTATCTAGCCAAAGACCGAATTGGCTGGAGAGGCATGTTGGTTGAGGCCCAGGTTCGTCTCAAACTGTAGCGTCCCCTAAGATCTTATCTAATTGAATGGATCACAGATCTGGATCAAGAGCCTCTTGTTGTTTTCTGCAATAAATTTAGTAACTTATTTTAGGCCAGCTAAAGTTCCGCATTAAAGAAATTTTATTCGGAAGTAAGCACCCGGCGATTAAGGAAACCTGTGGCGACCGGCGAACAAATGAACCTATTGTTAATAACAAATAATTCATCAGTTGATCGAGTGCAGTACGAATTCACAATTTTTATTATGGCCCATATTATTGAATTCCTATTAAAAAAAAATACCGCGATATGTACATTTTCTTTTAAAATAATTTTGTTAAAAATATTGAATGAATAATCAATTTAAAAACAATTAAAAAACAAATAAAATCTTAAATGAAAATTTCAAATAAAAACAGTTTAAAAATTTAAATTAAAAGTAAACATTTTTCAAAAAGCATTTTCACAACTATCTACATACACTTCACTTCAAGCATTCCACTTTAGCCATATTATTTTTTTTTATTATTAATATTTAATTTAAAATTAACATTTCAATTTACAATATTTGCCTTCAGTTGATTATTTGTTCAAAGGACTCGCGGGTAAGTGTTATCGATTTAGCTGCGATATAATTTGGCGCTTTCTAGGTGATGTCCTTTTCACATGGCAGAATGGAAGGGGCAAACACAGAAACCGAATTTTGTTTCAGTAGCTTGTTGTTTTCTGGCCCCACACAACGTTGTTTCCAAAACATACCCATCTAGAAAAAATTACCAGATCAACACGGAGTTGATGGTGTTTTATTTCCGCCGAGCCAACCCATGTCAGAGAATCCCTTTTTTGTTTTTCTCATTAAACTAACAAATATTTATGTTCATGGAAAAACAAATTCTCAACTGAAGGAGGGGAGGGATTGGGGGTATAGGCAGAGAGGTAGCACAAGGATACAAGGAAAACACGAAAATAATCGCTGAGGAGGGGTCGAGTGGCAATAAATTAAAATTAAACACAACTCTCCTGCTGTGAGTACATTAATGGCGTTCGTACAGTAACTATTTCCCGGGAGTATGATTTACCCATTCCCGGTACCACAGCTGCTGTTGGGCTTCCCATAGCTGCGGCTATCCCAGTGGAGCTTCCGAGAGACTGCTGCTGCTGCTGCTTGAGGGCCATGTGTTGTGTGGGAGCTGGCGAAACAGTTCCACCCATTGCAGCCGTCACCGGATGACCCAGCGTCAACGCTGCATGCTGTTGTTGCTGGTGGTGATGATGGTGCGGGAGGGTGTGGTAACCACCAGGATGTTGTGGCATAGAATAAATAGCCACTGTTCCAGGAGACACCGTCGACGGTGTTCCCTGTGACACGGGAGATGATATGCAGGGCGGGAATGGTGATGTTGATGAATTCGACGCCGAGGTGCTACCTTGCGTCTTATAATGGTCTATTTGAGCGTATATCGTTGGTTCGTCAAAGTAATCATAAGCGGGTGGTAATGCTGCCATTTTTGTTCTATTCAGTGTACTAGTAGTGAGATTCGTGGGAGGACAGTTGGGCAGAAGTTTCTTGGTGCTGCTGCCGCTGCTGCTGCTTAGGAGCATACTGCTGCAGTCCACCGACACGGACTTCTTTGGCGGACCGGTGAGGGAAAGCTCAGCATAATGAAGTTCATCGTCCTATCAAGAAAATAGTTAAACCAACAAAATACAATATCAAGGACAGTTTGAGGTTTATATCCCTAACTTACCTGAGCAGATTGATACAAGCCTCGGTCGTCTGATGGGTTGCACGTGATTTCTGCCTCACTAGTCGTAGACAAGTGTCCTGATGGCGTTTGTGTTGCTGATTTCTGTTTATATTCACCATCGACTATAAAAGGACAAATAAGAGACAAATTATTTCATAACATCTGAAAGTCCTGCAGCAAGTTAATATATCGTCAGAGTTGTCAGGATCTTAAAATCTCTGTTTCTGTCTGTCTGTCGTTCTTACCTTCATTGTAGGGCACAACGTCTGGATTCTTCTCGTCATACATCTCCTCAGAATGACTTAGCGGCAGGGAGATCTTATCCTTAATTTGTAAATTGCCTGGACGTGAGAATTTCTGATTCTGGTGTTGGAATTTTTGTTGTTGTTTGTGCGAGCGCAATTTCAATGCGGCTATTGTGCCAATTCCAATGCAGACAAGTGCAACCAAGACACCGACAAAGATGCCAACCGAAAGGATTGGTGTTAGCTCAAAGTTTGCCTGAGAGCCTTTGTACGAGGTGAGTGCAACTGCAAAGATAAATACAATTTGTAAGGATGAGAAAATTTTTGGAGGTGTTCCGTCGACTACGTCGTTGTCGTCGGCGTGACTTTCAGATAGGTATGAAGGCAAGATACAGATACATCCAGGTATAGCATTGCTTCTACTTTTAGTTGCCATAAATACGACAGGATTAGAATTTTATTCCAGAGATTATGATAGTTATGTGATAAATGAGAAGATTGCTATGTCATGGGATATTTATAGTTTTTTGTTGTTGTTTTGGATTAGAGGAGTTTTCATGTGCAATTATTTTGATTGCAAATTTCTAAAGTGTATTGCAGTTTATGTTTATGTTTATCATTGAGGTGTTGTGTTATAAAGAATGAGACAATGTGATTAATGGAATAAGAGGAATGTCAGACGTGTATGTTTCCAGATTTATTCAATGCAATATTTCTTCGTGAGAGAATTCACATTGTTGACTTAGAGAAAAGTCGTACTTAAGACTCGTGTTGTTAAGAAATCAGTTTTTGAATAACTCTCACGAAAAAATTAGAAATGTATTTAAAAAAATAGTCATTCTTATTAGTTATTTCAATAGAAATTTGCCTGCGTTTAAAATTAAACTCTGACGGAAAAGTCCTTTTTCATTAATTCTATTAAGTTTTAGGAATATTTTTAAAGTTTCATAATTTTTAAAACAACTTTCTCGTCGTATGTATATCAATATAAAATGACTTCAATGATTGATAAGTTTTGTATTTGTATTATAACATGATTCATTTGCGGGCTGTAGTGATGTTGTTCTATATAAGGTGTTTCCTTGTTAACCCAGACATTGTCGTTTCTACACGTATTATGGTTTGGGTAGCAGCCCTTGGTAACAAACTTCTATTAATATTAATAATAATTTGTTTTAAATATTTGTTGATAAATAGCCACTACTACTTGAGTCTGATGACGATACGAACGTATCCAGGTGCCAACATTGACCCAGATCATTATCTCGTTGGTATGTTGTTTCGAGGGCTAATTGCTTTGCGAAGAAGTATTTTATCCGCCACTCAGAAAACAAGAGCAACACTTACATTCGCGCACTAGGGCTCGCTCTCGCAGAGCTCAATGAGGGAAGAGTAAGTCCTGGGGACAGAGTGCCGAACGTAGATGAAAAATGGTCATTCCTTAAGAACTAAGTCAATAGTAATGCTGCACTAATAGCAGAGATTGAAGCTACTGGATTGATGATGAATGCAAACAAGATAAATTAACGTAAAAATGTCGCATTCCGAGCAATGAAACAATCTATTAGAACGCGGGCACTAAAATTTTTAAAAAAAGAACTCAGAAGAACATAGAAGAAACTTCAAAGACAAAAAGGCCCCACGCGCGGAATTCTAGCAATCCGTCAAAAACATGTTGCAAAATGTACTACACTATGCACATACTGAAGTCTGACCCACGATTCTGAAGGCATTCTGGAGCGATGGATGTATACTTTAATGAATTGTATAACCTTCCTACCTACCTAATTTATGTGGCAGTATAGTCCGGGGTGGACATGCGTCCATGTTCCATGCGTCTGCACCATTTAGTAAGACTGGGATGATGAGGGTCATATTCTCATGTTATATACGTATAACGGGACAGTTTTGTTGCCTAGGAGAGGGCTTGGCTACCCAATTGCCTTTTAAATCCGAATACCAGCGATTGGTTCTCAATGCGGGTGTTTTCTGAGTTAATAGCGGAGCCTCGGTAGACAAAGTCCCTAAACTACCCCAAAGTCAAAGATGTCCATGGCGATGTTTTGTCCAAGACGTCGATGTTGGGTGTCTTTTCTTGTAGGTCTCATGTACTTGGTTTTGTCCTCATTGACTGCTAAGGCCATATACATATGCTGCTTTCGTCTCTATACTTACAAAATCGCTACCGACACACGCTGTGTTCATCCGCTTATGCCAATATCATCGGCGTATGCAAGGGCTTTTGAAAGATCGTGCCTCTGTTGTAGGCGTGGGAGTTCTGCACTATTCTTCCAAGTATGATGTTGAAGAAGTCACATGACAGCGCATCGCCTTGTCTAAATTCTTTTTGACTTCAAGGGTGTCGCTGAGGTCTTTACTGACCTTGAAGGAACAACGTGCGTTTTCCATCGTCGTTTTGAACAGGCGGACGAATTTGGGAGGGATCCCAAAATTGTTCATTGATCTATATAACTCGTCTCTTAAAATGCAGCCGTACGAGGCTTTGAAATCGAAGAAAAGGTGGCGGGTATCGATATGAAGTTCTACAGTTTTTTTCAAGAAAATCACCTGATATGAACCTATAAGATTATTTGCAAATGGCTTTAGGCTTTCACACAATACAGCAGAAATAATCTTGCAGGCGATGTTGAGGAGACTGATACCCTGTATTTGGTGCAGTTCAGAGGTTCGCCATTTTTAAGAATCGGAAAAATTATACTGAGTTTCCAATCAACGGCAAACTTTTTTCTAACTATATCTTGCTTATTAATTGGTACAAATTTTAAACCAAGTCATCGCCTGCAGCTTTGAAGTGTTCGCAGCAGGGCCATCGGTTTCGGTGGCTTTGTTGCTCTTAAGCTTAGATATTTCTAGCTTTACTTTATCCAAATGGGGTGGGCCGAATCGTTGTTCAACTGCACCTAGATAGAATGGATCACCCGAATTCATTCCGTCGTCGCCGTTATACAGTCTGCAGAAATAATTTTTCAATATTCTCAGCATCGACTGCGATTCGACTAAGATGTTCCCTTGGTCATATTGCAAACTTCAATTCGAGCTCTGTAGATTTGACAGCTTCTTTTTACCTTTTTTGGTAAAATTTTCGAACTTCATTCCTGCAATAACAGACCCCTCCGTTCGCTCCACCACAATTGCAAGCTTCTCATGATTCTTTTTTTACTTTCGATTTTAGGTAAAGGCAAGTTAAGGATTCCTGAATTAAAAAAAAAAATTGAGATAACAATCAAACATGACATTGCAATCATAGAGAAGCCAAAATTAGTGACAATAAATGTTTGTCGGTTTCTCTGCCTGTCTGTATATAACGGGTGATTTTTTAAGAGCTTGAGAACTTTTAAAAAAAAAAAACGCATAAAATTTGCAAAATCTCATCGGTTCTTTATTTGAAACGTTAGATTGGTCATGACATTTACTTTTTGAAGATAATTTCATTTAAATGTTGACCGCGGCTGCGTCTTAGGTGGTCCATTCGGAAAGTCCAATTTTGGGCAACTTTTTCGAGCATTTCGGCCGGAATAGCCCGAATTTCTTCGGAAATGTTGTCTTCCAAAGCTGGAATAGTTGCTGGCTTATTTCTGTAGACTTTAGATTTGACGTAGCCTCACAAAAAATAATCTAAAGGCGTCAAATCGCATGATCTTGGTGGCCAACTTACCGGTCCATTTCTTGAGATGAATTGTTCTCCGAAGTTTTCCCTCAAAATGGCCATAGAATCGCGAGCTGTGTGGCATGTAGCGCCATCTTGTTGAAACCACATGTCAACCAAGTTCAGTTCTTCCATTTTTGGCAACAAAAAGTTTGTTAGCATCGAACGATAGCGATCGCCATTCACCGTAACGTTGCGTCCAACAGCATCTTTGAAAAAATACGGTCCAATGATTCCACCAGCGTACAAACCATACCAAACAGTGCATTTTTCGGGATGCATGGGCAGTTATGGAACGGCTTCTGATTGCTCTTCACTCCAAATGCGGCAATTTTGCTTATTTACGTAGCCATTCAACCAGAAATGAGCCTCATCGCTGAACAAAATTTGTCGATAAAAAAGCGGATTTTCTGCCAACTTTTCTAGGGCCCATTCACTGAAAATTCGACGTTGTGGCAGATCGTTCGGCTTCAGTTCTTGCACGAGCTGTATTTTATACGGTTTTACACCAAGATCTTTGCGTAAAATCTTCCATGTGGTCGAATAACACAAACCCAATTGCTGCGAACGGCGACGAATCGACATTTCACGGTCTTCAGCAACACTCTCAGAAACAGACGCAATATTTTCTTCTGTACGCACTGTACGCATTCGTGTGGTTGGTTTAATGTCCAATAAAGTAAACTAAGTGCGAAACTTGGTTACAATCGCATTAATTGTTTGCTCACTTGGTCGATTATGTAGACCATAAATCGGACGTAAAGCGCGAAACACATTTCGAACCGAACACTGATTTTGGTAATAAAATTCAATGATTTGCAAGCGTTGCTCGTTAGTAAGTCTATTCATGATGAAATGTCAAAGCATACTGAGCATCTTTCTCTTTGACACCATGTCTGAAATCCCGCGTGATCTGTCAAATACTAATGCATGAAAATCCTAACCTCAAAAAAATCACCCGTTATATATTGATTTACTGCCTAAACGGCTAAAGTGATTACCTTCAAATTTGGTATGTAAACAGTGGTTAGCAATCATTTTATCAAAACCAAATTTACGGAAAGTCTTTTAACGGTACCTTTCATATAAGATTTTTTCAATTTTCGAAGTTCTCGGTAACGACTCATTGGATTTCAATAAAAATAATAATAGTTTGAATAATTTAATATTTTTATTATTTTTTTTTTTGAAAATTCAATATTCTTAAAACTGTTCTACAAAATAATTTAAAATTGTATGATCAGATTGTTAATAAACTGCAGGAAACTGCATACCAACATTTAAAAAACAAAATTCTTCAAAAAACTAAAAATAAAAAAACAGGGTCTTATCAAAATCTATCCTGAAATTTTCGAAATCCTTTTTTTATAAATTCAAAAATATTTATGGCGTACTCTATTATCATTAAACACCATAAATTGTTCTTGCTCTCCAATGTGATTAGGCACATAAGAGCAAGTGCGTACGACCCAGTCGTGTCCATTTTTTCTTTCTTTCCTCTTCTGCTCGTAGAGCGACCGAGCTGTTCTGGTTCTTCTGTGCAGCACCGCCTAATATATTTTATGTTCAGCTGCATGTGCTTGCCAACACTCATCGTTAAACCAGGAGTTTCGTTGTTGATGTTTGGCGGTAAGGGATTTTTGTGGAGGTTATTAGAGACTCGAGTTTGCTATTGCAGCCTTTCGACGTCAAACTTCCTCATAGTATTCCTAGTATAATGTTCAGCTCAGAGAAAGAGTTAAGTCTCCATCATTACAAGAGGAAGACCTTATGCCGATATTACATTGGAGAAAGAAATTCGCGTGTGGCTGCTAAAATCCAACAAAACCTACTATATTCTGACGAGGCTCTTTAAATCCAAAAGTCTTACCCCCACGAACTAAACTGCTGCAATACTTGAATATGGTCTTAATAGTTCTTACATACGGAATCGAAGTGCTTACTTACAGGAACTCCGATATTGTTACATAACTGCGTTAGAGAGGAAAGTCTTACAGAAAATTGTTGGTCCGAATTCTAAGGAGGATCATTCCGGAGAATATGAAATCATGATTTGTATGATATCAACCTTGAAGTATGTAGATGTTTTGGAAAATATAAAGCTCGCTAGCCTCCGGCGGGCTGGGCACCTAGCTCGTATGAACGAAGTGGAACTCGCTCGGGAAGTCTTTTGCAATTCTTTTTGTGGTAGAAGGCAACTTGGCAGACCTTGCCTAGGTTTAAAGGATGACGTTGGCTAGACCAAAGCCTTGGAGTTGATGCGAAACTGCAGGGCGTCGTCCAACTATCGGAATGTAAGAAGGAACTTGATGAGCGAGGCCCAAACAGAATCCTGGTTTTTGCGCAGTAGATAGTGAAGATTGTCAGTAGAGATGTTTGCATCTCAGTTTGACTCCAGCGGTCTATCTCATAAGAAGCTCTTGCCGCAATGTCATGCAGTACAGTATTGTGCGTTGTATTAGCACTAATTTGTTTACAAACTTAATTAATTCTCTCTTCTTAAACGCATTAACAGACAATCAGTCAGAAGAGAGAATTAATTAAGTTTGTAAATAAATTAGTGCTATTACAACGCACAATACTGTACTGCATGGCATTGCGGCAAGAGCTTCTTATGAGATAGACCGCTGGAGTCAAACTGAGATGCAAACATCTCTACTGACAATCTTTACTATCTACTGCGCAAAAACCAGGATTCAGTTTGGACCTCGCTCATCAAGTTCCTTCTTACATTCCAAAAGTTGGACGATGCCCTGCAGTATCGAATTTGTGTCTTTTTTAATTCATGGGCGGGTATACCTCAAATGTTAATATTTAGCTGATTTTTCAATTCCTTTGGCGTTTATATAATGCGGACAAAGCCGCGAGTAATAACTAGTCTTATATAAAACACAAACTTAATATTTAAAAACTCACTTAAAACTTGTAACCTTATAAATCTCAAATCCCTATTCAGAACTCAAAAGTTTCAAATAGTACTATTTTGTTTGCAAAAATATTGTCATTCAAGATTCCACAGACTCAGCACCCTTTCCGGTATTTACCTTTCGCAGTCCGCATCCCTTAATATAAAAAATAAAAAAAAGTAATAAAAGACTGTCTTTTGTTCTTAAAATAATTATAACTACAACGGAAGCAGTAAGTCGCAGTTGTTCGCAACCATGTCGCATTTAAAATGCATGAAAGAACTAGGTTTGGGTAAGCCTTTCAGCAGGGTTGCCATTTTCCAATATTATTGTAGTTGGTAGTAAAAACAATTTTTAATTTGTGAGTGATTTTTAATAACGAGAAGCTTATTTATTAGGCTCAGTTTGGGGGCAATTTTATACGGAATTTCCTTTTTAAAAGCAATATTTTACTATGTCTCTTAATTGAGCAAAAATTTATAATATTCATCTCATTTTGTTTATTTAATTGAAAACTGGAAATTTAAATTAATTTTCAATGAAAGTTAAACAATATTCTACATATTTTTTGTTTTGTTTAATTAATATTTTTTTTAGGAAATTAAATACAAAAATTGAAAGTCTGTTAAATATGTGCCTTTTTAAAATAAAAATGCGTCTGAAATCTTGTAATGTAAACAGAAAAATTTACGACCTTGAGCAGTTAAGAATTAGGGTAAGTTTTATGGATGGACTGGGATCCATAGTCATTGCAAATAACATATTTGAAATTTCTTCCAATTTTTACGAAAAGTATAACAATAGTAATAACTTTTGTAGTTGTACAATCAATTACTGATTATAACCTGTAGTTATTTTTAATTCTAAATCATCAAGAACTCCACAGCTTAAGGAGGCCAAATACAATTACAGATACGAAGCTCGTTCTTATCGTTCGCATTCAAAAGTCAATATACAAATGAAATGAATTCAAAGGACTTTTTTTATTTTAAAATAAAACGATTTAATTATTTTCTGGCTGTCAAATCAATAAACTCCATTTGTCACATTTCAAACTCCTCAGTGGCAACCTTGTTCACCCACTGCCAGACCAAATTCACAATAAGGCTAAGGACTACAGTCCGATGAAAAAAAAAATTGTATCAGCAACGAAGTTGTTCGTGATAGTACACTACCGAGACAGATCAAATTACAAATTTTATATGACAAATGAAAGGCACCCAGGGAGCAGGGCTCTCTTATAACTATATACCTTTTTTAATGCAGATATAAATTTATAAAACCTAAACCAAGAAAATAAAAATCCCAAGTCATTATTTATTCCTGACAAACCAACCTAAAATAAAAAGTGGGTACAAGAATATCATCATCATCATTGTCTATCCGTACTCTGGATTCATTTTACTCACCATGGTGAATAGAAAAGAAAAAAAAATAAATTCCAAGAATTTCCCAAAAAGATTGTGTACATCGCAAATATGCAAAAATATGTTTTTTGTTTCATTTTGGTCTCTAATTTTCCACTGTTTTACTTTTTCTTCTTTAGAGCAATGAAAAATTCATAACAATTTTGTGTCATGAAATATTCATAAAATATATGTATGTCTCCTCCCAAGAATACCCTCGAAAATACGGGCGGTACCCCCTATTTTAACTGAAAACAGAACGGAACTGTAAAAAAGTGCTCGGTGGGGATGGGAAATAAATTGTAGACTTTTTTGGTAAAAAGAAAACAAAAAATATTTCTTTTTCGTATTCAACTTACCTGTTTGTTTTTCAGCTGCCTTCAATGTGAAACCCTCCAGAATGACAGCTTCACTGCGGCCACGTAAGTTAACCGAATACACGAAGATCTTAAACAGACGGCCGGAATCAAGATGTGTCACACTTAGAATGGGATATTTCGATGAAATATTCGCCTGCAGATTGCCACTATGCTGATCAAATATTTCCATAAGGAACCATTGTCTTAGGCCGCCATCAAATCCTGCAATGGAAGAAAAAAAAAGAAGAAACATCCTCGTTTTAGAAGAAAATAGAACACAGGGGTAAGGATATAAGAATTTTTGATGAGTTGCGATGAAATAGGATATCATTGATGCAAACGAGGGAAAATAAAAAGTTTAGACTTTGGAAAATTGTTCTGGCGGTGGTCGCTGCTCATCACCCTTGTAAGTTTTTGTTTGAGTTCAATTTTATTTCAAGAACTCAGAGAAGAACTTTTTGTTGGCTTTAATTTTTAAAATGTCAGTTCTTCTATGATTTCCATCTCTGACAGGGGATATTTTTTCCTTTAAACGTCAGTGGAGGGGAATTGAGTTTGAAGTAAAAGTTGTAGTTGTTTGTATTTTATTTGATTAACACCAATAGCTAATTAATGAAGTATTTTTTGCTTTAATCTAGCGGAATTAAATAATAACATTCATTCCTGAAGTTATGAATAAGGAATTGAATGACATTTGAATAAATATTTTATATTGAGAGCAAAGTCTCTTCTTGTAGTATTCATTCGAAAGATATTAGAATTAGAATTCGAGGTATTACTACTTATATTTTGACATATTTTCATGTTCTTATCTGGATAATGTTTCTTTAGAAACAAATTTTAAAGTTCATTTTAAAAATCACAGTTAATGAACGTAGGGATTTCAGATAATTTTGTGTTTTTTAAACAAATTTTCTTCTATCGAATCCAATTCTCCTAACCTACTATTCCATGTTCAAGAGGGTAGACACGAGTGTCTTCAAGGGAATATCAGCGAATCAGCGTGCTACTACATCTAGATGGAATAAAATGTGGCATCTACAGTTCCAGTCAGACTTAACTTATTAGAGAACACCTTAAATAAGCTACTATGAAGATTTCGAAGCGCATGAAATAAGAAGCAGTTTATCCGGCTTGGAGTTTTATTAAGGACCAGTTTTTTTTCAGGTTGGGGGTTGTCCATCAGGGTAACTTCCCCACCATGCAAAGATATGCCAAGTTTCGAAGAAATTAAAAGCTTTGAGCTTCGGACGGATTTACTGCTGACAGCTGCAAACGAAAAAAAGCCAAAATACTTCAGATCTGTACTTGAAATGTTAGATCCGTTAACAGACCACATGAAGCCAAACTTTTAGTGGAATTCCAAGAAACTTAACGATAAGAGCAAGGAATATAAAAAAATTCAATTTATACCACGGTGTCTGCTTAAAAAAACAGCTCCTAATTGGAAATGGATTCGTCGTTGGAGGCAGACTAAGGCAAGATATCTTGAATTTTAACGCCAAGCAAGGAAGAGATAGTATCTTTGGTGGTATTGTCTGAAAAGACAATCTGCACAACATCACCGCCGATAACCAATTCAGGCAAATTGTCCTTGCAGTGGGGCGAACAATTTTAAATGCTAGTTTGGAGTTCCCACACAACAATCAAAGAGGAGCATAGAAATTTCCTAATCATTCAACTCTCAACCAGTTCAACACGTTGCATCGACGCAGGCCACTGCTCCAGTATCAAGGATGTCTGGTATTTCGAGGGGCAAAAGTTTTTCATTGCTAGTATTAAGTGTTGAAAACTAACGGGTGATTTTTTAGAGCTTGAAAACTTTTTTTAAAAAAAAAACGCATACAATTTGCAAAATCTCATCAGTTCTTTATTTGAAACGTTAGATTGGTCCATGACATTTACTTTTTGAAGATAATTTCATTTAAATGTTGACCGCGGCTGCGTCTTAGGTGGTCCATTCGGAAAGTCCAATTTTGGGCAACTTTTTCGAGCATTTCGGCCGGAATAGCCCGAATTTCTTCGGAAATGTTGTCTTCCAAAGCTGGAATAGTTGCTGGCTTATTTCTGTAGATTTTAGATTTGACGTAGCTCCACAAAAAATAATCTAAAGGCGTCAAATCGCATGATCTTGGTGGCCAACTTACCGGTCCATTTCTTGAGATGAATTGTTCTCCGAAGTTTTCCCTCAAAATGGCCATAGAATCGCGAGCTGTGTGGCATGTAGCGCCATCTTGTTGAAACCACATGTCAACGAAGTTCAGTTCTTCCATTTTTGGCAACAAAAAGTTTGTTAGCATCGAACGATAGCGATCGCCATTCACCGTAACGTTGCGTCCAACAGCATCTTTGAAAAAATACGGTCCAATGATTCCACCAGCGTACAAACCACACCAAACAGTGCATTTTTCGGGATGCATGGACAGTTCTTGAACGGCTTCTGGTTGCTCTTCACTCCAAATGCGGCAATTTTGCTTATTTACGTAGTCATTCAACCAGAAATGAGCCTCATCGCTGAACAAAATTTGTCGATAAAAAAGCGGATTTTCACATTTCGGACCGAACACTGATTTTGGTAATAAAATTCAATGATTTGCAAGCGTTGCTCGTTAGTAAGTCTATTCATGATGAAATGTCAAAGCATACTGAGCATCTTTCTCTTTGACACCATGTCTAAAATCATGCGTGATCTGTCAAATACTAATGCATGAAAATCCTAACCTCAAAAAAATCACCCGTTAGTAACAAAATTGCCAAAATACATTCTGTGAGGTATTACATGGCTACCGCAACAAAAACCCTTGTTTGACGATGAGTGCCAGCAAGAACATGCAGCTAAACAGGACGAATACAAGGCGGCGGCGCTGTACAGAAGGACCAGAACTGCGTGCTCTACGAATAGAGGAGGAAAGAAGAACAATGGCTTCTCAGAAGGAACAGAAGGAAAAGGACGCGTTTGAGGAAATGGAGAACTATTACTATAGGATTATAGTTGGAAAGTCCTACCAAAAGGTAAATAGGAGCTGCCAAAGCTACAGACTACAAACGTCGAACTGAAAAGATGATCAAAAGGATACAATAGTAGAATCGGAGGCGATGCAGATATACGGAAATACCACATCTCTGCAGACTGTATAATGACAATGACGAAAAAAACACCGCTGTTAGGCAGAATAAATAATCTATCAGGGCAAAGTAGAACAACAATTCGGCGAAGACGATCTAGACGAAGTAAAGCTAGCTTAATGTAAGCTTAAGACCATTAATGTCACCGGAGCCGATGGCTTAGCTTCTGAACTCTTCAAAGCTGTAGGTGATAACTTGGTTAGAAGAATACACCAACTCATAAGCAAGGCATCGTTAGAAGTAAGCATGCCCGGGTTAATGTAATATCAGTATTGTTTGCAAGCTCGTTAAGAAAGGAAATCGTTCTAACTGTGATAACTGCAGCGGTAACAATCTCCTTAACATCGTCTACAAGATTGCTAGTATATATGAGAGCGCCTAAAGCTATTCGTCAACAACCTGATAAGCCCATATTAGTGAGGTTTTTGACCAGGAGAGACAATTTTCGACCAAATATCACAAAAATAGTAGATTTTGATAAAAACCCAGGAAATTCAAATCAATACCTAACTACTTCTTCATTCATGTCCAGTTTTTGGCACGCTTTCCAAAGTCAACCATATGTGCGGAAAATGCACGCTGTTCCTTGAAGATCGGTAAAGACCTCACTAACACCTTGAAAGACAAAAAGGATTCCGATAAGGGGATTTGCTATAATACGACGTCTTCAACATCTTACTGAAAATAACAGTGCGGAACTCTCAAAGTGTAATAAGTTAAGTTAGGGTTTTTGTCATCCTGGGCTCCACTCTATACTCAGAGAACAATACCACCGCTATAATCAAGCGAATAACTCTTGCCAATCGCTGCCTCTTCGGACTAAAGACACAATCGAGAAGCAAAGGCCTCTCGCGAGGAACTAAAGTGTCCCTTTATTAGACTTTCATCAAACCAATCCAGCCCTGCTTCAGTTTTTAAGTTTTTTAATGATCTTTATTACATCAAACTTTTAACTTATTAAATGTAGACAACAATATTAAAAACAAGTTAAATCTATCAACTTAATTAACTTTAATTTAGAGCGGCCACATACTAAATTAGTCTATAACTCAATTAATTGCCTTTCGGCCAGCCCCGTACCCAGGATTTTGGTTGGGGAGGGGCTTATTTAATTACGAAGAAGTAATTCTGTATATAAAAACTAGAAAACTACATGAATTTTTATTTTTGTTTGTATTTGTCATGGATGCGCCAAGAAGTCCCCTGTTTCGGACATAGATTAAAAAGTTGGAGGAAGCGGTTCATCACTAGATAAACAGAAATCTAGGCGACCAAGTATATCAAGAATATACGAGTCCATAGAGAGTAATAATCGGTTTGACCATGACGATCCGAGCCTATACGAAACTCATCGAAATACGAAATGAAATGAGTGCCTTGAACGTGATGGATTGCATTTAGATGACATTATTACTGTCTGTATTTTAATAAAAGTAAAAATTTTATCGATAGACATCAACCTCTTTTATGTAATGATAGGTATATTAAATATAAACTTTTCTTTGAGACATCTTGTATTACCCCATTGGTAGTCCTGTTTTTTTTTTTTTTTTTTTTTTTTAAGTAACAATCGAGTTTTGTCGTTTCCTTTTTTTTCTATATTTTATTATTTAAAACACTTTGAATAAATAAAACACTTTATTTCAAACAAAACAAACGAGGTTCATTCAAATTCAAGTCCTTAATAACAAATTTGAATGTTATGGTGTGTCCACACCAAAGAAACGATTTTTTCAAATATTTTAAAGACATTTAAAAATCATTTCTTTCGAAAAAGTTTGTTAAATGTTTCTGAAATGTTTATTTAGGTCTGAACGCTTCGCGAAACATTTCTGAGATGTTTATGAAATGTCTCCTTGTTTCTTCTTCCCAACGGAAATCTTTCTTTATTTTTCAAGCATTTTAGTCTAGTTGACAGGTTTTTTGGTTTTTATTTGTTTGCATTTTGTTCTTGAGGACAAAAAAACGCTATGATTGCTCTTTTTTACAATCCATCTTGAAGTACAAAACTGGATAAATAAAATGGGAAACAAATAAACATTTAAGAAATGTTTCAGAAATTTCAGAAACATTTCTAAAATGTTTCTGAAATGTTTTTCAATGGGAAACATTTCAGAAATGTTTTTTAAAAAAATGTTTTTTTGGTGTGGACACACCTTTAAATATATTAAAATATTTACCTAGATTTTAGATAGTCTCTTAACATAAATGTGGATTTGTCTTTATTAAATATTTGTAATATTATTTTTGAATAAAAAAAGGGTTTTGCAACCAGAATACTAAGAGTCATTTTTAAACACAATTTTAGCTTGCCTACTATTATTAATATTTAATTATACATATTCAGAAATCATGTTACTTTAATAAGTGTCTATATTATTTCTTAAAATAAACGAAATGTATTCAAGGATATAATTAATTACCTGAAATTAATTGAAACATTTTCTTTTAAATCATTTGGAGTTCGACCTTCGAGATGAGCAGGAAACTTGGCCCATTTTGCTCGACGATGGCGAGAATTCATTGAACCCGGTAGGTAAAACCAAGATTCTCAGATCGCCATTGCGTGATGCTATTTCGAAGGTAAAAGTGATTCAGCAGAGCTCTGTTCTCCAGGTCGTAATTTGGGTAAATGGACTCATTCACATTTTTATACTTGCTGAAAAGCAGAACCCACTGTCTCAACCTTCTCCAATGGATCTTTATCGATCAAAAAGAAATCATCGTCCAAGGCGGCGGGTGTCCCTCTATTCTATTCCTGCGAATATGTTTTCTTTGTTTGTCGTTCACTTAAGTTTAAGACACGGAAGATCGTTTAGATCTTTAGATTATTCTTTCTGAAGATTTTATTAAAGTCAGGAAATATACTGACGGCTTGAATTCTGTTTTCCCGGTATGAGTTAATAAACAATCTATAGTTTTGCTTTATGAGCGAGTTGACATTTTTGATGGACGATTTCAGTGTCCTAATCTCCAGATCGTTTCTGTCAGTAATCCGACTGTACAAGAGTTTTTATCTTGTCAGGAGGCCATTTTTTTGCCTTGTAAATTCTGTCTATCGTTTTTTTTTATAAGTCCATTCATCTGAAGCACGTATCCACCGGTCTCTACGTTCGTTAGATTTCTGTCGTTTGGAGGCTCAATGTTGTTTGAGCTGAGTTCTCTAATCAAGGTTTGGAGAAACGCGTGGCCGTTAGGCACGTTTCTAAAATTGTAAGACTGCGCAGCACAAATTCATCCAATACCACAAGCTCGTTTGGTAACGGTATAACGGCGGCAAGTCCGCAGTGGTCACTGTCGTATTCACCGATAAACGATAACAACGTAAACAATTTCGTGTCTGTTGAGCCACAGAGTCAGTTACTGTCAGTCTTGAGTCTAACAGTAGCAGATCTTAAAAAGCACCGCTCCTTGTGAACGATAGTCTATTTGTAGCAAGAAGGTCGATTTAATACTCAACATGGTGTCGGCGCATCCAATTGAAATCCTTTTGGATTTTGGATGTGATTTCCCCAGCCTTGGTGTTTGACGTTACAATCCCCAGCAATTAAATAATTATTTTCATCCGACTGCAGACTAACTATCTCTGCTATAAAATTTGCAGGTTGCCATTACTGCTATACTATACAGATGAATGGACAGAACCAAAAGTGGAGTGTAGCTTTAGTCGGCTCGGAGTCACTCGGAGTAAAATTCTCCGGGGAGAAAACCAAGACTTAGGTGTCGCACTCAAGTGGAAGACGATCTCGAACAACGTCAGATGCATAACTGGAGGCAGCTTGTTCGTTGAGGCCCAGGCTCTGATCTGACTGTAGCGCGACGAAACGTACAAAAATAGTGAGTGAGTTGCCTGCTGGCGATCAATGTTATTAAACACTGGCCTTGTTTTGAAAGGTTAAAAACAATAGATAGCGATTGTTAAATACAAGCTGGCTAAAAAAGTATACAATTTTTCGAAGAGGGTAGTCTTAATTTCGAATATAGATATTCGGAAAGTCTTCTGGCAAATCTGGGCTTATGCAGTCATACAAAGATACAAAGGAGACAAGAAATCTTAAATCAGACTAGATACTCTAACTAATTCTGTTGACTTGTTAACTCGTGAGCTAGTCACTCAGCATAAATTAATTTACTGATAACAGAAAAAACTTCAATGAGTTTAATGATATGTAAAATTTAAAACACATTTGCGATTTAAATTTAAAACAAATTAATTATAAAAATAATAAAATAATATGAATGTTATTGCCATCAACCTACACTATATGTATATTTAAGTACATGAGTATATGTGTATATACATAATGTTTGATGTAATTATAAAAGTATTGAAATTTGTGGAGTAATGTTTTTATTATATATACCATCACCAGAACTATAGACTGTTATTAATATTTACGAAAAAAAATTATAATCCCATGGGTTGGTCACTCGATGCAACCACATCATTATTTGAGGATGCAATTAATAAATTAATTGAGTTCCTCTTTGCCATAACTACATATACAGGAGATTTGGTCGAATTTTTAAAGTACTCGGTAAAAGAGCTTTTGATTTCAATAGTTCGAAGGTCGTTTAGTGATTTTGTAGTTCTGAGTATTATTTTTGGAAATTTATTTTTTTTTTTCAACCATTTGTTCATTTTACATGAATATTAATTGCACGGCTATTTATTTTAAGCAGAAAGATTTTTCTTTTATTTAAAATCATTTAAATTATTTTTGGCTGCGTCCTTTAGAATTAAGGTTCAGCAATTAACTGTAGCAAGAAGAAAAAAAATAGGTATTAAGATGATCTTCTATGGAGGCGGGGATTTTAATGGACTTTTCGGAAAGTATATATGGAACACTATAAGGACTACCATAGTGATATGGTATATATAGTTTGAAATGTTCATCACCCAATAAGCGACATTCTATGACTTAGAAAGTTACGCAAATGAAACACAGGTCTAAGATTATCGGCTTAATGAAGCTGCAACTCAAAGATTGCATAGTGCTTTTCGGAGATATGTTATGGCCCAGGAGACGAGAAAAAAAAATCAAACGGAAAAGCGAATCATTTACCTGTTTTTTGAAAAAATAATTTGTGTCACAGCATAACACCAACAACCTTTTAAATGAGAAGTGAAGAAATCACTGCTAAGGATCTTCCAAAGAACATAATAAAAAAGTGACGGGATAAGGCCAATGCAATGATAGCCTTCAGGGAAAAATTTAATTTCAAAGCCTAGTCAACATAGATTAAAAAGCCCTTTTCCTATACTGCCACACAGAGCTGGTGAAACGAGTAAAAGTAGTCAGATGACCGAACTCGTTGGAGAATATTGTTGGTTGAGGTCCAAGTCCACCCCGGACTGTAGCACCACCTACAGTAAGGTACAATAATAATGGATAAGAACACACAACAGCAAACGTTTGATCCATTATATGGAAAGAAAAGATTGAAGAAATTATGTTTTAATCGAAAAATAATTATTTTGGGATCAAAAAGCCTTACAAAATAAAAAATGGAATGCGTTCCCAATAAATAAGTTGGTTGAATTTAGTTCAAAGGCCATTTTCAGTTCAATATAAAATTCCCTAGGACCTTCTATATTCGAACATTTTAAAGCAAACAAAATCTCTTCTTAGATAGACAGGAAAATCTTGCCGTTCCACTGAATCAATATTTTGACCCGATAACGGTCGCCTATTATTTTTTTTTTATAAGAGAAAAATCTTTTTTCCTATTCTTGTTAGAAAAAAAGAAACAAAATTCTTGTCATGGACAGAGAAGAAGAAGAATGAGATGGTAAAACTCATTAAAAGTGAGAAAAACATAGCAAAAAATGAAAGAAAACAATTTCAAGACGAAACAATTAAATTGAGCAACCCAACCTCATCTCTTGCAAGCAAAAGATGCTCCCGCATAAGGAAAAGTTTTCCTTTCAGTTTTATAAACACCCAGCGGATACTTTAATTCCGGGCAAGGGTTCTCCATCACTTCCATTATTTTGCTTGCATTGTAATAGACTTTGCTTGCCTTCGATTAATTACCTTCGGTAAAACGACTAAGAGTTGCTTTTCTTCTTCTTGTTGTCTGCTTTTGTTTTTCTTAGACCATTTAAAAAGATTCTTCTTACAATGCATTAACTTTAGCTGGAGTTAAGTAATGATCGAAAATTCTTTATTTTAGGATGGTGTATCTTTTTTATGAAGCCAATTTCTTTTTTATTTTTATTTTTTTGTATCCATGAGTTCCTTAATATGATGTTTTTTTTGTTCAAAGTAAACAATTAATTCAGAATAATAATAGGGGTGAATTAAGCCCAGAGGACGAGATGACGATGAATTATTAGACATTAATTTTATAGATACTTTGATGGTTTCTTATAGGCAAAGCTACTGTGGATAGCTTTATATAAAAGATTTTAAAAAGCGATTGCTTCATTTTATATGGATTAATGGAGCGCATACTCTCATTTTGCAGCGGAAGAAGAAAAATCTTCAAAGATACTATAGGAGCGTACCAAGAGTAGGGTAACATTCTTAGCCACAAAAAAAACTTTTTTTTTATCTTCCAGGCTTGAGGTAGTGTATGCTGCGTATATTTATTACATTTGCAGGGAGCCCTCAATCAATGGGACCTTCACTGAAGAAAATGCGTTATGTAGTGATAATACGTCTAAGTCAAAGGGTCTGGTTCTACGAAATTGGTGAACTAGTTTTTACTCTTCAAGGGTCGTTGAATTTGAATGCTTCTATTAAACTTAACACGATTTTTACTTGCGATTATAGGTACTATAATGCAATTTATGCACTCGTGCAAAAAAAAAATTGAGATAACAATCAAACAAGATAACAATGATAGAGCAACATATTTGAGTTACTGGCAAAAATTTTGTCCGTCTGTCTGTCTTTCTGTCTGTACGGATGTATTTTGGGGTGCAGCCTAAACGGTTAGGCAATTGACATTCTAGTTTTATCATTTTTTTTTTAGCTTAAAAATTAACGGCACCTGTCATTTAACTGTTATGTAAAAGCTTTTTTTCTCGAAAACGGCTCCAAGATTTTTTATGAAAAAAAAACAGTCTACTACTTACTCTAGGTAAGCATTATATTTTGGTGAAAAAAATTTATATATGGTGGTCTAAAAAGTGTACCTCCCATAGGACCGGTTTCTACTTTATCGAAAACTGGCCTAATAAATTTCGCATTAATTTTTTTTCGAAAACTTTTTTTTTGTATTTTCAATAATAAAATTTTTTTTTTGAAAAATCAATATTTTGAAAACTGGTAGATGCATTTTTTTTTAATTTTGTTTTTAAATGTATTTTATTTTTGTTCTTATGTTTGTATTCTTAAATTATTTTGTTCAATTCTTTGAATAAAGTTGTTAAAAAACCGTTTTATTTAAAAACCGTTCCTGCGATTTAGAACAAAAAAAATTCACACTTTGTAACATTTCTTAAAGAAATAAAATGTCGTTTAAATTATTTCACTCAATACAATTTAACGCACTTTATTCGACCAATCAAAAGTCACGAACATCGAATAAATGCTTCGATGTTAACTTTAATTTTCTTAAATTTGTTTCTACAATGTGACGTCACATATGTATGACATATGAGCAAGTACGTACGATCCAGTCGTGCAATTTTTTGAAATGCGATTTATAGTATTATGCTTTCGTAAAAAAATTCTAACAATCAGAATCAGATATTACGATGATAGAGATTAAAATATGTTTTTTTTTTTTTTGAAAAATTAACATTTTGAAAACTGGTATAGGATTTTTTTTAATTTTGTTTTTAAATGCATGTTATGTTTGTCACTTAAGTTTGTATTCTTGGTTTGGCCAATCGTCTCCAAATTAGGAACATAAGGTTATTTTGACATTGTACAAAGGATTTTTTAGCTCAAATATTACCGGTACCTGTCATATAACCGTTAAGTGAAAAATTATTTTTCTCGGAAATGGCTCAAAGAATTTTTATGAAAAAAAACAGTACAGTTTGAAATTATGAAATTCAAAAATTGGAAATGTAAACACAGCTAGAAATCAAGAAAGAGCGAATATTTAAGGAACCTCATATTCTAATCGAAAATCGTAAGACTAATGGTTGTACTTTCCACATGGAGTGAATAATTTAATTACTTAACATTGTTATTCTGCATCTTATTTGATGCAATATCCTTAAGAACCTCTCGAATTTGTCAAATCCCATAATGATTCAAACATATGTACGTACCTTTATTGCTGTTCAAAAACTAAAATAGCTTGTGTTTTGTATTATCCCCTGAAGTACAAGTGTCATTCTCTTGGTTCTTTATTAGATGGATGGCCGGACAGTCATTTTGAATCACTTTACATTAAATACATGCCAGATAAAATTATCAAAATTGTTCCTCTTCATCGACCAACTGTGTTTATCTAAATATGTCGTCATAAACGCTTTGCTACTTAGATTTCAAATTCTCATAAACTTGCCACAAACAGGTAAACTATACAAACCAAATTGACATTATGCCCAGAAGAGGCTAGATCGTTCAATAAAAACATCAAAAACAGACAGGTCAACACTATCTCATCACAAAATGTGATATTTATGTGCGACAAACAGAAAGACACTTCACTTCTTGTGTATCTGCAACCGTACGTGTATCGTATATCGACACAAGCACAAAGTCATGTTTCCTCGTTCAAAGCAACACCATCTGGAGTCGAGGAGCACCATCACCACCCACCGACACCAGAATCATTTACCTTCTGGAAAAAATCTAGCCACACTATTGCGACACCACAAAATCTGTAGCAGCAACAGCAGCACAAAAATAAATAAATAAAACATCACCTACCTATTCTTCGACAAGCCAAATGTATTTGCTAGCTACTCCCCGGGCCGAGTCGACTCGAGTGGTTGTTGGCCACCCAACCAGGACACAGCGATGTGTTCCGATGACACCGATGATTTCATGATTGACGTGCACAAATATTGTTTGTGACATTGAATTGAATGAGATTTTTATTCCGACACAAAGAATAGAACTACAAAAAAGAAAAGGAAACCAATCCTGTTGGAGGTGGATGACATTTGTTTTTCCTATCGCACCGACCGACATGAAACACCTATTCCGGACCCAGTAGTGTCACCATATCACCAGAGAGATGGCCCTGCGTCCTTTTGGCTTGTGCGGCTGTTGATGTCAATCAAATGTTTTTTAGTAGTGTTTCTCTTTGATTTCATTTGGATAGATAAGGAGGATGTGAATATCATGGTTCTTCAGGTGAGAGGCAGTTATAGAGGTGCTATTGATGTCCTGACGATTGCTTCAATGGGGCGTAAATGACGGTCGTGTGGTTTGAACACGTTTAATAACCGAGGTCAATGGGAAGTCCTGCAAATGGGAAAAGACCTCTCTAACTCATATTATGGCTGAGCCGTTCTGGGTAACAAAATCATTTTATGTTACTTGCGTGTACTGGGCAATTGTATTTATGTATACCTGAAAAAGCCATTATCCAAGGTATTTAAATCGGGTTTTTGTACATATTTGCGCAATTTTGTGAACAACCTGATAATTGTATTTAAGTAGGTTTATTTGTTGGTTGTTGTTGAACATTGTATTTTTTTATTTGGGGATTTAGATCAACAGCATGTGGCAAGGTAGTATGCGCTGTTGAGTCGCGTGCTTAGAAAAAATAAATTGAAAGTTAATTGGCACTGTTTGGCGTTACTTTTTCCGTGTTATAACTTTTGCTGATATGGTCTTTCAATTATTATCCTTAAAAAAGACCATAGCTACAGTTTTTCGCAATAGCTTTTTAAGTGCCTGTGGGTTTTATTTCAGATGCTTTATTGTTGTATAGGACTGAAGTAAAAGCTTGATGTTTTCCTAAGAAAAAGCGACATGGTATATGAAGCCAGGTTAAAGACTAATCATAAATTTGTTTTTGTTATGAGAGGAAATGAAAAGTCGAATAATGCCTGTATCAATGTAAACAATGAAAATATCAAACGATTTTGTCACTTGTGCTGATCTATTAATGCTGATGCACATTAAAATTGAAGTTCGTGCATCATTATGTCCATCATCAGCATTAGAACCCGAGCCCAGTCCGTGGTTTAGCCAACAATTTCTTCCATACATCCCGGTTGCTGGCCGATGTTGTCCAGCTTCGCCCTCCAAGGTTTCAGTTGTCGTGGTCCACGGCATTCTTTCAGGGGTAGCAAGTTCGGCTACCTTCTTCCATAAGAAGAACTGAATACAAAAGTCGGATCCGATTATCGTGAGGGGTAGGACCATAGTTATGTACCTGATGAATATGACGTATATGAGTCCAATTGAGCATTGACCACTGTCCTAGAGCAACGCCACTCTGTAAGCACTAGGCGCCAACCGCAATCTAAGCACTCAGCTACTAAAAAGTAAGTTCGTGAAATTAGGGCTGTCCTGTTAACCCATTGGCTTTCTCGGTAATGGCTCTTTGGATTACTGTCAAATTTAATATTTGAGAAGATCTGGGTAGCCAAATTAATTCTGCATATCAAAACATTGAATAACTTTTTTTTCTAACTAAAATTAATTTTTGAAATTTTTTTATTGAAAAATCAATATTTTTAAAGCAAATCAAAAAAAAATTATTTTAAATTTTATAATCAAATGTATACTAAAAAAAAACTCTAAAAAACTACACACCAAAATTTCAAAAACAAAAACAGGATTTTATCAATATCCGTCCTACAATGTTTAAAATACTTTTTTCATAAATTCGTTATTATACAAGACGCGTGATGGAATACTCGATTTTTACTGAAAACCGTTAAGTGTTGTGGTTTTGACACTTTTTTAAGTTCAGATAGTGTTATTTTTCTACGTTAATGTTACTTATTTTTTTTAAATTCTATTCGACAATGTGACCGCACATATGAGCAAGTACATGCGATCCAAAATTACGATGAAACTAGTTTTAAGAACATTTTTATGAACTACGAAATAGAATACATGCCAGCTGTAAAAACAAAAACATTTGGTAGAGGTAGTGGAGGTGAACTCTTCGGGTATAGAAAGTCTCTGAAGGATGTAGCAGTTAAATTTAAAAAAAACTTAGAGGAATCGCGAGTATTTGAAATAAGAATTAAAGACAATACTCATTACATCGTTCCAATTTATTTGAACTGCAGCCATTGGCAGCGAGACTTCGATAAGCTACGAGAACTTATTTGTGAACTAGGACCAGGAAATCTGATGCTAATCGGCGACTTTAATGGAAGAGTTGGTCTATCACAAAACAACTTTAATAGCGGATTGAACTCAACACATATTTATTATGATCGAAAATCAAAGGACGAGGTGTGTGACTCTAGAGGAATCAAAATTCTGGAACTGGCGATGCCTTGGACTGTCACGTTCTAAATGGGAGTTGTGAAGGCGACCTTTTTTTCGTGGAACAGTGATAAACTATTGTTTTCTGTCTGGAGATTGGATCACCTGTTTTGACGAATTTCAAGTGGCAGTGAAAACGTTTTCGGACCATATGCCGTTAGAGGTCTCGTTTAAAATAAAAACAGAGCGTGAAGGAGCAGTCGAACATAAGCCTAGTCTTCCTCCGAAAATTCATTGAGATCACAATCGTAGAGAAATTTTCCAGCGCAATCTTAATGGACAGATTGGTATGCGGATAACCTCGGAAGCCCCAAGAAACCCGGATCTAGACACTCTAATAACCTCAATTAAAAATGCAGCACCGCAAAAGATATTGGGAAAAATGGTAATTCAAAACATTCAAAACAGCAAACAAAAACTACAAGTAGCTTTGCAAACAAAAAATAAAAAAAAAGAAATTTGGACCTTAAAAACATAGAATTGGTAAATAAAGCCAAAAACTCAATGGATTTCTGGAAAGCAGTTAAACTTGTGAGTGGAAAAAACATTTCAACTTCTTCAGTCTTGGACATAAATATTCTCAAAAATCATTTTTCGGACCTTCTTAATGCAGTGGAACCACCACCTCCAAATCATTATGCTGCTCCTTTAATAGTTGATGTGTTCTTGATGTTCCAATTTCTCAACCCGAATTAGAAATAGTGATAGAAAACGCTAAAAGTAACAAAGCTCCTGGAGAGGACAGAATACCTGTCAAATTTCTTAAAAATTTAACACCCGAATTTTTAAGACTCCTTACTGTCGAATTCAATAGAATCTTCGAGACATCTGATGCTCCCAATAGTTTCCGGACAGCAATTATGTTTCCGTTACATAAAAAAGGAAATCTTGAAGATCCAACAAACTACAGGGGCATTTCATTTGTAAGCACAGCTACTAAGCTTTTCGGTTCAGTACTTTATACTAGGCTCTGCGATTGGATTGGACTCAAGGGAATTTTGAACGAATTCCAAGCTGGGTTCAGGAAGAATTACTCAACTGTCGACCAAATATTCTCTTTAATAAATATCGCGGAAATTTATAAGAAGAATGGAAAAAAGCTCTACGCCTATTTTGTTCACTTTCGGGCAGCGTTTGACTCCATCCCACGGGAAGCACTTTTTTATAACCTCTTTAATTATGGAATTTCAACAAAAATCATTTCAGTCATTAAAGCAATGTACAAAGATAATATAGCGAGAGTGTGCGACGGAAATCTGCTTTCGGAGTTTTGTACTTCGATGGGAGTTAAGCAAGGATGTTATTTTATACATTAATGACATCGCTGAATCTGTAAAAGGTGGCATAGTGCTGGGTGGAAAAACTATACCAGGTCTGATGTATGTAGACGATATAGTTTTCCTAGCCGATTCTATAGACGGGATGCAGTTGATGATGAATAGACTTCAACGCTATTGCAAGATCTGGAACTTATCCGTTAACCTTTCGAAGTCAAAAATGATGATATTTAAAAGAGGCGGCGGGAGATACTCAAGACAGGAAAAGTGGACGTTCGAGGAGGAGGCAGTGGAAATAGTTAAGGAGTATAAATACCTAGGAGTCTTGATCACACCGAACTTGAACTTAGATAAGCACCTCCGTTCAAGAGTAGCAGAAGCTAAGCGTGCCATGTGTTCGGTATGGAGAAACTGCTATTTAAAGAACAACGTTTCCTACATAGCCAAATACAAAGTTTTTAGAGCAACTGCTATCGCAATACTGTTTTACGCGGCCCAAGTTTGGGGTTAACTGGTTTGGGTATAAACTGGTAACCGATTGCTCAATAAATTTCACACTACCAACTGAACAAAGCCCTGCATCTATCAAATTGAAATTCGATGATTTGTTAATGAAAATCGGGAATAGAATGTACGACAAGTTTATTGAAGAAGCAGAATCGTCAATATAAAGAAGTTACTACAGTAGAGTAAACCACTTTTTAGACCAAAAGACCTATTTCTTGGCTGACAACACCGCAGACAAAATCAGTTTGATTTTTAAAGTAAGAGGCGAACTCATCGGTCTGAACTTTATTCCTCATCGTTCAGATCTTCCTATTTTGTGTGATTTATGTAATCGCAGAGAACGAGAAGACGTTTTCCACTTTTTGGGAGTTTGTCCAATTCTCAAAGAATTCCGTAAGCGATACTTTGGAGCGGAAAGCCTTAATTTAGAAGAATCGATAAATTTGTTAAATGGAGAACGAGGTTGGGACCTTTTATACATGTTTTGTTTGAACGCGTTTCGGTACAGAAGATGTATAGTTCATGAAAGTTTTTGACGATTCGAAAATTGTTAAATTAAGTAATGAAATATTTTATATTAGTTTTTCTTTAGTGTGTATACACATAATTTATAATGCAAATGTCAGTTTGGTAGACGGCCTCAGGCCAAGCCATTTAAAGACTTATGATATATAATTTATTCAAGGAAAATTGTGAATTGTATTAAAAATATTTTTTGAAGTCAATAAACTATCTAACTAAACATGCGATCCACTCGTGCAATTTATTTTTATATGACACCGCGAAATACAGGCTGACCAAAGTCCCTTACTATCTCAAAGCTAAAGTTGAATATCGTGATGTTTTGTCAAGGTGTCGATGTTGGTAGTTTCTTCCAGCATTCAGAGGCGGTAAGACTCCTATATTTTTTTCTAATAACCGAATAAGTTTTTACTCGAAGAGAAAAACCTGTCGATTTTATATGATTTCAATTATTATTTTCCTGTCGTTGGTTAAAATGTTCCCAGTCAGACATTGGCTTCAACGAGGTGAAGGAGTGAAAGCCGACCAACAGACCCTATGTGTCATATGAATAAGTGAGGTTCGTTAGAAAATAACAAAGTTGATGTCTATATATGTATGTATAGGTTTATTTGTACATGTATCTTAAATTTTATTGAAATAGGTTTAAAACATTCAGAATTTATAACCACATGCCTCAAGTTTGTTTCAAAAACAATGTAAACTTAAACCTCAAAGGTATTTCTGGCTTATCCAACTCCATAACATTCCATTTTTTTTCTTGTAAAACAAACAAAACATGACAGCATGACGCCACCCTTCAGTTTTGTTATTTTTGATAATAAGTATCATGGATCGTATTTTCAAAACCTAAACTACGGGAGTTACTTTTCTGCTTTTTCTTAAACCAAGGCGCCATTTCCCAAAAACAAACCTATGAAAAATCCCAGGCCAGCGCATTATATAATCAAGTTGAGTGCTATACATATGTATCTCTTAAGCAGCCTGCCGATACAAGGAGATGAATTATAAAGTATAGAAGTACCTTTTTTAAAAGTTTATTTACTTATGTATGTAGTTTAAAAACGCAGCTGAAATTCAATTAAAGGAACTTCTCTCTCCTAAGAGCAACGACAAATTAAGCTATTAAGAGGAACCAAAATCCTTCGATTGTTTTACACAATTTTTAACACAGGATATAATCAAATCATTTATGAAGACTGCCATGGGTAACAATATAAGAAGCACGGGCGTTGATTTATATAGATTCAGCATTTTTGTCAATTAGCGGAAATACCACTAAAATAATTTTATTAAGTTATTTCCTTATAAGGCATAACCTGGAATACAACATGCCAGTTTCTCATAACAGAGTCCCTTGAAAAATACTTTAAGCTTTTGAAACAACAACGTGGATAATGTGTTATTCTTTATCATGTTGCCAGAAGTAAAACTTGGTATTAATGCTACACATTACAATGATTAATTCTTATACATTTACTGTATTGATTAAATATTAGAAAATATGTTCACTGTATTCCTGGAAACGTGAAAAATGTCGAAAATAAAGCCGAGCAAAGCAGTCCGTTTCCATATTTGTGTTTCAAGGCTAAGGAAAGGAGTTCGATTGGAACCATACAATTTCTACAAGTCTATGATGCCCTAAGAGTAGCTAACAATATGTATATAAATTAATCGTCGAGTTCTTCTGCTGATACCAAAAATCACATATTTATCAAGGTACATACTATTTGGGTTTCCATATATAAGAAAAATTCGTTAAAGAGCACCAATCTTAACTGGCGTAATAAACGCCCATACCGGCACATAGTCAGTGAGGCAAAAAAGCTGTAAATGTTTGTAGCTTAAGAACTTTAGATCCTTAAAAAAAGGAAACAACTGCTCCAATATCCACCTCTGCTAACTAAAAGTAATTCATAAGACTGTTGTTTTTTGCAAAACACTTTTCAGAATAGTTTTTCTCTTTTAACTCTTCCTTATACTTTTGTCGTATCATCTCATTTAAAATACATGAACTGAAGGAAAATTGGAAAACTTAAACTTTTTTTCATTGTATAAACATATATGTACATATGTGGGTCGTAGTCTTCATCAACAGATGTGGGTGGGTAAGAAGGCTAGTTAGCTCTTAAAACATACATTTTAAAGATTTACAGTTGTGTTATTAGTGCTTGTGAATTAGTTACAATATTTTAACCAAAAACAAGGAAGACTTAAATACAAATTTTTTAAAAGCAGAATTTAAATATTCAACATAACTGTCAAAATGATATTAAGATTAAAGACAAATATTGAATGCATTATAATTTATCAATTAAATTTTACCTAGCCGATTATTAACATTAGACAATTTCTATAAAAAAGGTATACGCTTGTAAGCGTGAGTTATGTATGTATGTATGTATATGTACTTTCCACCAGTAGAATTCGTCGCATTGATTATCAAACGTCAACAATCCAACATTGACAGTCTTCCGGTGTTGAACGTTTTCATGCCTGAGGTCAAATAATGCAGTTTTCGTTGCATTATTTTGATCGAGGAATTTTGTTTGTTTGTCTTTATTTTCCTTTTTTCACGAGATAGTGCTAGAAAATTAAAATGTGGTTCTATGAAACTACATACGTCAAATAAAAAAATCCTTGAATTTGTAAGGCGACTGATATTGAATCAGGAAACTATTTACGTATATCAGCAAGAATTAGAAGAAAGCATTTGGACAGAGGTTAGCTGATGTAATTGCAAACGAACTTATTGCTTTGCTTTGTTTAATCCACTAATTAACTGCCAAAGTCATAAGACGCAGTACTATGAATCGAATGCAGTATATATTACAAGAAACTGCGCTTCAACAAGAAAACAGATTTTGAAAACAGTGAAGCCGGTACACTTATGTAGCCAAATAAAAACTTCGAAAAGCGAGATCAATCGTAAAAATTTTACAATATCTCTTTCCCATGGCAAATCTAATGAACTTTTTTTTTCTTAGATTTTGGAGGAGGACATTTTGGAAGACAAAATGTACTCTGAAATAAATTTTGAGGAATTAAAAGCTGATATTTTTAAAATTAAAGAATGAATAGGTACCGTATGAATTTTTTACTTGCGATTATAGGTACTGTAGGGCAAAGGATTCGTAAATATAAAAAAAACTGATATAACAATCAAAATGACATTAAGATCTTAAAGAAGCCTAAAAAAGTTAGTAACAAAAAATGTCTGTCTGTCAGTCTGTCAGTTTGTCATTCTGCTAGTCTGTCAGTCTGTCTGTTCATTTGTTTGTATATTGATCTACAGCCTATACAGCTGATTACCTTCAAATTTGGTATGTGTGGTGCTTTTGACATTCTTCAGAAGGGAAATTGAAATTTAATTTTTAGGGCTTCAAATAACGGAACCTACTTGCCATACGACCGTTTAGGAAAAGCTTATTTTTCTCGAAAACGGTTCCAACGATTTGGATGAAAATTTTTATAAAAAAAATGTTTTTTTTTTTTTTTAACTAAAAATAAAAAACAGGATTTTATCAAAATCCGTCCTACCATTTTTGAAATACTTTTTCATAAACTCATAGACAAAAACATTTTAGATTTGTGCGTGTTATGTTTATAAAGAGGTGTTAGCTCGGGAATCAAGGAGGGGAATTGAATAGGGTGAATCGTATTCATATTCGAATAAGTAAAATTAAAAAAAAAAAATTAGTTTGAATTTTTTTTTCCAAAATTTTGACTCTGAAAATTCGTTTTTCGAAAGCTATTCCCTAAAAGAGCTTTATATAAGGGTATATCGTGGCATTCTGAGTGTAACCCTTGTTTTTTAATGTTTTTTTTCTGTTTTAAGGCATTTTTTTAAATTGTCCCTTCCGACTAACGGAGAGGAACAAACAACCCACCAAATACACGCTCTAGCTTTTTGTCTAACCTCATGTAAATCGCCCTGTCATTAACTATTTACTTAATTTTTTTTAAGAAAAGAAACCATCAACACGGACTGAACAAGGATTCAAATATAACGATACTGAAACATTATCTGAGCCGTTAAACTATTCGCAGAATTAATTTAATTTATTTACATGATTTCATTTACATAATAATTGAACTTCATGAGTGTACGTTAATCAAGGTCCGTTTATTTACCAATGTAACTTTAAATTTAAACTTTTGGTTGCAAACATTAATTTTCACAGAATCCAACCTTAACCTATATTTAAAACAAAAATAAATAAATCTATAGCCATATATATATATATATATAAGCTATAAGACTCAAATTGATTTCATAACGCAATACAGTTCGAGTGTTTTATTAAGGTATAGGCATACATACCTTCAATGCAATAAACTTCTAATGAATCCGATGTTTGGTTAACCACAGTACAATTTGTTGGTATTTCTGGCTTTCCGGCTGCAATTAAATGAAATACGCAAGGCTCCTTCTGCTGTCCGACATTATTATCCGCCCAGCACATAATGGTGCCAAAGTCCATTTCCTGTTTTAGTATACAAAAAGCCCACCAGCAGGAGCAGCAACACAGCAAACAAATAAAATCCAACAACCATCATCATCATCAACAACATCGGCAGCAAGGAAGTCAGCGCACGTATCCATGTATGTGTATATATCGGTCATAGGGACACAGCCAGGCGTTAAGCGTTTCCAGTATACAAATATACACCAGGACGGGGTCCGAGCAAAAACGAGAATGAAAATAAAAACAAAAGTTAGTATTGGTGGATTTTTGTGTTCAAATGGCATAAAAAAGGACGAACAAAAAATTTACTGAAAAAGGAAGAAGTTCTAATGGAAATCGAGAGGAAAAATTATTCATACTACTATACAATACATCACACATACGTACTAACACACAAGTTTGAGCTTCGCGAAACAATATACGTTTCGAAAGGCAGATCCTGGCTAATTACACAATTTATAACATTTTTAAGAAAAAAAAACTTAACAATCGGGAAGTCCTTCTGAAATGGCCATGTTTGCCTGGCTGAAGGTCAAGTTAAGCATTGGTTCTGTAGTGGTTGAATGTTTGACTGAAATTTATTTTCGTATGAAGTTATTGTCGGTTCTTTTTTTGTGGTTTTTGCGTTAATCTTATGAATTCTTGCAGAATTGTTGAACAGGATTTATTTCATTTAATATTTACTTTGCATTAAAATTGTCTGCTTACAAGTTCTTTGGGACTTAATTGTCAAAGCACACAATGAATACTAATTACAGGTAATATATATGCAATTTTTTCAAAATGTATCTTAAAGATTAGATTAAAGAACTTTAAGATTAGGGTAGGGAGTGCTACTTAGATTTGAAAAGTCTAGAGCATAATGTAGTAATATAACTAAAACTAAGAGGAAAGCAAATTGGTCCCGTTGCAGGACCAACATATCAAAATTGCCAAAAGAGTTGTTTTTAACTTTATTTTTTTACTTTAAAAGATTAAAGCTGGTTCCCTTTTAAATTCTTTCTCCCGAAGCATTTTGTTTATATAATAGTACTCTAACATTTAATTAACACAAGAGCAAATTAATTTAACATAAACGCAAATAACATAACATAAACGTAAATAAGAAGAGCTAATTTAACTCTTTATATATAAATATATACTACAAATGATTTACATAGATGTATGCTATGTATATACATATATATAAAAATCGATGTATGTATGTATGTATGTCCGGTATGAACTCCTAAACCGACTAAGGGAATTTTATGAAATATTCAGGGTAAATATAGTTTAGCCCAGAGATGGTTCTGTGAAGATTTGGCTGACCCACCCAGCGTTGCTCGGGTATAACATACATCTGCTCGATCGCGACAATAGCACAACTTATCGGTTACTAACGTAACTAAAAAAACATATGTATATAAAAATGAATGTAATATTCAAGTACTTATGTATGTCCAGTATGGTCTCCTAAACCGCCCGTCGAATTTTAATGAAATTTTCAGGGTAAATATAGTTTTCTCCAGGGATAATTCCTGCGAAGGTATGGTGCCACTAGGCATTTGATTTCACATTTCACGTCAAAAAAATGTTTTTTACTGGGCGTAGTAACGCGCGCCGGGTACCGCTAGTTTAACATAAACGCAAATAAGTTTAACAGTTTAGCAAATAATTTTAACCGAACGGCAAATAAATTTAACACAAACGCAAATATATTTACCCTTAATGCAAATACATTAACCTTTTAACACATATATTTAATCGAATAACGAATCTTCATCGAAAAATTATTTTAAAATAGTTATTATTTCTTTTTAAAGTCCACAAATAGAAATTGTGGAAGATATAATATATATTTTACCGGCAGAACAACTTTTGCCTAGGCAATACACTTCGATTAGACTATGGTCGCAACTACTCCAAATCCTAGAAGGGGGTCTATGAAGTATTCTAAAGGGAGAATGCAAATAAGTTAGCAAAATATTAACAACAATTTTTTTTGTAAATCATGATCTTCAAACTGTTGACATGTGTCCAGAAGAGGGTACAAGCACCCATAGATTTTTTTTCAAAATCTACCTGTCTATCAAATCCCACTCTCATCTCTACCGGGTGAACATCTGGCGCCTAGGAGCCGATGGCTCCAGAAATCTTCATAGCCGCAGGCGATGACTTGCTAAGAAGTATGCACTAACTCATAAGGAAGATTTATGGTCAGAAGAAAGTAGGAGATGATAGGAACCTCAGCTTTTGTTTGCCTTATCGATTAGAAAAGATACCTTGTGAACTGCTAGAAGTACAGATGTAGCAGTCTCCTTAAAATCTCTCAAAGCCGAGTATGATAGCATTTACAGAAACGAGCTATATAGAGCAATGTACAGTTTTGGAATCCCTTCCGAACTCGCAGTCATCAGGAAAGACACCTAATATCATCGACTTGAACAAAAAAATACGATAACCAGTTTTAACGGGACCTGTCATATAACCGTAAAGTAAAAGCTTATTTTTTCTCGGAAACAGCTCCAAGAATTTTTATACAAAAAAAATCAGTGTAGGTACTATTGTAGTTGTAAGTTATCTTTTGGTGAACAAAAAATTCAAGAGAGGTAGGCTTAGAACGGTACCTCTAATACAACCGTTTTTTTCTCAATCAAAATCGATATTCAGGAAGATGTTGGGAGCCTAAATAATTTTATTTTAAAATATTTTCGAAAACTTTTTTTTTTGTATTTTTAATAATCTTCTTATTTTTTTCAAAAATCAATACATATTTTGATGGATGGATTTTTTTTATTTTGTTTTTAAATATAAGTAATTTTTGTGTTTAAGTTTGCGTTCTTGAATTATTTTTTTTTAATTCTTAAAAAAAGTTGTTAAATAAAAACCGTTCCTACGATTTATAGCAACCTAATTATCTAATACTTCGGCGAACTCTACAGGTTGTGGTCTCAGTCGAGATCATAACTATCGTCGGCCAAGGAAGAAGAAATGTACCTTAATTCTTAAGTTAGAACTGTTTAAAAAGTTTTGTTTGATGTTTTGGATTTTTTTATTTATATGAGTTTTCCTCTTTAAAAGATAAGAAAACATTAAATTCATTAAAATGAAGCACGTGTTTCCGTCGGATGAAAGCATTTTTTTCACAATTTTAACTTCTCAATTTTACTTGGAGCTGTTGATTTTTTTAGTGATAAATTACGGTAAACATCCTACATCCAACATCCCACCTCTTCTCAGGGTGGCGGATAATTTCTTTCCTATTCCCCGATACAAACAGCAAGTCATGTTTACAATCTATTATAAAAAGTAGTGAACCGGTAAAAGAAGGAAAAAATTACAACGTTCGAGGTATTGACAGCTTCAATCAATCAGAAAGGATGAAATTTTTATGAAGGAGGAGAGCTCACGAGGACGACGGGTGGCGAAAGCACGTCGTCCTTGCCATCGTCGCAGGTGAGCTGCTCCTTGAGGTTGGGAAGTAAATTGCCAATTTGCGATAATGCTAGACACTGGTTCTGGTAGTAATGTTTTAGATGGTGTACTCACCATCATTTTGCCTATTAGAATGTCATGTGGTGTGTGTGTGTATGTGTTTGTGTGTGTAAATAGCAACATGATTTTTCTTTCATCGTCGCTGATGAATAAATTATGCTTGGATTGGTGGTATGATGAATTTTATATATACCGACCCCTCACTGTTTATCTCCCTAGTCCTGAAGTCTTTTTTATTTGTTTGGCTGTGTGTGTGTGTTTGTATGTAATTAGTTAACGTAATTGCTGGTTACACGCCGGGTACACAGAATATATCCCTATTCTACCGTCCTGGGACGGGCTTAGGCTCTTTGTTTTATTACTTCCACAGTGTAATTAATTGTTGACAATTTGACGTTAAGGGGGCGCTCGATAAGCACAAATAATACTCATGCGAGTTAAAGGAATTTTCCCTATCCCCCTCTCCCACTACATCCAATTCTATCACAATACTCTCTCATACTACCCCCACCACACCGTCATATTGTGCGCTGATAGATTGCACTGAATTCAAGGACTATTAAGGACCGAAATGGTGCGCTACCAAAAGTAATGGGTTCAAAGTACCCATTGTCATGGAACAGCAGGTGTTCTTTGAAAACTGTCAGTATAACCAGAAATTAATTACAATTTGATAATTTTGCTTTTGTGTTGTTTAAGGCAGAGTTTATATTATAAATTGTATATTGAGTATTATACAAATATCCTATAATGTCCTTGTGAAAAACGAAAGGGATGCTAATGTCAATAAAATGAGAAAGTTAAGTCACTAGCTGTTATAGACAAGTTTAAGTGGTTTTTGTTAAGCAATATAGCAAAATGATTAATGATGTGAAAGGGAAAACTCAAAAGATCCTTTTTTGATGCTGTTGAAAATTATGTAATTTTTTTTTTCGTCTTCTTCGTCCTTTACTAAACAAAAGGCTTTTCAAAATAAACTTTTGGATGTGATGAGTTTATTTCGATTAAACAACAATGACATTGGTTATTGTTGAGGGGAGGTAAATTGGATGGAATAAAAAAAAATCATTACAATTTTGGGGATTTTAATTTAAAGATTTATCATCATTTTAATAAGTACGAGGTGCGGCTTGAGGGCAAATTAAGGTTATTTATTCAATTATAAACTATATAATGCAATTGATACACTGTCACAGTTGATAAGTTTGGAGATGAGAATTATGAGCCATCTAGAATCCATATTTCCTTTTTTTCAGAACATTTTTCGGGCAAAATTGCGTTTCCATTTGGAGTTATTTACCGCAGCCCTAGCTTCGTTAACGGTTTTTTTTAATAAGCATATACTCAAAGTGTTCTGATACCTTTAATACATATGCCAGAGGGCGAGCAATAGGAAAGGAGGAAAGGATTTAAAAGGAATCGTCCGTTTACATTGGTCTTCAATTTTTGAATATCACAATTAGAAGGAAGGTCAGAGTTGGGTAAATCATTCTACATTCGTGTAGTACGTCTAAATACCAAAACTCTGTACTTGAAAATATGACCGAAATTGTGTTCAAGGGTAAACTGATGAGAATTCCTAGAGGCACACGTTTTACAGTTGATTTGTTTAAGAGGAGCTGGCTATTTCACTTGTTTAAGTTTATTTTTAAGCCACGTCTTTGAATTGAACAGGAGCACCAGTCTTAGATGAGAAAGCGTAAACATAATGCGGAATTTTTGGCTACATGCAGTGTACGATCGTTTAATTATAGATGCTCTGTGATGCACATAGTGAGAATCAAGAAGCTTAGAAAAAAGGAACAAGAATGACAACTGAAAGATACCCGTTCAGCGACATAAGTGTACCGGTCCCAGTACATTTCTTATGGGGCTTTACGATTGCATTTATGTGGGCACTTAATGAACTAACCATGTTTTGTCGTGGCAGTTCCTCATCCGAACAGCAAGGATGTGAACCTGTAAATTAATATGAGAAACTTAGGGCACTATCGTCAGCGAAACAAAATTTATTAAACTAGAAGTTGCAAACAGGAGATCTTTTGTAAAAATGAGAAAAACGGCCAAGGACAAAATACAGCCTTTATTTATATTTTCGATTTCAGATTTGAAACCCCGTCCAAACCAAACGGTTCGAAAAATGTTTCTAATCAAACGTATAGAAGGAATTCTTCGTATGCAAGCTAGGGAGCTAGATGCCAGACTTTATCAAATGCCTTTGAAATGTCCAGTTCACTAATCTGACTTTGTCCAAGACGATATAAAGATATGTTTCATTCTTTTATAAAATTGACATAAAAAGCCGTTGTATTTGTTAAGATATTTCGTAAGCGATCGGTTAGTAATTTAAGGGTGAAAAAGATTCGGTTTTTGGCAATAGCTAGACAAATGCTGTTTTCCAAGTACTTTGAACAAGTGCTAAAAAATAGGATAGATTGAAAAGCTTACGCGGAAGTTTTAGTATCAGATTTATAGCGGGGATAATATCCGGACCTGCGAATTTATGTATATTAAGATATTTGAAGACTTTTGCCACAGCGCGAGTGCGGAAGCAGTTAGTCCCATGGCATCATTTAGGCGTTCAGGAACTTACGGGAGGCTTAACACTATCTGGCAGCTTGGAATTGGCAGCAAAAAACGTTAAAAATAAGTTAGTTGTCTTAGAAGAGCTTACGATAGGAACCTGATTAACAACAATGAACTGATTAAGATGTTTTAATATATTTACATAAAAAAATATTACTACTACCAGTTGGAAGGTACAATCTGCAGCTATTGGAAAATATGTCCAATTATAGGATGGTACAGTGCCTCGTGGCTTAGTGGTTAGTGTGTCGGACTGCTAAGCGAATGAGCCAACAATATTGAAGATACTAATCTTCAAACTGTGTGCAGGTGCAGTCACAGTAATTACAGTCAAACTTCCCTATAACGAGGATTTCTCTATTACAAATTTTTCGTTACTTTTTTAGTGTTTTGAACTTTTTATAACGAATTTCCATTAAGCAAATTTTTTTCTATATCGAACAAATTTTGTAGTTGGAAATAAAAAAAAACTTATAAGGGGAGTTCCCAAGATTTAAAATGCATGCATTCTATGTTTAGGCTTCAGTTAAATAATTGAAAATGTCTCGAAATAGCCTATCTCTTGAGAAAAAGTTGTTGATTAATAAACTTGAAGAAGGTTTGACTTAACAAAACAGCAATTTGGATTTCCTCTCAGCAGCTTATCATTAATTAAAAAAAAAAAACATAGCAGTGATTTTAAGAAATGCTGAAGACAAAACTACGCAAACGCAAAAATTCTGTATAACGAATTTTTTATATAAAAAAGTAATTTTCTGGTCCCGTGCAATTTCGCTATAGGGAAGTTTGACTGTTGATCCTAGCGGCAAACAATTCTTAAAGCTAATTAAAATTAGCATGCAACTTAAACATCTAATTGGTTTACAGCAAAAAAAATATATCATGATTCATGATAAGATAACTCCAACTTTAAGCTTTACCTACCATTAAATTCCAAAAATCACAACACAAAATGTCCGGATTGCGGATTGCACAAATTGAGGGAGAAACTTTTACTATGAAAAGGTTGAACTTCAATAAATCGATTCTGTCGTATTTGGAGTATTGCATGACACTGTCATCCTTAGTCTCAACCCATAACACACACCCTCCTTCCCCTACAAAAATAGTGACATTAGGGATACTATACATTGTTATTCACAAAAACAAAGGCAGGCGAAAAATGGATTTTTATGCATCCTGGTGCTCCTATCTGAGCTCTTGAAGCTATTTTTTGTTCGTTTTTAAAAGGCTATTCTGTTTTTGTTATAACATTCGACCCAGTTTCGGAAAATGGTACAAATTTCGTTTCTTATTTAAAAGTTTTCACTTTTTTCCAGCTGGAAAAATGATCAAAAAAAGCAAAAAAAAAAGGAGCCACTATTCGATATATACCTCCAGGGAAATTTGTTGCAGCTCTTATACACACCAAACTCCCACCATATACGCCTGTCATTCTGGTACAAAAAACACTATGGTATAGAGGTGGGTTTAGGAAAACTAAACGTAAGAGTATAGGTGGCAAAATATGCCATATTTTTTTTGGCACTGGTCATCATATATTTTTGATCCACATGGAGGAAGGCGAGGGTGGATGTTGGGTGAATAAGGATGAATCTAATGCCTGCAAGCAGGTGGATGGCACTCAATCAGAATTGATAAATTGTAGATGTCAAAGTTGATTTTGGGTGAGTACAATTCATAAATACGTATAAAGTTCCGTCACACATATGAATTACTCACGGACTGCTTCATAGATAAGGATTTGACCAAATAAATCCGTTTCGAACAGCTTTTGGTGCATTTTGTATTCAAATTTGTTTATTAAGTACATGTTACTTTAATTATTTAAGCTGTCAAATACCATGTCTTTCGTAAAAAATATAAAAATACCAATAGATAGTCAATTTGAATAATGGATGCAAAAAAAAAACACATGCCATTCAATTAAGGAAAACATTTATTTTTGATATTTCCTTTTGAAGCCGTTGCGTCACCCGGAGTCGTTTGTTCAATTGAAACTGCCTGCCGGATGTCAATTTTATTTTACGGTCGACTTTCAAAGTAAACTTCAACTGAAATTGTCTTAGACTTCCGTTTTATTTTGTATTTTTTTAGCGGAATTGTTTTCCTCTATCATGTCCTTTTTCTATGTATACACCCTGTAATATAAATGGGTATGTATTGTATACATATGTATACAAGGGCATGCCTGTTTATGGTTAGCGGAAGTAACGTTGTTCCCAGAGGAACGCTTTTTGAATTGGTGTTTTTTTGTAGATCAATCGAATTCCTTCAAAGGAAGCAAATCGTTGGAATATTGTTACGAGTTCAAGGATATGTTTTTGTAAATAAACATACATATATTCAGAATGTATTACCTATTCAACTTATTCTATTTGTTGTTTTGATGTTTATTTTAGGATGTTTGTTTTAAGTTTTGCCGCCGCATATTAACGGTTCTGCTTAGCTCAACTAAGACGGAACAATAAAGAACATTTACCAGCTAATCTATTGATTGAAGCCTTGTTTTATTCTCGTTAATATATTTCATTTATTTTTGCATTATTAATATAATGTATTAAAAGTTACTTTAAATTGTTCGTGCAATTCCGTCTATTTGTTTGTCTTTGGCTCCAGATAGACGACAAGCAGTTTAAGCAATTTTCTTCAAACTTTAGGCTAATTTTTTTATTGAATTTAAGGTCAATGACACTCCTGTCGTTAGCTCATTTTATTTTTTTTTATTTAAGTTTTATTGAACATTAAAAAAATGTATAAAATTGGCTTTCGAAACTAAATTAAATATCTAATGAAAAATTAGAGGATTGTTGGCTCAAAAATGGCCTTAGGTCAAACATTGCTAGATTTATAATAAATGAAAAAATACATAATATTTGTGGGTTATATTAATAGAATTTCGTTGATTCTGCGTCCTCGGGATTAGAAACTTTCATTTGAAGCAATTACACGGCCTTAAAGGCGGTGCGAAATAAGGCCCCAGACAAAACGGCTCCAAAAACAAAAATGAAATAAGGCCCCAAAAGTATATTAAGAATACAACAACAACAAAAAAAATCTTTATTTTGGGGTGTAATTTCACTTTTTGGGACCTAATTTAATTTTTAGAATTGGGGTTATATTTCATTATGAAAAAAGTCCCTAATATCAAAGAATGAAATGAGACCCCACAAAAGAATTATGTCGAATACAAAAAATTGGCGATAAAAGCCACTTAGGCCAGTATAAGCACAAACAATAAATTTAAAGATAATGTCCTACTTTGATAAATGTTAGTATAAAGAAGGTATGAGGGGCATGCTGCCCCCTGCAACCCCCCTGCTTGGGCTCATTATAGGATTTAAAGAGGGTGCAAGGTTGGGTATGTGCAACGTTTCTTTTTGATTTAAAGAACTTTTGCATAAAAGGGGGCAGCATGCCCCCCCTACCTACCTCGTTCTGATTGGGAGATAAAATCTCAAGAAATTCTTAGGCAAAACAAGTTTAGCCTAAGAGTGTTAGTTTTTTTCAAAAAAAATTGGGGTCTTCTTTGATTTTGTTTTTGGGGTCTTTTTTCATTTTTTGGGGTATAATTTCATAAAGAAATATATGTTTTTTTTTTAATTATGAAAAAGTACCCCATTTTTGGGCCTTATTTCATTTTTGTTTTTGGGGCATTTTTGTCTGGGGCCTTCTTTCGCACCGCCGGCTTTAAATCTAAAACCCACAATATAAATGCTGGTGTGCCCAGGGCTCTATTTTGTCCCACACCCTCAATTTAATTTTTACAAATGAAATCTTGTCTGCAACTTCTTGAATAATAAATTGTTTCGCAGACTCTCATTTTAGCTTCTTATATTCGTTTCCAGACTCACATTCTTGCTCTTCGAATAAGGAACTGTAACAGCAGTATATGATAAGGTTAATAAGTTCTGGCTTATAGACAGTAGTGTATAATATTGAGAATAAAATCCGCGTAGAATTTTATGCTTCGAAAACTTAATGATATCTTGTGTCGTTATCCCTTTCTATTTATGAGTAGCAATAGCAATAATGAAACTAGACTGCTTGAGATTTTTAGCATGTGCATCACGATTCATATCTTATTGAAAGATCACATATGTTGCCGCCAAAGCTCACATTTACATGCTATTATAATAAATAGAATCATAACTAGTTTTAGTCTTCAATTAACCTTCAACCGTGACGGTCGTGTTATCAAATCTTCTCATTGTAAATAAAGCTCTTCACACACAAGTTAATTTTCTTATTTATTTCATGCAGTTACAGTCCACTCAGCAACGAACATTGGTCTTTTTTCGCCAAATAGAAAATTAATTGCCTTTTATTATATAAATTACAATTATTCATAATATAAAAACTTGCTAACCAGCACATTTAGTTTTGTTGTGTGTATAAACAGAGCTCGTGTCGCTAAAAAACCAACGGCATTTATGAATCGTTTTTTTTCATGGCACGCGCGGCTACATTTCATACGATTTATTACGGTTAATTTTTTTTATTGAGACCCGTTGTCTAACTTTTGTATTTGTATTGGCAAACTTACGAAGCAAAGAAGCGAACAAAGAATTAAATATTCTTCGAATTAAGAATAGAAATCATTTGCAGTGCACTCTAATCATGAGCCTAGACTAGAAAAACAGTGTTACCAAGCGGGATACTGCTCGAAATTCTATTAAACGGTATTTGGCAAGCAGTAAAAAAGCAGAATTTCTTGAAAAAAACTGAAATCAATACCTACGTATCACTCCCGACAGAGCAGTGGCACAAATTCCACCAGGCACAAGAAGATGTGGAACTCTCGTGTGGAGCTGACACTTTGGAATCATAAGAGCCAGAATGAGAACAAAGTGAGTCGTTGTATAGAGCAGCGGTAGTAAACTTCACTCGTGCGCTCAACAAAATAGCATCCACAAATAGTTCTGTGAATCAAGCCAAAGTAGACAAATTGTCATCAAATGCTGTTCGTGCAGATATTCTTCTTCCTTCGATGAAACTGCCTGTATTCGATGGAGATTCGAAAGAATGGAAACCGTTTGAAGACGCATTTACTGCTTTTATCCATGGTGAGCCATCAATTTCCAGCGTGCAAAAACTACATATTCTGCTGTCAAGCCTTCAAGGGCCGGCTTTGCAAGTTGCCAAAGGGTTTCGTATCACGAGCGACAATAACGATAAAGTTTGGGAATTATTAAAAAAGCGCTACGACTCTACACGCATCATCGTCGATTCGCATTTGAAAGCTATTTTTTCTTTAAAAAAAATTAATATTGAGGCTTCTGCAGCTATCAGATCTCTAGTCGATGAAATACAAGAGCATTTTCGCTTAAGGCAATAGGAAGACCTGTTGCTAACTGGGATTATTGGTTAGTTCATTTAGCTATAAGCAAGCTTGACATCAAAACGCACTGGCAGTGGGAATTGGCTCAGAAAGATAACGAAGTTGCTGATTTCGAAACACTCGTCACCTTTTTGGAAAACAGATGCCGCTCGTTAGACGCCATTACTTGTCATCAGCAAACCGAAACTCCCAACACCAGTAGCAAGAGTTCCGCAAATCAACATATCAAAAGTAAAAAAAGACCAACTTGCTTCACACTGCGTCATCTAAGCAAGTAGATAAACGTCATTATCGACGGCAACGAAACCAAGTATGCCCATATTGCTCAGGTAAGCATTTTATTTTTACTTGCGACAAGTTCCGTGCCACAGAAGTTGCAAAGCGTATTTTATTTGTTCGTGATAACAACTTATGTTCAAATTGCTTGGCATCTGGTCACAACCAAACAAATTGTCCAAGCCCATGTACTTGTCGAGTATGCAACTCACGTCATCACACACTGTTACATAGCTAGCTGCAACCTGACGCTCCTTCAGTGCTGCCTGTAGTTAAATCTACTGCATCTATGCCCAATTTCACGCCATATTACGCTTCTTGTTCCAAGCACCACGTGCTACTTGGTACCGCAATGGGACAGGTTATGGATAGGTCTCAAAGGCTCCAGCCAGCCAGACTCCTCTTCGACAACGGATCACATGCTTCTTTCATTAGCGAAAACTGTGTGCAGCGACTTCATTTAAAACGCACACCAATAACAACTGCTATTGAAGGAATCGGGGCCACAGCAGTAGGGTCTTCGAAGGGCGAAGTTGAAATCACTTTCTCTGCGTCAATTCACGTCAAATTTAAAGCAAAATAACGAGCGATCTGCCATCCGTTCAGGTTCAGAACTACAATTGGCCGCACATCAACGGGCTTACATTGGCAGATCCCTGCTTTAACATACCAGCAGCAATCTATATATTGCTGGGATCTGATGAGTTAGGGCAATTTCTCTGCACTGTTCTGATTAAGGGTCCAGTTGGCACTCCGATTGCTCAGAAAACCACTCTGGGGTGGGTCCTTATGGCAAAGTGGCTGAATTGGCACCTGTACCAGCATATACCAGTTCATTAATATGCTTGTACACTAATAATGCATTAACAAAAGCAGTTTCTAAGTTCTGGGAGATTTAACCATTGCCCGAAGTTAAGCACCTTACCATCGAGGAGAGATTATGTGAGCAGTTTTTTGAGAATACCCACTACCGTCAAAAGGATTAGCGCTTCGTTGTCCAGCTTCCTTTCAAACCAGCTGCTACGTATGGAAAAACTTTTTACAAAGGACAAGGAACTCTACAATCAGTATAAAACAATTATCCATGAGTTCATTGAACTTGATCACATGGAAGAAGCAAGTCAAGAACCACTTTCTGGGAATTATTTTTATATGCCGCATAGAGCACCAGTGAAAGAGACAAGCACCACTAAAAGCATAGGGTAGTGTTTAATGCATCTTGCCGCACTAGGATGGATTCTCTCTCAACGACGCTTTGATGATCGGACCGCAGCTGCAACCAGACTTGTTTGCAACGCTTCTTCGTCTGCGTACACATCGCTGTGCTATGATTGCTGATGTAGCAAAGATGTACCGCCAAGTACGAGTTGATCTGAAGCAAGCCGATTTTCAGAGAATCGTCTGGAGACATAACCCTACTGTAGACATAAAGGACTATAGACTTCTAACAGTGACCTATGGTGTTGCATCCGCCTCGTATCTAGCAGTTAAATCTCTTCAAAAAGCCGCAACAGTTACAAGCCCAAATTCTATTGCGAGCAAAGTCATTTTAAGTGATTTTTATATGGATGATCTCCTTACTGGTTGTTTTGAGGAAGCAGATCTACATCGTCTTCAAGTTGAGATATCCAGCATACTAAAACAGAGTGGTTTTCATCTCCGGAAGTGGTCGTCAAACTCAGCAGTAGTCATGAATGCGATTCCCCAAGATCAATGCGAGGTCATGCAAACTCTGAACTTTGCTGACTCAGATGGCGTTCGGACACTTGGCCTTCAGTGGAACCCTTTACTTGATCATCTCGCATTCGCTGTTCAGGTCAATGAAGTACCAAACACAAACCTTACTAAACGTTTACTTCTGCTAAGTTATTTGATCCCTTGGGTTTTCTGGCACCGTCGACAATAATACCGAAGATGCTCTTTCAACGTCTATGGAGACCTAAGGTTGATTGGAATGAGACTGTGCCACACGATGTTAAATACCACTGGTTGAATTACAGGGACCATATCACCAGCCTCGCTGCAATACATGTGCCGAGGTGGATTGGTACAGGGATCCCTAAGGCTACGCAGATGCATCGCAACAAGCATACGCCGCAGCCATTTACGTCCGCACAGTAGCTCCTAATGGAAATATTTCGGTGTTCCTCCTTACTGTTAAAACTAGGGTCGCCCCGTTGAAGACCACAATTTTGTCACTCCCTCACTTAGAGCTATGCGGAGCAGCACTTGGCACAGCTGGTGAAATACGTCAAAGTCTCTTTGACGCCACACGTACGCAACACTTACGGATGGACTGATTCCAGCATCGAACTAGCCTGGATCCGTCATCAACCTGGAAAATGGTCAACATTTGTCGCTAACCGTGTGTCGGAGATTCAGCAAATTATACCTCCTGATTTTTGGTTCCACGTTCAATCTCTGCTGACTGAGCTACACGAGGAGTACTACCACAGTAGCTGAAACAGCATACACTCTGGTGGAGTGGGTCTCCCTGGCTACAAAAAGATGAATCCGCCTGGCCTATTTAGCATATCTTTACAACAAACCTAGATCTACGATCAGAATCCGCCAACCTTACTACCAGTTTTGAAAGTAAAACAATTTGGGAATTCATCAACCAGTACTCGTCAATCAGAAAGCTCAAACGTATCACTGGTTCCGTTATCAGATTTGTCAAGAAGGCACGTCATGCTGTTAAAATTCGCAAGGGTGAAATTTCGATTCCTCCAAAGATAAGTCCGCAACTCCATCTCTGCGAGCTAAACGATGCTCTAAGCTTTTGGATAAAATCGACCCAGGAGGGTTTCTTCTCAGAATAAATTCAACGAATTCAATCCAGTCAGCCCAGCCTATTGGCAGGTGTAGCAAGCTGTTAAGGTTGCATCCATTTCTCGATCGAAATGGCCTCATAAGAGTTGGTGGAAGGTTGTGCAACTCGTCTTTTCATACCGACAAAAAGTATCCATTTGTTATTCCGGGAAGTTCAAAACTTGCATTGCACCTTTGCGAAGACATCCATTATTTTATGCTTCACGCAGGACCACAAATTATGCTTGCAACACTCCAAGGACACTACTGGATCATTGGTCCACGCAAAATCGTTCGCAAGGTTTATAAGTCATGTGTCAAATGCCGCAGGCATTCTTCTTCCATTCAGCAACGACTAATGGGTGATCTACCATGGCCCCAGGTTCAAGTTTTTCGACCGTTTCTACGTAGTGGCGTTGATTTTACTGGACCAGTGCAACTTCGCTTTTCAAAAGGACGTGGTGCCAAAGCAGTTTCCATCTTTGTTTCTATGTCACCATCATCGCTGTCTTCAAACGCTTTGTGTCACGTCGGGGTCACTGCAAGGAGCTGTTTAGCGATAACGGCAAAAATTTTGTAGGAACTGAAAAGGAGCTTAAAATGCTCCTTACGCTTGCCACTAAGAACAAACAACTTGCCAAGTATCTTGCTGATGATGGAACTGTCTGGCACTTTAATCCTCCCGCTTCCCCTCACATGGGAGGCTATTGGGAAACTGCTGTTAAGAGAGTCCAGTTCCACCTGCGTCGGACCTTGGGAGAAACTTTGCTTACCTACGAAGAATTCTCAACGCTGCTTATAGAAATAGAAGCTTGTGTCAATTCAAGGCCACTGTGTGCTACCTCTTATGAGGTCGATGATATGTCCGCTCTAACACCAGGGCATTTTCTCATTGGACAGCCGATAAAGACAATACCCGAACCCAATGTAGACGAATTCAAAGGAAATCTGGTGAGTAGATGACATCTTATATCTAATTTGAGACGACACTTTTGGAAGAGGTGGAGCTCCGAATATATTGTCCAGTTGCAACAACGCTCTAAGTGGAATAAAGCAAGTCCTAACTTCAACATTGGGGATTTGGTGTTGCTTCGTGACGAAAAACTGCCGCCTACTAAGTGGAAACTAGGCAGAATTACTCACTTACACCCAGGGACTGACGGACATGTGAGTTGTCACCGTTAAGACCGTGGATGGAGTTCTAATGCGACCAGTCGTCAAAATATCACCATTATTATGTGTAACCAATGATGCATCTCCGATTTCGTATTAATTTTGAATTTTGATCGAATTATTTTTCTTTATTCTCTCAAGGCGGGCAGGATGTTGCCGCCAAATATTATAATAAATAGAATTATAGCTAGTTTTAGTTTTCAATTACCCTTCAACCGTGACGGTCGTGTTATCAAAGCTTCTCATTGTAAATAAAGCTCTTTACACACAAGATAATTTTCTTCTTTATTTCATACAGTTTCAGTCCACTCAGCAACGAACAACATACTAGGCGTATCCAAAAAATACAGCACGGCTTTAAAGCTTCGGCTGTAAATTATGTAGGATATTTATCAATTTTTCTAATTTGGCTACTATAAATACAAATTATATACATATGTATGTATATATGTACGTCCAAAACTTGAGTATTACTACAATCTATGGGCACCAGTATCTTACTTTAGTTCGAATAGTAATCAAAGACGAGCCTTTTAATATGGTTTGGAGTCAGGAAATCATACATTTATTTGTATTCCTTAAACACCGTCGTAATATCTTTTACTTATACGAGCAGTACTTTTGTAAAATAGCCAGTTATTATACTTGCGCTTCTAGGAACGCTCATCAATTTAGTATTGGGCACAATTTTGTTGGTACGGTCCAAGAAAGAGATTCGTTCTTTAGCCGTACTTCACGAATGTGGAATTCTGTATGCAGCTCAGTCTTTCCTCTGAGTGTGAATTTCAAAAAACATTAACACCAATGTAACCGGCTTTTTACTTATTTTTTGATCAGCTATACAATTTACCTTAATAAACTTTAAAAACTGCGTACCCCGTACGCGCAACCCAGTCGGGGACATTTTTAGATTGAGATTTAGTAATCAAAAAACGATGTTAAAAAAAATCTTCTAGAGGGCTTATATGCTATTAAGTCTGCCTACAGAAATATTGCCGTATTTGGCGATTTGTTACTAAAGGTGAGAATTTGAAAACAAAAGCGAGCAAATGACAACAGTGGAATGCAAAGATAAAATTCACACAGAATTTTATTCCTGACAACGCATGTCCTCAGAATCTTTGAGTTCATACCAGAAGGAAGTTCAATGCCCATTGATATGATGACATGAACCTGCACCATGATTCTACAAACCAGGTTTTGCTTTATATGAATCTCAAAGCAAGAATCTTAACCCAGGAAAAAAGAAAACCAACGTTGTCTGAATATCTGCTTTAAGCATATCGGAATAATCAGAACCCAGTTCGTTTGATTTCTTTAAACGGTTTCCTCTTTCACAAAGGTTCAACTACTTCTACTTCATAAGATTCCTAATTCAATTTAAATCTTCACTTTTTGAAGTAATCGACCCCTTTTAATGACTAAAAACGCTACTTTCAGAATCAACTCAACCTAACACCGAATACCAGCGTGGGTAACCTTTGTCAGACCTTTTAAGAAACGTGAATTTGTGGTACGAGGAACTCGATCTCAAGAGATATAAAAACAACATTGAGCTTTCCTTTTAACAAAGATTTTACAGGAATTCCACGTTAATTCCAACCACATTCATTCAAATAATAACATTCACAAACAGACAGACATACACGGTTGGGATGTCAGAGAAAAGTGTAATAATACGAAGAAATAACTCAAACGTCGGCGTCGCTCGGTCGTCTTCTTCTTCACCGGTCTCGAAGCTCTAAAGTCCTTTCACGTGGAATCGGATATGAATGCTTTTCACTTGATTGAAAATTTCCTGCTTTCATTTCATCTATATAAATTGTAAATTTAAAATCATTTCCAGGACACACACTTTGAACTTAACGATTCCTTAGTTACCACCTGAATTTGACAACTTTTCAAAGATCCCAAAGGACCAGGATGGGACTGGAAGCAGGACCAAAGACTGACGTATCCTTTATCCTATTCATTTCTGTACGAAATGTGTGTCCATATTTGTGTGTGTTTGTTGGATGAGGGAAATCCAACTGAGCATTTAATGTAGGTCAAAATCCGGAACGGAAATGAAGTGCTGAGTACTTCCTTGGACCGCAAACACATATCCTTTGGCCTTAACAAAAGGACAAGGAGTAGTTTGAGTGTGGCAGCGCCTGGTGTAACGTGTGATTACTATGTTCGGAATATAGTATTTACAACATTTAAACTTTCTAATGTTGCCGGTAAAAGACCGAAGAGATGGATGAAAAACCGGCAATAAGGCTTCAGTCTTGGGTCTTGACTTGACGTACTCAAATCCTGAAACCATTAAATATAATGCGAGACACTAGAGAGGAAGTTTCTATTCAAACATGGGTACATTGCACCCTCTTCTTATGCGACGACTACAAAACAAAGGGCGGAAAAGGAAATGCATGAAATTCAATTCCAACACTTTCGTTACCACAAACAATTCACTTTGACGAGAGGAACAAATCAAGTCTATTCCACAGAGCTTGCATAGACACTAGGGTTGTTGTTTTTTTTTTTGGGGAGTCCTGAGTTCCGACGAGTCACTTTGGATCTCTGCGTCAGAATCATTTTACTTGATAAACTCACATTAAATAAACTATTTAAGTCCTTTGCAGAGAGACAATAAGTAATGAAGTTAGTCGTTAGTATTGTTACTGGAAACTTAATGGATACGATTTGTTTTTTGGGGGACTTCATTCAGTCATCCAAGGGGAAACTTTTTGAATTGATTTTGATTAAGGTTTAAGTGACAAATTGACTTACCTTTACTGGGGTGTATGTCAGAGTGGACCCTTGAGCTGAATGAGCTCGAAATCCGCTCTGTGGCATATCGAATGTCTCTGCGGTGTTATTGAAGGACCATTTGAAGTTCTCTGGCGGTGGAAACGCATCAACTTCACAGGATATTTCGGCGGCTTCGTTGCGGGCAACGCCGTAGATTTTCTTTTGATCCTGACGGCAAATTGGTTTGTCTGAAATAACATAAAAATTAAGAAACATTTAATTTGGTATGAACTTGTAAATAAATGTAAGGTAATATCAAGATAGGTGTTTACTCGACTCATATATGACGTCGTTTTAAAAATGCCGACACACAAAAATGTTGCTTTTCGAATTTCACGCATCAACGACGTTACGGATTTTGATGAAATGATAGATTAAAAAATAGTATGATTTGCGGCTTGTTTGTTCTGTTTCCACGCCGCACCGTCTGTGTACAGATTAGTGAGGCTTTAATAAGACTTTGGTTATTTTTTTCGGGAAAAATTCATATTTCCTGTGAGAAAAATAAAACTACAAGTAGAAGTCATTGCAATTGGGATTTGGATTAGTTTTGTGTTGAGTATGAAAGGTACTTCAGTGCGTTTTTTGTAGTTTTAGTGATATGTTGATTAGTTAAGGTGTTAAAGCGCTACGAACAAAAAAAATGTACTTTCGCATTAACAATATTACATAGGATTTTATAAAATAAATAAAGTGTTTAAAGCTTTTTATTGAATATGAATCTCTTGGACTAGGTAATACAGTGTTTTGTTTATCGACATTTCAATAGAAAAGGTATTCACGTGAAAGTTCATCCTTAGAACTACAGAAGTTGTTTGGAAAAAACGAATAGGCGTTCTGCATGTCATTTAATTATGATGGCTAAGATACATATTACTAAGTTAATTTACGATCCGATGAAGGGCAACAAGTCCTTAGAGTTTCGACCATTTCAAATCTTGTTTATGCAAGAATCGCTTCTTTTTTTTAGCTGACATATTAACAGTACCTGCCGTATAACCGTTAAGTAAAAGGTTATTTTTCTCGAAAACGGCCCCAAGAAAAAAATCTGTGTCTCGTAAAAACTGAGATAAGATATCAAATTTATTTAAACGCTTTTACAAAGGCTGGTATTTCTTCTAAAAATAAACCCTTAACGAAGTTTATATCATTTCATTAGTAATTACAGCGCAATTATCGTTTACATTTCAAGGAACAAAGTAAGCCTTTTCTTAAAACCCTTATAAATGGTATCAAAATTGGAGATAGGGCCTTACTATAGAATGACTTTTTTCTTATAATTAACCCAAGAATTATAGACTTAAATACTGAAAACGAATGGGGGGAGGGATACCCTGAGTATTTTGGTGAAAAAAGTTTTAGTTGGTGGGCCAAAAATGATACCATTAGGACCATTTTTTTTCTCGAGAGCCGCTTATCCAATTACAATAAAATTTGAACTTCAGGAAGATGTAGATAGCCGAAGTTTAATATTTTCGAAGAACTTTTTATTTGTAATAATTTTTTTTTTTTTTTTTTTGAAAAATCAATATTTTATAAACGAGTGGATTTTTATTAATTTAGTGTTTTTAAATGTAGGTTATTTTTGCATTCTTTTTAATTAAAAAAATAAATTGCACGACTGGATCACATCGTCGAATAAAATTTAAATAAAATGCACGACTGGGTCGCATGAACTAGTTCTTATGCTAGATAATTGCTTAGGTGCTGCATATGTATGCATATAAAGGGTGTTTTTTTTTTTGACGTGTGGTTCTCAAGAAGAAATAAAACGCATATAGTTTAATGTTATGGCCAAGAATCTAGCTTTATTATAAAGATAAGGGTTTGCATTATGTTCCAAAAATTATTTCGGGGAAGTGGCCGGCTCGAATAAATTCCAGCCCAGGCCCAATTTTCCCAATTTTGCGAAAATCGGGATCGGTGGCCATTTCGTTTTGGGCCCATTCACCGAACATGTGACGCGCTTTATGGGCGTTCGGCTTCTTGCACGAGTTGGATTTTGTAAGCCTGCAAACCAAGATCCTTCCGCGCGCGATGGCGGATGGACTCATTTGGGTCATCTTCGATACTCTGCTCCACCGAAACGAACCATAATTTTGGTAATAAATTTGCACAATTTGCAAACTTTTTTCAGGAGTAAGTCCATTCATTATGAAATCGCAAACCAAACTGAGCATAAATCAAGAGACAGCTGTCGGTCTTTTTGACAGCTCCGAATAAAGTATTGCCAGATTGAAAACCACACGTCTATTAAAATAAAAAAATATTTTTTTTTAGAAAATTCTTTATTTTTTTTTAATTAGTTTAAGAGTTTTCTTGTAAAAACAAAGTATGCAATAAAATTTGAAAATCGTTCGACCAGTTTTTTTCAAAAGTGTTTTTTTTTTGAAAAACTTTTCGAAAAAATATTTGAAATTTTTTTCTAGTATGTCATTATAAGGAAATCTGTAGTTTTCATCTGGAAAAATTATTTAAAAAAATTCAATCAATCCATTTTCAAAATATTTCGAAAACAAAATTAAAAAAAAAAATAAAAAATCGAACAAAAAAGTTTTTGAAAATTTTGAAAAGCGATATTAATTGGATTGTAAATGACTTCCTGTTTGCAAAATTTTATTGAAATCGGGATAATAGTTTACGATAAAACCGCATTTGAAAAAACCGGTTATATGAGAGGTACCGCTATAGAACAAATTTCGAAAAATGTATTCTAACTGGAAGATGTATTATTATAAAAAATTAGCACCTTGAAAGTTTTATCAAAATCGTTAGAGCCGTTTTCGAGAAAATCTAACTTTTTGTTCAAAAATGTATGGCAGGTACCGTTATTTTTCGACCTTGAGCAAAAATGAAAAACATCCCCCGAGATACTACCTAATAAATACTAAATACCAATTTGGAAGCAAATCGGCCCATCCGTTTGGGCTGTAGCGGCGCGAACAGACAGACAGACAGACAGACGGACGGAATTTCCGGACTCACTTTTTTCAACTTCTCTATTATCGTAATGACATATTTGATTGTTAGACTTTTTTTTGCACGAATCCATAACTTGCATTTTAGTACCTAAATCGCAAGTAAAAATGGTTAAATAAAAGCAGTTTTAGTTAAAAACCGTTCCTAGTGTTGAAAAAATGGACACGACTAGGTCCCACGTACTACCTCCTAAACGTGCCAAATATTGTTACGCATTGAATACATATATATGTTTAAGTCACGTGACATCAATCGGAGGATAAAATGTTGGCTGCAAATTTTAACAAAATATATTTTGAAAAAAAGAGGTTGGTAAATTTAATATATTTTGTGATTATTAAAAAAAAACACAGTTAACAGTAATTGCAAGTGTTCTCTTCGCACTTAAATGTTATTCGTCGAGTCAAATGTGTGTATTCTTTTTGCATTTTCAATTAATTTCGAGCGTTTTTCCACAATCAACATTTCTTCCAAATCACCAAAAAAAATGCCACCAAAAAATTCGAGAGAAAAAAGAGCCGCTGAAACTAAAGAAGAACGTGGATCTCGCCTTCAAAAAATCGTTGTGTTAGCTATAGCAAAATTGCCATGTGGGACGACACTATCCGTTACGGTTTACCACACAGGAGACGCCACTATTCACGTTCTTAACATCTACCTGTCCTGTCGATTTGTCAAACGCAATTTTCGGTGACTATCTGATCGAAAACGAAAAGGCGGCTAGCTCTCGCTCAATATTAGCTCTGAGCTCTGCTAACGGTGCCGCCACCCAACAAGTCTAGAAGAATTAAATCAAATAGTCAAAACAGGCAATGGACAAGACTATTTTTCCAAGCCTAGATTTTTTGCATGTATTCATAGCATAGGATACTACAAACCCACCACTATCTTACTCAATTTTATTGAGAATGTTGAGTATTTCGTATAACTTTCGTCTGAAACTTTAAGAAAACACAAGGCTCCCTTTGGGATGATAAGTTTTAATTTGTGGCCTCCCAACTTTAGTGGCAAAAAAGAGTCAACTATACTATTCTATTCGTCCAGGTTAAGTCCGAGTTCTGAGTAAACTATGGAAGTGGGCCACTAGCACCACACAGTTCCACTTTTCACTTAACTTTATTAAAAATGGAAAAAAGGCTTTTCCCAAGAAAGTGTTTCAAGAAGAAAAAGTTGAGGCAGTCAGGTATTGTGTCAAGGATGCGGAGGGAGTATTTTCGCTCGTTTGCACCACACAGAAGTAGCAACTCAAAAGAAAAACGAAGAATTCTGTGTTTTTCTTTCGTACAGAAACTTTACATGTATTTTTCTTTTTCATGCTGAAGGACTTAAACTCATTCACATCCTTTTTTCTCTTAATCAGAGCTAAGCAATGGCCGGAACGGGAATGGATAGGGGGTTCTGGGGTTCCGGGGTTCTTTAATTTTTAAGCAGCCAAAGGGAACACTTGTGTCTGCTTGGATGGAATGAAAATAGTGTTTGAAGTTATTACTTTAGGTTTAAAAGAACGGAACGGACTTTGTCGGTTGGTCGGGTAGCAGCAGACGTCGGTCGTCGTCGTCCGTCAACCGATTATCGCCGTCATCTTCATCATCGGCCTCGTCGGTGTTAGTCGATGCGATATTCTTTGTTTATTTTTAAACGCTCAATTTTTGCTATCCTTTAAGCCTTTTTAAGAGTCTTTTGTTGCATTACGTGCACTAGTTTCAACTATTCCTGTAGATTTTTTTTTTGTTTTTTTTTTTTACTAGGCACCTACTGTTTCTTTTTTTTCTACACTTCTTTGTTTCGAAGTTCCAGATATTTTTCTCAATGAAATGTTTGAAAAGGAAAAAATAGGGTTAAAGGATTGTTTCATTGTGCAGCACATTCCCGAAAGGTTCAACCTAGATGATGGCATTGTTTGCTTTTATCAGAGAAGAGGAGGGCGAGATATATGGAGGCGTTGGACAGAACAAACAAGTTGTAGAACAAAGACCGAAAGGACAAAACTATTTTCTTAAGGGTGTTTTGTTTATTTTTTTTTAATTACACTTAGGTGTCAAAAAGGACTACGTTTTAATTGTATTGATCGAATTTAAGTGAAGTGGAGTTTCAGTAATTATATGGTTATAAATTAGTTATTGAAATAATGTACTTACACATCACTTTCAATTCCACGACATTGCTGTCACCATCACCTTCAACATTTGACGCCGTACACGTGTAATTACCAGCTTGATGACGTGTCACACCCTGAAGAGCTAAATCACCGCTGCTGACAATTACTCCAGCACGTTGATTATGCTGAATTAGTTGATTCTGAAAGGAACAAAAATAAAAATGTTATTGTAATTGCTATTAGAAGTATTTTATTTTGATTTTTTTAATAAAGATAGTATTTATTATATCCAAATCTTCGTAAGTTAAATTGATTCACATATCTAGAAACGAATAAATATTAATCACTTAAAGTCCCAACTTAAAGTCAAAGCTTCCATAAAAACACCTTTTCATTAATTAACAACACCGTTCACTAATTGCCATTACATAACGAAATATTCCGTTAACCTTTGCAATTCCTTGCAATCACAAAATTCCTCATTGCACATCGCCCTGGCTTTATAGTTATTTATTCATAAAACCTTATGAGGTGGTCTCCTGCATTCCCCCACGGAAAGCAAAATGATAAAGGTTTCCATTTTTTGCATCATAGTAAAGAACTTTTAATTATCTATAAAAAAAAAAAAAAAAACAAAAAAACCGTACTGCTAACAATTAAACAATCCTTCCCAGCACGGAAGCTTGTGCCAACGGCAGGGAAAATTTGCAGAAGCAATGGTTTGGTGAATGAAAATAGACTGATGACAATACTGACGCAAGGATTTGCAAAGGAGTTTAAGGTATGTAATCATGGTCTATGTTGCATAGATACATAGTAGATAAACTTAAAGATAAACACAAAAAACAGGATGAGAAGAACGATAAGAATATCCCCAAAGAACCAACTTGTTCCAAGTTATTTTGTTTCACTGTTTATTGTCTTTAATTAAATTATTATAATTTACTATTCATCCAAAGGACAATCAACTAAACGCAAAATGAACAAACAATTAATTTTATTAAATTTCACAAACTTTGTTTGTATATATGTGTGTATTTTTATGTATATAGCTATGTATCTACGTATCTCTTCAATGAATCAACGGCAACGGACTTCTGAAAATAAATTTGTTTTGGGCTTGAAATGAGCAGATAAATGCCATCAAGTCAGGACAATGCTCTCAGGAGACCCTAAGAAAACTTTGTCCTTGCCATTGAATTAATCGAGAATCCATTAAGTAAATTGGTGACAAATAAATGCGTTCGCCAGCCTAGCTTCAGTCTCAAGTAGTCCAAGGAGCCATATAAACCTAGTGATTCGCACACAATCAAATAATCCACGAGTGTCTGTTTGTTGGTTAAGTAGGCATTTTGAAAGAGTTTTTTGTTATGATTAAATTGGAATGAGACATGGTTGTCATAAATTGTTTTTGTTATAATTAAAATAATTAGTTTGAGAGTTAATAAAAGACGAAATTGATTGGAAGTTGTCACTACAGAATAGTGGGAGTTAAGGGGACTTGACAAACATCAAGATGAAGTACTGACGAAAAGGTGGAAATGGTTTTATTAAATCGAAATAGCTCCAACATTTTAAGTAGCGTATAAGGTGAAAGAGGTAGCTCAAGTAAAGAATTCACTGTCTTTGGAAAGGGAAAGCTCTTGGTTACTTTTTTAGAGTCAGTTTTTAAAAATAACATCATTATAGGAAAATATAAACCAATCATACATTATTATTCTTTTTTTTCAATAAGGACTTGATAACTTTTTTTTAAATAAAACGCAAACCATTTGTGATATTTCAAAAATTTTAGTATCGGCTTGAAGTACAATCAAAACATTTATGAATGGAACTCGGCTTCGTTCATGTGGCCACCGCGAACACGTTTGCAGCGGTCGATTCATTGGACCCAATTTTCGATGGCTCGGCCACACATTTCGGCAGAAACGGCCGCTATTTCGCGTTCAATGTTGGCTCTGAGCTATTCCAACGTCATCGGCGTGCTGGCAAAAATCAATGACTTAACGTTGCACCAAAGAAAATAGTCTAGAGGCGTTGGATCTCAAGAATGAGGCGGCCAATCGACTGGCCCATTTCTTGAGATAACACGCTCTTCATACTAACTCTTCAATAATTCGATTGTAATATTTACTTTCTCACTTAAAACCCACGGACGGTGGCGTCTAGCTTGCTTGACTACATCATTAAGGTACTATCTCATCAGGAAGAGCGATTAGCAAAAAATAAATTGCACGACTGGGTAGCACGTACTTGCTCATATGTGCGGTCACATCGTCGAATAAAATTTAAAAAATGGGCACGACTGGGTCGCACGTACTTACTCTTATGTGCCTAATTACATTGGAAAGCAAGATCTTTGGCAGAAACAAGTAACATTTGCGTTGAAAATAACACAATTTGAACTCATAAAAAGTATTAAAAACCACAATACTTAACGATTTTTAGTAAAAATGAAGTATGCCATGACACGTCTTAAATAACAAGAAATTTAGGAAAAATGTATTTCGAAAATTGTAGGACCGGTTTTGATAAAATCCTGTTTTTTATTTTTAGTTTTTTGAAAAAAAAATTATTTTTTAAATTTTGGTATGCAGTTTTGTAGAATTTATTAAAATACATGTGATTATAAAATTTAAAATAATTTTTTTGATAAGTTTTCAAAATATTGATTTAAAAAATAAAAAATTTCAAAAATTAATTTTAATTGGAAAAAAAGGTTATTCAAAATTTTGATATGCAGAATTAATTCGGCTACCTTGATCTTCTTAAATATAAAATTTGACAGAAATCCAAAGAGCCGTAACCGAGAAAGCCAAAAATTAAAAAAGCCGTTATATAAAAGGTCCCGTTAATAGACTTTTCCCTTATATGTGGTACTAATCAAATAATAGCCTATACCAACAAAAAAATTCTCAAAAATGTTGATTAAATCGTTGGAGCCGTTTTCGAGAAAAATAAGATTTCCCTAAACGGTAATATGGCAGGTACCGTTATTTTTAGGGCTATATATATATATATATATATATAAAATTTCAATTTCCCCTTCTGGGGAATTCCAAAAGAATCACACACCAAGTTTGAAGATAATCGCTTAAGCCGTTTAGGCTGCAGCTCATTATACATACTGACAGACAGACAGACAACAATTTTTTTTCTTGATCATTTTTTTAGACTACTTTATGATCGTAATGCCATGTTTGATTGTTATCTCGATTTTTTTAATATTCACGAATCCTAAACTTGCCTTATAGTCCCTATAATCGCAAGTAAAAATAATAAAGGAACATCAAAGTATTTATTCGTGCATAAAGTGCATAAAATTGTATTAAGCGAAATAATTTAAACGCCATTTTATTTCTTTAAGAAATGTAAAAATATGTGGTTTTTTTCAAAATCGTAGGAGCGATTTTAAAATAAAGCGTTTTTTGTTTAATTAAAAAAATTATTCAACAATGCGAGCTTAAGCACAAAAATAATTTACATTTAAAAAACAAAATTAAAAAAAAAATCATGGACTTGTTTTCACAACATTGATTTTTCAGAAAATTTTTTTTAAAAAATTATTAAAAATAAAAAAAAAACTTTTCGAAAATATTTTAAAGTGAAATTACTAAGGCTACCTGAATCTTCTTAATTTTTAATTTTGATTCCAATCGGATAACAAGTTTTCAAAAAAGTCGAAGAAAAAAAAACAGTCCTTTGAGAGGTACCGTTTTTAGCCCACCGAAATTTTTTCCACCAAAATATAACCCACGCTTATATTCCTATAACAGTACTGATTTTTTTTCAAAAAAATGTTTGCAGCCGTTTCCGAGAATATATTAGAGCTAAAATATAAAAAGTCTTTGTAGAATGTCAAAATAACCTGAAGTTCTAAATTTGAAGACGATTGGCTGCAGTCCCAAAATACATCCGTACAGACAGACAGACAGACAGACAGAATTTTGCCAGTAACTCAAAACTTTTTCTCTATTACGTAATGTCATCTTTGATTGTTATCTCAAAATTTTTAATCTGCACGAATGCATAACTTGCATTAAAATAAATACCTATAATTGCAAATAAAAATGGCTCCTTATAAAATGAAAAACCAAGATTTGTGGATCGCGATGTGGAAAAGTCTAATCATTTAAAGGATCAGGATCAGTTTAACTGCATAATAAAATAAAATAAAATAAAATCTTTGAAATCGGAATCAAACAGCAGTTAAGCTGACTCACTATCTCAGAACGGTAAGGGGAACTACTGTGAATGTTCAAACAGTTAGGCGGCGATTAGTGGAAGGTGGTCTGAAAGCAAGAAGACCTGATCCAGCACAGCGGCTCACGGTAGAACATGAGCGACGTCGATCAGAGCTTGCACGCATTAACTAAGTTTGGACTTAGGCTGGCAAGAGCAGAGTGCTCTTTACTAATGATGAGTCCAGATTTTTCTGATATTTTCAGGTGAACGTAACAGAGTCTGGAAACGACGGTTGCTCAGAAGAGAAACTTTTCGGGAGGTTGATTAATGGTTTAAGCAGGAATTTCACTGAAAGGAAAAACCGAGCTGCCATCGTGGAAGGATCGGTAAATTCTAGCAACTATGTCAACAACTGGAAGAATGTGTCGTTCCATTCACATTATTTATTGGTAAAAACTTCAGGACAATGCTAGTGTACATGCCGCCAGGTACGTTATGGATAAGGATGTTTTGGACTTAGAAAAAGGATTAGTAGTGGACCGTTCTTGCCAGAGACACTCAGTGCACTGAAATCTGCATTGCTAATAGTGGAGTGGAATATTTGAACGACAAGGTGATAAGAACTCTAATCCAAGGTAGGTATGCCCTGTCGAATTTAAGCTTTGATTGATGTTCGCGGCGGCAATACCCGCATGAGGAGATAGCAACCTATACAAAGGAAATTAAAATACAATATTTTAACTACAATATGCTGAAATTTTAACTAATTTTTCCTGATTTTTGTGTAGTTTTTAAGTTCTTCTTCTTGTTCTTGATGTATTTTTCAAAGTTATTTACATTTAAGTTAATGAAAAAAATTGCATAAGAAAAAAATAATTTTTCAGTAAGCTTTGAAAAATTATTAGTTTTGTAACTAGGGTTTATGAGAAGCTGAAAGTATGTGTTATAGACATTCATAAGTGCTAATGGGCGATAGTAATTATTAAGAAAATTATAATAAAAATAATAATTATAATTAGAAATTTAGAACAAAATTATTACACTCAATGAAAATAACATAATATATAATAGGTTTTCCAATAGGAACTCTACAACTTTGAATATAATTTATAAAACGCACCCTTTCACTCATCATCAAACTGTCATTGTCAATTTATTCAGAAAACTCAACATTTTCATCATGGTAAAGTACGCGAGCGAGCAACGTCTGCAAATTATAAAAAATTTCTACCGAAATTCGGAGTCGGTGACCGCAACTTTAAGAGCGTCGAATTGTTGAATTTCATCGCAAAATCATCTTCAGTGACGAAGCTTATTTTTGGGCCCATTGGTTCGTCAATAAGCAAAATATGCGTTATTGGTCGGGTGAAAATTCACATTTGATTCATGAATCACCACTTCATCCACAAAAAATAACTGTTTGGTGTGGTTTGGATGACGGCGGCGTTATTGGGCCATATTTTTTCGTCGACGTTAACAATCGTCACGTTGCTGTGAATGGTCAGCGTTATCGCGCAATGATTACCGATTATTTTTGGCCCGAATTGGAAGATATGGACTTGGACGATATGTGGTTTCAACAGGATGGTGCCACAAGCCACACAGCACACCTTACAATCGATTTATTGAAAAGTAAGTTTGATGAGCGTGTTATCTCAAAAAATGGGCCAGTCGATTGGCCGCCTCGTTCGTGCGATCTAACGCCTCTAGACTATTTTCTTTGGTGCAACGTTAAGTCATTGATTTTTGCCAACACGCCGACGACGTTGGAAGAGCTCAGAGCCAAGATTGAACGAGAAATAGCGGCCATTTCGGCCGAAATGTGTGGCCGAGTCATCAAAAATTGGGTCCAATGAATCGACCGCTGCAAACGTGCCCGCGGTGGCCATATGAACGAAGTCGAGTTCCATTCATAAATTTTTTGATTGTACTCAAGCCGATAATTAAGTTTTTGAAATATCTGAAATGGTTTGCGTTTTAATTATAAACAAAATTGTCAAATCCTTATTGGAAATTTATAAAAATTATTATGCAAAGATCTACTCTGTCATTATCGAAATAATAAATTACTTCCTGTTCAATACATCTTTAAATTTATTTCACAAATTTCTCCTAAAAAAATATAAACCATTGAGAATGAGTGCTTTAAAAGATTTAGTAGAAAAGTTTTGATAGATTGTAACTTTCGATTACAGTAATTTCCTCTTACCGCATAGTTTTCATTCACAGTTCACTAACATGACAAAAGTTTCATGTCAAACTCAAACCAATACTCTGTCACCAACTCAAAACAATTCAAATGAAAAAAAATCCTTATTGTACCGCAACAATATCCTTTTGCAAAACTACCCAAGTTGAAATAACATTCTCCACTCCCACAACAATACTTACATTGTGTTTCCAAATAACTTTGTATGCGGCCGGATTAGCATGAACTTTACACTCGAAATATACATCGTCGCCTTCTTCTATGTCTTCCGGATTAAGATTTGATCCCAGATCCAATTGCAATGTTGGTATAACTGAAATGAGAATGTTAAGAAGGCGATTACTTAAACGGATCTCTATTTTGATTTTCTTATTCTTATATTCATCTGTTTTTTTCTTCTTTGGAAATATAGAAAATTATTCAGCTCAGGCAATAGAATTAGACGATGTGGAATGAAGAAAAGAAATGAAAGAAGGACGAAGGAACACATGTGTGACGGGTTAATCCACGATAATCTGTCTTAACATCGCCACAAAAGATGATGATGGCTGAAGAAGGAATTTATTTTAATGATTAAGGCTGTGGTAGCCACAAATCGCTGAACAGACTCTGTGGGTGGCTTTGGAAACGATTGGAGGCGGTTTATCAATTTGTATGTTGCACGGAATTTTTGATTCATCCTAACTTCTACTACGAGGATGGGGAAATCAATATGATTAAATACAGGGTCAGATTAGTGAAATAATAAGTAGGTTATGTATAATTATGCAGGGTATTGTCCCGGGACGACCTGTTATTAAGATTTTGTTAGATTTAGTAAATGAAACTACACAAATAAATGCAATTATTAATGCAATGTATTAATCATTCAAGATATAGTTTGTCGGGCAGCTGTCTGGGAAATAGATAGGTTTATTTGTAGCATACGAAACTATGAATGGGCATAACTATCCCGACTGATGAAAGCGTCTCCAGCCTCCTCGCGGCAGTCACTAGAAACCAACTTTTATTAAAATTCTTAATAAAAGTTTTAATAACTATGGGAGTCTAGTCCCTTTTAACCTTTGACGACTAAAAATATGAAACCTTAGAACCAGACGGCTTAGTGAATTGATAAATGTCTCATGGAACGTGAGATAAAATTCTGAAATAATATGGCTATATAGGGAATAGTGTTATGCAGAAAAAGAATATGACATACTATAAGGTCAGGTTCTTAGTCAGTCAATCAATAAAGCTTTATATTATTGGCTTTAATGCAACAAGTGAAAAGGCTTTGGACCTTTTGCGTTCGAGACCAATGTTAAGCGACACCTCCTGTCCTTTCCCTCCCTATCTTTCCCTGGCAAGCTACGAGATTTCTAGATGATAAGGTAGTTTTCAACCGTCTTAACAACCAATTTAAAAAAAGAATCTGTGAGTTCAAAAATGATTTACTTAGTAAGTTCCTGAAAAATCTCACGACGGATGCTTTTACCAAAGAAACAAGACCCGCCAATAAAATCTCAAGATGGTAAGTGGATCGGAAACCTCTTGCTGTAAGCTATTCCGAGCAAAAACAGCTGCAGATTCCTAAAATTTTGTTGATAGAAACGACGAATGTGAAATTCCTATTGTCACGCTCAAAGAAGTAAGAAGCATGAGTCAACATAAGTTGTCTAGCAAAAAATCACTATGGTACGATCTAATAACTGCTCAGGTTTTGAAAGAAATGCCATAAATAGATTTAAAAAAACTCCAATTTATAATAAAGGCATGCCTTAAGTTAAGACACGTGCAACATCATTGTAAAAGTGCAGAAGTCATTGTTATACTTAAACAAGGTAATAACACCAATAGGAGTAACATCTTACAGACCAATATCGCTTAAAACAATCATGGCAAAAGTTTTCAAAAAAATGCTCCTGAAAAGGCTTAGCAAAATGATAGAAGAAAGAAGACTAATTCCGAGCCAACAGTATCGATATAGAAATAAAAAAGCACAAGCACAAGCATAAAAACCCATTTGAAGAAAAACAAGTATGTTCGGCTATATTCTTAGATGTTGCTCAAGCCTTTGACAAGGTGTGGCACTTGGGACTTGAGTGCAAATTGCATAGGGACTTTCGCCGGCAGTACTACGAAATACTGAAATCCTACGTTACGAACCGACTCTTAAGAGTACCAAAATTATTCGGAACTAAAGAAAACTGCGGCCGGTATATATCTCTTACATACGAGGGATATTCCAACAACGCTATCATGGCCACCTTTGCTGATGATACTCCAATGTTGGTGTCAGATAAATCCGTTACGAAAGCTACATTAAAATTGCAAAATTCAGTCGATAAAATTAGTGGTTGGACGCAAAAATGGCGTATTAAATTAAACGAAATAAAGTCGACGCATATAAACTTTACAGACGAAAACATAAGCAGTGTTCCACTTTTTGTAAACAGTATCATTGTATATACATTGCCTAGAAGTTTATATACAATGAACAGTATAGCAGTACCTTACTACAATACCGCCAAATACCTTTGAATGACTTTGAATACAAAGCGTAAATGGAATGAGCACATCAAGAAGAAAAGAGACGAACTTAACTTGGAAGTATTGAAAAAATGTACTAGTTACTAGGAAAGTACTCTGACCTATCTATCCAGAACAAACTTTTGTTATATAAGCAATTACTGAAACCCGTTTGAACATATGGCATTAAACTATGACGCTGTACAAAGAAAACAAATTCTAAACCCATCCAAAAAATCCAAAGCAAGGTCCGTCGTGGAATAATTATTGGGCCTTGGTATATATGTAATGTATGCAAGAAATAGCGATGTAGTCACCCTCAAATTGAATGAGATACAGAAGTAGTTGAAAAACACGCTGTATCACACAACCTGCGACTGCAATGTCATACCAACTCCGAGATGGTGCTCGTCTTAAATGTACGAAACAATGCTCGGAGATTAAGAAGAACCAAGGCTGACACGAAGAGAATTCTAGGATCAAATCAAGAAAAATGAACGAATATTTTATTTAAGTTTATACCGTAGCTCGGATATTTGTAATTTAACACTATTGGTTTGAAATTTAGGAAAAGAGCCGAAATAGAGAAATTTACACTCGAAAATTGTAAGACAACAATTTTTAGTATCAATAATTCAACCGAGAAAAATAAAACACTGCCATAAGCATATTGCAAATTGATCCGATTTTGTATCAATTCTGGATTTTCTTCGATTGTAAATTACCAAAGTTGTATGTAGACAACCATATCTTAGTTGTGGATTAAGAATCTTTGTTTTATAAAACAGTAGTTTTTTCATAGTTTGCAAACAAATAATATTGATTACGAAATGAGAGCCATAATTTAGCATTTTTCAATATTTATAATCCACAAGGCAATACGACCGTTAGGTAAATGGGAACACATAAATATACATACGTACGTGTACTGTACATAGGTTTTGAAGTGATTTGAATTCGTGAATTTTAAACAATTAAACAAAAACATTTATATTTTATTGTATTTATTGCTTGATGCTGTAATTCAGTGATTGTAAATCAGCAAAATATATTAGTGAATTACGATCGTGAAATGATGTTAGTGTTACATCTCAGATCATTAGTACATTTTATTAATTTTAACTATCAGTGGTTGTAAATCACGAAATTTTTTTCTCAATTCAAGATTCGTAGGTTGTAGAAGAAGACAAATTACGCTAGTAAAGTTGTATTTTACAATTTAAGGTGCAAGGTTGATTTGTGACTTTTAATCGTAACTTGCAACTTTAAAAATGTTGCAATTTTTGTTTTACGAAAAAACATGCTTTGTAAATTACATCTGAACATTTCGCAATTACCAATTTTTCAATTCTCTCCGTGCATTAGCTGATGGTCTAAAAGTTAGGGAAATAAATCAATATAAAAAATAAAGAAAAAAATCAAATGCCGATCTTTCATAGATTGGTTCTGATTCACCGGTGGTTTTAGTGCGGTAAGAGACTCACACTACTGGGTACCGATTCTTACCGATTTTTTTTGAAGATTTCCATCGGTAAAAAAAAAATGATGATTAAGCTATTAACATCTTTTAAGAACAGGTTCCTTTTCATATATCCATTTAAATATCATTGACTTCTTCAATTAAATTATCCTTTTTCGTTACAAGGAACTACAATAAACAATACCGATATAAAAATGGATTAATATGACCCATTAAACTGCCTTTATACAACAACACTATTTACCAAAAGGACTAGGACGAGGATAATAACGGTCATAACTGAGCAAATATCCCGTTCACAATGTGTAATAAACTACATAAAGAAGTCCTAGTCCATTGTCCACCCAATCATATAACGGAGCAAGGCAACGCAACGCAACGATTCAATTCAAAGCAAATAAGCTACTATAATGACAGAAGGACGACAAGAACCCAGAGATAAAGAGACAACCATCATGGCAAAGATTTAAATCGAAATTGGATTTTGTAAGAGGGCGGCCACTGTGGAACGAAGACTCAAGGTTCCATCGCTTGCACTCTATGGATAAAGTAGAACCACACTTAAGGGGTGGTTTTGGTACTACCCCGTATATAGGACTCAAATTAAATCTAATCAATTATAACGCAATTAGTGGTGTATTTATGTGAGAGTTGCCGCAATTCAATTAGTCCTTGCTTCGGTTTTTACTCCTGGCCCTTCTTTAAGTTGTGTGTGTCTCTTAAAAACCAATGTGAGCGTATATTCTGTGGCCAAAGATTTCTTCAAGCGTAATAGTTTTCTTCATCATCGTTCTTCCGATGGGTGACAGCAAGGACTCAAATGGAATTCAATCGAGTGAAGAGGATTTAGTAAATTGTGTGATTCTCATCGTTATCGAATAGATGAGGTCTGGGTCGAGTCCTCCTTGGAAAATATATGTATTCCTCTTGCTATGGGGGGTGTAATAATATGAATGAAAAGCATGCCAACACTTCTTAAACTCATCGATATAAGAAGATTAATGACAAACGGAAAGACGACATTATAATGATTCCGGCGAGGAGCGCGGGATATCCATTCGGTTTGCGTCTATGTAGGATTAAGTGCAATGGCATTGCGGGTGCGGATTGTTGCAATAATGCACTAATCGATGATTCATCATCAAAACTAATGGTTCTCTGTCATTGGAATAGAAGGGGATCTTTTGAGTGAGAATATAAATTAATGCTCATAGGAGTTTTAAGGACGTTAACGTTAATATAACAGTAAAATTATCGAGATATGGGGACTAAACATTTTTAGAATTTTGGTCGATGTAATAATTCAGGGTAGAATAAGCGATTAATCCAAGGAAATCCTACCTACCGACCTTGCATTTGACAAGAGGCTCACTAGGTTAGCAGAAATTTTCGAGAACCCTTAGAATTATTAGGAATGATTTTGTCTGTTTGATATTATTCTCAAATCAGATTCCATTAACAACTTTCCTTCCAGTTTTAATTGTTTATCTTTAGGGATTTAGTCGATGCTGAAAAAGTTTTATATTTTTAAAGTTCATAATTTTAGGCTCAAAGTTAAATGTATATAGGAACATGAAAGTATGTTAAATACATGTTTTACTTTTTCCTTTTCCTATGTCCGTCGATATTCCTGTTCCTATTTCCATTCCTATTCCTAGTCATATTAATATTTCCATTGCTATTCCTATTCCTATTCTTATTCCTATTCCTATTCCTATTCCTATTCCTAATACTATTCTTATTCATATTCCTACTTCTATTCCTATTCCCAACATTATTAAGTTAACCTCAAACATGGAACAATCCGAAAACCGGGATGTTTGCCGTCGTTTTATGAGGTTAACACCACGAACCCCACAGGTGGAACCTTTAGGGTGAAGCAGAGAAATTGAAGAGTTGTGGTTCCATTCTACATCATGACAATCATCGGTCTTAGAAGAGGAAAAATAAGGGGAAATGATCACAGCCTTCTGTGTAACGTTCCACGGAACAAACTACAACGCGGAGGCTTGACGAAGATTAGAACAACTTTTCAGTGGTCTCAAGGTTGCTTTTTAATCGCAATAATTAGATAAAATGATAATGATTGATTAATATTATAATTATTATTACAATTTTTAGAATAATTTTTGTATCATAGAAGAAATGTACAACTTATCTTCTTTATTTATATATTTCGGGTTAAATATTTTTTTTTAACTCTGACCCAAAATTAATATTGATGACCACCAACGTTTCATTTAAGCAATTTGTTTATTTTCATTTTTTTTTTTCAACTCAATTAATCTTTTCCCTGAACTTCCGAAGTATTTTTCTTATGCTCCGGAACAGTCTGGAGAGAAAAAAAGTTTTCAGTTTAGATATAATTACTGAACTTTGATGTTAAATACATCCTAGAGCAATGGTTTTTTCCTTACCCACCGAATATAATGATAAAATTTCAAAAAACTTTCAAAAAATTTCTTAATGAATTCCCTCCCCCAATGAACCTTTGAAAGTACCTTTAGGTATACAATCTTTTCCAACCACCACCCAACATCATATTGCTAACAAAAAAAAAAGGCAAATTGTCTTAAAGTATTTTCAATTAAGTGCTTGCGACTTTTTATTCACAGTACCAAACCGAAAGGATAAAATGCTTCCATTCGCTCTTATTTTGTTATTCCAAGGCGGTGCTCCTTCAAAGTTTTCCAAAACCCTAACTCCTCCCCGAAAAAAATAAACAAATTAAAAAAAAATCCCAGAGAAGGAAAAATAGTTTATCCACGTTTTTGTTTTACGAAAACTGTTGTCTCTTGTCGCTCCTCATTGATATGCAAAGTCCTTTCAACGTTACACAAACTTCGAATATTGTTTATCCTACGGATGCACAGTAACAAAAAATAGAAAAGATACAAATGATAGAAAAAAAAACTTTATCATTTGCTTTCGGATATAGAATCACTTTATTCTGTGGCAGTGGAAAATCTTGGAAGAAACTTTTGTAAACTTTGTGTATCTTCAGTGCGTGAAAACAACGACATCAACGCTGTGACAAGACTTAAAGGACATTTTGTTGATAGATAGATGTTCGAAGGTACAACAAAGGGGGAATAGGCGTAAAGCAAACAGAAATGGGTGAGTAGTCCTGAGAACAAATATGTTTAGGGAATATGGGCGTTAAATAGAAAACCAAGGACAGGGAACAGGAAAAACAAAATCAACACAATATTTTTTTCTGTTTTTTTTTGAAGTTTCTTATAACTTTTAAGAAAATTGGTAAATCTTGGGAAAATGTTCTAAAATGTAGCAATGGTATTCGGACGTACTTTAAAAAAGTTTGTGGGAAATTGGGTTATAATTTTTTTTTTTTAAGAAGCGCATATATGTACGTAAATTGTACAGAGATTATATATTGCCCCTTTAATGTTAAACCATACTCCGTTATGTGAAACTATGCAGGGTGGGAAAGAAGGTGTCAATTACCATTATGGAAGAAACTTTACAGGCCGTTTTTGGCTCTCTCGTATTGCCAAACGATCTTGGTGAGAAGTTTTTCTTCAAATAGATGAGTGGAAGACAAACAAATTTTGCTGAAATGACTTAATAGTGGAGCAAGCTGGAATTATATATACATTCAAATCGCCAGAAATATCGATTTCAGTGCTATTACAATGGGAAACAATTTTCCAGATATGTAGAATCTGAAAACACATCAAATTCTTTTAAAGTCGAATAGGTAACTGTCCAAATTTGGGGTAGTAGCTATAATCCTATTTTCCGGATTAACTCGTAAAATATCAACCGTAGACAAAAATGTATTGTATAAAATAAAATTTTGAAGAACTTTTGTTCCAGCATTTTTCGTCAAATGTTGAAATTAAGCGAAAATAAAAGTCAATTTACCTTAAATTCAAGATGGTGGCCAACGCTTAAGAACTTATAATTCGAAAGTCGAAATTTATACTCGTTTTGAGTCCCTCGTACGATTAAAAAAGAAAAACACCCCAATCTAACGATAGATCATACCCTGCTTGCAGTTAAGCAAAAGGTGATTCAATATGAATGAAGGCTTTGTGTTGCGAGCGGTTAATAACGCGATGGGAAGTAGACCATGCACAGACACATTCAACTCCATTACAGATTCCCTCGTAGAAAATTTCCGAACGAAACGCTACGCCCCGAATATGAACAATTTGAAATCACAGACCCCGAACGGAATCAGCTATGATCCAAACCTCTTTTCGGACTTTCAGAATCAGCTGATTTGTGTCAAAATGTGAAAAGCAAAACAAATTTCACTTTTATTGTGCACTAGCTTACCCAACCGGCGTTGCTCGGGTATACCATACATTTTCGAAAAAGACCCCGATGACGTGGCGCCTTGGTTACTCCTTACAACACTCAGATAGAACAATAAGGTCTAATATACATATGTATAATACTCTGGTATTTAATTACAAATTACCAGAATATTCAGGAAAGGATTTGACCGGAAAAAGTGTGGTGTTAAATTTACCAGGAAACAATGGTTATTTATTTATTTAAATACAATGGTTATACTGCCACGGAAGTGCTGCTCTTGGCAAAATAAATAGTTTGTCAAATATTTCCTTATTGTTGCTTCAGTCTCTAAATAATCTAGAATTTACCTCAAGAACTTCTTGTTCAAAGTTGCTGCAAATTCATAGTTTTGAATAATTCTGTGCCAAAAGCTTACCAACAAGTGTGGAGATGAATATGAGATCGGTATTCATTCGGTAAAGCGGTATATACCGAATACAGATACCCCATCGACAAGTGAGGGAGCGGCCTTACAGACATGGCGACGTCGTTTTTTATGTTTAATATACGTCAATGTTCTATACATAAAATGTCAAATATACGTTAATACGATGTCACCGTTGACGTACGTATTTATAACGAAGAGCTAAATGTGTGGCTAGTATCCATATAATATAAATATATTCTACGTTTATATATATATTACATATACGGATATTAGCCGGACATTTAGTTCTTCAGTATACGTCTTACAGACGTATTTGACGACGTCGTTTTTATGTTTAATATACGTCAATGTTCTATCTGGGCAACTATCTTCCTGTAATAGTCCTGACAAAATCGAGGCATAAATACGAATTAAAAAAAAACTACTAGCGCCACCTAGGAGTAATTAAAATAGCCTAACTTACTCCTTTTAATTTCAGCTATGCTGTGGAAGTCCCGTAAAAATCGGTCCATAAGTAAGAATTTCCGAAAAAAATACCCCAGCGCTACCTAGTGATTAATTAAAAAACCCTATGTTACTCCCTAGAACATCAGCAATCTGCCAGTGACAATTCCGTCGAAATCGGTGCAGCCGTTTCCCGATATTAGCGGGAAAAAACAGACAGAAAGACAGACAGACATAAATTTTAAACATTGTGTTTTTGTTGTAAGTACTGTATGTACTTCCATATGCATCTTGTAAAAAGCTGGTATTTTAATATTAAAAACGACACTATATTTTTATTTATGTGTATAGACATTTAAATTGTGTTTTGGAAAAAAAAATATCTGAAAATGGATTCAGTTTCGATTGCTATTTATGAAATAAGATAAGAAACTGCGCGGAGAAAATGGAAATTAAAATTACAACGTAGAATTTTAAGAGACCACAATCCCTGGGTTGCTTCTCTTGGAGCATATCCAAAAGCCTTTGGAATTGAGGTTTGTTTGTATTCACTTTTGTGTATTTGTTTAAAGTTAAATATTTGTTCTTCCTTAGATTGAAAATACTTACTTTTATCTTTTACTTGCGTGTTAACAAACTGTTTCATGCGACATCCGAGCAAAATAATTGTGCGCAAAAATTCTGTAAAATTCGAAGTACGATTCTATTACGACGGAGCCTGTGACAGGGCTGAATATTATTATTTTTACTTGTGATTATAGGTACTATAATGAAAGTTATGCATTCGTGCAGCTTAAAAATTTTGAGATGACAATCAAAAATGACATTATGGTGATAGAAAAACACATTTGGGTTACTGGCAAAATTCTGTCCGTCTGTCTGTCTGTCTGCCTTTACGGATGTATTTTGGACTGCAGCCTAAACGGTTGGGCCAATCGTCTTCAAATTTTGAAATTAAGGTTATTTTGACATTCTACAGAGGAATTTTTTAATTTTTTTTAGCTCAAAAATTAACGGTACCTGTCATATAACCGTTATGTAAAAGCCTATTTTTCTGGGAAACGGCTCCGGTTTTCGTTTTCTTCGACTTTATCGAAAACTGGTGATCCAATTACTATCAAAATTGATATTCAAGATGATGAAACTTTTATTTTGTATTTTTATTCTTAAAGAAATAAAATGGCGTTTAAATTATTTCACCCAATGCAATTTAACGTACTTTATTCGGACAATCAAAAGTCAAAAAAATCGAATAAATGCTTTGATGTTCACTCTAATTTTCTTAAATTTTATTCTACAATGTGACCGGACATATGACCAAGTACGTGCGATCCAGTCGTGCAATTTATTTTCTCGAGCTTTAATTCTTTAATTAAGTATACCTAAATAAAACATATAATTACTTCGAGTTACCAAAAACATTGAATTGATGTTTTCCAAAAAATAATTCCGAGGCCAAACTGTTGTTTGATAAATAATTTGAATGTCACATTCTTCAGCAATGTTGCGAATTTCAAAACCAAATCTAAACAATGTTCCAATCTCGAATAAACCAACAAAATGTATCTAAGAAGGGGTCTGCATCTGCATCTGCATCTGTAAAAACGACTGATCTGAATGGATGTGGAGAGTGAAAAGATATGTACATAGAAATTTCTGCATTCGTACACTGTTGCAACATTCCAGCTTTACAATTTAAAGATTTCTAGGAATCCTTACACGTCCTTTCGTTTCTAGTCTGTGTGTGTATGTATTGTATACCACAGTATCTTTGTTCTTTTTTTTTTATTTTTTGTAAAAAAATTAAGTAAATTTTTTGCACATTTATTCCATGCCCTTAATATGAAACTACTCCTGTGCACTGTTGTGCATGGGGCGCATAAATAACTATGCCATGGTTCTCCTTCGTCGTGCCAGTACCACTAAAACAGGTTGAAGTTTGGAAGCTTTTCATTTCCAAAACACACTCTGTCATTCGTTTACTCAGCTAGCGTTAGAAGCTGCTCTCTGCACCCCGCTTCCTACTCCTTTAACTGGCATAAATGCGCGTATAAAATATAAATAAAAAAATCACAGCGGAACGCTTTTCGTATTTCATATTTTTTTGGTTTTTTTTCAGATGGGAATAGTTTATTTCCGCATGAGATAGTAGATTTTAAGACGGTTTTTGTGTTGCATAGTTTTTTTTTCCCTTTTTTTAAATTGCAAGCTTCCGCTTTATAATTCTTTTTTTTTTTTGTTTGTTGTGATGTAATTTTTTGTAAGGGTTTCACTGTAAAAGGACGAGCCTAGCAATTAAGGAGACTAGCTTCAGGTTTGTGTGTGAAATGTTTTTGCCTCTCTTCAGATAGCTAAAGGTTGTTGTTTGTATTTTCGATTTTGTGCAGAGCGTGCAGAAAAAAAATTAAAATGGGTGCATTCTGCAAAATTTAACGGAGCGAGTTAAATAAATAAAACAAACAAAAAATGGAAAATATATGAATGCGAATTGTGCTTTATAACTATTTTCTTTTTTTTTATTATTGCTATTTTTGTATCTGAAACTATGGATACTGATCTGCTTTTCATTTGCATGATTGTTGAAAATGGCACGTGGTGTTAAGGAGAGCGCGTAGCAGAGAGCAAACTAAAGCTTTTCACGGATGTTTGAATAGTGTCCTTTTGTGTAATTAGAGAGTGAAAGTAGCTGTGATGAGATGCGTAAATTATTGTTTTTTTTTGCTTTTTAAAAACTTAGTTGCTTGTAAGAGTTTAAGTTAAATTTGAATTAAAGTCTGTTTTATGTTTTTTTTTCACATGGACAAATGTGAAATTAAGTGGTGGCCGTGATCTAGTTAGAAAGATGTGGGTGAAAAGAAATAGAAAGTAACTAGGTACTTACATTTATAACAACTGATACTTTTACGCCGCACCAGCCGTACTACTAGCACACATTACAAGGACTTTGTAAAGTCCCGAATATGGGTTTATAAGTTGGTATAAAATGCGTTTCTTTTAAGTATTTTCTATGTAACAGTAAGAGAAGTTTGCGAAAGTTCTACTCATCCATCATAAACATATCACAATATACACCACGATGTGCATATACATAGTTTAAGAACGTAGAGAGAAATTCTATCAACGATCCTTATGGCTTTTAGGAATCATGGAACTGTACTTCAATAAATTGTTCAGAAAAATCGCTAGAATTTAAATTTCCAATATTTCCAACGATACCATAGTCAAACTTATCGAACTTATTAAAGATATTAGGGAATTCGCCATACTAAACATATTGACACTTCTTAGGCTGACCAAGTATCCGGTTAGCTTTCTTTATACACTGACTATACTATAGGTAGAAGTCAGAAAGATGCAAGAGAATCCTTCATCCAGATTGAGCAGACGGTACATAACCTGTTACTCTGATCTCTTAACCGGATTGTTGAGGACCATTCCAGAGAAGAATCAATAATGAATTGTATAAATTCTACCTCGAGGCAAATCTTATGGAAAAAATAAAGCTCAGTCAAAAGCCTTTTTCTGTGGACAAATCGTAAAAAAATCAGAAATTGAAATCTTTTATTAGTTAAATGGTTCAATATCCCTGAGTAATGAAAGCGTTATAAATCTGAAGATATAAATCAAATCGATACCATGGATTGTCGTAAAATTGTATGCTTATTTTTTATAATTTATTTGTAAAACAATAACTCAAAGCATTTTGATGTTGGAACCAATGTTCTTCAAATAGTTGGATCAAGCGTCAAATTTGAAAATAAGATCACGTCGTAGATGTCATTCCTCATCTAAATTATTTCTAAAAATTGATAGCTCTTTGTTAAAACACGTTTCAAACTTTAAGTATAGAGCCCAATATAATATAATATGCCTTCTAATATTAAAATTTGTTATATCTTAGCCTACTTTCATATCTACTTAAAATTCATTCCGTTAATGTCGCACTGATATTCTTAAATCTGCAGACAGCTTTTGTTAACTTGAGACTTATAACAAAAATCCCTTCGACCAATCAACTACTGATTGCAGACCATGTTCCGCTCATTCCATCTTCCTTCTTCAACAAATATTGAATTCAATTTCTTTGGAACACAGAGTATATACAATTAATAAGTGCCATTGAAATCAAGCAAAGCGAATCACTCTCTAGAATCAAATCACTTTTATCCCCACTGATGACAAACAACTATCCCGTACATCTACGAGCTACGTTTATAGTATCTGTTTGTCTTCATCTCGGTTTGCGCTCCAGGAAATTGCAAATTCTCCCAAAGATAATAAGTCCAATCTAGCCAAATTAAGTTATCGTCATCGTTCTCATTATATCGCCCTGACTGTATAGTTGTTTGTGTATGTGTGTTTGGGACTTTGGTCTTTGGGACCATCTCATCATCATGGTCGTCATTATCATTGTACCAAGTCATCATCGTTGTGCAGCGAAATACTATGGATTAGTTCAAGGATTACGAGGAGAAATCTTCTGGCTTTGTCTTGACGATTTGAAAGAAAATTACAAAAAGATTGAGATACCAGCAACTGGGAGAACTCCGATTGTTATGTATGTATACCTATAGCTACAAAATCTTGTATCTTTCTGGGTACCTGCTGCTAGGACAATCGCAATAGAAGCACAAATAGAAAAATTCTGTGTTTCGTGTTATTTTTTCCTCTTCAGTATTGTCATTAAGCTATTGTTGTGCCACTCTATGAACTCCGCAGAGTAGTGTTTCTATAGCAGAATTCTGCCACTGTTTTGCAGAGGAAGACAACAACAATAACAATGATGTTGGTCATGTTCAAGTTGATGATGATAGTGGAGGGTTTTGGTCTTCTGTGAGCGAATAGAGTAGTGCTGGCGCTTTATTGGCCTTCATTTCGTGCCATAGCGATGAAATGAAGATTTTCTAGTTTTTGGAACACAATAAGTACAATAGTTATCCTTTGAGATTTTGAAAATGTTGTTGTTTTTTTTTTAATATTTGGTTTGTTTTAGCAGAAGTGATATGACATGTACAATACAACAACATATTGTGCATGTTCATGCTCAAGTAATGAGTTATGAGTAGGAGCAGTTCTTTAAGAATGATGAAACATACTTCATAATATAGTACAACTTACTGTATTTGATATTTTTCAGCCACAGATTTCCATTCAATATATAAAAGATTTTTAAATACAAATATATATTTGTCCTTGCAGTAAAACATAACTGTAAGATTAAAGCCAAGAAATTTCTGATAAAGGCCTTTTCATTAATGATTATTTTATTGAATTATTAATTAAAGTTAAGACAAGCTTGCCTTATTTTCAGTGCAGACAATTTGGAAATAAATTTCATTAAACAGAAGGTACATATTGAAAGATACAGCAAACAAACAATTTTGTCTGAACAGTTGAAGGTTGAACTAAGAAATGGCAATAACCCTAATGAAATATATGCACGACATGGATTTTTTTAATATAATTTAAATTTAACTTTGTTTTTTATTTTGTTATATTTTATTTCCTATCATTTTATTTTATTTTATTTTGTTTTATTTTATTTAATTATATTTAATTTTATTTAATTTTACTTTATTTTATTTTATTTTATTATAGGTATTTGATTTTATTTTACTTTATTTTATTTTGTTTAATTTTATTTGATTTTGTTTTATTTTATTTCATATCATTTTATTTTATTTTATTTTGTTTTGTTTTATGTTATTCAATTATTTTGGTTAATATTATTTTTTTATTTTATTAAATTTTATTTCATTTTATTCAATTTAATTTAATACCTATATTTTATTTTATATTATTTTATTTTATTTTATTTTATTTTATTTTACTTTATTTTATTTTATTTTATTTTATTTCAGACATTTAAGGCAATTTCGAAATTTGTTTTGATGATTTATGTAAATGTTAAAATCGTTTGAGAAGTTAAAGAGAAGTGAAGGATATTTTAATAGCAAAAATAAAAAAATATCTAAGAAATTAAAAAAGATATTAAACTTATTTTTGCATTAGGTTTTTAAAGCTGGGGAATGACCTTTAAGTTCAAACGCTACATACATAACAAGCTCTCTTTCCAATCACAACCTTTCAAACCCATGCCTAAAGCAAATCCCTCAGTCTCACTCAACAAAATGTCAGCACTTCCCACGGTGGTGGTGGTGGCTATTACGTTTTCGTCTGAAAATTAATTAACCGACATTCAATGCACATTATAGCCTTAATTAAACGCGCGAATTGATAACTTTACGCTGGATTATTAATTCCATTAAAAGGGCTTTAAAATGCAATTTTCTATTAATATCTCAATAAACACTTTATTTGCGTAAAATAAAGCCCATATCATTTCTTACTAAGGGTATTAGGAAAATACCCCTGGGATTAGTTTTCAATATTGTGGTCAATGGAAGGAGGATTGTTAACAGATATTTAGGAAGTTTAGAAATAAATTAAGTTTTTAAAAATAAAAAAAAAAAACTCACAGAAAACATTTAATTTCATTGCAGTCTCTCTGATTCCATTTCGCACCAGTTCGTTGGTAGCACGACACGCTAGACCTTTCCCATGGTCTTCTCTAGCTGGCGTCAGAGATAAAACGGATATGCTCACATTTCCGTCTTCGGATACCTGGAAAGTTAGAAAATGTGTTATTTATTTGTAAAAAGAAGCTTAATGCATATTATGCATATTATACCTTTTGATTGTGTCCGTGCAATTCAATATTACCCATCCACCAGGTGATCTTAGCTGGCGGCCTTGATCCTATCGCTTGGCATTCAATTTCGTATTTCCGGTCTGCGGACATGGGCTGATTGTTGAATGATATTTCCACCACAAGAGGTCTCACTGGAATTAAAGAAGAAAATGTGCATTTTTATAAAGATTGTAATATTATTTCCGAAACAAATTAAAAAAAAAACAAATATGTACATACATACATACATACATGCACATAAATATTTTTTTAATATTTCCGTTTACATTCAAACGATTTCTGAGCTTTGAAGCATTGTTTAGTTGATGTTTAAAAATGAAAAAAATATAAAGTTTACTTCGTATTTTTTTGTTAATATATCAAACAGAAGGTAAGAATCAGATTAAACTATACAAAATTTTACAAATTTGTTTCATGGCATTACGATTACTAGTCCTGGAGCCAGGTGAAAATTTGGTCAATCATTTCTTCTCAAGCGATAATTGGTGAAACGCATCAGGACAAAGTATTATAAAACCTCGTGAACGTCAGCTGCGGTTTCGTGGGTGGGATGAGCAGTCCAAAGCGTTATAACATTCAAATTATCAGCTGACGGTCTTTCCACCGAGATACAGCCAGCTGACATTTACATTTATTTATAGTTGCGTATAAGCTACCATCAGTCTAAATTTTAGCGGAGAGGAAATTACTTACTTTATACTCTGTTTCAAAAGTTTTTAGTCATTAGACCATTAACCATAGCAAGAAGCAAGAGACTGAGTATTGACAATCTTCTTTTAAAAGGTCATGAGACAAAATGTATTTTAACTCTTTTTAGAAATTCAATTCAATTCAATTCAATTCAATTTATTAATAAAAATAGAGTAACATTTATAACAAACATATAATATTTAATTCAAATAAAAATTTAAGCATGGCATATAAGCCGTCTGCCGTATATGATATCGATTAAGTTTTATTTTTTAAGAGATTGAATAAAGTTAAACAGTTTATACAATTAAAATCTGATGGTACAAATATATACTAACAAAAATAAATTATTTAATTATTTTAATTAAATTAGAAATATCAACGAAGTTTATCGGCTAGCAAGATTATGGAGCCCTAATAAACAAATGGTATACCTCTTATCGTTGTAGTTATTTACTACAAACGGGAAGTACTCTAGCCATCATCTTCTGCCTCTTCATCGGAATCTTCAAGAATTTCATCTTCTTAAACAGACAAAAACAATACAACTCTCAATTCTTCCGTGTATTCCAAAAACATAATTTTTTTATTTTCAAAATTTATTACTGCGGGTGGCAGTACAGTAGATAAAGTATGTGCTTGTCAAGCGAGAGATCTAAAGTTCGACTCTCAGTTTGGGAAGCAATTCTTCTAACTCCTAGTACAAGCTAGATCCATCCGTGGATTTTAAATTAGTCACCTTATTCTCGATTTATTGCGCCGAAAAAAAAATCTTTATAGAAAAATCTCGCTGGAGAAATATTAACACTCGGTATAGCGAAATTTTGTTGTTATATAAACACATTCAGAAGAGTTCTTAACCGTCTCTACAGACTCTTTACGCTCTATTCAACAAGCTGAATAGAGAGTAGAGCTCTACACAGGTAGGAAAAATGAAATGGGTAATTGTTAGTTGCAATATAACAATACATTTTTTGGGTATTTCGAGTTGGTAGTAATGTGACCTTGCATTTTGGTGATCTTGCCGCTTCGGAAATTTGCACAAGAAAAATTGCTACTGAACATATGGTGTTGGTTCTATCATAGTTTTCATTAATTAGACAATTACATATACGCTTTCGCGGTCACCTGGGTTTTTGGCTGTAAAAAATCAAAACTAGACCGATTTTCATGATTTTTTTTACTTGCGATTATAGGGACTATTAGGCAAGTTTACGATTCATGAATATAAAAAAAAATTAAGTAACAATCAAACATGACAATACGATAAGAGAAAAGTCTAAGCAAGTCAGTGGCAAAAAATGTCTGTTTATCTGTCTATCTATCCATCTGTATGTATTACGAGCTGCAGCCTAAACGGCTTAAGCGATTATCTTCAAATTTGGTATGTGTGTATCTTTTGGCATTCCTCAGAGGGAAAATTGAAATTGTATTATTAGGGCTTAAAATAACAGTACCTGCCATACAAGCGTGAAGAAAAAGCTTTATTTTGTCGAATACGGCTCCAACGATTTTAATGAACATTTTTGAGATTTTTTGTAGATATCATTCTATATAAACCAAATTTACGGGAAAAGTCAATTAATGGTACCTCTCATATAACAGTTTTTTTAATTATCGACGTTCTCCGTAACGGAAACTTGGATTTTTGTTAAATTTCAGTTTTTTTTTTAAACAGGCGTTAGGATGATAACGCGAGACGAGTATTCGAGTGAACCTTTTTTATAAAAGAAACGATAAAATAAGGAAAGACATGAGACATTGCGTCGGTGTTCGAGAGGGGCAATTGTTTCAGCGGCAATTCTATTACCTATTAATCTTAACGCTCGATTTTGTATTCTATCAAGCAGGTGAAGCGATGTTTGCGAAACACCTGCCCAGAGGTGGGAGTTATACTCGAGTTAAGGGCGTATAAACGCTTTATAATTGTAGCCAGAGCAGAAGGAGAAAATACTTCTAACACCGATACAGAAAACCCAAGCACTTAGCAGTATTTTTAGCGATATCAAATATATGGTCGTTCCAAGGGAGGTCATTGTTGACTCAAATACCGAGTACTGAGAGCTTTTCGGTTTCTTCGATGCTAGTGCCATTCATGGGCGATTCCTATTACCCCATTTGACAATGCTGTATAAATCGGAGTTTAATGAGCTTGACAAACGGTGCCGTATTGTACGTCCGCAGGAGAAGAACGTGAATTTTCGAACGAATATGAAAAGCTGAAGGTAGAGTCGTCAGCAAAACAGTTTAGTGGATTATAGAAGTAACAGACAGAAGATTATTTATAAAAAATAGGAAAATAGTCGGAGACAGAACTATACAAGTTGTATTGAATGGTCCAGAAGATAAATTTTAATCCAACGAACAAGAGTATCATCGATCCCAAAAGCACGCATTTTCGATAAGAGAGCTTCATGCTAAACTCTATATAATGCCTTGGAGATATCAAGAGCAATAATCTTAAAGATCTAAGCAGCCAAATTAGTTTTGCATACCAACATTTTGAATATTTATTTTTTTCTATTTAAAATTAATTTTTGAATCTTTTTTTCCAAAACTAAATATTTTAAAAAACCATAAAAATAAATTCTCAAAATTGGAATTGAAGAAATAACATCACTTAAAATAAAAAAAAACTGGATTTTATCAAAATCCATTCTACAATTTTCTAAATAATTTTTCATAAATTTCTTGTTATTGAAAATGTATAATGGCGTACTTCATTTTTACTAAAAACCCTTAAGCACAAAGGTTTTGTTGCTTTTTATAGGTTCAGAACATGTGATTTTTGTAAGTTAACGTTACTTGTTTCTACCAAATGTCTTGCTTTCCAATGTGATTAGGCACATAAGAACAGTACGTTCCACCCAGTCGTGCGCATTTTTTTATTATTTTTTTTTATAGATCCGCCGTCAAAATGATGACCGCGATAATTACCAAAAATTGAATCTGAAAATATGGTAATTTTGATAATTTTATGTCTTGAAAAAAGATTTCAGACAAAACACTGATACCAATCGATGGTTAATCAATTGAAATATTTTTGCTGATAACAAAAATGTCTCGGAAAACAGTATTATTTGTTTTTTTTTTTACAGGTGAAAATTAGTTTTACTGAACAGCTGATTGTCAATTCACAAAAATCGTACATTTTCGTTCCAATCTTTTGTGGTTCATTTTTACATGCGATTAAACGTACTTTAATGCAGGTTATGCATTCGTGCAGATTAAAAAATTTGATAGACAAACATATTTGAGTTACTGGCAAATTTCTGTCTGTCTGTCTGTCTGTACGGATGTATTTTGGACTGTAGTCTACACGGTTGGCCAATCGTTTTCAAATTTAGAACTTAAGGTTATTTTGACATTCTACAGAGGAGTTTTTTCAATTTTTTTTAGCTCAAAAATTAACGGTGCCTGTCATATAACCGTTATGTAAAACTTATTTTTCTCGAAAGTGGAAAATTTTATGAAAAAAATCAATACAGTACATATGTACATTGTAGGTTTTATGTTTTGGTGAAAAAAAATGTACATGGTGGGTTAAAAAAAGGTACCTCCCATAGAACCGTTTTTTTTCGGCTTTTTCGAAAACTGGATATCAGATTACGATCAAAATTGACATTAAAGAAGATAGGTAGCCTAAATAATTTCGCATTAATTTTTTTTCGAAAACTTTTTTTTGTATTTTTAATAATTTTTTAATCATTTTTATTTTTTATTAATATTTTGAAAACGGGTAAGTAATTTCTTTTTTAATTTTTGTTTTTAAATGTACGTTATTTTTGTGCTTAAGTTTGTATTCTTGAATTATTTTTTTAAATTTTTTTTTAAAAAAAGTTGTTAAAACCGTTTGTACGATTTTGAAAAAAAAAATTCACACTTTTTTTACATTTCCTAAAGAAATTAAATTTCGTTTAAATTCTTTCACTCAATACAATTTAACGTACTTTATTCGAACAATCAAAAGTAACAAAAATCTAATAAATGCTTTAATGTTTACTTTAATTCTCAAAATTTTGTTCTACAATGTAACCGCACATATGAGCAAGTACGTGCGATGTTCCAAGCATCAGTAAAAAAATTACTGAAGCATGTTGTATCATTAAAAAAATGAGGTTATGGCTGGTGTGGTTGACATTTTTTCTGACATTCCTGATTGTTTTCTACAGTGTACACAATGCTTTAGGAAATTCACTGCAAAAAACTTGACATTTAAATTCTGTACAAATTTTGTTGTTCTCTGAGAGAATTTCATCACCACTATTCAAGCCTGCCTATTTTAGAGCGCCCTAAAGTAAATATTTTTTTTTTTTGAGAAAACTCAGAAACTCTGAATGTTCACTTTGAAAAAATTGTCAACTAGTATCGAAATATGTATAATTTTTTTCAGAAAAAAGTCTACATACATAATACATATATCCATATATAAAAGGACCTCAACTGAATTTAAATAAAAGCAATGGCTGATCAAATTCAGGAACCCTCAAAGCTACGCCTCTTTTTGGTTGTTATTTTTGGTAATATTAGGTAATGACAGTTTTTTCCAGACACTTTTAACGTTTTTTTTTTTTTAATTTGTATAGGAAATCTTTCCAGTTTTACTCTTGGAACCTGCATTGCATGGCCATCGCCAATGATGCCAAAATTAAGAAGCCAATCCGTTGATAGCCCGATTAGTATAGCGATTGACAAAAGTCAAGAAGGATGGATTTTTTCACTAATTTCAATTGGCGCCGGATTAGGTAAGTAAATAGAAGAAAACTCTGACATAAAATTCAATTGAAATCTTACAGAATATATGTACATATTTCTGTACATAACTATTTTCTGAGCCCTCTATTCCAGAAGACCTTCTTTTCAATTTTTTATTTCAGCTGCACTTATTGCTGGACCTCTAGCTGATCGAATCGGACGGAAGCCTACAATGATGCTTGGGTCTTGTATGTTTATCTTGGCATACATAACTATGATAATCGCAAACAGAATTGAAGTTATCTATTTGGGACGAATTATAGAGGCACCATCAACAAATTATATTGTCAAGTACATATATATATAACTACTTAAATATTTTTAGGGTTTGGGAGCTGGCTGCACAATGACGGTTATCCCCATGTACGTCGGAGAAATAGCAACAAAGGAAAGTAGAGGTTCTGCCTTGAGTTTAATGATGCTGTTTATGACTCGTTAGTTTAAAGTCAAGTTTCCTCAGTACTTTCTTATTTGTATCTTTTTTTTCAGTTGGAATGCTGTATGTTTACTGCATCGGCCCATTTACCAAATACATTGTTATGCAAGCATGCTGTTTAGCTATTCCGACACTCTCATTTTGGGGATACTTTCTCATTCCGGAAAGCCCCCATTATCTAGTCAAAAAAGACCGTACCGAAGAAGCACTCAAGTCCTTGCAAATAATTCGTGGCCAAAGTATTGAATTTGTCAAAAATGAACTTCCAGCGATTCAGGATGCCGCAGAACAAGCCAAGACAATGACAAAAGGTCGATGTAAAGACATCACGAGTAATCCCGCCAATCGAAGAGCGCTGATTATAATCCTTGGCTTGATGGTGTTTCAACAATTTTCAGGAGTGGTCGTCATTGTCAGCAATTCACAATCGATATTCATGCAAGCTAATGCCAGCCTGGGATCAGCTGTTTCTTCAATCATCGTTGGTGTTGTTCAAGTTTTTTCGAGTGTAACTCTACAAGTTATCGTTGATTTGTGGAAACGAAGAACATTGTTGAGGTTGTCAGCAATAGGAATGGGTGTGGCACAATTCGCTCTTGGAACTTTTTTCTTTGCCCAACATCATGGTTGTGTATCGCATATCAGATGGATACCAATTCTGGCGTTTATTTTATTTCAACTATCTTATCGCCTAGGATTCGGCCCTTTGCCATTTACAGTTTTGGGGGAATTGTTTCCACCAAATACCAAGTCTATTGCAGCTACTTCGGTGACAATTGCTTGCTGGGGTTTGGGATTTGTCATTGGTCGCTTTTATCCGCTGTTCGACACGTTCGGATCGTACTATGTGTTTTGGACATTTTCAACCTTTTGTGGACTGGCGTTTCTGTTTGCGCAATTTGTAGTTATGGAGACGCATGGATTGAGTTTGAATGAGATTCAAGAGCTTCTGCAAAAATATGCTAAATAAATGATGTTCAGTAGTTTTTGTAATGTGGAAAGAATTGGCAACACAGCACAGATCGAGTGAAAAATAGTATTATTTTTTTCAAAAAATTTTCAGAGAAGTTGATTAGAAGAATAGAAGTACAAAATATCCGGATTTTTTAAGCCGTTGAATTTTCGAGTTCATTGCTCGCTGTTGCATACCGTTTTTGATGTCATATATTATGGTAGAAGACACGTTAGCACACTCGAAAGCATACTTTCTACCATTAAGCATGTAATAACCTTTTTTATAATTGGAAGGCGCCAAAGGGATTATGGCTAAAAACCTATGTATATAGACTATAGACTATAGTATATTGTATTTATTAAGTGTTGCGCCACTTAAAACGTCTGGCACCCAAAAATTCTTAATCAAAGGTTAATTTTCCTAAGTTTGTATTAAAATATAAGTGGTTATACCCTCCAAACTAAAATCTGGAGAATCGCCAATTTCAATTTCTATCCCACGCCTCGGTGCCAAAATAATCCTGACAGTCGATTTGAATTCGAAATACGTTCCCTAATATCTTAACATAGGTTTTCGTGAATTTTGGTTATACCTCCAATCCAAAAATTTGCTGTCGGTTCTCAGACTTAGACCCTTATGATGTTGGTTAAATACAGCGGCGGCGTTAGGAAAATAGGGACGGGTGTAAGAGTATAAATCGATGCACATTTGTTTTAAAGTTCTGCAAGTCATAATGAGAGGGAAAAACAAAGTCTGACAAGGCTTTATACTCGAGTTTAAGTCGAATGTATATAATGCTTTATGTACTGTAGCTAGATCCGACGGGGTGAAGAAAACTTCTTGCATCTTCGAAGGAAACCTAAACATCCCGCAACATTTTTGGCCTCGTCAAATATGTGTTCATTCCACATAAGGTGGTCTGTAATGCACATACAGAGAACTGATAGGTGATCGGTTTCTTCGATGCAAGTGTCACCCATGAATAATGGCATTGGAGGTATGTTTCGCCTTAACGACAAAAGACAAAGACAACATTATGCTGTCAAGATCAGAATTTAATGAACTTATCATACGATGCCGTTGCAATTCCACATCCGAAGAACAGGGATGAGAATCTGGAAACGAATAGGAAATGATGAGAGAGCTGTCGTCAGCAAAACAATTTTTTGGATCAGGAGTTCTAGATAATAAGTCGTTGATAAATATAAGGACGAGAGTCGGAGACAAAACAGAGGCCTGGGGCACACCAGCATTTATTTTGAATCCATCGAATACAACTTGTATTAAGCTGTTCGAAAGATAATTACTAATCCAACAAAGAAGAGCTTCATCGAGTCCAAATGCACACATTTTCGATAAGAGGGCTTGATGCCAAACTCTTTCAAATGCCCTAGAAAAATTTTACTTTCACCAAAACGATGAAGAGATTGCTTGCATTCTTCGGTAAGACATACCATCAGATCACCAGGGGACGTATTGCTGCGAAAGCCGTACTTCCGGTCATTAAGAAGCTTTTGATCTTCAAGATATTTCTAAAGCTGAAAATTGATCAGCGTTCCCATGAGCTCGGAAAGAAGGGACATTAATGCAATTGTTCGATAGCTTGATGTTGAAGAAGATTCGCCTATTTTAGAGACAAGCTGGACAAATGCTGTTTTCCATCCATTCGGAATGATCATTTAAAACCGTTGCACCTGAACGAACGCGGAAAAATTTGATCCCATAAAATCATTTACGCTCTCAAGTACAAGGGGATTGATAACACCTGCCGGCAGCATTGAGTTTGTTGCAAATAGAGCTGTAAGCATGTCTGGTTTTTCTTGGGAATTGACAGCAGGTGTATCGTTAAAGACGAGCGTAAGAACTGATGATGACGAAGAATTCCGAATATTTTTACAAAAGACCAAACATTTTTACTTTCTTTGGGACATTGAAGCATTTTTTGGCTTATTTTGTATTCATGTAAAAATTTTGTCTTGCGAATATATGTAGCTTGTTGAAACTTTTTCGGTAGGGTTGGCTTTGGAATATTTGAAACTTAAACCTGCGAACCATGAGTTATTCTTAGGTTTGATACTATTAGACCTATTCGTGATAAACTTTCTCATTCCTAAAAGAATAATATTTGTTACCATACCTGCACTTAAGTGGAATTTACGTCACTATCGAGGAAGCATAGTGAACAGTTAAAGGTCCCAAAGAAATTATTGAGACCGTCCTATTTGGCTTTCTTGTACTGCCAAACGGTTCTCCTGTGGGTTTTTCCATTAACTGGGTTTTCTTACGAGAAATTTGCAGAAATGACACAATGGTCAGATGTGTCTAGAGGCAAAAAAAACACTAACAGTGTATTTATCTGGATCGGAGGTAAGAAATGTCAGGAATTCGACTCATCAATGAGCTGAGTTAGTTTGTTGAGCTTAGCAAAAACCTCAAAATACTTTAATTAAGATTTCAGTTTGTGAATAATGGGCAACAATTCTCTGAATGGAGACTGACAGAGCATCAAATTCATAAGAAGTTGACCCACTGTCTAAGATTGGGCTCATATAAAAAAACAAGTATGAATGATGCCCTTATTAACCGTGAATTTAAATCACATGAAGTTAAAATCTGAGTTTAAACAGAGACCGTATTTTGGTTGAAGTTGGTACGCAACATCATTCCTAACATAGAAGACGAGACCGTGTTTTGCAATTTATATATAATTTATACCCATGCAGGTTGAATACCAAGTGGTATGTATTTTCACCTACTTGGGTTTCACTTAGTGCCAAAACAGCTGATCGGTTTAAAGCAGTGTAAACGTATACAATACAAACAATTTTCCTTATCCCATGAATATTAGCGTAGTCAACTCTGAAATTACCCACCATCATAAAAAACAAAAGTTAAAAAACAAAATCGGACAATAAACTTTAATTAAGGCGCAATTAAGACCCAATTTGAGTTATTAAATTCAATTATTATTAGTGTTGTGCTTCAATAACAGTTAAATGGAACCGCCCCTGAACTTAGACACGATATGAATATCATGTAACTGTACAAAGATAGACATAAGAGCAAGTGACTTCTGGATATCCAATCCTTTAGAGGATCTCGCCTTCCAATATGACTAAATACAAGGGAGTTAGTATGTGCGACCCAGTAGTTTTTCTGTGTAGATAGCCTCATCTTCGAGAACGACTTCTATCCAGTATACTTCACAAATGAGCTTATTAGCTCTGAAATTTCATGTTTATGAAGTAATAACAATATGGTTACATAATACTAGTAAAACATCTGTATTACAAGGAGTTGCCTATTGGAAAAGGGGAATCAAGGATTTGATTTTGAATTAAGCTACAAATTGGTTTCTGCTTTTTTTTCAGTCAAAAAACATGGATTATAACGATGATATTCAAGTATCAGCCAATGTTTTGTTTTTAATACAGCGGGCATTTCTAAATATGTTCATATAATATAAACATTCAACAAAAATTCAACTTGCTAAAAGTTCAAATTTAATGGTAATTTATTATGATAACATTTTTCACTCCATCGAACAATGCATGACCCATTATTATTATTTTTTTATTATTCCAACAAAAATATCTTAATCCAATCAAATTCCACCAAATATTTTTCCGAATCAGATAATTTAACCCGAAATTATATTTCACTATGCGAACGCAATAATATTTATAACTACCCACAACATGAAGCCCCATGTTGTATGGTTTGCTTCGGCGGGTGGCACCAGCCCAATCCATGCAGAAGTTTAATTTTCATTTTTCGTTAATTAAAAAACACCCATTGCACAATTATTTTGTTTTAATCAATGCAACATTCTATCTCGGATTTCCAATTAATGACATTTCCAAATTACAGGCAAACATTGTTTTGTTTGCCTGCCACAAAAATCTAATCAGTTGGTTTTTCTGCTATTTATTGGAATGTGCGAATTATGGTGCAATCGGACATACAATTTTTGGGGGATAACATTAAAGCACACTGATAGAATTGTGCTGAAAATCAAATATCGAGTTTAGTTTAAAAAAAAAATGAGATTACACCACCTAGAATCAGTGAATTCGAATTTTGAAATAGCAGATCTGATTTGATGAATTTTCTAGGGTTTCCTCGAATTTCATATTTATTTGTTCGGATGGGAGTTTTGGCATTTGAGTTTTCGGTAACTTAGTATTGAAAGATGCATGATTTGATTTCATATAGAGCAATTTGTAATAGTTCGGATAAATTTTGGGAATTATTTTTTCAAACAAATTTTGCTATTACTTTCATAATATAAATGTGTTGTGTGAATTATTGTTTGTCAGTTTTTTGTATTATTTGCAATAGAATAGATATTTTTATATAAATTAATATGATATATAATATAAATAACCGGATGAATGTGGGTTGTTTTTCAATAATTAAACCTTAATTGCATTTTTTCTAAAATAATGAAAATTATATTTAGTAATTGAATAAACTTACAATACAACTCTATAGTGATATTCGTGGAAACGTATTTCTTGTGAAAATTACTAGCTTGGCACGTGTAGACTGCATGTTGGTGTATTCGTGATAAATTTCGAACAACTAATTTGCTATTAACGGTTCCATCGTAGGAAAAGTCTGTTATACCATTCTGTATTGCGCCATTCATTAGCCATGTTACAGTAGGGGCAGGAACTCCTGGAAGAGAATATGAAATATATTTAAAACGATTCTTTTGTATGGTTTTTATCAATTTGTTTTTGTTTTTTATACAAAATTTTAAAAAGTCAAAAAAATCAAAAAAGCAAACTTTATGGAGCACAAATCATCCAAGCCTCCACAAAATTGAAGTCAAGATATTGTTTAACTTTATAAACCTTATACCATTGTATATACATTGCAGTTTATATACAATACCACATACAAGAAAAAAGTCTTAAATAATCAAAACTTTAAAATTAGAACAGTAATTAGGTAGATCTATGGTGAATAGGAGGATCGTTTAAATGAACGAACGAACGATATTTATCGTTCATTTGAACTGGCGCTGCTGTTCGTTCCATAGAAGCCTTCTATGGGAAAAGCAAAATTTCAATTTGCCCTCTCAGGGGCAATCACTTAAGCCGTTTCGTCTGCAGCTCGTTATACATACAGACAGACAGACAGACATTTTTATTCACTTACTTGTTTTGACTTCTCTATGATCGTAATGTCATGTTTGATTGTTATCTCATTTTTTTATATGCACGAATCCTAAACTTGCCATATAGTCCCTATAATCGCAAGTAAATTGGGTCAGACGAACTTTGAATACAGAGATTTCATCACGCAAGGATCAGAGAATATTTTGGATCAGCGTTAAAATAAAATTGAACTCTGTCACAGAAAACTGCAAGATCTGAAACAGAAAAACTATACGTACTTGAACGCTATTTTTAAGATACGATCCAGGAAAAGGAAGAGGAATACGCTTATGCGTATAGATGACACTTTGACATTTTGAGAAATTTAGTTCTATGAAGTTTACTAGGTACCAAATGCAAAATCTAGGAAGGTCATCTTGGAGAATATTAGAACAGAGTAATGAAGATATGCGCCTGAACATTATTTTGTTATCCGCGTAGCAAAATACACATTTTGAAATTGAAGATTCTTAATTAAAACATTCTACATCATTGATGGTGAGAATTTAAATTAATAGACCAATATGGCTACCCTGCGGAACTCCAGATGTTGCATGAAAAGAATCGAATCCAGATGATATGAAAATGACTTTGTAAGAACGATCCTTCAAGTAAGATTCGATCCATGATGTAAATTGTGGTTGAAAACCCAGAGTATGCGATATAAAAAGAATAAAGGCGGTGGAAATTTTATCAAAAGCAATTTTCAACACAACATAAAGTTTAGTTGTTGCAGATCTTCCCATGAAATAATCCATCTATACAATGAAAAGCTGAAGTCTCTAAAAACAATGCTTTCAAAAAGTTTTAGAATGCAGTGTGCTTAGGTAAAAGACGATGTTTTTGGAAAACAATCTTTTTGGGACTTTTTTTTATGAGTGGGGACGATAATAGTTGAAAAAGAGCAGGAATATTATCAAAGGTGTTAAAGTTCGCTGAGCTTACAAAAAATTTTAGTTTTGTAAAATCAATTTTACAGAATCATAAGTTGACTGATACCTTTACCTTTTCTATCGTCTACAAATTTCTAATTTAATCAGACCGTGTACTCTTAACAATGCTTACTTGCCTTACTTTAGAGCGCCAAATTTTTTGTTAAACGCGTAACGACTCTGGAACTTTCTACCAAGAGATCTGAAATCTTGATAAGAAAAACTAAAAATCTTTTTGTAATCGCAATAAAGTTTTTACCAAGAAAGAAAAAATAAATAATTATAATAAATAGTATTAATACAAATTAATAATTACTGTTTACTATTTTTAGTTAATTGTTTGTTGGCCTATAATTCCTAGTTTTTATTTTATCCATATTAAATTTGTACAATCATTAAGTTATCACTTTTTTATAAGATATTATACCTTGTGTGTATAACATACTGAAATAAATAAATAAATAAAAATAAGGTATAAGAGAAAAAGCAAAGAAGAACATAAGGAAAAGATTGGGGGGGGGGGGGTTGTAAAATCATTTATGATCAGACGCACTTTCATGAGAACTACAAATAATTTTGTATAAAATCCTTGTAACGGTTGTCAATACGATATTTTAAGTTTTTTTCGATAAATTGATGAATCGGTATTATCGTTGTCAAATATTTGATAAATAATGACCGTTCTTCAAATTTGAGATCTATAATTGTGAACGGTTGAATTGGCAATCGTCGTAATAGGGCTGTCAAGAATATTAGTATTTATGAAATGTTCACTCAATTGCGAATTCGGTGAAATCATATTAATGAAAAAAAAATTATAAATAGGAGCGCTTGCTGCGTTTTGGAAACAACCAAAGAATTGATCTTTGACAACCACAATAAGGATGTAAGAAATAATTTTGGTTTTATGTATTTATTGTAATTTTTCTAAGTTAGTGAAAATACCAGAACTTTACTGTTGAGCTCCAAGCAAAATATATCTTAAACAGTCTTATTCTTATTTAAATAGTTTGGTTATGATAACCAACCATCAGTGTCTGCAACTACGTCTGGCTATAGACCGTTCAATGAAAATTTTCAGTACAGGGCTTATGGGCGTAGTGTATATTATCACGACACTGAAAGAGAAAAATTCTACTCAACATACAAAGCCACTGACTAACGTACATGAATTTCAAATAAAAACTTGTACAGTCTACCATGACCGATCTCTATCAACGTTGATGGAGTAAGGAGTAATAAATAACGATCGCTCACTCACTTCTAGTTCTACCCACCACTAGGTGAATTGAAAAAGTACTATTGCACCAACAGTACTATAATATAGCTTGTTCATTGGTGTATCAGAGTGGGCTTGGACTTTCGGTTTTCTAGCTTGTGAGAACAAATTTAGTAGTGCGAGAGGGTAGGTGTTGTCTTGCTTATGCATTAATAGTACTAATAGTTGGAAAATCGTTAAAATGTAGTTACATTTTTTGGCTTTTGGTATTTTAATGGAAAGAAAAGTCATTTTCTTGAAGTTCGCCATTGCATTATGCGAGACACAGATTAGCACAGCAACTTCAACAGCAACTTTGACAACCAGATTTCACATTTTAGAGCCGATGATTTTTAACAAGCACAGACACATCGGCATCGACTTTGACGTCCTAAATTCGATGTCGCTGTGCAAATGCTACTAACTTACTGTAACGTTTTTCAGGGTTATCAACACTCTAAATGTCAAAAGTCCTGCTCAGTTTTCAAGTTATATCTGTTTGACAGGAATTTTGATATCGAGGTTTTCTGTTGAATTTGCTGTTGAATTTGCTGTCCTAATCCGTTTCTCTATTTACGTAGCTATTTACATATGAACATACATATGTACCTATGTATATCAATTCGGAAAAGTGTTTTGACGTGATATTGTGTTTTATTAAAAGTGAAGTGATATGATAAATAAATTTAATTAAATATACAGTGTTAATAAACATAGTGAATTTAAATTGTTTTTAAACTGTGAAATGCTTTACTCTATCCGATGGTAGTTTGCAGTACAGGGAAGATAGGGATGCTTGTCTCTCATTCGCACTCTTTTGTTTGCCGTAAGGGCTTTTCATACAAAAGCTCTTGTAGGGTTTCCACAGTATGCAACTCAACGCTACGCAGTAGGTAACTCTAAATAAACAAACTTATTAGGGGTTGAATTTTGAATAGCAGCAGCCACAGCCAATCAGTGCCCAGTCAGATGTGCTCTGAATAGGACGTTTCGGTCTGCTTTAGATGGAATTGGAATTTTAATGGGGGTTTCATTGAATTCAGTATGGTGCAAAAGTGTGGCACGCTAGTGATTTTAAAATAGCTTTCCCATAAGACGTGTACTGCAAACTACCACCGGATAGAGTATAGTATTTTTAATTATATTATATTATTATTTACATCTTCATTTACATTTATTTACATTTGTATCTTTATTAACATTACTTATAAATAAATGAAATCATATTTTAATTTAATTTAAATTTTTGTTTTCAAAAATGTTAAAAAGTAAATGAATTAAGTCTACTTGGGAAATTCTTTAATAAACGCGCCTATTATCTTACCGCTAATAAATAATGATAAATTATTCATGTTTTTATTTTTTTTTAAATCAACAGTTGGTAACCCCACGCACATAAATCTTCAATTTGCCACGATTTATATTGATAAGTACGGAAACCCTTTTAGAGCTTTTACTTGAAACAGAATATGCAAGCTAATACAACCAGACTAAGGGGCAAACGTCCTATCTTCCCTGTACTGACAATTTTCATTGAACAGACTATAGAATAGACACAGAAAAGCTAATGTTATATTGAGAATATACCGACAGATATCCAAATCTACTCAACAAGTTCTAAATGAAATTCCACAAAAAGTAAGACACCATAAAGTCACATAAAAACACTAAAAACGAAACTAACTTCTGTGTAAATAACGACACAATACTGAGTCCTTTTAACCTATCCAAGACGCCTTAAACTTCCCAAGTAACGACACCGCACACAAAACAATCCTCACATTTGGGGTTAAAAAACTCTATTCGATAAGTAGACTTCTCCACATCGGCTTACAAAACAAAACACAGGGAAAAACTCGACACCCTCGACATTATGTTGTACTGTATGCACTGCCAACGACCAATTGTTCACACAATGTTGTGTTCTCTGGACGACAAAGCATGCTAACAAGGAAGCCAAGTCAAGAAAACTTTTATTCCAAAAACCTAAGCTTAACAACTTCAGCTGCATCGAGTCCCTTTTTGTCACATCGCAACTATAATGGTGGAAAACCCAATTAAATCTCAAAAGTACTCCTTAATGACTGTTTTCTTGTTTCTGAGTTCTTTTTGTGTGATCCTTGTTCCTTGTAGACTCGCTCCGTTTTTGTTTTGTTTCATGCAATGGATTCACCTAAGTACTAGGTTCTGTACAAAATTGGAAAAAAAATGAAAACAAAGCCGCTTTTCAAAGTCTCATAGTTTTTGTGGACTAATGGAGTATCAGAAACACTAGCTAGACAAAGTCCTTTAATGTTTGCATGCTGCTTGCAATAAAATCAATGATGTTGAAGCTAATGCAGCAATATAGCAGGCAAAAAGTTGCTCCAATTAAGTAAAATAAATATGTCACACTTCGGATAGACAAGGTGGTCACATGGCTTACTTTAGGAAGCTAGATGTAGGAGAGGAGAAAGTTTTGTGGGTTTTATGGAAACATATTGTAAGTGCTATAAAATTAATCTATAAATACGAGTAGTCCTGTTCGTTCTCATTATTTGCAATTGCAAAATGAAAGGTTTATTTGCCTGCAAATCCTCAGAGGTTAGAAGATAAATTCTATTTTACTAAATCCTAAAAGTATTGAATAACATATGCATATTGTTAAATAAAACTTCCTACTGTCTAAAAGTTGTAAGTGGCAAAGAAGAATATAGGTAGAGACAATTTTTAAAACAATTTTTAGAATTTATTATTGTGAGTTTTGCCAATGTGACCTTAAATCAGTTGGCAAGTTTATAACTCTTTGTTATGTCAATTTGATCGTGAGCTTGAATTTTTTTTAACTTTGTACCAAATGTCGACAAGTTTAACAATGATGAATAAAACACGCCCTAAAACTACTAGAAAGTAAAAGCGTTCCATCTGCGTAGAGGGTTTAATTGTGTGACCTAATACTGCAATCCCCAACAGAAAAAAGGCTTTAAGTACATCATACAATATAATGTTTACGTAAGTAAACCATGTCCTTTGAGTGCAGAAAACAAGATTAAAATAACCCATTCAGAGTTATTCACTCCTAGAGGCATGCAACTGCTTCTTCAACATCCAACTTCAGTGCACACAACACACCTGAAAACAAAAACAAGATGGCCTATTAACGCATTCAGGTTGAATTTATGACGCGTTCCGTTTTAAGTGTTTGCAAACAAAAATGTTAACAAACAATTTTACATTCGCTACACATACCTATTAACTCACGCGGGCTTCACTGGTTCTTTTAAAAAGCAAACTGCAGGGAATTTTAATTACGGAAACGAGGTTAGTATTTTTTAGAACACGCATACAGTTTTTTTTTTTTTTTTTTAAGATGGGAGATGACTAAGCTTCACTTAGTTACGCATTAGTAGATGAATCAAATGTAACATTTGTATGTTAGTTAAGAAAAAACACAATGTTAAGCTTTTAATAGCTTGTAAGCGGGTTTATAGTCTGTTCAGTAAAAAATTGTTAGTACAAGAGAAAACTTCTACTAAAAAAAGATACAAAGCCAGTGACATGAATTACATGAATTCTGTGTATCTCTTTAAAAAAATACTCGTACACTCCACCATAACCGATCACCATTAACGTTGATAGAATAATCATCGTTTACTTACTTCTACATACCCTCCCTGTGTGAATTGATATTGATATTGAATTTGAAAGGTATTGTACCAACAGAGTTACCTTTGCCAATTGAAAACACTACTATATTTTCTTTACATTTGTTTCTATCATATTGGGGTTTTTGGGCTTTCGTTTGTGGAGCTTTTGAGAACAAAGTTAGTATTGTGAGAGGGTAGGTGGGTGTGTCGTATTTGTGTATTAATAGTACTAATAGTTGAAAAATCGTTAAATGCAGTTAAATTTGGTTGGATTTTGGTATTTTAGTAGAAAGAAGTTATTTTCTTAAAGTTTGCAAGTGCATTACGTGATCATATTAATCCGAAAAAGTATTTTGACGTGATATTGTGTTTTAATAAGAGTGATGTGGTATTGATTAAAAAAAAATATATATATATTGTGTAGTATTATTAAATACAGTGAACTGAAATTGGTTTAAAACCGTATTAAAGCTTTTACTTGAAACAGAAATATGCAATGAAACCAGACTGTGAGGCAAACGCCCTATCTTCCATGTACTGACAATTTTTGTTGAACAGACTATAGTTATTTTATTAATGGATGAGGTATGAGCGCGAATCGACAGATTTAGTTATATTGATTTTGTCGAAATTAGATAACATTAAATATACATAAATTACAATTATAAATTTATATAACAAAAATAAATATAAAAAACTTTATTTTTTTAAGACAAAAATCAAGTAAAAATTTTCCCGTATTAAATTAAATTTAATTGCTTACATTAAATACAAATATAGTTAATTATTGATTTCAAAATGTCACCAAGATTGTTTAGCTTTCATTCGGGATAATATTTTCTTCTTTAAGCCATTGTGGATCATGTTTATTTCAACAAGTCACACAATTTTTAAAAGCTCTCGATTGAAAGATTCGTTAGAGGCATAATAATTAGTCTTTAAATAGCCCTCCTTAAAAAACTTGGTATGTCTTAATACTTAAACACTTTGGTTAACTGACACTTTGGAAGAGAGAAAAACTGACTCAATATTGCCTTTCAACAGAAGAAACGTAAATTAAGCCTCAGATAACTCTCTACGATTAGCAAGAGACTCATATTTACTCCTATCAGACGATGGGAATAATGAGGTAACAGTCTGTGTTTGATTCAAGTCGTCTTAAAGCAAACGAAAGAAATTGCTTTTGGACGGGTTTAAGTTTTTGTACATCAATATTAAAAGTAAGTTTATTGTCAATTATAACTCTACTAAGTCTTAAACAGCGTCAATTTTAGCTATGTAGTCAAATTGTCAACATTACTTATTGCACCTTTTCCCCAAAAAATTTAATAATATTGCACTTCTCCGCATTTAGCAGCATGTCATTCCTTATATACCAGCTGACAAGAGTATCCAGACATTTTTTTAAAATAAATTCCATTGATTTCGCTGTTGACATTACAGCGAGATTGAGGTAATCGGCATGCAAAAAGTACATATCTGTATCTTGTTAATACTAAAGGCAGATCATTTATACATAAATACTTAAAATAGGAGCGGGCCATGATGGCTACCGTTGGGCATTCCAAACTTTACATTTATTTTACACGAATTGGCGTCACAAAACCTAACGCACTCCATTTTTGTATTCATAATAAGACTATCCATTTCAAAAAATTACCAGAAATACCATATTTATATTTAATAATATGGTACATGTACAACGGATATTTTCGACGCTATACAAGATGGAGTCAGAAGCCAAAGTATACCTTACATTCGATAGAGAGATCCAGGTAGATGAAGACCTCCGACTGCTTAGAGTGCAACATTTTAGAAGACAAGGTAGAAATTTAGGCAGCTGGAAGGGCTAATTAGGTTTGCAAAGAGCTATTAGTTTCCTAATATTGCATTTCGATATAGGGATTTGTAGGAGTGGATTAGTTCGGATTTCAATCATATCTCATACAGGTTTGTTAAACAAGAAGATTAGAAGTAACTATTTTCTTCCGTAATTCAAAATAAAGCTGGATTTAACTAGTATTACAAAGCAACAAAAAAACAGATTGATTCCACAGAAACACAATTAAAAAACGTTGATCTTAAAAGAAAAACCACGAAAAAATTGAAGATGTAACATCATCTGTAATACATTAAAATAGAAAACATTTGCAAAGAAGAAGGGTTTCAAAAAACCATCCCTAAAATACAAAACTAAACCAACAAATTTCACATAGTTTTTTGCACCATATCTACTATTTAGTCAAATTCATTTCCAACACTTTTGTTGTAGTGTCTATAAAAACTCTAAGGAACTAAAGGAACAACAATTTATAAAAAAAAATCAGATTAACATTATATCATTCTTTAAACATAAATAACAAAACAAAATAGGACCCATAAAAGTCCCTAAAGTGTTTCATCATTATCCACACCTATAGATTCATTTCCACAATGAAGTTACAAAACATACTTTATTTTTCATTAGATTCAAATTTATGTATTTCCAAATTTCATGTGTTGATCCACATACACGTTCAAATTATAAAAAGTGAAGATACATGGTTTTGAAATTTAATTAAAACTTCCTAACATTAACACCCAGGACTGTCCGCATTGTCAATATAAACTTACTTTAAATAAAATTTCTGACACATCAATTTGGCCCCAAACCCCCCAAACAGCTGTCATTTTAGCCATAATTATGATTTAGTACTCTCCAATCGATTTCACTCGTCGATGAAAACGTCACTGCCGTCGCGGCGCGTTAACCGAATTAAATCATCAACCCAATCGCACCAGATACATAGATACGAGCTGAACATGACACAAATATGATATCGATTTAGAGACTGCGTTGCCTGAGCATGCCTGTAAGGTCCTCACTTGGCAGTTATGTACATTAGGACATCAGCAGACAAAAAGCCCCCAAATTAAGTTAAATTTTGACATTAAATTGTCTAATTTAATTCGATAAATCAAATAGCCAAAATGAAATACAATATAAAAGTGACATTTAAATGGCATGCACACTTCCACCACCCTGTTCAAGCAATAGGCCAGATCCTACTCCCAAGTTATAGTATACGATGAGCTCAAGTGGAGGTTGCTTGCTCACGTTTTCGTCCGACAGGATATAAATTACAAAATTTCATTGCAACTGACTTCCTTATGGGCCTATCAAAGAAATTGCGATTGCAATGGCAATTGGGGCGCACTTTTGGTGCTTCTATCACAATGACGAAGTTTTACAACCTGCCAACCGAACAGTTTAAGGTTCCCTAGCCAAGGCAATATGTCTGGAGGTACGCTCTTGGTGGATGATGATGATGATGATGATGATGATGGGGCATGTTTCTTTGTGGAAACACTATAAGTTGTTAGGAGCAAGAAAATGTACGTGTGTATGTATGGGTTATGTATAAAAGTTGAAAAATTCGTTTAGTGTTATTACATTCTGCACGCTATTTTGGGCAATGACTTGTGGGCCGTGAAGTTGCTTCCGACATAGACGTCGACTGACGAACGATGGTTTCGGATGAGGATGGGCTTGCCAAAAAGGTTGAAGTATTTTTTTTTCTAGATAAAAGTTTACATTGCATGCAATAACATTTTGGGAAATTATATTCGCTTTTTGGTGATGCTTCTCCGTAAGGTTCTTAAGTGGCTTAGGTTTTGCGTTGAGTGCTTTTTAAATGCATCGTGTGTATCTAAAGGGTAATGGATTACCAGAAAGGGACACACAAAAGATCTGCAGGATATGGTGAATATTATTTCAGCATCTAAATACGTAGGGGGATTTTTTGACATATTCGTGTAATATGTGATTATTTTGTTAGTTTTTATGTGGTAGAAGCTCTTAAAATTAACTTAGTAAAATTTAATTCTATAAGCCTTATTCCTGCAGCATTCTAATTGGAAGTGCCACGAGGAGGCTATGATTTTGTTTAAACTCTTAATAAAGTTTGGCTCGTAACCTCTCCACTCAAAAAAAAGAAAGCTCAAAACCATATAAGAAGCCCTGATGTAAACTTATTTTTGCAATAAGCACTTGCGAAAGAGATTGTGTTTCTTACCTTTAAATCTTTAAACCACGCCCCAATATAAGGAAAATACGGTAAGGATTAAAAGAAGATATCAATGCACTTAAGTTTAAATTTTCTGCGCATACAAATCGGAAGGACACACAAACCAGGAAAAGCATTTTAAATTCGTATGGTGCGACTAAAAAAAGAATCCCTATACTTAAAAGCAGCCCGAGAATAACAATGGAGTTTTTCAGACAAGGAATGCAGCTGGCTATTTTACTGGAGCGTTGTTCGTAAATAGAGCGATAGAACAATAAAAGGCACTTTACATTACTGTGGTGCTGTGGTTGCAAACGACAAAAGATAGCATTGAGTTCTTGAGCCAATAAATTTTACTTGACTTCTTATTTCCTATTGTGATATGCCATCAATATCAAAATTTAATGAAATTATTTAACGCTACAGTTGGATTTCCCCATCCAGATAACAGAATTATAAATCTGGAAATGAATATAAAAATCTAAGTGCTGTCGACAGCAAACCCTTCAGTGGGTAAGTGGCTTTTTTTTGCAGATCGCGCGTGACTTCTAAAAAAGCCTAAAAGCCTACAAAATTAATTTTTTTTTTTAAATAAAACCAGACGAATTAATAATGAGCTCTGGACAAAAACTCAATGAAAATCCATCAAAATGCCATTAATTGTTCTTTCCACCGATAATAAAAATTTTAAGTTCACTTTCAAATTAATGTGTTTTATTTTACATTATAAATCAAACCTCACGATGAATATCCCCATTAGTTTCAGGCAAGAAGTCGTTGGTAAGTCTAGAAATAGCTTAGAAGACAAAACAAAACCCTGGGGCACACCATAATTTATATTGTGGATTTCAGATTTGTACCCGTCCAATATAACTTTTATTGATTGGACCGAAAGAAAGTTTTTAATTTAACGAAGAAGGGATTCATCCAGGTTTGGCTCTAAATAATTGGAAACGTACATCTTTATCCATCCAACTCATGACTTTTCTTTGGTTAGGTATGATACTCTTAGTATTATTTACGATTAAGGTTCTCATTCCCAAAATAATTGTATTAGTGATCATAGCGTTGGAATCTATGTCAATACCGAGGTAGAATAGTGACCAGCCAAGATCTCGAAAAAATAATTGAGACTGTCCCAGTTGCCTTTTTCATCAGGCCGATCATCAAATGCTTGAAAAGTTGAAATTCTTTCAGTAAAGGAAACCATACAAAATTGAAAAAGTATTTGGTGCAGGGATGTAATTTAGGTTGAAATTGGCATGCAATATCATTTTTTACGTAATAGCAAGAAAAAAATAATGCAACTAAGATATACCCATGACTTATTAATTTCAGCAGGAACGGAAAGCCTCATTTACTTGTGTTTCCTTTAGTAGGTAAGAAAACGGCCCGTTACAAAAAAAATACCCCTGAATTTAGAAAGTAGACTGTTCTTTGAGATCCCTCCCTACTTTCTCTTACATAATTTTAATCTCAAAGTTCTCAACCTATTTTTTGTTAAATTTATTTCGAACTAAGTTAAATTATTTGTAATATAATCTTTTTTGAATTAATTTCTAACTACAAAAATATTTCTAAAAACACATTTTATTAACCTACCGCCATAAACAACGCAGGTAACTTCCAGACTGCCGCCCTCTTCGTATGGACCCGCTCTTGAATCAATTCGTACTCGGCGTTCGTTGAAAATATTTGGTTGTTGTGGTGGAACTGTTTTGAAAGAAAAACAAAAATCAAATATTTACTCACATTTTTATTAAAAAAAACGAAAAAAATATTAGGTACACAAATAAAAATAAAAAAAAATATCATCCATAAAACAAAGGAAAGAAAAATTTAAATTAAACACAATTTCCATGTTAAACAACATTTAGACGAGCAAGGGAAAAACAAACATTATTTTTGGAAAAAATATAAACGTTTCATCCCCTCCCACCCACCTCAAAATATACTCCCTTCAGTCAAGCCGACAAAACTTTTTCCGCATAATACCCCATTGTAACCAATCTCTGGGGCACAAAGCTCGGAATTGGAATGCGCGCCCCCTACAGTCAGTCCTTTAAGCATTCTAGGTGTGTTTTTCAATTTTTGTCCCAACCCTAACAGTTGCGCGGCTAGAAAAACATTTTAAAATAATCATGCAATCCATATTTCTTTGTGTATATTTTTACTTTACTCATGTACAATATAAAGTTTGTTGTTCCGAGAAATGTTTCTAAAAAGTTTTAAATTGAAAAATTCCATCAAAAACCTCCGAACGAATAAAAGTTTGCACAAAAAAAAAACCGAACAAAACAAAAATATTGCAAAAAAAAGAATACCAAAATGTCGGGCTAACTGTTGCGGAAGTATTTAAATCAAGGAAGAAGCAGCAACCACCCACAAAATGGTTGATGGGTGTGGCAAATTAGAACGATGCACAAAAAAGGACTCTGCGTCATCAACCCAAACGGTATTAGATTAAATACTCCCATTATGTTAGTTATTTTCTTTCTTTTTTTTAATTTTATATATATTTTCTAATAATTTCGTTGCCTTCTTTTTGGATTGTTCCATGAACTGCAAATGGAGGCATTCCGCATTTCCGCTTCCGCTATGGCAGAGAGTTGCCTTAAACCGCACTTAACTCGGTTTAATTTGCGCAAACACAGAATTCAGTGTTTGTGTGTTGAATTTGATGGATTTACTTATATCCCGTTATGTTTTTGTTCCATTTTTTTTATATATATAATGTCAGTTTCAGTTGGAATTGCCACAAATATTCAAAATAAAAAAAAAGTTCAAAAGTTTTCATAGAAAACGGATTGTTTTTCATGGCGGTTTTGGTTTTTGTTTCAATTTATAGTTTTTAATGGACTTATCGGCTGAAATTTAATTGAACATCTTTCTGAGTTGGTGGAGGGAGGGGAGATTTTTTTTAATCCGAATTCTGTTGAATTCCGAAAGAGGATTTGAACTTTTTATTTTGGGCTTTAATAAAATAGTTAAACAATTAGTTTTTGGAGAATTTTTTGTAGCTGAAATTATAACAAATTAAATGTGTGCACTTGAGGGAAGTATAATTGATTTAGAAGTTATATAAAATAAAAGTGTATATCTATAATAGTGACTTAGTGGGAAGAGGTACTTACCAACAACTTCTAAATTGACATTGCTATTTCTAGTTTGTGATAACTTAAAGTCTACTCTACATCGGAAATTCCCTGCATCCTTTTCCTGAAAAAAGAAAAAATATGTCATTTTTTAGTTATTAAAGTTTGGCAATAAGTGAAATTTTAATTGTCTGAATAGGAAATTCTGAAAAGCATGTTATTTTTGTTAAAAACTTTTCAATTTTTTGGAGGAAGGAGTGAAAGTAACACTGTCATAATAATAACACACTGTCTTGCCCGCATCCTTAACAGAAAACGGTGAAGGCGGACATTCTACCTTGAAATTTTTGACACACATTGCATTACACTATATTTTATTCTACTCCTTATATTAATCTACGAAGTAGATACACGAGCACTGGCTTAGCCATGTGACACAGACACCAGACGACACAGGACAACAGAAGAAAGAGAGAGAACGGATAACAGAAAACAGATAGCACATGCCAACAGCAGGAACTTGGTTTTTGGACGGTCTCCCATCCGGCTACTAACCACGTGCTACTATGCTTGATTTCGCTGATCTCACGGGAAGCGATTCTTTATCAGAACCAAGGCCGTTGACCTTTTTGACATTTCCTCACTCACTCATAGGATTATGAACTCCATCAAATGACAACCAGGATGCAGAAAGAAGCTAAAATCGTGGTTTTGAAAATCAATATCGCCAAAACAACGAAAATCAACCTTGGGGTCCATCCAGTCATCTTCTCTAATAAATATTTTTCAACAGTGGATGGCCACAGCTCCAATTGTTGCGCGCGATGTCGGATGGACTTATTCGGGTCTTCTTCGATACTCTGCTCCACCGAACGGAACCATTTTGATATTAAATTTGCACGATTTGCAAACATTATTCAGGGCTAAGTCTTTTCATTATGAAATGGCAAACCAAACTAAGCATAAATCAAGTGACAGCTGTCAAAAAGACCAACTCCGAAAAAAGTATTGCCACTGAATACTGCGATTAATCTTATATAGTTAATAAGCTTTTTGATTTAAAACTTCTACAGAATCGTTGTGGTTTGAAAATATATGAAACGAAAAAGCAACCGTTTTTCCTATAATCTTCGCCTCCTCTTTGTTCGGACTTTCAAAGCTTCTTTTTTGGTAAGGAATGGTAATAGTACAGCAGTTATGTACTTTTTACTGGAAAGTATTCCGAAGTTAATGTAATTTTAATGTTGAGTTTGAAATAAGTTTTGTGAAAAAATTGTATAGATAAAGAAAGAAAAAAATTATATGGTAGAAAAATCTAAGTGTAAGTGTTGGCGTTAATTTTAAATTTATTTTTTTTTCAATGAAAGTGCATTTTTGGAAAATTACCCCTTCTGCCTAATCGAAGGATGATAGACTCCGTCCTATTGTAATAAAATGGGCACGACTGGGTCGCAAGTACTTGCTCTTATGTGCCAAATTACATTGGAAAGCAAGATCTTTGGCAGAAACAAGTAACATTTGCGTTGAAAATAACACAGTTTGAACTTATAAAAAGTATTAAAAACCACAATACTTAACGGTTTTTAGTAAAAATGAAATATTCCATCACACGTCTTAAATAACAAGGAATTTATGAAAAATGTATTTCGAAAATTGTAGGACCGGTTTTGATAAAATCCTGTTTTTTATTTTTAGTTTTAAAGAAAAATATTTTTTAAATTTTGGTTTTGAATTTAAAATTTAAAATATTTTTTTTTGATTAGTTTTCAAAATATTGATTTTTCAAAAAAAAAATTAAAAAATTTATTTAAATTAGAAAAAAAGTTATTCAAAATGTTGTTATGCAGAATTAATTTGGCTACTTAGATATTCTTAAATATCAAATTTAACAGAAATCCAAAGACCCGTAACCGAGAAAGCCAAAAATTAAAAAAACAGTTATATGAAAGGTCGCGTTAATAGAATTTTCCCTTATATGCGGTAAAATGATAGCCAATACCAACAAAAAAATTCTCAAAAAATTTCAATAAAATCGTTGTAGCCGTTTTCGAGAAAAATAAGATTTTCCTAAACGGTCATATGGCAGGTACCGTTATTTTTAGGGCTAAACATAAAATTTCAATGTCCTCTCTGGGGAATGCCAAAAGAATCACAAACACCAAGTTTGAAGGTAATCGCTTAAGTCGTTTAGGCTGCAGCTCATTATACATACTGACAGACAGACATTTTTTCTTGATCACATAAACTTCTCTATGATCGTAATGTCGTGTTTGATTGTTATCTCAATTTTTTTATATTCACGAATCCTAAACTTGCCTTATAGTCCCTATAATCGCAGGTAAAAAATGTTTGTATTTAGTCCTTCTTGAAGAATCCGATTTGATTTTGTGGCGCCAAGGTTATCATAATTTTCCGAAAGAAAATGTAAAACAAACACGCTTTCCCTAACTGAATGTTCCAGACATTGAATTTCAACTCGCTAATGCTGACTAATAATATTAGATGAAATAAATATTCATTTAAATTTGAGTCAACGCTATGAAAAGGTTCAGTTTAAGTTTGAGTCGATTTATTGTTAAACGGACAGATTCGTTTAAGATTTTGTTGAACCTGGGTGAATGTTACCGATAAATCGGTTTAAATTTTTTAATACCGAGTAGAAAAATTAAACGGAGCTTAAATTACACATCCTTACTGAATGTCAAAAACTATTGCATCTCAGTAAGCCTTAAGTAGCTACTTGAGGCCAAAGTAAAACCTCATAAAAGACTAAAAATTATACGTAGTTCAGTACTTCACTAACTGTAGGCCCCAAACCAGAGTAAATTCCATTGCTCTACGAATACTTCGCAAATTGAAGTTGTTCAAATACCGGTTTCTTTTGGTAAGAAAATAATCCGTTTTTTTTAGGAATTGTAATTGCAGATTGCAATTCGTAAAATATGGATTTACGTAAACAAAAGGAAATGTGTTCATTTTCACGGTTCGGGTTTTTGGCATACGTTAACATTTTTCTTCATGATGTAAGTAAAATCAGATTTCAAGTGGATATTTATACATAATCTTCTTTTACATATTTTTTGTATTGATTGCAAATGTATACTAGGAAATAACTGTAAAAAGGGTATTAATTACTGAAATATTATATACTTTGAGTGGTTTTGAAATGTCAAGTATGCTTTCGACCATGATTCAAGTTGGATTGGATTTATGCAGAAATATCATATCAGCTATTTTAAATTCGGAAATAATATCATTCATTAAAATTAAAACAAAGTTTAAACTCATGCTTATTTTAAACTCGTACTTTTGAATATTGTGAAACTGTAGGTATGTGAATTAATGATAACCAAATATAGTGTTTTTCTTACTCAAGCAAAGTTGTCTTTTAAAATAATTATATCTCTGTCTTAGTATCTTAAATATGAATGTTAAAAAATTGGAATAATATTTCCCAAAAAAATACTTACTTTCACAGGATTTATTATCAATTCAGCTGGCTCCTTATGCGTTCTGAAAACCGCTCGGTCTTCCAGTACTTCTTCATCTCTCCAATGTGATGGGGTACCAGCGTGAGCACCTCTTGTATCAAAACTTAATTAAAAAAAGTGGATTTTTTCATTTCATGTCATTACAACAAACTATATTTCAGTTTAATGTATGTAAAAATGTTATATAGAACTCACCTATAAATTGGAAGATTATTTTTATACCAGACAACTAGAAGTACCTTGTCATCTGGCAAACTGGAGCCTACATCACATTTTATTTGAGCAGAACTATTAACTAGAACCCGAAGAATTTCACCATCTGAAATGAAAAGAAGATCGTGTTAGTATTTTTTTCTAAGAAAATTATCAGTATAATTATTAGATTGTTAAAACCTTTAAAATATATTTGTTCTTATGAAATTTAAGCCTATGGATTTTTCGATCAAAGTTATACCAAAATCCAGATCACTGACTGTAATTAATAAGATTTCTAAAAATTGATAATATTGGGCTTAATGATCAATTGGTAAATTATGCAATGAATTAATAAAAGCTAATTCATATTTTCACCCTGCGTTTCGCTCAGTTGCTTTCTAGCTTCCTCAGTGGTTCTTTATTAATAGCCTTTTAAAATACAAAATTCAACAGTTATATATAAAAATAATTTAAATTGCATCAAGTGTTTTACTTTAATTATATATTGTTATGGTATTTTGGTCTTGTGAATTTTAAAAAAAGAACATTTTGAATTTCCGAATTTAAAATAATTTAACATTTAAATAAATTATCAATTAAAAAACACCTAAACAGACGAACAGAAATTTTCTTTAAAGATATTATCATGACTTGTTGATGGCAACACTGTATAGAGAGCTTATGTTGTCGATGTCTTCCTTGTGGTTCATCGTCAAATTTATTTTCTGTTGAATGTATAGGCTCTCCAAAGTATATACGTTGTGTTAGTGTGTCGGTCTTTATCTAGTATACGTGTATTGTCAAAATAAGCATAGTGATTGTGGTCCACCATATGTTGAGAGAGTGCAGTAGCGTTTCGTTTGTTTCTTATATCAGCTCACAGTTGGAAAAAGGCTTACTATTGAACTGAATTCAGTACAATTTGATATCGTCAGTACAAAAGTACAACTTTGCCATTTTCAATACAATTTTGAATTGTTTTTACAAAATTGATTTATTTCTTTCATTTTATGTTATCTTTCAAAATATTCATCGAATTATTCAAGGTGTATTCTGTATTCCTCATTCTTCAGCAAACGTTGAAAGAAAGAAACGTTCATAGAAACCAAAAATCACATCAAAAAATAATGTTGGCACAGTCTTATGAATAATACAAATCTTGTCAATAAAAATGTTTTTTTTTCTACGGCGAAAGATGACAAAATTTTCAAAGACACCATAGTTGGTAGGGAGCTCTCCACCGAGGAGACCTGCAACACCGCATAATCACACGGTTATCGTTATGTCTTGCTACACTAGGTCGAACGGTCTCGTTCTCTGAAGTCGATTGTATGTACCATGGAGCACCAATAAGGCTTAGATTAGCACAACCCCAAAGTTGTTTCCCGTAAGTCCACACAGGTTTTAGCACTTGCTTGTAGATAAGCAGTTTGATATAAGTACTTAGATTGGAATATTTTCCAATTAACCAGTTTAGTTCTCGTAACTTAATATCGAGTTCTTCTCTTTTCTCTTTAACGTGCGTCTTCCATTTAAGCTTAGCATCAGGAGTCATGCCTAGATACTTTGCTTCGTTAGCATACGGTATTTGAACCGAGTTAATAATGATGATGTGTTGATTTGGACTCGTTTAGAACAATGCGCCATTTCTTCGTCCAGTTTGTTATTTTGTCAAGAGTTTTCTGTAGCTTTTCGGTTGATCTTTCAATTGAGCTGGATGATGCAAGTATGGTCGTATCATCAGCAAATGTTGCTATAGTGACGTCTTCTTCTTTAGGTATATCTCGAATATAAAGAACGAATATCACCGGGCCAAGAACGCTCCCTTGTGAATTACCAGCATTTATTTCTTTAAATCCTGAATATTCAATGCCTTGTTTCACTCGGAAAAGTCTATTTTCCAGATAGGACTCCAGAATATAATATATTTGTTTCGGAAAAACCTGTCTTAATTTAAATCTTAGGCCGTCATGCCAGACCTTATCGAAAGCCTGGGAAACATCTAGAAAGGCGCTTAAACATATCTTTTTCCTCCCTAGGGATTTTTCAATTTCATTTGTTATTCTGTATACTTGATCAATTGTTGAGTGGTTATTTCTAAAACCGAATTGGTGTTCGGGAATAAGCCGTTTCTTTTCTATAATTGGAAGCAGGCACTTAAATAATTATTTCTCGAATAACATAGAAATTATTGGTTATAACGATTTTGGTCTGTAAGACTTCTTTTCATTAAGAGTTTTGCCTGGTTTTGAACCATAATGACTTCGGCCACTTTCCATTGCCGTGGAACGTATGCAAGGCTAAACGTGGCATTAATCAGATGTTGGATTTTAGTGATTGCTTTTCTCGGTATCTTTTTGAGAATGGGTGCATTTATCAAGTCATATCCGGGATCTTTTTTGTTTTTTTGCTTTCTTATAGCGTCTAAAAGTTCTGAAAATGTTACATCTCGAATTCGGAAGTTTTTAGAGGTCCAATGAGTATCACCGGGTTCATTCAACAACTCCTCACCGTCAAAGGGCTTGAAAGTTTCCTCGAGGTGATCGGCAAACAGATCTGCCTTTTCTTTGTCTGTTTTATCCCAATCTCCATTGTTTTTTCGAATTGGTGCTGATTGTAACTTGGGTTTTTTAACACCTTTAATAGCCTTCCACAGAGAGTAGTAAGTACTTTTTTCTGCGGAAAGACCTTCGAGATAAATAGAAATCTGACGGTTTCTTGAATCTCGAATTACATTTTTCAGTTTACCTCTCCAAAAAGAAGAATTTTTATAGTAAAACTCATTTAGGTAATGTTAACTAACTAACTATTATTAAAATATCTAAGGCACCAGTTGTAATAATCTTTGAAACTGACTATTAAATGTTTCCATTTTTTAGTTTGAAGGTGTTGAAGAAGTAAAAGCAGTGATTATTTTGATGGCACAATAAACCTGATATTTTGAATTTATTTATTAGCAGAAGTTTACTTGATCATAATATACATCAAGGGGTTTTAAATAAATTTGTGTTATTTATTTCTGCATAAAAAAAAATCAATGATTTAGAAATCCTTTTAAGGCTTTAATGAACGCCACAACTGGATCGTCTGATATAGGGATCCGTCCGTTATTTATTTAGCTATAATATCGAAGGTCCATTAATTGTATTTATTTTACCTTAATTTGTACAAACTCACAAGCTAACTAAAACATCTGGCGTTGTTGTGGCATACCATCATACATTTTCTTGATACCCGAAAACAACGTCACAAATCGGTTCCAACAGTAACTAAACACTATCAACATAATCGTGTCAGTACACAAACAAAATGTAATATTATTGATATGAAAATATGTACATTAAATAGCTTTAGTTACTCATTACAACATCAGCTATATGTCTGCAAAAGCCTTGTCAAAATTGGTCCATGAATAAAAATATATGGCACCACCCACTTAGTTATTAAAAAAATAGCCTTAACTATTTCTTACAATATTAGCTATCTGATTGTGAAAGTCCCGTCAAAATCGGTCCATAAATAAGAATTTTCGAAAAAAGGACCCATCTTGACCCCTTAGTTACTTCCTAGAACATCAGCTATCTGTCAGTGAAAGTCTCGTCAAAATCGGTACAGCCGTTCCCGAAAGTAGCCCAAACAAACAGACACACAAAAAAATTAAAAATTGTGTTTTTGTTTTAACTATACTTTCATATGCATCTTTGTATAAAAGCTGTTATTTTGATTTAAAAACATAATCAATTTTTTATGTTAATAAATTTATTGTTTTTTTTTTGTTCTCGTTTATAAAAAATGTTATTTTTGAATTTGTGTTTGCTTACAAATCAATTTAAAAGAGCCCAGTACAATTTGGTCATTTTCAGTACTATTTTATGTCATCGTTCAGTACAATCGAAAATAGTCGATTTCCATCACTGTATCAGCTTCATGTTCAGAAAGTCTAACTCCCAAGGCATGTTTTGTAGTGCCAATACAGGCTTTGCAACATGTTTCATTTAATTTACCTTTACATGGAATTTGTTATACTACATCATGTTGCTCAGATTTTTAAGTGGTGGTTTTGTGTTGGTAAATATTGTGAGTAATGTAGAGTTAGCTTTGTGTGCAAAAATTGTTTTACCTCTGGCGATTGGTAATATTTGGCTTATTGAATAGTAATCGGTGAGAAGAGGGATGTATGTAACAGAGAAATATTTAGGGTTGCCATGTTCTTCCTTAATTATGTTTGGTGTGTTTTTATTATTTATTTTTTATTGAATTTTATTATTATTAAGACTTTTAATTATGGTGTTTGGATAAATGTGGTATTCGTTAAGCATATTGAGTATGTGATCTGTGTCTCTTTTTTTGATTACTACAAATATATCATCAACATATTTAGTAATAAATTTAATTTGTATGTTGTACTTTTTTAATTTATCTATAGTTTCGTCTAGATGTTAATAAACATAATGCATCTTTGTTGGTTCAGTACAGCAATTCATTTAACGTTACTCAGAATGCACCACGAGGTGGAAGAACTGCAAGGCATTCCGCGTCTGGGTTAGTCATTTTGTCAGTTAGTAAGGAGTTAGTTAGTCATAGTTAGTTAAAAAAGATCAGTATTAAAAAGGTGTGTAAGTCTCGTCAATAAAGTCATCGTGCGTTTTTTGATTTTTTTAAATACAGATTCTATGAATGCAAAAGAAACTTCAACCTCGCACCTACCCCAAATCCTATAGTGTGCCAAGCATGGGGGTTGCAGGGGGGCAGTATGCCCCCCCATACATACTTTACTGTTTATTTATTGTAATGTTAGAAGCAAAGAAGAAATAACAAAAATTTTATAGAAAAGTAGTTTTAGTTTTCAAAAACTAGAAGACATAGAACAATGCAGTTTTTTGTGTTCAATTAAGAACTGATAGTTACTAGGAACACATATAAGCTCATTTACAATTGCATTTCACAATTAAATTTTTTTTCACGTTTTTTATCAAAATTTGAACTTTAAATGCGAATTTCTCAAAAACAATTGACTTGAGTAATTTAATTTAAATGCAGGATTATAGAACAAACTTCTGGCTTTCAGTATAGCACTTTATTGTAAATGCTGCCGTTGTTTTTTAACATTTTTTTTTCAATTTAAATCATTTTTTGTAAAAGTGCCCCTAACTCCTAAACGGGGGGAGATAGACCCCTCCCCACCGAAAGTAAAAAGTGTTTGTTTTTGACTTCTCTACAAAAACCCGTTATCAAATCTTGTCGGCCAAGTTATCGTACTCGTGCCCAAAGTTTGATTTTGCTGTTTTTTTTTAACAACAATGTTAGTCGTTGAATTCCTGATTTAAGTACATCCATCAGTACATCCATTTAAAAATGTTCAATCAAACATGTAAAAGTTCCAATAATTTCTAACCATTTTGGTTTGCATAATTCGTCCAATGATGTTCTTTGACTGGGGCTTATAACCCTGTTGCTTCTGCTGCGGAGTACTGTATCTTTTTGCAACTTGGCTATAATCTCTTTACTTTACTCTTCAAACTTGTGGCTCCAGCAGTCGGATTTGTAGAAAACTCAACAATAACATCAAATAATTATTTCAACGTAACATTAAGAAAGACCCAACGAATAAAAACCGTCAATTAAAAAGTCCCCCACAGTATGTTATTATATTTTTAAATTCTCACAGAAAATTTTCCTACTCGACGCTTTCAAAATTGAAATAAATAAAACACATCTTTTTGAAGTACAAAATTTAAATATAGCTACTTAAAACCATTTATCATGCGCTCAAAGAGAGTCCATTATAAAAACACCAAATAAACTAAAGTTCTCCTGATCGTTCCCCCAAACTTCAGCCATTCCAGTCTTAGTCCAACTTCTATAAGGACATTCAAACAATAAACTACGAACAGCAAAAAACATGATGGGAGTGTTCTCGGGCTGCCCAAGTAGGGAAAAGATGAAGAGGGAAAAAATGTTTTCCTTATAATTATTGTACAAGACACTCGACAACCACTTAACATACAAAATGTGACGTCCTTTTTTCCAAATTACCATCGCGCTTCTAGTACAACACAATATAAAACCTTAAATGACCTTGCTTATTTTCAGAAATGTTGAAATTAGCTGCCACTGAAACGACGATGACGACTACTAGGACGACGACGGCGCTGGTGATGTCCTTCTCGTGGTGCGGAGGGTTGGGCGTAGGATAATAGTGTACGCGGTAAAGAAAAAGCACCATCAGCCTCTGTGTCCCTGTGCCATACCTTTTACTAATTGCCACCACCTACCTAAATGTTGAGTGCAGAAGGGTTCTTTGCTGCGCCATTGTCCTTGTTCACCTCTCCACGAAGATGTTTTCTTAAAACGTACATAAATTATATTTTTTTTTTTTTTTTTTTTTTACTCCAAAATAACGCGTGTATATGTATATATTTCAACTTTCTCCACAGAGATGGCTTATATTATGTTTTTGCATCCACATAAGGCAGGGAGGAGATTGTTTTATAAGGATTATTAAAAAAACACATACATACATATATACGCCCCTTAAAAGTTACAACTTGAGGGAAAGTTTGACACATGATATTCTTTCGGGTCGGGACTGTGGATTTAAAATTATTTTAATGTTCTAACCTTGAATTATGTCATGTAAATTTATATTCGAATTCGCATGTGACACTAATCCCAGGACACGAATTATACGGGTACATGACATGACTGTTTAAGCAATGGTAGATTGAAATCCTTGAGACCCTTTGAAACATCAGCTGAGATTTCGGTCACAAGGTTGTTTGTAAATTGTATATTCGTCATTTAGCGAAGACCTAAAGTAAGGGGGAATTTTTTTAAGTTTGATATAACAGACGGACAAGACAGTTAAGTCACTCCATTTGCATCTGCATTGAGAAGATAATATTGGTAAATGTTGTTCATGCTTCATATTAATTCTTTTGATAGTGAGCTGGTACACATAGATAAGGGTCACCAGGTGTTTCGCAGGATGGTCCAATAACTTAAAGATCTTTATAACCTTTTAAAAGGAGAATCAGTATTTTATAAGATGAATAGAAAGAAAACGAAGTCTAAAGGTTACAGGTTGGAGATGTATTTTATGAAGTCCTTGAAAATGATGTACCTAGTTAATAAATACCTACATAAACTCAAGATTTAAAATATTCATAACGGTAGAAAAAAAGATATTTTATTACTTGATGAACAATTGTTTGTCACATGAAAATGTTATTATTAGACTCAAAATAACTTTAAGGTGTCACTCATTGTCTCCTCTTTCACTGAAGGATGAGCTGCTCATTTGGCAGCACTCTATTCAAACCTATGGCTGAAGAAAGTTCAAGCCAAAATCCAAAGTATTTAAATATGTCATTTTCAATGCACAATGCAAATTAAATTAACAGCTTAAATTCCTCAATAAAAGGATCATCAGAGCGCATTAATAAATCGATGGCGAAAAGGTTATAACAAAGAGTTTTATTTGCTTTACAGGAATATAAGCATACTCAAAAAATACGTATCTAGCGGCCATTTGCGAATGAACATCGATGGCCCAGCGAAAAGGAATTCAAATCCAAAGCAGACCTCATCTTTAATAGAGCGACCATGTAGAGGGCGACCTCCGCGGAGCTCCGCCTGGTTGGAGAGCAAAATTGAAGACGGCAAGCTAGAGATTGGGCCGGCTGAATGGGTACTTTATCTGGCCAAAATTGAAAAACAAGTATTAATAGAAGGATAATGAGGAAGTTGAATTAAATGCTAACTATACAAATTTTTCAAAAACGTAACGTAGCTGACACAGTAAACTGTACTCTGAGACTGATGATATAGAAATATAAACAAAAATTGATCAAACCCAAAAAAAAGTTGAAAAAGAAAACGTTTATCATTAAAGTTAGTTTTAAATGACTTTTATTTCAAACTAATATAATTAACAATGTGTAAATAACTAAGCCTATTTGGTTTGGCCTTAGGCCGTCTACCAGTCCTTTGCATTATATAAATCACAAAGAAAAAAATTATCAACAAAAAATTTGTAAATTTATCAAAACGGTCACAAGTTGATAATATAATATACTTTACTAAAAACTGATGACAGCAACGGCAGCATCTAACAAATAAACGACGTCGCAGTAGATTAAATATTTGCTAGATAACCTAGACATTGTGGGTGCAATTCTCGTGGCTTTTAGGTTAGAAAATACTCACCTTACTTCCGACTAAATTTTGTTTCTATGAAATGGTGGATCATACCTTCTAAAATGATAATGACCTCATGTCCAACCAAATCTTCTCACCCCCTAACTATCGAGCGCTTACACTTACATCCCTTCTTTTTTGATGAAAAATCGCTCCATAATTTTGGTGCAAATAAGTTTATTGCATCATTATCATTTTAAAGAGCTTGTTCCTGAAATGTTTAAACAAATGTTTCTTTGCACCTTAAGTCTCCTAATCTCTTGAAATGATAACAAACTCTTATTCATTATGTAAGTAATGTTTCGAATTTGATGCTTCAAAACTTTTATTCTGCCTTTTGTCTTTAAAGTGAAATAACCACCATACATTCTGCGAGACTTTAGGTATTTTTTAAAAGATGAAAAACATAAATATGTACATATTTTACTTCGTCTATCCATGAGTGGCACTTACATCGGAGAAACCCAAAAACTCTCATCAACTCAGTTTTTTAACTTAAATTTTATGGTTTGAATCCAAAAAAAGAGTAGTAAAATTGATAGTCCACAGAATAATTAAGGATAACACATACATACATCTCCTGAGCAACGCCGCATGTTTTTTTTTAATTATTTGCGCGAACAAAGGTGCCCTTATAACGTTAAACACACTGCATTGGAATGCTAGGGAGAGAGGTATAGAAGGTATCGATTTACATTGATTTTGATTGCTTTCAAATTGAAATGGGAAGGGAAATCCCGCCGGGTAAACTATCAAAATCATAAGTTTTTGCTAAAGAAAGGTACGTCCGATACGATGTTCATTGTTTTATTGCTATATTTACAAACAAGTGCTCCAGGAAAATAGCCACTTGTATTCCTTCCCTAAGTGAATACCACCGTAATACGTAATACCCGAAATGCTAGGAATATAGTTGCAGTAGTTGTAGTTGTAGTTGTAGTTTACCCTCGAGGCCACCATCGGACGTACTGTTAACTAAAGATTCTTTCTTTAGTCGCACAACACGAGTGTAGAGCGCTCTGTTTTACCCTATACTTTTGATATGTAGAATTTTAAAAATAAAGTCCTTTATCACATTGATAACCGGGATCTTCGACAAAAAATCATGTCTTACGTTTTCTTTTTATTTTTACGCTTACGCTTCATATCATCGTTACAAGATCCTTATCTACTCTACACACCAAAGATATTCAAACATTTCACCCGTGTCCGTTAAAATAAATGTTCGCATTAAGCTTTTTGGTTTGTACATGATGGCCTGCACGAAATTTTTGCCGAAAGAACTCCTGCTTTAGGAAACCCCTATCTATCTCGTAATTGTCTATAAAATGTGTTGTCATATTAAAAATGGGCACGATTGGTTCGCACGTACTTGCTCTTATCTGCCTAACCACATTGGAAGGCAAGATCTTTGACAAAATGTAACATTTTCGTAGAAAACTAATTAAAAGTGTCTAAACAAACACTTAATCGTTATTGGTAAGCCGAATTAATTTGACTTCCAAGATCTTTTTAGTTATAAAATTTGATAGAAAAATTCAACGAGCAGTTACCGTGAAAGTCGAAAAAAAATATTTACATGAAAGGTACAGTTAATAGACTCTTCCGATAAATTTGTTTTTGATAAAATTATATCGAAAATTTACCAAAATACTCACAAAAAAATTCTTCAAAAGCGTTGAAAAATTCAGGTTTGTCATATTATGAGAATTGTGATCTGGTATATATAAGGCTTGACAGGCTTACAGATCTGTGTTTTCCGAATGCAAATAAAAAATATTTCATTCTTTATCCTACGTTTAGTTGTTTTTTTGCCAACTTTATCAAGGATTTTTTGTAACTTTGTTAACATATTTTCTGTTAATTTAAATTGTTGTTAATCATAAATTTAGTAATTAACATGTTACAAAAACAACACTTTAATAAATAAATTAAAAGACTTTAAACACTAAACAAAACAAGACAATAACTCATAGCTTATTTTTAGCCTAACACTTTTTCAAAATAACTTTTCTGAGGAACGGCAAAAAAAACAATTATACCAAATTTGAAGGTAATCATACTTTAGCCGTTTAGGCTGCAGATCATTATACATACATACCGCACAGACAGGTAGACATATAACAACATAGTAATTTTTTGTCACTTACTTGATTTTTATCTCTATTTAATTTAACGAATCCGAAAAATGCCTTATAAAACCTATAATCTTGAAACAAAAACAAAATGTGAACTCTCTTGAGGAATCCTGATATTTTTCTGTTCTGTGTCTTATATTGCATCCTTCTGAAGAATTATAAGGAACAATACATACTTATTTCAAAGGTTATGATGTCCTAAACTTGTCCATATTTATCGCCAGTAAAATGGCTTTAAAACAATTATTAATTTGCCAGCGCGATTAGGACTCAACACAATCTTCCTGATCCTGATGTGTCTAATGGCCAACGTGGTTTTATTTCTTCTTAATTTTACTCATAACTTTCTGGTCGAAAAAATTCGTAATTTCTCAAGCCTCAAGCAAATCAATAAAACTTGAATTTATGTACACTCACTACCACTACTCGTTGAAATCATTGAACAAAATGGGCTCACAAAACAAAGTTGAAAGCATTATGAAATTTTGTTTCAGATTTAAAGAAATTTCGTAAAAATAGTAATTTAATGCTTAAAAAGCCCATCCATACTTTATTAGGTAACAATTTATAAGTAGTCTCCGAAGAGCACACTGGCTGGGTCATCTTATTCAACTGAAAGATCCTAACAACAGGCAATATGTCATATATCACCTGTATGGCTTAAATACAATATTAAGTACTCTCTCCTGTTTCACTGATTTATCAAATACGTAAATAAAAACAATTCTTAAAAGAATAGCACTTAGTGCAGTTCGGTTCAGTTTATCCTTAAAAGTTCAATAACATACGCCACCACCCCTCCTGAGAGCATTTTAATCGCCTTTGTCGCCCTTATAATTGATTGCACTTACAAAACACTTTTCATCATCATTATCGACAGAATAGCCATCATCAGTTTCATATTTATTATCTTCATTCATCCCCTGCGATGGAAAGTTGATGAAGAAATCGATTAATAAGCCGTATTTTCCGCCCGCCAGAAATGTATATATAGCTTCAATAAAAACAGCAACAACAAGATATAAATAAAAAAGATGACCAAAGTGTTGACAAGGAGCTGTCGCCTTTAAATGGCCATCAAAATGTTTTGTGGAAATCGAGGATTAGGCTAAGGACTTGAAGGTTTTGATGGTAATCTTTTTGCTTTTAAGAAATCTAATGAAAATGATAACTGAATTGTCAGTAAATGTGGAAGAGGGTCATTTCAGAAAGTGACATTTTTTTTGGAATGAAACTGTTTGACGCCAATTAAAGTTTTAGGCGATTAAAACAGAAACAAATTTCTTGAAGCCAAATTGTGTTTTGTTTACCAATGCTGATGATGCTACTTGAAAAAAGATATGCTTTGTCGATACAAAAGATTTTTGCAAAGATCAGACAATATTTATGTCCACATATGTTTTTGTATTAATTTTCATTTTACTTTCAAAAAACAAAAAAAAAACTATCTAAGCCAAATCGGTCAAGGTCCGGATTGAGTTTTTTTCCTAAGCCTTATATAAGGTATTAAACTCAATTTCAAAAATTGCAACGGCAATCTTGAAAGGAATAAAGTGTTTATTTTAGGAGAAGGTATAGTTAAGTATAAAAATGTTATAAAATAAATTGCACGACTGGATCGCACGTACTTGCTTATATGTGCGGTCACATCGTCGAATAAAATTAAAAAAAAATAAGTTACATTAACGTGGAAAAATAACACTATGAAAACTTTTAAAAAGTGTAAAAATCACAACAGGTAACGGTTTTTAGTTAAAATGGAGCACCCCATCACACGTGTTGTATAATAAAAAAATTATGAAAAAAGTACTTCGAAAATTGTATTACGTATTTCGATAAATTCCTGTTTTAATTTTTTTTTATTTTGGTATGCAGTTTTTTAGAGTTTATTAGTATACATGTGATAATAAAATTTAAAATTATTTTTTTTAATCATTTTTAAAAATATTGAATTTTCAAAAATAAAAAAAATTTAAATTAATTTTAATTAAAAAAAAGTTATTCAAAATTCTGATATGTAGAATTCATTTGGCTACCTAGTTCTTCTTAAAAATACAATTTGACAGAAATCCATAGAGCCGTTACTGAGAAAGCCGAAAAATAGAAAACCGTTATATGAAAGGTACCGTTATTAGACTTTTCCTGTTAATTTGGTTCAGATCAAATGATTGCCAATAATAACAAAACAAATTCTCAAAAAACTCATTAAAATCGCCGTTTTTTATATTCACGTATCCTAAAAATGCCTAATAGTCCCTATAATAGCAAGTAAATAAATTGCAGGACTGGGTCGCACGTACTTGCTCTATTAAACATATTAAAGTGAACATCAAAGGATGTATTCAATTTTTGTGACTTTTGATTGTTTGAATAAAGTACGTAAAATTGTATTGGGTGAAATAATTTAAACGCCATTGTCTTTAAGAAATGTAAAAAGTGTGATTTTTTTTCTAAATCGTAGGAGCGGTTTTTTAATAAAACGTTTTTTCCAAAATACATCCGTACAGACAGACAGACAGACGGACAGAATTTTGCCAGTTACTCAAATATTTTTCTCTATCATCGTAATGTCATGTTTCATTGTTATCTCAAAATTTAATTTTTTGCACGAATGCATAACTTGCATTGTAGTATGTAGTACCAACGAATAATCGCAAGTAAAAATGTTATACATATCCCACAGTGTTCTTGTTTGTTTTTAGAAAATCTATCTGTTCCTATAAAGTTCCAAGCTAGACGAGTATATTTTACGTAATATACATGAAATCACTGAACAAAATTGAATTTTTTTTTGTAAGGCTTCTTTTAAACAAAAAAAACTTTTAGAGGTTTAAAAAAGGGTTAGTTAAAAATCAATAATTGTCAGATGTCGTAAGTGTCAAAGGAGTGTACAAGTCCCCTTATTTTTGGTCAACCTAAGCAAGTAATTTTGAAGCACACAAAAACAAATACACAAAAATAATTGGTACATTTTCTGTGCATTCGAAATTTCTACTTTTACCCAATTTCCAGCCAAAAAACTATAAATATTGTAGATTTTGATTTTTTTAAATTAGTGTTACAGTATTAATGTAGAAAAGGGTCAGGTTCTTAATTCAAAGGTTATTGATCTAGTCATAATATTGACACTATTAAATATCCCATAAAATTGTATAAAAATAAATCGCCCCAAATAGACTGATCGAAACGGAAAATTGTGAATATCCTCGATGACATCATTTTGAATCACAATCCACACCACATTGACTACCATAGGAATACAAAAATATCAAGATTTTTTAAGCGAATAAATTGCGCTTGACAGCTCTAGATATTAACAGACATATCGAGGTTACGGTTATGAACTAAGTCGACATAGCATCCTAGGTAAGCAAGCAAACATATCCAAGTCATCCCGATGCGAGTCTGTAAGTCAAATGGCTCTTTGAAACTTAATCCACTCATCCCCACCGACAAATTCTTGCACTAGCAGGACATTTTTGAAATCGTGCAAATAGCTTCCGCCCTCAAAATTCTTCCGACAAGCTCTCCATTAACGTCAATATACATCCCTGCATGTAGATGTTTTCTGTACGTCAGCATTCCCCCATTCGACCGTCCACCAGGGTTGGACGCTACCCTGAACCACGTTAAGATAGGTGGCTTAAATGTGAAGTTATGCTCGACGAACATTGATTACGCCCCAGATGAATCTGTGTGTGCCCAGAATAATCGCCTCCTCTGCGTTGCTTGACAAAAAGATTTTAGACTCGGATTATTATTCGTACGTTGCTAATGTTTGTTTTTTCTGTTTTTTTTTTTTATCTTGCTGTCTCCTCCACCTCTTGAATGTCCTGAAAAGGTGGATATTATTCTTTTTGTCCTGATGTCCTTGTTTTTTTTTATTTTTTTCATCTCCGTGTTGTGAAGAGGAGGACAACCGAAATCCCTCGGCATTTTGGTTTTGATAAGTGAATACACACTTGAAGCTTTTAGGTTTTTTTCGTCTTCCCCATTTTAACCTTCCTTTGTTGATTTGGTAACGTAGGGTAGATTTTTTGTATTTTGGTTTATGTACCTTTTTTCAAGGTAGTACATCAAAGATTGATTAACGGTCAGTACATGGTAGCTGGTATGGTGTGGAAGTTTGTAAGGGTAGTGGTTAAAGCTTCCGGCTAATTCGTTATGGCTACGAACATTGAATTGAGTTGTAGTGGTTTTAGTTAATAGAGTAAGTTAAGTGTCCTGGGAGAAATATATACATATGTATGTATTTATTTCTTTTTTGTATTGGCTTAGTTACAAGTGAACATTTGTTGGTGACGCATGCTGCGTTGACCGCAAATGTTTTTAGGACTCATGAAGGATTTTGGGCTAAATGGACCTTATGTGTGGTCAGATTAGGGTGAGGTTATATATTCTGATTTATTCAATAAGCAAATTTGATGTGCAATTAGGGTTCTTTCACAAAATCATTGAAAGGTGCCAACTTCAACAGAAGTGAAAATGTGCCTTTTGCAAACATGAATATCTTGATGAAAGATCAAAATGTCAAATCTCAAGGGACTCATATAATAATATGAGTTGGTGTTATATGTATGTTATATATACTAACAATCTTAATGTTAATCTTACGTTTGAAGAAATGAATTGCACGACTGGATCGCACGTATTTGCATGTGCGGTCACATCGTCGAATAAAATTCAAAAAATAAGTAATCTTGTATAGTACTGTATTTATGAAAAAAGAATATCGAAAATTGTAAGACGGATTTTGATCAAATCCTGTTTTTTATTTTTAGTTTTTTGAATTTTTTTTTTTTTTGAAATTTTGGTATGCAGTTTTAAAGAGTTTATTAATATGTGATTGTTAAATTTAAAAAAAAAAATTTGATTAGTTTTAAAAATATTGATTTAAAACAAAAAAGTAGAAAAAAAAGTTATTCAAAATGTTTTTATGCAGAACGAAATAATTAATTTCGCTATTAGACAGCTTTAGGTAGTGATGGAATAGGTATCTTTTGGAAATTGTTGTTTTTGTTCAGCCTAAGAAGTCAAACTAAAGTATCAATTTTAAGACCCGCTCATCATTCCAGTCCTGCTGAATTGTGCACAGGCATATGGACATTGTCAAAGTGGCTGAAGAAGCTTTAGGCTGTTTCGAGAGAAAACAAATTCCGGGGGATTTTTGTTCCTGTATACAAGGCGAGGGGAGGAGGAGACCCAACAAGTTAAAGTCCAAATTAGGGTGTGTGTGTGGATTTAACGAGAGGGTTTGTGGGTGTGATTTAACAGGCTGTATGTTGGTGTTGCTGTCATCAATGTTTTCTTATGACGTTATCACGTAATATTATCGTCCGTAAACCGACTTTACAGACAACCAACTCTTTGGTTTATATATCAAATCGAGCAGAAGAATGGATTCTTAACAATGATCCTGTATCTTTATGCAGGTCCCAGCGTGAGCTGAAGTAACAAAAATCATCATGACCAATTTTTGGGAAACTTTGGCTTTACTATAATCAGTTTTATTTAATATATCGGGTTGTAAAATTTTCCTTAAGAGTTTTGTCTATAGGACTGGTACTAAACAAAATCCTTCACTTTAAAATTATTTTCCACAAAAACACTCAGAATGATTCTAAGAATGCAAAATATAAACTATTAAGTCAAAAAGAGTTATTCCTCATCAACTAGAAAACGATTTTGCTATGTTCTTCCCTTCTCAAATGATTAAAGAAAACAATACACTTAAAGTTAATTGATTTAAGAACAACAGCTAAATTATAATTAAAACGGTCAGCTATCATCCTTCCTTTCTAAAAAAAATCCAAACCTTAAGGACAAAAGTGATTATAAAATGCGTTCCCAACAATCTTTTAGATTATTTTGCTGTGGATACTCCAACACAATGAATGCGAAGTATAATACTAACATTTATGCAGTTCGAGGAGACTCACAATAAAATTATGTCCTTCGCCTAGACAGAGTCCTTTGTTGTTCATGTTATCTCATCATTAAAGTAAATACACAATGAAAAGAGCACAGTACAAAACAGAAACTGCAAAACGTTAGCAGAACTGCTAAGAAGGATGTATTTAGAAAAAAAGGGGTCTTTTGTCCTTTAGAAACTACACCACTATTTCTCCCTTTCACCTACTACCTCAACGTAGTCGAAGGGCAACCACATGGTGTCATGCCATATGTTATCCGTTACCGTTACTATACATGCACATACATATATGTGTTACATTACGTGTGTAGGAATTGAATTTGATCCTCAAATAAATGTGCCATGAAGGGAGCACTTTATTAAGCTTACATACTATATGTAAACTTGTAGAATTTTTGCTCTCTTGTCTATTAAGTGACTATTTGCAGCAGTAGTCCTATATGAATGTCCTTATGTTTTGTTGATTTTCCCCCAAAATAGTCTCCTCCATGTTCCGCTTTTGAAATTATGACGATATCTTTAACTGTGTAGCATAGATTTCCTAGGGCAAAACCATGAAACATTCTGCGGTTGGCTACAATAATGCAACAGGGAACTGATTCAGTTGTTCTGTTTTAATATGCAATTAACATGACGATATGCATCTTCCTCTGGGCTTATTTCAATCTGATTCAGGATTGAAAAAGATAATTATTTGGATGGCAAATGCATCCGCTTTATTTGACATTCTCTTGTATTTGTCCATAATAATTTTTGTCAAATGAACATCAAGCAAGCTGTGCACACAATTTCATTGCTTAGAGGCTGTAGTTAGTTTTGGTCATATCTGTCAAAATTATCAATCTATAAGTTCCTTTTTTGCTGGCCTTGGAATTAGTGAATTCTATTGTCCGTCGATTGTACAGTTATATCAGTCCTGGGGTCCATAATGAAAACTCTATGGTCTGTTCACAAAAATGTCCCTCTCAGTCTGGTTGCATTGGCTTGCAAATTTTTGTTTTAAGTAAAAGCTCTAACAAGGTTTTCCCTACTTATAATTATGAAAATAATATAATACGTATGTATATTAACTATTCACTATTAATTATTTTTAATCACAATATCACTTTGCTATTATTAATATTTAATATACAATATCACGTCAAAAGATTTTTCCGAAATAAAATATTCCCAAAATGCCCTCGCAAACTTCGAGAAAAAAACTTCTTTCTACTAAAATACTACATAGAAGCCAACAAAATTTAACTGCATTTTAACGATTTTCCAAATATTAGTACTAACAAATACACAAATACGACAACACCTACCCTCCCATACTACTCAATTTGTTCTCAAAAGCTTCAACACCGAAAGCACTACGATAAAAACCAATGTAAAAGCTATATAGGACTGTTTCCGATTGGCAAAGGTAACTCTGTTGTTGGAATATGTATTTTTTCAAATTCACACAGCGAAGGTAGGTGGAAGAGATTGTTCCATCAACGCTGATGGTGATCGGTAATGGTGGAGTGTAAGATTTTTTTTTCTGTAAAAATATACACACAATTCATGTTCGTTAGTCAGTGGCTTTGTATCTTTTTCAGTATAGAGTTTTTCTTAATTCAGTGTCGTATACACGGGGGAAACCATCTGGTTAGAAAAAAACTCGCACATAAGCCCTGTACTGACAATGCTTTAAACAGTCTATAGTAGTTGTAGGCGAATAAAAGTAAACAACATAATAGGTTTGTTCCCGATAATTATTCGCAGAAAATTCGCAGTTGTCAGATTTTTAAGTAGTGGGGATATTTTCTCTCTTTGAGAGATTTCTACGAAAAAAGTACGGGAACGCTTTAAACCAAAAAATTTGCAGCATTCTTTCCTAGTGTTGCTTAACCATCGATAGTATTTATTTTCGATATCGTCGATAGTTTTGAATAAAATATCGATAGTACTGATACTATCGATCTATACATTTATCAATTGAATAGGCCCAAATAATGAATCATCAAATTCGATGGCTTGTTCAAATTTTTAGATTTATGACCGCCTATCTATAAAACAAAAGTGAATCTTACCACGTTTTATGAATACCCTTATGGCTAAAATACAATCACGCTTCAGCTTTGGCTTCGTCAAGTTACATTTCACACGCTTTAAGTGACATTTTATAAATTTCGATTGTTGTTTTTGCTTTTTTCTGTTAAAATGAGCAAAAAATCAACCAGTTTCTACTTCAGCTTTGTGTTTGAATCACGTTATCTTATCTTGTACACGAACCAAACGTAACGTCAAAGCCAAAGTAACATTATGTTAAGATGTAGTGATTTCCAATGGTTGAACTTATAAACGTCAAATGAAACCGAAGCTAAAGCGTGATTGTGTTTTAGCCATTAAAGCCTTTCAATTAAATTGTAAAAAGTTAAAATCGAAAAGATAACAGCACGAGTGGCATTCTTCTGCAATAGATTTTATTCGCTTATTAACAGTATCAGTTAACTTTTCAAGTACATCCCTGCCTTCAACAGTTACAACCTTTATATAATAACGCTTTCGACTGCGGAAATTCCTCGTGTAAAAGGAAATTGTTGTGTTCGAAATTTCAAAGCACTCAGGAAGCTGCAAAATTTTATCTATTGCCTGTCAGTGCAGCAAGACCTTTTTGACCCTCCCTCATAGCTCACATATATCAAGCGATTTTCTACGAATTTTTGGTGTACGGGAACAAGAATTAGCAGAAATTCGTGAAAATTCGTACGAATTTGCAGATGGGGAACAAAGCTAATATACGCCAGCATTTGTTTAACTCATATAATTTTTTAACAAATTTAAATAATAATAAAAAAAAAAATAACTTAGTATTTTCTTAGAAAAAAAAAACTTTTACAGCTGAACAGCTGTTTAAAACATAGATAGAAGATAAGAGTTTCGAATTTCTGTTAATCCTCATGGAAAAGAAAACATCGAGCCGAGTAGAGCGTTGCACATTCCTGTAGTGCGCTAAGAGAATGAGTTTCTTTTCTTAACAAAACGTCCAAAATTATGTATCCGGCTTTGTACTTCAAAATGGATTGTAAAAAAGTAGCAATCTAAGTGTCTTGTATTATGATTATGTTGCTAAAATGGAAGTATAAATTACTCATTATTAATATAAATAAAAACCCAAATAATAAAAATAAATTAAAATTTTAAATTAATATAATCCTACGTAATATACACTTTTCAGTAACTCATTTCTAAATTTCCTTAGTAGTAACATATTTCGGTCCGTCTCTGGAAGATAGGGAACAATAGACAATACAATAATGTGTTTGTATGACGATAGACATTATAAAAATATAATTATTCCACGTACATATGATAATCTTTCCCGTAAGCTGTTAAGGTTGTATCATATTTCTTAAATGGAAAACAATTATTACTAAACTAATTAATCGTGTTGTTAGTAATAAGCTTAAAGGTCACAAATATGCTTTTATTCAATGTACACACATAGCATTAAATATTGACAATAACTTACAAAACAACAAATATACCGTATTTCCTGTGAGAAATATTTGGTTTCAAACTTACTTAGAAGTGTTTTATAGAAACAAATTTTGAGAATTCGTAATATTTTAGTGCGTCGACATTATTGACATGAATTTTCTGGGAAACCCATAGAAACATATAATATTATACAGAGGCGCTGTATATACAAAATTTTATTAGGGACGTAATTTTCTATTCGCAATACAAATACAGCTAATGTAACGACGCAAATTCAATCTAAAATAATCATCGAATTTACAATACGAGCATAAATCATTAACCATAGTTTTGTAATTGCAGCACTCACAAGGAGCACAAACACCGTCACATAGAAAGCCTGCCTCCATAAAACATAATCATCATCAATTCATTTTCATATCCTAAACCACCTAGCAAAGCATCCCTCCATTGCCTTGACTCCACCACCTTATCATGTCCATTAGTCGAAAGCGGCCGTAATATTCCATAGAAAATAATCGCTTCATTTAGTATTCATATGGCGCGGTTGCATAATTGACAGCGATAAATTGCTGCATACGCACGTAATAAATGTCAGTGTATGAATAAAACAGGACCAAATAATGTCCTAATGACATAATCTGCCGCACCTTCCCTGTAAATCTTTTTAGCAAGTGTGCGCACACCAGGTACATATATATATTGGAAGGAAAGAAGGGGAGGTAAATATTTATCAAAAATGTATGCATTCAACTAATTGCCTACACAGTAAATAGTACACTTATAGCTTTGCCTAGAGTTTTACAGTTATACGTTTTTTTTTGTGTTTTCAATTGTAGCTCAGCCAGCAATGAAATAATTATGTTGTTGATCTAATTTTATTTTCCAACATAACCGTAATAGGTGGATATATTAAACAATTTCATATAAATTCTGCGGCCTCGGTGGCGTATGTGGAATATTTTTTTGTTTTTGTTTTTTGAGTTAATGGGAATTTTATTGCAATGGTAAACTTTAAATTACTTTTTTTTTAATTAGAAGAGAATGGAAATTATTTAATAGGAAGGTAGAATTTTGTATAATTCATTTACTTTTGTATGGTCATTAGTTGATCAATTGGAATACTTTCTTTGCAGTGAATGTAGTTGCATCTCCTGGCAATTGTTATCACTTAATCATCTTATATGTCCTTCTTTTCACAGGATTCTCCTGTTTTTCTTTTCGAAGTTTTAATCCACAGGACGATTATTAAGTCTTTGTCACATAAAATTCGAACGTCACGAATGGAGAAAACTAAGAGTTGTGGTATGTTGTTAAAGCAGTAATTTTAAGAAGGTGTTAGATACGTTTTACAGGAGAACTTTATGGATTCGGAAAAAAAATTGTTCAAAAGCTGGGATGACACACCATGGTTTTGAAAAAAGTCTGAATAATCAGATTTTTTCTTAGCATTATTACAATGATGAAAGCGTTTAGAAATTTATTACTGAAAGCTTGCTTATAGGGAGGAAATGTGGTAGTGAACTTATTGATATTTCGTTGTGTTGAGAAATGCCTTAGATTTTTGGTACTTGGTCCATAATTTATTGCGGACGTCATGAAGAATTCATACGTGGCAAGTTATGTGTGCAATTAGGTTTCACAAATTTTTTTGATGAAATTGTAGCTTTATTTCAGAAAGCCAAGTGGATCGTATAGAAAGCGTTACCTCAATTTCAAACGTCCTCGCTTTTTGGTAGATATTTTTAAATGGAAATGGGGCGAAAATGATCATTTTAATTTCCCCATATAAATTCCACTTTTTCCACTCTGGCTGTAAATTTTTTCAATATGAATTTGAATTTTCCATTCTCATTTCCAATTTTCCAATTATTTATAATTAATTCCATTATTTTTTTCCAAACATTTGACAGCTGTTTCTCGTCATTTGCAATGTTTTGTATCGTTCGTTAGGGTGTGTCGACACTCCACACCAAAGAAACATTTATGAAATGTTTATTTTTTGGTGTGGACACACCTTTAGAAAGTTAAATGTTTATGGTTGAAATTTGTTTATTTTATAATAAAAAGGTATTAAATAGATCCAATAAATGTTTTTAAAATGTTTTTAATGAAAAAAAGTATAAACGTCTGTAAAAAAGTAAAACGTTCGCATAGAACTACAAGCCTGTTTTTATATTTCAAATACTTTTAAACCCAATGCATATTAACAACACCATGATATTGAGAAGCGTTATTTATTCAAGACAAGACTAGGGCTCAGGTTTTCATTATGCCCATTAAGCAAATTAATGTTTTTATTTTTATTATTTAATATGACTTATTTTAAGATTTTTGAAAAAAAAAAAGATTTATTTTAGCTACAAACTGCACTAATGGCTTACTTTGACATTTCTATTTGTTTCAGTGATGCCATTTTAGTAGGACTGGATGAACCTCATACTCGCACATACTCCTAATTCAATAGTGACCAAAGCAGTGGGATTGTAGGGGGTGCGTGCTGTCCCATAAATACCTACAAAAATGTGTTGTTAGGTATACTGAATTAAAAACAAACTTTGTATATACCCAACCTCGCACCTACTTCAAATCCTATAGTGAACCGAAGAAGGGGGATGTCAGGGGGCGGCATGCCCCCCTTTCTTATCTAATTTTGTTTGGTAGGTATACTCAATTAGAAAATAAATTGCGTCCACCAAACCCCGTAACTATTTCGAATCCAATAATAACCCCAAGGAGGGGAGCTTTCCTCCTTGCCTACGTAGTTGTTAATCCAATGAGGAGTTCCAATAAAAAAAATGTAAACAAAAAAAAATATTAATATGTGCTTTTCACACTAGCAACTAAGTTGCTGTCTATACTGCTACACAGTAGAAGCTTTTTAATGAAGAACAACAACTTATGTGTACTACCACCAAGTTCATAGGCTGCATAGGCTGGAGTTATAGCTATTTCACGAGGGCCAACCCGATCATCAGACTCCTTCAGTGGTGCTTTATCCTTGAAAAAGCGATTTAGAGTTTGCGAAAGCCGACGTACAACACATCAAAATATCGCAGCCACATGATAAGCATGATGTCAGAACAGGTTTTGCTGGTTTAGCAAATTACATTAAGCTGACTAGCATTAAAAAAAATTTCATTGCGTCGCAATTTTTTTTAGTATTTGTGTTTTTTGACTATCTATCTAATCTAATCTAATCTAATCTAATTCAATGCGCATAATGGAAAACGTCACCAATGTTTCTTAGCTATTCGTCAAAAGTGCAGAAGTTAATTCTAAATTTTTGTTTTGATACCAAAATGTATTCGTTCTTTAAATATTAAATTTAATTATTTAACTAATTTAATTAATTAAAATTAATATCCACAATTCTTGTGTCCGATTTACTTTATAGTCACTACCATCAATTTTAAACTTCTTATTCACACTTTTCCTAAGCACTTAATTCTCGAAAATTCTCGCAATTTTTGAATTTTCTCGCAGTAAATGACAAAAACGTTCATCAAGAAAAATCACCTAAAATGTGTTTTAGGAGGCAGAGAACTTGTGTTAAAAATAAAATATAACAAATTCAATGGAATGGCCAAAATTAAACCTTTTTTTTAGCAAAATAATTTCTGGCATATGGCCTCCGCAATTGCGTCTTATGAACGCCATTTTTTTCGGTCCAATTTCGCACCAATTTTTTGAGCATACTCGGTGTTATTTCGTCAAAAATGAGTCAAATGTTGGCTTCTGAATATTCGATCGTGTTTAGTTTATCAGTATAGAACAAAGATTTAACGTACCGGGTACCGCCACAAAAAGTAGTCCTAAGATGTCAAATCAAACGAACGAGATGGAAAATCAAAATTCACAGGTCCATTTCTTGAGATGATTCGGTCAACAAACGTTTTGCTCAATAAACTGATGATTGCATGCACTGAATTGCGTTTTGCGCGTTTGTTGGAACCATTTCTCTTCCAAATGATTTCCAATGACATTAGGAATAAAATAATCGTGAATCGATCAATAAATTCGGGTCCTCTGTCACACTCACGTCTACGCCGCCGATAGCTTCTTCTGTACGCATGGTATGGGCTTGATTTGGATGAATATTATTCAAAAGAGTAAATGGGACCATAAATTGATCCGTAGTATTGCGTATTAGCTGCTCAAATAGACGATTGTGACTACCTCAAGCCTGACTGAACAGAGCGCGAAGTTTGTATATGAATTTCAAAGATTTGTACACGTTCTTCTATATGGTGATTTGCCAGAGGAAACTGAAAAAAATTGGCGTAATTTTAGTCAATGTTTATATAGTTATAATCCAAGAATAGGGCAAAGACTCTCACTTTACTGTTTCTACTGATTTTTTTAGTATTACCAATCAGTGCATGTTTTTTTTTGTTCTGATCTTCAGTTTTGTCCCCCCAGGTAGTTACTCGCAAACTCATGGGGAAGTTTTTAGGTTGTAAAGCTAAGCTCACCTTGATGTTCATTGCCGAGATATGATTTCTCCATTAATCATCTTTAACGACAAACCAGGAGGCACTGCAGGCTTTTTTTACTCTGTTCCAACTAAGTTTCATAATAAATGTCAACAAGGAGTCGCCATTTACACAGGGTGATCCTATCAAGTTTTGTTCATAATATTTTAGAGTAAATTGTTGTCCAAATAAACTGGGGCATAGAGATCATATTGGATGATTATGCCATCGGCTTTTGAAACAATGTCGTAAACAGAGTAAAATAAAAATATAAAAAAGCAGCCTTATCTCCTTTGGTGGCATACATACAAAAACAAGAACATCAAGGCAAGGCAAAAAAATCCCATCATTTCCCATACCCCAGGGACAGGATCGATATCCGTCATTTTTATTGCATTGCATGAATAACAGCAGCAGAGTCACCTTCCTTCCTTCCTGGACAGGAAAATCTGCGCCACATAAAAATACATACAAGGAACCTTATCTATTCTATTTAAGTTTTATGTGTCAATTTTGAAATGTCGACTCTTTTAGAATGCGGATACCTGCTTCCCATACCTCAGCTCACACATGCCCCATTTACGAACACCTTGATAAACGTTGTTATTTTCAGCGCTCCATTTACCCTCTAATCTCTTTGTGGTCGTGCTTCGATACAGCCTCCGTTAACGTCCCCCATGGACACCGAACAAGAACGAAGGTATCGTGCGGATAAATTGGGAGGAAATTATTCTATTTCATGCGAAATTTAACGTGTGTTTTCCCATAATTTATCGATTTATTGTGTGGCAACACTTAAGGGCACGTAAGAAGAAGCTCACATATTTTCTACAGCCTGTCAAAGCCTTGGGTCTTTCGAATCTCACATCCTGTTGGTTTATTTTTTTTTTTATAAATGTGTATAAAATAGAAACTGTTTGTCGTTCAACATCTCTCATCCCATGTACTCCTGTTGGTTTTTGTTGTCATTGTGATTGATAGTGGGGAAGTATCTTGCAGAAACGGATTTATCTCGCTTTATTCTCTGACAGATTTGAAGTGAAAGTTAAATCATTTCAATGACAATGCAATAGCTATTTATTCCAGGAAATCAGTTCGTTTTTTGACAAGTAGTTCTTAAGTGATGGCAAAATGTTATTTAGGAATATGTTAGGTTATACTGGACAAAGATTGATTAGATGTGTGATATTCACATTTTTCTAGAGGAGAATTTAACTACTCAGTATAACACTTATGAAAAAGATGATGAGTAGACATTTTCTTTGGTATGACACTAAATGCAAGACATTATAAAATTAGAAAGATTGGACAAAATGTGCCGATTATATTATTGGTTATGGCTTTCGAATTGAAATTAATAGCAAGGTGAACGACGTGAATCGCAGAAGGATTTTGAAAAACCGAGGGTAGAGTTATCATAAAAACATTTAAGTCAATTAGAAGTAAAAGGCAGAAGATCATTTTTATAAAAATAATAAGAGAGTCGGAGACAGAACAAAGCTTTGCAGTACACCAGTATTTATTTTATATTAAAACTAGTTTTGAAACCGTAGTGAAGAAGGTTCTATTCTAATGAACACGATTATCATCGATCCCAAGGTTCTATTCTAACGAACACGATTATCATCGATCCCAAAAGCAGCATAGTGCAAAAGCCATACAATGAAGAAGCTTTCGGTCTTCGAGATATTTGTAATGTGACGGTTAATAAGCATCATCATGACCTTAGAAAAAAATTGCACGACTGGATCGCACGTACTTGCTCATATGTGCGGTCACATTGTAGAATATAATTTAAAAAAATTAAGATGAATACCAAAGCATTTATTCGATTTTTGTGACTTTTGATTGTTCGAATAAAGTACGTTTAATTGTGTTGAGTGAAATAATTTAAACGCCATTTTATTTTTTTTAGGAAAAGTTAAAAAGTGTGCATTTTTACAATTTTTTTTTAATTAAAAAAAATAATTCAAGAATATAAACTCAAACACAAATATAACATACATTAAAGAACAAAATTAAAAAAAATCTCCTACCCGTTTTCAAAATATTGAATTAAAAAAAAAACTAAAAAAATATCAAAAATACAAAAAAATTTTTTTTAAAAAAAAATTAATTAAGTTACTTAGGCTATCTACATCTTCTTGAATATTAATTTTGATAGTAATCGGATCACCAGTTTTCGAGAAAGTCGAAAAAACCGGTGTTATGGGAGGTTCCGCTTATGGCCCACCATATTAATTTTTATTCACCAAAATATTATGCTTATGTACAGTAGTACACTGATCTTTTTCATAAAAATTCTTGGAGCGGTTTTCGAGAAAAATAAGCTTTTACATAACGGTTATATGACAGGTACCGTTAATTTTTGAGCTAAAAAAATGAAAAAAAACTCCTCTGTAGAATGTCAAAATAACATTAAGTTCTAAATTTGAAGACAATTGGCCCAACCATTTAGGCTACAGTTCAAAATACATCCGTACAGACAGAAACAGACAGACAGACAGACAGACAACCAGACAGGCAGACAGGTGGAATTTTGCCAGTAACTCAAATATGTTTCTCTGTCATCTTTATGTCATGTTTGATTGTTATTTTTTTGCACTAATGCATAACTTGCATTATAGTTCCTATAATCGCAAGTAAAAAGGGGCAAAAGTGCTATGGGTGGACAGGAAGTGGTGGATGGGGGTCACCTTTCTTTGGGACAGGATGGACAAATACTTTTTGCCATTTTCTAGGAAAGATGGAGCGTTAAAAAAGATTACGCAATGGCCTCGCCAGTGTGAAGAACACCTCTTTAGAAGAATGGGGGTTTTACCATTCGGCCCAGCGGATTTGTGCATATTGATAACTCTTTCTACTGAAGAAGTACGGAAAAAAATGTCTCATAGGAAAATTTACTTTCACAAGTACAGGAGGGGCTGAATAGTAAATATTTGGTTTGTCATTGGCGATGATGGCATACCGTTCTAAAGATCTTATCCAAAAAAATTAAACTTAATTCTCTATTTATTAACCGTGAGCTTAAGGAATATCTCGAAGATCGAAAGTTTCTCCATGGCTTCCGCAGCAACCATTCCGCTTTTGCTCTTGGTATCTCTAAGGCATTTGATAGAGTTTAGCATGAAGCTCTCTTATCGAAAATGATTGCTTTTGGGATCGATGATACTTTTGTTCGTTTTATCGTTCAATACAAGTTGTATTGGACGGATTTATAGTCTGAATCCCACAAAATAAATGCTGGTACACCCCAGGGCTCCGTTCTATCTCCGACTCTTTTCCTCATTTGTATAAATTATCTTCTGTATGTTGCTTCTAATCCACTTAACTGTTTTGCTGACTGCACCCTCGGCTTTTCATATTCGTTTGATAATTTACGTCCTTCGCCTTCGTCAAGGTCATTAAACTACTATTTATGCAGCATTGTCAAATTGGGAAATATGAATCCTGTGGAGTTTAATGCATCGAAAACTCAATGCTGTCTTCTGTCGTTAAAGCTAAACATACACCCAATGCCATTGTCCATGAATGGCACGTTGTAAGATTGGATTCAGATTAAAAGTTATACTTTTAGAACGTTCTTTTACGTTTTTAATTGTATAATTTCAATCTTCGTTCTGTATCATAACTCATATGCATTCTTCCTTTAACAAACTGCAAACTCAAGCAGAAGCTCAGTTTTTGTTTGGAAACAAAATTAAAAGCGAAAGCAAAAGCAATTAGCCACATAACAAACAACTACTCTCAACAGACAAGGATATCAAAACTGTCTATCAACCATTATGCACACCTTCAGATGACGGTAGAATAATTTACACATATAGATTCACAATTTTATTGGAAGCTCCTTTCTTTGAATAAAAGAAAAATAAATCAGCAAAAATCTGTCAGCGTTATGAAGTTTCATGAAGGATGCTTTATATATAATTTTTTTGTTCTCTATGCTCAGGCTTTCCTTTCAATTCTTTATTTTTCACTTTCAAAGACTCGACGGATTTTTTTCCACCTCTTTGCCCTGCTTCGTTTGCAAATTTGGTTTTCTGTATGCAATCAGGACACACATTCAAGAAGCCAATTTAATAAGGATAAAGAATATGTGGATGATGTGAATGTTGAATACGAAAGAGGATATATGGTAGGTTGAGCTTCGTTTTATTTAAAAAAAAAGAAGAAAAATGGTGTATTCGAAGGATAACAGTTGTAAGGCCAGATACGTACTTAGGTTTAGGTATTCGGAGGCTGTAGGTATGCACAATTTCAGAAAAGTGTTAAGTATCTATGTGTCACCAACACTGGGGTCTGGCCGTCTTGTATTGAAGTGGATGTTAAGATTATTTACTTGGGATTGGAAGTAGAAGGTCCTTCAGACGGTTTTAATATTATTTTTTTTTCATCCTCACAGAGCCTGAATTAGTATTATATTTGGGACGGAATACATCTCTACCTATGTTTATCTCTTACAAGGTAATTTGAGCCACACAATGTTTTTTTGGAATAAACATGAATATACAAAAATTATTTGTATTTAATTTGAATCTTATTAATATTTGCCTCAACAGCGGTGAAGAAGGGAAGTCTTAATCGGTCATATCTTCCCCATCACAATTTAGTTTATTTTTTCGCAAGCCACACATTATGTTTGAAATAGAATTACTCTAAAAGTAAGTTTGGCGAGTTCCATACAAGGCTTGTAGACAAAGGTTGAAAATGGCTTTTAAATCTAAATTTTTTAACTAAGTTCTTTTAAAATAAAATCTATTGTCTATTGTCCGATGACCAAGCTTTTCGCTGCTGCGATAGAAAAATTCTCCAGGTGATTTTTTGGTCTGTATGCAACGGCGATTAGAGAAGGAAATATGACAAGTGACTGTAAGGGTTGTACGGGATCCTACGCAGCAGAGTAAGACCCAGAACTGGTTGGCGCAGGCAAGTAGAATAGGACTTCGACTAACTTAGCGGACAAAACTGGAGGCCGTTAGTTATTTAGTCGAACTCGCTGGAAAAAGTGCAAACTGGACTATGGCGCTACATAAGATAAAGTAAGTTTATGGCCGCTTCTTATAGATGTCTGCTCCAAGAATAATCATTCGCAATTTTTACTTATCTCTTACGAAAGACGAAATTAAATTAAATTTTGTAGTTTCAATTTTTCGTTAACATAAAAAAAAATTCTTAAGCTTTCTTTCTAAAACATAATGGCGTCACTAACAAGCTATTGCTGCTAGGAAAAGAACAGCCTAAATACAAAGTTTTATTAAAATTGTAACAACCTTTTTGAGAAATGTAAGTTTTTCTTTTTAGGATGTATTGCAGATTTTAATTAAGAAAACTGCCATAAAATTAAAAGATATGTATGTTTTTAAGCGAATTGCATCAATTTTCTATTAAATTAATACAATTTTCATTCTTAAATTTCTAAAATTTAGCTGCACGTATTTACACGTATTTTTTACGGTGGTCAAAGTCTTATATTTGTATCACTGTAATTTTGCAATAAAGGAAAGGGTTGGAGCTGACAGAAAAGTAACGCGTTACGCTAACCGCGATACTGTGTTTTTTTTCAACCAAAATCAATCGCAAACGTGTTCTGAGCACCAGGCGAACATCAGATGTATGTATGTGTGCATGTTTGTCGAGTAACGTACCGCCTAACGGATTTTTATGAAATTTACGGGGTAAATATAGTTTTGTCCAGGGATCGTTCTGTGAGTGTTTGGTTCCGCTGGCATTATTTTCCCATTTCACATTAAAACATGTTTTTCTAGGGCGTACGCGCCAGGTACCGTTTGTATTAATATAAAATTAAAAATATTTTTTTTATTAGTTAAAAAAAAATATTTCAAAAATTTTAGTTTAAAAAAAAGTTATTAAAAATTTTAATATGCAGAGCTGTTACCGAGAAAGCCAAAAAATTCAAAAAACCGTTATAAAAAAGGTTCCCTTTATAGACTTTTCTCGAAAAATTTGTTTCCAACTAGTTATCATCTAGTACCAACAAAAAAATTTTCAAAAATTTTCATCAAAATCGTTGGAGCGCTTTTCGAGAAAAATAAACTTTTAGTTAACGGTTATATGGCAGGTACCGTTTTTTTTAGCCCTGAAAATAAATTTCAAAAACTCCTTTGAGGAATGCCAATAGAATCACCCATACCAAATTTGAAGGTAATCGCTTAAGCCGTTTAGGCTGCAGCTCATTATACATACAGGCGGGACAGACTGACCGACAGACATACATTTTTTACGAATGCATAACTTGCCTTATAGTTCTTATAAAGTAAAATGAGCAGCGAGTCTTATAACTTTCATGTTATATTTTTGTACGTGCTTATTTTTTTGTATTTCTTTATTTTCTTTTTTTTACAAGCGTTAAATTAGAACACAATCATTAAGGTTCCCAACTCACGTCAAAAGGAAGTATGTGTTTGAAATAAAAAAAATACCAAAAGCAGCATTCCTATCGGAAAAATTAAATTCAAAAATAATAAACCAATTACCTAAATGAATTTAGTTTTTTGAAAACATCACAGATTGTTCCCAGGTCTAAGTTCTAATTTAAAAATCTCATTTGGAAAGTGACGAAGGATGAAACACTAAATTCTAAAACTGAAAATCTTGCTGCTGTTTCATATTTATCCCGTAAAGGTCCTTTCTAAATTCCAACATCAACCCAAAAACTTTGTTCTTTGTTTGCCATTGTACCATTGCTGGATCAAATCAATTAATTCCATTACTCCTGCTAAGATTTCCGTTCGTCGAACAAATCCCGGCACTACAATCGCTCTTTAATAATTTCAAATTTCAAATTCCGAACACAAACACAAATTCAAAATAGAAAAGGACTTTTAACTAGGCTTTGAATAATTTCAACAATGTTAACTTGAGCGAAAGGACAATAAGACATTCATCCGTCCGACCAATGAAAGCCTCTATTACGCACATAATGAGTGCCGTAGCTCTTGGATTGAACATAACGCCCCCTCCCTCTCTTCACATTATTACTTTAACTAATGGCTGATGGAGCGACATAATGTTTTGCTGAATCTAAGCAATCCGCTCGCTCATGATTGATTGCTGAAACTGACCCAGCGTCAATGCTCCTGAGCGCCATCTATAACAAATTTCATTCAAAATGAGTATGTATCTTTATTCCACTTCATGAATATTAACGATTAAATGATGGATTTATGCCGAGCGGGGGCGAGTGTCAAATGAGAACATGCTTTGTGCTTAATTTATACGTCAGTGGATTTGAGAAGTTTGAGTATGGATCTGCTATCTGTGGGTAGGTTGAGCTATGTTGTATTTAGTGTGAGATAATCCATCTAATCTAAATGCCAACTCCAGAGGTATGGTCCGATGGCTGGTTTTGGTAAGTTTTGTTGAACATCATTTAGAGTGCAGAGGTTGTAATTTATTATTGAAACGAGTAGAAGGTGGGTTGGGTGGTGGGTGGTTCTGGATAAAAAAAATATATATAATGTCCGACTGTTTGTTCACTTTTTCCTCTGAAAGGATATTAAATTTGTCGCAGAGAGTGTGTTGCCTGTAATTAGTAGAAAGCAAAATTAATAACTGTCGCATTAGATCTTTATTCTGAAGGATGAAAGAAACGATATTATTTGAACCAACAATTTTCACAATGTAAATAATTTACGACTGGTGGCACGTGTTTGGTATCACCCAAGTACTTTTGTATAAAATCTATACTTTTCCGCCTTTCAATCATTGTTATTAAATCCCTAAAGGTATCGATTTCTTACTTGCGAGTTGCGACATAGGTATAATATCTACCATGAAAGGGCAAGTAAAATGTGTTGATAAAAAAAGTATGCCTCGCGGGATGACAATCAAACATGACATTTGGGTTAAACGGAGGGCGGGTATATTTGGTTTATCTATCTTGCCACAACTTAAAAAGGGTTATTTAACAAGAGAGCGCACAGAGGTGAAACAGGAGTTTTAACGGATCCATTAGAGAAAGTAAGCTTTTGAACTAAGTTTCTTAGCTATGAAATGAATGGAATATTAAAAAAAATTGTAAGCAAAGCCGTTTGGTATGTACCATAAATTAACTTAATGTCAAATATTTAGGTACAAAGCTATAAAATTGCTTGCAGATATTTTTTCCACTTATTTCTATGGCTTTAATCTTACTTGAAATATACTTTGGATTATACCTACTATAGGTAGGTAATATTCAAAAATGGTTATTTCTTTGTTTTCTTTCTTGTTTAATACTGCTTATCCTTTAAAAAAAATTGATTGAACTACTAAGCAGATTTTGAAAAAGAATATGTGTTGACTAAAAAGAGAGAAATATCTAAAAAATGCTGCAAATAAAGGCAAATGTCAATTCTAACACTATTCCCCATTCCTTAGGCTTACAGTGATTTATGTATTATTGGCGTGTATTTTGGGTGTATTTATTTCACAAATTAATATCAAAGCGCAACCTTGTATGTATGTTTATTGTTGATACTATTATTTGAGACTCTTTTCAATGAAGCTCTAAAAGTTATCATATAAAGATAACTGATGTTGCCAGAATAAATATTGAAACAATCATTTTAACTAGCGTTTAAAATTATAACAATCGTTCCCAAAAATAAAATTCCCTCATGATGTGCGCACACGCAGACGGAATGTTTAATGTATGTAGTTAAATATCAGATATATCAAAAAGAAAATGGTCTACCTACTATGTGGCTTCCCTGAGGTACTCCTCATTATTTGTGAATCAGTTTACCTTCTTGAATATGAGTGAAAAAAATAATTGTTAAACGCAGAAAGAGAACCAGGAATATTAAATTGAAACGGTAGATTTGTATCATAAAAAAAACTTAAATTCTCTGTACAAAAAAAAAATGACTTACTTGAGTGCTTTCCAATATTTTTGGAAGCTTCTGTAAGAGCTATATGGAAAGTATGCATAGAGTACATATACTCATGCTTAAAATATATCGCATTTAAGTCATTTTGGAAGGTTCCGCTTGAAAACCACTAACCTAGAAAAATATTTCAGAGTGGCATACGAAAGAATATGTATTTAAGAATTATGCCCAAAGATGTGCTCAAAAGACAACTGGAGAAATTAAAAAACTGAAGACGTAATTTAAATCAAGGAGTACTAAATTAAGATTTGAAATAATGTATATTAGAATAACATTCTGCAGCATTAAGGAGATTGGTTGTTGGGGGTCCTAATGGATGACGGTGGCTTCAAAGAAGAGGATTTCGTATTTTTTTCCGAGTGGAAAAACCTTACAAAAATATGGTGTTAGATAAAGAAATTTGCAGAATAAAATATAATTCCACGAATTAACTAATAGCAACTGCAACTCTTGTTAACGATCAAAATCGATTTAATTGTTCAACAGGTTAATCTAATCAGCAACTGCGTCACTGCGATGATAGCAACCGAAAAACTTTATGACATTGCGATGATTTTTCGACTGAAGGAAGCTTAGTGTATGGTTCGAAGCAATTAAATCGTGCGATAAACTAATAACATGCCGGTTTGGTTAACAAATTTAAAGCTTGTATTCATTTCACATACTCAAATCACAATAAAGGTAATACTAGCTTTTTGGGGGGATGTCATTATATTCTCCAGCATGGATTTTAAAATAAAGAAGGTGGAATTTTTGCCATTTTTCCCGAGTGATTGCCGATTGACGCGTGCCACTTCATACCAACTTTTATTATGCGGCTTAATATGGAATAATGCTATCTACTAAACACACCATTTGATACTCTTCAAAAATGTTCTGAAGAATTGATCTCAAAAGTAGGTTTCTGAGAGCCCGCTTTGGCTTATTGTCTAGACAAATGACATTCAACAACTACCTACGTATATTAAAAAAAAAAATTAAGTGCTTTAATTTTTTGTACTTCGCGCCTTCATTTACCAATCACTTTGTTTTCCATCGAGGCAGAGTTTATATCGATTTTTGATAAAAGAAATGTTTAGGGATATATTGATTAAAGCGGTAGGTCATAAAAATCAAAAAAAAATTGCTCCAACTTTTGAACGTTTAAAAAAGATTAAATAATCATTTTTGAATTTATTAACTTTTTATTTTTGTATGCATTGAGTTTGTATTGTTAAAGTTTTTTTTTCAATGAAACATTAATGAGGCCTGTACGATAAATTTAATAACACTGTTCCTTTTTTATGTTGGTATAAAATACAGCTTTTTTGATGACTGTTATTTTACAAAATAAAAAAAATAATAATCAATACTAATTTATGAAGTTTTTGTTATACAAAATTAATAATAATTTAATAAAAATACAACATTAATTCTAAAGTTTATTTTTGCAACGCTTTTCGGATTTATAAATCCATCATCGGAGTGGCTATTCTATTTTTAACTGATTCTTTTTTATTTTTCTTATGTAAGAAGTTTAAACTTTAATTATGTAAATATTATAAACGAAACACCCTGTATCTCTAAGTATGACAATTTATGTACTCGCACTTTTATATTTAATGTAGTGTTATTCATTATTTTGTTAAACATGTATTAAGTTATCGTTCAATGTTACAGTTTATGTCTTACAGTTCCTTATGTATGTATGTAATGTACACGCTCGATCATTTACATAGGTATCAAAAACACATCATGTGAACCATAATGTCAGAACATTTTGTCTAATTCTAGTCAGTTGCAATAAGGCTCTTAACGTTAAAGTACCTATCTGGTCATTTGTTTTATTTTGTCGCCTTCTACTCCGAGCCCCTTACATCCTCAGAAGTGGGATAGAAGTACAGTCACTTAATTTTTGTATACTAAGTCTTTTTTTAAGTTTAATACGCTTTATGAATTTTGAGAAGTTACATTAAGAACCATTGTTACGAAACTTATGCAAAGTAGTATTACCAGATTTTTGATTAAGAATACAAATTAAGTACTACAAAATGACCACACGGGCTTCACGTTTTATTGAAATTGCAACTGTGCAGCAACTCAAAGACAAGCTAGCCGAAATTGGGCTGGCAACAACTGGACTTAAATCAGCGTTGAAAATTCGCCTAGAACAAGGGCTTGAGCATCTTGATATAACTCAAATCGAAGAACTTTTTCCACCCGGTGAAGTCGATGACAACGAGGAATCTGAAGAATCTTGCCAGCTTGAAGAGGAAAACAGATTGGTGTTGCAGCAACTGGACAGTTTAAGGCAGATAGTTTCAAGAAAGGAGGAGATTCGTTTGCTTCAACAGAAACTAGCTGAATTGAACCAACGTGGAGTGAATTTAAGAAAGCTCTTATCAACGAATTCCAACAACATGTAACAGCGTCAGACGTCCACCACACCTTACGAAATCGTCGAAAACGTAAAGACGAGAACATTCAACAATATGTGCTTATCATGCAAGAGATAGCAAGCTCAGCTGACATCGAGGAGCAAGATATAATGAACTACATAATTAAAGGTATACCAGATACGATGTCTAACAAACAGGTTTTACTTACAGCGAACAATATTGCGGACCTAAAAAGAATCTTAAGAAAATATGAAAAAATCAACACGTCAGAACCGCCACCATCATCATATGGATTTAAAACTATGCCGAATTTATCCAAACCAGTGCCTAATGTAAGTTCAAGAAGCAGCATAAAATGCTTTTATTGCAATGACGTCGGACATGTTATCAGTAAGTGTCCAAAGCCTCGCAGAGGGAAAGGTTCGTGTTTTCGATGTGGTCAACTGGGGCATGTCATAAAAAATTGCCCACAATCAGCCGTGTGTGTTTTGGAAGATTATGACACTGTCAATCATCAACCTCCGACTCATTTTTTGGACGATATTCATGGAATCTTTGAATACACATTACTCAGCGACGAGTTGGAACACATAAACACTAAATTAGAAGCCAAGACAATGATTGACACGGGGAGCCCAATCAGCTTTGTCCAACATAAATATATACCACCATATTTGATGACACCGATCGACTCTCTATCCAAAAGCTACGTGGGAATTAACAACAGCAGATTAGTTATTTATGGTAAGGTTATTTGCAATGTTAAGATTAATGATTTAAGTTTTAATAATTTATGCTTGCATGTCGTCAAAAACGACACAATGAAAAACTCAATTATTTTAGGAAGAGATTTTTTACAAAAAAGTAATTTAAAACTTATGTTGAAAGATAAACCTTTAATTTTATGTGAAAATGATAGTTCAATAGCAAGTCGGAACAATTTAGAATTTCGTTTCGATAAATGTATGTTTATGCACGAATCAATAACTTATTTAGGCTATGAGGTTTCATTTCACGGTATAAGGCCGAATGCGGAAGGCAAGCTTGCTGTAATGGAATATCCAGCACCTACAAGCAGTAAGAACTTACATTCGTTTTAAGGGCTTTGCTCTTATTTCAGAAAATTTATACAAGATTTTTCCATTCTTGCCAAACCCTTATATGACATTTTGAAAAAAGACGCGAAATTTACGTTTGGAACAGAAGAACGTCTTAGTTTTGAAACTTTAAAAGAAAAACTTATTGATGCACCAGTCTTAAGTATTTACAATCCTAGGGCAGAAACAGAACTTCACTGTGATGCGAGCAGCCTTGGTTTCGGCGCTGTATTGCTTCAACGCTAAGAAGACACACTCTATCATCCCATATTATTTTTTTCTAAGCGTGCCACTGCTCAAGAGCCTAAATACCACTCATATGAGTTGGAAACCTTAGCAATAATTTATGCTTTAAGACGCTTTAATATATATCTGATTGGCATAAAATTCAAAATTGTCACAGATTGTAGGTCACTTACCTTAACACTTAATAAAAAAACTTTTGAACCCTAGAATCTCGAGTTGAACTTTGGAGCTTCAAGAATACGATTATATAATCGAGCACAGGGATGGTAAGAAGATGTGTCATGTTGATGCTCTCAGTAGGGCTCATAACGTTTTGATGATCAATGAAGCAGAATCTTTTGAGCATGCATTAGCTGCATCGCAGCAAAAGGATAAAACCATTAGGCGACTGGTTAAAATGCTTGAAGAAAGGGAAAGTTCATCTTATGAACTGATTAATGGACTCGTTTATCGAAAAATTAATCAGAAAGTCTTTTTCTATCTTCCAACGCAAATGGAGAGAAACGTAATTCAAACCCATCATGATGCCTTATGCCATGTAGGAGTTGAAAAATGCTACGATTTCTTGAAAAAGACTTATTGGTTTCTTTTTACGAAATCTAAAATTAAGAATTATATAAGTGGTTGCCAGTAGGCAAAAAGGAAGGTGTTTTACACAGCATTCCAAAAGGTGACAAGCCTTTTGACACAATCCATATCGACCATTATGGTCCATTACCTTCTTCTGCACGCAACTCAAAAAAACATGTATTTTTAATTGTAGATGGATTTTCAAAATTTTCAAAATTATATGCAGTTAAAACAACTAGCACTAAAGAGGTAATAAAATGTTTAGAATCCTATTTCTTTCACTATAGTAAGCCATTGCGCATTGTGTCAGACCGTGGAAGCTGTTTTACTTCTAAATAATTATCAGATTTTTGTAAAAATAATTGCGTGCAACACATTAAGATAGCTACTAGTTCTCCACAGTCCAACGGTCAGGCAGAATGTATTAACAGGAGTTTAACTCCAATGTTATCTAAAGAAAGCGAATTGGATCCAGGTGGTTTGACAAGCCATTTAAGCAAAGTAGAATTCGCTCTTAACAATTTTGAGAACAAAAGTACAGGTTTTACTCCAAGTACTTTGCTTTTTGGAATCCGACAGAGGGGTGATATAAACGACAAGATTCGTGAATATCTTGAAAAATATGTATGTTCAGAAGAAAGTAGAAACTTAGATTCAGTCAGACAACAAGCTGCTGAAAGAAATATTCGTAGCCAGGAAGCAAATAAAGTTTATTTTGACAGACACCACAAAAAGCCATATCAATATAAAGTAGGAGATTTCGTCATGATAAAAAACATTATTAATACACCTGGCGTGAACAAAAAACTATTGGCTAAGTATAAAGGGCCATTTAAAATAATAAAAGCTCTTCCAAATGACAGATACCTAATTAAGGACTTAGAAAATTCACAGATTTCAAGAACACAGTATGAGGGAGTTGCATCTCCTGAAAATATGAAGGCATACACAATAATCCAATGAATGCATTTTACGTATCAATGTGCAGTATGTTTTTATTTTTATTTTTTATTCGTAAAAGTTGTGTATTGAAATGAACAAAAGTTATAATGTATGTACCTTTATATGTAATTATAAAATCGTTGTTTAATGCAAAGTATAAGTTATACTATTCGAATTTATGTATATATCATTTAACAACAAAAAATTATTTAAAATTCCTAAATGTAAGATATTTTCTAATTGTATCTATGATTTGAATGAACTCAAAAGTATATTATTTTACCAATCGAAGGTAATTTGTTTTTTAAAGATGGGTGGAGTTGTAAGAAGTTTAAACTTTAATTATGTAAATATTATAAACGAAACACCCTGTATCTCTAAATATGACAATTTATGTACTCGCACTTTTATATTTAATGTAGTGTTATTCATTATTTTGTTAAACATGTATTAAGTTATCGTTCGATGTTACAGTTTATGTCTTACAGTTTTTTTATGTATGTATGTAATGTACACGCTCGATCATTTACATGTCAGAACATTTTGTCTAATTCTAGTCAGTTGCAATAAAGCTCTTAACGTTAAAGTACCTATCTGGTCATTTGTTTTATTTTGTCGCCTTCTACTCCGTGCCCCTTACACTTATAAGCTGGTAGCTTCTGTAATCTGCTATCTCCCAAAGTTAAATTATTGGTAGCAATGTTTGTATCATGCTATTTCTTAAATTCATGAGAAAGATTGTATTCATACTCTAATGTTTAGTCCTGCCGAATACAATTATTTGTGAAGCTTGATAAAGTCAATTCAATATTATTAACAAAAGTCCACTTCAACTCATTTCTTAACTAGTTTACTCTTACCAGTCCACACACTTCCATTAGCTTATAGGTTTCCTTTCCAACTAGCTATTAACTGCAGCTTTAAAAACTAAATTGTTTTCTTTTTTGGGTTTTACTTAAACGCTTCATCGAAAGGACACCACCGAACCATATCGAAATACGTTCATTATTTGCCGCAATACAAACAAATATAAAACAGTTCAACCATTACTTTAGTCCTTGACCAACAACAACCACAATAGTGTAGAATAAAAAAAAGGCAATTGCTGCGCAACAATGGAAAAATATAATGGAGACCTGAATGTCCTTGGATAATATCGAGGTCACCCAACAATGATATCGCCACATTCAACCCTGGAATCCGTCTTTGATTCCGAACACAAAAGATTACTCGTTCCGTTGAATTGCAAAAGAGTTCAATAATATCCCGAACGGATTTCAATAAAAAATATTGCTTTTGAGCATTGCTGGTGAACCAACGACATTGATTGATTCTAACCTCGAACTTTGGGAAGGTTATTTTTTTTCTCGTATGCGGGAGGCATGTATCTGCCACACTTGAAAACTCTTTATTAAATAAGATTTGTATTCTTTGTGAAGGATTTCATTGACGGTAATAAATCCCCACGGCCGAAGGGAAAAATGTCCTGGCTGAAGCACGCCAACTTTTCTGTTGCCTGACTTAGAAAAGACTGTATTTCGTACCTATTTTGCATCAAAACTTAATGACGCGCTGTAGAATTATTTTTTTGTACAAAACCAACACTGTCAGTAGCCATGACTTGGGATATTTTTATTTGTATAGTATTATTATTATTTTCAAAGAGCTAGGACCAGTGACAACAAAACAAAATTTAAAGTGTAAAATGTGAAGCAATGAAAAGGACGAAAGGATATGCTTTACAAATCTGAAATATTCTGACACAGAAAAGGAAACTGCAGCACAAAGCTCGCTAATGGAAACCAGAACATGAGTGCTTTTGATGTAAAATGTTGAATAAACACACAAATAGAAAAATGATTTTGCTGAGCGCGTTGTAATATTGTATCTTGTATCTGCCGATGTTGTGTGTAAATGTCCTAGTTTTGTTAATCTGGAGCCAAGCGAGTAGTACTAGAGGTGGGTTGGTATTGATTAAATTTGTCGTTGTTTTTTGGTCACAAGTTTTTTCAGTTTTTTTATGTATCAGTCTGATGGTGTTAATATGTTCGATTCTGTAGGCTGATATTGTGCAGTGAAACATATTTGACTCTGGAAGAGGATGAGGAGAGTACCTAGGATCAGATTTATTTTTTTTTAAAGTAATGTTATTAAAAAGAGACAATTTTGGTAAAGTAAGGGCAAATTATTACCAACACAACTACACATGGATATTTGCATATCGGTGAAGTAACATGACACCACTTTAAAGCATCAATGAACTTCTTACCAAGACATTTAACCATGAGTATTAGTATGAACATTTTCATCTTTAAAAGTGTATTGCGGACATGAACCAAAAGAAAGGCATACGACCTACAGGGCGGTATAACAGACGCTAGGGTTTAATAATAGAATATATTTTACTAATAAAAATATTAATTTTTTTACAGATTGCTAGCAATCCCGTGCTAAAATTTCTTCAACATGAAAACCAACTAACAGGACAACTAGCATGGCCTTAACGACCGAGTTACAATGAACAACCAATTCGAAGAAATAAGAAACGATACAGGGTAGCCGAACTAACAATTTAGGTCCAATTATTCGATTTCGACAAGGGATGGTTTGTATAGAGCTTGTATAAGACAAAATTTCGAAAGCCACACATTTCGCATCTCGTAAAATTAAAAAAAAACTTGCTGCTATAGATAGGGTTTCGAAAAGTAAGTTTCGTAAGTTCTATAGATGGGATAATGCCTTCCAAAGTTGCTTACTGAAAATAAAGAAAAAGCTGCTAAAAGGGTCTCTACGACAGTTCAGTGCAAAATACAAAACAAAATTATTGTTTACTTGTCGATAAAAGCAAAATCTATGCGAAAATCCTTAAAGCGACTCCATGGCGGGCGGCGGCCGCCGTACCATCAAAAAGTGATGTGAAGTATATGGTTTTAAGTAATTCTCATTTTGCTGTTATTTTCTTAATTAACAATAAAGATTATATTTGTATTATTATTATATATAAGGCCAATTTTTTAGAATTTGAAAAATATCTGTCTGTACGGATGTATATTGAGCTGCAGCCTGAACGGTTCGAGCAATCTGCATTACTTTTTTCTTGAAAAAAAATAAGATAGTGGGCTCAGAACGGTACCTCCCAACCGGTTTTTTTTCTTTGACTTTCTAAAACTGGTTTACCGATTACAATCAAAATTGATATTCACATAGGTAGCAAAAGTAATTTCACATTAAAATATTTTGTTGTATTTTTTTAAATTTTTTTAACTTTTCATTTTTTAAAAATCAATATTTCGAAAACGTTTTGTTGAATTTTTTTTTTAATTTTGTTTTTAAATGTAATTTATTTTTGTGTTTAAGTTTATATTGTTTTTCTAGTTCTGTAAAAAAAATTGTTAAAAAAAAATTTCTTTAAAAAAACGTTCATATGATTATGGGAAAAAATGTACGCTTTTCCAGATTTTTTAAACTAATAAAATTTTGTTAAAATTATTTCGTTGAAAACAATTTTTTTTTCAAACAATCAAAAGTCACTAAAATCGATTAAATTTTTTTTTTAATTTTTATTTGGCACTGCGACGGCAATAAGAACAAGTACGTGCGATTGAGTCGTGCAAATTATTTATTCACGAAATAGTGTAAAGCTTGCAACACCTGCCTCATAATAAGCTGCATAAAACATTTAATAAAAATCGAACTATCCGAAAAAAATAAAATAGAAAATACAAATTAAAAAAAACGAGAAGACATTTTGGCTTAATAAATAATACTCCAATCTCATGTTTAATGGTCCATGCTATATGATAAAATTATGCTACCAATCTTAAAACATGTTTCCAACGCCATTGAAAAAGAAGCATTTAACAATTTTCTAAACAAGTTACAGTCCCCATTCCATTTGTCTTTGAATACAATTCAAGCGAATCCTTAAATAAAATCTTGATTGTGGTACATGACAGCAATTAAACCTTTTTTTCCCCATAGCAACCGCTATTAAACTTAGCACCAGCTAAATTTTGCTTATTATAATTTAGAATGTCTAAAAGTGCAAACAATTAAAAACAAGCTCCAAAATATATAGGTAGGTATATAAAAATTGGCAATAATTTGCCATTTCCTAAAATTTCATCCTGTTTTATTTTTTTTAATTAATGAAGTCAAGAGAGATCACAAAGTTAAATAGGGTGAAAACGAAAAGCTAAAAACCGAGCACAAAAAAAACAAATTGGGGCAAACATAATACCAGGCCAGCGCTAAGCTACGAAGCAAGCAAACACACTCTGTGCGCTCCAGGAATATAGGGTTTAATTATTTAACAGGTCACTAATAACATTGGGATTTAACTTGTTAATTAGATTCAAAAATTACATCTACCCTACCGGTGCGCTGGATACATACGCAGGTAAGTGATATCCTATATACTGTCCCAGCTCAAAGTCCAAAACGAATTTCGTGTTCCATTTCTAGTGGAAAAGCACAGGAGCAAAAGCAGTGGCGTCAGCAGTTCTTTACAAGCAGCTCTAGCGATATATCAAAGCCACTCATGATGATCATATTTCCTTAGTAGGTACTTGACTATGCCATCGAAATGAGATTTTTCTCAGGATAATTAATGCAAAAGGGTTAGGGACGGGAACAGAGGGAGAATATTAGTAGGAGCAGCATTTGGCAGTGAAGGCTGCATCGTCGAGACTTAACTATGCATACAGGGTGATCCAGGGAAGAACGATTGATTTATGAGCTGAATTTCTAGCTTGCGAAAGTGAAATTGTTTATAAGAACAAAATAAGGATCCCTTACAAGATGAGGAGCGGAAAATCATCAAAACTGATGACTCGAAAAAACTAAAATATTAACTGATCCAAGCTTGAAGGGTGACGCGAATATTGATGTAATCTTGCAGCTACTAAAGTAACAAGAGAATTGCTCAATAAAAAAACAACCAACTAGGTGCAACTTTATGCTGCATATATGAAGCTATCGGTAATCAAATCATTAAGCCTAAATCCTTTTTAAAGTAGGAAAGGCTAAATACCACATCTCGAACTCAATTAAATCACTTCTTAAAATGAGATGGTCACCATAGTTTCCGAAGAAAATCATTCAAAGGAATTAACCCCTGAATAAATCCCTCCTAACAAGAACACACTGTGCATAGTTACATAGATGTAGTAATAAGCAGTTCAGCGAGCCATAAGGCACCTGAGCTTGTTTTTGCTCTATTGAAGTATTCCAAACTCTGGGCCCTGAGAAAGGGACACAAGGCTGTTCCCTGGAATATACCTTCTCCCCTTTATTTTTGGGCTGTTTAATAAGGAACGCGCCGGGTGTAGAACGATTCTGGGATCTAATTTAATTACTCCATCTAAAAGGAAGTTCTAATGATGCAGGGTGCATCCATCCACGCTAACTAACACACTTTCAGCAAACTCCCATGCCCGTTGACATGGATATAGGCATCTACGGGCGACACAGGCGTGTGTTCAGTTTTTTTACTCTCTTCCATGAATTATCCATGCAATTTGGAAATGAAGAAGTTTTGTCGAGCATTTAAGTCAAAGTGAATGCTTAATAACATGGCATTTTCTGATATATGGGTTTAAAAAAAGAGCTATGGTGACCTGGTTTTTTGTTGAAAAAAAATGTGAAAAAAAAATATTTTAACACTTGAGAGTGCGTGGCAGTCAAAGAGTGTGTTGCGAAAGTATTTAAAACGAAGTTAATGTGTGTCATTAAATTAAGGGGCTGAAGTTTGCAAAGCAGAAAGTACAACACTAGTTCGAGCATTATAAATGCACGGCTTTTGAAAGGATTTTTTACTTTGATGTGGAGTATGATATATGGGTAGAGTTTTGATTATAGTTTTTTTTTATAGAGAGTGGGTTTTTGTATACTTTGTACAAAAAATATGTATAAACAAGAATAAAATAATGTAAAAATTGGTTAAATCTTTTATGAACAAGGTAATTTACTATATTACATTCCTTAATTATTTTTTTTTTTTCAGAAAATGTTTTTGATTTTGATAAGACACTATTGTTTTAAAATAAAATTTATAAATATGAATTAAATAAATAATAATTTAAATTAAATTTAAATGAATAAATTTGTTAGTGTAACAGCTTTTTAACTAGGCAAGGCCTACCCCATATCCTGAGCGGCACAATTGTTCCTTTAAGCTATCTTGAATTCAACTTTCCGTAGAGCTTTTGTTACTTTAAGAGGTCTTTAAGAGGTCGAGTGTTAAAAGTGTGTGAAAGAAAGAATTTTGGAATTTGGCGGTGGTATTTCACGGCACAAACCCCAAAAATACAAACTTGGTAGGTCGTAATAGTAAATTGCCCTCATCTTTATGCAAATATGACAATCAACACAATATTGCTCTGGTATTGAAAATAGTGTTAATGGACAAACTAACGTCAAATATTCAAAATGTCTACGAAATTTCTTGCCCCATTTAGAAAGCAAACATTTAGCTCAACCTCGTGTGGTGGTCCTTAAAGCTGTCTGGTCTTAAGAAGCACGATTAGGTCGCACCTACTTGCTCTTATGTGCCAAGTCACATTTGAAGGCAGGATTTTTGACAGAAACAAGTAATATTTACGAAGAAATATCACACGATATGAACCTATAAAGAGTATCAAAATTACAACACATAATGGCTTTTAGTAAAAATGAAGTATCAGATGTCTTAAATAATGTATTTTGAAATTTGTAGGACGGATTTTGATAAAATCCTGTTTTTCATTTTTTATTTTTTTGAAAAAAATATTTTTTGATATTTTGATATGGATTCTTTTGAAGTTTATTTATATACAATTAATCATAAAATTTTTAATATTTTTTTAATATTAGTAGATAATTGAGATAATGAATTTTGAAAAAAATAAGTTTCAAAAATTATTTATAAATAGAAAAAAATAAATTTTCATAATTTTGGTTGCAGAAATAATTTGGCTGTTAAGGTCTTTCCAAATATAATAATAATTAAAAAAACCGTTACATAAAATGTACTGTTAATAGATTTTTTCTGGAAATTTGGATTTAATAGAATGATAGCAAATACCTAAAACAAAAATCACAAACATTTTCATTAAAATCGTTCGAGCCGTTTTCGAGGAAAATAAACTTTTTCTTAACCTGGCAGGTACCGTTATTTTTAGCACTAAAAATAAAATTTTAATTTTCTCTCTGAGGAATTTCAAAAGATACGCACATACCAAATTTCAAGACAATCGCTTAACCCGCTTAGGCTGCAGCTCGTTATACGGACAGATAGACAGACATTTTTTCATCAACTAACTGTCACACCAATCCAAAGTATTTCAAACGAATTTGCCTAGCCCTTTTCTTCTTAAGACTTAAGAAGAATAACTGAAACCTACATTTGTTTAAATTTAAGTGACAATGCTCTCTCGCAGTCCCAATATGGGTACATGAAGGGCAGATATGTTAAGACAGCACTTCATGAGGTAACCCGTTAACCCTTGATGCGTGCCCGTGCACTGTGATAAATGCGCAACCTGAATGACAGGTAAACCAGCCAAAAACCGCTGGTGCAACCGAGCAAATCTAAGCCTGGGGTACTTTTGCCACTGGAAAAAGAGAACATTTTTCAAAGCAGGAAACGATAGATCGTTGACAATTTGACATTTTTAGGGTCTCGACCAAACTGGCGAGTAAAACTTGGTAACTGGCTAAATTAGTATACTTATATCTTCTTTTCTATATATAAAAATCAATGCCATTTTTGGTTGTAACTTTATAACTCAAGAACGAGCCCACCTATCAAAACCAAATGTTTAGGCTTTGTTCGGACTATTTAGTTAATGGTTTATGTTAAGTTTGCACAAAATCGGTCGATCGGTTCTTGATTTATCACATATTTTTTAACAAATGAATTCAATAAATGGCGGATCATTTTGCTAATGGAGATTTTGCTGTGAAATTGAAACTTTTTTCAGTGTTGACAGTACAAGCATGTTGTTATGTAATTCATGTGGTCATTTCATTTTGGACGTGCTTCGATTAAAGCAAATTGTCAGCGATATTTATTGCTTTGTGTTTATATTTTTAAACATATTGTTGAGTGCATTGATACAAACGGCGAGTGTTGAATTGTTCAAATGTACTATGTATATGTGTGCGTGAACTTTTCTTAAAGCAAGGATTTTGCTGTCAAATTGAAACTTTTTTCAGTGTTCACAGTACGGTGTTTACAAGCCTTTTTTGAGTTAAATTGTCCAACGCATTTACACAAACGGTAAGTTTTCAACTGTTGAAGTGAATTATATGTATGTATGTGTGTTTCTTTATTTGAAAAAAACATATTGTGTGCATACGGGTGTTTTATTCGTTTGTAATAGATGTAAACACGTCGATAAAAAAATGAATTATTTATTGATATTTTTATATATATTGACGTATGCAGTCATATATATTTCCATACATACATATGTATACTCACATCTATAAATACTGAGACACCACTATTAATGTAGCAATTTGTTTTTAATTTTATTTATTCTTTTTTATATGAAGGAAAAATGCCACGAGACAGACGAGCAAATATAGGTCGGCAAACGCGTAATCCAAATGATGTGGCATTACTAACCCAATCAAAGACTGCAGATGAACACGCACAAGCTAATGCATCGCAGCGTGAAGGTAATGCATGAAACAGATCTGTTGACCCTGTACCTGTACTGAATCTTGCACGGCGATCACGAATACGTCATGCTGTTTTGGCTGAAATGATGCGTGCTGCTTTTGATTACAACAGTCAGATCGATTATAACTAGTATGTACGGATACATTGGAATGATGGACGCAATATGTCCACATTGTGATGCGGCTAACTTTCCATGTGAAACGCCCGGCATGTGTTGTGCTAATGGCAAAGTGAGATTGGCAGCATTAAAAACTCCACCCGAACCATTGTATTTATTTATATTTGGGACATCTCAAACGTCGAAGCACTTTTTGAGTCCTATTCAACAATACAATTCGGCATTTCAAATGACTTCTTTTGGTGCTACTAAAATTATTAGAGATAATTTTATGCCGACGTTTAAGGTAAATACTTAACAGCATTGTCCCATGTTTATATCAATCTGAATCATGAAGTATTCGATAGTTTACAACGAAAAGTGGCATTGATTTTTATATATAGAGATTATTAGAAATTGGTAATGGCAAAATACAAATCGACAATACCAACGGATTGATTTGTACCGAACCATTTCTGTATAGTTGCGCAATCGATAGATGAATTAATTTAATGTGTTTTTTTCCGAATATTCTTCAGAATTACAGAAATCATGATTGGTTGAGAGAACGCGCCATTTAAGCACCGAAGAACATTAAATTCAATGCCATTAATTTTCAAATTCAAGCGAAACTGCCAGGTGTAGTCACGACATATAAATCAATTGACAGTGTTATGAATCAAGATGAGGCAATGAATTATCCTATTGAATTTTTAAATTCATTGGAACCGGCTGGTATGCCACCGCATTGCTTGAATCTGAAAGTTGGTTCTTTGATTATATATATTGCGAAATATTAATCCACCAAAACTATGTAATGGCACTAGATTGGCAGTGAAAAAGTTATTGTCAAATTTCATTGAAGCTACGATCTTAACTGGTAAATCAAAAGGAGAAGTTTGTTTGATACCGCGTATCCCTATGATTCCAACTAATATGCCATTTGAATTCTAACGATTACAATATCCTGTGCTTGTATCATTTGCGATGTCCATCAACAAGGCCCAAGGGCAAACACTTGACGTTTGTGGTGTGAATTTGTAGGAATCATGTTTTTCACATGGCCAACTTTATGTGGCCTGTTCCAGAGCCGGTACCCTCAGCTGTTTGTTTATTCATGCTCAAAATGGAAAAAACAAAAAATATTGTTTATCCAAATGTTTTGGATTAAATTTAAAATAGCTAGCAATTAATAAAATATTTTTTTGTTTGAATAAATGAATTTGATGTTCCAATAATTTTTTTTTATTATTTCACTTTTTACGGAAGTCGGACACGGAGCAAAGATTTGTTTAAGATGGCGGTATGCAGAACTTTGGTAACCTAGATCCATTCAAGCATAAGATCTGGTACAAATCTAATGAGTCCTTACCGTGTAAATGCCAAAAGACATTATATACTGTTTTTGATTAAATAACCTACCAATATACTTTTAAAAATGACATCGATATGGTTAAACCCGTTTCCAATAAAAATAGTTTTTCGTTAAAGATTATATGAGCGGTACCCTTACAAAAAGTCCCTATATTTTTCAAATATACCATGAAGAATACTGAAAGAAAATATGTTGCTTAAGACTTAATTATTTGAAAGCAGGCACATGTAGTCTTAAAAATTCAAATCTAACTTAGATTACTAACCCAACACCTGTTAGAAGAACTAGGCGCATGTAAAAAAGTTATGGACCCAAATGTGGAACGCGTTAATTATGTAGTTAGGAAGAAACGCGCTTCTCTAGTATATACACTGACACCTAACTTGAACCAAGCAACGATTCAAGAAGGTTTAAAATCTGGAAGCTATTGTAAAAAAACACTTTAAAAGAAACCTTCGATGGTGAAATGTCGGGAAAATTCTGCTAACTTTTTAACTATTGCAACGCATTTCCAAGAAAATTATCAGTTATTTCTGCTAAAGTATTTTATTTAATACTTCAAAATTCTCACAAACGCGTTTATTTGTGCAATAATTTAAAGTTCCGGAAAAATAAACTCGAATAGTTAAGAAATCCCTCATAAAATTACCCAAATGCATCTGATTAACGAAATACCCACAAGTCTGAATAGCTGCTAATGTTAGATACACCACTTGAGAAACTCAAATTCTCACCAATTCCTTTACCATCACGTGTGTGTGGTGTGACGGAAAAAAGAACATAACCCACACGATAATGTTTTGAAAATTTTCACTTTTCACTTGAATAGTTAAAGTTCATGTCAGGTATTTCGTTGGCCGTTTGAGTAAAGTTAAAAGAAATTGTGGGACAACAAAGGTCCTGGCTCTATGCTTTTGTGTGTGTGTGTGTGTTTTTTTAATTTACCTATACACAAATCAGCACATGTAACCGTTTTCAAGCATATAATATTACATTAATATGATGTGCGTGCAATATGCAACACAACATGATAGCCCTTCGCACGCGATAGTTTTCAAAAGGTATAATAGGTACTCTGTAAATAGATTTTTTGTAAGAAAACCCTCTGCTAATTTTCTCTTGGGAAATATTTATTTTTCCCTTATACATTACTAATAATTTTCTTTGAAAACAATAAAGTTGGTGTCAAAGAGAAAGAAGAAATAATTTTTTAACACATATTATTTTCGTTTAAAAATTCTGGGAAATATAGAAGCTGCAAGATATTTAAAATGCACGTTAATGAGTTAAAATAAAGGAAAATCACTTTATTTAAAGAATGATTTGTCTTTGCACAGCTTTGAATTCCTTAAAAATTTGTCAACATTATTTAAACTTTAAACAAATTCAGTAAAATAATACTTGACGTACTTCGAGATACGTACCTATTTTAAAATCTATGGATAATAAATTTAAAGCACAATAATGAACAGTAACCTTGGTTCTAAGGCATTTTTTTCATCTTCAAGGTAAACAAGAGCAAAATCCTCCCTTTAACAGTAACTCAAGCAGATAACTATTGCTCCCTTAGGCCTTTTCGATAACGTCAGTCTGTACGTCTTCCAGAAATTATCCCTTGCCTTAAACTCTACATCTACACACATAAACACACCTCTCTATAGCTTCCTATTCCTGACTATATAAATCTGTTTAATGTTTAAAAAAGAGGATTTAACTTCCAAGTCCCAACTGAAAAGTAAAGTCGCAAAAAGAGCAAAAATAAAAATAAAAACTTATAAACCGAAGAAGGTGGAAAGATACCTTCCAGCTATTGAGCTTCTTGAGCGCCATCTCCTTGGTTTTGAATGTCAGAATGGGAGGAAGAAGAAAAAGTAGAAGGACCACCAAGCATCCTCCATGCAAACCAAATAAAAAATTTATATATATCCTCATTCTTACTTATATAATAACAAAAAAAATAGAACTAAAAAGATATAATCGATTTAAAAATACAAAAAGAAAACCAGTGGTGATTCAATCCTCCAAGCAATTTACTTACAAATTGATGAAATAAATTTTCCAACACACTTATTCCTTTGGAATATTTTTGCCATTTTTGAAAGAAGCCTTCCCTCTGCATAGCACACACACCACCCTCACCCGTCCAACCAACACCATTTATTCACCTTTTGTGGCTTCCTTACTTGTAATGGCGGCTGGGATGTGTTTTCCTGTTTTCCATTTTTTTGTACCGTATTTAATGTCTTTTGTTTTATATGCTTGTAGAAAATTATTCTGCTTTGCGACACCTGAATCGCTTTTGTAAAGCAACTCGTGCGGTAACGAGGAAAAATATAAAAAGAGGTTAAGGTACGATGAAAAAAAAATGGAGAAAGCGGAAAGACAAATTTATAATGGGACCGGGACCAGAAAAATTGAGATGGAATAGGGTTGCGGTTGAGGAATCTAAAATAAATTTGAACAACGCTGGCTATGGTGAGAAGTGGGTCCTTAATGATATCCCTGTCGACAAAATGATTCTTTTTAAATATCTGGGAGTCATGATTTTTGCTCTGCGGATTATTGTTTGGGTTAAATCTGGATTTACCTGGCAGAGAGATATAAATTTATGTAAATGCGGTTTTTAAATATGTGGTACACGTGTGAATGTTGCTATTGCTACACTTACGATTTTTAAGGATGCGAATATGCGACATGTCTTTTAAGGAGGGAGGAAATCCCAGAATTAGATTGACTTAAAAGTAAACAAATTTTATTCAATATTGTGTAACTGGAAGATGACAGATGAGGAATGTAGCAGAAACTTATGAAATGTTCTCTCGGCATATTTCTCTAGAATTGAAAACCAAATAACTTTTCAATTGCCGCTGGGAAATTTTGGGGGTCTGTGACGGCAATGTTGGTTTGGTGACATCTGTCAAATCTGTTGTTTATTATTCAGTTACTACTGATGCCAAATCACCGTAGCGAGTTACTTGGCGCTATCGGAATTTAAAATTAAAACGCCTCCTTTCAAAAAACAAAAATCAGTTTGAAAAACAATTATACGAAAAATATTTCATAGTCTTAAGCTGTATTGCAAAACATACATGAAATTCACATAGAAATTTGTATTAGATTACAGTGAAAGTATACGGTATTTGGAACTATTTTTCCACAAATTTCAGGAAAATAAGCTTTTCTTTAACGATTTTATGGCAGTCCCGTTATTTTTAGCCCTAAAAATAAAATTTCAATTTCCCTCTGAGGAATGCAAAAAGATACATACTAAATTTGAAGGTAATCGCTTAATCCGTTTTGGCTGCAGCTCGTATTAGACCCGGAAACACAGGACAAACCCACAGACAGACAGACAGACGAGGTTGTTGGCACATATTATTAATATGCTGCCAAACCAACAATACACAAGCATCCCATTAATTTGATTGCAAGCTTGGTTGTAATCCAAATAAGAAGTTTGTAAATATTTTGAAAATGAAAGTTTTTTCTTTGGATTGAATGACTTGAATTTGAAACGCTATAAAATGAAGATCATTTGTCGATAGAGATTCTGGGTTGTTCCTTGTTTTAAAATGTCCAAAGACTTTCTTCCAGGAATCACTTTGGGGAGAGCAGTGTATATTGCAGATTATCTCAGCTTCAACTGTGGACTTGTTTTTTTTATATTCCAGTAGTCTTTTGTAAGAATTTGAAAATATTGCGAAGCTTACTGAGTATTTTGAAATGACAATGTTTGAAATAAACCGTTTTGTTTACACCGATTAAACTTCAAACGTTGTAGGCGATGTGCCCATTTTATGGTAGGCTTGGTGGACTTTCGCAGCGTTAGGTGGACAAATTTGATACGAATGGTTCAGTTATCAATCAGCCAATATTCGTTCGATAAAGGAACGTGAGATCGGAGAACATCGCCACGGTTCTTGAAAGTGCACAGCAGAACCTGCGGTATTCGATACCTTAAGTCATGCACTACCACTCGGCCTTTCGCAAAATTCAACTTGGTAAAACGGTACTTTGGGCTGAGCCCGGAGATTTTTATCGAGACTTTGGCGTTAGCCCACACAAGATTCAACTGGATCCAGGAACTGAAATTCATGAAACGCCGTTTGCTCGCGGACAGGGCTTCGGGCGACCCCATTTTTGTTCTAAACTTCATATTCCACATAATGCGTCCCGCATTGTAAATAGAAAAATCTAAAGTATAAAGAAGAAAATGTACACTAGATGCACTGAAGCTGCCAAAACGGGTTGTCTTCCTGCCGGGCTTACAAAATAAATAAATAAATACATTTATTAGCCAAGGCCTAGTGACTTATACTCTCAACCGTTCCTATATGTGTGTTGTTAGTCTGCAAGAATAGAATGGACCTACAGTTTACCGCCGAGCCCTTTTTAAGACAAGTTTTAATCTTTGGAGGTTTTGTCAAATCCTCGCAAAAGGCAGTTACCAGGAAAAAGGTAGCTCTTCGCTAAGCAGTCCAACACACTAGCCACTAAGTTACGGGGAACTAAGTGGGTACTAATTGAAAGGCAAGTTATTGTTAGAGCAAAGCATTCCCGACGAACGGAATCACAGCATTATTTGCGCGATGCTAAAAAGGAGACCATCTAAATTCCCGTCCCGGCTTATGGTATAGAGGTCTGAGCGCAAAATTATAGACGTTTTAATACCAAACTGAAACAAATAAAATTTGCCACTAACATTAAAAGTGTATAGTTCTTTAACTAAAGACGACTCAAACACTAATTTTCTCTTTGTGTGAAACTAACATTTTAATAACAGGAAACCAACGCCATAGAGTAACTATACTAATATATATATATATATTTACTCTATGCCAACGCATTATCTTTTTAGTGTGAAACTAATTTTTTTGATAGAATGACAGCTCTCTCTCCTAAAACACCATCTTGAATATAAAACTACACCCAAACCCTAACTAAATCCAATAACAACAAAATTCCCTAAAGTGCTCAAACTGATTTTATCTATATACAGTAAATGTCTTTTGATGTTTATAATTGAAGATAACTTAGTACAGCACAAAACGTTTAAAGTAGTGTGAAGTTAATGAATTAAAAATAGGTTATCTATAATTTGGCGCAATGTGTTGCGCACCTTTTGTTGCGCACTTTTACTTTTGGAGACAAAAAACAAACACTTTGAATTTTTGAGTTAAAAGATTAATTTATTTTGAGTTAAGACTGCTCCTGTTGAGATACAAACACTTTCAATTTTTGAGTTTAACGATTAATTTATTCTGAGTTACGACTGCTCCCGTTGAGATCTGAATTATATCTGATTCTACAAATTCATTCATGCATCTAGTCTCAAAAATGTTTAGTGACAAAAAAAAGAAAAGGATGAATGGGGTGGGATTGTATATAACATTAACACTTGTGTTTCGATCTAAAGTCCAACGATTTAGTTGACACAGCATAACTTGCTTGTGTCTCGTATCTCGTGTGCGAAGAATGTTATTGTTGACAAAAGCTGACACAGCATAACTGTGCTCTCATTTTGCATATGAATAACGATCGATCGTTGTTTATCTTTTTGAAATTGAATTCATAGCTCTTGTGAGTTTTTGCTTCACTAGCATAAAGATAAATATGATTGTTTATTCTTCAACGCTACAACGGATATTGGATTTAGATATGTAGATGACACAGTAAAGTGGATATAGATATATGGAACAAAAGGGTGAATAAGTATGTATAGGATTGGGATTTGGGGCATAACAAATGGACTTTAATGAAAGTTAAACTACTAACTAAAGTATGTCCTGAGGAGTATGAGGGGAATCCTAGCGTGATACAGGGCTTCAAAAACGCCTAAGCACCATCGTGTGAGATTTTGGGAAATTTGTTTCGAGTTCATCTAAGTCTTTCTTAGTTGCGCTGATTCCTCCACGTTTTTTCTACGCCATGTGCTTCTCGGCCGCCCAACTCTTCTTCCTTTTTCTGTTAGCGGATAACCTTATTTCTTGATTTTCTATAGCTTCGATAACCTTTTCGAAGCGTATGTCCAATCTATTGTCACTTTCGCCATTGTATAACAGAGTCGATGGGTTCCTGACCCGATCTTGGAGATCTTCGTTCGATATTCGAATGGGCCAGAAAATATTAAGGTTGTTTCGCAGAAATCTATTAACCAAAGCTTTCTCATGACAGCTGACGTAACTTTCCATGTAGGGCATTCTTAAAGCAATACGAACTCTTCATTGGAGCGAAAGAGCCGTAGTTTGGTCCTTGAGCTGAAAGAGTTATACCTGCCAATATTCTTTAACATACCTAAGGCAGCCTTTACTTTCTCGATACTTCTGCTGATGCCTTGTTCAGTTCCGTTTACAATTAAATTCTATTTCTTAAAAAACTTTATCCCATTTCTTTTAAATCATTGTGGTGTCAGTCCTCTTTCAATTTCGGCTTTATCAGCCTATAACAACAATACCTACCGCAATAAATAATTTATCTTTACCAACCATTTCACAGTTCCTTTTTTCGTTTTTTTTTTTTTCAATTGTATCCAAACATTTTGTTTGTGGTATTAGAAGAAAGAATCCAATATGAAATAATTATAAATCGATAATTTAATATATGTAGCTATTCCATTTTTCTCCTTCCAAAACAAATAAAATAAAAAAAACATCAAATATATCTTTAAAACTCCCACGCCATTAGCCCTAGGAAAGCCTCAAATACTTAAAACCCATAAAGAAGCCAAAGAATCTTGATTGCTCTTAAAAATACCATTCGTTTTGTCGCATTTTTCTGCACATATTTCCAAATCAAATTGTTCTCCAAATGGCAGAGGAGCAAGCGATCTCTGGCAAACCCGTTTACAATGTGCAAAAGTCCTCCTTAACGAACCTTTATAACAACATTTCTAGCAAAATAGCTATTCTTCGCCCCCAATACATCTCCCCCTTCTACACAAAGATGGTGGCAAGGAAATAAAAAAAAAATTCTCTGACACTAAAAAAAAAAAATACAAAAAAGAAAGAAAAGAAAAAAATTGCAAAGCCGAAGAAATAACAATAAAAAGTGAAAATGAGATCTATGGCTTGACAAAAGACAAACACAAACAACCAATAATAAATCAAAGGACAACCAGAGCCTGCAAGCACACAAGCACACACACACATAAAAAACTACCAACAGAAGGAATACAATTCAGCTACTTCGTCCTCGTCCTTTGTCAACTTCTAGTAGAATTGGGAATAGAAAAACCAGTTAAAGGCTACAAAAAACGGTTTGTGTGGTTGAAATGTTCGGTTTTCAGATATGAGATACTGAGCAAAGACACATTTTTAACCAGAAATTGAGTTTTTCTATTCGTTTTTTTTCGCCAGCCATGACAAAATGTCACTCCTAAAAAAAAAGAAAACGACATAAACTTCGTTCCAATAACAAAGCAGGAGCACATAAAAAGAAGGAATGTAGTCTTAGTAAGAAAAACGGAAGGTATTCCTCTTGCGATTTGCGGTAGCCCCAGACACCGTGGAATGTTAGAGTAGGACTTAGAAGTATTTGCCTCACAAAAATGTCCTTTAAAAATCCCAAAACGATTTGAAAAAGGTACACAAATAAATAAGATACGAATCTGGTGGGGAGTAATTATTTATAGCCCAGCCTTTAAAAGTAAACAGGTCTTTGTTTTTAATATTTTTTTACATAACGCCTTTAGTTATAATTATTATTAGTAGGCAATCTTTATATAAGTCTGCACATGTGCGAAATCGATGAACTTAAAAACCTGTACCTAAATCAAGCATCAAAGATCAATAATAGATAACGTTTTGTATTTTCGGAACTTACCGCGTTATAAGAAATATTTTCTTATTTCTTTCTATCCGACGTTTCGAAGAAGTTTCATACTTCGTGGTCACGGGATGACGTTTGATTGAATCTCATATCAAAGATCAAGTTTATCTGTCTCATGTCAAGCTTTATTACTATCAGTCTTACGTATTATGGCGTCAAATGTCCTACCATTTTGACTATTGAAACATGTTTGTATGTTAATTTATTACCGAGATATGTATAGCGCCTCGAAAAAAGAATAATTTTTAAAATTTTACTCACGTACATGCTCATAGGTATGTATGTAAGTGCCTGATCGCTGATCACCTTATAAGCCAAGACTTTTGACAGACACAATAAATATAAACATTATAGTTTATTTAGAAGAAAAGCACGATCCGTGACGGTTTTTAGTAAAAATAGAACAAGGCCATATCACGTATTATATATCAATGAATTTATGAAATAAATATTTAGAAAATTTAAGGACAGATTTTGATAAAATTTAACCAAACCATCTTACCAAAGTTCTGCAATGGGTTTTATGAAGAGTCGATAATCATCGACCTATTTTGCGCGTCTTGGAGAACTTTTCGAGAAAAATAAGCTTTTACATAACGGTTATATGAAAGGTACCGTTAATTTTCCAGCTAAAAAAAATTGAAAAAACTCCTCTGTAGAATGTTAAAATAACCTTAAGTTCTAGATTTGAAGACGATTGGCTCAACCGCTTAGGCTACAGTCCAAAATACATCCGTACAAGCAGACAGACAGACACACGGAAAGAATTTTGCCAGTAACTCAAATATGTTTCTCTACCATCGTAATGTCATGTTTGATTGTTATCTCAAAATTTTTAATCTGCACGTAACGTAATATAAAAAAAAAAAAACAAAAAAGTGAACGATAAGTAACTTTTCGTATCAAATAAATTATATTTTAAACTTTTTTAAGAAAACATAAATTCTAAGCTGTCTTCCCAATACCGCTGAGCCTGAAAATAAATACACCCGATAGTGCAAAACTTCAAGAAAACACTTTTTATTTCAACGCACACCAACAGATATTTATAAGGAAATGAATAAAATCATTTCGGTTTTCTGTTTCTTGTTGTGTGTGTTGAAAAAAAAGAAAACTGAACTTAAATTTTTTTTTTCTATAAGTATCTTTTGCAATCGAATTTATGTATTTTTTTATATTTTTGTATTGCACAATTTATAGAGGAATAGAATTTTCTGCCTTTCTAATAAAAAAAAACTCATAAACATTTTTACAATCGTCATGTCATTTTCGATTGTTGTTTCCATAATTTTATTCTTGTAAATATATTAGGCACAGTTTTTTATTCTATAGAAAATGCAATCGGCAAAACAAGTCGCAAGTACTTGCTCTTATGTGCCTAATTACATTGGAAAGCAAACAATTAACATTTACGTTGAAAATAACACAGTTTGAACTTATAAAAAGTATAAAAACCACAATACTTAACGGTTTTTAGTAAAAATAAAATGGTTTAAATGGTTTTGATAAAATCCTTTTTTATTTTTTTTTGTTTTATTTTGGTATGCAGTTTTTTAGAGTTTATTAATATACATGTGACTATAAAATTTAAAATAATTTTTTTGATTAATTTTAAAAATAATGATTTTTCAAAAAAAAAAATTCAAAAATTTATTTTAATTAGAAAAAAAAGTTTTTAAAATTTTTTATATGCAGAATATAAAATTTGACAAAAATCCAAAGAGCCGTTACCGAAAAATCCTAAAAATTAAAAAAAAAACGTTACATGAAAGGTACCGTTAATAGACTTTTCCTGCAAATTTGGTTCTGATCAAATGACAGCCAATACCAACAAAAAAATTATCAAAAATGTTTTAGAGAAAAATAAGCTTTACCTAAACGGTCATATGGCGGGTACCGTTATTTTTAGGCCTAAAAATAAAATTTCAATTTCCCCTCTGGAGAATGCCAAAATAATAAAACACAACCAATTTGAAGATAATCGCTCAAGTCGTTTAGGCTGCAGCTAGTTATACATACTGACAGACAGACAGGCAGACAGACAGACATTTTTTCTCGATTACTCTTTTAGAATTTTCTATGATTGAAATCTCGTGTTTCATTGTTTATTTTTTTTATATTCACGAATCCTAAACTTGAATTCTAGTCCTTATAATCGCAAGTAAAAAAGAGGTAAATATAAATAATGAAACGAGGTGAGTATAAATAATGAACAAAATTAATTAATTAAAGGAAGAAATCGTTATTCAACAAATCATCTTACGTTAATTAATGAAAAATGTTTTTTACATCGATCAATGAAAGAAATTCATTAAGCCTACATAGAAACCGTTAGTCAAAAAATCTCACAACGCCACTCAATGAAAATTTTTAGGTTATTCAGTGTAAAAAGTTTGTTAATTCAACGAATGATTTGTTGTTTAACTAATAAGTTGTACGTTATTCAATGATGAAATTTCATAATACAATGAATTAATAGTTGACTAACGAAAATCTTTTGTTGATTCAATTTCACAATATTATTGAAGTAAATCGTTATATCAATGAACATTTCGTTGTTTAATAAACGGAAACGTTACTACACGAAATGCTTTTCATTGAGCCAACAAAGCAAATAATTGGCTGAATTTTAATGAATAAATCGTCGTTATTATGAAACTGTTCCTTGTATTTACGTAAGGAATTCGTTTAGTGTAGAACTTTGTATTTCTAGAGTGGATCAAATGATCCCGAATTCCATGTAGTGACTCAGCGAATTTCCGAGATGCTGACCACTATCGAATAAGAAGGCCAACAGCTGCTTTATGGATATAATACTTTCAAATATACAAGATGGGCTAAAAGAAGTCATCCGATGTTGTTTGGCCCTCATTTTTTTTTCTAAATGAAAAAACTTCGATTCTGTTTTTTGATTATGTTTATTTGAACGTTTAGAATTTTATGGTTGGGTCGAGAAGATGATATTAGCCAAATGGCGCCTTCACAATTGATTGCCATACGGGCTCGTTTTATGGCATTTTTCATCACTTCGGCGAGAACTTCGGGCGACAGATTCTCGTACTAGTGTCGAATGTTGTCCTTGAGGGCTTCTAGGGTCTCGGGCTTGTTTACGTTAACACGGGACTTCAAAAAACCCCACAAAAAAAGTCTGGAACGGTTAAATCGGGGGATCTTGCGGGCCAGTGCAAACCGCCAAAACGAGAGATGAGGCGACCTGGGAACGCCGCCTTCAGAATATCGGTTGTGGCTCGCACAGTGTGTACCGTAGCTCCGTCCTGTTGAAACCAGATGTTCTCCAGTCCTAATTCGTCTAATTGCGGCAGAAAAAATCGGTTAACATGGCCCTATAGCGCGCACCGTCCACTGTTGTCGTTTGACCAGCGGCTTTCTCGAAAAAATGGACCGATGACTCCTTCAGCGTGAACAGCGCACCATGCAGTCACTTTGAGCGGGTGTAATGGCTCCTCGTGCATTACTCCTGGATTTTCGGTGCCCCAGAAGCGTTAGTTTTGTTTGTTCACGTACCCGCTGAAGCGGAAATGAGTCTCATCGCTCATTATGATTTTGGTCGAAAAATCGTCCACTTCGTCCTCGAGGCTGAGGACGGCTTGGGCGTAGGTTACACATACGTTTAGCGGTCGACAGGCAGTAGCTTATGCACGGACTGGACTTCGTGCGGGAACATGCGCAAGTCTTTAACCAAAATTCGCCTTAGGGACGACCGGCTGATGGCTAATTGCGAAGCACGGCGTCTGGTCGATGTTTCCGGCGACAGCTCGACATCCTCCTCAACAGCGGCGATATTCTCAGCACAATAAGCGCTCCGTCGCCGGCCACTTTTGGCAACGTCTCATGTAGTCCCATACTCTTCAAAGTTGGTGGCCAAACGACGCAGCGTTTGTGCAGTCAGTGTCGGACGGCCGTGGAATCGGCGACGGAATTCGCGCTGTGCCAACACTACAGACGAATTGTTACGCAAAAAAATAGACACGATTATTCCGCGTTCTTGGGAAGTATATCGCTTCCATGGCTTGTTCACTTGTATTCTACATCTGTCTAGTCCACAAATGTCAAAACAGATTTGACATTGGCGGCTGTTTGCAAAAATAAGAGCATCTTCCAATAGGGTGATCTCTTTTGGCCCACCTTGTATATGGTGCTGAAGAATTCTATAAAATCTGAAAGAATGGGTAATTTAAATCTTCATCAAGATTGCGTCAAGTAAATGATACTGTATATTCGCTGCTGGACACTTGAATTATGCCAAAACTACTCATCTCTATATGGTCACCCTGTAAGGCAGAATAATTCCTCACGAATATGAGGTTAACCACAGATGGCTATGTCACCATTCGTCGATCTAAAATAATTTGGTCTGGCATCTGGTTTGACAGGAGTATAGAGCAGGTACTTATGAAGGCTATGAAGAGCTATGGAGGACTCATTCGTGGACGCTGTGTAAGCGATTCTGTGATTTTAAGATCGACATTGGCAATGGTGTACCTTCAAAGCATTTGTGAAGAAATAGAATTGTTCGCTGATGTTCAATCAAAGACATCTAAACAGTATATAGACATAGGACATAACACAAACCCCAAATCAAGTAGTGAAAAACAACACGGACATTGGAAAACTTCGCGCATTATTCACTGAACACCCCCAATTCCTTCACATCGAGGCGATAGTTTACTTGAGCACAGGAATCATTGGTCAAGGCAGAGTAAACCGTCCGTTGGCACGAGAGTAGGACATATCATGCATGAAGAAGTTGGGGCGAGAAAGTTTTAAAGAATTGATACTGAAACAGAAAGATGAGGTTCCTTTTCCTGCTTGGTGAAACTCGTTGGTAAAAGTTTTGCATTAGTTATATTTCATAAAGATGTGACACAGATGTGTTTTTTACGAAATCCTGATTGTTTCGAAGTAAAGAATGTTATTTACAGCGTGAAATGTGCTTATTATGGCAGAACTGAAATGTGTGTGAATTCCTTCTCTTTTCCACTTTTAGGCAAGAGCAACACATTTGCCTTCTTCTAGAGAACAGGATGACCTGACGTCAGAATGGTGTTAAAAATAGAAGTGATGTACGGCAAAACAATTTATAAACTAATTTTAAAGAACGAGGGATGAATATCGTCTAATCCCATGGCTTTTGATGTTACATACTTTCCACACCATCGGCGCTGTCAAATCTTCATCCGCAAAAATCATAGGAATAAGGGTACGCGACCTAAGTGAAGCTGTCTGTGAAATGGAAAGAAATAGTAGCGAGGTCCGCACCCGGCACGGAAGTTCTACCAATACGTCAAAAACATGTCGCAATGTACACCACGCTGCACATACTGTAAGCATCGAGAGGAAAATCTGATCACCGATCCTGAAGGCCTTATGGAGCGATGGGAAGAGTACTCTAATGTAATTGGTAAACGGTCAACTCATGGAAGAAATAGAGATTCCAACATTTCAAGAGGAAGACCTCATGCTGTAGCCACCAAGCATTGAGGAGATACAAAATAAATTAACTAAATCTTTGTAAATTGGCCAAACATAAAAATTGCTTACCGCATCACGCCTAATGACAAAAAGTTTGTACGATCTACTCTAAAATAGATGGCGCATAAATTGTTCGAAGAGCTCAGTATCGCTCGAAATGAAATTAAAGCGATTCTTCGATGCTATGAACTTTGCCGAAACAAATTTAACAAGTTATGTTGTTAACTATTTTGTTTTTATGAGAAAAATAAAATAAATTATTTTTAAATTTAGGTACATGAATTTAAATTCGGTATATTTGAGTCTTCCGAGGCTTTTCTTCGGTACACGATACACAGCGATAAATTTCGGTACTGTATCGGTCACTTCGGTTTAGGGTGGTCACTTTAAGTATAACATTATTCAGCACATTATATAAGATATTCTCCTCTATCCTGCAAGAGCGTAAGGCTTTATACGCTGAAACCATAATCGGCAAAATCTAATGTGGTTTCATACCAGGCAAATTAACAATTGATCAGATCTATACCCTTAGGCAGGTGATGGAAAAAAATCTGGAATTTAATAATCCAACATACCATCTTTTTATAGACTTTAAAACCGCCTACGATACCATAGCCAGGGTAGAACTTTATAAGGCGAGTAGAGAATTCGGCATCCCAAATAAATTGGTACGATTTTGGGCTGACTATGACCAAAATTACAAGCCAAATAAAAGTAGCCGGTTTGCTGTCCAGAAAATCACATCATTGCTTGCATCCTCTTCAACCTGGCATTGCAGAAAGCAGTCCGTGATACTGGCTTACGCAGACGACATCGATTTCATCGGCAGAACCCAACAAGCTGTACAAGACTTCTTTATCTAGATCGAGCAGGCGGCACAAAAACTTGGGCTGCATATTAATGAAGGGAAGACTAAATATATTGTGGCTACGCCTGCGAGAAGTAGCCTATAATAACATGGAGGAAGAAATATGCGGGCGGCTGCTAAAATCCAACAGAACCTACTGTCAAGGCTTTTTAAATCCAGACACCTTATCATAAAAACGAATCTGAGACAAGACACTTGGGTGCTTACAAAAAGGCGCTCAGATCTCTTATTCGCATTCTAGAGAAAAGTCTTACAGATAATTGTTTGAGAGGAAGGATATTAAGAAGTATATTAGCATCAATATCAAAGATTATCTGGATCTTGACTTTTCTATTATTTTGTTCCACAGCTGACGGCTACCTAAAGATTTGAGTAAATTTATGGTTTAAGCTTAAACGTATCTCCGTAAAACTTTTTTTCGTCTCTCAACTCATTTAACCGGTATCGTTTCCAGCTTTTATTTGCGTCGTCACACCGACTTATTAGAAACCGTATATTTTGATAAAATCATAGTTTATTCTTTGGCTTAAAGATCAGAGTTTTAAGAGGAACACGAATATTTAATAGAAAACTAATAGTTTTTGTTAGAAACTCTAGCTGCTCAGTTTTACTTGGTAAATATCGGGCTTTCCAATAGGGACTTAACAACTTTGAATTTAATTTGTGAACGTACCCTTTCAATAATCATCAAACCGTCATTGTCAATTTATTCAGTAAACTCGACATTTTCATCATGGTAAAGTACACGAGCGAGCAACGCCTGCAAATTATAAAAAAAATCGGTGACCGCAACTTTAAGAGCGTTGAATTGTTGAATTTCATCAGCTCATATTTGGCTCAATCGGTTCGTCAATAAGCAAAATATGCGTTATTGGTCGGGTGAAAATCCACATTTGGTTCATGAATCACTACTTCATCCAAAAAAATAACTGTTTGGTGTGGTTTGCATGCCGGCGGCGTTATTGGGCCATATTTTTCGTCGAAGATAACGAACGATATTTTATTTGCTGCGTTAAGTCATTGGCTTATGCCAACAAGCCGACGACGTTGGAATAGCTCGTTTCGGCCGAAATATGTGACCGAGTCATCGAAAATTGGGTCCAACGAATCGACCGCTGAAAACGTACCCGCGGTGGCCGAAGTCAAGTTCCATTCATAAATGTTTTGATTGTACTTGAAGCCGATAATAAAGTTTTTAAAATATCTCAATTGGTTTGCGTTTTATTTAAAAAAAAAAGTTGTCCAGTCCTTATTGGTTGATAGATGACACTTTCCCAATTGCCTCTTCTAAAATTTTCTTCTAAGACCCGAAAATATTGTAATGTTTCGATTTTCGATATTTTTGTAAGTATGATCAAAATTTAACTTCAGAGTAAGGAAAATTGTTTATACTTTGAAAAGGCCTTTCGCCGAAATATAAGTCAGGACGTGTCAAAGGTTCCCAAGTAATAAAAACCCAAGTTAAAACGCAATGACGAAACTATATCCTGTTCTTGATATTCTTTTATCTTTTAATTGGCCTGTCTTAAAGGATCAAGTACCCTTCCTTAATCATAAAACAAAATTAAATATCTCTGTAATTATTTCATAACTCAACATTAAGCTTTAAGGTCAAAACGTCTTATAACTTACCTGGCTTATATCCATCGGCGTGTTCATGAGACGAAATGTGTCGCAAACAGATCATAATGATGCAAAACAAAATCGGCGAAGCAAAATCCATGTTTGATTTTTTTCAGACTTATCCGGCAGAAATAAGTTTAAGGTATGTACACCGGAGACAATAAGGGACACAGCAACAAATTCACACGCAAAATTAAAACAAAAAACATCCCGAACCGGAAACCATATTTTTTTTTTTAAATCGCACGCACAAACACAAATATTTCCGCACTTTCCTTTTACTATCACAGAAACGTAAAAAAGCAACAAAAAAAAAACACTCGAACAAAAGATTTAAAAAAAATAGAAAAGATTTGTTGCGTTTGACAAAAAGATTAGGGAATTGTTGCTGCTGCTGCTTTGGTAAGATGACGATGCTAAGCTCCCTTTTTTATGCCAAAATCTGCCACAAATTGGGATGTTGGTTAATTTTCAAAAACTCTACAGGAGCTATATTATGAGATACATATATGTTAATGCCTTGTTTTGTTCTCTTTTAAGGTACAAATTTCAAAATAACAACTGCGGGCTGTCATTCTTTTCGGCACACTTCCCACCACTGACTTCCATGTAATACGCCCCGTACGGTTTTGGATGAATGGCTGCCAGTGCCACACACGTGCGTTATAATGTTCGTACCTATAGTAACTTTTATGCGATTACACGTCATTTGCAAGAAACGTGAAGCAAAGTGTCTTTTTTTTTTATTTATGTATGTAATATACGATTCATCCTTTATGCTTCCTGCATATGGTGAACACTTTCATTGATCTGCAGGGTGTTGGGGTTGGTCGATGGCACATATCCGGCGGCGTGAGTCCTTTGATTCAGGACAGAGATCCCGTCAGTCGTTAGCCCCACTGATATGCGGTTACTTTTTACGATAAATATATTTCTCTCCATCCAAAACGTTGACGACCCCAACAGGAAGGAAACCGAGAGTCCTTTTTATGAATATATATACCCACAAGAACGATGATGACAAGACCGGGGCACAGCAGTGCGTCGCAGTGCTGATGCTGCTGCTTCTGCTCCTGTTTCTGTGTAGATGCGGTCTCCTGTGAAGGAAGTGAGGTTTTTATTGTTATCGCTGGGGAAATTGCTTCATTTGAATAGCAGGTCCTGCTTGGGCTTCTGTCGCTCCTGCTGATGACAGTGCTAGCCCATATGATTATGTTCGTCGTCGTCGTAGTTGTAATGGAAGACCAAAAAGAAATAATTGAAGTTAAATTTTGTAGCTGTGATGGACACAATTATGCGATATATTCATCATCATCAACGCCGTCATCCTTCTACCGTCCCCCGTTCCAGAGCTTATCTGCGTTGGATTGATGATGTCTTTTGGTATTTATGATGTTCGGCCACTTTGTTGATTTTTTACAAAATTTTGTTTCATGCCGAGGGGTATTTTTTCTTCTGTAATATATTTTGCTACTATCAGTGCTGCTATCTTCTGCTTAGTTTGACACTCTTTTTGGAAATCTGTAATTATATAAAAAAAGACGACGTCATTAATGTGCTGTCCTTTGTTAACGGTGTCATTAAATAAAAACTTTTAATGACTCATTAGGGAGGCATTGTCATATTGCTTCTTTGCCAAATAGCCAAAGGCAGTTTTTTTTGGCTGCCATAATTTTGTTCTCAAGACTAAGTGAGTTTAAAAAAATGTGAGCGTCGTCGAGGGAAGATGAATCTTTATGGGGTAGTCAAATATTATCACCAACACGTTGTTTGCGAATCGCTTTTGATGGCTAAATTATTTAGGGCAAAATCCGAAACTTTTTTATTTTAGTATCTTATGGTTCTTAATGGTTAATATAAGAAATGAAGGAGATGGTTTAAGCATTGGTGGGGGTTTATGGAGGTTTAAAGATTACTATTCATCTTATTTCTCCTATTAGAGAAGACAGCTCCACTTTGAACTAAACTTACTATATATAGTTACAAGGTTGATAAGGCTAGGAGTTATGTTTTAGCAAATGACTTAAGTTTTGATTTTTTAGGAATGATAGTTATAGAGAGTTAATAAAATTTTATAATAATAGATTGACTGTGTCTTTAAAAATATTTTTTTTGTATTTGAAAACAAACTAAACGTGTTATGAATTTCCCAACTAATGTTTGTGGTCGAAGCTAGCCAAGCTTTTAACTTTAAAGTTTTGGATAGTCCTAGAACCTAGAGTGGAGCAGGTATTTGTAAATTATTTATTTGAACAAACACACAAATGTACATATTTTAAGTTATGTATACCCATACACGCATGTTTGTTTGGTTTTCTTCGCTTTGAGGGTCTATGTACGTCAACCTATGTATATTATTTTATTTTAGACCCTTACACGAGTTTCTTACTTGCGATTATATGTAGGTAATATAATGCATACATTCGGGCAGATTAAAAATTTTGAGATAACAATCAAACATGACATTACGATGATAGAGAACATATTTGAGTTACTAGCAAAATTTTGTATTTTGAACTACAGCCAAAACGGTTTGGCCAATCGTCTTCGAGGAATATTTCTAATCCAAAATCCAAAACTTGACCATACCCATATCGGAAGTAAGAAGGTGTTAAAGCATATATTTAGATCTTTTTTAAATGCTAAACATTCTTGAAGTTCAATGAGCCATCATAACGAGAAAATAACACGCTTTGTTTTTTTAGCATTTTTGTTTATCAAACAGCAAAACATATGTAGCAACAATCCATATACAAAATAATAAATAACCGTCACAATATCATCGTTTTCCATGATGGTACCACTATTTCGAACCCTAAAAATTAAATTTTAGGAACTCTTCCCTAGAAAAGCTAAAATACATAGGTACAAAGAATTTTGTTCAACCTCTTAGGCCAAAAAACAGACAGGCGCTACCGTTTGTGAAACATCATGATAGTAATGCTATTCTTGATTCAACCGTAATACTCGCACTTCAAGAAATGCCCATCAGTTTACCCTTGAGCCCAACTTCAGACGTACTGTTAAGTAAAGAGATTCTTTCTTTAGTCGCACCACACGAATGTGAAATGCTGGGCTCTGTTTTTTGCTCCTATTTTAATATGCAGAACTTCAAAACTAATGTGCATCGGTATCTATGATGGATGAATCCCTCCTCATTTCTCTAATGTTCGTACAGTGTTCAAACATTTTAAGGGTATACAAAAAACCTTTTCGCGCGAGTTAATTATAAAAAAACGAGTGTGCGATAGACCAAACGATTGAAGTAAAACTTATTTAGCTCCATCTGTATATATATGTTTATATATGTATATATGTATGTATAATATACACATTTATAGTATATACATATACATATACATAATATTCATTTTATAAAAATATTTAAATTTATTATCGGTTTTCACTGATAAATTAGTATTTTTTAACAGATTTTTTATTTTTATTCTCCCTCTCAAGATCCGTTCGCCTCGCCCGATCACACTTTTCATAACGCTATCGTCACGTATTCACCATCTCACTCCCCAAGTCAAAAATGACCGTAATATATTACATCCAAGAAAGGAAGTTTTAAATCGCTTGCGCATTAACAACTTGAATGAGTGATATATACATTCGATTTTGGCATATTTTCGAAGTAAAAAGAAAATCAGAAAAAACTTGAATAAACAGTCAACCGGCTTTTTTTGTTTTCTTATTATTGGACACGGAATTCCAATTTAGGCATACATTTCAGAAAAAAAAAAGCAATTAATGAAATCATAACAGGATATAATGCTTGAGCTTTAATTTTGTTCACTTTTTTTAAAGTGCTCGCAGCGATATATTGCTCCTGATTATTTTTTTTTTGTTTTATCTTTTTTTTGCTCCAAACATATCCCTCTGACATAAAAACAGATTCCAGAACATCCAGCAAAAAAAACCTACCCTAACCGGGACACAGACTCTTTGACATACTTAACGCATCTTTTGATCTTCTCGAAACAGCCCATCTTCATATAGGCGGTCTCTTGTGAATCGTTCATTCAACTGTAGACAGAATATGAAACCACATTGCAGAATCTTGAAATGCCTCTAATTATTAAAGTTTTTTTTTTATTCTTGTTGCAGGTAAAATATCTTTGGGGTGCTTAAGGATGTGCAGCAATATAAGAAGATGAGAGAGATCTATTTATTTTTGCACTTTAGTGAGGTTTGTGTCTAATAATTCTTGCTTCTTGTTGGTTTACCTACATTAAGGCACGCATGCAATATTTAGAAACTGAGGATTATAAATTCCAGTCGAAAACACATTATCATCAAATTTAAGTTCATATAACGACAGTATATGAGTCCAGTTGCTGGTTCATGAAGAAGAAATGAAGAAAAAGTTTTAAACGGTGAAGTGTTCAAGAGATTGAGACCAAGTGTTAGGAAACTTGGACTTACGAGAAAAGAAATCAAATTTTCTCTGTGAGAGCCCATTTTTCTCTGGAAACTAAGTAGTGTTCAAAATGGTGGTATTTGCAAGCTTTTACATTTCTACATTTTTTAGCTCGTGTATGGATAGATACAGAATACATTAAATTATTCTTACACATATAAAAATAATAAATTTGTTGATTTTTGTATTTACATATTTACGTTTATGTTTATTTATATATTTATGTTATTACCTGTTAATTTCTCCTAATGTCCTCGAGACATTAAAATAATTATCTAGGTATCTAGCAGATAAATTAAGAACTCAAGTGAATTTCACAAACACACAATAAAAAGACAGTAGCTATTAAGTACTAATACCTTAATCGTGTCGCATGAAACTTAATCACTATATATAATCAGACCCTAATGCTTGTTGGCGCTAGTAAATATATCCTGGGAGTCTTTCTTATCTTAAGGCTTACATGAGCTGGCTCACAATTCTCGAACAATGTGTATCACACGCAATACACAACGTATAGTTCCATGACACATACTGATTCTAAGTTCACCGTCAGGAAGTTTCATACTCGTAACTCTAGAGGCGTCATTGACTTCCTGGTTTGGTTCAGGTAAAAATCCTTTCAAATCCGTATATTACTGACACAAATGTACATATATATAGTGTGGTTATCCTAGGAATGGTTATAAATCCACACCCCACATAATATCCAATTCACCACCCGCACAGTGCGAACACACCCGGACAACTTTCGTTTAGTTTATATGCTAGCACGTGTACTCTATATCGCGCCTAGAGGTGTGTGCATACAGATTAAGCCCGAAATGCCACCAAAGGGATCACAAGGATAATTGGTTTTGCCCTTTTCTTCCACCCCAGCGGTTGCCTAATATAAAATTGTAAATCATCGGGAGTGCGGGTAGACAACAGGCTGCACAAGCAAATCGAGTGAAAAATTGAAGAAGCCAAACCGGGGGGTTGATTTGGCGCTCCCCCTGGTTCCTTAAAGAAAAAAAAACAGTGCCCCTGCTGTTTATTATCCTTGCGCGGGTCCGGGCGTTTTCTTTCCTACACATGTATGTATGTATTTATATCTATATCTCTCCCCTTTTCTCACTTACGTATAGGTATTTTGTTTGCACAAAAATAATTTCGCCTTCCTGCGGGCATGAAAGGCTTAGCAGGATTAAATTGTATGATTTGCTTGCGGCTGTGCTGCTATTGCCACAACTTGCTGCCAAGCAAAAATGCGTGGAAATCGGAGATGTGTGTAAGGTATAGATCCGGTGCTTTATGTCGCGATTAAGATACGACAACGAAGTGGCAATTTATTTGACACATAAAGGCACTCTAAGGGTGAGTGGGGGGGGGGGGGTAAAGTGGGTTGTATAGCATAGTGTGTGTATTGAGTATTGCGTGTAAACATTTGCAAAATTGATTCCTGTTTACCTACTTTTTTGTTTTATTTGTATCTTTATTTTCGTCCCTTTTTTGCCCGAGGAGTATGCAGCGATAAGAGCGCATATGATTCAAGCTGGCAGATTGAGAATTAAACTTGGAGAGTGTAAATTACTCAAATTATTACCTTTGGGTACGAATTAATTTATCTGAAGGCTTAATTACTTTAACTGAAGAAGTGTCGTTATTTATTGAAAAAGCTTAGGTTTTATAATTTTAATGAGACTCTTCGGGTGAATATTTTTGTTTTAAGGAATCGGTGCGTGTGTTATAAACCCATAGGTTTTTTTTAAGCCCACTTCTGTTTATCAACTTATATTCTCGCTTTCACATGGTGAAAATCGGGTGCCCACTAAATCAGTCGGGTTTATCCAGCTCCTCATCTTTGCCTGAGTGGCACGCATTTGAATTTTGTAACCAAAAAGATATTTAATTTGTTATATATGAGTTACTTTTAAGTTTCTTTTGAAACACCTTAGTTGCATAGTTGTTACTGAAAAGTTTCTCTACTTTAACGACAAAACTGAATAAATATGAGTTGCATTTTTGTAACATACTGAAAGGTTATGTGTTTGACTAAAAGTTACTGAGTTACATGAGAGTTTCAATACAGTCCAACTAAAAACTGGTTATGCAATGTAACTGAAATTGATACAGTTCAGTAACTTCAATCAGTTGTAACTTCTGAGTGACTTAAGAGTAACCTTGTGCTGACATCTTTCGGATAACTGCAAAGTAACACTTATGAAATTAAATTAAACCATCACCTTCGATAGTTCATTGTAACTAAAATGAAATAGAAGGGACATTTAGAACTTTAACGCCACTGCACAGTTACAGTTAATGTTTGCGCGTATAACTAAAACTGAAACATTTCGGTAACTTTTATCAGTTTTAACTCAAGAGTTTAACTTAGAGTTTAACTCAAAAGTAACGTTTTTCGTAAGACTGGATCGTAACTCATATGAAACTAAAGTAAACTTAAGCTTTCGATACTTCATTATAACCAAAAAAGGGACAGAAAGAAATTGGCAATTTTATTGTAACTGCACAGTAACTGCGCATAAAACTGAAATAACATTTCAGTAACTCTAACTTCAATCTGTTGTACCTTCTAAATAACTCAAGAAAAATCTGATTCTGACATGTTTAGCTTTAATGTAACTCCAAAGTAATTACTTTTTTTCTTTTGCCAATTTGTGTTCTGTCTGCGATATATTGTGTCGCAATTTAGTTTCAAAGTGGTTGCCAAGAAATCTAAAGTTATATTTTCGTTACAATACAGTCACAGAAAATTTTCATTGCTGAACGAAAGCCTCACACAATATATACCCATCTCAGGAAACATTTTTGTTACAAGACAGTCACAGGAAGGTGAATAGTGTTTGTTATAATATTTTGTTAAGTAAAGTTTTTTGAAACTCCCCAGTAACTCAAAATTTATAGACTTACCAAAACAGAATGAATTTCTTTAGGGTTCCATTAAAGTTTTTTATATGCAAAAGTATGTTTTTTGTGACTGTATGAAAAAATAGAAAACGTGTTCCTATCTAGTTCCACAGTGGTTGGCATCTGAAGTATAATTTGATTACAATACAGTCATAGAGAGGTTTCATCTTTGAGTTGTTGAGCTGTGATAAGGATTTAGTTTCGGCCATTTTATTTGACAAAAAAAGAAGAAAAAATACATTTTTCTCAAAACAAATCAATAAAAACATAAAATGATGCATTTAAATGAAGACCGCATCACTGCATGCAAGATTAGGATCAAGGATCTCGAAAAAATTATATATAATTTTTTTGAAAACAAATTTAAAAAAAATGCAAAATTTTTAATAAAGTATTTTTTTGCGAGTGAGTTATTCGAGGGGTAAAGTGTAATATTTCGTGGTACTACTTCGAGCATTTTGAGACAAAGCCGAAAATCAGAAAATCAGGTTTATAATTTATTCACAGCAAGAGTCTTTAGTACTTAATAACACATATGTACGTACCGTACATGTTTGATTTATTACTTTAAGTCGTACTCTTTTGGAACATTTGTTTTTTTTTTCATTTCTGTAACATATAAATATTTTGAAACTAATCGCTTGCTAATAAAAAAGACAGCATAAACTTGACTATAACTCTTTGATGAGTTTCTCCTCAGTCAAAATAAACCTCATAGTAGCTGCTTTAGGTTGTTACAATTCAGTTACAAGAAACTATTAAGTAACTAAAAAAAATGATTTGATGATGATAATTAGAATTAGTCACCACTTTTTCGCTTTTTACTTGCGATTATAGGGACTATAAGGCAAGTTATGCATTCGTAAAAAAAATTCTAACAATCAAACATGACACTACGATCAAAGAGAAGATCAGTCTGGTAGTCTCTCTGTCCGTCTGTATGTATCTCGAAAACGGCTCACACGATTTAAACGAAAGTTTTTGAGAATTTTTGTTGGTACTAGCTATTATTTAATCCGAATCAAATTTACGGAAAAGTCTATTAACGGTACCTTTCATATAGCGGTTTTTTTTATTTTTTGCCTTTCTTGGTAACGGCTATTTGGATTTCTGTCAAATTTAATATTTGAGAAGATCTAGGTAGCCAAATTAATTCTGCATATCAAGATGTTGAACAATTTTTTTTTTAATTAAAATTAATTTTTGAATTTTTTTGAAAATCAGTATTTTGAAAACTAACAAAACAAAATTATTTTAAATTTTATAATCACGTATAATAATAAACTCTGTAAAGCTGCATACCAACATTTCAAAAAAAAAATGATGAATACATCAAATAACATCATTTATTGCAAGACTAAATATGAAAGGACTTAGATGGCTTCCTTGGGGTACACCAGAGTGAGCATTAAAAGGATTTGAAAGTGAGTTTCAAATAAAAAGGTGTAAATAAAAGGTGGAAACCCATATGCTCTGGTCGAACGCTTTTGAAAAATCAGTGTTTGCAATCCACCTCATTTCCATTTTCCAGTGTGTTTGAACATTTTGAAGTCGTTGATCTTTTCTGCATAAAACTATGTTGTTATTCGCATATTATGTTTTTTGAAAGGAAGGACAGGCTTTCACAAACGACATGATGAAAAAGTTTAGGAACATTGGACTGTTTGAAAATGTTCTGTGTAGTTGAGAATTTCAGTATTTTCTCCCTTTTTAAGAACAGGATTTTTTCCATAAGAAGGAAATTTACCAGACCGAATAGAGAACCTAAACATCTTACTACATTTTTTACTTAAGATTATACTTAAGATACTTACTTAAGAGTATAGGCAAGTTATGCATTCGTGCAGATTAAAAAAATTAAGAAAACAATTAAACATGACATTACGATGATAGAAAAACATATTTGAGTTACTGGCAAAATTCTGTGTCTGGTACGGATGTGCATATATTGAACTACAGCCTAAACGGTTGGTCCAATCGTCTTCAAATTTAGAACTTCAGGTTATTTTGACATTCTACAAAGGATTATATTTATGTGAAAAAAAATTAAAATTAGTGGGCTAAAAACGGTACCCCCATAACACGGTTTTTTTTCTTCGCCTTTCTCGAGAACCGGTTAACCGATTACTATCAAATTTGATATTCGGTAAGATGTAGGTAGCAAAAGTAAATAATTTATGATACAAATATTTTCGAATATTTTTTTTTTGGATTTTTATTAATTTAAAATTTTTTTTTTTTTTGAAAAATCAATATTTTAAAAATGGTGAAGTGGATTTTATTAAGTTATTTTTCTACTTAAGTTTGCATTTTTTAATTACTACTTTAACATTTTTTTAAAAAAGTTGTTAAAAACCATTAAATTTTATTTTAATTTTTGATTTTGAAAAAAAATCCTCTTTTTTTAAAGAAATAAATTGGCGTTTAAATTATTCCGCTAAAAATTATTTTTGAATAATCAAAACTCTTAGGTTCGTGTTTTAGATAGCATTTTATTTCGTTTAAGTGATTTGAAATGTGTTTCGCGCTTTACGTCCGATTTATGGTCTACATAATCGACCAAGTGAGCAAACAATTAATGCGATTGTGACCAAGTTTCGCACTCAGTTTACTTTATTGGACATTAAACCAACCACACGAATGCGTACAGTGCGTACAGAAGAAAATATTGCGTCTGTTTCTGAGAGTGTTGCTGAAGACCGTAAAATGTCGATTCGTCGCCGTTCGCAGCAATTGGGTTTGTGTTATTCGACCACATGGAAGATTTTACGCAAAGATCTTGGTGTAAAACCGTATAAAATACAGCTCGTGCAAGAACTGAAGCCGAACGATCTGCCACAACGTCGAATTTTCAGTGAATGGGCCCTAGAAAAGTTGGCAGAAAATCCGCTTTTTTATCGACAAATTTTGTTCAGCGATGAGGCTCATTTCTGGTTGAATGGCTACGTAAATAAGCAAAATTGCCGCATTTGGAGTGAAGAGCAATCAGAAGCCGTTCAAGAACTGCCCATGCATCCCGAAAAATGCACTGTTTGGTGTGGTTTGTACGCTGGTGGAATCATTGGACCGTATTTTTTCAAAGATGCTGTTGGACGCAACGTTACGGTGAATGGCGATCGCTATCGTTCGATGCTAACAAACTTTTTGTTGCCAAAAATGGAAGAACTGAACTTGGTTGACATGTGGTTTCAACAAGATGGCGCTACATGCCACACAGATCGCGATTCTATGGCCATTTTGAGGGAAAACTTCGGAGAACAATTCATCTCAAGAAATGGACCGGTAAGTTGGCCACCAAGATCATGCGATTTGACGCCTTTAGATTATTTTTTGTGGGGCTACGTCAAGTCTAAAGTCTACAGAAATAAGCCAGCAACTATTCCAGCTTTGGAAGACAACATTTCCGAAGAAATTCGGGCTATTCCGGCCGAAATGCTCGAAAAAGTTGCCCAAAATTGGACTTTCCGAATTTACCACCTAAGACGCAGCCGCGGTCAACATTTAAATGTCATGGACCAATCTAACGTTTCAAATAAAGAACCGATGAGATTTTGCGTTTATGCGTTCTTTTTAAAAAAAAAAAGTTCTCAAGCTTTTAAAAAATCACCCGTTATAAAATAAAGGGGTTGTAATCAGATGGTAGCATTGTTTTAATATAAGTCTTCCAAGGCTTATATCTCTAGTTACGATTTAAGTTTATGCGTGTTGCTGAAAACAACTGAAAATTTGCTTTCTTAAAATTATATATACGAACAGCCCTGCGGGTATAGGTTTTCAAAAAGACGGCTCATCAAGTCAAAAAAGACATACAGGGGTGGATTATCATCTATATTGGTATTGCCTGAAATTGATTCAAGATCTATACATACATAATTCTAATTGCGTCAGATGAAAAAAACTAGATCGAAAATTTAATTTATTTAGTTCATTTTACAGCTTATTTTCAGTTGAATTAATGCCATCAAGGGGAATAAGTTTTTGCTGCAAGGAAGTCACACAAGCTTTTTGATGAGATCCATCTTCAGAAGGATCCCATTTAATATGAGGTAGATTGAAGTCTCCTAGTAGCAAAACATTACTGTTTGAAGAAGAAACGTCAAAAACGCAATCTTAAACCATTTAATAAAATGGATAAACTAAAAAATTGAAACCGGAGACGACATAATTTGATTTCTCACTACAATCAAAACACCACCGCCAAAAAAAGAATTTTGTTGATATTTTGCTATGCAGTTTTTTAGAGTTCATTAATATACATGTGATTATAAAATTTTAAATAATTTTTTTTGATTAGTTTTCAAAATATTGATTTTCAAAAAAAAAAAATTAAATTTAAATAGAAAAAAAAGTTGTTCAAAATTCGATAAGCAGAATTAATTTGGCTACCTAGATTATCCCAAATATAAATTTTTTCAGAAATCCCAAAGTTCCAACGGTAACGAAAAAACAAAAAATAATTAAAAAAAAAACCGTTATATGAAAGGTACCGTTAATAGACTTTTTCTGTAAATTTGGTAGCCAATACCAATTAAAAAATTCTCAAAAATGTCCATCAAAATCGTTGGAGCTGTTTTCGAGAAAAATAAGCTTTTCCTAAACGGTCATATGGCAGGTACCGTTATATTTAGGCTTAAAAATAAAATTTAAATTTTTCCTCTGGGGAATGCCAAAAGAATCACATTTGCTAAATTTAAAGATAATCGCTTTAGCCGTTTAGACAGCAGCTCGTTATAAGGTACATACTGACAGACAGACAGACATTTTTAGCCACTCACTTTTTTAGACTTTTCTATGATCGTAATGTCATGTTTGATTGTTATATCAATTTTTCATTATAAATATATTACATGAGCTCTTTCAATTTTAATTTTAATTGCTTCTCCTTTAACTGCCATCAAACAATGCTAAATATATATGTACGACCATAAAAATCTTCAAAAGACACGAAGCATTTCCAGACAGTAGAGACAAATAAATCTATGGAATGTCATAGCATCCAAGAGTGTTATGTGCTGTGAATCCTTTTTTGGAGCACAAAATATAATAATACAATCATACTAAATTTTCTTATTACCAGGGTTAACCTTATGCAATGTGTATTTCATCGCTAGCACTAGATACGCTTTTATCGTTCGTTATGTTTTCCATTGGAAAGCAGGAAAAGGGGGAAACATAATGACAAATACAGTAATATAACAAGAGCTCAGTGCAACTGTTTACAATTTTTATTAGACCCCGGCGGATGCAATGATATTTCCTATCGTAAATGTATCTCTTCTTACTGATACATAAAAACGTGGGTATCTATATAGGTAGGCGTAGTTTTATTAAATAAATTGCACGACTGGATCGCACGTCACAGCATGGAATACAATTTGAAAAAATATTAAGGGAACTTTAAAGATTATATTCGATTTTTCTGGCTTGATTGTTTGAAAAAAATACGTCAAATAGTTTTCATCGGAAAAAATTAAACGCCATTTTATTTCTTTAGAAATGTGAAAAATTGTGAATTTTTTTTTTCAAAATCGTTAGAGCCGTTTTTAAATAAAACGGTTTTTTTTAACAACTTTTTTTAAAAAAATTTAAAAAAAATAATTGAAGAATACAAACTTAAGCACAAAAATAATTTACATTTAAAAAAAAGTTCATTTACCCGTTTTCAAAATATTGATTTTTCAAAAATAAAATTATTAAGAATACAAAAAACAATTAATGCAAAATTACTCAAGCTACCTACATCTTCTTGAAGATCAATTTTGATTGTAATCGGATCACCAGTTTTCGAGAAAGTCGAAATAAAAAACCGGTCCTATGGGACCAAAATATAATGCATACCTACAGTAGTAACTGATTTCTTTTTTAAAAATTCTTGGAGCCGTTTTTGAGAAAAATAGGCTTTTACCATAACGGTTATATGACAGGTACCGTTAATTTTTGAGCTAAAAAAAAATTGAAAAAAGTCTTCTGTAGAATGTCAAAAGAACCTTAAGTTCAAAATTTGAAGACGAATGGCCTAACCGTTTAGGCTGCAGTCCAAAATACATCCGTACAGACAGACAGACTGACAGACAGACGGACAGAATTTTGCCAGTAACTCAAATATGTTTCTCTATCATCGTAATGTCATGTTTGATTGTTATCTTAAAATTTTTAATATGCACGAATGCATAACTTGCATTATAGTACCTATAATCGCAAGTCAAAAATTGGAACATAACGCAATGCATGAGAATAAAGTTAAAGTTGACTTAAGGCTGCGAACAATATTAAGGGAAACAGAAGGTCACGAAAATACTTTTTTGAATTTATATCTTAATATATACTTTTAATATATACTTTTTTTAATATATACTATTTCGTGGATAGGGATATAAGAAATATCCTGATGTAAGGCATACATTATGTCAATTAACTCTAATAACTTAAAGTTGTTTTGAGAATCAGACAATTTCAATTTTATATCATTAAGGGTTTATTCGATTGGAACATTGGTGAATAAGGAGCTAACAACTAAACTAACCATTATTTCATCTTGTTTAACATGAAAGTCTTTGATCATGGACACGAAATGTTCCAAATTTCTCTCCATTGAGTTTGAGTTTTCATTTAGTTGCTTAAGCTTAAAGGTTAATTCTTTAGCCTACAAGTAAGTTTGTGAGTCTATTTGGCTGAGGATGGATCTTAACGGTACATTTTCTTTTAGTACCTTAGGAAGGCCGTAAATTCTTAGTGCTTGCGGACATGGCGGTATTAAATTCTGAATTTGTAAAACAGATTTACTGTCGTTTAAAATTTATCGAACTTTTTTAAGCACTCTTTATGTTGGATCATACGTTACTTCTTTGTAAGTAAGTTCATCACTTAGCAAAGAAAGTATTTTAGCATCACAAATACAATATACTTCTTTAACATTATAATAGAGACACTCTAGTACATCGCCTACAATCTGTCCAGTAATTTATGTGAACGTCTTAAGCCGTCCTTATCAATACAGTTTTAGACCTGGAAAATGTACGATCGGTGTAATCTTTACATCACTCCAGATCCTGGAGACAACTCAAGAATTTTAATCTTTGAAAACGCACCACAAATTCGAATTTAAGGCAGCCTATGACATCGTAAACAGAGTTAAACTTTTATTGATGTACTGGGCCATGTTCAGTTTTGGAATTCTTGCCAAACTGATACGTTTTATCAGGATGACGTTGGAGAATGCTCGGTGCTCGTTCAAAATTGTTAGGGATTCTACTGATACCTTCAACACCATGAGAGGTACTAACACTTAATTAAATAACCAATTTTATAAATTTATAGATAAATCGCACCCTTTACAGCCCAATTACATTAATTCTTGGCCATTATTTTAAGCCCCACTCTTTTTATTTCAACGTATTTAAAAAAATAATCAAATAAGAAACAGAAAAGTAATAAAATTTAAATTATAATTTTAAATTCGTCTAGCCACGACTAGATTCTCATCAATTTAAACTGTAATTTTCCAAAGAAGTCCCTTCGTTGAAACATAAATTTTCTCCAAGGAACTGACCCTTTTTTGGTCTCACGTCCTTTGAGGAATACATTAAGCCAACCATTGCCGACAGTGTAGTTGATGACCGTTTGTGAGTACATCGAACGCGCCAAGGGAAAAAAATCAAAAAAATCGATGAACCGTCATTCCAAGGTTTGCGCAAGGTAGACTGCCCTTATGACTTTATAAACCGAAATTTCTAAAGGATACCACGAAACAGGTGCATGCTTACATATTTTCACTCCTAGCCCTCAGAACTTTGTATACCACCACTTCTATTCCTATATCATGCATAAAAACCAAATTAAATAATTTTTACTCAAACTCCCTCGGTTTTATTTCAATTGCTTCTTGACGAAGTTAGAGTTATTTGGCATTCCTATGACGGTTCCCTTATGCTGCCACAAACCTGAGCCTGTACCTGTTTTACAAATGGCCTTAGCAGGCGTAGAGGAACTGTTACTTTGGGTCTTCGTGTAGGTTTCTGTATGCACTACTATAGAAAGTTGAGGTGGGACGGCCTTAAGCAAGGAATCGGGTGCTTTGGTTTGGGGAGCTATCCTTTCTAGCTTGGGCAAATTGCCGACAAATTATGTCGGCTGGGATTTAGTGGATCCGCGGTTGTTTCAGTAATTTTTTTTCTCTTTACACTCCTTTGAAATACTTTCGTTTTCACACGATGTGAGGCGTTTAACTACTTTGCAGCCCTCGTTTTGTAATGAACTGACTTTCTGAATGGTAAACTGTAAAAGAGGTTAAGTTATTCGTAATGGGGTGATTTTGGTCTCAAAGAAGTATTTTTGGGCATTAAAGAAAATTATTACATTATTACATTACATTTGTTTCAATACACTACAATAAGAGAAATTATTTTTTTTTAAATTTATTAAAATCTCAAGACTATTTTCGGGTTATTGGAGAGAAATTAATGCCTTTAATGCGATTTAAATTTTAAATAAAACGTATATGAAAAGCTAAAATCTGTTTCAATATAATCTGTTAATATTTTCTTTTAACTTTGAATTCGGAAAATCAAGAGATGATGTTTTTACCAAAAACAACTTTAAAAACTCAAAAGCAGACAAAACAATCTTTTATTAAGCGCTTCCTTTTTTTAATTTTTTAATAAAACAAAGTGTGTTTGAGACATGAGATAATTACTGAAATTTTTAATTCTTTTGAAAGACAAATTGCTGACATTTTTTATGAAATATAACATCGTTCATTGTGCGCCGTCTTTTCTGTGTGGTGCGCAACCGAAATTTCTAATTTTCTATGACTTTGGCGCATACATCAGGCTGAAGTTGACCGATGACATGGGTTTTGTTGGCTTTGAGGGCTGCAGTGATTGATGGCTTATTCGCAAAGAAGAAGACTTGCGACTTCAGAAATCCCTACACAAAAAAGTCTAACGGGTCAACTCGCACAATCTTGGTCGTCAATGGTCAGTTTACATAAACTCCACGTGAGCAGACCATTCCGTCGAATCGCTTTTGCAGAATTTCCAGTGTGGAACTGAATTGAAAATATGAAAATTGAAAATTGAAATCACAAGCTATTGGCATCCATATTATTGCTAATTTAGGCCAAAAGAAGTTGGTAATTATCGACTTATAGTGCTTACCGTTGACGGCCTGGCTTCCTTCCTTCAGCTCCTGGTTCAGTTCATATTTTGTCGGATGCAGGATCGTTTTCTGAAGCAGTGGATTCATATTTATCCACCCCACTGCGAATAGTAAATTGCCACGACGATTATGGCGACCGTAAAATTGTCGAAGTGTGCAGAGCGTTGCCCGTATAGAATTTTGATTAAACAGTTTCATCCTTTGCACGCATTTTGGAAGGCTATATGCGTTTATGATGATCAGAAAACCAGATTGAATAAATAACAATAAAAGGTGTATCGACGAAAACCCGAGAAATATATACAAAAATATATATAAGCGAAATCGAAATCGAAATCGAAATTCAAAAGGCTTTGTAATGCTAATAAAAAGATGTTTAAAGAAATCGAAGCTTAAAAGTTTGTCCAAGCTAGAAACTCATCAGAATTTTTATGTTTGGGCTCGGAAAATAAATAGTGGAAAGTATGATTTAAGTGCAAGCTTATTAAAATCGGATTTTGGAAAACTGTTGAGCGCACTTGTGGATAATCAAATGATATGGCACTACTTTACTTTTTTTTTATAAATCGATGACAGGCTTCACATGCTGATAATGCTTATAAAAAGACTCATGCTGATAAAAAGAACAAAAAGAGAAAAAGAAAAACAAAATAGGCGGAGTATTGTTAAAGTAGAAAGTAGATGCAGATACAATCGAGTCACGTGCAGTCCCAAAATTTGAAATCCAATAGATGTCTGGGAAATTATCAATAAATAACGAAGGTGTTAATGTGGGTACTCAACCCTTGTCCATCAAAAAAAAATATTTTTTTTCTTAAGAACTAAAAGGCTATGAAATTGTAATATAGGAACTAAAGGTCATTTATATGATAGAACTCTTTTCCATGCCTTGGGCACTGTATGCCAGGTAAGATAAGTTTGGTATTATGTTTCTGGGGAAAAACAACGTTTCCTGGTGACATAGATTTAATAAGATTTGAATACGATATATGGTGGCAGTGTGGAAATATTTAACCAGTGTTTTATTTCAGATTATTTTGTCTATAAGAAGCATGTCAGAATTGTCAAATGGAATTTAATATTTTATGTCGAGATTTTAAAAAGGTAAAAACTCAAAATTGCGAACCAAAAGAAACCGGATTTTTATAACAATATGTGCTTATCAAGTTTGGATTAGAGAATTTCAAATGAGTTTTAGTTTCAGTTAAAGAGATATTGAGTGAAAAAGAGTTTAAATAAATAAATTATCTGGTATACAATTTACACTACGAGACATTATTGGCACAAATTTCGTTTTAGTCTGGCAAGTTAGCAAGGCTCTTCAGATTCAAAGACTTTACCATAAAACTAAAATTTGTAATAGTTTGCATTTGAGGAAACATCTCATTTAATTTATTGAAGAAGCTTGAAGGAAGGAAGACTAGAACTAGAGTAACTTTAAAGACATTAAGGCTCGTATCAATTAATCATAATCGGCTCCTTCAATATCTTTAAAGAGTTCAAAATAAGGTGAGGTACCATTTCGACCTTGCCTTTTTAAAATAATCCAATATTTCTTAAAACAAAAACCTTACTTAGAGAACAAGACCCAGACTCTTGAAAAAAAAATTCTGATATATAGGATATATCTGAACCTCGTGTGATTCAGTGTTTTGCAGAATAGTTCTTTAAGATATTATGTATATATATATATGTATTTCACAAAAAATTTCTTAGCATCTCTGAAACGTTTTGTTTAAATTAAGAAAATTATCCCGCTGGTACAAGAATAACATGAGGTGTAATAAATTATAACTGCGAAGGTTAATTATTACATCTCCTAAACATTTCCTTACTCCCAGCTAATACAATAAATAAATAAGACCTCATCGGGTGTCGAATATTGTGTGCGATCAACTATTACCACACAAAACATGCAACAATTTTTATGGCCATCAAAATGCCGAACTTGGCATTAGTATACAGTCCAAAATGAGAATAGTTGTTGGTATAGTAGCGTTGACCTTCCTTTAATCGTTCACTGGGAATTTTGTTGACCTCCGTTTTCTATTTTGTTAATAAAGGACATGTAATGGCTCAAGAGGGAAGCTTTTTTGTTGTATCCCACTTTGTAATATACCCTACCATCATTAACATGATAGTGTGACAATAAGCAGAACTAAACATTACTACCATAATGTCTAACATTCTGATTCAGAACACCCACCATCATCCACCCGACCACCCAACCGCACAGTAAAACGTCCATGTACTCCTACAACCTACCTATACACAATATACCGTTAGGGGATACCTTTGAATTGAATAGTCGACCGCAGTCATATCGGCAATTCCCCTAGCGGCCTAGGCGGAGCTGGAGCTGGAGCCTGCCGAAAGGACTCAACAACAAGCACACGCAACGTGTATTTTTTATGGCGACCTCGGAACTCATCAGACATATTAGGAATGGGACAGGACATTAGGGGGTACACGTATTCCTGCTATTTGAGAGAGCAAGAGAATCCTATGTTGTACACACCCATCTACTCAAGCAAAAAGAGCCGATAGTGTACCTATGGCATAGCTACACAAATGGAGGACATATGGTTGCGTGACAGGGTTTTTTGTTACCTCGTTGTTGCTACCGCTCTATAGCCGCAAGCACAAACTGCCAGGATAATGATAGCCACACGGGGACTTTGATTTAGTAGTGTTTTTTGTCAGCTGCGGTGATATTATTGTTTGCTATGCCTTCGGTGTGTTTTATGGGAATGAAAAATGGACACATGGCAATTCCTAAGGAGGTGGGTGTTCTTGATGGACAGAATAGGTAAGTTTAATTGAATTAAGAAGTGTCCAAAGTGTTTTGGTTACTGGAACGCAACCTGTAATTAAAATGCTTTAACAAAATCTCTTTTGAATAAGTTTTAATATATTTTCTGCATTAATTTCAGAAACTTTATTTTCCCAAATTCGCAAGAAGGCTCAATAAAATACTAACAAGGCCGCAGGAATCAATGGTATAGCGTCTACGGTTGCAGTCAGACTGAACTATACTAAGTGAACACATTATATCGACTACTACGAAGTTTTCGGAGCTCAGGCCTAAAAGGAACGGTTTATGTAGCTCCTAACCCTCAGAGTTATATTAGTTACATTAAGCTAAGCACATAGTCCTCCTAAGGGAAATAACTTCAATTATACGATCATCAGTGCCGTTGGAGTTACTTCCTGATCAGGAAAAAATAGCTTAGCTGTGAAGCAACGGATATGGAGGGATTCACGGATGATGAATTGCAATGCAAACGAAATAAGGAACATGAACTTAAGATCAGTACGTGGAATGTAAAGACCATTCAGACGAAAAACTAGCCAAAGATCTGAACTAATTTAAGGTGGCCGGATGGGCCAGGCAAAAAGAGAGATAGAAAACTGTGTTTTTACAATGGATTTGTCGTTGGAGGCAGAATCAGGCAAGAGTTCTTGAGTTTCAAATTTGTATTGAACGAGCGCTTCACGACAAAACTTATGAGCAGTGCATTTACTATAAGATTAAAAGTGGTCTACGCGACTTAAACGCCAAGCTAAGTATAGAGTGTGTTTTGGTGGTATGTACAGTAGGAAAATACAGACAACACCAACGATTAAGGATGCAGGGTAATTAGCAAAACAAATTCCGCTGTCAGGCAAAATGCACCATTCTATCTCGGCGAAATAAAGCTATCTTATTTTATCTTATTAATAGTGCCCGGTGGCTTAGTGGTAGTATGTCGAACTGCTAAGCGAATAGCATGGGTTCGAGTTCCGCACATACCCATCTTCTTTTCCGGGATACTGCCTCTTGCGAGGAACTGACAATATCTCCAAGAGTAAGAATTTGTCTCTAAAAAGTGCATCTCATGTAGCCGTTCGGACTCGGCGGTAAATTGTAAGTCCCTTCCATTCTTGCAGATTAACAACACACACACTAGAATTGTTAATAGTATAAGTAACTAGGCATTGGATTATTAAGGCTGTCGCTCCAATAAATTTATATTTATTATCTTATCTTATCCTAACTACCGATGACTTAAATAGCAGCAATATTTGCCGGATTTTCAAGAAAAAAGACCCTCTAAACTGCACCAACTACTACAGATATATGACTCTCCTCACCATCGCCTACAATGTCTTTTCTTCTATAATGTATGAACATGGTCGGTTCAAATGAGTGCGGAAAGTCCGCTATAATGACCAAATATTCACATTACGTCTAATCTCAGAAAGAACCAAAGAACTTCAAAACGACACCCCCCACCTGTTCATCGAACAGCAGAATTGACAGAATTTATAGGGACGAAAGACGGGTTAAAAAAACAATAATAATACTTTAAAGGATAATTAAACAAATGTGTATTTAAGTTTTTTACAATACTATAAACTTTTTCAATGTCATTGATATAAACTACCCTTAATCGTCCTTTTCACCTTGGTTAGATGATCCTCTTGATCCCTTAACCGGACCATTAAAATAAAGTTTTGTCCAGGACGTGTGTTTTCAATTTCATTCTAACCGAAGTACCTACAACATTTATTACTATCCTATTCCCGTTAAAATTCAAAGTTATCCATTAACAAAACATAAAACTACACCAAACTACACTTTAGCTTAAACTTAAAGCTATGTATGTATAAACGAACATCTTGTGCCCGGCAAGCTATCTTAACGACTTATCTTAAGCGAGAATAAAGTGAATTAAACAATTTTACGACACATAATCGTTAAATGAAAAACACATATTCCAACATTTACGTTTTATATGTTTCCGCTTAAGCACACACATGATGGCTAAGTGCAGTATCCCTATCCATCCGCAAATGCGTTTGTTTCTTCCTTTATTTTTTCTCTCCTATAAATCCAGGTACGTGGTTGGAATTTCTAAAAAGCAATCACACACCCTATGGTTTTTTGTATGATTTTCAGTTTTTCTTTTCTTTTTTGTTGCTCCTCTGTGTTCTATAACATCCAATAAAATCGTTAAGCAAAAAAAAAAAAGAAGAAAAACCAAAATAAAAATCGACCTCTATTCAGAAAATAAAACTCAATCCCCTTGGGATATTAAAAGCAGCCCCCCCAAATCAACCCACCGCAGTATAACTGACTGTCGAGCCATCCTATTTGCAGGATCCCATCTACCATTGACAAAAAGGGGAAAAAAGTCCGTTTTCAACTAATAAATTCCAATCGTTGTGATGATGAAAATTTTAATTACGTTGTCAAAGACTTCGTGTTTGTTTCGACACAAAAGTTAATTACAACTACTAAGCTAAACATTCGGTTGGTTTTGGGTTGGTTGGCGCAGGCTTTGAACGGGAAGGGAGATCCAAATTTCAGTATACAATCCTTTCCTCGTTCCCCCTTACCGTGCCGCACAAAATGGAGAGTGCTGAAACCACAACGACGTTGTAGAGTGAGTAAACCCTATTAGAATTGTGGATACCAGCAGCTAGGGAAATAAGAAAAATATTCAAATATAAAATTGTTTACGATACTATGAAAATATTGTAACTGAAAAATTCAGAGTTTGATGTTGGTCTTTTTTAAAAATATTGAATTTTGAAAAAAAAATCAAAAATGTATTAATTAATAAATAATGGTGTGCAGAATTAATTTGGCTTCTTAGATCTTTCCAAATATAAAATTTTATTAATAGGCAATTAGCCGTTACCGACTCCAAAAATTTAAAAAAATCGTCACATGAAAGGTACCGTTAATAGACTTTTCCCGTAAATTTGGTTTTAGTAAAATGATTTATCAAAATCGCTGGAGCCGTTTTCGAAAAAACTAAACTTTACCTTAACGCTTTTGTGGCAGATTTCGTTATTTTTAACCCTACAAATAAAATTTCAATTTAACCTCTGAGGAATGCCAAAAGAATCATACTTACCAAATTTGAGGGCAATCGCTTAAGCCGTTTAGGCTGCAGCTCGATATACATACAGACAAACTGACAGACTGACAGGCAAGTAAACCCTAGGGGGGGGGGGGGGGATAGCGCGCATGAAAAAAATGGAAAATATATTATACAGTGAAAATTCAATGGCAAAACATATTTTTGCTTTTTCGACCAATGCCTTCAGTCGATGAAATACTTCGTGCTTCAAAAGAGAACTATCAAAAAGTAGAACTAATAGGAACCGTGCTCGAATTATATACAGGCAAATCAGTGACAGCAACGTTTCGCTGTGGCCTTGTTGAAAATAATTTAGCGTCAATTGTGAGTAGTCGGCTGAGTAATAAAAGTATAACGAGAATAACATGCATTGACAGAACACTTCATTATAAAACTATTTATTATTCTTCACACAAAATCTAAAATTTCGAACATTTATACCCAAACTGAAACGTAACTAACTCTTTTCACATAAGCAATAATTAACCTGGATGATCATCACTTATCTAAAACTTTTTCAATGAGCCCAAAAACCAAACTCTTGCCTTGCTTTACGGCCTTAGCTATCTGGGCAACGACATAGTTAATCTGTCCCTGATGATGTAAAAAGAGGGTTATTTGTTTAAAGTTCTGTATTTCAAACCGGGAGGGAAACACATAGTCTCTCAAAATATGTATGTTAATATGGCTAAGAAAGCCTTGCGTTGCCTTCAATATATCAATTTAGTGTAATCTTCTCTTATTCTTAGTTTAGATGCTTGATTTATATATGCATTTTTATGTCATCATAATTTATTCACCCAAAAATTATTATTCTTGAGAAAATGCCTAAAATAAAATAAAAAAGAATATCATTTAGGTAGGGAATTTTCTTTTAAACTGCGTCCTAATTCTAAGGATTCGTTCAAACGAGGCATCATAGCGAAGAGGGAATTAAGAGCTGTCAAATATAAACACAAAGAGCTACAAAAGAAGACAGAATAACCAGAACTTAGTTTTAAAAGCTTTAATTTCTTTGAGGAAATTTGAATTTTTAGTAGTTTGCATTGTCTTGGTACTCGTGGTTCACATGTAAAATGAAGAAGAAAGGAAAAAAAGATAGAAAAAATATCTTAGTTTTTTAACATTCTGTCGAGACATAACTCAGTTTTAAATTATGACCCACACTGTTGCCTACATTGTACTTATTATATTTAATACAATATCAAAATATTCCACATCCGCCATAGTGAATAACGAAAACAAGTGTTCGTTGGATTCACAGTAGGTGCCAACAACTTGTAAAAGGCTTGCCTATATACCCTAATACAAACAGAATAATTATTCGTTAGTCGAAAAGAGCAAAGCCAAATTTCTTAAAATCCTTATAAGAGACCGAATAGCGTGCCGTAACAGGTACCGTGAAGTATATGATATCAATTTATTCACCTTTCATCTTATTTTTCTCAACCGAGAATTGGTGTAGTGGTGGAGTGGAATGAGAAGAACTCGAGTTCGAACCTCGGGTAACTAAAAACTTTTGACTTTTATAATTAAACTAAAATATCAATATTTAAAGCATGCAACAAAAAAGTATTCGGAAGCCTCAGTTAACCTTATCTATTTATAATTAATACAATATAAAAGTATTCCACATACGCCATAGTGAACGATAAAAACAAGTGTTCAACAGTAGGTAAATTCCTATAAGATATGATTAAATTCTTATAACTCAAATAAAAAAAAGTACTTTCGTAAAACAAGTGAATTGTAGGATATAAATAATCAGAATTTTTATGAGTGATTTTGTTTAATTGACCTTTTTCTGAATTCAAAGTTTTTATAATTATAACATTATTTCTGATTGAAATATGAACACATTTTTTGGAAAAAAAACTTAACATGGTCACCCTTATTTATATCCGCAAAGCACAGTCTTACCACTCACGTCCCTCTCTTTTTCTGTAAGTAAGCGTTAGCAAAGCGGAAGTTAAAAAGAAAGCCGCAACTAAAAGGATGCTGAAGCACGAATGGAGGAATCTGACTTAGAAAAGGCAACCGGAAAGTAAATGGCAGTCGAGAAAACACATACATACACACACATACACAAATTAATTACAAAAATCCCATGGATGGGAACGGAAATGGAAATGGGAATGTTTTTTTCTTCTGAATTTCCTCTAAGCCAATGCAAGACAAAAGGGGTACAAGCAAACAAGATGGCGCAAAAAAATTGTCCTGGAGTTCAGCTATGACATTGCTTCTACCACTTTATGGATACAACAGCAGCAGCAGCAGCAAATAACAACAGAACAGCAACAACAACAAAAACTGACAACAATAACGCTAGAAGGCCATTTTTAAATTAAAAATGTTTTGTTTTAATTAACTTGAGCTTGTTAGTTTCCATCCCCTTTTATTTCGCCTGGCTCTCTGTATCGTCTATTGCAATCAACTATAAACTATAGTTTTATTTCTATCCTGTCTGGGTGGGGTATAGATTTGCTAATAAAAGGACACTTTTTGATGGAGCTGGGGACTGTGGTGTTAGAAGAGCAAGGATTACAATTGATCGGAGCCCAGGTATAGATAAATGGAGTTTGATACGAATGAATTGAGATTTATTGTTCATTCAAATTGCTGTTGTTTTTTCTGCAACGACCAAAACAGAACAGTCTTAGACGACAATGACAGCGTAACCGTATACCTAGTTTAAACTCTGAAGTCAAACAACTTAAAAATATAATAAAAACTGAAATTTTCAAATGCAGAAACATTGAATGGAACTTAAAACTCCAATCTTTAGATAAAAATAGTAAACTATTCTGGAACATAGCTAAAGCTTTAAAGAAGAAAAATAGCTTTGTTCCCGTATTTCGAAATGCTCAAAATATATGTATTACAAATACCGATAAGGCAAATGCCCTTGCAAGTTCTTTTCATGATAATCACAGAGTTTTCAACAGAATAGGATCTCCTCGATTTGAAAACGTTGTGCATGAGTCTTTAACCAATTTAAATTCATTAATTGTTGACATCCCTGAAAACTCCTACGTTTGTCTTGATGATTTGATTGACATTATTCGCAAACTTCAAACGAAAAAATCTGTAGGGTTCGATGGAACAAAAAATATTTTTCTCAAAGAATTACCTAGGACTGGTTTTGAATATCTTGCATTTATATTCAATTGCTGCATTAAGTTTCAATATTTCCCTAATTCCTGGAAAGTGGCTAAAGTTGTACCAGTTTTAAAACCCGGAAAACAACCAAATCATCCAAACAGTTACAGACCCATAAGTCTCTTAAGTTGTACCAGTAAAGTATTTGAAAGACTTATCAAATTCAAACTACATCATTTTATCGGAAAAAATAATATCTATCCACCTCAACAATTTGGCTTTCGTGAACATCATGGACTAGTAGACGTGGAGAAAGCTTTTAATAGCGTCTGGCACAATGGTCTCATCTACAAAATGATAACTTTTAATTTTCCATTATTTCTTATTAAAATTGTGCAAAGTTTTTTGACAAATAGACACTTCGCCGTTTTTATATGTGGTGACTTGTCTCAAAAACAATGTGTGCCAGTAGGAGTTCCACAAGGATCTGTTTTAGGCCCTCTCCTTTATAACATATATACGGCTAACTTTCCTCAGCTCCACAACTGTGAATCGGCTATATACGCCGATGATACTGCTATTTATTCATCTTATATACTTAGTTTTAGTATTGAAACTTATCTACAATAAGCTTTGAACATTTTAGACAGCTATTATAGTAAATGGAAAATTAAATTTAATGCATCAAAGGCGCAAGCAATCTTTTTTTTCAAGAAAAAGAAAGTCTTGTTTTATGGAATAATCTGATGTAAAACAATATGAATATAGATTGGAGAACCTCTGTTAAATACTTGGGAATACACCTAGACAAAAGACTTACATTCAATGAACATGTACAGAAAGCAATATTAAAAGTTAATAAAACAATAAAAATTATGTATCCGCTAATAAACAGAAAATCTATTTTGAACAATGAAAATAAGTTGACAATCTAAGTAATTTTTCAATGAATTATGCTTTACAGGAGTCCAGTTTGGGGACAATATGCAAAAACTTGCATACAAAAATTACAAATCTCACAAAACAAAATTTTGAAATTAATGCTCAAACTTCCATGGCATTTTCCACTAACGAATTACATAATCCTGCCAATGTCGATTATGATTTTGCAAGAATGTTAAAGCTAAAAGAAAAGTATGATATTCGATGTCAAATGTCTGATAATGTACTTATAACAATTTTAATTAATTTCTAGGTTCAATTTATTACGTACCTTTGTTGTCTATTAATTTTATGTATAAACTGTATTATTTTTATTTACTATATCTATTTTGTTTTTTCTGTTCTTTTTTGACATTAATTCTTTTAATTATATATTTATTTCTTGTTGTTATTTATTAATTCAGTTAACTATTTATAAACTTGTTTATTTATCAATTAATGCTTGTGTACTTATTTATTTTTGTTTATAATTGATTTGTTCATTTCTTTATTTTTTACTTGTTTATTTATTTAGTAGTTTCATTTATTTAATTTTGTTTATTTACTTAGTATTTATTAATTTATTAAATTATTTATTTATCCACTCACTAATTTATTTAATTATTCATTCATTTATTTATTTAAACAATTTCATATTGTATATAATTTTTTTTCTCTTGCTTTTCTTTTCTTTTTGAAGCTTTCAATTCTGTGATATTAAATATAAGTTCAGAAATACATATATGTATATATACATTCTATCCATACATATTTTAAAAATATAGATACACAAAAATATATACATTTTCTCTCATAATTTTTTTTTATTATAATCCTTAAATAGGAGGTTTTCGTGACCTTTCCTCCTCAAACTATATTTTCAAATTAAAAATAAATTGTGCATATTTTATAATATTTTTTCAGAAGTAAGGTAGTTTTTGGTGCAGGGACATACATTATGACCCACTCAAGTGGGCCATAAGACCCAAATTAATTTTGGGCGTTATGACACACCCAAATGGGACATAAGACCCACCAAAAATGTGTGGGACTTATGTCTTACTAAACATTTTTGAAAGTGCAATGCGCCCTACAAAAGTATTAATGATACAAACAGTCACCCCGGGATGATATAACGTTCACGGACATGGACCTAATGTCTAAATTGAATTTTTTTTTTCATTTTCAGTATGTGGTAGGTATGGGGGGCATGCTGCCTCCCTGCAACTCCCCTGCTTAGGCTCACTATAGGATTTGGAGAAGGTGCAATGTTGGGTATGTGCAAAGTTTCTTTTTGATTTAAAGAACCTTTGCATAAACCCAATCTCGCACCTACTCCAAATCCTAAAGTGAGCCCAAGCAAGGGGGTTTCCTACCTACCTCATACTGAAAATGAAAAAAAAAATCAATTCAGACAATTTGTTTAGGACCTTACTTCACAGAGCTCACATTTACAAATTTGGGTCTTATGTCCCATTTAAACAAAAAATATTTGGGTCTTATCACCCATTTGGCTGGGTCATAACGCCCAAAATTAATTTGGGTCTTATGACCCGCTTAAGTGGGTCATAATGCCCAAAAAAAAAAGTTGGGCGTTATGACCCTGGGCGTTATGTCCCTGCACCTAGTTTTTACCATAACTCTGTGTAAACTGGGCGATAGCAAATAAAATGTTATAATTGTAAATTTTATAATTGGTCAATAAACAAACAAACAAACAGACCAGACTTAATAATGAATTACGTAATTTTATCTAAGTGTTCTTTTAATATTCACGAGGTTATAAAAGACTGAGACAAAGAACATATTATTAAAAAAATGTTATAGAGAGAGATAATTTTGCTCGATCTTCGGAGGAAGCCTTAGAATTAAGCGGCATTTTTGGCTACGTCCAGTTCGTGTTTATTCCATAACAGATGATTAGTTATAAACATGAAAAGGATGGCAAGTTTAGTTTCTTAGATTGGGCCATTCATGGACATTGGCAAGAGAGCAATTACATATCACTAATATCGCTGTAATTTAATATTAAAAAAAACTCATCCGAACTTAAAATCAAGAAACTCAAAATTTCCGCTAACAGACTTATAAATTTTAAATGCTCATCTGCTTTCTCCAGAAAACTCATATTTTGTCGACTAAGCTTAAGCTGTTTTATATAAAACATTTAAGAAATCAGGTACATTTTTAGTAATGAAAAGCTCTAGACGATGTAAAATCATCTTCGCAAAGGAATGATACAGTTTTATTTGTCTAGACCTAAGGAAATCATTTTGTTTTCTTTTAAATCTTGTTTTGTCTTTCAAAAGTCGTTATCAATTAAACACATACAGTGCTGAGTGCAAGCATACATATATACATAATATATATGTATAGAAAATTAAGCCATTAGTCGTTATCAATTAAACACATACAGTGCAAGCATACATACATACATAATATATATGTATAGAAAATTAAGCCATTAAAACAACAAAAGCTACCTACCATCAACAGACAATGGGAAAACTTTTGAATGCAGGTAAAACCTTTCAAGATTCTTGGAATGGAAAATCATTAATGAATAGCAATGGCATTATGTCAACCGTAAAAAAAAAAGTAAAGGAAATCAAATCAAATCAGTGAACTGAATATATTCTTGTTTAATTTTTTTTCCAGGAAATTTTAAAAGGTGCTTATAGAACACTTTTGAAAGAGCGGGATCGGAGTTGGAATAGAGGCCGGAATCGTTTGAAAACCATGCCTTCCGGGACTCTGAATTCCTTTCAAAATGGAAAGCTGAGCGTAAAAACCTGTGCGGCAGGCGTTTTATTTTTAATATTTACTGAAAGGAAGGATGGATAGAAAATTAGGTATGTATTGCTAAGCTTGGCAATGTTATAGAACTTTAGAATGGAAACAGGGTGTTTTAAATACTTTTTGAAGGGAATATTATATCGAAAACTAAATTAAATACTGGTGAGTTTACAGGAGGGAAAATAACCTGAAGATTTAAAAAAAGTTCACCTTTAGTTAAGAGTTCACATAATAAGTTAAATCTTCACATGATGTCTGATATGGGTTTGTTAAGTTTCACTTTTAATTATTAAATTTATTTAATTATTTAAAGTATTGTAAGGGTCCTCTGGGTACTCTCCAAATTCTCTTGGCCAGTGAATAATAATATACAGATTATTATTCACTGGCCAAGAGTATTTTAAAACGTTTTCTATAATCTTGAATCAAGGTGCTGCTGTACAGATTTTGGCAATTGAGCCAAGAAGAATATGCGGATGAAATAAGGTGCGATTCAGACAAAAAAGATTTTGAACTGGCAGCACCGAGTCAAAGTTGATGATCCCATTGATCATCCAAGCAAGCAGACAAACACCTGGGTCGATGAAGTTGCTGCTACTGAAACATCTATCACCATCATTACCACAGGCGGTGCCAGTCGTGATGAAAACTAAAAATTTGACGAAATGGTTGATTTTGTTCCAGAAACCATTTGTACAAATATAATTTTTCATAGTAAACACTGTTACTTTTGCAAATGGCGGGAAATGTCAATTCTATTTTTAAAATGGTGAAATAAATAGTCTTATAGAATACGCGCAATGGGTGAATGTCGTCGCAGATTTCTCGGCCGCCCACCAACAAGAACACAAGCAGCCACTAGCCCTTAAAGAGACTTGAAAAATAAATGTTGCTGGACGTAACCAGCACCAAGCGGCCGTTCTGTAAATAATATCACTGTTGTTGCCAAAGATATCGAAGAGGAATCCGGAGCTTCGACCAGACGAACTGCCACGCAAAGGACGAAGAATTTTCATGAAAGATCTGAAAATGTTCTCTACGAAAGTGCATACAGTGCATATTCTGTTTGTCCTTGATCGCCAAGCACGTGTCATCCTCGTCCGATAAGAAGATGATTTTTTATCGAAAATTATCATGAGCAATGTGCCTTTTCCATCTCTCCGGTTACTTACGTTAAGATGGAGGAGTTATTGCAACATTTTTTCCGATAATGGCGCGGGTGAAAAGTTAACTGTGAACGGCGAGCGCTAGCCATTATAAACCTCTCTTTCCTTCATTAATTTAATGAGCTGAGACTGAATGACATATAGTTCTATTGTATATACATTTTCTATAGTACTCTCATGATGTCATTTTTTCTCTGGTCATCTTCCTTATCGTTCCACTTTAATTTGCAACACTATTTTAACTAGCGTTCTTTTTGACAGCTATCACTTGATTTATGCTCCTTTTGATTTGATATTTCAACATGAAAAGACTGACAATATTCGCGGCTTATTTGCTGCAAAAAGTGGTCGAACATTGGGCCTCTCTGCTGGAATTTATTTGAGGCCAGCAGCGGCGGAAATTTTCCTGAAATCATTTTTAAAACATAATACCAAACCCTTTTCTTTATAATTAAGCTACATTCTTGGCCTCAACATTAAACTATATGCGTTTTATTTCTTCTTGAAAACCACACGTCTAATAAAAGCACCCTTTATACATATCTGTTTATCTATCTCATTTTCTATCCATTTATGTAACTATCAATCTTGAGTCTTTGTTCGTTCTCAATATTAATACGGTTTCCCTAATTTAATATTTATTTCATCCTGCTTTCCCAGATCCTTATTTTTACAACATATTTAAGGATATTATAAATGTTGTAATTTTTCAACAGAATTAACATTTTCAATTTTAGCCTACTATTTCTATTAATTCCAACCCAAGTATCAAACATAATCTTTAAAATAAGAAAAAAACTCCTAAGCATTTGACATAACACAATCCTTTTCAAGCAAACTTAATAATATCCTGGATTTTATGCCCATGTTTTACATCCTCATATAGCGTGTTATAGGCATACCCAAATAACAAGCCCGAATAATGTTCTACTTTATCAACTACCCTTATAATAATATCCGTCATATAATGGCTTTGTTTCTCTCAGACTAATTACAAGTCATATTTGCCCTCCGAGCTCTCCAATGTGTGTTCCATGTACAAGTGGATCGAAGTGTGTGTAGGTATTTACTATGTCACGCTCTCTGTATTATCCCTAAAGTGAACTATTTTATAAAGTTTTTTTTTTTACTGAACGTGTGAATATGTGAGTAAACTTTCTTTAATAAAATGTGCGAGAGTGCCGGATATAACTGTGAATTTGTAATGTCCCCATAGACAGAGAAACTGCCTTAACGTAATTACTAATTAATATTAATTCAAGTTGAGTAGAATTAAAAAAAAATACAACAGATAAAGCACATACTTCTACTTTAATTTCCCCAGACAACGAAATATATAATTTCGGTTAATTTTTCCAACACCCCCACACATAGCTCACCCATCGCCAACGCACAAGTTCCTTCCCCACCATAATGTGTGTCAACCTAAATCAGTGCTTTTGCGTACCCTCTAGATACCTACTTAGGAATCAGGATGAGAATAATGGTTTTGTGCCATCCTAATCGAGTGCTAGATTTGGTTCGAATTAGTTCGTTTTTTTGAAGGATTTATACATCCGTATACATATGTATCCTGTGTATTGAGATCCTTTACCCAGTTTTTGGGGGTGTTGTTAGGAATCGGGGCAACTAAGCTCGAGGACGACGGCGATGTTTGATAATCAGAGCGTGGATAATAAAAGGGGTATTGAAGAGGGATTTTAATTTCTAACTTATCCATCCTTTGCAGGCAATCTTCGTTCTCTTTGGTATTTTATGTATTTTTAATTAATTCCTCGCAAAAAAGGAAACGCGAACGCAAAAACGCGACTCATGGAGACCACCCTTTAAGTGTATTTTTTTTTTTTGTACTTTTTGATTATGTTTGTGGTGTTGTATTAGGTGGATGGTAGATAGGAAAGGGGCATGGCGTGGTGACAACAATGTAACGAAGGTACTTTGAATCGCAATAAATTCTTTCAATGTTAAGGTATAGTAGGTTTTTGCTGAAAAGAGCCTTAAAGTGCGTAAGCCGGAGGTATCACAGCAGGCTTTGGCAAGATGGTGAAGATGGAGAATCAAGTAGATTTTCTTGGAAGTTACCAGAGAAAAATTGTTTTTTAAAGATGAAATTCTGATAAATTTATTACGAATTTAATTGAAATATGCAAACTCAAATGTAATAGGCTTAGTTAAGAGACATGACTAAGAACTTGTAAATTTTGCGAGAGTATTAATAAATCATAATGCAGAAAGCAGAATTCTCTTTGCAGAGAATGGTAATGCTGTTGTGTTAAAAGTATGACGAAATTATATCTCCAGGCAGTTTAAAGTGAAATAAGTCCATCATCACGCAATTTGGTTAAAATCCTGATGATATGAAAAACTTTATTGCTACTACTACTAAGGTTTACAGTGTTATTAAATCTGGGGGGACCTATGGCATGTTTTAGTTCCCTACAAGTCTTGTCTAATTGGAACTGATTCCTACTCTAGTTCTGCGCCATGTACTTCTCGGCCGCCAAATCTTCCTTTTTGTATGAGCGGACTCTTTTGCATAGCTTGAGTTTCAATACAGTCAATACCTTTTCGAAGCGTATGTCCAGTCCACTGCCACTTTCTCCTTCGTAATAGAGTGATGGGTTCCTAATAAATTCCCATGAGGAGATATTGGTTAGATATTCGATTGGGCTCGGCGATCCTAAGGATGTTTCGTAGACATCTAGTGCAGCTTGCTCGTGACAGCTGATGTAACTTTCGTGGTACATCCATTTTATATATTATATATTGATCCGAAACAGTCGAAGTTCAAAGCAAGCTCATTGTATATACATGGCAGTTTATTTACAATAAGCAAGCTATTAGTATTTAAAAGGTATAAAATGGTTTCCTCGGAAAAGCTTATAACATTTCACGAAAAGTATTTCCTCCTATAACACCTTTCAACAAAAGTCTTATAGCAGTTAAATAAATTGGGTAATGTGCGCCAAAACGACTTGTACATAAATATATATAAGGCATTTAATGTTACTATACCAGTCTAAAAATAGCTTGTTTTGAACCTTATATCATACAAGTTAAATTTTTAGTTGGGTTAATATTAGCGGTACCCTTGCATTAATTCTCATAAATCTGTTGAAGTTAAAAACACCATTATAATGAAATTATGTAAAGTCTCCAATGATCCGATGTGTTGAAAAAATTGTATGCAAGGTCACTGATCACAAAAATGTTTTTTTGTTGGATTTTTTAGGTAAGCGATAGTTTAATAATAAAAATGGGCGCGACTGGATCGCACGTAATTGCTCTAATGTATTAAAGACCACAATACTTAACGGTTTTTAGTAAGAATGAAGTACGCTATCATATGTCTTAAATAACAGAGAATTTATGAAAAATTTACATATTTGGAAAACTATAGGACCGGTTTTGATAAAATCCTGTTTTTTTATTTTTAGTTTTTTTGAAAAAAAAAAATCAATTTATTAATATTCATGTGATTAAAAAATTTAAAATAATTTTTTTTGATTAGTTTTGAATATATTAATTTTTCAAAAAATCAAAAATTAATTTTAATTAGCAAAAAAGTTATTTAAAAATTTGATATGCAGACTTAACTTGTCTTACTAGATCTTCTCAAATATTAAATTTGACAGAAATCCAAATAGCCGTTACCGAGAAAGGCAAAAAAAAAAAAAACGTTGTATGAAAAGTACCGTTAATAGACTTTTCCCGTATTTCCACTATTTCTGAGAAAAATCGATGCTAAAATTTACTAAAGTATGAGATAGTATACGTGCATCGGTTATTCGTAATAGGCCTAATATATGATCTAGTCCACTAAATGACAGGTTTTCGGATAACCCAAAAGATAACAAAAAAAATTCCACAACCACGTCCCTCTCCGCCCCTTCAAACTCTGGTAAAAACGACTAAATATCTGCACGTTTTTCCCTTTTTGGCCTATAACCACTTTCTGGTGTATTTGCATGCAAAATGACTCTATACGCCAACTTGTAGTAATTAATATATACCTATATAATATATTTAAAAGAACTTATAAACCTAGAACTAATGCCTTTAAAAGTATCAAATACCTTAAACAAATTATACTAGAATTGAATTGACTTCCAAGAAACCAAGTTCCAAGCTCTTAAAACTTAAAAATAATTTTAAATCGAGTTCTTATGATTGATTTTTAAGGAATGTAAACCAAGTTTCAAACACTCAGAATAAGTTAAGTCACTTAAGGACTTTGTGAACTTTGAGCGTTCGAAAAAGTTAACATTATCAAGTATACTGGAATAAATTCAGTGAACAACTTTAAAAACTGGATATATTAACGTATTTGGGCCTCTGTTTTCTAAGAAAGACTTAATATTTGCTCTTGAAAGGCATATATGGATGTTAAAAATCAGTTTAAAAATTGTAAGGATAGGAATACAAGGGAAATCTGAGGAATTTTCCAAAGTGGATGCATCGTTGCTGACAGTTCATTCAATGATGATCCAATGACCTCGGAATTTAAACATAGCATTGATTGGACTTTAGAGCATTTAAAATCATGTTGGCAAAAAAAAAAATCATGTCCAAGTACACCAAAATTCAAATGGTGGCAATTTATCGACAAAATGTTACAGTATAGTGAATATTTTCCGGAGTTAGGTCTTATCGCCCAAGTCTTAAAATTCCCAAATCACAAAACACTATCTTTAGTATAATTATCCGATCATAAATGAAAATGAAACCTTAGATATAGTTTGTTTTGGTATTATTTTTGTCTTCTCTTTGTTCTGTTCAATCATCCTCTACAATGATTTAAATATATTAGAACGTAAAAGCCAACATCAATATGGTACGAGTATAGATTAGATAAATCAACATCAACAGTTGTCATCATTGGTAACACATATAGGTAGGTGTCTTCACCAGTTTGGTCGTATCATTTCACCCAAACCTGCACTATAAGAAAAAAATATCAAACAGAAATTCCATGAAATGAACATCCGCCCTAAAATACATAAAACTTACAAAGGACACAAATTGAATCAATTTCAAGATACAAATGCCAAAGTGCGAATGAATGTTGATTGATTGGCTAAATTACGGTGAACGGTCGATATGGTTTATCTAAGGAATAAATTAAAAAAGTTTTCCCTTGTTTAGTTTGTGTTTATTTTATGGGAGGAATTGATTGTTTTAAAGGACCTGTTCTCTATTCTGTAATCATCCTTCAGAACAGAATGTTATTTAGAATACGGAAGGATCGCGTTCCGGAGTAACTTTTTGAGACAATTTTCAACAAATAAAACAAATGTGTTTTATTTTATTCTATGGTTGTTGTGTGTGGTGGATGGAACATTTTCGGGCATGGGGGTCTGATGTCAACCAATTTGCGGTGGATAAATATTGGCATTCTTTCAGTTGGTTGACATAAAAGACATTGCCTGAGAGTAATATAAATATTTATCGTCGTTTTAGAAAGTTTGAAGAACTTTTTCGAGCGGAAAACTAATACAAAGAACGAATGTTGTAGGTGGGTTGTAAGGGAATAAAATTTACTTTTTTGTTATTCTAAATTTTAAGAGCGAGAAAGAGAGTTCAGGAATGGGAGCTTGGCAGCTTGAGATTGAAAGGTTTCAAATACTTTCACAAAGATCCTAATGTTATGCTGTTAAATTGGTTCTGTTGAAGTTCACGCAATTGCTTTTGCTGACCAAAGTCATACACTTTTTTATGGAAAATAGGAATTAAATAAATTCTAATACTATTTTAATTATTTTTTTTTATTTTTCAATTTTGGGGAAGATTTTTACATCTGAATTTTGTAACGTGATTTTCAAATGATAGTTTCTATGTTATTAAAATATATCTTTTTTAGTCTATACTTGAAACACTTTTAGTTCAACGAAATTAATCCTATTTTTCCTTTAATTTCAACTTCAACCCATATTTTCCCTAAACTTTTCTTCGTTTCCCCTTTACATGTACCGAATACAAAATAATTGTCTATCTACATTATAAATCATTCAAGTGAAGACTTACCAAAATGATGAAAGGCCCGTTTGATGGTTTCAATGATCTAATTGCCGAATAAAATGTTCATGCCCACAAAATCGTTTTTCTAAGGTAGAAAGGCGATGCAAGGACTCGTATGCTTTCGAATTTTAAATGAGTTCTGAGAAAGAAGGAAATCGGACTTGTCTTTTTGTTATGACCTTTGTAAAGTCTGTACCTTTGTATACATCAGCACCTTTTTATATTCTGAAGAAAACCCCATACATTAATAGCGTTTTCTATAGATTCAAGAGCAATCAAAAGAAAGCTTTTGTAATGAAAGGGCCAGACAGTAAAACAAATAGAAGAGAAAAGTGTTTAAAGTGCACGACAAGGTCGTAGGCACTTGTTGTATGGCAAGTAAATATTCTTGTTCTTACAATACTGCAAAAAGTTTGAAAGTTTCGTTGAAATAAATAAAGGAAAATACAAATTATTAAATAAATTTCCTTTGTTCCCTAGAAACTATTTAGTTGAAAGTTTGTGTTTAATTTCATTTTCCTGTTAAATTTCAATAAGGGCTTGAAATTTGTGAAAAAATTGTTGGAAATATTAAAACCAAACAAGAATAAGAATTAAAACGTCATTTAAATGAATGTTGCTTTTCGCTGATACTCTTTTTCAGACAAAAAATTATTTTTGAGGACTTTTATCTGCTTAAAAAATTATATTTTGTTAAGATATTACAGGCGGGCTCGTAGTTTGAACCCAATACTTTTCTATGCACTTCACCGAATTAAAAACTCTCTTTTGGAAGAATCTCTAGAATTCTGGAGATGGAATAATTGATGGTACTTATAAATTATTAAGTTTTAAGTATTTTATTGAAATGTGTGATAGCTATTTACGGCTCCAGGAAATAATCCCCAAATGGAAAATAAAATAACACCCCAAGATGAAGATGAAATAGGTCCCTCAAATAGGTATGAAATATGTCTCTAAAGCGTTGGGTTCGATGTCCCCCTTTTTATATTCCCCGCATATCTATCTCACTGTTTATACCTCAAATTTGGGGACCCGTTTCATCATGAACCTCAATTTGTAGTATGAAATAAGTCCCCACAAACTTATTCAATAAATAACCAATTTTGGGGGTTTATTGAAATAAATCCCCACCCTCATACAATTTTTGGGGGGTTATTCCATTGGGGATTACTTCCTGGAGCCGTTATTTTCAATACAAGCGATTCTTAAAAAAACAAATCTGTACACTTAAATAAAAATTAAGTGTCTGTTTTCAATATCAAAATAACAGCTTTTTACAATATGCATGTGAAAGTATATACAGTAGGTACTTACCTACATATAACAAAAACACAATTTTTAAATGTTTGTCTGTCTGTCTTTCTGAGTTTGTTCCTGCTAATCTCGAGAACGGCAGCATAGATTTTGGCGGGACTTTCACTGGCAGGCTGCTGATGTTCTAGCAAGTAACTAAGGCTACTTAAATTACCCACTAGGTGGCGCTGGAGTCGTTTTTTTTTCAAAAATTTCTATTTTTGGACCGATTTTGAGGGGACTCTCAGAGGCAGATAGCTGATAATGTGTAAGGAAAAAGTTTGGCTATTTTACTTAGCCTTAGGTAGCAGTGGGGTCGTTTCAGAAGCAGATAGCTAATTTTGTAAGAAGTAATTAAGGCTATTTTGATAACGCAACGCTAGGGTCATTTTTTTCGAAAATAATGGTATACCCGAGCAACGCTGGGTGGGTAGGCTAGTCTTAAAATAATAACTGAAGGTCAAAAGAATTTGCATAGAGAGCTTCTACGAGAGGGTTCACTGCATCATTATTGGTTTGGGAATTGTGATAAGGCTTTTTCGAAAAGCCGTAGTTTGTGCGGTGGAAAGGTTAAGTGAAGTGAAGCAGGTTTAAATGTATGTGTATTTTTGTAAAGGGGAATCATTTCTAGAAGTATTGGTAACCTAAACATCCTGTAAATTGGTACAGAAAAACACCATCAGCAAATTCACAACGTTTTTTTAAGAGTCTGCAGATTAATCAATTTTTATCGATTTTCGCAAGTGAAGATTTTCCTACTAAAAAAGACTCCGAAGGCCAAATGAATAAACCTACGCTGCGCAGCTTCAATTCTGCGGCAATGAGTGATGTGATATTTGCTGGCATATTCAAGGAGGGTTTGCTCACGAACGTTATGTAAAGGCCTTTGTAACGTAACGATTGGAGAATTCTCTATATACTTTAGACCACCGTCTTATGAAACCTTGAACTAATCATTAATTAGTTCAAAGTAAAAACGAAAGTATAAATTTATCACAGGGTAATGGATGAGCTTTTAGAAATATTAAGTTTTAAGAAACTTATGTCGCACCATGTTTGGAATAATTTGAGTACTTTTTGAAGCTTAAGGTAGCCAGTGGATATGATATAACCTTTATTATTTTCATATCGTCAGCATAAATGGATAAATTTGAGTTTTTAATTATCTCGTAAGCATCATTTAATGTTAAGACAAATATCAAGGGGCTTAAGTGACTGCCTTGAGGAACACCTGAAGTATTTTTGTTTATAATATAATAAGATATATTGGGTATTTCAACAGGGACGCTACAAAAGTAGAGCGACAGGGACAGCAAACGACGCCATATTTCTTGCCGCTCTTTTGACATTTCTCTTCAATAAAGTTTGCCATTTCATGATGAAAGGATATATGAGCCAACAACGAGTCAAAATTATTAAAATTTACTACCGAAATTCGGAGTCAGTGGCCTCAACGTTAAGAGCGCTACGTCCAATTTATGGTCGTCATAATCGTCCTAGCAGATCAACAATTGAGCGTCTAGTGGAAAAATTTAATCCACAGGCACAGTACAAAATGTTCCCGTGCCAGTGATACAAAGAAGAGCCCGTAGTGTCGATAATTTTGCTGCCGCTAAGGCAGTGTGTGACTTTCACACGTCGTTCTCAAGCGTTGGGCATCTCTGTGACGTCGTTGTGGCGAATTTTGCGAAAAGATCTTGGCCTACATCCTTTCAAGATTAAATTGACGCAAGAACTGAAGCCGCTTGACCACCAGAAGCGTCGTATGTTCGTGAATTGGTCTGAGCAACAACTTGATAATGATTCGGATTTTCATCGAAAAATCATCTTCAGCGATGAGGCTCATTTATGGCTGAATGGCTTCGTCAATAAACAAAATATGCGATATTGGTCAGGCAGCAATCCACACGTACTCCATGAGTCATCATTGCATCCCGAAAAAATTACGGTTTGGTGTGGTTTATGGGCCGGCCGGCGGCGTCATTGGGCCGTACTTCTTCCGTGATGATCAAGACCGGCAAGTTACTGTGAATGGGGATCGCTACCGTTCAATGATAACTGAATATTTTTGGCCCCAATTGGATTAAATGGACTTGGAGGACATGTGGTTCCAACAGGACGGCGCCACAAGCCGCACAGCGAATGTCACAATCAATTTATTGGAAACCAAGTTTGGAGAACGTGTTATCTCACGAAATGGTCCAGTCGCTTGGCCGCCTCAGTCATGCGATTTGACGCCGTTAGACTATTTCCTGTGGGGCTACGTCAAGTCTTTGGGCTATGCCAATAAGCCAGCGACAATTGATGAACTTCGTGCGAATGTCGAACGTAAAATTGCAGCAGTATCGGCCGATTTATGCTTAAAAAATGTCGAAAATTGGGTTCAGCGTCTGGACTTTTGCAAGCGTGCCCGTGGTGGCCATGCAAAAGAAATCGAGTTCCATACATAATGGCATCGAACGTACGTAAGAATAAAGAATTACTGAAAAACCCTTTATAATACCTATGGCCAGCTATTGGTGTTTTTGTAGGTATGATTTTAGCTAGGAGATAAAAAACGGTGGAAAACCAACAGCGTTAAGTTTGAGGCAAATAGTTTGGTGGCATTTTTTTATTGAAGGCTTGACAAAATTCAGTGGTAATGATCTCCATTTCATTTCCACTCTCTACCTCATTCAGATTCAGAGTCTCGGAAAGAAATTCGGTTAGGTTACTTGTTTAGAAAACTTGCTAATCGAGAGAAAAGCAAGATTTGTAGTAAAAAAATTAGTGAGTCGTATCGTAAACAATGTTTTCAGTTAGTTTATTACACTTTAACGCATCAACTACCTTACTGATCATTTTAAAATTTTGCACATATCGACTGCAATATTTGCTGTTTTTTTAATGTTGAACGGTACAGAAACACAATCCATACCAAAGTAGAATTAAAGTCTGCTAGATGTACTAACCTAACATCAACTTGGTCCAAACAAATGGAAAAACATAAAAAACAATTTTTTAATAAGAAAACCCCAGAAAAAGAAGCATTGGTAAACGGAAGGCTATCGGAGCCATTTATTGAAAAATAGAGCTCTTCATGCTAGAAAAGCAAATCGTTCAAGCCGTTCTTGAGAATAAATGGATTTCTTTCTCTAACGTCAGGTTCCGTATTTTAGTTTCGATTTATTTTATTCTTCAAATACATAACTTCTCCTTGTAATTCCAATATCTAATGAGAAAAAAATGGTCATAATCATTTCACGTTGAAATAAAAACCACAGATGCGTAGTCAGATCCAATAAAATGTAACGCAAACACATCGAAAGCTAAGGCTTTAGCTGCTAAAGGAACAACGAAGTTCCTTCAGCCGAAAAATAGTACTCCAACTGAATGAAAGGGCGTATAACTTATTCCATCCATATTATAGCCCCATTTGCAGAGATCCAGGTATCATTTTCATCGTGTATCTGTAATCTAACGTTATAGCAAGAACCAGCCACGTAATAACATTTCAAATTAAATTAAAAAGGCCCAATGAGAACAGAAAGATAGATATAGAGAGAGTATTTCTAGTGGATGCAAAAAACGCACGATGGCAAACGACGATGTCGACAACGATGGATGATGGTGACGATGATGAGGACGACTGGAGATAGTATACGTTACGTGTACGTGTTTGGATGAGAAGACATTTTAGCCGTGTTTAACTGAGCGGGACACCGTTTCCATTTACGAGTAGTTTGATACTCTTGTATGTCATGTCGTATCTGTAACTATGAACACACTGCTATCGCTGGCACTATTAAGCTTTATGCTTGTCAAGCAAATTAACACGAGCGCGTATGAGGTGGGGGGGAGATGGGACAGATGCGTAGGTGTGATTGTGCTGCATACAAAAATCCCAGAAGTTTCAAAGGAAATGAACAGTGAGGAATCGTAAAAAAATTCATTTTCAGGAAAATATGTCGCATTTCAGGTATAGGTAGGCGTTATGGAGTTGATGAAGAGTAATTTCTCAGAGGAAGGATTTGCACTTCTTTTTTTTACTTTCGTAAAGGGAAAGTGTTCAGAAAAATTTTGAGCGTCAAAGGAATTTGTATATTTTTTTAAGCCGTATATTGTTTTTTTTTTTATTTATGTTTCTTAAACTTTTCAAACTGCCATAATTTTCAAAACCATTTTAATATAAAATGCTAAAGATTGTTAAGTTGCAACTAAAACGGCAATAATGTATTTACGAATAAATAGGTAGATTTTGATACTATATCGAAACGCCATGAAAAGTAACATCGTCACGCCACATGCAACCAATTCAGCGGGTGGGTCGTTAGTCGTTTATGTGCTCAGGATTAGATTTTTGAGTACAAGTGTGTAAGAAGTCTAAATCAAAAAAACTACCTTGACTGCAGATTCTGCAGGTTCAACAATGTTATTCCAATTCCTCTAATTGGGACAGCTGAATAGTGATTCTTTAACACCATTTGTCCGTTACGTCGGGCTTGATTACTATGGCCTCACTGAGGTGAAGATTGAACGATGCCGCGTCCAAAAATGGGCGGCACTTTTTACTTTTGTCTAACTTTTGTCCACATCGAACCGGCAGCGGATCTTTTCCGGGGACGCATGTTTAGTTTATTTATCGTCGTGAGATACTGGTGGGAATCCGAAGCGACAAGGGCACAAATTTTGTAGATGCGCACCGAAAGTTGAAGAAGATTTAATATCTGTTCGATTCAGAGGTTATACCCTTGCCTTTTTAACAAATCCCAATGCCAGTGACTGTTGGGAGTGAGTACAAACAGTCAAATAAGTTCTATCGCCCAAAAACATTACAAAAGTCTTCCTATCGAGTCCGAAAATATTATCAAATCCAAGCCACTAAGTCATTAACCAGTATCCGAAGAAGAAGACCCTCACAAGCTGAACCATTTGTTACTAGGCACAATACATTCTACACCGACTCCGACGGAAGGCCAACGTGTAAGCCTTCGCAAGCAATATGAATTAGCCTCGCAGCTGCACAATCGATTATGGAAACGATGTATCATAGAATATTTCCCAACACGTCGTACGAAGTGGTAGTGGTTACGATATGGGCCAGCTCAGAAGCTAGGAGATTTTGTTTTTAAGACAGAACTTCCACGAATTCCGCGGAAAAGATGGTAATGTACGAGTGGAGGAATACTCGAAGACCTACTTCAAAAAAGGTAGTGCTCTGTACTACTTTTGAATGAAAGTTAAGCATTATATTAACAAGCGAACTAGTAGATATATGTATTATCTTATTTTTTCGAGACTTAAATCATTGAATGAAAAAAGTTTTTATTATAATCTCAATATTAAAAACCAGGACGCTGAAAAAGTTAAAAAAAAATACCAAAAGTTAAAACAAAAAGTAAGTTCAACAACTAAATATTTCACAACCCAGTTAATAGAAGTAGCAAGAAGGGTAATTTATGTGACAGAGTAATATTCTTTCGTCCCATCCCTGCTCAAACTATATATAATCCTTACCTACGCCCTTGGGTATTTCGGCGTGTAGACTTATCTGGTTGTATTTTTGTTTTCTTTTGAAATGTTTGTGGCTGTCATTTTATATTCAGGACGTGAAATCCTCCGAGATCTGAAATAAAGAACAAAAGGAATATGTCGGATGATAGGTGCGGTGCAGTACGTGACTTTGATATTTTTATTTTGTGTGGGTGTGATGGTGTGTTTAGCTGTAGACCATCTTCTTTGATGAGTTGTGTACCAGCAACACCGATAGAATTCTTATTTCTTCAATTCTCAAAGCTTCTATTATATTTAGACTTATGGTAACGTGTGGCATGGAAAGTGTTAGGGTCAAATAAGGGATTCATAAAAGTGCTCCAAAAATAGTCTTCTCTTGGAGATAAGAGTCAACATTATGTGTCGAAACTCGAAAGTATCTAAAAGACGGTATTGGCGGAAAAAATTGTATTTCTTTGACTGTAGTTGGAGTGAAGAGAAGCTTTTATTGGTATAATTAGTTTACGACGTTGTAAATTGAAGAAATGGAAAATTGAAAATATTTCTGGTACTTCAAAGCAAACTAAAGAGGTTACTTCTAGTATTCAAAAAAGGAAACCAAAAGGTTCGACCGACGTAATTTAAATATGAAAAGCAAGCCTATACGACCCAGTAGGGTACTTAAATTCTTTCTCATATTCAGTATTTTGAACACATTGTTATGTGCGATGTTTATTGTATGCCCTGTATTATTTTCGAAAGCACGAGCCAAACATAATAATTTCTAGGTAAAATATTGTGCAGGCGTTAAAGAAAGATATTATCCTTGTGAAGAATTTTATGAATGAAGAAGAAAATATGATGATAAAATGTTTTTTTTTAGAATTATGTTTAATAAAAGAATCTTTGAGTTAATAATTAAGTGATTGTGTATAAAAAAAATTAAGACCAATTCGAAAGCAATATTTATGGTGCTGGAAGCTTTCAACATTGTAAGCTTATTTTTGAATAAATTATTACTGCAAATATAACCCATTTTTTATTTACAATTGATTTAGCTTTGGTGTTAGTCTTACATGAAATCCTGACATTTAAAAATAGTGATTTTTTAATCTTAATATCTTCTCTTTTTTATTTGCGATTATAGGTATTATAAGGCAAGTTATGGATTCGTGGAAAAAAAATCTAACAATCAAACATGACATAACGACGATAGAGAGTAAAAAAAGTGGGTCTGGAAATTCCGTCCGTTTGTCTGTCTGTCTGTTCGCACCTCTACAGCCTAAAAGGATGGGCCGATTTCCTTCAAACTTGTTACTTAATATTTATTTAGTAGTATATCGGGAAGTGTTTTTCATGTTTGCTCTAAGACGAAAAATAACGATACCTGCCATACAATCTTAAACAAAAGGTAAAATTTTCTCGAAAGCGGCTATAACGATTTTGAATAAACTTTTAGGGTGCTATTTTTTTTACAACAGTGCATCTTTCAGTTAGAATGAATTTTTCGAAATTTGTTCTTTAAAAATAATAGTCCTATGAGGAGTATCATAGGACTGTTATTTTTTCTTCGACTTTCTCGAGAACTGCTTAAACGATTACAATCAAATTTGATATTCAGGAAGATGTAGAAGTGCGAACAGACAGACAGACAGAAGGAAGTTGTAACTCTGCTTGAATTAAAGAAAATGTGCCTACGTCTGTATGTCGTCTTGTGGGTTGTCTTGTAATTGTCTGAGCTGATGGCCTCAGTAGCCAGTGCTCATAAGTGTCTCTACTTCGTAGATTTATCTACTTAGTAAATAAATATATAATGTAATGTAAAACTAAAACATGACATTACGATGATACACAGTTTGAATAAAGATTATTCATTATGTTGAATGGCGTGTCATCCATGAATAATTATTAGAAAATATAAAATAGTGAAGCATAATGGGTGGTATGCGAAATGCGTATCCCAGTCTCAAATGTGATTATTTTGAGCTTTTGCTAGCGTTCGTATGTAAAATAAAAATGATGCAAATTTTAGAAAAATGAGATCGACCTCATTTAGGAGAGCTATCTCTCAAATGAGATTTCCGTATGCAGAAAAAAAGCACTATTTCGATAAAATGAAGTAAAGCTCTTAAAATATTGAGACTGGAATTTAATTGCCTCAGGAAGTACAATGGCTTATTATTTAAATATTGTTGCTCTCGTTGAGTCAACCGGAAAAAAAATATTCGTTCCCTTCCTGTATGTGCAATAGATTGCACTCATGTGCGTATTACTGAGCCTAACCGTCTAAGTGATAAATACATAAATAGAAAAGGTAGGTTAATCCAAGCTTGAGTGTTTTCTAAAAAAGTTTTATTTTTTAATTATAGCTAATCATTCAATTAATGTACAAGCAACGTGCAGAGGAACTGAGCTTTTTACCAGTCTTGACATATATGAATATTGGCTGGGATTGGTTCATGATTCGAAAATACTAACAAATTCAGGAATATATAAAACTCTTGCTGAAAGCTGAAGAACACGGCAAAGGCTATTGTATTACTTAATTTTTAATGACTCCATATCGGAATACAGTCTGAGACTGAGATCATGAAATTATTCACGTCTCCTGCATATCAAATTGAGCCTTATCTCATTGCAAATGCTTAATCTCAAATTATTGAGCTCATTCCTGAAGCTCTTTCTCATGAGACTTTGCAAGGTGATTTTTGCATACTACCCAATGTAACTAGTTATAGGACAAATTCTGTCTGTGTGTAATAACGCTCTGTAGCCTAAAAGGCTACAGAGCTGGTAAATTTAAAATTAAATTAAACAACTTTAATAATTTTGGTGATTTTTTTTAAATTAATAAACAATAAACTATACTAACATAAGCCATCATTTTAATAACAAAAATAAAATGTTATTATTTTCGAAATAATATAATAATATTTTAGACGAGATGTGATGGCGAACTAAATTTAAACGAAAACCCGTTAGGTGTTATGGTTTTTACACTTCATATGCTTTCAGATCATGTTGTTCTTCTAAGTATGGACATAAGTAGTTTTACTTGCGATTATAGGTACTATAATGAAAGTTAGCATTCGTTTTAAAAATTTCAAGATAACAATCAAACATGACATTAAGATGATAGAGAAGCATATTTGAGATACTGGCAAAATTCTGGCTCCAAAAGTTTTTATGAAGAAACTCAGGGTGTAATTGTCGGTGTGGCTTATGTTTTGGTGAAAAAATACATATGTAAGTTAGTGGGCTAAAAACGGTATCTTCCATAGGACAAGTTTTTTTTTCATTCAATTTTCTCGAGAACTTGTTTATCTGATAACAATTTAATTTCATATTCAGGAAGATGAAGATGAAGAAGTCGTTCCTTAGATTTTAGAAAAATATATATCATACTTTTTTCACATTTTTTAAAAAAATAAAATGGCTTTAAATTTTTCTGCTTCAGACTATTTTACAAACAATTAAAAGTCATAAAAATCAAATAAAATCTTTGAACTTCCCTTAATATTTTCCAATTTTATTCAATGGTGACCGCAATTTATTTTATTTATTTGATTCTGTCAAAGATCTTGAAATTGAGAAATATATGGTGTACCCGATTAAAGCCGGGTTGGTCATAATTTGATAATATAAAATTCGGTGTGTTGTGTTTATATTTCCTTGGAGAAAGTGGTTTCGATGGCATTTTCTGCGAATCTCCAGACCGACAGAAACAAGTCATTCTGTGAATTTGGGTAGCGATCGATAGAATTCGTTTCATATTTTTCATATATGTATTTGCTATAGGTATTTGCTCAATGTCAGATGCCAATCTACACTTCCACCAGAACTTTTGGATATGCGTATGTAATAAGAGCTTCTACAGCAAAGCCCAGCGGATGATTTTGTCGAACCATACAAAATTACCCTCTGGGGTCCTATAAGTGGTGCTTGGTTGGATATGTTTATGAAAATTTAGTTTTTTTAGCGATTTTGAATAATAATATAATTACCAATTTGACTGAACAGTTTATCTGAATATAACTTTTAAATTCTAAGTCAATGTCAATTGTTTGGTAAATATCAGTAACTTATAAAAGGTAAGGTAAAAGGTAAGGTAAAAGGTCAGTAAATCATATTAAGAGGGGATAGTCGAACAGCATAAGTATTTCAACGTGCGTGGAGTGCGGCTAAAGTATAAGTCTATATAACAAAAAAAATAAGTCCAAAATAAGGCTCAAGGATAAATCGATGTTATTTCTATCGATGCAAGTTATACGGTGAAATATTTTAAGGAAAGGAAATATATACCTAGATGATATTTTGAGCATTGTTTATAGAAAAGGAGATGGGATATACATAATAGCAAAAGAATTATTTCTGTTATGCTCAGAGGATATGTTTATGTTTAATGCACTCTTCTGGATTCTATCCAGGAAACTCACGTAACTGGCATACTAGCCCACTTATCAGAATTATACTCAAACTTTTTACGAATGTATTGTCATCATAGATTGTAGTAAAATTTAAAGTCGACAAATATTTCTAGCATCGTCATAAGCAGCCCTAAGCATTTTGCAATATTTTGAGGGACATGATATATGCACGAGTAGACTTAGAACGAAATTTGTTCAAATGTTCAATTCCATCAAATGCTTTTTAAAAAACACTGTAGGACGCTACATTAGAAGTAATATTAAATTTTTTTTTCAGCTGATTCTGGTACAATTTTAGACATACAAAAATAGAATATAAATACATATTTCTATGTGGTTTCAATACTCTCCTATAATTTCAAAGTTCAGTCAAATGTATATATGCCAATAGTTAGGATTCTTCAAATTCAATATTAAATCCTTACGTTCTATGAATTCTGAAAATTATCTGGAAATCGATGTCTCATGGTAATAGAAATGTCGGTATGAAGTGAAACAAAGATGATGGTTAAACGCTGACATTATAAAATCCAGGTCTTGGATTATTGAAACTTCAGAATTGTATAGTTCAGATAGATCCAAGAAATGGATAAAATTATGTTTACAGTAAAAGGAGAGTTTTCTAAGCAAAAATTCTTAAAACTTTTAAGAACGAAACACTTGTTTGATGCAGTAAAGGGTTAAAATGGAGAAATTTTTTGTTTGTAGGATTCTAGGTGTGATAATAATGTTTCTAAATAAAAAACAAATTAAACCAAAAAAAAAAATGTTGTTTCTAAAAGTTTAAGTAAAACAGTATCTTTTTCAAAAAACAAAGAATTCGTCTTTGATTTTCATTCTTTGCTCTCCGTATAAATTTTGGTATTTTTACACTATTAACTTCCCAGCATAATAAAATATCGTTCCCTGAAAAGAATTTTGTCAAGCTGAACTGTAATTTTGCTAATGTTTTAAATGAAGTTCCTGGTGCCATGTTCCTTTCAGTACGAACCAATTAGTTTCTTACGCAATTTTAGCTTGACTTTGCTTTGTCTATGTTTGCACTGAAAACACTTCTATACTAAACAAATTGAGGTCGTTTCAAGTTAAACTTGAACTACAAAAGTTTCAAGCAAGAAAATTTTCCAGGAACTCGAATTTAAAATCAAGACCATGAACGTAATGTTAATATGCTACGTTAACTGCTTGCTATACATTTCTTACTTTTTTTTTCATACCCACATGTGTGTATAATGATATTCTACACGAAGACGTCGCATAAAAGGCGCATACCATCAGGATGTTTTCCCTTATTCAACAAAAGTCCTTAGAGGCATAAGTACTCACACACACACACATCTATATAAGTTTATGTAAAGGCAAGTGATACAAAACAGCATAACGACACTAAGGCATTTCCACATTTTGCACTTATTCCGCGTGGGTGAAGTTATCATATTCATTTGCGAATGTCTGAACACAAGGGTCTAGTGGAAGAGGTCCCATTTCGTTTTGTACATCCACATTTATCCCTCATATACGCATTAGTAACGTAATACATACTTAAAAAGGATTTTACATGATAACGGGCTTCTTGCAAAAACTATCACCATACCACCTGTCGGACTAGGATGTGTGTTCCTTAATGGCTTCATATAAATGGGAAAAAGTTTTAATTATTTGTCCGTTTTGCCATCTTCTTCTTTGGGAACAACTTCCATATATCACTCAGTTGTAGATACTTTTCATGTTAGCAATAAGTAATTGGAAGGGAAACTTCCACGTTGGACAGAGTCCTGATGAAGTAATTTGTTATTATGTGAAAGAAAGATTTCAAATCATCACCTTGGGTCGAACGTTCATTTTTTTCTCTCGAAAAAACTGACCAAAATGACACATGGAAGGAAGATAGGGATGTCCATATATAAAGTTTGGGCGAGAGATGTATTGTAAAGGTCGTTCATATTGATTGACCAAATCACAACCGAAAAGATGAATTTATGTGTGGGTTTTTGAGTGTTGGTTATGCTTGTGCTTAAGTTTATTGGGATGTGACGAAGTGTTCCATTTTTTGGGGCATTAGGTATTGGGGGAGTTGAAAATATATATTCCCGACTTCAACGAGATATGTGAAAAGGTTAATACTGGACACAATGGGCAGAGCATTGATTGTTTTGTTTTTGTGCACAAGGTCAGGTTAGAGAAGTGATGATGATTGTGACATTTATATAACCAGAGTTGGTTTCTGTTTTTAAGGTTGTTTTTAAGTTTTTTTTTTTAGCAAAAAGAAATATAACTGGTTTTGGTTTATTTTACTAAGCACGCGCTGTGTCCACTGACATGAAAAGGGTAGTCCAAATCCCTTTATTTTGTGCAAATTATAAAAAAATAACCGAAATACCTTAAAGAAAATTTAAACTTATTGGAAGGAAAGGTATAACTTGGCCATCAAAAGATTCATTTTCTAACTCGAGAGGAAATGAAATACTACACCAATATTACAACATATTGGATTGAGATTACTAATTTGAATGAGTTCTGGTGACCCTAACACTGAATACAGGTTTTTAAGTGGACAAGATATTTTACTTGTTGACTAGGTACTGCCTAAGGAAGATGAAATACATAAATGCAGGTTTTAGTTCGAAGTTATTAATGTACTCTATTTCGACCACATGCTCATCAATGTAAATTTTTGACAAAATATAAGAAACTAGCTGACCCGGCAAGTGTTGTTGTACCGCATAAATTATTTTTAGTGAATATGTTGCTTGTTAAATAAAAAATAACGACTGTATTGAAAGTGTATTTGAATGTTTAAACGATCGATAAAATTTATATAATGAGACTTTCAGTCCTAGAAGCAAGTAGCTGCTAATATAGTGCATTCTAGAACTCTGTTGGATAATTTACAGCTTCGTTGGCATCTTAAGCTGTACCGTCCGATTTGTATGATTAAAAGTCGCCTAGCAACAATAAACTCCTTTTTTTTAAGTTTAAAATGTCTTTCTCTACATTTTTACTTGCGATTAAGGTACTATAATGCAAGTTATGCATTCGTGCAGATTAAAAAAAATGAGATAACAATCAAACATGACATTACGATGATAGAGAAACATTTTTGAGTTACTTGCAAAATTTTGTCCGTCTATCTGTCTGTCTGTCTGTTTGTATGTCTGTCTGTCTGTCTGTACGAATGTATTTTGGACTGCACCCTAAACGGTTGGGCCAATTTCCTTCAAATTTTGAACTTAAGTTTTTTTTTTCAATTTTTTTGTAGCTTAAAATTTAACGGTACCTGTCGTATAACCGTTATGTAAAAGCTCGTTGAACTACTTTATTATTATTATATTATTTTGTATTCTTGATTTTTTTTTTATTAAAAAAAAATTATTAACAAAAAACCGTTTTATTTAAAAACCGCTCCTACGATTTAAAGAAAAAAAATATTCACACTTTCTTACATTTTTTTATACATGAAAAATGAAAGCAAAGCAAAACTGGAAATATGGGAACCTGAAACCTGATATCTATAAGAATATAAATATTTCAATTCTTAAAAAAAACTAGCGTACACGTTCAATGGAAAAATACTAATCATCAATCTTAATTTAAACCAGAAGTTCTTCTTACATACTTGATAGCTTACTAGATAGTTATGTATCTTTTAATTTTGCAAATCTAAGCCTGCACAAAAGCTAGAAAAGTTGAAAAATCAACTTTTTGCTTTTTTTCGACTAGTTTGTTTGTTTTTTTTTTTTTGCGTAGATTACGATGAAAAATCATAAATTCTATTGGGTGAAAAAAGTTACGAAGGATTGTTCATACAAAATTGATTTATTTTCAGCATTCAAAGCTAAAAAAACTGACATGGAAAAATTTAAACATGTCTTATCGAAAATTTAAAATAAAATTTCTTAATTAGTTTTAAAAATATTGAATTTTCAAAAAAAAAAAAATAATTTTAAATAGAAAAAAAAGTTATTGAACATTTTGGTATACAGAATTAGTTTGGCTAGTTAGATATTTATAAAATTTTATGAAAATCCAATGAGCCCTTACCGAGAAAGTGGAAAATTATAAAAACGTTATATGAAAGGTACCGTTAATAGACTTTTCCCGTAAATTTGGTTTTGATGAAAGCCTTTCATTTCATCAAAACCAAATTTAATGGCTACAACAATATTCTCTATTTTTATCAAAATCGTTGGAGCCGTTTTCGAGATACATAACCTTTTTCTTGCCCGGAAAAATAAAATTTCAAAAACCCCTCTAAGGAATGACAAAAAAAAACCACACGTACCAAATTTGAAGGCAGTCACTTAAGCCGTTAAGACTACAGATCGTTATACATACAGACAGACTGACAGAAAGCCATTTCTTGTCACTAACTTTTTTAGACTTCTCTATCATCGTTATGTCATGTTTGATTGTTATCTTATTTTTTTCAATATTTACGAATATTAAACTTGCCTTAAGCCGAAAACAGATGTGCAGTTGTTCTTACGCATAAATGCGCGCAGAACCGCACCTAAAACAGATGTGCATACTTTTTAACATTTATGTATTGCTGTATTAATGCCAAATTGCAGCGTTACCAATGGACATTATTAAAAAGTTGCAAAAATTGTTATACTGAAAAAAAAAATGTCACTTTAAAGTAATGTAAATAAAATCAAACTTGTGTGAATATTGAATATAGACAACAAATCCGGCAAAAATTTGATTTTTTTAAGTATTGTATCAATGTAAGTGGATGAAGAACAACATTATAATAAAAACTATGATGAAGTATTTTTTAAAAGTGGTTACAAAACTGTCACAGCGGTAACGTTGATTAACAAATGTGGTATATATCAGTAATGCCAGATACTTCATATTTACATTTTTTTCGTTTGTTGTTGTTGTTTAGAAATAGAGACATCGTGCAGATGCAGATTCTGCAACCCTGCAGAATTTCGGGTTTACATCCCCATAAGAGCCTGTGTGATATTTTTCCTGCACGAAATTATCTGCACATCTGTTTTGACCATTATAGTCCCTATAATCGGTTAAGTTTTGAATTTTTTTACATCCAAAAAAAAAAAGAGGTGACCACGAAAGTGTAGGCAAAAATACATACATACATAAATAATTACCTAAAGGAAGTTCAGGAATTCTAGAGAATAAAAGAGGAAGAGACATCTCATTTTTTAATGCTTGTCTTTCTTAGCAGATCATAAAAGCAGAAACACAAAATGAACGTAACGGGACGAAGTCGGTTATACACCCTGTATGTGTTTTAGTCATAAAGGTGTATCCACACCAAAAAAAAAACATTTGTTGAAACATTTCATAAACATTTAAAAAAACATTTCAGAAATAAAGAAACAATTCTAAAATGTTTTTTAAGTTATTCTGAAATATTTATTTAGCTCTGGACGCTTCGCGAAACATTTCTGAAATGTATCTCTGTTTCCCCTTCCGAACGAAAAACTTTCTTTATTTTTAAAGCATTTTAGTCTATAGCTGATAATTTTAACTTACGATTATAGGGACTATAAGGCAAGTTATGCATTCGTAAAAAAAAAAAAAAATTCTAACAATCAAACATGATATTACGATGATAGAGAAGTCAAAAAAAGTGGGTCCGGAAATTCCGTCCGTCTGTCTGTCTGTCTGTCTGTCTGTCTGTCTGTCCGTATCGATATCTACAGCCTAAACGGTTGGGCCGATTTGATTCAAACTTGGTATATAGTATTTTTAGAGTGCTCTACTCGACAGTTTTTGGAATTGGCATTCTAGCTCCAAAACTAACGGTACCTGCCATATAACTTTTATTAAAAAACTTATTTTTCTCGAAAACGGCTCCTACGATTTTGATTAAACTTTCAGAATGATGTTTTCTGTGCAAAATCTATCTTTAAATTTTAATGGATTTTTCAGAAAAAGTTTTATAACGGTACCTCCCATATGACCGGTTTTTTAAAATCAGACTTTCTCGTTAACTAATTGACGGATTTTGAGGAAATTTTCAAAATATGTAGTGTTTTATGATTTAAATAATACTGTATATCAAAATTTTCAAAAACATTGTTTTTTAAATTTTAATAATTTTTTTAAAAAAATATTTTGTTTTTTGAATATTTTGAAAACGGATCTATAGATTTTTTTTTAAATTTTTCTCCAAGTATAAACTATACATTTCTTAAAATTGACATACTAAAAAATATTTAAAAAAAAACATTTTTTTGAAAAAACTGGTCGAACGATTTTGAAATGAAAAATTCATAAAATAGAAAACTGCAAAAGAAATAAGATGGCTTACAACATTTTTTCCAAAAAAACGTTATGAGTAGTGTTTTTTTGAATTCATAAATTTTTTTCCCTAACATTTTATTTCATATTGCTCGGCTAAGCCCTAGCCAAGCCATTAGTCAAATAAAAGAAAGTGACAACCTACATTACATGCATACTTACGTATTTTAAAGTATTTTTCATCATCATAAAAGCACAGAATAAATAAGGAAGCCTTTGATAAACACACAAAAACAACTAACAAATAAAAAAAACTATTCGATTATTACTGAATGCAAAAATTTCAATCGAGAAAACAAAAGTTTACACCTTCCTATAAATAAACAAAACCACTGTGTTAACTTTTAATATTGTCTCTATACCTACTGGCTTAACAGTAGTTGGAACACGTATCTTAATTTTAGTACCTACCTTCCTTCCAACCTTATTATAGGTACCTAAATCCTTTATAAATTCCATTGGTCCCATATTGGGACGTAACTATAAAGGTCCCTTTACCTAGCATTATTGCCATACTGCTGATTCCGACGAATCTTTATGCCAGTTGTTCAAATTTTTCCATACCAAAATGAAAATTTAACTGAAAAAAGTCCTTTGTATCTTTCTATTAGCAAATTATATTATAAACAGTAAGCAGCAAGTGGAAAGATAATACTACACTAAAAAACTGCAAAAGCTAACAATCCTATATATTTATGTGTTTATCCCTTTGTCGTGACGCATGTTCGTTCGAGCTTCACCCCAAAACGATTCTAAGGAAGTTGCACGTCATACAAAAAATATTAAAAAAAATCTTTGTCAAAAAGACGCCTGCACTTAAAAAGGATTAGCACATAAGAGCAAGTACGTGCGACCTAGTCGTGCCTTTTATTTTGTTTTTATTTGTTTGTATTTTGTTCATGATGACAAAACGCGACGGTTTGATTGCTACTTTTTTACAATCCATATCTTGAAGTACAAAAGTGGATACATAAAATGGGAAGAAAAAAAATTCAGAAATGTTTCTGAAAACTTCGTAGCCAAAAATAAACATTTCAGAAACATTTTAGAATTTTTTTTAAATTTTTAAACAAATTGGAAAGCATTTCAGAAATGTTTTTAAACAAATGTAGACACCCCTTAAGAATCGTTTATCGACATTATTGGAGTAAGAAAATCTTCTTGAGTACCAGGCTGGACTTAGATCAGGATACTTGATAGAAGCTTAAGGACATATCGTAGCAGAAGAATTCCAAAAATGGAAGAAGAAACTCAACAAATAGTTTGTGGATCTTAAAGCAGCCTTTTATTCATTAGATCGAAATTCGTTGTTCTTCAAACTGTAAGGATAGGACATTTTACATAAATTCGGAATGGCTCTACTTATATATATACGTGTAGCAGTTCGGAACGACTTATTGTCGAAAGTGGGACTTCATTTCTGTTTATCAAAACCTTGAAATTCAGGTAGACTATGTTGTAAATATAATAAGAATTTCGAATCGCATGATTGCCAAAGATAGCAGTTTTAAAAACTGTGTGCGGAATCAACATAAGTTCGTATGCAGAATGCTAAATCTGGTGGTGAAATGACAGAGGGAGCGGGTCATAATTCCGGTTGTCAAAATTCTGAATGATCAGAATTCTGTTTTTTTTTTTTTTTTTTTTTTTTTGAAAATACTGTTGTTTAAAATTCTGTTTTTCAAAATTCTGTATGCCCAAATATCTGGTTATCTAAAATCCTGTATGTAAAAATTCTGTTTTTCAAAATTCTGCTTATGTCCTCTCGCTCCAAACAAAATGAATAACCGTCGACAATTAATTTTTGTTTTCCTTTATTGGACATGGCAACTGAGATGTTCATATTGAATTAATAACAAACAAAAAATAATCAAAAAAATATTTAAAAACAATAGATTTATTACAATTATTAGGCTGCTTAGCACGTGCTAGTACAAGAAGAATTTGTTGCTCATTTAAGAATGATTACTGATATAGATATGTAAGGAACAAGTAAAAAACATTTATGAGAGAAAGAGACGTATTTGTAAGTTAACTTGGTTTTGGCTATGTATCCATATCGAAATATCAAATGAAATATTTTGTATATAGGGGTTAAAGTTGTTGTTCGTATTAATTTTGATGTCCTCTTTTCAAAATGTAAAAAAGTGCACACTTTTTACATAATTTAGAAACACAGAATTTTAAAATACAGAATTTTCTCCATACAGAATTTTGTGTAACCAGAATTTTGAAATACAGTATTTTGTAAACATAATTTTGACCATACAGTATTTCGAGCCCAAACCAATGTGAGATGGTCATTGACTTAAATATCGAACGTAATGGCAAATTGGAAAGGAATGCTATATTTGCTAATTGAGAATGTATAGATGAATCGTCAAGTTTCAGATTCATTTATAGCCGCTTAGACCACAATCTGTCAGAGAAAAATGATGTCCATGAAAACAGTGCTCAAGAAGTATCCATGATGATAAGGCTAAGAGAAGAGATCCTGACTCTTAAACAATAGGGGGGACATTAATATTTCTTTTCGAGTTTTGTAAGAAAAGGAAGATTTCATGCACTTTATTTGAAAAAAGACCGCATGTATTTAGAAAATACGGAAGAAGAATACATAAATGTGTTGAAACAGTTTGAAGTGAACAATGTTGATAAGACCTATAGGCAAATAATTAGATATGAGAAGAGACTTTTGAAAAAAAAAATGTCTACCTTACCAGCTTATGTATGTCTTTATTATTGTCAGTATGGCAGACGGCAAAAAACAAGCCCACTGGTTTTTGCTAGCCTGAATAAATAAAATGATTGGTTTAATTAAACCCAAACTAAACTAGTTGGGGATATAAGGAAACATCAAGATAGGTACATAATAAGAAAACGAAAATTTTGTTTAAATCGTAATCAATTTTAAACCTTTAATTAAGAAAACCTACCTCAGACACTAAGATTGTATGATGAAATTCTATAAATTTTGTATCTGTATTGTTACTTATAACAGAGGTATAACAAAACACACATATTGATTACCACAATAGCAGCCTTTTTCATAAAGCCTCTGATGAAAAATTCCAGTCATACTACGAAATCAAACGAACAAAAAATTTAAATAAAATCTGAAAGCACGATTGCGATTGGGACATAATCTAGATATGCAAAGACATTTTTATACACCATTAACCTATTTCACAGTGAAGGCCATATAGTTATATGTATATCCATTATAGTTATATAACTCAACGAATATGCTTAGAAGGATTCAAATTATTATTACAGACAGGTGGATTGATCAAACAGGTGAGCGTCAATTTAGTTTTTGAAAAACTTAAGTGTCCTCTACTTATTGCACAAGATTTCGAGAAATAAAGCGAGATACATAAAATAATTAGCTTTTCAATATCTGGAACACTTTCAAGCTCATATAAACATAAAACGCTATTACACAACTATTTCTGGCTTCAAGTCAAGATAAGTGGCTGATGCAAACTTAATTTTTTTTGAGAAGTAGCATATCATATTCACAAGCCATTCCTTCATCACACCTATATCCTACTGAATACTTACTTTTGTATAAAATTCGTTTAGATCACAATAATTATCCATATCACTACCCAAATATCCGAATAACCCTCAAAAGTAAAACATTCCTTTCAGCGGGGCGGCGCGGTCGGCGTGTTGATTTAGCCATTGTAATATAAATCGACTAACATGCAATACAAATCATTTTAATTGCATTATAAACATAGACAACTTTATTTGACTATTGACAGTCTTTCCGGTCAATGAAATCGATCAATTTACTTACTAGCCGCACACACGTCCAATTACTTCATTAGATTTCTCACTAATGCCTTTGATTTGTTTGATGAGAGCCGATAGTGAGTAGGCTTCATGGAAATTTAAGGTTTTGTTGACAAAACTTTACGAATAAATAATAAAATTTCTCTTTTTTCTTTTTACTGAATATTTATATAATGTCATGAGTCCAATTAGTCAATAATTATGGATACCTGGAATATGTGTTGGAGAATGTTCAACAAGAAAATGGGTGGCCAGACATTGGTTTTCCCATCGAATTATAAATAGGAGCTTAGACATGACGCAACGTTACAAGGGTTTAGTCTGAGGGTCGAATTACTTAAATAGGGTGTCTTTTGTTTGTCTTTGTATTTATCTTTTTTATTTTTCTACTAATTGGTCAAGCTTGTATTACATTCTTTTGATTCTTATTTTGTTATGAATTGACATAAAGATTTTTGTGTCATAGATCTGTTGATAAGCCCAACACAATAATAAGTTGTGAAAATGTTTATGAATCAAAACATAAAAGAACAGGAGGAAACCGTGAAACAGCAGCTGTGCTCTTCTTATGTATGGCTATAAATTGCCATAAACATTTTAAGCGTTTAAAACTAAATTTAGCTTTCTTTGTGTTCATTGTTATACGGACTCCAGCTTGCACAGTACTTCTGTTCTCAAACTGTTTATATTATTACATTTATTTGTCATGGATAACCAGAGTTAACACAATTTTTTTCTTACATACAAAGGTTTAAATTACTAAGAACCGTTTTTTTTAATTAAACTTCAAAACTATAAATTAAATAAAATAATAAAATTTGTTAACTGTACTTATAAAAGAGTGTTTTTTTAGAGGTATAGAATTTTAAGTTGGCAACACTATTTTAACTAGCGGCCATTTTGTCAGTTGTTAAGTGATTTATTTTTAGTTTGGTTTGGGATTTCAACATATATAGACTGACCCCTTCCAAATTGTGCAAATTTATTTTCTATTCGAAATACGTATCGCGCACTACGTCCATTTTACAGTCAACATAATCATCCATCAGAGCAATTAATTCGATTAACTATGGACCGTTTTCGCACCACGTTTACTCTAAATGATAATACGCGTCCACAAGGACGTTGTACAATGCGTACAGAAGAAATCATTGCTGCGGTAGAACGTAGCGTAGAGGAAGACCGGAATCAGTCTATCCGCCATCGTGTTCAGGAATTGGATATAAGTATGTCATCCACTTAATGGAAGATTTAGCTTTCGAAGATCTCGGTTTGCGTGCTTACAAAATCCAACTCGTTGAAGAATTGAAGCTACATGATCACCTAGCAAGGCGTCCAAAACATGATTGCAGTTGAATTTTGTTAAGCAGTCGTTCATTCACTTTTGGTTGAATGGATACGTCAATAAACAAAACTGATGTATTTGGAGTGATGATAATCCTCAAGTGTACGTATGTTGAGATACCATTAAATCCACAAAAACTGACTGTTTGGTGTGCTTTATGAGTTGAAGGAATAACTGGTCCGTACTTCTTTAAAAACGATGCTGACCAGGACTTTACAGTCAATGGTGACCGCTTTGTAGCCATGATTACGGACTTTTTCGTTCATCAGTTGAACAACCATGATGTGCCAGAGTTGTGGTTTAAACAAGACGGCGCAACATGTCACACAGCTCGTGCCAGAATTGATTTATTGAAGTTCACGTTACGGAATTGTAAATTGGCCTCCATGATCTTGCGATTTAACACCGCTTGACTATTTTCTGTGGGGATATGTGAAGTCACAAGTCTACGTCGATAAGCCTGAAACGCGATTGACCACTTAGAGGACAACATACGCCACGTTATTGCCGATATACGGCTACGAATGTTGGATAAAGTCATCGAAAATTGGACCTCCATATAAGACTACGTCCGAATCAGCCGTGGCAATTATATGCCAGAAATTATATTTAAATTATAATGCCCCAGAAAATTATCTTTCGAATAAAGTAGATTTTATGTCAATTTATGGAATCATCTTTGTATTATTCTATTTCAAAGTTCTATACCTCTAAAAAACACCATTTAGGTGCTACATATATATATATATATATATAAAGCTTTGCATTTCGTCAAGGAAAAATCGAAATATCAATCAAAATATAATATTACGAAATTCGTGTAAATGGAAAATGTCTTCTTCCTGTCCGTCTCAACGATTGAGATAATCGCCTCTAAAAACAGAACATTAGATTACTTACAATTCTAAAAAGAACAATTTAACTTTTCTAGCTCAAACATTAACAATACCAGTCATATATCTTTAAATAAAAGCCACTGGGATATCTGCCGAAAGTCTTGCTGATCACTTTTAGCTCATCCTGTCCAATTACACAAACCTCATGTTCTCTTATGCAGAACCGTTAATCATCGTTGAGTCTTTGCACACCGATATAACAGTCGCAGAAATACAAGATGTAATAGCAAAAGCGAAAAACGGAAAAGCACCTGGTGAAGATGGAATCACATACGAATTCTACAAAAATAGGGGAGAGTACGATAACTTAGGCGCCAAGAAATGATAACGGTTTTTAGTAGAACAGTTCAATACAAGAATTTTTTTCTATGGGAGGAGGGGGTTTATCTCCCCCCGTTTGGTCAGCAGGGGCATTTTCATAAAAAAGTACTTAAAGAATACAAAAATTATACAAAACTAACGGTAATACTCACAGGTAAGTTTTATACTTTTTTTTAAATCCAATACTCCGTTCTATTTGTTAATTTTTAAATCAAGTAAAATCGATGCACAGTTTTTGAAAAAACGAATTTTAAACTCAAAATTTGGGGATAGATATATTAACTTGTAACACATCATGTGCATGCACCAAGAATAACGGGACAAATTTTAAAGCTTGTGTGGCTTTTTTTTCTATGATGTGTTATGTACATACATTGTCATTGTACAGTCCGTAACACTTGAGTAGCCTCACACAAAAATAAATTTTAAATTTATCTTAAAACAACTTTTTTATGAAATTTTTGTTTTTTTTTTTTTGGTATTTACAGTGATTTCACTTTGAGGCAAAAAAACGTTGCATATATCCAACTTTTCACCTACCCCAAATCCTATAATGTGCACAAGCAGGGGGGCAGCATGCCCGCCCATACCTACCTCACTGTTTATACGCCGGCCGCCGTAATGTATAAGCAAGCAAAAAAGCAAATAAAATAAAAATAAATAAAATAAAACAAACATAAAAAAATAGTTTTAGTAATTTTTAATTTTCTCAAAAACTAGAAGACATAAAATCATCTAGTTTTCAGATATTGATTAAGAATTAATAGGAGCAACGAATTTTAGAAAAAAAATAATATTCAATTTTACAGTTTTGAAAAATTACACTTTAAACTTTTTATTTTAATTTTTTTATTTTTTTTCCCAAATTTTGAGTTTAAAATTTGTTTTTTCAAAAATTCGGCATAGATTTCACTTGATTTAAAAATTAACAAATAGAACGGAGTATTGGCTTTAAAAAAAAGTATAAAACTTACCTGTAAGTTTTACCGTTATTTTTGTATAATTTTTTTATTCTTTAAGTACTTTTTTATGAAAATGCCCCTACCGCCCAAACGGGGGGAAATAGACCCCCCTCTCCCACAGAAAAAAATGCTTGTATTGAAATGTTCTACAAAAAACCGTTATTATTTCTTGGCGCCTAAGTTATCATACTCTTGCCCAAAAATATACCACCGACATTTATAAACCAACTTAGAACGCTGTATGACAAAGTTTTTTCCAATGCTGGCATACCATCTTCATTCAAAAAATCAGTTATCTTCCCCATACACAAAAAAGGAGTTTTAAATATTACTGAGAACTACCGAGGCATTTTATTTATGAATGTTTCAGCCAAAATATTCTGTGGCATACTTTTGGAAAGACTGGCAAAATGGGTTGATACTAACCAAATACTAACTGACTTTCAATGTGGTTTTAGAAAAGGATTCTCAACAGTCGATCAAATATTTACACTTACATTTATTATTAAAGCATTTCGAGCCAGAAATAAGAAAGTCTATTCGCCCTTTGTTGACTTCAAAGCAACTTTTGACTTGGTAAACAGAAATGCTCTCTTTTATAAGCTTTAACAACTAGGTCTTTCTACAATGTTTATAAAAGTTAAAAGAGAAATGTACTCTAAAACTAAGGCTGCTGTGTGGGATGGTATGATATTTTCAAAATGGTTCGGAACAAATACTGGTGTAAAACAAGGTTACCTACTCATTAAATTACTGTTTTCGCTTTTCATCAATGACATAGTAGAACATCTCCCAGGAAGAATAAGAATTGCTAATTCTATTATCAATGTTTTGCTCTATGCCGATGATTTCGTTCTTCCATCCGAATCACCAGAAACCCTGCAATTGATGATCAACTGGTTAGCAATCTACTGCAAGAAATGGGGACTGGCAATTAGTACCGAAAAATCAAAAATTATGGTTTTTGCACGATCTTCACAAAGACCAAATCGAAGAAGCTGGTACTATGACGGGAACATTTTGGAAATCGCCAAAGAAGTTAAATACTTAGGAGTCACGCTGAATCAGAAATTGGATTTTAACAAAAATTTGAAAGCGAAAGCCAAAACATCTCAGAGCTTAGTCAATATGACTTGGAAAAACGTTTTTTCGAATGAAAGACAAACAAAATATAAAATATTCGATTCAGTAGTAAAGTCAACGCTCTGTTACGTCTCACAAATTTGGGGAGCATATGAGTATGAACCTATTGAAAAATTCCACACAAATTTCATATAAAAAAACTTTTTAGCCTACCTCAGAACACCCCCAGTTACGTAATTTACATAGAAACAGGTCTCCCAACACTTCTTACCAGTACCCTTAAGACACAAGCTGACTTCATAATTAAAACAATTGCACATCAGGACTTCAAAATAACAAAAAGATTACTTCTGTATGAACTAGATGGAAAAATATTGGTAACACCTGCGGAGAAGAGTTGCTAATTGATCCAAGCAATTTAATTGGTTTGAAAATCAACTTTATCAAATTATCTGCAAAAAAGAGGACATATTTCGGAATACATTTATTCAAAAAGCACGCGAATACGAAAGCAGATTGTTATACTGTCAGCTCAATTTTAATCTTGATGAAAAAAACTACTTCCATGATTTATTGAGCTCCCGCAAAATTTCCTTAATCTTTAAGGCAAGATGTGAACTTCTGGGCTTAAATGGCTCCCCTTACAATGGAAGCTTTAACCAATTCTGTACGCTTTGCAATTTAAAATCAAAAGAAGATTGCTACCACTTATTTAGTGTATGTTCAATATTGGCTCCACGAAGACAAGCTTCTTTCGGCAGAAAAACCTTATCAATGCGGTCATTATACATCATCATACAATCCATATTTTAAACGGGTACGACTGGAAATGTTTGAGTAAATATTTAAGATCTATATTGAAGTATAGGATGTTACTAGGGACAGCATTTGTTTGATCATTAAATTATCAAATTAAGTTTATTTTTTTTTACTGTAACACATACAAAAATATATACATATGTTTATCGTTAGGCTTTTTTCTGCTAACCACATTCCAAAAATTCAGAACTACATCAAGTTTTCTGATTTTAGCTTTTTTTAGTGTCGATTTCTATTGGGCTATATAACGATTACATTATTCTGTTTTTTTTCCACAACTAACAATTTAAAGGGAACTGGGCAAGTTCAGATACCAATACAATTCCTTGATATTTCTCAACTTCATAAGTGCATTTCATTTAAAATTTAAGAGTAAGTTGAAGACTTAGTATAAAATTTTCTAATGCCATAATTCAGTCATAATTCAAGATCACAATCATTTATCGAAGTTAATCAATTACTTAGTTCTAATAATTTTCTGTTATTCGCAGTAAGCTAATCTGATAGAATAAGCTCTAACCACTATTCAAAGAAATGGGCACGACTGAGTCGCACGTACTTGCTCTTATGTGGCTTATATTATTTTTATTTATATACAGCTAATCATAAAATTTTAAATAATTTTGTATTAATTAATAGTTTTTAAAATATTGAATTTTGAAAAATATTGAACATAGAAAAAAATAATTAATCAAAAAATTTGGTATTCAAAAATACATCTTTTCAAATTTAAAATTTGACAGAAAAAATCTAATTAGCCGTTACCGAGAGAGTCAAAAATTAAAAAAAACCCGTTACATGAAAGGTACCGTTAATAGAATTTTCCTGTAAATTTGGTTTTAATAGCCAATACTTACAATACAAATTGAAAAAAAATTCATGAAAATAGTTGGAGCCATTAAAATAAAATTTTAATTTCCCCTCGCAATTGCTTAATCCATTTAGGCTGCAGCTTGTTATATACCAGACAGATGGACAGACAGACATTTTTTTTCAATAACGTTCTTACACTTCTCTAAGATCGTAATGTCATGTTAGATTATTATCTCTTTTTTTTTATATGTACAAATCCTAAACTTGCCTTATAGTACATATAATCACAAGTAAAAATACTGAAGCGGAATTTTAATCTCTAAAAATTTTACTTAATAACAATAAACTTAATTTTTTTAATATTCCTCTGTCCAGAATAAGGTCATTCAATTCGAAGTAGATGCTACCAGTAATATTTAGAGCCCAATTTTGAGTAGATATGGTGTTTGATTGCTTATCCAGAGATTGTGAGCTTAATACTCAGATAAATTAGCAATTTAAGAACACTAAGTGAAAGCTAAACCACGTCGGTGGGTTTTAAGTGAGAAACACTCGCCTAATTCCCGATTTTCGCCGCTGAAAATTATTTCTATATAGTGTATTGCAGCATTTAGCTTAAGCTACTCTTCATTTGCAAATTTTATCATAAATAATATTAAATAAGCTTTTATTTGAAAATATCCGAAGAAAAAGATTTTAAGTTTAAAAGGCATAATGAAAGTAAACATTTCAGTGATCTAGGTGTAATGCAAAAGCAATACACTTAATAAAAAAAAAAAAAAATAATCAAAAACAGAATATCAAAGGCATATCTCGTAAAGAGAAATGATTAAACGAAGATCGTTCTAAAATTTAAAATTTCGTATGAAATGTTCCCAAATCCCTCGAATGAATTGTAACATATCATGATAATAGAACAATGACAATTACCGTTAATAAATTATTATACGGACCTCTCACACGCCATAATAAACACACGAACAAAATTGTATCAAAACTATTTAAACGATTCGTGAGCTTATACATTTTTCTATAATTAAACGCGCATTTGAACGGTTATTATCCTTTCATTTACGTGTTCAGATTTATCATATTGCGAGCATTTAGGAAACAGAAGCAGGGTGGGTGCACTTGTAGATTTGAACTTTTGTCAAATAATTGGACTTTCAAATGGGAAGGAAAAATAGTGTTGGGTAGGGACTTCCACATTCGTTTAGTACGGCTAAAAAAATAAACTCTGTACTTGATGGTACGTACAGACTTTTGCTCAAGATTATGACGATAGAGAAATAAGGCATATATTTCAGGGAAGGAATGCAACTGGGTATTTTACTAGCGCACTGTTTACAAAAAAAAAACTTGCGAATAAACAAAAAGAGACAAGAGACCTCTCAAAATTACCTTGGAGTACCATTCATAGATAATGGAATGAGGGAAATATTTCACTTAAACGATTGAAAACATTTTTGGCACTTAGAAACGTGGAATGGATTTTGATAATCGAGGTAATAACAATGCTGCTTAGGTCAGAAGCGAATGAGATTCTCATTTTCTTCTGTTTTTGTTCAATACTCCAATAGTAGAAGGTGAATCTATACAAACACATAAATAAAAATGAAGTGTCTGTTTTTAAAATCACAATAACGGCTTTTTACTTGATGTATACGAAAGGATATATACAGTACTTATAACAAAAACACCATTTAATTTTTTTTGTCTATCTGTCTGTCTGTTTGTTTCGGGTAACGGCTGCACCGATTTTGACGGGACTTTCACAGGCATGGAACTTATTTTGGAAGGAGTAACTAAAGCCATTTGAATAATCGTAGGTGGCGCTGAATTTGCTTATTTTTCGAAAATTATTATTTTAGAACGATTTTTTTTCAGGTAACAGCTAGTTTGAATATAAGAACGAAAAGCTGAAGATGCTGACGTCAACAAAATAATTGAGTTGATTAGCAGTTTCAGATATAAGATATATCTAGAATTATCGAGGACGAAAAACTCTAAATCCTTACCAAATCAGGTAGTGTATATACCAGAGAGATTTGTTATACAAAACAGCGATAGATGATCATACAACATTAGTAGGTGAAAGAAATATTCTCAGGCAGTAGAATAATGTTGAAAAGATTTTAAGAATTCGTAAGCAACACTGGATTATAAGATATTATTTATACTTAAACAAATCAACAAAAATAAAATACGATTTAAAAAAAAAATATTATAGATGTAATGTAAGCTGTTATTATTAAATAGCCTGAACTAATTTCTGATACTAAATCAAAATAGAAAAAGCATATCAACATTAAAAAAGAATGAAATTAAATCCATTTTTTTATTTTTTTAATCACGCTTCTTAATTTTTTTTAATTTAATATCTAACTCACAGGTATACAATACCAAATAAAAATACAAACCTCAACTACTCTGTACATAATGTTAACAACACAATGTCAACTTGTTGGATAGAAAGTCTGAAAACGTTCGGCTTAAAGTGTTATTTTATTCAGACAAATCAAAACATCAACTATCAAGAAATGTTATAGAGAAGGTCTCTTAAAACACACAAGACACAATAATTATGATGTAAGAAGAAACTAGCTAAGCCTGGTTCTAATTTTTGTTTATTTGTTTTTTTTTTTAACTTTTTCCAATACTGAAAATGTTAATGGGACAAGGGAGGGAAAGATCCTGGCTTATTTTTTAATATTTTTAACATTTATAAGAAACGAATTTTTTCAATTCAATAATAGATTATTTGTTTTATTTGTTTTGTATTTATTTGCTTTGGTTCAGAAGTTTATCAGACGGACTTTTTTAATATAAATAAATACAATTTATTTTATAAAACATCTCTGATAGGTTTCACATCATATCCCAAGCCCTATATTCAACAGGACGAACACAAACATACATTCCATATATATGTGTTTCCACATTTGCATTGATGTATATACATATAGGTGATAAAAACCATTAACTAACAAAACAAGGACAAAAACTCGTCCTAGTTTACTCCATTATTTTCTACCCAATGAACTGTAAAGCCTTAATCAATTATTCACCCCCAATAAAAAAAAAAAAAAAAAAAAAAAAAAACAGAAACAACGTACTCAGAAAACACGGATAGATCTATAAAATTCACTTCACCCCAGTTCTTTTCGGAAAAAAACCATAAATATTTAAGTTTATTTTCGCCTACGACAACAAGTTCCGCAAAGAACATGTGCTCATTTCAAAAATAAGCCAACCGCACCATAACCACTCTTTTTTATTTATTTTTTTCGGCATCAACCACATCAGGAGCACCCTTAAAAAACAAGCCGCAAAAACTCTTTGTTGTTGGCTTTGGCTTTCCATGGGAGTATGGAATAAAAAAAAGTATATAAACTTTTTTTTATATCTCATTCACCACCGAACAAAAGAAACGAAGATATTCAAAAATCATATAAATAAACCCATCAAGATATACCAGGATAAACATATGAATATACGTATATAAGTGCGTGCTGCCTGCTCCCTTAACTTCCCTCAAAGCTCAAGTTAACAAAAAAAAAAAACGAAAAAAATAACCCATAAGATTTCTCAAAAAAAAACTCTTCAAATAAGGATATAAAATTTCGCGTACCATATTCCTATTCCTTGTATTCTGAGCATATTGCGTGTATCCTTTTTTTGTGGAGCTGTTGTTGTTGTTGTTGGTTTCGTTTATTTTTTTGCACCTGCTAAATTTGGGTCGTTCTCGTTTTTTTATTATTATTGAAGTGTTTGTTTAAGGGCCGAAATAAATTATTGTTTTACTTTATATTTAAATTTAACATCAAGTTGAAAGATTGTTATTATCCAAGAAGCATGAATTTATTATTATCCTTGAATATTTTTTTTTTATTTTTTTCACTCACTGACACCTTTTTAATATATATTTTTTATTTTCTTCACGAATTCTCAATATTTTTTCTTCCGAATAATTAAATTTTCTATATTTAATTTTACACTTAACAGGGTATTTGAACACTCAAGATCCGGATCTTCTCGACACGCACACGCTTAATCCAAATTTGTTGAATTTTATCAACAATTATTTGTATCAATTCGTCCTTATTCGCAAAAATAAAAACCGTCACGACGACGACCAGAGGACGAGAACGATGATTTAATAACCGAAACCGTCAATAAATTTGTCACACATCGATATTGCCATTTGGCAATAAATTTTTCCATTCATCATCATCCGGAAAAAGGATGTACAGGTCAGATATTATTGTATACCTAGTTTAAATAGAAATATACTCAAAAGTATTGTTATCGATGATTTTTGGGAAAAACGCACTCGACACTCATACGACGAAGAAAATCCGTTCGACGACTATACAAAACCGCGATCTTTTCAGTACTAAAGAATTTCCTACTCTCTGTTTGGAAATGGTTTGTATGTGCGGAGAGAAATCCAAGTGAAAAGGACCTTCTCTGAATAGGATAAGCGCAAAAGTCCAAAAAAGTATACTACAAGCAAAGAGGTTAACAGAAATTCAAAAATGGCAAAAAAAAATTCTCATCCACCCTCCAACAAGCATATTCTAGGACTCTCTTTCATCATCCCAAAAGTCTCTCCATCACGAGACGATACGGTGTATCCTTAAAGGATATAGGTACACATTCCGATAGTTTCGCTTTCAGTCTTTTTTTCAAAGCGATACGGCTTTGGTGGCGCGGCGTTCAAAACTCTCACTCTCGGAAACTCTCATAGCCAGCCAGCAGCTGGAAAAGTCAAATTCAAATAACAACAACAAATATGCAGCATATTTTCAAATTCCGCTCTTTGAAAACTTTCACAAGAAAATCATGCTTGGGAGTTCGGAGTTGGGAATCATCTGCACCTGCGTCAAACTTTGCTGAATGAGTTTGAAATCTCTTATACCACCAACAAGATACCAGTTTTTAGGAATTGGAATTGGAATGGTCTTTAACATGCATTGGCCTATAAAAATATTTTTCAACTGTTTACTAAAATTGTCTAATTGTTCTTTGGAGCAAATATGATAATACAGGGGAACAAGGATGCAGTCCGAAATCATTTTGGTCCTGAGAGCAGTATAATACTAACGGTATCAAAATCCCATTGTTCTCTTGGCATTTTTTTTTAATATTTAATGAAATTTTGAATGAACGTATTTGTACAAGGATATCTGGAATCTGGCGATAGTAATAGAATGGATTGAGAGAAGGAGAGACATGGAGTAGATGAAAATGTGTCAGTTACTTTGTCACATTTATTCTTTGGAAATTTCTCCTCGGCTTGCAGAAAGTGCCCGAAAAATAATATACATTTTGAATGGCAAATGGTTTACGTAACGACCAGTGTTAGTATTACCAAAGAGAGCGGAAAGATATATATAGTAGCAGGGCGTAGAAGAAAGTAAAAAGTAAGGAATATGTTGTGAAAACTTAACGAACTGCGAGAACAGCTATGGCAGGTTACCGTATTTTGTATCTTAGGGAGTCGTTTCAGTTTAAGATGTATCTTCTTTGCGAAATAACTTACGGAAGATATATGTAGAAATATTTTATAAGATGCTAAATATTTGATAAGATGAGGTGGACACCTCATTTTTTATTTCATAGAGTATTTTTAAAATAAATTTAACTTTGTATTATATAATAAAAACTAATTTAGTAGATTAGATATGAAGTGAATCTAGGGGGTGTTGTTGCCATCTTTCACAATATGAGATAATCTCACTGATGGATAAAGACTTCTATGCTCTGAAACTACTCTTAGTCCAAATTTATTAAATGTGTAGGATTAAGTTTAAGAAATGTTAACTGAAACTTGTATCATTCTGACTTTAGCTAGAATACTCCTCAATCACCCAATCTTTTGAAAAAAAAAAAACATACTTACACCCTAGTTTAAAACCATTGACTCTTCAAGGATGGTTTGCACTTCTAAATGAAGACAAAGGCAAATGCATTTGCGAATAGTCTTGCGAAGAATCATATAGCTTTTTTATATTTGAACTACCATCCATAGGTTTCCAATTATCTATCCCCCAGAGGAACAAATTGCTGTGAAAGATATAGATATAGAGTATTAGATATGTGAAAATAAAAAAATCTGCGGCAATTGATGGTATACAAAATCAATTTGTTAAACAACTTTCTATAAGTGGATTTGTATTTAACTGGTTTAATAAATTCATATTTCAAAGTTAAAGACCAATAAGTCTACAATTAGTATTGGTAAGATTTTCAAGAAGGTAATTCGAACGAAATTAGAAAATTTTTCTGATTTACAAGAAAGTTATTTCATAAGTAGAAGTACTAGCTGGCACCCAGGTTCTTAGAATCAGTAGACTTGTAAAAGAAAAAAATCTGAGAATTCTGCTCGATGTAGAAAGTAGAAAAAGCTTTGATACGGTGTAGCAAAATGCACTTATTATTAAGCTGATTATAAATGAATGTCCAGCTTCCAGCTATTTTAATTATGCATAATTTTAAAAAGTTTTTTGATTGACACAAGCATCTTTCACTCAAACAACAAACGGAATTTAGTTTAGTGAAGCTGTTTATTAGCAATAGTTGGTATACAACGTTTTCATATATATACATATATGTGTAACTTTTACTTATTGGCACAACTTATTTATAATTTCTTGTTTCCCCAAAACGAATGAAATAAATGGGCACGACTGGCTCGCACGTACTTGCTCTTATGTGCATAATTACATTGGAAAGCAAGATCTTTCATAAAAACAAATAAAATTTACGTTGAAAATAACATAGTTTGAACTTAGAAAAAATTAATATACATCTGATTATAAAATAAAAAATATTTTTTTTTATATTGATTTTCCAAAAAAAAAAATCAAAAAATTATTTTTTTTATTAAAAAAAAAGTTATTCAAAATTTTGATATGCAAAACTAATTTGGCTATCTTATCAAATATAAAATTTGGCTGAAATCCATGGAGCCGTTACCAAGAAAGCCAAAAATTAAAAAAACCGTTATATGAAAGGTCCCGTTAATAGACTTTTCCCGTATATGTGGTTCTAACTAAATGATAGCCAACGCCACCAAAAATTCTCAAAAAATTTCATCAAAATCGCTAGAGCCGTTTTCAAGAAAAAATAACCTTTTCCCAAATGGTCGTATGGCAAGTACCATTATTTTTAGCCGTAAAAATAAAATTTCAATTTCCCCTCTGTGGAATGCCAAAAGAATCGCACATACCAAATCTGAAGCAATCGCTTAACCCGTTTAGGCTGCAGATCGATAAACACCCGGACAGACAGACGGACATTTTTTGCCAATGACTTTTTTAGGCTTCTCTATGGTCGTAATGTCATGTTTGATTGTTATCTCATTTTTTTGTATATATTATATTTACACGCAAGTAAAAAGTATCAAAACTACAATACTTATTGGTTGTTAGTTAAAATGCGGTAAGCCATTACACGTCTTAAGTATCAATGTCGTTTGTGTGTTGTCTTGTAATTGTCTGAGCCGATGGCCTCAGTAGCCAGCGCTCGTAAGTGTGTCTACTTCACCTGTGTGTCTACTGCACCTGATTTTAAGATTTTAAATATTTTTGTATTAGTTTTAAGAATATTGAATTTTAGACTAAGATCTAATGAGCCATTACTGAAAAAGCTGAACATTTAAAAACCGTTATATGAAAGGTATCGGTAATTTGTAATACCTACAAAAACACTTTCAAAAATGTCCATCAAAATCGTTGGAGTCGTTCTATTAATTTTCGCCTTAACAATAAAAATGGAATGCGAAAAGATAAACATATACCAAATTTGAAGGCAATCGCTTAACCCGTTTAGGTTAAAGCTCGTTATACACCCAAACAGACAGAAATTGTTTGTTAATTGTTTTTTGTTGGCTTTTCTATGATCGCAGTGTCATGTTTGATTGTTATCTATTTTTTTTTCTATATTCACGAATCCTAAACTTCCTTGTATAGTACCTATAACCGCAAATAAGTATATTACCAATTTGGTCACTGTGGCGTAAACTTGCTTTTTTACTTTTTTCTGTTCTGAATTTAATTAATTAAAATAAGTTTAAGCTTAATCTTTTTACTTGCGATTTTAGGTAATAACCATATCGCAAGTTTAGGATTGTTGAATATAAAAAAAAATTTTTTAGTATTGGCTATCACTTGGTCAAAACAAAATTTACCAGAAAAGTCTATTAACGGGACCTTTCATATAAAGGTACGTATACGTATATGTTACGCATACGTAAATGTTAGTTGTTTCTATCGGAAATCAGGCCTTCCAATGTGATTAGCAATTAAGAGTACATGCGACTAGTCGCACCCATTTGTTTACCTGCGATTATAAGTACTATAATGCAAGTTATGCATGCGTGTAGTTTAAAACTTTTGAGATAACAATCAAACATGACATTACGATGATAGAGAAACATATTTGAGTAACTGGCAAAAGTCTGTTTGTCTGTCTGTCTATCTGTCTATCTGCATGTCTGTATGAATGTCTATTGAACTACAGGCTAAACAGTTGAAGGATTCGTCTTGAAATTTAAAACATATTTTTCTTGAAAACGGCTCCAAGAATTTTTATGAAAAACAATCAGTGCACTTTTGTAGATGTGGTATATGTACTGGTGAATAAAGAGTAAGTTGGAGGGCTAAAATTGGTACCCCAAATAGGACCATTTTTGAATTTCTCGAGAACTACTTAACCGATTATAACCGAATTTGATATTCGAGAAGATGTAGGTAGTCAAAGCAATCTGACATACAAATATTTTCGGAAACTATTTTTTTGTATTTTTAAAAATTAAAATATTTTTTTTTGTTAAAAATTTAATATTTTAAGAACGCACCTAAAAAATAGTACGTAAAATAGTTTTCAGCGGAAAAATTTAAACGCTTATTTATTTCGCAAAAAAAATTTAAAAAATGTGAATTTCTTTTTTTGAAAATAACTCAAGCACAGAAATTACTTACATGTGAAAAAAATAAGAACAAAATTCGAAAGTTAAATCATAGATGTAATGATTACAAAAAAAATCATTACAGATATTCAAAATTATTACATTTTATAAATGCGTCCTTGCTAAATGGCAATCTTCCAATTATTGTATTTATCCATTTATGGGTTCCAATAACTCTTCGATAACTCTTCGTGTCCGTACCCGAAATGCTTTTTCGGTTTTGATTACCGACAAATTCCAAAGCATTTTAAAACAGTAACTTCGAATGAAACAACCCAAATCCACTCAGCTTAGTTAAAATTACAATAACCAATCTGCCAGTAGGTTTTGATAAAAAAAAACATCTCTAACCGAATTGTTCGTTATCATAGTCGTTGAATTATTGTTTTAGTTTTATTTAAAATCGATTAATTAATCTTTTTAACGTCGGACAAACAATATCACTTCATATCAACATCACAAGCAGCAACCTATCTCCGTCAAAATTTATCTGGCAATATCTATGTATCCGAACGCAAAGTGCGGTATTCGGCATTTATTAAAATCCATTCCCAACAAACAGAAATACGCTTAAGGCCAGATTTTGGTTTTTAAATCCCACCCATTGAACGCTTTCTGATATGCGCCTTCACATTAAACTCTTTTTCGCCATTAAACTGATCCACGTTCCAATAAACTACAGATAGCCTAGCGGTATGCGGTGCATCCGAACGCAATACGATAAAAAGCCCTGGCTCATTATAATAGTATATGACGCTTTAATGAATCCAGCTTAGGGGGCTTTGAAACTCTGTCTCGCATATTCACCCATCACAATGGTCCAATTAGTATGGCGAAATTAAATCGATTGAATTTGGCGATGAGTGCACTTATGCCGTTCGAATTATTTGATTCTGCACACGATTCATTGTGGTGATAAATTTTGATTCTTCGTTTAAAAGTGGGCAATGGATGTTTTTTTTCCTGGCTCTTCTTGCTGGTGATGGCTGATGGTGCTGCTGAGCTTCATTTCGAGTGGATTAGATGAAGTTTTTTATCCATCCGAATCGAATGGATAATGAGCTATACTTGGAGATAATTCATTCAATGGGAATTTATTTGACATAATGGCATGGCATGGTATGTACTGTATATATTTTTTTGTAGTGAAGATAAGAAGACCGGAATTAAAGCTAGATAGGTTTTGATTAAAGATTATTAATTTCATATTTAAATAAAAAATCATATAAATTATTCTGCAAAGGATTTATATTTCTGAAGAGAAACTTAAGAAACTGGAATTAATTTTACTTATTTTATTTTTTTTTAATTTTTATTTTTTTTTATATATTGGTTGATATCTGATATGCTGTACACCTTAAGATAAATTATCTTATTTATGATGGTAGCTCAATTGATGTACAAATTTATGAATAAAAGCTAACTTTAATAAGAGAAAATAATTAAGTTTAAAAAAAAGAAAGAAAAAGAAGTTAATGAGAAAACAAAAGAAAAGCTGAGTAGTTAAGGCAAAATTGGAAGTTTAAAAAATAAAAATATAAGTAAAACTTTATTAATGGTAAAACTTCATAGTAGAGAAATGGACTTTAAATTTTTTTTAAATGTTTCGGTATTATTAATTCCTCTGAGATCTCTTAGCATAGAATTCCACAAACATATTGCGTTTAAAAAAACTGCCGCTCGGATGTTAAGCAGGTATGTCGAGGGATATTAAGTTTGTTAGTTCTATTCGAGGAGAACTGTAATCTATGAAATAGGTACTGTGGTTGACGCGTATTTATGATACTAAAAAGAAGTGTTCGATACTGCAGAAATTTTTTTAAATGCATATTGTATAAGGTAAAATCGAAACTAGTAATATGTTCAAACCTTCTGAGGCCGTAAATATATCTAATGGTATTATTAAAATCCACCGTAAGTTTTCGTTTACACTCAGTATCGCAATTTCAATAGAGTTCACAACTATAGGTAAAAAGAGGAATAACCAAAGTCTTTGCTAACAATTTCCGGGTTTTGATAGGAGTAATATTTTGGGATTCTTGAAGAATTCTAAGGGCTCCATACACTTGCCCACTGTTTAATTTATATGATTTCGCCAATTTAAGGATCTGTTGAATATGACACCCAGCAGTTTAGCAGTTTCGACATAATAATCTCAATGTCATTAACCTTAAACGGGGAAAATAGGAAAGATCGAGCAGTTTTTTGGAAATAACTAAACATTTTGGGTTTAAAGACAAGCCATTTTTCTGGCACCAGGCGTTGACACTTTCGTGGTCTTGATTTATGTTATGAATGCAGTTTTCAATTAAACCCAATGCACTGCTCAAATAAAGTTCTACATCATCTGCATATATGTTTATTAGTGAGAACTTTAATATAGATGGTAATTCATTGATGTATAGCGAAAACCGGATTGAGCCTAAGATTGATCCCCGTGTAACACCTTTCAAAACAGGTAGAAAAGAAGACAATGTGTTGGAAACAAATACCGCCTGTTTTCTTTCACTTATATAAGAAAGTATCAAATTACGTGCAGATCTCGAAAAATCAAATTGGTCTTGCAGCTTTCGTATAAGAACATGATGACCAATTGTGTCAAAGGCTTTCGAAAAATCCAACAAAACCAAAAAAACACAATTTATCGTCATCAGCAGCTTGCCTTAGGTCCTCAGTCACATTGACCAGTGAAGTCACACAGCTGTGCTTTTCACGAAAACCAGATTGAAAAGGTGTGAGCAAGTTGGCTCTACCTAGACATGCAGATTTGCCTTTGAATTATCCTTTCCAATAACCTTTGAAAGAAAAGAAAGTATGGAAATTGTACGAAATTCTCTGGCACTGGAAGATTTTGGTACTTCCAAAGCTTCCAAAGCTTAGAAACGATACCAGTTGTGAGAATTGAATTAAAAATATGCGTAATGAAAGGCAAAATCAGTGGAAGTATACTTCTAATAAAAACAAGATGTGTAACATCGATTCCAACCGCTTTAGATTTAACCAGCATAAAACTTTCAACAACGTCAGAATGAAAACACATGAGTGAGAAATTGGACCGTTACTTTCTGCATTGACGCTTATTTAAAGCGTGAGCGTTTAAACGTACATACTTCTGTTACAATTAGTTGGCTATGTATGAAGAAATGAAATGATAGTGCAAATATCAGTTCTCGAACGTATGTAAATAAAAACAACTTTGGAAATATTAATATTGCTTTTGAAATGTTTATCAAAAATGAATATGTTGACATGAAATATTGAAAAGTTTGAATGTGGAAACGTTTAGCTAGAGGCAATTTTTGAACCTAAAGACTAAAAGACCCTATTACATAAGCGACGATTTATGAAACATGAAAAATTTTGTATGATAAGTAGAGTGAGTTATAAGAATTTTTATTGACCACTTTTAAGTACTTAGGCATAAAAATGAGCGATATTATATACTAGGAGTTGTTTTGAAAGAACCCATAGAAAGCTTAAAAAAAGCTAAGGCAATTAGATGGTTTTCCAAATAAGGCGAGATTAATCATATCAAGGAATTAAAAGTCGAGGATGAATAGATTGGAAAGTATTAGTCAATTGGCAACTCTATTCAAGGCTTTACTTATACAAATCTGAAGATTTCTTCAATGATTATTTACTCGGTCAACTGCAGAGAGGACGAGAATAGGCAACAAGTTTCTGACAAAGTTTACAGGAAAACTATAAATGTCAGGCAAAAATAATGTCAGCGATTTGACTTCATGTGGGTAAACTTAGGAAGGTAAATTTAAAACTGTCTTCCCAAGTAAAGCCGCTCTAGGCAAATCAAATAAGACTTTTTCAATTTAAGAAGAATGGTTTTGGTAGACCAAATTTGTCTGGTGATGTTCAGAGATTTTTTGACAGGGTTGGAGAAATATTTAGATTAGACCATTGGTTTATGAAACCAAGAGTTCTATTAGACTGGTTGATTATTTGCTCGTTGTGAGAATGGAAATTGAGCTATTCATAACAAAGGATAAAACCAATATCATTTGTTTTGAATTTATTTCATATGCACATTAAAATTGAATATAAGCTATGAGTAAAGGGGAAATGGAAGCTTTTCTAGTCATGAAGCATGAACTAGGTAAAAGCCGTTTTTTTTATATGAATGTTGTTCTAATAGCAAATATCATGCCAAAAATAAGATTTAAAGAAAAAAAGATATACATATTATGATCCAACTCGCATGAGCAACTCTGATTTCTTGGTATAATAATATATTTTATGGTATCATAGGTGGTGTACTTCACATACACGACAAAAGACAGCATTGCGTTATTTTTAAGCATTCAATTCTAAGCGAATACGTATTCCTTATTGAAAAATACAATAAAACTAAGAGCTTGTTACAAAGATCTGTCAAATTCTTTAAAAATGTCAAATGCGATAATCTTATTTTCTATAAAACGATATGGTGATCGATTCCACTTATTGGTGAGATATGCTATCAGATTACCAGTAGACCTATTGCTGCTAAAGCTATACTGTCCGTTCTTAAAATCTTTTTGATCTTCAAGATATTTTAGCGTTTCCATATCAGTAGAAAGAAGGAACGCAAGGTTATTTGGTCGATAGTAAGAGGGTAAAGAAGGTTGGTGAAAGGTTGGAAATATTCTATCTTCCAACCACCCGGAAAGAGACAATGCGAAAAGGACAGTAGGAAAAACTTACTTAGTATTTGAAGATAACCTCTTTAGAACAATAACAGGGATATAATCCGGACCAGTGTTTCTGTATACAGACTTTTTAAATGAAAGAGTGCGAGAAATGATTTTTCCTATACAATTTTAAATAAAAAAAAAAAGTTTAAATTAAATGTTTAAATAAATTAAAAACAAAATATCAACTACAGAACAAATTCATGTTTTACTTTTGTAAAAAAATCGTAGAACCGCATTGGCTCAAAGATCTGTTCATTTTAAACAATATTCAGAAAAGAGAAGACATAATTCATAGAAAACATAAAGGGTCCGCCATCTAATGTTTTTTTTTCAACTAGTGCTTATTTCGTGAATGGTAACATTTAGCTCATTTCTGATTTGACAGATAATTAGTTTTATTTTTCCGCTAAACGAATATGGTTATGTATATGCTTGAACAACGCTGGGAAATATTAGGACATTTCTGCCTGCGATCGATGCCGACTTTGCCAAAAAAATCATCTTTTCAGATGAAGCTCATTTTGATCTTGGCGGGTATGTAAACAAGCAAAATTGTCGCATTTGGGGCACAAAAAACCCGCACGCATACACTGAAAAGCCGATACACCCTGAACGAGTCACTGTTTGGTGCGGATTTCGGTCCAGAGGCATAATTGGGCCATTTTTCGAAAATGAACATGGAGTGGCCGTTACAGTCAATGGCGATCGTTATCGGGCCATGTTGAAAGAATTTTTGTTCACAGAAATTGAAGATATTGGATATAGGATATTGGCAACATTTGGTTTCAACAGGACGGCGCTACGTGCCACACAGCCGAAGCTACACTCAATTTTGATGAAGCATTTTTAATTTTTTTTTTTTGCTTTCACGAATGTCCTTGACGAAAGTAGTTGTGCAAATGACTGTTCATACACCTTTGACTTCCGAAAAGCGAATTTCGATTTACTTTCGGATGAACTACGCAGGTCCGGTATTAAAAATATATCAACCTTTGCAAATATTGACGAAGCAGTTACTTGTTTCTACTCTATTTTATATGATAGCATGAAAAAAGTAATTCCACAAAAATTAATCAAAAATCCTATTCGGTACCAGCCATGGTTTACTAAAGAACTTAAGCTTTTAAGGAACAAAAGAAATAAAGGTTGGAAAACTTTTAAATCAACTCTTTCTCCAACTGACCATGCAATCTTCGTAAGTCTTTTTGAAGAATTCCGAACGCTCTCCCATAATCTTTACTCTATGTAACAAAAATGGGGTATTCTCTAAAAAATTATCCAAATAGTTTTTGGTCTTTTGTTAACTCGAAGAAAAAATCGGAGGGTTATCGCACCAACTTTGTTTTTAATGGTCTTACCTTGAAAAATACCCCTGACATCTATAATGCCTCCGCAAATCATTTCTCTAATTCCTTTTGTAGTTCCTCTGTAATAATAGATGAAAATTACTTTGATAATTGACTTAGCTGCTCTCAAGTTAATTTTAATAATGTTCCTATTAGCAGTGAGAGAATCTTAAACTATCTTTCTTCTCTCAATGATGATTTTTCTTCTGGACCTGATATGATTCCACCTATCGTTTTAAAAAAGTGTTCCTTATATTTAGCTCATCCACTTGAATACCTTTTTAAGCTTTCATTAGCGTCTGGCAAATTTCCTAGTCTTTGGAAAAAATCTTTTATAAAACCCATTTTTAAAAAAATAATAATAGTGAAATTCTTGTTTTTGCCGATGATATGAAAATATTTAAAACAAATTAAAATTCTTCAGACCGTATGATCTTACAAGAAGATATAGACAGTTTTGTCTTATGGTGCTCTAAAAATGGTCTTAGTCTAAATGCTTCTAAGTGTCAAAGTAGGACCTTTTCGCGTAAGAGAACACCTAGTATTATCACTTATACAATGTCTCAATAAACTCTTTGTCAGGTTTCTACATTTCGTGACCTAGGCGTTTTATTTAGTTCTAACCTTTGATGAGCACCTCAACTCTATTATAAGTAAAGCAAATTCCATGCTTGGATTTATTAAGAGGTGGGCTAAGAAATTCAATGATCCCTAAGTAACACTATCTTTATACAAATGCTATGTTCGTCCCCATCTCGAGTATGCTTCTCAAATTTGGTCTCCATTGTATGAAGTCCATAAATCTCGAATTGAGGCTATTCAGCATAGATTTATTCGCTTTGCTCTTAAAGGCCTTTCATGGGAAGATCCATTTAATCTGCCCCCTTATGAGAATCGAATTCGGCTTCTGAATCTCCAATCCCTTTCTCACAGACGGGTCAGTATTGATCCAGTGTTTTTTCATCAATTGCTTTCTGGTCAAATTGATGCTCCTGAATTACTTTCCTTGGTAGGTTTTAACTATCGGGGAGGCTCTTACCGATTGCGTAATAAAGAACTCTTGTATTGCCCCCACCATAGAACTAACTATGGCATGCATGAGCCATTAACTCGCATGAAAAGGTTGTCACCTTCAAATTGATTTTAATTTGAACAAAAAGCAGTTGAAACAAAACTTAATAACCAGTGTTCCACGAGCAGGACTTCTATTCGTTATATGTTTTATTCAACGTATTTTTATTTATTTTTAATTACTATTTATTGTAAACGTGTTTGTGAACCGTCTTTCTTTAAGTTTGTAAAAAATTTATTTTTTTTTTTTTGTTTAAATATTGTTCATTATTTTTTTTTGTAGTTAACACATGAATTGTTATTTTTTTTTTGTGTTTATCTTCAGTCCTACGTTCTTTTTGTGTTGGTGTTGGGTATCTAGTTACTAACTGCTAACACCTGCATTCATGATGAAGAGCGTAAATAAGTTGCGTACATATGAGTTTGCTCTAAACTTAGTACCACTTGACCACTGAGATGCAAAAAAAAAAAAAAAAAGTTATTTGGCGGACCCTTTAGAATAATTTTTTTAATCTGCGTCATGCCGTTTTGCTAAATACAATATTTGAAAGGATAATTTTGCCGATAAGTACCACCGAGGAGTATTTTTTTCCCAAAACAAAAACATTTAAGTTAGTGCGGTTTTATTTTATTTTATGTTTGTTTTAAGAACAAATAAACTTTTACTACTACAAACTTAAACAAATATTTGAAGCAAACCACATTTAATGCTAGTTATTTAAGCAAAACCATTTAAAAGAAAGAATTTTTTTTTATTTATTTTTAAAACTAAAAGTTCATTGGTCTATTTCTTAAACTTAATATAACATTCTTTTCAAAAGAATTCATGCGACTGTCGTTTGCATCAACTCAAAACACCTCACTAAACACACCAATAACACCGCAACTCCATAAAAATAACCTCCTTTCTCCTTTACGCACCTTTGTTTATGTCCATTTATCGTTATCTCAAAGGTGACACACTTATGTAAATGTTTTCTATGTACAAAATCTTACCTTACTCCTGTGTGTCTACCTAAGTTTTCAACAACAGTCACTGGTTGTATTTTTATACATTGTACAAAGCCTCACAATTCAAAGATAAAAGTTACCATTTCAAAAACTTTGTAAAAAGTGTAAAGTACATTCTTACGACCATGCCATCCCCTTTGTAGGCAGACCAGAGCAAAAAATGCCATTCACAAACTAAAAGCTATTTGCATCTACACCATTATTGTAGGTATTGTCACCTCTGTCCTGTGTTATGGCGACCGAGCCCAGATGCAAAACAAAAACAAGAATTTGCCTAGAAACTCTGGCGAATATAGAACTCTTCTTGAAAACTACACATTCATTAAATTTGTATAAACAAATTTTACTCAAATAAATTCATTCACCCCTATGTGCACTGTGTAATGCATCCAAGAACTGCAAAAGTTATTCCAGTTTCCTAGAAACTTAATATGCCGAGGGCAGTGCCAGGTCTATACCCGTGTAGCCGGAGAGCCCCCAGTGTATATGTTTTATTCAGGAATCAACAAAACCAAAAAAAGTAGAAGTGAAGGAATAGTAGGGATAGTAAAAATGACAGCGAGTCGATGGCAGGAAAAAGAGTTTAACTAAGCTTGGGTTAACGTCTGTTCCGGTGATATCCATAAAATCATTCACCTTAAACCATTTAGGAGCTGCCAAGAGAAGAGAAGGTATCTACAACAAAATGTACGAGGTAAAAGTGAAGTTTTAAAGAACTGGTTTAACAATCTAACGTGGACTCAATATCTTTTCGGAGTGTTTTAACTGGCCCGAATTCATTTTTGAAAGGTAGATTGGAAACAATTGTTATGAGTTATGATACTTTAGATAAATATATTTAAAAAAACATATACATAGAAAATGGTATCAGGGTAGTTGAAGAAGAAACATTTTTCAATGTTATAGGTGGTAAGGCCAACCCCACATCCAAAACTCAAAAAATTATGAGACAATTTGCAGAAATGTAGCAAAACACAAATTCCAAAAAAAAAAAATCGACGCGACTGGGTCACACGTACATACTTTTATGTACCTAATCACACTGGGTGGCCATTTCTTTAACAGGAATAAGCAACATTTACGTAGAAAAAAACAAGCTGCACTTATAAAAAGTGTCAAAACCACAAGAGCGCCATCACACGTCTTAAAAAATACAGAATTCTTAAAAAAAGCATTTCGAATTGATAAAATCTTGGTAATTATTTTTATTTTTTTTGTGATTTTTTTTTGAGATGTTTATATATATGTTTTATAGCTGATCATAAAATTTTAAATAAAATCTATTGATTAGTCCTAAAGATATTGAAAATTAAAAAAAATATATATATATATATATATGAATTATATATTTTATTACAAATAAAATAAATTGCAAGACTGGATCGCACATACTTGCGCATATGTATTTCCGGTCACATTGTCAAATAAAATTAAAGAAAATTAAAGTTAACATCAAAACATTTCTTCTATTTTTGTGACTTTTGATTGTTTGAATAAAGTACGTAGAAAACAAACATAATTTCAGAAATAACAAACATTTAAAAATAAAATTTAAAAAAAATGTGTTTATTTATTGAAAATACAAAAAAAGCTTTCGAAAAAAAAATAATGCGAAAATAATTAAGCTATCTATATCATCTTGAATATCAATTTTGATAGTAATTGGATCACCAGTTTTCGAAAAAGTAAAAAAAAAACGGTCCTACGGGAGCTACCGTTTTTAGCCCACCATATTAAATTTGTTTTCACCAAAATGTAATGCTTATCTACAGTAGTACACAGATATTTTTTTCATAAAAATTCTTGGAGCCGTTAAGCTTTTATATAACGGTTATAAGGCAGGGATCGTTAACTTTTAAGCTGAAAAAGTAGAATGTCAAAATAACCTGAAGTCTACATTTGAAGACGATTGGCCCAACCGTTTAGTCTACAATATAAAATAGATCCATACAGACAGACAGATGACAGGCGGACAGAATTTTGCCAATAACTTAAATATGTTTTTCTATCACCGTAGTGTCATGTATGTTCGTTATCTCAAGTTTTACATGCGATTATGGGAACTATAATGCAAGTTATGCATGTGTAGTGCCAGTGCATGTGTCTTGCCAGTAACTCAAATATGTTTCTCTATAATCGTAATGCCATGTTTGATTTTTATCCCAAAATTTATAATCTGCACGAATGCATAACTTGCATTATAATACCTACATATAATCGCAAGTAAAAACCTTATATGAAAGGTACCGTTTATAGAATTTTAAAAGCATCGCTTCCCGTGAGATTAACGAAATCAAGCATCGTTACACGTGTTTATGTGGTAAGCAGAAAATTGGGGGACCGGCCGAAAACCAAATGCGTGCTGTTGACATGTGTTATGTGGTTTCTGTTTTCCGTTCTCTCTCTATCTTACGTTTTATGTGTTTCCTTGTAATTGAACCCTGATTTACACAACATTGTCAAATCGTGTAAAGGTTAATGCTCCTAAAACTGAATGCTATGTCTTCTGTCGTTAAAGCTTAACATACTCCCATGCTATTGTCCATCGAAAAAACCGAAAAGCTTTCAGTACTCGGTATGTGTGTCAACGACGACCTCCGTTGGAACGATCATATATTTGAGACCACCAAAAATGCTTCTAAATGCTAAGGTTTTCTGTATCTTCTGCTCTGGCTACAATTTGTAAAGCGTTTATACGTTTCTTTTATAAAAAAATGTTCAATGGAGATATAGAATGTTGCATTCCTCCTCTTTATTACTCGTCTCGGAAGGAAGGTCATCAGCTTAGCCTTGGGTCCACGGACGTATCGTGAAATACAGATTCTTTTTTTAACCGAACAACACGAACTTGGATAAACTTACACGACAAAATTTTATCTTGCCATTTTAATCTGAAAGCATCAAAAACCAATGTTAACCAACACCTTCTATCTCTCCTTCCCTTAATGCTAATGCTCGCTCAATGCTTCAAACATTATAAGGGCACCACAAATCGACTTTGGGCGTGTATCATATATAAAATTAAAAAAAAAATTTGCGAGATGTTACAGTTTCCGTCGAAGATGCAAGACATGTTTTACCGTTCTTACTTTAGTCGCACCACACTTATGTGGAAAGCTCTCTTCGTCTGTTTTTTCCTACCATTTAGAAATGCAGCGCTTCAAAACTAATATTAATCGGTATATCCTCTTCCATCCTTCCTCATTTCCCTAATACTCGTTAAGGTGTATTCCATGTGCCATGGAAATTATAAAATAAAAACCTGCGGTTATATTATGTAACAACTATTTGGACTAAAGGGATTTTTTGCATAGGTAAACATCTAAGTTCTGAATAAATTATATACTTTAAACATCCTTGAATGGAAAACAAGGCACAAATTGACTGGTATCCAATGCGTGCTGTGTCAATATGTATCTTCAGGACTGTATATCTATATTTTTGTCATTTTCTTGTTGCAAAAAACTTTTGTAGTTTGCACTATTTTTACAACAGTATAGCATACTTTCAACACTCGTCCATTCGAAAAAACCCAACCCTCAAGCTGTGAGTTTCTGACACCCATAGGACACCAATTCGGTTTATGGCATAGCACTGGCACCAGGCACGAGCACTGAAGTTACCTACATCATATTGCAAGAGAAACGACACAAATCCAAACCCAAGTACACCACGAAGGCCAAAGACCGAAGAATCCTCAACTTCAGTTGCGACTATTATGAAAAATTTAGTGTCCTCGTGAGATGTAACACATTTACAGGGCGGGTCATATACCCTGCCCGATGGCATAGAGTAATTGCAATGAATGACACTCTATGTGTATGCATGTGTAAGACATTCTGTAATCGTACGTGGGATATGGAGCCAAGTTTTAGTTTGTAGAAAGGGGAGAATTAGAAATGCTAGCTGCTGCAGGAGTATGTTATAAAATGTCCTTTGGCATGAAACCGCTGCATCTCAGAGTTCGTTAATTCATTCCTGTTTCGAATTGGAGTTTCCTTTTAACTTTGACAACCTCAGCCGCATGCACGCATTTAAATTTTAAATTAACTTTGTTGGTTACATTTTTTAAAACAACAGTAATGAAAGACAGTGTCGTATGTTTCGAGCTCACTAGAGCTATTCCAGTGAAAATGCAGGACAAGTTTTAAAGAGTGACGTTCAGCTAGGAATATGGGAGTAGTGTGGTATTGCAGCTACTTTGGGTTGTCCCAAGCATGCTAAATGAGTGTTTAATTGTCTTTTCCGGCGTGTTTTGCATTTTTTCTGCATTATAACTCATTACAATTAGGGTTAAACGAAATTTTTGTGATGGCAGCAAGCTCTTGAAGTTAGTGTGATAGTTGAAGTCAAATTAAGTTGAATAATTTGCACAAAAATAGGTTCAGGATATAGTTTTAAGCTTTATTATTAAATATGTTATAATCTTAATTATAAAATTATTTGAAGAGGTATGCATGTTGCCGAATAATTTTTCAATTAAATTAAGCTGTTCTTTATTTCTTCAAGATTTTGCAACTCTATTCAAATATCAGAAATCATTTCATTAAGCTCGTATTTTTTTAATGAAAATGTTTCAATATTTAGCCCATTCTCCCCTACCTATTTTCTTTTTTTTTAATTTTCATTAATTTATAGAGTTTTAATCCCATTCGATCATAATAGAGGTTTAATGTCCAACAAATACATAAATCATATAAAATTTTATATCAAACAAGCAAATCATTAAGGAAATATATCGTTATAAAAAAACCTGCATTCAGTACACATCCTAGGAATATTTAACTGCTTCCGGTATCGAATTCCATTGTTAATATTAAGCCGCACACAAACATGCCCGTTGTCCGATTACCGAAAAGAACCAATTATGTATTGTAGAATCGTCAGGTAATTGCTCGTTTATTTACAAATTGTTAAATCGATTCGAAACTCTGCGATAGCAATTATTATCTCTTCGTCGAATTATTTATTATTCGCGCACAATTAAATCCAATTTGTTAATTTATCAACAAAATATACATTTATATATGGCGACACGGCATTATGGCACTATGCAGTGGCAGAAAAAAAAAACTTTAGTCCTTTTTTTAATGCATACCATTCGAAACAGCATGAATTGAATAAAAACACATTATCGAAGGGTATACAAATATGGTTGTAGGGTAGATACTAATCAGATATAGAAGAGTGGTTTTTAAACATTTAAATGAGTTAGTTGGCGAACCACTAAATTATGCTCGGAATTACGGTTGAACAGAGGTCCTCTCTTTTTACGGTTGAAGGACCTTCTTACTCCACTTATCGTATTATGTTGCTAAATGCAAGACAGAGAAAAGAAGTCTCAATTTTTTTGTATTCACTCCAACCGATTTTTGACTTTGGTTCGAAACACAAAACTTTTCTGACTTTCTTTGGAAAACCAACGTATTTTATTGACCAAACAAAACGGAACACCAATACTCCTTAGGATAGCTTTAAAATTATACAAAGATCGGGGAAAACTTTGATCTTCCTGCTGATCACTCAGTTCTCCATATTTATCAAACAATAGTACTAACTGGGAAAGTCTTGGAACAGATTGTTATGAAACTTTTACTTTTCAAGCGGGTGGGATTTATAGGACTTCTGCTCAGAAACGAATGAATAGCATGCAAAAGATAGTAGCGAGCTCGTGTTGTAGAAGAGAAACGGCTTATTCCTGAACACCAATTCGGTTTTAGAAATAACCACTTAACAATTAATCAAGTATACAGAATAACAAATGAAATTGAAAAGTTCATAGATATTTATGTTCAAGGGCGTTTCTTGTTGTTTCCCAAGCTTTCGATAAGGTCGGGCACGACGGCTTAACATTTAAACTAAGACAGATTTTTCAGAAACAAATATATTATATTCTGGAATCCTATCTGGAAAATAGACTTTTCCGAGTGAAACAAAGTACGGGATATTCAGGATTTAAAGAAATAAATGCTGGTGTTTCACAAGGAAGCGTTCTTGGCTCAGTGTTATTCGTTCTATATATACTCGAAATATACCTCAAGAAGAAGGTCGTACGGCCATAATTGCATATTCCAGCACAATCGAAAGAGTAACCGAAAAGCTACAGAAAACTCTTGATAAAATAACAAACTGGACGAAGAAATGGCGCATTGTTCTAAACGAGTATAAATCAACACATGTTAACTAAATACTCCAAAGTAAGTACTTATAATAAAGTGATTATCTAAAAGCAAGTGCTTAAACCTGTGTGGACTTACGGAATCTAACTTCGGGGTTGTGTCAAAATAAAGTGCCCTTAAAGAGACTTTGAAAAACGAGACCATTCAACCTAGCGTAGCAAGACATAATATTTATAACCGTGTTATAATGCGGTATTGCAGGTCCCCTCAATAATGTTTTTTTTAGTGAGTAAGAATCTTACACTACCATAGGTACGGGCCTATGCTGTCTATGAATATGTTTTCATCTCTCGCCGTAAAAAAAAACCCTTGAAAAAGCCACGTTGTCTAGGGAATATGAGTTACTTGCAGCGTTACAAGTAAAATATATATGTAAGTTCGCATATGAACCATTCAGATATTTTGGAGTATAAGTTTCGCAATGGGACGATAATTCTTAACGTCATTTTAGCCCCCTTTTGTGATCAGCCCTGCCTTTTTGGAGATGAGATATCCTGTTTGAATGAATAAACGACGCGAAAGTAGAGAGATAATTTTCAATTATCTGAATAGGTAAGGTTTAGTAAATCATGGAATCGGTTAAAGATTTTTGAAATCTGTAGGATAAATGGGAATTCCCTTTGATTAAACAAAAGTATTAAATTTATCCTGGTTAAACCATTAAGGCAAACACATTTTTTTGTTGTGAAGATATGCTAGGTATAAGCCACCAATCCAAAAACTTCGTTGATATCTAAGGCGAGAAAAAACATCACGTCCATCATTATTTTCTTTAAGTACTTTCATTTAGTTTAAAACACCAAACTAAAAAACAGATTCAAAACATGAAAACTTTAAAATATGCAATTCAATCCAATTCAAATGTACATGCCTGAGATTCAAAAAAGAAAAAAAGAATACACTTCGACCCAGCACAAAACTGGAATGCCAATTGAATCAATGAGCAAACGAAGCCCCATGTGTTTAAGTCTGTAAAATGTATTAATAAATGACAATAAATTGATAATGAATGTTAATTGCATAAAAGCAGCAGGAGCATACTAGCCTTTAAGCCACGAGCATCCTGTTTGTTCAAGGAAGCGTCCTGCTGCTTTGTTGTCGGACGGCCTTTTGCATTGTTTTTGATGCTCTCCACGTAACAACGCGGTACCTGTCTGCTATAATGCTCATAATGCTCCCTGAAAAATATTCATGCAATATTATTGCATTAATTTGTATTTTCTCTTCACTGGTAATTTTGCTTATGTGATTAACTAAAGGGCAAATAATTGCTTCAGAAAAAGTTTTTTTTTCATTGAACGAAAATTTGGTGACGTTAAATATTCCGCCATTAAGGAAATTTATCTAGCATGTCTATTTTCATATTATTACATTTGAATGTATTGTGTTGTTTTTTCGACACGAAGGGCCTGGTTTTAAGAAACTAATATAAATAATAATAATTTTTTTTAAATCCTTTTCTTCTCCTTAATATTTTTATGTGGTCTTTCGTATTTTCAGCAGACTAAACGTGATACGTTCCTGACAAATTCCTTAAATCATTCATAGCAATTTTTAATCGTCAACAGCAAGTTATTACGACTCACTCATGGACTCTAGTTTTTTAATATGATTTCTGTTTCGATTTATGAAAATTCATTGAAAATAGGTCTTATATGTAAACTAACAGGACAACGGCATTTATTATAATGAATAAAAAAACCAAATAAACAATAAAAAACATAAAAGAAGAAATATTTTTGTGAATATTTTTAAGTTTTTTTATTGTTTATAGTAATAATAAATATATAATACAGTAAAATAATACAAAAATAATTTTATTCTGCAAGTTTTTAGTTATGCATTCGTAAAAAAATCTAACAATCAAACATGACATTACGATTATAGAGAATCCTAAAAAAATTGATTGACAAAAAATGTCTGTCTGTCAGTCTGTCAATCTATCAAAGATCTTGTCTTCCAATGTGATTAGGGGCATAAGAGCAAGTACGTGCCACCCAGTCGTGCCATTTTTGTTACTTCAGTAGTGGTTACGAACGTCATAAAAATTAATGACTGCTTCGTCAGTATTCGAAATAAATCTTCGGACAACACCTGGCAATTTGATTTTCTATATTCAAAACTGTAAAAGCAATCATCGGAGTTACTGTTTTCATAGATTGGATCACTCAAATCAAGGAAAATGTCCAGTGGTGGATGGTAGTTATCTATATTAGTGATTCCAGATCAATAGTCTAGTGTAAGACTAGTGTACTTATAGCGTGAGAAGAAAATATTAAATCGAGAGTTCGATGTAAGTTACTGGACATAATTTTATCAAGAGGAGAAAGTTCCGTTTGTGAAGAAGATAATGAAGTTTCTAGGTATGATTCATCTTCAAAAGGAATCCAATCAATGTTTGGTCCGGACAACTTTTGTTTGCGTACGCATAACATAGAGGAATAGAGGAATATAAGGAAAGTGTTATGCATAGAAGATTGCTTCGATATTCGATCGCTAATAAAAACAAATTACCCGACTGGATCCGACTTAAAGTAACTTAAGCTGCTTGCTCTTATGCGCGGTCACATCGTCGAATAAAATTTTAAATTATAAGGGATATTTGAAAGTTTTTATTCGATTTTTCTGAGTGTTGATCGTTCGCAAGATTTACGTAAAATAGTTATCAGCGGGAAAATTTAAATCCCAGTTTAATTCTTTAAGAAATTAAAAAATTCAAGGATGCAAGTTCAAGCGCATTAATAACTCTCATTTAAAAACGAAATTAAATAATTTTTTTTAGCCATTTACTAAATATGTATTGAATAATTTTTTTTATAAAAATAATTCAATGCGAAATTAGTTTGGGTACCTTCTTCTTCTTTAATATCAATTTTATTTGTTATCGGTTAACCAGTTAGAAAGGGTGGTACCGCAAGTTAGGCATACGTGTGGAAAACATTGAGACAACAATCAAACATATTAACTAACATTATAGTTTTATTTAAGCTGAAGAGGTACCGATTATAATCAAAATTGATATATGTATATACAAAAAAATTAACTAAGCCAATGTAATTTCAAATTAATATTTTTTTTTTTTTTTAATTAAATAATATTTTTTTTAAATTAATATTTTTAAAACGGTTAAGTTATTTTCTTTGAATTTTTAAATTCTTTTTTTTTTCAAAGTTGTTATAACGCTTTTTTAACCGTTCCTGCAATTTTATTATTATATTTTTTTTCATTTACACAATTTTTTCACATATGACGTAATATTATGAAGGACTTTTAAATAAATAGTTTTCTTAGCCATACTTTCCAATAACTGCACCTAACAAGAAGTACGAAGAAGTCTCCGAAAAAAAAAACAATTAAGAAAAATCAAAAAAAGAAAAGTGAATAGGCGAAACTATACTAACTTTCAATCAATCTAATGACACACAGCATGAAGATTGTTGAATGCCGTTCACAAATAACAACACAGCTATCTAGAAACACCACAAATGTAATCCAAACTAAAAGAATGAAAATTGAAAAATATTAAGGTTCCTCTCGGAGATTTGTACATTATGTATGTTGATTGATTAAAAAAAACACAAGGATACGCAGTTTCGCAAATCTGCATGCGGATGATCATTGTGATATACTACCAAGTCAAAATAGGGATAAGATGGCTCCAGAAGTCAGCGAAGAATATACCGATGTACAGCAGGGAAGCACCTTAAGCCCTTTGCTAGTTATTATAGTCCTATGCTCATTATTACAGCTTTTCTTTATAATTAACGTGCGCACAAGGGACTTTTTGTTTCCCCTTTAATATAGAACAAATTGCGCGGGCATTAGATAGATAGGTTTTGAATGTTTGCAGATCAAAATGGTAAGGAAAAATCCTTTCTGTTGGAGGAAAAGGACCAGAAAGAGAACCAATTATGCTTTGTTGAAGATTAAATCATCATTTAGTTGAAGATCCTCAATGTAGTTATTGATACTATGAAAAGGAATGGATTCCGTATTAGCACAAGAGAAAAACTGAATACACACCAATTTCGGGGATTCATCGGAGTACTATTCCACTCCGATGAATCCCCGAAATTGGTGATAAAAACTTTAATATCATGGATCTGATCAAAAGTCAAGGGTCTTGCGATGATGATTAACGATTGCGTAGGTTAGTTGGATGAAGCGGAGTATCTGTAAACTGTATCATCTTACGTCATAGAATAATGCTTACTTTATGGTTCCTATTATTATTATTCCCGTGTACCAGTACCAGATGCATGCGAGTAAATACTTGTCACCTTGTTTTAAAGGGCCTCAGACATGGAAACCCCCAAAACCGGGTGGTCTGCCAACGTTTTCTGGCATCAACGCATCATTTTATATAGAGAGTAGAGCCCAAGGGTCAGCAAATACGTCGGAGAGTTGTGGTCCCAGTCGAGATCATAAAATTCGTCGGTTAAAGGAGAAAAAGATGTAAGACTTTAATTTGGCAAATTCCAAGCTATGGAATGAGATACCAAAAAACACAAATTTTGGTTGGTTACTCTTACATATCAGTAAGATACTTATTTTTTTCGTCTTTACGAATTAGTCTTTATGTGATGTACACTTGCATAAAAAAAAATTTCAGGACGCGTCGAAGGTTCAATATCAAATTATAATAATCAACCAATTTGATAAATTATTATCTTTAAGCCCCATTCTGCCCCACCGAAACTCGTTCTGATTGTTTATGTTTTTGTCTGGATTTTTTATGGATGACAACTGTTTTTATGTGCAAACAATGTCCTTGTTCAGATAGACTCCCACTCCCAACCAGGTCCCTTCCACAAAGGAGAAAGGGGGACAAATTATTTTTTTGTGTATTTTCATTTAATTACTTGTGTATTTTATAAAACAAGTGATTTCTGAAAACGCTATCGCGAAATGTATAACCACGATCAATAAACAAGTCGTTTGGTGCTATAGCGCTTCGAACGCCTGGTGTGCCGCACCTTATCTGGCTTTTAGAGGCTTTTTGATTTATATTTCGTTTGAAAAATGGAAACTGAATAAACATAAGTGTAACAATTGAATTAATTGCATTTAATTTGCTTTTATTCAGATGATTTAAATGCAGTAGCAAAATATAAATGCAGAGGAGTAGGTAATAGGTATTATCTCTTAATGACTTATTGCGATTAATTTAATAAGCAGAATAGTACGTTTTATGTGATTAAAATTATGTGCAGTAATAGTTGTAAATCAAAGCAATTGTTTTTTCAGCATTTAATCAAAACATATTAAACAGAAATGATATAAATGTTTAAATGTTAGTTTGATTTGCAGTTTTTTGGTGGACAAATTGCTTTATTGAAGTTTTGAAATAATCATAACCAAAGGGCTTAAGCCAGTGCTTTTATTATTCAAGTGCTTCCATTTCAACATCAACTGTAAAAATAATGCTAGCAGAGATAGAGTATTCTCCTGTTTTGTTAATCCTGAATACAAAGTGCAAAAATCTATACATAGGTCTAGCAAGCTATGGAATAAGATTATTTAAAATGTATTTCTGAACTTTAAGGATTGATTTTTATAATAAGAACCCTGAACGGACTTATTATCGTTGCAAGCGAAGCACAGGAGAGTTGAATAGCAATCGGAGGCTCATAACTGCAGATCAAGAAGCAGAGTACCCACATGCTTTTGGGCAATATAATGGGATTGCCAAGGTGGCAGTTTATATCTGGAGCTAAAATAAATGCCTGCAATATGAACAACAGTGCAACTATTTTCCAAATTTCCGTTAAAAGAATAAAATCTCAAAAGATTCGTTAACCGAAATTCATTAACAATTTTCAAGATCAACTTGTAGTTATTAAAAAAATTCTTCTGAAATGACGACAGTATTCTAAAAGACTTAAAGAAAAACTGTTGTTTTTGTATCTAATATTACTGCCGTGAAAAACTCGAAAAACGAAACCAACTACCGGTCAGACCAGACAAGGTATTCTGACAGTTCTGGAAAAAGATGAGATATGGCTAAATTTCAAAAAGTTTTGTCGATAGCTTTCTCAATGCCGCACTTCGTTGAAAAGGTAGGTACTATAAAAACATTTACTTTGGTGCATCAAAGAGCTCAGTAAGTGCACTTGCACTATTGAAAAAGTTATCGTCAAAAACGTGTTCAAAATTGACCATCGTACGGCCCTTAGTTTCCGAGTTATAAAAACAAAAAACCACACACCCAATTTGTAATTTTTTTTTTTGCATCAAAAAAAAGTAATGTTATACACTGTTGGAAACGTTAAACATGTTCAAATTTTACATCAACATTGCGTCGAGATACGTTGTTTACAATATTGTCATCTCTTTTTATCTTATTAGTCGTAATCAAACGCCTACTTTCTCCCTTTCTACAGTAAGAAGGGTGATACACAAACACAAGGTGCTTGAGAATAATATTACGGATTAGTAACGATTAGTGTGGGTTTGTTTGTAACCCAACCACAGATACAATCCAGAGTATAAAAGTCACTCACCCACCAAGGTCGATCGTCAGATCATACTCCAGCACTGAGTGAAAATGCAATAATAGAAACATGTAATCCTATGATCGTGAATAAGAGAACAAACTAAAAAGAATTCAGAGAAAAACTTGAAAGTCTTTGTAAAATGATCTTTGCTTCAATTAATTTTAGAACATGCAAAAAGATGAACAGATTCAAAAAGCCACGTCTTGTTCTAATGAAATCTTTATATCGACTGATTGTGCTTAACAATGAAAAATCATACTTAGCTTAAGCTTACTGTTTAAACATACCATACTTAACGAAGAATGCAGTTAACATACAAAATGTACATACATATATTTAATTAAAAACTGTGTTTCGAACATTCGATTGTACAGCTATGATATTTAAGTAAAATAATAAAAGTGTCATATACATAATCGACAATAAAACATAGATACAGGGTGGGCCGAACAATTGAATAATTACAAGTTATTAAGTTTTTTTATTTAGCACATTTCATATTTAAAGTTCTTACATCTTATAAACCTAAGATCTCCTATGCAAACAATTAAACAAACTGATCATGAAGTTAAACAATTTATTGCTGATGTGCAACAGGCTGCAGAAGAAAGTACTCCAACTATTTCGAATACGAGGAAAAAAGAAATAAAATATCCTGTCGGAATAAGGTAGCTGATATTGGAAAAAAGAAAGATTTGAAAAGGCTTAGCAAAATACTAGAAGAAAGAAAATTAATTCCGAGCCATCAGTTTGGATTTAGAAATAAACATTCCACGATAGACCAAGTGCATCGAAATACGGATGTTGTGGAAAAAGCACTTGAAGAAACACAATTATGTTCGGCTATATTCTTAGAAATTGCTCAAAGCTCAAGCCTTTGACAAGGTTTAGCACTTGGGACTTGTGTGCAAACTGCATAGGGACCTTCCAATGCAGTACTACGAAATACTGAAAAACGAACCGACTCTTTAGAGTACGGTACGGCTCAAATTACCAGAAACTAGAGAAAATTGAAGCCGGTGTACCACAAGGAAGTGTCCTAGGACCAACCCTGTATTTGTTATATACAAGGAACATTCCAGTGAACAACAACGCTATGATGGCCACCTTTGCTGATGATACTGTAATATTGGTGCCAGATAAATCAGTTGCAAAGGCTACTCAAAAATTGTAAAATGCAGTCGATAAACTTAATGATTGGACGCAAAAAATGGCGTATCAAGTTAAGCTAAACATATAAACTTTACAAACAAAAACATAACCAATGTTCCAATTTTTATAAACAGTATTATTACTATAACACCGCCATATGGAATGACTTAAGAGGCAAAGCTTAAATGGAAAGAGCACATCAAAAAGAAAAGAGAAAAACTAACCTTGAAGTATAGAAAAATGTACTGGTTACTAGGACAGAACTCTGACCTATCTATCCAGAATAAACTAATGTTATATAAGAAAGTACTTTTCAGGAAACATGTACATCCAAGAATCTACCTTCCGAGGATCCTGAACAGGTAAGATTTGCAAATCAAAATTTGTGTGCACCAGAGAAGCGTTTTGAATCTTTCTTTTTAATTTTGATCTTTAATTTTCTCCTAAGTTGTAAGGTCACAGAACTGAAATGGAATTCATAAAAATCAAAGGTCTAACATTGTTCCAACGAAATATTATGAAGTTTGTTCTGGACGCTACACTGCATTAACACGAAAAAAAAGTAGAATAGCTTTGCTTTCCATTTTCTCTTCACACAGACATATTCAGGACATTTATTTTAATGAAACAATACTACTCAAATGCAAGAAATATAAATATATTGGTTAAGTAATCAATAGCAAAAGATCTTGTAATGATGAAATCAAGAATCGGATCAATTGCATGCAAATCAATTTCGAAAATCGTATTGGAAAAATGCTTTAAAGTATGAGATAATAAGGCACTGGAAATTTCAAGAAAAAAACGCTGTTAATCGTGATATAGTGATATAGTAGTGATTGAAAATGCACCACAATCAGAGGGTTCATGACTAGGTCTTTAACTAAAATAGACACTTTATCTATCAGTTAATGTTATGAAATTAAATTTTTTCTTTGAACAAATAAAAATTATTTCTGGAAAGTCCTGTCAAATTCTGTGAACTAAATTTTCAATATTTTTTTTTTCATTTTCCAATATTTGAATTGTAATTTCCTTTTCAACAGTTTTTTAATATACAAAAAATAATTACACATGTAGGCATATACATAAATATACAAAAAAGCTTATGTAAGACTTAATATTAAAAAAAAAAACTTACCCAATTTTCAAAATGCTTAAATATTCCATTCGAAATCCAGGGGAAATGCGAACTGTTGAAGACGTTTTAGAGATAACTGAACTTATCGCAATTTCGATGAAATTCCTTTTTTTTTTAAACACAGAACTACCGACGCACCACCTTTCCGATAATGACGCTGTTTAGAAATGAGATAAGCAAGAAATTTGCCGAAATTGATTCTACGAATTGAAGAAGATTTTAGAAGCAAATACGAATAAAATATTTTCAATAATAAATAAGAAACCCGGCACTAGCAAGAATGTGATATTTTTGAAACTTCTAAAATTTAAACGAAAATAAATTGTTCTAAGTTGCTGCAATACGACAATACTAATTTCACTGAAGTACCTGGCGACATTGGCTGTAATCGTTGGCACTGATTAAATGAGACTGAGATATGTAAGTGTGGTTGTGACGAAAGTGTTACGTTACGTTACGGTCGTCTCGAACTCTACTTAAATATCACTTTTGTCAACACAACATGTTGCTTTACCTTTTTGTTGTCTCTAATTTTTGTTGTTCTTATCAAACCTCTTGAATTGGTTCGTTATTTTAACTAATTTTCTTTGTTGGGTTGGCCCTGCTGATTTTTTTCCAACATTTGAATTTAACGTTACAAATTACATGGTTTTGATTACTGATCTGTAGTTTTCAATAAAATGTATAAGAAATATGATTTGCATTATTATTTTGTAAAATTTTACATGCATACATATGTCTACTACTCACCATGTTGCTTAAAACAATATTGAAGTCAAGAACAGTTTTTTTTAGGTTTTTTCTTTCTCTCGATACATTTTTATTGATTTTTTCAAAATTATTGTTATTGTACCATATATAGAATTGTTAAAAATGGCCAACAATACTACATTTTTTTGTGAAAAACTATTCATCATTATTATAAATTCAAATATTAAATTAATAATTTTAATGATTTATTGTGACTAGTTAGAAAAATTTATGAGATGATACAAAATATTTTTTTTAAAAAACAAAGTAAAATTCACTATATGATTTTAGAGCTTGTCCTATAAACGAATCATAAATAACAAGTTTTTGATAAATTACTAGCTAACTCAACTGGCGTTAGTCGGGTATTTCACAAAGCCATTTAAATTTATACTTTTGATAAAAAAAAAATTATATACAAGGAAAACTATTTTTTTCTTAATTAATGGTGAAGAAAAAGAAAAATATTTTGTTCTTAAGGCTTGTTAAATGACGATTGTCCAGCAGGTCCAGGACATATTTCATCAAGTACTTGCTCTTTTGACTTTTTTAACCCTTCCGTGCGGCTCACTCTGATGGTGTACCCCAGGAAGGCCATTTTACCCCGTACTATTAATATTGGGTAGAAATAATGTATATACGTCAAGCGAACAATCCATCAAGTGACATTCTCATATTTTCTGATGACTTCAAGAATTTTAAGAAAAAGTGCAGCAGTTACTGTGTCAGGTCTTGTACAATTGTTACGTACGCCCGATTTGAATATTGCTGCAAAGTAATGGATTCCTCTTAAAGAAAATTACCAGAAATATTCATTTAGAAGAATTCATTTATTATTCTTAATTTTGTATGTTGCGGTCATACTCATCATATTTAATATTTTTCTTCTTGGTTAACAATGTTGTTAATAATGCGCTTCTTTTTTATTTCACGATTTTTTATATTTTTACAGGGAGTCGGAAGTCGCACACGAAGTTTTTTTATTTACTGTAAATATTATATACTAAATTAGTACTTAAAATTGAGATTTTACTTTCGCACTCCTTAGGGATTTTTGACAGTCGAGGTTTTCAAAATCAGTATCTTGATAAGATGCCAGTCGAGTATTTTATCGGGACTTTCAATGTCGGGGCTTTTAAGAGTATAGGTAATTTGATACGATCCCAAGTAAAGTGCGCAAGTTATATGATAAGAACGGAAGGGGGGGGGGGGGTAAGAGATATCGCCCTTTTGCACCGTTAGTAAACGTATTTAGAATACACATCAATCAAAATGTCATTGAACGCTATACTTCTCAAGAACGCAGAATAAAGCATAATAAAGAGGCCCAGCGTGAATCTCGTCGCAGTTTTCCTGGCTTAGTGGCACAGATCGTGAAGAGGCTTTACGTGGGCACCTGCCTATTAAGGCTTAATCTCACGGTGGGCCTACCCACTTATGGAGTTCCCTTGGGGCGGAAAAGACCCCAAGACAAGAATGGTTTACCAGACCACACTATCAACTAGAGTGGCTCTGCTAAACCACTATAGTAGCAAGGGATGAATTTCTTATGGTAAATTCATCCTCCTTGCTAAGAAGCAAGGCCTATCAAGCACCCCTAGTATCAAGGTTAAATAAGACAATGAACGCACGCTTCTTACGAAACCGTGCCATCCTCCCAGAAACCAAAGATACCTCTTCGCTTCCGCATTTGGAGTAACCAACAGCCCCCATGAAGCTCCCAAAAGGGGGCCTTCCTCAATTTTAACAGGCAACTGCTACCGAGCTAGCTCGAGTAATCAGCCGGGGCTCCTGTTAACCCATGGTACCTACTTTTAGACCCTAGGTGAGGCCTCGCCCGTCTCTCATGAGACGCACTTGTGGTTCGACTCCATAAAGTCGCTAGCCCACCATCCAGTAAGACAACAGTTCAGAAATCCTGTCAACCAAGGTGAAGACTCGGATACTCCCTGAATGCCCGCCTAGAAGCAAGGTTACTACTACGTTTCCTTACGGATAAAGTGAAGTTGCTTAACTAGACTTGGTATTGGAAGATTCGTACTTCCGGCAACCCGGCCAATTCTGCCCCTGGACCTTTAGGGGATGATGTTTTAGCAGACTCTTACTGCAGGCACATCCATACCGTGGGCCTATTCTTACATCCCCGAACCCACAGAGGTAGGCTTATTGGCACAAATGGATAAACATTGCGGCTGTCAGTCGTAGCCGGCCCCGGAGCAGCCGTTTTTCGGGTATATCGCTGCAGTTGCCGAAGAAGTCTAGGAATATCAAAATATCTCACCACGAAAATTGACATAAGGGGTGGTCCCTACGACGAATTTTGGAAAAGGCTCAATTTGTTCCCTTACAAAATACAAAAAGGGCATCAGCTGATGGATCAGTGTTGTTTGATTTTTTTACTTTAAGTTTTTTACGTTTTACCTGCTGTATTTTCACTTTCGATTATAGGTACTATAATACAAGTTATGCATTCGTGCAAAAAAAATTAAGATAACAATCAAACATGGCATTACGATAATAGAGAAACATTTTTGAGTTACTGGCAAAATTCTATCCGTCTGTCCGTCTGAACGGATGTATTTTAGACTGCAGCCTAAACGGTTGGGCCAATCTTGTTCAAATTTTGAATATAAGGTTATTTTGACATTCTACAGAGTACTTTTTTCAATTTTTTTTTAGCTCAAAAAATAACGGTACCTATATGTAAAACTTATTTTATTTCGAAAACCGCTCCAAGAATTTTTATAAATTTATATATCCATTATATTTTGGTAAAAAAAAAATTAATATGGTGGGCAACGGTACCTCCCATATTGAATAAACTTTGTCGTAAGAAGTATTTAAATAATAAGCAGTAAGCGAGATTTTATTTAATGCCATGCACTTATGTTGAGCTTATGATTGTAGAAATAAGCTTCTTACTTAAACTTAGAATCTGAAGTGTTAAAAAAATCTCTTTTCTTTGTATTGACTCATTAAATCTGCTCTTATTTTTATTTATTATTAAGGGGAGGAAACCCATTACACCTTTTACTATTTGGAGTATTACTCGATGATTAAATAATATAACTGCACAACTCACATAAATGTACATACCGATGCGCCATTAATCGCGATTCTGCAGTGTTTTGCAATGTTTTTTTGTTTTACAAAAATCGCATACGCTGGGTTATTTGTTCCTTCTCGAACCAAAAAGGAAATTATTTCCCTCGAAATTAACGGACTTCGGTCTTCCAGTGAAACTCATTTTATTTTATTCAAAGTAAATTAATAATATTTTTGCACCTTTCAATCACTTCAACTCAACACACGGCGACGGCACTTGGATGAATAACAGCAAAAATTTCTTTATTTTATTTGGGATTTGGAGATTTTCTGATTTTCTCTCTTTTTCTCAGTAATTTACTTTATTTACTTTTTTTTGACGAGTTTTATACGTTTTTTGTATACTTGGTATGGTTTTTTTTACATGAGTTTGAACATCACTCACTGGTTGGCTGTTGACTGCCAAGCAAGTAGTGTAACCATAGCCAAGAGCAAGTGATTATTCTTACCACATCTTATAATACAGTCCCTGGCTACAAACTTAAAAATAAGCTAATACTAACAATGAAACCATCACAAGTGAAAACGCTATATCCTTGTTAAGAGTACATTGCGTTTTAGCGGAACATCATACAAAACACATAAATCACACGAGGGTCTCTAAAGTGAAAAAGTAAAGTTGGAAATTTATAATTCTTAACATTAATATTTATAAACATATCCGCTGAACAAGTATTAACAAATCACAAAATTGTTCCTATTCTCTAAGACTATCCATGTTCAGATGTTTTTTGCCTATAAAAATCTCTCAATATTTTTGTTTTCTTTTTACAAAAATATCCAATATAAATTCTCAAACTAAATGATTTATCTGAAGATTACAAAATGAAATGAAAACTGCTAACTGGTAAGAAGATATAGTGTTTTTATTTTTATACAACGGAAACATTGCGAACAAAACAGCAGGAGATTTCTTGTGAAATCGTATTGAAGCAAAATGAAATAGTTCATAGAATATCCATCTTTATCTATACAACTTGAACTAGAATTACAAAAAGAAAAAAGAGGATCGGAGGACAACGAAATATGCTCAGGACAATTTATATGAAATTTTTAACACAAAACGAAGCAGTTTTTCTCTGATGACCGTTACGGTATGAAAAGGAAGAGAATAGGACACCCAACCACATATTAATGTGTGTGTGGTAAGTTTGCAGAGAAAGTCCCAGTTTAAGTGAAGAACATATGTTGTTATACTCCTGTTGAACAGTAGAGTCTTGATTAAATAGACGTTAGTGAGGAAAACAAAAAACAATTAAAGAGCTTGAGGTAACAAAACATAATCAAAGCTTTTTTTAATATGGTGTTTCTGCATAGTTATTTATAGTGATTGCAAAATAATAATGCCAAATATAACCGATAAATTACCGGAGAAAAACACATTGAATTGCGGAGCCAATGATTACATCGAACAAATCTCAAAGCAGCAACGCAAAAACTAATTGAGTTAAATGATTTTTAAAACATACCAACATTTTTTAATACTTCGTTTTGCCATATTATTTTCAAAGGAGATGACGAATCCTGAGATCAACGTTTTCAACCATACTCTTCAATTTTCCACGATATTCCTCTAATTAATGAGTGGACGAAGTTCAAATTTAAGGTAAACTTGGACTCAACGCAATCGATATTTGTTGTTTAGATGAGTTTTTAAATGCTATATGTACGTTCTTGTTTGTAGGTGTTTGTTGGTGGTTTGGCGGTAGCAGTAATTACACAATTTGAATTTTGTATTGTTGCATCTTAAGATCCCACTTTAAAATTTTCCGCAATGTTGTCCCTGACGTGCCCAACCCGAAGAATAGATGCGTTCAGACAGATGGATATTTTTTTTGCAACTTTCTGTAGCACAGTTTCCACGTTGTCTTCAATGCCAGGACGATCGTGAAGGGTGTATCGAGTTAAAATATTTCTGATTTTTTTTGCGTTATAACAAAACCAAGAAAGAAAACGAAGAGAAAATCTTAAAAAATCTTCGTTGGATGCTTTCTATTCTATTAATGTGAATAGAGTAATATGGCTCTCATACAACGCAACCATATTCAAGGATTGGCCTTACAAATGAAGCATAGAGAGTATTGACAACATATGGATCAGTAAACTCACGAGAAAATCATTTGACGAACCCAAGTGTTTTGTTTGCTTTTGTTTATGATGTAATTATAGTGATCAATAAAAGATAGTTTTGGGTCGAATTTACACAAATGTGTGCATGTGAAACACATTGTCTTACACTTGTCAATATTTAAAAACAAACGATTATTATTGCGCTGTTGTCAATTGATATTTTTACATCATCGGCATAAATTAATGTCATTGAATGTTTAAAAAGACAAAGGAGATCATTAATAAATAAAACAAATAACAGAGGTCCAAGATGACTCCCCTGAGGGACACCAGAATTAACATTGAATTGATTTGAAGGGTTATTCTTAAATACAATGCTGTAGTTTTTAAGTCCACTTTTTTTTTAATTTGTGTAAAAGTATTTCATTACTCAATTTGTCAAAAGCTTTACTGAAGTCTGTAAAGATGCAATTTACATGCAAGTGTTTTTCAACAATATATTAGTGACTGCTGATTTGTTTTACAAAACTATGTTGTTTTCACATAGAAGAACAATTAAAAGATAGAACGTCACAGACCAACGATTCAAACAATTTAGGAATAGTGGATAACTTTGCTATAGGATGATAGTTTATAGTTAAATTTTTAGGACCTTTGTTTGTTTGGGGTTAAAAAAGAGTATTTCTAAAGAGAAGGAAATTTGGAGCGCTGAAGTGATTCAATGAAACGAATAAATAGCGGATAAGATAGGTAAGACACACATTTCTTTAACATATATAACGGTACAGCATATGGACCGATATATAAAATAAAAATAAATTAAACCTCAATCAGGCTTTGTTTCTTCTATTTTTTAAAGTCTTTATATGCAAATCAAATTATGGCAGATTATTGTTAAAGCTTCTATCTAAGTTTTCGTAATGAGGTAGTTTCTAAGAAGCAATCAAACAAAATTTCATAACAGCGCGAAATCTTTCCATCCATAAGATATCCCAATTTGTATCGATAAGTAAATTAAACAATTGATTGAAATTACATTTTTTAAATCGAATACAAGTTGATCTTTATGTTCATTTAGATCATTGGAAACACATAAATTCAAATTAGTGACGCAAGTAAAAAAGGCGAAAAGGGCATTCTAATGACGTCATATTTCAATTAATAATAATAACTCACACACAGCTTTTTTTATTCTATTTAACATCTACTCTCCCTCAATTTAAACGTTTGAATTTTTTATCAAACTTATTTGAATAGAATTAAGGCGCTTAGAAAATTAGATTTAATACTTCAAGTACTAAGTCCAACTTAACGAAGACTGATGTTTTGAAACAAAAAATTCCCCAATAAAAAAAAATATTATAAAAAGTACACCTATTTGTGTCGTCTACTGTCAGTTGTTTAAACTAAGTTGTACGTGTAAGATGTCCACATAAGTTCCTGGCTTTTAAAAATCCATTTCCTCCTGTGTAGTTTTTGCAGCTAAACTTATGGCAGGATAATATGAATAGCTTAATGGAATGGTCAGTACGTGCGGTTGGTAACCAACCATCTCTATAGCGAATTCAGCCAACGGAATCAGTGGCGGAATATCCTTTTGCTTATATGTGCGAACACAAGAAAACGGCATCGAAGGACAACGACGACTTAGTAAAAAATAAGGCAAAACATAGCGCTGCTCTATATACTATATGGTTGCTCCATATGCCCGCGCTCAAAGAGTATAGCGGTTAGTCCGGGAAATGGCAAGCAGTGCAAGCAATATTTAACTTGAAAGGAATCAAAGGATAGAAGTGGCGTTAAGGCCATAAAGAACCGATTTCAGATTTCTTTTTTTTTTTTTTTTGTATCTTCCATTGCATACGTTGCATGTGGAAGAAATATGGAAGCCTGACCAACGACTTCGTGTTTGATTCTGCTTTTGACGGCTTGGAAACTCTTTTATGTAGAAATATGTATTGGTTTTTGAGATATTTTTCCTGCTGAGCAGTTTTTTGATATTATTTTTACAATGAATTACCTGATTCGAGCTAACGTTGAAAAGGGAATAAAAGTTCACCGAGGAATTGGATATTTATTTGTTGTGTTTCACTATCATAAATGATGGTTATTTTAGAAATTGGGAAAACTGAAGGGTGTTTTTAAGTTAGTTCCAACACGCAATTCATAGGTATTGCAAATTTTTAAATATAAAACGCTCTATGAGGCGCTTTATCAAAAATTCGATAACTACCGATATGATTGGCATCCATGATATGCCGTTCATAGTTTCTTATAAGGGGTCCGCCAAAAAACTTCTTTTTTTTTGAAAATGCTTCATCAACATCGAGTGTAGCTTCGGCTGTGTGGTACGTAGCGCCGTCCTGTTGAAACCAAATGTTGCCAATATCCTCCTCTTGAATTTTTGTGAACAAAAATTCGTTCAACATGGCCCGATAACGATCGCCATTGACTGTAACGGCCACTCCTTGCTCATTTTCGAAAAATGGCCCAATTATGCCTCTGGACCAAAATCCGCACCAAACTCGTTTTGGGTGTATCGGCTTTCAAATGTATGCGTGCGGGTTTTCTGTGCCCAAATGCGACAATTTTGCTTGTTTACATACCCGCCAAGATCAAAATGAACTTCATCTGTAAAGATGATTTTTATGCCAAAATCGGTATCTTCTCTAAGTCGATCGCAGGCAGTAATGTCGCAATATTTCCAAGCGTATACACAACCATATTCGTTTAGCGGAAGGATAAAACTAATTACCTGTCAAATCAGACATGAGCTAAATGTTACCATTCACGAAATAAGCACTAGTTGATAAAAAAAATGTTAGATGGCGGACCCTTTACTCGCCGGTAGAAGAGAATGGGTTTCTTGGCTTAAATTCTCCAGATGATCAAAATGACCCTCGCAAAATTTGATCACCGGATGGCTTTTGGAAGAGCTTTGACTATATTAACTTCGACCACTATTCCCGATTGACAATTTAACAATCCGGCTGCAAGTATTGCAACACTTAAACTCTTGGAGCAAATGGCAGCAACAGGATTCTTCTACCTATCCCGATTCACCTCAACTGGCTTTAGCTGTGGCCATGATTGAGTTCCTTTGGAAACCTATGTAGCTTGTTTAATTATTACTGATGAATTCCAAATAGGTTTTGATGCTCGTCTATTATCCTGAGGAATTCCTATGAAACATTGTTTTCGTATATTGCCGTCAGGTTTTCCTAGTGTATGGCCTATCCAACGCCATTTCTGTTGCATGATGTCTTTATCTTATGTTTTCTGCCCTGTCCTGTTCCACAAGTCAGCGTTCGATATGGTTTGCGGCCACAGGATCTTCAAAAAATTTTGCGTGAGCGTGTTATCTATTATAGAAATGGGCCAGTCGATTGGCCGCCTCGTTCATGCGATATAACGCCTCTAGACATTTTCTTTGGGACTACGTTAAGTCATTGGTTTATGCCAACAAGCCGACGATGTTGGAAGAACTCAGAGCCAACATTGAAAGCGAAATAGCGGCTGCTTCGGCCGATATGTGTGGCCGAGTAATGGAAAATTTGTTCCAACGAATCGACCGCTGCAAACGTGCCCACGGTGGCTATATGAACGAAATCGAGTTCTATTCATAAATGTTTTGATTGTACTTCAAGCCGATAATAAAGTTTTTGAAATATCTCAAATAGTTAGAACTTGCTCTTATGTGCTAATCCTTTTTAAGTGCAGGCGTCTTTTTGACAAATGTTTTATTTTAATGTTTTACTTGCGACTTAGGTACTAAAAGGCAAGTTATGGATTCGTGCAAAAAATAAAAAATCTAACAATCAAACATGACATTGCGATAAGCCTAAATAGATAGACCGATTTGCTTCAAACTTGGTGTTTTTCATTTTTGCTCTAGGTTGAAAAATAACGCTACCTGCCATACAATTTCGAACAAAAAGTTAGATTTTCTCGAAAATGGCTCTAACGATTTTGATAAAACCTTCATGGTGCTAATTCTTTACAATAATACATATTTCAATTAGAATACATTTTTCGAAATTTGTTTTATAACGGTACCTCCCATATAACCGTTTTTTTCCGTAATTTTCCGGATTTTGTCGTAAGCTATTATCCCGATTTCAATAAAATTTTGCAGACAGGAAGTCGTTTATAATTCAATTAATATCGCATTTCCAAATTTTCAAAAAACTTTTTTTTTCGATTTTTTTAAATTAAAAAAAAAATTGATTTCCGAAATGTTTTGAAAATGGGTGGATTGAATTTTTTTAAATAATTTTCCCATATGAAAACTACAGATTGTCTTATAATAACATACTAGAAAAAAATTTCAAATATTTGTTCGAAAAGTTTTTCAAAAAACGACTTTTTTAAAAAAACTGGTCGAACGATTTTCAAATTTTTTTTTTGTTCGATAGACATTTAGTTTTCAAGTTTTATTGCATGCTTAGTTTTTCCAAGAAAACTCTGAAACTAATTAAAAAAAAAAGAATTTTCTAAAAATAAATATTTTTTTTTTTAATAGACGTGTGGTTTTCAATCTGGCAATACTTTTTTCGGAGGTGGTGTTTTTGACAGCTGTCTCTTGATTTATGCTCAGTTTGGTTTGCGATTTCATAATGAATAGACTTATTCCTGAACAAAGTTTGCAAATCGTGCAAATTTATTACCAAAATAATGGTTCGGTTCGGTGGAGCAGAGTATCGAAGAAGACCCAAATGAGTCCATCCGCCATCGCGCGCGGAAGGATCTTGCTTTGCAGGCTTACAAAATCCAACTCATTCAAGAATTGAAGCCGAACGACCATCAAGCGCGTCACACGTTCGGTGAATGGGCCCAAAACGAAATGGCCCCCGATCCTGATTTTCACAAAATGGGGGAAATTGGGCCTCGGATGGAATTTATTCGAGCCAGCCACGGCGGCCACTTCCCCGAAATAATTTTTAGAACATAACGCAAACCCTTATCTTTATAATAAAGCTAGATTCTTGCCCATAACATTAAACTATAATGCGTTTTATTTCTTCTTGAAAACCACACGTCTAAAAAAAACACCCTTTATATACATACATATGCAGCCACTAAGCAATTATCTAGCAAAAGAACAAGTTCATGCGACCCAGTCGTGCATTTTATTTAAATTTTATTCGACGATGTGACCGCACATATGAGCAAGTACGTGCGATCCAGTCTTGCAATTTATTTATTTTTTAGTTGCATTTTCTTTAGAATCGTTGTGATTTGAAGCCCGAAAGAACATGCGTCACGACAAAGGGATAAACACATAAATATATAGGATTATTAGCTTTTGCAGTTTTTTAGTGTACTATCTTTCCACTTGTCGTTTACTGTTTATAATATAATTTGCTAATAGAAAGATATAAAGGACTTTTTTCAGTTCAATTTTCATTTTGGTATGGACAAATTTGAACAACTGGCATAAAGATTCGAGGGAATCAGCAGTAGGGCAATAATGCTAGGTATAGGGACCTATATAGGTCCCAATAAAAATAATTTACTTTTTGAAATCAAATCAATTAAAATAGCTTAATTATGTTTGATGGATCGATAAACGTATGGTGTGGGTAGGTATTAATAGAATTTACTAAGGATATTAAGTACCTATAATAAGGTTGGATGAAAGATAGGTACCAAATTTAAGATACACATAATAAGAAATACAGAAAATAAGAAATTGGGGAAAATATAAGTGAGTGTCGATTAGCATCCCATCCGCTACGCACGTGCGGAACACATGGGAATGTCAAGTGACGGTCTACTCTATCCCTGTTCTGTGTTTTATCTCAAATTCCACCCAAAAATAAATTAACAAACAAATTCAATAAACCAAAAAAATTAAAAAAAAAATCAATTCACGCGCCGACCAAACTTATTCAGTTTCCAATCAGTGCATATAATATAAATTAAGTGCTTTGAAATAAAAAATCGCCCAAAAATCAATTTAATAATACCCACTAACGAGAAAAAAACACACCACAGCGAGTAAGCTCCTTCTCTTGTCTTTTTTCCATATTTCCTTCCTCACAGACGATTTAGTTTAATCATTGCGGTAAATCCTTATGGTTAAGCTAGATCGTTATCGGATATATTAATTGATGTTCTCTGAGTAACCAGGGGCGGATCAACTCAATTATTATTAAGGCATAACACTAATAATAATTGTTTTTGTGAAGCTCAAATTGGGACTTAGTGGAGCATTAATTATAGTTAATTGTCCGTCTTTGTTTTTTAAGTTTTGTATTCTTTATGGGTGGTATTTTCAGAGTTGATTATTCCAACATTCGTGGGCTCAGGAAAAATTTCTGTGCTGCATACGTTTATACTTCATTAAACAAGCCAGCTGTTTTGGCATTAAGTGAAACCCAAGTAGGAGAAAACTCTGATCACTCGGAATTTAACCTTCATGGGTATAACTTAGTGCCATTATTCTTTGCCTATCATGGAATCGCCGTATATATTAGGAATGATGTCGCATACCAACTTCTACCATAATATGGTCTGTGTTCAAATACAGATTTTAACTTCATGTGGTTAAAATTCACGGTAAATAAGCGCATTATACATACTTGTTTTATCTATAGAAGCCCTAATTTGGATAGAGTGTCAACTTCCAACGAATTTGATGCTTTGTCAGACTCCATTCAAAGTATTGTTGCCCATTATCCTTACAATGATTTCAATGTACACAATTCAAGTTGGCTTCGCTATTCTGGCCAGACAACACCCGAAGGAAGGTATGTTGAAATCTTTGCTGAGTTAAACCCAACTAACTCAGCTTGTTGATGAGCCAACGCGAATTCCTGACATTACAGGCCAAGCCGACAACACACTAGACTTGTTTCTTACCTCCGATCCTGATAAACAAATCTCTCATGCCAACAAAACTCAGTTGAAGAGAAACCCCCTAGGAGAACCGTTTGGCAATACGAGAAAGCCAACTGGGACGGTCTCAATAATTTCTTCAGGATCTTCAACTGGTCGCTCTGCTTCCTCGGTAGTGACATAGACTCCAGCGCAGTTATGGTAACAAATGTTATCCTCTTAGGTATGCGAAATTTTGTCCCGAATAGGTCAAAAAGTATCAAACCTAAAGATAACTCATGGTTTGATTCGAGCTGTAAAGAGATTATCAGGTTGAAAGAGGTAAGTTTCCGGTGTTATAAAGTCAACAAAACCGAGGAAAACCGGAAAAAGTTTCAGCAAGCTAGAAAGGCCTGTAATGTTCACATTCGCAAGACTAAATTTTTACATGAACAAAAAATCCGGCAAAAAATACTGCAATGTCCCAAAGGCAGTAAAAATGTTTGGTCATTTGTTAAAAACGTAAAGAACTCCTCGTTATCATCGGTTCCTACGCTTGTCTTCAATGATACTCCTGTTGTCAGTTCTCAAGAAAAAACAGATCTGCTTGCAGCCCAATTCGCTGCTAACTCAACGCTGCCAGCAGGTGTTTGTAATCCTCCTGTACTCGAGAGCGTAAATGACTTCATGGGACCTATCTTTCGAAACGCTCAATACAAGTTGTATTGGACGGATTCATGTCTGATTCTCACAAAATAAACGCTGGCGTGACCCAGGGCTCTGTTTTGTCTCCGACTCTCTTCCTTATTTTTATCAACGACTTATTATCTGAAACAACTAATCCTATCAATTGTTTCGCAGACGACAGTACTCTCAGCTTCTCATATTCGTTTCCAGATTCACATCCTCGTTCTTCGGATGTGGAACTGCAACGGCAGCGTATGATAAGTTCATTAAATTCTGATCTTGAAAGCATTGTACAATGGAAAATAAGAAACCGCGTAGAATTTAATGCTTCGAAAATACAATGTTGTCTTTTGTCGTTAAAGCGAAATATACCCCTAATGCCACTATCCATGAGTGGCACTTGCATAGAGGAAACCAACCACCTCTCAGTTCTCGGTATGTGCATTACAGACCACCTTCTGTGGAATGACCACATATTTGACGTTGCCAAAAATGCCGCTAGATGTTTAGGTTTCCTTCGAAGATGCAAGAAGTTCTTCACCCCGTCTGATCTGGCTACAGTATATAAAGCATATATTCGCCCTAAACTTGAGTATAACTTGGGCAGGTGCTCCTGTAACCCACTTGAGTTTTCTAGATAGAATACAAAAAAGAGCTTTAAAAATGATAGGCGATCGAACAATAACAGAAACATTTACATCTCTGGAGCACAGACGTAATGTTTCCTGCCTTTCATTATTCTATCGCTACTTCCATAAATAATGCTCTAGCGAAATAGCCAGTTGCATTCCTCCCCTGAAACGCTTTAACCGTAATACTCGCACTGAATAATAAAACGATTCACACGTTTTTTATTAAAAAAAATAAAATATTCTTTTTATTTAATAAATCTTAAACTAACTTATTACTACTAACACGAAATTATAGCAGTCGCGTTGGTGGTTCGAATCAGACTACCCAAAAAATATATCGGAACATTCAATCTTTCTTAAGAGGCGATCGATGTTTGTGTCATTGACAATATATGCTCAGTCTGCATAATGTAGGTATGGCGATATGGCGAAAGGCAAAAGATGGAATGATGAAATCCAATCTGCATCGGATGTTTAGGTTATAGATTAAATTGTTCTGTGTGAGCTTGTGTGGGCAAAAACGTCTGGTGATAACTCCTCACTTACTCCAAAAGTGAACGTCCCGTTCGCTCTGTTTGTTGCTGGTGTATTTGATCAATTCTTTCTTTAATACGTTGGATTGTTTTTTCCAACATGATTTGTTGATTTTGTTGCAAACGTGCTACTTTCCATGTTCTGTACAATGATAAAACCTTATATAAAAAAAATGCTGATATTATAATTATAACATTAACTGTGAATCCCCATAAGAATGGATGTTCCTTAAAATCTTCCACATATGGTAGAATTAAATCTATGTTTGTAAACTTTAACTCATCGTTATTTGAATCTATGTATTTAATTGTTTCTACATCGGTGTTTACATTACTTTTGATGTGTTCATTAATTTCTGTTTCCAGGTTCTCATAAAGTATGTTATTTATAATAACCTTATCGGAATATTGTACTAATTGTATCCCTTCGTAAGTCTTATTGTTTATATTTGATGTTCCTGTAGTTACAATGTGGCTTTCATTTATGATTTCTACATTTTTGTTTTTTTTCTAAAATTCTTTCACAATTTGATTTTCGTTCATTTAAAATGTCTGTCAAACAATTAGGTTCGTTATTTATTTTACAAAATATTTGATTCAATTCGTGCACACAATTATTTGTGTAATATTTCTTGCTATATAAAGTTACATGGGGAGGAATAATTAACTTTCCCTTACCATTATTAATACTGAAGGTCTTAAAATATTTTCCAATCCCTTGTATAATGGGATATTTAATATATATTACAATAATTTCTTTCTTTTGAATTACATGAAATTCAGATGCATCTAGTACATCAGTTATTGACACATTAACATGTTCGATCTTTATTATTTCATTTATTTCTTTGTAGTTTAAAATCATAGTATTTAGTATGTTACTTTTACTTAAATTAATCGTGTTTACGATTTTTCTTAACTCTAATATGATATGTTTTAAAATTAGTTTGGATTGTTCCATACTATCATCATATCTTTCATTCATTAGCTTTTTTATTACACGAAACAAATCTGAATTTACTTGGTTTTGTTTGTTATTAGAAATGATTAATTCTTTAATTTTTGTTTCAATTTTTATTTGATCATCATGATCTGGTGTACCAGAGATCCATTTCCATAAGGTACCTAACGAATCTATAGCTCTTTTATATCTATTAATTGTTAACTGGCTTAATAACTTGATAGCAAGATCAAAATTTAATTTAAACTCTTTTCCTAATCTACTAGGGTTATCGGTTAATTGGCTTAAGACTTCTTTATAATAAGATAAGTTTGCTACGTGGAACAACTCTCCTGTCTCGTTGTAAACTGCAACATTGTTGTCTTCTATAAGTATATAATCATCTTTTGAATAGTCGGTTACTCTTGTCTCTCCTTTAACTGAAGTTTTAACTGCTAATAGTATTACCAATATGTTAAACATCTGTAAAGAATTATTCAATTTCTTAGATTATCTTTGTGAATAACTTTGTTTTTCTTATCTATAACAATATTCTTTTTATTTTCTTTAACAATTCTTTTTACGTAAGAACAAGCCAATGTTCTTAGTTTGTCTTCTATCTGATTTTTCAAATACTATCTGATCTTCTTTAAAATTTCTATTTCTCCTAAGCTTGTTTTGTTGATGTAACATTTTGACTTGTTTATCTCTAAGAATGTCTTTAAGGTATGAATATTTTTCATAATTGTGAAAAACGTCAGAAGGTCTCTGATTGATAGTGGAATGAATAGTTTCATTATATTGTCTTACTGCTAAGGGCATTATTTCGTCTATCGACCAATGAGGATTTTTTGTTTTATTAATACGAGTTAGCTCCGTCAAGGTGCTATGTACTCGTTCTACCATGCCATTAGTTGTACTATGATTGACTGGCGTTTTGTAGTGTTCTATTCCTAGCCTCTTGTAATCTAGTTCAGTTGAAGATGAGCAAAATACCTTTTCGTTATCTGTAACTATTGTTTTTGAATTCCCGTATAGTGGTAAAGTGTTTATAAGTTTATTCTTGGCATCTATTTTGTCCTTAACTTCAGATACTATTAAATATTTGGAAAAACTATCTATAGTTGTCAGGAAAATTTTGTTATGAGTATAAAATATGTCTGCGCGTATACGCTCACCTCCTTCTTGGGGAATTGGTGCCTCACCAATTTCTTGCATATGTGGATGACGATCATATTTATTGATTTTGCAATTTTCGCAATTATTTATGTATTCCATAATATTTTGATACATTTGTGGCCAAAAATATGTCAATGAGATTTGTTTGAAATTTTCTCTTGCTTCTCTATGGACTCTATCGTGATATTCCTGTATTGTTTTCAGTTGCTCATCTTTGTTTTTTATATCTTCTAGTAATATGTTGGTATGTACAAACTTTGTATCTGGATATTCATTTTTCAACGTATCCTTTATTTTAAATAAAATTTCTTCTGTGCTATATATACCATTTATGCCTGTTTTAATTATTTCTTTAAAATCTTTTAATACTTCTTCATTTTTGTACAGAATAGTGTGTCTCCATTGTTTGCCATGGATTTTTTTACTAATAATCTTGTTTGCTAACGATTCTTGTATCACAAATTGATTATTGAATAAATTCAATTTCTTGCCTACCTTCGGTATATCAGGAATTGGGCTTGATTCTGCACTATGGCAAGTATCTTCATCTGCATCGTCAAGGTGGTTAAGTTGTTGTCGACTTAGTGCATCAGCCACAACGTTTTCCTTCCCAGGCTTGTATAATATTTCTGGAGAATACTCTTCTATGAAGGCTCTCCATCTTTTTAGCTTTGCATTTGGATTTTTATTACTTATCGAGAATGTCAGCGGTTGGTGATCTGTGTAGATTTTTATACCGCTATGCCCGTATAAATAATTTCTTAGATCTTTTAGAGCCCAAACTATCGCTAGTAGTTCTTTTTAGTTTGTAGCAAAACTTTCTTCAGTCTTACTAAGTGTCCTGCTGATGAATGTTATGGGTTTCCCCTCTTGGCTCAGCACGGCACCTATGGCATTATTGCTGGCATCTGTGGTTAACTCAAACTTTTTTTTCAAAATCAGGTTGATTGAGTATTATTTGTTCTTTTAATTTGTCTTTAATAGTTTTAAAAGCTTTTGTTGCCTCTTTTGTGAATTTTATATTTATTGTTTTTCTTTTATTATTTTCAATTCCTCTTAGGAAGCTAGTTAAAGGCTTTGAAATCATGGCAAAATTCCTGATAAACTTCCTGTAGTATCCTGCCATGCCGAGGAAACTTCTTAGTTGCCTGATTGTTTCTGGTTCAGGATATTCGTCAATAGCCCGAACTTTTTCTGGATCAGTTTTAATACAGTCTTTACATACAACATAACCTAAAAATTTAAGTTCTTGTTCAAAATATTTAGATTTTTCGCTATTTATTGTCATATTCGCTTCACTTAAAGCTTTTATGACTATTTCTATGTGTTTTAAATGTCCTTCTTCTGTTTCAGAAAAAATAATGACATCGTCCATATAAACATGGCAAATTTTCCCTATGTATGGGCACAATAAAAAAATCATAAATTAATTAATTAGAAAAAAAAGTTATTCAAAATTTTGATATGTAGAATTAATTTGGCTACCTAGATCTTTTCAAATATAAAATTTGACAGATATCCAAACAGCTGTAAACGAGAAAGCCAAAAATTCGTTATATGAAAGGTCCTGTTAATAGACCTTGTCCGTATATGTGGTTCTAATCCAATAATAGCTAATACCAACAAAAAAAAATTTCAAAAATTTTCATTAAAATCGTTGAAGCTGTTTTCGAGAAAATAAAGATATTCCTAAGAATTCATATGGCAGGTACCGTTATTTTTAGGTTTTTTTTTCCTCTGGGGAATGCCAAAATAATCACACACACCAAGTTTGAAGATAATTGCTTAAGTCGTTTAGGCTGCAGCTCGTTATACATACTGACAGACAGACAGACAGACAAACATTTTTTCTCGATCACTTTTAGACTTCTTTATGTTAGGATTCGTGAATATAAGAAAATTGAGATAACAATCAAACATGATATTACGATCATAGAGAAAAGTCATTGGCAAAAAATTTCCGTCTGTCTCTCTGTCTGTCTGTCTGCCTGCCTCTCCGGGTGTATATCGAACTGCAGCCTAAACGGGTTAAGCGATTGCCTTCAAATTTGGTATGTGTTTATCCTTTGGCATTCCTCAGAGGGGAAATTGAAATTTTATTTTTAGGGCTATACTTGCCATACGACCGTTTAGGAAAACCTTATTTTTCTCGAAAACGGCTCCAACGATTTTGATGAAATTTTTTAAGAATTGTTTTGTTGGTATTTGCTATCATTTGATTAGAACCACATATACGCGAAAAATCTAGTACGGGACCTTTCATAAAACGTTTTTTTTTAATTTTTGCCTTGCTCGGTAACGGCTCAATGGATTTCTGTAAATTTTTATATTTCAGAAGATCTAGATAACCAAATACATTCTGCATATCAATATTTTGAATAACTTTTTTTTCTAATAAAAATTAATTTTTGATTTTTTTTTTTTTGAAAAATCAATATTTTTAAAACTAATAAAAAAATATTTTTTAATTCTATAATCACATTTATATTAATAAACTCTAAAAAACTGCATACCAAAATTAAAAAAAAAAATTAAAAAAAACTAAAAATAAAAAACAGGATTTTATCAAAATCCGTTCTACAATTTTCGAAATACTTTTTTCATAATTTTTTTTGTTATTTAAGACGTGTGATGGCGTACTTCATTTTTACTAAAAACCGTTAAGTTTTGTGGTTTTGATAGTTTTTATACGTTCAAACTGTGTTATTTTCAACGTAAATGTTATTTGTTTTTGTCATAGATCTTGCGGTCCAATGTAATTATGCACATAAGAGCAAGTACTTGCGATCCAGTCGTGCCCATTTTTTTAAGTTGGATTCCAATAGTTCTACATTGGTGCAGAGATTTTTTGCTAGAATTCAACACAGGAAAAAAGGATTCCATATGAACCACCGGCTTTGTTTTGTAAGGGGCACGGAGTAGAAGGCGACAAAATAAAATAAATAATCAGATAGGTACTTTAATGTTATGAGCTTTATTGCAACTGACTAGATTTAGACAAAATGTTCTGACATTATGGTTCACATGATGTGTTTTTTGATACCTATGTAAATGATCGAGCGTGTACATTACATACATACATAAAGAACTATAAGACATAAACTGTAACATCGAACGATAACTTAATACATGTTTAACAAAATAATGAATAACACCACATTAAATATAAAAGAGCGAGTACATAAATTGTCACATTTAGAAATACAGGGTGTTTCGTTTATAATATTTACATAATTAAAGTTTAAACTTCTTGCAGTTTATCATTTATTATGTTTATTTATTATATTAAATAATAATTAAACTGTGAAACCTTCTCAATTGTTTTCTTTGGCTTTGAATAACTTTTTGCGTGCTTTGGCCAGTGGTCGTTATTTTGGTGTTGTTAGCAGTTTAAATAGTGATTAGAAAATTTAATTTAAACCAGATGTGTTATTTGCGGTGAGACATAATCGACAGAATAATCTGTGCGTCTGAGTTTGTCATATGATCTCCATTGGATACCATGTCTTTCATTTGTACACATGTAGTTATCACATTGGCAATTGCCTGCAAAAACAGAATTGGTGTCAAGACATTTCTTTGTCTCACTTAATTGTACAATATATTCGAACATTAAGCGATCTCCAGATGCATTCACGATTTATCCAATGGAACGTAGAAAACGAAAACCGAATAGAACGGTTATATCACGTCAGTAATTGCAGTTTTTTGAGGTTTCCTTTCCTCTGCAGCCTTACAATAACTCCATCCTTCCTGTATCTTGGGCAAATTTCCATCTTCCAAACAGTCTGGAAGCTGCTTCAACATTGACTTTAAGGAATTCTACAAAACCGAAGGGTCAGTATTAGTACTAATACGCTGATCCAACAATGTACTTAGTGATTTGATACAAATCTTTAGAGTCTTATTTTCCTGCAGTATGCTCGGAAATTTGCTCTGAGCATCACTTTCTAAATTAATCTTTACTTTAAGTAATCTTATGTTATTTTATCCTAGGTGTCTTGGGATATCCGGGAATCTCCCACTGTCTTCGTATTAAAAGTTTCGGCATCAATGAAAGCGCTCTTAATTTAGCCGCAAATAGCCTATCTTAGTACGCCAATGTTCTGTTGTTTTGACGCTTTGACGCCTACTAATCTATTTAATTTTCGCTGGAACATTTGGAGATCCCCAGTTGATTTGTTGGCGGTCTTATGAGGTAACAAAGAACCACCAATCACAATTGCAGAAGATGACAATAATATCACCATTTTCGTTACGTTGGCCTAAGACATGCTTATCCATAATGCGTTTGAATCCTACCTTGTCCGTATAATTGTGATGTTTGTGAATTTTGGAGCTCGACCTCGACGAAACCAGTTTCGAGGATATAAGGCTTTTGTTGCTTCCTTCAGTGGCATAAAGCCGACAACATTTAACACTTTATTACTCATCTTCGGTAGAGTACAACATTTTCGTCAATATATTCTTCCTATCGAATTAGTTTCGCTTACTCCCAGAATGGTAAATGTTAATGTTAATGTTAATATTAATGTTAATGTTAATGTCTATTTCCAAAAAAACAAGAAATCTTATGAGACGTCTTTGGCGCACTTAGGAGAAGCTTTTTGCTCTATAAAAAAGGAAAACGTTCTCATTGAATATATATATGTACATACATAAATAACATTAAGCAACTTAAGAAATTAAAAAAACTTCCCTTTATCTACTTAAGAACTTTTCTCACAAGCTTAACGAAAGCTTGGGACTCGTGACTCCCCGCTCAAAATTTTGACCCACCAACTAGGCCAATTTGATTATTAAAAAGTGGAACTATATCCTCAAAAGTTTTATATTGAGGTAGTTATGTATCTCTGTCGTTCTGTTTTCTTTGACATGAAATAAAGTTATTACCAATTTAAGTTCTTATCTCTGAAATTGCTTCGATTAACTTGTCCAATAGAGAATCTTGTTTAACTTTCAATACTTGATTTTCGTAGACCTAAACTTGTTTTTTTTTTTTTTTTGTATATAACCTCATGTTTTAGGTTTTCGCTTAAAACCCCCTATAGAAAATAGAACAATATCAGCTTTTATTTCTTATAGAGTTCAACTTAGTTACATTGATAGGCTTTGGCCTTAGCAGACATATTAAATAATGCAATCAATTCTCTTTATGTATTGTTTCGATTAACAAGTTTTATAGAAAGTCTTGTTAATGACTTCTAATACTAAGCTTTAAAGAAGCTTTTATCTTGTAGACTTTAGCTTTATAGAAGTCTAAATAAAGAAAACTATCTTGATCCTTCTCAAAACTTGTGAAATAAGTTTCCATCATGCTTCAGAGAAGATTTTAATTAAAACTTTTTTTTTTAATAAATGATGAACAAACGTACCCAAGTTTTGGGCTGTCAAAATGGAGAATGAACATTTCCTCAATTTAAGAGAGGGAGATCGTCTAAATTCAATAATTCTGTTATTTGAAAGAGCCGCACAAGAACAGTGCCGTGGTGAAAACTTGCCACCTTTTTTTAACAAATATTAATTCCACATTTATATTAGTTTCAAAGTGTCTCTCTATAGACCTTACTGTCGAAAATTAGATATCTGTAGCTCTTTTCCATTAACCTATTTACCCAACCTAACCCCCATTATAAATCTTAATTAACCACAAAATGAAGATGCAGCATTTTTCTTTTTTTTCATGTTTTTATAAATAGTTTATCATACTTTAACTTTAAACAAGATCTTCTGCCTGCTCTTGTTTTATATATAAAAGATGCAGTACCTTCTTCAAAAAACTGATTTGCATATGAAAACTTTCCCTTACGAGCCTTCTCTACGTTTTAAGTTTTCCAACCCGCATATTTAACTTGAGCATTTTTCGCTCCCTTCATCTAAATCATAGACATTATTTCAGTTGGCTCAAACTTAACACCCCACTCCCATCGCCCTTCAGTTATTCCATGAGCATGAATGAATATTAAAGAGTGAATTTTTAACACAACAGTTTACATGTGGGAAGGAGTTTCGGCAGAAGGTGTATATGAAAGTAATATATGCAACAAGGAACTTTCTTACTACCATATTAAGTAATTGCCATATTATACAAAAGTTACAAACACATTCATTAATACACATACAAGTGTGCGTGTAGGTGTTAGAGATAGCGAAAACGCTTTTCCTAGGTGAAAAACCTCATTTAAGATACCTAACTGTTGTTCGGTTTTAGAGCTATATGTGGTCCTAGAGTTTTGGCTCCTGTTCCGCCGACGTGAATTTATTACTCCGCAATACCTGGGTGACGTTTTAAAACTTTTAAATGTACACCGAACAGTTTTTGGGAAGAACTACACAGAATAAAAGAAAAACCTACACCTATTAGAAAAAAAAGAAATCAAAGGTTTCGCTTCTTTTTAGGGTTTTTTTTGTCTTCGCCACTTGATTAAGTTTTCGGAAGTTTCTTGCAATGGATGAGTTACATCGAATCCTTGGATACAAATGGACCAACCGCGAAAATAACTTTTCCCTTCCAAACAAAAACTGCTCACAGAAGGACCTTGCAGAAGAAAAATTCACATCCTCCTGAAATCGACCAGCGTCGTATCTGAATTACGATTGCGAACAAGTTTGGCAGACGAAGGACGTGCCTCAATAACTTTTTCTATCGTTTTCGACAAATACGCTGAATATATCTCTAGGATGGCTTTCAAAAGCGTATCTTTTCGATGAATGCCCTTTAATTAGAGATTCATGAAATTTGATTTCCTAGAAAAATTGGTCTGGTTTCGTTTTCCTTTGTTTAATTGCAAATGTCCGTTTTTCTAACTATGTTTGATTGTATTTTGTTTGTAACTTAGTGAATATAAGAAGTTATTGTTAAACCTAAAAATCAAAAAATAAAACCAATTCAACCAACACACTTTCCCAGTCAGCTTTGTCCCTAGTTAACTGCTTCCAATTATAAGTGTGAAGTAAGGTTGAGGTCATTTTCCACTTGTTTGCGCCTCCTTAGTTGTGGTCTTAATCTACTGGTCTCCGGACCAGAACTTCGATGTCAATTCGCTTGATATTTTGTGAATCAACCAACTGAGATGTTATTGTAATTAATTAATTGTTTCAAGCGTTTCAAGTGTGATTTTTTTTCAAAATCGTAGGAGCGGTTTTTAAATAAAACGGTTTTTGCTAACAACTTTTTTTTTAATAATTAAAAAAAATAATTCAATAATACAAGCTTAAGCACAAAAATAACATACATTTAAAAACAAAATTAAAAAAAAAAAATTCCTACCCGTTTTCAAAATATTGAATTTTCAAAAAATAATTAAAAATACAAAAATAAAGTTTTATAAAAAAAATTAATGTACAATTATTAAGATTACTTACATCTTTTTGAATATCAATTTTTTTAGAAATGGGATCACTAGTTTTCGAGAAAGTGGAAGAAAAAAAACCGGTCCTATGGGAGGTACCGTTTTTAACTTGTAACAATGAAGACGACTGATTAAACCGTTTAGGCTACAGTCCAAAATACATCCGTACAGACAGACAAACAGACAGACAGACAGACAAACGGACAGAATTTTGCAAGTAACTCAAATATGTTTTTCTATCATCATAATATCATGTTTGATTGTTGTCTCGAAATTTTTAATCTGGACGAATGCATAACTTGCATTATAGTTCCTATAATCGCAAGTAAAAATATACAAGTTGGGTTTGTGAATTGTTAATGAATTTCGATTAACAAATCTTTTGATTTTTATTATTTTCCTTAAACAGAAATTTTGAAAAGAGAATTGGCGATGGCAGTATACAAGTTTTTGGGCTTGGAACACATCTTTTACCAAAAATTCTAATACAAGCATAGAAAGGTTTTGAAGCATTCGTTTCTCTTTCTTTCTAGTCTAGTTTACGGTCTAGTACTAACCCAATATATGTGGTTGTACCAGATATACGAAATGGTGTCCCTTTTAAGGTGGGAGCAGTTATATTTAGGGCGTTTCGTTTCCTTGTAAGCAAAACTAGTTTGGTCCTGAGAGGATTTATATCCAGTCCGCAGCTATTGGCCCAATTTTTGAGTTTATGCAGGGCAGCTTGTAAAAGTTTGCACAGGGTGGGAGTAAATTTACTTGATGACATTAAGACAATTTCGTACGCGTAAGATTTAGTTTGACTAAAATCCCTTGAAGACCAGTGACCAAAGCAGTGGAAATAGAACCGCACCCTGTGGTGTTCCTTTAAAAGTCCTGCCCCTAAGTTTCTTACCACTCAATTCTGAATTTGCAATTTTTGTTTAGAGCATACAGTCTATCCAGTCAGATAGTAGTGGATTATTGTTGACAGAGTCAAGGGCTTGCCGAATGAAAATTAAACTGCCCGAGAGATGCTTAGCTTCTCAATTGGCTTCTGATTTATTCTTCGTTTGATCTAAGCACCAATGCTTGCACTTCATGTTGCTAGCAGAGCCAGGTCACCAAGTCCATAACTACCTCGAAGTAATAGCTGTCTATCGTGATGTTTCGTTCAAGACGATGGTGGACTTTCATGGCCTAAACCAGCACTGATATGAACGAATCCGGGCAGTTGACGAATGTCTTTAGGTGCTCACACTCTACAGAAAAAAGATGGCGATGTTGAGGAGACTGATAAATCTGTATTTGGCGTTTTACTTTGCTTAGTTTATATGGATCATTCCACCTGACAGCGGTATTCAGTTCGTTATCATCGTTATACATAGTCTGCGGAAGTGGTTTTTCATTCTTATCAGTATCCACTACGATCGGCCCTTTAAGCTCTCAAGCTTCAGTTCCAGCTGTGTAACTTTCGATCTTTGTCACAATATTATTACTTGCGAATACTTGGGACTATAAGGCAAGTTGAGGATTCGTGAATATAAAAACAAATTGAGATAACAATGAAACATAACATTACGATCATAGAGAAGTCTAAAAAAGTGATCGGGAAAAAATGTCTGTCTGTCTGTCTGTTTGTCTGTCAGTATGTATAACGAGATTATCTTCAAACTTGGTTTGTGTGAATATTTTGGCATTCCCCAGAGGGAAAATTGAGATTTTATTTTTATGCCCAAAACTAACAGTACCTGTCATATGACCGTTTAGGAAAAGTTTATTTTTCTCGAAAACGACGATATTGATGAAATTTTTTTTTAATTTTTTTGTTGGTATTGGCTATCATTTGTATATAATCCAATTTACGGGAAAAGTCTATTAACGGTACCTTTCATAGAACGGTTTTTTTTAATTTTAGGCTTTCTCCGAATCGGTTATTTGGATTTCTGTCAAATTTTATATTTGAGAAGATCTAGGTAGCCAAATTAATTCTGCATATCAAAAATTTTAATAACTTATTTTTTCTAATAAAAATTAGTTTTTGAATTTTTTTTTTTGAAAAATCAATATTTTTAAAACTAATCAAAAAAATTTTTTAAAATTTTATAATCACATGTATATTAATAAACTCTAAAAAACTGCATACCAAAATTAAAAAAAAAAAAATTTAAAAAACTAAAGATAAAAAACAAGATTTTATCAAAACCGGTCCTACAATTTTCGAAATACTTTTTCATAAATTCTTTGTTATTTAAGACGTGTGATGGCGTACTTCATTTTTACCAAAAACCGTTAAGTATGTATTGTGGTTTTGATAGTTTTTCATAAGTTCAAACTGTGTTATTTTCAAAGTAAATGTTATTTGTTTTTGTCAAAGATCTTGCAGTCCAATGTAATTAGGCATATAAGAGCAAGTACGTGCGATCCAGTCGTGCCCATTTAGTTTAGTTTAGTTAGAGAAACTTTATTTGAAGATAATTTTGAATTTTTAATTAATTAAAAAAAGTATTTAAAAGTAATTTGTTATTCTTAAGTTTAATATGGTTTTGCCATATCAATCTACCAGATTGACAATTTGCTTAAACTAATTATAAAATGAACTTAATTGTTTATTCAAAAGTCTCCTTCGCGAATACGTTGTCTATATAAAAGTGCGGTTGACGTTTATTTATATAATATTTCCCAGCCTAATGTTCCATTCAGGACTTCCAAGGTTTCGTCCCATACCATCGAAGTAAGTCCAAAGTACCTCACACGAAACTCTCTCAAAATTGGACATATGGCAATAAAGTGATATACATCCTCTATTTTCTTGAGATTGCATAGGTCACATAGGATCGGCAGATCGGGTCGATGTGGAATGTAGTTTAAATTTAATAATTCGCCTCTAACTTTAAATATTAAACTTATCATACTTATGGGGCAGCGGTTGAGCAAATATGTTTGTTCTCGAAGATTTAAATTGAGTTGACTGTATATCATTCTATGATGAGAAGATTGTGCTTCATGTTTAAAATTTGCATACTCGAAGTGGCTTAATTTTTCTAAAATTGAATTGAACCTCTCAGGTCTGAAAAGCTTATGTCAGGTGGAAACTGTACGCTTTAACCTAAACCCACAGCTAGCTCCTCCCACCTCTCGACTAAGTAACTCCTTGTTGACAACATTTTCTTAAGAACTTGCTTTGGAAGTCTTACTTCATCCATTTCCATCACCTTCATAATGTAATCAAAATGCAGCTTTAGGCTCCTTTAAAATAAGGGAGGCTCAGTTGTCTCCAAATGCAAAATATAGTTTGCAATTACAACATATTCTCCCTTATACATCCACATTTCATTGTTTGCATATCTGCCACCTCCATCTCTAAATATCATGATTTTAGACTTCTGCAGATTAAAGGACAGGTTCCAGTTTTTGCAGTAACTATCCAGTCGGTTCATCATTCGCTGCATTCCTTCTACCGATTCAGATAGGAAAACAATATCATCTGCGAATATAAGGCCAGGTATCCGGTTATTTCCAAACCTCCTATCTCTTCCACGATGTCATTGATGAACAGAATAAACAGTAATGTGCTCAGGACCCAACCTTGTTTCACTCCCATTTATGTTGGAAATTCTTCAGATGTTGACTCCCCATCCCATACATAGGCAACGTTATTGTCATACATCGCTTTCAGCAAGGCAACAATTTTTCCTGATAAACCCAATTTATAGAGCTCATAGAAAAGTGCTTCTCGGGCTATCGAATCGAACGCTGCTCGAAAATCAACGAAAAAGGCATACAGTTTCTTTTTCTTTCTTTTAAAGTTCTCCGCAATGTTTAAAAGATTAAATATTTAGTCTATAGTAGAATAGTTTCTCCTAATTTTTACATTTATTTTGTATATTCCTACGGTTATACATTGGCTACAAGATGGTAGTGGCCCGAGTTAATGTTTTGCCCCCCGGAAAGTTCATACATACAGTGTGCCCATCGCAACGTTGTCAATCTGATTGAATGATCAGAAGATCTCCATTAGGCGTTTTTCTTTATTCACTCAGAAAAGTGATCTAAAGAAAGTTTTTCTTTATTCACTAAAAAAAGGGATCTGAAAAGAGCCTTAACATTCTGAGCATACTCTGATAATTCTCTGAACCGAGCGTGGTCTGAGTGCTCAGATATAATTTTTAAATACGTTCCAGCACTTCGCTGTCACAAATTGAAAGTTATCATATGTATAATACTATTGTCTCTTTCGCTTTGGCATCTATTTATCGAAGAGTGGTGTAGGTAATGTGCAGAGGATAGAGTGAAATAGCCTACAACTCTAAAGTGTCGTTAATTGCGTTTAGCATTTTCTCAGAATGCTCAGTCAATTTATTTTGAGCGAATACAGCATTCTCAGAGCATGCCTTGATCATTATCTGAACGAAAAAAATACAATTTTAAAGATCGAATGCTCTGAGCGAAAAAAGAAATACAACTTTTTTTTTGACAACTCAGACTGCTCTGAACGAAAAAAGAAAAAAACGCCTATGATGTGGGAACTGTGAACTTGCTGTCACAATTTTTAAGCAGCAAGTTATTTAGCCTGAATCAGTTATCGGTGGTGATGTCTTGGAGCGGGCTGTGCTCCCCAAATTTACCACCAAACATATCATCTCTCAATAGCTTCTAAATAAAAAAAAATAACACCACACACTACACCCAAAAACCAGCCAAACTTCTAAATGTTTCATCACACAGATTTGGGAGAATTCCATTGTGTTAAGTTTATTTTTTCTAGCTTGGCGCCATTCAACTATTCACCTTGAATCGATATTGTTATATATACTGGCTTCAGTCCTTGTCCACATCAACATCCCATTAAAAAAGAACAAAGAAAATTTCACTAACAAGAGAACTGAATGCCCCTGTGCTCCCAGGAGCATGCATGTAGATTCAAGGCTTTTTGCGGGTTATCCCTCTTCCATCACTTGGCCCGCAACCGTAAAGTCCAACAATTATTCTCCACAATACAGAGAAACACGACAAATTGATCCCCCATTTCAATGGATTCCAAAAAGTATTTGTAACTCATTCCAAATTATTTGACCATTTTGCATGATGACAACGCCATCATCAATGAGAACAACTTCAACAACCAAAATGGACTCAAGCCACAAGCTTTGGCTACTCCCAGGGTTATTCTTCCAACACAGAAAACCAAACCCATACCTATTCCCGATACATTCAGAAAAACATTCTCCATTCCAATTGGGGTTTGGGGCTGAACCCGAACCACATGTAGGTGTAGTTCATCTGAGAATAAAGGAACTCTTTAAAATTCGTTGCTTTTAGTTTCGAAAAAGATCTAAAATAGTCGACAAAGTGATTTTTTCCTCTCAGGGCATGATGAAGAGGCGAGTTTGTCTAAAAGTTTGGCCTTTGTCCGAACTCTGTACATAAATTCCAATTGTGCTCACTAAAAAGGTAATAGAATACTGTTTAAGGATTCAGGATCAATTTCGATTTCATTCCTCAAGCCCCTCAGACCGCATATCTACTTTTTTTTGTACTTTTGGAATAGTAAGACACAATGTTGTGTTTTGGAACTAAAGGCTGAAGTGGTAAAGGAGAAAGCTAAGGACAGTTTGTTGGAGTTATTTGAATAGACATATTTCCGAAATGGATATGGTAAATTGAAATCCAAAGAACTTCGAAACAAACGAATCAATGTTGAAGTTGATTTTCAATTTGAAAATAAATATTCATGAGGGACTCAAGGAACCCAGACGAATGAACCTTAAAAGAGGTTATTCTAATTGATTCTTTTGTTTGCGTGCCTTTTGATAAAGGTTTGTTTAAATTTTATAATTTTGCTCGAAAAGTATTGGAAAATATGAGAAGAGAACTGAAAAATGTTTAACTGAAGCTAATCAATTCGATTAAATTATCAAAAATGGTTTTAATGTGATTAGACTGATTTTCAAAAAGTTATGTAGAAAGTCGTTAGTCCGGCTAGAATGGAAAAATCGTTCATATGTTTTTCATTATATTAGAATTCGAAGAGTTAAAGAATTTTGTTAAGAAGAAAAATAAGCTTCTATATGTAGGAGGATCACTATTACAAGAGGTAATATTTCATAATTCTCTTTCGCTAACTGGTACTGATGTGTTTAAAGTTTCAACAGGTTTCGAAATTAAATACATTTATCCATAATGAAATTTGACTTTCGAAGGTGTCATAAATTTTGGATCTGTATAAGAAACCAGGCCAACACGAAAAAGAAGTAAACTCAAATTACAAGGAACTTACTACGCAAAAACCAAGCCCGAAGACATGGAAGCAAACTATGCCACACTACTGTTATGTTGCGAAATATTCGAACAGAAACTGAAAATTAATTTCGAGTATACTCTGGAAATACAATTTTGGAGGAAATGTTTGTGGTTTATAAGTGTTGAAAAATTAACAGAACTTATTTCATAGTTTTACGTACTCAAGCCGATCGTGAAACAGCTGTAAGACTGCATATTTTTAAATTGCGATTTACTGAAAATCAACTCGAGAATCATTAAGCAGGTGAAATTCAAGAAATAAACATTCCAACATACCATCTTTTAATAGACTTTAAGGCCGCCAGATTGTCCATGGCCAAGATTACAAGCCAAATAAAAGTAGCCGGTTTGCTGACCAGACCATTCAACATTTTTAATGAACTCCAACAAGGGGTCTGGCGTTGGAGAAAGCAGTCCGTGAATCTGGCACTTCAAGTAGAGGGATTATTGTCACCAATTCCAAACAGATATTGGCAGACGACATCCACAAATCAGCAATCTGTACAAGACTCCCTCATCTAGATCGAGCAGGCGGCACAAAACTTGCATATTAATGAAGGAAAAGGAAGTACATGGTGGCTACGTCTGCAAAAGAGTTGGTCCAACAATCAGGGTTGTGGAATATGAATTTTAAGTAGTGCAACACCTTAACTACCTTAAGTCAAAAGCTAGCAGCCGATAATAATATGGAGGAAAAATACGCTGGCAACACAACTATAATCCGTCGAGGCGCTTCAAAACCAGAATTCTTACCACAAAAAACTAAACTGCTGCTAAACAAGACTGTGGTATTTTAGTTCTCTCAGACGGACCTGAAATTTCGGTGCTTATCAAAAAGCACTCCGGAGAATATTGCGTACGTAGGAGGAAGACTCCGTAGAATAAATAATCATGAATTGTATGAAGATATTTGCAACAAGAACTTGGTATAGTGTCGATTTCCAGCCTAGAAATGGATATCGCCTTAGTCTCTGGCATAAAACAATCGAAAACCGTTGTATTTTGTTGTTTCAGTTCTAAACCATCTAATGGTAATGCGAATGATGAATAGTTTTATATACCTAAACGTGTACAGAATGCATAGTGCAATGATATCCAGACAGCTTGCTCTCGGGAGTCGGGACCTTCCAAGAAGTGAATGAATGATTTGAAGGCTTTATCATTGACGATTTTATCCTCCTTATGTTATAAATGTGAATGTTTGAATGTTTGTTCCCCAATCAAGCATTAACGGCCTAACGGGTTTAGATGAAATAATCTTGGCAGATGGCTGGATTGAAATATAGGTTTATTTTTTTTTTAATTAACGGTGCCTGTGGGAGAGGCTTACATGTGAAATACTGCATTGCTGAAGGTTTGTTTGATGTACTTCTAGGCCTTAGTGACGGCACTTATTCGTGAGGTTTGGTAGACGAAAGAGTTACAGGATTAACTCACTATACTATAAAGAGATAAGGAGATAGAGGTATAGGAATATAAAGATGTAGAGATAAAGAAATATATTGATATATAGAAATATAAAGATATAAAGATGTAGAGATATAGAAATAAAGAGATAAAGAGATAGTGAGATAAAGAGATATGGAGATATAGTGATATATATATATAGAAATTAAGAGATATAGGGATACATAGATAGAGAAATATAGAGATATAGAGATGTAGATATATATATATATATAAGTATTTAATATATATATATAGATATATAAAAATATAGAAATATAATGAGATATAGAGATACAGAAATATAGAAATGTACAGTTTTAGAGATACAGAACTTTGAAAATTAACAGATACAGAGAAATATAGAAATATACAGATTTCGAGATAAAGAAATTTTGGAAATACAAAGATACAGAGAAATATCACTTCTATTAGAAAAAACTACACTGTCCATGTAAATACAAATAAATTATTATTTGACGAAAAATTTTATTTAACCAAAATGGTTATAATAAAAATAGACTTTGGTAGGTATTTACGACCTGATTCAGAACCATTGATAAGACTGAGTTAAATGTAGTAGTATTTCTTATATTATATACACAGCTGGTCAAAAAAAAAATAGGTGTGACTATTTATTTTTTTATTAGTTAAATTTTTTTTACATTTTTTCAGTTGCATTATAATATTTTATGTTTTTGATAAAACTTCAATAACAAAGAAAATAAAAGACTTTAATAGGATCTTGAATTAACAGAACATTTTCATAATAAGTGGCCGAAACTGTAGATTGACGCATTTTAGCCTGGTCAATAAAATAGGCGCGTAAAGTATTAAAAATATTGATTTTATTAACATTTAATGTTGGTTACCTAAATTTTCGATTACCTAACTCTAATAACCAGAGTATTCTCCATTGTTAGCTTGAACTTTTTGGAGTCGGCGTGGCATTGATTGCACCAATTTTTGGCATGTCTGGTTGGGTATAGAATACCATTCTCTTTGAACGGCTTCCCACAATTGGTTTCCATTTGTGAAATATTGCCCGCCTAACTTTCGCTTGAGTGCATTCCACAAGTTCTCAATGGGATTGAGGTCAGGGGATTGACTTGGCCACGGGATAAGAGATACTTCCTTCTCTTGGAACCAATCTTTTACGAGACCCGCCGTGTGTTTTGGATCGCTATCCTGTTGAAAATGCCATCGGAGGGGCATGTTTTCTTCAGAAAATGGAAGCATGACATTTTCCAAGATATCCCTATACCCATATTTTGTTAATATGGTTTTAATGAGAAATAGAGGACCGACACCGTACCAGGAAAAACATCCCCACACCATATTATTGCCACCTCCGTGTTTGATTGTTTTTTGTGTATAGCGGGGATGGTATTCTTTTTCTTTAGGGCATTACGCCCGGAGTCCAAAGAAAACAAATTTATTTTAGTCTCGTCGCTCCACAGGATATTAAGCCATTTTTTAAGTCCTTCACACCTATTTTTTCGACCAGCTGTGTATGTGAATGTTGGTATGTTTCGATGTTTGAGTATTCGTTCCTCAATAATGCCTGGCTTAATGGATTTGGATGAAATTTGGTAGGTAGGTGGATAGTTTGTATTTATGACATTTATGGAAAATTTTATCCAGGAAAAATATACGGTTCCTGTGGGAGAGATTTCAATATTAAAAACTGCATTGCTTGAGATTTGTTTTGTATGCTCCCATGCCTTAATAAATGCACAAATTCGTGAAGTTTGTTAGACGAAAGAGTTACAGGATTCAATATACTACAGAGGCTACTTTTATTCCATTGAAATTCACCGTTTATGGGGGAGAAATCTGACTAATTTTCTTTGGCGAGTTTTTATTTGAATAATACAAATAAGTCTACCTAGACGAAGTCACGTGTAGAAGCTGCTTATAAAATATTTGTTTCACGAAATTTTATCTAGTCTTTCTGTTAACTGCTTTGAAGAATTGTAATAAAAAGATTTGTTTATTATTTAAATATTTGCTGCAGCTTCTTTGGTCGCTTCATATGCTTTAAATCTATTATTAGCTTATAAATATTGACATTATAATGGGAGACTTAACATCACAAAATTATATAAATAAAGTCTGGAGTGTTTTAAAGCACAGGTAAATTTTTTTTTTTGGTGTAATTATTATTTTTAATGAATGTAAGTTGAGTCCCCATGCATGAGTTATTTTTCGAACAATAAATTAACAATTTAAAAAAATTTATTATTACTGTTAAATATTTTTTTTTTTTATTTTAGGAAACAGATAAGGCTTTATAAAAAGTAAATCGAATATAGATAGCTGCTATTATGTATATAAATAAAAAAATTGATGCATTCTTAACAGAATGGGCATTATACATTTTCATCACAACGAACATCAATTGCTTTTTAACTACAGTGAGACTTCAATATGATGTTGAAATTAACACTTGAAGAGTTAATAAACTCTGACGTACTCAAAAAAGACATCATATATACTTGCATAATATTTATATGATATACCGTAAATAACCTTTTACTCTATACCAAAAGGTATTAAAACGATATTGCCATAAATACACACGAATCAAAAAAAAAAATTCAAGCCTACTATGGTGAACACTCTCTTTTAAACCACCTACATGCATACCAGTTTACTTAAAGTTACCATCCATAACCCTCAAACCAAACCCTATACATACCAGAGAATATTGCCCCAGAGGGTTTATTTGCCAACGAAGTGGAAAATAAATTCATTTCGCCAAATATTCCGCGTCGCTGAATGCGGCTCACAGTAAATTCTCCACACGATACGCAGTCCGAACAAGGTGAGTAGGGCGTAGCGTGTAGGGCGACAAGATATTACAGTTAGCCGGTGGTATCCGACGTCACATAGCTTCAATATCGATCATCAATGTGGGAGAACCAAATAAACCATCATCAGCTACCGTTCATTGATGCTGCATCTGGTAACCATTCCTGCTCAAGCATTGCGAAACTCATATTAATAAACCCTACCGAGTTATTGTGCCCTTCAATGCTCAACAATACACTCTTACCGCACGAATACCAGAACCTTTAAAGGATATCAACATCATTGTTGTAGGAGCCTTTATCGTTGTGCACTTGGCTAATGCTCCACAATTCTGTGAATATTTTTCCCGAGGAGCTTGAAAACCACATCCCTCCGCTGTCCGTCGCATCACCCCGATAGCTCGAACACACACGATGAAAAATAAAACGACACATGGATTATGCTCAAGAATGCAACTTTGCGACAATGGCAACGACAAGAACAACTCAATGTGTATATGCCCCGATGCTTGCATTCGGACAGTCATCACTTCAATTATTCCTGACCTTCCTACCTTCAGCCAAAACCAATCCTAAGCCCACGAACCAATGCCAACAGAACCTACCTTCCTCCAGCCTCTATCAGCAATCCATGTGACTTATGGTTGATGTGCAGAGGCTCCTTCTTTTCGTTTATTTGAATGTGTGTTGTGTTGCACAAAATTGAATTGGCAACGTTCGGACAACTGATTGATTTTGGGGAAAAACTTCAACATGGTCCGGCCAAAACAGTGCGATTGGGTTAAACTTAAAGTAGGCCAATCAATAAAACGTGCCATGAATGTTGAACGTTCGCGCTTTAATCATGCTAACTGGAATGTTATTGCCAATCTGAGTTCTGTCGTCCTGGCCTAATGGTTTTTACGGATATAGTTTTAGATGCATTTTGATTTTATCAACATTTTAGGTTTTTTACCATTAATTTTAATCAATCACGGATTATCGGGTTGATAAACTTTTGAAGAGGAGATGAATGATTTTGTTCTAATAGTATCACTTAACAATTGCAATTCGCAAAAAAATTTTTTGTATGTTTTTAAAACTTGCAGGTAAGTTACTATGTAGAGTTAAAAAAATAAAAGAACAATAACAAGTGAGTACTACCACCAAGTTTATAGGATGGAGTTATATAGCTATTTGGCTATTTCACTGGGGCCTGCTCGATCATCGAATGAATAACAACATACTTGGTTGAACTAATGAAAATGCTTATCTGTTCTATGCAATATGGTAAGCATGTTGGGTTTATTATGTGACTGGAGTAGTGCGATGTATAGTACATCGGCTTCGCAAACGCTCAATCGCTTGTTTAAACCCAGCTCGTAACAAACAAAGTTTTTTAATAAATAGAGCATAAAGCGATAAAGCACCACTAAAGGAGTCTGATGATCGGGTTGCCCCCCGAATAAAACTGGGCTTAGTACTCTTTCTTGTGGAACACCATAATTTATTACTTTAAATTGCTAATATTAAGTTTCTGAAAGGTTTTCGATTTCTGCGATACAAGTGCAAGTGCTATTCAGGGACAATGGCATGGGGGTATGTTCAGTTTTAACGAGAGAAGACAGCATTGAATTTTTGAAGAATTAAACTCCACACGATTCCTATTATCTCATTTAACAATGCTGAACAAATCGGAGTTTAAATAGCTTGACATTCGGTACCGTTGCAATTGCACGTCCGAAGGCGAAGAACGTGAATCACTAAATTAATAAACTGAGGGTAGAGGCGTCAGCAAAACAAATAAGTAGAAGAGCGTGGATAATTTATAAAAATGAGGAAGAGTCGAAAACAGAAATTAGCCCCACACCAGCATTTATTTTTTTGGAATCAGACTTGAAACCGTCCAATACAACTGACACTGAACGGTCCAGAAGATAACTTCGAATCAAACAAACAAGAATGTCATCGATCCCAAAAGCACGCATTTTTAAAATAAGAGCTTCATGCCAATCTCTATCAAATGCCTTATTTTCAATAAAGCTATGTAAAGATTTATTTCACTGTTCGGTGAGATATGCCAACAGATCACCCGTGGAACTGCGAAAGCCATACTGACGGTCTTTGAGAAGCTTTCGGTTCTTCCACATATTCCTTAAGCTGACGGTTAATCAGGGTTTTCATCACCTTAGAAAGAAGAGACGTAAGGAGCAACAGGAGGATGGGTCACCCTTCTTAAGGATAGGCTGGACAAATGCTGTTTTCCATTTTCTGGGAAAGATTTCAGATGAACACGAGCGTTGGAAAAGCATTCACGGTGGTTTTTCCGGTGTAGAAGAACACCTCTTAGGGAGAATATGGTATATACCATCCAGGCCAGCCGATCTGTGTGCATAAAGATTTTTGAGAACTCTTACTGTTGTATAAGTGCGGAAACATATCTGTCCCATGGATTACATTCTTAAGTACAGGAGGGGCAACGTTGCTATGAGGCAGCGAAGAGCTAGCAGCAAACTGCGCACAAGTTTTTTTTTCTAACATGCGCGCGCAAAAGGGATTTGTGTGATGCCGTTATAGTGTTAAAACGCACCGGTGTTCGAGAGGAGCAATTGTTTCAGCGGCAGTTCTATTTCCTATCAAACTTACAGCTCTGTTTTGTATTCTATCGAGCAGGTGAGGCGATGCTTGAGAAGCACCTGCCCAGAGGTGTGAGTTATACTCAAGTTTTGGGCGTATAAACGCTTTATAAATTGTAGCCAGATCAGAAGGGGAAAAAACCTTCTTACACCGATACAGAAAACCTAAGCACCTAGCAGAATTCTTAGCTATCTCAAGTATATGGTAGTTCCAACGGAGGTCGTCGTTGACACACATACCGAGAACTGAAAGTTTTTCGGTTTCTTCAATGTAAGTGCATTCATCTCTTCTTCTTCTTCTTTGTTTCCGGAAGCTGTTGACAGCAACACTTTAACTCCTACTGGAGCATAGGGCGGCAACCAGATCCTTCCATATCTCTCTATTCCTGGCACGATAACTCAGCTGTGAAAACGACTGTAAATTCTGGGACCGAGCTTCCTTCATGACAGTTGACCTCCATGTTCCCTTTGGTCTTCCAATCCGTCTCACACCTTGAGGATTCCATTCAAAGCACTGCTTTGCTATGTTGTCATCAGGCTTCCTCAGTGTGTGGCCAATCCAGCGCCATTTTCTTTGCTTGATGTCTTCATGCACATTTGTTTGTCCAGTCCTAAGCCACAGATCATTGTTGGATATTGTTTGTGGCCATCGGATCTTTAGGATGTAACGCAGACAACGGTTGACAAAGCCTTGCAACCTGAAACGACACCTACCTCCGAAATGCCAAATGGAGAAGTAACACTAATGTTATACTTATCAGGACGAGAAGTAAGAAACGAGTCAAGACTATGGCGGCTTGCCTAGCAACATCCGGTATTCGCGTTGGCAAATTGATATCTTGGACAAGGTGATGTAAGCCGGCAAAGATCTCGACATACTTTCCTTCAGGTATTGTATGACCAGAATAGCGGAGTTAATTGGAATTGTGTACATTGAAATCGCCCGCAATAACGATTTCAGTGAGATGATAAAGGGAAACCATTTCCGAGATGGAATCAGACAGCGCAACAAACTCGTTACAAGTCGAACTACTGTCGATACTGTAAATAAAACAATAATGAATGACATGCTGGCGGACAGTGAATTTGAGCCACAAGAAGTTAAATTCCGTGTTGGAACATTGCCCATATTGGGGAAGTCTCTGTCAAGCAATATCATTACTAACATAGACCACAAGACCATGATGGGAAAAGAGTAATGGCACCAAGCTATACCCATGTCGATCAAATTCTAATAAATCAGTATTTACTCAAGCCAAAACAGCTGGCCTGTACTGTATGGACATACATAAATGCAAAGAAATTTTTCCTTTAGCCACGAACATTGGAATAGACGACAAGAAAATCGCATACCAATTAAAAACACTTACACACAAAACACAACTCTGACTAAAACGAATTGTTGTGCGTAGTGCGAGTTGTGAATATTGCTTTGGAATTCGTTTAGGGGAGGAATGCAACTGGCTTTTTCACAAAAGCACTGTTTTTCTTTTAATACCTATAAAAAACGAAACCACCGACAGATGTAATTGAATCCGTAATTCCTATGACTTATCAATTTTAAAGCTCTTTTTTGGATACGATTCAAGAAACTCATGTTCGTTTTAGGAGCATCTGACCAAATATTAGAAATGAACCTAAAATTTATAGTCAAATATAAGCTTTGTATATTGAAGCCATCAGATCAGACGTGTAAAAAAATTTCTAGAATCTTTGAAGAAAATGTAAACTTCTTGCAGAATTTTTGGCGACGTCGAATACGTGGTTATTGTTATTCCACAGAGCGAGTAGTTTGAAATGTTATTACATTTTCGATAAATGGGATTGGTGTGAAACTCTTTTAAATGTGTTATCAAATCACCGAAACAATGGTTCCATTTTTTTCGGTGAATTATACCATCAGATCACCAATGGAACTGTTGCTTAAAAAGTTCGGTAACGGTAATAATGAAGCTTTGACAGGATTTCGAAGGAAATTTTAATGTTATTTTCTCACTTCAGGTGTCTAGGCTATAGATTGATATACATACCTACGTACGGAGGGAGGCACAAACAACATTTTTTCATTAACTCTATTATATTCCTTTATCATCTTTATGTCATGTTTGATTGTTATCCCGATTTTTTGTGAGTCTTAAGCTTGCCCATATGTAGTATCTACCTATAACGGAAGTAAAAAAAAAAACAAAAAATCACACAAGAAAATAAACTGTAAATATCCGTTGACACACTAATTACTACATGGATCCCTGTAATAAATTTACATTATGTCTGGAGCTCAAGGGAACCGAAAAAGCCGCACTTTTTGCACAATCCCACGTTATATACTCGTAATATGGAAGAAAAATTTCTTCGGTCAAACCAAAGTATTTTGGGGGTTCCAGATTTCTGTAAATTAATTTTCAGCCATCCCGCATCTCTTTCGACCAGACCACCCTCTCTAAAGCTATCAATCTTCAGTTTGATGACAGCCCCTGATGCCCTTGTCACCCCTGCTACCCTTGCAACATTAAACCTTTGAACCATTTCGTCCATATATCTCATCCTCGCCATCATCGTCGGACTTTAATGAATATTTCTTAGCGTCCTTCTCCACATACACCGCAGACCTGCCTTATAGTAGAATGTCTACATCATTTTATTTGTGTGTTGGTTTAAGAGGGGATAGAAATTTCAGTAATAATTAATTTCCCTTGAATAGACTAGCTTACATACACTATACAGTTCGGTACACAGTATGTAGACACTTGTGTCCTTTTTCCTGGGGTTTCCAACAACCCAAAGCTGAAATTTCATTTTAGTTTGGCATTCTTTGAAACGCTGCTAGATATTTGGCCATTTTTACCTTAGTAACATGTTCTTGTAGATTCTTCCAAAAGAATTTACCGAAAAGGAGATGAGTCTTCCTTGTCAAGGCGAAGAGAACAGGAGGCAAAAGTATATCTATTATGAAAGTTTCCTTCTTTCAAAAATTGGTGTGTGTATTAATGGTTATAAGATAAGGTTTTTTTCCATTTCAAAATTGTGTGTCCTCAACGTTTAGTAAGAAGAGTATCATATTGGGTTAAAGCTTTGAAAGTTTTTGTACATATATCATATATGTATTACTACAAATATCATATAAAATTCAGACCTGACCTTCCTACGTGTATGTAGTTAACAATGTTTTGGAAGGATTATGCTGAGGTTTCTCTTTGTGCATTGTTAACCTGTTTAAGGCCAATCGGACCTAAGAAAACAAATGTTTTTAGACAAGAGTATGTAGCAATATGTAAACAAAATTTTGTTAATTAACGTTAAATGTATTTTAAAAAAGAAATTGCCTCGAATTCTTGAAGTTATAATTTTGTTTTTAGAGGATTGTAATGTATACATATACTTTGTTAAGTTGTTTGTGTTCTTGAAATTCTGGTCAAAACCAAACATAGTTCGTTAACATGAATCAACAACCAATATTTTATGTTGACCAAATTTATTGTTTTTCAACGTTTTCATTATTTAATACGAGTTTCTGCATGCGGTGTTTTGCCTGCGGCCAACCTGGACTTTTTTTCACCTATTCGCTAGAGCTCTACATCAGGTCTTTCCGTTACGAAATTCTCCCATTTTCTAATTCTTTTTAAAAGTTAGACTTCAAGCTCAGGCTAGTTATTAATTTTTTTAAAGAGAGGCTTGACTATCTCACAACAATTTCGTATCAAAGTTAAATATGCTAACATGAGGCTTATATTTAGGGATTGCAATCCCGAAGACATTTTCTAATCCCGGGATTTAAGAATTTCAATCCCGGGATCCCGGGATATCCCCGGGATTTACATTTAGGTAGTCAGAGACAGAAAGATCGATTGTTCTAGTTCAAGGAATACAGATACAGAATATACAGTAGGGCACGGATGCGAATACGAAGTGAAAAACTATTATACCATACCTATGTATATGTACCTACCCTGCACACCAAATATTAAGGGCATTGTGTGTTGTTTCTGTGTATTGCTACCGAAATAGCAATACGGATTTACTTGGTGGCTTGCCTTTTTTACCGATTATTTTTGCTTATATCACACACCCACACATTAAACTTTGTGCCATAGCGTGATGTCAATGTAATTTATTTGTTGGGTAAGGTAAAAATGCAGACAAGAAACCCTTTTCCATGTTAATATGTTAATTATAATTACTGAAAATTCCGGGATTGGTACACGGTATTTTCGGGACCGAAAATTGATCGGGATCCCGCGATTTCGGGATTCGGGATCCCGGGATTGCAATCTCTACTTATATAACGAGCAAGGCGGATAGAGAAAAAGGTTTTCCCACAAAAGATGCTAAATTTGTATAGGTCTTCCGCAAAATTCAGTGTTAAAGTTAGCATGCACATGCACGATATTCTGAGAATGAACTAGAACGAACGAAAGAACATTTCCAAATAAAATTCTTTTGAAAATCATAATTCTTTTAGTTTTCATAACTCTAACAAAATAAGTAATAATCTGGTAAAGATGTTGATAATAACCGGGATTTCGAAGGCCGTATTTTCGAACCCAACTTTTTGCTTTTGCTTCCCCCCGCCGCGCCGGTGAGCATTTTGGATAGAAATTCGAAGCTCCTTGTTTTCATAGAGCCATCTATTTGAAGTCTCTTGATTGTCTACTTTTGTTTGCCCTTCAGATTCTAGTAAAAGTAGTAGTAGCGAACTTAGAGCAATGCTAATCTCATACGCAAAACTACAAAACTAGCAATACGAATCGTTAAGTTTATTAAGATGTTAAGGGAAAAACCACTACAGTGGAGCACTACTTTGAAGTATTTTATTCAATTACAAGTTCATAGAAGAGGGGTTAAAACTAATAATTTCTACTGATTCGGCTTTGAGCTTCACATCTGTTACACTTTGTTCTATGAAAGTTAACATGTTGAAGTTCAGATCCACATAGTTGGTGAGGACCTCTAGGATAATTTAATTCAATACAGGTTAAGCATCAATGTCGTCATTAAATTGATAAAGAAATGTTAAAACATACTTTTGCTGAAGACACAATAGGTGGCGCTATTGTCGCGATCAGGACAAAATTCTGGGACACCCGAGAAACGCCGGGTGGCTTAGCTGGTAATTTATATAAAAGCATAAGTTCTGACTCGTATAGATCCAATGTCGCTCATTCACATTCGGTACCGATATTTCACTGAATACATTACATTTAAATGGATTTCTACTAATTTGTGCGGTATGTGCGGAATCGTTACGGTAGGAAAGCGGCTTACCCAGTATCTATACAAGGAATCAGAACTCTTTAGATATTTACAGGAAGTATTTGTGTTTGATGTCTAAGCGACACTCTGTTTTGTACACAAAAAATAAGAAAATGAATGTTGTGTTGACGCACAAAATAACAATTTTTGAAAGAAAATGACATCCAGCGAAAGTTCTTTGCCCGCAACAAAAAGTCAACAGTGTATATTTTTTTCTATGTATGTATGTACGTATGTCGCCAATACTTCTTTCTTTTTTACGTAAACCTATAAAGAAATAACAAGCAAATACATTATTTTCTTCTGATGACGACATTCTATACAGAGGTCAAAAACAGTTTTGAATAATTCTGCAAGTGAGGAGATGAACATGAGATCGGTATTCATTTAGAAAAGCAGTAAATACTGATACCGCACCTACTCTAAATGCATACAAATTTTACTTTGTTTTTCTAAAATAAAATATTTTCAATCAACTCATTCATTTTTCTAACTAGTCACAATGATCGCTACAGTTTTTAATAAAATATTTAAATTTCAAATCAAGACGCTCTATTTTCAAAGACATTTTAACATAATTGGTCATTTTCAACATTCAAATTATGTAAATCATACAGTACGAATATATTTTTTGAAGATCAAAGAAAAATGCGTAGAGAGGAAGATATTACAAGCATAATAAATTGAATTCTTGTTTTAAAGTCCAAAATAGGGTAAGTGGTATACAATTTGAGCGACATTATCATTTATGTAAATTATATTTTTATTATTTTTTTTTTTACTGAAAACCAGGTTAAGAATCAAAACCATGCAATTTGTAAAAATAAATAATTCAAATGTTGGCACACAATCAGTACTGCCAACCAAACCAAGAAAAAATCCAAACTAAAGAGTTTGCTGACGCAAGAATAGCAAGTGAGGAGCAAAGATCAAAAAGCAAGGAAATATTTAGAACATGTTGTTTGTTATGTTGGCCAAAGTAATATTAAGTGGAGTTCGAGACAATCGCCCACTATGCTTTATAACAATCAGTCTCAATCTGTTATTGCCAACGCTCACTCAACACCAGTTACCCTAGAACAATTCACGGTTAATTCAGTGGTCATCATCCGGTATTGCAATTTTATGTAAGTTGTATGTATTGTCTAATTCAAGTGCGCAGTTTCCAAAACAGTATTTTTTTTCCTAGTGAAGTGTTTCTACATAATGTTTCTCGAAAAAAGTTTTATTCGTATTTGTTCATAAAACCGTCTCTAATTAGCAGGATCAATTTCATGTAATTTCTTATTTTTCCTTTTCTTAAGTTGCATCGTTACCTGTAATTAAGTGCTTCGGTATTTCAGTGTTTTTTAAGGATTTCGTACAGAAAAAGGTCATATCAACCACAAAAAACCATGTTTGTACAAAATTTCGTTTGGAATATTGAAGCATTTTAAAGGTTTGGTAAGTTTTTTTTTAATATTAAGACTTTTGTTCGTAATACTGAATACTGTTATTTACTGCCATTAGAAATTCTAACAAAAATATTGGGAAACATTATAAATATTAAGTTCTCAGAACTATACAGGGCTTTCAAAGAATTATTTTCATTTGTTTCAGTAAAAATAAAGTGGTTATTAAAATATTAGATGTTAGATTAGTCCGCAATAACGCCAATAACGGTCGAACGGATTTTAATGAAATTTGATTGGTAGAGCACCTCATCGCTTGATTGAAAAACAGACGTTTTCTTACTCCGAGTCTTAAATGTGAAATTATGTATGACTGGAAGTTTCCCCAATTTCTTAAATGCAAACAGACAGCATCATGCAAAATACAAAATGTAAAAATATGGTACTTTTTGTGTAAATTTTTTGGAAAAAATTAATTTTATTTGTGAGAACAAACATCAACAAAAAACTTTCCAATGGACGAAATCTAGCAGTGATGCTGAAGTTTTACATTAATGAGCTCGACCTTTGTTGTTTACGCTTGCAAGCCTCAATGACTGCAAGAATTTGTGAAGTTTGCTAAATGGAAGAGTTACAGGATTCACTAAGCTAACTAGCTATAACGCTACTTTTATTTCGAAAAAAAATAAACGTTTCTTGTGGAATAAATCTGAATAATTTTCTCTAACAGGTTTTGATTTACATAAATAATAAAAACAATTTAATTTGAAGTCCACGCAGACGAAGTCGCTAGCTAGTAAAACATACAATTTGTGATATAGACTTCGATCAAAAATTCTCTTCAAAACAAATGAAACATTAGTATTAAAAAACTTCCCAAAGGCTTGGCCATAAAAAAAAGAACACTTTTAAACATTTCAAAAATTATTTTTTTAAAAACATTTTTTTTTTAAATCAACAAGAAATAACAATTTGCATAATGTTGGAAAGACATTGTTTTTCAAAACTTCGTATATCCTGTGGAACATGGAATCTATTTATTTCTTTACTTGTAGAACTGCAGACCAGACTACACAAGATATTTCGCTAATATTTTCTAGCTTTTGGTGTCTTCCATTGATTTGATAGAATTGTGCAAAATAGAATTTTGCAAAAGAAATCCATTCCTGAAATTCTTTCAGCAATAGAATTATTCTGGCTGATAATTTTTTAATTCATCAAAGAAGCTTCAATTTTTACTTGCGATTATAGGGACTATAAGGCAAGTTTAGGATTCGTGAATATAAAAAAATTGAGATAACAATGAACAATGGCATTACGATCATAGAGGAGTCTAAAAAAGTGATCGAGAAAAAAATGTCTGTCTGTCTGTCTGTTTGTCAATATGTATAACGAGCTGCAGCCTAAACGGCTTAAGCGATTATCTTCAAACTTGGTGTGTGTGATTATTTTGGCATTCCCCAGAGGGAAAATTGAGATTTTATTTTCACGCCTAAAAATAACGGTACCTGCCATATGACCGTTTAGGAAAAGCTTATTTTCCTCGAAAACGGCTCCAACGATTTTGATGAAAATTTTTGTGGTTTTTTTTGTTGGTATTGGCTATCATTTGTATAGAACCAAATTTACGGGAAAAGTCTATTAACGGTACCTTTTATATAACGTTTTTTTTATTTTTGGGCTTTCTCGGTAACGGCTCTTTGGATTTCTGTCAAATTTTATATTTAAGAACAAATAAATAACTTTATTAATTATGCATATCAATTTTTTTAATAACTTTTTTTTCTAATACAAATTAATTTTTGATTTTTTTTTAAATCAATATTTTTAAAACTAATCAAAATGAATTAATTTTAAATTTTATAATCACATGCTTATTAATAAATTCTTAAAAACTGCATACCAAAATTTAAACAAAAAATTTTTTTTCAAAAAACTAAAAAAAAAAAAACAGGATCTTATCAAAACCGGTCCTACAATTTTCGAAATAATTTTTTCGTAAATTCTTTGTTATTTAAGACGTGTGATGGCATACTTCATTTTTACTAAAAACCGTTAAATATTGTGGCTTTGATAATTTTTATAATTTCAAACTGTGTTATTTTTAACGTAAATGTTACTTGTTTCTGTCAAAGATCTTGCTTTCCAATGTAATCAGGCACATAAGAGCAAGTACGTGCGACCCAGTCGTGCCAATTTTTTAATGTTTCCGCGAAGCCTATAGGGATTTTCTACAAAAGATTGTGTTTCTAAATTTTATAAATTTTAAAGTGATAACATTGTAAAATATAAAAAAAATCTGCATTCAACATTCTTTAGTAAATGACGCCACAGATCGTTCTGCAACCGACAATGATCCATGTTTTCTGCTGCAAATCGTTTGATGATAGAAATGAATCTGAGTTACATCGCCCTTAGAGTTTCAATCGCAAATAAATGTTCCAACAAGAGTACCTAGCAAATAGTTCTAACTCATTTATAGATATATTTTAAGAACTTTAGTCAAAACAAAGCGTTATGGATGTCAGAAAGAATTCAGTTATTAAAATAGATTTTTTTTAAGTTGGAAAGATCCCCAACGGGAGAAAATTTGTATCAGGTCTACACTTTAGAATGTCCAAATTCTAAACCAAATATTTTCCATGGTGATCGATGTGATCCGAATAGTTACAGACCAATATCATTACTCTCTATTTTCTCTAAAATATTAGACAAAATAATAGTTAAGAGAATGTCAAGCTTCTTACCAAGGCACAAGCTATTTAGTGATTACCAATACGGTTTTCAAAAAGGTAAATCAACAGAGGGTAATCGCTTTGCTGAACAAAAATACAAGAAGGACTGGACCAGAAGAGGAAAACTGTAGAGCTTTTCCTTGACTTGACGAAGGCTTTGTGGTTAACCACAAACTTCTTCTAAAAAAACGTCAGAGGTTGGGTTTTAGAGGAAATATTTTGGAATGGTTCAGTTCTTATCTAATAAACAGAAAACAGCTTGTAAAAATAAACGGTGTTTGTGGTGACATTTTACCAGCAGCAAGTTCACGGGTTCCACAGGGGTCAGTTCTAGGACCAACTCTTTTTTTGTTATGTTTAAAGCTAGAATCCCTATCTGAGTTTAAGTTCCTTGGAATAACTCTAGATAGTAATTTGAATTGGAAGGCACATATAAGTAATGTGAGAAATATTACCTACATAAGTATGAGCAACTTTTATCATTTAAGAAAACTAGTTTCGTCAAACCTTTCTACAATCTGTTATACACTAGTAAATTCGCGACTGGACTATGGTATCCCTTGTTGGGGTAGTTCACACCTAACTAACCTAAAGTCGCTAATTGTTGCCCAAAAAAAGCGTATCAGAATTATGAAATTTAAACGGAGATGGGAGCCATCACTTGCACTCTTCAGAGCTTATAATATAATGCCTCTGCGATATTTGTACGTATACAATGTGTTGAAATTGTTTTATTTGCAAAGTGGTTTCTCAAATATGGAAAGAAATGAAATTTCTTTCCTGAGACCCAGAACTCATTTACTAATAAAAAGAGTAAACAAAGAACATTATAGACGCTTTGTGACAGTAATTGCTGCCTGTATCATAAATAGACTTACTGAAAGCATTCGTTGTAAGGTCGAAACTCTTCCAATGTTCTTAAAAAATCTTAAAAAACTGTTTAATGCCAAGATCGGAGGTAGAAACTTTTCTGCGTGTAATGACATAAAATTCTTAAAAAAAAGATATTTACTTTCTTTAAATTACTATAAATTATTAATTAAATCTTCTCATCACAGTACAAATTTCTTTTTTGTTTTTTTCTTGTCTTTTTTTTTTGTGCAAAACTCCGCCTTTTTTTTCTTACTTATAAACTTTTTCTCATAAGCAAAACACAACTCCTAGCCTTCAATCTTTATCGGCTCAAAAATAAAAACAATACTTACATTTATAGGTATATGCTTAACAAAAACCTACATTTAAACAGTTGCTACTGGTATTGTTTATCACAAAGTGTTGCCATTTTTCAAAACTTATGGCTAAGCTTCTAATGGATAAATTATTTTGGAACTATACACAGTATTCATTTATATAATTTGGTCGAATTTATAAATTTCCTATTATGTATTTTAATCTGGTAAAAATAGTTTGAATTGAAAAAAAAAATATAGGTTACCTTATCATTGATAATTTGTCTCTTCTGGTGATTTTGTATGGCCCAATCTTTTTTTCTTGTATTTTTTTGTAGCTTTAAGGCGTTTAAACCCATTAAAGCAGATCCTTTGACAGCTTTTGGGATTTCCTGTATACATAGACTTTTTCCTCGTATGCAAAGCTAACATAAATAACGTCCGGGAAAACATAAACTTAAAATATCGTGTTGGATAAATAGTTTACTAAAAAAACATTAGCCCAATACTACTTTTCATAATGTCTAAATACGAAGGATAGACTAGCCGTAGCTGTTCATGTGTTTGTACATAAAACATCATTACAATTTCTTTAACGGGAGTTCTCCGAGCCTTGATTTTGACAAGTTAATATTCAAAACTCGGCTATAGCTTAACGAATATTCAATAAAACCTCAAATGTTGTCCCAATGTGAAATACATACATTTTAATCTTCACAACTTTTACGGAACAGTAGATATTTTGATGACCACAACTCCTTTAGAACCAGGTCATGGATCCTTTTATTTTATATGTTGTCGTTCAACGCGTACACATTTCACGGCCAACGGCTGCTTCGAGTGCCTCTTTCATTATAGCATTTTCCATTACGATGTTATAAACAGATTTTTTACACAGTTTTTGTTCTAGTTGGCCGCCATTAGCTTTACGTAAATAGCTACAGGAAGAAATTTTTTTTTTTAATTTCAGCTTTTGGTAACCGCTGATCGATTAGCATATTCTAATACCGTATGTTCCTGGACAAACTGACTATCCTCATGACTTGTTTCTTTCTTCTCAACGTGATAACTACACCAACTGCAACTTCTTCGTTTGGCCAAATTTGTCGTCTTCCACTCACACAGAAAAAGTTCTCATTAGGTTCGTTTGGCAATACGAGAAAGCCAACTGGGACGGCCTAAATAATTTGTTCCATAATTTTAACTGGTCAATGTGTTTCTTCGATAGTGAAATGCTGAAATGGTCAATGTTCAATGAAGACAATTATGATTTTGATAGGGATGCATGCATTCAGACCTATAACAGATAAAGGAAGACCTCTAAAACCTCTTCACACGAAATAAAATGTTGCCCACTTACTTACTGAAACAAACTGGCACAACTAATTAACATATGTTAGCAATTCAAAAGTAGGTTATACTATATATAATTCCTATGACACGTCATTATTAAGGACGAATTTTACATCAAATATGAACGAATGATATAGAGGCAAGTTCGAGAATTAGTCGGCTATAACTTCTACCAGTAGAACATTGATACGATATGATTTTGATGTCCTTGAATGTACGCTATGCTAACACTGCTCTTTTATAATTTTTCTGACATATTTATTCTCAAAATTCCGACTTTGATGATTCCTTTTACTTCTGAGGTATTATTATCCTTGATAATAATATAGTTCGAGAATTTATTGATATATAGTATTTCAGGATCTAGTATACGCATAAGTGTCCACAATTATTACATACAAAATGCACATATGTACTTTGTACATCATTGCCAAAGAAGCAAAATATACATGTATGTCACCATCATTTTTGTTGTATTTACCAAGTTGGGCGCTTAGCAATACCTCCACGATGTGCCTCCGCCCAGCCCATATCATAGCCTTCGAAACATGAGCTTAACACTGAATATATTTCGAAGAAATTTTCAAATATCCTCAATCCGTAGACAATATGTGAAAATCGAAATTATTGTTTTCATTAAGTTTTGCCAACAGATGTGGTCGATGTCGAGGATGAAGATGCTGATGATAATTCGAACAAATTTAAGGTCCGCACATACGCACACTCGCACAAACAGAAGTTGGAAAACATGTAAAATGACTTTAATTTGGAGATTTTGTGTGGTTGGGACAGGAAAAGCCTAACGGGTCCTTCTGCTTTTAAGAAGAAAATTTGTACGTCAATGTTAGTACCTACTCGTAAAATATAATATGGAAAAGGTACTATAGGCAGGTTAATATGAAATGTGTAATGCCATTGACGGTACGTAGGTACATATACATGCGTTGGTACTGTTTGCATTAAGCTTTGTTGGGAAATTACATGTCTGGTTCACTTGGCTGCCAAGGTAAACATTTAAGGATACCCTTAACCCGAAGGGATGCTCTTGCTCTTTCATTTTGAGTGGCAGACATACTTCAACCCAATTATTCCATAAAGGATCGGTAAAAATTGAAATCACGAAGCAATATCGAACTAAATTATACTATCAGGAACATCTGGTTGTCTCCGGCATTTGGATATTCCGAGAAGATAGTCGAAAATATTTTTGGAATAATAATAAGAGAAATGATTCTTGCCCAAGTTGAGCGTTAGATTCTACGTATATGTAATAAAAATATTTACCAAAATCGCAATAGTTATCTTATGCTTATCGAGAATGGAGAATAATTCGAATGGTTGCAAGAAGGCTTTTGAAATTTATATGCTGCGCATGAAATGTCAAATTCAAAATTTCAATTTTATAATATTTGTAACTGTTGCATGTTGGTGTTTTATATTTATCTCATAATACATATACATATGTATATTTTATAGATTTTTAATTGAAATAATTCTATTTTGTATTATTTCGAGTGAATAGAAAATAATGTGTGGATTTTTTTATTGTTTTTTAGAAAAAAAAAATTTAATGGTCTTGTTCTTCTTTGGATTAAACAATTTGGAGCTGGCTGTTTGAAATCTTAAAGTGGCGGGACACAAATTCTGGTTTGGCTCAAGATCAATGTTTTGTTTAACTTGTTGTCACCCTATAAGTCGCTAGCTTTAGCTTCAGAAAACTTCGACAGGCCACCCGCTTTGGATATGTTCCATACATGAGGCCAATTAAATGCGGATATCCTTACATTTGTTTGATTTTGGTACATGCCTTATTTCCACGATTGTTGTAACGCCGTATGTTATTGATTCTTAAACTTCGGTTTAATGGGATTTTCTTGTACGTTACATGACAGCACTGGCTAAATTGGTAGTGCTGTATTTAATCCGCGAGATTTAATTTAATGTGGTGGTTATCCGCGGGTTTAGTTCATTGTTATTCGATTACGTTTTGTTACTTCTGCTGTCATGTGAAGTATCTTCACTTTAGATACTTACAATTTGCTCTCATACGTTATGTACATTATCCAAGATTGTGAACCGTTTTGAAGCGCTGGACGAACAAAGGCCATAAAGAGCTTTTCTTAGGTAAGGGGGCATTTTTTCAATCACAGATGATGACATGATGGGTTTTACCACCATACATCATCTAATCTACTTGCAACCGAGGTTTGATGTCATAAAAAGAACCTTCTCTATTGACCATAGGTTTAAGATATAATTTGCAATTGGGGAGCACTCTTCCTTTCAAAGACATGGCAGGACTAAATGAGAACGTTGGGTATTCAGACTGTTTTGCACTTATGCTATGTAGATTTCTTCGCAGAATTCACAACTTGTAACAAGGTTATAAAATATTTACATATACAATAAACTGTTTATTGTCACAATAAAAAATTTAACAAAAATTAAATTAATAACAGTTTATAAAATCAATAAACATTTATTGATTTTAATAAACGGCCATTCATTGCATCAATAAACTTGTAAGTTGGACGAACTTTTAATAAAAAAAGTTTACCGGCGCAATAAACTTTTTTATTGATATTATGTACTTTTTTTTCAGTGTACGATTGCTCCATCGTAAGCATAGAATAATTAAGTCATTTTCAAATCCACAACCTTTCCTGTCCAGCTGAAAGTCATAGACTATAATCCCTATATATCTATTGACTTGAGCCATTTGATTAAATTTCCCACTTAGTAATGCTTTTTAAATTATCCTCCCTCGTTTTTGAACCTATCGTTATAAAATGTATTTCTTCATATCTAACAAAATGATACTAGAATGTTCGATCTACCCTGTCGAATCTATTTTTAGCTATCTCTCCAGTTAGGTCCTCTCCTTGATGTCCTTAAATATTGAATACATTAATATGGTTATCAAACATTCCCATATCTCACACTTTAATGATCAAATCAGTTATTCAAAACAATATCTTCCACTCTTGACTCGTTTCTCATTCAACTAGATCACGATAGTTTCTCATTCGGGTGCGTCAAGAACTGCTATATGCCAGTCAGTAACTTTCTCCACGTATCAACCCATATCTAATGTTTATTCGATTACTGACGTTGGTCCAAAGAATTCTCTGAACCCTACGTCATCCAATTTCTTTACAAAACCTTTGTTCGCCGGCTACTTGTATAGGTTTCCCAAGTATGATCCCAATACCAGCAGGTTCACATCTCGAAAACCGAGAGCATTTAACATTGTTTCCTTAGATTAACCTTTCGCGGTCTGTCCTGGAATGATCCGTTTATCTTGCCCTTCTATAAAAATCGCTTTCAACTTATAATCTTGAAAACTCTGAAAAAACGTGAAAAAAACGAAATTATCTCTATTCATCGACTTCTATAGGTTCAAGGTAAAATACTTGCTATCAATAAAAGAAAGGTGGACAATAAAAGTGACATAAATAGTAAAGTGACAAAATAGAATTAAAATCAATTTGTGCTACACATTAATCGTCAAAAAAAAAAAAAAAAAAAACAAAGAACTCACATAAAATGAATAAAATGAACGCAGAAGAATAAGAACAAACTCAGGCTCAGGCTCCTCCCATGCCACCAACCCCAAATCTGTTTACATTAACTTTAACAGAATTAATGAAAGAGTCAGCAAGGATCAAGGAGTATTGGGGCTCTAACGAATACGTCCTGACATCGTTCATTAGGGAAGTGGAAATTTTCCTGCCCTTTTTCGCCAACACAACGCTGGAGCAGTACTTTCTTCAAAGGAGCGTGGTCAACAAGGTGCAAGGACCGGCACTTCAAGTCATCAGAACTCTGGGAACAAACGCATCGTGGGAAATTATAAAAGCGGAACTCATACGAAACTTCGGTGTCAGAGAAACTTACTATAACCTGCATCACCAGGCCTTAAGCCTAAAGAACAATAATGTAACGGAATATTTTGAAAATCTTAAGTCTATATTGGATAAGCTTAACACCAAATATGAATTTGATATTAATAAACCATTTGAATTCTCGCCTTCAGCGAATGAAAATATGATTTTAAAAAATGTTATAAACGGATTAAATCCGAATCTAGCCAGTGTTGTAATAAGTAAGCAAATTAATAACTTAAGAGACGCTTATTATACTCTTGAAGAAACAGGTATGATTCAAACAAGTCCAGATAAACAAAAATTTAACAGACAAATACCACCCCATAAACCTACTAATACTAATAATAATAACTTTAATAGATCTCAAAACAACCAACAGCATCAAAGTAGGAACAAGTATAATAATTACAATAACTCAGGTCAGTATAGGAACCCTCATAACCAAAATAGAAATAATTCAGGTCAGTACCGGAATCCTTTTAGAAATAATTCAGGTCAGTACAGGAACCCTTTCAACCAAACTAGGAATAATCCAAATAATAATAATGACAATTTTATTCAACCCATGGAATGTGACCATGTTCAACAAGGTAGGGAAGAAAATTTTCACTCAACGCCTCCAGATCGGATCTACCGATAGTAGAATTGACAGTACAATGTTTAATTGATACGGGATCAACCACAACCCTTTTAGATCAAACAAAATTACAACATTACGAACGTATCCCATTAAAAGACAAAATAGTTTTTAACACACTTAATGGAAGAACATGTATAGAAACTGAAATTCTTACAGAACTTCCAAAAGAATTTAAAGAGAAAGCTAGAATGTACTGGAAACTTACTTCCTTTAACCAGAAAGATTTTGATGGCATTATAGGACAAAATCTATTGAGACCTCTTGGACCAAAAATTAATTTAGAAGAAGATTATGTAGAAATACACGGTAATAAAATTAAATTTTTATGTGCTTGCCCATGTAATTATAACGACGTATATGCATTAGAAAGTATTATAGAAGAGCAAAACATACTACAGAGCCTTTTCGGAGATCACTTAAATATCGTAGAAAAGGAAATACTAGAAAAAATTTTGAAAAGAAATAAAGGTTTATTCTTTCATGAGGGACAGCAACTCACTAGCACTCATGATGTAAAACATGAAATCGTCACAACTACGGATAGACCAATTTACGCGAAGACATACAGGTACCCTCAGGTACACGAACAAGAAATTAGCAAACAGATTAAGGAAATGTTGAAACAGGGAATCATAAAAGAAAGCAACTCTCCTTATAACAGCCCATTGTGGGTTGTTCCAAAAAATTAGACAACTCCGGCGAAAAAAATGGAGAATAGTTGTCGACTATGGAAAACTAAATGAAGCAACAATTGACGACAAGTTTCCTATTCCTAATATAGACACTATATTAGATAAATTAGGAAGGTCGCAATACTTTACGACTTTTGATCTAGCTAAGGGTTTTCACCAAGTCTTAGTTAGAGAAGAAGATAGAAAAAAAACAGCTTTTTCGACTCCTCTTGGGCATTATGAGTTCACAAGCATGCCATTTGGACTCAAAAACGCCCCTGCTACGTTTCAGAGGTTAATTAACTCGGTACTTAGGGAACATATTAATCAAATATGCGTCGTCTACTTAGACGATATTCTAATTTTTAGTACATCCCTCAAAGAACATATCATCAGTGTTCAAAAAGTGTTAGATAAATTGAGACAACACAATCTCAAGATACAAATCGACAAATGCAAGTTTTTCGCAAAAAGAAACCGAATATTTAGGTCATGTCTTAACAACCGAAGGAGTAAAACCAAACAATAAGAAAATTGAAACCGTTCAAAAACTTCAATTACCAGAAACTACAAAGCAAATTAAGTCATTTTTAGGTATTACGGGTTATTTTAGAAAATTTATAAAGGATTACGCTAAAATTGCGGAACCAATGACTAGATATCTTAAAAAGAACGCAAGAATAAACCTGAACGACTCAAATTATATAAGTTCTTTCGAAAAATTGAAAATAATCCTCACAAACTCACCAGTTTTAAAATATCCTGATTTCAATAAAAAATTTCAACTAACTACCGATGCAAGTGACTTTGCTATCGGATCTGTACTTACGCAGGATGTACACCCAGTGTGTTATGCTAATCGAACTTTAAATGATCACGAGTGAAATTACTCAGTCACTGAAAAAGAACTATTAGCAATAGTTTGATCGGTAAATTATTTTAGACCATATATATATATGGTAGACCTTTCGATTTATTAACAGATCATCAGCCCCTTAAATGGTTGCAATCCAAACATAAAGGTAAGGCTATTAATCAATGCCTTCAAAGATGGTTGCTACAACTAGCAGAATATAATATTAATATTGATTATATAAAGGGAAAAGAGAATAAAGCCGCGGATTTTCTAAGTCGAATCAATACCGAAACAGGAGAAATAAATGCAATTGAGACAATCACACATAAGGAGGGAGAAGTTACACCCCACCCAAATTTAAATTTTGAAATTGATAATATGAGTGTAGATAACAATACAATTCTTTCCCAAGAAGAAGAACAGAATGACCATTTCCCAATACTAGACACAATAGTCAATAGGTTTTATACGCAAATCATTCTAACAAACAATAAGACAAAAGAGATAGAAATACTAAATAATAAGAGAATAATATATATCAATTCCGAAGATATCCAAGAAGGGAGACTCATAGATATATTCAGAAGGTTCATAAAGAGAAGAGGTGAAATATGTATATACTCAGAGTTAACGGAACATGAATATAATTTGGTTCAACTAAAACTAATTGAATTATTTGACATAGAACATATTAAATTTTATAAATGCATGTATCACGCAAGAAATATAAAAACTGAAGAAGAAGCCTATAAACAGATAGCACGATATCATAAGAACGAAACAGGTCTACAGGCATAAATGAAAATTATGAAGGTTTAAAGAAACTCATATACTTTAAAAACTTAAAAGAAATCATACAAAAATATATTAACAATTGTGACACATGCAATCGAGACAAGTACGATAGAAAACCAATAAAGCCAAAGTTTCATCACACCGAAACACCAAGTGACATAAATCAAATAGTACACGCAGATATTTAAACTAACTCCAAAAACAACTTCTTCACTTTCATTGACAAATTCTCTAAACACTGTACTATGTTCTATATAGAAGACAGAAATAGTTTAACTATCAAAGAAAAATTGCGACTATACTTTTCTATCAAAGGAAAACGCAGCAAAATTATTTTAGACAATGAATTCCAAAGTATAAACGTTAAAGACTTCTTAAGGCAAGAGAACATCGAAGTTCACTTCACCAAACATTGAGAGACTTCACAGCACCATCAGTGAGAAAATGAGAGTACTCACAACCGAAAAATCAGAATTAACAACAAAAGAAAAAAATATATAAGTGCGTAGAATGGTATAACAAATCAGTACATTCAGCAATAAAATTCAAACCAATAGATGTTCTAGAAGGTAGAGTAGATAAACAAAAAGTTAAAACAAACATGCAGGATATAAAGGACAAGATTATTAATAAACTAAACACAAATAGAGAAGAATATAACGAGGAACGAGAAGAAGGAATAGTTAGGAATTATAAAGCACTTAGACATAAAGAAGAACCTAGATATAGAAAACTTAAACTACATAATGTACATCCTTCAAATATTAAAAGACCAACTAAATTTTCAGATCAAGTGGATATTAGTAATTCTACTAATGACAGCGACGACATTGACCATAGAAAAAATTGATACAAACAGTGGATTCATAGAAATTAAACTAGGAAACGTTGAAATAGTAAGAACTTATGATGTCATACTACACATTATAAACCCCACAGAAATTTTGAAGATAATTGAATGCCTACAGGAAAATATTTCCAATATTCAAATTGACAACGGAAAAGAAATTTTATTTCATGAGTTAGAATCACTAAAATACAAATTATATACAATTATCCCACACAGCAACAAAAGAGGACTCATCAATATAGTAGGTACAGGTATGAAATGGTTATATGGAACAATGGACGAAGACGATAGGCAAAACATCGAAGAACATCTAAAAGTCATCGATAAAAATAACCATAACCTAATAACCCAAAACAACAAACAAATATTCATTAATGATAGTTTTAACCAAACTTTAGTAACGTTAAAACAAACTATTGAAAAAGATAGATTTAAAATTTTGAATCAATTCAATAATATTAAAAAAGAAACTATTAAATGGAATAACAAACTTATTTACTTAGAATCATTATTAAAAATTGGAATAATAAAAGACAATATCGAACACATTCAAAATAACATTGCTTCAAGTAGAACAGGAATAATGGGAAACAATATTTTAAGTAAAGAAGAAATAATTAAATATGACATAAGTTTCGAGAAGCTAAAAAAAATATAAAAATTGGAACAGCTCTGTATAAAAATGAAAAAATTGTTTTTATAATTAAAATACCCAATGAGTTCATAGAGACAAGAAAATATTTAGTTACCTCCTTAACAAATATGAATTCCGAAGAATTAGTAATAGATGAAGAAATCATTAAGATAAACGAAACTATATATAAATACGAACCAAATGTAGAATTTAAAAATTTAAGGAAACCAAAATTATGTTTAAACAATACTGTCTGTATGAAAACGAAGAACTACCAAATGAAAATTAATGAAATTGAAAATGGTTTGTTATTGTTAAAGAATATTAAAGATACAAATTTGTCAAGTACTTGTGATGAAAGAATTACACCTTTAAATGGAAACTTTTTATTAAACTTTAATAGCTGCAAACTCAAAATATTGAATAACACTTTTACCAACAATAAAGATGAAAGATTTATTATCTCTTACGAGATAAGCCTTAATACAACTAAAAACAATTAAGTTTCGATGATATAATAATAAAACAAATAGAAAATATCGAAAACATTAACGAATTAAAATTCAACCATAAGAACCATGTTATGTTTAATATTTATGTTGGAATCATAATTGTACTATTAATTATTAGTTTAATAATTTATGTTTATATACAATCAAAAGAACTCAAACGTAGATTCTATATAACTCAGGAGAGTTTTCATCTTAAGGAGGGAGAGGTTATATCAAGTTCAGGGAATCAACCAGCAACGGATGTTCCCACCGCCATAGTTACCAAAAAACCAACGTCAGCGTCTGCCAATACGACGACACCAAACACGAGCTTTGGTTTGGCAATCGATTGGACTCGTTAGAGTTCACTAAAAGCTGACCCAGCAATAACGGATTGATATAAAAGAACGTCGAATGCAAACAGTCAACACAATATACACAGGATACACAGTCAACAGAGTCAATATAGAAGCCATGGTTAACAAGTTGTTTTAAGTTCATTCGTGTAATTTATATGTTGAGTAATAAAGTTATTTTTTTTATAAACCTTTCGACTTAGTGAACATAATTCGTATGACAGCATTTATAGAGACGAGTTATATAGAGCAATGTGCAGTTTTAACATCCCTGCCATACTCGTCCGCCTGAGTAAAATTACGATGGAAAACGCACGCTGTTCCGTCTAGGTCGGTAAAGACCTCACCGACACCTTGGAAATCAAAAAAGGATTTAGACAAGGCGATGCGCTGTCATGCGATTTTTTCAACATTATACTTGAAAGAATAGTGCAGAACTCTCCCACCAACCCCAGAGGCACGATCTTTCAAAAGTCCGTCCTATTACTCGCATACGCCGACGATATTGACATAATCGGAAGAACGCAGCGTGAGTTCAGTGGCGCTTTTGTGAGTATTGAACAGGAAGCAGCAAAGATAGGTTTGGCAGTCAATGAGGGCAAAACCAAGTATATGCTGTCATCAAGAAGAGATACCCAACATCGACGTCTTGGACAAAACATCACCATAGACAGCTATAACTTGGAGGTAGTTAGAGACTTTGTCTACCTGGGCTCCGCTATTAACTCAGACAAAAACACCAGCGCTGAAATCAAACGAAGAATAACACTTGCCAATCGTTGCTTCTTCGGGCTTAGAAGGCAATTGAGTAGAAAAGCCCTCTCTCGGGCAACTAAAATGTCCCTTTATAAAACCCTCATCATCCCAGTCCTGCTCTATATTGCAGACGCATGGACGCTGTCAAAAGCGGATGAGGACATTTTAGACTGTTTCGAGAGAAAGAATCAGGTGGCGCACACAAGTGGAAGAGGACCTCAACCGACTCCACGTGCGAAACTGGAGACAGATGTTTTATTCAACAAAAAGCTTATTAATTTAAATAATCGAAAAAACAAAGCCTTTAAAATGTACCGTGATTCCAGGGATGATAATGTTCTATATAACTATTTTTGATGTAATCGTGAATTTAATGTTCTCAATAAATTTCCTTATAATCAATACATATTGAGTATCGAATCTAAGCTAAAAAAATAGTAGATGTTTTTTGGAAGTTTATTAATAATAAGAAACGTTCTACTGGAAATCCTAATTCAGTCCAATATATGTGTCAAACTTCAAGTAACCCGTTAACTATCTGTTATTTCTTTGCTGACTTTGTTCGGTCTGTTTTTAAACCTACATGTAATCAAACTAGTCCACCGGTAATGTCTTCATCGAAATTAATCAATATTAATCAATTACATGTGGAGAGAAGCGATATACTTGATGAGTTATTAAAATTAAAAGATATAAAGCAGTCTGGATTTGATGGAATTGCTACTACTGTCTTAAAAAATTGTGCTTTTTCTTTAGTAACCCCTATTGAAAACATCTTTAATAGCTCTTCTTACAACAATGGAAATATTCTTATGTCTACCCTATTTTTAAATCAGGGTCTAAGAATGATGTAATAAACTATCGTCCCATTTAAAAATTATCAGTAATTCCTAAATTATTTGAAAAAAAAATTGTTTCTAATAAGCTTATTTTCTCAGTGAAAGAAATAATCTCCCATTCGCAGAATGGGTTTATCGGTGGCAGATCATCATCGACTAATCTTATGATTTTTATTAATTATGTATTAGGTTCTCTTGAACAAGGATATCAATGCGATTTTATATACACTGATTTCTCTAAAGCGTTTGACAGGGTTAATCACTCTACTTTGGTAGCCAAACTTTACAATTTAGGTTTTCATTCTAACTTATGAAAATGGCTTGAATCCTATCTTACCGGTAGAATTCAATTTTTCAGAATCAACAACTTTATTTCAAACCCGGTTGTTGTAAATTCCGGGGTTCCGCAATGGAGTCATTTAGGACCCCTTCTCTTCCTCTTATTTATTAAGGACATTCCGAGTGTTTTGAACAACAGTCAATGTTTAATGTATGCTGACTACCTTAAATTATTCTTACGCATAAAATCTATTTCAGATTGCATAAACCTGTAAAACGATCTTAATAACTTATCTGTTTGGTGTACTAATAACTATCTGCACTTGAATGTTTCTAAATGTCAAAGTATGTTGTTTTATCGTGGTACGTCACCAATATTATTATCTTATGATATACATCCAAAGTAACCGAAAAAAAAAGATTTGGGTGTGATCTTTGATTTAAAATTCACGTTTTCACCTCTAAAGCTAGTTCAATGCTTGGATTTATTTCTAGGAATGCAAAAGAATTCTCAGATACTTTTACTCTAAGATCTTTATATTTTTGTTATGTACGGTCAATATTAGAATACTGTTCTTCCATCTGGAATCCTAAGTATGATGTCTATCAATGAGAATAGAAAGAATTCAGAAACGCTTCACTAGAACTGCAATTCGGATCCATCATAAAATTCGAGATGTTTGTTGTTAGGCATTCAATCTTTGGAAACACGCCGTAAACATTTTGATGTCATGTTTATAGGTGATTTAATTAATTTTAAAACCAATTGCCCTCATTTACTTTCGTTGGTAGGTTTTCATGTTCCGAGTCGCGGTTTACGAAATAGTCGTTTATTTTTTGTACCTTTTCATAGAGTTAATTATGGAACTAATTAACCCTTAACTCGTTGCTTAGAACAAGCTAATTCTTTATGTAAGGTTATTGATTTTAATTTATACTTTAGTAGAGACTGTTTTAAAAAAAGTTGTTATTAAGTCTTAATTACGGTGGGTAATTCTTAATAATTTTCTTATAAGTTATTTTGTTAATTATTTTTAAGTAGTCTATAAGAGCTGCGTCTCTGCTTGATGAATAATAAAAAAATAAAAATTCTCTCTTCGTCCACAAACCAGACACACATTCACACCCCAATAACTACATCTACTTTATACTATTACAAAACTCCGCCTATTTTGTATTTCTTTTTCTCTTCTTGTTCTTTTTAAGTTATTTTGGGAATTTGCGCCTGTTCCTTTTTATGTTCGCCTGGTGCTCAAAATACGTTTGCGGTCGATTTTGTTTGAAAAATGACCCACAAACCCTCTCGTTAAATCCACACACACACCATTATTACATCACTTTTCTTATCAGTATTATAAGCATGAGTTTTATCAGCATGAGTCATGTTATTTCGTATGTGTAGCCTGTCATCGATTTGTGAGACGTTATTACGTCAAAAATACTGCAAGAATAAAACCGCATCATTGGGTGGTCCCGATCACTACTCCAAAAATCACTGTACATCTTTTTATTCGCGTCTTCATTAAACTAGCTAAAAGAAGTGAGTTTTATTTCCACCACTTCTGTAATTGATATGATGCTGGTCTTGATTGATGAACTTGCCCAACTAAACTTGAAGAATATTTAAAACGCAACTTCTGGTTGTTGCAAAATTCATTAATTTGTCCCCAAAAATTTAATTCGGCCAAGGACTGGTGTCAACCATACAGTTTAACCCACTTATTGTAGAAAAATGTCCAATTTCTTAACCGTGTGACACATCACGTCAAAATCCCACCCTATATTGATCTGAAAACTCATCAGAGATTGATTTTGGAACTCACTTAATATATCTTTCGGGTTAAGCGGTCTCAGGTATGTCTCCAAAAATTTCAATAACCCTTTATTGTCTTGGTCGTGACCAAATTAGTTTCTACCATTTCACAAATGGAATCCCAAACGAGAATTCCCAGCATTCCTCAGTTCACTAATACAATTTAAACAAGGTAACATTTTCCAACGCAATCTCATCCATTTACCTGCCTCTATAACACAGTAGTTGGATGCAAATGATACAGCTGTATTGCCATACGAAGCCATTGTTTCAATCCACGTGCTGTGCAAGTTTGACTTACTTACATGTTGTCATTTGTTTAGTTCGTGTCTCACCTTCCCCTATCCCCAGGAACCCAAGCGACCAACAACATTGCATAGCAAAAACGACTTCCACAACGACAACGAGGTTCAAGTCATTTGTCACTGACATACAGCACAGCAGCTAGAGCTGCGAGAATGCTCACCTTTGGAATAATAATCAGATGAGCAGCGGGGTTTAGTCCTCCAAAGGTTGTTATGTGAGCAGTGAGCTTATTTCCCTTCGCCAATATTCCATCCCGATCCTAACCAAAGGAAGCTTCACTTTTGCCACCCATCAACGACATTGGAAATTGGATGGAGACCTAAAAGAAGATGCAACTTTTTAAAGCTAAACGAATATGGCTGAGCGGAATAGTAAATTAGCTATATAGGATGTGAGGGTGTTTACAAATTGTAAATGGCTTACTACGCGTCTCGAGGTACAGAAACGAATACCATTGAACGACACGAGTGGAGGGAGGGTGAAAATAATGCAGACATTTTTATTAGGAAAATACCTATGGTGAAAATACACATAAGTTTGTTGCGACTTAAAAGACACAAACCCCCTGAGTGTTTTGAGTCTTCAAGATTAAGATAACTTCTTAAATCTTGAACTTTATGTAGACGTTTTGTTTTGTTTGGCATTTGAATTTTGAAAATATATTAGAAGTGGAATAAAAAAATCTTTGGTTTAAAAAAATAAACTTGTTTTCTTATTCAAAAAGAATTGAAAGAAATGTCGAAAAGTCCCCTTTCTGACAGGACGAGGTAAATGTTACCGCAGCGTTCAGCTACGCAAGGAGAAATTACAACTAGTCAACGAAAGCCAATGTTTGCTAAGAAACAGTTTATAACATAATAGTTTATTACTAAATAACATAAAAAACTCTGTGAGTGATACTGAGTAGACGTGCGTAAGTTAGCAGCCAGCTAAAGTTAATTTCCGGAGTTTATAATTACCTGCCAAAGTTTCAAGATCGTGTAATAATTGAAAACAATTTTTGTTTCTCTCGTCTCAAGCTGTGAAATCCTTTGAAGCTTAGAATATATTTATTTCCCGAAAATTAAATTAGTAATAAGTGTCAATTTTGTTTTGTTCGCTAAAAAAACTTGAGTGAAACAATTGCTTTGTTCCCCTTCAGTTTACATAAACCTGAGCGCAAAGTAACATAATTAGAAGACGCAACTAGTCATTTGACACCAGCCAAAAAACACATTTTGCACACATGCACCTGTTGTTAGTAAGCCGCCATTTTGTTTTAATTTTTTATTTCTATTTCCACTCGTTACTCTCGTAATTTTTATTCTAGATAAGAAAATATATGACAAATGTGTAGCAAATTTAATTTTCTACAAAATATGTTAAATGACTTCTTTTGCTAAATGCTTTTGTTAAAATTTTGTAGAAAAAGAAAACTTTCTTTGTATGTGATTTTGCTTAAGCTGGGTGCGCTGAAGTAAAGAGAACATCCTATCCTATTTAACTGATAGAATGACTTCTCCATGAGCACAAGATGCTCCATTCGAGCTATTACAATTATAGACGTTGGTGGTGTCTGGTGTAGTGCTCTTGATTCTGCTGAACACCAAGCCATGTACATTTATGAAGGAAAATGAATTTCGATTTCATTTTATTCAACTTTCTTGTACGTGGATTTTCTTAAGCTTGGTGTGCCGAAATCTTGTAAACAGCAGTTAAGTCGATACTTTGAATGGAAGTTGGCATTGGAACTTTTTGTAAAAGTTGTTCTAAATTATTTTAATTTTTTTGTAGATAAAATATCTAAAACAAAAGAAATAAGAAGATAAAGGTATTTTGATTGGGTTCAACTGAAAAATTAAGATTTTAGTAAGGTTTGCACTGAACACCTGCACACCTTCGAGTGAACGTCACTGTTGGAAACGCTTTACTCGATTTTTTTCGAAAGGCATATACAGATTTGAGAAACAAGGTGGTACTGATGATCCGGGAGTCCAAAAGACATTTCTACGCGTCTCGACTTGACCCCACCCTAGCTGGGTGTAAGATTTGGAAAAATTTAAAAGAAGTTGGTCTTGGTAAGCGAGTGAGCAATTATACAGACAATATTAATTGTGATGAGTTAAACAAAAAAATTACAACTATTTCATCATTGCCACTAAATGATAGCTCTGTACCTCCTAGCTTCTTGGACACTCACACTCTCCTTGGAAGAGGGTTTTGTTTTTCTCTTGTTAATGATATAGAGGTACTGAAGTGTTGTTTAGCTATAAAATCTAATGCTGTAGCGTATGATGAAGTTCATCCTGTATTTCTAAAAGTAACTCCACCCTATACCCTAAGATACATTACGCATACTTTCAATACAATTTTATGACAGGAATTTTTGCTTCAATTTGGAAATATGAAAAACTAGTGTTGGGTTCGATATCCCCCTTTTTATAATCCTATTTCTTAAAATCCCGCTCTTAAAATCCCGCTTGTTATAATACCGCTTTTTTAAAATCCCGCTTTCTAAAATCCCGTCTCTTATGATCCCGTTTTTTATAATCCCGTTTCTTATAATCCCGCGATTTTTTTAAAATAGAACAAATACTTTTGATTGCAAAAGCGGGATTATAAGAAAATTTAAATAAATTAAATGAATTAATCATTTATTGATTTTTATAAATGAATTTTATTATAACATCTTTATGGGAAGTTTGAAAATAAGTAATAAACAATATCAAAATAAAGTTTAGTATGAACATAAAAAGATTCAACAAATTCCAAAAAAAAAGTAAAAATAAATACGACGGGATGACATAAGGTCTTCAAATAGGCACAATGTCCATGGACCACTTAGGAAATAATCGTAAGGTCCATGCACATTATTCCTTTTTAAAAGTGGACATAATGTCTGAATTGAAATTTTGGACTTCAAGTTTAATTTTATTTATTGACATTATGTCAATATTGAGCTTAGCTGACGAATTAAAAGAAATCATAGTGTGTATATTGGATTGGTAATAATGTGGATCAGAATTTCGGCTTAATACCGAATCAGTGTGCAAAGAAATTTCTTGAGATTTAATTTATTTATTTTTATTTATAACTTTGCTTGACATTCACATTAAGAATTAAAACTTTTATTTATAGTGTTGTCTCAACTTGAATTTATGTTAAAGATAAAATTAAATTTAAAAAAAGAAGAAACTTAATTGAATTGATTAATTTTAAATTAAGATATCAAAGAATTACATTAAATAAATTTATGAAGCGAAGTTAACATATCTGTAGTAGAATTAGAAATTTAGATTATATCTCCCATTCAGTATGCCATAGGTATGCAACCCTTCTGCTTGGGCTCACTATAGGATTTGGAGTAGGTGCGAGATTGGGTTTATGCAAAAGTTATTTAAATCAAAAAGAAACGTTACACATACCCAACCTTGCACCTTTTCCAAATCCTATAGTGAACCCAAGCAGGGGGTTTGCAGGGGGCAGCATGCTCTCCATACCTTTTTCATACTAAATTTACAAATTGGGATATAAGTCCCAAATCGTAAGACTGGGACTTATATCCCGGGTACTTATGTCCCTGCGCCCATTGTGGTTCTAGATATATCAACAACAACATATAACAGTTACGTTCCAAAAGAGTAATTCGTCTATTTTATGAATTTGTGATTTTTGTTTGGATTTTCCACATAGGACATTATGTCTATTTCAAAATTAACTAATTAGACATAATGTCAACATTTTTGATTTCGCCATAATGTCCATGACAATTGTGCCTATTTGAAACGGACCAGTAAATACAATATTGTAGATTATATAAGCAAACACAAATGTGTGGGCACAGTAAAGATTAAAAACATTCCGACGAATTTTCATGTTAGTGGAGTGTTTTTAACATTTTTAAATTTATAAAAAAGTAAAAAGCGCATATAACCTACATCTATTATTATTTAGTTTAATAAGAATATTTTGTAAAAAAGCGGGATTGTCGGGATTTGTCGGGATTTTAAAAAGCGAGATTATAATAGATCTGGATTTGAACAAGCGGGATTTAAGAACCCGGGATTTTAAAAAAACAGTATTTTTGCAAACGGGATTCTAGAACTTCTTTTTCGGGATTTTTGAAAAGCGGGATTCCGATACGCTCCCGAAAAATTATTTCCATACCTAAAAATCACAACGACTACCGACCTATAGCTATTTTGCCATTCTTATCAGATGCGAGAGTACCTCAATAGAAATAATATGATGTTTCTTAATCAATCTTGTTTCCGTCCAAAACATAGCTGTATAACAATTGTAGTTGAAGAAATTACCTTCCTTAGTCTCTTGGACTTCTCCAAGGTTTTCGATACTGTCAACCACAGAATTCTTTGCAGTAAACTTAAAGAAAAATTTCAATTCGATTCATCGTTTGTCCGACTTATCTCCCCATATCTTAGTTCTAGATTTAAGGCAGTTGTTACTGACAGCAGAACATAATTTTTTTTTTACTTTTAAGCAGAGGCATTCCCCAGGAATCAATTTAGGGCCATTATTGTTTTCTCTATAAATAAATGAGCTCCCATGACTAGGCTTTAATTTATCTATGCATATGTATGCTGATGATTTTCAGCTTTCTTATAGCTGTCCATTGGGCCTTATTGAAAATGGAGCTTTGAACATTAACGAAGATCTTAACAAAATTCTGGAATGGTCTAGTTAAACCGGATTCTGCTTAAGTCCAACAAAATCCAAATGTTTAATCATCTCAAGAAAATCTTTAGATACAACGTTCTTTCCAAAAATACAACTTAACAATATCCCAATTGAATATGTCGAATCAGCAGGGAATCTTGGAATAGTTTTTAATAAGACACTCACCTGATCAAATAACATAAGATTGACAATAAGAAAATTATACGGAGGTTTACGTATGTTATGGGCGACTTAACGCATTACTCCTATCAGAACAAGGATGCTACTTGCAAAGTCGCTTCTCATCGCTCTGTTTGGATGTGAAATTTTTAGCAACTGCGATTCCGAGCACATGAGGAAACTCAGTGTTGTTTACAACAGCGTGGTAAGGTATATTTTTGGGCTGCGGAGATACAGTCATATATATATATAAACACTCGTAAATCCATTTGCTTTTAGAACTTTAGTTATGCTCAATAACATCATCCAAGCACGACAGCCACCCTATCTCTTCAACCGGATTATTTTTTCGCAGTCAACCAGCAGCTGTGGTCTGTTACCTATACGATACTGCTACCTTGTTTCGAGTCGACAAATTTTCGTTCATGCTATCCGGTTGTTGAATTCCCCTTCTCCGAAATTTGAGGTTGATAAGCTGTTCTCATCGGTTTAATGCAGGACTTAGGCAGCATTTTGAGGAGCATGGATGATAAACCCGGGTACTTATGTCCCTGCGCCCATTGTGGTTCTAGATATATCAACAACAACATATAACAGTTACGTTCCAAAAGAGTAATTCGTCTATTTTATGAATTTGTGATTTTTGTTTGGATTTTCCACATAGGACATTATGTCTATTTCAAAATTAACTAATTAGACATAATGTCAACATTTTTGATTTCGCCATAATGTCCATGACAATTGTGCCTATTTGAAACGGACCAGTAAATACAATATTGTAGATTATATAAGCAAACACAAATGTGTGGGCACAGTAAAGATTAAAAACATTCCGACGAATGTTCATGTTAGTGGAGTGTTTTTAACATTTTTAAATTTATAAAAAAGTAAAAAGCGCATATAACCTACATCTATTATTATTTAGTTTAATAAGAATATTTTGTAAAAAAGCGGGATTGTCGGGATTTGTCGGGATTTTAAAAAGCGAGATTATAATAGATCTGGATTTGAACAAGCGGGATTTAAGAACCCGGGATTTTAAAAAAACAGTATTTTTGCAAACGGGATTCTAGAACTTCTTTTTCGGGATTTTTGAAAAGCGGGATTCCGATACGCTCCCGAAAAATTATTTCCATACCTAAAAATCACAACGACTACCGACCTATAGCTATTTTGCCATTCTTATCAGATGCGAGAGTACCTCAATAGAAATAATATGATGTTTCTTAATCAATCTTGTTTCCGTCCAAAACATAGCTGTATAACAATTGTAGTTGAAGAAATTACCTTCCTTAGTCTCTTGGACTTCTCCAAGGCTTTCGATACTGTCAACCACAGAATTCTTTGCAGTAAACTTAAAGAAAAATTTCAATTCGATTCATCGTTTGTCCGACTTATCTCCCCATATCTTAGTTCTAGATTTAAGGCAGTTGTTACTGACAGCAGAACATAATTTTTTTTTTACTTTTAAGCAGAGGCATTCCCCAGGAATCAATTTAGGGCCATTATTGTTTTCTCTATAAATAAATGAGCTCCCATGACTAGGCTTTAATTTATCTATGCATATGTATGCTGATGATTTTCAGCTTTCTTATAGCTGTCCATTGGGCCTTATTGAAAATGGAGCTTTGAACATTAACGAAGATCTTAACAAAATTCTGGAATGGTCTAGTTAAACCGGATTCTGCTTAAGTCCAACAAAATCCAAATGTTTAATCATCTCAAGAAAATCTTTAGATACAACGTTCTTTCCAAAAATACAACTTAACAATATCCCAATTGAATATGTCGAATCAGCAGGGAATCTTGGAATAGTTTTTAATAAGACACTCACCTGATCAAATAACATAAGATTGACAATAAGAAAATTATACGGAGGTTTACGTATGTTATGGGCGACTTAACGCATTACTCCTATCAGAACAAGGATGCTACTTGCAAAGTCGCTTCTCATCGCTCTGTTTGGATGTGAAATTTTTAGCAACTGCGATTCCGAGCACATGAGGAAACTCAGTGTTGTTTACAACAGCGTGGTAAGGTATATTTTTGGGCTGCGGAGATACAGTCATATATATATATAAACACTCGTAAATCTATTTGCTTTTAGAACTTTAGTTATGCTCAATAACATCATCCAAGCACGACAGCCACCCTATCTCTTCAACCGGATTATTTTTTCGCAGTCAACCAGCAGCTGTGGTCTGTTACCTATACGATACTGCTACCTTGTTTCGAGTCGACAAATTTTCGTTCATGCTATCCGGTTGTTGAATTCCCCTTCTCCGAAATTTGAGGTTGATAAGCTGTTCTCATCGGTTTAATGCAGGACTTAGGCAGCATTTTGAGGAGCATGGATGATAAACTTTTTCTTTTCTTTTACTTTTGCAATTTTTAATAACTTGATTAAAAGTATTACATTTAATAAGTACATTAATTTATTAAATATTTCCTTTTTTATTTCGTTTTACCATTCTGATTTTGTAATTTTCCTTTTTTTTTATTATTATTTTCGTTTTCGTTATATTTCTTACATTTGATAACTTAGTATCACCAATTTTTTTATATTTGAATTAAAAGTATTGTTATACTGAAGCTTGCACCAATTAAAAGATATTTTATCTTACTGTGTACGTCTAATCAATAAATAAAATACCTAAAATACCTATAGCTCCCATAATTGAGCAGTTAAGTTCCTGGGTTGATATTGGAGAGTACTGGTGTCGTCATTGAATAATTAACTATTGTTGGGAGTCGTGTATAGGCCTTGATCATATTATAATGTGTCTCCGATAATTTTTTATCACTTCACTATTATTTTATATAATAATATTGAAGCAGATTTGGCCTGACTGCGCATCACGCGAGAACGTCAAAACGAATTTGAACAATTCTTTTTTAATTAATAAGGATATTTACTCGAGAAACATATAGGACACATTTTAAAAAAAAATAACAAAAGTTTTTTAAGTTGGCAAAAGAAAAAATATTGCTTACCGCACATCGAGTAAAATGACGTACTTATAATTGTTTTTTTTTTTACATCCACTACATACATAGTGTTATTGCGTACTTTTACTCAAAAACAGATAGCGTAGGTATATTGCGTTTTTATTTCACTTCTTAAAGCTACATTAACACCGAATCACTACAAGCTATATTTTATAGAGACATGGAAGGATACACAGAAATACCAGGTATGCTGGTATGATTTTTACAAATCGCCATCTTAGTATTTCCTGACATCACTATCATCTTTTATTATTATTAAATTGAAGATTAAATTAAAGGTGTGTTACGTATGTTTTAAAAATTTAAATAAGATTTTTGTATCCACGGACCGAAGCTAACGCAAGCAAAGCCGCACGCCGAGCTATTTTTTTTAGAATATAATTGTATGCCGTTCCGAAATATCATTTCTTGTCAAGATTTCAACAGCAACATCTTAAATGATAACTGTCTAACCGACAACATGAGAACATTCAACATTTACCCAAGCCATTATTCGCATAACACAAGTACTCCTCATAAGTACGTCATTATGGACGACAATGAAGTGGTTATGTATGATGATTAGCTTTCAGCACCTGGTTTCTTAGCTGTATAAAGCACTGAAATCGTATGTATGAAAAATGGAAACGTTTTAGGATAGGCGAGGATCGACAGCAATACCGACTACTACGAACAAAATGTGGAGGACCCGTAAAATCAGATAAAACTAGGTGGTACTCAAATCATCTAAACCTTTAACAAAAAATGGCCGCAAATTCAAGAAGAAACTTCGTGAAGTTGGCAAACATAAATCATTGGACTTGGAAGTTCATTGTAATAAGTTCAACAAGCTATTTACAACGTCAGTTTTTCTTTTGTGAACATTGTTGAAAGTTAAATTTCGATCAAAACAAATTCAACAACACAGCACATTTGTCAAAGCACCAATGCCATACTCATTTTACCACTGTTAAATTCAATTTTCAAAAAAAAGCACTTATCCATCTTTATGGACATATTCCAAAATTATCCAAGTAGCAAAAAATCGCATCGAAACAAAATATCGCTCAATACCAATTCTGCCATTTTATCAAAAGTGGCTGATCGAGTACCACGCGAATGTGGAATGACTTGCCAGACTCTGTTGTTCCCTCCCTCTTAATTCCCATTTAACTAGCATTAAAGGGCAGCTTTAATGTTTAACCCCTTTTGCGTGAGCTGATTATACAAAAAAATCGTTTTTTTTAAATTTAATGATCTCTTATCACTCAAACAGCCTGTATTTTGATTTCACCTAAACAGTCTAGATTGTTGGTGCCGGTAAGAAGTCAGGTCCAACCTTGTGTTAAGCCCCCTTAAAACAAAAGGCCGTGTCATCTCACAGAAGATTCTCGACTTAACATTCTTCCCTACAGTTCTTTTGAATAATATTCTCTTGGAGTTTATCTATACAGATGAGAACTAAGGAGTTTTCTTCATTGGAACTCTCACTTAGAATAATAACATACACGGTATTATAGGAAAGCATAATGGTGTCTTGAGAACGTTGTCCATCGCAAGACAAATTCTTGCCAAAACTTTAGTTTTTTTGCTCGTTAAGTTTTTGAACTGAAGATATAATAATGTATCAATTTATACTAAAATTTTCTATTTTCAATTTTATTGAAATTAAAAAACTGACTATGTAATTTAAAATTATTCAAAACAAACCACTTCCTCCACCAATATTCAGTTTCTGTCGTCTAATAGAACTTCCTCGTTTTACCTGCCTCACAACAGAGCTTTAGTTTTACTTTTCGCGGCTCGCCTAGACATTTGCATCCGCGTGAATTAAGAAGAACAGACAACATGGTTAACTACAAGGCTTAATTATCTAAAAGATGTTAATCTTAATATTAAGTTCTATTAAAATCAATAAGTACTCAATACTAAAATATATCATACTTGAGCAACAACTGTCAATACACATTTGTTTTCCTCTGGAATCATTTCGTTTATTATTTGCAAAACCAAAACAGCTTTTGTGCAAAATCGTGTTCAAAACTTATCATCCAAAAATACTTAGCTTAGAAGTTATTTTGACAACTTCTAGCATTACAGCATATTAAATCACAATCAATCAACTGAAGCCTTATAAAAACTTTATGTATTACTAAAGAGCTTTCAGCTTCATGCTTATCATCTCATCAATGACCCGAGGCATAGAGAAAACAAAATTAAACCCTAACATTGGTTTAACATTATTTAACTCATTGGCCATATCTACAAACACAAAGTGCCAAGCGGTCAAGCCATTCCAATCCGACCAGTCATCCCGAAACACTCACCAACGGCCCAGGATACCAAAACTTATACAAATAACCTTTTCACTGAAATCTGTTTTAACACAATTAAAATCAATTACAAAGCGTCTCGATTTTGCATACCATAGAATAGCGCTGCAATAGGCAAAGGCATCCCTTTAAGGCCCACACACATGCAATCCGGCCAGGCTTATGGCACGTGCGTACGTGCGTATCTGTGTGACCGCCTGGACCGGCAATTGTGTATATGTCCCTCTTAACGGCTTCTGCTTTCGAATGCAATAATTGATGTTGCCAATTTCAGAACAAATGCCCGGCAGTAATCATAACAATTGCAAATTTTCCATCATATCGTAATAATGGACAGAGATACACAAATGCGGGTGGAACGATGTGATTGGGGGGGGGGGGGGGGGGTTTGCAGACTTATAATAATAGTCGTGCAGTGGACGTAGAAACGCCTACAGCCTGCAGCCACCTTTTAGGTATTTTAAGCTGTGTGTGGCGGGGGTGGACATTGTACATGTGTGATTTTGAGATTAGAAGTTCAAGGGTTTATCCTAGTATTTGTGTAGATTGCGATTTGCATTCAAGAGATTTTGATTGAAGCTAACTAGCGATTTGTGAGAGATTGCAAGTAGGTATTCACTAGGTTATAAGGATTACCATAGCAACACCCTATTTTAAAACCCCAGTGGCAATTGATGGCTCCCATTCGTTGGTATAACATTTCGTAAATAATTAACAACAAAATTTAATTTTAAATTTGCATTGGATTTAGAACTTGAATTTATTTGAAATAATTTGTGTAAACTCCATAAGTAAGATAATTTTACCAACAAATCTGCAACTAAATGAAATTAACAAATTAATTGGCACGAAAACTCTTTAAGGTCTAGTGATTTATGTGCATATACTGTGTATGTGTGTTGTGAATCTGCAAGACGATAATCGTCAAAGCGATAGCATTGAACGTTATCGCCAATAGTTTGCTATCGCTCTCGTATCGTCTATCGCTCTCGTTGTTACAGTTTGAGAGCCACTGAACATTCCAAATTAACAGTAAAAATCGACTTGTTTTTTAAAATCTAAGTACAATCTTCTTGAAAATTAAAAAAAAAATCAAATCAGTTTCCTTAGAAAGACGGAAGCAATAAAAGTAATTATTCAAAAATATTTGTAATACAATGAAGAAAAATAGGTTTTTATATTGACTTAGATTTTTGTTGGAAGAGATAACAGATCAGATGCATCTATTAGTGCTCTTCTTATTTGTAGATATTATTCGAATTTCGATTTCCTCCTCATTCGGCATGCATTACGGCGAAACATTTCTTATAATATTTAGGTATTTTTAATAAATACAAAACACAACATAAAGAACACAAACGGGACGACGAAAGCTACATTAGCTGCACTTTTTCGAGACAAATTTTACTCTTGGAGGTTTTGTCAGTTCTTCGCAAGAGGCAGTACCTCGGAAAAATGGTTGTTGTGTCGGTGAGCTGAACCCCGACCCTTCGCTTAGCATTCCCACACACTATCCAGTAAGCAACAGGGCAACTAAGATTTTGCTAAATATTTGAACATGAAATTAGCCGTGTTTTTTTGGCAAAGCTATACGCAGTGCAGAAGGATTTAACACATTCTACAAATAATGGGTTTTCCAATAGGGACTTGACAACTTTGAATTTAGTTTGTGAACGCACCCTTTCACTAATCATCGAACTGTCATTGTCAATTTATTCAGACACTCAACATTTTCATCATGGTAAAGTACACGAGCGAGAAACGTCTGCAAATTATAAAAAAATTTCTACCGAAATTCGGAGTCGGTGACCGCAACTTTAAGAACGTTGAATTGTTGAATTTCATCGCAAAATCATCTTCAGTGATGAAGCTCATTTTTGCCTCAATGGGTTCGTCATTAAACAAAATATGCGTTATTGGTCGTGTGAAAATCCACATTTGCTTCATGAATCACCACCTTATCCACAAAAAATAACTGTTTGGTGCGGTTTGCATGCCGGCGGCGTTATTGGGCCATATTTTTTCATCGACGATAACGATCGTCACGATACTGTGAATGGCCAACATTATCGCGCCAATTAATTTTGGCCTGAATTGGAAGATATGGACTTGGACGATATGTGGTTTTTACAGGATGTTGCCACAAGCCACACAGTACACTTTATAATAGATTTATTGAAGAGTAAGTTTGATTAGCGTGTTAACTCAAGAAATGGGCCAGTCGATTGTCCTTCTCGTTCGTGCGTATTAACGCCTCTATACTATTTTCTTTAGAGCTACGTTATGTCATGGGCTTATGCCAACAATCCGACGACGTTGGAAGAGCTCATAGACAACATTGAACGCAAGTAGCGGCCGTTTCGGTCGATATGTGTGGCCGAGTAATCGAAAATTGGGTCCAACGAATCAACCGCTGCAAACGTGCCCGCGGTGGCTATATGAACGAAGTCGAGTTCCATTCATAAATGTTTTGATTGTACTTCTAGCCATTGTTTATTTACAGTTTTAATTGAAGTTTTATTTAAAAAAAAAGTGTTCAAGTCCTTACTTGAAAACCCTATACAACATCCGACTACCGATAGAAACAGAAACTGGAATCCTGCTGGGGGTTGATATTTTCTTGTAAAGGGTGTTTTTGTAGACATGTGGTTTTCAATCTGGCAATACTTTTTCGAAGTTGGTCTTATTGACAGCTGTCGCTTGATTTATGCTCAGTTTGGCTTGCCATTTTCAACATGAATAGACTGAGAACTTTCACCGCGTTATTGCTGACATACGGCCCCAATTGTTGCAAAAACTTGTCGAAAATCGGGCCTCTCGGCTGGAATTTATTTGAGCCAGCCCGAAATCATTTTTGGAACATAATGGAAAACCCTTATCTTTATAATAAAGCTAAATTCTTGGCCATTACATTAAATTATATACACACCCTTTTTCCAATTTTTTTGATTTTATTTGTCACAAAATTAATTTATGTACCTACCTTTCTTGCTGTTTTTGTTTCATTTAATTTGACGGGTAGTTTGGCACCAAGCTGCGGTGGTTCCTTTTTTTTTAATCTTTTTGATAGTTTTCCCAAAAACACTATTGTGTCGAGCCTTTTTTTCAAAACCAAAGTGAAAATAAAAAAGTGGGCACGACTGGGTCGCACGTAGTTGCTCTTATATGTCTAATTATATTGAAAAGCAAGATCTTTGACAGAAACAAGTAACACTTACGTTGAAAATAACACAGTTTGAACGTATAAAAACTATCAAAACCACAATACCTAACGGTTTTTAGTAAAAATGAAGTACGCCACCACACGTCTTAAATAACAAAAATTTTTGAAAAAAGTCTTTCGAAAATTGTAGGACCGTTTTGATAAAATTCTGGTTTTTATTTTGAGTTTTTTTAATTTTTTTTTTTAATTTTGGTATGCAGTTTTTAAGAGTCTATTAATATATACGTGATTATAAAATTAAAAACAATTGTTTTTTATTAGTTTTAAAAATATTGAATAAAAAAAACAAAAATTAATTTTGATTTAAAAAAAAGTTAATCAAAATGTTGATATGCAGAATTAATTTGGCTAGCTAGATCTTCTCAAATATAAAATTTGACAGAAATCCAAAGAGCCGTTACCGAGAAAGCCAAAAAAAACAGTTATATGAAAGGTACCGTTTATAGATTTTTCTCGTAAATTTGGTTCCTATTAGGTGATAGCCACTGCCAACAAAAAAAAAAATCAAACATTTTCATCAAAATCGTTGGAGCCGTTTTCGAGAAAAATAACCTTTTCCTTAATCGTTATATGGCAGGTACCGTTATTTTTTTGCCCTAAAAATAAAATTTCAATGCCAAGAGATACAAACATTCCAAGAACACAATCGCTTAACCCATATAGTCTGCAGATCGATATACACCCGGACAGGCGGACATTTTTGTCAATGATTTTTTAGGCTTCTCTATGATCGTAATGCCATGTTTGATTGTTATCTCAACTTTTACTCGTTTGCAAGAAAAAATAAGACTTAGCATCTTAGTAAAATCGCAGTCGATGCTGAGAATATGGAATATGGGTGAAGTGGAACAACACACCCGATTTGGACGAAATAAACCCAGCTGTATGTAAACTTACGACAAATAAGGCTAGAGCCGATGGCCCATCTGCCGAACTCCTCAAAACTGCAGGTGATGTTAGGTTAGAGTTACGTAACGACTCCTTAAGAAAAGAGACCTTATGAACTGCACCAGCTATAGAGTCCCTTTAATATCGCCCAAAATACTTTTTAAAATAGTGTGTGAGCCCTTAACGTATTGGCCACTAACGTGATAGGTTGACATTGGAGAGGCCAGGATTTTTTTTGGAAAAAACACAGGAACTTCAAAACGATTGCTGGGTCATAGAGGGCGGATGGATAGCAATGCTTCGTCGCTGAAATTGTCCGATTCCACCCCGAATAGACGGTGCAGTAGAAACTCGACCAATTTCAAGTGAAAAACTTGAAAGCAGCCAACATGGAGCGAAGAAGGACCATATCAAAAAATTTCTTAATGGCAGGAGGCAGCATGACACACCTTACTTACATTGGAAGAATGACTAGAACAGGAGGCCCGAAGTCTTGTGCTTGTCTAGTGGAGTCCTTTAACTACCTTGGGTCAAAAGTAGCAGCCGATAATTATATAAAGGAAGAAATACGCGGGCGGCTGCTAAAATCCAATAGAACCTACTATAGTCAGTCATACCTTGGGGTGCACAACTGGATGGCCTCGCGTCGGCCAGCAATCGGGATATATGGAAGAATTTGCTGAACGAGGACCGGACCAGACCCCGGTTGTTGCGCCGATGATGACTACAAGTTTGTTTAATGTTTGTTTTAGGGTTTTACAATGTGAGCTCATTTTAGTTTTGGCCAACACTGTAAGTAGAAATCTCACAATTTTGTTTAATATCCAAATTTGTTGGTTTCCCAAACGACAATTTTCTTCTACTCTGAAAATGTGTCTTCCTTTCATTAATATGGGCCTTGGTTCCTAAAAGGTGTGTTCTGTATTGAAGTTACCTTTCAACTATAGTTATTGTAAACGAAATAAAGCTATTTAATATTTTCCTATCAAGGAGCAGATATCAAGATACAGAAGTGTCTATATACAAAGCACTTTATGAAAAACTGCACATTGAGTACTTCCACTCTGAAAGATAACAAGCCCCAGAATGTAATTATAATCTTTTCGCTTAAATGTGGGCACTTAAAAAAGCCGTCCATTTGGGTTTTTCCCATATCCCTATATTCACAATGTCCTTGCCGAGCGCAAAATCTAGACTTATACTACTTTTATTCTTTACCTCACTATTAATGCCATTAAAACTTTAATTACAACAAAGAGCCGCTCTTGTAGTTCCTCTCTCCGCCAATGACCACTTAAATGTGCATTCAAAAGCATTTGAGCGCAAAGCCATTGCACTTAATGTCCAGATTATGCGAGGCAAGTGATTCTGAGAAAAATAATAATAATAACAATAAAGGACCTTTGAAGGCATACTCTCGCCCAGAGTTCTGCAAAGTGCTGTACGCCGCTCCCCCAACCCTGATGTTGTCCACAACGGAACTTAAAGTTACATAAATAATTTAACATTTAATTTATTTCCCCTTGTTCGCCATTTTATAAGGAACCAAACAAAAAAATCAAACACAATAACAAAGATCTCTTGAATTCCTGGAACCAGAGTTATGCATATAAAAAAAATATTAGAACATGCAAAGAACGGCGCTGTATACCCTCCTTCACGAAGGGCCAAGTAAATATTTGAGTTGGCTCCATTATTGGTCAGTGAATTAGAACTGAGGAAGGGAGGGGAAATGCGTAGTATTTGCACGCCGCCGGGGCATTGTAGGCCCCCTACATTTAAGTGTACACGCAAGACCGAAATCGCTTTTAATTGCCCGAGGCTGAAATACTAATTAAAATGCACTGACCATGATGGGCTTTAACAGTAGTCAAAGAGACTCCAATGCCTTGAATGCAAGGGACAATTTTAATAGGCAAACGATTTTACATTCGGTTCGAAATTAATTATTTCTCTCAGCGTTCCCGAAATAGAATGTTTCTCTGGTATCCTTCCTGTTCCTCCTTCTGCACTTCACCCTATCAACGAACCCGAGCTGTTCGAGGTTCGAGTTCAGATTTACTGAGTGCTTTCGAATGTCGGTTTATGAACAAGAGCTGCAGTGCCCAGGATGGGCTGTGGTTAATAATTGAATAGTTGGCGAATTTTCACTAGCCCTTTTATTTTAAGCGAAATGGAAGCTATTATGGAAAATGTTAAAGTTGAAAACAAGTTGCGACAGAAAATTAAGTTTAAATTAAAAATCAGAACAAATGGAATCTTGGAACGAATATCTACGTTTTGATTATTAAATTTTTATATTCAAGTCATGTGATTTAAGAAAAGTTCAATAATTGCTGTATTTTGCAAGCCTGTAAATTTCGAAAGAAGTTCACACAAAAATGTTGTATGCAGGGCGTTCAATTTATAGTCAAATTCAACTAGTTCAGGAAGAAAGTAAGTTTTAGAATTCTGTTTTCCTCATAATAGGGACAAGAAGAGGTATAACAATTGTTTGAAAAAGAAACTATTTTTATAGCTTGTATGACAGTAAGCATTATTTGTTCGTTTTTTTTTTAAATAATTTAGTGAAATTACTTAACTACCTTGTGTTAGTTTTTGATTAGAAGCGGTGATGATATAGGACAAGGCGCATCACCTCACTGGAATATAAAAGGATCCATTGTGGTCCCCATAGACCTAACTACCTTAGTACTTAAATGAATAACAATTCAATAAGTCAATTTTTAAATATGTATTTTAAAAACAAAATTGAAAAACATTCTAAAAAACGTAATAAAAAGACAGAAGTTTTCGGCATTTAAAAAAAAAATCTATTCCAAAAGAATACTTGCCAAATTTAAAAAATGTGATTTAATTAAATGTTTGCCTGTCTATTGAACTTTGTTTTTGAATGCCGAAACATTCATTAAAAGTGATGAAAACGGGAACCTGCAAATAATACCATTTGACTTTAAGCGCCGCATGCAAAGTCTCTATAAAAACTCTTGAATTAATTTCAGGTTGATTTAAGATGATAATGCTCTAAGAAAGATCATATTTTTACTTGCGATTAAAGGGACTATAAGGCAAGTTTAGGATTCGAGGATATAAACGAGGTATAATAAAACCGAAAACAGCTTGGAGGTCATCTGTTTTGGGGGAAGCTCGATCTCAAGGTTTTCAATCGTGGCCACAGCTAAGGTCAGTCGAGGCGAATCGGGACAGATGGAAGGATCTTGTTGCTGCCCTATGCTCCAGGAGGAGTTGAAGCGCTGCATTGCAGCCGGATAACATATATATAATAAAACGAGCTACAGCCTATAGCCTAAACGGGTTAAGCAATTGCTAAATTGATATGTGTGTATTTTTTTGTATTCCTCAGAGGGAAAATTGAAATTTTATTTTTAGATCTAAAAATAACGTTACCTGCCATATAACCTTCAAGGAAAAGCTTATTTTTCTCGAAAACGGCTCCAGCCACTTTAAATGAATATTTTTGAGAATATTTTGCAAATATTAGCTATCATTTCGTCAAAACCGACTTTACCGGTAAAGTCTAATAACGGAACCCTTTATGTAACGGTTTTTTAATTTTCGACTCTCGGTAACGGATTTTTGGATTTCTGTCAAATTTTATATTTGAGAAGATCTAAGTAGCCGAATTAATTCTGGCATACTAATATTTTAAATATATTTTTTTTGAAAATTCAATATTTTTAAGACTAATCAAAAACTATTTTTAATTTTAGAATCAGCTGTGTATTTATAAACTCTAAAAAATTGCATATTGAAATCTTAAAATAAAACCAAATTAAAAAAACTAAAAATAAAAAAAGGATTTTATCAAAACCCATCTTATTTTTTTTGAAATACTTTTTTTTATAAATTCTTTGATATTTAAGTCGTGTGATGGCATAATTTATTTTTACTAAAAACCGTAAAGGGTTGTGGTTTTGACATTATTTTAAAATTCAGAACGTGTGTGAAATTTGTATTTAAATGTTACTTGTTTCGATTAAAGATCTTACCTTCCAATGTGATTAAGCAGATAAAAGCAAGTATGTGCGACCCAGTCATGCCCACTTTTGTATTAAGAAACACTGGAATTCCTTTAACCCAAAAAGTAAAAAAGGGTACTCTCATATGTTTTCTTTGTGGATACTAAAGCTGTGTATAGTTAACCGAAATACGCTATGAAACAAACTCAACCGAACGAAATTAAATTTTAACAGTGATTCTATAATAACCAATGTAATGATTCAAAGGCAGTAATATCATCAAAATCATTGGTGCAAGAACCGGGATCCAGTTTGGGGCTCATCTAATACAAGTACTCCCCTAAATCGTTAAGTAAGCGGCAATCTTTCCAAACTCGTTCTATTTTCGTTCCTATTCGCTCTTTCAAATAGAATGCCTTGCCATCGGATCCTACAGATTTTTCATATATTTTCATCACACCTGCTCCGTGGTAGATTTCATTACCCGCAAAATATTTCTCTCGAATACGTGGTCAATTTGGAAACGGGTGAGTCCAATAGGAGATACGCAGGCAGGAGCCTGGTACGACCAATTTTAGTGATCATGCCTTGTAGTTCATTGTCATTAGTGTTCTATTCCAAACTATGGGATCATATGTACTGCCTGCTCCCTACCTATTGGCGTTAAAATCGCCAAGCATGATTTCAACATCATACCTTGGGCAGGCATTGAGGGTCCTCTCTATACAAGTTCGTAGGAGGAATCTTTTTCTTCGAACTCCTTAATGGTGCGTAAACTTTTATGACGCTGATGGTGATGGAATTCGCCTCGCACGCGAAGGATGTACCTATACCCTTTCGTTTATTGCATTTAAGCCTATGATGTAAGGCTTTATTGTTGGACTAAATAGGAACACTTCCCTCAATACATGATGCCTTGGGTGACCTCTGTGGCATATGACTGCTATTAAGTTCTTAGATCCAGATCACAGAGAAGATTTGCCTATGTTTTTCCATTACACTCAAAACAAAAACCATCAAAATTAATTAAAATTTAGTTTGTTAATATACAAATACGTACAAAAAAGTTGAAATAATCTTCATTTTCATTTTGTTTTTCTACCCGTGTCCCACAAAATAAATAAAGTCGTCTGAACTAGCTCAATTTATTTTAACGCAATTCACTTATCACAAAGAGTTATTTCCCCTATAAACTTCACCCTTGGGGGATTGAACCTAACATCCCGCAATGAAATAACTAAAGTGATCCAATAAACACGAACTAACCATTCAATTACTTCCACATTAAATAGACAAATATAAATTTCCCAGCAAAATAAACTTCAAGCCGACATTGTTAGTTGCGTCCGTCCGTGCTTCGATATTATAGGAAGAACCCGCAAGGGAAACACCTTGTTGTCCCCCGGGGAATCATTCTCTCTTTTGAAATGCACACAAACTAACTATTGTATATATAGTTAGGTACGCACAATGATTTTCTCTACCGTTTTGTATAAACCCTATACCTAGTCTGGACGCTCCTGTCAGAAAATTTGAAATTGTTCAAATAATTGTCGGTCTAGATACATGAAATAGAGGAAAGCAAGTGTGGGCATTCTAAACGCAACGTACATACACAACACATACACTAACCACTCATTAAATTCACCTCAAGGGCGGAAAATGGAATGTCCCCAGATACCCTTCCAGCTGATCCACCTACCCGCCTTTAACTACAACCGAAGGTCGGAAAGTGATATCAATCGTAATTCAAATACTCATTACCGAAAAACTAATTTACACACCAGCCGGACCGCATAGTGCTTCCGCCAGAATAGACAAACACATACAACGGCTGCTGCCGCGCGTACATTTCGGAAGCAACAAAATGTCGTAGTGGTGTTCGTCCTGGACAAGGTCCTTTTTGCATAATACCTTCTCTCAACATATATGGGCAAAGGTGAAACCGTTGCGGTTATTTTGATAATTATTTTCACCTAGCTACTCATACAAGTACTATTTGCTGTTATGTTTGTGCGTGTGTGCTCTTCCTGATAAAACCACGGCCGTAATTGGTTGAAATTCAGGCAATAAACTGATAGGTTGTAAAAAACAGTTAACGCTAAATATAGTTTGTTGTTCACCTTAAGATGTGGCTTTATATAAATATTGAAACCAAGTATAGAATAAATGGAAATTAATTTTCAATGCAGCCAAGATAAAAAGGGCCAAATTTCAACATTTGGCTGCATATCATTACTTTGAAAGAAATGGAACACTATGCACGTATTTTTTTAAAAACCAGAATAATATTTTGAATTCATCGCGAAAAACATTTTAAATCTTCCTGGATGCAACTATTAGGCAGTAACAGATTCCAAGCTTCCATCCCGGGTGACAGCATCGTTTTCTTATTGTTCTTATGTACGTTTGAACATTAAGGAACTGATTTTTACGTTGTTCTTCGCCTTCTGAAAGAAGTAACACTTTAAAAAAATCCCATGAAAACAACGGTTAGTAAGTCGACAGATAATTCCAGGTTTTTCAGAATTATTGCAGGATGGATTTATATTGGATTCGAAGTCTTGTGTTTATTGTAATTATGTGAGATTCCACGCTGCACCATCAGTTAATACTATACTGACTATATTTTGATCATAAAAGATTGACATTATTAATTAATTATGTTTGGCTACTTCGATAATGTGCTCTACTTATTCATAGGTGTCGTATATAGACCGAACCGTATATGTACTGTATAAAATCTTTTAAAGGATAATGCATTGATTTATCCATTTCACGATTAAAATATTCTGCTAGATAGGCAATTTTATAAGAGAAGCTTGATGATGATAAAGTATCTTTTCTAGTACATATAGTTTTCCCTTGCTATTTACGCTGTCGAGCAATAATCACCTAAAGACTCACAAATGTTAAGCTTATGCTGTTAAACTGTAAAACTGTTATCTCTGTGATAAAAGACAAGTAGTTTTAGCTGCGAATATGATTTCTATGTAGCTTTTTCTACCATCAGAGGTGTTCCTCAAGGTTCAACCATAGGACCTCATTTTCCCTGTATATAAATGTACTTCCTGTACAAGTACCTATCATCTTCAGTTAAATTCAATTAACTAAGCTTTTTGAATGGATTGGAATCGTAAGAATGGTTTTTAAATACAGCAGTTTTTTCTTAACAACTTTTTTAATGAATGAATTTATGAAAAAAAGTATTTCGAAAATTGTAGGACGGATTTTGATAAAATCCTGTTTTTATTTTTAGTTTTTTGAAAAAAATTGGAAATTTTGATATGCAGTTTTTTAAAGTCTATCAATATACATGTGATTTTAAAATCTTAAATATTTTTTTTATTAGATTTAAAAATATTGATTTTCAAAAAAAAAAATGTAAAAATAATTTTAATTAGAACAAAAATATCAAATATAAAATTTGACAAAAATCCCTAGAGCCGTTTTTTTTTTTTTTTTTTTTTAAATTAACGCGCGCACAAGGGATTATGTGTTTCCCTTTTAATGTAGAACACACTGCGCGGGCATTACGAAGATAGGGAGGGGAGAGATAGGAGGTGCCGATTAACATTGGTTTTGAATGTTTGTAGATCAAAATGGCAAGGGAAAATCCCGCCGGGTAAACTATTCCAAATTCGTGTCGTTCGGCTAAAAAAAGAATCCCTATATTTCACGGTACGTCCGAAATTAGGCTCAAGGGTGAACTGATGAGCATTCCTTGCGAGACGAGTATTACGGGAGAAACTTTGAAGGGGAGGAATGCAACTGGCTACTTCGAGTGAACATTTTTTGTAAAAGAAACGATAAAATAAGGAAAGACATGAAACATTGCGTTGGTGTTCGAGTGGGGCAATTGTTTCAGCGGCAGTTCTATTTCCTATCAATTTTAACGCTCGATTTTGTATTCTATCAAGCAGGTGAAGCGATGTTTGCGAAGCACCTGCCCAGAGGTGGGAGTTATACTCGATTTTAGGGCGTATAAAAGCTTTATAAATTGTAGCCAGATCAGATGGGGAAAAATACTTCTTACACCGATACAGAAAACCTAAGCACTTTGCAGCATTCTTAGCGATCTCAAATATATGGTCGTTCCAACGGAGGTCGTCGTTGACACACATACCGAGTACTGAGAGCTTTTCGGTTTCTTCGATGTAAGTGCCATTCATGGACAATGGCATTGGGGGAATGTTTAGCTTTAACGACAGAAGACAGCATTGAATTTTCGAAGCATTAAACTCCACACGATTTCTATTACCCCATTTGACAATGCTGTATAAATCGGAGTTTAATGAGCTTGACATATGGTACCGTTGCAATTGTACGTCCGAAGGCGAAGGACGTGAATTATCGAACGAATATGAAAAGCTGAGGGTACAGTCGTCAGTAAAACAGTTAAGTGGATTAGAAGTAACAGACAGAAGATCGTTTATAAAAATCAAGAAAAGAGTCGGAGACAGAACAGAGCCCTGGGGCACACCAGCATTTATTTTGTGGGAATCAGACTTGAATCCGTCCAATACAACTTGTATTGAACGGTCCAGAAGATAGCTTCTAATCCAACGAACAAGTGTATCACCGATCCCAAAAGCATGCATTTTCGATAAAAGAGCTTCATGCAAAAACTCTGTCAAATGCCTTGGAGATATCAAGAGCAATAATTTTACTTTCACCAAAGCGATGTAAAGATTTGTTCCACTGTTCGGTGAGATATGCCATCAGATCACCAGTGGAACGGTTGCTGCGGAAGCCGTACTGACCGTCATGGAGAAGCTTTCGATCTTCGAGATATTCCTTAAGCTGACGGTTAATCAGTGTTTCCACGACCTTAGAAAGAAGGAATATCAGTGCTATGGGTCGGTAGGAGGACGGGGAAGGATGGGTCAACTTTCCTAGGGACAGGCTGGACAAATGCTGTTTTCCATCTTCGAGGAAAGATTCCAGAGGAGTAGAAGCGATGGAAAAGCTTACGCAGTGGCTTTGCCAGTGTAGAAGAACACCTCTTCAGAAGAATCGGGGGTATACCATCCGGGCCAGTAGATTTGTGTATATCGAGATCTTTAAGAACTCTTGCTACTGTACGAGTGCGGAAAAAAATCTGTCCCATTGAAAAATTTACATTCTCAAGTACAGGAGGGGCAACGTTGCTATGCGGCAGCGTGGAGCTGGCAACGAAATGGGCGGCGAGCAAGTTTGCCTTCTCTGAAGGATAAACAATTGGTTTGTTATTGTCGATGAGCGTTGGAACTGAAGATGTTGAGGAAATTTTAATATTTTTTTACAAATGACCAAAAATTGGTTCTTTCAATAACGGAGTTGCATGAGTTCCTTGCTTGCTTGTGCTTTTTCCGATTTTCCTCTGTAGGGTTGGCTTTCTAAGATCGGAAACTTACTTCTTTGAGCCTGATTGCTTCTTTACACTCAGAATTAAACCAAGACTTTTCTTTAGGTTTGATGCTTTTTACTTTGTTAGGAATAAAAGCACGCATCCCTAGAAGAATCACATTTGTGATCATTTCAGCACTGGCATCAATGTCACTATCGAGGAAGCATAGTGACCAGTTAAAGTTTCGGAAAAAAATATTCAGGCCGTCCCCGTCCCAGTTGGCTTTCTCGTATTGCCAAACGGTCCTGGTGGGAAGTTTTTCTTTAACTGGATGGGTGGAGGATGAGAAATTAGCTGAAATGATAAAATGGTCTGAAGTGCCAAATGGTGAAGTTACACTAATGGTATATTTATCAGGGTGAGAAGTTAGAAACAAGTCAAGAGTATGGGCGGCTTGCCCAGCAACATCCGGTATACGCGTTGGCACATCGATTAGTTGGGAAAGGTGATGTAACCCGGCAAAGAGCTCGACATACCTTCCTTCGGGTGTTGTCTGACCAGAATAGCGGAGCCAGTTGGAATTGTGTACATTGAAATTGCCCGCAATAACGATTTCAGTGTGAGGACAAAGGGAAACAATTTTCGAGATGGAATCAGACAGTGCATCAAACTCGTTACAAGTCGAATTACTGTCAAGATTAGGACTCCTGTAAATAAAACAATAATGAATGACATGCTTGCGGACAGTGAATTTGAGCCATAAGAAGTCCGTGTTGGAACATTGCCCATATTGGAGAAGGCTCCGAGAAAGCTAAAAATTTATAAAAAACCCTTATATGAAAGGTACCGTTAATAGATTTTTCCCGTAAATTTAGTTCTGATCATGTGATAGCTAGTATAAACATATACAAAATTCAAAAATGTTTATTATTTTCATTAACGGTTATATGGCAGGTACTGTTATTTTTAGGCCTACAAATAAAACTTCAATTTTACCTCTGGGGAATGCCAAAAGAATCACACATACCAAATTTGAATCGCTTAAGCTCTTTAGATTGCAGCTCATTATACACACAGACAGACAGACATTTTTTGTCGATCACTTTTTTAGGCTCCTCTACGATCGTAATGTCATGTTTGGTTATTGGGATTTTTGTTTTTTACGAATGCATAACTTGCCTTATAGTCCCTATAATGGCAAGTAAAAATTGTTGAAGCTGTTTTCGAGAAAAATAAGTTTTTACTTAATGGTTACACACACGACATGTAAGATGTAATATTAATATTTGAGCTAAAAAAAATTAATTAATTTGAAGACAATTAATTGGCCCAATCGTTATGGCTGTGATCTCCAATTTTTAAATGCATAACTTGGATTATATTAAGCTAAAATCGTATGTAAAAATGATGAAAAAACAACTCTTTGTATTACTCCTTGATAGACTCGGAATGATTTGTAAAGTTATCCAACAACCAGCCCTTGGGTTGTTCCAGGATTCCTCTGCTTTTTTTTTATCAAAATCAACGAATACAATATGCGTATATTTATCTGATTTTATGGGAATTATTCCCAATGTGTTGTTGTATGATTGACATTTGACACAAGATTGACCACAACGAAATCTAACTTGTGGCTGCTATCCGTATATCCTTTCTCTTATTGGCTCCGGAACAAATATTGCTATTAATTACGAGAACTCGTGTAGAGTAGTTATACTTCAGCAGTTATTGTAATTTGTAAGGCCTTTAATGATTCTTTATACAGCATTCTTGCGAATCTTCTTACTACAGCATGTTTGAACTTACCGAAAGCTTGTTCAGCTTGACCCTTTTATCATGTCTATTACTATTTTACGAACAATTTTCTTTACTCGTTGTCCAGAGTTTCTTTCCGATTAAACATTTCCTTTGCTCATGCCCTTTTCTCTCTCAAAGACATAACTTGCACTTAGAAGAATTCTTCTTTGATCAAACGATTGATAAACTTAAGTATTATCAAACTTCATCGCTTATTAAAGGCTTCAATTGGTTTAACTAGTGAGGAACTTTTCACAATATTAAAGTGAATCAGCCATTTTTGATAGCCACTATAACTTAATCTTACCTTGTATCAGAATCACAAATACAAATATATATACAAATGTGAAATCATGAGAAGATAGTTCATCAATTCAGAACTGTCAAAGTTCAAAATTGGTGCGGAACGGGCAATAATCCTCTTTGTCTTCAGGTGTAACTACTAGTTACATAGATTTTGAAAAGCAAAAAAGTGTTACGCCATGGATATGCAGTTTTAAGTTTAAGTCTACCAGCCTTCTCAATTACAATATTTTTTTTAAACCTTGGGGCCTAATTTTAAATAACTACAGCCCCAGCCGCTTGCGGGGAAAACAAGTCCTGCCAGACCCAACACTAACTCAGTACCATCTGCATTCAAATTTCCCGGATAATTGTTCTCCGAGGATTCCATTGACTAAACAGTGGGTAACAAAGTGAAGTGGGTAACAAAATGTTGTGCAACAATGCCACCAGGCATCCGCTCTCATGCTTACAAACATTCATAAATGTTGCTGTAGGTGATTGTGGTATATCAGTAGGTATTGTTGCGGTGTGTTGTTACATTTCGTCCCCAAAAACCAGAATATCTGACTTAGGGACGCCAGCCATTTGCTTATCTCCTCATCAAACGGCCGGCATTGGCATAGGCATAGGGTATGAGCATCCCTTCCCTCCATCGTCGATGATGGTACAAATCGTATTTATGCAGTTAATTGCAAATTAATGCGGCCCGATAAATTCCAATTCCAGACATCCGAATCCGAAGCAAATGTCCACACAATAAAAGTTCGTTTGGTATTCGCTTGGTCTGGGTCACGATTTTCGAATGCACTTAGGCCAGGCCATAGTCGTTTGGTCGACTGTTTTTTTGTGCATCATTTAGACTTGGCATACAAGGGGCGTGTGAATTTTCAGTTCTGGTTACCATCGAGATTTAGAGACAACATAGGGAATTGTACAGTCTATACAATATTACCAGCAGTAGCAGATACTCGGTGTCCTGTGATAATGTTACCCCATGTTGTTTTAACGTGGATAACTATTTCAAGGGTTCGATTGTAACCTTTTGTATCTTTTGGCGAACTAATACAAAGCAGTAGAAGCCCCTTGTCCGTGCCTCACTGCATATTTAAGTAGATCAGATTTAATCAATTTATATTGTTAATGCATTCCCTTTGGATTTGAAATGCACCTGGTAATATGCCTACAAGCTACAATAATAGCAGAACAATTGCAATCAACATTTTTCGCAAAGTGGTCCCCAGGCCCTATAGTAAACAATTATCTTTCGAAAATTTAGATAAATTGTTATTATTTATTTATTTCATCAGTCTAAGATAATATTTCTCAATTAGATTACAACATTAAAATTGTTTTAAATCAATATATTTACACAAACATAATATAATACAAACAATAATAATAAATTAAATTAAATTATGACACAACAAAACAAAAATTTCATAACCACGCTCCATCCGCCCTCTTCATAACAGCGTAAAAATGACTGAAAATCGACATCGAAGACTCTGTGCTAACTTTGGGGGGGTTGGCGTTCAAAAACAACAACATTTTCTGTTTCTTTTTAGTCTTTCGCTTATATCTCTTTAAGTTTAAACCAAAAACGTTTTGGAAACACAAAATTTCTTAAAATGTTAAAAATAGCTTAACTTTTAACACCATTTCTATTGTGATATGGCAACAAAATTTAAAGATTTTCGAAGGATACATTTTGTTTCCTATGTAACGATTTCTGGAGGATACATTGTGTACAACAACCATTTATCCTTTGCAATATGTCTCGATTGAGTTCGAATTCGAACACGAAAGCACAAGCAACCGAAACTTAGCTTATAGGGCCCATACATGTCTGCGCAAACATGTAAAATTTGTTGTTGCCCCCATGTTTACACAACCGTATGCGTCGTGTGATCGATTCGCAGAAGTCTTGCACGAGCCCCTCAGAAAGAGGACGTACGGCGGATGAGCCCAACCAACAGTCAACAGTCAACGAAGCAGACGCCCTAATGAGCTACTTCGACGTATTTGGAGATAAGGTCATTGGGACAATTCAATGCAAGTAAGGGCATTGAAATAGAGATGGTGGCGGATGAACCCTTAATGGGCCAACGGCAGCGCTCATATCCCCAAAGTGGGTTACTGACTCCGGATTCTCCGGTTCCTTTTGTCCAAGGAATCCAACAAAGGACCTGGCCCTCCAGGTTGGGGGTTACGCGTGGGGTTAACAACCCTACCACGGAAAAAAGAAAAAGTTGCGAAGCGACCAATAGCCTCGGAAAAGGACAGATTTACTGCTGACGACCCGGAAAAACGAATTAAGGACAACGACCTTCGGATATGCACGTGGAATGTTAGAACTCTTAACAGGTCACATGCAGCAAAACAACTAGCGGAGGCCCTAGACTGCTACAGAGCAGGAATTACTGCCATCCAGGAAGTGCGATAGAATGGGCCGGGCAAAAGGAGGATGAAAAACTGTGACGTGTATTACGGTGATTGTACAAGAAGACCACAGCGTTTATTTGGATGCGGATTCGTCATAAGCGGTAGACTTAGGCAAGAAGTCTTGGGCTTTCGACACGTAAGTGAGCGACTTGTGACAATCCGTATCAAGGCTAAATTCGCCAACATTAGCCTAATATGCGCTCATGCCCCCACAGAGGACAAAGATGACGCCACCAAGGATGACTTCTATGAGCTCCTCGACAAAACCTATGAGCAATGCCCTAAATACGACGTTAAGATCGTACTAGGCGATTTTAATGCCAAAATAGGTAAAGAGGAAATCTTTGGTAGGACTGTCGGAAAACATTGCAAGCACACGGTTTCCTCATCATCGATATACACAAATGGCCTTGGCGACACCCAGATCAAAGAACCGTCAATCAGATTGATCACGTTGCGATCGACGCGAAACACGCCTCCAGTATCTTGGATGTTCGCACCTTCCGAGCAGCTAATATCGACTCGGACCACTACCTTGTTGCAGCAAAGGTAAGAATGCGAATAACCCGAACTCCACAACAACGGAGTAATAATGTGAGGAAGTATGACGTCGGAAAGCTGCAATCGCAAGAAACCGCCAGAACCTATGCCGATCGAATATCCCGTAACCTCTTAAGAAATCCAGTACCGCCAGAATCAAGTGCCGAAGATCAGTGGCAACACTGCCAACAAGCCATCAGAGATGCCGCAACTGATGTGCTAGGTTTCACCAGACCACCACCACTAAACCTCTGGTTTGATAACGAATGCAGGCAGGCCCATGCAGCCAAACAAGAGGCATATAAAGCGACGAGAGCTGCTCGCGAGCTTTACGAGCAGAAAAGACGGGAAGAACACTGGCTTCTCCAAAAGAAAAAGAGAGAGCATGAGAAGCGCGCGATCGAAGATATTGAGAGATGCTACTCCAGCAACAACGTTCGGAAGTTTTACCAACAGGTAAAAAGAACATGCCAAGGAAAACAACCCGCACAGAAGCCTGTAGAGTTAGGAATGGAAGCCTCGTAGTAGAGTCACAGTCGGTGCTGCGTACATGGAAGGACCATTTCTGCAGACTGTAAAACGGCAGAATGAACCATTCAACATTTTTTTTTTTTCAATTTTTCAATGAGGAGATGACTTGGTGGAGTGCATACACTAACTCATCTCTAAAGTTTAGTCAGAAGAAAGTATGCCTGATGAATGGAACCTCAGCATCATTTGCCCGATCCACAAGAAAGAAGACCCACTAAACTGCGCCAACTATAGAGGAATTAGTCTCCTGAATATCGCCTACAAGATCCTCTCTGCCGTACTATGTGAACGCCTGAAACATTTAGTCAGCAACCAGATTGGCCCCTATCAGTGTGGTTTCAGACCAGGAGTGTCTACAATCGATCAAATGTTCACGCTACGGCAGATCCTGGAAACTACCCAAGAATTTCAAACAGATACCCACCACCTCTTTATTGATTTTAAGGCGGCGTACGATAGCATTTATAGAGACGAGCTATACAGAGCCATGTCAGGTTTTGGCATCCCCACAAAACTCGTTCGACTGGCAGGATGACGATGGAGAACTCTCGCTGCTCCGTGAAGGTTGGTTCTGACCTCACAGAAGCTTTTGACGTCAAAAAAGGATTCCGACAAGGTGATGGCTATCGTGCGATTTCTTCAACTTAATACTTGAAAAAATTATAAGAAACTCGCAAGTCAATTGTAGTGGGACAATTTTTTTCAAGTCTGTGCAATTGCTAGCATACGCTGACGAAATAGACATCATTGGCAGAACTCGGCGGGCTGTCACTAGAACGTTTGCTAGCATTGAAGCTGAAGCGGCTAAGATGGAACTAGCAGTTAATGAGGGCAAAACGAAGTACCTGCTGTCCACAAAAAGGGACACACAACACCGGCGGATTGGACAAAACATCACAATAGACAGTTACAACTTTGAGTTAGTTAGGGACTTTGTGTACCTCGGATCCGCTATAACATCTGACAACAACATCTCGTCAGAAATAAAGCGAAGAATTACTCTTGCCAATCGCTGTTTCTATGGGCTAGGAAGGCAATTAAGTAGAAAAGCCCTCTCTCGAAAGACAAAGAAGACTCTGTATAAGACCCTAATCATCCCAGTCCCGCTCTATGGTGCCGTGGCATGGACTCTATCTAAAGCGGATGAAGATATCCTTAGTCGTTGCAAGCGTAAGATTCCTCGGAAGATTTTTGGCCCTATCTGCGGTAACGGGCTTTGGAGTAGAAGGTTCAACCAAGAACTATACGAGCTGTACAGCGACATTGACCTGGTCAAAAAAATACGCATATCACGTTTAAGATGGCTAGGTCATGTAGATCGAATGGACAACAATACTCCGGCTCGCAGGATCTTCGATTCCATCACAGAGGGTTGACGCAGTCAAGGAAGACCTCGCCTTAGGTGGCGAACTCAAGTGGAGGACGATCTCAACCAACTTGGAGTGCAAAACTGGAGGCAGCTAGCCAAAGACCGAACTGGCAGGAGAGGCATGTTGGCTGAGGCCCAGATTCGTCCCGAACTGTAGCACCCCCTAAGTAAAGTAAGTAAGTAATGCGTCGTGTGTGTGTCCATGATCGCTGTTTGCAGCGAAAGTTTTCGTGAGTTCAAAATATTTTGAAATTTCTTTGTTTGTGTAAACATGTCTGCATCGGGTATGGTGAAGTTTACACAAACTTGTAAACAAAAGCGAACAAAATTTCTATGAGTGATGAGATACGATGACGACGACGAAATGATGGGATCTGATATTGTTGCAAAATGTTTGCGTAGTATAGGGCGAAGGCATGTTTGCACAAACTCAGGTTTTCAGCTACGTGTTTTTGTCGTGTTGGGCCCTATTAGATTGTGCCAGAACCATGCAATGGAAAATTATCAGTGGAGAGTTTGCCTGACGGAAGTTTTCAGTGTTTATAAATTTGTATAAACACCACCAATAGATGGCTTAAGAAGTCAGTTTATTTTCAAAAATTGAATTGTAAACAAAGGAAGCGATATTAAAAAGTGATTAAAATTAGATAAAATAAAAAATGTTGAAGTATAAAGACTAATTTGGATTTTTAATAGGTGGATTAAGTTAAATTGTTGTTATTTAAACTAAAAGACGTTGTCTCATAAAATAAAGAGATTTGTTGTGTTATTTTGGAAGTGTGATTGAGTTTTAATTGACGAACCCCAGGCCAAAATACTACACTATGTTAATAATGTCGATCAATCATCATTATCAACATCTTGCAAAACCTACGACCTTTTATATCTGTGGATATCTTATCTTTCAGTGAGCTGTCAAATGGCATCTGACATTTGAATTCCGTTAAATGAGGACTTTTGGGCGTAATAATATCGGTTACCAAGTTATCACGCTTTAATAGTAAAAGAAACTGAAAATTTAGAAATGTGCCCAAATTTGGACATCTTTAGCTGCTTCATAAGCTCCCTTGCTTTATGGACCGAACTTGTAGAAAATTTTATTTTTTACAAGTTTACACATACAGCCATTTTTTTTTAAATGCACCAGAAAGAGTTATAGGCCAAAGAGTGGAAAAGTACCGATTTTCAGTAATTTTACCTGATTGTTTGCTGGGGAAAGAGGGGGGTTGGTTCTGAAATGTTGTTTTTGAATATACCGGGCATTTCAAACATCATAACAAACATTCAAAAAACAACCCGACCTTTTTCATGCTTTGTTTATTGGACTAAATATGCAAAACGACCAAATTCATGACCTTGGAAAAAGACCTTAATTTATTTTTATTTATTTTTTATATAATTAACGCGCGCACAAGGGACTATTTGTTTCCCTTTTAATGTAACACACTGCGAGGGCATTAGGAAGATAGGGAGGGGAGAAATAGAAGGTGTCGATTAACATTGGTTTTGAATGCTTGCTGCAAATCGAAATGGCATGGGAAAATCTCGCCGGGTAAACCATTCCAAAGTCGTGTTGTACGGCTAAAAAAAGAATTTCTATATTTCACGGTACGTCCGAAATTGGGCTCAAGGGTGAACTGATGGGCATTCTTAGCAAGACGATTATTACGGGCGAAACATTTAAGGGGAGGAATGCAGCTGGCTACCTCGAGTGAACATTTTTACTTGCGACTATAAGGACTATAAGGTAAGTTTAGGATTCGTGAATATAAACAAAATTTGAGATAACAATCAAACATGACACGATCATAGAGAAGCCTAAAAAAGTCATTGGGAAAAAATGTCCGTCTGTCTGTCTGTCTGTCTTTCCTGGTGTATATCGATCTGCAGCCTAAACGGGTTAAGCGATTGCCTTCAAATTTGGTATGTGCTTATCTTTTCGCATTCCTCAGAGGGGAAATTGAAATTTAATTTTATTTTTAGGGCTAAAAATAGCGGTACTTGCCAAACGACCGTTTAGGAAAAGCTTATTTTTCTCGAAAATGGCTCAAACGATTTTGATAAAAAAAATTGAGATTTTTTTTCTTGGCATTGGCTATCATTTGATTAGAATCACATATAAGGGAAAAGTCTATTAACGAGACCTTTCATATAAAGGTTTTTTTAATTTTTGGCTTGCTCGGTAACGGCTCCAATGGATTTCTGTTAAATTTTATATTTGAAAAGATCTAGACAGCCAAATTAATTCTGCATTTCAAAATTTTTAATAACTTTTTTTTTCTAATAAAAATAATTTTTGAATTTTTTTTTTGGAAAATCAATATTTTTAAAACTGATCAAAAAAAATATTTTTTATTTTATAATCATATGTATATAAATAAACTCTAAAAATCTGCATACCAAAATTAAAAAAAAAATTAAAAAAACTAAAATTAAAAACAGCATTTTATCAAAATCCGTCCTACAATTTTCGAAACACTTTTTTCATAAATTCTTTGTTATTTGAGACGTGTGGTGGCGTACTTCATTTTTTATAAAAACCTCTAAGTATTGTGGTTTTGATAGTTTTTATAAATTCAAACTGTGTTATTTTCAACGTAAATGTTATTTGTTTTTGTCAAAGATTAGTTAGACACATAAGAGCAAGTACGTGCGACTCAGTCGTGCCCATTTTTTATAAAAGAAACGATAAAATAAGGAAAGGCATGAAACATTGCGTCGTTGTTCGAGAGGGGCAATTGTTTCAGCGGCAGTTCTATTTCCTATCAATCTTAACGCTCAATTTTGTATTTTATCAAGCAAGTGAAGGGATGTTTGTGAAGCACCTGCCCAGAGGTGGGAGTTATACTCGAGTTTAGGGCGTATAAACGCTTTATAAATTGTAGACAGATCAGATGGGGAAAAGTACTTCTTACAGCTTAGCGATCTTAAATATATGGTCGATCCAACGGATGTCGTCGTTGACAACCATACCAAGTACTGAGAGCTTTTCGGTTTCTTCGATGTAAGTGCCATTAATGGACAATGGCATGGGGGTATGTTTATCTTTAACGACAGAAGACAGCATTGAGTTTTCGAAGCAATAAACTCCACACGATTCCTATTACACCATTTGACAATGGTATATAAATCGGAGGGTAGAGTCGTCAGCAAAACAGTTAAGTTGATTAGGAGTAACAGAGAGAAGACCATTTATAAAAATGAGGAAAAGAGTCGGAGACAGAACAGAGCCCTGGGGCACACCAGAACTTATTTTGTAGGAATTAGACTTGAATCCGTCAAATACAAATTGTATTGAACGATCCAGAAGATAGCTTCTAATCCAACGAACAAGAGTATTATCGATCCCAAAAGCACGCATTTTCGATAAGAGAGCTTTATGCCAAACTCTATCAAAGGCCTTGGAGATATCAAGAGCAATAATCTTACTTTCACCACTGTTCGGTGAGATATGCCATCAGATACCCAGTGGAACGGTTGCTACGGAAGCCATACTGACGGTTAATCAGCGTTTCGATGACCTTAGAAAGAAGGGCTGTTAATGCTATGGGTTGGTAGGAGGAGGGGGAGGATGGGTCACCTTTCTTAGGGACAGGCTGGACAAATTCTGTTTTTTCATCTTCTAGGAAAGATTCCAGAAGAGTAGGAGCGATGGAAAAGCTTACGCAGTGGCTTTGTCAGTGTGGAAGAACACCTCTTCAGAAGAATCTGGGGTATACCATCCGGGCCAGCGGATTTGTGTATATCGAGATCTTTGAGAACTCTTGCTACTGTACGAGTGCGGAAAAAATCTGTCCCACGGAAAAATTTACATTCTCAAGTACAACGTTGCTGTGAGGCAGCGTAGAGCTGGCAGCGAAATGGGCGGCGAGCAAATTTGCCTTCTCTGAAGAGTAAACAATTGGTTTTTTATTGTCGATGCTTTACTGCCTTTGGGACACTGTAGCACTTTTTGCCGTAATTTTTGGTCATGCAAAAATTTGGTTCTTTCAATAACGGAGTTGCATGAGTTCCTGGCTTGTGTGTGCTTTTTCCGATTTTCCTTTGTAGGGTTGGCTTTGTAGGAGTAAAGCTTGCGGAAACGTTGTAATGAAAACTGTCGTAATCGGCAACTATAAAAATGGTATCGAGTCCTAACCGTCATTTTAACGTAAGCGATTTTTTTTACAAAATCAAGTTAATAATGCAGTTCGATTGCTAACGCACTTAGACATGTACCCTTATAATTAGTTTTTTAATAGACTTTTTAACAAAGAGTTACAGAGAAAACAAAATTTATCGTAACCGACATTCATGTATTAGGCTCGGTCGGTTTTGAAGCTCAGGAAAAAAATAAATAAATTGCACGACTGGATCGCACGCAATTGCTCATATGTGGGTTCACATCGTAGAATTAAATTAAAGTGAACATCAAAGCATTTTTTCGATTTTTGTGATATTTGATTGTTCGAATAAAGTACGTTAAATTGTATTGGGTGAAATAATTTAAACGCCAATTTATTTCTTTAGGAAATGTAAAAAAGTGTGATTTTTTTTCAAAATCGTAGAATCCGTTTTTAAATAAAACGGTTTTTTTTACAACTTTTTTTAAAAAAATTAAAAAAAATAATTTAAGAATACAAACTTAAATACAAAAATAATGTACATTTAAAAACATAAATTAAAAAAAATCACTTTCCCGTTTTCAAAATATTGATTTTTCAAAAAAAAATTTTTTTTAAATTATTAAAAAATACAAAAAAAAGTTTTCGAAAATCACCTTCTTGAATATCAAATTTGATTCTAATCGGATCACCAGTTTTCGAGGAAATCGAAGAAAAAAAACCGGTGCTATTGGAGGTACCGTTTTTAGGCCACCATATTACATTTTTTGTTCACAAAAATATAATGCATATCTACTGTAGTACACTGATTTTTTTTATAAAAATTCTTGGAGACGTTTTCGAGAAAAATAAGCTTTTACATAACGGTTATATGACAGGTACCGCTAGTTTTTGAGCTAAAAAAGAAAATTGAAAAAACTTTTCTGCAGAATGTCAAAATAACTTTAAGTTTAAAATTTGAAGACGACGAAGCCTGCAGTCCAAAATACGTCAGACAGACAGACAGACGAACAGAATTTTGCCAGTAACTCTATCATCGTAATGTCATGTTTGATTGTTATCTCAACATTTTTAATCTGCACGAATGCATAACTTGCATTATAGTACCTATAATCGCAAGTAAAAATGTGTTTCCTGTAAAATTTACAATTTGTCGCTTACGATAAAAAAACGGTTAGTCCTCGGTATTATACCAGGCATATCAACAATTGATCAGGTGATCGCGGGCGGCAGTGGTGGAGGAGATTAGATGTTTGCTTCTGACCCGGAGGTCGTCATTTCGGTACACAGTTGGGAAGCAATTTTTTTAACTATTTTTTTATTACAAGCAAGAACCGTCCGTGGGTTTTTTAGTGAGAAAATCGTCACTTAATGCTCGATCTACTGCGCCAAAAAAATGTCTTTCCTATCTCTCTAATTCTCAATCACAAGTGGGTAGCGCATGGTTGACTGCACTAAAGTCTCTTAAATGGAAAGTTTTTCTTTCCACTAGGTTTTTCAAGTGAAGTGTTTAATTAATTATTCTGATTGATTTGAAAATCGGGGAGCTGGAAGTTGGTTGTACAAATGGACTTTATCAAGGTTGCTAATGAAGAATAAGTCCAAGAGCGCACTGGAATCATTGGAAAAGTAGGTTGGTATAGACGAATTAACCGGACAGCCTTAAGAGCTCTCATAAGGTTAACCATTAACGAAGTTTCTTTAGCATCAATAAGGTTGAATTTCAAGTCAGCTTCATATACACATATACATATACCACTCTAGAAAATCAATATAGTAGGTAAAGGTAACCAAAAACGCATTGAAAATGTGAAACTATTTAATAGATAATTTATTGTACCTATGGAATTGAAGTTCAAAAGCATCTTTGTTTCCAACTACCATCCTGTCAAATGTAGCTGTAAGTAGATTATTCTGGTGTCCCAAGCTTAACAACTAACAATACTACCATAAGGAAAAAAATGAAAAAAGGTCCGATTGTGAGGTTAAAATAAAAAAAAAGTTGGAAATAAAACTTGTAGCTTCGTCAGAAGAAGTCTCCACAAGGTGGTCGTCAGCACTATTCGGTGGCTGCTGCAGTAAACAGCACCTAGATAGAAGGAAGCCTTCCATGCCAAAGAAGGCGAACAACCAGAAGAAGAATAAATCCAGCAGATGTGGTAGGAGGGACGGATTAGATATTTTTATGGCATCAAAGCGGCTTATCAACTTTCAAAGTTCTTTTTGACGTGACGAAAATTGCTTTCTAATGCAAATTAACTGGATGGTAAAATGTAGATTTTGCTATCGCCCGCCCGGCCGCTGTTGGCGTTGTCGTCATCTTGCCACCTAGAAGGACGGGTAGCCGTCGCTGACGATGACATTGGTTTTTGTCACTGCACAGCGGCTGAAGCAGCGAACTGGCAGGACTGTGTGGCAGCAGCCATTATTGGTGTGACGGTGACTGGCATGTGGTGAGACCGGCAAAACTTTTGTTTCATTATTAATTTTAAATTCAGATCATAATGGGGTTGGCTGGGTGATAAGGATAATGCTGCCGATGACATAGCGATTGAAGTCTGTCGTGTATAGGAAAACTAAGTATATACACTAACTAGATGCAAGTTCCCCGATGGGTGTGCATGAGCGCAGCTGACACAAACCGCAGAATACATTTGCAGGAGTTCATAGCGTTGTGATGATAAAGGAAGTTCATTGATGGAAGCACAATATTATCATCATTAGCATGACCTAATGTTTCTGATAGTTGAATCACACGATAAGCTGGTAGTTGGGTGCTTCCATGAAACTTGTTTAATATATGAATAACAGCAAAATGCTAAAGTTTGCCGCTAGCTACTGCATAAAGTTCAAATGATGTGTGAAATGGAAACATTAATGGTTGTTTTTATGTTACAGTAATATATAAGACCGATGATGTGGCTTAACACCCTTAAGTGATAATGTCTCAGTGAGTTATGGATTTGTTGAAGTATATGTTGGGGTTGAAGATCCGTTGAGTGCAGAAGCTTTAAATTTAAAAATAAATTGAATTGAAAATAAATAATTCATAATGATTCGAACGTTAATCAGCATCTGCTCACTTCCGATTATAAAAACACAGTTTGGATGATTTATACCCTACTCAAAACCGCTTGAAACTTCATATTAAGGATAAGAGATATTAAAACATTTTACAAGACGTTCCAGCTCATAAAAGTAAAGATGATTTTGGCGGTTCCCTTATTTAGTTAATCCTATTGAATTTTCGCTCTTCAAACAAAAGTTCTGATTTACACGTTGAAGAAATGCTCATTTTTAATGTTAACGGCAGCAACATATTTTTAAAGCAATTTTGTAGACATTTTCTTATACATAAATGTATGTGTGAGATCACTAATAGACCTTATTATTATTATTAGACCTTCCTCCAATGAGAGTAGAAAGAAACTATTTTCTCTAAGAAAACTTATGAAAACCTATTTGCCAGCCACAATTGGGGCGCTATTTGCTTATTTTAGGATTTTTTGTTTGCTCTTTTAAAAAAGCTTTTATTTTGCATAAAAAAGTTGCGTTCTCTATATAAAATTTAAAAATTAAATTAAATTTATTGGCGCGACAGCTCCTTAAGGAGCCAAGGCCTAGTGACTTATACTCTCAATCATTCATGTGTGTGTGTTGTTACTCTGCAAGAATGGAAGGGACCTACAGTTTACCGCCGAGTCCGAACGGCTACATGAGATGCACTTTTTCGAGACAAATTTTACTCTTGGAGGTTTTGTCAGTTCCTCGCAAGAGGCAGTACCCCAGAAAAAAGGTGGCTATGAGCTGGATTTGAACCCAGGTTCTTTCGCTTAGCAGTCCGACACACTAACCACTAAGCCACGGGGCACTACGTTCTCTATATTGTTGTCCTGATTGTTGAATGTGGTCGAAATCGAGAGTTTCTTATATTGGCTTTCTAAAAAGTGCACTTCTAATTTCATTTTAATTGAAAAGCGAGTTTTAGTTGTTTGCTCCATCAAGGAATCGAACTTACGACTCTGCGCCTCACAGTCCATACGCGGCTAGTTTGATTGTTTAAAATTATACAAAAAAATTAGAAGTTTCATAGCGAGGTAGTTATGTAGTTTGCTCTTGTTAGACTTCTCTTTTACATGTGGAAACAAATTAAAAGCCTTTTTCAATTTTTTACAAGAAGCCAATAAAGCTTTTTATTCTTAGACTTTAACTTAGTTTCTTCGACAGATCTGAGAGCAGCCGTATTAAACAAGACAATTCTTTCTCAGTCTAAATCTCGACAGTAGTTCGACTTGTAAAGAGTTCAATGCGCTGTCTGATTTCATCTCGAAAATTGTTTCCCTTTGTACTCGCACTGAAATCGTTATTGCGGGCGATTTCAATGTACACAATTCCAATTGGCTCCGCTATTCTGGTCAGTCAACACCCGAAGGAAGGTATGTCGAGCTCTTTGCCGGGTTACATCACCTTACCCAACTGATCGATGTGCCAACGCATATACCAGATGTTGCTGGACAAGCCGCCCATACTCTTGACTTATTTCGTATTTCTGACCCTGCTAAATATACCATTAGTGTAACTTCTCCATTTAGCACTTTGGATCATTGTGTCACTTTAGCTAATTTCTCGTCCTCCAACCATCCAGATAAAGAAAAATCAGGACCGTTTGGCAATACGAGAAAGCCAACTGGGATGGCCTGAACATTTTTTTCCGAAACTTTAACTGGTCACTATGCTACCTCGATAGTGGCATTGATGCCAGTGCTGAAATGATCACAAATGTGATTCTTCTAAGGATGCGTGCTTTTATTCCTAACAGAGTAAAAAGCATCAAACCTAAAGAAAAGTCCTGGTTTAATTCTGAGTGTAAAGAAGCTATCAGGCTCAAAGAAGTAAGTTTCTGATCTTACAAAGAAGCCAATCCTACAGAGGAAAATCGGAAAAACAACAAACAAGCAAGGAACTCATACAACTCCGTTATTGAAAGAACCAAATTTTTGCATGACCAACAGTTATCTACGCCTATAAATCCTGCAGTATCCCAAATGCAGTAAAAATGCTTGGCAATTTGTAAAAAATATTAAAAACTCCTCAACATCTTCGGTTCCAACGCTCATCGACAATAACAAACCAATTGTTTACTCTTCAGAGAAGGCAAACTTGCTCGCCGCCCATTGCCCCTCCTGTACTTAAGAATGTAATTTTTTCCATGGAACAGATTATTTTTTCCATCGCTCCTACTTTTCAGAAATCTTTTCTAGAAGATGGAAAACATCATTTGTCCAGCCTGTCCCTAAGAAAGGTGACCCATCCTCCCCCTCCTCCTACCGACCCGTAGCACTAACATCCCTGTATTCTAAGGTCATGGAAGCGCTGATTAACCGTCAGCTTAAGGAATATCTCGAAGATCGAAAGCTTCTCCATGACCGTCAGTATGGCTTCCGCAGCAACCGTTCCACTGGTGATCTGATGGCATATCTCACCGAACAGTGGAACAAATCTTTACATCGCTTTGGTGAAAGTAAGATTATTGCTCTTGATATCTCCAAGGCATTTGATAAAGTTTGGTATGAAGCTCTCTTACCGAAAATGTGTGCTTTTGGAATCGACGATACTCTTGTTCGTTGGATTAGAAGCTTTCTTCTGGACCGTTCAATACAAGTTCTATTGGACGGATTCAAGTCTGATTCCTGCTGGTGTGCCCAGGGCTCGGTTCAGTCTCCGACTCTTTTCCTCATATTTATAAATGATTTTCTGTCTGTTACTTCTAATCCACCTTTACCCTCAGCTTTTCATATTCATTCGATAAATCACGTCCTTCGCCTTTGGACGTACAATTCCAATATGTCAAGCTCATTAAACTCCGATTTATACAGCATTATCAAATGAGGTAATAGGAATCGTGTGGAGTTTAATGCTTCGAAAACTCAATGCTGTCTTCTGTCCTTAAAGCTAAACATACCCCCAATACAATTGTCCATGAATGGCACTTACATCGAAGAAACCGAAAAGATCTAAGTACTCCGTAGTCAGTATGTGTGTCAACGACGACCTCCGTTGGAACGACGGGGAACGCATTTTTCCCCATCTTATCTGGCTACAATTTATAAAGCGTTTATACGCCCTAAACTCGAGTATAACTCCCACCTCTGAGCAGGTGCTTCACAAACATCGCTTCACTTGCTTGATAAAATGCAAAATTGGCGTTAAGATTGATAGGAATTAGAACTGCCGCTGAAACAATTGCCCCTCTCGAACAACGACGCCATGTTTCATGTCTTTCCTTATTTTATCGTTTCTTTTATAAAAAAATGTTCACTCGAAGTAACCAGCTGCATTCCTCCCCTTAAAAGTTTCTCCCGTAATACTCGTCTCGCAAGGAATGCCCATCAGTTTACCCTTGAGCTTAATTTCGGATGTACCATGAAATATAGGGACTCTTTTTTCAGCCGAACAACACGAATTTGGAATGGTTTAGCCGGCGAGATTTTCCCTTTGTTATTTTGATCTGCAAACATTCAAAACCAATGTTAATCAACACCTCCTATGTCTCCCCTCCCTAAAAAAAAGTCCCTTTTGCGCGCGTTAATTATATATAAAATAAAAAAATGCTTCCCCAAATTTTGAATTCCCGTTTGGGGATATTTATTCGCTCGAAAAGAAATATGGTACTAGATACCGGTGACGCAGATAAACATACTATTTTCAGCAGATTATACATTTTTACGTAGATGCAGGCAAAAAGTGCGCATATTTCAAGTTCGACACTTTATTTTGTTGTTTCATGTAATTGATGTTTTTGGGTTTCGTTTTACAAGATTTATAGAAAATAATTTTCTTAATATTGTGAACGACATGGCTAGACAGTCAAATATCTGTTTTGTTTCGATAAATTTGTTCTATGTCCTTATCCATGTTGTTCGACTAATAATAAGGTTTATAGAAGCTCTTGTTTTTTTACATTTAATTTATCTACTTAATCAAGCCTTATAGAGCCTTACTTAACAAAACTACCTTGATCCTTCTTGAAACTAGTCAAGTAGTGAAATAAGTTTTCATAATGCTTTAAGGAAGATATAATTTATTATGCAATATAAGAGCTTTTTCTTGTGAAATTTAAAAAATTGCACGTAGAGTTAATTAAGCCAGTTGGATTTTAAGGTAATCCAACGAATACAAAAATTAAGTTCAGGTATGTTGACTGGACGATATTTTTTGTCAGTGATTATTTCATCGATTTATTTTCAAAAAATCACACTTCAAATACTGTAAACAAAAACCATTATCTACATTCACCTACTTCTTAATGCTTTGATGGATAACAATTGCCATCTATTGCAATTTTTTATTCAATATCAGAAAATTGTCATCGTGCTAATCTGTCAATCGTTTGAAGGTATTAAAACACAAAAAACTGCCTAATCGGCTTCTATAGGCTTATGCAAGACTTTTATTTTTTAAATGTGAATCAGAATGGCATTGTAATACTTCACAATCACAATGGTTTATAACCTTGAAAATATCAAATAAAAAACAAATGTCACGAATTGTTTAATATGTCTGTCAAATCTGACAATACTTTGACACGTTGCAGTTGGGGGCACATAGTCGACGAACAACAAGGACAATAATCCTGAACACTCTAGTCAACGGGAAAGTCAAACAACACAGGATATTGACATAAATCGAAATATTTTCTTTTCTCTTTGCAGGATGTGAGGTGTGAATTGTGAAATATCTACAAAATGCAAAAACGAAATAAGATACAAATGTAACAACACTACTTCTATGTATATATATATGAGTGTGGTAATCCTGGTTTGGATCGATATGCTATCTATTAACATTGTCCTTGAGGGATGTCATTAGAATGAACACAGAAAATATAACGTAAATTAGGGTAAAATAAAGTTAATAATGTAATAATATTCATCCCTTGTGTTCGCAGGACAAATTATCGTTGTCCTTTATTCTAAATTATTAAATTTTGCTGGGTTATTCTGCAGAATACACTTCCCGAATTGCTGCTCTGGGTTTCAGCTAATTCCCCTTTTTACGGGAAACTCAGGAAACTCATAATTTACACTCACTTAACCGCAAAGCAAAAGCGGGTGTCTTTCACACGGGACGAATATTGCGTGCCAAGATAAAATAACGAATACAGTTTTGTGCCACTTTAATGGTTTTATAATAATTGGATGATGCATTTGATACATCGTTTTATTATCAAGGGTGTTGTGAAGAATCCAATTTTATCAATTTGAAAATGTATTTAAAAATGTAAGCCCATGGTTCCAAAAGTGTAATCCCTTTTCTTATTCCTTCAGGATTTGAGTTTTCGCCTAGTTAAGGAGTCAGAATTGCAGAAGACCTCGCATCCATACAAAAAAATGGGTAGCAAGTGCTTTAATTTAGTAAGCAACATCTTAGTTTTCACAGGAACATATCTTTGAGATGACCAAGATGTTTCCACTTAGAATTTCATGGACCAATATTATATATATCTCTCGCCTAATCGTCTTTTCTTTTTGGTAATTTTAATAAAAAAAAAAAAAAATGTTGGCTTTTTCTTTTAATTATTGTTTTGTTTTTTATTGGGTAACATTTTTGTATACCTCGCATTTTGAAGGTATTTTCTTTGAAACGACATTAACACTATTTTTACTCTAAAATACAAATGTCACTAACTATTCTTTCTTTTGTTTTGATTTTTTGAAATTTTGTATATAGATAAGAATAATGAAATAAATAAATAAAAATAAATTGTTGCAGACGATGAGCATACAGTGGCAAGCGTTATCTATGCCCCCAAGGAAGGAAACTAAGGGCCGTAAGATGATCAATTTTTGACCACGTTTTTGACCATAACTTTTTTCAAAATTGCACTTATTGAGCTGCTTTATGCACTAAAGTAAATGATTTCAGAGTACCTTTCCAACGGCGTATAGCATTAACTGTTTTAAGCCAAAAAAAAAATCGGCGAATTGGGTGTGTGGCTTTTTGCTTATAACTCGGAAACGAAGAGCCGTACGATGGTCAATTTTGAACACGTTTTTTAAGATAACTTTTTGAGTTAATTATTTGCACCAACGTTAATGTTTTCAGAGTACCTTTCTAGCGGTGTAAAGCATTACTGTCTTGAGCCAAACAAATTCGGCGAATTGGGTGTGTGGCTTTTTCCTTATAACTCGGAAAGGAAGAGCCGTACGATACCTTTCTAGCGGTGTATATTATAATAGGCTTGTTCCCTTACCTTATCAGCGTTGGAATATTGTTCCATTTCGGACAAATAAAGGTTTCCAGAATTATTTGTCAGAAGGTTTTTTAAGACCAAAGAAATGCTCATTTCCGATGACAATCTAGTATGAATCATGTGCGCATAATCTTAGAGCTGTTGCAAACCTAATTACATTAGGCACTTATGTGGACCTTCTCGCTAGTTTGTACTTTCTTTTTATTTCAATTAAAGATGTGTCCACACCAAACAAACATTTCAGAAACATTTAAAAATCATTTCAGAAATGTTTTTTGTTTTTGAAATGTTTTTTAAATGTTCCTGAAATGTTTATTAAGGGCTGTACGCTTCGCGATACAATTCTGAAATGCTTATGCAATGTTTCTATGTTACCCATTTCGAACGGAAAACTTTCTTTATTTTTCAAGCGTTTTAGTCTAGTTAACAGGTTTTTTGTTTTTTTTTTTTTTTTTTTTTTTGTATTTTGTTCATAATGATAAAACACGACGCTATGGTTTCTACTTCTTTACAATCCATCTTGAGGCACAAAACTGGATACATAAAATGGGACACAAATAAACATTTCAGAAATGTTTCTGAAAGCGTCAACACCAAAAAAACATTTCAGAAACATTTCTGAGTCTGAGTCCTTTACTCTCTATTATATTCTTTGACTTTTAGCAAGAGGATAAGCTGACAGAATGTAGCCGCAGTAGTAATTAATAAAATAATTATTTTGTTAATATAGTTTCTCTATACCTCGTTATGACGCATTTTCTGGAATCCAAGCAGTTAAATCACAATCTTCCAAGAAAATTAGCGACGCCAACATATTTTTACAAATGCCAATTTTTAGTTCATTGGTCAATTTTACTTTTCATTAATGTTAAATTTGAATCATCATTTTATCTTGTAAATATTTTGCTCACTATACACTTTCTACTTCTATATTTACACCAATATATACCTTTTTTAATTGCGATTATAGGGACTATAAGGCAAGTTTAGGATTCGTGAATATAAAAAAAATTGCGATAACAATGAAACATGACATTACGATCATTGAGAAGTCTAAAAAAGTGATCGACAAAATATGTCTGTCTGTCTGCCAGTATGTATAACAGCTGTAACCTTAACGTCTTAAGCGATTATCACCAGAAGGGAAATTGAAATTTTATTTTTAGGCCTAAAATAACTGTACCTGCTATATGACCTTTTTGGAAAAGCTTATTTTTTCAAAAACGGCTTCAACGATTTTGAAGAAAATTTTAGAGAATTTTTGTTTGTATTGACTATCATTTGATTGGAACCAAATTTAGGGGAAAAGTCTATTCACAATACATATGTTAATGGTTAATGAACCAACAAACATTCAAGCATATCAAAACAGTAAATGTACCACCGAGTTTAAACCAAAACTAAATCTTAAATTCTCATAAAACAGTTTTTTTAATTTTTGGCTTTCTCGTTAACGGCTATTTCGATTTCTGTCAAGTTTTATATTAGAAAAGATCTAGGTAGCCAAATTAAATCTGCATATCAACATTTTGATAAACTTTTTTTCTAATTAAAATATTTTTTTTTGTTTAAAAAATTAATATTTTTTAAAAATAATCAAAAAAAATTATTTTAAATTTTATAATCACATGATGTATATTAGTAAACTCTAAACAACTGCCTACTAAAATTAAAAAAAAAAATTTCAAAAAACTAAAAATAAAATACATCAAAACCGGTCCTATAATTTTCAAAATACATTTTTCATAAATTCTTTGTTATTTAAGACGTGTGATGGCGTACTTAATGTTTACTAAAAACTGTTAAGTATTGTGGTTTTGATACTTTTTTATAAGTTCAAACTGTGTTATTTTCAACATAAATGTTATTTGTTATTGTCCAAGATCTTGCTTTTCAAGCAAGTACGTGCGACCCAGTCATGCCCATTTTTTTGTTTTAAATCACTTAAATTTTATAATTTATTTTTAACATATACGCCTTGTTAATAAAAAAACGCTTCTTCGACGAGATTACTAAACCATGGAATAAGACTTCAGCTACGAATTTAAATTTCCAATAATAAAAACAAAATGTACGTAACATCGTAAAGTACCGTTTACCAATAATTCCTTAAGAAACTCTACTACAATAAGGAAGATGCCTGTTCAGAACGCAACTAATAATTAATTTCAGAATAAATTTGATACATTTGGTTTTTATTCTGTCGCTAATCTACCTAATTCGGTGGTTTAACTTAAGAAACGTAAATCAGTAGAAACTTTAATATATTGATAACATTTTGCATTAAGTCCACGGAATAAAGACTAATATTTTGCTATTCCACGTTTTTTTAATTTATCTGGTAAAAACAACAATTTTTTTTAATATGTATTAATACTAATTCAATAAAAGTACTTTATCACATTGGAAGGTGAGATCGTTGACAGAAAGAAGTAACATTTAGGTACGTAGAAAAATAATACTTATAAAACTTATAAAGTGTCAAAACCACAACATTAACGGTTTTTAGTAAAATGGAGTATACCATCCCACGTCTTAAATAATAATGAATTTACGAAGAAAGCATTTCGAAAATTTTGGACCGTTTTTGAAAAAACGCGGTCTTTATTTTCAGTTTTTTGATTTTTTTTTTAAATTTTGGAATGTAGTTAGTAGTATAGTAGTACAATCTATAGGTACCTACCTATAAAGAAATATGTTTTGCTAGAAAATTTGATAAAAATATTAATATTAAACGCTTTAGCGACAAATAATCAAAAAATAATTGTATCTATGTACGGTTAGGGAACATAAAAATGAATGAATGAAAATAAAAATTTAATTTACACAATACGATATAGTGTAGTCGTGGTAATTCACCTCCAAGAAAGAAAGAATTTCTTTCACGTGTACGTCCACACTGTTCAATACAGGCCAGCTGTTCTGGCAAGAAGTGAAACCCAGGTTTCTGATTCTGATTTATCAGAATTTGTTCTACATGGGTATAGCTTAGTGCCATTACTCTTTTCCCATCATGGTCTCGTGGTCTATGTTAGGAATGATATTGCTTGCCAGAGCCTTCCCCAATATGGGCAATGTTCCAACACGGACTTCTTGTGGCTCAAATTCTCTGTCCGAAAAAAGCATGTCATTCATTATTGTTTTATTTTTTATTTTTATTGGCTCCGCTATTCTGGTCAGAAAACACCCGAAGGAAGGTATGTCGAGCTCTTTGCCGGGTTACATCACCTTACCCAACTGATCGATGTGCCAACGCGTATACCGGAAGTTGCTGGCAAGCCGCCCATACTAATGACTTGTTTCTTACTTCTCACCCTGATAAATATACCATTAGTGTAACTTCTCCATTTGGCACTTCAGACCATTGTGTCATTTCAGCTTATTTCTCAAACTCCACCCATCCAGTAAAAGAAAAACTTCCCACCAGGACCGCAAGAAAGCCAACTGGGACTGAATATTTTTTTCCGAAACTTTAATTGGTCACTATGCTTCCTCGATAAAGATATTGATGCGAGTGCTGAAATGAACACAAATGTGGTTCTTCTAGGGATGCGTGCTTTTATTCCTAACAGAGTAAAAAGCATCCAGCCTAAAGAAAAGTCTTGGTTAATTTCTGAGTCTAAAGAAGCTATCAGTATAAGTATATAAGTTTCCGATCCTACAAAGCCAACCCTACAGAGGAAAATCGAAAAAACTCAAACAAGCAAGGAACCCATGCAAAAAATGCAAACTACGGCAAAAAATTCTGCAGTGTCCCAAAGGCAGTAAAATTGTTTGGTCATTTGTAACAAATATTAAAAACTCCTCAACATCTTCGGTTCCAACGCTCATCGACAATAACAATCCAATTGTTTACTCTTCAGAGAAGGCAAACTTGCTCGCCGACCATTTCGCTGCCAGCTCCACGTTGCCCCTCCTGTACTTGAGAATGTAAATTTTTCCATGGGACAGATTTTTTTCCGCACTCGTACAGTAGCAAGAGTTCGCAAAGATCCCGATATACACAAATCCGCTGGCCCGGATGGTATACCCCTGATTCTTCTGAAGAGGTGTTCTTCCACACTGGCAAAGCCACTGCGTAAGCTTTTCCATCGCTCCTACTCTTCTGGAATCTTTCCTAGAAGATGGAAAACAGCTTTTGTCCAGCCTGTCCCTAAGAAAGGCGAAGAGATCGTCGCCAGGTCGCACCGCATAAAAAATTCTGGCAAATTGTGACTAAAGTCGCCCTGCGGTAACGTAGATTCCGAGTTTGTTACCATCTGCAGATTAAGTACTCAAGTAAAATATTGTAGAATCAGGGAAGGAACGCCTTAAAATTTAGCAGTTTTTTGTCAGTAACTCCTAAAGCACGAAAGTAATTGAGTCGTGGTGAAATCCACTCTCATCTGTGTTAAATAAGAATTGCATCTTGTTTGTTGGACTACTATCTCCCATTATCTTTAAAGTTTCAGCATTAAAATCATAAAATTAGAATATTCGGCGTTCCATAAGAAAGTTTTCTTCATATCAAAACAGTAAATGTACCACCGAATTTAAACGAAAACTAAATCTTAAATTCTCATTCGTGAGTAAGTTCTTGAAGTGCGTGTAGCGAGTTCAATAACTTACTAAAACACTTAATCTCTTAACACCAGCAAAAAAAAATCACTATTTACTGAACTTCACTATACAAAACAAAGCACGGACTGAAGAACCACTTCTTCCACCAACAACACTTCCTTTCTATTTATAATGTCACATCCCATCTGCAATGCATTGTACTAATATGGCCCTTTATTCCTATGGAAATATCAAATCAACTTTGCCGTCACACAGTATATGCGAACGAAGCAGCAGCAACTGCGCCAACTGTCAAGGACCTGCAATTGTAACATCGCGCAACAATTACTTGACACTTGGCTGATACAATTTGCCGCCGAAGGAGGAATAGCAACGACGAAGAACTCTGTCAGAGCACACTTGACTTCGCACAAGCTATATAGTGGAACAGAGCAGTCATGTCTTCAATCGCCTTCTTAGCGCACAATTAGAGGGCATGTCACAAGGACCTGGCATGCCATCATTACCATCACCCCGAACCCTATCTGCACAGTCCGGAGAAAGCAACAAGGCTTTGAAGTTTTTGTGTGTTCCTCTCATTGTTTTGTTTCCCGAAGTGCGGTGCAGTATTGTACATTAATTTACACCTATCTAAGCAAAACTTGTTCGCATAGGGGCCACATCCGTCAGCCATTATTTGTCGACCATAATACGCGGACAATAAACATTTCGTGAACAATAATAATGCCGAGTGCACAGTTGGCCAGTGTGTGTATGTGTGTGCTGGAATCATAGTCATCACAGGTTTTGTCCTACAGTCAGCGCCATTATCCTCTTCGTCCTAACGTCCTCTTTGTTTGTCTTTATGATGGAATCAGAGCAAGTTGCTTGCGCTATTATTATTATTTTGTTTTTTTTTTTCATTTCCTCAGAATGTGCTACCAAACGAATTCAGCGAATGATTCCTTCCCTTCATCATTCTGCCTGCGCTCTGCAGACTTCACCGATGTACTTTATGGAGTGCCATTCGAATTAATTTCTGTTTCCCTCATCTTGGAGCAGAAAACGTCGTCATTTTGGAAGACTTGTGTGACAACAAAGGACGAGCCTATTCTCGCGCCTTACAGGCAAGGTGTCAATATACCGTTGTGTATGCATGTTCACGCATGGAAGACTTTCAATTTGTCGCGTGTGTCTAGACAGGATATGTAATTTACCGAAGATTAAGGATCTTAGAGAGAGGTGGGGAGGTGGGTTGTAAATAAGATTGGGGAGGCCGCCTTTCGTGTATTCGTTCTTTGGTATGGAGAAATTAAAATGCGTAGGTACAGCAATTAAAACAGCCGTTTTACGGAAGGGTTTGCGTAAATAATTTTTTTTTCTAAACAAAGTGGATACCTACACTGGTTTGTAGATTGTACATACAATGTAGACACGTACTTGAAAATTCCCTACCCTTTTGCAAGAATGCAAGTGTAAACGATACGCGTGTCTTTAGATCTCAAGTGGACATACGGTATGTGAACACAAGCTTTGATGTTCCTTCGACACGCACGAATGGTTAAATCTTTGTTAGTGTGCCTATAGCCTTAGACTTTACCTTTGCTTGCGCTTTTAGCTTTGAAAAGGTGATGGTAATGACCATGTGAGTGTGCCTTTTCGCAACTATTATTGAGCTGATGCCGCTGCCACATGAAAGAAGTGTCAATTTGCCAAAGACAGTTAGTTGCAAGAGACAACTTTATGAGATAAGTATGTCCTGTTAAAACGAACTCATTGTCTGTTGGTTCCTGATTGGTGTTGAAAAGTGTGTTCTTTATAAAGAAAAAATTAACATGTAATATAATGTACATATAGCTATGTATAATAAAAGCAAACTATTTTAATTGTTTTCCAATCAGTTTTAAGATTTTCGTATTTTTAAGGAATGAATTAATATTTTTTTGTCTTAAGTTATTTCTAGTGTGTTACGAACGGAGAGACTTGTAGACCTTTATTAAATCAGAATATCAAACATTAGATAGTCTATAAACTATGGTCCCAAGTAAAAACCTACGTTAAAGGAAACACAATGAAACATGAATTAGTCAGATAAGGTTCTGTCAGAACAGGATTCCACTCCAGTCCATTTTAAGTCCCCAAGGCAACTACTTAGGTCCTCTCTTTTTTATTTTTACTAATAACGATATTCAAATGTTATCAAACGCTGACACAACTCACTTTATGCTGATGATACAAAGACAATTTTTTCGGCACTTTACACTTCCCTCATTCAACTTGATCTTAATAGTTTCTCATTCTGCTACCTCAAAATTTGCTTAGCGCTAAATATAGGCAAATAATCCCCTTTTCACATCAACGTATAAAATCTTTTCTCCATATCTACCTACTTAATAATCAATCCATGACAAATGTGTGTTTCGATTCACACGACTTTGGAATATTATATGACCGAGAACTTAACTTCTTTTGGCACATATCGACAATATTATCTTAAATGCCAACCCACTACTTGGCTGTGTGAAACCATAACTCAAAGAATAATTCGTCCCCTGAGTCACCCTAATTTCTAAATAACATATGTACGGCCGCTACTTTAATATAACTGCTAAGTATAATCTCCATATCATATTGTTAATACGACAATTTATTGTAAGTATGAAATGATTTTAACAAAAGTTTGGAGACATTTGCAGTCTACCCTAATAAACTTTTTTTGTTCGCATTTTTACAAAGTATAACAACCCAACAATTAAGTTGGCAACATAAAGCTATATTTTCATTTCACCTCTTTCATTATATTTTCATTCATATTAATAATTATGTTTTGCAATTAAAAAACCCTTTAAAGCTTTATAAAATATTTGTTATTACTGTACAGAATAATATGAAAGCTTTAATGTATGAGTTAAACTCAAAATATTTCCACTCAAATTATTGTTCTAAGTAAAACTGAAAGCCTTATATTATGAAAAGCTCTTCTAGCTAACTTAAATTTACACTCAAGAAAATGGGTATAAATAGTCCTGCCCTGATCATTGTTCGATCACTCTTCCTCTTAGTCAACCACGAGTTTGACTTACTTAAGTGCGACCGTTTATACCGTCCTCTAAAAGAAGTAAACCACACTCCTTGCGCGGTATATAATAGTTTCTTTTACTTTACCTGGCTATTTTGCCCTTTTGATAGTATACCCTTTTAGGAATCGGTACTTCAACAGGTACAGCAGTTTCCGAACAGCTTATCTTTGGGTAAACATTGCTCAAAGGTTTTTTTCCTTTTCTTCACTTTTAATTGTTTATTCCCGTAAGAGTTAGTAAATAAAGAGTAAAAATACATAAAAAAACATAAAATCTTTCATTGCGTCAACAGAGACGTATACAACCGAAGTTGGATCTAACGCCCCCCCGCCCGAATTGCTCTACCGACACTTAGCACAAACATCCCCGCTACAAAAGTTAATTTTAACAGATTTGTTAATTCATTGGCTTAATGAAATCGAACGTTTGAAAAATCAGGGAGTCGTCCAACCTATTACCTAAGATGTAACTATAACACGAATTTTATAGGTGCAGTTTCCAGCTTCCTTTGTTCATTTCTCCCTGTAGTAAGCTCATCCCAAATGGAGTTTTTAATTCCCACCCATGAAACCCATGAGCCAACCATATATTTCAAATATAAATTCAACTATGTAATACACTACACCTGCGGCGAAATTCAACAATACACGCCGTCGCACTTGTTCAGGGGTACGAAAAAAACTTCAACCACACAACTACCCCTTACTCCTATTCGGTTCACTTTCAAATCCTACAACACAAACTTATGCATGGTGGATCGTGGCACTGGCCCAAAAGCAACCCTTGATGAACTAGCCCCTTTCAACCACCACTCACACCAGTGAAAATAGTCGATTTTCGTTCAGTAGATGACAAAAAATAGTACTGAAAATGACCAAATTGTACTGGGCTCTTTTAAATTGATATGTAAGCAAACACAAATTCAAAAAAAACATTTTTTATAAACAAGAACAAACAAAAAATAAAAACAATTAATTTATTAACCTAAAAAAAATGATTATATTTTTAAATCAAAATAACATCTTTTATACAAAGAGGCATATGAAAGTATAGTTAAAACAAAAACACAATTTTTAATTTTTTTGTCTGTCTGTTTGTTCGGGCTACTTTCGGGAACGGCTGTACCGATTTTGACGAGACTCACTGACAGATAGCTGATGTTCTAGGAAGTAACTAAGGGGTCAAGATGGGGTCCTTTTTTCGAAAATACACAAAAATACACAGCAACGCCAGGTGTATTAGTTAGCTTGTTAGTTTGTACAAATTAAGGTAAAATAAATACAATTAATGGACCTTCGTTATTATAGCTAAATAAATAACGGACGGATCCCCATATCAGACGATCCAGTTGTGGGGTTCATTAAAACTTTTAAAGGATTTCTAAATCATTGGTGTTAAAAAACCCAAGTTACAATCAGCACCAACTCGAAAAAACAATGGAAATTGGGCTAAAACAGACAAAGAAAAGGCAGATCTGTTTGCCGATCACCTCGAACCCGGTGATACTCATTGGACCTCTAAAAACTTCCGAATTCGAGATGTAACATTTTCAGAACATTTAGACGCTATAAGAAAGCAAAAAAACAAAAAAGGATCCCGGATATGACTTGATAAATGCACCATTCTTAAAAAGTTACCGAGAAAAGCAATCACTAAAATCCAACATCTGATTAATGCCACGTTTAGCCTTGCATACGTTCCACGGCAACGGAAAGTGGCCGAAGTCATTATGGTTCAAAACCAGGCAAAACTCTTAATGAAAAGAAGTCTTACAGACCAAAATCGTTATAACCAATAATTTCTATGTTATTCGAGAAATAATTACTTAAGTGCCTGCTTCCAATTATAGAAGAGAAACGGCTTATTCCTGAACACCAATTCGGTTTTAGAAATAGCCACTCAACAATTGATCAAGTATACAGAATAACAAATGAAATTGAAAAATCCCTAGGGAGAAAAAAGATATTTTTAAGCGCCTTTCTTGATGTTTCCCAGGCTTTCGATAAGGTCTGGCATGACGGCTTAAGATTTAAATTAAGACAGGTTTTTCCGAAACAAATATATTATATTCTGGGATCCTATCTGGAAAATAGACTTTTCCGAGTGAAACAAGGCACTGAATATTCAGGATTTAAAGAAATAAATGCTGGTGTTTCACAAGGGAGCGTTCTTGGCCCGGTGTTATTCGTTCTTTATATTCGAGACATACCTAAAGAAGAAGATGTCACTATAGCAACATTTGCTGATGATACGGCCATACTTGCATCATCCAGCTCAATTGAAAGATCAACCGAAAAGCTACAGAAAACTCTTGACAAAATAACAAACTGGACGAAGAAATGGCGCATTGTTCTAAACGAGTCCAAATCAACACATGTTAACTTTACTTACAAGAATGTTAACAATCTACTCATCTTTATTAACTCGGTTCAAATACCGTATGCTAACGAAGCAAAGTATCTAGGCATGACTCTTGATGCTAAGCTTAAATGGAAGACGCACGTTAAAAAGAAAAGAGAAGAACTCGATATTAAGTTACGAGAACTAAACTGGCTAATTGGAAAATATTCCAATCTAAGTACTTATAACAAACTGCTTATCTACAAGCAAGTGCTAAAACTTGTGTGGACTTACGGAATACAACTTTGGGGTTGTGCCAAGCTAAGCCATATACAAACACTACAAAAATTTTAAAACAAAGTCCTCAGAGCAATTATATGTGCTCCATGGTACATACAATCTTGTACGCCGACTTCGGAGAACGAGACCGTTAGACCTAGTGTAGCAAGACATAAAGATAACCGTGTGATTATGCGGTATTGCAGGTCCCCTCGGTGGAGAGCTCCCTACCAAAGGTTATTAATAAAAATGAAGATTTAAACTACTTGATAAGGCAACTTAGATCATTTGTTCTAAAGGTGTTTTTTTAGTGAGTAAGAATCTCACACTACCATAGGTACCGGCCTATGGTGTCTTTGAAGAATTTGTCATCTTTCACCGTAAAAAAAAATTATTGACAGATTTGTATTATTTATAAGACTGTGCCAACATTATTTTTTGATGTGATTTTTGGTTTCTATCAACGTTTCTTTCTTTCAACGTTTGCTGAAGAATGAGGAATACAGAAAGCACCTTGAATAATTCGATGAATATTTTGAAAGATAACATAAAATGAAAGAAATAAATCAATTTTTTAAAAACAATTCAAAATTGTATTGAAAATGGCAAAGTTGTACTTTTGTACTGACGATATCAAATTGTACTGAATTCAGTACAGTAAGCACATCATGCATTGCAAAAAGGAAAACACAGTTAAGATTCAGTGAAAGAACTCATCTCTTTATTTTTCTATATTTTCTTTTTTTTAGAAATGACCGTTCTGTTCTGTTCACTGATTTTAACAATTAAAAACAACACCACACCGTATTGAGGTCTCGCACATACTGATCACTGATCATGTTGGTCCTGACTATAGAGTAACTATAGGGAAGTCTACTGCCTTCTTTTGACAATGCCTACAAGCTGGTCAAATAAATATTGGTGTAGAACTGTCAAAAAATTGACGCCGATTGAGAGTGTAGTAGTGCTGAACTGTCAAATAATTGACGCCGATTGAGAGTGTAGAAGTGGTGAACTGTCAAATAATTGACGCCGATTGAGAGTGTAGTAGTCAAATAATTGACCTCTTCTTTTCAGTTTCCTTTTCTTTTTTACCACAAAATTGGGTGTGCTGGAAGATACTTGTTAATAAAAAGCGCCACCCCGAAATTTGACGTCATCAGTGACTCAAACTGACTAAATTAAATTACCATTTTTGGAAAGAATCCGAAGTGTTAGTGGACTTAAAATGTATATTAATCAATCGGATAAGACATTGGACCAAACCTGCTTCAATTAAAATTTACTTTTCGTTTTTTTTTTTCTAAAACGGAAATTATTTTTTTCAAGAAGGGTCACTGATGACGTAAAAATACGATAGTCGCTATCTTGTTTTCTTGTATTATGAGGAGACACTAGCAAGTTACTCGAATGTAAGTTGTTATACTTTATTATTTTTTTCCCTGCCTTTTACATATTGTGTGCTTGAAAACTCTATATAAACGTTAAAAACTGGTTAAACAATATTCAAGAGTTTCAACCATTTTACCTGATACCTAAACTGACGATAGTGTATTGATTGTTCTAAGAATGAATTTAAACAAGCATTCGGTCAGAATATATATTTGCATTTATAAAGGTGTACTTTTTAAAGATAAATTATATTTCTTCACACCCTATTATACTCGCATACATAGGAGTAAAAGCCTAGTCAAAGTCAAACAGAGCGCGTTCTGACGCAGCGATGTAATATACAGTATAACATATCCCAAGTCACATAGAGCGCGTTATCAACGCCGCGTCAAGTTCCACACGGCGTCAAATTTTTTGATTATTTAGAAATTATTTTTTTTTGACGTCGCGTCGCGTTAATTCTTCGTTAAATTCGATTATTCGATTATTTTACGGAGTGTTCAGATTATTTTTAAGGCGTTTTAAAAAAAGATTTTTTTTTTAAGTATTTTGTGCCTGGTAAATTTTATTCTTAATTTGTTGTATAAATTTATAAATTACTCTGTTTTTATTTATTTTGTGTCATTTAATATTGTACTCTTTAAATGAAAAAAAATAACCTATAATTGGGATTTATAAGAAAGTGAAAATCAAGATTCAAATATTAACGAGCTGCGGAAAGCTCTCTGTCTGACGTTCTCTAACGCCGTATTTAGAATGCCGTTGAAAAATAATCTCAACACAGCGTTAAATAATCTCAACAAATTATTAATCCTACAAACTTAAAAAGAAAACCAATGCATTATATTATAAAATTGTACACATTATATTTTTCGTACGAATAGACCTTGTGTACATGATTCCTTTTTTCGGTTGTTTCTTCAAAAAAGGAATCATGTACACAAGAAGGTCTAAGAAAATCACCTTAAGCTTTAAGGAATACATTTCGAACTTATCCCGCTTGATATGGTGGAGGTGGGTTTCTAAAACGTCAACAACAACATAACAGAAATCAAGTTATAGGTACAAATTGTTTTCGATAGAAAATTTTACTATATATATTTTAATATATATAAATACATATATCAATATGAACACTCAGCCAATTGGTTAGTGAATATTGTGTAGTGTTAGTGATAATGTGAACTATGTGTTTATTATCGTTTTATAAAACGAATAAGCAGTTTAATTTTGTAAAAAGGACACAATAATTCACGGAGTTCCTTCACTTCGAACAATTTGAGAGAATTTCACAAAATACCACCATCGGAAGACGACGACGACGTGCCTGATGAGAATTGTATCTTGTATCAAGTATTCTCGTTGGTGGTGTTTTGTCACTTTCACTACACATTATTCACTAAACAATTTGCTTCAATGTTCATACTGATATATTTTAATAAAATTTTCTATCGAAAACAATTTCTTTGTACCTAACCTATTACTTTAATTTGTTTTCTGTTGTTGATGTTGTTGACGTTTTAGAAACTCGCCTCATCGTTTTTTTTTTCTTTTTTTTTACGCGGACAATGAATAATATACAAAAGAGAACACGAAACACAATAAATGATATACCAAAGCAACAACGAAAATTGAGGGTGTTGAGGCGTGGAACGTACGAACAATTTTTCTCCTTATAATATATTTACTCTATGGTCCTGACGACGTAACAACATGCAAAAGAAGATGTTGCCAGAACCACTACAATAAATTGCATTTATTTGTTTATGAAGTTTGGAACTTACTTTATTTTGAAGCTCTTACATAATGCAATACAATCTTATTTCCTGCACTGGTCAAATGTATATATACTCCTAACATAAAGTAGTGACCTACACTTCTGATAACTATGGCTACCTTCACATCAGCAAATTATACAAACTAATACACGGATTACACTCCCCTTCAACAATCTTTATCATAAGACAACTAACAACTCTCCCCATATCCATTCTTCCATAACTTGCTTTATTAATTTCTCTCGATATTATACCCGCACCCTCTATACCTGTCATACCTAATTGCTTCCAATCATAACGAAAAAGCAAAAAAATACCCAACAAAATCAAATTCACTAAATCTTCCCCAAAGCATTTTCGTTTCTCCAGCCACTATGCTCAAGTTCTAACACCAAGCAATTTACAAAAGAACACCTGTCGAAAATCTGGCAACTCAATTTGATAAGAAAATTCCGATTGGAACAATCCCATACCAACCAGTGTCACGCGTAAAATGGGTCTCAATTTATAAGCCAACCATTTCGCCCACCCGTCAGCATCGTTTACTGTACTGTTTGAATCGCAAAACCCCACCCATTTACGTTGAACAAACGCTCTGCCACACCTAGCGCCGCGCATCGGTTAACGAAGAAAAATTAAAGAATTTTTGACAGCTCTCTGGCTAGCAGTAGCACCAACATCACCATTACCATTAGCATCGCTATGCCCCGACAAACAAACAGCAAGGTGCACACAGAATAATACAGACTTGTTCTCCCTCTATCCACGATAAATCACTTTGATTTTTTGTCGTTCAGTTTTTTTTTTACTCCTCCGAGTTAGCAGCTTTTTTTTGCCTTACAAAGAGCTGATAATCTTTAAGGACTTCAATGTGAAATTGTAGCCAACATGAGAATTGTTATTTAGCTCGGAAACCGGAAGAAGGAACCAGGTTTTCGATACGACAGATTTGTTTTATTATTAAATAATTAAATATTAAAATGTATGATTTCTCTATAAGAAAAAAAAAAATAATTAATTGATTGCCTTCAAATTTGGTATACACAGTTACCAGATTTGAAGGCAATCACTTAATTTTTAATTTTTTTTCATAGATAAATCCTAAATTTTAATAATTTTAATTTTCCTTTGGCATTCTTGAGAGGGGAAAATGAAATTTTATTTAAAAATAACGGTACCTACCATATAACTGTTAAGGAAAAACTTTATTTTCTCGAAAACGGCTCAAACGATTTTGGTGATTATTTTTGAGAAGTTTTTTGTTAGTTCTAGCTATCATTTAATCAGAACCAAATTTACCGGAACGGATCGATTTTTTTCAATTTTTGACTTTCTCGGTAACGCCTCAATAGATTTCAATTAAATTTAATATTTAAAAAGATCCAGGTAGCCAAATTAATTCTGCATACCAACATTTTAAATAATTATTTTATTATTTATAATTAATTTTTGATTTTTTTTTTTTTTGAAAATTCAATATTTTTAAAACTAAATAAAAAAAATATGTAAAATTTAAAAATTAGGTGTATATTAATAAACTCTAAGAAACTGCATTCAAAAAACTGAAACTTTTGACGTGATGAACGTCTTATAAATCGATGAACGCCAGCTGCAAGCACGAAAAAGCAGGTAAAGGTAAACTATTCCGAATTCGTGTTGTTCGCTAAAAAAATCCCCGACAGTGTTTATCCCTGTATATACGTAATTAGGATAACATTACAAGTCCAAAAATCCTAGCTTTCTAGGATAGGTAATGGAGGTTTCGCATTCTTCGCATTCGAAACTCTCTTTTAACGAGGAGAAGACGACTTTTTATATTCGTCTGAGTACTGTATATCGCCTGGGCTAGGACTAAAACATTCATCAAGTTTTAAAATATTATCATATATAGAAACTTCAGAAATTGAGAAGTTTATGCAATTAAGAAATGCGTATAGTTGAGCATTAAAAAATAAATTGCACGCCTGGATCGCACGTACTTGCTCATAAGTCTGGTCACATCGGCGAATAAAATTTAAAAATAAGTAACATTAACGTAGAAAAATAACACTATCTGAACTTAAAAAAATGGGCAAGACTGGGTTGCACGTACCTGCTCTAATGTGCCTAATTACATTGGAAAGCAAGATCTTTGACAGAAACAAGTAACATTTAAGTTGAAAATAAAACAGTTTGAACTTATTAAAAGTATAAAAACTAAAATACTAAACGGTTTTAAGTAAAAATGGCCATCACACGTCTTATATAATAACAAATTTATGAAAAAAAGTATTTCGAAAATTGTAGATTTTCATAAAATCGTGTTTTTTATTTAGTTTTTTTACTTTTTTTTTTTGAAATTTTGGTACAGAAATTTTTTTACAGTTTAATAATATATACATATGTGATTATAAAATTTAAAATATTTAAAAAAAAAAAATTTCAACAATTTGATATGCGAATTAATTTGGATACCTTCTTCTGAAATATATAAAATATAAAATTTGACATAAAACGAAAGAGCCGTTACCGAGAAAGCTAAAAATTAAAAAAACCGTTAATAGACTTTTCCCGTAAATTAAGTTCTGATCAAATGATAGTTGTTAATACCAACAAAATAAATTGCACGTCTGGATCGCACTTACTTGCTCATATTTGCGGTCAAATTGTTGAATAAAATTTAAGAAAATTAAAGTTAACATCAAAGCATTTATTCAATTTTTGTGACTTTTGATTCTTCGAATAAAGTACGTTAAATTGTATTGAGTGAAATAATTTAAACGCCATGTTGTTTCTTTAAAAAAATGTTAACAAGTGTGAAGTTTTTATTCAAAATCGTAAGAGCGGTTTTTAAATAAAATGGTTATTTTTGAAAAACTTTTTTTTTTAAATAAAAAAAAAAATAATTTAAGAATTCCTAAGTTCAAAAATAACATTCATTTAAAAACAAAATCTAAAAAAATTCATCTACCCGTTTTCAAAATATTGATTTTTCAAAAAGAAAAAAAATTGTTTAAATTATTAAAAAATACAAAAAAAAAGTTTTATACATACCTACAGTACTACACTGATTTTTTTTATAAAAGTTCTTGAACCGTTTTCGAGGAAAATAAGCTTTTACATAACTGTTATATGACAGGTACCATTAATTTTTACTCTAAAAATAAAATTTAAAACTCTGTAGAAGTTCAAAATAACCTGAAGTTCTAAATTTGAGGAAAATAAGCTTTTACATAACTGTTATATCACAGGTACCGTTAATTTTTAATCTAAAAATAAAATTGAAAAGCTCTTTAGAGGTTCAAAATAACCTCAAGTACTAAATTTGAAGACGATTAGCACAACCGTTTAAGCTGCAGTCCAAAATACATCCGTACAGACAGACAGACAGAGAGGCAGACAGACAGACGGACAGAATTTTGCCAGTAACTAAAATATGTTTCTCTATCATCGTAATGTCATATTTGATTGTTATTTCAATTTTTTTAATCTGCACGAATGCATAACTATATACTATACATATAATGGCAAGTAAAAATTGAAGATAATCGCTTAAGCCGTTAAGGCTGCAACTCGTTATACATACTGAGAGACAGACAGACATTTTTTACCACTAACTTTTTTAGACTTTTCTATGATCGTAATGTCATGTTTGATTGTTATATCAATTTTTTTTATATTCACGAATCCTAAACTTATGCTTTACAGTCCCTATAATCGCAAGTAAAAAGAAGAAAGAATGAAGTCTTCAAAAGCACCTCAAATAAAAGGCACGACTGGGTCGCACGTACTTGGTCCCGTGTGCTAATCCTTTTTAGGTACAGGCGTCTTTTTGACAAAGATTTAATTTTAATGTTTTTTTGACGTGCAACTTCTTTAGAATCGTTGTGGTTTGAAGCTCGAACGAACATGCGTCACGATAAAGGGATAAGCACATATATATATAGGATTGTTAGCTTTTGCAGTTTTTTAGTGTATTATCTTTCCACTTGCTGCTTACTGTTTAAAATATAATTTACTAATAGCAAGATATAAAGGACTTTTTTCAGTTTAATTTTCATTTTGGTATGGAAAAATTTTAACAACTGGCATAAAGATTCATGGGAATCAGCAGTATGGCAATAATGCTAGGTATAGGGACCTATATAGGTCCCAATAACAATAATTTACTTTTTGAAATCAAAATAATTAAAATAGCTTAATTATGTTTGATGGATCGATAAACGTATGGTGTGGGTAGGTATTAATGGAATTTATTAAGGATATCAGGTACCTATAATATGGTTGGAAGGAAGGTAGGTACTAAAATTAAGATACACGTTCCAACTACTGCTAAGCGAGTAGGTATAGAGACAATATTAAAAGTTAACACAGTAGTTTTGTTTATTTATAGGAAGGTGTAAACTTTTGTTTTCTCGATTGAAATTTTTGCATTCAGTAGTAATCGAATAGTTTTTTTTTATTTGTTAGTTGTTTTTGTGTGTTTATCATAGGCTCCTTATTTATTCTGTGTGCTTTTATGATGATGAAATGCTTTAAAATACGTAAGTATGTATGTAGGTTGTCACCTTCTTTTATTTGACTAATGGTTAGGGCTTAGCCGAGCAATATGAAATAAAATTTTGGGAAAAAAATTTTATGAAATCAAAAAAACACTATTCATAACGTTTTTTTGGAAAAAATGCAAGCCATCTTATTTCTTTTGCTGTTTTCTATTTTATGAATTTTTCATTTCAAAATCGTTTGACCAATTTTTTTCAAAAAAATGTTTTTTTTGCAAAACTTTTCGAAAACATATTTTAAATTTTTGTTGAGTATGTAAATTTAAAGAAATCTATAGTTTATAGTAGGAGAAACATTAAAACAAATCTATAGATCCGTTTTCAAACAAATTTTTTTTTTGAAATTATTAAAAAATAAAAAAAAACGGTTTTGAAAATGTTAATAATATTAAAATCATAAAACACTACATATTTTGAAAATTTCATCAAAATCCGTCAATTAGTTAACGAGAAAGTCTGATTTTAAAAAACCGGACATATGGGAGGTACGGTTATACAACTTTTTCTGAAAAATCCATTCAAACTTAAAGATAGATTTTGCATAGAAAACATCATTCTGAACATTTTATCAAAATTGTAGGAGCCGTTTTCGAGAAAAATAAGTTTTATATTAAAAGTTATATGGCAGGTACCGTTAGTTTTGGAGCAGCCAATTCGAAAAAAACAGTCGGGTAGAGCACTCTAAAAATACTGTATAACAAGTTTGAATCAAATCGGCCAAACCGTTTAGGCTGTAGATATAGATACGGACAAACAGAATGACAGACAGACGGACGGAATTTCCGGATCCACTTTTTTTGACTTCTCTATCATCGTAATGTCATGTTTGATTGTTTTAATTTTTTAGTTTTACGAATGCATAACTTGCCTTATAGTCCCTATAAATTGCAAGTAAAAAACAGCAAACATATGAGATGTTATCTTTGGGTAATGGCTTTCAGAAAATTTATTTTTACTGGTTCGGGTTTTTTAAGCTTACTTTTAGTTTTCGAAATAAACTTGAAATTTAAATGATTTGAATAGTTGATGAAGTCTATTTGCATATCCTGATAAATTCTAAGATTCTTTCAGTCCTTGAAAAATTAAATTTCAATATAAAGTATCTACTAACAAACCATGGCGGGTTATTATTTAAGCTTCTAAATTTGCGCTTAAAATTAAATTGATTCTTAAAATTAATCAAACAAAATTTCATAAATATGGGAAGTATTTCCATCTAAATTTAAATTTTAAAATAAGATATCCCAATTTTCATCCATAAGTAAATTAACCAATTGATTGATTGACTTTTTAGATAGATTTGCAAGCACATACATTTAATGACAAAATTCCGTTCCGTCTCCAACTCTTCTCTCATTTTTAGAGATGATCTATTTGAAACTTCTATTCTACTAAACTGTTTCGTACACTTAGCTTTTCATGTTCGAATCCTTAATGTGGTTTTCATAGCAGAGAAAATTAAAATGGTTAGAAATTGTTTGCCCTTGAGACCTGTTTCTGTCGTATTGTTAAGTAGAAAAAAAACGTAAAATTACGTTTGGAAAATAGAAAAGACAAAATTCCCTAGGCTTAATAGCGTTAGAGGACTCCCGAAGGGTTGTAACAACCACCTATCACAACCACCTGATCAAAATCAATCGCAGAGAGGTCTGAAAGTAGAGCCCTTTACAGTTTTACGACACTTAAGGATCTTAGCAAGTTTTGAATGCGAATCATCTTGAAAGATGAAAGAAGGATTTTTCTGCTGTTTTAAGCCGCTTTTTTGCCAGTAAAGTAAATAAGACGAGCAATTATTCCGAAGTAACAAATTGCGGAATACGCACAGGGTGGGCCAAAAGAAGTCATCCATCCGATGTTGTTTGGCTCTCTTTTTTTTCTAAATGAAAAACTTCGATTCTGTTTTTTTTTGTTTGGCTCTCTTTTTTTTCTGAATGAAAAACTTCGAGTCTGTTTTTTGATAATTTTTATTTGAACCTTTAGAATTGTATTGGTCAAGTCGAGAAGATGATATCGGCCAAATGGGCGCCGTCAGAATTGATTGCCATATGGGCTCGTTTTATGGCGGGCTCATCACTTCAGCGAGAACTTCGGGCGACAGATGCTCGCACTCGTGTCGAATGTTGTCCTTGAGGGCTTCCAGAGTCTCGGGCTTGTTCACGTAAACACGGGAATTCAAAAAAAAAAAAAACACGAAAAAAGTCTTAAACGGATAAATTGGGCGGGCCAGTGCAAATCACCAAAACGAGAGATGAGGCGACTCGGGAACGCCGCCTTCAGAATAACGGTTCATGTCGGTTCATGTATCGCTCCATGGCTTATTCACTTGTATTCTGCATCTGTCTAGTCCACAAATATCAAAACAGATTTGACATTGGAGGCCATTTGCAAAAATGAGAGCATCTTTCAATAGCGTGTTTTCTTTTTGCCACCCTGTATTAGAGGTTGCTCTTCAAAAGGTCGGGTAGTTTTTAATTTTGATATGTTGTTTGGGATGCTCTGTGGATATAAAAAACAAAATTCCACAACCACGTCCCCTTCGCCCCCTTCACAATCGACGAAAAATTACAAAAAATCTGCACTTTATTTCAATCTTCGCCCTATAACTCATTTCTGGTGCATTTTAACGCAAAATGACTTAATCGACCAAAATTTCATACAAGTTTGGTACATACAGTTTTTTTACAACCAATAGCAAAATGAAGCAGCCAAAAATGCAAAATTTCAGTACTTTTTATAATTTCAAGTTTCTTTTACTTTCAAAGTGCAATAACTTTGTAACCGTTCTAGATAGCGCAAAAACTCTTGTTGGAAATTTAATTACCTTTATTTTTCATACTCCACTTTTCAGTTTGTGACTGGTAAAACGGAATGAGGTTTCATTAACAAAATCTATAAAAATAACTAAATTGTATGAAATGCATCTATAGTCTTGTTGAAAAGTACTTTTTGATGGACAAAAATCGGAACTTAATTTAACTTTGGGATATTATTCAGGGATGGTTATTTAATATTTTCTCAAATTTTGGACATCGCGGAACCTGTGCAAAAAGGGAAAGGGTGGGAAAAACTGCAAAATTTTCGACCGTTCTTAGGTTTTTTCATCAAGAACTTTTTTTTACTCACATCCTGAGCTAAAATTATACATGTATTTATTTTTTTAATATAAAACATCAAATTTCTTACATTTTGACTATTCAAACATGTTTGTACGTCAATTCGTTCCCGAGATATTGCACTTTTAAGAAGGTAAATTTTTTTCAAATTTCGCAAATACGGGCGTGTTTGTGGAATTTTGGTTTTTGTATCTACAGGGCATCCCAAACAACATACATATTTGACAAATTCACAACTACCCAACCTTTTGTAGGGTAAAACCTCCTTATTAAGTGGGCTACTTTAGTCCTTAGCAAGTAAGAAATCTATGCCGTTTTCAAAACACGGAAAAACAAGAAAGCATTTGGACTTGAGTTCTTACGAGCACCACTAACAACATCGAATGTGGTAATTCATTTACTCATTAAGCGAGCAATATTTCTGGCCAACTTTAGTGGATGATACTGAAGAATGATTTTTTAGAAGTATTTATGAGATTATTTAGATTTTAATCGAAATCTTTGTTAGTATTCCATTAAACTAGGTTTTCAGTAAATACAGTTTTTTATCTAACATATTACTTTAATATGAGAAACTTCACTTTAGAATTATTCCTACGTACTTTCTGATGAATCACTATTTCATAGGATTAAAAAAACTTCTCGTACCGCTCACTGTAAGTAGTTGTGGACGGTTTCAAACCTAACGACGTCCTTTTTACAGATCTGTCTTATCTTTGACTTTCTTTATATTCAACAATCTATTGAATTATTTTAGATATGGCATTGCCAGAAACGGAACCATTTCATTACAATTTTGTGGAGTGCCCTCGTATGTTTGTCACCGAAAACTTTTGACACTCAAAATTTTGTATCTCTATCCCTGTATTTACCTTACCAAACGAATGTTGAATGTTGTTCAGTTCCCATGCATAAATATTCATAAATTCAAAATAAATATATGTCATTGTGAGGGAGCACAAGTCAGAATCTCTAACCAACCCATCTTTATATATACATATAAATATCTTCTAAGGTAAAACCAGCAAAAAGTCACAAAGCTTATTCAAGTTTATTTTAAAGTGCTCACTTTTGATTCCACCATAGTTTCCATAGTTTGTGGTTTAAGTTAGTGATAAGCTGTCCTGAAATAAGAAATAAAACGACGAGTAAATCACGTATTTTCTTCCCTCTTTAGCTTTAAATTTTTCTATACACAGAGAATATAATGAATAAAAATGAAAAAGAAAAAACAGTTATAGTACGAAAAAAATAGTTCCTGCAAATATTTAGACAACTTAAATACCAAAGAATTGAAGGTGTTCCGTAAGGAGCAAAAGGTACATAGCCAAGAGCACCCACGTTGATTGCTGCTGCTTCGCATCACAAGGATAGCACAATAACACTGCTTTTAAGCCAAATCGTCCGCTTATGGGAGTTGGTGCTCTCAGAGAAGCTATTAATCATCAGCTTATTGAGGTATATACGTTGATCCTTAGTCTAGAATTAAGGAGAACACTGCTGAATGACGGACTGGCTGTTTCGGATTGGTGTGGGTACCTATCGCAGGCAGATTTAGAAGGCGAATTTATAGAGTTCTACTTAATTTACACAGCACTAAAGGGAGAGAAACATTGATTAGACAATGTTTAGTTTTGGTGGATTACATCTATTTGGGATGTACACTACCGGCTTTTAGCATTGTATATGCATTCAGTGTACAAAGCTTTAGGGTAGGGCGGACCTAATAACTTGGATAACTTAAGCTTGGATTATACCAGATAAAGAACATTGACAACATCAATAGCAGACTTATTAATTATGTAAAGTTTTAATTGCATAGCTCTTATACTTTAGATTTTATTGATATCTAAAAAAAACACTGATTTCCTCACTGACTCACTGATGGTCATAATAATATCCTAGGAAGCTCAAATTTGGTATTCAAGTCACATATTTGACTAAGGTGAATGAAGAAAAGCTTTTGACCAAAGATCACTTCGAGATCATTAAACTCTTCGCATCTCTTAGTGAGTGTTAGTTGATAACCGAACTGATGATGGAACAGTTTTCGATTGAAGGTCAAAATCCTAGGCTTTGACCTTTTAAGTGATAGTTTATCTACACCATTTTTAGGGAACAGCATCAAAATCACTTTGTAGATATCGAGATTCTTCGAAATTTTAGTACGTTGAAAATATTTTGGCATCGTCGTCGTCGGCGTAGAGGAAAATCTTTGACTGTTGAATTTTGTGTGTTAAGTCATTTTTGTATAATAAAAAAGGAGAGGTCTTAGATGGCTTCCCTGGGGTACTGCAAACGTAAAGTTTAATGCTGTTAATCTCTAATTTTTTTTAATTTTACGTGTTGGATGCGACCATTGAGATACGAAAAAAAACAATCTTGAAAAGAATTACCACAGCAATGTTGACATCTTTTTTTACCACCATATGTTGTGGTCCAAAATGACTTTAAATTAAAAAAAAATCATAAAGTTGGCCATAATTAATTCAAAGAATTGCGAAATAGAGTTCAATTTGCGATACCTCTATAGTTGGATGCAATAGACCGAAATCCTAATTTGTATACATTTATTAATGTATGATTTTTCCAAATGTCGGGATAATGTGAATCATACCTGGACTTGTTTAAAAAATAGCACAAGACTGCACATAAAGATTTAGATCATCTTCGAAGTATGCATTCTGGAAAATCATCAAAGCCTGCTAATGAAGTGTTTCTAGTGAAACCTTTCCTGGCTGCAATAAAATTATTGTAAAGGTTAATACAAAACTCAGGGAACTGTTCTCAAAAGCCAATTCTAATATTTTAAACTGAAATTTGAGAGGTGAATGATATTGAACTTCATTTAGAATCCGATCAGCTTGATAAAAAAAGTTCATTTGGATCATCGCGAAAAATGAGATCCAGATTTCGCTCGTTTTGAATTCCACTAAACTGAATCATTGTAAGTTGTAACTAAGTAAAGCCTCGCACCAGATACCTGTATATCCCTTGCCATTTTGATCTGCTAACATTCAAAACCAATGTTAATCGGCACCTCCTATCTCTCCCCTCCCTATCTTCGTAATGCCCGCGTAGTGTGTTCTACATTAAAAGGGAAACACATAATCCCTTGTGCGCGAGTTACGTTCCCAACTTCGGAAGCGTTTAAAAAAACACAACTTGTTTCGCGTTAATTATAAAAAAAAACTTTGACTGTTGAATTTTGTGTGTTAAGTCATTTTTGTATAATAAAAAAGGAGAGGTATTAGATGGCTTCCCTGGGGTACTGCAAACGTAAAGTTTAATGCTGTTAATCTCTAATTTTTTTAAATTTTACGTGTTGGATGCGACCATTGAGATACGAAAAAAAACAATCTTGAAAAGAATTACCACAGCAATGTTGACATCTTTTTTTACCACCATATGTTGTGGTCCAAAATGACTTTAAATTAAAAAAAAATCATAAAGTTGGCCATAATTAATTCAAAGAATTGCGAAATAGAGTTCAATTTGCGATACCTCTATAGTTGGATGCAATAGACCGAAATCCTAATTTGTATACATTTATTAATGTATGATTTTTCCAAATGTCGGGATAATGTGAATCATACCTGGACTTGTTTAAAAAATAGCACAAGACTGCACATAAAGATTTAGATCATCTTCGAAGTATGCATTCTGGAAAATCATCAAAGCCTGCTAATGAAGTGTTTCTAGTGAAACCTTTCCTGGCTGCAATAAAATTATTGTAAAGGTTAATACAAAACTCAGGGAACTGTTCTCAAAAGCCAATTCTAATATTTTAAACTGAAATTTGAGAGGTGAATGATATTGAACTTCATTTAGAATCCGATCAGCTTGATAAAAAAAGTTCATTTGGATCATCGCGAAAAATGAGATCCAGATTTCGCTCGTTTTGAATTCCACTAAACTGAATCATTGTAAGTTGTAACTAAGTAAAGCCTCGCACCAGATACCTGTATATCCCTTGCCATTTTGATCTGCTAACATTCAAAACCAATGTTAATCGGCACCTCCTATCTCTCCCCTCCCTATCTTCGTAATGCCCGCGTAGTGTGTTCTACATTAAAAGGGAAACACATAATCCCTTGTGCGCGAGTTACGTTCCCAACTTCGGAAGCGTTTAAAAAAACACAACTTGTTTCGCGTTAATTATAAAAAAAAAAAAAAAAAAAAATATTAAACCTAAAGAAATAATTTAGCGTCATTATAATATCTTCAAAACTTTTTTGCATACCTAAACTCACATTGTCTCATTCACAACCATCTTCAAGAGCTCCAATACGACGTTTTTCAAACACATTGAAACAATTTATACAATTGATTTAAATTGCTTTTAGTCGAAAACAAGAAAAACCCTGGTGTCAAACTTCCGACGCCTTTTCAAGTTGATAATTTTTTTCCGGCGCTTAATATGTGTCTCATAAGATTTACTTCATTAACTTCAAGTCAAAGCCACCTTTTTCTATCTGTCTTCGTAAATATATTGTTGATGACATTTCTCATATGATAATTTAATAACACCATAAGCAGTGAGATTTATTACCGCCAATCATTTCGCATTCCATTTTGTATATAAAAAACAAACTCAACGGTGAATACAGTGATATGTGAATACCAGATTTCTCACCATTCAATGTCAATAATAATCCCTCTTCACAGACTTCTCCCTCTCATCATATCACTTCCCAAACGACTCTTCTTTGATTCAAATTCAATTACAATTCTGTGAAAGGCAAGTGCTCCAATAAAAAATCGTACACACATACACACATACGCAATATACACACATGTGGGCATTAAACCAGGAGCTGTGCTTTGCTGTTACTTGATGAGCAGAAAGTCCTACTGAATTGAGGAGCACATCCCACGCGAAATCCCACTGGGCCCTCAGGGCTAAGTGGAAATCATCACAGCCATTTGCGCCATTTGTGTGCGTAGAAGCATAATAAAACTTTGTCCTTTCACGCACAATATGTCGCTTCAACTCGTACAACTCCCTCAGCGCCTCCAGACACAATTTAATATTCCATTGAGAAGCGAGTAACAAAAAAGAACAATATATATATGCATTCACAAATATTGAAACAAACGCATCGATTCCCCAATGTATGATTGTGTATGTAATTCATACCCCGAATCATTATTCATCCTTTACAAATGCCTTTAATGGGGCATTTATCTTTCAATATGTCACCAGGGCATTTTTTCTTTGCAAGGACTACGACGACGACGACGACGCAAAAAGAATGTTGAGTTGATATCAAACGAACTTAACCTAGCTTACCTACCCTATACATACTCCTGGTTTTTGGATAAACTCAAAAACTTATTCCTCGATATAAGAGCAAATCGAACAAAACCTCATTATCCAAACCATATTGCTATCAATTCAGTCCTTGTTCTCTAATGGACAGGGTTCTTCTTGGTTATTTTTAGAAGGCTAACAAAAGGATTTCTTATAAAATGAACGGGGCATACTTGAGTGATAGAAGTACTTGAAGCCAACCTACTACAGCTTATTTTTGAAAGTGACAATGTACAAGTACTGATAGCTAGCTGACTGATACTAGCTGCCCCAATAAGCGTTGCTGTGGTCTCCATTGAAATTGAATTATAAATAAGCAAATACAAATTATTCTACATTGATTTTACATTCCACAGATGTTGCATTTATTCAAAAAGTGTATTTTATTATGCTTTTTGAAATTTTAAAGGAACATTTCAAAGTTTTATTAAATTTTTCAAGAGTTTTATTGTTTTGAAAAAAGTATGTAGGTACTTAAAAAGGTTTTCAGCAACAAAAATGTAGGCCTTATTATTTCTTTTAATAAATGTGAATAAATATGATTTTTTTCTGAATCGTACATATTCCTACGAACGTAAACAACTTAAAAAAAAATAAAACTTCAAGCTCCTGCACATCTTAAATCTTCATATAAAAACAAAATTGAAAAAAAGAATTATTTGAATCATTTCAATATTATTACCAATCTAACACCGACGCAATGTTTCATGTCTTTCCTTATTTTATCGTTTCTTTTACAAAAAAAATGTTCACTCGAAGTAGCCAGTTGCATTCCTCCCCTTCAAAGTTTCTCCCGTAATAATCGTCTCGTAAGGAATGCTCATCAGTTCATTCTTGAGCCCAATTTCGGACGTACCGTGAAATATAGGGACTTTTTTTTAGCCGAACAACACGAATTTCGAATAGTTTACTCGGGGAGATTTTCCCTTGCCATTTTGATCTACAAACATTTAAAACCAATGTTAATCGACACCTCCTGTCTCTCCCCTCCTTATCTTCGTAATGCCCGCGCAGTTTTCTACATTAAAAGAGAAACAAATAGTCCCTTGTGCGTGCGTTAATTATAAAAAAAAAAATCGTATTTGCTTAATACAAAACTAACTAACCCATCCGGCGTTGCTCGGGTATACCGTACATTTTCAAATAAAACCACACCGGTGCGGCGTGGCGCTATCTTTAGTAATCAAAATAGCCTTAACTAGCTGTCTGACTATGAAAAGACCCAGCCACACTAAGGGGAGCCTTAGTTACTCCCTAGAAGGTCGCAGTTATCTGCCTGTTAAAGTCCCGTCGTGGTGGTTGGGTGCTGTATGAATAGGGTAGGCACTGAAAGGCATCAAACTGGTGATGCACAGTCGCTGCAACTATATCGTACACATCAATTGTGCTTATTTTACCTCCCCGCGGTAACCACCGGGTACTGGTCTGTCCATCCGGACATTCCTGCTAAACTTATAAGCGCGAGTGTTGAACACAGAAAAAATAGCAACACTATAATGCTCTGCTTTAATGACTGTTCTGATCGATTCGCAGAAGTCTTGCACGAGCCCCTCAGAAAGAGGACGTACGGCGGATGAGCCCAACCAATTGGACCAACGGTGGCGTCAACAGTCAACGAAGCAGACGCCCTAATGAGCTACTTCGACGTATTTGGAGATAAGGTCATTAGGACAATTCAATGCAAGTCAGGGCATTGAAATAGAGATGGTGGCGGATGAACCCTTAATGGGCCAACGGCAGCGCTCATATCCCCGAAGTGGGTTACTGACTCCGGATTCTCCGGTTCCTTTTGTCCAAGGAATCCAACAAAGGACCTGGCCCTCCAGGTTGGGGGTTGTGCGTGGGGTTAACAACCCTGCCACGGAAAAAAGAAAAAGTTGCGAAGCGACCAATAGCCTCGGAAAAGGACGGATTTACTGTTGACGACCCGGAAAAACGAATCAAGGACAACGACCTTCGGATCTGCACGTGGAATGTTAGAACTCTTAACAGACCACGTGCATCCAAACAACTAGCGGAGGCCCTAGACTGCTACAGAGCAGGAATTACTGCCATCCAGGAAGTGCGATGGAATGGGCCGGGCAAAAGGAGGATGAAAAACTGTGACGTGTACTACGGTGATTGCGCAAGAAGACCACAGCGTTTATTTGGGTGCGGATTCGTCATAAGCGGTAGACTTAGGCAAGAAGTCTTGGGCTTTCGACACGTAAGTGAGCGACTTGTGACAATCCGTATCAAGGCTAAATTCGCCAACATTAGCCTAATATGCGCTCATGCCCCCACAGAGGACAAAGATGACGCCACCAAGGATGACTTCTATGAGCTCCTCGAAAAAACCTATGAGCAATGCCCTAAATACGACGTTAAGATCGTACTAGGCGATTTTAATGCCAAAATAGGTAAAGAGGAAATCTTTGGTAGGACTGTCGGAAAACATAGCCTACACGACACAACGTCTGAAAACGGACTTAGGCTAATTGACTTCGCAGCGGCACATAACGTCACCATTGCAAGCACACGGTTTCCTCATCTCGATATACACAAAGGGACTTGGCGACACCCAGATCAAAGAACCGTCAATCAGATTGATCACGTATCTTGGATGTTCGCACCTTCCGAGCAGCTAACATCGACTCGGATCACTACCTTGTTGCAGCAAAGGTAAGAATGCGAATAACCCGAACTCCACAACAACGGAGTAATACTGTGAGGAAGTATGACGTCGGAAAGCTGCAATCGCAAGAAACCGCCAGAACCTATGCCGATCGAATATCCCGTAACCTCTCAAGAAATCCAGTACCGCCAGCATCAAGTGCCGAAGATCAGTGGCAACACTGCCAACAAGCCATCAGAGATGCCGCAACTGATGTGCTAGGTTTCACCAGACCACCACCACGAAACCTCTGGCTTGATGACGAATGCAGGCAGGCCCATGCAGCCAAACAAGAGGCATATAAAGCGACGCTGCAAAGAAAGACGAGAGCTGCTCGCGAGCTTTACGAGCAGAAAAGACGGGAAGAACACCGGCTTCTCCAAAAGAAAAAAAGAGAGCATGAGAAGCGCGCGATCGAAGATATTGAGAGATGCTACTCCAGGAACAACGTGCGGAAGTTTTACCAACAGGTAAAAAGAACATGCCAAGGAAAAAAATCCCGCACAGAAGCCTGTAGAGATAGGAATGGAAACCTCGTAGTAGAGTCACAGTCGGTGCTGAGTACATGGAAGGACCATTTCTGCAGACTGTTAAACGGCGATGAAGGCCAAAATCCCGCTGTCAGGCAGAATGAACCATTCAACATGGATGATGACAGACAAAACTTCCGTCCACCTGACCAAAATGAAGTAAGGATAGCAATATCTAAACTAAAAAACAACAAAGCTGCTGGACCCGACGGATTACCCGCCGAACTTTTTAAAGCGGCCGGAGATGACCTGGTGGAGTGCATACACCAACTCATCTCTAAAGTTTGGTCAGAAGAAAGTATGCCTGATGGATGGAACCTCAGCATCGTTTGCCCGATTCACAAGAAAGGAGACCTTCTAAACTGCGCCAACTATAGAGGAATAAGTCTCCTGAATATCGCCTACAAGATCCTCTCTGCCGTACTATGTGAACGCCTGAAACCTTTCGTCAGCAACCTGATTGGCCCCTATCAGTGTGGTTTCAGACTAGGAAAGTCCACAATCGATCAAATGTTCACGCTACGGCAGATCCTGGAAACCACCCAAGAATTCCAAATCGATACCCACCACCTCTTTATCGATTTTAAGGCCGCGTACGATAGCATTTATAGAGACGAGCTATACAGAGCCATGTCAGGTTTTGGCATTCCCACAAAACTCGTCCGACTGTGCAGGATGACGATGGAGAACTCTCGCTGCTCCGTCAAGGTTGGTTCCGACCTCACAGAAGCTTTTGACGTCAAAAAAGGATTCCGACAAGGTGATGCGCTATCGTGCGATTTCTTCAACTTAATACTTGAAAAAATTATAAGAAACTCGCAAGTCAATTGTAGTGGGACAATTTTTTTCAAGTCTGTGCAATTGCTAGCATACGCTGACGACATAGACATCATTGGCAGAACTCGGCGAGCTGTCACTGGAACGTTTGCTAGCATTGAAGCTGAAGCGGCTAAGATGGGACTAGCAGTCAATGAGGCCAAAACGAAGTACCTGCTGTCCACAAAAAGGGACACACAACACCGGCGGATTGGACAAAACATCACAATAGACAGGTACAACTTTGAGGTAGTTAGGGACTTTGTGTACCTCGGATCCGCTATAACATCTGACAACAACATCTCGTCAGAAATAAAGCGAAGAATTACTCTTGCCAATCGCTGTTTCTATGGGCTAGGAAGGCAATTGAGTAGCAAAGCCCTCTCTCGAAAGACAAAGGAGACTCTGTATAAGACCCTAATCATCCCAGTCCTGCTCTATGGCGCCGAGGCATGGACTCTATCTAAAGCGGATGAAGATATCCTTAGTTGTTTCGAGCGTAAGATTCTTCGGAAGATTTTTGGCCCTATCTGCGTTAACGGGCTTTGGAGGAGAAGGTTCAACCAAGAACTATACGAGCTGTACAGCGACATTGACCTGGTCAAAAAAATACGCATATCACGTTTAAGGTGGCTAGGTCATGTAGAGCGAATGGACAACAATGCTCCGGCTCGCAGGATCTTCGATTCCATCCCAGAGGGTAGACGCAGTCAAGGAAGACCTCGCCTTAGGTGGCGCGCTCAAGTGGAGGACGACCTCAACCAACTTGGAGTGCAAAACTGGAGGCAGCTAGCCAAAGACCGAGTTGGCTGGAGAGGCATGTTGGTTGAGGCCCAGGTTCGTCCCGAACTGTAGCGCCACCTAAGTAAGTAGTAAGTAAGTAAAGTCCCGTCAAAATAGGTCAACAAATACGAATTTTCGAAAAAACGACCCCCTAGAACATCAGCAATCTGCCAGCGAAAGTCCGCGCAACTGGATTTTACACGCTTTACAAAAAAAAAAAAAACAACCACCTGCCGATAAAAACATTTAGCTGCCCATAAGTAGATGTTGAATTTGGCTGGGTATAAAATATTTGACATAAAAAGATTTCATTTACAATGATATATTGACTGGCCATGATATAAGACTGGTATCATGCTTTTCTGCATTTAAAGCACTCAAGTCCATTTAGTTGATATGATGCATCGTCATCCAGTGCTGAGTTTTAAAAAAACCTCAAAGTATTTTAAATTCTTTAAATAAAATGGTTCATGTGTGTAAACGTAAACATAAGTGGTTGAGTCCTTCTAACACAAAATGATTCACATTGATTAATTTCGTAAGGAAATACATATCTTTTGATATTTTGAAATTTCTTTTGTAACGCAACCTGTAGAGAATTAATTGAACAATTCTAGGAATATTCTTTTTGGCATGAGATAAATTAATATTTCCTTTTCTTTTAGTAATTCATTAATTTGTAATTTTCTATTGCTCTTTCAAATCCACAATGCGCACTGGACGTTTATTTTACTATGTCTATAACCTTCACATAAGCTGACAAAGTTTCATTACAATTGGGTGAACAATATGGCAGCGTATAACATGCGAATTAACAAACAAATAAAACAACAAACAAACAAACAAGGACATTTTAATTTGTATATACATACGTATGTATATGTAATAGATGTTCAATATTGATTGAAAAAAAAACGAAAACCGGGTCAAGACTGAATCAAACAGTTGTGCAGATAAAATATTATAAGGCAGATGAACATGGTTGTCTTTAATATAATCTGCAATATTCGTGACTTGTATTTCCTATAATCTTGAAGATCATTCCCTCTCTACCGAACAAGTATGATTTCTGTATTTTGTATCCTTTTTTTTCAGATATTGACATGCAGATCAATGAAAAGCTTTTTAAAGAATGTAAAAGTTGTAAGTAAATAAAAGCACAGTTGTTTCTCTTTCAAAACCACGAAAAAAGCCCAACCAAAACACCAGAACAAAATAGAACAGAAAATAAGAATAGACAGTTTTTATAAAACTAAATTACATACATTTATATGTAAACTATATTTTTGGAAAAAAGTGTCTGTACTTTTAAGTTCTTAAATTTAAGAATTGATGCATTGTGAATAGGTATTGGTAATTTACCCAAAAATCGGCTGAGAATGTCAATTTTGAAATTATTTAATTAAAATGAGCAGTACGCTTTAAGAAATATTTTATATATTATTTACTATTTACTGTAGGCTGCCTATGCGTTTTTTGGGAAATCCAACTTGACTGCCCATAGCTTCCTAAAAAACACGGCTATTAAAAAGAGGCACTTCACTCGGGCAACCTACGATTCATTGGTTCCCGGGAAAGTCCAAGAAATATAAAACGGTCTCATGGGTGGTACCGTTCTTAGCCAACTATCTTAATTTATTTTCCACCAAAAACATAACCCATATCTACAATAGTCCACTGTTTAGAAAAAAAATTATTTCAGTCGTTTGCCAGAATGTCTTAATGCCAGGTAAGGTATTGTTAATATTTAAATAATAATATTTATATGTTTTTAAAAATTGTGAAAGTGGGATTTTTTTTCAAATTGTGTAAATAGTTTTTTATTTAAAAACTTTCTTAAAAAATAAAAAAAAAATAGTTAAAGAATGCAAACTTCTGCACAAAAATAACTTATATTTAAAAACAAAATTTGAAAAATATCCACTTATCCGTTTTTAAAATATTGATTGTTAAGAAAAAAAAAATACAACAAAATTATTAAAAATACAAAAAATAAATTATTTGAATTTTTGTTTTATTACTTTGGCTACCTTGAATATTATAATTTAATTGAATTACCGATTTCAGTTATCGTTATTAGCCCAACAATTTTATGGTCATAATATGGCCTGTTAAAGAAGCAGATAACATTTGTCAGATCATGAAGGCACACAAAGCCAGTTTTAAACATTCAAAGTGTCAAAATTCGAACAGACTGTGCAGGTATAGCACATAAGAAAGACGATGGATTGAAAAAATACCCCAAAACAATACTTGACGACCCAGGAAAGAGAGAGCAACATATCCAGTTGGAGCAGTTCCCTAATACTTTCTTTATTTAACTGCGGGCCAATAATAATGAAGGCGATTCCTAACTAGAAACTTCTATTCATTTTTGTCGCACATCACTGCATCCAACAACTTAAGATATATTTTGGAGTTCATACTACTATATATGATCCCAATATGTGTGTTGGATGTATTGAACTTCATATTTACGAATTTATCGTCTTTGGTTGGATATTCTTATATTTTTCGGTTCAGAGAGGACTAATTCTTTGGTGTGTGCATAAACAACTTATGCACGATTTTATGCTTGATTAAGCTTCGAAGTTGCACATGATACATATTGTTTATGATGTTGTATAACTTTTACTCTGGAATCTTTTTTCGCTCGAACTCATCGCTGGGTTCTTAGACTGACCTTAATCAATAAGGGTTTTATGTAGCAACAGCTGCGGTTAAAAGGATGCATTTTTAACAAAAAAAAAGACTACGAAGAGCCAATCGTATAATGGTGTTTAGAGGGTAAACAGTAATGTATATATTTAAATATATACATAAGTGTATACATATACACATATATTTATATTTATGTATATAATATGAATGCTAAGTTTTCTCTAATTTGTTTAGGAAAATTATACTTGGTTCTTTGAGAAGTTTCGATGGTTGTTGTCTATCTTTTGACAGTTGAAAATGTCAAACTATGTTGACATTTTTGTTCAGTAAATTCAGCAATTTATCATGAATCGTTTAACGCCAGAACGTTTTCAAATTGTGGAAATTTGCTTTGGCAAAAATAAATCTGTTCACGAAGTTCATAAAGCACTTTTATTGAAGAAATGTGTTTGGTTATGAAGCGCATTCCTGGTTAAATGGCTTTGTCAATAAGAAAAATTGCCATGTATAGAGCGAGACAATTCTCAAGCCATTAACCAATCAACATTAATTACATCCATTAAAATTGACTGTTTGGTGCGGTTTACACATAGGCGGCATCATCGGTCCTTATTTCTTTCGAAATGGAAAGGAGCTGCCGTTAGGGTGAATGGCGAGCGCTATGTGTGCTTCTACAAACTGACTGTTAAGTCTTGACTCGCATAAGTGTAAAAGAGATAGCAAATTCGAAAGTATGAGAAGAAAAATAATTAAATCCAGTGAGTCGAGGGTAATTTTTTCATTGATTTTTTTTTATCATTGTGTTGCTTCATTATGTTTTCGGTGCTTGTAGAGTCGTTTTCGCTGTGAGCGATTTCTCTCATATTTGTTTATGCTTTTTCGTATATTTTTCATTGGAAAATATATTTGCTGAACAGAGAATATGTCTTAACTGAGCACTTCGAGCTTAAAAGACTATTATTTTTTGTTAATAATTGCTTTATGTCAAAAAGAAAAAAAATACCCCATTTTCAAGCAGAAAAAAGAGCAAGGAAGAATGCCAAATTTGAGTCAAGCCAGTCAAGTGAAAAAGTCGACAGTGTAGAAGCACGAGAATCACGGAAAGAAAATAAAAAAGAGAATTTCGAAAAAAGTCATGACTGGCCATTCAACGTATAGCAGCACACTATCGAGCCATGCTGACTGATTTTTTTGTTTCTAAAAATTAATCAGCTAAACTTCGACGACAGTTGGTTCCAACAATGCAACTTGCCATCAGGTTATCGCAAAATCAATTTGGTGACAGTTTTATTTCCAGAAGTGGTCCTGTTAACTGGCCTCCTCTTTAGTGCTACTTAACACCTCTCGATTACATTTTATGGAGCTATGTTATGTCATTGATTTGTGCTAACATAATAGTGTAGATCTAAAGGTCGTCAAAACGGACGTGTGAGGTGCGCGCACAAAAACGCGTTAGTAAAAAGAAAAAAATTCCACTGGCGTGTGTTGTGAAAAACAAAATAATAACAAGGACGCGAGTCCTTGGAAGCAAAAAAGAAAATACCCACTATCGCTGTGGAAAAAAAAATTCAAACTCGCGTCGATAATCCGTCCTCTTATCTATCCACAATACCTTTGTGCTTAACTGCGTCTTCCTTATCTACTGCAGACATTGTATGACCATCATAAAATGTTTGCGGGCATCTGAGCTGAATGTTTGAATTGATTTTTTGTATGCAAGCTGCAGTTTGTTTATTACAGAAATTAATTTGGGCTTTCACCGTCCAGTTCGACTCAGTCAGAGTTGTGTTTTGTGTGTAAGTGATTTTAATGTCGTCTATTCCAATACTCGCGGCCTAAGAAAAAAATTCTTTCACTGTGTACGTCTACACTGTTAAATATAGGCCAGCTGTTTAAGCATTAAGTGAGACTCAGGTTGTAGTAAATACTGATTTATCAGAATTTGCTCTACATAAGTATAGCTTGGTGCCACTAATTTGTTCCCATCATGGCCTCGTCGTTTATGTTGGGCAATGTTCCAACATGGATTTTAACTTCTTGTGGATCAAATTCACTGTTCGAAAGCAAATCATTCGTTATTGTTTTATTTATAGAAGTTCAAATCTTGATAGTTATTCGACTTGTAACGAGTTAGATGCACTGTCTGATTACATTTCGGAAATTGTTTATCTTTCTCACACAATTCCAATTGGCTCCGCTATTCTGGCCAGACAACAACCGAAGGAAGGTTTGTCCAGTTCTTTGCCGGGTTACATCACCTTACCCAACAGATCGATGTGCCAACGCTAATACCGGATGTTGTTGGGCAAGCTGCCCATACTCTTGACTTGTTTCTTACTTCTCACCCTTATAAATATATAATTAGTGTAACTTATCCATTTGGCACTTCGGACCAGTGTCACTTCAGCCAATTTCTCGCCCTCCACTCATCCAGTTAAAGAAAAACTTCCCACCAAAACCGTTTGGCAATACGAGAAAGCCAACTGGGATGGCCTGAATATTTTTGTCCGTGAATTCAACTGGTCACTATGCTTCCTCGATAGTGACATTGATGCCGGTGCTGAAATGATGACAATTGTGATTCTTCTAGCGATGCGCGCTCTTATTCATAACAGAGTAAAAAGCATCAAGGCTAAAGAAAAGTCCTGGTTTAACTTTGGGTGTAAATAAGCTATTAGGTTCAAAGAAGTAAGTTTCCGATTTATTAAAGCCAACTCTGCAGAGAAAAATCGGAAAAAACACCCATCACCTATAAAATAAATGCTGGTGTGCCTCAGGGCTCCGTTCTGCATTCGACGTGCAATTGCAACGGTACCGTATGTTAAGGTCATTAAACTCTTATTAATACAGCATTGTCAAATGGAATAATAGGAATCGTGTGGGGTTTAATGCTTCGAAAACTCAATGCTGTCTTCGTTCGTTAAAGCTAAACATACCCCCAATGCCATTGTCCATGAATTGCATCGGAGAAACCGAAAAGCTTTCAATACTCGTTATGTGTGTCAACTATGACCGCATAACGTACGGTACGGTACGACGATTGAGACCGGCAAAAATGCTTAGGGTTTCTGTATCGATGCAAGAAGTTTTTTTCCCCTTATGATCTGGCTACAATTTACAAAGCGTTTATACTCCCAAAACTCGAGTATATCTCACATTTCTTCGCAAACATCGCTTCACCTACTCGATAGAATACAAAATCGAGCGTTAAGCGTTAAAAGTCGAGTGTCTTTTCTTATTTTACCGTTTCTTTTATAAAAAATGTTCACTCGAAGTAACCAGTTGCATTCTTCGTCTTAAAAGTTTCTACCGTAATATTTGACTCGCAAGGAATGCTCATCAGTTCACCCTAAAGTCCTCTTTCGGATGTATCGTGAAAAATAGGGATTCTTTTTTTAGCCTAACAACACGAATTTGGAATAGTTTGCCCGGCGAGATTTTGCCTTGCCATTTAGATCCATTTAAAATCATTGTTAAACCTCCTGTCCTTCCCTCCCCTATCTTTCTAATGCCCACGCAGTGTGCTCTATACATAAAAAGGGGAACTGATAATCCCTTAAGCGCGCGCTAAATATAAAAAAAGACAGCAACTCTTGAAGCATTGGAAGCCAATATTCAAACCACCATTGACGCCATACGGCCAGATTTATTGAAAAAAACCGCAAAAATTGGACTTATCGAATGGAATGGAATGTCACTCTCAGCGGACCTGTGCCAAAAATAATATTTAAAAAAATAAATGCCATAAAATGATCTACCATATTATATTAATAAAATAAATCATTTCAACAATATGCCTGTCTTATATTATTATTTAAAGTTCTAAAGTTCTTAAAAAACACCCATTAGTAATAATAAGGCAACATAAGAAATTATTTTGGTATTCACAATGTACTATGTTTTGTTTTAGGTAATTTTCATATACATATTACAAGTTTCAATTTAAGGCTATAGAGGAGAAAGCCTAACGAAATTCACAATCCAATCGTTTTAGACTTAGGTGTCCGAAAAACATATCCATTACACGGAAACTGACATTACAGACTGATAAGTTACAACTGCGTCCTCTGGATTTTCCTCGACAAAAAGATTAATGATTTTAAAATGCGGTAAATAAATGTTTACAGCGGAAAATTTCCTTACGGCGCTCAATAAATCCTCACTACGTTTATTAATACACTTTTCTAAGAGTCCTATGATTGCCAACATTACCTTCCCGCCATATCTTATTTTAGATAATATCTATTCTTAAAATGTAATTACTCTTCATTTCAGGCTTAGGTTATTTGAGTTAGGGACTGCGAAGATTAATATAATACATCTCGAGAGTAGATTACACCACCACCCCTCCTCCACACTAGCCACATCAACCGACCCCAAACCGCCTCAATAGGGGCATCCTTCGCATCTCATAAGACTTATGTTAATAAATTTAAGTTCCCTTTTTCATTCCCCACATTCTGATTATGGGTCGCTCTACATAATCCCCGAAGAGCTGATATTCTTTGTTCTGCCCTTTTAAGCGCTCGCCCAGTGAAAAATTTAATTAATAAACTTGGACTATTAAGGAATTCATTACGGCGAATACATCTTCATTACACACGAAAACATGGCTGAAAAATACTATCATCTCGTATATCCTGTGTACCTCTTAATGCATCGATTTATATGCAAGGATAATTCCATCTTAAATCTTTATTAGCTCGGCTTCATCGTAGTAATTCGAATTCTCGCTCCTCCATGGTTCATGGTTCGGGTTACTCGTCTTCAATTTTAACTCGACGAAAATATACTTTTGTAGGCAATTTTTATATTTTTGTTTTTTTTTTCACTCTGTACCGTAGTTGGACGGACTTTTCATTGTGTATTGACGATGACTTCTACGGAGGACTTCAAACGGATTTTTTTTATAAAAATGGAAAAAAAATGAAAAGAAAGAAATTGCAGAGAAAATAACAATCATCGGCAATTTCAATGTAATTCCTCAATCTCCGTCCTTTTCTTTTTTGTTTATTTTTTCTTGCCTCATATTTTGTCCTTTGGTTTAATTTTCTTGAGTACGATGAACCAGGACAAACCCTTGATGTTTTTTTTGTGGTCAACTTTGGGAATGGAATGAAATGTCGCTGAAAGATGGCACTTTGGTCGTGTGTGATTGAAAATTGAATCCGAAAACGATTTTCAATGGAATTTGATATATTAATTCACGAATTGAGATGAAGGATACAGTTTCCTTTACAGGTGAATAAGAATGCCAAACAAAATATTTGTCAACTGTTTGATTTTTGTTTTTTTTTTTCTTTTGCAGGAAACCATCCTCTTTTGTTGATATCGCAATCGGGTTGAGGAGTTTGATATCCAGCCTGTGTCAGGTTGACTTTTATGACCTGGATACAACTTTAAGGAGAATACATGTTTCTTTAAGGTTAACTTGTAGGTAACAAAATTAGTTTGTTCAAATTATCGATTGAACAGAATGTATTATGAATACTTAGTCCAATTTTTTTTGTAATTAGGGCTAAAGTTATTTGGCCAATTTTGTACACCAAGTCGATCAAAAGCCTTAACTATCCCGGCTGGGCAAACTTGTCTAATAACGATACCTTTCATATAACAGTTTTTTTTTAATTTTGGGCATTCTCGATAACGGATGTTTGGATTTCTGTCAAATTTTATATTTGAGAAGATCTAAGTAGCCAAATTAATTCTGCGTATCAACATTTTTATTTTAAAATTTTTTTTTTTTTGAAAAATCAATATTTTTAAAACTAACCAAAAAAAATATTTTAAATCTTATACTCACATGTATATTAATAAACTCTAAGAAACTGCATACTAAAATTTAAAAAAAAAAAAAATTTTTTCAAAAAACTAAATTCTTTGTTATTTAAGACGTGTGTTAGCTTACTTCATTTTTTACTAAAAACAGTTAAATATTGTGATACTTTTTTTAAGTTCAAATGTGTTATTTTCAACGTATATGTTTGTTGTTTCTGTCAAAGATCTTACTTTCTAACGTAATTTGTCACATAGGAGCAAGTACGTGCGATCCAGCCGATCCCATTTTTTACTTGCGATTATAGGTACTATAAGGCAAGTTAAGGTAGTGCCCCGTGGCTTAGTGGTTAGTGTGTCGGACTGCTAAGCGAAAGAACCTGGGTTCAAATCCAGCTCATAGCCACCTTTTTTTCTGGGGTATTGCCTCTTGCGAGGAACTGACAAAACCTCCAAGAGTAAAATTTGACTCGAAAAAGTGCATCTCAGTAACCGTTCGGACTCGGCGGTAAACTGTAGGTCCCTTCCATTCTTGCAGATTAACAACACACACAGGAATGGCTGAGAGTATAAGTCACTAGGCCTTGGCTCCTTAAGGAGCTGTCGCGCCAATAAATTAAATTTTTAAGGCAAGTTAAGAATTCGTGCAATTAAGTTCTAACAATCAAATATTACATAACAATGATAGAGAAGTCGAAAAAGTGGGTCCGGAAATTTCATCCGTCTGTCTGTTCGCACCTCTACAGCCTAAACGGATGGACTGATTTGCTTAAAACTTGGTACCAAGTAGTTTGTTTTGTAGTTTCTCTCGAGGGGTGTTTTTTCATTTCTGCTCTTGGTCGTAAAATAACGGTAGCTGCTGTACAATCTTTACCAAAAAGTTTGATTTTCTCGAAAACGACTCTAACGGTTTTGATAAATTTTTCAGGGTGCTATTTTTTTTACAACAATACATCTTTCAGTTAGAATGAATTTTTTGAAATTTGTTCTATAACGGTACCTCTCATAGAACTGGTTTTTTCAAATGCGGTTCATTTATAATTCAATTAATATTGCTTTTCAAAATTTTCAAAAACTTTTTTTCGATTTTTTTAAATTTTATTTTCGAAAAAAGAATTGATCTTTGAAATATTTTGAAAACGGTTTGATGGTTTTTTTAAATAATTTTCCCAGATGCAAACTACAGATTTTCTTGCTGGACTTACTAGTTGGGGTGGTTTGCCAAGTTCAGAAAGAGCTATGCATATAACTACTTTTTTCAAAACTAAGCTGACTTTACATAAAACAATTAAAACTCAAAACACGTCTGTTTCGAATGGTATGTTTATTCAAAGTGATACTGTTTTGCACTAAGAAAACAGATAACAAAATCGATATGACGAAACAATTACATAAAAACTGTGGTTTAAGTCGTTTGACAGAACAGCCATAGAAATACTTAGAACATACATAAATACAGATGAAATGATAGACATATTTTACATAATGTATGTGTTTATTAACATTCGGAATACAGGGTGGTCTGGACTTATTTAAGTTTTAATTATAATTAATAATAATTGTAGCACATTTTAACATAAAATCTCTTACAGACATGAACTGCTTTATTGGAATCAACTTGGCGTCACAACGCAGCTTCTTTTTTGGAGCATATTTCCTCGTTATTAAATTTCTTCGGAGACATGTACAACACCGAATTACCTTCCTTTCAAGGCGTTGGATTTTCTTCAGTGAAATTGTAAACCAAATGGGACAGGTGAACGTCAGAACGTGACGGATTAGCTGCTTATACATCAGGAGTCCTTCTGTTCGGTCCATTTCTCCTCCTTAGAAGCCGGTAGACCAGATGTAGGTAGGGGTTAGCTCTATTAAGCATGAGTGGTAAAATTCACTCCAAGATACTATGTTGTTGTCCATGTCTCTATCATAGAACTATCTGGAAAGTTATTGCTAATTTCATCACAGAGTAATGTAAGACCTGTTATTGGCGTCATGAAGCAAATAAGTCTGCTCTTATTGCTATTTATTACTTCAGTTTTTAATATGATCCACTCTCATTGCATCGAATTCGAGTTGAAAGGGATGTTGCGTATGTTATTGAGTCATTGGCGTACTGCTTCCTTTTTATCCCTGGGATATTGGTGGGCTGGTCAGCTGTATATATGTTTAAAAGCATGGGGCTAACTAGGAACCTTGTAGAACTCCAACGCTGATTTTTGCTTATGCTTATGTCCAAAATGTTTTGAGAGACTCTTCGATGTCCAGTAACCAGGTGATTGCCATCTATTTCTTGTTGGTCAATATCCCTCGACGCTTATCCGATTGGTCTTCTTCGGCATTGCCATCACTGTTACCGTTTTCAATACTTCGAGGATTTTTTAAGCCGGTTAAACAGTAAAAATGGTAGATGTGGCATGTTGCCCAATGCAATCCTTTGCTTGGGGGTTGCTATCTATATAATTTGAAGAAAGAAGGAAAGGAGTCCTGAGACATTGGGTACATGTTTTTTTTTTTTTATTCAAACGTTCACAATTGAAATTTATTAAACTTAAATTGCTCTTCGCCTGAAATTCATTTTTTTTATATTTTGTACATCATATCATGAGAACCAAAAAGATTTAAGGAAAATATAGTGGTACTTTTTATGCAAGTAAAGAAAATTCCTTATTTTAATAGGGAAAAGGAGCAGAATTTCATTTTGTGGTATTTGTAAGAAGAAGCAAGGAGAAAAGAAATTAAATCTGCGGGATATTTTTATACTGGATTCCATCGCAGTTCTACAAATTAATAAGCCCACGTCACTGAGAGAATAATTATAATTTTCGTAATTTTTTTCTGTGATTACTTCCTACTTAGCTATGTTTGCCGCGAAATTGCAGTAATTTTGTTGTTCATAAATGCAATGAAAAAATATTTTCCAATTATGAAATCGACCTATGTTTTTTACACTTTTGCTTAATTTAACATTTAAATGTAAATTCTAATTTCATGCCTGGATACGCTTCAAGACTTCTCTTACGATGATTACCATGAAAAATCTACCAATAGGATTTTTTCAACGAACCAGCTGATTCAATGTTGGGGCTGCCTAGCATGTATCAATCAAATTTACCAACAGACAAATTGTATAATAAAACAAACACTCTCTGTATACACACATCACATCCTCTCAAAGGAATTCCCTGTTTCAAAAATCGGTTCAATGTTCTTCATCAATCAGCAGAACCCTCTACACACTAAAAGCAGACCAAATAATCAAACCCTGAAAGCGAACAATACTTCCGACAAGTAATTATGCTTTCATTCACATCAAATTATTAATAACAACGTCCCGAGCTCTGTCACTAAAAATACTAAAAATATATATATTCTTCCTGTCAACCTTGGTAAATTTCAAATTCAAAACACCATTCACGCGAAAACACTCCAAAGAAACAAGAGGACCAATGCCAAAAGGAAAACAAAATATCACATCCTACAAGACGCTTTCAATTAATCAAAACTACTCTCAGTCGCAGTTGCCACACCAAAACCACTCCAACATACCACCAACCACATCGCCACCCATCAAAAGCCACCACCACCACTTAGATGTCAAATAATTTAAAAAAAAAATCCAACTGGAACAATGTACGAGTACCAAGAGTACACTCCATGCACATTTCCCGCACCTTACTCGCGCAATAGCGCTTCCTTATTCCTTTTGCCACGATTTTTTGTTGTTTGCTTCTTTTGACGTCCAAGGAAACCAGGACCAAACGGAACGGGAAACATAGAAAAATTCCTTCAATGTCGCGCAATGACAAATGACCTCTTATTGAATTATGTTCCTCAATTGGACACAAGTTGACAGGTCCTTAACAGTAAGCGAAGGAAACGACCAGACCCCGGAAGCATTGAGGATATTTTTATTACTGTTATTTGTGTGGACTCTGCGGACTATAATAAGCAAAGGAATGAATTGGAAACTGTTAGAATTGTAATTTAACTTACCGCGTCGTCCGTCGTTGCTTTTGCCTTTTCCGCTGGCGGCGTTTTAGGCCGGGATCACGATCGCATGAATGTCTATCACAGTTTTATAAATCATTAATCGCAGGACGTTACCAAATTTGGATCTGATGAATTGGGCCGGATAATGGGGTCATTTTGTGCGGGTGAAAGGGTCTTCAGACATTTTACACAAAAAATTTGGGTTTTGTTTAGGAAAATGAAAACTCTAAGTAAACCGAATTAATCACGAGTAAGTCCTAAAGTCGTAATCGAGTGTTATTTGCTTGACTTCCGGTCGGTAATACTTCAATGTCTTTCATCTAAGAAAAAAAAGGTGAACCAACACCATTATATTTATAGATATTCAAACATTTTGTAAAGTCGGAAACTTTGATTGACGTTCCAATTCCTCAGCTTACGACCGATAAAAGAATATCCCTGACAAAACAAAGTTTATTTGACTTCGTTAGGAACGATGTCCTGTTCCTTGTACTGGAATATTAACACTTTGCTCTGTATTCGTGGTTGGTTGGGTAACTGGAAACGTGTACAAGGACACTATACACACTGTACCCGATGAACGGAGCACTCTTATCGAATTCGGAAGCAAATCTCTCGCCACATCCTTCCTGTCATCAGTCAATAACAAGAGTTTTGGAGCTCGGGTGATGTATTCTGTGTGCTGTACATTCTTCTTCTAATAGAGTGTCAACTTTACATTAAAGTTTGAGGTAAACTTTCTGCCAAATAGCTTGAGGATGTGAATGTTCGAGCGAGAATACTTAAAATGAAACTTCGGCATACGAGAGATGAGCGAGTATGTCCTGGTTTTCGTTGGTACGATGGTAGTGGGTCGATGGTTTTTCTACTTTGTTTTAGAAGCTCCGCAAAACGACGAAGAAGGATGGACAGTTTTGCCTTTGCAATTGACGTAGACTAATCGTAATCACTGGAAGATTGGTGTGGTGTGTGAGTTCTTGTATTTTAAAATGAATCTCTGTCGGAAGTGGATTTTTGAGGTGAAGTGTGTTTTTGTTTAAGTATAAAATGCTTACTTGAATGTTGTCAGAGGCCGATGGAGAGGAGTGTTTTGTTGGTGCTTGATAAAGTTGTCATATGAACTTGTTTTCCGATTAAATGAGTTGAAATGGGAATTTATATTAGGCGTGTAAATGAATGAAAATCAATGCAGATGAATATCAAGTCAGGAAAACCGACCCTGTAAATAGTTTAATAAAAGAATATTGATGCAACGCCCACCCACTTGCTGAGCGAATAGGCGAGACCTTCACATATTAAAACCTTACCCCAAGGGTGCATGCAAATCCCTAAGTTGACACCACTGGAGATCCTCGGTGACGTGAAGAAAAATCAAATACAACAAAGTTTTGACTTTTATGAGTTAAAAACTAAAAAGGTGCTTGGCGATTATTTTTTGAAAAAATCGATCAGTTTTTCCCTTTGAAGGAACTATTTTCTGTATATCCGGAAACAAGGGCACACTTCAAAAAAGTGGTATGCATTTTCAGTAGCATCGAGGTTACAGATCATACAAATGCCTATTGAATCTCTTTTAAATGCTCTTGCATTGAGGTTGAGTAATACGCTCCTAGATTTTAACATCATACTTATCATTTCAATTAAATTACTGGCTTCAAAGTAGTTTTAGTTTGGCACTTCGGTATATTTCAAGTTGCAATACTCGTCGTGGAAACGTGATTGCTGAGCTCTGGTTGTGTTCTGTCCAATGTATTTCTATAAGTTTCGTGCAAGTTTCTGTATGCAATGCCCTCCACTCAGACCTTGTAGACCAGTTAACCCAATGTTGACTCCATTAAAAAGGTTTGACCGTTCATTGGTCCAGTAAATCTGCTTTCTCACGATAATATCGCATAGTTTTCTTGGCAGCTTGTTTTCGGAAATGTATTTGAAATGGATCGAGTTTGAGTGTTGCAAGGCTTTTGTAAGTCCTGTTTCTAAGTTGATCACGTAATTTGGTGTGTTACTTGGTAGGGAGAAACATCTTTTAATAAAAAACCGTTGCAATTTTTCAACTTCGTTATGTTCAGAACAACTCCAAGCTTGTGAACAAGTCCATTACCGATTTTGAAGCAGTTTCATATATTTTATACTTTCCTGAGTGTTGTATGTTTTTGTTCTTTATGAATTTTAACCAGGTGGCATTAATTGAATTTTTTCACACATTGCAAGTCTCTTACTCATTTGTTGGATATTTTGATTTCATCATTGTTATAAGTAAATTTTTCTTCTGCTGCTCGGCGTCCACAGTCTCGAAATATCACTATTTCCGTTCCATTTTGTGCAATAATTTGCGAAACTAATTATCATTGCTTGCAAAGAAACCGGAGTCTTAGATAGTAGCACAATATCATCTACATAAAGTAAGACTTTTACTGATATGCCTTCGACAGTTAATCCACCTGGTAGATCGAAGTCTAGGTCATTCAAAAACTGAATTAATTCCATAAAGTGGCAGTGTTGTTGTAATAGAGAGCCTTTAGGATTTAAAGCATTTTTGTGGATATTCCCAAGAGTTTTAGTTTCTGAAATAATGCATCTAGGTTTATGTTGTCAAACGCAGCTTTTAAATCTATGAAAAACGTGTAATTGAGTTGTAATTTTATAAGAAAAGATTAACCGATTAACATTGGTTTTGAATGTTAGCAGATCAAAATGGCAAGGGAAAATCTCGCCGGGTAAACCATTCCAAATTCGTGTTGTTCGGCTAAAAAACGAATTCCTATATTTCACGGTACGTACGAAATTGGGCTCAAGGGTGAACTGGTGAGCATTCCTTGCGAGTTCACGGCGGCAGTTCTATTTCCTATCAATCTTAACGCTCGATTTTGTATTCTATCAAACAGGTGAAGCGACGTTTGCGAAGCACTGCCCAGAGGTGGGAGTTATACTCGAGTTTAGGGCGTATAAACGTTTTTAAAATTGTAGCCAGATCAGATGGGGACAAATACTACTTACACCGATACAGAAAACCTAAGCACTTAGCAGCATTCTAAGCGATCTTAAATATATGGTCGTTCCAACGGAGGTCGTCGTTGACACACATACCGAGTACTGAGAGCTGTTCGGTTTCTACGATGTAAGTGCCATTCATGGACAATGGCATTGGGGGAATGTTAAGCTTTAACGACAGACGACAGCATTTAGTTTTCGAAGCATTAAACTCCACACGATTCCTTTTACCCCATTTGACAATGCTGTATAAATCGGAGTTTAATGAGCTTGATATACGGCACCGTTGCGATTGTACATCCGAAGGCAAAAGACGTGAATTATCGAACGAATATGAAAAGCTGAGGGTAGAGTCGTGGATTAAAAGTAACAGACAGAAGATCATTTATAAAAATGAGGAAAAGAGTCGGAGACAGAACAGAGCCCTGAGGCACACCAGCATTTATTTTGTGAAAATCAGACTTGAATCCGTCCACTACAACTTGTATTGAACGGTCCAGAAGAAAGCTTCTAATCCAACGAACAAGAGTATCATCGATCCCAAAAGCACGCATTTTCGGTAAGAGAGCTTCATGCCAAATTCTATCAAATGCCTTGGAGATATTAAGAGCAATAATCTTACTTTCACCAAAGTGATGTAAAGATTTGTTCCACTGTTCGGTGAGATATTCCATCAGATCACCAGTGGAACGGTTGCTGCGGAAGCCATACTGACGGTCATGGAGAAGCTTTCGATCTTCGAGATATTCCTTAAGCTGACGGTTAATCAGTGCTTCCATGACCTTAGAAAGAAGGGATATCAGTGCTATGGGAGGACGGGGAAGGATGAGTCACCTTTCCTAGGGACAGGCTGGACAAATGCTGTTTTCCATCTTCAAGGAAAGATTCCAGAAGATTAGGAGCGATGGAAAGCTTACGCAGTGGCTTTGCCAGTGTGGAAGAACACCTTTTTAAAAGAATCGGGCCAGCTGATTTTTGTATATCGAGATCTTTGAGAACTCTTGCTACTGTACGAGTGCGGAAAAAAATCAGTCCCATGGAAAAAATTACATTCTCAAGTACAGGCAGCGAAATGGGCGACGAGCAGGTTTGCTTTCTATGAAGAGTAAACAATTGGTTTATTATTGTCGATGAGCGTTGGAACCGAAGATGTCGAGGATTTTTTTATATTTTTTACAAATGACCAAACATTTTTACTGCCTTTGGGACACGCAGAATTTTTTGCCTTAATTTTTGGTCATGCAAAAATTTGGTTCTTTCAATAACGGAGTTGCATGAGTTTCTTGCTTGTTTGTGCTTTTCCAATTTTCGTCTATAGGGTTGGCTTTGTAGAATCGGAAACTTACTTCTTTAAGCCTGATAGCTTCTTTACACTCAGAATTAAACCAGGACTTTTCTTACCTACTCTGGTAGGAATAAAAGCACGCATCCCTAGAAGAATCACATTTGTGATCATTTCAGCTCAATGTCACTGTTGAGGAAGCATAGTGACCAGTTAAAGTTACTGAAAAAAAATATTCAGGCCGTCCCAGTTGGCTTTCTCGTATTGCCAAACGGTCCTGGTGGAAAGTTTTCTTTAACTGGATGGGTGGAGGATGAGAAATTAGCTGAAATGACACAATGATCTGAAGTACCAAATGGAGAAGTTACACTAATGGTATATTTAGAATAGCGGAGCCAATTGGAATTGTGTACATTAAAATCGCACGCAATAACGATTTTAGTGCGAGGACAAAGAGAAACAATTTTCGAGATGGAATAAGACAGTGCATCAAACTCGTTACAAGTCAAATTACTGTCGAGATTTGGACTCCTGTAAATAAAACAATAATGAATGACATGCTTGCGGACAGTGAATTTGAGCCACAAGGAGTTAAAGTCCGTGTGGGAACATTGCCCATTTTGGGGAAGGCTCTGGCAAGCAATATCATTCCTAACATAGACCACGAGACCATGATGGGAAAAGAGTAATGGCACCAAGCTATACCCATGTAGAGCAAATTCTGTTAAATCAGTATTTACTCCAACCTGAATTTCACTTAATGCCAAAACAGCTGGTCTGTATTGAACAGTGTCTTTTTTGCTCGACTCTCAGTAGTACTGTCTGAGGACGGGAATATTGTATTTTCTGTAAACTTTAATGTTATTCAAAACATTCCTCCTAGCATAAAAACAAGCTGTATCGAACCATGGTTTCTTAGGTACAAAATTTGGGTTAGAGCGATTAGTTTCCCCATAAGTACTCAATATACATTTTTTAATTGCAAAACAGAGTTCATCTACTACATTGGGACAAGTTATTTTGGGTTGCATGTTTTTTTTCTAGTTTGCATGCATATGTAGTTTTTCGATCATCACGCCACCTGAGTGTTAGTAAAAGTTTCATAGAATCTTTAATTGTTACTACTCTCTGCGTTGTAAGACTTAATATGAAGGGCATTTGATCTGAGAAAACATCACTTCCAATTCTGAAGTCTTTAATTGCTGCAGCAAAACTATATGAAGACAACAGTAGTCGATGACCGAAGACTCTCTGGTGCTGAAAAATGTAAATTCGCCAGTACTGTCTCCGTATCCTCATCCGTTTAAAATCAAGGCTCCAATGTCTTCTAAAAATTTCCCAAACACGTTCGAGCTTCGATTACATTTATTATCTTTTGAAGTTCTGACTGTAGAAACTATATTCTCCTCCCAGGCTGGATAAATACGCTCCCTTTCGTACCAGTTCTTACGTTAAAGTCACCTACCAAGATTAAGTTATTCTGCTCTGTTTCATAAAAAAATGTTATAAGTTGCCCAAAGTCGCTTCTCTAATGGTAACAATTGATGTTCGCAGGAAAAAGGTCCTTCAAAATGATGTCCTCTTAGAAAAACAGTGTCACAGTTTCTGACAAAACTGAGTTGATGTACTTGTTCTACGCATTTTTTTAAACCCATATAAACAGCCGCCGCTTGCTTTACCTCGAGTTTGTTGCTGTGTTTTTGTCGCAGGAATCCATTATAGTTTTTATATATTATAATATTTCATATTTCATAATATTTTCAGTTGTTACAAAAGTTTCATATAAAAAGAATATTTCAAAGTTGCTAATATATTTAAAAAAGTTACAAAATAAGGTTTTATTTCCATGACCAGCAATGTTATAGGATAAAGCCTGACAGGCTCCTAATTGTTAGTCGTGATGTGAAAAATTGGTTGAATCTAGAATGTCTCTGTTGCGCTCATTTACAATAGTTACATTCAGTTTTACTTAATAAACTAACAATATATTCCCTTACTACATCGCTGAAATCTGTGATGATACCTTCGGGCTGCATTTGTAGCGATGACGGTTGACTCGATAGCCCACCGCTTGATATCGATGGTAAGGTTGGGGTTAATTTGAGCTAACGATTTTTTTTATTTGACGGAGGTGGTATTTCTCCCTTCTTTCATTATACATTCAATGTCAGATCTCTGTTGATAAATATCCTAGAGTTTCTTAAGTTTTGTGTTGCCGAAAATACCGAATTAACTGCGTGTTATTTCGATGTCCAATTTTTTTTTGTGTTTATTGTCGTAACAGGCCGACTCCACGCGATATCTGTATTGCTAACCAGATCTCTGACATAAATATCAGACCATTTTCTTTTTTCTTCGCTGGGCAGTTCATGTCTTGATATTTCATTAAAGCAAGAGAAGCTAATGTGTTTGTATCTCTGACAAAAGTCAATAGATAGAAATTCTGGCTGGCTCGAATAAATTCCAGCCGAGGCCCAATTTTGTGAAAATCGGGATTTTCACCGAACGTGTGACGCGCTTGATGGTCGTTTGGCTTCAATTCTTGCACGAGTTGGATTTTGTAAGCCTGCAAACCAAGATCCTTCTACAAAATCTTCCATAAAGTGGATGGGCACATCTCCAATTCTTGCGCGCGATGGCGGATGGACTCATTCGGGTCTTCTTCGATGCTCTGGCTCCACAGAAACGAATCATTATTTTGGTAATAAATTTGCACTATTTGCAAACTTTTCCAGAAGTAAGCCTATTCATTGTGAAATGGCAAACCAAGCTGAGCATAAATCAAGTGACAGCTGTCAAAAAGACCAACTCCGAAAGAAGTATTGCCAGATTGAAAACCACACGTCTATTAAAATAAAAAAATATTTTTTTTTAGAAAATTTTTTCATTTTTTTAATTAGCTTAAAAGTTTTCTCGGAAAAACTAAGTTTGCAATAAAATTTTAAAACTAAATGCCTATCGAGGAAAAAAAATATTGAAAAACGTTCGACCAGTTTTTTTTTAAACTTTTCGAAAAAATATTTTAAATTTTTTTCTAGTATGTCATTATAGGGAAATCTGTAGTTTTCATCTGGGAAAATTATTTAAAAAAATTGAATCATTTTCAAAATATTTTGAAAAAACTTGTTATATGAGAGGTACCGTTATAGAACAAATTGCAAAAAAAATGTTCTAACTGAAATATGTATTGTTGTAAAAAAATAGCACCCTGAAAGTTTTATCAAAACCGTTAGAGCCATTTTGAGAAAATACCAAGTTTAAAGAAAATCGGCACATCCGTTTAGGCTGTAGAGGCGCGAACAGACAGAAAGACAGACAGACAGGCAGACAGACGGACGGAATTTCCGGACCCATTTTTTTCAACTTCTCTATTATCGTACTGTCATGGTTGATTGTCAGATTTTTTTTGCACGAATCCATAACTTGCATTTAAGTACCTAAATCGCAAGTAAAAAATAATCATTTAAATTATCTAGCATCTTTGTTTATGATCCTTTTGTAGACTCGATACGAGATTATAAATCTTTAATCAAACGTTAAACCTAGACAACATTCTAACACAATCGCGAAAGAGAAAAGGCAGGCCTGGCACAAGAAATGCAAAAACACCTGCAAATAAATTGCACGACTGGATCGCACGTACTTGCTCATATGTGCGGTCCAATAAAATTTAAAAAACAAGCCTAGGTATAGGTATACCTAGATATAAGCTATAAGGTACATATTACAATAATTTACTTTTTGAAATAAAATTAATTAAAATAAGTAGCTTAATTATGTTTGGTAGATCTACCTACCTATAATAAGGTTGGAAGGAAGGTGGGTCCTTAAATTAAGATACCTATTCTAACCACTGTGAAGCGAGTGGGTATAGACAATATTAAAACTTAACACAGTCGTTGTTTGTATGCAGGTGTACAATTTTCTTTTCTTGATTGAAATTTTTGCATTCAGTAGGTAATCGAGTATTTTTTTTTATTTGATAGTTGTTTTTGCGTGTTTATGAGTTTATCATAAGCGTCCTTATTATTTATTCTGTATGTTGTATGCTGATATGATTATGAAATGCTGTAAAATAAATAACGATAAATAAATAATAATAAAAATGACGAAGTTTGATTTCATCAGACTAGTGGCTAGGGCTCAACCGGGCAATATAGAACAAAATTTGGGGGAAAATAGTAAACAAATAAAATTTTTATGAAATCAAAAAACACTATTCATAACGTTTTTTTGGAAAAAATGTTGTAAGCCATCTTATTTCTTTTGCTGTTTTCTATTATATGATTTTTTCATTTCAAAATCGTTCGACCAGTTTTTTAAAACAAATGTTTTTCTTTGAAAAACTTTTCGAAAACATATTTTAATTTTTTTTTCAGAATGTCAATTTAAAGAAATATATAGTTTATACTAGGAAAAAAATAAAAAAAAATCTATAGATTCGTTTTCAAAATATTCAAAAAACAAAATAAGTTTTTTAAAAAAATATTAAAAATTAAAAATGTTTTTGAAAATGTTAATAAGCAATATTATTTTAATCATAAAACACTACATATTTTGACAATTTGATCAAAATCCGTCAATTAGTTAACGAGAAAGTCTGATTTAAAAAAAAACCGTAATATGGGAGGTACCGTTATAAAACTTTTTCTGAAAAATCCATTAAGACTAGAAGATAGATTTTATTTTGAATTTGTTTTTCTTTAAAAGTTATATGGCAGGTACCGTTAGTTTTGGAGCTAGAATGCCAATTCGAAAAAACGGTCGGGTAAAGTACTCTAAAAATACTATATACCAAGTCTGAATCAAATCGGCCCAACAGTTTAGGCTGTAGGAATCGATACGGACAGACATACAGACGGACGGGATTTATGGACCCACTTTTTTGACTTCTTTATCATAATAATGTCATGTTTGATTGTTAGAATGTTTTTTTTTATGAATGCATAACTTGCCTTATAGTCCCTATAAATCGCAAGTAAAAATGGCCTGAGACATTAAACTATTTAAAACCTGCAGACTTGCCGACGTTGTCTCAGATCAAACCGGCGAACCCCACAGGTGGAATGAATTAGTGTGGAGAAGTTAGGTGGGAAAATTGTGATCTCAGTCGAGATCGCAGAAAGTCGTCGGTAATAAAAGCAAAGAAAAAGAATGATTCAATTATTAACTGTTTGACTACAAGTCTTTTGCGCTACAGTCTACGGAACAAGTAGCGGTAGCGGTGTGGCGAACGAGACGTTTAAAACAAAACTGAACATATGTATAGTATATATTTGGCCTGCACATGCTAGCCCTCACACACGGATCCGAGACTTGGGCATTCTGGTCTTTTTAACGCGGAGATTTGTTGTGCAAGGGAGGACGATTCGGCAGAAGATACAAACATAAACTGTTGGAAACCGACCGACCGACTGGGCACCTAGCTCGTCATTTGCAGTTCTTTGTATGGAAGAAAGCAACGAAGCAGAACTTGCTTATATTAAAAAGTATGGCCAGGGGTCCGAGACTGGATGGCGTTGGCAATCTGCTTGCAGTGGATAATAGACATGCGAGTAAATCAAAATCAAGGGAAGACGCCTTGCAGGATTCACTGAAGAATTCTTTTTCAAAGTTAGTGTGCACCAAGAAAGCGTTCTTAACTCGTTTCTCTTTATTACCGCACTTGATTTTCTACTTGATAGTACGGAGAAGGGCCCGATCTCCCGATGTACCCGAAAGTGTATACTAAGTTTTCATTTCTGACGATGGAGTCATCATAATTGATGTACGGGTTTTGGTGTTCTGTAGAGAAATGGTTGCTGTATTAGCGCGAAAAGTTTGAATGTTTAATTAGCTGACTTTCTGCTAAGCCAAGGCCTACTAAGGCCTGGAATAAAACGAATGCAACAACATCAGCAATTAGATATGAAACTATTAAAAACAAAGAAGCATGCCGAAATGAGTCAAGTTGGTAGACTAAGCTCGTTGCAAAATAAGTTTATAGTGACACTTAATAAAAGGAGTGTCAACCAACCTCAAATCCTTGTTTTATTTTAATTCTTTATACAAGGCTTTTAATGCTATTTTGTTGAGCAAAACTAACAATAATGACGCAGTGTTGACTGAGTCAATCAATTAGTAGTCAATAATATGTCAGTAATACGATTAATTTTACTTTTTCTTGCCTATGTTGCCATTTAAAAAGAACTACAAAAATAAAGCATTCAAATTATTTCCAACCAGATGAACAGGAGCATAAGCTGAGCACATCAAAGGAAACTCAATACCTACATTGTTTCAATAATTGAAGCTACAGACCACGTGCCACAAACCCGCCGCTGGCGCCATCAGCCACCCGTCCAGACAAAGCCTTGTAATTTAAGTTTAATTGAGAACTGTGGAATGTATGCTCTGTTGTTTTTGTTGCTTTTGATGCAGCTCGTCCAATATTATTTTCTATTTTTGGGCTACACCCCATACTCCCAGCGGAAACTTGTCTGGTCTGGAAAAAATGTAATATCCATCAAAGAGAACCAAAAATAAGTTGAAAAAAGGTGGTGGCCTGATGGTTGGACTGTGGTAGCACCATCCTCTGGAGTTTCCTCACAAAATTGTTGTAAATTGTGTGAAACGATTTTCGGGGTGGCTGCAAGTTGGGGTTAATGATCGCAGAAGTAAGAGGAGGCAATTCGGTTTTGGTGGTTTTCAAAATTGTTCTATCAGAAGGACGACGTAGACGACGTCGGTCCATCAAAGGATAGAAAGGGTTGAAAGAGTGAATAACTTAATGAAGATGATGTAAGCATAAGATTTGCAAGTGTTTCTTATGTACTTGAAGATGATCTATTTTATTTTATAAAGACTATTTGATGTGTTTTCAAAATTTCAAAACTATTGAAAATGTTTTTCTGTGGTAGTTTATTCCCAATATTAAACTTGAAGGCCTTGAGTTCAAATCTCTTATCTGTTATTTATCTGTAAGATTGACAATTTGCGTTCTTAGGAAACTCAACTTACTTACTTTTGGTGGCGCTACAACATAGTGGTGCTCATATGGGCCTGGATTAATATGCCGCCTCGATATCCAGTTTCCAATTTCGCACTCCTTACTTATGACCTGGTAGCTACATCGAAGAATTGCGGATGTAATTCTTGGTTGTCATCAAGGTTGATTGCTCCAGGTCGATCATTAGTAGGATATTGGCCGTCATCGCCATTCAGCAACTGGTTGATTTCTCTTTGTGCTGTTACATCATGAATCATTATTTCAATTCAATTCAATTTATTTTATTTCAAATCGGTGTACAAATAAGACTGAGTCTTTTATAGTACCGTTAATTTTCATAAAAAAATCAAATAATTAAATATTATACTAGATAAATAATAACAATTTAAATTCCTTTCTATATTTACATATTTTAAGTCTAAATAAAGAACACGAAGAAGCCTTTTTTATTCTTTCATGAATTAGTAATTAGTTTTTTTTTTCATTTTTACAATTTATAATTTGCCGTTCGTCCCCTATCATTTTCTCCTCTTCCCGTTTATCACCAACCATATTTGTTATTTTACTTTATGTTAAGAAAAGTGAAGTCTAATTGCCTTCTTAAAATTTGCAGTACCTTTAATTTTCCTCATTATTACTGGCAGAGAGTTCCATAGTTTTGTAACATAAACAATAAATAGGCGCGAAGAATTCAAGTAGTTGTAAGATGGTGTTACAAGATTCAGAGTTCTAATAGATTGGGTAAAAACAAGCTTTTCAAAAATGTAAGGTGGCTTTCTATTTTGAATGATCTTGTGCATAAAGATACAACATCTCGCCTCAAGGAAATGTTGAAAAGAGCATCCTAGGACCAGTTTATGGTAATGTGATATGTGTTCATGTCTCCTGAGTCCATATATGTACCTTATCATATCATTGAATGCGACAAGAAGTTTATGCTGAGAATGAGAATTAAGTTTGCAATACACAACATTGGCATAGTCAATTAGAGGAACAAGCAATGTTTTAACAAGTCTCAATTAAGTGTTTTTGGGGGTTATGTTTGAAAACAACCAAAGCCTGCGCAGTCCACCATAAATTCGTCCAATGGTAGAATTCACCTGATCTTCAGCCGATAGAGAAGTATTTATCTTAATACCGAGACTGTTCACACTTTTCATAAACTCAAGTTTCACCTGAAGAAGATAAACAGAAGGTAAATTCAAGGTATTTATTTGCTTCTTAAAAATCGCAATCAATTGTGACTTAGATGGATTCAGTGTTAGGCCGTTGTTTAGGGACCGACGAGAAGATTAGTTTGTATCTAGCTTTGATATAAAAAATCGTTTTTTGGCTCGGCAAATCACAAAAGTTGCTTTATTTCTTGAGCGGCAAAAAAACTCCCAATTTATATCTGAAGGATTGTTTTTCCATTTAGCGTACATTTTTCTTCGATGTCTAAGCGCATTCCTAACTTCCGAAGTAAACCAGTGACAGCTTTTGCTTAGCACTGAGACAGTATTAATGGAAACATGTTTGTCAAATAACGGTGAAATTATTATTGCTTCACTTGATATTCGCCTCAACCAACAAACGTTTTAACTTGAACAACTGAATCCAAGAATAATTCAATTTTTTCTACATTTCATCCTTAAAACTCCTTGAATTTCAATCCTCAGATGAAAGACTATTAATTTAAGGACAACTCACGCAACCATTTTGCAAACGACATACTTGCACTTACATGTTCCATATTCTGTTTGTACATCTAGCCTTCTTTACCGTCAATTTACTTCGACAGTATTAACCCGAATATCAGATTTTTCGTCCTGTGATCCGGTCCTTCTCTGGCGTAACTTTGCGAAGGTTATTCAGAGGTGTGGGAGTAAATGGTTTAAATTCAACTTCCTGTACAAATTGAATAACAGAATTACAGAAAAATTTCCCATTTCCGGAAAGAATTTACCTACATACATACGTATCTGTGTGGCGGGTGGCTAGTATCCTGGAGATTCACAACAAACTGCCTAGGCTGTGGGAGTGTGTGTGCGTTTATTCAGTTATTTTGTATTCGTTACTGTTGTAAAGCGTTTTAAGTTGCTGATTTAAGTTTTTGCTACTACCCAACCGAGCCGACTCACACAAGGACGATGAGGAGCCCCCATAGCACCAAAGAGGAGCAGCAGCCAGCGCTTCGCCTCGTCTCGCGTCGTATTCGGGGATACAAATTCGCTTCGCAAAAAAGGACCGTGTGGATAATGGATGCATTTGTAAGGCACAATATGCATTATTCTATTCGTTTTTTGATTGCGCGAAGTAAAGTGGTTCGCTGGTGCATAAATTTAGTTACCAGATTCCAGTGTCTGTTTGTAGAATGAAATAGAGAGGATTTTTTATCCTGTCTCTATTTTCTGTACATATATTGAATAATTTATATACACATATGGCACACAGCGTTGGACGGACAAAATAGAATTGTTCTTTTATTATTTGGGGTATTTTTTGTTGGGACGTTGATTTGGAAAACATGCCGCTGACGTGGGAAATTTAATTTTGCAGTATTTATTGAGAGGCAAGTTAGTGGAAATATTTAGATTTATTTTAATTAACTTAACTAAAGAGATAATTGCACCATCGAAATTAAATTCAATTTAAATGCTGTTATTTTTATCGTTTGGTTTAATTTTAAATTAAATTTAAAATAAATTATAGCAGAATGGCTTTGATAAAGAGGCTATCTTTCTGTAGGTAATATTGAATATGTGTCTAAAAGTGATCATAGCGATAAGATATCTTCAAAAGCATAATTTAAAAGACTACTTTCAACACAAACAGGGACATTAACACGGACCTTTTATATAATAGCTGATGAACCTAGATGCCTTGACAAAAGAACTCAGTTCGAATGAAATTTCACCATAAGATGACAAACACCTATCAAACATATTCTGAATCAGTCGGATGGAATCATAAAACTAACGATGGGCAGAACAACCCCATGACACAAGAAAAAATGCATCTTCCATGTACAAGAACGCTGCAATAAGATATGGAAATTAGAACTCTAAAGTCCGTAATGTTTTTTTTTATTTTGATGTAACTACATTATTAACTTTTATATAAAATATGTTTAAAAATGTACTTTTAAGAATGGCTGTGTCTGCCGAGAAAAGACCACAAGTTTGAACAATAAATAAAAGTTATTGACATCAAAAAGGCAAAATAAAAAAACATAGAAAATGTGGTAGCATTTCTTAAAATCTTAATTCAAAATTCGTGTTCTATATTTACCGAAGTGTAGTATTGCAATAAGACTAGGGTTGCCAGATGGTTTTTGATGAAAGTAGTAAACGAGACTTGAAATCCCGGACATTCTGCGGACACAAAACAAACTTCATATTTTTTAAGCTAATAATTTTGATAAGGTACTTCAGTTAATCGAAATAATTAAAATATAGTTCTTTAGGTAAATTTGTACGCTATTTGACAGAAGCGATATAAGTAGATAATTTTTCATTTGTAAATGAAAGAAAGGTTACACCCTAACAAATTAACAAATTCCAATTCAGAAGCTACGAATGTTTGACAAGTACCTTGAGTACATTCGGGAGCTAATGAAGTTAACAACTCTATCCGATTTAGTACATCAGAAATCTTTTTTTCATTCCTGAATGGAAAAAATACTACAGTTATGTACAACTACAAAAAAAATTGTATCCGCCAACACAAATATTGAATAAAATAAATATATAAAATTGTGTGCTTTTTTAGTAATTTATTACTATTATTATATCAGAAATTCAGAATTGACTGAATAAACCAAAAACCGAGTCACCCTAACGACTCAATCTATTATGCAGACGAAATACTTTAATCAAAATGAACTAGTTCGTCTTTACTATAAACTTCTTCATTTTCTATAATTTTGATTTATGGAGTTGCTCTGCAACGCAAGGAAGATCCTCCCGATGAGGCGCGGCATATGGTTCAAGTTAATACGATCTCCCCTCACTTGTAACTATTATCATTGATATTTGGGCGATACTAAGGTCAGAGATCAGCTAATTTAACGGCTCATGGTTAAGTAGTTGTCTGTTTAGGAAACGAGTTGACAGTTGCACTTCTCTAACAAAATTTTGAATTATAGAGATGTTGTATCTCGTGGAGATATTCCCCCAGTCTTTGTACAAGAGGGTTCTCGTTTTCAATGCTTTTTGCATAAGAAGTTTGAACCGTCTAATATCTTCCTCGTTAATGACTTTGCTCACATCTGTAGCACATTACCGAATGCGTTACTGCTTCGAACACTTTTATTTTAGATGAAATTCTTCCTTCGCATTACGCATCAGGTTTCTCCATGTTGAATTAATAGCTTTTTTGAGTCTGCCATCTTTCATTTAAAATGGATTTTTCCAAAAAGAGAAGTCATGGTTTATACATCACAGGTGGTAATTCTGTTCCTATCTACAAGTGCTATAGTTTGCTCACGAGTAATTCGCGTTTCTATGTGGTTATAAACCGATCTTAAATATTATAAACACTAACAATCTATTTATAGTTGTCGCATTTCTCATTTTAATTGAAATTTGTGGTGATACAGTGCTTAGTTTTTGCAATTTCTAGGAAGTTTTATTTCCTTTAAAGCAAATACTCTAAGTGAACAATTCACTGTTATATCAAATATTTTTTTTTGATTTTTTAATTTTAAAATTTTAAGTTTTGAAAACAATCAATAATTAAAATCTGAAAGGAAATATCAACAGCTTTTCAATAAGTGGTAAACGATTTCTGTGCTTAGCGTATTTCCTAAGTTATAGTAATTTTTGTGAAAAATCCATTTAATTCGACCCGTGAAACACCAATTTAAAGGGCTGCCAACTTTTTTGTTGTTGTTATTATTATATTTTTTTTGTGTAGCTCACGTAAAACGCCCTTCGTATTTTGAATATGGATTCTTTAAGCTGTCTAGTCTGTAAGAAAACTTTTAGTGATGTAACAGTTTCTTGTGCCGTATGCTTGCAACTAGTTCATGCTAAATGCATAGGTATTAAAGGTAAGGATGCTGATAAATTCACTTCTGTAGCTGGCTTACGGTACTTTTGTACTAAGCATGACAAAATCTCGGTGGATAAATTACATTGGAAAGTCCTTAAACCCCAAAAATTGTTCAACAATGTCTCCACAATATTTTCGGATATTCGAAAGTTATTCGATTTCGATGTTTTATCGTCAAAAAGAATGAGTGAAGGTTTAAAGGCCATTGAAAGTCCGCAAATAAATCCTGAAGTTCAAGTTCCATTGATTTTTTTGACGCCTTCACTGCTTTCAAATGAAAGTCGATCGGATCGATGTAAGAACCCAACGGAAAAAATTCTTCAGCAACAAAATAATCACCTGGAACCTCAAGTGTTAGAGAAATCTGCGTCGTCACCATCTTTGTTGCAACCTAGAACTCTCCGTTCAGGTCCTAAACTCCAAGCTGAGAACGATAAATTGGTAGCCGTATCAAAAAAACCTCAGAAGCAACCAACAGTTCAATCCAATGATGAGTTTACTGGCGGCCCACCGGTTTCCTCAATAGCTTCCATTACGGATGAGAGGATTTCTGACCCGGCAGGATCCTTATCTGATGGTATTGAACTGTTGCCCTCAACTTCCGCAGTGGGGGGAAAAAGAACCACAGAAGAATTTGATCTCGTTGCTATGGAAAATGGTGGTTGGGTGCTGTATGAATAGGGTAGGCACTGAAAGGCATCAAACTGGTGATGCACAGTTTCTGCAACTATATCGTACACATCAATTGTGCTTATTATACCTCCCCGCGGTAACCACCGGGTACTGGTCTGTCCATCCGGACATTCCTGCTAAACTTATAAGCGCGAGTGTTGAACACAGAAAAAATAGCAACACTATAATGCTCTGCTTTAATGACTGTTCTGATCGATTCGCAGAAGTCTTGCACGAGCCCCTCAGAAAGAGGACGTACGGCGGATGAGCACAACCAATTGGACCAACGGTGGCGTCAACAGTCAACGAAGCAGACACCCTAATGAGCTACTTCGACGTATTTGGAGATAAGGTCATTAGGACAATTCAATACAAGTCAGGGCATTGAAATAGAGATGGTGGCGGATGAACCCTTAATGGGCCAACGGCAGCGCTCATATCCCCGAAGTGGGTTACTGACTCCGGATTCTCCGGTTCCTTTTGTCCAAGGAATCCAACAAAGGACCTGGCCCTCCAGGTTGGGGGTTGTGCGTGGGGTTAACAACCCTGCCACGGAAAAAAGAAAAAGTTGCGAAGCGACCAATAGCCTCGGAAAAGGACGGATTTACTGTTGACGACCCGGAAAAACGAATCAAGGACAACGACCTTCGGATCTGCACGTGGAATGTTAGAACTCTTAACAAATCACGTGCATCCAAACAACTAGCGGAGGCCCTAGACTGCTACAGAGGAATTACTGCCATCCAGGAAGTGCGATGGAATGGGCCGGGCAAAAGGAGGATGAAAAACTGTGACGTGTACTACGGTGGTGCGCAAGAAGACGACAGCGTTTATTTGGGTGCGGATTCGTCATAAGCGGTAGACTTAGGCAAGAAGTCTTGGGCTTTCGACACGTAAGTGAGCGACTTGTGTTAATCCGTATCAAGGCTAAATTCGCCAACATTAGCCTAATATGCGCTCATGCCCCCACAGAGGACAAAGATGACGCCACCAAGGATGACTTCTATGAGCTCCTCGACAAAACCTATGAGCAATGCCCTAAATACGACGTTAAGATCGTACTAGGCGATTTTAATGCCAAAATAGGTAAAGAGGAAATCTTTGGTAGGACTGTCGGAAAACATAGCCTACACGACACAACGTCTGAAAACGGACTTAGGCTAATTGACTTCGCAGCGGCACATAACGTCACCATTGCAAGCACACGGTTTCCTCATTCTCGAGAAGCGCGCGATCCAAGATATTGAGAGATGCTACTCCAGGAACAACGTGCGGAAGTTTTACCAACAGGTAAAAAGAACATGCCAAGGAAAAAAATCCCGCACAGAAGCCTGTAGAGATAGGAATGGAAACCTCGTAGTAGAGTCACAGTCGGTGCTGAGTACATGCAGACTGTTAAACGGCGATGAAGGCCAAAATCCCGCTGTCAGGCAGAATGAACCATTCAACATGGATGATGACAGACAAAACTTCCGTCCACCTGACCAAAATGAAGTAAGGATAGCAATATCTAAACTCAAAAACAACAAAGCTGCTGGACCCGACGGATTACCCGCCGAACTTTTTAAAGCGGCCGGAGATGACCTGGTGGAGTGCATACACCAACTCATCTCTAAAGTTTGGTCAGAAGAAAGTATGCCTGATGGATGGAACCTCAGCATCGTTTGCCCGATTCACAAGAAAGGAGACCCTCTAAACTGCGCCAACTATAGAGGAATAAGTCTCCTGAATATCGCCTACAAGATCCTCTCTGCCGTACTATGTGAACGCCTGAAACCTTTCGTCAGCAACCTGATTGGCCCCTATCAGTATGGTTTCAGACCAGGAAAGTCCACAATCGATCAAATGTTCACGCTAGGGCAGATCCTGGAAACCACCCAAGAATTCCAAATCGATACCCACCACCTCTTTATCGATTTTAAGGCCGCGTACGATAGCATTTATAGAGACGAGCTATACAGAGCCATGTCAGGTTTTGGCATTCCCACAAAACTCGTCCGACTGTGCAGGATGACGATGGAGAACTCTCGCTGCTCCGTCAAGGTTGGTTCTGACCTCACAGAAGCTTTTGACGTCAAAAAAGGATTCCGACAAGGTGATGCGCTATCGTGCGATTTCTTCAACTTAATACTTGAAAAAATTATAAAAAAACTCGCAAGTCAATTGTAGTGGGACAATTTTTTTCAAGTCTGTGCAATTGCTAGCATACGCTGACGACATAGACATCATTGGCAGAACTCGGCGAGCTGTCACTGGAACGTTTGCTAGCATTGAAGCTGAAGCGGCTAAGATGGGACTAGCAGTCAATAAGGCCAAAACCAAGTACCTGCTGTCCACAAAAAGGGACACACAACACCGGCGGATTGGACAAAACATCACAATAGACAGGTACAACTTTGAGGTAGTTAGGGACTTTGTGTACCTCGGATCCGCTATAACATCTGACAACAACATCTCGTCAGAAATAAAGCGAAGAATTACTCTTGCCAATCGCTGTTTCTATGGGCTAGGAAGGCAATTGAGTAGCAAAGCCCTCTCTCGAAAAACAAAGGAGACTCTGTATAAGACCCTAATCATCCCAGTCCTGTCCATGGCGCCGAGGCATGGACTCTATCTAAAGCGGATGAAGATATCCTTAGTCGTTTCGAGCGTAAGATTCTTCGGAAGATTTTTGGCCCTATCTGCGTTAACGGGCTTTGGAGGAGAAGGTTCAACCAAGAACTATACGAGCTGTACAGCGACATTGACCTGGTCAAAAAAATACGCATATCACGTTTAAGGTGGCTAGGTCATGTAGAGCGAATGGACAACAATGCTCCGGCTCGCAGGATCTTCGATTCCATCCCAGAGGGTAGACGCAGTCAAGGAAGACCTCGCCTTAGGTGGCGCGCTCAAGTAGAGGACGACCTCAACCAACTTAAGAAAGAATTTCTTTCACGTGTACGTCTACACTGTTCAACACAGGCCAGCTGTTTTGGCATTAAGTGAAACTCAGGTTGGAGCAAATACTGATTTATCAGAATTTGCTCTACATGGGTATAGCTTGGTGCCATTACCCTTTTCTCATCATGGTCTCGTGGTCTATGTTAGGAATGATATTGCTTGCCAGAGCCTTCCCCAATATGGGCAATGTTCCAACACGGACTTTAACTTCTTATGGCTCAAATTCACTGTCCGCAAGCATGTCATTCATTATTGTTTTATTTACAGGAGTCCAAATCTTGACAGTAATTCGACTTGTAACGAGTTTGATGCACTGTCTGATTCCATCTCGAAAATTGTTTCCCCTTGTCCTCGCACTGAAATCGTTATTGCGGGCGATTTCAATGTACACAATTCCAACTGGCTCCGCTATTCTGGTCAGATAACACCCGAAGGAAGGTATGTCGAGCTCTTTGCCGGGTTACATCACCTTACCCAACTGATCGATGTGCCAACGCGTATACCGGATGTGGCTGGGCAAGCAGCCCATACTCTTGACTTGTTTCTTACTTCTCACCCTGATAAATATACCATTAGTGTAACTTCTCCATTTGGCACTTCAGACCATTGTATCATTTCAGCTAATTTCTCATCCCCCACCCATCCAGTTAAAGAAAAACTTCCCACCAGGACCGTTTGGCAATACGAGAAAGCCAACTGGGACGGCCTGAATTTCTTTTTCCGAAACTTTAATTGGTCACTATGCTTCCTCGATAGTGACATTGATGCCAGTGCTGAAATGATCACAAATGTGATTCTTCTAGGGATGCGTGCTTTTATTCCTAACAGAGTAAAAAGCATCAAACCTAAAGAAAAGTCTTGGTTTAATTCTGAGTGTAAAGAAGCTATCAGGCTCAAAGAAGTAAGTTTCCGATCTAACAAAGCCAACCCTACAGAGGAAAATCGGAAAAAGCACAAACAAGCAAGGAACTCATGCAACTCCGTTATAGAAAGAACCAAATTTTTGCATGACCAAAAATTACGGCAAAAAATTCTGCAGTGTCCCAAAGGCAGTAAAAATTTTTGGTCATTTGTAAAAAATATAAAAAACTCCTCGACATCTTCGGTTCCAACGCTCATCGACAATAACAAACCAATTGTTTACTCTTCAGAGAAGGCAAACTTGCTCGCCGCCCATTTCGCTGCCAGCTCCACACTGCCTCAAAGCAACGTTGCCCCTCCTGTACTTGAGAATGTAAATTTTTCCATGGGACACATTTTTTTCCGCACTCGTACAGTAGCAAGAGTTCTCAAAGATCTCGATATACACAAATCCGCTGGCCCGGATGGTATACCCCCGATTCTTCTGAAGAGGTGTTCTTCCACACTGGCAAAGCCACTGCGTAAGCTTTTCCATCGCTCCTATTCTTCTGGAATCTTCCCTAGAAGATGGAAAACAGCATTTGTCCAGCCTGTCCCTAAGAAAGGTGACCCATCCTCTCCCTCCTCCTACCGACCCATAGCACTGACATCCCTTCTTTCTAAGGTCATGGAAACACTGATTAACCGTCAGCTTAAGGAATATCTCGAAGATCGTAAGCTTCTCCATGACCGTCAGTATGGCTTCCGCAGCAACCGTTCCACTGGTGATCTGATGGCATATCTCACCGAACAGTGGAACAAATCTTTACATCGCTTTGGTGAAAGTAAGATTATTGCTCTTGATATCTCCAAGGCATTTGATAGAGTTTGGCATGAAGCTCTCTTATCGAAAATGCGTGCTTTTGGGATCGATAATACTCTTGTTCGTTGGATTAGAAGCTATCTTCTGGACCGTTCAATACAAGTTGTATTGGACGGATTCAAGTCTGATTCCCATAAAATAAATGCTGGTGTGCCCCAGGGCTCTGTTCTGTCTCCGACTCTTTTCCTCATTTTTATAAATGATCTTCTGTCTGTTACTTCTAATCCACTTAACTGTTTTGCTGACGACTCTACCCTCAGCTTTTCATATTCGTTCGATAATTCACGTCCTTCGCCTTCGGACGTACAATTGCAACGGTGCCGTATGTCAAGCTCATTAAACTCCGATTTATACAGTATTGTTAAATGGGGTAATAGAAATCGTGTGGAGTTTAATGCTTCGAAAACTCAATGCTGTCTTCTGTCGTTAAAGCTAAACATTCCCCCAATGCCATTGTCCATGAATGGCACTTACATCGAAGAAACCGAAAAGCTCTCAGTACTCGGTATGTGTGTCAACGACGACCTCCGTTGGAACGACCATATATTTAAGATCGCTAAGAATGCTGCAAAGTGCTTAGGTTTTCTGTATCGGTGTAAGATGTACTTTTCCCCATCTGATCTGGCTACAATTTATAAAGCGTTTATACGCCCTAAACTCGAGTATAACTCCCACCTCTGGGCAGGTGCTTCGCAAACATCGCTTCACCTGCTTGATAGAATACAAAATCGAGCGTTAAGATTGATAGGTAATAGAACTGCCGCTGAAACAATTTCCCCACTCGAACACCGACGCAATGTTTCATGTCTTTCCTTATTTTATCGTTTCTTTTACAAAAAATGTTCACTCGAAGTAGCCAGTTGCATTCCTCCCCTTAAAAGTTTCTCCCGTAATACTCGTCTCGCAAGGAATGCTCATCAGTTCACCCTTGAGCCTAATTTCGGACGTACCGCGAAATATAGGGATTCTTTTTTTAGCCGAACGACACGAATCTGGAATAGTTTACCCGGCGGGATTTTCCCTTGCCATTTTGATCTGCAAACATTCAAAACCAATGTTAATCGGCACCTCCTATCTCTCCCCTCCCTATCTTCGTAATGCCCGCGCAGTGTGTTCTACATTAAAAGGGAAACACATAATCCCTTGTGCGCGCGTTAATTATAAAAAAAAAAAAAAAAAAAAAAACTTGGAGTGCAAAACTGGAGGCAGCTAGCCAAAGACCGAGTTGGCTGGAGAGGCATGTTGGTTGAGGCCCAGGTTCGTCCCGAACTGTAGCGCCACCTAAGTAAGTAAGTAAGTGCTATGGAAAGACCTTTGCCAATTTTTATTTCAAAATTTCCACAAACAACTAGTGAGTCAATGATATGGTCTTATTTACTAAAAAAAATCACCAAATTTAGACTCATCTTGTCTTAACATTCGCGAAATGAAGCTGAATGCAGACCGGAACTACTCCTCCTTCATTATCGATGTAAAGCGTAAAAATGATATTTTTAAATTATTAAATGATGAGAAATTCTAGCCGGTAAACTCAATAGTGCATTTTTTTCGGAAGCGACCTACTGTAGCCAAAAAGAGGTCAAATGTACGAAATACTCAAGAAGTTATTTCTCAACGTTCAACCAAAATATTAGAGGATTGAAAACAAAACTAAAATCAATGTTTGCTTTAAGTCTTGGGTTTTATTATGATGCAATACTTTTTACTGAAACATGGTTAGATAAATAATCTATTCTGGATAACGAAATACTGTGTAGTTCGTACCAATATTTCGGTCGGATAGCTGTTCTTTAACTAGCGGTAAGAAGTCTGGTGTTGGTGGTGCCATTACAAATTGCTACATCTCTAAAATAATCTAGGGCAATAAGCGTAAAATGGTATGTGTTACAACTCTCCTCAAAACTTTCCAACTTTTTATAGTCTGTGTCTACATTCCACCAAAAATGCATTGTGAACTTTACGATCAATATGTTATAAACATTAAGTACATCGTTTCCCTGATGAATCCCAACGATAGGTTACAACTTGTTGGTGATTTTAATTTACCAGACATTGAATGGGACGTTCTTCAAAAAGATGACAAATTTTTGTCACCTTCATCGTTGACATTAGAAACGAGTATTTCTTTTGTGGACTCAATGTGCTCTTTAGCCTTAAATCAAGTTAACCCGTTTAAAAATGAAAGAGGTAATTTTCTCTACCTCGTGTTTACGGATGATGTTAATGGCTTAACGGTGCAAAGATCATGCCCTCTATTGGATGATGTTAGATTTCACCCTTGCTTTGAAGTTTTAATGGTAATGCCAACCTCCGTTTGTGCTAGTCAATACGATCATGGCTATGAAGTTGACTTCAAGAAAACTGATTTTGAAAAACTCAATATGGAACTTTCTCAATTTCACTGGGATAGTGCCTTTTTTAATATGGATGCTAGTAAAGCAACTGATACTGTCTATGAAATATTGTACAACAGCTTTTTGAAAACAATACCTGTTCGCCGCATCAAAATTGTTGATAATTGTGTTCCTTGGCTCACACCTTTCCTTAAAACGCTTAAAAACAAAAAACAAAAAAACTCCACAACAAGCTCAAACTCAAGTTTACAGTTTCCACTGCTCAAGAGTTCAGCAGAATAAGAAGAGAATTCCAAGTCAAATCAAGGGCTGCATATAAAATCTACATAATATCTCTGAAAGCTAACCTATTACGGAATCCTTCATCTTTTTGGAAGTTTGTTAAAAATAAGAGAAAAATAGCTGAATTCCCGTCCTATATGAATTTGGATCAAATATCTTCAAATAAGGGGGAAATGATCTGTGATATGTTTGCAGAAATGTTTAAAGGCATTTACAAATTTAATAATGGGTTGACTGGGCTGCATCAAATTACCTTTAACATGAGCATTACAAATGACTTGCCATTTATTCAAGAAAACGATGTGACAAGTGCAATAAAGAAGATAACATATTCATTTTCTAATGGACCTGATAATGTTCCTTCCTATGTTTTAATAAACTGCTGTCATTCCTTGACTAGTGCTTTATGTTATTTGTTTAATCTATCTTTTTCGTCTTCCGTTTTCGCGCATGCTTGGAAGTCTTCTTTTATAATTCCACTTTTTAAATCAGGAAGCCGATGCAACATGCGTGACTACCGAGGTATAGCAAAACTCAGCGTTATTCCCAAGATGATGGAATCTATAATAGTCCATGAGTTGATACATGGTGTAAAATCGCATCTATCGGACAGACAGCATGGATTCGTCAAGGGCAAATCTACCATTACAAATCTGTTGGAAATTACATCATGCATAACAAAAGGATTCATGAATGGTCATCAAACGGATGTAATATACACTGACTTCTCAAAACCTTCGATCAACTTAATCACCAGCTGCTTGTTAAAAAACTTTCACTTTTCGGCTGGTCCCCAAAACTTGTGCAATGGATTGCAAGTTATTTATCATCTCGTACTCAATATGTTAAGTTCAAGTCTCATTTATCCAACGCAGTAGATGTCAAGTCTGGCGTGCCTCAAGGAAGCCACCTGGGACCACTGTTATTCATATTCATATAAAAATAATGCTGATTACCTTTAACTGCAATGTGATATTGATCATTTGCAGGAATGGTGTAATAAGAATGATCTCATACTTATATGACTTCACAACTTCAAGGTCAACTGCAGAATATTTCAATTTTTCATTCCCGGCTTGGCGACATGTACTTTTTTCTGAAAACAAGCGAAACAGTTGATTCTGCTAGTATAACTATATATCATCTGCAAAGAGCAGTGCTGTAACTCTGACTCCCTCGACCAAAATTCCAGCTAGGAGGTACTGTGAGATATCATCCAAGAACAGACAGAATAAAAAAGGGACTTAAGAAGACAACCCTGTCTCAATCAACGAAAAGAGCTTACATTTTTTTCCCATTAGTAGAAAGTTTTCATCGATACTGGTTTGGTTGAATATTTGATCCACTGTAGAAAACCCTTCTCTGAAACCCCTGGTTGGAACTGGCTCAGCTTCCTAAGCTCCTTAACCCATTTTGTGAGTCTTGATTTCAGCAACCCAGTAAAGATTTTAGCGATCGTATTCATAAAAGATATTCCTTTATTTAGTTGGCTGCCTCATTCCGGTCGTATTTTTTTAATATAGGATATAACAGATTCTTGAAAATCTTCAGGCATAGTACCTTTATGGTAGACAAAATTTAAAGATGTAACTAAGGCTCTCGTATTTCTTTTCAGTTGGGATATGTATTTAATAATACTGGTAAGAAAGCGCGGATAATATTTCTATTTCTATTTCGAGCAGTGTAGTACTCTGACATTACACGTCAGTTATGTTAACTCGCTCATAAAACAAAATTATAGATTGTATGTTAACTCATACTTCAATAACAGAATTTGTGCCGCTAGTTCTAGGGACCCGAGTATATTTCTTGAGATAAATAAAATCTTTAGAAAAAATGATTTTCCGTGAATGAGTACATTTGCCCAAATCACGACCTACACAACAGAGTTGTGCTGAATCGTTTATATTATCAAAAAAGCTTCACTAAATCGCAATCTGAATTCTGAATATCTTGCTCTTACCGAATTCAATGACGAAAACTTAAAAAACACTACCATCATTGGCGAGTATTATGTGCAAAGAGTTTATTGTTCATTTATCTCGGGAAAAAGATTCATTGGGACCAGCTTTTGCCTCCTTGTATTTTTTCTCTTGATCGAGAACTTCCATGGGAATTCTATTTTTGAAGAATAGCAAACTTGAAAAAAGAAAAATTTGAAAAATTAATAAAATTTACATTTTTGATACATATTTGGGAAGTAAAAACTTACTATTGTTTTGAATTTCAATTACCTTTTCCTGAGCAAAACAATGCCAGACATATATTTCATGGGTCATTCCCGATGAATTTTTTTATGGAAAATTTTCCCTGTGAAATTTTCCGATTCAAAAAGTATTTCAATTTTGTGAACAAGAAAAATAATTTCAGGGAAACTGAGTTGCCGATAAGCCTGATTTCGAGGGTGGAATTCTAAACGGTCTTCGAAGCACTAAAGAAAAAGTAGTCGGTAAGAGTAGATTGTAATACATCTCCCTCAGGTTGCAATTAACAACGCTCTAATCCATCTTTCCTATTAAAAGATAAGGAAAATCGAATTGATAAATCTTAGTTTTAGCAAGATATTCGAGAAAAATTCTCTATAGAGTTCCAAGTTCCTAGAGACACAAAGTTCGCCTTAAAGGCGGGACATGGTACCAATCAAGGCGCGTCTAAGTGCTTTCTGATTCCCAACTGTAACACTTTTTATATTTTACTGAGAACACTGGAGTCCTATTTCTAACAATACTTTCGTAACTAGATCGTATTGAATGGAGCTTATAAAAAAGGATGAATATCATTTAAGTTAAGATGATTTCGTTTCACATTGCAGAGCGATGACCGTTACCAATGGCCAATTGTCGGTGCATTTCATACCCCCGAAAAAATCCAATATGAATTTTACAGCTTTAACTTAACTACTTTTAATTTCTGCTTGACTTTTATCCCCTTATGCATTTAGACAAAGTGTATACTCAGGGAGAAAAGCTACTACTTTAAGATTAAGAAAAACTGCCAAAACCATTCAGCAACGACATTTCCATAGATACATAGGTGAGTATCATGAAAAGCAACATAATCGACAACCCTTATGCGCTGTCCAAAAGTATCTAGGCAATGATATTGTCTAAGAGCCATTTATAATGATTGTTTAGATAAGACTTAATACTTTTTTTGAAGCTACCCTCTCTGCAATTCTACGATAACGTTCTGTTGGTGAGGATAATCATCAATCAAGGATTGCGCCCTGATTGATGAATACTCATGTAAGTTAATTCCAATACCAAAACCACTAAACTGCCAAACCAATACCATCTTCAGCAATGCCGATTCGAATCCCCTTAATTATTTTTATTTGTTGAATTGACTTAACTTGAATCCCTATCGATTCTGACAATCAAACGAAAAGCCTTAAAAAAAGAAATATGTCTGCTGCAGAAAAAAAAATAACAAAGCAAAAAGAATCGTGATAAAGTATACAACGGCTAAGTCCCAACTGTGATTCCTTTTTTTCACAATTTTTTGTTTCTTTGCCAAAATCATCCCGAAATAATGGGTAACCAAAACCAATATGGATAAGGAAACATGTCAAAGATCAATCAGAACCGATTATCTTGATTATCGTTATCAGTCTCTTCGCCATGGTTGTGTCTGGCTTGCTGTTGTATCTACACTTTGCACTTACTGTGCTGTCATTTTGTCCATTTCAAGAGGGAACGCACGTTCTACGTAGAAAAGAAGTTTCTGTTTTGTCTTTAATGTTTAGAAAAATAGGTTTGCGAACATTGAATAACACTTTTAATTTTATTTAAAAAAAATTAAAGCTACGATGGCAGTCGAAACATTTTTTAGGTAGAATCTAAGGCAAGGTATTGCCGACCATCGAAGCACTCTGTAAGAAATAAATGTGTGATTAAGGATATGGTGGACTAAAATTATTTCACAAACAGCTATTGAAGATAATTCCGATAAAACTCTATATGAATTCTATTTTTGAGCTACGAAGAACGATATCTGCTGTTTACTAAACGTTTGGTCTTTACCGTATTGAGAAAAAGACCATTTCTCTCAGACAAGCTGCATCTCATCATTGCCCTTATTTCCTTGCCACATTCTTCTCTCATACTAAGAACAGCTTTTACAAAATTGTAAACGTCGACGCATGTGGACATTATTATATTGAAGAGTTCACAATAGTCAGAATTTTATTTACATACAATGAAAACAAAAGAGGTACCATAATAGAGCCTTACGATATACCTCTGCTGCGAAACAAGAAAATTTGAGAATTCGTTTTTCATTAGGAATCGCTTGCAGCCTTGAGCACATTGATGACATAAGAACAACTGTCCAGTCGGAAGTCGGAAAAACTACAAATCGTTGAAAGATTTTCACAAAAATTGGTGTGATCAACAGCATCGAAGACTTTTGAAAATACAACAGTATCAAAAAAGTGATTTTGTCTACATCTAGTGACTAAGACTATGTTCGCTGTTACGCAGAATGAACCGTTCTAGCTGGGCGAAACGAAAAACAATTCTGTCACCCAATCTGGATGAACTGGCTTTATTTAATCTAAAGACCAATAGAGCCATCATTTATATGTTGTTTAACGATTGATCTTTCAAAAGTCAATTCAATTACTAGCATTTGCCGAAGATATTCACGTTCACCATTATTGCAAAAGGCGTGTCACTTGAACCAAAATTGTCACTTTTTGTGTCGAGTCGGTATTACGATTCTAAAACGCGACTCGTTTCCGATTTAAATGCGATCCACAAAAGTTACCCGTATGATAGATTGTTATTTTTACTTGCAATTATAGGGACTATAAGGCAAGTTTAGGATTCCTAAATATAAACAAAATTGAAATAGCAATCAAACATGATAAAACGATCATAGAGAAGTCTAAAAAAGTTAGTGGCAGCAAATGTCTTTCTGTCAGTATGTATAACAAGCTGCAGCCTGAACGGCTTTAGCGATTATCTTCAAATTTGGTGTGTGTGATTCTTTTGGCATTCCCCAGAGGGGAAATTGAATTTTTTATTTTTAGGCCTAAAATAACACCTGCCCTATGACCTTTAGAAATAACTTTATTTTCTCAAAAACCCCTCCAACGATTTTGATGAAAATTTTTGAAATTTTTTTTTTGATGGTATTAGCTATCATCTGATCAGAACCAAATTTACGTGAAAAGTCTATTAACGGTACCTTTTATATAAAGGTTTTTTTTTAGTTTTTGGCTCTCTCGGTAATGGCTTTTTGGATTTATGTCAAATTTCATATTTGAGTAGATCTAGGTAGCCAAATTAATTCTGCGTATCAAAAATTTGAATAACTTTTTTCTAATTAATTCAATTTTTTGTTTTTGAAAAATCAATATTTTTAAAAGGAATCAAAAAAAATGTTTTAAATTTTATAATCTAATGTATATTAATAATCTCTAAAAAAAGTGCATACTAAATTTTCAAAAAAATAATTGTTTTTTGAAACTTACAATTAAAAATAGGATTTTATCAAAATCCGTCCTACAATTTTCGAAATTCTTTTTTCATAAATTCGTTATTATAATTTTTTACTAAAAATCGTTAAGTGTTGTGGTTAATGTAATGTTACTTATTTTTTACTTGCGATTATAGGGACTATAAGGCAAGATTAGAATTCGTGACTATTAAAAAAAATTGAGATAACAATTAAACATGACATAACGATTATAGAGAAGTCTAGTAAAGTGATCGAGAAAAAATGTCTGTCTGTCTGTCAGTAGGTATGTATAACGAGCTGCAGCCTAAACGGCTTAAGCGATTATCTTCAAACTTGGCGTTTTTGATTATTTTGGCATTCCCCAGAGGGGAGATTGAAATTTTATTTTTAACCCTAAAAATAACGGCCTGCCATATGGCCGTTTAGGAATATCTTATTTTTCTCTAAATCGACTCCAACGATTTTAATGAACATTTTTGAGATTTTTTTTTTGTTGGTATTGGCTATTATTTGATTAGAGCCACATATACGGGAAAAGTCTATTAACGGGACCTATCATATAACGGTTCTTTTAATTTTTGGCTTTCTCGGTTACCGTTAAGTATTGTGGTTTTTAATACTTTTTATAAGTTCAAACTGTGTTATTTTCAACGCAAATGTTACTTGTTTCTGTCAAAGATCTTGCTTTCCAATGTAATTATGCTCATAAGAGCAAGAACGTGCGACCCAGTCGTGCCCATTTTTAATTTTTATTCGATGAGTGACCACACATAGATATGAGCAAGTACGTACAATCCAGTCGTACAATTTATTTAAATTTTATTCGGCGATGTGACCGCACATGTGAGCAAGTACGTGCAATCCAGTCGTGCAAATTATTTTTTAAAGCAATCGTTATTTTTTATCAACCTCAATGTCAACTTCTTGCAATTTGAATAAACAAAAAGCAAAATTAATAGAGTTCAAATATTTGTGTTACTGAGGAACCCGAACGATGATAATATTCAAGAAAACGAAAGGTAAGATTCCAAAATACTTGATTTAATGCGGGAAAGGAGGCTTATTAGATCCAAATCGAATCCATTGTCAGATAAAAAGTAATTAAGTCCCCTCGATGGAGAGCTCCCTGCCAAACGTGATCAATAAAAATGAAGATTAAACTACTTGACAAGGCAACTTAGTTGTACTCGAATGAACAAATGAAGGTGCTTTTTAGTGATTTTTGTATTCATCTTTCGCCATAGAAAAAAAATGTTTGATTGTTATCTCGACTTTTTTTATATTCACAAATCCCAAACTTGCCATATAGTCCCTTTAATCCCAAGTAAAAAGTTAGTTGTCTGTAAAGTCGGTTTACGGACGATAATTTTACGTGATAACGTCGTACGAAAACATTAATGTCCGTGAACTCACACCGTATACAATTGCACTTATCACGTCAAAATCTTGTACCAAAGATACTATTGTACCAACAACCTAGTACCAATCGGCACCAGTTTTATATTTAACTATATTACGCACTCCAAAAAACATGTTTTAATGTGAAAATCGAAAAAATACTAGCGCCACCAAACATTCACAGGAACGATCCCTGGACAAAACTATATTTATCATCTAAATTTCATTAAAATCCGTTGGGTGGTTTAGAAGTACATACTCGACATACATACACACATACATACATCTGATATTCGCCTGGTGCTCCGAATACGTTTGCGATCGATTTTGGATGAAAGACCCACAGTATCGCGATTAGCATGAGTGATGAGTCTTATCAGCATGAGTCATATTATTTTGTACGTGTAGCCTGTCATCGATTTATAAGACTCTATCACGTCAAAAATAAACATATAAAAAAATGATTTTTATTGGCCTTGGCTTTGATAAAGCATCGCTTCCCAAAAAAAATTCCTTAAAAAAATTTAAATGCTATGTATGGGTTTTGTTATATATTTTAATAAACATTATTGTTTGTTAATAAGTTTTAATTGCAGTGCATAACTTAAAATAAAATGGTTGTGAGTAGAAATGATGCCGAGAACTAGGAAAAATAAAACCGTCTCAAAAACTCATCTTATTGTACAAAACAAACAAATAGATACTTATTATAATTCCATTAAAAAGCCTTCAAAACCTTTTTATATTAATACTTAAACGTATCCATGAATAACGGACTCTAGATTTTGACTCTACTTGAATTTTAAATGTTATGCCAACAAGATCAAGAACCTTTAAAGATTTTATTGCAGCGATCATATAAATCCCTTAAAAAAAACCTAGCTTCTTAAAAAAAATACAAAATGAATCAAAATTTCCTAGGTTATAAAGATGTGGTATTTTTTACAGCCACATAACATCCTGGCCCCTTAAATTTTGAAACGAAAACCACAATAATAAATGTTCCCTTACACAGGTTTCTTTTAACTTGATTGCCATGATTGTTGTACTGTAAAGCGTCCGGTTTAGCGTTCGCCTTTACAAAAGTCCTCTACAATTTAGCCCCCATTAGGCTCTCTTGACATTGAAGCCGTTTTGCCATATTTAACGTCAGTTTTGGTATTTGTATTTTTTTTATTCCTCTTAACCATCTTAAATTTCAGCTATAAAAAGGACCTCCTCCCGACCTATATCCCTCAGAAATACATAACCTAAAACCATTTTTTTTCTGTAAAAGCCACCGATTTCAGTAAACTTTTCGTTTCTTATGTTTCATCGTTCCGTTGCGCATCATCTCCGTACAAGCTGATTGAAAGGATATTTTACGCCTTATCCATCATGTCAAATAATAAATCATGTGGTTTTGCTTTGATTGATGGCGCAGCTCAAATCGAATTCAAAGGCAAAATCACATTCGAGCTCTCTGATGCTCTCGCGGTGTAATATTTTTGTAGAAGAGGACCTTTTTATGTCACACATGAACAGTTCGCTTGGTCCCTTTTTACCCCAATTCCCATCGTTTGGCATGCTTCGTCCTTTCGTTCCGGTTTTATTCTATGCGGCTGGTGTTGGTTAAAATTATTCATTCAATGAGTGCGAGAAAAACCGTATTATACGAAAAGAATCGACTGAGCTTTCAGCTTTTGCATAAATATTTGGAGCGTGTATGTATGTAAATGGGATTTCAGATTTGACGTTTCTGACTGTTTGTCAAAAAATTTTGTTTTTTTTTTTTTGAAAAAGGTTGAAAGGCCTTGAAAGTAAATGAATAAAAAAAATTGAAAACGTCTGCATGAAATTTTACAACTCTGTAACATTTATTACCTACTCTTTTTGTTTACACGCGCTGACACATGCATGGCGGGTAAAAATATAACAAACTCCATTTTATTCACACGCCCATTTTTGTAGTAACCCGTTATCCCATAAAACCATATACTTGACCAAGAAAATTGCAGTGTCATAATGGTATCGGTGAGTTCATGCTGAAAATTACATCATTGCTGGAGGAGGCACTCTGCGAGTCCTCCATTCCCTATACCGATGCACCCTCTGGCGGGTTTGGTAAGGCTTCTTATTATTATTACCGCTTCATAGGACCACTACGATGTATGTAGGTCGCGCTGTTTAAATTGCAGGGCTTCAAACAAGCTCATTCGGTGTGAACTATAGCCATTAATGGTGCACTTAAATATATTAAACGAAAAAGAAGTTAAAAAACGTAGACAGAGTATAGGGCAAAGCAACGGGAAAATGGAGCAAAAACAATGCTTGAAAATAATTATTGTTAGAGGCGGTGGTGTTGCGATTGTAAGGAGAGCGCTTGGTGCTTTAAAATGAGACTATCTGCCACCTACATAGTGTTGACGGACCTTATGATTTGCGTGATCTGAAGGTGGAATATTTTTAATTGAAGTGTAACTGATGCCCAATCGAAACCCAAACCTTATAACAATTGGGTTGGATTTTCATATGGTATAGGAAGTTGCAACCACAGGGGTTGTAGTTTGTGTTTTCAAACGGAAAAGACACCTTTAGTTTTTACTGGGTGGGTTCTGTCTTTGTAATGATGGTTTCAGAGGGAAAAGTATATTTGCAACGACATTTTTCAATTTTACTGATCCAGGAACAAGAAGAAGCCTCCACATTAGTATATAAAGTAACAGGGTTAAAGTAGGTCATAAGGGTGTTAATTCAAAGTTGGAGAACATAATTATTTTAGACTAGCCTGTGCCCTTAGCTTCACTCGTGTTTCATGTTCTTCAAAAGAAATTCAAGAACAACCAATTTATACTATTCAAATTATATGTATAGGCGTTTAAGCCAAGTTTAGTGTGTAAATCAATGATCGGATATAACATTGTGCGATCTTCAAGCATCTCTCAGGAATACAATTTTTGAGATAATTGTTTTTCAAGACAACCTTTAGTCTTGCATATTTTTTGATTTCTGCCTTACTTAAGATGGCGCTACAGTCTGCAGTAGACCTGGGCCTCAAAGGAATTTAATTGACGTCCTCTTCCACTTGCTTACGCGACCTTAGTCTCGGGGTTCTTCTACTGCTTATTCCATCAGGGGTAAAATCGAAGATATCTGCGCTAGAGAGATTTGAAGAGTTCGGCATCGACTCCAGTTGCCTTATTGGTATTGAGCTTAGATAAAGCTACATTTACATCGTCCAGATCGGGTTAGGTGGAATTGTTGATCTTTTTCTCCCAGATGGTTCATTCTTCGGAAAGTAGAATTTCGTTCGTCATCGACGTCATAAAGTATGAAGAAGTGGTTTTTCCATATTTTCATCATCGAATGCGATTCCACTACGATGTTCTCTTAATCGTCTTTGCAAGATTATGTTCGAGCTGTATAGTTTTGGCAGTTTGATTTAACCTTTTGGTAAACTTTCGAGCTCTAGTTCTGGAGAACCAGCTCTCCATTTTATAATTTTTTTGTGTTCTTCTGGGAAGCCGGTGTTGATCTTTCCTGTTCTACTCGTCGAGCTTGACGGCACTTTTCATTAATCCAGGGTTGTCGTTTTGGTGGCCATGTAAGACGAAGCACTTCGCAGCAGTAGTCTCTATAGTTGATAGCATTTTAGCAATGCTGCCACGGTCCACAACATTTGATGCTGGCGGTAAAAGACCCCTTTTGGGTCGTGCCCTTTTCTTGCAATTATAGCCGTCTAACGTCTCGTATTATTTGTTATTCTTTATTTTGTTTGGAATAACTTTATGGCTACAATGCAGGGTTCGTCATCAGTGAATTCCTCGGTATACGAGGCTTATAGTCGCTTCGAAACTTCCGTTCTTTTCATGGTCGGAACACAGCACGAGGCAGCTACATAAAAAAAAAATTGCACGACTTGCAATTGGATCGCATGTACTTGCTCATTATGTGTGGTCAAATTGTAAAATAAAATTTAAGAAAACTAAAGTGAACATCAAATTATTTATTCGATTTTTGTGACTGTGACTTGTGACTTTTGTGATTGTTTGAATAAAAAACGTGAAATAATTTAAACGCCATTTTATTTCTTTCAGAAATGTAAAAAAGTGTGAAATTTTTTTTCGAAATCGTAGGAGCCGTTTTTAAATTAAACGTTTTTTTTAACAAATTTTTTTTAAAAAATTAAAAAAAATAAAAATTCAAGAATACAGTTTTAAGCACAAAACATACATTAATAAAAAGCACGACTGGGTCGCACGTACTTGCTCCCGTGTGCTAATCCTTTTTAGGTACAGGCGTCTTTTTGACAAAGATTTAATTTTAATGTTTTTTTGACGTGCAACTTCTTTAGAATCGTTGTGGTTTGAAGCTCGAACGAACATGCGTCACGATAAAGGGATAAACACATAAATATATAGGATTGTTAGCTTTTGCAGTTTTTTAGTGCATTATCTTTCCACTTGTTGTTTAGTGCTTATAATATAATTTGCTAACAGAAAGATATAAAGGACTTTTTTCAGTTTAATTTTCGTTTTGGTATGAAAAAAATTGAACAACTGACATAAAGATTCGTGGGAATCAGCAGTAGGGCAATAATGCTAGGTAAAGGGACCTATATAGGTCCCAATAACAATAATTTACTTTTTGAAATCAAATTAATTAAAATAGCTGAATTATGTTTGATGGATCGATAAACGTATGATGTGGATAGGTATTAATGGAATTTATTAAGGATATTATTTACCTATAATAAGGTTGGAAGGAAGGTAGGTATTAAATATAAGGTAAAGCGACAATATTAAAAGTTAACACAGTGGTTTTGTTTATTTATAGGAAGGTGTAAAATTTTGTTTTCTCGATTGAAATTTTTGCATTCAGTAGTAATCGAATAATTCTTTTTATTTGTTAGTTGTTTTTGTGTGTTTATCATAAGCTCATTATTTATTCTGTGTGCTTTTATGATGATGAAATGCTTTAAAATAGGTAGGTATGTATGTAGGTTGTCACCTTCTTTTATTTGACTAATGGCTAGGGCTTAGCCGAGCAATATGAAATAAAATTTGGGGGAAAAATTTTTATGAAATCAAAAAAACACTATTCATAACGTTTTTTGGAAAAAATGTTGTAAGCCATCTTATGTCTTTTGCTGTTTTATATTTTATGAATTTTTCATTTCAAAATCGTTCGACCAGTTTTTTCAAAAAAATGTTTTTTTTGAAAAACTTTTCGAAAACATATTTTAAATTTTTTTTGAGTATGTCAATTCAAAGAAATCTAAAGCTTATACTAGGAGAAAAATTTAAAAAAAAATCTATTAAACCGTTTTCAAAATATTCAAAAAACAAAATATTTTTTAAAAAAAATTATTAAAAATTAAAAAAAAATGTTTTTGAAAATTTCAAAAAGCAGTATTATGTAAATCATAAAGCTCTACATATTTTGAAAATTTCATCAAAATCCGTCAATCAGTTAACGAGAAAGTCTAATTTTAAAAAACCGGTCATATGGGAGGTACCGTTATAAAACTTTTTCTGAAAAATCCATTAAAATTAAAAGATAGACTTTGCACAGAAAACATCATTCTGAAAGTTTTATCAAAATCGTAGGAGCCGTTTTCGAGAAAAATAAGTTTTTCATTAAAAGTTATATGGCAGGTACCGTTAGTTTTGCAGCTAGAATGCCAATTCCAAAAACTGTCGGGTAGAGCACTCTAAAAATACTATATACCAAGTTTGAATCAAATCGGCCCAACCGTTTGGGCTGTAGATATCGATACGGACAGACAGACAGACAGACAGACAGACAGACAGACAGACAGACAGACAGACAGACAGACGGACGGAATTTCCGGACCCACTTTTTTTGACTTCTCTATCATCGTAATGGCATGTTTGATTGTTAGAATTTTTTTTTTTTTTTTTACGAATGCATAACTTGCCTTATAGTCCCTATAATCGCAAGTAAAAAATTAATGCGAAATTGCTTAAGCTTACCTACATCCTCTTGAATATTATACATATCATATTGATAGTAATCGGATCATCAGTACTTTTCGAGAAAGTCGAAGAAAAAAACGGTTCTATTGGAGGTACCGGTTTTAGCCCACCATATTTAATTTGTTTCACCAAAATATAATGCTTACCTACAGTAGTACGCCGATTTTTTTCATAAAAATTCTTGGAGCCGTTTTGGGGAAAAACAAGCTTTTGCATAACGGACACAGGTACCGTTAATTTTTGAATTAATTGAAAAAAACTCCTCTATAGAATGACCTAAAGTTCTATATTTGAAGACGATTGGCCAAATCGTTAAGGCTACAGTCCAAAATACATCCAGAAAGACAGACAGGCAGACAGACAGACAGACAGACAGACAGACACACGGACAGAATTTTGTCAGTAACTCAAATATGTTTCTCTATCATTGTAATGTCATGTTTGATTGTTATCTCATATCATCATAGCTTGCATTTATACATAGTACCTATAATCACAAGTAAAAAAGAAGGTTACTCAGGAAATGAACCGAACTCAGATCTTTCAGCATAGCAGTCTTAAAAAAAATTAATTCAAATTATTTGTTTATATTTGTTTTGAGTTTTACATAATTTAAATTCACTGAATAAATGACCTTCAACGTTAAAATTCAAAAATGTTTCACACTTTGAAAAAGTAATTGGTCTACTACGGCGTATGCGTACTTTTTTTCTTTTTTATACATACATATGTCAAGTTAAACGTCAGAAGTGGATCCAGTAGTTCATGTACCGCAACTGAACTGGGTTCTAGTGGAATCTTCCATTTATAAGGCAGAAACAGCTAAGTTAGTCATAGTTTATTACAAGTAATATGGTGTTCATAATGTGAGGGCTCCTTCAGGTTTTGTTACTTCGTAACGCTTTCACTCTCCTGCTGTCATGCTAAAATCGGGAACCAACTCGAACTAATAAATATTTCTATTTCAAGCACATTTATCATTAATTTTAATTTAGAATGCACTTTTGCTCACTAACTTTCAAATCATTTTCAAATAAAATGAAATGAAAACACTCTCTTTTTCATCTGGTCAGCCATTAATGACAGAATAGAACACGAATTAAAATACAGTTTAAAAGAAGAAACCTTTTTTAACATCAAGGAGGACGTTACCACGATAGCAATTAACATCGAGGAATGGGCATGAGTGACAATTTAATTGTACCGTCACTCCTGGTCGTGGGTGGCCTGGCCATCATGTTTAACATAGAAAAGTGTGAGAGACGAGGAAACTGTGTTAAACCACGCAAAGGTGCAAATTGCACGATTTTGAAGTAAAGTTTTCTCAGAAAGGTGTTCGTTCTTCTTTTGGTCATGCTAATGTTTTCAATCCGAGGATCGGGCTGGAAATGTCTTCCTGTTGCCAGAACATTTTTCCCATCTGGTTTTATCCTTAGTTTAACTTGGATATATATTTTTTTTGTTTCTGCTTCTGTTGCATTTTCTTCCCAAAGGAAAACAGTTCACATTCCGTGTGCAAACATCTTGCAATTAGGATCTCTGAACTTGTCATGCTCCTTAATTTCTGTTCTTCACTTTGGGGATTTATTTTAACTTGAATGCTGATGAAGTACTCTTTTGAAAGTGTGTCGCAGTGTTGAGAGAATGTCCTTGGGGTGGCAAGGGATTAATTGTATTAAGACTCATACAGCTGGTACCTATATTAAGTTTAGCACACATAATATGCAAGAAAAGTTGGCGATAGAGTGATGTGAGTTTGAGTGAAGTGTATTTAGAGTTAAGTACATATTTTACGTTAGGGTTTGGTGCAAAATAGATAAGCAAAATAAATATTTGCCTTTAGTAACTAGGTAATTTGGCACGAAATATATTTAATAAATATATTAATGTTACATACAAAGAAAACATATTTTAGAACATATGCTGGAATGTAACTGCTATAGTCAACAAAATTGTAGAATTTGTGAATTTAAGAAGTAGTTTTAGATAGGAAATGGAATATTTTTAAAACTGTTTTTTTTTAAATGTACATAGCCTTCTTTGATCAATGAAAAGAAATTACATTTGAAATTTTGTTTTTTTATAAGCTGTGTTAATAAACAATTATGTACATATTTATGAACTTTTTTTAATCAAATAACGAAAAACATCAGATAGCTATGCAAATTAAGACAAATGAAAAAAACATACTTTCATTAAGTCATTGTCTTCTTTCTTTTTTTTATTGATAAGAAATCAAGAGTTAATTTTTTAAGATATTATAAGTAAGTTATTTGATCGTTTAATCATTATGCATCTAAAAATTTAAATAGCGTATAGAGAAATGTCAAGTTTTTAATACCTAGTTACAGCAAAAATCTGTGGGGCTTTAGTCTTATTTTGAGACCTTTCTTAGCATCTGCGACCATGATTGTGACGTTTTTTAGAAATCTTTCCATTTTCTGACCTTATCTTAAGATTTAGCAGATTTACAGGTAAATTATTTCAAAATTAAGATAAATGACAGGTTTTTCGTTGTTTTTGAGATAATGCGATTCTCAAAATGTAACGCTGGTGTTCATTTATCTTACACCAAACCCTGAGTGAAAGCGCGGGCATAAGCTTAATATAATTAGATATTTGTTCCGAGGTTACGCCACAAAGGCTAAATGGGTGTGGATAAAATTATATACGTATGGTTCCGTGGGAGAGGCCTTAAAAAGAAATGATGTATGGCTGGAGTTTTGTTTTTTATGCTAACGAATGCATGAATCTGTGAAGTTAGCTAGATGGAAGAGTTACGTGATCTGCTGCACAGGCTAGATTTAGACCAAAAAAATACATGGTTTCCGCGGGAGAAATCTGAAAATTTTCTTTAACGGTTTTTAATTTTAAATAATAAAAATAATTCAATCAGAAGTCTACCCAGACGATGTTTCGAGTAGAAGCTAATAGAAGATAATAATAATCAAAATAAAATCACAAACTTGAAAAAGCTTTGGTGAAAGATTGATTGTATGAAGAATCATATGAGACATTGCCAAGGCAATTCTTGCAGAAAATTGCAAAACTTGCCTGATGTAACAACAGTTTAATTACTAATAAAAATCCACAAAATAATTAAATATAATAATTAAATAATAATTTAATAATCTCTTTTAGTTTTTTCTTGGTGTCAAGTGGCAAGGCATATTATAACTATTGTATTTAAAAAAGTTGAAGTTTATCCTAAAATAAAAAAAAAATGTATTTCCGTTGTATGATATATTAAGCACCATTAAACAGTAATCTCAGCGTCATTATTTTAATCCAATTGACCGTAATTAAAATTTCTATCAAATATGCATTTCCCGTATGTACATTATGTTTGCTCGATTTTTTTTTTAAATATAGTTTTTGGGCACTGGTCAAAAGTTGTCTTTATATACCATGATGTAAGATATTTAAAAGGTTTTGAAAAAAATTAAAATCTTGTACTGCCCCAAGGCCATAGAATCTTCTCATAAAATCAAAATTATTAATTATATTAATGAATAATTAAGTGTATTTTAAGCATAAAAGTAATGAACAATTAAGAAAGAGAAGTTTGAACAAAGTTAAAAAAAGCAAAAAGTTAAAGGTTACTACATTTTGAAATCTTTTTTAGAATTAAAAAACGGCATTTTTTTTCAAGATTCAATTCTGGTTCTTATAAATACATCACGCTGCATTGGACTACAGACAGCAGCTAAAGCTTCAGTAACAATTTTAACACACCGTTCCGTCGCTTGGGTGTAGCAAGGGTAATCCTTTCTGTACGGTACAATAAGAGTTCCAATCAATTTGGGATTTTGAATACATTCATAAATGACGTCCAGACTAATGTTTCTTAATATTGGTGGATCACATAAAATACCCACATTCCAGTCGATTATGTCAATGTAATCTTCAGCATTAAAGTTGAATTTCGGCAGAACAAAAGACCGCACCGAAATTGAGGTAGTGTTAAGCTTCTCTCGTGCCTTTTTAATTCGTCTCAAAGCTAGAGTTTAATTACTTCCCTTTCATCCGCAATCATTGAAATTAAATTATTTTTCGGGTGTCCGAAGTAGCCATTTCTTTGAATTACAGGATCAACTACTAATTTTAAATTTTCAGACAGGTATCTTGTCAACATTATAGTTTTTTGAAGGTGCCGAGCGCCATAAATGCACTGAGGTCTAGTTTTTATTTCAAACCACATTGGCGCATAAACTTGTATTATAAAGTATAGATGGTCAGTACTGAGATCATGAGTTCTTGAAATTTGTGGAAGGTTACATTGGATAGCTTGAAATGATGCTACCAGCAAATTCTCACAACTTTTCAATTTATTTCCCAAAGTACCTGTAAAGCTTCGAGGTCCGGTTGTGGTTCCATCAAGATGCTCAAATATGTGTCGAAGTATAAGTTCATTTGCATGCAACTGGCATATAAACCATTGTAATGGTTTACCTATCTCTAATTCCAAACGACGAATAGCACCCCCCTTGCATCCCGTGTTTATAACTGTGCCATCACTTCCAATAACCACAACTTTCATTTTATCAATCCCTTTTTCATCAAGGAACTCTTTCAATTTTGAAACTAACGATTTCAGCTTTTACATTTGGAAGAGAGAGATGTCCTAAGTATTCAGATCCAGCTTCCTTCACTAAACTTAAACGCTCTTCAATAATAAGCTTCCTTCTTTTATCTATCATACTCAAAGTTTTATCTCTTGTCCATCAAAATATATTCCAAACTGGAGCTCCTGGAATGACTTCGATAATGACAATGAAGATAAGGATGCCCTCTCCTTCTCACGGGCACGTCAGATGTTGTGTCTATCTACAACATTGTTTAAATTTTCATTTGTAATCATTCCAACATTTTGAAGAGTCGCGAAACAATTACAGCTGCTGCCCTGTCCGAGATCCCAAATTGTCGAGTTTTCGCAACTGTAGATAAGTTCTAAATTTTATGTGTGGTTAGATGTTCTGCAACGTTTGGAGTTTCAGATATTTCAGAAGAAGATTCCAGTAATGATTCTGATGAGAAAGTGTAATTTGTAGCTTGATGAGAAGGTGGCACAGGTATTTCATCGTTTTGAATTGCAGAAATCAAAGCTCTACTAGTCGAAGGGGTTTGTTCCAAAAACGTTTGCGATGCTGATGTGGTTTTAACTTTGGTGGCATGTTTTATTAGTGATGCATCATGTTTTCTTTTTCTTTGAAGGCTTTCTGAAATCTGTTTTGTCACTCTCGCGTCAACATTACTTATAACCATTTTTCGTTAGGTTCGTTGATCTAACAAAATTTGTCTCTCTATCACTGCAACTTTGAGTTGCTTTTCGCATTGGCATGAATTTAAATCAAACAGACAGCGAGAGTTTTCTTTAAAAATTTGAATTCAATTTTTGTATGACTCTACGTCTTTTCTGGATTTGTAGGGTTTCATAAAGTTTCGGTATTTTGTATGATAACTTTTTATTTTATTTGAAATCAAACGCTGGTCTATAACAGCTGGTATGGATGCAAACTCCCATAATTTAATTAGTTTCTCACTTAATATTTCACAAGCATTTGAAACCGAGTTCTTTTATTCTTTTGGTTTATTCCGACTTATCCACAAAACACAGAGAATAACGTCTTCATATGTTGGAAGTAAGTTTTTTGGTAAGTCTCGACCAAAACCGAAAACCGGACAAATCAAATAACTCCGTTAAACCGACATTTCTCTATGAGAACAAAATAAACCACGTGTCAACTTTCAACTCATATAAAATCCACTACTAATAATTCAAGGCCTACTAGATTAATTTTTCGTTTGGCAGAGAGACGGGTTGCTTTGGTATATTTTTTAACATTGTATTTGGCAGTTACAAAATAACTTTAAGATATTTATTCCCAGGGGTGGAGCAAACCATTGACTCTGACAGAAAAAGGCAAAAAGGAGTTGAATTTTAAAAACTCGTCGTGAAGGTCGTACAAAATATACAATTTGTTGAAAATGGGGGGCAAATAACCCCTTTGTAACCACGGCAGACACATAAGCTTAAGCCTGTTGATTTTAAAAAATAGTTTAACTTATGATAAACCAGCCATATTTTAAACGATTTTATTTTTTTTATTTAGATTTGCCAATAGCTACTTCGAAATTTTTTAAGGTGCTTGGGGCAGTATTTAAAATTTGAATTTTTGAAAAATATTTTGGATTTCTTTTGTCGAGCTATTTTGACCTCTTTTATATATAGCCCGAAAACAATCAAACAAGAAAAAAATAATTCATACAAATTTTTTAATAATCGAGCCACCCTAATATGTACATTTTGATTCGAATAATTCTTTAGTGTCAGTTTCTTAGGACATACTCTAAATAATCCAAATACAATATTTTATCAAAATGGGTAGAATCGTGTTTAAGAAAAATAAGCTTAACTTAAGAGTTTGTATCACTGGTACATTCAAAGTTCTAAATAAACGACCATAAACCTGGGTGAAAAATAAAACGCGCTAGAGTTAAGATAAATTTAAGATATTCTTAGGCCGAAAGGCAATTTATAAAGTTAGAGTTTAATCTATAGCACCCGCATAGGGCCAGTAAGCTTGTTTTAAGATTTTTGTCTAGAATTTAAGTAGTTATAAGATAAAAAAAACATCATGTATATAAAGAAAAAAATGTCAACAGCCTTGGCTCCGATAAAGCATCGCTTACCGTGAGATCAGCGAAATTAAGCATCGTTCGCGTAGTTAGTGGAAAGATTGAGGATCGTCCGACAACCAACTGCGTGCTGTTGACATGTGTTATGTGTATTCTGTTTTTCCGTTCTCTCTTTATCTTCTGGTCTGTCCTGTATCAATGTCGTCTTGTATGTTGTTTTGTACGTCTGAGCCGATGGACTCAGTAGCCAGTGCTCGTAAGTGTTTCCAAGAGCGTTTTAAACGCATTAGGCATCACTAAGACCTAATATAAGAAGTTTACCATGAGCAGCATCATCAACAACCGGTGTTCGGTGCGGGCCTCATTCAACAAGTTCTTCCACACATCCCGACATCGCAACCGAAGGCTTGATGAGTACTGGTCTACACCATCCTTCCAACTTAATTAAGGTCTGCCACATTGTCTTCTTTCATAAAAAGCACTGCAAAAGAGTTTCCGAGCTGGTTCATCTTCGCTCATGCGAGCTAAGTGCCCAGCCCACCGGCGTTTTCCTAGCTTTATTTTTTCCATGACATCTGCTTCGAGGTAGATTTCATACAATTCATGATTGTATCCTCTCCGGAATCGTCCTCACACGCACACGGGTATTTAAAGAGCTTTGACAGACTATGGTAGGTTCTATTGAATTTTAACAGCCGCCCTCGCGTTTTTTTCCTCCATATTGTTATCGGCTGCTACTTTTGATCCAAGGTAGTTAAAGGACTGCACTACTTCAAATGCATGCTCTGCTACCCGAACAGTTGGACCAACACTTCTTTTAGACGTAGCCACCATGTACTTCAGTCTTCCTTTCATTAATATGCAACCGCAAGTTTTGTGCCGCCTGCTCGATCTGGGTAAAAAAAACTCCTGTATAGCTTGTTAGCTTCTGCTGATGATGTCAACATCGTTATCGTAAGCTAGTATCTGACTTGACTTGGTGACGAAAGTACCTCTTATTGACGTGCCAGATTGATGGATTGCTTTCTCCAACGCCAGGTTGAAGAGGATGCAAGCCAGACTATCCCCTTGTTGAAGTTCATTAAAGATGTTGATTGATCTGGGCACCAAACTAGGCTTGTAATGTTGGTCATGATCATGATCAGCCTACATAGTCGTGTCAATTTATTTGGGGTGCCGAATTCTCTTAAGGCCTTTTAAAGTTCTACCTTAGCTATGCAATCGTATAGGCGGCTTTAAAGTCTATAAAAGGATGGTATGTTGGAATATAAAATTCTAGACTTTTTTCCATCACCTGTATAAGGGTAATGATTTGATTAATTGCTGATTTGCCTGGTATGAAACCACATTGATATTTTCCGATTATGGTTTTAGCGTATGGGGCTAATTTTACTTAATTAAAAACTTTTCTTAAGAGTTAAAAACATAATTATGGTTCGTTTTAAATTGTTTAAACTTCGTTTTTTAGGGAAAGATTCACTAGGTCAACAAAAATCTACTGCTACAAAAGATCAATAGCTGTTCCAGTTAGTGGTAAAAAATGTTGCCCTTTAAATGAAGTTCATATATATATATATATAAATGTTGTTCATATTAGATAACTTAGCGTGCATCTGGTATATATAAGAATATCCTGGTTTCAATATGATATTGCATATTCTAGCCTCCAGACTCTAAAACTAAAAAAAATTGATAAATAGAAAAAAAAATCCGATAATGGAACTCCAATCTTCTTAAATTAATCCATTGCCTTGTGGCTTCGACACGTCGTTGTCCAGCCGAAAGTAAAATATCCCAAATCCTTGTCCTTGATTTAATACAAAAAATCCTTCTCTTTCTCAGAAGACTTTCAATCAAATGCATCCAAGTGAAAACTCAACCACATAAACACTGTGGTTATTTACTCACCTCAAAAGCAAATAGATCGCACTGCCACATTGTAAGTCCTCTAGAAAATCCCTGACACATTTTTCGACTTCATTTCTCGGAATCCCAAGTCAGAATAAGAGCCAGTCAATCCAGCCCAACGATAGCAGCAGCTTTTTCCAAGAAAACGAAGGTAAACTAGCAAAAAAAATACTCAAGTCCCACTTTCCAATCCCAGCAAACAACTTTTCTTTGGCTAAGCGCTCGTCATTCAGCTACTAATCGACCCTCAGTCGTTCCGTGTGGATTTTCGCATTTTCCACAGTGCCAGCTCATGAGTGTATGCATAGCCCTGAAATCATTGTAACATCCCTTGTTCAAAGGAGAACCCCGAACTGCGTTTCACAGGTGAAACAATACTATATGAAGGAACTTGGGCAAATCAATAAGACAAATATGTGCTCCAATGTGGCCTTGCCAGAACGGCTTGCTATGCATTACCAACCCCCCGCCCCTTCCCTCCCCCAACTGCCCCAACACCGATTGCCTGCCTTGTTGCCCACGGATCTCAGACCTCATAACCATAATTCTCCTGAGAGCCTTAGAGTCAAGAAGAGGGATTATGGATTGGCACACCGGAATCGAGCTTCAATGAACCTCGAACCCAGAATGAAGTACATAGCTTTAGAGTAGAACTGAACTAAGATGTATCAGGATCAGGATTGTTGGGTTAACCTATTCAAAACAACATTTGTTGGAATTAGAAATCTATATAAGGTGCCGGTTGTGCGGTATGGATTGTGGCATATTATGGGAATTCCAAACGAGCACAATGAAAACACGAAAATATTTGCTCCCGCAATTGAAGAGGAATAGTGTGAATTTCAAATGAGTTTATTCGGGAGGGCATATCTTTTGTGATAAGGCTGGCAGACTTTGGAATTCAAAAAAGAAAAACGAAACGAATCTTTTGGAGACCATAACGCCCACAGTTAGTTTAAGGTAACGACGCGTTAAACTTGTTGCTCATGGGCCGATTTTTGGGGGGCGGTACATTTAGGACGCAAACGAAAGAAAATCATTTGGGCATTGTCATAAAATGTGCCTAGGGATAACACCTACAGAATGTTGTGTTTGGAGCCATCAAGAGGCGGGTAGTCAATTGCCAGAACTGACCAACCCATCTAAATAGTGGGGGTCGCCTTATGGTTTTAGATGGTTGTGCGTGTGCTATGTCGTTGAAGTCATTTGGGCCAATGGTCTAGGTGAGAGTAAGGAAGTAATGAAACGAAAAATTGCCAAATTGCAAAGGCGCTTAGCAGGGATGATAAAAAGATACAAAAATATCATCGACAGCCTTTGTGATTAAGTTATTCAACATTTGTACCTTAGTATTAATATTGCTTTGAATTGAGATTTAGAGTTTAATTAGTGAGAAGAAGTTTCAGAGTAGATGGAAGGATTGGAAACATTTAAACTGCTATTTTGTTGAGAAGGTGTCAGTCATTGCGGGATTTCCTTAATCTTGTCCTACGTCACATTCTTTGGATTTTTGATCTAGCCTAATTCACTTTAGCTGATTTATTCTAAATATAATAACGACCATGACCAAACTGTTTCATGTAAAGATCTTGCTCAATGTTCAACTTATTAAAATTAATGTTTGGTTTGAGGCCATTGTGAATCAGAAAAGGAAATAAAAAATATTAAAAAACCTTTTTGAAATCCAGCTCACTTAAAATTTGCAACTAGAATTTCCTGCAAGGATTTCTCGTCATTATGGCTTCAGTGTGCAGGCATTTCATCGCTTGAACAACTAACTGCCAGAGAAGTAGAGGTGGTATTTGAATAATGCGCCGATCAATACACAATTTATTTATTTAAATACAATTAAATTCACTGTCGGGACAGTTCTTTGATTAGCCTAGTGACTTGTACTCTCAACCACTTCTGTAAGTTTATTGTTAATCTGCAAAGAGTGAAAGGGACCTACAATTTACCATCGAGTCCGGACGGCTACAAGAAATGCACATCTTCGAGGCAAATTTTACTCTTGGAGGATTTTTCATTTCCTCACAAAGGGCAGTACCCGGGAATAAAATGTCTCTTACGAGGAGTCGAATCCACAAAACCACGGTGCACTACAATGTACTCATTTATTCATTGATCTATTCACATAGGTTAAGAATAGATTGGAAATCTAGAATAATGATTGAATAGTTGTGCAAATAATTAGAAAATATTTTCAATCTATCCAGGAAATTAGGCCTATGTTAAATGTGGAATTATTATGCTGAATAAATTGAAGCTTATGAACTCTGATAAATGTCAAACTTCAACGGTTTTCCAAATCAGCATTTGCTCGTGGTAAACTACTTAGCCAAAAAAAAATGTAAAGCTTTTCATTATCGGCCTTATTGCAATAAACGGAAGGAATATTAGTTACAACAGCCTCACGAAAATTCACGCACCTACTGAGGACTCCGAAGAAGAAGAAAAGTATTTCTACATCTTACTATGAACTTGTAGAAAGGATCCTCGTAAGTGCTAGGCTCAAACGTTTCAAGGTGCCGACATAGACTTGAAACAATATCTTGTTAGTATGGTGTTTGGAGGCAGATTAGTTTGAAATTGCTGCATAGAAAGCGACGTTCATGTTCAAATAATCACAGATGCCCTAAGCGATGACATTAAAAGAAACAAACATTTAAGAACAAAGGTTCCATGACATATTACGAAATATGGTCTTATGACTCTTTTCTTTTGTAAAGCGGCTATGACCATACGACGCATTTCATAAAGCCATATTTTTTTCCTGAAATAGAGAAAAAACTATTGACAAGAAATAAAGTTTCTTTTGGGAAATTTATATGGTGTATTTAAGTTTACGGAGTATATGTGCAATTGTTCAGGTGAGTTTTACTTTATCTATTTAAATTAAACAACATTTTCAGTTTAATGTTCAAAATTGAAATAAATTTTCTTTGTTTTGTTATTTTCTGGAAACTTTTTAGGGCTTTGAAAGAAATAATTTTCCACACCTACATATGTAGGCTGGCTATGCCAAAAATTAAGCGAAGTTCAAGTTCCCGAATTTTACTGTCCCCACCAATTAACATATTAAATAATCCGACAAGGCGCCTGCCTTTCATTCTCTTCAACCTGGCATTAGAGAAAGAAACCCGTCACTCTGTCTCATCAAACAAAATGGAATATCGTCACAAAGTCCAGTCGGATATTGACTTGAACGGACGCCATCATCATTTCTGATAAGATTCAACAGGCTATACAAGATTCTTTACTTCAAATCGAGAAGCAGTGTGTGTCCAACAATTAGAAAGTAAACCATGAATTTGAAGTAGTGCAATAACTACTACGCACTACTGCTTAAATTCAAAAAAATAATTATAGTATGTCAAATTTAAAATTGAGCTTATATCCAGAAATCTTACCCAAAAACTAAGGTGCTACTGTTAAAGAATAAGAACTTACAAGTACACCGCCAGCTATATGGCCCCGTGTGCGAGGGAGCACGATTCTGGCAAATCTTTTGCAGCTCGTTTTTGCTTGACAAAGAGTGTGACGACTTTATTTTCTTAAGCAAATCTACTAAAACCTTTACTTTCCTTTTAGTAATTATAAATTTCTAAAAATGTATCAAATCATTTATAAGATTACTTTGTACCTTCTCCAGATGGTTTCGATATTTGAAACTTCAAATTCTATTTAAATTTTTTCGAACACGGCAAAAATACTTGGGTTTTGATACCCGTAATATACAAGAGTCACAGTACGAGCATCAGGAAAGCCAGTTGGAATTAAAAAGAGGTGTCGGTGTACATTGGTATTGAATTTTGCATATCACAATTAGTTGGAAAGACATAATAGATTAATACAGTACTGCTAAAGAACGAATCTCTGTAATTGGCAGTACTTTGACAGACGCTTGAATTGTTATAGGAGAGGAATGCAATATTGTAAGTAGAGGTGAGAATAAAAAGGTAGAGACTAGAGACATTCGGACGGTGTTTAAGTGACTTCATAATTGTACTTACCTTGAACTTATTTTTACGATTGAGCAGAGAAATTCATATGTGCACATAAGTGCACATTATGTGCAGCGGCATTGCATAAAGGTCACGTTATTTGTTGGTTTGGCTCGGTCAACCATGTTTTTAACGTCACATCACAAATAGTCAATAATACTAGGATCAGGTGAATGTAGAGGTCATTCTAACACGTTGAAGCTATTATTCTCAATTCACTCTTTGTTTTAGTACATTGTATTGTTGGAATATATAAATCATTGTCATTTCTTAATTGGCAAATGGAACCATAACTTTCTGCGAAATGTCTACTTAAAAGAGTCTACTCATGATTTGTTCTATGCCATAAATCGACGTTATTCAGTAAAATGAAAACAAGCCCAATGCCCAGATCATAATATTGGAACTTCCGGCTATAATTATTTTTCTCGTGTATTAAGGTTTAAAAACCGAGTTTGTTGGAGGCTGCAAATACTATATTATCATGAGGTTTGCACCTTGTCAAACATAGACTATTTTAAATGCTTGTTCGCATTCTTTGCTACATTTGTTGACGAAAACGTTACTTTTCTTGGACTGCCATGTGGCAGATGTTTTTCTTGTAAATGTCAATGAACCATTTCAGCTTTAAGGGTAACCGCTTATAAAAATATGTGTCTTTGACCGCATATTTGCCCAGCGATCTTATATGTATCTTTTTGTCATAGAGGCAGCATTCCTCGAGTTTCAGCGTAGATTTCTCCCTCCGAAAGCAGCTTTGTTATAAAAGCGCGCTTTTCAGCAAAACAGTGCTTTCAGCTACTTATAATTGACCAAAATTAAATAAAGGTTTTGTCAAAAAAAAAAATAAGAAAGTATTAATTAAACATAAGTATATTTATTTTACAGAAGCCTTTTGTTGAATATATGATACTTACATTTTGTTTAAGGGAGGTTTCTGCAAAAATTACAATTATTTTGAATGTCCCGAAAAGCTGTGTAAATGAAAATTTACCAGAAAACAAAAGTCAAGCAAATAGTTATGAAAACGTATAATTTTAGTTTTACAAAACATCGAACTGATAAATAAAGGAATACATAAGATCACCATAATAAGGGACCTTAAACATATTTAATAGAAGCGATACTATTATTTTGACCGCAACTGTTTGTATGAGATCTCCAGTATTAATTATATCGTAGCTTCAGCATAAAGCCAGAATTTATTTTATTCTGACACCGTTGTTGTTTTAAAAAAATTTGTTTTCGTTATGTTCTTTCGTTGTATGGCGATATAAAAAAAAATATTTTTAAAACTAACAGACCTTAAAATTCTTTTAAACCTTGGATGAACTAAAAATAAATACGCAAATATAAAAATGGAATATTAAAAGCAATGAAAAAACAAAAAAGTTGGCAGTATGGTATTCCCCATGAGACCTATTATTTATAGTGATTGGGAACTTGTTTCTTCTTTAAACCTTTTTGAATTATTATATTCATACTTAATGAATTTAATAAAGATAGGGACACAGTATAATTAGAGACAAAAATATTTAATTTATAAATAAAATTTATAAGTAAAACACACCGACTTCGAACTTCAAACAGATATTCTTTCATTAGCCTTACCACTCGAATGTGAAATGCTTTATCTTTCTGACATCATTCCCTTACCATTTACTAATCTGCTTAAGTATTTTTTTTTTTAGAATCCTTTTCTATTTTCCCAATTTCATTACTGTGGTAATTATTCAAGAAAATTCACTTCTAAGTATGTAAGTCGTTTCTTGTGTTCATATAAACACGACATAAAGAGCTTCTGAACCAAACTTTTCATTTTCTTCTACATTATCTAAGTCGAAATAGTCTTAGCTGGTGTAAAACTGTTACTTGCCACTTTCATCTGACCAAGCACTGGATAAATGTTCACAACAAGTTCAAAAAAATAATGGCTTTGATAATGATTTACCTTATTCTCTATAGCAACGCGCTTGAATGGTCTTCAACCCTGTGTCATGTCATGACTATCGTCATTAACGTAACTTTTATTTTTATGTAATGTTTGTTCGCAAACAATCCCAAGATACTTATCCTTTTTGACATCCTCTTCACTTTACATGGCACTGCTGAGCTAAGACCTCCTTAAGTAATGTTTGTATTTTATTATTATTATTTTTTGTCCAATTTAGACTTCCTTTCTCGAATATATGTATAGCTAGCTATCTATACACCATATATCCACTACCAAAGGCACTGTCCATGTCCGCCATGTCATGCTCCATCACTCCCCCATGTCCTGGCTACTCTGTAATATCCTCTCATTTAAAGGTAACCCAGGGTTATGTTGGCTGACTGGCTGGCTGGGCTCAAATTGCCAGGTTCAAAGTTGCTCTCTGAAGTGCACAGCCCCAGCCTTTTAAAGCAGGCACGCAACCACTTCAAGATCAGTCTACTATATATACGACTAGGATACAAATAACAGCTACAAAAAATAGCAACAGCAAAAAAAATAAAGGATACACCCCCCACACCATCAAGAAAAGACGAATAAAAATATACATAATTTCTGTACACGAGAAAAGCAGCAGGCAGGGACCAATGTCGTTGAAAGTTCAAGGATTCACCATCTATATAGCAGCAGGAGCAGCAGCAATATGAAAGGGTAGAATGTGATATTTATCTAAGATTACAAGTGGAGCTCAACTGGAGTACCGACGGGTGTGGCGCAGGGAGGCTGGGGAATGAATGTCGATTCTGGGGAAAAAATTATTTTCGTCTACACCCGTATTTACATAATTAAAGATAAACGACTGACCATTTGTTGCTTCTTCCTTGCGTTATTGTACAAATGATGGCAATTATATATATTTTTCTTGGAACAAACTTACAGGAAGTAGGTATCCTAGAGAAGAGAGGGGTAGAGTTCCTTGGTCAATTTCGGGAAATTTCGAGAGTTTTTAAGTTATTGGGAACGCGGGCTTTAAAAATAAAGCTGTCAATATTTTTCTTTTGAACCTACGCCTACGGAAGGAGAAATCAATATTCTTGTTTTTCGTCCCGACAAAATTCCTTGTGTAATAAACATTAATATTCAAATATTAACTTTTTCAGGGGATTATATAAGGTTTCCTGGAAAAGACTCCACGTGTGAGTGTATGTTTCGGTTCTTGTTTGCATTATCCTTTTGCAGTAGGGGAAATTAAAAGGCAAACGATTTTTTTTGTTCATTTAATTTGCTTGAAAGGATAAACTGAAATTTTGCTTTTACAGGGATTTGTTAACTTGATGCTCTTTTGTCCAGACTGAGGTTTGAATCACGGTTTCCGCATAAAAAATAGGTCTTGTAGATCGTTGAGTGAGTATATTGCATGGGGCACGCACAAAGTATTATTGTGATTAGTGGTCATATGTCACGGTTAAATCAATGATCAGATGATAACCAAACTAAAAGGATTATATTGAAAATACATCCAGGTGGCGGGAAAGTTGCATATCTCGGGACAATGACAATGACAGAAATTAATGGGACATTAGTCATCATACATTCTTCGCAGTAATACAGAAGGAAGATTCATCGTTCATTATCTAATTCATCAAGATCTATAAGCAAGAATCTTAGAAATCAGTTAAAATCTCAATGGGAAACATTATCCTCCGTAAAATTTCTTATCAGCCTTTTTCAACATGAACTTTGGACTGGAGAAATAGTCCAAGAAGTTTAATTGAAATAAAGCAAAATCATTAGAAAAAGTTTACATTTCTAATCATATCAAGGTGTTCGAGGTACTTGTGTTCTTTACAAGTCCCTCGAACACCTTGAAATGATTTTTTTTAAGCACACTATTCATCAATAATTCAGCAAAAAATACTTTAGCGGCTACACAAAATAATGCAACCAGATTTGGTAGCCCAACAAGTCCATGTGAAATTAATCGCAGACTTTTCGTTGTTCCATCAAAATATGATCCTAGTTATTCTACTTTTTATTTTGATGTTTGGATGTTTGTTGCCCAATCACGCCTCAACGGCTTAACGGAATAGGATAAAATTTGGTAGGTAGATGGATTAGATTCTGGATTGAAACATAGGCTTATTTATCCCGGAACATGCATGGCATCTGTGGAAGAGGCCAAAATATGAAATTATGTATGGGGGAAAGTTTGTTAGTTACGTAACCATGCCTCAATAACTGCATGGATTTGTAAAGCTTGTTAGATGGAATAGTTACAGGATTCACTAAGCTACTACAAAGGTTATTTTTATTCCGCAAAAATGTACGGTCCCTGCGGTAGAAACCTGAATAATTTTCTTTAACGGGTTTTGATTCAACAGTAAAAATAATTTGCATTGGAGTCCACGCAGACCAAGACGCGGGTAAAGGTAGTATCAAAAGCAAAATATTCCTGAAGGATAAAGTAGATTATTCTGAAAGATCACAAAGCTTTAAAGTTTAAATAAACCATCGTTTACAGATTGCATTAAATGAAAGGTTACTGGGAACTCAAATAAGGAAATGGAAAATCGATCTAGACTTCCTTTTAACGCTCTTAACTACAAATTAAACACAGAAACTGGTATTCCGGCATTGCACATTTAGACTACATTAGATAACATTTGGATGACTATGATGCGGTTGATAAATCATCTTCCGTTCAACATCACCAAACACATCCAAAGCCGAAACACACATTTTCTCTTAGCAGAGAAAATAATGTTATGTTTATAGAAAATAAGGACTATAGTCTGTCCACTAAAATTTGTCAGTACAGTGAGAATAGGACGTTTATCTCTCACTCTAAATGCAGTGGAATCTCATTAAACTGTGTGAGAGGGCAAATCGAGCCCTAACCGCTTTTTTATCGTTAGCGAAAAATTGTAAATTTTACAGGACACACCTTTTTTATTTTTTCCTGAGCTTCAAAACCGACCGAGCCTGATACATGAATGTCGGTTACGATATATTTTGTTTTCTCTGTAACTCCTTGTTAAAAAGTCATACTGAAAAACTAATGATAAGGATACATGTGTAAAAGCGTAAGCTATCTAACTGCATTATTAACTTGATTTTGTAAAAAATGTCGCTTACGATAAAATGGCGGTTAGGGTTAGGAAGTAGAATTGGTAGCTCTAAAACGATATGCTTGTCTTTTTTATAGCATCAACAATTCGTGTGTAATTAAAGGGTAAGTTAGTGGTTGGGTTTTAATTTCAGTGGATACTTCAGGGAGTAAAACCACCAACTGACATCATGTGCAAAAATAAAGCTTGTTTTCAAAGAAATATGTGCCAATGGTTCCACCAGCCCAAAATACACACCAAACAATGACTTTATCGGGATGTATTGGACGCTCTTGGATCTCATTATATTTGTTCACGTACTTATTCATCTAGAAATGGGCTTCATCGCTGAAGACGATTATGGCGACCGTATAGAATGGACGCAGTGCGCGGAACGTTGCCCGAACCGAACACCCATTTTGATAAAACATTTTTATCATTTGCACGGTTTTTTGAACGCTATACCCGTCCATGGTGACTTGGCAAAACAGATTGAATAAATAATATCCAACTTTACAGATGTAGCTTCAACAAGATGGCCGCTATCAACTGTCAAAGTTGGGAAGTTGGAAGTCTCTATTAGAAGACCATTTACATGCTACATCTCGACACCGGTCTTCAACCACTTAACATCTACACACTTAGATTACACTTCGCTTATATTAGGAAAGTTATGTTGCACTCTACCTATCGCCTCACATATAAAGTAGCCCAGCACCATCAAGACAGAAACTTGCAGGTCTTCAGTGAATAGTCGAGACTCGGAACGCAGAATAATGTCAGTTTAATGGATGAAAACGTTGATGCTTTAAGCAGAAGGCATCAAAATCGTGAAGATTATAGACTCCATACGCGACAACTTTCGAATAAAGAGCCAAGAGAGCCAAACGAAGCAGCACCAATAAGTCACTTAGATACACCCTTGGGAACAATTATTTTTTGCAACACAACAGCATTGAAATAATATCAACATTTTTTTAAACTGTAACTTATTTTGTAGATACAAACACATTATCGAGAACATATATATATTATATGAAGCCTTTTAAACAAAAAAAAAACCTTTCACTAATATTATATATTATTTTTATGAGTAATTACATACAAGGTGGTCCAAAAGAAGTCATCCATCCGATGTTATTTTGGCTCCCTTTTTTTCTAAATAAAAAACATCGATTCTAATTTTTGATTATGTTAATTTGAACCTTTAGAATTGTATTGTTCATCAAGAAGATGATATTGGCCAAATGGGCGCCATCACAATTGGTTGATTGATTTATGGCAGTTTTCATCACTTCAGCAAGAACTTCGGGCGACAGATTCTCGCACTCGTGTCGAATGTTGTCCTTGAGGGTTTCCAGAGTCTATGGTTTGTTCACGTAAGCACGGGACTTCAAAAAACCCCCCAAAAAAAGTCTCAAACGGTTAAATCGGGCGATCTTGCGGGCCAGTGCAAATCGCCAAAACAAAAGATGAGGCGACCCGGGAACGCCACCTTCAGAATATCGGTTCATGTAACGCTCTATGGCTTGTTCACTTGTATTCTCCATCTGTCTAGTCCACAAATGTCAAAACAGATTTGATATTGGCGGCCATTTGCAAAAATGAGAGCATCTTTCAATAGGGTGATTTCTTTTGGCCCACCCTGTATATTGTATAACATAAAAACTCTCTTTTTCGGTTGAAGGAAAAAGCCAATGCTTATTGCGAACTCTATACAATTTTAAACTAAAAGAATAAAATCACATATTATTACTACTACTCTGACGTCCGCGATCCACTCCGAAAATTACTATAACAAATTTTTACATATTTTTTACAAATCCAAAAATTGTAATTTTGTCGAAAAATGGCGAAAGTGTGACTTGTTCCGGAGATTCCAGAGTATTTGCGAAGTTAATCTTCTTTCAGAAAATTTGCCGTGTGTAGCAGCTGACAAAGATAGTTCTCTCAACTTTATTTTTCATAATGAACATACATTCAGTCTGCCTGTAGGTATGTCTCCTTTATTTCTATCAAATTTGTAGATTCAAAATTTATTATTTACCTTTCTTTAGAAGCCGTAGCCGAGAATAGCAAAAATTTTGAATTTTTTTCTCGACTATTTCAAATATGCACTGCATACTTTCTTTTTTTATTTCAAATTGTTCGTTTTTTTACTGCTTCCATTAATATCAATGTATTATAAAGTTCACTAGAAGTTAATACAAAGCAACTCTAAAAGAGTTCTTCTAACTTTTTATTCAAATTCTTCTTCTTCAAAAAAAAATTATACAAAACTGAACAGTCTGCCGACTGAAAATCTTTCTGCTACAGTGAACAGTCACCCCTGCCCTGTCTCGTCACATAAAGATTTTCCCTTTTTTAATTTTGCATTTTTATTGCGCGATTTATATAAAACAACTCAAAACTCTCAAAGTGCTGTGATTTTTGCTCCAAGCACATAAAAATGGAAAAACCTAAAAACAGGGGACTCGGTTCAATTTCAATCAGAATATTGAAAGTGGTTTGGAAGAAAGTCGTAGTGTCGTAAGGGAATACACACCAACAATGACGAAGACCTACAGATAATGATAGAATGGGATCTCCCATTAATAAAGTGAAGTCTTTCGCGGGGGATAATGTTTCAGACGGAAATTACTTTCGAATAATCACTTCAAAAACAAAATCCACAAAAGCTTTCACAAGACGAATCTGCTTCCCTAACCCCTACCCCTTCGGGAACCCATGTATTTGTCTTTATTCGGTATGCTTCTGCGACAAAAGGAAAATTAAAAAAGCACCAAGTAGCGCGGAGCGGGTGGTGGATGTCATCCCCCATTTGCTCAGTTATGGCTCCATCGGGATGTAGTGTATTACCCTGTATCAGTCTTTTCTCCATTTTTATATATTTTTGAATAATTTTTTGTTTTGTTTAAAAAAAAAACCAGACCTTCATCATTCTCTTATCCAGCTGTTAGATTCAAACTACAGTGGAAAATATCGGTGGTAGAGGTAAAACAATAGACGGGTGGGAAGGGGTATTAGATGTGTGTGATGATTGCGGTAGGGATTAAGGTAGTGACGCCGGTGCTGACAGGGAACAAACAAAGCACAGGAGGACTTATCTCCTTCGAAGTATGGATGGAATTCCATTTTTGTTTTCACATAACAAAGAGACAAGAATAATAGGGTTTTCGGCATAATCCTCTTGATAATTCTAAGAACCAGCGAGTAATATGCACCTTCTTTACTTTCTTCGTTAAAATGAGCAACGAATATTTGTTAAGTCCAGTTGCAGAAAGTAATTTCTATCTGAGAGCTCATTAAAAAAGGCATTAGGCTTACATGAACAGCTTTTCAGGTTTTTGCGTAGAAGTTATGCTTTTTATGTGATCAAGAAAAGAAAGTTAATATTCTAGATAGACAAAGAGAACGATAATTGCTGCCCACGGGCTTTACGATAATAATAGGGATGGCAAAAAAATTGTTTCGAAATCAGCAACATGTATCGAAAGTTGGCATTACCTTATTGATTTTTTTTTTTTTTTTTTGACGCGACAGTTCCTTAACGAACCAAGGCCTAGTGACTTATAGGCCAGTCAAAATGGCTGCAAAAGAGCTAAATTCGCATTTATAACCAACAAGCTGAATTTTTGACCAAATATTGAATACATTATAACAAATACCATGTTGTCAAAAGTCCCCATCGATCCCGATTGTGCGTTGCGTTTTATATGAGGTCAATGGTCATCCATTTTTATTTTTCGCGTATATCTCTGAAACGGTGAGAGCTACTGGAAAAATCTGGAAAGTGCGATAACTCCGGTGCCAAGAATTAATAAAGGTTTTTTGTAGAGGGGTTAAGTACACGTATTTTTTTACTATGAGAGAGGGGTCTATCTCGCCCCGTTTAGGAGGTAGCGGCGATTTTCAAAAAAATGTCTTCAATGGAAAAATAAATATTAAAAAACAACGGCAACACCTAAAATATATTACTATAACGATTTTAAAAGTCAAAAATCTGTTCTTTAATCCTACATTTAAATGAAATTATTTGTGTTAATAGTTTTCAAAATGTTGGCATTCCAATCGAAATTTTGATAAAAAAAACGTAACAAAATACTTTTGAACCAATTTATTTAAAATTGTGAATTGGAAAATACAATTTTCTTTATGTGATCAATGCTCATATCAATTTTTAATTGAACGCAAAAAAGTTCTCGTGGACATTGAAAATTAATGAAGCTACGTTTTTATGAAATTTTTGATTTTTGGCATTTATTGTAATTTAATTAGAGAATTAATGCTGATGATCTTTGAAAATAAAGTACAGCAATTAAATGAATTGATTTAGATTCCAAAAATGCAAAAGAAATTTAGCATACACCCAAACTCGCACATACCTCAAATCCTATAGAGATAAGCAGGGGGGTTGCAAGGGGCAGCATGCAAGCAAATTAAAAATAGTTATTTTGAATTTTCTCATGAACTAGATATTTATATCATTAATTATATATTCTTTTCTATAATAAATTACTAAAGAAGAAATTAAATAAGAGCTTTCGGTTTTTTGCGTTTCATTGATATGAGAGTGGGATATAAGCCCCAAATCGTTAACGTGGACTTATGTCGCGGGAGGGAATATAAGAATATAGGAATCCCGCTTTTTAAAATCCCGCTATTCAAAAATCCGGAAAAAAAAGTTTTAAAATTCCGTCTGCTAAAATACAGTTTTTTTAAAATCCCGCCTTCTATAATCCCGCTTGTTCAAAATCCCGAACTTTTATAATCTCGCTTTTAAAAATCCCGACAAATCCCGACAATCCCGCTTTTTTACAAAACATTCTAATTAAAGTTCTATGAACGAAGTAGACATAAACCCATGGACCTTATGGCGAAATAAAAAATTGGGTATGGGTAGCGTTTCTTTTTGATTTAAGGAACTCTTGCATAAACCCAATCTTGCACCAACTCCAAATCCTATAGTCAGCCTAAGCCCCAAACCTACGTCATACTGATTGGGAGACAAAATCTCAAGAAATTTCTTTGCACACTGATTCGGTAATAACGCCGAAATTCTGATCCATATTATTACCAATCCAACATACACACTATGATTTCTTTTAATTTGTCAGCTTAGCTCAATATGGATATAATGTCCATAAATAAAATTAGACTTGAAGTCCAAAATTTTAATCCACTTTTAAAAAGGCATAATGTCCATGCGCGCGATTTTTTTTTTAATAAAACAACTAGTTTTGATTGCAAAAGCGGGATAATAAGAACCGGGATTATAAGAGACGGGATTTTAAAAAGCGCGATTTTCAAAAAGCGATTTATAAAAAAACGGTATTATAACAAGCGGGATTCTAAGAAACGGGATTATAAAAAGCGGGATATCGAACCCAACCCGTCCCGGGGACTATCTCTGCGCCGAGTATGATAACTTTGGCACCGCAAAATAATATCTGACTTTAATAGAGGGACTTAATACAATAATTTTGTACTTCGAAAGGGGGTTGCATCTCCCCTCGCTTAGGCGGGAAGGGCACTTTTCTTTAAAAAAACGCATTGGAAAAAAATAAATTAAAAAATAACGCCAAAACCTACATTAATGTTGTAAGCGTTCTTTAAATTTGTAAACGTATAATTAATTATTTACATAGAAACGATAAGCAAAATAAGCAAAAGCGTATACAAAACACAAAAAGCAAGCAACTATTAAAAGATAAAACAAAATTCTAGTCATCATCGTTTGAGGGCTTTATTGAGACTGACTTAAGACATTACATAAGAACATAATCATTTTAACAGCAACGCTTTTACAGTAACTTATTAGAATGGATTTTTAGAACAGTAAAATAAATACATTTAAGTACATGAGTACATACATAAGTACATCATATGATCATTTTTAGGGAAAATTAAGAATACTTTATGTATATACATTTATTTGAATGGTCTTTTTAACAGAGTGCAAAAAAGAAAGCTTTTCTTATCTCGTAAGATATGAAGATATGTACGTATGTCGTATGTATATCGTAAACGAGTTGCCGGATGTCTTTATTTTAAATAAGAATAATGTTTTAGAGATGAAGTCTCTTACAATGTAAAACACCTTTTTTTAAAGCCAAAAGTCTGCCCTATGCTATAATTTTTTCAAATCTTTCAACCAAAATCGATCGCAAAAGTATTCTGAGCACCAGGCGAACATCAGATGTACATAATGTTTGTATGTGTGTATGTATGCCAAGTGTGTACTTCGAAACCGGAAAACGGATTTTAATAACATTTACAGGGAAATATAGTTATGTCCAGAGATTGTTCCAGTGAATGTTTGATACTGCTAGCATTATTTTCGCATTTCACACGAAAACATGTTTTTCTAGAGAGTATTAACGCGCGCCAGGTTAGTGCCTCTGTATCTGATGCTGTCATTTTCATGAGCAAAAACTATATAATGAACTTAAAATAAAAGGCTTAAGCCCAAAGTCGCATTCGATAATAAAACACCATATCATGATTAGAATACGAATTATAGGAATAAATTACCAATTGTAATCACCTGAAAGTTGAATTAAAACACAAGTAAATCCTTAAATTATATTTATTTTTTTCATACACGAATCGAAAAACACCTTCCAGCATCAGCATTTACCAAACAAATAATTACCAAAAGTAAATACGGCTACCTATCTGTTTATCGTTTATGAAATTTAAGCTGTAAATTGAAAAATACATGTTTAACAACTAACACATTAAAATAACTCTCCATTGAAGAGGGACGGCTTAAATTACACGATCAATTTACTAAATTGCAACAAAATCTCCATATCCTGTAGGGCATGGAGTATTAATTTTTTTTTTCTTTTTTTTAAGGACTATAAATACGCATATCAAACTCATCGGACGAATGACCACGTCTGTCACATGCATGTACAAGCAATGCGTTAATAGGCATTTATCTGACCACAGATACAACGTTTTTCCCACCATGCAAAAATTACCTTAGCGGAATGAAAGTAAACACAATTTTGATGCAATAAAATGTCGGTTTCCGCTAATGGAACACGCTTAACCACGCATCCTGCATATGGTGCGCGGTTCCCGCATAAGCAAGTGTACTTTTACCACCAGATGGGGTGGTGGTAGTTTTATTTCTGGTTGTTGTTGTTGTTTAATATTCTATGCCTGCGTAGGGATAACTATAACCACTCAGTTCGAAGATTATCATCGTCCTCTTCCTATAGGCCAACTTAGTATAACATTTAAAATTAAACTTATTTGATGTTAGCTGTACAGTGAATCAAAGATATACATATCTCTTTTTGAAGAGATTCTAAGCCTAGCAGAATTTGTTTTGGAAATTTAAAGAGCACAGTTCAAAGTATGTGATACTCCTAAGGATATTCCTGCTTCGAAAAACCCTAGTTAGGATTGTACGCGTTTTACAAAGAAATTTCCAACATGTAAAACAAGATTGTGAAATTGTAAAAAGAATGTTGTGGTGTCGGCCAAAGTATTTCTCCAAGTAAAGACATGAAAAGGAAACAATTTTGCGACCTAATAAAATGTCCATCCAGCTATTAATGTAGAACAATCCTCCCAAGAACTCTTGATAAGCAACATCAGCAAAGGTGTAACGATCTACTATATTATAAATATCTCCAAAAAGCAGGGAAGTGGAAGAAAACTACAGGGGATTTATTTTTTTTACAGATAGCGACAGTATTATCAAAGATTTTTAAAACGACAGATTTGTGGCCTTACATTACAATGGTTCCAAAATGGATAACATAAAGCATAACGATTCTTAAGAATCATATGGCCTAATACTGGTTATCGTTAGGCAACAAGAAGTTGCAGACACCTATGTATGTGCAGATAGTCATGTAGACATGGACAAAAATATTACAAAGAAAAAGTAAAGCTGTGGATTTTTTTAAATGGTAAGTGATTTTTGTGTCGTGTATTCTAATGTTCGTGGTATAAGAAAGAATTTCTTTCACGTGTACGTCCACAATGTTCAACACATGCCAGCTGTTTTGGCATTAAGTGAAACCCAGGTTGGAGTAAATACTGATTTATCAGAATTTGCTTCACATGAGTATAGCTTGGTGCCATTACTCTTTTCCCATCTTGGTCTCGTGGTCTATGTTAGGAATTATATTGCTTGCCAGAGCCTTCCCCAATATGGGCAATGTTCCAACACGGACTTTAACTTCTTATGGCTCAAATTTACTGTCCGCAAGCATGTCATTCATTATTGTTTTATTTACAGGAGTCCAAATCTCGACAGTAATTCGACTTGTAACGAATTTTATGCGCTGTCTGATTCCATCTCGAAAATTGTTTCCCTTTGTCCCCGCACTGAAATAATTATTGCGGGCGATTTCAATGTAAACAATTCCAATTGGCTCCGCTATTCTGGTCAGAAAACACCCGAAGGAAGGTATGTCGAGCTCTTTGCCGGGTTACATCACCTTACCCAACTGATCGATGTGCCAACACGTATACCGGATATTACTGGGCAAGCCGCCCATACTCTTGACTTGTTTCTTACTTCTCACCCTGATAAATATACCATTAGTGTAACTTCTCCATTTGGCACTTCAGACCATTGTGTCATTTCAGCTAATTTCTCATCCTCTAACCATCCAGTTAAAGAAAAACTTCCCACCAGGACCGATTGGCAATACGAGAAAGCCAACTGGTACGGCCTGAATATTTTTTTCCGAAACTTTAACTGGTCACTATGCTTCCTTGATAGTGACATTGATGCCAGTGCTGAAATGATCACAAATGTGCTTTTTCTAGAGATGCGTGCTTTTATTACTAACAGAGTAAAAAGCATCAAGCCTAAAGAAAAGTCTTGGTTTATTTCTGAGTGTAAAGAAGCTATCAAGCTCAAAGAAATAAGTTTCCGATCCTACAAAGCCAACCCTACAGAGGAAAATCGGAAAAAAACTCAAACAAGCAAGGAAGTCATGCAAAAAATGCCAACTACGGCGAAAATTCTGCAGTGTCCCAAAGGCAGTAAAAATTTTTGGTCATTTGTAAAAAATATTAAAAACTCCTCAACATTTTGGGTTCCAACGCTCATCAACAATAACAAACCAATTGTTTACTCTTCAGAGAAGGTAAACTTGCTCGCCGCCCATTTAGCTACCAGCTCCACGCTGCCCCATAGCAACGTTGCCCCTCCTGTACTTGAGAATGTAAATTTTTCCATGGGACAGATTTTTTTTCGCACTCGTACACTAGCAAGAGTTCTTAAAGATCTCGATATACACAAATCCTACACTGCGTAAGCTTTTCCATCGCTCCTACTCTTCTGGAATCTTTCCTAGAAGATGGAAAACAGCATTTGTCCAGCCTGTCCCTAAGAAAGGTGACCCATCCTCCCCCTTCTCCTACCGACCCATAGCACTGACATCCCTTCTCTCTAAGGTAATGGAAACACTGATTAACCGTCAGCTTAAGGAATATTTCGAAGATCGTAAACTTCTCCATGACCGTCAGTATGGCTTCCGCAGCAACCGTTCAACTGGTGATCTGATGACATATCTCACCGAACAGTGGAAAAAATCTTTACATCACTTGGTGAAAGTAAGATTATTGCTCTTGATATCTCCAAAGCATTTGAGTTTGGCATGAAGCTCTCTAATCGAAAAAGCGTGCTTTTGGGATCGATAATACACTTGTTCGTTGGATAAGAATCTATCTTCTGGACCGTTCAATACAATTTGTATTGGACGGATTCAAATCTGATTCGCACAAAATAAATGCTGGTGTGCCCCAGGGCTCTGTTCTGTTTCCGACTCTTTTCCTCATTTTTATAAATTATCATCTGTCTGTTACTTCTAATCCACTTAACTGTTTTGCTGACGACTCTACCCGCAGCTTTTCATATTCGTTCGATAATTCACGTCCTTCGCCTTCGGACGTACAATTGCAACGGTACCGTATGTCAACCTCATTAGACTCCGATTTATACAGCATTGTTAAATGAGGTAATAGGAATCGTGTGGAGTTTAATGCTTCGAAAATTAAATGCTGTCTTCTGTCGCTAAAGCTAAACATACCGCCAATGCCATTGTCCATGAATGGCCCTTACATCGAAGAAACCGAAAAGCTCTCAGTACTCGGTATGTGTGTCAACGACGACCTCCGTTGGAACGACCATATATTTGAAATCGCTAAGAATGCTGCTAGGTGCTTAGGTTTTCTGTATCAATGTAAGAAGTATTTTTCCCCGTCTGATCTGGCTACAATCTATAAAGCGTTTATACGCCCAAAACTCGAGTATAACTCCCACCTCTAGGCAGGTGCTTCGCAAACATCGCCCCACCTGCTTGATAGAATACAAAGTCGAGCGTTAAGATTGATAGGAAATAGAACTGCCGCTGAAACAATTGCCCCTCGAACACCGACGCAATGTTTCATGTCTATCCTTATTTTATCGTTTCTTTTATAAAAAAATTTCACTCGAAGTAGCCAGCTGCATTCCTCCCCTTAAAAGTTTATTCCCTAATACTCGTCTCGAAAGGAATGCCCATCAGTTCACCCTTGAGCCCAATTTCGGACGTACCGTGAAATATAGGTTTTTTTTCAGCCGAACAACACGAATTTGGAATAGTTTACCCGGCGAGATTTTCCCTTGCCATTTTGATCTGCAAACATTCAAAACCAATGTTAATCGACAACTCCTATCCCTCCCCTTCCTATCTTCCTAATGCCCACGCAGTGTGTTCTACATTAAAAGGGAAACAAATAGTCCCTTGTGCGCGCGTTGGTTATAAAAAAAAAATATATATATATAAAAACATCAAGATATACGAGAAATATATTTTGACCTTGTGACATCAATTAATTGTAGTCGATGAATGCCTAAAGAAAAGGTGACGGACCGAAAAGTGTGTTAGTGAGTATTATTCAAGCTCTTGCAGCCATCGACAGGAAATGTTCAAAACTTATAACTCCCACAATAATTTGACTCACAGTACTTTTTCTCTACAAAATTTGTTCGCCCTTAAATATAAAAAAAATATAAATCATTCGGTACCGCAAACGAACGAATTCCCAAAATCTAATTATCGGTATATACATACGAACATACATAACAAACGTGATATGAATAAAAGCGCTTATTCGTGACGTGACCCTGTCCCCATCATGATTGACACAAAGGCCATTTCAGAATTTCAGAACCGAACTGTATATATCAGCCCGTTTTCAGCGAGGATATTCCGTTTGTTGTGTGCTTAATGGTCTAAACGACTTTCAGTGGCTTCAAGCAATGGCCATAGCCATAGCACCAATTCCAAAACATAATAACCGGGTCACATTAGTGTCATATTAGCTGGTTTCAAGTGTTGCCCAACCACCCGTGCACTAGTCGATCACCAAACATAGGATAGCGATAGCAATAGCTAACCCGGGAAGAAAATTGAAAACTAAAACCACCGAATATCGAGTGATGGTCTATGTTAATCAAAGTGGGCGCATTATTGCGATGGTGTGCCGACAGTAAAGCGGTTCAAACTAGGCGCACCCGATATGCTGCGGCTAAACTCAGATTGCAGTGAAAAATAACATTTTAGCGTTTTTGGTCTAGATATCCTTGCCTCAATGAAAAATGAAGCGTACAGCTGACAAAATGCTGTTGGGTGACATGCTTTCAAACAGTTGCGGTTATTTTTGGAGCTTGTTGATAAATTGAAACTTTGATTAGGCAGTTTATTTGCAGAATGGGCATAATAATTTAAATGGCAAGATTTAAGTTTTGTTTGAATTTTGTATTTGTTCTTAGTGTTCCTTTCTAAAGGTTTATAAGACGTGCCTACAACAGAAATCATTTATGCGAAGCATGTTTTTCACTTTAATATCATTGGGGCAGTAAAATACAGATATACAGGGTGTCCGCCGGGAAGGTATACTACTTTGTTTGTTTATAATTTTTGATTAAATAAAAGAGAATGGATCTGATATTGGTAAATGTTTTATTTAATGTCGGCAATTATGTATGTAGTACAATATCAGGTAAATGTCCGCTTCTGTTAGTCTCACAAATGCGAGCCCTTTTGAGCACATTTTTCATTACATACTCACATATTTCACACGGTATTTCATTAATTTTAATTAAGTAGTGCCCCGTGGCTTAGTGGTTAGTGTGTCGGACTGCTAAGCGAATGAGCCTGGGTTCGAATCCAGCGCATAGCCATCTTCTTTTCCGGGGTACTGCCTCTTGCGAAGAACTGACAACACCTCCAAGAGTAAAATGTGTCTAGAAAAAGGCATCTCATGTAGCCGTTCGGACTCGGCGGTAAACTGTAGGTTCCTTCCATTCTTGCAGATTAACAACACACACAAGGGAATGGTTGAGAGTATAAGTCACTAGGCCTTGGCTCCTTAAGTAGCTTTCGCGCCAATAAATTTATTTATTTATTTATGTCATTAATTTCATCACGAATATTTTGTTTGAGTTGCTCAAGCGTTTCTGGTTTGTTTGCATAAACCTTGCTTTTCAGATATCCCTACAAATGCCAATCAAAATCACAATTTCTTGAAATAACTTGTTTTGGAAAGAGGTCTCGCAGTAAATCCATTGTAATCCTGGCTGTATGCGATGTGGCACCGTCTTGTTGATACCACATGTTAATCAAGCCCAAAGCGTGCAGTTGTGGTGTTAAAAAGTTTTCAATCATATCACGATATCGCTCCCCATTCACAGTTGCCGTTACGCCGTTTTCATTTTCAAAGAAGTAAGGTCCAATGATTCCTCCTGACCAGACTGTAACTTTTAATGGGTGCAAAGGTGACTGATGAATAATTTGAGGGTTATCCATTGCCCAGAACCGGCTATTCTGTTTATTCACAAATCCATTCAAATGAAAATGTGCCTCGTCACTCATTATGATTTTTTTATGAAAATCGGGGTTGCCATGGGCTAGCTGTAACATCCTATTGGCATATATATGGCGGCGTAAATGGTCTTGTGGAAGAAACTTTTGTGTCAACTGAATCTTAAATGGAAACAAATGCAAATCCTTGTGCAAAATTTGGGGCCAAAAATTGAAGACCAAGCTCCTGAGCACGGCGGCATCGAATTGAGGTAGATGGATTGTTTTGAACACTTCCTTGAGCAGCAGTAATGTTTTCAGCCGATCCTGCAGTACGTTGTGGTTCATGCTTGGGCCTATCACCTACCGACCCTCTTTCTTCGAAATCATTCACTACACTATAAATAGTGCATTTTGTTGGCACGTTGTTTCTCCCAAAAATTTCACGTAACTTTCTCATCGTCAAAGTAATCTATGATTGATTTTGATAAAATGTTTTACGGATTAAAACACATTGGTTTATCGAATATTTTTCCATAATAAATTTGCCATGTGTCTACTTCACGACTGCCAAATAGGAACTGTCAAGATTAATCTTTACCAAAAGTAGTATACCTTCCCGGCGGACACCCTGTACAAACATAAATAACAATTAAATAATGAATATGACTTTTCCTAAGACCAGGGTGGGGTTACGTACGGTAACAAGCAACATTAATTACGACTTTAAAGCCAAAGATACCCATTGATAGTTAAGGCCATAATTATCGTCTTCTTATTCCATCAAATTTAATGATTTCTATTTTTAATTTTTAGTTTTTTTTTGGAAAAAAAACATTTTTTTAAGAATTTAGTAATATTTTTAAATTTTATGAATTTATTGAGGTCAAAAAAGTAGTAAATGCAGTAAATGAGTAGAAAAATTATAATTCCAGATGTTGGTATGCTGCAGAATCATAAGTGCTCAGCTCAGAAGTTCAAATAGGAAAGTCACTTAATTAATAATAATAGGTCCCTACAAAGGCCGTTGTAAACCTAGAAAATCTATGATTAACACAATCATCAAATTAAGTGATAATTTAACATTGAGACCCATCATATTGTGATGTGGCAACAAGTTTAGATATTCGGAGGATACATTTTGTAAATTAACGACATCTGTTGGATTCATTGTGTACAACAACCAACATTCATTGTGAGCGCTAAAAGTATGCTACATATTTGCAATATGTTTTGACTGAGTACTAAATCGAACTTGAAGTACTAATTCGAGACTCGAATTAGTACCAAAAGCTTAAATTGTGCCAGAACCAGACAGAAGCTTCCAGAAGCTTGTAAACTTGTATAAATACAAGAGTAGATTGCATTGAAAGTTCAGTTTATTTTCGAAAGTGGAATTGTTAACAACAGGAAGTATTAGTAAAAAGTGATTGAATTGAGATTAAATAAAAAGTGTTGAATTATAAAAACGTATTTGAATTGTGAATAAGTGAAATAAGTTAAATTGGTGTTATTTAAACTTAAAGACGTTGTGTTTTATAAAATAAAGAGATTTGTTTTATTATTTTGGAATTTCGATTGAGTTTTATTTGTCGAACCCCAGGCAAAAATATCACATTGGTGTCAGAAATTGGGGATAAAACTCAGTAAAGTGCTAGAAAATTCCATAGTGACATTTTCTAAAACAGTTTCGGTGACTCATTTAATTGTGAAAGTGGAATTTTCCAGAAACTATTGAACTGATTGTGCTATAAAACTGTGAATAGCGAGTATTTTTGTTAAAAATAGTGTTGGAAAAAGATCTTTCTAGAAGAGACATTAAAATAAAACTGACTGTGTTGCGAAAATAGTGTTTCAGTTACATAAAATGGGTCGCAAATTAGAACAATTGACAACAGCTGAGTTGAAAGAAGAATTAGGAAAACGAAATCTTCAGACTTCGGGGCTGAAAAAGGAACTATTGCTCCGACTTCAGAATGCTATCACTCAGGATGGTGGAGACCCCGATACCATGTTGTTCGATGTTGAAGAACAAGGGAGAGAATGCACAGTAAGTACAGCCGATGAAATGCCTGCTTTCATGAAGTTGCTTCTGTCGAAATTCGAAGAACAAAAGAACGTTCTTGAAGAACAAAAGAACGTTCTCGAAAGCAAATTTGATGGTCTCGAAAACAAACTCGATGCACAGAATGTTCTCTTCGACAAAAGGAATTCGAAATTCGAAGCCAAAATAGAAAACTTGGAAGAAAAGTTCGTAAGTGTAGAGCAACAGTACGAACATCTGGCTAAGGAATTTGATTCTTTAAAAAAGCAGAAGGTTCGGGAATATTCGAGCGACGGTCCACGAAGAAAGGAAATGCAGCCCCCTGTCTTCGATGGTCAAACATCATGGCCAATTTATAAGAGGCAGTTTGAAGCTGCCGCCTTGACAAACAACTGGGACAACGAAGACAAATCAATTGCTCTTACGCTTGCTCTCAGAGGAACAGCTGCCGAATTGCTGCAGACCATTCCTGAAGACAAACATCAGGATTATGATGCCATGGTCAAGGCAATCGAGATGAGGTTTGGAGACGACCACATGCAGCAAGTTTACTGAGTCCAGTTGCGTCGAAGGGTCCAGACAAGAGGTGAAACGCTACAACAAGTGCAAGCTGACATCGAGCGCTTGGCCAATTTGTCTTATCCCAATACCAGCAGGGAAATCATAAACGAACTGGCAACCGATGCGTTCACTAACGCCATTGCAGATGGAAAACTACAAATGGCTGTGAGAATGGCAGGTAAGAAAACGCTCGCTGAGGCTTTAGCATTCGCGGGGCTGAAGTTGGTTGATGGAATCGACGCCCCAGGACCATCATCCAAGTTTCGCAAACTACACGCTGCAGCAAGAGCTTGACAGTGGAGACAGTCATCAGAAACAGAAAATGTGTGGCCACTATCGACACGGGTGCCACAGCCTCCATAATCAGAAGAGACCTTGTTCAGACATCCTGGCTACATAACACCAGCTGCTATACTCTGAAGACAGCTACGGGAGAAGCAGCAAAAGTATACGGGGAGGTATTTCTAAAGATACAACTGGCAGGGTTGACCTTCTCACATGCATTCTTGGTAGCCGACATATGCGACGAATGCATCATTGGAGTGGATTTCATGAAGGCACATGAAGTAATCATAGACCTTCGAATGCAAGTGTTAAGGTATCGAACCGTTGAGATCCCTATGGTATACGGAAACGAGAACGCTGTGAATCTTCGGGCGGTTATAAGCAGAGATGAAGTCCTACCACCTTCTTCAGAGACAGTTCTTTGGACGCGTTTGGAGGGTGATCGTAGGAACCACCGATTCTATTTCATTGAAGCAGATAATAAAGAGGACTTTCCAAGCTATATCGTTAGAAAATTGTTAGTAGAACCAAAGAAAAACATGGTTCCGGTAAGGCTGATGAATCCGAACAAACACTCCGTCAAGCTCAGACAAGGAGAGGTGATTGGAAGATGCGTACCCATTGCAGCCATATCGACAACATCTGGGAGTGAATCTGCGAGTCCTGTTTCTGCAACAAAATTGGCTGAGGTATGTAATGCTATCCTTGGAAACTGTGAGCTAAATCAGGAGCAGAAAACCATGGCCAAAAACCTCATTGGCGAGTTTGCTGATATATTTGCATCGCAGGATGGAGACTATGGTCGAACACACCTAGTACAGCACCGAATAGACACCGGCGATAGCAGACCGATCCGACAACCTGCTAGAAGACTTCCATTGGCAAAACAGTCGGAAGTCGATGAGATGATATCAACCATGGAAAAAGACGGTCTAATCGAAAACTCAAAAAGTCCGTGGGCATCACCCGTTGTACTAGTGAAAAAGAAGGACGGCAGCACTCGATTCTGCGTGGATTACCGGAGGCTCAACGATGTCACTAAGAAGGACAGCTACCCCTTGCCTCGAATAGATGACACCTTGGATACCCTTTCTGGAGCGAAATGGTTTTCCACCCTCGATCTGAAAAGTGGCTACTGGCAGGTACAGATCCATCCAGAAGACAAAGAAAAGACCGCTTTTACAACGGGAAATGGACTATGGCAGTTTATCGTTATGCCATTTGGCTTGTGTAACGCTCCAGCCACCTTTGAGCGTTTAATGGAACGTGTGTTACAGGGTCTGACATGGAAAACCTGCCTGGTATACTTGGATGACGTCATCGTTGTGGGAAAGACGTTCGCTGAACATCGCGACAACTTGAGGGAGGTGTTTACACGACTTCGAACTGCACATTTGAAACTAAATCCAAAGAAATGTGCTCTGTTCAAAGCTGAGGTGAAATACTTGGGACATGTGATATCATCAAATGGAGTAAACACTGACCCGGAGAAAATCGAAACCGTGAGAAATTGGCCAGTTCCCGAAGATAAACATCAGCTGAGGAGCTTTCTAGGTCTCGCCACTTATTACAGGAGGTTCGTCAAAGATTTTGCCGGAATCGCAAAGTGTCTGCACCAGCTAACTGAGAAGGGTAGACAATTTAAATGGTCAGGTGAGTGCGAAAGAAGCTTTCAACATCTAAAACAGCGGCTTTGTGAGGCACCAATACTAGCTTAACCCACCCCTGGCAAAACATTTATTGTGGACGCGGATGCTAGTAACGTGGGTGTTGGATTGGAGCAGTTCTGTCGCAGATACACGATGGGCAAGAGAAAGTGGTAGCCTATTTCAGCAAAGTTATGTCGTGACCAGAGAGAAACTACTGTGTAACCAGACGGGAACTCCTTGCTCTGATACTGGCGACAAAACATTTCCATAAATATCTGTATGGACAGAGATTCATCCTGCGTACCGATCACGCCGCTTTAAAATGGTTGCTACAGTTCAAAAATCCTGAGGGGCAAGTAGCAAGATGGATCGAACGATTGCAGACTTACGACTTCGAAGTACAGCATCGCAAAGGAAGACTGCACTGCAATGCGGACGCGCTTTCCCGCAGACCATGTGAGCCCAGTTGCAAACATTGTGCGCGAAAAGAGGAAAAGGATGAAGGTATATCTGTCCAGAGAATAAGAGCCGAACCTGTAGAGGGTTGGAGTGCCGAAGAACTTCGTAATGCACAAAAAGAAGACCCTGACATCGAGCCACTCCTTGCATGGAAGGAATCTATGGAAAAACCAAATGCCAGAGACATCTCCGACAGAAGTCCTACTTTAAAGGCATACTGGGCGCAGTGGGACTCTCTCCATGTGGAAGATGGTGTTTTGCGAAGAAAATGGGAAATGCCGGATGGAAGATCCTTTAAGATGCATATCCGGTGGGCACTTGGGAATCAACAAAACACTGGAAAAGGTACGGGAACGCTTTTATTGGCTAAGCGCAAGAAACGATGTAGAGAGCTGGTGTCGAAAGTGCACAAAATGCGCGGCTAGCAAGGGACCCAAAGTCAAAACACGAGGTAAAATGCACCAGTACAACGTGGGCGCCCCGTTTGAAAGAATCGCTGTTGACATCACAGGTCCGTTCCCGGAAACTGAAAATGGTAGCCGTTACATCCTTGTTATCATGGACTACTTCAGCAAGTGGCCGGAGGCTTTTGCGATACCCAATCAAGAAGCTAAGACTGTTGTCGAGCAGATAGTGGACCACTGGGTCTGCAGGTTCGGGGTGCCTATGGAATTGCATTCCGACCAAGGGCGAAACTTCGAGTCGAAGGTATTCCAGGAAGTATGCGCATCCCTCGGGTTAAAGAAAACAAGGACAACACCTCTTCATCCACAGTCCGATGGAATGGTAGAACGATTTAACAAGACCTTGAAGGAACATCTGTCCAAAGTCGTGAACGAGAACCAACGGGATTGGGATCGGCGAATTCCTTTATTTCTTATGGCCTACCGGAATGCGGTTCATAGTACAACTGGATACACTCCATCCGAAATTCTATTTGGACGAACTGCCCGGCTTCCAAGTGAGCTAAAATTCGGATTTCCTATTGAAGACCCAAAATGCGAAGAGGACTACGTGTTAGATCTTAGAGAAAGAATCAACGACATTCACCAGAGAACAAGAAACAACATAAAAATTGCGAGTGACCGCATGAAGACCAGATACGATGCAAGAGCAACAGCACCTGAATTCAATGAGGGAGATCTGGTATGGCTTTATAACCCACATCGCAGAAAGGGAAAATCGCCCAAACTTCAGCAGGACTGGGAAGATCCATACCAAGTAGTTACGCGCATTAATGACGTCGTTTTCCGAATCCAACGAGGACCAAGAGCAAAAATGAAAATTGTCCATTTGGATCGACTGCATCGTTACCACGGAAACAATGATGATGTGCTTGTTCGGGACGAACAAAACAATGTGATGTGGCAACAAGTTTAGATATTCGGAGGATACATTTTGTAAATTAACGACATCTGTTGGATTCATTGTGTACAACAACCAACATTCATTGTGAGCGCCTAAAAGTATGCTACATATTTGCAATATGTTTTGACTGAGTACTAAATCGAACTTGAAGTACTAATTCGAGACTCGAATTAGTACCAAAAGCTTAGATTGTGCCAGAACCAGACAGAAGCTTCCAGAAGCTTGTAAACTTGTATAAATACAAGAGTAGATTGCATTGAAAGTTCAGTTTATTTTCGAAAGTGGAATTGTTAACAACAGGAAGTATTAGTAAAAAGTGATTGAATTGAGATTAAATAAAAAGTGTTGAATTATAAAAACGTATTTGAATTGTGAATAAGTGAAATAAGTTAAATTGGTGTTATTTAAACTTAAAGACGTTGTGTTTTATAAAATAAAGAGATTTGTTTTATTATTTTGGAATTTCGATTGAGTTTTATTTGTCGAACCCCAGGTAAAAATATCACAATATGTTCATCAATTTCAATACAGCATACGGCAGTTCAAAAAGAGATTAACTGAAAATCGTCCCATGTCCGGCTTCCTGATAAACGAATACGTTTTATCAGATTAAATTTTAGGAATGCATGTTGTTCCTTCGAAATTGGTAGGAATTCCTTCGAATTCAGAATTCAAATATGTTAATTCTGAAGTTTTTTTAATATAAAAAGATATTCTTCCATCTGATAGAGAAAAATGCATGTAGAACTTCCCTATTTTAATATTTTAACAAAAAAATATTGAACATTCCCTTCAGTGAACAATTGATCATGAGACAATGCAAGTTTGTGTAGTCAATATAAAAACAAACGTTCGACGCATAGCACTTTCTTAATTAATAATTAGTTATTATCCTCCACTTGATTCAGAAGACCCGAAGGTACGTGAATACGTACAAAAAAGAACGAATTACTCTCTAAGGAAGGCTATTTATTACTGGTCCAAATTAAAAGCAGATTTTATTCGAACAAACAATAGAATCTGTTTGCTGAACACATCGTGAAAATGTTTAAACAGTTTTACGGAGAGGGGTTGTTAAAAGGCCCCGATCCGACGACTTAGATTATAAGAGTTTTTCTAAGCAATAAGAAAACAAAAAAAGGCTCCCAGTAATGAATTTGTAATGCCAGCTTTCTTAGCCATGTTGTTCAAATACAACACCTTTTTAATGCGGCGTTTAGGTTATAATTATTGGTCAAAAACGAAACGTGTACAAAAGAAGATATTATGAAGGACTTAAAATCAAAAGGCTTTAAGATCACTAATGCATCGAAAATTATAAAGAAAGAAAAGCAAAAATTGGAAGAAAATATCTATAATAAGCGAGCACTTCCACTATTCATGATTAGCTTTGACAAAAACGAAAACATAAACGATATTTACAAAATAAGGACAATCATGAACATTATCATCAAAATTGAAACATTGAGGAGACACTCACGACTGATTCCATAGTGCAAACGCTGTTAGGGTTACAATCACACGCAAACGTACTGTCGGAAGGATCCACGTTGCTTCAAATGCGCAGGTAATCATCCCTCGGAAGAATGCCATCTTGACAATAAGTCTCCAGCTATATGCGCGAATTGTAAAGGTAAATTAGGCACGAACCTGCTCTTATGTGCGTAATTACATTAGATCTTTGACAGAAACAAGTAACATTTGCGTTGAAAATAACAAAGTTTGAACTTATAAAAAGTATTAAAAACGACAATACAAAACTGAAGTACGCTATCACACGTCTTAAATAATAAGGAATTTATGAAAAATGTATTTCGAAAATTATAGGACCGGTTTTGATAAAATAATGTTTTTTTGTTATGCAGTTTTTTTTAGAATTTATTAATATACATACATGTGATAATGAAATTTTATATAATTTTTTTTTATTAGTTTTCAAAATATAGATTTTGAAAAAAAAATTAGATTAATTTTAATTAGAAAAAAGAAGTTATTCAAAATGTTGATATCTAGAATTAATTTGGCTACATATTTCTTCTCAATTATACAATTTGACATAAATCCAAAAAGCCGTTTCGGGGAAAGCCAAAAATTAAAAAAACCGTTATATGAAAGGTACCATTAATAGACTTTTCCCGTAAATTTTGTTGTTATCAAATGATAGCCATTACCAACAAAAAAATTATCAAAAATTTTCATCAAAATCATTTTTTGTCGATCACTTATTAGACTTCTCTATGATCGTACTGTCATATTTGATTATTATATGATTTTTTTTTTATATTCACATTAGTCAACGGCCTTAGCTCTGATAAAGATCGCTTCCCGTGAGATCAGCGAAATCAAGCATCGTTGCGCGTGGTTAGTAGAAAAATGGTGGACCGTCCGAAAACCAACTGCGTGCTGTTGACATGTGTTATGTGTTTTCTGTTTTCCGTTCTCCTTCTGTCTTCTCTTTTGTCCTGTAGCAATGTCGTCTTGTGGGTTGTCTTGTAATTGTCTGAGCCGATGGCCTTAGTAGCCAGTGCTCGTTAGTGTGTCTACTTCGTAGATTTATCTATCAAAATTCTGCTTTTTTCTTTTTTTCTGCTTTTCAAAATTCTGCTTCTTAAAAATTCTGCTTATTTTTTTTAAATTTTTAATTTACTTTTTTTGTATTACCAATAGCAACGGGAAAAAATAAAACATTTGCCTTAAGATGTTGAGCGACTATATACATATATAGATAAGAAACAAAAAAAACTATTTTGTTTATTAAATTCTTAAGAAAGTAAGAGCATGGCTCTGCTTATCAAAACTCTGCATTTTCCAAAACTTTGTTTTCTTTATTATTTGCAGAGTTTTTATATGCAGAATTTTGAAAAGCAGAATTTTGGCGAACAGAATTTTGAAAAGCAGAATTTTAAAAGCAGAATTTTGTTAAAAGAATTTTGACCCTGGCAGAATTTTGACCCCAACTTCTTTTAAAAGCTTGCATGGAAACCGGGTTACATCACCTTACCCAACTGATCGATGTGCCAACGCGTATACCGGATGTTGCTGGCCGCCCATACTCTTGACTTGTTTTGTTACTTCTCACCCTGATATATATACCATTAGTTCAATTAGTACCATTCTCCATTTGGCACTTCGAACCATTGTGTCAAATACCGTATGCTAACGAAGCAAAGTATCTAGGCATGACTTGTGATGCTAAGCTTAAATGGAAGACGCACGTTAAAAAGAAAAGAAACGAACTCGATATTAAGTTACGAGAACTAAACTGGCTTATTAGAAAATATACCAATCTAAGTACTTATAACAAACTGCTTATCTACAAGCAAGTGCTAAAACCTATGTGGACTTAAGGAATACAACTTTGGGGTTGTGCTAAACCAAGCCATATACAAACACTGCAAACATTTCAAAACAAAGTCCTCAGAGTAATTGTTGGTGCTCCATGGTACATCCGAAACAGCGATTTACACAGAGACCTGGGTATGGAAACTGTCAACGACGAAATTAAAAAAAATCTGCCATCAAGTTTAACACACGTTTGCAAGGCCATTGTAATAAAAGCATACAGCGGGTCTTAAACTTGCCTTATAGTCCCTATAACCACAAGTAAAAATTAATGGAAACTGAAACAAAATGGGCACGAATAAGTCTCCCATTTTGGAGATTATGATTTGCACATTTTTAGAATTATATAAATATACAGAGATGATCACGAAATTTAAAAAAAAAGTATTGATTAATGTTTTAAAAAATAATGGAAATTCAAACAAACTTGTTCAACAAAAGAAAACAAATTATTTAAAATGTAGGTTTGCGGAATTTATTTGGATACCTAAATATTTTTGAATATAAAATTTAATAGAAATTCAATCATTATTCAAATAAAAAAACCTTATATCAAAGAAAACGTTAAAAGTTTTCCGGTTTTTGATAAAATGGAGGTACTCTAAAAATAGTCATTAAAATCGTATAAACTCTTTTCGAAATAAAATAAGCTTTTTCTAATGGTTGTATGGCAAGAACCGTTATTTTTAGCCCTATACAAAATCCAAAACCTCTCTGAAGAATGCCAAAAGAACCTCATATAGCCGTTTAGGCTGCATATCGTTTTTCATACCTACAGACAGGCATTTTTTGTCACAAACTTTTTTAGGCTTCTCTATGGCCGTAATGTTTAGTGCCCTGTGGCTTAGTGCTTAGTGTGTCGGACTGCTAAGCGAAGAGCCTGGGTTCGGGTCCCACTCATAGCCACCTTCTTTTCCGGGGTACTGCCCTCTTGCGAGGAGCTGACAAAATATCCAAGAGTAATAATTTGCTCAAAAAAGTGCATCTCATGTAGCCGTTCGGACTCGACCTTAAATTGTAGGTCCGTTCCATTCTTGCGGATTAACAACACACACACATGAATAGTTCAGAGTATAATTCACTAGGAGCTGTCGTGCTGCACCGGGGGAGGGCATCTCATATAGCCGTTCGGACTCGACCGTAAATTGTAGGTCCGTTTCATTCTTGCGGATTAACAACACACACACATGAATAGTTCAGATTATAATTCACTAGGTGATGTCGTGCTGCACCGGGGTACTGCCTTTTGCGAGGAACTGACAAGAGTAAAATTTGTTTCGAAAAAGTGCATCTCATGTAGCCGTTCGGACTCGGTGGTAAATTGTAGGTCCCTTTCATTCTTGCAGATACAACACACACAGAGGAATGGGTGAGAGTATAACTCACTAGGCCTTGGCTCTTTAAGGAGCTGTCGCACCAATAAATGTAATGCATTAAGGATGTTCATAATGTCATGTTTGATTGTTATCTCAATTTTCAATTCAATTAAAAGTTTTGAATTAAAAGCAGTTATTTATTCAATTTTACATAAAATAAAATTAATATTGCAGGAAAAATAAAAGCAATTAGGCAGGTATCTATACCTTATATGCCCACATAATCACCTCTTTTAAATGAAACATTTTTCTATATTTTTGGATAAATATGAACCAACGATGATTTTTCAGAAAAAAGATTCGGTATTTACACATTAAGCGACCCACGAGAGAGAAACACTAATCAGTGCTTGGATTTGTATAATATCACCTTCTAGATTAAAATTAAAAAAAAAAAACATGGATGACCGCACAGATGTACGGGAAACGAAGCCATAACTAAAAAGAAGCTGGATAAATTTGATTCATCAAAATTAAACCCATTTTTAAACATCAACATGGGTAAAACGATAAATAACACAAGATCAATTTCCGAATAATTTTACACTTTTGACACCACACACCACGAACCAAGGTATTATAACTGAAATACGGAAAACGCAAATCCATTTTAACAATAGACCAAGAAAAATTGGAAGAAATTAACTTTACAAAATTAAACATATTGTGATGTGGCAACAAGTTTAGATATTCGGAGCATACATTTTGTAAATTAACGACATCTGTTGGATTCATTGTGTACAACAACCAACATTCATTGTGAGCGCCTAAAAGTATGCTACATATTTGCAATATGTTTTAACTGAGTACTAAATCGAACTTGAAGTACTAATTCGAGTCTCGAATTAGTACCAAAAGCTTAGATTGTGCCAGAACCAGACAGAAGCTTCCAGAAGTTTGTAAACTTGTATAAATACAAGAGTAGATTGTATTGAGAGTGCAGTTTATTTTCGAAAGTGGAATTGTTAACAACTGGAAGCGTTAATAAAAAGTGATTGAATTGAGATTAAATAAAAAGTGTTGAATGATAAAAACGTATTTGAATTGTGAATAAGTGGAATAAGTTAAATTGGTGTTATTTAAACTGAAAGACGTTGTGTTTAATAAAATAAAGGGATTTGTTGAATTAATTTGTAATTTTGATTGAGTTTTATTTGTCGAAACCCAGGCCAAAATATCACATTGGTGTCAGAAGTGGGATAAAACTCAGTAAAGTGCTAGAAAATTCCATAGTGACATTTTCTAAAACAGTTTCGGTGACTCATTTAATTGTGAAAGTGGATTTTTCCAGAAACTATTGAACTGATTGTGCTATAAAACTGTGAATAGCGAGTATTTTTGTTAAAAATAGTGTTGGAAAAAGATCTTTCTAGAAGAGACATTAAAATAAAACTGACTGTGTTGCGAAAATAGTGTTTGAGTTACAAAAAATGGGTCGCAAATTAGAACAATTGACAACAGCTGAGTTGAAAGAAGAATTAGGAAAAAGAAATCTTCAGACTTCGGGGCTGAAAAAGGATTGCTCCGACTTCAGAATGCTATCACTCAGGATGGTGGAGACCCCGATACCATGTTGTTCGATGTTGAAGAACAAGGGAGAGAATGCACAGTAAGTACAGCCGATGAAATGCCTGCTTTCATGAAGTTGCTTCTGTCGAAATTCGAAGAACAAAAGAACGTTCTTGAAGAACAAAAGAACGTTCTCGAAAGCAAATTTGATGGTCTCGAAAACAAACTCGATGCACAGAATGTTCTCTTCGACAAAAGAAATTCGAAATTCGAAGCCAAAATAGAAAACTTGGAAGAAAAGTTCGTAAGTGTAGAGCAACAGTACGAACATCTGGCTAAGGAATTTGATTCTTTAAAAAAGCAGAAGGTTCGGGAATATTCGAGCGACGGTCCACGAAGAAAGGAAATGCAGCCCCCTGTCTTCGATGGTCAAACATCATGGCCAATTTATAAGAGGCAGTTTGAAGCTGCCGCCTTGACAAACAACTGGGACAACGAAGACAAATCAATTGCTCTTACGCTTGCTCTCAGAGGAACAGCTGCCGAATTGCTGCAGACCATTCCTGAAGACAAACATCAGGATTATGATGCCATGGTCAAGGCAATCGAGATGAGGTTTGGAGACGACCACATGCAGCAAGTTTACTGAGTCCAGTTGCGTCGAAGGGTCCAGACAAGAGGTGAAACGCTACAACAAGTGCAAGCTGACATCGAGCGCTTGGCCAATTTGTCTTATCCCAATACCAGCAGGGAAATCATAAACGAACTGGCAACCGATGCGTTCACTAACGCCATTGCAGATGGAAAACTACAAATGGCTGTGAGAATGGCAGGTAAGAAAACGCTCGCTGAGGCTTTAGCATTCGCGGGGCTGAAGTTGGTTGATGGAATCGACGCCCCAGGACCATCATCCAAGTTTCGCAAACTACACGCTGCAGCAAGAGCTTGACAGTGGAGACAGTCATCAGAAACAGAAAATGTGTGGCCACTATCGACACGGGTGCCACAGCCTCCATAATCAGAAGAGACCTTGTTCAGACATCCTGGCTACATAACACCAGCTGCTATACTCTGAAGACAGCTACGGGAGAAGCAGCAAAAGTATACGGGGAGGTATTTCTAAAGATACAACTGGCAGGGTTGACCTTCTCACATGCATTCTTGGTAGCCGACATATGCGACGAATGCATCATTGGAGTGGATTTCATGAAGGCACATGAAGTAATCATAGACCTTCGAATGCAAGTGTTAAGGTATCGAACCGTTGAGATCCCTATGGTATACGGAAACGAGAACGCTGTGAATCTTCGGGCGGTTATAAGCAGAGATGAAGTCCTACCACCTTCTTCAGAGACAGTTCTTTGGACGCGTTTGGAGGGTGATCGTGGGAACCACCGATTCTATTTCATTGAAGCAGATAATAAAGAGGACTTTCCAAGCTATATCGTTAGAAAAATGTTAGTAGAACCAAAGAAAAACATGGTTCCGGTAAGGCTGATGAATCTGAACAAACACTCCGTCAAGCTCAGACAAGGAGAGGTGATTGGAAGATGCGTACCCATTGCAGCCATATCGACAACATCTGGGAGTGAATCTGCGAGTCCTGTTTCTGCAACAAAATTGGCTGAGGTATGTAATGCTATCCTTGGAAACTGTGAGCTAAATCAGGAGCAGAAAACCATGGCCAAAAACCTCATTGGCGAGTTTGCTGATATATTTGCATCGCAGGATGGAGACTATGGTCGAACACACCTAGTACAGCACCGAATAGACACCGGCGATAGCAGACCGATCCGACAACCTGCTAGAAGACTTCCATTGGCAAAACAGTCGGAAGTCGATGAGATGATATCAACCATGGAAAAAGACGGTCTAATCGAAAACTCAAAAAGTCCGTGGGCATCACCCGTTGTACTAGTGAAAAAGAAGGACGGCAGCACTCGATTCTGCGTGGATTACCGGAGGCTCAACGATGTCACTAAGAAGGACAGCTACCCCTTGCCTCGAATAGATGACACCTTGGATACCCTTTCTGGAGCGAAATGGTTTTCCACCCTCGATCTGAAAAGTGGCTACTGGCAGGTACAGATCCATCCAGAAGACAAAGAAAAGACCGCTTTCACAACGGGAAATGGACTATGGCAGTTTATCGTTATGCCATTTGGCTTGTGTAACGCTCCAGCCACCTTTGAGCGTTTAATGGAACGTGTGTTACAGGGTCTGACATGGAAAACCTGCCTGGTATACTTGGATGACGTCATCGTTGTGGGAAAGACGTTCGCTGAACATCGCGACAACTTGAGGGAGGTGTTTACACGACTTCGAACTGCACATTTGAAACTAAATCCAAAGAAATGTGCTCTGTTCAAAGCTGAGGTGAAATACTTGGGACATGTGATATCATCAAATGGAGTAAACACTGACCCGGAGAAAGTCGAAACCGTGAGAAATTGGCCAGTTCCCGAAGATAAACATCAGCTGAGGAGCTTTCTAGGTCTCGCCACTTATTACAGGAGGTTCGTCAAAGATTTTGCCGGAATCGCAAAGTGTCTGCACCAGCTAACTGAGAAGGGTAGACAATTTAAATGGTCAGGTGAGTGCGAAAGAAGCTTTCAACATCTAAAACAGCGGCTTTGTGAGGCACCAATACTAGCTTACCCCACCCCTGGCAAAACATTTATTGTGGACGCGGATGCTAGTAACGTGGGTGTTGGAGCAGTTCTGTCGCAGATACACGATGGGCAAGAGAAAGTGGTAGCCTATTTCAGCAAAGTTCTGTCGTGACCAGAGAGAAACTACTGTGTAACCAGACGGGAACTCCTTGCTCTGATACTGGCGACAAAACATTTCCATAAATATCTGTATGGACAGAGATTCATCCTGCGTACCGATCACGCCGCTTTAAAATGGTTGCTAGAGTTCAAAAATCTTGAGGGGCAAGTAGCAAGATGGATCGAACGATTGCAGACTTACGACTTCGAAGTACAGGATCGCAAAGGAAGACTGCACTGCAATGCGGACGCGCTTTCCCGCAGACCATGTGAGCCCAGTTGCAAACATTGGTCGCGAAAAGAGGAAAAGGTTGAAGGTATATCTGTCCAGAGAATAAGAGCCGAACCTGTAGAGGGTTGGAGTGCCGAAAAACTTCGTAATGCACAAAAAGAAGACCCTCACATCGAGCCACTCCTTGCATGGAAGGAATCTATGGAAAAACCAAATGCCAGAGACATCTCCGACAGAAGTCCTACTTTAAAGGCATACTGGGCGCAGTGGGAATCTCTCCATGTGGAAGATGGTGTTTTGCGAAGAAAATGGGAAGATCCGGATCCTTTAAGATGCAGCTTGTGGTTCCACGATCGAAAGTAGAGGAGATCCTACGAGAAATGCATGCTGGAATATCCGGTGGGCACTTGGGAATCAACAAAACACTGGAAAAGGTACGGGAACGCTTTTATTGGCTAAGCGCAAGAAACGATGTAGAGAGCTGGTGTCGAAAGTGCACAACATGCGCAGCTAGCAAGGGACCCAAAATCAAAACACGAGGTAAAATGCACCAGTACAACGTGGGCGCCCCGTTTGAAAGAATCGCTGTTGACATCACAGGTCCGTTCCCGGAAACTGAAAACGGTAGCCGTTACATCCTTGTTATCATGGACTACTTCAGCAAGTGGCCGGAGGCTTTTGCGATACCCAATCAAGAAGCAGAGACTGTTGTCGAGCAGATAGTGGACCACTGGGTCTGCAGGTTCGGGGTGCCTATGGAATTGCATTCCGACCAAGGGCGAAACTTCGAGTCGAAGGTATTGCAGGAAGTATGCGCATCCCTCGGGTTAAAGAAAACAAGGACAACACCTCTTCATCCACAGTCCGATGGAATGGTAGAACGATTTAACAAGACCTTGAAGGAACATCTGTCCAAAGTCGTGAACGAGAACCAACGGGATTGGGATCGGCGAATTCCTTTATTTCTTATGGCCTACCGGAATGCGGTTCATAGTACAACTGGATACACTCCATCCGAAATTCTATTTGGACGAACTGCCCGGATTCCAAGTGAGCTAAAATTCGGATTTCCTATTGAAGACCCAAAATGCGAAGAGGACTACGTGTTAGATCTTAGAGAAAGGATCAACGACATTCACCAGAGAACAAGAAACAACATAAAAATTGCGAGTGACCGCATGAAGACCAGATACGATGCAAGAGCAACAGCACCTGAATTCAATGAGGGAGATCTGGTATGGCTTTATAACCCACATCGCAGAAAGGGAAAATCGCCCAAACTTCAGCAGGACTGGGAAGGTCCATACCAAGTAGTTACGCGCATTAATGACGTCGTTTTCCGAATTCAACGAGGACCAAGAGCAAAAATGAAAATTGTCCATTTGGATCGACTGCATCGTTACCACGGAAACAATGATGATGTGCTTGTTCGGGACGAACAAAACTAAGAGGGGGACAATGTGATGTGGCAACAAGTTTAGATATTCGGAGGATACATTTTGTAAATTAACGACATCTGTTGGATTCATTGTGAACAACAACCAACATTCATTGTGAGCGCCTAAAAGTATGCTACATATTTGCAATATGTTTTGACTGAGTACTAAATCGAACATGAAGTACTAATTCGAGACTCGAATTAGTACCAAAAGCTTATATTGTGCCAGAACCAGACAGAAGCTTCCAGAAGCTTGTAAACTTGTATAAATACAAGAGTAGATTGTATTGAGAGTGCAGTTTATTTTCGAAAGTGGAATTGTTAACAACTGGAAGCATTAATAAAAAGTGATTGAATTGAGATTAAATAAAAAGTGTTGAATGATAAAAACGTATTTGAATTGTGAATAAGTGGAATAAGTTAAATTGGTGTTATTTAAACTGAAAGACGTTGTGTTTAATAAAATAAAGGGATTTGTTGCATTAATTTGTAATTTTGATTGAGTTTTATTTTTCGAAACCCAGGCCAAAATATCACAATATTTTTTCATATTAATATGGTTGAAACGACAAGGAAAGAAACATGAACTGATTAAATTTTCAAACAATGTATTTTGGACACCGGAGACTGCAACAAGCAGCGAACATATTGAAACTAAATATGGGAATCGACGCTATTTTATAATATATATGTTATCCGGCTGTAATGCAGCGCTTCAACTCCTTCTGGAGCATAGGGCAGCAACAAGATCCTTCCATCTGTCCCGATTCGCCGCGACTGACCTTAGCTGTGGCCACGATTGAAAACCTTGAGATCGAGCTTCCCCCAAAACAGATGACCTCCAAGTTGTTTTCGGTCTTCCAACGCGTCTATTACCCTGAGGATTCCATTCGAAGGATTGCTTCGCTATGTTGTCGTTAGGTTTCCTCAGTGTATGGCCTATCCAACGCCACTTCCGTTGTCTGATGTCGGCGTCCAATTTTTTCTGTCCGGTCCTATTCCACAGTTCAGCGTTCGATATGGTTTGCGGCCACCGGATCTTCAGAATGTACCGCAGACAACGGTTAACGAAGGCTTGCAGCCTGCTCGAGATGATTGCAGAGCATTTCCATGTTTCTGAAGCATATAACAGCACAGATCTTACGTTGGATTCGAAGAGTCTCAGCTTGGTGCGTAGCGATATTTTGCTGGAGTTCCACACAGGAGAAAGGATTCCAAATGAACTACGGGCTTTGTTTACTCTATTGTTTACATCCAGGTCCGTTCCGCCATCGAGTGCTATGAAACTGCCCAGGTAGTTAAACTGCGGGACCTCCTCGATGGGTCCCTGCCTTAGAGTAACTTGTTGTGTGCTTTGGCCCGTAGTCATTATTTTGGTCTTGTTTGCGTTGATCCTTAAGCCAGCCACCTCCCCATTTAGCTGCAGCGAATGACATATTTGATTTAGGCCAGCCGTGTTGTTCGCCATGAGACATATATCGTCAGCATAGTCTATGTGGCTGAGTTTGTCAAACAGACTCCATTGGATACCATTCCTCTCAGTTTCACCCACCGTGGCAGTCATCACATCGTCAATTGCCAGTAAAAACAGAATTGGTGACAGGACATCTCCTTGTCTCACTCCTTGACACACATCAAAGGAATCGGAAAGCTGTCCATTGTGCAAAACGAAACACCTTGCGTTGTTGTAAGATTCTTTAATAATGGCGACAATTTTCTCAGGGATACCTCTCGCAATAAGCGATCTCCATATGCATACACGATTAACCCTGTCGAATGCCTTCTCAAAATCCACAAACATGAGGTACAGCGGTGATTGATACTCAGACGACTGTTCGAGTATGATTCGCAAGGTGTTGATGTGGTCGACACAAGACCGACCACTACGAAATCCCGCCTGGTGCCTCTTGAGGGTAGATTCGATCCTGGATTTTATCCTTTCGAGAACAATGGTTGCCATTAATTTCGGAAAAACGGACAATATGGTGATACCGCGCCAGTTATTACAGTTTTTGAGGTTCCCTTTCTTTGGTAACTTCAAAATAACTCCATCCTTCCAGTCCTGTGGGTAAGTTTCGCTTTCCCAGACAGCCTGCACTAAGTTTAACAAAATATGGGAAGCTGCTTCAGGGTCTGTTTTCAGAAACTCCGCAGGAATACCGTCAAGTCCAGCTGCCTTGTTTTTCTTTAGAAGATGGATCGCGTTTTTAATCTCTGTACCCGTTGGGGGATTGGTATCAATGCCCCTAGAAGATCTGCGCATGTTGTTCAATTGTGGATTCAATTCTGCATTTTGGTCACTATTTAGCAGTGCACAAAAGTGCTCCTTCCATCTTTGTAACTGATCTTCTATCGTCACTAAAAGGTTGCCATTCAAATCTAACACTGGATGGTTAGTGTTAGTGCTACTACGCTGGCCAACAATGTCCTTAGTGATTTTATACAGTTCTCTTGCGTCCCCTCTTCCTGCAGCCTGTTCCGCATTTTCCGCAAGTTTGTCCAATCTTGCCCTCTTATCACGTCTCACACACCGCTGCACTGTCTTATGAGATGCTCTATACTCGTTCTGTAGAAGCAATGTTCGCTGAGTATCATTTTCAGAATTGATCCTAACTTTGAGTGTTCTGCGATATGTGATTTTGTCCCAGGTGTCTTGGGATATCCAGGAATCTCTTGCTCTTGACTGTCTTGGTACAGTTTCAGTTCCGGCTTCCATGAAAGCGCTCTTAATTTGACCCCACATGGCATCTATCGATAACCCTATTTTATAAGCAGAACAATAAACCGAAATGAAATTAGCATAAACATTCCAAACTAATATCATTGTATATACATTTTCTATAGTACTCACATGGTGGTAATTTTTCGTCTGGCCATCTTCCTGGTTGATTCAGAACTAACTCTAAATAGTAGAGACTAGAACCTTCACCGATATTTTACCAGTATTTAATAAACTTTTGTTGTCTGTACTTATTGTATATTCACACCAATTGGCAATTTTAGCACGCCTCATTGCGACTTGATTCAGAACTAAAAAATGATGCTCCTTGATAGTACTATATGCAGTGTATATACAAAGCTAATATTCTAGAAAAGTTAATTTTATGAGACAAAACGATCATCGATCAAGGCGGATATTATTGCGATACATTCGAGTTAAGAGCCTCAATGAAAAGAGGACATCTACAGGAATCCCAAACAAAAAGCAAAAAACAAGAAAACCTTTTATCGATATTTTTTTTTTTTTTTTTTTGAAACAGTTTCTTTTTTAAATTAAAGTGTTAAAAATTATCAATTGCCACAATTGACGAAACCGATAATATTGTTTATTTCTGCAATACCTACTTGAAACGAAATTAATGGTTCATCATTTTTTTGCAGTTTTGGTTGTTAAGAAACGGTAATATTCTGATATCGATTATGTCACTTTGTTCTCAGGATATCCTTCCAAAAATGTTTAATTCGAAACAAAGCGGCCTGAAAGCTGAAAACGAAGAAAAAGGTTAAAATTTCTAGTTTGACGAATTTGGCATTGTGAGGAAGAATTGAAAATACAAGTTTGCTTTGTTCTTTTATTTTGTACTGATTTTGTGTAAAATATTCTACACATTTTTCGTGAACAAAAGTATTCAAACGTTTTCAAATTACAAAATTGTTCAAACAATTTACTTTTGTTTATGTCAACTTTTGTCACGCAAAAAGTACAACTTATTTTCAAGATTACTTCATTGAGGAACGATATTCAAATTCATCATCATCAAAACTATTATTCGTATTGTATATTGTTTTTTAAATTTTTGGTTTTTAAGTGTGCTTTGGCATTCTTTTTTATTATTAATAAAAAAAAAACTTTCTCATTAGATATTTTTTCCGCATCAGACACAAATTTGTAAATGTTTAATTTAAAATTGGAATGAATGAGTATTAAAACACAAACAGATGGCCTTGGTAATTCAGAAATAGTGAATTCAAATATCAATATTTAAATGATTATTTTTTTAAAGCCGATTTCGTATCAAAACAAATTTTGTTTTGAGGATCGTTTCGCGACCGAAAAATTAAAAACGTAAAATCTTAAAAAGAGGACAAATAGACTAATTTCGAAAAAAGATACCGGACACAAAATTCATAGGTAAACAAGAGGACTTGTCCTCTTTAAAGAGGACGTCTGGTCACCCTATACCGGACAGATTTGCAATTGCACAATAACAATTGCATTGCACTGCAGGCAGACTGCACTCAGCTTGAGTTGTTTCTGTTCCGTTTTCTTGATAATTAGGGTGGTTTGGATCTGGTGGGAAGCGCCGGATCGCGGAATGACATGCATATGGAAATAGATATTTTGTGTGTGGATTGTGGATAGTAAAAAATTTATTGAAATGTATATATATATATAGGTATGTATGTTATGTATAGCATTATAGAATAAAGAGCTTAAGATTGAAATAGACAAGGAGCTATAGATGGCTTACCTATGGAGATGGACCCACAAGAACCAAAGCATCTGCTCACGCTTCTTCAGATTTCAAAAATTGCTCAAGAAATTTCCTCAATCACTTTTGATGGAGCTGAAAAAAATGTATCTGAAGTCTAAACACAATTTCCCAGCAAACGCCCAAAAAACTTTGTGTCTCTTTTCTTTTAATGGCCCATCTACACGATGGGCCTTCGGTTGAATGGGGTGTGATGGCTTATGGCACAAAGCGATGGCCTACGATGGTGAATTTTTCGGTTTTTCGTCCGTACTTCAAAGGATTGTATTGCGGTACGCCCCTTGACGTGCAATCGAAATAAGAAGCAGCAGCGACGGCTTTATCCACCTTTTTTCACTGCAAAATCGAAAGTGAATACAGCCTTCGAGTAGAGGTGAAGCTAGGCTATCCCATCGAGGAGTGAGCAACTGATGAGCCATCAGTGGTCCATCGTGTAGAGGGGCCATCCATAACAGAGTTCTCTTTGACAATCTAAATGAATTCCCGTTCCAGTGTTGCTACTTATTAGGTTAAATAATGGATATTGGCTTTGGATTTCACAGTTTTATGAGTATACGTATATGACCGTAATTTTGATAGCTGGCTCTGGCTGCATTTTGCTCTTTGTGGAAAGCAACAAATATATTTTCATATAAATCTAGTTTGGTATTTTTTATTTTTTGTAAATAAATACTAGCAGGTACCCGCGCTTTTCTGCTGCTCTCGGATTAAGTAATGGCCGACTTAATAATTTTGGACTTTTGCTAACAGGGAAATAACTCGTTTCGAATTCTTATATTTATATGAATAAGATTCATATTTCTTTATTTTTTAATGACATGCATACTTCCCATATTTTTTTAAATTTATTTTGCAGCGCCACCTAAAGGGCATTATTCGAACCATGCAACAACTTTTATTGCAGGTTTAGATAGATTCATTTTCCCTCTCTTCGTATAGTAATTCATTATTCTGTAATTTTCTATTGATCTTTTAATACATTTTACCTTACGGCATTTGCGCCATCTAATAAAAGTTTATTTTACTATGCCTAAAACCTTCCCATAAGTTCAGGAAATAAGCTGACAAAGTTTCATTGCAATTGTGTGAACGGTATTGCAGCGCATCGAATACGAAAAAACAAACAAAAAAACAAATTTGTATATATTAGATTAAATTCTACAAACAAATTATGAAAACACAGTTTCTATGAATTGATAAATGTAATGTAATATTATGGCATTATGCTATAAAAATGAAGTGGTAAACTATTTTTAATAAGTAAAATACTGATTAATAAAAGTCATTAAAAATTAAATTGATAAATGTAATGCTTTCTTAATTCTTACGCTTATTGCGGGTCAGTTGGCCATTTGATCAAACAGTGGGGAACTTTTTCTCAATTGGATCGGAAGAAGGGATACAAAAAAATACCTAAATGTACTGCTTTACCTTATGGCATTTGCAATTCGCTAATTTTGATGTTTTATATGTAGCAAACTTAAAGCGTATAAAATAAAAGATAATTACAATCAGATCCATTTAACTGGCAAGCAACAAAATCTTTAGTGAATAATTACATGTTCTCCTTTTATTTTATTTTTTTCTTGAAAACTTTGTTTTGTAATATTTTAGTGAAATGAAAGTAGACGAAATTCTTAACAAGGCACCTAAAAATTGACAATGCTCAGAAGTATCACCAGTTTTGTTGATATAAGCTCCAGCTTCAATTCAGATAAATTAAGTGGACATTATACCATAAACACAATTAGCCCTAAGATCCGCGGTTTCACCTTACGTTTGCAAGTTAAATCATAAGGAAGTCAATACCTTAGCACTGTCAATTTGGCTGCAGTGTTAGTTTTGCTTGATATATCTTCAAGACATCGTAAACTGAGTCAAACTAAAAGCAGAATTAGAAACTGGTTGAACTTTTGCACGACTGGATCGCATGTACTTGCCCTTGTGGTCACAGCGTCGAATAAAATTTGATATAAATATTAGAAGAGCTTCAAAGTTTTTGATTTTGACTTTGATTGTTCGAAAAAAGTACACAAAATAGTTTTCAGCGGAAAAATCTAAACGCCATTTTATTTCGTTAAAAATGTGAATGTGAAGTTGGATTTTTTTTTCAAGATCGTAGGAACGGTTTTCAAATAAAAAGGTTTTTTTTTAACATTCAAAAGAAATGATTTAATAGTGCAAATTTTAGCACAAAAATAACCAACATTTAAAAATTAAATTAAAAAAAAAATCACTTACCCGTTTTTAAAATATCGATTTGAAAAAATAAAAAAAAATTAACTATTGAAAATTAAAAAAAAAGTTTTCGAAAATTATTTAAATTGAAATTATTTAGGCTATCTTCCTGAATATCAGTTTTGATTGTAATCGCTTAACCAGTTTTCGAAAAAGTAAAATAAAAATAAAACGGTCCCGTGAAAGGTATCGTTTTTAGCCCACCATCTTAAATTTTTTTTTCGCGCTACAATAGTACAGTGTTTTTTCAAAAAATTTCTTAGAGCCGCTTTCGAGAAAAATAAGCTTTTACATAACGGTTGTATGACAGTTACCGTTAATTTTTGATTTAAAAAAAATTAAAAAACCTCCGTAGAATGTCAAAATTACACCCATGTACTAAATTTGAAGACGATTGGCCCAATCGTTTATGCTGTAGTCCAAAATACATAGATACGTCTAGGTATACACAAACAGACAGACAAAATTTTGCCACTAGTTCAAATATGTTTCTGTGTCACCATAATGTCAAGTTTGATTTTTATCTCAATTTTTTTAATCTGCTCGTATGCATAACTTGCATTATTGTACTTATAACAAAGAATTCAAATTATTTTGCAAGAACTTTTGATGAGTTTATTAAAGGAGAACGAGGTTCTCTATTATTATTAGCTATATAACCTCATTAGTGAAATGCCACTGAGAGCGACTTCAGTGTTTTGGATCCTATCAAAGAAAAGAGCCTTAAAATTGATTGTACCATTGTATTGTACGGATTGAATAACGTGTCTTTCATTATTATATCGCAATTTTTTACAAAAAGTGCTCCTATGACATATACAGCTGCGTCCATCCCTTAAGAGAATTCGCCTTATTTATCACACTGCCCATCATTTTACAATTAAGCCCAATTACGCACATACTGCTATTTAAAGATATTCTTTTATTTGTTGCACCAGACGAATGTGGAACGATCTCCGCTTGGCTCATGCAAATAAAACAGCACAAAAAAGTATCAGCAGCATTGATCAATTTCTAGCCGCCAGAGATATTAAACAAAACCATGAGGGATTCTAGATTAAATATGTATATATTACTTGTATGTATGTATATGATATTTCTTATTTATATATATATATTATTTCTTATTTATATAAGAAAATAGAAAAATTAGGCTTTGTATGGTAGAGACGATGTAGGCTATATATAGGCGAATATATTCAAACTATAACACACACGATGAAAAAACACGTTGTTTTAAATACAAAATATTCCAAAGGATTCAAAATGTGTTGCCAATTTCTGTGAACAGCGTTTGTTTAATAATTTTAATATAAAATGATTTCATACTTTATACTTGTCTCGTGTGTTGGGTTGCAGAGTGATGGTTGTGCAGCTGGGATAATATCTGCGAGGCGCTAGGGTTAGTATAAAATGGAAGATATAATCACAATTGATTTGAGTGCGATGTTTTGAACATATAAGGACTTTAATTGAATGTTTTCGTAAATAAGGAGTTAACTTTCAGATATTCTTTAACATGGTTTTACTTTAAAATCCATCAATCTAATAAAATTGGAATTAAGTTTTAGTCAAAACTAATAGGTACCTCCTCTTTGATAAAATCAATACAACGGTCTACATTCCCTTGTCTTTCATAAATTGGCAACACTCTATAAAATCGCACCGAAAATAAAACAAAACAATAACTAGACTCGGCGGACGGGGGAACAACAATATAAATAATTCCAATTGCTTTGGAGCACAAGGAACAAGTAGAAAATTGACAAAGAAAGGCTCCCCGCTCCCTAGACATTGTACATATTTATGTTTATGTATATATGTATATATTGGAATGTACATATACTGTATACGACATAGCCCCTTGTACTTGCTGTTTGGCAAAGATAGATGACAGCGCGAAAGCCGTCTTTTTCATTGTTTTAAGTCCTTCCATCCTTGCTCGCAGTTCGCAGATGGAACTCCTTTTGTTTTTGTTGCGCTGTTTGTCACCCGCTGTGCCAGGCCCTTGTAGAGAAAATTGAAATTGAGGCCGACTAGATGTCATCACCCCATCAAGTTGGCCCCCAACCCTCCATTATATGTATGTATGTTGCCTGCCACGATTCTCAAATTGAAGTAGGTCTGGATAAATGAAAATTGGGACACTTTGATCCTTCCATTTTGTTTCTTTCCCTACCAGACAATTGCTAGTGTATATGGCCTTGTGCGTGTATATGTGTGTTGACTATGGCATTGCCATGCCACCCTTCGCCAGAGATTTCTATCGGCAGCGCGGTGGCATCTAAAGGGACACCCTGAAAATACTCGGAAATCCTCTGCCTAAATATGTACTGAGATTCGGATCAGCGTAATTTTCGTGCCTATATACCTCTTTCTTGGAAAGGGATAGCCACGTCAAAATAGGATATCCTTTGACTTTGTACTTTCTGTAGATATACCTACACCTACTTACCGACAAGCATTTGCCAAAGTAACGAACATAGATTTAGAATGTCTGAAGGGGCCTCCTCGATATAACAACTACAAATGTGGCACATCATAGGCTTCGTTTGCTGAGATAGTAAAAGGATACAAGAAAAAAACACAACCAAAAAGAACCAGCTCTTATTCCTTCTTTCTGCTTAGTTCTTAGGGTTGCTTAATGTGCCTCCATGGAGGGAGGAGGCACAAGCAGCGATTTTAAGTTTAGCTTTATTGCTGTCATTAATCACTTTGGCGGAAGGCTTTTAAGAGCATTTCTATTATGGAACTTTTTCTTCTAATATGTATCCTGGTTAGCTGTGAGTGTGCTTCGTTGCTTTCCTGGCTACTAATGCTTTTTGCCAGAAATGCATTTTTAACCTTTTATGGGCTCATTCCCACACGAACGCGAATCTTCAATTGAACCGAATGAATTTGGCCGCAAAGTGGTTTGTTTTAAGATGTCTACTGCGGAGGAGCTCAATCCTTTCGTTTTTGTCCGTTCCTCAAAGGAAACGAGTGAATTAGAGCTGCACTTACATGGCGGGGATTTTTGTAACAATGAAAACAGCAGAAACTATTAATGCACGTAGCTTGGTTAACGCTGGTTTTTGGGGATAGGAATTTATGCAAGCAATTGTATTAGTAATAAATTAAATCCAAAGGACGTTCTGGAGTAATATTTTATTGTTAATGGGTAAGAAGAACACATCTAAGTAGTTAAAAAATTCTCAAGTAAATGTTTCGCGTTCGGAAATCAACTCGTTTTTAGAAGTTTATTTTGTATTAATATTAGTTTTAATGATATTTTAAATAAATTAATGAGCACACATTACGCTTTTGAATGCATTTAAATTCTTCTAATATCCAATATAGATTTTTTACTTGCGATTATAGGTAGGTACTATAATGCAAGTTATGCACTCGTGCAGATTAAAAAATTTGAGATGACAATCAAACATGACATTACGATGATAGAGAAACATATTCGAGGCCTGGCAAAATTCTGTCCGTCTGTCTGCCTGTCTGCCTGTACGGATGTAATTTGGACTGTAGACTAAACGGTTGGGCCAATCGTCTTCAAATTAAGAATTTAAGGTTATTTTGACATTCTACAAAGTTTTTTTGAATTTTTTTAGTTCAAAAATTAACGGTACCTGTCATATAACCGTTATGTAAAAGCTTATTTTTCTCGAAAACGGCTCCAAGAATTTTCATGAAAAAAAATCTGTGTACTGTGTACTACTACTACTATGTAGGTAAGCATTATATTTTGGTGAAAAACTGTTTTTTTTTTCTTCGACTTTCTCGAAAACTGGAGATCCGATTACTTTTAAAATTGATATTCAAATAGATGTAGGTAGCCTTAGTAATTTTGTATTAACTTTTTTTCAAAAACTTTTTTTTGTATTTTTAATAATTTTTTTATTTTTTTTTTTTTTGAAAAATCAATATTTTGAAAACGGATAAATGATTTTTTTTAAATTTTGTTTTTAAATGTATTTGAATTATGTGCTTAAGTTTGTATTCTTTAATAATTTTTTTTTTAATTTTTTTTAAAAAAGTTGTTAAAAATAAACCATTTTAATTAAAAACCGTTCCTACGATTTTGAAAAAAATTACACTTTTTAACATTCCTTAATAAAATAAAATGGCGTTTAAATTATTTCACTCAATACAATTTAACGTACTTTATTCGAACAATCAAAAGTCACAAAAATCGAACAAATGCTTTGATGTTAGCTTGAATTTTCTTAAATTTTATTGTACAATGTGATCGCACATATGAGCAAGTACGTGCGTCCAGTCGTGCTATTTATTTATTTATTTTAATTCTAAAAACTTTTTTGTATACACGCAATGTTACAGAAAGGAAATGACAAAGACAATTTGATAAAACGACAAACCACACTTATCCTAAGACAAAGATTCCAATATAGCTATTTAACTATGCAGGGTGTCCCAAAACTCGTCGTCCAGCAGGTACTGGTGAGGTGGTTATATCTGTACTGAGAAAAAGGACAATATTTAGAAAAACGAAAATCGATTCCCCAGGCCACATTTTTAGGTACAGTTGTCACAAATTTTCAAATTTTGAGGTATTTTATTTGTATACGTAATAATAATTTTAAATAAAGTCATCCTATTGATCGCAATCACAAATCTAAAATAAATATTGTAAGTTTCGTAGGGAAAAGAAAAAGTTTCGCTGAGTTATGGTTTAGAAAAATTCTGTAAGATAATTTTAAAACTTCATATTTAAAAAAAAATACCGCACTACCCTCGGTAACGTAATAACATAAATTAATAACAATTTAATTTCCAATATTGGGTCATAGATAAGGATAAGAAAACAAAAAAAGAAATTCAGAAGCTTAGATATAAGTGAAAATAAAAATAGCACTAAAAGTAAATTAAAGGATCAAAAAAAAAAAAAAAGTGAAACCGATGAGAAATGTGTGTTTAAGTATTTAGTAGGGCACCCGTTAGTCTCCTTGGTAAACTTTCTACAAGTTTCTGGGATGGAATACCATGTTCAGGGTTACCTTGAGTCCTTTTTGAAGCCTGGACTCAAGGAATCCACTTTTCTAAAATATTCGCAAATGGACTCCTTTTACAAATTCAGGACTCTTTTTAACACTTTAAATAATTTTGGCACAGTACACCATTTTCGTTGAATACTTTTCTTCTTCATTTGTTTGCATTCTTCTCCGAAGCCCTTTTTTGTTTGAAATCGGAAAAAACATTTGAAAGATTTTTTGTTTCTATTTTTATATGATTTAATTAAAAAAAAATTAACATAACCCAATAGCAGCGCATGTGCTTAAAGTATGTTTTCAAAACTAACGATGAAAAAAATAAACTTTAAACTTTTTAAATAAACCGACGAAAATTAGATTCTTGCCAACCAATGTTTTCTGACCTAAGTTTATACGTTTAATTGGTTTTTTGTAAAAAAAAAATATGTATCCTTCTGTTTTATGTTTATAAAATTAATCAAAACATAATTGTTGATATCAAATTATGTATGTTATTTTTATAGTTTAAACGGGACTATTTTTTTCAGCGAGGCCTCTTTTTTTTGACTCCTTAAAAAAAATTTCAGATGTATCCCTGACCATGCTTCTTGAATTGATGACCATCACAATCGTTTAAATTTGCAATATTCTTTTGTTTTATGGCCTTGCCGACATCATTCCACACATTTTCTTTGGGATTTATATCCGGACTCTGTTGTGGATAACTTAAAACCTAACCATACAGCCAAGCCTATGCTGATTAGGCGGTATGTTTTAAGTCATTGTCGTGCATAAATTTCCAAGTTAACGGCAAATTTTCAAACTCATATCTGCCTGAACTGATGCTGATCCATCCTGCCGGATACTCTTGCTATCAGACCAACACCATGCCACGAAAATGCTGTCCATACCATCACGTTGCCACCACCGTGTTTAATCATCTTCAAGGTGTATTTCGGATTAAACTCTTGATTTTTTTGGAGGATGAACGTAGACTTTTCCATCCGACCCGAATCTGTTGGACTTTGATTCGTCACTCCAGAGCACATTTTTCCAGAAGAGAAGCGGATGTTGCAAACGTTTTTTTAAGTATCTTGTTCAAACAAACATGTTGAAAATAGCAATCCTTTTCTCAGTCGAGCAATATACATACATAGGTACACTTAATCAAATTAAAAATGTTCTAATTTGTTTTGTTTTTTTTTATCAAAAGTGGGTGCTAATTATTTTTACATGTAATCTTAATGGTTCCACAAATTGAATGATTAAAAAAAAATTAACCGTTATGATGCCAGTGATATCATATAGGTATGGCCTCAGACGCAAAAAAAATTAAATAAGTTTCACTTTGGTATAGTAATTATATTGGCGCAAAATTTTAAACATCATTCATTTTAGCAATAGAACCGACTCTAGTTAAAGATGTTCCTTAGATAAGAGCCCTTGTTTAACATTTTCTCAATTTTAAACAAGATAAACAACCCTGACAACTACAACATTTTCGTTAAAAATAACACCGTTTGAACTTATAAAAAGTATTTAAAACAATACTCAACGGTTTTTGGTAAAAATGAAGTATGCCATCACACGTCCTTAATAACAAGGAATTTATGAAAAGTTTATTTCGAAAAATGTAGGACCGGTTAAATCCAGATTTTTATGTTTAGTTTTAATTAAATTTAATTATTTTTTAAATTTTGGTATGCAGTTTTTTAGAATTTATTAAAATACATGTGATTATAAATTTAAAAATAATTTTTTTGATTGGTTTTCAAAATCTTGATTAAAAAAAATTCAAAAATTAATTTTTATTAGAAAAAAAAATTATTCCAAATTTTGATATGCAGAATTAATTCAGCTACCTACCTAGATCTTCTTAAATATAAAATTTGAGAGCAATCCAAAAAGCCGTAACCGAGAAAGCCAAATATTAAAAAAAAAACATTATATGAAAGGTCTGGTTAATAGACTTTTCCCGTGTATGTGGTTCTAATCAAATGATAGCCAATACCAACAAAAAAATGCTCAACAAATTTTATTAAAATCGTTGGAGCCGTTTTCGAGAAAAATAAGATTTTCCTAAACGGTCATATGGCAGGTACCGTTATTTTAGGGCAGACAGACAGACAGACAGACAGACAGACATTTTTTCTCGATCACTTTTTTTGGACTTCTCTATGATCGTAATGTCATGTTTAATTGTTATCTCAATTTTTTAATATTAACGAATCCTAAACTTGCCTTATAGTCCCTATAATCGCAAGTAAAAACCATGGAAATTGCCGTATAACGAATTGGTCCCCCATCATTTGCCTTCGCCATACATAGTTGCTTATTCTCAAAATTGCGGGGCTCTTCATGAGAAGTTTTGTTGTGAATATTCACCATTTTGAAAAGTTTTTGAAGTTTAAAATTAACATAAGACCTTCGTTTTATATTTTGTTTTTAGAGCCGACTCCCATTTTAATTTAATTTAATTGTTTAAAATTTTGCGCCATTGTGTTTATATGGTTTTATTTAATGGTGCTATTTAGCTTTCCACCACTAGATTTATTGTCCCCTGATTTGGCATAGGTGCGAGGTTGGGTAATACAATGATATAAATAAACTTTGCATATGTTTTTTTTGTTTTTTGAGTTTAAAGTTATTTTTTCAAAAACTATTTATCAAACTAACTTGATTTAAATTTGAATTTAAATGTAAATCTCTACCTTTCAGACAAATTATAACGCTTAATTGGAAATGTTGCCGTAGTTATTAAATATTTTTTTTTAAGTCATTTATAAGGAAATTGAAACCCCCGCCTAAACGGTGGGTGATAGACTTCCCCTCTTTCAGTAAAAAAAATTTATATTTTGCGGCATTAAAGCTATCGTAATCTTGCCGAGTAAAATATCACAATTTCCATTTTTTTGGTCAGAATTTTAAATGCTCGAAAACGGTTTATTATATTGATAATATTTTTATAGAAGTAGCAAGTTGCAAGTGTTGTACCATTTTGAAATTGAAATCTTGATAAAATGAGCCAATTTTTTTTAAATAACTTGCCGAGGGTATTGTGGTCATTTTTTTTTTAAATATGATGTTTCAAAGTTACCTTACAGAATTTTTTGAACCATAACTCAGCGAAATTTGTTCTTCCTAAGAAACTAACAATATTTATATTTATATTTTCGATTGCAATCAAAAGCATGATTATTAAGGATTAAGTATAAAAATAAAATACCTCCACAATTTGAAAATTTGGGACAACCGTACCTAAAAATGTTGACTAGGGAAACGATTTTCATCATTTTCCTAAATATTGCCCTTAAATCTGAAACAAGCAGGAATTTTTTTTCCCAGATACGGATCCATCGATTTCTCTTTTTTTTTTTTTTTTTTTTTTTAAATCAGCAAACACAATGTGCAAATTTCTTCAGAAATCCCGAAATTTTTCAATTCAAATTTCTGTACTCTTGATTACAACTCTAACTGATTAACCCGAAACAAGAACGCATTAGTCGTTAGAAGGCCTTGATTACAACTCTAACTGATTAACCCGAAACAAGAACGCATTAGTCGTCAGAAGGCCTTATTATATTTCGGGAACGGCTATATAACACTCCCTCGACTATGTTCTTGGTGTGTACTGATTTAACGAGAGCTGTTTGTATTATTTTACATAATCCTTCTCGTATATATTGGAGGAAGGTAGCTTTCTGTCCACTGATTAGACCTTTGATCACCACTGATAACTTTGGAGATGAAAATCGTTAGGATTCATCTTTTTTAGGTAAAGCGCAGGCTAGACCGAAAAAGAAACGGTGACGATTGACGAAGGCTGAGTTCCAAAATTGCAAAATGAGCAACGCGGGTATGAAAAATCTTCTAGATACTATATAAAGGCCCGTACAATTAGTACTATAAGATTCTTACTAACTATAAAACATCATCAATTCTTCCTACAATTTACGATTTGGAATCGAGTGATTCAAAAAGATTAATGGAATCTGTTTTCTCTATCTTGCACTTAGGAGGACAATATATTGAAGCAATTCTATTATATTATTAAGTGCAAAGATCCTTTCGTTACCCGGACCATACGAATGGAAAATGCCTTAAAATAAATATAATTTAATATAAATATATTCATATTTTGGAAAATTGATTTTTTATAGTTCCGCAAACAATTAAGATTTTTCTTCAACCATTCCTAGTTTTCTAGGTGTGTAAACGGCAATTGAAGAAAAAAATCCATATTATACTGAACACCTTAATTATCAATTCCAGGAATCCGTAAATTATCTTGGATATCGTGAAAAACTCAAAAGCCAGTGATACCTACCCATACAAACCTTAGACCCAAATCCGCCTCATGTCATGACAGAAAATCATTTGGGTTATAAGAAATTCAATTTAAACTTTACCCGTTTGCCTTTTTATGAAATATGATTGAACAAGAAAACCGATTGGAAAGCCTATAAATGCCTTGTAAGTTCATATAGAACAGCTAGAGATACTAGATACAGCAAAATGCGTGCCCAAACTTCCAACTCAGCTCCATTTTTATCGTGTTCTTTAGATATGATTAAAAAGTAACTTTTATTGGTGTTGTTATGTGTTTATGTCCTTTCGGACGCCTTATTCTACCCAGTGAACAGACATGGGCATTGCCTGGCCGCCGGACGATAAGCCATAAAAGCTCAATATTAATAATGAACCGAAATCGTTCTTTATGGTCTTTGGCTTCAAAAAGGAAAACTTATATACCGACGAAGATTCCATGTGTTCATATAGGCCCGTCGTCATCCGTCGAGGTTTGCAGGATCTAGATGAGTGTCGTGTTCTTCCGGCCCGGTCCCAGCACACATGTAGCCACATGTAGCATAGTTGTAATGATGAAAGAGTTCCAAAAGAAAAGTTACATGGAACATAGTTTTTTGGTCATTTAACAAGAGCGAGGAGGGGTTTTTTATTACCCATGGCTACCGTGTCAGGAGTAGGTATCTGGGGACAACCAAAAAAGCCAACGGATGAACTTCCATTACATGGCCAAATCAATAGTAATTTTCGCAATTTATTCTTCCTTTTGTAGGGACCATCATCCAGACTGACTGTGGGTAAGCGAACTATTGCTTTTACTTTGTGCGTTCATCGTCGTCGTTGTCGATGTCGTCGTCGTCGTTGTGGTCGTGGTGATGGTCGACTTGCTCCTCGTTCCTTGGCTTCGACCGATTTCTTTGGCAAACATTATTAAATTTACGATCGGAAACGGATTACCACAGAGATTTTCCAGATTCAGATTTATTGCTGAGCTTTACTTTTAATTTGGTTTTGATTTCGGTGCACGACAGTGGTGGCGATGGCGATGGCGGTTGTCTTGGCAAAGGCCAGGGTTCCATACGTTTTATTATAGTAGGTACACTTCCCAAAAAAAAAACCTAAAGAATGTGTGACCAAATAGTGATTTTATAGATACCGGATGTGGCGTTAAGGTCATTGGGTGGATCTGATCTAACATAATGCTTATGGGACGCTTTTGTTTGACGGTGTATATATGTATGTATATTGGCTGTGGATGGTGTGCGGTTCTTGTGGCCAATGGGACATTCATAGAGAGCTCTCACCGAAAGACAGTGTTTTTTTCGGATTAGGTTTGATGATAGTCGGGGGAGAAGTTTTATTGGCAATAAAACTTAAGCCTAACAAGTGTGTAAGCAATGGGTGATGGGCTTTGGAAATTTCATTATCAAATGGAAGAGGGTTTTGATATTTTTGGAAGTAGGCGGATTTTTTTTAAGGAAAATTTGACGCAAGCATGGTTTTTCCTTATCATTCAAAATCGATGTTAATTGAATTTAAATATTTTTGAAAGTTTTAAAATCACGCAAACCTAGGCAAATTGAATAGAATAAAAGAAGATTATACGAATAACAAATCTTGAAAATATATCCAAGACAACGGTTGATAAAAGCCGGTATTCTGATAGATATATCGGTTGTACACTTCCAAGTCTTGCAGGCTTGTTTTTTTTTTTGTAGGATGGTTTTAACGAGCTTTGTGGTTCCCTTTGACAACGTCAAAACGGCCTATACTTGTATGCTTGTAATAAGTTCATGCTAAATGCATAGGTATAAAAGGTAAGAATGCTGATAAATTCACTTCTATAGCTGGTTTACGGTACTTTTGTACTAAGCAATGTAAAATCTCGGTGGATAAATTACCTTGGAAAGTCTATAAACTCCAAAAATTATTCAATAATGTCTCCACAATTGTTTTGGACATTCAAAAGATATTCCATTTTTATGTTTTATCTTCAGAAACAATGAATGAAGGTTTTAAGGCCATTGAAAGGCCGTAAACAAATTCTAAAGTTCAAGTACCATTGATTTTGCTGACGCCTTCACCGCTTTCAAATGAAAGTCGACCGGATCGATGTAAGAACAAAACGGGAAAAATTCTTCAGCAACAAAATGAACATCTGGAACCTCAAGTATTGGAGCAATCTTCGTCGTCGTCATCTTTGTTGCAGCCTAGACTTCTTCGTTCAAGTCAGAAACCCCAAGCTTAGAACGATATTCTGGTAGACGTATCAAAGAAACCTCAGAAGCAACCAACAGTTCAATCCAACGATGAGTTGACTGGCGGTCCATCGGTTTCTTCAATAGCTTCCGTTACGGATGAGAGGATTTCTGACCCGGCAGGATTCTTATCTGATGGTTTTGAACTGTTGCCCTCAACTTCCGCAGTTGTGGGAGAAAAAACCGCAGAGGAATTTGATCTCGTTGCTATGGAAATACCTTTGACAATTTGTTTATTTTAAAGTTTCCACAAACAACAAGTGAGTCAATGATATGCTCTTATATACTGAAAAAATCACCAATCATCAATTTAGACTCATCTTTCTTAAACTTCGCAAAATGAAGCTGAATGCAGATCGGAACTATTCTTCCTTCTAAATTGATGTGAAGTATAGTAATGATATTTTTAATATTAAATGATGAGAAATTCTGGCCGGGAAACTCAATAGTTCACCCTTTTCTGAAGCGACCTACTGTAGCCGAAAAGAGGTCAAATGTACGAAATAATCAACAAGTTATTTCTCAACGTTCAACCAAAATATTAGAAGATTGAAGACAAAACTAAAATCAATGTTTGCTTTAAGTCTTGGGTTTTATTATGATGCAATACTTTTTTCTGAAACATGGTTAGATAAATAATCTATTCTGCATAACGAAATACTGTGTAGTTCGTACCAATATTTCGGTCGGATAACTGTTATTTAACTAGCGGTAAGAAGTCTGGTGTTGGTGGTGCCATTAGAAATTGCTACATCTCTAAAATAATCTATATGCCCTCAATAAGCGTAGAAATGGTATGTGTTACAATTCTCCTCAAAACTTTTTATTGTTTGTGTCTTCATTCCACCAAAAATGTATTGTAAACTTAACGATCAATGTATTACAAACATTAAGTACATCGTTTCCCTGGTGAATCTCAATGATCGGTTACAACTTGTTGGTGATTTTAATTTACCTGACACTGACACATTTTTGTCAGCTACATCGTTGACCACAGAAACGAGTATTTCTTTCGAAACTCAACGTGCTCTTTAGATTTAAAACAAGAGACGCAATGTTTCATGTCTTTCCTTATTTCATCGTTTCTTTTACAAAAAATGTTCACTCAAAGTAGCCAGTTGCATTCCTCCCCTTAAAAGTTTCGCCCGTAATACTCGTCTCGCAATGAATGCTCATCAGTTCACCCTTGAGCCCAATTTCGGACGTACCGTGAAATATAGGGATTCTTTTTTTAGCCGAACGACACGAATTTGGAATAGTTTACCCGGCGGGATTTTCCCTTTCCATTTCAATTTACAAGCATTCAAAACCAATGTTAATCGACACTTCCTATCTCTCCCCTCCCTATCTTCCGAATGCCCGCGCAGTGTGTTACATTAAAAGGGAAACAAGTAGTCCCTTGTGCGCGAGTTATGTTCCCAACTTCGGGAGCGTTTAAAAAAATCAACTTGCTTCGTTCAAAGGTGAATTATTATTAACTTGTTTAGTTTTACAATTGAAAAATGAAAACTTAATTCTACTGACAAAAATGCATAATATTCACAAATGTATTTATTTCTTGGAATTGGATTGGAACATAATTCTACTGAATGCCTAATTGACAAAAATAATTTACAGAAATATAATTCTTTTGAGTTTTAACGAAAATGATGAATAACAAAAATGATGAATTTGTAAATTATAATTCACACGGTTGGGTCGTTGACGTCTAGCGCTTTAGTGTCAAGCGGAAGTTGAAAGAGGGGAGTCAGGTTGCGGATGTAACTCCTACCCCCTTAGTGTACAGCGATGGCCAAAGTGACGTCGTTGATGCAGCATCGTTTTGATGAATTTGTGATGCTTTGGCTGGAGCTGTTGATATATGTAGTGATGATGCAGTGGAAATCTTCTTCTTAATCAGAATTAAGGTTATTATCATGGCGGTAAGTATTATTGTTGGAAAGATGTAGTTAAGTCTCTGCGTGTTGGTTCTTAATTCGAGGAGTTTAGCTTCGGTGTTGAAGTTGTACTCTTGTAGTTTTTCAAGATTAAGGACTTCTGTAGTGGTGTTGGAGTGTATGTAACTACTTGATGGTGGTGGTATATGTACTGCGTCCCAGTAAGTGTCCGGGTCATCTTGGTAGGTGATGCCGTTTACTTCTACGTCACAGTCTTTGAAGTGGATCAATGATGTTCCTTCTACTGGAAAGGTTTTGGAGCTGCATGTAGAATTAATGGTTAATTTTTGTGTATTTATTAATATTATAAAATTTGGTTCTGGTTGGTAAATCGTCCTGGTTTTACCCACGTCTTTGAGTGGACAGTGAGCTTCTGCGTTTCTGAATAGTTTGCCAATACACTGGGAGTTTTCGGAGTCTTCTTCTTTGGTTGGATTTTTACAGTAGTATATCCCTTCTATTTTGGGGCAAATGTGTTCAAAGTGTTGTATGTGCTTATTGTTTATATTAATAAAAGGTTTAGTTTCTATAAGTTTTGATTCGTTAATTGGTAATGGTATTATATGGTACATATGGTAATTTTCTTTTGATATAATAGGTATTTGAATATTAAAGATTATTTTTGATTCGTTATAATATGCTTGTAATTCTAAAAGTTCATAAATTTGTTCAAAAGCAATTAGGTTTATATTTTGTCTCTCCATTTTGTTTTTTATATTTGATAATTCTTCGTGTGTTAGTATAAGTTTGGGTATTATGTTAAGTTTGCTCAGTATTAAGGATTCTGCTATGTTAGATAAGTGGTTAGTGAGAAAATCGATATTAAAGTTGAGTTGGTTAATGTATTGTGTTTCAATTAAAGTTCTCATGTGTTAGCTGAGTGTCTGAAGTATGTTTCAATTATGTTCTGTTCTTTGTTTATGTGTTTGGTAATGTTTTTAAATCTTTCGATCATTTGAAAGTTGATTAAATGGTCGTTACTAAGTGTGTTTGTTATGTTGTTGATATTATTGTTAATATTGAGTATCTGTTTGTTTATATTGAATGCATCTTGTGCATCCATATTACCCGTTATGAACTTTATACCTGTACCAAGTCAATCTATGAGTCCGCGTTTTTTCCTAAAAAGTGGGTAGAGGGTTTCTAGTTTTTTGTTTAGCTCTTTTATCTTGAGCTTTGTAATTTCGAGGGAGTTAGTAATTTGGCTTTTGTTTTTTAGGAGTGTGAGGGATTTATTTATTTCTTCGATGTTGTCTCTATAGTCGTCTAGGTTAATAATGTGTATTAGGTTTTGATAGTGTGTTATGTGTCTTGAAGGTCCTAGTCGAAGTGTAGACTATGATTTTTGGGAATGTTAAATGTTTCTAGTATTTGGGTGTAGACGAGTGGTAATCTGGAATGGGATTAGTAAATAGGATTAAAGTTAGTAATTTAGCAGTTTTTTTTCTTTTTTTTTCTGAGTTTACTTTTATGGATTTTCTTTTTATCTTTAGTTAATATTGTGATTTTATTATCTTTATCTACTTTATGTTTCGAGAATCTAGGAGTAATTTTATTTCTCCTACATTCTTTCCTAAATACAGTTTCATCTTCAACTCTTTCTTCTGGTTCTTCCCTTACTTGATTTACTTTATCTAATCTCGCGTTGGTTATGTTTTTGATTTTTTCAGAAATTTTAGGGTACAATTCGTCAAGAAATTCGTTCAGCCTTTTAAGATAGTCATGTTCGTTAGTATATGTAAAGGATTTACTAAATTTGTATGGTCGTCCGAAAAAAAGTTCATACGGAGTGAATTTGGTCGCGGAGTGAATTGCGTTGTTGTATGTTATGAATGTCTCGAAGAGTATTTCTTCGTGGTCGGTAGTGAGTTTGCTTCCTTTTCTTTTTGAGAGAATTAGTCTATAAATTTCTGTTAGAGTTGAATGTAACCTTTCAACTGGGGAATTACTGCTTGTTTGTTGAAAGGACGTGTAATGTAGATCTATTTCATATTGTCGACAGAAGTCTTTGAAAATATTTGAGATGAATTCAGACCCTTGGTCACAAACTATTTTCCGTGGTATTCCATATAGACTTACGAAATTTTTTAAATTAGTAAGTATAGTTATGCTACTTCTACAATTCAAGGTATAACCACATCCAAATTTGGAAAACTTGTCGATTAGCGTAAGAATTTGGTTTCCGTTTATTGTGTATAAATCTATATGTAGTATGTCAAGAGGTTTGGTAGCGATTTCGGGATTTTGGTATATAGGTTTTGGGGGGTTTCTGTCGTACTTGAGTATTTTACATTTGTCGCAGTTGTTTATGGTTGTCGTAATTTTATCTCTCATATGAGGAAAGTATACTTTCCTTTTCAGGTGTAGAAAAGACTCATTTATTCCGCGATGGTTTGTTTTTTCGTGGTAGTCCCTTATTATCTTTTCTTGGTCGTCCTCTAGTCTTATGTCGTCAAGGAGTTCTGTACATCTTACGATGCGAAAGGTCCTGCTGTTTGCAAAATGTTTAGAGTACGTTGCTTGTACTATTAGGAATATGTCGTCTTCTGTGTATATGGCGTTAAGCCTTTTCGGGGACAGGTATTTTTTGAATATGTCTACTATGGTTCCTTCGTTAAACTGAGGGCAACGTATTGTTCTCCGTTGTTTATTTTTGAATATTGTTTCTACAGTTGACGGCGATCCTCTTATACTTTGCTGTAATATAATTTGTATGCTAAATTCGTTTAATGATTTTTCTGAAATGGGTATTCCATCGTCTAGGTTCTCAGTTGCACTATGAGTAGTGTTTGCTTCCTCATCGTTATTAAAAAGTTCTTGTCTGCCTAAATCGTTGGTTTTAATACGGCTCAATGCATCGGCATTGGTATTAAGAGACCCTTTTTTGTAGACCATTTGGTAGTCATATTCTTCTAATCTTAATCTCCATCTTACTAATTTCGAGTTTGGCTCTTTTAGGTTCATGAGCCAAGTGAGAGGTCTATGGTCTGTGACAATTTGGAACCTTCTTCCAAATAAATAGGGACGAAAATATTTTGTTGTAAGTCATACGGTCTAAAGTTGTAAGGTCTCTGTTGATTTAGGTTTTGGGTATATCTTTGGTAAGATATGTTTTGTTCCTTAATACAGCAGTTAAAGGCTATAGAAAGGGAATCGGGTTGCGTTGCTCTGACTCTTGATCCTAAAGGTTCGTTGAGTCCTGTCAAAAAGGAATTTAAACACATTTCTGCGTAGAGATCTTTTTTTGCCTTGACTACATTAGTGTCCTTTTCGTGTATTTGGATGTTATTGCACAACGCAGACTGGAGTTCGATTAAGTCGCCATAGAATGACTCGACCGACTTATTCAACTGTCTTAGGTTATGAAGGTCCCTAATCAGCGATGTTTCGGTTCTTTTATCGGAGTAATGTAATATAAGGACTTCACGAATCTCATCCCAAATGAGAGGTGTGCCAAACATATTCAGAATTTCGTTTGCTTGGCCCTCGATCTTGTTTCGAATGGCCCTTAGCAAAATTTGTCCATAAGGGGTCTTGTCCGTGTTTCTAATATATAAGAGGATTTCCTCGACATTATTTAAAAACTCAAACAAGAGCCTAGGGTTTCCGTCGAATTTCGGAAGGTCCTTAATGGCGTCCGGAATTCTTAACGAATTGAATATGTCTAAGTTATTTGTGACATGATTTTGGGGTCGGTGATCCCCTTCAGTATTTTCGTTCATTGTTATGTATGAATTGGTGTCTGAAATATCGGATGAAGAACCAGAAAGGTTGAAGTTGGAACTGTTTTGTGAATTTGGGTTTTCTAAGATTGATCCCAGACTTCTCGACAAACTTCTTAGATTATATGGTACGAATCTGAATTTATTTTTTTGTTTTATATTTGACATTAGATAAATACAAAATTTTCTTCTTTTCTTTACTCTTTTTTTTTCTCTTTTTTTTTTTTATTTATATTTACTGGAGTGCCTTTCAATAAGGATCGCAGTTATTAATTTATTTTATTTATGGTTTATGTACTGGAGTGCCTTTCGATAAGGATCGCAGTTATTAACTTATTTTATTTATGGTTTATGTGCCTTTCAATAAGGATCGCAGTTATTAAATTATTTTATTTATGGTTTATGTACTGGAGTGCCTTTCGATAAGGATCGCAGTTATTAACTTATTTTATTTATGGTTTATGTACTGGAGTGCCTTTCGATAAGGATCGCAGTTATTAACTTATTTTATTTATGGTTTATGTACTGGAGTGCCTTTCGATAAGGATCGCAGTTATTAACTTATTTTATTTATGGTTTATGTACTGGAGTGCCTTTCGATAAGGATCGCAGTTATTAACTTATTTTATTTATGGTTTATATAATGAAGTGCATTTCAATAGCTAGATAATTTAATTTAAATACATTTAAAATATAGAACAAAATTTAAAGCAAGCACACACAACACTACTTACATGCACCCAATTATTAATAGATAATGATGTTCCATTTGTTGGTTCTTGTGGTGTGTCCTTTTATACCGTGCAATACGGCACTGAGCTGCACTCACGACACAGTTTATCAGTTTATTGTTTTTTTTTTTTTTTTTTTTTTATATTTTTGCAATACACAGTTTATCGGTTTATCAGTTTATCGGCTTAATGGTTTTTCTTTTTTTTTTTTTTTTTTTTTTTTTTTAGAGGTAGGTATGTTTTACATTAATACTTTAGCGAACAAGGTTCGGCAGCGTTAAAGGATCGAAATCCACCGGATTGAGAAAGATTTGTATCACCAATTTTCGAAAAATTAATATATTTTATGTCTCTCTTTTTTTTTTCTAGACAATCCGTACACTAAATTAAAACTATCGACTGCGCCAGTTATGTTCCCAACTTCGGGAGCGTTTAAAAAAAACAACTTGCTTCGTTTAAAGGTGAATTATTATTAACTTGTTTAGTTTTACAATTGAAAAATGAAAACTTAATTCTACTGACAAAAATGCATAATATTCACAAATGTATTTATTTCTTGGAATTGGATTGGAACATAATTCTACTGAATGCCTAATTGACAAAAATAATTTACAGAAATATAATTCTTTTGAGTTTTAACGAAAATGATGAATAACAAAAATGATGAATTTGTAAATTATAATTCACACGGTTGGGTCGTTGACGTCTAGCGCTTTAGTGTCAAGCGGAAGTTGAAAGAGGGGAGTCAGGTTGCGAATGTAACTCGCGCGTTAATTATAAAAAAAAAAAATGGCTTAACGGTGCGAAGATCATGCCCTTTATTGGATGATGTCAGATTTCACCCCAGCTTTGAAGTTGTAATGAAAATTCCTACCTCTGGTAGTGCAAGTCAATACGATCATGGGTATGAATTTAACTTCAAGAAAATTGATTTTGAATAACTTAATATGGAATTTTCTCAGTTTCACTGTGATATTGTGTTTTGCAATATGGATGCTAGTAAAGCAATGGATATTTTCTATGACATATTATGTATAACAGCTTTTTGAAAACAATACCTTTTCGTCGTATCAAAATTCTTGACAATAATGTGTTCCTTGGCTAACACTCTTCCTTAAAAGGCTTAAAAAAAACAAATTCCACAACAAGATTAAATTAAAGTTTACAGTTTTCCCTGCTCAAGAGTTCAGCGATTAAGAAGAGAGTTCCAAGTAAAAACAAGGGCTACATACAGAAACTATGTACATAAGCTCTATGAGGCGTAGAGATCTCTGATATGTTTGCAGAAATGTTTAAAGTCATCTACAAATGTAATAATGGGTTGACTGGGCTGCATGAAATTACTTCTGATATCAGCATTACAAATGATTTGCCATTTATTCAAGAAAACAATGTGACAAGTGCAAAAAAGAAGATAACTTAACCGTTTGTATATTAATAAACTGCTGTCATTCGTTGGCCAGTGCTTTATGTTATTTGCTTAACCTGTCTTTGTCCTCTTCCGTTTCCCGCAAACAAACTATGCGTGACTACAGAGGTATTGCGAAAATCAGCGTTATTCCCAAGATGATGGAATCATATTAATCGATGAGTTAATTCATGAAGTAAAATCGCATCTATCAGACATACAACATGGATGGTAAAAAGAATGATTAAACGATGGTCAAAAGAATTTGTTAGACTGGTTCGTTTGATATTGGTTCCTTCGTTAAACTGAGGGCAACGTATTGTTCTCCGTTGTTTATTTTTGAATATTGTTTCTACAGTTGACGGCGATCCTCTTATACTTTGCTGTAATATAATTTGTATGCTAAATTCGTTTAATGATTTTTCTGAAATGGGTATTCCATCGTCTAGGTTCTCAGTTGCACTATGAGTAGTGTTTGCTTCCTCATCGTTATTAAAAAGTTCTTGTCTGCCTAAATCGTTGGTTTTAATACGGCTCAATGCATCGGCATTGGTATTAAGAGACCCTTTTTTGTAGACCATTTGGTAGTCATATTCTTCTAATCTTAATCTCCATCTTACTAATTTCGAGTTTGGCTCTTTTAGGTTCATGAGCCAAGTGAGAGGTCTATGGTCTGTGACAATTTGGAACCTTCTTCCAAATAAATAGGGACGAAAATATTTTGTTGTAAGTCATACGGTCTAAAGTTGTAAGGTCTCTGTTGATTTAGGTTTTGGGTATATCTTTGGTAAGATATGTTTTGTTCCTTAATACAGCAGTTAAAGGCTATAGAAAGGGAATCGGGTTGCGTTGCTCTGACTCTTGATCCTAAAGGTTCGTTGAGTCCTGTCAAAAAGGAATTTAAACACATTTCTGCGTAGAGATCTTTTTTTGCCTTGACTACATTAGTGTCCTTTTCGTGTATTTGGATGTTATTGCACAACGCAGACTGGAGTTCGATTAAGTCGCCATAGAATGACTCGACCGACTTATTCAACTGTCTTAGGTTATGAAGGTCCCTAATCAGCGATGTTTCGGTTCTTTTATCGGAGTAATGTAATATAAGGACTTCACGAATCTCATCCCAAATGAGAGGTGTGCCAAACATATTCAGAATTTCGTTTGCTTGGCCCTCGATCTTGTTTCGAATGGCCCTTAGCAAAATTTGTCCATAAGGGGTCTTGTCCGTGTTTCTAATATATAAGAGGATTTCCTCGACATTATTTAAAAACTCAAACAAGAGCCTAGGGTTTCCGTCGAATTTCGGAAGGTCCTTAATGGCGTCCGGAATTCTTAACGAATTGAATATGTCTAAGTTATTTGTGACATGATTTTGGGGTCGGTGATCCCCTTCAGTATTTTCGTTCATTGTTATGTATGAATTGGTGTCTGAAATATCGGATGAAGAACCAGAAAGGTTGAAGTTGGAACTGTTTTGTGAATTTGGGTTTTCTAAGATTGATCCCAGACTTCTCGACAAACTTCTTAGATTATATGGTACGAATCTGAATTTATTTTTTTGTTTTATATTTGACATTAGATAAATACAAAATTTTCTTCTTTTCTTTACTCTTTTTTTTTCTCTTTTTTTTTTTTATTTATATTTACTGGAGTGCCTTTCAATAAGGATCGCAGTTATTAATTTATTTTATTTATGGTTTATGTACTGGAGAGCCTTTCGATAAGGATCGCAGTTATTAACTTATTTTATTTATGGTTTATGTACTGGAGTGCCTTTCAATAAGGATCGCAGTTATTAAATTATTTTATTTATGGTTTATGTACTGGAGTGCCTTTCGATAAGGATCGCAGTTATTAACTTATTTTATTTATGGTTTATGTACTGGAGTGCCTTTCGATAAGGATCGCAGTTATTAACTTATTTTATTTATGGTTTATGTACTGGAGTGCCTTTCGATAAGGATCGCAGTTATTAACTTATTTTATTTATGGTTTATGTACTGGAGTGCCTTTCGATAAGGATCGCAGTTATTAACTTATTTTATTTATGGTTTATATAATGAAGTGCATTTCAATAGCTAGATAATTTAATTTAAATACATTTAAAATATAGAACAAAATTTAAAGCAAGCACACACAACACTACTTACATGCACCCAATTATTAATAGATAATGATGTTCCATTTGTTGGTTCTTGTGGTGTGTCCTTTTATACCGTGCAATACGGCACTGAGCTGCACTCACGACACAGTTTATCAGTTTATTGTTTTTTTTTTTTTTTTTTTTTTATATTTTTGCAATACACAGTTTATCGGTTTATCAGTTTATCGGCTTAATGGTTTTTCTTTTTTTTTTTTTTTTTTTTTTTTTTTAGAGGTAGGTATGTTTTACATTAATACTTTAGCGAACAAGGTTCGGCAGCGTTAAAGGATCGAAATCCACCGGATTGAGAAAGATTTGTATCACCAATTTTCGAAAAATTAATATATTTTATGTCTCTCTTTTTTTTTTTCTAGACAATCCGTACACTAAATTAAAACTATCGACTGCGCCAGTTATGTTCCCAACTTCGGGAGCGTTTAAAAAAAACAACTTGCTTCGTTTAAAGGTGAATTATTATTAACTTGTTTAGTTTTACAATTGAAAAATGAAAACTTAATTCTACTGACAAAAATGCATAATATTCACAAATGTATTTATTTCTTGGAATTGGATTGGAACATAATTCTACTGAATGCCTAATTGACAAAAATAATTTACAGAAATATAATTCTTTTGAGTTTTAACGAAAATGATGAATAACAAAAATGATGAATTTGTAAATTATAATTCACACGGTTGGGTCGTTGACGTCTAGCGCTTTAGTGTCAAGCGGAAGTTGAAAGAGGGGAGTCAGGTTGCGAATGTAACTCGCGCGTTAATTATAAAAAAAAAAAATGGCTTAACGGTGCGAAGATCATGCCCTTTATTGGATGATGTCAGATTTCACCCCAGCTTTGAAGTTGTAATGAAAATTCCTACCTCTGGTAGTGCAAGTCAATACGATCATGGGTATGAATTTAACTTCAAGAAAATTGATTTTGAATAACTTAATATGGAATTTTCTCAGTTTCACTGTGATATTGTGTTTTGCAATATGGATGCTAGTAAAGCAATGGATATTTTCTATGACATATTATGTATAACAGCTTTTTGAAAACAATACCTTTTCGTCGTATCAAAATTCTTGACAATAATGTGTTCCTTGGCTAACACTCTTCCTTAAAAGGCTTAAAAAAAACAAATTCCACAACAAGATTAAATTAAAGTTTACAGTTTTCCCTGCTCAAGAGTTCAGCGATTAAGAAGAGAGTTCCAAGTAAAAACAAGGGCTACATACAGAAACTATGTACATAAGCTCTATGAGGCGTAGAGATCTCTGATATGTTTGCAGAAATGTTTAAAGTCATCTACAAATGTAATAATGGGTTGACTGGGCTGCATGAAATTACTTCTGATATCAGCATTACAAATGATTTGCCATTTATTCAAGAAAACAATGTGACAAGTGCAAAAAAGAAGATAACTTAACCGTTTGTATATTAATAAACTGCTGTCATTCGTTGGCCAGTGCTTTATGTTATTTGCTTAACCTGTCTTTGTCCTCTTCCGTTTCCCGCAAACAAACTATGCGTGACTACAGAGGTATTGCGAAAATCAGCGTTATTCCCAAGATGATGGAATCATATTAATCGATGAGTTAATTCATGAAGTAAAATCGCATCTATCAGACATACAACATGGATGGTAAAAAGAATGATTAAACGATGGTCAAAAGAATTTGTTAGACTGGTTCGTTTGATATTGGAATATGGTTCCCAAGTTTGGTGTCTATATTCCTCCTCACATTGTCCTTATTGAAACAATTCAAAAACAGTTTCTATTATTCAATTTTCGTCATCTTAACTGGGATAATCACCACCATCTTCCACCATATCGTTCGCGACTTTTACTAATTGCTGTCAATACGCATGACAGGAGGTCATGGCTTAATGCTGCATTCAAATTTTAACTTTTGAACGGTGATATACGATCTCCTTATTTGATTTCCTTAATAAAAATAAATGTGTCATTTTGTCCCAGTGGAAATTATAAAATTTTGCGAACAAATGAAATAACGTTAACTACTTAAATAATAAACCGTTCTCTCTTATGTAAACTATTTAATAATTATAATTCATTCTAAGATTTTAATCGTACTTCATTGAAATTTAAAAAAAATATACTCATTCAAAAAAAAAAAAAAAAAAAAAAAAAAAAAAAAAAAAAAAATCCCGCACAGAAGCCTGTAGAGATAGGAATGGAAACCTTGTAGTAGAGTCACAGTCGGTGCTGAGTACATGGAAGGACCATTTCTGCAGACTGTTAAACGGCGATGAAGGTCAAAATCCCGCTGTCAGGCAGAATGAACCATTCAACATGGATGATGACAGACAAAACTTCCGTCCACCTGACCAAAATGAAGTAAGGATAGCAATATCTAAACTCAAAAACAACAAAGCTGCTGGACCCGACGGATTACCCGCCGAACTTCTTAAAGCGGCCGGAGATGACCTGGTGGAGTGCATACACCAACTCATCTCTAAAGTTTGGTCAGAAGAAAGTATGCCTGATGAATGGAACCTCAGCATCGTTTGCCCGATCCACAAGAAAGGAGACCCTCTAAACTGCGCCAACTATAGAGGAATAAGTCTCCTGAATATCGCCTACAAGATCCTCTCTGCCGTACTATGTGAACGCCTGAAACCTTTCGTCAGCAACCTGATTGGCCCCTATCAGTGTGGTTTCAGACCAGGAAAGTCCACAATCGATCAAATTTTCACGCTACGGCAGATCCTGGAAACCACCCAAGAATTCCAAATTGATACCCACCACCTCTTTATCGATTTTAAGGCCGCGTACGATAGCATTTATAGAGACGAGCTATACAGAGCCATGTCAGGTTTTGGCATTCCCACAAAACTCGTCCGACTGTGCAGGATGACGATGGAGAACTCTCGCTGCTCCGTCAAGGTTGGTTCTGACCTCACAGAAGCTTTTGACGTCAAAAAAGGATTCCGACAAGGTGATGCGCTATCGTGCGATTTCTTCAACTTAATACTTGAAAAAATTATAAGAAACTCGCAAGTCAATTGTAGTGGGACAATTTTTTTCAAGTCTGTGCAATTGCTAGCATACGCTGACGACATAGACATCATTGGCAGAACTCGGCGAGCTGTCAGTGGAACGTTTGCTAGCATTAAAGCTGAAGCGGCTAAGATGGGACTAGCAGTCAATGAGGCCAAAACGAAGTACCTGCTGTCCACAAAAAGGGACACACAACACCGGCGGATTGGACAAAACATCACAATAGACAGGTACAACTTTGAGGTAGTTAGGGACTTTGTGTACCTCGGATCCGCTATAACATCTGACAACAACATCTCGTCAGAAATAAAGCGAAGAATTACTCTTGCCAATCGCTGTTTCTATGGGCTAGGAAGGCAATTGAGTAGCAAAGCCCTCTCTCGAAAGACAAAGGAGACTCTGTATAAGACCCTAATCATCCCAGTCCTGCTCTATGGCGCCGAGGCATGGACTCTATCTAAAGCGGATGAAGATATCCTTAGTCGTTTCGAGCGTAAGATTCTTCGGAAGATTTTTGGCCCTATCTGCGTTAACGGGCTTTGGAGGAGAAGGTTCAACCAAGAACTATACGAGCTGTACAGCGACATTGACCTGGTCAAAAAAATACACATATCACGTTTAAGATGGCTAGGTCATGTAGAGCGAATGGACAACAATGCTCCGGCTCGCAGGATCTTCGATTCCATCCCAGAGGGTAGACGCAGTCAAGGAAGACCTCGCCTTAGGTGGCGCGCTCAAGTGGAGGACGACCTCAACCAACTTGGAGTGCAAAACTGGAGGCAGCTAGCCAAAGACCGAGTTGGCTGGAGAGGCATGTTGGTTGAGGCCCAGGTTCGTCCCGAACTGTAGCGCCACCTAAGTAAGTAAGTATACTCATTCATAGGTACATATGTTTCGACTTTTCCTACGCTGAGGTGGCACTGCTGGCTTTTCAAGCTAGCTTAGTCCCATTTGCGCGTGCCAATTTATTCTCGGTTTTCTTCTAATGCCGCTCCTCGAGGGTGGAGTCAACCATTTTCCGCGCCTCAGCATTCGATTAACTATCTCCCTTCTCCATTCGCTGTTTAAGCATATTATACAGGACCATAAATCATTAGGAGAAGTTTTTTCTCTGGACTGCTAGCTTTGACTATGCCCATATTACTAGATCATACACCATACACAACCCACACCACACATACAGTAATAATGGGATGATGAGGGTCTATTTATCGTTGATAATTCTCGATTAATTGAAACGCAGTTTTGAGAGGATACAATTTTCTTTTTTATTTCTATCGCCACTTTTCGGCATTTGACGCCCACTGCACTGAAACGTTTTCTTTCTGGTCTTTTCTTTGCTTTGTGTGTTTTCTGTTCGTGAAGTTTGTGTGAATTCATAAAGGTCTTAAAAAAAAACTTAATTTGCCCGAAAGCGTGCTTTGCTCAACGATTGCCTTCTAAGCCCGAAAAAGCAGCGAATATCTTCGTTTGATCCCAGCGCTGGTATTATTCTCTGGGTTGGTAGCTAATCGCAGAAACAAAATGTTTGCTTATCTATCGTGATGTTTTGTCTCAGAAGTCGATGTTGGGTGTCTCTTTTCTTGAAGACAGCCCTCATTGACGTCTAAGCCCATCTTCGTTGCTTCCGTCACAGCGTTAACAAAAGCGATTCCGGCGGTCATGTAAATATAATCCGGGTATGCGATTCATTGATCGGATCTTTAAAATAATGTTGCCGAATGGCCTTAAACGCTCACCCACTACACTCCTTCACACAAATAAAAAGTCTGAGTATTCATTTAATTACGAATCTACATTCAAATAGGCGCTGTTTTTTTTACTCCGGCAGACGCTATAATATAAACCGCAGTTGTTCATCTTCATTTTGCCCGGTTCGGCTGCATATTGTCTGTTAATGGACCTAATGTTTCACATACATATTTGCAATTCTTTCTCATTATTTTGTTTCCATCAGGTTTCGTCATCAGTGAATTGGACTGTATCCGAGAGTTTAGGTGCTGCTAAATTAAGTTACCCCGGCGGCGTGACGGTACGACCCCAAACCTGGGCCACGTCCTTAATAAAAATGCCAGACTGCAATCTGCAAGTAATAATTCTAAAAGGAAAATTAACCCCGATCTAAATAAATCAAAAACTTTGAAGAATACTAAAGAATTAGGGACTTGAAATAAGGAGAATAATAAAAGAGATGTCATCGAAACAAATTCAGATTATTTAAAAAAGAGTTTGTTTTCATTTCAATTGCCTCACGTAAACGAGAACTTATTGGAAAAAGATCATGATCCATAGAAATCACTTATACCGATAATCTCTAGAGATTTCAGCTTCCAAAGAGTTTCTGAATATTAAGTTTTTAATTTCGTTACCGCAATAAAGATAAATGCGATCGAAAAGCCAATGATTTTGAAAATTATTATTCACATGGTGCTCTCCGAAATAACACACGTTTTAAATAATATTTTAATAACTATTGCACAAATCCGTCTACCCGGTAGATTTCCAAAATCATTCTTGTCCTTAAAAATACTTTCTCTGGAATCGAATCCTCTTTTCCTTTTTGGATTATATCTTTTGTCTCAAAGGCTTTTAGAAATCTTATCACCTTTTATCACTTAGGCAATCCAGTTTTAGACCAAAGCACCAGTTGTACAGCGGGACTCTTAAACTTGGTAGATGACATTCAAATGCATTTGAATGATGATCATATAACTTCACTTGCTTTGTTTGATTTCACGAAAGCCTTCGATACATACCTCACGAAATTCTTATTCTTAAACTGAAAAACTATTTCACTTTTGACTTAACAGCATTAAAACTCAATGAAATTTCAATTTCTTAAACAATAAAGCTGGTGTCGCACAAGGATCGATCTTAAGTCCACTTTTGCTTGCCCCATTCAATAATAACATTATTTTAGTCTTAAAATACTGTATAGTTCAAATATATACTGATGATATGCAGATTCAATTAAGCTAATTGATAGACCTAGTTGGCTGGAGAGGCATGTTGGTTGAGGCCCAGGTTCGTCCAAAACTGTAGCGCCCCCTAAGGCCTAGCTGAAGATGCCACTGAGCGAATTAATGAAAACCTTACGTTAAATTCCAATAAAAATCAAGCCATATTAATTAGTGGCTCGAGCATTGGTACTCAAAGCTTGCCACAGATTTAATTTAGAAGGATAAGTGCTACCCTACGTCATTAGTGTACAAAATCTCGGTAATTCATATTGGAAATCATATTGAAATTACAAAAAAAAATATCTTAACTTTTGTATTCACTCTACAAACAATGTACCCGAATATCTTTTCCAAAGAATTCAATGTTCATCTTCTTCCGGTAGAATCTAGGTTATACTCCTAATATAAAAGATAAAAAACGAACATCAAAACGACTTCAAAACTATTTTCTCCGGAAATGCAGTTATCAAGTCTTCCCATCAACGATTAAAATGATGTCTACATTTTAATGTATGTTCATACCCTTTACCTACGATGACATTATTTTGTTGTCGTTCCCAATTATATAAAAAGCCTCATATACGACAAATTTATTTGTACTTCAGACTTCAGTAACTTCAAAGTCCAAATATTTTCCTTAGGCAATAAGTTAATTGGGAGCTTTTACTTAATGCGAAATTTTACCTTTATAATCTTAGTTCAGAGAATTTTCGGGAGCTTCAACATCACAAAGGTCCATTTTCATTCAGCTTAAAATTCAACCACAGCGGTTAATTGAGTTTTAATTGTTTTTCCTTGAATTCAATTATACAGGGTGCGGCAAAAAAAACCGAACCGGGGTAGACTCGTTGGAACGCCTACACGACGCTATTGTCAGTAGTCATGGAGCAGTGGTCGCCTGAGCAACGCGCGTTTGTTATCTATGTGTTTGCTTAAAAACACAGGAAAGTGAAGAAACTTATTGCATTATCTTACTAAAAGAAAATAACACTAATTGCTTAGCAGCATGACCAAAAATTACGACAAAAAATTCTGAGGTGTACCAAAGGCCGTAAAAATGAGCGGTTCTAACGCTCAGCGACAATAACAAACCAATTGTTTACTCTTCAGAGAAGGCAAAGTTGCTCGCCGCCCATTTCGCTACCAGCTCCACGCTGCCTCACAGCAACGTTGCCCCTCCTGTACTTGAGAATTTTTCCATGGGACAGATTTTCTTCCGCACCCGTACAGCAGCAAGAGTTCTCAAAGATCTCGATATACACAAGTCCGCTGGCCCGGATAGTATACCCCCGATTCTTCTGAAGAGGTGTTCTTCCACACTGGCAAAGCCACTGCGTAAGCTTTTCCATCGCTCCTACTCTTCTGAAATCTTTCCTAGAAGATGGAAAACAGCATGTGTTCTTCCACACTGGCAAAGCCACTGGGTAAGCTTTTCCATCGCTCCTACTTTTCTGTAATCTTTCCTAGAAGATGGAAAACAGCATTTGCCCCTCCTGTCCCTAAGAAAGGTGACCCATCCTCTTCCTTCTCTTACCGACCCATCACTTCTATCTAAAGTCATGGAAACGCTGATTAACCGTCAGCTTAAGGAATATCTCGAAGATCTCACCGAACCTGTGGAACAAATCTTTACATCGATTTGGTGAAAGTAAGATTATTGCTCTTGATATCTCCAAGGCATTTGATGGAGTTTGGCATGAAGCTCTCTTATCGAAAATGCGTGCTTTTGCGATAGATGATACTCTTGCTCGTTGGATTAGAACCTATCTTCTGGACAGTTCAATACAAGTTGTATTGGACGGATTCAAGTCTGATTCCTACAAAATAATTGCTGGTATGCCCCAGGGCTAGGGTGAAAAATATATATAACTTTATTGTAGAACAAAAAAAAAGGAACAAAAAAGTATATCAGCACAATTTTCGTATCTCAACTAGAGCCGAGTTATTGGGAAAAAAACAAATTAAGCTTTTTTCCAAGATGGCGGCGAAAGCTCATAAGAAATCTTGGTCGACAATCTCAGGTTAAGCTTTTTTGAGCCCACTCTACAACATATCCAAAAATCAGATTTTTCCCTTCACTTGCATTTTCAAATGTATATAATGACTGGACTATAATATTAAACAATATTCTGAGAACCACGCTATGTATGTATCTGTTTATTTCAATTCAAGCTTTCTTTTCATGCGCATATTCGTTGTTACTTGTTAGTTTCCTTGTGAACGTCGGGTGGTGTGGACTTGCGCAATTAATAAAAGTTCTTTTTCGTGTAGGTGCATGACATATTATTCTAAGTTTATTTTTCTTAATCCTTTTAAATTTTAACATATTTTATTTGTCGCGTCGTTAGGAAAAAGCTTTAACTTTGGAATAAGAAAAAGTATTTAGGTAAGTTAGAAATAAAAAGTGAATTTTTACATAGTTCAGTGAATTGTGTTGTTCCTAATGTGGAATATCAGAGTGTTCCTAGTATGGAATAGTATTCCATATTGGGAACCAGTTAAATTTTTTGTTTTTAATTTTTTAAGATGACACCAAAAGAAAACAAACGAAAGATTTGGGACAAGTTGGCCATGAGGAAGGCCATCGCAGCCGTCAAGTCAGAAGAAGTTGGCTTTCTGAAAGCATCGAACATTTTTTTCAGCGCTTGGTAGCCCAGCTTTAGAAAATCAATTTGTGCAGTACGTTCTTGGAATGGAGAAGAGGTACTAGGGTCTGACACGTAAAGATGCCTTTCAATTGGCTCTTGCTGTAATAGTTTGGAGCACCCTTTCAAAGATGAAATGGCTAGCGTCATAAAGATATTATTTCTCTGCGTAAACCAACAGGGACATCATTTGCACGAATGAATAAATTTGACAAGCAAAACGTCTCATCGTTCTTTGACTCTCTGGAAAAACAATATCAAGAAAAGCTTTTTTGCCAAATAGAATCTACAATGTAGACGAAACCAGACTATCCGTTATCCAGTCAACATTTGCCCAAATTCTCGCAACAAGGGGAAAGAAACAGATTGGTGCATTAACATACGCTGAAAGAGGGGGTCTTATAACAAGTATGAACGCAGCTGGAGACTTTGTTCCACCAATGATAGTCTTCCCCAGGAAAAAAATGGATGTTTTGCTAATGAAGGGAGCTCCAGCAGGTTCTTTTGCCAAATGTCACCCCTCAGGCTGGATACAAACCGATATTTTCTTTGAAAGGTCCTGTCATATTGACTTTAGACGGACACTACAGCCATACGCGCAACATCGATCTCATAGATTCTGCGAATGAAAACAATGTAACAATTTTGTGTTTACCACCCCATTCTACGCACAAAGCAGCCATTGGATAATACGGTTATGGGGGCATTAAAAAGTTATTACAGTGACGAAATCCGACAGTGGCTCTTACATTCCGGGAGATCTGTGAGCAATTATGATGTAATGGAGCTATTTGGAAAAGCCAACTTACGTATTCAGGAATCTATCCTTTGAACCGGAATATTTTCACAGATGCTGATTTTATAGATGAAGAGGAAGGTTTGGAGCAGAAAAACGTTCCCCCAGTTGAAGATACAAACCCTTTGAAGCCAACAAAGTCCCCAAAGTGTTCAAAGCCAACAATACCCTCCAAGTCTTTTTGTAAGCCCGGAACTAATTTCAACGTATCCTTCTCTCAAGAAAAGAACATCAGCTCGTGGAAGGAAATCCGTATTCACATGCAAGATCATAGCATCTCCATAGAAACCTGATTTAGAGATATCTAAAGCAACACAGCAGAAAAAGTATCAGGTGAAGAAAGGTGACCAAGCTTCAACGAGCAGTCTTGAAAAGAAAAAGAATATGAAAAAGTCTGAGAAAAACCAGCAGTCGGATTCGCCTTTCCTACCAGAACGTGATGACATTGCATCAACATCGCTCGGTTTATATGCACGGCAGATTTCTAAATCAATTTCGAAGAAAAAAGATGAAGCTATGAAAGGACCAACTACATTTGATAAACCATCAACAAGCGGCCTTCAAAAGAACAAGACAGTAAAAAAGTCTAAGATGAAACACAATTCAGATTCGCCTTTTTCATCAGAACCTGGTGACATTTCTTTTGAATCCGATTCCACAACTGATGATTTTGGATCTTCATTGCAAATACGTGATCCTGACGGTGAGGCAGAGTGCGGTTATTGTTTGGGCTTATTTACTGAAGATAAAGGCGGCGAAGAATGGATATAATGCTTGCCCTGCCAGAAATGGTATCACGTAGATTGTTTTGGCGCAGAAACAAATAATTTTATTTGTGATTTCTGCACATCAAATTGAATTTCATGGGTTTTTTTTACAAAAAACACCAGTGGTCCATATTAGGGTCACTTTTTTCAAAGTGTTCATTTTGTGTTTTATTTTTATTTTTTTTATTGATTGAGTGAAGTGTGATATTTTGTTTAAGTTTTTCTTTTGTTTTTTAAGTAGTCTTTAGTATTTTTATAAACCTGAATTCAAAAGACTGAATAAAATTTAATTTTTTTGTGTTTAAAAATGAGTTTATATTTTGGTATTCCATAATCGGTACACTTCCTCTATTTGAGATCGCTAAGAATGCTGCTAAGTGCTTAGGTTTTCTGTATCGGTGTAAGTATTTTTCCCCATCTGATCTGGCTGCAATTTATAAAGCATTTATACGCCCTAAACTCGAATATAACTCCCACCTCGGGGCAGGTGCTTCACAAACATCGCTTCATCTGCTTGATAGAATACAAAATCGAGCGTTAAGATTGATAGGAAATAGAACTGCCTCTGAAACAATTGCCCCTCTCAAACACCGGCGCAATGTTTCATGTGTTTCCTTATTTTATCGTTTCTTTTATAAAAAATGTTCAATGTTAATCGACACCTCCTATCTCTCCCCTCCCTATCTTCCTAATGCCCGCGCAGTGTGTTCATCATTAAAAGGGAACAAAAATAGTCCCTTGTGCTACAGCTACCTGACTGTTTCCGGAAGTTCCACGATTGATGCTTTCTTAGAAGTCTGGGTATTGCTACGCCATCTTTTGTTAAACTTTACCAACCAGTTGTTAAAAGTCGACATTTTTCTAATTTCCAGACTTAACTTAGTTAGATTTGTTGAGCAGAAACAAATGAAAATCATTTACAAAGGAACACACGTTATTTAAACATAGTTTTGATAGAAAACTTGGCATAACTTTTGTAATGCAATACATCTTTTTTTGTATAGGTCATGTTTGTAGTTATTTTGCTGTTGAAATAATTTATTTTTAGGGCACATGAGCTGTGTTGGTTCATCGCACTTCCTTGCGTCCTTTTGCTGAAGAAAAAGCAATGTATTTTGCATAATTGTTTGATAGAAATAAATAACACAGCATGATACAGACGTTATTATTTTATTAAGAAAATAGAGCTGAACACTTTCAACGTGTCTGCTCCTTGTGGTGATAATAACACAGGACGTGACTTAATTAAGGTCCTCTTTAGGTACACAAGTACATATATACAAAATATACAATTTACTATACATACATGCATGTATGACTCAACATCTTAGATTTTAATTATAACTTGTATCCTGTGAAACAAGTTTAGGTAAATGTATGAAATTATTATTAAATTTGCAAAAAGTAAACATGGAAATAATAAAAATGCAATGTACTAAGGGAAAACAAAATTAAGAAAATGTATCTGCAAGGTGTTGGAATTGCTGGGAAAATTGCACAAACACAATAATGTACACATGCGGGATATTGTTTCCTTAAGAATGTATATTTTTAGAAAAGATATATTGTATTCAGTGCGATATTAAATTTTGCAAAAGATAAAAGGACAAAGTATTAGGACTCGACCTTCAGGCAGATTTTAAGAAATGCGCAAATGTTTCTTCCGTAACGTGTGATTCAGGTATTATTATGTTTGTTTTGTCAGACTTTAAAAACTTTAATCATAGAGTTAAGTTTAGTTAAATGTATCGACTTTCTATTGAGGTTGCAATGCGGAAGACATTTTTAAAGGACTTCTTTATAACATCTTTTTGCTTTTCGCTTCAAGGTGGAGAGAAGTTTAAGTCATCTTTCTTTTTACAAAAAACCTTGTAGTTAAGTCAAACCAATTCTAAAAATGTCTTAACAATTATATATACCGAATATACATAGGTACGCTTTGTGGACTATAGCAATAGCCAGATCGGACGGGGTTGAAAACAATTTTTGCATTTTCGCAGCAAACATAAAATTAGCAGCATTTTTGGTGACATAGAATATGTGGTCATTCTACAGAAGAGAGAAAGTTGTCTGTAATGCACAGTCAAAGGTGTTCGGTTCTTTCGATGCCACTCATAATAATATATATAATAAATGAAGACTGAAAATAGAGGGTTACCTTTCAAAATTTCGGGTACTTGTGAATTGTTGATATGTTGTTTGAGATTCCCTGTAGATAAAAAATCCACAACCACGCCCCCCTCCACCCCCTTCACAATCGACGAAAAATTATTTAAAATCGGCACTTTTTCACTCTTTCCCCTATAACTCCTTTCTGGTGCATTTTAACGCAAAATCACTTAATATGCCAACTTGTAGTAAATAAAATGACTTACAAGTTTGGTATATAGTTTGTGAAGGGGCGTGGTTGTGGAATTTTTGTTTTTGTATCTACAGGGCATCCCAAACAACAAAATTTACAACTACCCGACCTTTTGTAGGGTAAAACCTCTTCATTTACATTTATTTATTTAGAATGATGGAGTGGCCCATTGAATCCACATGGAAATGGCTTTGAGATATATGTCCGTTTGCAGCCATCTATTTGCTCAATCTATCAAGGCGTTGTATGTTTAATTGAAGAGTGCTTCACTGATACAAATTTAAGCCGATCTCTGCGCTTTGTTTCGTTTGTCACAATAAGATATTTTATCTTAGTTTATCATACTTTCACCTCATAAACGTGTCTCGGTCTAATGACCGCATTGAAGGGTCAGTGGGTGATATTTGGAGACATTTTTAAATGTTTCTTCACGATAGAAGGAATTTTCCAAGTGAAATTTCGTACTGTGGCTTTCTTAACTATTTCCTCAGATTTCTATTTAAAAAAGACCAGGGTATTTATCTTTTCTTAATAGGGTATATTTAGTTTAATAATTACTAAAGCCTGTCCAATTTATAAGTTTATATCATCATATTCCAAGAAGTGGTGATAGGGCTCCATTTAGTGGCGTACTTCTACTAATTTAGCAATATCCTGCTTTTCAGAATTCAAATAATGAGTCAGTCACCAAGTGAGCAATAGCATCGCTGTCGACATTGTTGGAAGGGTCTTCTATGCCCAATGTGTACTTTTCAATCTTTCTAGAATCTTAAGAAATAATAAATATATACTGGTCGGTCTATAATCTTTCGGATGAACCATAGAAGCTGTTGGCCGCATTGAAAATGAACATAAAACTAATTTTTTCCCAGTGAGAGAAATTGAAAAGTAAAGATGGGCTAGAAAGAACCGACGAATGAGGAGCTAAGGGATTAAAAGGAACAGAGGCGGGCGAATCTGAGATCCTTGCAATCATTTCTCTTATGACGACTTTTTGTTTATGGATCGGGTAGCCGGATTCAATATCTATCACCCGACTAAGATCTCTTAAAGACAAAATATAAGCGGGTGAAAGGTGCATGTAAAAAATTAACTACTTTTCCACATGCAAGACCTCATTCCGCTCCTGGAGGCGCAATAATTTTCCTGGGATTTGTGTTTTTTTTTGTTGTTGATGGATCTATAGGTATCTGATAATGCAAGAATAACTCGACTAATACCTCTAAATAACGAGATATGAAGGTGTGAGTAATCAGGTACTTTTTGATAGGCAATACCTTATGCCGCTCCTGGGATGCGTAATGAATGTCTGGGATTTTCTTTTGCTGATGGTGGTGGATTCAATACCTATCTGCCAGTGTAAAAAATCAATCAGCTAGTATCACTAAACAACGAGATATAAGCGTAAGTAAATGAGGTACTCCTGGAAACGCAATAAATTTATTGTGTTTTTTCTGATTGATGAATCGGGTAGCTGGATTAAATAACTGTCTGAAAATGTAAAAATCAATTAGCTATCACTTCTAAGTAACGAAATATAAGCGTATGAAATAGTGAGTAAATGAGGTACCTTTTGACATGCACCACACTTCATTCTGCTTCTGGTGGCGCACTACATTCATTTTGGGTTTTTTTCTGGTTGATGGATCGAGTAGCTTAATTCAATACCAATCTGAGAGTTGAGACTAAAAAATTAAATTATTTTCTTCAGAAAAGAGATGATAATATCTTGTCATCAGAAGTTCCGTTGGTATTAAATAATCAAGTCCAGCAGATTTATACAATTGAAGCTAATGCTCATTGTAGCTTTATCCTAGTCAGAAAAACTTGATTTAGTGTTAATTTGTTTGTATACTCCTGAGTCCTGATCATTTAATGATATTAATTTTAGAGAAAAGAGTGATATTAAGCACTTTCTGTTGACTTATAGTAATTAAAGTAATGTGATATTTTGGCCTGGGTTTCGACAAATAAAACTCAATTAAAATTCCAAATTAATATAACAAATCCCTTTATTTTATTAAACACAACGTCTTTCAGTTTAAATAACACCAATTTAACTTATTCCACTTATTCACAATTCATATACATTTTTATCATTCAACACTTTTTATTTAATCTCAATTCAATCACTTTTTATTAACGCTTCCAGTTGTTAACAATTCCACTTTCGAAAATAAACTGAACTTTCAATGCAATCTACTATTGTATTTATACAAGTTTACAAGCTTCTGGAAGCTTCTATCTGGTTCTGGCACAATCTAAGCTTTCGGTACTAATTCGAGTCTCGAATACTACATATATACATATTGCATTTATGTAGCATACTTTTAGGCGCATTGTCGTTGTACACAATGAATGTTGGTTGTTGTGCACAATGAATCCAACAGATGGCGTTAATTTACAAAATGTATCCTCCGAATATCTAATCTTGTTGCCACATCACAGTAAATTTAGACAGCTGATGGAAATGTTGGTCCATGTTTCAGACTGCTTCTGACTGAAATTAAATAATCAATATTTTCTTGTAAAATCTGAATTGTGAATCAAAATTTAAAGCATAGGATAAATTGAAAGAGTATCTTTTTTAAACATTAAGCTCGTGCCCATAACATCACTCTGCAATCATTATTCAGCTTTCTGAACTTGAATGAAATACCATATTTTTAGCAATTAGTCTGCAATGTTTTTTAGCATACAGAAATATGGTCAAGAAAATATATTTTCATAAAATTAGTCCGAAGACACATGTAAATTTGTATCTATGTGTGTATGATCTGCCCATAAAGGAAACTTTAGGGTTCTCAACCAACAATGTTTGTTTTGTTTTCGAAATTAAAATTGTTTTCTTTGAAATTTCTAAATAATCAGTTCTTATTGTGCTTCAGCATAGCAGATATTTCGGATAAAATTGAATAAAGCCCAAAGCTGCTTGAAAATTGAAAATACTAGATAACAACGAAATCCTTGAACTAAATTTGAGTGTCATTATGTGTGTGCGTTTCAGGATGTGTGGGTGGTGTGCTCGATAATAAATCACCTTAAACCCAAAAGAGTTACTGCCATTTTCCTGGAAAAATCAGGACTCTAATGCTATCGTTTGTATTAAATCAATTTGAAAGGCTTTGTGCCATTTCTCCAGTTCCTTCGTCTTCGTATTGAAAACAATGCCTTTTATACAAATTGAAGAAGAATTATGCTATGGGGTTATTTCTTTTTGCAAAACTGTACACACACTTCCAAGGACGAATATTGAAGTGCTGCCCATAAGAACACGTATTCGATAAATCCTTGAGATCAATTTATCATTTAGATTGTATAAAACAAATGTAAATTGAGTTCCAAAACTATAACAATAAATAATAATTGTTTTATGTATTCGCAAACAGGATATCGCTTATAATTCAATAATACTGATGTGCGTGTGAGAGTGTAGAGTTTGTGTAGCGTTTATAATGAAAACTAAGGACATGAGCACGAGGAGCTGCACATCCTTTCGGATGTTGCTTACCTTTTGCAAGGGAATTCAATCGATTTAATATGTAAAACAGATAATAATTGGCTTAAGGAAGTGGGAAGACGAAGAGACACCTTTATACATATACTTTGAATTACCTATAGAAACATCTCTCCAAGGCAGGACCCTAAAGGTAAATGTTTATTTCAGTGTGCTGTTAATGCCGCATTCTACATTGGTGTTGTATGTAAGAAAATATCTTCTGACATCCGACATGTAGCTTCAGATTTTAGTAATTTAAAATGAACAAAGCTCCAGTTTGGAAAGGGGAAAGTTAGATCGATGTTGAAATCAGGTAATCCATGTTACATAGTACCTACCAGGATATAGTATGTAGGTATGTAAATTAACAAAAATAAGTAATAGGAGGATAACTAGTGTTGGCTTATCTTTAACAAATATTAAAGGAGGATAGGTTTATAGACTTTTCGTGTTCAGTGATCGACTCGATATGAAATCGGATTATTGTAAATTTTAGGACTGGCAAATTCGGAACTTCACTGTATACACCAAAAATAGCTATTATCACCGTTATTCTGTTTTAATTGGTGGCTAGAAAAGGAATTTCGATTTTACTTGTTCAAATTGTATTTCCGCCATAAAGTGAAAAATCTTTTTAGATATTATACCTAAGCCTGGACCTTTTAGGGTAAGATTTTTATCCTATAATATTATCAGTAACGGTGTTCCAATAGGGACTTCCGAACTTTTAGTTGATACCGGCCATATTGTTAAGGCTACATCGGTTTTAACAGAATAGCGCTTCGTGCCACACAGTTCATGCCAAATTAGAATTTCTCAACGAGCGATTCGAGGTCATGGTCATCTTTCATAGAGGTGACCATTCGTACGTTTATAAGACCACGAAATTCATATATGCATAACGCCTTCAGAGACCACATGTGGAGGGCCACTAAATGCAAGTGTCGTTGCATTTGTTTGTTTATTTTTGCCCCTGTCTTTCGTCCGCAATATTGTTGGAAAATGGCATGATATAGCCTGGGTTCTAGAGGCATCTTCTTTCTTCATGGTAGTATTATTATTATTTTATTATAACTCTTTATTTTAAACATTAACATACAAAATCCGGTTTACAAAGAGTTTATGGACATCGCATAATTGCCTTCTGCCAAATAATGACATTTTTATATTACGTAGATATTAAATCAAGTTTAAATAAAGATTGATAGATTACAAATTTAATATACATCTTTACAAATAAATATAGCATTGCAATTAACAAAGCCTTAACAAAACTTATATTATTCAGACAAAAAGGGAACATGATAAGGATTTTATTTTTAATAATTGATTAAAAAGTTGAATTGAAATGTATGATACACAGATTTCAAAAAAAAAAAAACAAAAAAAACACAATTTAAAAACTCTTTCGATAGGAAAGATCATGGTTACAGAGGACATGCTGGAAATAGAGCCTTCGAAGCTCCTGAAGAATTGGACAAATGGCTATAAAATGGTCAATACCATCCCGCTCATATCTATTACAGAAGTTACGCAGAATTGGTAAATCTGAGCGATGAGGAATATAATTTAAGCTTAAAATAGTGCTTATAGTCTTAGCAGAGAATGCTTTGAGCGGGGACGATCGCGTGCGCTTGTGGAGAATAACACCGGGTTTTTTCATAGTTTTATAAAAAATCAGAATGAGTTCTTAAGAGTTCTTATTTAAATGGGGGTAATACCTGTCTCAACGTGGATAGCATATGTTGGAGTAGAATTCGGTAAGCGAAATAGACGTTTGAAGAAGAACCTTTATATAAGTTCGGATTCTTCAAAATAGTTATAGCCAAGCACTTGGACACCATAACACAAACAAATATTAACGTTGGCTTAAAAAACTCGATATTTTGAGCCCAAGTCTATATCCTCATTTACATAGAAATTAGGCCAGATAGCGTTCAGAGCAATTTTTCCTTTTTTTTATATAATTTACACGTGCGAAACGGGTTTGTGTGTACCCTTAAAATGTTTAAACACCGCACGATCATTAGGGAAATGAGGAGGGATAAAAGAGGAGATACCGATGCACATTAGTTTTCAAGTTCTGCATATCAAAATGGGAGGGAAAAACAGAGCCTGGCAAAGCATTCCACATTCGTGTGGTACGACTAAAGAAAGAATCTCTATACTTAACAGTACGTCCGAAGTAAGGCTCAAGGTTAAACTGATGGGCATTCCTAGCAGTTCGAGTATTACGGTTGAATCGTTTCAGGGGAGGAATACAGCTGGCTATTTCGCTAGAGCATTATTTGTAAAAATAACGATAAAATAACGAAAGGCAAGAAACATTTCGGCGGTGCTCAAGAGATGTTTCTGTTATTGTTCGGTCTCCTATCATTTTCAAAGCTCTTTTTTGAATTCTATCTAGAAAACTCAAGTGGGTTATAGGAGCACCTGCCCAAATATGGGAATTTTACTCGAGTTTCGGTCGAATATATGCTATATATACTGTAGCCAGATCAGACGGGGTGAAGAACTTCTTGCATCTTCGAAGGAAACCTAAACACCTCGCAGCATTCTTTGCGATGTCAAATATGTGGTCATTCCACAGAAGGTGGTCTGTTATGCACATACCGAGAACTGAGAGGTGTTCTGTTTCTTCAATGCAATTGCCGGTCATGGATAGTGACATTGGAGGTATGTTTTGCTTTAACGACAAAAGACAACATTGAGTTTTAGAAGCATTAAATTTTAGGCGATTTCTTATTTCCCATTGTACAATGCTGTCAAGATCAGAATTTAATGAACTTATCATACGCTGCCGTTGCAGTTCAACATCCGAAGAACATGGATGTGAATCTGGAAACGAATATGAAAAGCTGAGAGTACTGTCGTCAGCAAGACAATTGATTGGATTTGTTGTTTCAGATAATAAGTCATTGATAAATATAAGGAAAAGAGTCGGAGACAAAACAGAACCCTGGGGCACACCTGCATTTATTTTGTGAATATCAGATTTGAAACCGTCCAATACAACTTGAACTGAGCGGTTCGAAAGGTAGTTACTAATCCAACGAAGAAGAGATTCATCGAGTCCAAATGCACGCATTTTCGATTAAAGGGCTTGATGCCAAACTCTATCAAATGCCTTAGAAATATCAAGTGCAATAATTTTGCTTTCCCCAAAACGATGGAGAGATTGGTTCCACTTTTTTTTCTTAGAAAGAAGGGACGTAAGTGCAATTGGTCGGTAGTTTGAGGGTGCAGAAGATTCGCCTTTTTTGGGGATAGGCTGGACAAATGCTGTTTTCCATGCACTCGGAAAGAGTCCAGAGGAATAGGACCGATGGAAAAGCTTACGCAAAGGTTTTGCCAGCGTTGAAGAACACCTCTTCAGAACAATAGCGGGGATAAAATCCGGGCCAGCATATTTATTTATGTTGAGATCTTTCAATACTCTTGCGACTGAACGAGTGCGAAAGAAGATTGGTCCCATAAAATCATTTACGCTCTCGAGCACAGGAGGAGTTCTGACACCTGCGGCCAGTGTTGAATTTGACGCGAATTGGGCAGCAAGCAGATCTGCTTTTTCTTGAGAACTGACAGCAGGAGTATCGTTGAAGACGAGCGTAGGAACTGACGATGACGAAGAATTCTTTACAGTATTTTTTGCCGAATTTTGTGCTCATGTAAAAATTTGGTTTTTCGAATATGAACATTGCAGGCCTTTCTAGCTTGCTGAAACTTTTTCCGGTTTTCCTCAGTAATGTTGGCTTTGTAACAACGGAAACTTGCATTTCTTAACCTGATAGCCTCTCTACAGCTCGAATCAAACCATGAGTTTTCCTAAGATTTCATACTCTTCGACCTGTTTGGGATAAAATTTCTCATTCCTAAAAGAATTAAATTTGTAACCATGTCTGCGCTGGAATCAATGTCACTATCGAGGAAGCATAGTGAGCAGTTAAAGGTCCTGAAATAGTTATTGAGGCCGTCCCAGTTGGCTTTCTCGTATTGCCAAACGGTTCTCCTTGGGTTTTTTTCTTTAACTGAATTGAGTTGGAACGAGAAATTTGCGGAGATGACACAATGGTCAGATGTGCTTAGAGGCGATAATACACGAATTGTGCATTTATCAGGATCGGAGGTAAGAAACAAGTCTAGAGTGTTGGGGGTTTGACCTGCAATGACAGAAATTCGGGTTGGCTCATCAACGAGCTGAGTAAGATGGTTTAACTCAGCGAAAATCTCAACATACCCTCCTTCGGGTGTTGTCTGGCCAGAAAAGCGAGCCAACTGGAATTGTGTACATTAAAATACTGCGAGTATTTTTTCGTTGGTAGTGCCCCGTGGCTTAGTGGTTAGTGTGTCGGACTGCTAAGCGAAAGAACCTGGGTTCAAATCCAGCTCATACCCACCTTTTTTTCTGGGGTACTGCGAGGAACTGACAAAACCTCCAAGAGTAAAAATTTGTCTCGAAAAAGTGCATCTCATGTAGCCGTTCGGACTCGGCGGTAAACTGTAGGTCCCTTCCATTCTTGCAGAGTAACAACACACACACAGGAATGGTTGAAGAGTATAAGTCGCTAGGCCTTGGCTCCTTAAGGAGCTGTCGCGCCAATAAATTTATTTATTTTATTTTTATTTTTTCGTTGGTATTCTTTTTTAATTTGCGTGATGCCTTGATGTTGTAGCATCAAATAAATTTTCACAACATAGGCACTAAATGTTGTCGGTTCGCGCCCGAGATTGAAATATATTTTTTTTTTCTTTTTGTTTGTTTTTTTTTTTAAGAACGCACAGCCAGCAGCACTCTGCGGCTTAACTTTCTCACCGTGCACCCGTGATATTTGAACTCCTGTACTATATCCATGCGTTCACCGTCCAGAGACTAATTTTCCTCTTTCAACCTCTTACATGTCCGGGGTTCAAATACAATTTTATTTTTCAAAGCATTAGTCTTTAAGTCCCAGAGCAAAAATATTGTCAATAATATAATCCAGCACGGAACCCAGCCTGAAAAACACTTAATACTTAATACTTAATCGTTAATTTGATTCTATCCAATTTGAAAGTCGAATGTACAAAATTATAGCTAACACCTTCCTTATTGAATTAAGAATTGAAATACCTCTATAGTTTTCAGGCAAGCTGGCATCCCTTTTTTTAAAAAAAGAAAAGATTAAAGCTTTTAGGTTGGTGCACACCAACCTTGATTGGGAACTCTTCGTCCCAACTTCTTTGGCAAGATCCATCTTCATTATCTCTTGAAAGTCTTAAGCAGGGTTCAATTTCGTTGCCTCCAAAATATTTAATAGAGAACCAGCCTTGTTCAGCCAGTTGCACTGGTTATACGGTAAGCGCTGGTTTTATGACATCTGCAGCCTGTTAATAAAAGTTTTCGAGCATTTGCTATGGTCTACTGAATCATTTGCGATCTGTCAAAGTGGTTTAACTAAGAAAAGCTCTGTGTAAAATTAAAAAAGATATCAATACTTTCATGAAAGAATTTTTTAAATTTTAGTAAAAAAGTTTTTATTTAACTTGATAAATATAAAGGTCACAAAAACTAACATTTGTTAAATAAAAGTAGTACTTACGCCTGCAAAGTGAAATTTCCGTAAGTTATAGCAACTAACTCACAAAAATCGATATTTAAGGTCACGTAAATTATAACCTAACTTATGAATAAAAGAGGTCTTGAGGAAATTTCGCCTGTTCACTTTAATAATCCAAAAGGAGGCCCTTCAAAAGTTCTGGTCGAAATGACTTCTTTGGGAATTAATGCAGACCAAATGAGAGAAATCCCGAAGGAAAATAACTTAAAACTTGTCTCTGAACTTGTCACAAAAGAAGATCTTCACCTGCTTTACGCCGACATGTCTGCTCTCAAAGCGAAGCAAGATGAGATTTCTTCGAAGGTTGTCTTCTTGGAAAACCAAAATAAAATATTGGAGGCACAAATCGAGCGACTCATGCAAAAAAGTGTTGAAGAAAATGTGGTAGTACACATGCCATTTAGCCTTCACAACGACCCCGTTGAAAAAGCAAAAAACCTCTGTGCTGGTCTGCTCGACAGTAATGAATCCTGCTCTGATATTGAATCGGCTCGCAGAGTAAATGGCCAAAACGCTGCCAGGGCAATAGTAATAGTTAAATTGAAGTCCCAATCAACCGTTGGTAGCGATAATGAAGGTGCTCCGTGTGACAAAACCAAAAATGAAAATTCTTGTGAGAGACGACAGGCTGTAGGTGGAAGACGCTGTTTTTACTTGAAATTCATCACTGGGGCTTAAACATAAAAGTGCAACTGATGGTTTAGTTATTCTAAAAAAAAGCATTGGTGAGATCCCGTCAACATTATTAACATTAATAAGCAAATTAAAAATGGAAAATAAAAACAATAATAACGAAATGTCATTGATTGCAAGTGACAGAACTGTCAGAAAACGAGATGGTGAAATGGCAATTGAAAGGAGAGCCGCTGTATAAGATGAAGGTGCAAGCACAAGTAGGCGTTCACCTGAACCTGACTGAGAAAAAACCGTCTGCCGGGCGAACATTAATTTGTTTACACTTAAAATTTTAAGTTATAATGTCGCTGGGCTTAAAAACAAATATTTATTTCCCGAATTTTTTAATTATATTAAGTATTTTGATATTTTTATACTTATTGAAACTTATATTATAAATTACGATGAAACTAGTTTTAAGAACATTTTTATGAACTACGAAATAGAATACATGCCAGCTGTAAAAATAAAAACATTTGGTAGAGGTAGTGGAGGTGAACTCTTCGGGTATAGAAAGTCTCTGAAGGATGTAGCAGTTAAATTTAAAAACTTAGAGGAATCACGATTATTTGATATAAGAATTAAAGACAATACTCATTACATCGTTCCAATTTATTTGAACTGCAGCCATTGGCAGCGAGACTTCGATAAGCTACGAGAACTTGTTTGTGAACTAGGACCAGGAAATCTGATGCTAATCGGCGACTTTAATGGAAGAGTTGGTCTATCACAAAACAACTTTAATAGCGGATTGAACTCAAAACGTATTTATTATGATCGAAAATCAAAGGACGAGGTGTGTGACTCTAGAGGAATCAAAATTCTGGAACTGGCTGATGCCTTGGACTGTCACGTTCTAAATGGGAGTTGTGAAGGCGACCTTGGCGGCGAATTCACTTTTATTCGTGGAACAGCGTGTTCAGTGATAGACTATTGTTTTCTGTCTGGAGATTGGATCACTTAAAAATATTTAGAGCTTCTGACAACATAAACTTCAAAATCCTTTATGCATCAGCAAACAAAAAGTACAAGGAGCTTTGCAAACAAAAAAAAAACGAAATTTGGACCTTAAAAACATAGAATTGGTAAATAAAGCCAAAAACTTAATGGATTTCTGGAAAGCAGTTAAACTTGTGCGTGGAAAAACCATTTCAACTTCTTCAGTCCTGGGCATAAATATTCTCAAAAATCATTTTTCGGACCTTCTTAATGCAGTGGAACCACCACCTCCAAATCATTATGCTGCTCCTTTAATAGTTGATGTGTTCTTGATGTTCCAATTTCTCAACCCGAATTAGAAATAGTGATAGAAAACGCTAAAAGTAACAAAGCTCCTGGAGAGGACAGAATACCTGTCAAATTTCTTAAAAATTTAACACCCGAATTTTTAAGACTCCTTACTGTCGAATTCAATAGAATCTTCGAGACATCTGATGCTCCCAATAGTTTCCGGACAGCAATTATGTTTCCGTTACATAAAAAAGGAAATCTTGAAGATCCAACAAACTACAGGGGCATTTCATTTGTAAACACAGCTACTAAGCTTTTCGGTTCAGTACTTTATACTAGGCTCTGCGATTGGATTGGACTCAAGGGAATTTTGAACGAATTCCAAGCTGGGTTCAGGAAGAATTACTCAACTGTCGACCAAATATTCTCTTTAATAAATATCGCGGAAATTTATAAGAAGAATGGAAAAAAGCTCTACGCCTATTTTGTTGACTTTCGGGCAGGGTTTGACTCCATCCCACGGGAAGCACTTTTTTATAAACTCTTTAATTATGGAATTTCAACAAAAATCATTTCAGTCATTAAAGCAATGATAATATAGCGAGAATGTGGGACGGGAATCTGCTTTCGGATGAGTTTTGTACTTCGATGGGAGTTAAGCAAAGATGTGTCCTGAGTACCCTTCTTTTCATTTTATACATTAATGACATCACTGAATCTGTAAAAGGTGGCATAGTGCTGGGTGGAAAAACTATCTCAGGTCTCATGTATACAGACGATATAGTTTTCCTAGCCAATTCTATAGACGGGATGCAGTTGATTATGAATAGACTTCAACGCTATTGCAAGATCTGGAACTTATCCGTTAACCTTTCGAAGTCAAAAATGATGATATTTAGAAGAGGCAGCGGGAGATACTCAAGACAGGAAAAGTGGACGTTCGAAGAGGAGGCAGTGGAAATAGTTAAGGAGTATAAATACCTAGGAGTCTTGATCACACCGAACTTGAACTTCGATAAGCACCTCCGTTCAAAAGTAGCAGAAGCTAAGCGTGCCATGTGTTCGGTATGGATAAACTGCTATTTAAAGAACAACGTTTCCTACATAGCCAAATACAAAGTTTTTAGAGCAACTGCTATCGCAATACTGTTTTACGCGGCCCAAGTTTGGGGTTATCTCCCGTTTGAAGCGGTGGAAAAGTTTTTGCGTTTTTTCATCAAAACCACTTTTAGACTCCCAAGTACATCGCCCAACTATATGCTGCACCTTAAAACAGGATTAGGTCCTCTTTTCCTGGATACACTCAATTTGCATTATAATTATGTGACAAGAGTTATGGCGATGGGAGAAAATAGGATTCCGAGACTGGTGCTATCTCAAATCAAATGAATTCTGGAGGAGGGTGTGTAAGAGAATGGTATAAACTGGCAACCGATTGCTCAATAAATTTCACACTAAGTAGGTAGTGTTAGTGTTTGATAGATGCAAAATCAATCAAATTGAAATTCGATGATTTGTTAATGAAAATCGGGAATAGAATGTACGACAAGTTTATTGAGGAAGCAGAATCGTCAATAAACAGAACTTACTACAGTAGAGTAAACCACTTATTAGACCAAAAGACCTATTTCTTGGCTGATAACACCGCAGACAAAATCAGTTTGATTTTTAAAGTAAGAGGCGAACTTATCGGTCTGAACTTTATTCCTCATCGTCCAGATCTTCCTATTTTGTGTGATTTATGTAATCGCAGAGATCGAGAAGACGTTTTCCACTTTTTGGGAGTTTGTCCAGTTCTCAAAGAATTCCATAAGCGATACTTTGGAGCGGAAAGCCTTAACTTAGAAGAATCGATAAATTTGTTAAATGGAAAAAGAGGTTGGGACCTTTTAAACATGTATTGTTTGAACGCGTTTCGGTACAGAAGATGTATAGTTCATGAAAGTTTTTGACGATTCGAAAATTGTTAAATTAAGTAATGAAATATTTTATATTAGTTTTTCTTAAGTGTGTATACACATAATTTATAATGCAAATGTCAGTTTGGTAGACGGCCTCAGGCCAAGCCATTTAAAGACTTATGATATATAATTTATTCAAGGAAAATTTTGAATTGTATTAAAAATATTTTTGAAGTCAATAAACTAACTAACTAACTAAAACTACTGAATCAAAATCAAATAAAAAATTATTGTTTGTTTTTTTTACTTCCCAAGTTTGGTTTTTTTAAATCCATTTCTGAATTTCTCGCAGATAAAGTCTGTTTCCCACGTTAAGGCTTCCTACAATCATTAAAACTTTAAAAGTTAAAATCAATCTTATAAGTACAACCTCGTACATATCAGCTTTATCATATTTTGTCCATGCAGTGCGTTTTAACACAATGAGTGCACCACACAAATCCCTTTTGCGCGCGCATGTTATTTAAAAAAAATTCAGGGTTTTTCATAGTATATTTTAACTTTGCAGTTAAGAATCCAGATACCCCAATCAGGGTACGAATTAATCGCCCAACTTATCAAGCATACCAAATACAAGCGGACACTATTCACTGTGCAGTCTGCCAGTCCGCCATGAAGGTAAACATGCCCGGGCCTATATAAAATAAAAAAAAAAGAATACAACCATTAACTGTCTATTCAACAACTTTCCTTTTGTAGGACTTATGCAGCGTCGATTGCAGTAAACACACTTCCACGAACCGACGTGACGCGACGCGACGCCACCATTGCTGTCGTCATCGTCTTCGACGTCTGTCCACCACTTCAAATGGATTCCCTTTTCAATAACATTTAAAAGCCTTAACTTCAAAAAACCAACCGAAAATACCCCATACCCTGAGAGAGTGGTAAAAAATCTTTAGTAACTCGTTACCTCGTGCTTCCAAACAGAAAGAAATATAAAAAAAATCTCCCATTGCCCATCAGAATCAGACATTGGGGATGTGGCTCGCTGGCCAGTCTGGGTTCCTGAGACTGAGCCGGAGCTCAACTTAATTCATCTGGGCTGTCTGAATGCAAGTGGTGTGTATACGAGTTGTTTCTTTTGTCATTCCCGATGGCCATTGTCGTCTTCTTTGCCGGCCCAGCACTGCCCGGCCCAGGCACCCCGCAATCGTTGACTTGGCAACGTTAAAAAGGCAAAACTCTTGTCAAGCCCACGGGTATGAAACAAGGAGCCACGTTTTTCTCAGTGTTTGCAGTGCCATTGAAGAAAAAATGTTTGCAAATTGTACACAAACAGAAACTGAGCGAGTATCGCTAGGATTGTTGTTTATCGGCGAAATTTTATGGGTATGGCAATGACAAGGACTTGGATAGATGGATGGTCCTTGCGGGCGCGCTTCAGAAAAAAATCGTAGGAACAAAGCTACGGCCAAAGAGCTTCAAAGCCTATTTGTAGCAATTATGAGACAACGAAAGGACGTGATGGATGAGAATGCTCGTTGTGTGCAATCAATAAATGCGTGTTTGTGTACACACCATAAGATATAAGAGTGCCTCTGAGGAGGCAGATGAAAAGATGAAACAAGGAAAAAACAATAAGTTCTTCTTTGTCACGGTGAAACTCAAATAGGCTATTTGTATACAAAGAAATCCCTCACCATTGTATCCCGGCTCTGAACACGAAGCTTCGATGTCAAACGAGTGAGGGATTTATAGACATTGTAATTATGAGTTCGAGTCATACGCATGTGGGGATAGAAATAAATAGCTTTTGTTTGTCGAATTGTTTGCAATTACATATTAAGTGGGCGTTCACTGATAAGCAAAGGTAAGACTTTGTCAAAGCTTAGAAAAACATAAAATTATTAGTTGAAGATACAAAAGAAAATAAATACCTTCTCCTACCTATTCTAGCACCACCTATCAGGTCCAAACCATTTCAGAATCAGACGCCCCGCTACATGCTTCCATTATAGTAAATCTACTTAATACTTTCTTAACTCATTTAAGCAGTCGTTTTTTCGACATGAGAGTTGTATTTAAAACTAAATTGGTAAAGTTAATAATTCCTTGACGAAGGAACAATCCTAAGCAACTCATCCGGACTTACCATGAAAATAACATCTTGAAAAGATATCCCCCTTCAAGGCACCACTAAAATAACATCTCTATGTAACTATCTTAGCCAAAATTAGAGACACTCTCTCTGCTTCACCAACGAAATAATTACGTTCGTAATTATGATTTACCTCACTTTTTGTTTGCCAATTTGTCTAGTCGCAAAAGGATAATCTTGCAGTCATAACTTAACCGATATCCGAACATCCAAGGACAAATAAACCTAAAAAAAAATAAAAAAAAGGAAATCTTGCAATAAATTTTCCCAAAATCTCAGTGTTCATAATGCTGCTGTAATTTCATCCTATCACTTCATATCGTCCCTTGAGATAACGTGCCAAATTCATAAGCTCCTGAATGAGTCCCATGTACCTAGTCAAATCATATAATGCCTTATTCGCTCACATATTCTGCCTTATTTTTAGAAATTTTACGAAAGTCTTTTAACTTTGTTTGCCCAAAAGAGCTTCCAAAACTATTTGGCTCTCATTTGACCATGCTAACACGAAATGGTGAGGAATAGGTATATCACTGATTGTGAACTATTTATTTTTAAAAATGAGATACAGGCTGTTTCGCAAGAAATTATGTTTTAACGAGAAGAAGGTTTTTTGGTGAAAATGAAAGGAAAATATACATACGTATCTTGTTAAGGATGTACCATTTCATCAAATTATGCAAAGTGATTTAGTGTTTATCAACAAGTTAACATATTTTTTTGATAATTTTCGGATAAACCGCGAACCGCGTAATATAGAAATATTTAGTGAGTAAATATCTTACTCACCCCGAACGTTATACATATGAGCTGGGCTAATAATAGGTTTTCGGAACTGAGGTCTATAAGGGACGGTTTATCCAGCTCCTGGTCCTTGAAGTTGTATTAACGAGGGCCAAAAATTAATTCAGACCACTTAAAGCTTCGTCAAACAGAGCGCATTTTCATCGTAGCGTTGAAATGATTTAACGCGGGGTGGTTTTGAGATTATTTTGACGCGGCATTCTATACGCGGCAGAAAGAGAGCTATCAACAGCACGTTAAACATATGTATGTACATACATATGTATGTATGAATCTTGGTTTTCATTTACTCACAAAACGTCAATTTTTTTTTCGTTTTTTAAAACAATATTCAAAAGGAAATGACATAAAATAAGTCAGAAAAACCATTTGTTTATTTCTACAATAAATTCAAAGTGACTTTATACGCCAAACACAAAATAATTAAAAAAAAATTTATTTTTCACAACGCGGCGCGGTAGTGAAATCATGCTCTGTGTGACGAGGCCTTTACTCGTTATAGCCAGGGTACGGTTGAGTACTCGTATATCCCGACCGGTAATACTATGAGAAAGTGTGATGTCATACGGCTGTAATCGCAATAAATCGCCAACTCCTTTTTCGATCGAGTCTCTTATAACCTGCAAAGGAATCCCTTACGGCCAGCATCAAGTATTGCCAATAAGCCATCAGAGAGGTCGCCACATAAGTGCTGGGCTTCAATCGGCCACCACAATGAAACACCTGATTTGACAATGAGTTCATGCATCTAAATTCTAAACAAGCATACAAAGCAATAGCAGTCCACAGAAGACCCGGATTTGAAAGAACCGAAACTTGCAAAGATGATCACGGGAACATCGTAGTAGGATCGCATTCAATGTTGAGAATAAGGGAAAGACCTTTTCTGCGAACTGTATTAAGCCGAAGACGAAGCTAATTCCGCTCCCAGATAGAATAAACCATTTTACTTCGGTGAAGTAGAAAAACAATATCGCCCACACGATCTGAACGAAGTAAGACTAGGTATATCAAAGCTTATGGCCCATATTTTGAACGGAGCCAATAGCCTAGCTGCCGAAGAATAACTCAATTCAATCCTGCTTTTTCGGGTTAAGAAGGGAATTGGCCTGCAAAGCACTTTCCCATCCCACTAAAGTGCCTCTTTATAAGAATCCCATCATTATTGTTCCTAATCCTATTTTATGGTGCAGAGGCATGGACATTGTCAAAAGTGTATGAGGACGCTTTAGACTATAGAAAAAAAATCCTCGGGGTGATTTTAGTCCAGCTTTTTGATTGAGGTCCAAGTCCCCCCGGATTATAGTGCCACATATAATAAGATATTATTCTAGTTTTTCTAATAATTAGAGTCGTGAAGTATATTTCATAAAAATTGTTGGAGCGGTTTTTGAGAAAAATAAGCTTTTTCATAACATTTTATATGGCAGCTACCGTTAATTTTTGAGCTTAAAAAAAATGAAAAACTCCTCTGTAGAATGTCAGAATTACCTAAAGTTATAAAATTGAAGACGATTGGCCCAACCGTTTAGGCTACAGTCCAAAATACATCCGTACAGACAGACGGGCAGACACATGGACAGAATTTTGCCAGTAACTCAAATATGTTTCTCTACATTCGTAATGTCATGTTTGATTGTTATCTCAATTTTTTTTCACGAATACATAACTTGTATTATAGTACCTATAATCACAAGTAAAAAGATTCAAAATTCAAATAATACTACCCCCCCCCCCCCCCCCCTTCCAGTGGGATCAAAACTATAGGTTTGGTTCGTTGGTTCGGTTGGCGCGACAGCTCCTTAAGGAGCCAAGGCCTAGTGACTTATACTCTCAACCATTCCTGTGTGTGTGTTGTTACTCTGCAAGAATGGAAGGGACCTACAGTTTACCGCCGAGTCCGAACGGCTACATGAGATGCACTTTTTCGAGACAAATTTTACTCTTGGAGGTTTTGTCAGTTCCTCGCAAGAGGCAGTACCCCAGAAAAAAAGGTGGCTATGAGCTGGATTTGAACCCAGGTTCTTTCGCTTAGCAGTCCGACACACTAACCACTAAGCCACGGGGCACTACGTGATCAAAACTATAACACTTTTATAAGGGGTGTTTTTTTTAGATGCATATAATTTTTTTAAACACAAATAAACAACAAATTTAATGGAATGACCAATTTCGGCTTTATTAACTCACAAATTTCATTGCATTTAATGTTTAAAATTAATTTCTGGCATATTGCCTCTGTGACTGCGGCTTACGAACGCCATCCTGTCGGTCCAATTTTGCAACACTTTTTCAAGCATACCCGGTCTTATTTCGTTAATAGTGCGTCATATGTGGTCTTCTAAATGATCAGTCGTTGCTGGTTTATCAGCATAGACTAGAGATTTGACGTATCTACTATTATGAAACATTTGCTTATAGCGTTCGTCATTCATGGTTATGTTTGCACCAGTTTCGGATTTAAAAACAAATGGGCCCTAACGACGGCTTAGGCATGCAAACCGCACCAAACAGTGATTTTTGTGGGGATGTAATGGAATCCTAAGAGTCTCGTGAGGATCTCACTCCAAAAACGACAATTCTGTTTGTTTATATACACACTAAGCCAGAAATGAGGCTAACCATGATTTGATGATAATAGTCTGGTTCCACTTCTAGTTGATTCTCATCCCATTAACCGAACACAAGATGCAATTGATGGTCCGCTGGCCTTAATTCTGTCACCAACCGGATCTTAAATTGGATGTACGCCAAGATCTTTCCTCAAACTTTTCCAAGTTGTGGACTTGCACTGGCAGAGACCAAGTTGTCGAAAATGGCGTCGGATCGATAAATTCGGATACTTTGTCACACTAACGTCAACAGCGGCCATAGGTTCTTCTGCACGCACGGTACGTAGCGCAGCTTCTCAGATGGACTATTATGTGCACCGTAAACTTGACGAAGTGCTCTATAAGTTTTTTTTTTTTTTGTAAAACGTTTGTAAACGATTTTTAAACGTTGTTATGTTGTTAGTCTTTGTATGGTGATTTGTTATAGTTAACCAACAAAAAAGTCAAACACGCTTCATTAGTATGACAATTATACCCATCAGAATTTCTATACCTAAAAAAAGCACCCTTTTATTTTTAAAATAAGGGCTTGACTTTCGACTCTTAAAACTGTTTTTTCTTGTTTATGTATAGTTTTATATGAAAAAAAATTATATTATAATTTCAAAATTGAAGTAAGGTAAGGAAAATTTTTTTAGATTCTAGAAATTATTCAGAGGAATATAGAAAAAGAGACTAAAAAGAAGACATACATATAAAAAAGACGACATATAATGGAATTGAAAAAGAGAACATGTTCTCTTTAAAAGAGATGTTCTGAAACCCTACTCTATACATGTAATGAAAACCATATTGATTATGGACTACTATTTTAAAGCAGCCTAAATCCTTAAAAAATAGAACAAGCCGAAACAAACTCGGCATCTGGACACTTAAAGCAGTAATGGAAATTAATCTCGAATTGACTACTATTTGAAGCCTCCGGTGAAAGATTTCAAGCAGATATGGATTAATAGAAGATAGGTCTCGGCTAATAAACCTTTTTCCGGGATTCTGTGAGTAAAATATATTAAAAAAAATGGTTCGTTGTCTATAAATTCGGTTAACAGACGATAATTTTACGTGATAACGTCATAAGAAAACATTGATGGCAGCAACACTAACATACAGCCGGTTAACTCACACCCACAAATCCTCTCGTTAAATCCGCACACAGACACCCTAATATTTACATCTACTTTCTACTTTAACAAAACCCAGCCCATTTTGTATTTCTTTTTCTCTTCTTGTAGTATTGTACTCTTTTATTGAGTACTATTGTACTATTTGAGTGCATTTTTTTTAGGATTTGCGCTTGTTCTTTTTAATCGGTTTTGGTTGATAAAACCACAGTATCGCAGCGTGCGTCACTTTTCTTATCAGCATTATCAGCATGAGTCATGTTATTTCGTATGTGTAGCGTCTCATCGATTTATAAGACGTTATCAAATCAAAAAAAAACTATTTAATTGTATGTGTATCCTTTCTTTCAATACAACACTGTCAATCGAGAAACTGTGTTTCTTGCGAGAACGTTTTATTTTTGTTTTTAACTTTTCATAACCAAAAAAGTATATGTGTTAAGAAAAATAAAAAAAAACAGATTTCTAAAATAAAGTTTATTTTTCCGATTTTTTTTTTCATTTCAAGTTATCTCTGGCCTGTGCATGTGTCTGTCTGGTCGGACACCCATTTGCCAAACTCCCTTTTCCAACCGAACAAAATGAGTTTTCTAATTCTAACCATACACGTTGTCCCAAAAAGTCCAATCCACCCAAAAGATACATTATAGTGGTTGACGCAATTATCCCTTCTCAGGAGGTGGGGCTGTGCACAAGGATACGTTCTCCAGAAGGGATCCTCTTTCGTTCTCTTAATAATAAATGACACTTGGCTAACAGGATATTTTTGTTGAAAATTTCATAACTTCGTTAGAATACCCTGCTGTTGTATGTATGTGTATCTTTTTGTTTATATGATTGGGAAAACGGGTCTTCTCTTAAATTTCTATTGCGGAGGAGGTGAGGGACGAGTTCTTACTTTGAGAAACAGTTCATTTAACTATGGCAACATGTGTGAGATACACAAGCTCAGCTTCGCCGCCCATCTAGAGGCCAACAAACCGCAAAGGAGTAAATGTTAATATTATCAAGGACCGCATTTAATTCCGGATATGAAAAGACTTGGCAAACGTGACTGAATTGATTATTATACCACTTGGTGATGCTTAAATACAACTGCGTATAGAGATCGAAGCAAAGCACGAAAGGATGAAGCCAACTTTAAGAAGATACGAAAAAGAAGTTCTGGACGCTGGCGCTGGACCGTCACAGTGTCCGGTGCAGCATTAGCTAACAAAATATATAAAGTTCTCAGTCTTTCTGGTCTTCTTTCCCCCTTCTGATTTTTTCTCACCCCAAGGATATTAAAGAGTAGCATCATCTAGGACGATATTTGTCCTGATTGTGGTTGAGGGATTATGAAGATTTCCAACTGAGAAAACGTTTAAATTAAACGTAGGAATTTTGTTGGCAAAATTTCTATAATGAACGATATAGTATTCCTTAGGAGAAAGTTTTATCTGGAGATTGAGATACTTTGACCAGAATAGAATAAGAAGATAGAATAGAATCTGTGTAGTTGGACTTGGATTGGATGAGGATGCCGATGACGACGACTTGGACGCAACACATAAGTTTACGAATTCACATTCAAACTGTTTCGAGAATCACGTTTAGGTAGATCGTACATGGTCTAGGGGTTTTGTTCAGTTCACTTCTGCATGTAGCTATTGGGTGTGAAAGTGTCTATTGAAGCTGTGGCATACATCTGTGACCGAAAACGTACACGGTCCTCGTCTCATACGACATACAGAATTCACCAACTATCCCGCCACCGCTTTTGGACAGAGGACGAGATGGGTGGATGAAAAAGTTTTAGTTTTTCATTTTCTTTTGGTGTTTTGTTTTTTGTTCTTCCTTTTTTTTTGTACCGGAAGAAGTTGAAATGTAGGGAAAGTTCATGGCAGCATATTTGATTTGTTTCAATGATATAGTTGCCACAAGGTTACACGCGTCCCTAGGTTTTGGTAAAAAATGATTTCTAATAGAGGAGCTGGAGATAAAAGAAGATTGAAGTGATGTGCTCAGACGGTAAGGTGGGCCAGTTAGAGTAGAGGGACAGAGACCTATATAAGAGCAGCTTTAGTACTTAGGAAGTCTCTTTGAAAGTTTGTTATTTATTTCCTATTCTAATGCTGGAAAATCTTTTGGCACAAAGAAATGTTGAATAAATACAAGTGCAGTTCCTTATGTAGTTGGTAATATCAGTTTTTTTTTTCTTTTTGAAAAATGATAGTTGGTTACCCCCATTTTGACCGATTTCTATGAAAATAAATAAGTGGATTATGGGATTCATGTGTAATACCTTGGTTTTATGTTTTTTCTACACAAAGTCTTATAAAAGGATAGTACAAAACTAAATATAAGAGTTGTTTGTCTAAGTCTTGAAAGTATTTTGTTTGTGCTTTAAATGTATGTATAAGCCATTTGAAGAAGCAGAAGGTGGATATCAAAAATGGCAATTTTACTGAGCTTTTTATATGAGTAATTTTAGGTTGAAGAATTATTGGACACGTGAGCTTTGATACTTTTTGGTGAGTCTTTTACAGGAATAATAAGATAAGAAAGATATCGAACAATGACTTATTGACTTATCAAATCTTAAGGAAATACAAGTAAGTCATAAAAAAAGAAATATGTTTTATCTAATTTTTGTTTTCAATTAAATGATGTCATTTCAATTGTAGATACAGTTTCTCACGCCAACGACCTTGCTGATATGTCGTATCAGAGAGAGGTCTTCAGATGCTAGCAGAATTTTTTCAAACAGCTATTAAATGAGCAGATAAGTGTGGATTGGGTGTAAACTGGTCTAGTCCTATATCCTAATCCACAAGGAATTTTAAATTTATGAATCTTGATTTGATTATTGATTCTGAATCATCATTTATATCAGGTTCTGGGGCCTTATTTCTGGTGGTTTTGCTTGTTTTCAAGTTTTTGTACCAGAGATGAAACTCTTCTGGGATGATAGTTGACTGTCACTGTTTTGCTGGACAATTTTGATTATCAACTTTTATTAGCTCTGCGTAAGGTGATCGCTAAAACACTGTCACCGCTTGGCAGCACTCATAAAATAAAATGTCATTTCGATCAGCTGTTGTGTTTTGTTGTGAAAATTTTGTTCAATTGTTTTGTGTTCAACTTTTTTTTCCAAAAATATAAGTACATATTTCTTGAAATATTTATTTTAAGAAAAAATGTTTGTTTTCATTTAGGACGGCTACAAACAACAAATTTCGATTATCTCGGCGTATATGGAAATGCATCCCGCGCTGGCCAGATCCTACAATGCCCTATCAAGCTATTATGTGCATGTATCTTAAAAGTATCAATGGGAGCAGTATGTGAGATCCTTGAACGTAAATAGGCCGCCAACAAAATTTGTTGCAGAATGTAAAAATATTTGTTTTGTTTCTTAAGAAGCAATTGAACTTTTGTTATAATTGTCTCCTTCCTCGTTGTGTTTGCATTGAAATATAAATTATCACATTTTTCAGTTTTTGCTTAAAATTTGATAATGTGTTCATTATTTTTTATAAAAAAATCAAGCTATAATAGAAATCAAGCCGACCCACATTATTTTTCCCACAAATTTTATACACAAATGTATGAAGGTGACAACTAAATAGCTGTCATCCGCAAACCATAGCAAAAAGGTGATGGTCACTTTGATAATCACCTTACGTGGAGCAAACGCATTATTTTTGATGATCAACTATTTCCTTAGCCGATTTCACCCCAGGTTTATTTTTTTGGTACCTAAAAGATTTTACTTTCAAAAAGTAAAAGCAAATTGTAAAAGAACAGCACTTCGGCTGGAGGAATTAATTTTTTAAAGCTAAGTTAAAAGCTCTACCTTTTCACATTAACAACTTTCAATAATGATCATTTCCCTAAACGTACATTCAAAACAAATCATAGCAAAGGAATAGGGAAATCACCTTATAACAATTTTTTTTTTCTGTTTGTTTTATTTTAATTGAATTTGAGGACTTGAGCTTTTTTGCAGCAAAAATAGAGAAAGTAGAGAAAAAAGATTTGTACAAAAAAGATTCAGGTCCACTTGGGTCTTTCTTGCTCCAAACATTTGTGTGTTTTGGACATAGAATGAATTGTTTTGATACAACAACTACAAAATACCTTTAAATGGACTGGGGATATTTTTGCAGGGCATAGATTATTTTGCATCATTAAGTCCATTTTACAAAAATGTGGACTTGAGCTCTTGCAGCACACCGACGAAATAAATAATTCTAAAACCAGACCATTCTTCCATCAAAGTGATTCCACTGATTTCAGCAATCAATTGCCACAAATTAAAAAAAAATTACCGAGTATATGTATAAGTTTGATTGGGCATGAAATTCACAAAAAAATAATTCCCAAAAAAGCCCCTAATAACAAAGAATGAAATAAGACCCCACAAAAATATTATATAGAATACAAAAAATTGGCAATCACTTAGGCCAGTATAAGCCCCAAACAAACAAACAACACATTTGAAGATATGTCCCACTTTGATAAATGTTAGTATGAAGAAGGTTTAAGGGGACCTCATAGCTCATAATACTGATTGGGAGATAAAATCTCAAGAAATTTCTTTGCACAGTGATTCGGTAATGACGCCGAAATACTGATCCACATTATTACCATTTTTGTTGAAAATAGAGTCGAATTGGAATAAAACCGAAGTTCGCCTTTATTTCGCTTTTTTAGGGAAACAAGATTGAATCGACCTTATTACCATTTACCTTATTTCATGGCCATGTTCATCCAGAACAGCGCCATTTTCAAGTAGGCGCTGCGAAATAAGGCCCCAGAAAAAATGGCCCCAAAACCAGAATTAAAATAGGGGCCAATATATGGGGTATTGTTTCATAATAAAATAAAACCTATTTTTTCCTTATGAAATTACGCCCTAAAGCCTTTGGCCGAGTCTTCTACTAGTACTAGTACAAGACTTATTTTTTTTTTTATCTGAGTCTTCACAGTTGGTATTTAACTTTGTAAAAGAAGTTAATACATCGTCGTCAGGAGGTACGAATGTTAGGCTTTTTAGCATCCGTTCATAAACACTGAAATTGTTATCGCTTCCATATTTTCGAGCAAGCCCTTCTTTTTGTACTCGCCTCCAAATATTTTGCCAAAAATTAAATAAACAACACTTGTACTGAGCGTTGGGAAAATATTCTTTAGTGGCAGACGATATTGTTTTCTCAAAATCAGTTATGATTCGTGATTGTCGTAAATCAATGTTTCGTTCTGCAGCTAAATAAAACAAATAAAAATAAAATAAAGAAAAATGTTGTGCTCATAAGGCAAAAAACTAGAGGCAAAGACTGTCCATTGATTAGGCCTTGAATGATGAAAAGCTGACGAAAAATGGTCAAAACAATGTAAAATGTTCCATCCATCACCTAGCAGATGGAAAGTTCAAAGAACCAGCAGTACTTATTATGATGTTTTTCTCATGCCCAAAATCAATTTCTTTTAACATGAAAAGATCACATTGTAAAGATTTTAAATATTATGGTATATTTATTTCTTCTTAGGTTAGGGGTTCCGTTTCCTTTGTTTTACGAATCCGTGCAACTTTTAGCTTCTGAGCTCGTTTCAACGGAAGATAAACTCGGAAATCTGGTTGACACCCTACAAGCAAACCCGATGAGCTTTCTTTAAAATTATTAAAAACTAGTTTTGCCTAAAAAACTGTTTTGCCGGTATAATATTATATGTACATCTGCATTTGCAGATCTGCGATAGAAGGGGATGCGAAATTCCTTAAACTTGTTTTCTAGAAAAAGAGGGAATATCAAGAATGCAGACGTCGTCGGTAGGAGATAGAACAAACAAAATTACGCATGATGTATTCTTTCTTCCTTTTTCATATTCGATGCATATAGATGCGTTCTTCTACTTTTTTGCTTTTTTATGCAGGCGTATGTATGTAAATCCACCTTTGATCAAAGAAACTAACCAATAATGAAAGACAGAAGGTAACGGTTTGTTTTGTTATAGTTTTCAAGACCTGTGATAATTGTAAATAACAACTAATGTGGGGATTTTGTATTTTGAGACAAACAATTTGGGCGTTTTAAGGCTAAATCCGCCAACATTATCCTAATATGCGTTCATGCCCCCACAGAGGACAAAGATGACGCCACAAAGGATGACTTCTATGAGCTCCTCGACAAAACCTATCAGCAATGCCCTAAATACGACGTTAAAGAGGAAATCTTTGGTAGGACTGTCGGAAAACATAGCCTACACGACACAACGTCTGAAAACAGACTTAGGCTAATTGACTTTGCAGCGGCATATAACGTCACCATTGCAAGCACACGTTTTTCTCATCTCGATATACACAAAGGGACTTGGCGACACCCAGGTCAAAAAACCGTCAACCAGATTGATCACGTTGCGATCGATGCAAGACACGCCTCCAGTATCTTGGATGTTCGCACCTTCCGAGCAGCTAACATCGATTCGGATCACTACCTTGTTGCAGCAAAGGTAAGAATGCGAATGACCCGAGCACCACAACAACGGAGTAATACAACAAGAGGCATATAAAGCAGCGCTGCAATGAAAGATGAGAGCTGCTCGCGAGCTCTACGAGCAGAAAAGACGGGAAGAACACCGGCTTCTCCAAAAAAAAAGAGAGAACATGAGAAGCACGTGATCGAAGATATTGAGAGATGCTACTCCAGGAACATCGTGCGGAAGTTTTACCAACAGGTAAAAAGAACGTGCCAAGAAAAAAAAAACCCGCACAGAAGCCTATAGAGATCGGAATGGAAACCTCGTAGTAGAGTCACAGTCGGTGCTGAGTTGAGTACATGGAAGGACCATTTCTGCAGAATGATAAACGGTGATGAAGACCAAAATCCCGCTGTCAGGTAAAATGAACATGGACGATAAGAAACAAAACTTCCGTCCACCTGAGCAAAAGAAGTAAGGATAACAATATCTAAACTAAAGAACAACAAAGCTGCTGGACCCGACGGACTCATCTCTAAAGTTTGGTCAGAAGAAAGAAAGAAAAGAAGAAAGAAGGAAGAACCTCAGCATCGTTTGCCTGATCCACAAGAAAGGAGACCCTATAAACTGCGCCAAGTATAGAGGAATAAGTCTCATAAATATCGCCTACAAGATCTTCTCTGCCGTACTTATTTGAAATCTGAAAATTAAAAACAAATCTAAGAAAATGTCAGCATTTATTATTTTATATCCCCTTCTTTTTCCTGTATACTTGTTGTTACTTAGCGCAATTTTCACTGTTACTTATTGTTATTTAAGTAACAACAAGAACAATTTTTGCTGCTACTTAAATAACAATAAGTAGCAACAAGCGCAATTTTAGCTGCTACTTAAATAAACGATGACTAGAAAACAATTGAAACTTCAAATTGCTTTTGACATTCGATGTCATCGGATTTGCCGGAGAGAAAATTTAAAAGTTGGTCTATTTGATGCGGTGCGTCCGGCACATGCGATTCCTAAGGGTCACTTCCCATAAGAACGTGTACTTAATCGAGCAGTCAGTTTTATGCGGCAACGCAATGGACGAACGGATTCTATGGGTCGATCCCTTTAGCCGCTGGATACGATTTCTTTGGCTGTACAGCCCGCACTGGTTGTAGTATCTTCTTCAGCATTTATTATTTCCTGGGTCCCAAATAGCGGTATAAATCGCTTACTTAGCCCAAACCGCAATCAAATCACAAATACTTTCCTCCGACCATATTTTGCAGATGAGTTGGTTTATGCATCCGACTAGGTTCCGGTGGTAGCCCATCTAGCAGCAGATTTCTTTGTTCTTAGTCTGGAAATGGCTTCTTTGATCTTATTTTGCAAAGGTATAATTATTTAACGTAAATTTGTTTCCAAGCTCATTAAAGAATTTTATATTTTTCATTAAAAATTTTCAGAGCTACGCTTTTAGCCATACTCATTTGACTGGTTATAAGAAGCCATAACAACTGAACTGAAATTATATTTATATATAATCACCGAATTAAAGAATAACATATACGAGTATATTTGACCTTTTGATGTATTTAACCCTAAAATTAACCCACGGATTTCAATCAACTTCAGCTTATTATGTGTACCTATCTTCGTTTTATATTTTTTTACGAAAAACATTATAATATAGAAAACAAGACATTTTCATTCTGAAAATAACGCAATTCCAAGAATTGATTTCCATAAGAATTTATAATAAATTCAAATATTCGACAAATGCCTTGGGGGCAATGAAAGCATAAATCTTTATGCGTGCCTACCTTAATGAAAAATGTAGGTATTTATCGCAATAACCTTCAACCAATTGAGAGATAAGAATTCAGAAAAAAAATATTCTCTCTCTCGGTATTAGTTTCCTGTTTCGTCCTTTGAAAGGAGGATGCGCCTGACTTAACTACGAAATTTTAATGTTTTTTTCTAATTTGAAAAAAATACTCTTTGCTCTCACTCCCCTTAAACAGATTCAGCTTTAGCTTCAGCGCATTCTATTATTTCTCTTTATTTTTTCTCTCATCTAGTACAATTTTGTTCAATCTCTTGTAAGTTTTCTCTGAAGCTTTTTTTTTTAACTGAGAGCAATGAAAGCACAAATCAACTAACTACATCAATGAGATAGAAATAAATTAAAAGATACATCAATGAGATATGTATGTACAAATATATTAATTTTTAATATGACTTCAGTCCCGCTAATAAAGACATGTTGAAACCATAATATTGAGGCGGCGAATCGAGTCGATCTGTCATACAAGAGCACGTAGTTATTGGCCATGACAATCCTTATTACTGGTATTTATGCCGAGGGCAAATTAATGTTTATGTTTGAGAAAACCAAGTTGAGTAGATATAGAAAAGCTGAATTTTTGGGTGACTTCTGACCTACTCAATGCAATTTGACATTTCTAAAGTTTCATATGTTCGTTCAGTGCAAACCTATAGAAATATTTGTGGCTATCGAATTGAAGTTCTTGTTTTTTTTCGAAATTCGCTTTTAATATTTGGTTGAATTTGTCTTCTTTCGTAAGGAAGAATATTATCCCATTATCTGTATATTTTATTTCTCTTTCACCATAAGTTCATTTTTAGTTTATATCTTGTTTTTTTTTTTAATATGCACGAATCCTTCACATGCACGTGTCGGAAATCAATTTTCGAAAACGCTAATAAAAAAACTACACAATCAGACAGTACTATGCATGGATCCTAGGCTGATAAGAAATTATCGGACCAGTTGGAAGTATGAACCGCCGAAACTATGAACTGGAAGGCGAATAATATTTTGCGTCCAGGAAATGACAAAACAGACAACAGAGCCCTTTTCTTAGATTTTAAGAGAAAACAAAGACATTAAGAATTTTCTAGTATACAGAAGAAAATGTTGTTTTACGCAGGTAAAAATAGAATCAGAATCATACATGCGGAAAAATTACTGGGTTACGTGTTTGCTTTTTTCAGTGTCTATAAGGCTGAAGATGAAAGGAAATGTGTGGAATAATATCCAGTGCTTATGCTCCCTAAACCCCAGATGATTATCTGTCAGGATAAGCTTCTAATTGTAGGTAGTGATTTGAATGGAATGTTTAAAAAGGACTGTAATGACTGGTGTGATGGTACGGTATGCCGAACTAGAAATCCTAATGAAGACATTTTACACCTGTGTAGGTTATATGGTTGTAAGGTGTAAATATATTCATCAAACCGCACAAGCACCGTATCGCTGACAGGAGTGGAGGAGACGGAACTGAGGTCGATTAACAACTTGTATAGTCGGTTTCTTGAAGCTGCAGTGAAAAATTGAAATGTGATTTTGGGCGAGCGATCACTCAGCAACACCATCTTCTGCTCACCGAATTTAGTATTTTGTGGATAAATTACGAAATCAATTTACTCCCAATGTAAAAAAGAAACAGTGATCTAGGAGCACAAGGCAGTGATAGCTAAGAAATGTAGCTTTCAAAGCTTTGTTAGTACGAGTATATTCTTCTTAATACCTAAATGAAGAAGCCCTCCACGAAGTGATTTGCAGACGTTTCAAGAAATGAAGCCGAAACTTCTTTAGCAGAAAGTACGGAAACCATGTGTTCGGAGGTTAAAAACATATCTGCAATGGCTGTTGAAGCTATTAAGGAATTGCTTCATCCTGCATGCCAATATGAATAAGCACGTAACTGTTTTCAAAATTGTTACTAAAAGAAAAAAAAGAGTTCTCGCCTTCAAATTTACTAACCATCCTCGAAATGACCTTCTTACAGATGAGGTCAAAATTCTTCACAAACGAGGTCAGTTTTGTGAAGGAATTTTAAATGATTAAATCAACGACATAACAGTTAAAGAAGTTGGTGCTGGAAAAGTTCTGGAAGTAATGGGACACATCGGGTCTTGATGAATCACGACACGACTTTCATCTCCAAATCTTTCAACAGAATTAAATGTACCTTCTTTGTAATCATCAAAAGAAAGAGTGATAACGGAATTACGGGTATTTGAAGAACCATGCGGGTTTCTTTCAGGCATCTCAACAACAGGTGCAGTCCAATCGTAAAAAAAATTGAAAAGAACAATCCCGGAAATCCTCAAGAGATTTGTCCATTGTATTGGTTGATTTTAAGAAGCTTTTAGGCAACCCGATGGCCTGAAAATCTACGTGAAAGTGATGATGGACATGTACGAGCCATTCATAAAAATGTAAAATGCCCCGCAGTAACCACTTTCCAATTACAGTTGTTATATACACCATCAGGCTTGAGTGTTTTGCTCCTTACAGTCCTTAACTCTTTCTTGGTATAAGGTGACGGACTCGAAAGACCATTAATTACACTTTGCTGACGATGGAACCATCATCCTGTATTCTTTCAACGAGCACTTGATGTATGCGAAGATGTTCCGGAAGAAAATGGATACCACATTAGCGCGAAGAAGACTGAATAACTATTCCAGACTTTACGAAAATGTTCAATATCATACATGGATACATGATCAACAGCAAAGGATTTTGTGATGAATTGAACGGTAGTGATCCCCATTCACAGTAACGTGCCGGTCTTGATCATCACGGAAGAAGTACGGGCCAATGAGGCCGCTGACCCATAAACCACACCAAACCGTAATTTTTTCGGGATGCAATGATGACTCATGGAGTACGTGTGGATTGCTGCCTGACCAATACCGCATATTTTGTTTATTGACGAAGCCATCCAGCTAGAAATGAGCGTCATCGCTGAAGATGATTTTTCGATGAAAATCCGAATCATTTTCAAGTTGTTGCTCAGCCCAATTCACGAACATATGACGCTTCTGGTGGTCAAGCGGCTTCAGTTCTTGCGTCAATTTAATCTTGTAAGGATGTAGGCCAAGATCTTTTTGCAAAATTCGCCACAACGACGTCACAGAGATGCCCAACGCTTGAGAACGACGTGTGAGAGACACATTTGGGCTTTCTGCAACTGAAGCCTCAGCGGCAGCAATATTCTCGACACTACGGGCACTTCTTTGTCTCACTGGCACGGGAACATTTTGTACTGTGCCTGTGGATTCAAATTTTTCCACTAGACGCTCAATTGTTGATCTGCTAGGACGATTTTGACGACCATAAATTGGACGTAGCGCTCTTAACGTTGAGGCCACTGACTCCGAATTTCGGTAGTAAATTTTAATAATTTCGACTCGTTGTTAGCTCGTATATCGTTTCATCATGAATGGCAAACCTTACTGAAGAGAAATGTCAAAAGAACGTTTTTTTTAATTTTGAGCTTTATCGGTAACCGCTCTTTGTATTTTTGTCAAATTTTTACTTGAGAAGATCTAAGTAGCCAAATTAATTCTGCATATAAACATTTTGAATAACTTTTTTTCAAATTAAAATAAATTTTTATTTTTTTTTTTTTTTGAAATATCAATATTATTTAAAACTAATCAAAAAAAATTACTTTAAATTTTATAATCACATCTATATTAATTAACTCTAAAAAACTGCATACAAAATTAAAAAAAAAAAACAAAATCAAAAAAACTAAAAATAAAAAACTGGATTTTTTGAAAACCGGTACTACAATTTTCGAAATACATTTTTTATAAATTCTTTGTTATTTAAGACGTGTGATGGCGTACTTCATTTTTACCATTTAGTATTTTGGTTTTGATACTTTTCGTAAGTTCAAACTGTGTTATTTTCAACGAAAATGTTACTTGTTCCTGTCAAAAATCTTGGTTTCCAATGTAATTAGGCATTTAAGAGCAAGTACGTGCGACCTAGTCGTGCTAATTTTTAAATAGTAGATTTCTTATCAGACAATGAACTTATAAGACAAATGTAACAATTATAAAATTAATTATACAAAAATAAAACAAGTACCTAACTTTAAATAACTCAAGCAAGAGTATTGCTTTGTATTTTAGAATTTTTTTAGTGCCGAAGATAACGTGGCAGACCTTGCTTATGTTGGAAGGATGACGTAGACCAGGACGCCCGAAGCCTTGGGGTGCATAACTGGATGATATCGACTATCAATCGGGATGTATGCCCGAACGGATACTGAATGTTGCGCCGATGATGATGATGACGATATTACAAATCGATTAAAGAACAGTCACTAAAGTACAATCATCAGTATCAAGCTACCAGACAACACAGTGATAATTACAAAAACAACATCAAAATACCTTGGAGTGAATTTCACTAAACGCTTCAAATTCAACAAGCACGCTTCATTTATGCTTTAGAGAGCTAACTTCTCCCTACATCTGGTCCACCCCCTTCTTAGGAGAAGAAACGGACTAAGCTCCTCATCTAGAAACAGCGGATCGTCCCGTTCTGATGTACGCTTGTCCTATTTGGTTCACCATATTACCAACATAATATGAAGAAAATCAAAGTTTTTGAAAGGAAGATACTCCGTAGCTGTACAGGTCTACACCGAAACCCCATTACAAGGATATATGTCCCAAACAAGAATCTATATGAAGACACCAAACTGATCCCAATAAATCAGTTCATGTCACAAAAATACTTGGAGGACCACCCCAACTTGGAAATCGAGCAACTACTCCAACCACAACTAGACCCCAACCATCGCTACCTTAACATTCGAGCCATCACAGACGACCGATTCGAGGATATAATGAACTATGATGGAGCCCCGTTCTACGAGAGAACAGGGAACGGACACAACAGGGAATACACAATATGCATCCTAACACCAATTTTTAAAACAAAAGCAGACAGTAATTTTAAATAAGAATTTTAATTAAAAGATTATGTAAACAAAAATATGATATATGTATGTAAAAATATAGCATTGTATAGAGTCATCTGAAGTACGTCGCGTCGGGCCCCTGTTGTTGAGCCGACATGATTTATTTTAGTTACATATAAGCTAGTTTAAGGCCAATTGTACATACATTTTAACAAATATAATAAAATAATCTAATCTAAAATCAACAACAAATATATATTTAATTCAACTATGTAACAGTTAGAGGAAGTAGGTATCTTCTTTTCTTCAGAAAAAAAGTCAATTTTTACTTTGATATATTTGTATAGTTTATTTTTGTACTGGGAATATTTATGACACATTACCATTTAACTGAAGTACCCATTTTCTTCACTTCACGGTCAACAAAATGAAAAAAAAACACAAAAAAAAGCATTTTCTTTGCACTTTCGCAACAAAGGACATTCATTTTCCCACGGCACTCTTCTCAAAATGGTTTTAACAAAAGTATAGAAAATGTCAATTGTATACTTTCCGTAGCTACATACATCTATCCACTGCAATAGACTTTGGAACACGCTTCCAAATTACCATACTCATTTCCCAAATAGAATTTTCAAGGATAACAAACACCGTGAGAAGAAAAAGCTGAAGCATCATTCCACATCGGTTGGTTACCATCCGCAATTGTCTAGAAGAAGAATCCGTGCTGTCTCTTCGCAGCACTCAGCTCAGCAGTGTAGTGCTTCCAGCTAGAACCAGCCGCATCCAACCTCATCTCATGACGAGAACATATATATGCCACTCAAGGATACAAACGTTGCTTAGCTCCTCGGCACATGAAAAACACAAAAAAAAAACAAGAAAAAATATCGGCGCGTTTTTCGAGATCCCTATCTACCACCTACACCTATATACACACCTTAAATTATAAAAAAAAGTTAAATATACACGATGATGATTTATTCAGTGCTGAAAAAGAAACAAAAACAATAAACCGCCCTCATACTAGTGTGTGTGTGTGGAATTTTAATTATGAAATTGCATAAAATTAACTTTGACAGACCTAAAACCATTTTCGTTCGCGGCAAGGATATGTCCTACACCATACGACGAGATACATTTCTATGTTGTTTCGATTCCTTGAGAAAGTGTATCTCATCTAGGTATGTTGGATCATCTTGTAGTTCAGAGCTGCTGGGAGGTTTGTTTTCGAGATACCTTGTTTTTTTCCGTACACTGAAATCCCATGGTTGCTTGTGTTGTTAGTGGTGTTGCAGCAATTTTAACGATTCATTAAATCCTATTGCCAAAAGGACGAAACGAGTTCAAGGTTTAACCAGGATGCAGCAGCAGCATCAGCAGCAGTGGCATGTTTGTCTCCGCATTGAACAAGCTTAAGCTATAATCACTGCTGCGGCAGTCGACTACTCAGTTGTCATCGGCGGCGGCTGTGAAGTACATTTTTAAGAAGTACTCCTTTCTTCGACACAGCCATAAAAGAAAATTACGGACGGGTTGTAAAAGTGGGCTAAGTATTCAAGGACAAATTCTGTTTTACAGTGAGAGATATAAACAAAACATATTTTGTTGGCTGGAAATTCGAAGAACTGGCAGTTGTCACTGTCAGTTTACAATTCTTCTCGGAATTTTTCGAAGGTTGTATTATTAAAAATTAATTACGGTAAAAACAAATAGAAATGGCGTCCTACGAAACAAACAGCCGAAAAAAGGAAATGCTTTAAGCCAAGGTGATTGCCTTGAATGGCATGGAGAGGACCCACGAATTCTGATAATAAAAGAGTGAAATGGATAATTTTTTTAATGAGACATCATGTCTTGTAAACAATTACTGGGAATGACAAGAACTGTCTTTATTTCACGAGATAACGTCCAAGGAAGACCTATTCTACTATTGGATAGTAACATTTATTTGGAAAAAATGTATAGTTAAATGAGTTAAGATTGTTTTTCGGCGCTTTTATTGCGATTTTTTAAAAGCTATTCTAAGTTCTTTTTTCAATGTCTGACGCCTACTAAATACAAGAGTCGTTACAGTTGTTTGATCCAAGAGTTTTTGCTCTTGCCTTTCTTCCGTGAACGTGCAACGTGATATCTATTTGCGTTTCGAACAAGATTCTCAACGCATCTTTTTCCTATATTGCGGTGCTAGTGAAGTTAATCATGCAATATTACGTCCAAGATGGTATTCTTGTTCTATGGAGACTTCTTCAGGGTTTTGAGCTCATCCATTTTTAATTCAACTGCCATTAATTTATTCTCAGATGTCCTACACGTATATTGTACAACATTGTGAACCGTTGGATCAGCAAATGGACAGCATAAGGTATTCAGTGCTAGTGTGGTATCCATTTCCCTCCATAATATAGAACAATATATCAAGTGTTCGTTGCCTCCACCTGGTCACTCCATTGAAGATGAGGTCTACATTGGCTTCTGAGTTCTGACTATTCGGATACGGTGTCAAAGACTTTGCCCACTGGAGCATCCATGTTCATTCACATTACATGGCCATCTTAGCCGCTGCGATCGATACGGTTTTTAAGATAGTCTTATATCGCCGCACATCGGATAAAACTTGTTGTTGTATCTTCATCGCAATTCATTATTTCTTGGATCGAAAACAGGGCCAAACCAGGGTATAAAAGTGTTTTCATCTGTCTTGGAAAGGGTCCAGGGTTCTGCACAATGTAGCACGGCCGGGAGATGAGTGTTTAGATAGCGTCTTTTTGGTTCTTCTCGAAAGGGCTTTTTCTCAATCTATTACATAGTCCAAAGAAACAGTGATTAGCTTGAGTGATTCAACGTTTGATTTCTACACTGATGTTGTTTTCTATCCTTTCAGCAGTGCCTAGGTAGCCAAATTCACTGGGCATCTCGAAGTTATATCTATCAATTGGGTTGTTCTAACCAATTCGCCGGTAGGATTAGAATTTTCTTTGTGAAGGCATGTAATTCATCGTCCTCGTTTATTATCAGTTTCATTTTGCTTGCTGCTGACTCCATGGAAGGGAAAGCACCGGTTACTCCCCTTTTCGTTCTTCCTATCCCATCAAGTCGTCATCAAATCCAAGTATTTGAGCTGATTTATCAAAAATAGTGGCTGATGTGCTGTCCTATGAGTTCCGTACTACCTTTGAAGCAGCTGCACGACAGTGCGTCACTTTTGCGTAACCCTCTGGTGGTGATGAAGGTTTCAGTACTCTACCAATTTTGGAGGAGCAACGAGCATTCTCCAATTTTATCCTGATATGATGTATCAGTTAATATAATATAAAGATAGGAAAGATTTTTTCTCGCAGGAATTCCAAAGCTTAGAAATGGTCCGCTGAAGTTTATCCGTATTTGCACTGTTATAGGCTGCCTTATTATCTATGAACAAGCTTTGGAACTAAATGTTAAATTTTTCGACCTTAACAAACAGGCTTCTTCAGCCACCTAGGTCTCTCCAAAGGTGACTCCAGTTTTGCAAGGGAGTCCTTCGAGGTCCTCTTCCAATTGCGTGCGCTACCTAAACCTCGGTCTTTCTCTACTGCGCTGGCGGGTCCTCTGGAACGAATCGAAGATATTCGGGTAGGGACATTGATGTCCATCCACTCTTAACGATCCAGCCATCTGAGATATTTTACTTTTACTCTGTTTCTGTTTCGCTGTAGAGCTCAAAGAGTTCTTCGTTGCATCTCCTTCTCCACTCGCCGTCAATGCATATACAGGACCAAAAATAACTCGATGAATTTTTTCTCGAAGCAACACAATGTGCCCACATTCACTTTTAACAATGTCCTTGCGTCTGGACAACAATTTCTCCGTAAGGCTTTCCTCTCGACCGCGGATAAGAGATCAGAGTGTCTTTAAGTAAGCACCCAAGTCTCGGATCCATATGTGAGCACTGATAAGACCATAGTCTTATACAGCAGCAGCTGAGTTTTTATGATAAGATTTCTGGATTTAAAGAACTTCCACATACTATATTAGGTTCTGTTGGATTTTAGCAGCGGCCCGCGTATTTCTTCCTCCGTATTATTATCGGCTGCTACTTTTGACCCAAGGCAGTTAAAAGACTGCACTATTTCAAATGCATGTTATGGACCAACTCAGCCGATTAATCGCCTTTTGTATCTCCTCAATGCTAAGTGGCTGCAGCATGAGGTCTTACTCTTGAAATGTTAGAGTCACCATTTCTTCCTGTGAGCTGACCGTTCAACAATTCATTAAAGTACATTTCCCATCGCTCCAGAACGCCTTTCGGATTGGTGTTGAGATTTCCCTCTCTGTCCTAAGGCCACGTTTCAATTTGCAAGTAAACTCGCGAAAGTCTTGCAGAAGATTCTTTGCAGTAGCGTTTATATTGTCATATGAATTCTTGCAATTTCTTCTGCAATAAATATCTTGCAAGAAGCTCGCGCATCATATTGTCGCAATTTATTGCAGAGGTATTTACACAGGAGAGGTGTTAATGTCGCAAGAAATTTGGTTGTTTACTCAAACATTTTGAAATTATTGCGAGAAGACGTCAACAATTTTACTGTATAAGAACTTCGCGATTGGATTTTAAAAATCTAGAACAATATATTATTTTTTGATACAATGGTTACTTTTATACTTACATAATATCCGCTCTTGAGATATTCTCTCAAAATACACCCTTATTAATCGAAATCACTCGGTTTTGAGAATTATGACAGTGAGTTACAACCCCCTCCCTTGCTAGGGGTGTCACTATTAAATTTGGAGTAGGTGCGAGGTTGGGTATATACAAAGCTTCTTTTATTTAGGTTACTCTTTAAAAAGTAAAAAAAACTCGCATTAATTTAATTAATTAAATTAATTTTTTTACAGATTTTTTTCGAGGTATGGTCTTTCGAAATTTTTACCCATTCGGGATTTGTGTGGATTCTAGATTTTTGCATTCTAGATTAACAATTTGTTTTTTTTTCAAAATTTGCATTCGAGATAACGTCATGATCCCAGCTGATATTCCTAGCATCTTAGTTAAGTAGATATTAGTTAACGATATTTAGTTACAGCGCGAGATATACGAAACTATTTCGGTAAGCAGTAAGAATTGTCACGAGTCAGTGCTTAAGTGTTTCAACCTGCAATTAAGAAGTTGCAAGAACTGTCGCAATAGAACTTGCTTCGCAGTTCGAAGTTTTCTTGCAAATGGAAACCCGGCTTAACAGTGTGTGCAGCGTGGTATTGCGACATCTTTCTGACGGATTAGTAGACCAAAATATAAAATACCCTTAATGTCCCTTAATTTCAGCTTACATAAATATGAAGAGATCACGAACTATACCGTACATTTTTACAAAATTTCGAGTCTTGAAGTATACGTACTTATTGGAAAATTATCATTTATATAGAGGTTCAAATACGTATTTAAGAAATGCCACTATTTCATTCTGTTTTAAGTTAAGTATTCTATAAGCAGTTCAATATTTCTTTAGTAAAATTCATAATATTTTCAACGAATATAATTATAATTAAAGCAAATTTTTTCTTACCATTAACAAAAATAAAAATTGTACCTCGGATTTCTATTCTAAAAGCTTTTTCTTCATCCCAAAGGATAACCATTTGCATGCCACAAAAATGAGTGAGAATTAAAAGAATATCCGTTTTTATTTCAAAAATATATCAGCAGCTTTCTCTTCCATCATAAATGGAATATCGCAAAACTAAAAATGCAAATATGCGTAAGAAAGCAAATCCAAAAAAAAAATACCCTGGACCACAAGTTTCTATGGTACAGAAGCTCAACCATGACGCACCAAAGCATATGCTCCCACTGACCCCCCCACTCGATGCCACTTATTTTGCTCCCTGCAAAGATAAAGCGAAAAGAATATAAATTTCAAAACTGGGAAAATTTACTACAACACTGTTAAAACAGTTATCTTCTACTGTACACTATATAGACTGTAAGTCCTTTACGGGTGCTGCTATACAGCTGACACAACTTACATTTTATAACCGAAGATAATACCCTTTTAAGCATAAGGATGAATGTAAAGGTTGTAGCTTTGCTCTGGCATTCTTATATTTTTCTGTTAAAATTCAAAAAAAAAAAGGAAGAAAAATATGGAAAACAAAAACTTTTCGATTATTCTTTTGTCCGCAAGGATGGGAATTCCAAAAATGCAGGTATATTTCGTTTAGATAGTTTTTGCACTTTTATTATTCGTTTTGTCTCTTATATTGGGAGCCCTTACTGTTGTGACAAAGGAGGATAGAATTACCAAACTAAGTACAGAATTACCTTGTCTTATTTATTATGGTCTTAGCTATGTTTTGTTATTAAGTTTTGTGATGTTAAGAGTTTATTGAAAGTGAAAAATGTTATGATTAAAAATTACTATTTTTTCCATATTCTTGTAATAGTTTCATTCCATGTCGAAGATACTGGCTCTTATAAAGTAAATTTTAAATTCTTGAAGATCTGGAATGTAAAAAGTCTTTCACTGTTTAGTTTTCGAAGAAAAAATGTGTCTAGCTAGATTAATTGGTAAGTTTTTTGATTGGCTTAAAATAACTTATGTTTCATATGAGATATGTCATCAACATATTATCTTATCGGTATTCCAAAGTCTAATGACCTCTCACAAAGTGGCGCCCAACGATTGCCCAGGTACGAACAAACAATTTAATTTTAACGTCAAATACCTAACATCTTAGATTCATAATTCAACTTTAACCCATATCATAAAAGACCAGACACAACATGGCTATAAGATATACAAAACCCTCCTTTTCAACTAATAATTGAATATGAAACTTAACTTTTATACCAATTGAAACGATATCGTTTTAAGTGAACATAATATAAACGATTGAATACAAAATTAATTGCCCAAAAAACAACCCACATGACCACTTTATCATAAAGTACCTATAAAAACTGTGTAAATTGTTTCACTTTAAAACAACAATGTATGTTGTAGGTAGACAACTATTTTAGGCCAAACTACCTTCCTCGTAAACCTTTAACTTCTCATATGTATGTATAAGCAGCATCTACCTATGTACCTACCTTCACTTACTAAAAAAAAGCTTTAACGTGTATCCTTTATCTATAAATTACATAAACCTTTTATTTGTTTCTCTTTCTCTCTTTCGGCTTTGTCCATTTTGCATGAATAAAAAAACATTTTGGAAACAGTGTTGCCAACTTTTATGACCCAAGACTACCAAAAAATTTATTTTGGTGTACCAACAGATTCTGTTAAATATTTTGTAGAGATTTAAATTTAGTTTGAAATTCGAAAAACTTTTCTCAAGAAGGCTGCATCTTAAATCCATTTATGTTCATCGACGATATTCGCTAAAGAAAGATGTTTTTCTTGGCCAAGATTTAAATGTATGTCGATTAGGAAACTATCGTTTAATTAAATCTATATCAGATGGTTCAGTTATGGTATGAATAGGTCCCTATTGGAACAACAACAAAGTGAGCAGAGCGATACTTTAATACCTAAAGTATGGGTTGACACGAATGGTGACCACCGCAATGTCATTTAAGCAAGATCCAGCCGAAAAAGCAGCATTCATGTGTCGAAAATTAACGCGAAAGCGCTTCGCGTTCCAATTGTAGAAGAAGTTGCTAATACAGGAACCATTACCTCGTTAGAAGGCAATCCACTCTAAAAGTAATACCCTCTGAAATGATAGCGACGCAGACTTAAGGATTCCTTAGGCTATTAATTTAATGCAAAAGATTGGTTAAAATATAAGAGTGCCTGTTTGTTTGATGTATGGCAAAGGCAAGATCTTCTACTACAACAACACAAAACAAGGTAAAAATAAATCTCGAAAAAGTGCATCTCATGTAGCCGTTCGGACTCTGCAGTAAACTGTAGGTCCCCTCCATTCTTGCTAATTAACAACACACACACAGGAATGGTTGAGAGTATAAGTCACTAGGCCTTAGCTCTTTAAGGAGGTGTCGCGCCAATAAATGTATTTATTTAAAAAGAAATCTCAACATTTAAAATGATTCACAAACCATCATCCAGATAAAGCAGATGCAACACAAACCCTGAGCCTGAGGCTACATATTAATGGAGGGAAAACCAACTAAGTGCTGACTGCTGCTACAAGTAGTATTGGTCCAACAACACTTCTTTAACCACCTTTTCAAAAGTAGTAGCCAATAATACTATGGAGGAAAAAAATACGCGGGTGGAGCGGCGGTTTAAATCCAACAGAATTAACAAAAGTATGTCGAAGATCTTCAAATCCAGAAATCTTACCATAAAAACTAAGCTAATGCCGTACAAGACTATGGTCTTATCAGACCTCACAAAGGAACACAAGACTTGGATGCTTATTAAAAGGCACTCTGATCTGCTTAGCGGTGTTCGAGAAGTCTTTCGGAGAATTGTTGGCCCGTGTGCGAGTGAGGACGATTCCGGAGAAGGTAAAATCATAAATTGCATTAAATGTACCTCGTTGTGAATCTACCATGATATTCATGCAGAATCATAGCAAACAAACCTTTAGTGATATACATACCATTTTACAGACCTATCCCACAGGAATCGCCTTTTTTCAATCCAGTAACTCAACAATCTACATATCGAATTTCATTTAAATCCATTAAGTCGTTGAGGCGTGATTACAGAACAACGTTCCAAACATACAAACTTTTACATTTATAAAATTAAAAAAACTATCTTTTACCCGCGACTTCGTTGGGCGGACTTCAGATTAAATTATTTTATTTTTTTTTATTTGTTAAAAAAAATACTCAGATTTCTCCGCAGGAACTGTGATTTTTTTTTTGAAATATGAATATACTGTGAGTTCTGGAACTCTTCCATCTATTACCAAAATTCAGAAATTGGTTCAGTGACTGAGGCATGGAAGCAGAACAAGCCTCATGCAATTTTCCTATGAGTCACAATCTCATAAAGGAAACTCAACTTTTATTAGTTAGTGATACGTAATTTTTACAATGGGTGGTATATTAATAGGTAATGCAAACATTATACACCTTTTAAGCTCCACGCATCAGCCGAAATATTTGATATACATATGTATGATAATACTGTAATTACTTTTTTTTTTTAAAAAGATTGTTTTTGTGAAATAACTAGGTTCTTCGTTCTTTCCACTGCCTAAGCAACTCAACAACAAAACTTCCTCTGATAGACTGCAGTCCAAATCTTTGTATTATAAGTATACATATGTCCATATTCATATCCATTTCATATTATCCCATTCCTATTTTACATCGATCAGCTAATCACATTCACATTCACATTCATTTATCATTTAGTACCAATTCTTTTTCTAACAATGGCCACCGAATTCCAATCTGGCAATCTGCAATCTGTATCATTATCATTCAGTCAAGCGAAAAATATCTCACAAATCGGGTGACAAAACACTGATCAATATTTACGGTTTAATCGCAAATCGCAGTGAACTTTTGATTTTTAATGTGTAAAATTAAATTGAAAATATTAAAAAAGATAACTTTATTTAAATTTCTATTTGTTTCGAATGTGCGCGTGTGCGATGTCCTCAAAAATATTTAATTTTTCGGAAATCATCTTCTTTGTTTTTGTTTATTTTAAATGCGAGGATAAAAAATTTGAATAAGCAGAATGCATTTCGTTCGGTAAATTGTTCTGTTTCTCTGTTTTTAATAGCGTCATTTTCGTTGCGTTTGTCAATAGAGCAGTGCGTCGGTAGCTTATTTTTTTTAAATAAAGTACAAATTCACCAAAATATCGGTTTAATCTGTGATTTTCAGATAAAATTCAAAATGAGCATATTTTTCAAATATTTTTTGAGCCATCTTGAGTCTTTTTCTATTAACAATGAAATAAAAATAAAAAAAAATAATACACAGAGGTACCTGCAATATTATGTATACAAGTTCATGCATGTATTTTCGTTGCAGTTTTTCCACCCTTTTTTTTTAAACGTCAATAATAAAAAAAACAAATTGATTTACATTTAATATATTTTCATTGTTTTTTCAGGTAAGTCGTCTATGAAAAAATCAATACTAAAACATCTGAACTTGTTGGTAAGTTTTTAACACTTCTATTTACATATGTACATAGCTTTTATTACCCAAATCATCAAGAAGAAAAATATGCATCGTTAAATGCAGATATGTCTTAAAAAACGAAAGTAGAGAATAGATTAAAAGTTATCTGCACTTCGTAATGCAAAAATTATTTTATTTTGTATGTTTGTATTTAAAGATTTTCATTACTTTACCCGACGTTTCGCCGGAGGTTTTTACTTGCGAATATAGGGACTATAAGGCAAGTTTAGGATTCGTGAACATTAAAAAAATTGAGATAACAATCAAACATGACATTACGATCATAAAGAAGTCTAAAAAAGTGATCGAGAAAAAATGTCTGTCTGTCTGTATGTCGGTATGTATAACGAGCTGCAGCCTAAACGGCTTAAGCGATTATCTTCAAACTTGGTGTGTGTGATTCTTATGGCATTCCCCAGCGGGAAAATTGAAATTTTATTCTTAGACTTAAAAATAACGGTACCTGACCGTTAAGGAAAAGCTTATTTTTATCGAAAACGGTTCCAAGAATTTTGATAAAACTAATCGAGATTTTTTTTGTTGGTATTGGCTGTGTATAAGAAGCTGCAGCCTAAACCGTTTAAAGGACTACCTTAAAATTTGGTATGTGTGAATGTGTGGTTCTTTTGGCATTCCTTAGAGGGTTTTTTAAATTTTATTTTAGCTATAAAAATAATGGTATTTACAATATAACCGTTAACGAAAAGCTAATTTTTCTTGAAAACGGCTTCAACGATTTTGATGAAATTTGTTGGCAGTGTCGATCTTAAGCTCATAGCGGCCGGACGTCGGGTCGAGGTGCGCGCATAACAATTAAACAAAAGTCAAAAAAAAAAAAATTATTGCGCATTGTTATCGCGAGTGTTAAAAAAAAATTATATTACACACTCGTTTGAGAAATTGGCAAAACCCCCTCGCGTGTGCTGTAAAGATAATAACAATATCCACTTGCGTCGTTGGAAGACGATAAGATGCCCATTCGCGCTGTGAAAGAAAAAAAAAAAAAAATAATTCACACTTGCATAACAAATTAAATTATCCTCCTATCTGTCCCAACCCTTTGTGCTTAGCTTAACTGCCTCTTTCTTATCTACTGTAGGCATCGTATGCTTGCGGTAAATAGATAAGGGCATCTGAGTTTGTCCTATTGTGCTGAATATTTAAATTGATTTTTTGTATGCAAGCTGTCTTATGGGCATAACACCTAAGACAGTTTGATTATTACAGAGATTAATTTGGATTTTCACTGCATGGTTCGAATTATTCAGAATTGTGTTTTGTGTGTAAGTATTTTTAAATGGTAAGTGATTTTTGTGTCGTGTATTCCAATGTTCGTGGTATTAGAAAGAATTTCTTTCACCTGTACGTCTACACTGTTCAATACAGGCCAGCTGTTTTGGCATTAAGTGAAACCCAGGTTGGAGTAAATACTGATTTATCAGAGTTTACTCTACATGGGTATAGCTTGGTGCCATTACTCTTTTCCCATCATGGTCTCGTGGTCTATGTTAGAAATGATATTGCTTGCCAGTGCCTTCCCCAATATGGGCAATGTTCCAACACGGACTTTAACTTCTTGTGGCTCAAATTCACTGTCCGCAAGCATGTCATTCATTATTGTTTTATTTACAGGAGTCCAAATCTCGACAGCAATTCGACTTGTAACGAGTTTGATGCGCTGTCTGATTCTATCTCGAAAATTGTTTCCCTTTGTCCTCGCACTGAAATCGTTATTGCGGGCGATTTCAATGTACACAATTCCAATTGGCTCCGCTATTCTGGTCAGACAACACCCGAAGGAAGGTATGTCGAGCTCTTTGCCGGGTTACATCACCTTACCCAACTGATCGATGTGCCAACGCGTATACCGGATGTTGCTGGGCAAGCCGCCCATACTCTTGACTTGTTTCTTACTTCTCACCCTGATAAATATACCATTAGTGTAACTTCTCCATTTGGCACTTCAGACCATTGTGTCATTTCAGCTAATTTCTCATCCTCCACCCATCCAGTTAAAGAAAAACTTCCCACCAGGACCGTTTGGCAATACGAGAAAGCCAACTGGGACGGCCTGAATATTTTTTTCCGAAACTTTAACTGGTCACTATGCTTCCTCGATAGTGACATTGATGCCAGTGCTGAAATGATCACAAATGTGATTCTTCTAGGGATGCGTGCTTTTATTCCCAACAGAGTAAAAAGCATCAAACCTAAGAAAAGTCTTGGTTTAATTCTGAGTGTAAAGAAGCTATCAGGCTCAAAGAAGTAAGTTTCCGTTCTTACAAAGCCAACCCTACAGAGGAAAATCGGAAAAAGCACAAACAAGCAAGAAACTCATGCAACTCCGTTATTGAAAGAACCAAATTTTTGCATGACCAAAAATTACGGCAAAAAATTCTGCAGTGTCCCAAAGGCAGTAAAAATTTTTGGTCATTTGTAAAAAATATTAAAAACTCCTCAACATCTTCGGTTCCAACGCTCATCGACAATAACACACCAATTGTTTACTCTTCAGAGAAGGCAAACTTGCTCGCCGCCCATTTCGCTGCCAGCTCCACGCTGCCGCATAGCAACGTTGCCCCTCCTGTACTTGAGAATGTAAATTTTTCCATGGGACAGATTTTTTTCCGCACTCGTACAGTAGCAAGAGTTCTCAAAGATCTCGATATACACAAATCCGCTGGCCCGGATGGTATACCCCCGATTATTCTGAAGAGGTGTTCTTCCACACTGGCAAAGCCACTGCGTAAGCTTTTCCATCGCTCCTACTCTTCTGGAATCTTTCCTAGAAGATGGAAAACAGCATTTGTCCAGCCTGTCCCTAAGAAAGGTGACCCATCCTCCCCCTCCTCCTACCGACCCATAGCACTCACATCCCTTCTTTCTAAGGTCATGGAAACACTGATTAACCGTCAGCTTAAGGAATATCTCGAAGATCGTAAGCTTCTCCATGACCGTCAGTATGGCTTCCGCAGCAACCGTTCCACTGGTGATCTGATGGCATATCTCACCGAACAGTGGAACAAATCTTTACATCGCTTTGGTGAAAGTAAGATTATTGCTCTTGATATCTCCAAGGCATTTGATAGAGTTTGGCATGAAGCTCTCTTATCGAAAATGCGTGCTTTTGGGATCGATAATACTCTTGTTCGTTGGATTAGAAGCTATCTCCTGGACCGTTCAATACAAGTTGTATTGGACGGATTCAAGTCTGATTCCCATAAAATAAATGCTGGTGTGCCCCAGGGCTCTGTTCTGTCTCCGACTCTTTTCCTCATTTTTATAAATGATCTTCTGTCTGTCACTTCTAATCCACTTAACTGTTTTGCTGACGACTCTACCCTCAGCTTTTCATATTCGTTCGATAATTCACGTCCTTCGCCTTCGGACGTACAATTGCAACGGTGCCGTATGTCAAGCTCATTAAACTCCGATTTATACAGCATTGTCAAATGGGGTAATAGAAATCGTGTGGAGTTTAATGCTTCGAAAACTCAATGCTGTCTTCTGTCGTTAAAGCTAAACATTCCCCCAATGCCATTGTCCATGAATGGCACTTACATCGAAGAAACCGAAAAGCTCTCAGTACTCGGTATGTGTGTCAACGACGACCTCCGTTGGAACGACCATATATTTGAGATCGCTAAGAATGCTGCAAAGTGCTTAGGTTTTCTGTATCGGTGTAAGAAGTATTTTTCCCCATCTGATCTGGCTACAATTTATAAAGCGTTTATACGCCCTAAACTCGAGTACAACTCCCACCTGTGGGCAGGTGCTTCACAATCATCGCTTCACCTGCTTGATAGAATACAAAATCGAGCGTTAAGATTGATAGGAAATAGAACTACCGCTGAAACAATTGCCCCTCTCGAACACCGACGCAATGTTTCATGTCTTTCCTTATTTTATCGGTTCTTTTATAAAAAATGTTCACTCGAGGTAGCCAGCTGCATTCCTCCCCTTAAAAGTTTCGCCCGTAATACTCGTCTTGCTAGGAATGCCCATAAGTTCACCCTTGAGCCCAATTTCGGACGTACCGTGAAATATAGAGATTCTTTTTTTAGCCGTACAACACGACTTTGGAATGGTTTACCCGGCGAGATTTTCCCTTGCCATTTCAACATGCAAACATTCAAAACCAATGTTAATCGACACCTCCTATCTCTCCCCTCCCTATCTTCCTAATGCCCGCGCAGTGTGTTACATTAAAAGGGAAACAAATAGTCCCTTGTGCGCGCGTTAATTATAAAAAAAAAAAAAAAGTATTTTTGTAGTTTTTGATTATAATTTGGTCAAAACTAAATTTACCGGAAAAGTCTATTAACAATACCTTTTATAAAACATTTTTTTCGACTTTCTCGGTAATGGCTTATTGAATTTTTATCAAATTTTACCTTTGAGAAGAAGAAGGCTGTCGAATTACTAGTTATTTTTTTCTATTTATAATAAATTAAAAAAACATTTTTTTTAAATTAAATATTCTCACTTACTTACTTAGGTGGCGCTACAGTTCGGGACGAACCTGGGCCTCAACCAACATGCCTCTCCAGCCAACTCGGTCTTTGGCTAGCTGCCTCCAGTTTTGCACTCCAAGTTGGTTGAGGTCGTCCTCCACTTGAGCGCGCCACCTAAGGCGAGGTCTTCCTTGACTGCGTCTACCCTCTGGGATGGAATCGAAGATCCTGCGAGCCGGAGCATTGTTATCCATTCGCTCTACATGACCTAGCCACCTTAAACGTGATATGCGTATTTTTTTGACCAGGTCAATGTCGCTGTACAGCTCGTATAGTTCCTGGTTGAACCTTCTCCTCCAAAGCCCGTTAACGCAGATAGGGCCAAAAATCTTCCGAAGAATCTTACGCTCGAAACGACTAAGGATATCTTCATCCGCTTTAGATAGAGTCCATGCCTCGGCGCCATAGAGCAGGACTGGGATGATTAGGGTCTTATAAAGAGTCTCCTTTGTCTTTCGAGAGAGGGCTTTGCTACTCAATTGCCTTCCTAGCCCATAGAAACAGCGATTGGCAAGAGTAATTCTTCGCTTTATTTCTGACGAGATGTTGTTGTCAGATGTTATAGCGGATCCGAGGTACACAAAGTCCCTAACTACCTCAAAGTTGTACCTGTCTATTGTGATGTTTTGTCCAATCCGCCGGTGTTGTGTGTCCCTTTTTGTGGACAGCAGGTACTTCGTTTTGGCCTCATTGACTGCTAGTCCCATCTTAGCCGCTTCAGCTTCAATGCTAGCAAACGTTCCAGTGACAGCTCGCCGAGTTCTGCCAATGATGTCTATGTCGTCAGCGTATGCTAGCAATTGCACAGACTTGAAAAAAATTGTCCCACTACAATTGACTTGCGAGTTTCTTATAATTTTTTCAAGTATTAAGTTGAAGAAATCGCACGATAGCGCATCACCTTGTCGGAATCCTTTTTTGACGTCAAAAGCTTCTGTGAGGTCGGAACCAACCTTGACGGAGCAGCGAGAGTTCTCCATCGTCATCCTGCACAGTCGGACGAGTTTTGTGGGAATGCCAAAACCTGACATGGCTCTGTATAGCTCGTCTCTATAAATGCTATCGTACGCGGCCTTAAAATCGATAAAGAGGTGGTGGGTATCGATTTGGAATTCTTGGGTGGTTTCCAGGATCTGCCGTAGCGTGAACATTTGATCGATTGTGGACTTTCCTGGTCTGAAACCACACTGATAGGGGCCAATCAGGTTGCTGACGAAAGGTTTCAGGCGTTCACATAGTACGGCAGAGAGGATCTTGTAGGCGATATTCAGGAGACTTATTCCTCTATAGTTGGCGCAGTTTAGAGGGTCTCCTTTCTTGTGAATCGGGCAAACGATGCTGAGGTTCCATTCATCAGGCATACTTTCTTCTGACCAAACTTTAGAGATGAGTTGGTGTATGCACTCCACCAGGTCATCTCCGGCCGCTTTAAAAAGTTCGGCGGGTAATCCGTCGGGTCCAGCAGCTTTGTTGTTTTTTAGTTTAGATATTGCTATCCTTACTTCATTTTGGTCAGGTGGACGGAAGTTTTGTCTGTCATCATCCATGTTGAATGGTTCATTCTGCCTGACAGCGGGATTTTGGCCTTCATCGCCGTTTAACAGTCTGCAGAAATGGTCCTTCCATGTACTCAGCACCGACTGTGACTCTACTACGAGGTTTCCATTCCTATCTCTACAGGCTTCTGTGCGGGATTTTTTTCCTTGGCATGTTCTTTTTACCTGTTGGTAAAACTTCCGCACGTTGTTCCTGGAGTAGCATCTCTCAATATCTTCGATCGCGCGCTTCTCATGCTCTCTTTTTTTCTTTTGGAGAAGCCGGTGTTCTTCCCGTCTTTTCTGCTCGTAAAGCTCGCGAGCAGCTCTCGTCTTTCTTTGCAGCGTCGCTTTATATGCCTCTTGTTTGGCTGCATGGGCCTGCCTGCATTCGTCATCAAACCAGAGGTTTCGTGGTGGTGGTCTGGTGAAACCTAGCACATCAGTTGCGGCATCTCTGATGGCTTGTTGGCAGTGTTGCCACTGATCTTCGGCACTTGATGCTGGCGGTACTGGATTTCTTGAGAGGTTACGGGATATTCGATCGGCATAGGTTCTGGCGGTTTCTTGCGATTGCAGCTTTCCGACGTCATACTTCCTCACAGTATTACTCCGTTGTTGTGGAGTTCGGATTATTCGCATTCTTACCTTTGCTGCAACAAGGTAGTGATCCGAGTCGATGTTAGCTGCTCGGAAGGTGCGAACATCCAAGATACTGGAGGCGTGTCTTGCATCGATCGCAACGTGATCAATCTGATTGACGGTTCTTTGATCTGGGTGTCGCCAAGTCCCTTTGTGTATATCGAGATGAGGAAACCGTGTGCTTGCAATGGTGACGTTATGTGCCGCTGCGAAGTCAATTAGCCTAAGTCCGTTTTCAGACGTTGTGTCGTGTAGGCTATGTTTTCCGACAGTCCTACCAAAGATTTCCTCTTTACCTATTTTGGCATTAAAATCGCCTAGTACGATCTTAACGTCGTATTTAGGGCATTGCTCATAGGTTTTGTCGAGGAGCTCATAGAAGTCATCCTTGGTGGCGTCATCTTTGTCCTCTGTGGGGGCATGAGCGCATATTAGGCTAATGTTGGCGAATTTAGCCTTGATACAGATTGTCACAAGTCGCTCACTTACGTGTCGAAAGCCCAAGACTTCTTGCCTAAGTCTACCGCTTATGACGAATCCGCACCCAAATAAACGCTGTGGTCTTCTTGCGCACCACCGTAGTACACGTCACAGTTTTTCATCCTCCTTTTGCCCGGCCCATTTCATCGCACTTCCTGGATGGCAGTAATTCCTCTGTAGCAGTCTAGGGCCTCCGCTAGTTGTTTGGATGCACGTGATCTGTTAAGAGTTCTAACATTCCACGTGCAGATCCGAAGGTCGTTGTCCTTGATTCGTTTTTCCGGGTCGTCAACAGTAAATCCGTCCTTTTCCAAAGCTATTGGTCGCTTCGCAACTTTTTCTTTTTTCCGTGGCAGGGTTGTTAACCCCACGCACAACTCCCAACCTGGAGGGCCAGGTCCTTTGTTGGATTCCTTGGACAAAAGGAACCGGAGAATCCGGAGTCAGTAACCCACTTCGGGGATATGAGCGCTGCCGTTGGCCCATTAAGGGTTCATCCGCCACCATCTCTATTTCAATGCCCTGACTTGTATTGAATTGTCCTAATGACCTTATTTCCAAATACGTCGAAGTAGCTCATTAGGGCGTCTGCTTCGTTGACTGTTGACGCCACCGTTGGTCCAATTGGTTGGGCTCATCCGCCGTACGTCCTCTTTCTGAGGGGCTCGTGCAAGACTTCTGCGAATCGATCAGAACAGTCGTTAAAGCAGAGCATTATAGTGTTGCTATTTTTTCTGTGTTCAACACTCGCGCTTATAAGTTTAGCAGGAATGTCTGGATGGACAGACCAGTACCCGGTGGTTACCGCGGGGAGGTAAAATAAGCACAATTGATGTGTACGATATAGTTGCAGCGACTGTGCATCACCAGTTTGATGCCTTTCAGTGCCTACCCTATTCATACAGCACCCAACCACCAAATTAAATATTCTTAAAACTGATTAAAAACCAGTTGTATATATGAATAAGCTTTATAAAAACTGCATTCCAAATTCTCAATTTTTTTTTTCATTATAAATAAAAAACAGGATTTCACCAAATTCCGCCCTACAATTTTTAACTATTTTTTTCAGTAATTCAATATTATTTAAGACATGTAATGGCGTACTCTGTTGTTACTAAAAACCGTAAAGTGTTGTGCTTTTGACACTTTTATAGGTTCAAACCGTGTGATTTTGATCTTGTCTTCTAGTGTGATTAGGCGTACGTGCTCTATTACTTACGATTGTAGATACTAACTATAATGCAAGTTATACATTCGTGTAAATTAAAAAAATTGAGATATCAATCAAACATGACATTGCGATGATACAGCGACATATTTAAGTTACTGGCAAAATTCTGTATGTCTGTATATACGTGTGTATTTTGGACTACAGTCTGAACAGCTAGGCCAATCGTATTTAAATTTGAAACATAAGGTTGTTTTGACATTCTAAAGAGGTTTTTTTTTTCATTTTTTTAGCTCAAATGTAATAAAATGTAAATGTTAACGGTACCTGTCATATAACCGTTATGTAAAAGCTTATTTTTCTTGAAAACGGCTCCAAGAATTTTTAGGAAAAAAAATAAGTGTACTACTGTAAGTAAGCATTATATTTTGGTGAAAAAAAAAAACAAATTAATAAGGTGGGCTAAAACGGTACCTCCCATAGGACCTGTTTTTTTTCTTCGATTTTCTCGAAAAAATGGTGATCCGATTACTATCAAAATTGATATTCAAGAAAATGTAGGCAGCTTAAGTAATTTTGTATTAATTTTTTGTCGAAAACTTTTTTTTTGTATTTTTAATAATTTAAAAAAAAATTTCTGAAAAATCAATATTTTGAAAACGGGTTGGTGAATTTTTTTTTAAATTTTGTTTTTAAATGTATGTCATTTGTGTGCTTAAGTGTGCTTTTACACGTTGACTGGCCAGTCATGAAGAACATGAGTGCAAAAGAGATAACAAATTCGAAAGTTGAGAAGAAAACATTTTTTACCCTGTGGGCCAAGGTTAACTTGTTCATTGACTGCTTTGACGTTTTTCTTTTCGCTTCTTCTTTTTATCATTGTGTTGCTTCATATGTTATCGATGCTTGTAGAGTCGCTTTCGCTGTGGGCGATTTCTCTCATATTTGTTAATGCTTTCTATTATATTTTTCCTTGGAAAAAATATTTGTGGAACAGAGAATATGACATAACTTAGCACATCGATCGTAAAAGTGTATTATTTTATTATTATTATTTGCTTCATGTCAAAAATAAATAAATACCCCTTTTCCAAGCAGAAAAAAAAGAGCAAGAGGATTGTCAAATTTGAGTCAAGCCAGTCAAACATAAAAAATCAACAGTGTAGAAGCGTTAGACTCACGGAAAGAAAATAACAAAGAGAAGTTCGAAAAAACTTATGACTGGCCAGTCAACGTGTAAAACACACTAAGTTTGTATTCTTGAATTATTTTTAAATTTTTTTTTTAAAGTTAACCGATAAAACAGCGTAGCTATCCGGTTTCTCCAGCGGTTGAAAAGCTACTAAACGAGGAATTGAAGCGCATGCTCGCTCTTGGTGTTATAGAAGAAAGCTCAAGCGCCTGGAGCTCACCGATGGTTTTAGTGAGAAAACCGGGGAAAAACCGGCTATGTTTAGATTACCGAAAAGTTAACACCAAGACAAAAGGGCATGCGTATCCAATGGCTCATATAGAGGGTTTGCTATCACGTCTTCAAAATACTCGTTATATCTCTAGCGTGGACCTGAAAGATGCGTTTTGGCAAATACCTTTGGAGAAAGCATCAAGGAAGAAGACAGCCTTCTCTGTTTCGGGTTGGCCATTAATACAGTTCAGTGTTATGCCCTTTGGTCTCAAAAATGCGGCCCAAACAATGTGTCAAGTAATAGACAAGGTGGTGCCAGTGGCTGTGCGAGAAAAAATATTTCCATATGTAGAGGATTGTTGGTAACATCGAGTGCCTTCGAGAAGTACATCGAGCTGTTAGATATTTTAGCCTGACAATTAATGTACAAAAATCGAAGTTCTGCTTCAAAGAACTGAAAGTTCTGGGTTTTGTTCTAGGAGACGGTTGTCTGAAGACTGATCAGGGTAAGATATCAGGTATTAGCGATTTTCCCATTCCAAAAACGGCGAGGCAGGTTAGGAGCTTCCTCGGGTTGGCTGGATGGTACTGTCGCTTTGAGAAAGATTTTTCAACCCTTGCTAGTCCTATACCGAAACCTTGAAAAAAGGGAAAAGGTTTGAGTTCGGAGAAGACGCGCTTTCCATAAGCTAAAAGAAATGTTGACCACTTCCCATATGTTCATCCAAATTTTGATAAGGAATTCGTAATTAGGTGCGATGCTTCAAACTCAGGGATTGGGTGTGTTTTGTGCCAATTAGATGAGGAAGGTATTGAAAGGCCGAATTATTACCATTCCCAAAAACTTAATAAAGCGCAGCGCAACTATAGCGTAACTGAAAGAGAATGCCTGCCAGCTGTAGTTGGGGTAAAGGAATGTCGACCCTATGTGGAAGGACACCCCTTCGGGATCATTACTGACCACGCGAGTTTAAAGTGGTTGATGAGCCAGAAGGATTTGAGTGGACGTTTGGCTAGATGGAGCCTTAAGCTTCAGGGTTTTGAATTCACCATAGAACATCGAAAAGGTTCGCAGAATGTGGTCCCCGATGCCCTATCTAGGATATATGGAGTAGATTCATTGAACCTGAATGATGAATCGATGGTGATAGAACCCTCTGACGTGTTGCATAACGATCTTGCAGACCCCGGCTTTCAATCCGAGGAATACTGCAAGCTTATTGCATCCATCTAAAAACAAAAGGATCAGTTCCCTGACCTACAAGTCTCGAACAATTTCGTGTACAAGAAGGTCAACCATTGAACAGGGAATCCTTCACAGGACGACCTCATCTGGAAGCTTTGGGTTCCTGAAATTCTTACAGAACGCTTGATAACGCTTTCTCACCGGCCAACACGGGCGGTATTTCGAAAACGTTGCATCGATTACGAAACCAGTATTATTGGCCCGGAACCGTTCCTACGGTTTGAAAAAAAAAATCACACTTTTTTACATATCTTAAAAAAATAAAATGGCATTTAAATTATTTTGCTCAATACAATTTTAACGTACTTTATTCGAACAATAAAAAGTCACAAAAATCGAATAAATACTTTTTGCTTAAAAACTTGGTTTTGAAAAATAAATGTTAGATAACATTTTAATTTATATATAAAAACACATCCAGACAAAATTTTGTCCCAGTTGGCATTCATGGCTTGAACAAAACCACTTTACAGTTTATATTCCGGATATTCTTCTCTTTTTTGTGCAAATAAGGTCAAACCTATCCTAATAAAATAGTTTAACCTGTTGTCTCGTGAAAGACAATTTATTCCTAAAACAAAACTTCAACCTTTTCATCTGACTACTGTATGACTGTATGGCAGGAGGGAATAAAACCGGCATACAACATGAACCTACTTTCCCATCGTAAGCTGGAGATAAAAAAAAATGCTTTGCATTTAGCCCCAAAAATATAATCACAAGGACTACCACCCCTATCGACCCGAAAAGTTTAGCGACTTTTAGGGCTTCGCATTTCCAAAGTGAGAATAGGATATCCTTCCGGGATCATCCTATAAATTCTGAATAATATGTAAATTCTAAATTCACTACTTCTCCACAGCTCACCTCCGGCTGGCGTGTATTCGCACTCACCTTTGGATGCCCGATATTTGTAGGTAGACAGATATGGGTTAGAGATGTGTCTATATGTACGATGTATTTTGCATCGTTGGATTTACCATTATGACAGTCATATGCCCTAAAAAACTTCACATCGTAAGCATAAAGTTTAAGTGGAATTTTTATTGCGCAATTTCCGGTGGAATAATTAAATTTTTATGCGACTAATTTCGCCACGTTTATTGGATTGTGGATGTTGCAGGCATAAGATTCGACGAGGGGTAACGATGAAAACCAAAAAAGGGGTAAAAGAGCATCATAAGAAAAACGGTTTGCTTTCTACACAACAGACAACATCAAGTCCACCCTTCTCATTGTCCTCAGAATCACATGATATATTGATTAAGCTGTTATATGCGTGCGAACCGCCTTCCAGGTTTCGACTCCTGACTGGCGTGTTTATCCTTTACCTTTTGGCGTTTTCTGAAAGCGAATATGGGATAACATGTTAAAATTTTTTAAGGAACCTTCAAAATAAAAAAAAAATATAGAAAAGGTCCAAACTGGGTTACGGGTATTGACTTCGCGTCAACGACAAGTGTTAATGTTAAAGGGGGCACCAGCTTGCGTTGCCACGAGTGTGGGAATTGAAGAAGAACTTTTGCGCAATTTTAATTAAAAATTAATTTCAATTACATTAATGTGTGTGAATGGGTATTCATGTGATAATCAAGCATGAAATACTTTGCAGTGCAGAAGCGTATGGGGCAGAAATGTTGAACAAAAATATGTTAGTAGCAGCACCATTGTTTTATTGGAAAGGGGGTGATTTTTTGTTTGCAGCGGTGTTTTTTTTTTACAAAATACAATAGAAATCCTGGAATAATTGCTTAATGAAATGCGTTCTTTGGCACATCAGCGATCGAAGGAGCGTACAAAAAGGGACGAAAGTGAGTGATTGGTTGCAATTTACACGGAATGTGGTTCATTGGGCAAGGATAATAGTCCGTTAACAGAATTGAAAGGATATTAGCTGGATGTTGAAGGGTTTTTAATTGGTTTTCGCGGTTAGGGATTTCAAAGAAAAACCAGGTAAGGGGTGGGTTGCAAGACGGTTTATGGGATTAATTTAAAATTAATAGGCTATGGTTGACGAATTTAGTTTGAAAGACATTTTAAAAAACAATTTCAATTGGTGTTTCAATTTATTCGATCAAATGGTAATCTTTAGATTACGAGATTGTTTCCATCAATATGAATGCATACCTACATAATTTTTGTTATTTCAAATTAATATTTTGTTTTTGGTCTTATAACGAAAGAGTTTAATGTCGCTGAACATAGCCGACCAAGCTTTTTAAAATATGAGGAGTTTAAAAGAAGATGCCGATACAGATTGGTTTAAAACCTCTGAACATCATTATGGGATGAGCAAAACGATGGGTTAGTTAAAATATTCCATATTCGAGGAAATGGAAGCCCAAGTATAACAGTGGAACTGATTAGGGAAAGGAATAAACCTGGCTTTCTAGTCTTTAAAGTATAGACGGAAGAAATAGCGATAGAAAAAAGAGAAGAAAAATTGTAAAAGGGTTGCCCGGGATTGATATAGTTTCCCAAAGAAAATACACAGGGTGAGCACTTTCAATCTACGGCTGTTTCAGTCCGGGTGAGTTTTTTGACTGCCTATCCAACCATACAAAAAAATATGTGCTCGCAAAAAAACGTATCAATTTGAGGATCGAGGACACTAGTTGTTAATTAGGCCATTTATACCCTACCAACCGTGCACATTCGAAAGATATTTAAATGGCTCAATAAAAAATAAATATCCGTACTTAAAAAAAGGATTATTTATTTTATCTTAATTACAACTTAATTAAATTAAGGAATATCTCGAAGATCGAAAGCATCTCCATGACCGTCAGTATGGCTTCCGCAGCAACCGTTCCACTGGTGATCTGATGGCATATCTTATCGAACAGTGGAAAAAATCTTTACATCACTTTGGTGAAAGTAAGATCATTGCTCTTGACATCTCCAAGGCATTTGATAGAGTTTGGCATGAAGCTCTCTTATCGAAAATACGTGCTTTTGGGATCGATGATACTCTTGTTCGTTGGATTAGAAGACCGTTCAATACAAGTTGTATTGGACGGATTTAAGTCTGAAAGAGCATACAAAAATGCTGGTGTGCCCCAGGGCTCTGTTCTGTCTCCGACTCTTTTCCTCATTTTTATAAATTTTTAGGTTTTCTCTATCGGTGTAAAAAGTACACCTGGCTACAATTTATGAAGCGTTTATACGCCCTAAACAAGAGTATAACTCCCACCTCTGGGCAGGTGCTTCACAAACATCGCTTCACCTTCTTGATAGAATACAAAATCGAGCGTTAAGATTGATAGGAAATAGAACAGCCGCTGAAACAATTGCCCTCTCGAACACCAACACAATGTTTCATGTCTTTCCTTATTTTATCATTTCTTTTATAAAAAAAAATTCACTCGAAGTAGATGCTGCATTCCTTCCCTTAAAAGTTTCTCCCGTAATACTCGTCTCGCAAGGAATGCTCATCAGTTCACCCTTGAGCTCAATTTCGGACGTACCGTGAAATATAGGGATTCTTTTTTAGCCAAAGAACACGGATTTGGAATAGTTTACCCCGCGCGATTTTCCCTTGCCATTTTGATCTGCAATTATTCAAAACCAATATTAATGGACACCTCTTATCTATGCCCTCCCTATCTTTTTAATGCCCGCACAGTGCGATCTACATTAAAGGGAAACGAAAAACCCAATTTTCGATGACTCGGCTACACATTTAAGCCGGTGTTGGCTCTGAGCTCTTCCAGCGTCGTCGGCTTGTTGGCATAAACAAATGACTTAACATAGCCCCAAAGAAAATAGTTTAGAGGCGTTAAATCGAATGGGGCGTCCAATCAATGGACAGGCCCATTTCTTGAGATAACACGCTCATCAAATTTACTCTTCAATAAATCGATTGTAAGGTGTGCTGTGTGGCTTGTGGCACCATGCTGTTGAAACCACATGTCGGCCAAGTCCATATCTTCCAATTTGCCATTCACAGTAACGTGAAGATCATTATCGTCGCCGAAAAAATATGGTCCATTAACGCCGCCGCCGGCATGCAAACCGTACCAAACAGTTATTTTTTGTGGATAAAGTGGTGATTCATGAAGCAAATGTGGATTTTCACCCGACCAAAAACGCATATCTTGCTTATTGACGAACCCATTGAGAAAAAAAATGAGCTTCGTCACTAAAGATGATTTTGCGATGAAATTCATCATCTTGGCGCATCTTCCTCAGGGCCCTTACAAATCCAGTCCAGGCTTCAATTCTTGAGTCAGCTTCATCTTGTATGGTTGTAAACCAAGATCCTTAAGCAAAATACGCCATAATGTGGTCTGAGCGATGCCCAATTTTTGAGAACACCGTGGAATTGACTGATTTGGATCGTTTGCTACGGACGCCTGAACGGCAGCGGTATTTTCGACATTTCAACCAACCCGTTGTCTCCCTGACACGGCAACATCACACAACCAATATGCAGACTCAATTTTTTGCACTTAACTTATTATTGCCTGTCTACTAGATAATAACGACCGAAAATGGATTTACCGCTCTTAAATTTTCGGTCACCGACTCCGAATTTCGATAATTTTTTTTATAATTTGCAGACGTTGCTAGCTCGTGTACTTTACCATGAATTAATATTGAGTTTACTGAATAAATTGACAATAACAGTTCGACGATTAGTGAAAGCGTGCGTTCACAAATTAAATTCAATCGTGCCCAATTTTTAAATTTTATTTAACGATATGTATACATATATACATGTGTGCAAGTACGTGCGATCCAGTCGTGCAATTTATTAATAAATGACACAGACTTTGCTTCGTGAACGATGCTTTCACTTTCAAAATTAATCTTCAACTATCTCGATCTACGTCGAATTAATGGGTTTTTAATCATTAGCATGATTGCTTGAAATTAGGCTATTTAACTGTTAGCTGTACAGTTCATTGCTAGGTACTAAAGCTTGAACTTGAAATATCTTATGAGGGAATTACATTGAAAGTGTTTCTTATCTGGTGGTGTGGGATATTTTTTATCTTATTTGTTTCAACATTCCCTCTATGTCGAGTGACGAGATTCTAATGATGCCATCATCTCCATCATTTTAATGCTCTCCTTTGAGAACCATCACAAGGACTCAAATTTCGCTTGCCTCTTTCCGAAAAGAAATGAACATTTTCGGTAAAAATTCCTGCGTGCAACTTTTTGAGCAACTTTGCTTGAAGATTCCCGTAACTTCTGGGAAGACTAATCTCAAATAAATCGTCATTGATTCTCGAAAATTATTTGTTTTATTGGGCTTTGATGATCAGAAATTTGAAATGCGATTAATAATTGAAATGACTAAACCATCTTTGTTTCCTTACGTTTCGCCAGTTGCTTTCCAGCTTCTTAAGGTTTTTTTATTATTTTCGTAAATTGATTATAATATTTGAATTTACTCTATTTTTGATGTTTAACAAAAAATTAACAAAATAAAACAACACTATTATCACAGAGTTACAACTTTTTTATGACCATTGATTCTCTTTAGGCGCTTGTCGTTTGTAAAAAAAAAGTGCATTGTCTGTAAAGTCGGTTTACGGACGATAATTTTACGCGATAAATTCATAAGAAAACATTGATGATGCCAACACCAACGTACAGCCCGTTGGATCACACCATATACAACTCCACTTATCATGTAAAAAAATAGTACTTAATATACTACTAAGTACTAAATCTTGCACGTAATCTAGTACTAAAGCTAGTACACAAAAATACAATAGTACTAAATTCTTGAACTAAGTATTAAAAATCTAGTACCAAAAACTTAGTACCAATTGGCACCAGTTTTATATTTAACTAGCGAAACCATGCATATGTATGTATTTTAATGTGAAGATAATGCTAGCGGGACCCAATATTCACAGGAACGACAAAAAAACTATATTTACCCTGTAAATTTCATTAAAATCCGTTGAGCGGCTCAGGAGTACATACTCGACACACATAGATACATACATACATCTTATGTTCGCCTAGTGCTCAGAACAGGTTTGCGATCGATTTTAGCATGAGTGATGAGCCTTATAAGCATGAGTCTTATCAGCATGAGTCATGTTATTTCGTACGTGTAGCCTGTCATCGATTTATAATACGTTATCACGTCAAAAAATACGTTTTTTAACGTTAGGTGATCGTCGACCTCGAAAGTTTCTGAAGTCGTTTGAATTTGAACGGTTTAACTTCGATAAGTAAAAAGTATGTATACATACATATGTTGCTGCGAGCGGTAGTGGTGCAGTATCTACAAAAAGCAGAATTTTTTTTGTCGTTTTCATTTTGTGGTCCTAAGGTAAATCCATTTTCTCTATTCTCACAATAAATTAAGCAGCATATTTGAATACAACCAAACTGTTCGAATTTCTTCTTTTTTTACAAAAAGACAATCAATTTAATGTAATTTGACTGGACAGCTAATGTTAGGTCAGCTAGTGTGTAAAAAGTACTGTCAAATGGCCTTTCAGCTGTAAGTGTACACAATGTAATGTGGCTATTGATAAAAACAAATATTTAAACCTTTTAGGAATTCGTTTTTGAAGAGATTTCAAGTGATAACAAAGTATCTACTTAGTTTTTCATTGTGATCAGTAGGGCCTCACAAGCTTGTCCCAATTCAACTATCAAACCGCATGAAAGACCGTGCTTTTCATGTCCTTGTCCTGATGGACATGTTTAATGTCCTTTTCTGGACAGAACGTGAAATATCACCAGACAAGCAGGTAAATTGTGTATACAAAGTAAGACGTATAAACCTACAAATGGTCAACGACCACAATCTGAAGATACAACCGCAATAAATAATTGTGTCCAAACCTGATATAAAAACTCTGCAATACTGAATCCTGCTGTTGGTCCTTCCTCAACGACGACAGCAACAACGCCAACGATACAATTGGGTACTTTGTAGCCATCATCATTATTCGGTGGAAACAATTTTTTTTTTTGGTTTGGTTGGTCCTTCTGTGGTCATCTGGGAACGATCCTTATACCCTTGTATAGCATTGTTATATGCAGAGGATTGGATGTAAGTGATAACATTTGCCATTCACGACACACAAGTTTAAGCTGCTCCTGTGTGAAGTAGTTCGGTGGTGTGCACGAATGCCTGCGAATAAACATTATCGTCCCAGCTTCAATCACGAACATGATATTTTGTGTTAAACACAGTTCACGGGCATTTGTCACAATTGCACTAGACCGTGCACCGCACAGTGCCGCATGACAAATGTCCTTTTATCCTTTTTACCAACCAAAATGCAAACACAAAATCAAAATGACTGAAAGGGGGATAATTGCACCTAAAAGTATTGGCAAATGGCACGCGATTCTTGTATTAGTTTTGTGCGAAAAAGGATATGATTTGGCTGGTGCTGGTAAAGCGTGCCTCAGCTACCTTGTAAGGGATTTTCGAATTGGAGCTTCGTATTTATGTAAGAGTAGCTGTACAAAAGGCAAGTAGCTGCCAGTTCCATATTTTGACAATAACAGCACATTGATTCAAATTCATGACTTTGTGCTTTTTATTGAAATTTGTTGTGGAAGCCAATTCATGATCCAAGTCTTGGTGTGGGGGGGAATACCTATATCATATTATCCAAGAGTTATTGGGGTTTTTATTCGAAATGGCTGTTTGTGCCTTCAAGATCACGCCTCGGTAAATAAACAAACATTCATGGAGTCAATTGAATTGTCAGTCAGTTTATATTAATGTTGGTTTTTTGGGGTTATATTTGTTTAAATGGAAACGGAAAGTTTTTTTTCTATTTGGGGAAGTACACAATACATGGAGAAAATGTTGTTTGCTTAAATTATTGAAACACAGATGTTTATCTTATAACTCGGCGACTAAAGCTGGAGCTAAGAGGCTCCACACTTTCACACTGAATGGTGAAATTCGTTAGAAGTCAGTAATTTGAGATCGGGTCGAGAATTTGACTGCAGTTCTTTGAAAATTAGAAAAGCATTTACTACTGAACAATCAAGTAAGTGAAAATAAATGGCACGACTTGATCGCACGTACTTGCTCATATGTGCGGTCACATCGTCGAATAAATTTAAAATCGAGTGTTGATCTTAAGCTCATAAAGCCCGGACGTCGGGTCGAGGTGCGCGCACAAATAATTAAAACAAAAGTAAAAAAAAAAAAAAATTATTGGGCATTGTTATCGCGAGTGTTTTAAAAAAGAATAATATTACACACTCGTTTGAGAAATTGGCAAAACCCCCTCGCGTGTGCTGTAAAGAATATGACAATATCCACTCGCGTCGTTGGAAGAAAGATAAGATGCCCATTCGCACTGTGGAAAAAAAATAATACACACTTGCATAACAAATCAAATTATCCTCTTATCTGTCCCAAGACCTTTGTGCTTAGCTTAACTGCCTATTGTGCTGAATATTTAAATTGATTTTTTGTATGCAAGCTGTCTTATGGGCATAACACCTAAGACAGTTTCTTTATTACAGAAATTAATCTGGATTTTCACTGCATGGTTCGACTAAGTCAGAATTGTGTTTTGTGTGTAAGTATTTTTAAATGGTAAGTGATTTTTGTGTCGTGTATTCTAATGTTCGTGGTATAAGAAAGAATTTCTTTCACGTGTACGTCTACACTGTTCAATACAGGCCAGCTGTTTTGGTATTAAGCGAAACCCAGGTTGGAGTAAATACTGATTTATCAGAATTTGCTCTACATGGGTATATATGGTACATGGTTCTTGTGGCTCAATTTCACTGTCCGCAAGCATGTCTTTCATTATTGTTTTATTTACAGGAGTCCAAATCTCGACAGTAATTCGACTTGTAACGAGTTTGATGCGCTGTCTGATTCCATCTCGAAAATTGTTTTCCTTTGTCCTCGCACTGAAATCGTTATTGCGGAAGTTTTCAATATACACAATTCCAATTGGCCCCGATAGTTCTGGTCAGACAACACCCGAAGGAAGGTATGTCGATCTCTTTGCCGGGTTACATCACCTTACCCAACTGATCGATGTGTTGCTGGGCAAGCCTCCCATACTCTTGACTTGTTTCTTACTTCTCACCCTGATTAATATACCATTAGTGTAACTTCTCCATTTGGCACTTCAGACCATTGTGTCATTTCAGCTTATTTCTCAACCTCTACCGATTCAGTAAAAGAAAAACTTCCCATCAGGACCGTTTGGCAATACGAGAAAGCCAACTGGGACGGCCTGAATATTTTTTTCCGAAACTTTAACTGGTCACTATGCTTGATTGATGCCAGTGCTGAAATGAACACAAATGTGATTCTTCTAGGGATGCGTGCTTTTATTCCTAACAGAGTAAAAAGCATCCAGCCTAAAGAAAAGTCTTGGTTTATTTCTGAGTCTAAAGAAGCTATCAGTATAAGTGTATAAGTTTCCGATCCTACAAAGCCAACCCTACAGAGGAAAATCGGAAAAAACTCAAACAAGCAAGGAACTCATGCAAAAGATGCAAACTACGGCAAAAAATTCTGCAGTGTCCCAAAGGCAGTAAAATTGTTTGGTCATTTGTAAAAAATATTAAAAACTCCTGAACATCTTCGGTTCCAACGCTCATCGACAATAACAATCCAATTTTTTACTCTTCAGAGAAGGCAAACTTGCTCACCGCCCATTTCGCTGCCAGCTCCACGCTGCCGCATAGCAACGTTGCCCCTCCTGTACTTGAGAATGTAAATTTTTCCATGGGACAGATTTTTTTCCGCACTCGTACAGTAGCAAAAGTCCTCAAAGATCTCGATATACACAAATCAGCTGGCCCGGATGGTATACCCCCGATTCTTCTAAAGAGGTGTTCTTCCACACTGGCAAAGCCACTGCGTAAGCTATTCCATCGCTCGTACTCTTCTGGAATCTTTCCTAGAAGATGGAAAACAGCATTTGTCCAGCCTGTCCCTAAGAAAGGTGACCCATCCTCCCCCTCCTCCTACCGACCCTTGGCACTAACATCCCTTCTTTCTAAGGTCATGGAAACACTGATTAACCGTCAGCTTAAGGAATATCTCGAGGATCAAAAGCTTCTTCATGACCGTCAGTATGGCTTCCGCAGCAATCGTTCCACTGGTGATCTGATGGCATATCTCACCGAACAGTGGAACAAATCTTTACATCGCTTTGGTGAAAGTAAGATTATTGCTCTTGATATCTCCAAGGCATTTGATAGAGTTTGGCATGAAGCTCTCTTATCGAAAATGCGTGCTTTTGGGATAGATGATACTCTTGTTCGTTGGATTAGAAGCTATCTTCTGGACCGTTCAATACAAGTTGTATTGGACGGATTCAAGTCTGATACCCACAAAATAAGTGCTGGTGTGCCCCAGGGCTCTGTTCTGTCTCCGACTCTTTTCCTCATTTTTATAAATGATCTTCTCTCTGTTACTTCTAATCCACTTAATTGTTTTGCTGACGACTCTACCCTCAGCTTTTCATATTCGTTCGATAATTCACGTCCTTCGCCTTCGGAAGTACAATTACAACGGTACCTTATGTCAAGCTCATTAAACTCCGATCTATACAGCATTATCAAATGGGGTATTATGAATCGTGTGGAGTTTAATGCTTCGAAAACTCAATGCTGTCTTCTGTCCTTAAAGCTTAACATACCCCCAATGCCATTGTCCATGAATGGCACTTACATCGAAGAAATCGAAAAGCTCTCAGTACTCGGTATTTGTGTCAACGACGACCTCCGTTGGAACGACCATATATTTTAGATCGCTAAGAATGCTGCTAAGTGCTTAGGTTTTCTGTATCGGTGTAAGAAGTATTTTTCCCCTTCTGATCTGGCTACAATTTATAAAGCGTTTATACACCCTAAACTCGAGTATAACTCGAACAAAGACGCAATGTTTCATGTCTTTCCTTATTTTATCGTTTCTTTTATAAAAAATGTTCACTCGAGGTAGCCGGCTGCATTCCTCCCCTTAAAGTTTCTCCCGTAAAACTCGTCTTGCTAGGAATGCCCATCAGTTCACCCTTGAGCCCAATTTCGGACGTACCGTGTAATATAGAGATTCTTTTTTTAGCCGTACAACACGACTTTAGAATGGTTTACCCGGCGAGATTTTCCCTTGCCATTTCAATTTGCAAGCATTCAAAACCAATGTTAGTCGACACCTCCTATCTCTCTCCTCCCTATCTTCCTAATGCCAGCGCAGTGTGTTACATTAAAAGCGAAACAAATAGTCTCTTGTGCGTGCGTTAATTATAAAAAAAAAAAAAACAAAAAAAAAAAAATTACGACTACACGAACTGGTTCTTGTGTTAGATAATTGCTTAGTGGCTGCATACATATTGTACGTATATAAAGGGTGTTTTTTTAGACGTATAGTTTTCAAGAAGAAATAAAACGCATATAGTTTAATGTTATGGCCAAGAATTTAGCTTGATTATAAAGATAAGGGTTTGAATTATGTTTTAAAAATGATTTTGGGGAAGTGGCCGCCGCGGCTGGCTCGAATAAATTCCAGTCGAGGTCCATTTTTGTGAAAATCGGGATCGGTGGCCATTTCGTTTTGGGCCCATTCACCGAACGTGTGACGCGCTTGATGGTCGTTCGGCCTCAATTCTTGCACGAGTTGGATTTTTTTTAAGCCTGCACGCCAAGATCCTTGCGCAAAATCTTCCATAAAGTAGATGGGCACTCTTCAATTGTTGCGCGCGATGGCGGATGGACTCATTCGGGTCTTTTTCGATGCTCTGCTCCATTGAAACGAACCATTATTTTGTTAATAAATTTGCACAATTTGCAAACTTGTTCGGGAGTACATAAGTCTATTCATTATGAAATTGCAAACCAAACTGAGCATAAATCAACTGACAGTTGTCAAAAAGACCAACTCCGAAAGAAGTATTGCCAGGTTGAAAACCATTAAAAAAAATATATTTTTTTTTAGAAAATTCTCTCATTTTTTTAATTAGCTTAAAAGTTTTCTCGGAAAAACTAAGTATGCATAAATGTCTATGGAGGAAAAAAAATATTGAAAATCGTTCGACCAGTTTTTTTTTAAATAATTTTTTTTTTTTTAAACTTTTCGAAAAAATATTTTTGATTTTTATCTAGTACTTCATTATAAGGAAATCTGTAGTTTTCATCTGGGAAAATTATTTAAAAAAATTCAATCAACCCATTTTCAAAATATTTCGAAAACCAATTTTTTTTAATTAAATTTAAAAAAATCGATAAAAAGTGTTTGAAATGCAATATTAATTGAATTATAAATGACTTCCTGTGTGCAAATTGAAATCGGGATATTAGTTTACGATAAAACCACATTTGAAAAAACCGGTTATATGAGAGGTATCGTTATAGAATAAATTTAAAAAAAATTCGTTCTAACTAAAATGTGTATTGTTGTAAAAAAATAGCACCCTGAAAGTTTTATCAAAATCGTTAGAGCCGTTTTTGAGAAAATCAAACTTTTTGTTAAAAATTGTATGGCAGGTTCTATTATTTTTCGACCTAGAGCAAAAATGAAAAAGACCAACGAGATACTACTTAATAAATACTAAATACCAAGTTTGAAGCAAATCGGCCATCCGGTTAGGCTGTAGAGGCGCGAACAGACAGCAGACGGACGGAATTTCCGAACCAGGGACTCATCTTTTTAAGATTTGGCTCATTTTTTTAAGAGTAAAAATAAAAACTTAACATAATGTGATATTTTCGCCTGGGTTTCGACCAATAAAACTCAATCAAAATTCCACAATAATAAAACAAATCTCTTTATTTTATAAAACACAACGTCTTTCAGTTTAAATAACACCAATTTAACTTATTTCACTTATTCACAATTCAAATACGTTTTTATAATTCAACACTTTTTATTTAATCTCAATTCAATCACTTTTTACTAATACTTCCAGTTGTTAACAATTCCACTTTCGAAAATAAACTGAACTTTCAATGCAATCTACTCTTGTATTTATACAAGTTTACAAGCTTCTGGAAGCTTCTGTCTGGTTCTGGCACAATCTAAGCTTTCGGTACTAATTCGAGTCTCGAATTAGTACTTCAAGTTCGATTTAGTACTCAGTTAAAACATGTTGCAAATATGTAGCATACTTTTAGGCGCATGGTCGTTGTACACAATGAATGTTGGTTGTTGTACACAATGAATCCAACAGATGGCGTTAATTTACAAAATGTATCCTCCGAATATCTAAACTTGTTGCCACATCACAATAATATAGTAAAATCAATTTGCAAGTTCAAATACTTTTATATCAATTTTCAGGTTAAAAAATAGTTTTCAAAATATTGCATAGTGTTAACTACGCTTCTATTTACTTTCATTTGAAAAATTGGAACGTTCAAACACAACAAATATTTCCTTGATTCATTTATAGAGGCGCTGTTTGTGCATGAGAGAAATTCGATTGATACGTTTGGGATTTGACATTGCATTATTTACTTAAATTTGTTTTGTTTTATCACCTTTTGAATTGTTCCATTTTGATTTTATTTTCTTACAATGTAGTTTTAAGGCTTTTATTTTATCATACCTATTCTTTTATTTTTTTGAAAATTCTTGTTTTTTGTGATATTTGCAAAACATATAACTAATACCTATGTGATTTATATACCTACAATTAGTTCGTTTACTAATATTTATGAATTGAATGATTTTTTTATGTTTTTAAAATATTTATTTTTGTTATTGAAAAATAATAAAAGATTTATCATAAATTTAAAAAAAAATTCAAAAGGACTCATTTATTTTCATAATGACTCATTTTTTTGGCCTCTGGGACTCATAAAAAATTGAACCTGCGGTAACACTGTTCCGGACCCAATTTTTTAAGCTTCTCTATTATCGTAATGTCGTGTTTGATTGTTAAAATTTTTTTTGCACGAATCCATAACTTGCATTTAAGTACCTAAATTGCAAGTAAAAATTGATGACAACAAAGTCGAAAACCCTTTTAACTGTATATTATAAAAGTTCGCCAATTTTCATAGAAATAAACTTTAAAAAAAAATTATGAAAAGTTGGTTACCATGACTGACAAAAGTTAAACAAGAAGAAAATCGGCAAATTCATTCAACATAATATTCCCAATGACTGCGGTTAATACAGATTGGCATCAATGCTAACCGTAATTGAATATAAATTCAATATATAGTCATTCTACTGGTTTTTTCCTTGGATTTAGGTTTTGTGTTGGTGTCCATTATACTATTCGTTAAAATAAATCTTATTAAGTCTAATTTTGCGTCAGCCTGTCCGCAAAATTTACGCCACCAACAGGACTTTTGATAAACTGCATCAAACTTTTTCTGAGATGGCTTTTGAACCAATTTCTTTATCTTAGCCGAATCCATTCTTTTTGCACCGTTATACCACACAAAGATACAAAAGGATCAACAATAAGTCTATCGCCGCGAAGTGAAGTTCTGAACCGTTGATTTTTTGTTCGAACACTTCTTTGTAGCAGAAAGGTGACCCGCCTTTGTGTTATTGGTAATGCATAGTCCCTTTTGACTGTATATTCCCGGTTCCTCTAAAGGTGTTTGTTTGCCAACCTAAGTAAGTAGCTTTGTTTAAATTAGCTAAGATAGTCACAATTCCATTAATGTCGGTGCGTAATTCTTCAATGTGTTGACATTTCATCATTTCTTAGTTCGATTTTTTCGGATTGGCAAGATCATTTACCTTGTTATCAAAAAGATTTTCAAAGTCTGTAATAGACATTTGAACGACCCGACTGAGCTTGAGTTATTCATTTTTTCGTTTTTTAGTATTTGAACTTATGACGGATGACGTTTAATCCATTTTTCTTTTGTCTTTTTGGTCCATGCGATTGTTGTTGTTTTTTTTATTATTTTATCTATGTAACTGCGCGCTTATTTGAAGGCTTTTTTCTGGATGTCCTGATGCCAACTTCTCGACAGGAATTATATGTATATTACGAACTGAGTGGATGAGTTATCATGCAAGAACACTGTGATTCACGTTGTGGCTTTTGAAAAATATGCATACATGCACAGAAAATTGATGTAACCGTTTTCATAAATAACTTGACATCTTCAGGAAAATGTGCCATTACGGTAGAAAAGTTGTTGTCTGCCCTTTCACTATGATCCATTTATAGATAGATATATAGGAGTTAACTATGCATAACATGGAATAACCCTTTATCGACAACAGAACTAAAGTTAAGTAAAGCAGCACCGCTATCTGCAATCTATAATTTATTTCACTTCCGATCAATTGAATCCCTGAGAAGATTCACTCTATCAACATCAACTCATTTATCAATTTTTCATAATAAAACAGAAACATTCACAAAATCCATTTCCCTGTGCCATCCTGTGTCACAAATTTAATTAAAATAAATACAAAAAAAAACATCACTCCACACAAAAACAAAATGTCCGGCCATATACTTCAGATCAAAACTAAATTTAAACATTATAATCGAGTTTTAAACTGCACTTTACCATTTACCGCTATAAAAAAAGTCAATGGCGGTTTTGGGAACGCAAGAGATCCGGTTGTTAATTCACTTGTAGAGATATTTAAAAACCGATTACAACAATTTATTGATACTGCAAGTGTATAGTTCTACATAAAATTCACTATGCATTTTTTTTATTTTAGCCAATTCGCGCGATGCCAATCCTGCGATTCCGGAAGCTGTCGCCTCGGCTAGTGGGGTTCTGAAGCTGATGTTGGCCTGTGGCGGTTTATTGAAATTTTTACTTCGTAAACTTTCAAGGAAATTTCCATATAACAACATTGAGTGTAATTAAATGGCAATAAAATATTAAATTGACATTCGTTTTGTCGCTATAAATATTCATTCGCATATATTCTCACTTGGTGCGTGTTGTGTGATTTATAAAATTAAAATTAAAAAAAAAAACGCGCTACAATCTACATCGCCGCATCCTTCATACCTTCTCTTAATATTCTGGATTTTATTCGATGTGATTGTTTTTATTGCCACTCATTTCGTATATATTTTGTTTTACTCTTTGACTAATGGGGTATGTATTGTGTTCAAAATAAATTTCGAGAAACGCAAAGAAATCATAAATTAAGTTTTTTTCAACGTAAATATTGTTGAGGAGAGAAAATCTCAACTTACGAGTAGCCATAAATTATTTTTTCCCTTGGCATTGCCTCTTGGGGGAAATGACGAATCATTCAAAAGAAAAGTAAACTCTGTCTTGAAAAAATTACATCATTATCGGTCCAATCATAAATGGCTAAAGTCTTAATACTATTCGTTCTCCGGTCACACATATTTGAGATTTTTTTAACCCATCGTTAGTTTTTCTCTTTAAAATTAGGAAAGTCTCTACAAGCTTCTCAATCTCGAGCAATTTAGAGGCTTTTGATGCAAATGGACATCCCTAAGATTTGCTTACAATAATTATATAAACCCACTTATTGAAGGGTAGGAGAAGTCAGGTAAGAGCCTTTTGTTTACGATATGCGCGCGCACAATGGATTTATATTGCCCGTTTAATATCAAAACGCATGAATTGGGAAATTAGGGAGGGTGGGACGAAAGAGGGTTTTAAACGCTTTTAAATAAAATGACAAGGGAAAAGCCGGGTAATCTATTCCAAATTCTTGATCCAACGGAGGTCATCCTTGACATACATTACGAGTTAGTGAAAGCTTTTCGGTATTTTAAATGCAAGTGTGATTCATGGTCAATGGGCGTTAGAGTCGTCACCAAAACAGTTAAGTGTATAAAAAGTAATGGAAAAGAGTCGGAGCCCTGGGGCACACCAGCATTTATTTTGTGAAAATCAGAATTGAAACCTTGTAGCTTTGCCAGTTGAAGACCACCACTTCATAAGAATGGGTGGAAGGGTATAAACCAAGCCAGGGGATTTGTGTATATCTGGAACTTTGAGAATTCTCACTACTGTACGAGTGTGGATAAAAAATTGTCCCATACAATAATTTACATTCTCAAGTAGGTACAGGAGGTAGCAGAAAAGGGCGGTGAGCTAGTTTGCCTTTTCCGGAGAGTAACCAATCGGTATGTGGATGTCGATGAGCTAAGGAGCCGAGTTTTTAATATTTTTTTAAAAAACTAAAAACATTTTTACTGCTTTTGCGACATTGTACATTTGTTTACCGTAATTTTTGTTCGTGGAAAAATTTGGTTCTAACAATAACGGAGTGCATGCCTTTTATTTGTGATTTTTTCCGATTTTCCTCTGTTCTATGCAGATTCGGAAACTGACTTCTTTTTGAGCCCGATTCTTTTATTTTGGTTTGATACTTTTTAGGAAACATCCCTAGAAAAATCACATTTTCCCTAAGTTCCATCGAAAACTTTTTTCAGTTTTTTTTTTAAACGACAAATGATGTTAATTTTGTTTCTGATCCTAAATTCTACATAATTCCGTTAGTTCTAACTTCTTCATCAAATATCCAACTCCATTCTACCTATTCCAAAAATTCTTTCAAATTTCATTTCCGATTATCAAACTCAATTCAAATCAAACGACACGACAGTGTTGTGCACTTTAGTTTTTTAGTCCATTCGAATCGAAATATAAATAAATGAAACAACCAAAAACGGGCATGCAGTTAAAAGAGCATGCTGAACAAACACGGCCCACGAAACGCCGATGACATTTTATCAAATGGGATTAATAACAGAAAAACGAAGAGTTCTCGTACATACAGAGTTGGGATGTTGTATCTAGGTTTTAATTTTTTTGTTGTGCTTTAGTCTTTCTTCGGATATAGGTACATATCCTCGCCCATGGTAAGCCATAGTCAACGCTTCTGCTCAGCGCTGCAATAGGGTATCGAAATCCCACATGTGTCATCTCGATGACGAGCTTTATTTATCCGTTGAAACTAGCATATCCAATCAACAAGCAAACTAATGCTTCAAGCCAATATGAACACAGAAGGGTATGCTCTCGATAACAACGGATAAGTCATATCTAACTTTATAGCCCTATTGGCACTGGGACTACGGGGTATAGGTATCTCGTATGTAGGGATATATAGTTACCTTTATTCATTTTCATTCGAAGGTCGGAAGTGTGAGAGCATAAAGTCGGCAAATGCATAAAAGCTAATTTACTCATGGAGGTATGATATGGAAATTTGTATAACATAGATACTTTTATATATAGGTTGTCGTGCCCTAACCGCCATATATTTGTAGATAAATGCGACAGTAGGTTAACATAAGGATTTTTTTTTATTAAATTGTTCAAGTTGGAATAAATGTGGAGCGATTTCTATTAAGATTGACAGGGAATGACAGCTTGATTGGTTAGTGAAGTGGAATTAAGGTCGGAAGGAATATAAGTATGTAATTGGGTCGCACGCACGGGGATTTGTGGATTTCATGGGGATAACAGGTGAGCTGCTTTGTTGTTTGGAGGTGCATTCATTCGAACAACATTTAAAACTCCTATAACACGAAAAAAATTCAATTTTCTTCAAGAAATTTTTTACTTCAATCAGCACGCACTTCTTTTATTGAAAACTTTTCAACGGGTGTGTAAGTTTGTAGCTCTGGACGTGCCTAGTAGATCAAATGGAAATTGAGTTCCAAGCCCTTTGGATGGTTGTTTCCAGCCCAAACGGAAGAGGGAGGGCAGGAGTGTTACCACTAAATCACTTCTCTTTGCATCTAGACGGCAGCTAAATAATTCTCCAGATTTAACCAACGTTGGTGTCTACAATTCCAGTCAGGCATAACATCTTATATGGGCTACTCTATAAAGTTTTTTGGAGTTCAAGCCTAGTTAATCCAGTTCATCGTCCTTGTAGTTATATAAAGGACCTGGTCCTCCAGGTTAGGAGACAGTCGCTTCGGAGTAATTTTCCGACCGTGTAACGATCAGCTAGTGGAGAAGCAACCACAAACCTCGGATACGAACACTTACTAATAGTCAAAGATCTGGCTACATAAAAAATGGGCACGACTGGGTCGCACGTACTTGTTCTTATGTGCCCAATTACATCTTTGACAGAAACAATTAACATTTACGTTGAAAATAACACAGTTTGAACTATTAAAAAGAATCAAAACAACAATAGTCAACGGTTTTTAGTACAAATCAAGTATGCCATTATACGTCTTAAATAACAAAAAAAATTGTAGGACCGGTTTTGATAAAGTCCTGTTTTTTATTTTTTATTTTTTTGAAAAAAAATGTTTGCTCGTAATTTTGTTACGCAGTTAAGCAATCGCTTAACGCGTTTAGTCTGCAGATCGATATACACCCGGACAGACAGACATACAGACGGACATTTTTTGCCAATCACTTTTTAAAGCTTCTCTATGATCGTAATGTCATGTTTGATTGTTATATCAATTTTTTTTTGTATTCACGAATCCTAAACTTGCCTTATAGTTAGTCCCTATAATCGCAAGTAAAAAGTGATTATCGGCTACACGATTAATTCCTTTTGTAAAATGATTGTTCGGAATAGGTGAGTATACATGTTTGAGTCTGGCAGCGCTGTCGGGGGGCGTTTGGTGGTGGTGGGGATTCAAAGTTTACATTTTTTTGTGAAATATTTATTATAAAATACACGGGTAGATATGACTAAAATAGCCTCTAGTAAACCTAAAGAGAAGTGAAAAATGGTTAGCAGACATTTTACGAGGGGCTAAAGTGTTATATTTAGGAACCCAAAATGTAAAATGGCAGACAAAAAAGTGGGGGCTATCACCGTGGCAGACGGCTTTAAAAATAGTGATATCGTATAAGAGCGTTCGAATAATCTCAGTTTTCTCGCTTATAGCTTATCTGATTTTGATGAAATTATAACCATAGAAGCTTTTAACTAATTCTAAAAATACTATATATGTACTTTTTTCAAAAAATAATTTTTGGAATTTTGGAAACCAAATCTTTTTTTTTAAATTCAATATCACTAAAACTGGATAATGAATTCGATTGAAATTTTGAATAAAAAATAAATAAAATTTATTGGCGCGACAGCTCCTTAAGGAGCCAAGGCCTATAGTGACTTATACTCTCAACCATTCCTGTGAGTGTGTTGTTGATCTACAAGAATGGAAGGGAAGTTTACCGCCGAGTCCTAACGGCTAAATGAGATGCACTTTATCGAGACAAATTTTACTATTGGAGGTTTTGTCAGTTCCTCGCAAGAGGCAGTACCCCGGAAAAGAACGTGGCTATGAGCTGGATTCGAACCCAGACTCATTCGCTTAGCAGTCCGACACACTAACCACTAAGCCACGGGGCGCTACGAATAAAAACAGACGAAAATATATCCTTATCGCCCACAGTTCTTACTTGCGATTATATGTACATAGGTACTATAATGCAAGTTATGCATTCGTGCAGATTAAAAAATTTGAGATAACAATCGAACATGACATTACAATGATAGAGAAATACTTGAGTTACTGGCAAAATTCTGTCCGTCTGTCTGTCTGTCTGTACGGATGTATTTTGAACTGTAGTCTAAACGGTTGGGCCAATCGCCTTCAAATTTAGAACTTAAGGTTATTATGACATTCTACGGAGGAGTTTTTTCAATTTTTTTTAAGCTTAAAAAATTAACGGTACCTGTCACATAACTGTTATGTAAAAGCTTATTGTTCTCGAAAACGGCTCCAAAATTTTTTATGAAAAAAAATCTGTGTTGGTGAGCATTTTTTTTTTTTTTTGAAAAATCAAAACGTTCATAAATGTTCGTTATTTTTGTGCCTAAGTTTGCATTCTTTAATTATTTTTTTTAATTTTTATGAAAAGTTGTTAAACAAAAAACCGTTTAAGTTAAAAACCGTTCCTAAGATTTTGAAAAAAAAAAATTGGTAACATTCCTTAAAGAAATAAAATGGCGTTTAAATTATTTCACTCAATACAATTAAACGTACTTTATTTAAACAATCAAAAGTCACAAAAATCGAAGATATGCTTTGACGTTAACTTTAATTTTCTTAAATTTTATTCTACAATGTGACCGCACATATGAGCAAGTACGTGCGATCCAGTCGTGTAATTTATTTTATCTTGTTCTATGGCAAAATTATAAGTACATTTATTTATTTATGTTTTATTATTAAACAAATATCAACACTTTAAATAAATTATGTGTTGATTTTTGTTTAAAAATCAATATAAATATGTGATTAAAATTTCAATATTCGCCCTTGAAAAATTTCGAAAAAAACCAAGGAAACATCGAAAAAAAATTAAATAATCTTTTTATTTGCGTCCGGAAAGAAAACATCTGAAAGCCTGTCAGATCAAATTATCATAAATTAATTTGTGTGTTAAATAACAATTAACTTAAAATTCGAGATGGCGGCCACATCTAAAGTCCTACTGATTTGAAAATCAAAAAGTTTACTTTTTAATAAGTTTCTCTAACGATTAAAAAAGAAAAAAATAACGCTATCAATTTTTTTTCATTTCATCAGTTTTGTGTCTATATGTATTCTATTTGGCAAATATACGGTAGTAACTATAATCCTGATGTTCAAAGGGTAGATATGTGTGTGGGTACAAGCACCCGCAAATCACCCCTGTCTATCAACTCCTAATCTCACCTCCACGTGGTGAACATCGGGTGCCTAGTACCTCAACTGGAGATTGGGTTCTAACCCCTTTCGAAGGTTGTTGGTGGCAGCAAACGAGAGAGGGGGGAAGAAGTGTTACCAGTAAGGCACTAATCCTTCAATCCTGGCGGCAGCGGAAGAATTCTCTAGATGGAATCCACAGAGGAAAAAGATGATGACACAAAAGAAATGTTTTTTGAGCTCCTGGACAGAACATATGAGCAATGCCCTAGCTATGACATCAAAATTGTCCTAGGCGACTTTAACGCCAAGCTAGGGAGAAAAGATGTTTTTGGTGATACAATCGGAAAACACAGCCGGCACGACACCACCTCCGATAACGGATTCAGGCTAATTGACTTTGCTGCGGGGCGAAATATTGTAATAGCAAGTACCAAGTTCCCACACCTCAACACTCACAAAGGGACATGGAGATCCCCTGATCAATCCACTGTCAACCAAATCGACCACATTGCGATCGATGCAAGGCACTACTCCAGTATGATGGATGTCCGAACTTTCCGAGGGGCAAACATTGACTCGGACCACTACATCGTTGTAGCCAAGATACGACTTAGGATATCACGACCCACGCCAAGAAGAGGTAATACTGTGAGGAAGTTTAACGTCGGACACCTGCAATCGCAAGAAATCTCCAGATCCTTTTCCGATCAAGTTTCAAATAACCTCCAAAGAAGTCCTTTACCGCCAGCATTAAGTATTGAGAACCAGGGGCAACATTTCCAAAATGCCATCAGGGAAGCCGCGACTAAAGTGCTGGGTTTTACACGGCCACCACAACGAAACCCCTGGTTTGATGATGAGTGTCGCAAGCACACCCAGCTAAACAAGAAGCGTACAAGGCGGCGCTGCAAAGAAGGACCAGAACTACCCGTGCACTCTACGAGCAGAAGAGGAAAGAGGAACACCGCCTTCTGAGAAAGAAAAAAATGGAACATGAGAAGCGCGCGATCGAGGAAGTGGAGAGCTGTTATTGCAGGAATGAAGTTCGAAAGTCTTACCAAAAGGTACAAAGAAACTGTCAAAAGTACAGAGCTCGGACTGACGATCAAGGGAACATCGTAGTGGAATCGCAGTCGATGCTGTGAATATGGAAAAACCATTTCTGCAGACTGTATAACGGCGATGACGAAACGAATTCCGCTGTCAGGCAGAATGGTCCACTTTATCTGGGCGGAGTAAACCAACAATTCCCACCACCACATCTGGATGAAAAAGCCGCCGGAGCCGATGGCCTAGCTGCCGAGCTCTTCAAAGCTGCAGACGATGACTTGGCTATAAGTATGCAGATATGGTTAGAAGAAAGCATGCCCGATGAATGGAATCTCAGCATAATTTGCTCCATCCTTAAAAAAGGAGACCCTCTGAGCTGCACCAACTATAGGGGTATCAGTCTCCTCAACATCGCCTAAAAGATCTTTTCTGCTGTATTGTGTGAACGCCTAAAGCCATTCGTCAACAACCTGATAGGTCCATATCAGTGCGGTTTCAGGCCAGGAAAGTCCACTATCGATCAAATATTCAAATTACGGCAGATCTTGGAAAAAACTCAAGAACTTCAAATCGATACCCACCACCTTTTCATCGATTTCAAAGCCACGTACGACAGCATATATAGAAACGAGTTATATAGAGCAATGTGCATTTTTAACATCCCTGCCAAACTCTCTCTCGGGCAACTAAACTGTCCCTTTATAAGACCCTCATCATCCCAGTCCTGCACGCTGTCAAAAGCCGATGAGGACACTTTAGGCTGTTTCGAGAGAAAGATTCTCCGGGTGATTTTTGGTCCCATATGCATAAACGGAGAGTGGAGAAGAAGATACGATGAAGAACTTTACCGGCAGCGACACAGATCTAGCAAAAAGAGTAAATATTCAACGTCTCAGATGGCTGGGTCATATAGGGCGGATGGACATCAATGAAATTGGCAAAACCCCCTCGCGTGTGCTGTAAAGATAATAACAATATCCACTTGCGTCGTTGGAAGACGATAAGATGCCCATTCGCGCTGTGAAAGAAAAAAAAAAAAAAATAATTCACACTTGCATAACAAATTAAATTATCCTCCTATCTGTCCCAACCCTTTGTGCTTAGCTTAACTGCCTCTTTCTTATCTACTGTAGGCATCGTATGCTTGCGGTAAATAGATAAGGGCATCTGAGTTTGTCCTATTGTGCTGAATATTTAAATTGATTTTTTGTATGCAAGCTGTCTTATGGGCATAACACCTAAGACAGTTTGATTATTACAGAGATTAATTTTGATTTTCACTGCATGGTTCGACTTATTTAGAATTGTGTTTTGTGTGTAAGTATTTTTAAATGGTAAGTGATTTTTGTGTCGTGTATTCCAATGTTCGTGGTATTAGAAAGAATTTCTTTCACCTGTACGTCTACACTGTTCAATACAGGCCAGCTGTTTTGGCATTAAGTGAAACCCAGGTTGGAGTAAATACTGATTTATCAGAATTTACTCTACATGGGTATAGCTTGGTGCCATTACTCTTTTCCCATCATGGTCTCATGGTCTATGTTAGAAATGATATTGCTTGCCAGAGCCTTCCCCAATATGGGCAATGTTCCAACACGGACTTTAACTTCTTGTGGCTCAAATTCACTGTCCGCAAGCATGTCATTCATTATTGTTTTATTTACAGGAGTCCAAATCTCGACAGCAATTCGACTTGTAACGAGTTTGATGCGCTGTCAGATTCTATCTCGAAAATTGTTTCCCTTTGTCCTCGCACTGAAATCGTTATTGCGGGCGATTTCAATGTACACAATTCCAATTGGCTCCGCTATTCTGGTCAGACAACACCCGAAGGAAGGTATGTCGAGCTCTTTGCCGGGTTACATCACCTTACCCAGCTGATCGATGTGCCAACGCGTATACCGGATGTTGCTGGGCAAGCCGCCCATACTCTTGACTTGTTTCTTACTTCTCACCCTGATAAATATACCATTAGTGTAACTTCTCCATTTGGCACTTCAGACCATTGTGTCATTTCAGCTAATTTCTCATCCTCCACCCATCCAGTTAAAGAAAAACTTCCCACCAGGACCGTTTGGCAATACGAGAAAGCCAACTGGGACGGCCTGAATATTTTTTTCCGAAACTTTAACTGGTCACTATGCTTCCTCGATAGTGACATTGATGCCAGTGCTGAAATGATCACAAATGTGATTCTTCTAGGGATGCGTGCTTTTATTCCCAACAGAGTAAAAAGCATCAAACCTAAAGAAAAGTCTTGGTTTAATTCTGAGTGTAAAGAAGCTATCAGGCTCAAAGAAGTAAGTTTCCGTTCTTACAAAGCCAACCCTACAGAGGAAAATCGGAAAAAGCACAAACAAGCAAGAAACTCATGCAACTCCGTTATTGAAAGAACCAAATTTTTGCATGACCAAAAATTACGGCAAAAAATTCTGCAGTGTCCCAAAGGCAGTAAAAATTTTTGGTCATTTGTAAAAAATATTAAAAACTCCTCAACATCTTCGGTTCCAACGCTCATCGACAATAACACACCAATTGTTTACTCTTCAGAGAAGGCAAACTTGCTCGCCGCCCATTTCGCTGCCAGCTCCACGCTGCCGCATAGCAACGTTGCCCCTCCTGTACTTGAGAATGTAAATTTTTCCATGGGACAGATTTTTTTCCGCACTCGTACAGTAGCAAGAGTTCTCAAAGATCTCGATATACACAAATCCGCTGGCCCGGATGGTATACCCCCGATTATTCTGAAGAGGTGTTCTTCCACACTGGCAAAGCCACTGCGTAAGCTTTTCCATCGCTCCTACTCTTCTGGAATCTTTCCTAGAAGATGGAAAACAGCATTTGTCCAGCCTGTCCCTAAGAAAGGTGACCCATCCTCCCCCTCCTCCTACCGACCCATAGCACTGACATCCCTTCTTTCTAAGGTCATGGAAACACTGATTAACCGTCAGCTTAAGGAATATATCGAAGATCGTAAGCTTCTCCATGACCGTCAGTATGGCTTCCGCAGCAACCGTTCCACTGGTGATCTGATGGCATATCTCACCGAACAGTGGAACAAATCTTTACATCGCTTTGGTGAAAGTAAGATTATTGCTCTTGATATCTCCAAGGCATTTGATAGAGTTTGGCATGAAGCTCTCTTATCGAAAATGCGTGCTTTTGGGATCGATAATACTCTTGTTCGTTGGATTAGAAGCTATCTCTTGGACCGTTCAATACAAGTTGTATTGGACGGATTCAAGTCTGATTCCCATAAAATAAATGCTGGTGTGCCCCAGGGCTCTGTTCTGTCTCCGACTCTTTTCCTCATTTTTATAAATGATCTTCTGTCTGTTACTTCTAATCCACTTAACTGTTTTGCTGACGACTCTACCCTCAGCTTTTCATATTCGTTCGATAATTCACGTCCTTCGCCTTCGGACGTACAATTGCAACGGTGCCGTATGTCAAGCTCATTAAACTCCGATTTATACAGTATTGTTAAATGGGGTAATAGAAATCGCGTGGAGTTTAATGCTTCGAAAACTCAATGCTGTCTTCTGTCGTTAAAGCTAAACATTCCCCCAATGCCATTGTCCATGAATGGCACTTACATCGAAGAAACCGAAAAGCTCTCAGTACTCGGTATGTGTGTCAACGACGACCTCCGTTGGAACGACCATATATTTGAAATCGCTAAGAATGCTGCTAAGTGCTTAGGTTTTCTGTATCGGTGTAAGAAGTATTTTACCCCATCTGATCTGGCTACAATTTATAAATCGTTTATACGCCCTAAACTCGAGTACAACTCCCACCTGTGGGCAGGTGCTTCACAATCATCGCTTCACCTGCTTGATAGAATACAAAATCGAGCGTTAAGATTGATAGGAAATAGAACTGCCGCTGAAACAATTGCCCCTCTCGAACACCGACGCAATGTTTCATGTCTTTCCTTATTTTATCAGTTCTTTTATAAAAAATGTTCACTCGAGGTAGCCAGCTGCATTCCTCCCCTTAAAAGTTTCGCCCGTAATACTCGTCTTGCTAGGAATGCCCATCAGTTCACCCTTGAGCCCAATTTCGGACGTACCGTGAAATATAGAGATTCTTTTTTTAGCCGTACAACACGACTTTGGAATGGTTTACCCGGCGAGATTTTCCCTTGCCATTTCAATTTGCAAACATTCAAAACCAATGTTAATCGACACCTCCTATCTCTCCCCTCCCTATCTTCCTAATGCCCGCGCAGTGTGTTACATTAAAAGGGAAACAAATAGTCCCTTGTGCGCGCGTTAATTATAAAAAAAAAAAAAAAAAATGCTCCGGCCCGGAAAATCTTCAAATCCACCCCAGACAGACGGCGCAGTAGAGGAAGACCGAGACTCAGGTGGCGCACACAAGTGGAAGAGGACCTCAACCGACTCCACGTGCGAAACTGGAGACAGCTAGCTAGGGACCGAGCTGGCTGGAGAAGCTTGTTGGTTGAGGCCCAGGTCCACCCTGGACTGTAGCGCCACCTAAGAAGAAGAAAAACTATAATCCTATTTTTCGGATTAACTCGTAAAATATCAACCGTAGACTAAAATTTAAGGACCAAATTTGTAGAAAATTATATTCTGAAAAAGTTTTTTCATGTAAATTTTTTGTCAAGTGTTAAAAATAAGCGAATTGCATATTCATCAAAAATCAGTTTACCTTAAATTTAAGATGGCGGCCAACGCTAAAGACCTCTTACGATTAAAAAACAAAAAAACCTATCTAATTTTGTCCATTTCAATTGTACATTCCGACTAGTCTATAGGTCTGTATTGCTGTACAAAGCATGCAGTTTGGGTGAAAATCCACATTTTTTGCTTCATGAATCACCACTTCATCGTGCGGTTTGCATGCCGGCGGCGTTATTGGGACATATTTTTTCGTTACTGTGAATGGCCAGCGTTATAGCGCCATGATTATCGATTATTTTTGGCCCGAATTATAAGATATGGACTTTGGCGACGTGCGGTTTCAACAGGATGGTGCCACAAGCTACACAGCACACCTTAAAAGCCCTACACATAGAATCGGTCCATCTGTTGAATTTTAATTTTCAACTGAGCACCTTATTAAATACACACATTCTTATGAGTGGCGTCCCATAAGCATCGCATACGATGAACGCATCGCAACGCACAATGCTCGACAAAGGAACGCACAACCGGACACAACGGATTCTATGGGACGGGCCCTTTACAATCGATTTATTGAAGAGTGAGTTTGATGAGGGTGTTATCTCAAGAAATGGGCTAGTCCATTGGCCGCCTCGTTCGTGCGATTTAACGCTTCTAGACTATTTTCTTTGGGTCTACGTTAAGTAGTTGGTTTATGCCAACAAGCCGACGACGTTGGAAGCGAAATATCGGCCGAAATGTGTAACCTAGTCATCGAAAATTGGGTCCAACGAATCGACCGCTGCAAATGTTCCCGCCGTGGCCATATGAACGAAGTCGAGTTCCATTCATAAATGTTTTGATTGTACTTCAAGCAAGTCAAGTCCTTAAAAAAACCCTTTATATATAAAATTGTATTTCAAACTTCACTTTACCATTGAAGGCATCTCATAAAAACGTCCACTAATGTTTCTTATTCACATGCACGAGTTGTCATGATTTTCCCCAGCAATTTCTCCAGTAACAAAAATTACCCATCAATCGTGATTCTATCAGCACCAATGTCAACCCGTTGTATTATTTCCCTAACCCATACCCACACACATATTCTTAGAGCAGCGCACATAATCTAACGCTTGACTTCATCACTTATCCTTATCCAACTAACCTAAACCCAAACACTTGACATCCTATCTGCGGCCATCGCTATACACACGAAAGTCCTGATACAACCCAACGCAAGCCGCACCGGATCAACGGGCTACGGATTCATGACTGCAAACAAATTAAGCAATCTTTTGTTGGAATAGTTTTCGCTTTTGTCGTCATCGTCGTCATTCGTTCTTTACGTGTCGCTACCCTGTAAACGAAAAGTGCCATCAATTATTATTTAGTTAACACCTTTGTGATTATTTATTACACGTTCCACATAGTCAGTATAACGCCCCAACTCCAACCCCAATGCCTCTTTCCTGCTCATCTAACTGGGAATATTCAATATTGGTATTTTGCCACCGTCGCTTCGACCCCATCGCTATATCGTAAATTCGTACTTAACTATAGCACGACGATGACGTTCCCCCAGGATAACTCCTTTCAGCGGTTTTATTAAGACTAAAATACGTATCCCGTATTCATATCCAACTTGGGTGGGTATGGTAAAGGACATCCGTATCCGAATTGACAAAAACAAACGTTTTGTAGGGAACGAACAAACCGAAAACAATCTATTTTCGGTTCCCCTAGAGAAGATGGGGTCGGATGTGTAGGATGTGGGAGTATACAGCCATACATTAATATGTAGCTCCATACATGCTTGCTCGTAATAGATCCTTTTTTGATTTAAAAAGGGGTTCGGTTTGTCACACAATTAATTTGAACCCTGCGAGGCTTTTCGTATGGGATTTCTTATGTGTCGTTTTTCTTCGACTTCTCGGAAGTCGGCAAAAGGGCCCTACTAACACTTGCCCCTACTGTTATACAAAAACCAGGTGAGACTATTTTGTTTGGGTGTCCATTTTAATGCGCTGATGGCTACAGCAGAACACTTTCTTTGGATAAGGATGTGAAAATAGTCTGTTAAATGCATTAATAGAAGATTTTTTTTGTCCGGGTGGGATTCGGGTTCTTGTACGTTAAGCAGAAAATAAATGGCAACCGCCTTAGGAGGCAAATCCAAGAAAAAGGACCCTGTTGTGGATATAACCCTTTATGGGGAAAGTGATTGCTAAAGTTTTTTGTAACTTTGCTGGTTGGTTGACGGGTGAAGAAGAGTTTAAGAAATTAATTTAAATCTGTTTGACTGTATGCATACAGTGCTGACTTCAAATGTATGTATGTATGTAACTTCTATATGCCGAACTGATTTTACTGACTTTTTTTAGCTTCTATGGATAGCTTTATTATGTTTGGGTATGTTTATAATATGTTTTTAGCTGGTTAAGGGGAATTGTTGTTATAACCTTTTTTTAATTCGACTAATGCAATCGCTGAGTCAAGGAAATTTTTCAGTTCAAAGTTCACATTCTTCATTAAAAAGGCAAACAACATGTTTAGATAAACTGACGATTTTTGTATTTTTATTTTTATGTTAACTTCTTAAATTAAATTTAATAAAAGGCAGGCAGGTACAGGCGTCTTTTTGACAAAGATTTAATTTTAATGTTTTTTTGACGTGCAACTTCTTTAGAATCGTTGTGGTTTGAAGCTCGAACGAACATGCGTCACGATTAAGGGATAAACACATAAATACATAGGATTGTTAGCTTTTGCAGTTTTTTAGTGTATTATCTTTCCACTTGTTTACTGTTTATAATATAATTTGCTAAAAGAAAGATATAAAGGACTTTTTTCAGTTTAATTTTCATTTTGGTATGGAAAAATTTGAACAACTGGCATAAAAATATGATGATGATGATGATGATGATGATGATGATGATGATGATGATGATGATGATGATGATGATGATGATGATGATGATGATGATGATGATGATGATGATGATGATGATGATGATGGTGATGATGATGATGATGATGATGATGATGATGATGATGATGATGATGATGATGATGATGATGATGATGATGATGATGATGATGATGATGATGATGATGATGATGATGATGATGATGATGATGATGATGATGATGATGATGATGATGATGATGATGATGATGATGATGATGATGATGATGATGATGATGATGATGATGATGATGATGATGATGATGATGATGATGATGATGATGATGATGATGATGATGATGATGATGATGATGATGATGATGATGATGATGATGATGATGATGATGATGATGATGATGATGATGATGATGATGATGATGATGATGATGATGATGATGATGATGATGATGATGATGATGATGATGATGATGATGATGATGATGATGATGATGATGATGATGATGATGATGATGATGATGATGATGATGATGATGATGATGATGATGATGATGATGATGATGATGATGATGATGATGATGATGATGATGATGATGATGATGATGATGATGATGATGATGATGATGATGATGATGATGATGATGATGATGATGAGATGATGATGATGATGATGATGATGATGATGATGATGATGATGATGATGATGATGATGATGATGATATGATGATGATGATGATGATGATGATGATGATGATGATGATGATGATGATGATGATGATGATGATGATGATGATGATGATGATGATGATGATGATGATGATGATGATGATGATGATGATGATGATGATGATGATGATATGATGATGATGATGATGATGATGATGATGATGATGATGATGATGATGATGATGATGATGATGATGATGATGATGATGATGATGATGATGATGATGATGATGATGATGATGATGATGATGATGATGATGATGATGATGATGATGATGATGATGATGATGATGATGATGATGATGATGATGATGATGATGATGATGATGATGATGATGATGATGATGATGATGATGAGATGATGATGATGATGATGATGATGATGATGATGATGATGATGATGATGATGATGATGATGATGATGATGATGATGATGATGATGATGATGATGATGATGATGATGATGATGATGATGATGATGATGATGATGATGATGATGATGATGATGATGATGATGATGATGATGATGATGATGATGATGATGATGATGATGATGATGATGATGATGATGATGATGATGATGATGATGATGATGATGATGATGATGATGATGATGATGATGATGATGATGATGATGATGATGATGATGATGATGATGATGATGATGATGATGATGATGATGATGATGATGATGATGATGATGATGATGATGATGATGATGATGATGATGATGATGATGATGATGATGATGATGATGATGATGATGATGATGATGATGATGATGATGATGATGATGATGATGATGATGATGATGATGATGATGATGATGATGATGATGATGATGATGATGATGATGATGATGATGATGATGATGATGATGATGATGATGATGATGATGATGATGATGATGATGATGATGATGATGATGATGATGATGATGATGATGATGATGATGATGATGATGATGATGATGATGATGATGATGATGATGATGATGATGATGATGATGATGATGATGATGATGATGATGATGATGATGATGATGATGATGATGATGATGATGATGATGATGATGATGATGATGATGATGATGATGATGATGATGATGATGATGATGATGATGATGATGATGATGATGATGATGATGATGATGATGATGATGATGATGATGATGATGATGATGATGATGATGATGATGATGATGATGATGATGATGATGATGATGATGATGATGATGATGATGATGATGAGATGATGATGATGATGATGATGATGATGATGATGATGATGATGATGATGATGATGATGATGATGATGATGATGATGATGATGATGATGATGATGATGATGATGATGATGATGATGATGATGATGATGATGATGATGATGATGATGATGATGATGATGATGATGATGATGATGATGATGATGATGATGATGATGATGATGATGATGATGATGATGATGATGATGATGATGATGATGATGATGATGATGATGATGATGATGATGATGATGATGATGATGATGATGATGATGATGATGATGATGATGATGATGATGATGATGATGATGATGATGATGATGATGATGATGATGATGATGATGATGATGATGATGATGATGATGATGATGATGATGATGATGATGATGATGATGATGATGATGATGATGATGATGATGATGATGATGATGATGATGATGATGATGATGATGATGATGATGATGATGATGATGATGATGATGATGATGATGATGATGATGATGATGATGATGATGATGATGATGATGATGATGATGATGATGATGATGATGATGATGATGATGATGATGATGATGATGATGATGATGATGATGATGATGATGATGATGATGATGATGATGATGATGATGATGATGATGATGATGATGATGATGATGATGATGATGATGATGATGATGATGATGATGATGATGATGATGATGATGAAGATGATGATGATGATGATGATGATGATGATGATGATGATGATGATGATGATGATGATGATGATGATGATGATGATGATGATGATGATGATGATGATGATGATGATGATGATGATGATGATGATGATGATGATGATGATGATGATGATGATGATGATGATGATGATGATGATGATGATGATGATGATGATGATGATGATGATGATGATGATGATGATGATGATGATGATGATGATGATGATGATGATGATGATGATGATGATGATGATGATGATGATGATGATGATGATGATGATGATGATGATGAGATGATGATGATGATGATGATGATGATGATGATGATGATGATGATGATGATGATGATGATGATGATGATGATGATGATGATGATGATGATGATGATGATGATGATGATGATGATGATGATGATGATGATGATGATGATGATGATGATGATGATGATGATGATGATGATGATGATGATGATGATGATGATGATGATGATGATGATGATGATGATGATGATGATGATGATGATGATGATGATGATGATGATGATGATGATGATGATGATGATGATGATGATGATGATGATGATGATGATGATGATGATGATGATGATGATGATGATGATGATGATGATGATGATGATGATGATGATGATGATGATGAGATGATGATGATGATGATGATGATGATGATGATGATGATGATGATGATGATGATGATGATGATGATGATGATGATGATGATGATGATGATGATGATGATGATGAAGATGATGATGATGATGATGATGATGATGATGATGATGATGATGATGATGATGATGATGAAGATGATGATGATGATGATGATGATGATGATGATGATGATGATGATGATGATGATGATGATGATGATGATGATGATGATGATGATGAAGATGATGATGATGATGATGATGATGATGATGATGATGATGATGATGATGATGATGATGATGATGATGATGATGATGATGATGATGATGATGATGATGATGATGATGATGATGATGATGATGATGATGATGATGATGATGATGATGATGATGATGATGATGATGATGATGATGATGATGATGATGATGATGATGATGATGATGATGATGATGATGATGATGATGATGATGATGATGATGATGATGATGATGATGATGATGATGATGATGATGATGATGCTGATGATGATGATGATGATGATGATGATGATGATGATGATGATGATGATGATGATGATGATGATGATGATGATGATGATGATGATGATGATGATGATGATGATGATGATGATGATGATGATGATGATGATGATGATGATGATGATGATGATGATGATGATGATGATGATGATGATGATGATGATGATGATGATGATGATGATGATGATGATGATGATGATGATGATGATGATGATGATGATGATGATGATGATGATGATGATGATGATGATGATGATGATGATGATGATGATGATGATGATGATGATGATGATGATGATGATGATGATGATGATGATGATGATGATGATGATGATGATGATGATGATGATGATGATGATGATGATGATGATGATGATGATGATGATGATGATGATGATGATGATGATGATGATGATGATGATGATGATGATGATGATGATGATGATGATGATGATGATGATGATGATGATGATGATGATGATGATGATGATGATGATGATGATGATGATGATGATGATGATGATGATGATGATGATGATGATGATGATGATGATGATGATGATGATGATGATGATGATGATGATGATGATGATGATGATGATGATGATGATGATGATGATGATGATGATGATGATGTGATGATGATGATGATGATGATGATGATGATGATGATGATGATGATGATGATGATGATGATGATGATGATGATGATGATGATGATGATGATGATGATGATGATGATGATGATGATGATGATGATGATGATGATGATGATGATGATGATGATGATGATGATGATGATGATGATGATGATGATGATGATGATGATGATGATGATGATGATGATGATGATGATGATGTGATGATGATGATGATGATGATGATGATGATGATGATGATGATGATGATGATGATGATGATGATGATGATGATGATGATGATGATGATGATGATGATGATGATGATGATGATGATGATGATGATGATGATGATGATGATGATGATGATGATGATGATGATGATGATGATGATGATGATGATGATGATGATGATGATGATGATGATGATGATGATGATGATGATGATGATGATGATGATGATGATGATGATGATGATGATGATGATGATGATGATGATGATGATGATGATGATGATGATGATGATGATGATGATGATGATGATGATGATGATGATGATGATGATGATGATGATGATGATGATGATGATGATGATGATGATGATGATGATGATGATGATGATGATGATGATGATGATGATGATGATGATGATGATGATGATGATGATGATGATGATGATGATGATGATGATGATGATGATGATGATGATGATGATGATGATGATGATGATGATGATGATGATGATGATGATGATGATGATGATGATGATGATGATGATGATGATGATGATGATGATGATGATGATGATGATGATGATGATGATGATGATGATGATGATGATGATGATGATGATGATGATGATGATGATGATGATGATGATGATGATGATGATGATGATGATGATGATGATGATGATGATGATGATGATGATGATGATGATGATGATGATGATGATGATGATGATGATGATGATGATGATGATGATGATGATGATGATGATGATGATGATGATGATGATGATGATGATGATGATGATGATGATGATGATGATGATGATGATGATGATGATGATGATGATGATGATGATGATGATGATGATGATGATGATGATGATGATGATGATGATGATGATGATGATGATGATGATGATGATGATGATGATGATGATGATGATGATGATGATGATGATGATGATGATGATGATGATGATGATGATGATGATGATGATGATGATGATGATGATGATGATGATGATGATGATGATGATGATGATGATGATGATGATGATGATGATGATGATGATGATGATGATGATGATGATGATGATGATGATGATGATGATGATGATGATGATGATGATGATGATGATGATGATGATGATGATGATGATGATGATGATGATGATGATGATGATGATGATGATGATGATGATGATGATGATGATGATGATGATGATGATGATGATGATGATGATGATGATGATGATGATGATGATGATGATGATGATGATGATGATGATGATGATGATGATGATGATGATGATGATGATGATGATGATGATGATGATGATGATGATGATGATGATGATGATGATGATGATGATGATGATGATGATGATGATGATGATGATGATGATGATGATGATGATGATGATGATGATGATGATGATGATGATGATGATGATGATGATGATGATGATGATGATGATGATGATGATGATGATGATGATGATGATGATGATGATGATGATGATGATGATGATGATGATGATGATGATGATGATGATGATGATGATGATGATGATGATGATGATGATGATGATGATGATGATGATGATGATGATGATGATGATGATGTGATGATGATGATGATGATGATGATGATGATGATGATGATGATGATGATGATGATGATGATGATGATGATGATGATGATGATGATGATGATGATGATGATGATGATGATGATGATGATGATGATGATGATGATGATGATGATGATGATGATGATGATGATGATGATGATGATGATGATGATGATGATGATGATGATGATGATGATGATGATGATGATGATGATGATGATGATGATGATGATGATGATGATGATGATGATGATGATGATGATGATGATGATGATGATGATGATGATGATGATGATGATGATGATGATGATGATGATGATGATGATGATGATGATGATGATGATGATGATGATGATGATGATGATGATGATGATGATGATGATGTGATGATGATGATGATGATGCTGATGATGTGATGATGATGATGATGATGATGATGATGATGATGATGATGTGATGATGATGATGATGATGATGATGATGATGATGATGATGATGATGATGATGATGATGATGATGATGATGATGATGATGATGATGATGATGATGATGATGATGATGATGATGATGATGATGCTGATGATGATGATGATGATGATGATGATGATGATGATGATGATGATGATGATGATGATGATGATGATGATGATGATGATGATGATGATGATGATGATGATGATGATGATGATGATGATGATGATGATGATGATGATGATGATGATGATGATGATGATGATGATGATGATGATGATGATGATGATGATGATGATGTGATGATGATGATGATGATGATGATGATGATGATGATGATGATGGATGTGTTGTTGTTGTGCTCGTTGGCTCACTAGGTGTGTGGTATAATTGACTGAACATTTGTTGTTGCATTAACTGCCCGTATCCATTTTTGAACTCCTAATTTAGTTTAAAGGACTATATCGGCGCATACTTTGGATGTTAGGACCGCACAATCATGTTTAGTGGGTCAACTAGCGACAAGAGAGGGGAAACACTGGGAGCTCGTGATGCACTCGCCTCAGGGCGCACCGCCGCCGGGGTGGTGGTGTGTGAGTGGCACGGGGCGAATCGGTGTGACCCACGAGCGGGGCAGAGGTGGGCTCAATTAGGATATATAGGTGGGGGCGGGACTGTTTTGCACTTTGGTGGACGCAAGTGTGGGCACGGGTTTTGTTTTGGGGGTGGCATTTTTTGGGTGTCAGGAT